>OX244039.2:46679475-51518321 GCA_945859785.2 Tridacna gigas | reverse complement strand
GTGCTCGGGACGACATGGTTGAGCCCTAAAATACCCAGAACATTTATTCGGAGACAAGAATCTTAACCCAGTTTCTATGACTGAACACTTGTACGTGGCAGTTGCGTGCACGTGAAAACATGAAATTGACTTGTGACAAAAATTATGCCACAAACTGTCCCATGCGTCTTGTGCTCAGGATAATACGGTTGAGCCACTAAAATACCCACAGCACTTATACGGAGACAAGAACCTTAAATCGGTTTCCCTGACTGCCAGCTTATATGTGGCAGTTGCGTGATTCTGAAAGCATCAATTCGACTTACAACAATAAATATATTAAAAACTGACATTTGTTGTATATGATTGAGACAACATGTTGTGCCTCTAGAATACCCAGACCTTTAATACAGAGCGTGATCTTAAATTCTTTTCGACAACTGCCCACTTATACATGGCACTTGCGAGCCCGTGAAAAAAAAAAAAAAAAAAAAAATCAACTTTAGACAATGAATACTGCCTGTGGATTTAAGTTTTGTTGTTATTAATTCTGTTTATGTTGTGGTGTTGTTCTCTTTTTTTCAGGGGGGTGGTGATGATGATGGTGATGATGATGATAATGCTTTGTTGTTGTTGTTCCTGCTGCTGCTGCTGTTGTTTGTATTATTGGTCTTGTTGTTGAATGATATGCTTTCTACATGCTTTAAGTGTTCAAAAAAATGAACAAGAAAGAGAACCATGATATTAAAATAAATATATTTTAACATCATTGTTCCATTTCTTGTCCAGTTTTTTAATACTTAGTCATAATAACAATAAATAAAAACATGTCATGGCTGGGACCAGAAGCAAACTTGATCTCAGGCAAACCGTCCTGACCACTGAGCCATGGACGAAGGTGAAATCTAGCCTGAATTATTAGCCTATACCTATTACCCCCCCCCCCCATCTATCGAACAAAGAAAAATGGCGCCCAAACAAAATCGATCGAAAAAATGTTGAAAAACGGTGTTAAAGTCAATTTAGAGTCTTATTTGGATGTTGATATGTTATCCTAGGCAAACCAAGAAGCATTCCCAATCGATATATGCAAAAAAATACGGACGATGGGCGAGAATTTTAGGAAACAGGGCGACAGAAGGCAAATATTCTGGACACCCGACCTCGTCGACCCCTATGATTTGATTTGCCTTTCTAGTTCAGCCCTGCTTCCATGCTGCATCTCATTACTTTGAAAATATTGAGATGATCAACTGACAGTGTAAAGGCCATAGAAAATCATATCATAATCTAATATACCAGCCAGGCAGCTCTTTCAGAAGCAACTGGCATCTGTTGCATAAACCAAACAAAGGGAACTAACTCATGCCCTTTTCTCTTCATAATGCTGTTGAACAGATCAACATAGTGATACATTAGCAAAAGTCCAGTCCTTCAGAAGTCGGTAAACCGCAAGCAGGGCTCGGATCGAGAAAATGTCGCAAACTAGCATATGTCTCATGTGCTCGGGACGACATGGTTGAGCCCTAAAATACCCAGAACATTTATTCGGAGACAAGAATCTTAACCCAGTTTCTATGACTGAACACTTGTACGTGGCAGTTGCGTGCACGTGAAAACATGAAATTGACTTGTGACAAAAATTATGCCACAAACTGTCCCATGCGTCTTGTGCTCAGGATAATACGGTTGAGCCACTAAAATACCCACAGCACTTATACGGAGACAAGAACCTTAAATCGGTTTCCCTGACTGCCAGCTTATATGTGGCAGTTGCGTGATTCTGAAAGCATCAATTCGACTTACAACAATAAATATATTAAAAACTGACATTTGTTGTATATGATTGAGACAACATGTTGTGCCTCTAGAATACCCAGACCTTTAATACAGAGCGTGATCTTAAATTCTTTTCGACAACTGCCCACTTATACATGGCACTTGCGAGCCCGTGAAAAAAAAAAAAAAAAAAATCAACTTTAGACAATGAATACTGCCTGTGGATTTAAGTTTTGTTGTTATTAATTCTGTTTATGTTGTGGTGTTGTTCTCTTTTTTTCAGGGGGGTGGTGATGATGATGGTGATGATGATGATAATGCTTTGTTGTTGTTGTTCCTGCTGCTGCTGCTGTTGTTTGTATTATTGGTCTTGTTGTTGAATGATATGCTTTCTACATGCTTTAAGTGTTCAAAAAAATGAACAAGAAAGAGAACCATGATATTAAAATAAATATATTTTAACATCATTGTTCCATTTCTTGTCCAGTTTTTTAATACTTAGTCATAATAACAATAAATAAAAACATGTCATGGCTGGGACCAGAAGCAAACTTGATCTCAGGCAAACCGTCCTGACCACTGAGCCATGGACGAAGGTGAAATCTAGCCTGAATTATTAGCCTATACCTATTACCCCCCCCCCCCCATCTATCGAACAAAGAAAAATGGCGCCCAAACAAAATCGATCGAAAAAATGTTGAAAAACGGTGTTAAAGTCAATTTAGAGTCTTATTTGGATGTTGATATGTTATCCTAGGCAAACCAAGAAGCATTCCCAATCGATATATGCAAAAAAATACGGACGATGGGCGAGAATTTTAGGAAACAGGGCGACAGAAGGCAAATATTCTGGACACCCGACCTCGTCGACCCCTATGATTTGATTTGCCTTTCTAGTTCAGCCCTGCTTCCATGCTGCATCTCATTACTTTGAAAATATTGAGATGATCAACTGACAGTGTAAAGGCCATAGAAAATCATATCATAATCTAATATACCAGCCAGGCAGCTCTTTCAGAAGCAACTGGCATCTGTTGCATAAACCAAACAAAGGGAACTAACTCATGCCCTTTTCTCTTCATAATGCTGTTGAACAGATCAACATAGTGATACATTAGCAAAAGTCCAGTCCTTCAGAAGTCGGTAAACCGCAAGCAGGGCTCGGATCGAGAAAATGTCGCAAACTAGCATATGTCTCATGTGCTCGGGACGACATGGTTGAGCCCTAAAATACCCAGAACATTTATTCGGAGACAAGAATCTTAACCCAGTTTCTATGACTGAACACTTGTACGTGGCAGTTGCGTGCACGTGAAAACATGAAATTGACTTGTGACAAAAATTATGCCACAAACTGTCCCATGCGTCTTGTGCTCAGGATAATACGGTTGAGCCACTAAAATACCCACAGCACTTATACGGAGACAAGAACCTTAAATCGGTTTCCCTGACTGCCAGCTTATATGTGGCAGTTGCGTGATTCTGAAAGCATCAATTCGACTTACAACAATAAATATATTAAAAACTGACATTTGTTGTATATGATTGAGACAACATGTTGTGCCTCTAGAATACCCAGACCTTTAATACAGAGCGTGATCTTAAATTCTTTTCGACAACTGCCCACTTATACATGGCACTTGCGAGCCCGTGAAAAAAAAAAAAAAAAAAAATCAACTTTAGACAATGAATACTGCCTGTGGATTTAAGTTTTGTTGTTATTAATTCTGTTTATGTTGTGGTGTTGTTCTCTTTTTTTCAGGGGGGTGGTGATGATGATGGTGATGATGATGATAATGCTTTGTTGTTGTTGTTCCTGCTGCTGCTGCTGTTGTTTGTATTATTGGTCTTGTTGTTGAATGATATGCTTTCTACATGCTTTAAGTGTTCAAAAAAATGAACAAGAAAGAGAACCATGATATTAAAATAAATATATTTTAACATCATTGTTCCATTTCTTGTCCAGTTTTTTAATACTTAGTCATAATAACAATAAATAAAAACATGTCATGGCTGGGACCAGAAGCAAACTTGATCTCAGGCAAACCGTCCTGACCACTGAGCCATGGACGAAGGTGAAATCTAGCCTGAATTATTAGCCTATACCTATTACCCCCCCCCCCATCTATCGAACAAAGAAAAATGGCGCCCAAACAAAATCGATCGAAAAAATGTTGAAAAACGGTGTTAAAGTCAATTTAGAGTCTTATTTGGATGTTGATATGTTATCCTAGGCAAACCAAGAAGCATTCCCAATCGATATATGCAAAAAAATACGGACGATGGGCGAGAATTTTAGGAAACAGGGCGACAGAAGGCAAATATTCTGGACACCCGACCTCGTCGACCCCTATGATTTGATTTGCCTTTCTAGTTCAGCCCTGCTTCCATGCTGCATCTCATTACTTTGAAAATATTGAGATGATCAACTGACAGTGTAAAGGCCATAGAAAATCATATCATAATCTAATATACCAGCCAGGCAGCTCTTTCAGAAGCAACTGGCATCTGTTGCATAAACCAAACAAAGGGAACTAACTCATGCCCTTTTCTCTTCATAATGCTGTTGAACAGATCAACATAGTGATACATTAGCAAAAGTCCAGTCCTTCAGAAGTCGGTAAACCGCAAGCAGGGCTCGGATCGAGAAAATGTCGCAAACTAGCATATGTCTCATGTGCTCGGGACGACATGGTTGAGCCCTAAAATACCCAGAACATTTATTCGGAGACAAGAATCTTAACCCAGTTTCTATGACTGAACACTTGTACGTGGCAGTTGCGTGCACGTGAAAACATGAAATTGACTTGTGACAAAAATTATGCCACAAACTGTCCCATGCGTCTTGTGCTCAGGATAATACGGTTGAGCCACTAAAATACCCACAGCACTTATACGGAGACAAGAACCTTAAATCGGTTTCCCTGACTGCCAGCTTATATGTGGCAGTTGCGTGATTCTGAAAGCATCAATTCGACTTACAACAATAAATATATTAAAAACTGACATTTGTTGTATATGATTGAGACAACATGTTGTGCCTCTAGAATACCCAGACCTTTAATACAGAGCGTGATCTTAAATTCTTTTCGACAACTGCCCACTTATACATGGCACTTGCGAGCCCGTGAAAAAAAAAAAAAAAAAAAATCAACTTTAGACAATGAATACTGCCTGTGGATTTAAGTTTTGTTGTTATTAATTCTGTTTATGTTGTGGTGTTGTTCTCTTTTTTTCAGGGGGGTGGTGATGATGATGGTGATGATGATGATAATGCTTTGTTGTTGTTGTTCCTGCTGCTGCTGCTGTTGTTTGTATTATTGGTCTTGTTGTTGAATGATATGCTTTCTACATGCTTTAAGTGTTCAAAAAAATGAACAAGAAAGAGAACCATGATATTAAAATAAATATATTTTAACATCATTGTTCCATTTCTTGTCCAGTTTTTTAATACTTAGTCATAATAACAATAAATAAAAACATGTCATGGCTGGGACCAGAAGCAAACTTGATCTCAGGCAAACCGTCCTGACCACTGAGCCATGGACGAAGGTGAAATCTAGCCTGAATTATTAGCCTATACCTATTACCCCCCCCCCCCCATCTATCGAACAAAGAAAAATGGCGCCCAAACAAAATCGATCGAAAAAATGTTGAAAAACGGTGTTAAAGTCAATTTAGAGTCTTATTTGGATGTTGATATGTTATCCTAGGCAAACCAAGAAGCATTCCCAATCGATATATGCAAAAAAATACGGACGATGGGCGAGAATTTTAGGAAACAGGGCGACAGAAGGCAAATATTCTGGACACCCGACCTCGTCGACCCCTATGATTTGATTTGCCTTTCTAGTTCAGCCCTGCTTCCATGCTGCATCTCATTACTTTGAAAATATTGAGATGATCAACTGACAGTGTAAAGGCCATAGAAAATCATATCATAATCTAATATACCAGCCAGGCAGCTCTTTCAGAAGCAACTGGCATCTGTTGCATAAACCAAACAAAGGGAACTAACTCATGCCCTTTTCTCTTCATAATGCTGTTGAACAGATCAACATAGTGATACATTAGCAAAAGTCCAGTCCTTCAGAAGTCGGTAAACCGCAAGCAGGGCTCGGATCGAGAAAATGTCGCAAACTAGCATATGTCTCATGTGCTCGGGACGACATGGTTGAGCCCTAAAATACCCAGAACATTTATTCGGAGACAAGAATCTTAACCCAGTTTCTATGACTGAACACTTGTACGTGGCAGTTGCGTGCACGTGAAAACATGAAATTGACTTGTGACAAAAATTATGCCACAAACTGTCCCATGCGTCTTGTGCTCAGGATAATACGGTTGAGCCACTAAAATACCCACAGCACTTATACGGAGACAAGAACCTTAAATCGGTTTCCCTGACTGCCAGCTTATATGTGGCAGTTGCGTGATTCTGAAAGCATCAATTCGACTTACAACAATAAATATATTAAAAACTGACATTTGTTGTATATGATTGAGACAACATGTTGTGCCTCTAGAATACCCAGACCTTTAATACAGAGCGTGATCTTAAATTCTTTTCGACAACTGCCCACTTATACATGGCACTTGCGAGCCCGTGAAAAAAAAAAAAAAAAAAATCAACTTTAGACAATGAATACTGCCTGTGGATTTAAGTTTTGTTGTTATTAATTCTGTTTATGTTGTGGTGTTGTTCTCTTTTTTTCAGGGGGGTGGTGATGATGATGGTGATGATGATGATAATGCTTTGTTGTTGTTGTTCCTGCTGCTGCTGCTGTTGTTTGTATTATTGGTCTTGTTGTTGAATGATATGCTTTCTACATGCTTTAAGTGTTCAAAAAAATGAACAAGAAAGAGAACCATGATATTAAAATAAATATATTTTAACATCATTGTTCCATTTCTTGTCCAGTTTTTTAATACTTAGTCATAATAACAATAAATAAAAACATGTCATGGCTGGGACCAGAAGCAAACTTGATCTCAGGCAAACCGTCCTGACCACTGAGCCATGGACGAAGGTGAAATCTAGCCTGAATTATTAGCCTATACCTATTACCCCCCCCCCCCCATCTATCGAACAAAGAAAAATGGCGCCCAAACAAAATCGATCGAAAAAATGTTGAAAAACGGTGTTAAAGTCAATTTAGAGTCTTATTTGGATGTTGATATGTTATCCTAGGCAAACCAAGAAGCATTCCCAATCGATATATGCAAAAAAATACGGACGATGGGCGAGAATTTTAGGAAACAGGGCGACAGAAGGCAAATATTCTGGACACCCGACCTCGTCGACCCCTATGATTTGATTTGCCTTTCTAGTTCAGCCCTGCTTCCATGCTGCATCTCATTACTTTGAAAATATTGAGATGATCAACTGACAGTGTAAAGGCCATAGAAAATCATATCATAATCTAATATACCAGCCAGGCAGCTCTTTCAGAAGCAACTGGCATCTGTTGCATAAACCAAACAAAGGGAACTAACTCATGCCCTTTTCTCTTCATAATGCTGTTGAACAGATCAACATAGTGATACATTAGCAAAAGTCCAGTCCTTCAGAAGTCGGTAAACCGCAAGCAGGGCTCGGATCGAGAAAATGTCGCAAACTAGCATATGTCTCATGTGCTCGGGACGACATGGTTGAGCCCTAAAATACCCAGAACATTTATTCGGAGACAAGAATCTTAACCCAGTTTCTATGACTGAACACTTGTACGTGGCAGTTGCGTGCACGTGAAAACATGAAATTGACTTGTGACAAAAATTATGCCACAAACTGTCCCATGCGTCTTGTGCTCAGGATAATACGGTTGAGCCACTAAAATACCCACAGCACTTATACGGAGACAAGAACCTTAAATCGGTTTCCCTGACTGCCAGCTTATATGTGGCAGTTGCGTGATTCTGAAAGCATCAATTCGACTTACAACAATAAATATATTAAAAACTGACATTTGTTGTATATGATTGAGACAACATGTTGTGCCTCTAGAATACCCAGACCTTTAATACAGAGCGTGATCTTAAATTCTTTTCGACAACTGCCCACTTATACATGGCACTTGCGAGCCCGTGAAAAAAAAAAAAAAAAAAAATCAACTTTAGACAATGAATACTGCCTGTGGATTTAAGTTTTGTTGTTATTAATTCTGTTTATGTTGTGGTGTTGTTCTCTTTTTTTCAGGGGGGTGGTGATGATGATGGTGATGATGATGATAATGCTTTGTTGTTGTTGTTCCTGCTGCTGCTGCTGTTGTTTGTATTATTGGTCTTGTTGTTGAATGATATGCTTTCTACATGCTTTAAGTGTTCAAAAAAATGAACAAGAAAGAGAACCATGATATTAAAATAAATATATTTTAACATCATTGTTCCATTTCTTGTCCAGTTTTTTAATACTTAGTCATAATAACAATAAATAAAAACATGTCATGGCTGGGACCAGAAGCAAACTTGATCTCAGGCAAACCGTCCTGACCACTGAGCCATGGACGAAGGTGAAATCTAGCCTGAATTATTAGCCTATACCTATTACCCCCCCCCCATCTATCGAACAAAGAAAAATGGCGCCCAAACAAAATCGATCGAAAAAATGTTGAAAAACGGTGTTAAAGTCAATTTAGAGTCTTATTTGGATGTTGATATGTTATCCTAGGCAAACCAAGAAGCATTCCCAATCGATATATGCAAAAAAATACGGACGATGGGCGAGAATTTTAGGAAACAGGGCGACAGAAGGCAAATATTCTGGACACCCGACCTCGTCGACCCCTATGATTTGATTTGCCTTTCTAGTTCAGCCCTGCTTCCATGCTGCATCTCATTACTTTGAAAATATTGAGATGATCAACTGACAGTGTAAAGGCCATAGAAAATCATATCATAATCTAATATACCAGCCAGGCAGCTCTTTCAGAAGCAACTGGCATCTGTTGCATAAACCAAACAAAGGGAACTAACTCATGCCCTTTTCTCTTCATAATGCTGTTGAACAGATCAACATAGTGATACATTAGCAAAAGTCCAGTCCTTCAGAAGTCGGTAAACCGCAAGCAGGGCTCGGATCGAGAAAATGTCGCAAACTAGCATATGTCTCATGTGCTCGGGACGACATGGTTGAGCCCTAAAATACCCAGAACATTTATTCGGAGACAAGAATCTTAACCCAGTTTCTATGACTGAACACTTGTACGTGGCAGTTGCGTGCACGTGAAAACATGAAATTGACTTGTGACAAAAATTATGCCACAAACTGTCCCATGCGTCTTGTGCTCAGGATAATACGGTTGAGCCACTAAAATACCCACAGCACTTATACGGAGACAAGAACCTTAAATCGGTTTCCCTGACTGCCAGCTTATATGTAGCAGTTGCGTGATTCTGAAAGCATCAATTCGACTTACAACAATAAATATATTAAAAACTGACATTTGTTGTATATGATTGAGACAACATGTTGTGCCTCTAGAATACCCAGACCTTTAATACAGAGCGTGATCTTAAATTCTTTTCGACAACTGCCCACTTATACATGGCACTTGCGAGCCCGTGAAAAAAAAAAAAAAAAAAAATCAACTTTAGACAATGAATACTGCCTGTGGATTTAAGTTTTGTTGTTATTAATTCTGTTTATGTTGTGGTGTTGTTCTCTTTTTTTCAGGGGGGTGGTGATGATGATGGTGATGATGATGATAATGCTTTGTTGTTGTTGTTCCTGCTGCTGCTGCTGTTGTTTGTATTATTGGTCTTGTTGTTGAATGATATGCTTTCTACATGCTTTAAGTGTTCAAAAAAATGAACAAGAAAGAGAACCATGATATTAAAATAAATATATTTTAACATCATTGTTCCATTTCTTGTCCAGTTTTTTAATACTTAGTCATAATAACAATAAATAAAAACATGTCATGGCTGGGACCAGAAGCAAACTTGATCTCAGGCAAACCGTCCTGACCACTGAGCCATGGACGAAGGTGAAATCTAGCCTGAATTATTAGCCTATACCTATTACCCCCCCCCCCCATCTATCGAACAAAGAAAAATGGCGCCCAAACAAAATCGATCGAAAAAATGTTGAAAAACGGTGTTAAAGTCAATTTAGAGTCTTATTTGGATGTTGATATGTTATCCTAGGCAAACCAAGAAGCATTCCCAATCGATATATGCAAAAAAATACGGACGATGGGCGAGAATTTTAGGAAACAGGGCGACAGAAGGCAAATATTCTGGACACCCGACCTCGTCGACCCCTATGATTTGATTTGCCTTTCTAGTTCAGCCCTGCTTCCATGCTGCATCTCATTACTTTGAAAATATTGAGATGATCAACTGACAGTGTAAAGGCCATAGAAAATCATATCATAATCTAATATACCAGCCAGGCAGCTCTTTCAGAAGCAACTGGCATCTGTTGCATAAACCAAACAAAGGGAACTAACTCATGCCCTTTTCTCTTCATAATGCTGTTGAACAGATCAACATAGTGATACATTAGCAAAAGTCCAGTCCTTCAGAAGTCGGTAAACCGCAAGCAGGGCTCGGATCGAGAAAATGTCGCAAACTAGCATATGTCTCATGTGCTCGGGACGACATGGTTGAGCCCTAAAATACCCAGAACATTTATTCGGAGACAAGAATCTTAACCCAGTTTCTATGACTGAACACTTGTACGTGGCAGTTGCGTGCACGTGAAAACATGAAATTGACTTGTGACAAAAATTATGCCACAAACTGTCCCATGCGTCTTGTGCTCAGGATAATACGGTTGAGCCACTAAAATACCCACAGCACTTATACGGAGACAAGAACCTTAAATCGGTTTCCCTGACTGCCAGCTTATATGTGGCAGTTGCGTGATTCTGAAAGCATCAATTCGACTTACAACAATAAATATATTAAAAACTGACATTTGTTGTATATGATTGAGACAACATGTTGTGCCTCTAGAATACCCAGACCTTTAATACAGAGCGTGATCTTAAATTCTTTTCGACAACTGCCCACTTATACATGGCACTTGCGAGCCCGTGAAAAAAAAAAAAAAAAAAAATCAACTTTAGACAATGAATACTGCCTGTGGATTTAAGTTTTGTTGTTATTAATTCTGTTTATGTTGTGGTGTTGTTCTCTTTTTTTCAGGGGGGTGGTGATGATGATGGTGATGATGATGATAATGCTTTGTTGTTGTTGTTCCTGCTGCTGCTGCTGTTGTTTGTATTATTGGTCTTGTTGTTGAATGATATGCTTTCTACATGCTTTAAGTGTTCAAAAAAATGAACAAGAAAGAGAACCATGATATTAAAATAAATATATTTTAACATCATTGTTCCATTTCTTGTCCAGTTTTTTAATACTTAGTCATAATAACAATAAATAAAAACATGTCATGGCTGGGACCAGAAGCAAACTTGATCTCAGGCAAACCGTCCTGACCACTGAGCCATGGACGAAGGTGAAATCTAGCCTGAATTATTAGCCTATACCTATTACCCCCCCCCCCCCATCTATCGAACAAAGAAAAATGGCGCCCAAACAAAATCGATCGAAAAAATGTTGAAAAACGGTGTTAAAGTCAATTTAGAGTCTTATTTGGATGTTGATATGTTATCCTAGGCAAACCAAGAAGCATTCCCAATCGATATATGCAAAAAAATACGGACGATGGGCGAGAATTTTAGGAAACAGGGCGACAGAAGGCAAATATTCTGGACACCCGACCTCGTCGACCCCTATGATTTGATTTGCCTTTCTAGTTCAGCCCTGCTTCCATGCTGCATCTCATTACTTTGAAAATATTGAGATGATCAACTGACAGTGTAAAGGCCATAGAAAATCATATCATAATCTAATATACCAGCCAGGCAGCTCTTTCAGAAGCAACTGGCATCTGTTGCATAAACCAAACAAAGGGAACTAACTCATGCCCTTTTCTCTTCATAATGCTGTTGAACAGATCAACATAGTGATACATTAGCAAAAGTCCAGTCCTTCAGAAGTCGGTAAACCGCAAGCAGGGCTCGGATCGAGAAAATGTCGCAAACTAGCATATGTCTCATGTGCTCGGGACGACATGGTTGAGCCCTAAAATACCCAGAACATTTATTCGGAGACAAGAATCTTAACCCAGTTTCTATGACTGAACACTTGTACGTGGCAGTTGCGTGCACGTGAAAACATGAAATTGACTTGTGACAAAAATTATGCCACAAACTGTCCCATGCGTCTTGTGCTCAGGATAATACGGTTGAGCCACTAAAATACCCACAGCACTTATACGGAGACAAGAACCTTAAATCGGTTTCCCTGACTGCCAGCTTATATGTGGCAGTTGCGTGATTCTGAAAGCATCAATTCGACTTACAACAATAAATATATTAAAAACTGACATTTGTTGTATATGATTGAGACAACATGTTGTGCCTCTAGAATACCCAGACCTTTAATACAGAGCGTGATCTTAAATTCTTTTCGACAACTGCCCACTTATACATGGCACTTGCGAGCCCGTGAAAAAAAAAAAAAAAAAAAATCAACTTTAGACAATGAATACTGCCTGTGGATTTAAGTTTTGTTGTTATTAATTCTGTTTATGTTGTGGTGTTGTTCTCTTTTTTTCAGGGGGGTGGTGATGATGATGGTGATGATGATGATAATGCTTTGTTGTTGTTGTTCCTGCTGCTGCTGCTGTTGTTTGTATTATTGGTCTTGTTGTTGAATGATATGCTTTCTACATGCTTTAAGTGTTCAAAAAAATGAACAAGAAAGAGAACCATGATATTAAAATAAATATATTTTAACATCATTGTTCCATTTCTTGTCCAGTTTTTTAATACTTAGTCATAATAACAATAAATAAAAACATGTCATGGCTGGGACCAGAAGCAAACTTGATCTCAGGCAAACCGTCCTGACCACTGAGCCATGGACGAAGGTGAAATCTAGCCTGAATTATTAGCCTATACCTATTACCCCCCCCCCCCATCTATCGAACAAAGAAAAATGGCGCCCAAACAAAATCGATCGAAAAAATGTTGAAAAACGGTGTTAAAGTCAATTTAGAGTCTTATTTGGATGTTGATATGTTATCCTAGGCAAACCAAGAAGCATTCCCAATCGATATATGCAAAAAAATACGGACGATGGGCGAGAATTTTAGGAAACAGGGCGACAGAAGGCAAATATTCTGGACACCCGACCTCGTCGACCCCTATGATTTGATTTGCCTTTCTAGTTCAGCCCTGCTTCCATGCTGCATCTCATTACTTTGAAAATATTGAGATGATCAACTGACAGTGTAAAGGCCATAGAAAATCATATCATAATCTAATATACCAGCCAGGCAGCTCTTTCAGAAGCAACTGGCATCTGTTGCATAAACCAAACAAAGGGAACTAACTCATGCCCTTTTCTCTTCATAATGCTGTTGAACAGATCAACATAGTGATACATTAGCAAAAGTCCAGTCCTTCAGAAGTCGGTAAACCGCAAGCAGGGCTCGGATCGAGAAAATGTCGCAAACTAGCATATGTCTCATGTGCTCGGGACGACATGGTTGAGCCCTAAAATACCCAGAACATTTATTCGGAGACAAGAATCTTAACCCAGTTTCTATGACTGAACACTTGTACGTGGCAGTTGCGTGCACGTGAAAACATGAAATTGACTTGTGACAAAAATTATGCCACAAACTGTCCCATGCGTCTTGTGCTCAGGATAATACGGTTGAGCCACTAAAATACCCACAGCACTTATACGGAGACAAGAACCTTAAATCGGTTTCCCTGACTGCCAGCTTATATGTGGCAGTTGCGTGATTCTGAAAGCATCAATTCGACTTACAACAATAAATATATTAAAAACTGACATTTGTTGTATATGATTGAGACAACATGTTGTGCCTCTAGAATACCCAGACCTTTAATACAGAGCGTGATCTTAAATTCTTTTCGACAACTGCCAACTTATACATGGCACTTGCGAGCCCGTGAAAAAAAAAAAAAAAAAAATCAACTTTAGACAATGAATACTGCCTGTGGATTTAAGTTTTGTTGTTATTAATTCTGTTTATGTTGTGGTGTTGTTCTCTTTTTTTCAGGGGGGTGGTGATGATGATGGTGATGATGATGATAATGCTTTGTTGTTGTTGTTCCTGCTGCTGCTGCTGTTGTTTGTATTATTGGTCTTGTTGTTGAATGATATGCTTTCTACATGCTTTAAGTGTTCAAAAAAATGAACAAGAAAGAGAACCATGATATTAAAATAAATATATTTTAACATCATTGTTCCATTTCTTGTCCAGTTTTTTAATACTTAGTCATAATAACAATAAATAAAAACATGTCATGGCTGGGACCAGAAGCAAACTTGATCTCAGGCAAACCGTCCTGACCACTGAGCCATGGACGAAGGTGAAATCTAGCCTGAATTATTAGCCTATACCTATTACCCCCCCCCCATCTATCGAACAAAGAAAAATGGCGCCCAAACAAAATCGATCGAAAAAATGTTGAAAAACGGTGTTAAAGTCAATTTAGAGTCTTATTTGGATGTTGATATGTTATCCTAGGCAAACCAAGAAGCATTCCCAATCGATATATGCAAAAAAATACGGACGATGGGCGAGAATTTTAGGAAACAGGGCGACAGAAGGCAAATATTCTGGACACCCGACCTCGTCGACCCCTATGATTTGATTTGCCTTTCTAGTTCAGCCCTGCTTCCATGCTGCATCTCATTACTTTGAAAATATTGAGATGATCAACTGACAGTGTAAAGGCCATAGAAAATCATATCATAATCTAATATACCAGCCAGGCAGCTCTTTCAGAAGCAACTGGCATCTGTTGCATAAACCAAACAAAGGGAACTAACTCATGCCCTTTTCTCTTCATAATGCTGTTGAACAGATCAACATAGTGATACATTAGCAAAAGTCCAGTCCTTCAGAAGTCGGTAAACCGCAAGCAGGGCTCGGATCGAGAAAATGTCGCAAACTAGCATATGTCTCATGTGCTCGGGACGACATGGTTGAGCCCTAAAATACCCAGAACATTTATTCGGAGACAAGAATCTTAACCCAGTTTCTATGACTGAACACTTGTACGTGGCAGTTGCGTGCACGTGAAAACATGAAATTGACTTGTGACAAAAATTATGCCACAAACTGTCCCATGCGTCTTGTGCTCAGGATAATACGGTTGAGCCACTAAAATACCCACAGCACTTATACGGAGACAAGAACCTTAAATCGGTTTCCCTGACTGCCAGCTTATATGTGGCAGTTGCGTGATTCTGAAAGCATCAATTCGACTTACAACAATAAATATATTAAAAACTGACATTTGTTGTATATGATTGAGACAACATGTTGTGCCTCTAGAATACCCAGACCTTTAATACAGAGCGTGATCTTAAATTCTTTTCGACAACTGCCCACTTATACATGGCACTTGCGAGCCCGTGAAAAAAAAAAAAAAAAAAAATCAACTTTAGACAATGAATACTGCCTGTGGATTTAAGTTTTGTTGTTATTAATTCTGTTTATGTTGTGGTGTTGTTCTCTTTTTTTCAGGGGGGTGGTGATGATGATGGTGATGATGATGATAATGCTTTGTTGTTGTTGTTCCTGCTGCTGCTGCTGTTGTTTGTATTATTGGTCTTGTTGTTGAATGATATGCTTTCTACATGCTTTAAGTGTTCAAAAAAATGAACAAGAAAGAGAACCATGATATTAAAATAAATATATTTTAACATCATTGTTCCATTTCTTGTCCAGTTTTTTAATACTTAGTCATAATAACAATAAATAAAAACATGTCATGGCTGGGACCAGAAGCAAACTTGATCTCAGGCAAACCGTCCTGACCACTGAGCCATGGACGAAGGTGAAATCTAGCCTGAATTATTAGCCTATACCTATTACCCCCCCCCCCCCCCCCATCTATCGAACAAAGAAAAATGGCGCCCAAACAAAATCGATCGAAAAAATGTTGAAAAACGGTGTTAAAGTCAATTTAGAGTCTTATTTGGATGTTGATATGTTATCCTAGGCAAACCAAGAAGCATTCCCAATCGATATATGCAAAAAAATACGGACGATGGGCGAGAATTTTAGGAAACAGGGCGACAGAAGGCAAATATTCTGGACACCCGACCTCGTCGACCCCTATGATTTGATTTGCCTTTCTAGTTCAGCCCTGCTTCCATGCTGCATCTCATTACTTTGAAAATATTGAGATGATCAACTGACAGTGTAAAGGCCATAGAAAATCATATCATAATCTAATATACCAGCCAGGCAGCTCTTTCAGAAGCAACTGGCATCTGTTGCATAAACCAAACAAAGGGAACTAACTCATGCCCTTTTCTCTTCATAATGCTGTTGAACAGATCAACATAGTGATACATTAGCAAAAGTCCAGTCCTTCAGAAGTCGGTAAACCGCAAGCAGGGCTCGGATCGAGAAAATGTCGCAAACTAGCATATGTCTCATGTGCTCGGGACGACATGGTTGAGCCCTAAAATACCCAGAACATTTATTCGGAGACAAGAATCTTAACCCAGTTTCTATGACTGAACACTTGTACGTGGCAGTTGCGTGCACGTGAAAACATGAAATTGACTTGTGACAAAAATTATGCCACAAACTGTCCCATGCGTCTTGTGCTCAGGATAATACGGTTGAGCCACTAAAATACCCACAGCACTTATACGGAGACAAGAACCTTAAATCGGTTTCCCTGACTGCCAGCTTATATGTGGCAGTTGCGTGATTCTGAAAGCATCAATTCGACTTACAACAATAAATATATTAAAAACTGACATTTGTTGTATATGATTGAGACAACATGTTGTGCCTCTAGAATACCCAGACCTTTAATACAGAGCGTGATCTTAAATTCTTTTCGACAACTGCCCACTTATACATGGCACTTGCGAGCCCGTGAAAAAAAAAAAAAAAAAAAATCAACTTTAGACAATGAATACTGCCTGTGGATTTAAGTTTTGTTGTTATTAATTCTGTTTATGTTGTGGTGTTGTTCTCTTTTTTTCAGGGGGGTGGTGATGATGATGGTGATGATGATGATAATGCTTTGTTGTTGTTGTTCCTGCTGCTGCTGCTGTTGTTTGTATTATTGGTCTTGTTGTTGAATGATATGCTTTCTACATGCTTTAAGTGTTCAAAAAAATGAACAAGAAAGAGAACCATGATATTAAAATAAATATATTTTAACATCATTGTTCCATTTCTTGTCCAGTTTTTTAATACTTAGTCATAATAACAATAAATAAAAACATGTCATGGCTGGGACCAGAAGCAAACTTGATCTCAGGCAAACCGTCCTGACCACTGAGCCATGGACGAAGGTGAAATCTAGCCTGAATTATTAGCCTATACCTATTACCCCCCCCCCCCATCTATCGAACAAAGAAAAATGGCGCCCAAACAAAATCGATCGAAAAAATGTTGAAAAACGGTGTTAAAGTCAATTTAGAGTCTTATTTGGATGTTGATATGTTATCCTAGGCAAACCAAGAAGCATTCCCAATCGATATATGCAAAAAAATACGGACGATGGGCGAGAATTTTAGGAAACAGGGCGACAGAAGGCAAATATTCTGGACACCCGACCTCGTCGACCCCTATGATTTGATTTGCCTTTCTAGTTCAGCCCTGCTTCCATGCTGCATCTCATTACTTTGAAAATATTGAGATGATCAACTGACAGTGTAAAGGCCATAGAAAATCATATCATAATCTAATATACCAGCCAGGCAGCTCTTTCAGAAGCAACTGGCATCTGTTGCATAAACCAAACAAAGGGAACTAACTCATGCCCTTTTCTCTTCATAATGCTGTTGAACAGATCAACATAGTGATACATTAGCAAAAGTCCAGTCCTTCAGAAGTCGGTAAACCGCAAGCAGGGCTCGGATCGAGAAAATGTCGCAAACTAGCATATGTCTCATGTGCTCGGGACGACATGGTTGAGCCCTAAAATACCCAGAACATTTATTCGGAGACAAGAATCTTAACCCAGTTTCTATGACTGAACACTTGTACGTGGCAGTTGCGTGCACGTGAAAACATGAAATTGACTTGTGACAAAAATTATGCCACAAACTGTCCCATGCGTCTTGTGCTCAGGATAATACGGTTGAGCCACTAAAATACCCACAGCACTTATACGGAGACAAGAACCTTAAATCGGTTTCCCTGACTGCCAGCTTATATGTGGCAGTTGCGTGATTCTGAAAGCATCAATTCGACTTACAACAATAAATATATTAAAAACTGACATTTGTTGTATATGATTGAGACAACATGTTGTGCCTCTAGAATACCCAGACCTTTAATACAGAGCGTGATCTTAAATTCTTTTCGACAACTGCCCACTTATACATGGCACTTGCGAGCCCGTGAAAAAAAAAAAAAAAAAAAATCAACTTTAGACAATGAATACTGCCTGTGGATTTAAGTTTTGTTGTTATTAATTCTGTTTATGTTGTGGTGTTGTTCTCTTTTTTTCAGGGGGGTGGTGATGATGATGGTGATGATGATGATAATGCTTTGTTGTTGTTGTTCCTGCTGCTGCTGCTGTTGTTTGTATTATTGGTCTTGTTGTTGAATGATATGCTTTCTACATGCTTTAAGTGTTCAAAAAAATGAACAAGAAAGAGAACCATGATATTAAAATAAATATATTTTAACATCATTGTTCCATTTCTTGTCCAGTTTTTTAATACTTAGTCATAATAACAATAAATAAAAACATGTCATGGCTGGGACCAGAAGCAAACTTGATCTCAGGCAAACCGTCCTGACCACTGAGCCATGGACGAAGGTGAAATCTAGCCTGAATTATTAGCCTATACCTATTACCCCCCCCCCCCCATCTATCGAACAAAGAAAAATGGCGCCCAAACAAAATCGATCGAAAAAATGTTGAAAAACGGTGTTAAAGTCAATTTAGAGTCTTATTTGGATGTTGATATGTTATCCTAGGCAAACCAAGAAGCATTCCCAATCGATATATGCAAAAAAATACGGACGATGGGCGAGAATTTTAGGAAACAGGGCGACAGAAGGCAAATATTCTGGACACCCGACCTCGTCGACCCCTATGATTTGATTTGCCTTTCTAGTTCAGCCCTGCTTCCATGCTGCATCTCATTACTTTGAAAATATTGAGATGATCAACTGACAGTGTAAAGGCCATAGAAAATCATATCATAATCTAATATACCAGCCAGGCAGCTCTTTCAGAAGCAACTGGCATCTGTTGCATAAACCAAACAAAGGGAACTAACTCATGCCCTTTTCTCTTCATAATGCTGTTGAACAGATCAACATAGTGATACATTAGCAAAAGTCCAGTCCTTCAGAAGTCGGTAAACCGCAAGCAGGGCTCGGATCGAGAAAATGTCGCAAACTAGCATATGTCTCATGTGCTCGGGACGACATGGTTGAGCCCTAAAATACCCAGAACATTTATTCGGAGACAAGAATCTTAACCCAGTTTCTATGACTGAACACTTGTACGTGGCAGTTGCGTGCACGTGAAAACATGAAATTGACTTGTGACAAAAATTATGCCACAAACTGTCCCATGCGTCTTGTGCTCAGGATAATACGGTTGAGCCACTAAAATACCCACAGCACTTATACGGAGACAAGAACCTTAAATCGGTTTCCCTGACTGCCAGCTTATATGTGGCAGTTGCGTGATTCTGAAAGCATCAATTCGACTTACAACAATAAATATATTAAAAACTGACATTTGTTGTATATGATTGAGACAACATGTTGTGCCTCTAGAATACCCAGACCTTTAATACAGAGCGTGATCTTAAATTCTTTTCGACAACTGCCAACTTATACATGGCACTTGCGAGCCCGTGAAAAAAAAAAAAAAAAAAAATCAACTTTAGACAATGAATACTGCCTGTGGATTTAAGTTTTGTTGTTATTAATTCTGTTTATGTTGTGGTGTTGTTCTCTTTTTTTCAGGGGGGTGGTGATGATGATGGTGATGATGATGATAATGCTTTGTTGTTGTTGTTCCTGCTGCTGCTGCTGTTGTTTGTATTATTGGTCTTGTTGTTGAATGATATGCTTTCTACATGCTTTAAGTGTTCAAAAAAATGAACAAGAAAGAAAACCATGATATTAAAATAAATATATTTTAACATCATTGTTCCATTTCTTGTCCAGTTTTTTAATACTTAGTCATAATAACAATAAATAAAAACATGTCATGGCTGGGACCAGAAGCAAACTTGATCTCAGGCAAACCGTCCTGACCACTGAGCCATGGACGAAGGTGAAATCTAGCCTGAATTATTAGCCTATACCTATTACCCCCCCCCCCCCCATCTATCGAACAAAGAAAAATGGCGCCCAAACAAAATCTATCGAAAAAATGTTGAAAAACGGTGTTAAAGTCAATTTAGAGTCTTATTTGGATGTTGATATGTTATCCTAGGCAAACCAAGAAGCATTCCCAATCGATATATGCAAAAAAATACGGACGATGGGCGAGAATTTTAGGAAACAGGGCGACAGAAGGCAAATATTCTGGACACCCGACCTCGTCGACCCCTATGATTTGATTTGCCTTTCTAGTTCAGCCCTGCTTCCATGCTGCATCTCATTACTTTGAAAATATTGAGATGATCAACTGACAGTGTAAAGGCCATAGAAAATCATATCATAATCTAATATACCAGCCAGGCAGCTCTTTCAGAAGCAACTGGCATCTGTTGCATAAACCAAACAAAGGGAACTAACTCATGCCCTTTTCTCTTCATAATGCTGTTGAACAGATCAACATAGTGATACATTAGCAAAAGTCCAGTCCTTCAGAAGTCGGTAAACCGCAAGCAGGGCTCGGATCGAGAAAATGTCGCAAACTAGCATATGTCTCATGTGCTCGGGACGACATGGTTGAGCCCTAAAATACCCAGAACATTTATTCGGAGACAAGAATCTTAACCCAGTTTCTATGACTGAACACTTGTACGTGGCAGTTGCGTGCACGTGAAAACATGAAATTGACTTGTGACAAAAATTATGCCACAAACTGTCCCATGCGTCTTGTGCTCAGGATAATACGGTTGAGCCACTAAAATACCCACAGCACTTATACGGAGACAAGAACCTTAAATCGGTTTCCCTGACTGCCAGCTTATATGTGGCAGTTGCGTGATTCTGAAAGCATCAATTCGACTTACAACAATAAATATATTAAAAACTGACATTTGTTGTATATGATTGAGACAACATGTTGTGCCTCTAGAATACCCAGACCTTTAATACAGAGCGTGATCTTAAATTCTTTTCGACAACTGCCCACTTATACATGGCACTTGCGAGCCCGTGAAAAAAAAAAAAAAAAAAAATCAACTTTAGACAATGAATACTGCCTGTGGATTTAAGTTTTGTTGTTATTAATTCTGTTTATGTTGTGGTGTTGTTCTCTTTTTTTCAGGGGGGTGGTGATGATGATGGTGATGATGATGATAATGCTTTGTTGTTGTTGTTCCTGCTGCTGCTGCTGTTGTTTGTATTATTGGTCTTGTTGTTGAATGATATGCTTTCTACATGCTTTAAGTGTTCAAAAAAATGAACAAGAAAGAGAACCATGATATTAAAATAAATATATTTTAACATCATTGTTCCATTTCTTGTCCAGTTTTTTAATACTTAGTCATAATAACAATAAATAAAAACATGTCATGGCTGGGACCAGAAGCAAACTTGATCTCAGGCAAACCGTCCTGACCACTGAGCCATGGACGAAGGTGAAATCTAGCCTGAATTATTAGCCTATACCTATTACCCCCCCCCCCCCATCTATCGAACAAAGAAAAATGGCGCCCAAACAAAATCGATCGAAAAAATGTTGAAAAACGGTGTTAAAGTCAATTTAGAGTCTTATTTGGATGTTGATATGTTATCCTAGGCAAACCAAGAAGCATTCCCAATCGATATATGCAAAAAAATACGGACGATGGGCGAGAATTTTAGGAAACAGGGCGACAGAAGGCAAATATTCTGGACACCCGACCTCGTCGACCCCTATGATTTGATTTGCCTTTCTAGTTCAGCCCTGCTTCCATGCTGCATCTCATTACTTTGAAAATATTGAGATGATCAACTGACAGTGTAAAGGCCATAGAAAATCATATCATAATCTAATATACCAGCCAGGCAGCTCTTTCAGAAGCAACTGGCATCTGTTGCATAAACCAAACAAAGGGAACTAACTCATGCCCTTTTCTCTTCATAATGCTGTTGAACAGATCAACATAGTGATACATTAGCAAAAGTCCAGTCCTTCAGAAGTCGGTAAACCGCAAGCAGGGCTCGGATCGAGAAAATGTCGCAAACTAGCATATGTCTCATGTGCTCGGGACGACATGGTTGAGCCCTAAAATACCCAGAACATTTATTCGGAGACAAGAATCTTAACCCAGTTTCTATGACTGAACACTTGTACGTGGCAGTTGCGTGCACGTGAAAACATGAAATTGACTTGTGACAAAAATTATGCCACAAACTGTCCCATGCGTCTTGTGCTCAGGATAATACGGTTGAGCCACTAAAATACCCACAGCACTTATACGGAGACAAGAACCTTAAATCGGTTTCCCTGACTGCCAGCTTATATGTGGCAGTTGCGTGATTCTGAAAGCATCAATTCGACTTACAACAATAAATATATTAAAAACTGACATTTGTTGTATATGATTGAGACAACATGTTGTGCCTCTAGAATACCCAGACCTTTAATACAGAGCGTGATCTTAAATTCTTTTCGACAACTGCCCACTTATACATGGCACTTGCGAGCCCGTGAAAAAAAAAAAAAAAAAAATCAACTTTAGACAATGAATACTGCCTGTGGATTTAAGTTTTGTTGTTATTAATTCTGTTTATGTTGTGGTGTTGTTCTCTTTTTTTCAGGGGGGTGGTGATGATGATGGTGATGATGATGATAATGCTTTGTTGTTGTTGTTCCTGCTGCTGCTGCTGTTGTTTGTATTATTGGTCTTGTTGTTGAATGATATGCTTTCTACATGCTTTAAGTGTTCAAAAAAATGAACAAGAAAGAGAACCATGATATTAAAATAAATATATTTTAACATCATTGTTCCATTTCTTGTCCAGTTTTTTAATACTTAGTCATAATAACAATAAATAAAAACATGTCATGGCTGGGACCAGAAGCAAACTTGATCTCAGGCAAACCGTCCTGACCACTGAGCCATGGACGAAGGTGAAATCTAGCCTGAATTATTAGCCTATACCTATTACCCCCCCCCCCATCTATCGAACAAAGAAAAATGGCGCCCAAACAAAATCGATCGAAAAAATGTTGAAAAACGGTGTTAAAGTCAATTTAGAGTCTTATTTGGATGTTGATATGTTATCCTAGGCAAACCAAGAAGCATTCCCAATCGATATATGCAAAAAAATACGGACGATGGGCGAGAATTTTAGGAAACAGGGCGACAGAAGGCAAATATTCTGGACACCCGACCTCGTCGACCCCTATGATTTGATTTGCCTTTCTAGTTCAGCCCTGCTTCCATGCTGCATCTCATTACTTTGAAAATATTGAGATGATCAACTGACAGTGTAAAGGCCATAGAAAATCATATCATAATCTAATATACCAGCCAGGCAGCTCTTTCAGAAGCAACTGGCATCTGTTGCATAAACCAAACAAAGGGAACTAACTCATGCCCTTTTCTCTTCATAATGCTGTTGAACAGATCAACATAGTGATACATTAGCAAAAGTCCAGTCCTTCAGAAGTCGGTAAACCGCAAGCAGGGCTCGGATCGAGAAAATGTCGCAAACTAGCATATGTCTCATGTGCTCGGGACGACATGGTTGAGCCCTAAAATACCCAGAACATTTATTCGGAGACAAGAATCTTAACCCAGTTTCTATGACTGAACACTTGTACGTGGCAGTTGCGTGCACGTGAAAACATGAAATTGACTTGTGACAAAAATTATGCCACAAACTGTCCCATGCGTCTTGTGCTCAGGATAATACGGTTGAGCCACTAAAATACCCACAGCACTTATACGGAGACAAGAACCTTAAATCGGTTTCCCTGACTGCCAGCTTATATGTGGCAGTTGCGTGATTCTGAAAGCATCAATTCGACTTACAACAATAAATATATTAAAAACTGACATTTGTTGTATATGATTGAGACAACATGTTGTGCCTCTAGAATACCCAGACCTTTAATACAGAGCGTGATCTTAAATTCTTTTCGACAACTGCCCACTTATACATGGCACTTGCGAGCCCGTGAAAAAAAAAAAAAAAAAAAATCAACTTTAGACAATGAATACTGCCTGTGGATTTAAGTTTTGTTGTTATTAATTCTGTTTATGTTGTGGTGTTGTTCTCTTTTTTTCAGGGGGGTGGTGATGATGATGGTGATGATGATGATAATGCTTTGTTGTTGTTGTTCCTGCTGCTGCTGCTGTTGTTTGTATTATTGGTCTTGTTGTTGAATGATATGCTTTCTACATGCTTTAAGTGTTCAAAAAAATGAACAAGAAAGAGAACCATGATATTAAAATAAATATATTTTAACATCATTGTTCCATTTCTTGTCCAGTTTTTTAATACTTAGTCATAATAACAATAAATAAAAACATGTCATGGCTGGGACCAGAAGCAAACTTGATCTCAGGCAAACCGTCCTGACCACTGAGCCATGGACGAAGGTGAAATCTAGCCTGAATTATTAGCCTATACCTATTACCCCCCCCCCCCCCCCCATCTATCGAACAAAGAAAAATGGCGCCCAAACAAAATCGATCGAAAAAATGTTGAAAAACGGTGTTAAAGTCAATTTAGAGTCTTATTTGGATGTTGATATGTTATCCTAGGCAAACCAAGAAGCATTCCCAATCGATATATGCAAAAAAATACGGACGATGGGCGAGAATTTTAGGAAACAGGGCGACAGAAGGCAAATATTCTGGACACCCGACCTCGTCGACCCCTATGATTTGATTTGCCTTTCTAGTTCAGCCCTGCTTCCATGCTGCATCTCATTACTTTGAAAATATTGAGATGATCAACTGACAGTGTAAAGGCCATAGAAAATCATATCATAATCTAATATACCAGCCAGGCAGCTCTTTCAGAAGCAACTGGCATCTGTTGCATAAACCAAACAAAGGGAACTAACTCATGCCCTTTTCTCTCATAATGCTGTTGAACAGATCAACATAGTGATACATTAGCAAAAGTCCAGTCCTTCAGAAGTCGGTAAACCGCAAGCAGGGCTCGGATCGAGAAAATGTCGCAAACTAGCATATGTCTCATGTGCTCGGGACGACATGGTTGAGCCCTAAAATACCCAGAACATTTATTCGGAGACAAGAATCTTAACCCAGTTTCTATGACTGAACACTTGTACGTGGCAGTTGCGTGCACGTGAAAACATGAAATTGACTTGTGACAAAAATTATGCCACAAACTGTCCCATGCGTCTTGTGCTCAGGATAATACGGTTGAGCCACTAAAATACCCACAGCACTTATACGGAGACAAGAACCTTAAATCGGTTTCCCTGACTGCCAGCTTATATGTGGCAGTTGCGTGATTCTGAAAGCATCAATTCGACTTACAACAATAAATATATTAAAAACTGACATTTGTTGTATATGATTGAGACAACATGTTGTGCCTCTAGAATACCCAGACCTTTAATACAGAGCGTGATCTTAAATTCTTTTCGACAACTGCCCACTTATACATGGCACTTGCGAGCCCCGTGAAAAAAAAAAAAAAAAAAAATCAACTTTAGACAATGACTACTGCCTGTGGATTTAAGTTTTGTTGTTATTAATTCTGTTTATGTTGTGGTGTTGTTCTCTTTTTTTCAGGGGGGTGGTGATGATGATGGTGATGATGATGATAATGCTTTGTTGTTGTTGTTCCTGCTGCTGCTGCTGTTGTTTGTATTATTGGTCTTGTTGTTGAATGATATGCTTTCTACATGCTTTAAGTGTTCAAAAAAATGAACAAGAAAGAGAACCATGATATTAAAATAAATATATTTTAACATCATTGTTCCATTTCTTGTCCAGTTTTTTAATACTTAGTCATAATAACAATAAATAAAAACATGTCATGGCTGGGACCAGAAGCAAACTTGATCTCAGGCAAACCGTCCTGACCACTGAGCCATGGACGAAGGTGAAATCTAGCCTGAATTATTAGCCTATACCTATTACCCCCCCCCCCCCATCTATCGAACAAAGAAAAATGGCGCCCAAACAAAATCGATCGAAAAAATGTTGAAAAACGGTGTTAAAGTCAATTTAGAGTCTTATTTGGATGTTGATATGTTATCCTAGGCAAACCAAGAAGCATTCCCAATCGATATATGCAAAAAAATACGGACGATGGGCGAGAATTTTAGGAAACAGGGCGACAGAAGGCAAATATTCTGGACACCCGACCTCGTCGACCCCTATGATTTGATTTGCCTTTCTAGTTCAGCCCTGCTTCCATGCTGCATCTCATTACTTTGAAAATATTGAGATGATCAACTGACAGTGTAAAGGCCATAGAAAATCATATCATAATCTAATATACCAGCCAGGCAGCTCTTTCAGAAGCAACTGGCATCTGTTGCATAAACCAAACAAAGGGAACTAACTCATGCCCTTTTCTCTTCATAATGCTGTTGAACAGATCAACATAGTGATACATTAGCAAAAGTCCAGTCCTTCAGAAGTCGGTAAACCGCAAGCAGGGCTCGGATCGAGAAAATGTCGCAAACTAGCATATGTCTCATGTGCTCGGGACGACATGGTTGAGCCCTAAAATACCCAGAACATTTATTCGGAGACAAGAATCTTAACCCAGTTTCTATGACTGAACACTTGTACGTGGCAGTTGCGTGCACGTGAAAACATGAAATTGACTTGTGACAAAAATTATGCCACAAACTGTCCCATGCGTCTTGTGCTCAGGATAATACGGTTGAGCCACTAAAATACCCACAGCACTTATACGGAGACAAGAACCTTAAATCGGTTTCCCTGACTGCCAGCTTATATGTGGCAGTTGCGTGATTCTGAAAGCATCAATTCGACTTACAACAATAAATATATTAAAAACTGACATTTGTTGTATATGATTGAGACAACATGTTGTGCCTCTAGAATACCCAGACCTTTAATACAGAGCGTGATCTTAAATTCTTTTCGACAACTGCCCACTTATACATGGCACTTGCGAGCCCGTGAAAAAAAAAAAAAAAAAAAATCAACTTTAGACAATGAATACTGCCTGTGGATTAAGTTTTGTTGTTATTAATTCTGTTTATGTTGTGGTGTTGTTCTCTTTTTTTCAGGGGGGTGGTGATGATGATGGTGATGATGATGATAATGCTTTGTTGTTGTTGTTCCTGCTGCTGCTGCTGTTGTTTGTATTATTGGTCTTGTTGTTGAATGATATGCTTTCTACATGCTTTAAGTGTTCAAAAAAATGAACAAGAAAGAGAACCATGATATTAAAATAAATATATTTTAACATCATTGTTCCATTTCTTGTCCAGTTTTTTAATACTTAGTCATAATAACAATAAATAAAAACATGTCATGGCTGGGACCAGAAGCAAACTTGATCTCAGGCAAACCGTCCTGACCACTGAGCCATGGACGAAGGTGAAATCTAGCCTGAATTATTAGCCTATACCTATTACCCCCCCCCCCATCTATCGAACAAAGAAAAATGGCGCCCAAACAAAATCGATCGAAAAAATGTTGAAAAACGGTGTTAAAGTCAATTTAGAGTCTTATTTGGATGTTGATATGTTATCCTAGGCAAACCAAGAAGCATTCCCAATCGATATATGCAAAAAAATACGGACGATGGGCGAGAATTTTAGGAAACAGGGCGACAGAAGGCAAATATTCTGGACACCCGACCTCGTCGACCCCTATGATTTGATTTGCCTTTCTAGTTCAGCCCTGCTTCCATGCTGCATCTCATTACTTTGAAAATATTGAGATGATCAACTGACAGTGTAAAGGCCATAGAAAATCATATCATAATCTAATATACCAGCCAGGCAGCTCTTTCAGAAGCAACTGGCATCTGTTGCATAAACCAAACAAAGGGAACTAACTCATGCCCTTTTCTCTTCATAATGCTGTTGAACAGATCAACATAGTGATACATTAGCAAAAGTCCAGTCCTTCAGAAGTCGGTAAACCGCAAGCAGGGCTCGGATCGAGAAAATGTCGCAAACTAGCATATGTCTCATGTGCTCGGGACGACATGGTTGAGCCCTAAAATACCCAGAACATTTATTCGGAGACAAGAATCTTAACCCAGTTTCTATGACTGAACACTTGTACGTGGCAGTTGCGTGCACGTGAAAACATGAAATTGACTTGTGACAAAAATTATGCCACAAACTGTCCCATGCGTCTTGTGCTCAGGATAATACGGTTGAGCCACTAAAATACCCACAGCACTTATACGGAGACAAGAACCTTAAATCGGTTTCCCTGACTGCCAGCTTATATGTGGCAGTTGCGTGATTCTGAAAGCATCAATTCGACTTACAACAATAAATATATTAAAAACTGACATTTGTTGTATATGATTGAGACAACATGTTGTGCCTCTAGAATACCCAGACCTTTAATACAGAGCGTGATCTTAAATTCTTTTCGACAACTGCCCACTTATACATGGCACTTGCGAGCCCGTGAAAAAAAAAAAAAAAAAAAATCAACTTTAGACAATGAATACTGCCTGTGGATTTAAGTTTTGTTGTTATTAATTCTGTTTATGTTGTGGTGTTGTTCTCTTTTTTTCAGGGGGGTGGTGATGATGATGGTGATGATGATGATAATGCTTTGTTGTTGTTGTTCCTGCTGCTGCTGCTGTTGTTTGTATTATTGGTCTTGTTGTTGAATGATATGCTTTCTACATGCTTTAAGTGTTCAAAAAAATGAACAAGAAAGAGAACCATGATATTAAAATAAATATATTTTAACATCATTGTTCCATTTCTTGTCCAGTTTTTTAATACTTAGTCATAATAACAATAAATAAAAACATGTCATGGCTGGGACCAGAAGCAAACTTGATCTCAGGCAAACCGTCCTGACCACTGAGCCATGGACGAAGGTGAAATCTAGCCTGAATTATTAGCCTATACCTATTACCCCCCCCCCCCCCATCTATCGAACAAAGAAAAATGGCGCCCAAACAAAATCGATCGAAAAAATGTTGAAAAACGGTGTTAAAGTCAATTTAGAGTCTTATTTGGATGTTGATATGTTATCCTAGGCAAACCAAGAAGCATTCCCAATCGATATATGCAAAAAAATACGGACGATGGGCGAGAATTTTAGGAAACAGGGCGACAGAAGGCAAATATTCTGGACACCCGACCTCGTCGACCCCTATGATTTGATTTGCCTTTCTAGTTCAGCCCTGCTTCCATGCTGCATCTCATTACTTTGAAAATATTGAGATGATCAACTGACAGTGTAAAGGCCATAGAAAATCATATCATAATCTAATATACCAGCCAGGCAGCTCTTTCAGAAGCAACTGGCATCTGTTGCATAAACCAAACAAAGGGAACTAACTCATGCCCTTTTCTCTTCATAATGCTGTTGAACAGATCAACATAGTGATACATTAGCAAAAGTCCAGTCCTTCAGAAGTCGGTAAACCGCAAGCAGGGCTCGGATCGAGAAAATGTCGCAAACTAGCATATGTCTCATGTGCTCGGGACGACATGGTTGAGCCCTAAAATACCCAGAACATTTATTCGGAGACAAGAATCTTAACCCAGTTTCTATGACTGAACACTTGTACGTGGCAGTTGCGTGCACGTGAAAACATGAAATTGACTTGTGACAAAAATTATGCCACAAACTGTCCCATGCGTCTTGTGCTCAGGATAATACGGTTGAGCCACTAAAATACCCACAGCACTTATACGGAGACAAGAACCTTAAATCGGTTTCCCTGACTGCCAGCTTATATGTGGCAGTTGCGTGATTCTGAAAGCATCAATTCGACTTACAACAATAAATATATTAAAAACTGACATTTGTTGTATATGATTGAGACAACATGTTGTGCCTCTAGAATACCCAGACCTTTAATACAGAGCGTGATCTTAAATTCTTTTCGACAACTGCCCACTTATACATGGCACTTGCGAGCCCGTGAAAAAAAAAAAAAAAAAAAATCAACTTTAGACAATGAATACTGCCTGTGGATTTAAGTTTTGTTGTTATTAATTCTGTTTATGTTGTGGTGTTGTTCTCTTTTTTTCAGGGGGGTGGTGATGATGATGGTGATGATGATGATAATGCTTTGTTGTTGTTGTTCCTGCTGCTGCTGCTGTTGTTTGTATTATTGGTCTTGTTGTTGAATGATATGCTTTCTACATGCTTTAAGTGTTCAAAAAAATGAACAAGAAAGAGAACCATGATATTAAAATAAATATATTTTAACATCATTGTTCCATTTCTTGTCCAGTTTTTAATACTTAGTCATAATAACAATAAATAAAAACATGTCATGGCTGGGACCAGAAGCAAACTTGATCTCAGGCAAACCGTCCTGACCACTGAGCCATGGACGAAGGTGAAATCTAGCCTGAATTATTAGCCTATACCTATTACCCCCCCCCCCCCATCTATCGAACAAAGAAAAATGCGCCCAAACAAAATCGATCGAAAAAATGTTGAAAAACGGTGTTAAAGTCAATTTAGAGTCTTATTTGGATGTTGATATGTTATCCTAGGCAAACCAAGAAGCATTCCCAATCGATATATGCAAAAAAATACGGACGATGGGCGAGAATTTTAGGAAACAGGGCGACAGAAGGCAAATATTCTGGACACCCGACCTCGTCGACCCCTATGATTTGATTTGCCTTTCTAGTTCAGCCCTGCTTCCATGCTGCATCTCATTACTTTGAAAATATTGAGATGATCAACTGACAGTGTAAAGGCCATAGAAAATCATATCATAATCTAATATACCAGCCAGGCAGCTCTTTCAGAAGCAACTGGCATCTGTTGCATAAACCAAACAAAGGGAACTAACTCATGCCCTTTTCTCTTCATAATGCTGTTGAACAGATCAACATAGTGATACATTAGCAAAAGTCCAGTCCTTCAGAAGTCGGTAAACCGCAAGCAGGGCTCGGATCGAGAAAATGTCGCAAACTAGCATATGTCTCATGTGCTCGGGACGACATGGTTGAGCCTAAAATACCCAGAACATTTATTCGGAGACAAGAATCTTAACCCAGTTTCTATGACTGAACACTTGTACGTGGCAGTTGCGTGCACGTGAAAACATGAAATTGACTTGTGACAAAAATTATGCCACAACTGTCCCATGCGTCTTGTGCTCAGGATAATACGGTTGAGCCACTAAAATACCCACAGCACTTATACGGAGACAAGAACCTTAAATCGGTTTCCCTGACTGCCAGCTTATATGTGGCAGTTGCGTGATTCTGAAAGCATCAATTCGACTTACAACAATAAATATATTAAAAACTGACATTTGTTGTATATGATTGAGACAACATGTTGTGCCTCTAGAATACCCAGACCTTTAATACAGAGCGTGATCTTAAATTCTTTTCGACAACTGCCCACTTATACATGGCACTTGCGAGCCCTGAAAAAAAAAAAAAAAAAAATCAACTTTAGACAATGAATACTGCCTGTGGATTTAAGTTTTGTTGTTATTAATTCTGTTTATGTTGTGGTGTTGTTCTCTTTTTTTCAGGGGGGTGGTGATGATGATGGTGATGATGATGATAATGCTTTGTTGTTGTTGTTCCTGCTGCTGCTGCTGTTGTTTGTATTATTGGTCTTGTTGTTGAATGATATGCTTTCTACATGCTTTAAGTGGTTCAAAAAAATGAACAAGAAAGAGAACCATGATATTAAAATAAATATATTTTAACATCATTGTTCCATTTCTTGTCCAGTTTTTAATACTTAGTCATAATAACAATAAATAAAAACATGTCATGGCTGGGACCAGAAGCAAACTTGATCTCAGCAAACCGTCCTGACCACTGAGCCATGGACGAAGGTGAAATCTAGCCTGAATTATTAGCCTATACCTATTACCCCCCCCCCCCCATCTATCGAACAAAGAAAAATGGCGCCCAAACAAAATCGATCGAAAAAATGTTGAAAAACGGTGTTAAAGTCAATTTAGAGTCTTATTTGGATGTTGATATGTTATCCTAGGCAAACCAAGAAGCATTCCCAATCGATATATGCAAAAAAATACGGACGATGGGCGAGAATTTTAGGAAACAGGGCGACAGAAGGCAAATATTCTGGACACCCGACCTCGTCGACCCCTATGATTTGATTTGCCTTTCTAGTTCAGCCCTGCTTCCATGCTGCATCTCATTACTTTGAAAATATTGAGATGATCAACTGACAGTGTAAAGGCCATAGAAAATCATATCATAATCTAATATACCAGCCAGGCAGCTCTTTCAGAAGCAACTGGCATCTGTTGCATAAACCAAACAAAGGGAACTAACTCATGCCCTTTTCTCTTCATAATGCTGTTGAACAGATCAACATAGTGATACATTAGCAAAAGTCCAGTCCTTCAGAAGTCGGTAAACCGCAAGCAGGGCTCGATCGAGAAAATGTCGCAAACTAGCATATGTCTCATGTGCTCGGGACGACATGGTTGAGCCCTAAAATACCCAGAACATTTATTCGGAGACAAGAATCTTAACCCAGTTTCTATGACTGAACACTTGTACGTGGCAGTTGCGTGCACGTGAAAACATGAAATTGACTTGTGACAAAATTATGCCACAAACTGTCCATGCGTCTTGTGCTCAGGATAATACGGTTGAGCCACTAAAATACCCACAGCACTTATACGGAGACAAGAACCTTAAATCGTTTCCCTGACTGCCAGCTTATATGTGGCAGTTGCGTGATTCTGAAAGCATCAATTCGACTTACAACAATAAATATATTAAAAACTGACATTTGTTGTATATGATTGAGACAACATGTTGTGCCTCTAGAATACCCAGACCTTTAATACAGAGCGTGATCTTAAATTCTTTTCGACAACTGCCCACTTATACATGGCACTTGCGAGCCCGTGAAAAAAAAAAAAAAAAAAAATCAACTTTAGACAATGAATACTGCCTGTGGATTTAAGTTTTGTTGTTATTAATTCTGTTTATGTTGTGGTGTTGTTCTCTTTTTTCAGGGGGGTGGTGATGATGATGGTGATGATGATGATAATGCTTTGTTGTTGTTGTTCCTGCTGCTGCTGCTGTTGTTTGTATTATTGGTCTTGTTGTTGAATGATATGCTTTCTACATGCTTTAAGTGTTCAAAAAAATGAACAAGAAAGAGAACCATGATATTAAAATAAATATATTTTAACATCATTGTTCCATTTCTTGTCCAGTTTTTTAATACTTAGTCATAATAACAATAAATAAAAACATGTCATGGCTGGGGACCAGAAGCAAACTTGATCTCAGGCAAACCGTCCTGACCACTGAGCCATGGACGAAGGTGAAATCTAGCCTGAATTATTAGCCTATACCTATTACCCCCCCCCCCCCATCTATCGAACAAAGAAAAATGGCGCCAAAACAAAATCGATCGAAAAAATGTTGAAAAACGGTGTAAAGTCAATTTAGAGTCTTATTTGGATGTTGATATGTTATCCTAGGCAAACCAAGAAGCATTCCCAATCGATATATGCAAAAAAATACGGACGATGGGCGAGAATTTTAGGAAACAGGGCGACAGAAGGCAAATATTCTGGACACCCGACCTCGTCGACCCCTATGATTTGATTTGCCTTTCTAGTTCAGCCCTGCTTCCATGCTGCATCTCATTACTTTGAAAATATTGAGATGATCAACTGACAGTGTAAAGGCCATAGAAAATCATATCATAATCTAATATACCAGCCAGGCAGCTCTTTCAGAAGCAACTGGCATCTGTTGCATAAACCAAACAAAGGGAACTAACTCATGCCCTTTTCTCTTCATAATGCTGTTGAACAGATCAACATAGTGATACATTAGCAAAAGTCCAGTCCTTCAGAAGTCGGTAAACCGCAAGCAGGGCTCGGATCGAGAAAATGTCGCAAACTAGCATATGTCTCATGTGCTCGGGACGACATGGTTGAGCCCTAAAATACCCAGAACATTTATTCGGAGACAAGAATCTTAACCCAGTTTCTATGACTGAACACTTGTACGTGGCAGTTGCGTGCACGTGAAAACATGAAATTGACTTGTGACAAAAATTATGCCACAAACTGTCCCATGCGTCTTGTGCTCAGGATAATACGGTTGAGCCACTAAAATACCCACAGCACTTATACGGAGACAAGAACCTTAAATCGGTTTCCCTGACTGCCAGCTTATATGTGGCAGTTGCGTGATTCTGAAAGCATCAATTCGACTTACAACAATAAATATATTAAAAACTGACATTTGTTGTATATGATTGAGACAACATGTTGTGCCTCTAGAATACCCAGACCTTTAATACAGAGCGTGATCTTAAATTCTTTTCGACAACTGCCCACTTATACATGGCACTTGCGAGCCCGTGAAAAAAAAAAAAAAAAAAAATCAACTTTAGACAATGAATACTGCCTGTGGATTTAAGTTTTGTTGTTATTAATTCTGTTTATGTTGTGGTGTTGTTCTCTTTTTTTCAGGGGGGTGGTGATGATGATGGTGATGATGATGATAATGCTTTGTTGTTGTTGTTCCTGCTGCTGCTGCTGTTGTTTGTATTATTGGTCTTGTTGTTGAATGATATGCTTTCTACATGCTTTAAGTGTTCAAAAAAATGAACAAGAAAGAGAACCATGATATTAAAATAAATATATTTTAACATCATTGTTCCATTTCTTGTCCAGTTTTTTAATACTTAGTCATAATAACAATAAATAAAAACATGTCATGGCTGGGACCAGAAGCAAACTTGATCTCAGGCAAACCGTCCTGACCACTGAGCCATGGACGAAGGTGAAATCTAGCCTGAATTATTAGCCTATACCTATTACCACCCCCCCCCCCCATCTATCGAACAAAGAAAAATGGCGCCCAAACAAAATCGATCGAAAAAATGTTGAAAAACGGTGTTAAAGTCAATTTAGAGTCTTATTTGGATGTTGATATGTTATCCTAGGCAAACCAAGAAGCATTCCCAATCGATATATGCAAAAAAATACGGACGATGGGCGAGAATTTTAGGAAACAGGGCGACAGAAGGCAAATATTCTGGACACCCGACCTCGTCGACCCCTATGATTTGATTTGCCTTTCTAGTTCAGCCCTGCTTCCATGCTGCATCTCATTACTTTGAAAATATTGAGATGATCAACTGACAGTGTAAAGGCCATAGAAAATCATATCATAATCTAATATACCAGCCAGGCAGCTCTTTCAGAAGCAACTGGCATCTGTTGCATAAACCAAACAAAGGGAACTAACTCATGCCCTTTTCTCTTCATAATGCTGTTGAACAGATCAACATAGTGATACATTAGCAAAAGTCCAGTCCTTCAGAAGTCGGTAAACCGCAAGCAGGGCTCGGATCGAGAAAATGTCGCAAACTAGCATATGTCTCATGTGCTCGGGACGACATGGTTGAGCCCTAAAATACCCAGAACATTTATTCGGAGACAAGAATCTTAACCCAGTTTCTATGACTGAACACTTGTACGTGGCAGTTGCGTGCACGTGAAAACATGAAATTGACTTGTGACAAAAATTATGCCACAAACTGTCCCATGCGTCTTGTGCTCAGGATAATACGGTTGAGCCACTAAAATACCCACAGCACTTATACGGAGACAAGAACCTTAAATCGGTTTCCCTGACTGCCAGCTTATATGTGGCAGTTGCGTGATTCTGAAAGCATCAATTCGACTTACAACAATAAATATATTAAAAACTGACATTTGTTGTATATGATTGAGACAACATGTTGTGCCTCTAGAATACCCAGACCTTTAATACAGAGCGTGATCTTAAATTCTTTTCGACAACTGCCCACTTATACATGGCACTTGCGAGCCCGTGAAAAAAAAAAAAAAAAAAAATCAACTTTAGACAATGAATACTGCCTGTGGATTTAAGTTTTGTTGTTATTAATTCTGTTTATGTTGTGGTGTTGTTCTCTTTTTTTCAGGGGGGTGGTGATGATGATGGTGATGATGATGATAATGCTTTGTTGTTGTTGTTCCTGCTGCTGCTGCTGTTGTTTGTATTATTGGTCTTGTTGTTGAATGATATGCTTTCTACATGCTTTAAGTGTTCAAAAAAATGAACAAGAAAGAGAACCATGATATTAAAATAAATATATTTTAACATCATTGTTCCATTTCTTGTCCAGTTTTTTAATACTTAGTCATAATAACAATAAATAAAAACATGTCATGGCTGGGACCAGAAGCAAACTTGATCTCAGGCAAACCGTCCTGACCACTGAGCCATGGACGAAGGTGAAATCTAGCCTGAATTATTAGCCTATACCTATTACCCCCCCCCCCCCATCTATCGAACAAAGAAAAATGGCGCCCAAACAAAATCGATCGAAAAAATGTTGAAAAACGGTGTTAAAGTCAATTTAGAGTCTTATTTGGATGTTGATATGTTATCCTAGGCAAACCAAGAAGCATTCCCAATCGATATATGCAAAAAAATACGGACGATGGGCGAGAATTTTAGGAAACAGGGCGACAGAAGGCAAATATTCTGGACACCCGACCTCGTCGACCCCTATGATTTGATTTGCCTTTCTAGTTCAGCCCTGCTTCCATGCTGCATCTCATTACTTTGAAAATATTGAGATGATCAACTGACAGTGTAAAGGCCATAGAAAATCATATCATAATCTAATATACCAGCCAGGCAGCTCTTTCAGAAGCAACTGGCATCTGTTGCATAAACCAAACAAAGGGAACTAACTCATGCCCTTTTCTCTTCATAATGCTGTTGAACAGATCAACATAGTGATACATTAGCAAAAGTCCAGTCCTTCAGAAGTCGGTAAACCGCAAGCAGGGCTCGGATCGAGAAAATGTCGCAAACTAGCATATGTCTCATGTGCTCGGGACGACATGGTTGAGCCCTAAAATACCCAGAACATTTATTCGGAGACAAGAATCTTAACCCAGTTTCTATGACTGAACACTTGTACGTGGCAGTTGCGTGCACGTGAAAACATGAAATTGACTTGTGACAAAAATTATGCCACAAACTGTCCCATGCGTCTTGTGCTCAGGATAATACGGTTGAGCCACTAAAATACCCACAGCACTTATACGGAGACAAGAACCTTAAATCGGTTTCCCTGACTGCCAGCTTATATGTGGCAGTTGCGTGATTCTGAAAGCATCAATTCGACTTACAACAATAAATATATTAAAAACTGACATTTGTTGTATATGATTGAGACAACATGTTGTGCCTCTAGAATACCCAGACCTTTAATACAGAGCGTGATCTTAAATTCTTTTCGACAACTGCCCACTTATACATGGCACTTGCGAGCCCGTGAAAAAAAAAAAAAAAAAAAATCAACTTTAGACAATGAATACTGCCTGTGGATTTAAGTTTTGTTGTTATTAATTCTGTTTATGTTGTGGTGTTGTTCTCTTTTTTTCAGGGGGGTGGTGATGATGATGGTGATGATGATGATAATGCTTTGTTGTTGTTGTTCCTGCTGCTGCTGCTGTTGTTTGTATTATTGGTCTTGTTGTTGAATGATATGCTTTCTACATGCTTTAAGTGTTCAAAAAAATGAACAAGAAAGAGAACCATGATATTAAAATAAATATATTTTAACATCATTGTTCCATTTCTTGTCCAGTTTTTTAATACTTAGTCATAATAACAATAAATAAAAACATGTCATGGCTGGGACCAGAAGCAAACTTGATCTCAGGCAAACCGTCCTGACCACTGAGCCATGGACGAAGGTGAAATCTAGCCTGAATTATTAGCCTATACCTATTACCCCCCCCCCCCCATCTATCGAACAAAGAAAAATGGCGCCCAAACAAAATCGATCGAAAAAATGTTGAAAAACGGTGTTAAAGTCAATTTAGAGTCTTATTTGGATGTTGATATGTTATCCTAGGCAAACCAAGAAGCATTCCCAATCGATATATGCAAAAAAATACGGACGATGGGCGAGAATTTTAGGAAACAGGGCGACAGAAGGCAAATATTCTGGACACCCGACCTCGTCGACCCCTATGATTTGATTTGCCTTTCTAGTTCAGCCCTGCTTCCATGCTGCATCTCATTACTTTGAAAATATTGAGATGATCAACTGACAGTGTAAAGGCCATAGAAAATCATATCATAATCTAATATACCAGCCAGGCAGCTCTTTCAGAAGCAACTGGCATCTGTTGCATAAACCAAACAAAGGGAACTAACTCATGCCCTTTTCTCTTCATAATGCTGTTGAACAGATCAACATAGTGATACATTAGCAAAAGTCCAGTCCTTCAGAAGTCGGTAAACCGCAAGCAGGGCTCGGATCGAGAAAATGTCGCAAACTAGCATATGTCTCATGTGCTCGGGACGACATGGTTGAGCCCTAAAATACCCAGAACATTTATTCGGAGACAAGAATCTTAACCCAGTTTCTATGACTGAACACTTGTACGTGGCAGTTGCGTGCACGTGAAAACATGAAATTGACTTGTGACAAAAATTATGCCACAAACTGTCCCATGCGTCTTGTGCTCAGGATAATACGGTTGAGCCACTAAAATACCCACAGCACTTATACGGAGACAAGAACCTTAAATCGGTTTCCCTGACTGCCAGCTTATATGTGGCAGTTGCGTGATTCTGAAAGCATCAATTCGACTTACAACAATAAATATATTAAAAACTGACATTTGTTGTATATGATTGAGACAACATGTTGTGCCTCTAGAATACCCAGACCTTTAATACAGAGCGTGATCTTAAATTCTTTTCGACAACTGCCCACTTATACATGGCACTTGCGAGCCCGTGAAAAAAAAAAAAAAAAAAATCAACTTTAGACAATGAATACTGCCTGTGGATTTAAGTTTTGTTGTTATTAATTCTGTTTATGTTGTGGTGTTGTTCTCTTTTTTTCAGGGGGGTGGTGATGATGATGGTGATGATGATGATAATGCTTTGTTGTTGTTGTTCCTGCTGCTGCTGCTGTTGTTTGTATTATTGGTCTTGTTGTTGAATGATATGCTTTCTACATGCTTTAAGTGTTCAAAAAAATGAACAAGAAAGAGAACCATGATATTAAAATAAATATATTTTAACATCATTGTTCCATTTCTTGTCCAGTTTTTTAATACTTAGTCATAATAACAATAAATAAAAACATGTCATGGCTGGGACCAGAAGCAAACTTGATCTCAGGCAAACCGTCCTGACCACTGAGCCATGGACGAAGGTGAAATCTAGCCTGAATTATTAGCCTATACCTATTACCCCCCCCCCCCCCCCATCTATCGAACAAAGAAAAATGGCGCCCAAACAAAATCGATCGAAAAAATGTTGAAAAACGGTGTTAAAGTCAATTTAGAGTCTTATTTGGATGTTGATATGTTATCCTAGGCAAACCAAGAAGCATTCCCAATCGATATATGCAAAAAAATACGGACGATGGGCGAGAATTTTAGGAAACAGGGCGACAGAAGGCAAATATTCTGGACACCCGACCTCGTCGACCCCTATGATTTGATTTGCCTTTCTAGTTCAGCCCTGCTTCCATGCTGCATCTCATTACTTTGAAAATATTGAGATGATCAACTGACAGTGTAAAGGCCATAGAAAATCATATCATAATCTAATATACCAGCCAGGCAGCTCTTTCAGAAGCAACTGGCATCTGTTGCATAAACCAAACAAAGGGAACTAACTCATGCCCTTTTCTCTTCATAATGCTGTTGAACAGATCAACATAGTGATACATTAGCAAAAGTCCAGTCCTTCAGAAGTCGGTAAACCGCAAGCAGGGCTCGGATCGAGAAAATGTCGCAAACTAGCATATGTCTCATGTGCTCGGGACGACATGGTTGAGCCCTAAAATACCCAGAACATTTATTCGGAGACAAGAATCTTAACCCAGTTTCTATGACTGAACACTTGTACGTGGCAGTTGCGTGCACGTGAAAACATGAAATTGACTTGTGACAAAAATTATGCCACAAACTGTCCCATGCGTCTTGTGCTCAGGATAATACGGTTGAGCCACTAAAATACCCACAGCACTTATACGGAGACAAGAACCTTAAATCGGTTTCCCTGACTGCCAGCTTATATGTGGCAGTTGCGTGATTCTGAAAGCATCAATTCGACTTACAACAATAAATATATTAAAAACTGACATTTGTTGTATATGATTGAGACAACATGTTGTGCCTCTAGAATACCCAGACCTTTAATACAGAGCGTGATCTTAAATTCTTTTCGACAACTGCCCACTTATACATGGCACTTGCGAGCCCGTGAAAAAAAAAAAAAAAAAAAATCAACTTTAGACAATGAATACTGCCTGTGGATTTAAGTTTTGTTGTTATTAATTCTGTTTATGTTGTGGTGTTGTTCTCTTTTTTTCAGGGGGGTGGTGATGATGATGGTGATGATGATGATAATGCTTTGTTGTTGTTGTTCCTGCTGCTGCTGCTGTTGTTTGTATTATTGGTCTTGTTGTTGAATGATATGCTTTCTACATGCTTTAAGTGTTCAAAAAAATGAACAAGAAAGAGAACCATGATATTAAAATAAATATATTTTAACATCATTGTTCCATTTCTTGTCCAGTTTTTTAATACTTAGTCATAATAACAATAAATAAAAACATGTCATGGCTGGGACCAGAAGCAAACTTGATCTCAGGCAAACCGTCCTGACCACTGAGCCATGGACGAAGGTGAAATCTAGCCTGAATTATTAGCCTATACCTATTACCCCCCCCCCCCCCCCCCCATCTATCGAACAAAGAAAAATGGCGCCCAAACAAAATCGATCGAAAAAATGTTGAAAAACGGTGTTAAAGTCAATTTAGAGTCTTATTTGGATGTTGATATGTTATCCTAGGCAAACCAAGAAGCATTCCCAATCGATATATGCAAAAAAATACGGACGATGGGCGAGAATTTTAGGAAACAGGGCGACAGAAGGCAAATATTCTGGACACCCGACCTCGTCGACCCCTATGATTTGATTTGCCTTTCTAGTTCAGCCCTGCTTCCATGCTGCATCTCATTACTTTGAAAATATTGAGATGATCAACTGACAGTGTAAAGGCCATAGAAAATCATATCATAATCTAATATACCAGCCAGGCAGCTCTTTCAGAAGCAACTGGCATCTGTTGCATAAACCAAACAAAGGGAACTAACTCATGCCCTTTTCTCTTCATAATGCTGTTGAACAGATCAACATAGTGATACATTAGCAAAAGTCCAGTCCTTCAGAAGTCGGTAAACCGCAAGCAGGGCTCGGATCGAGAAAATGTCGCAAACTAGCATATGTCTCATGTGCTCGGGACGACATGGTTGAGCCCTAAAATACCCAGAACATTTATTCGGAGACAAGAATCTTAACCCAGTTTCTATGACTGAACACTTGTACGTGGCAGTTGCGTGCACGTGAAAACATGAAATTGACTTGTGACAAAAATTATGCCACAAACTGTCCCATGCGTCTTGTGCTCAGGATAATACGGTTGAGCCACTAAAATACCCACAGCACTTATACGGAGACAAGAACCTTAAATCGGTTTCCCTGACTGCCAGCTTATATGTGGCAGTTGCGTGATTCTGAAAGCATCAATTCGACTTACAACAATAAATATATTAAAAACTGACATTTGTTGTATATGATTGAGACAACATGTTGTGCCTCTAGAATACCCAGACCTTTAATACAGAGCGTGATCTTAAATTCTTTTCGACAACTGCCCACTTATACATGGCACTTGCGAGCCCGTGAAAAAAAAAAAAAAAAAAAATCAACTTTAGACAATGAATACTGCCTGTGGATTTAAGTTTTGTTGTTATTAATTCTGTTTATGTTGTGGTGTTGTTCTCTTTTTTTCAGGGGGGTGGTGATGATGATGGTGATGATGATGATAATGCTTTGTTGTTGTTGTTCCTGCTGCTGCTGCTGTTGTTTGTATTATTGGTCTTGTTGTTGAATGATATGCTTTCTACATGCTTTAAGTGTTCAAAAAAATGAACAAGAAAGAGAACCATGATATTAAAATAAATATATTTTAACATCATTGTTCCATTTCTTGTCCAGTTTTTTAATACTTAGTCATAATAACAATAAATAAAAACATGTCATGGCTGGGACCAGAAGCAAACTTGATCTCAGGCAAACCGTCCTGACCACTGAGCCATGGACGAAGGTGAAATCTAGCCTGAATTATTAGCCTATACCTATTACCCCCCCCCCCCCATCTATCGAACAAAGAAAAATGGCGCCCAAACAAAATCGATCGAAAAAATGTTGAAAAACGGTGTTAAAGTCAATTTAGAGTCTTATTTGGATGTTGATATGTTATCCTAGGCAAACCAAGAAGCATTCCCAATCGATATATGCAAAAAAATACGGACGATGGGCGAGAATTTTAGGAAACAGGGCGACAGAAGGCAAATATTCTGGACACCCGACCTCGTCGACCCCTATGATTTGATTTGCCTTTCTAGTTCAGCCCTGCTTCCATGCTGCATCTCATTACTTTGAAAATATTGAGATGATCAACTGACAGTGTAAAGGCCATAGAAAATCATATCATAATCTAATATACCAGCCAGGCAGCTCTTTCAGAAGCAACTGGCATCTGTTGCATAAACCAAACAAAGGGAACTAACTCATGCCCTTTTCTCTTCATAATGCTGTTGAACAGATCAACATAGTGATACATTAGCAAAAGTCCAGTCCTTCAGAAGTCGGTAAACCGCAAGCAGGGCTCGGATCGAGAAAATGTCGCAAACTAGCATATGTCTCATGTGCTCGGGACGACATGGTTGAGCCCTAAAATACCCAGAACATTTATTCGGAGACAAGAATCTTAACCCAGTTTCTATGACTGAACACTTGTACGTGGCAGTTGCGTGCACGTGAAAACATGAAATTGACTTGTGACAAAAATTATGCCACAAACTGTCCCATGCGTCTTGTGCTCAGGATAATACGGTTGAGCCACTAAAATACCCACAGCACTTATACGGAGACAAGAACCTTAAATCGGTTTCCCTGACTGCCAGCTTATATGTGGCAGTTGCGTGATTCTGAAAGCATCAATTCGACTTACAACAATAAATATATTAAAAACTGACATTTGTTGTATATGATTGAGACAACATGTTGTGCCTCTAGAATACCCAGACCTTTAATACAGAGCGTGATCTTAAATTCTTTTCGACAACTGCCCACTTATACATGGCACTTGCGAGCCCGTGAAAAAAAAAAAAAAAAAAAAATCAACTTTAGACAATGAATACTGCCTGTGGATTTAAGTTTTGTTGTTATTAATTCTGTTTATGTTGTGGTGTTGTTCTCTTTTTTTCAGGGGGGTGGTGATGATGATGGTGATGATGATGATCTCAGCTCCTTAAAATAGTGCTGCAAATGTGCTTAATACTGCAAAGCTTCATTACTAGGACCTAGAAGCAATCTCGCTGTTGAGCGATACCTTCAATCTTTAAAGAATTTGACATGCACAGACAACGGCCTACTGGCCATAAACAGTCATAGGTCTTTTACATGTGAGTTTCGTTTGAGTGTTTGGTGGTTTACGCTGCTTTCAACATTATTCCAGTCATACCACGCCGACAGCTCACATATTCATGTATTTCTTGGGTTCCACCAGTACTGGGCTTCTGAAGTTTCTTGCCCAGGAAAGCTCCACAGGGTTTGTGGATCCACTGAGGCTCGAACTCGGGGCCTCCACGTCACGAGTCCTACACTTTACCACTGAGCCACGCAGGACCTTATGTAAGTTTCGCATTTTGGGTAAAAGCTTATGGACGAAAGAAGGAAAGGTCATGACCTCCTGATTTAAATCTAAATGTCTCTTTCCAATAATCTTACACTATTAAAGGGTGTAATAAGTACTCTTCTTGTCAAAATTGCACTGAAAACCTACCTTTTTCCATTGTTTCTAATTTTGACCATGGCCAGTTCGAAACTAATCCTTCAGATGTGGTACGTTAATCCGGGCTTGTTCGTCCCAAATGAACTTATCTCAGTAGATCTTTAGACAGATACATAAAGTTTCCAACGAAGCAGGTTCGTCTAATTTCATAAACTAAGGTGAAAAATATGGTAATAATTAAGTCAAGGAAGTTCCCAGTTCAATTTTCAAAGCTCTTCTCCCATAATGTTCCATTAGAATAGATATAACCTAAACATACCAAAACCCTGTCACAAACGGAATGTCCAACTTAACTATATACACGAAATACAACAACACGCGAATAAGTGACCCTAGTGCCATATTCCACTCTGGTTTTTTTTTTTTTTTTTTGTTGTTGTTGTTTTTTTTTTTTGTTGTTTTTTTTTTTGTTGTTTTTTTTTTCAGAGAAAATAAAACAGTGATAATACTGTACAACTCTCCTCACAATGTTTTCTGAAACTGTAAATGTAACACACCCTTTCTCCAGTCACTATGTATTTACAAAATATTTTTTTTACCTTTTGTCACAATGTTTCCATTGGCTAAGTACTAAATACTATACTCCATGACATAGTACCAAAACACAATTATAACTCAATATACAAATACCAAGAATTATGTTCCCCATGGGCTTCCAGATAAATATGCTTCTACTACCCATGATTACACTGCAAGAAAAACAGCTCCTTTTCCAGCACTGTCATACTATTAAAATACACGGGAAAACCTTTCAACAACCCATACTTTCAAAGTCTACCCACCTATTAGTCTTTACAAATAAAACATAACTCACCCCAGAAAACAAAATATTCACGCACACTCAGTCATACCATCCAAGTCATCATTTCTCCCTCCCACAAAAACGTCTGTCCAAAGATGCTTGCTATCCTCTCATTTCATACCAATACCTGGCTTGTCATCCCATGATCCACAGAATCCATGTGCATATGAGACAAGCACAACCCTTAACACAACACACACACAGCACTCTTCACTCATATACAACACTTAATTTTTAAAACCCAAGTAATGTACACAATAACCCTGCCTACCCTACAAATACCCATGCATTTCCCTTTACTAACAAACTACATTAACTCTTTACCACACAATCCTGAGTTTTAACGTCCCCAGGATATGAAGCCTTTTGAAAACATTAAGGGAAAAGGAGAAAATGCTGGTAACCAGCATTTTTCCTTTTCCTACAATGTTTTCTACAATATCAAAGACAAATTCTATCATTTGACCCACATATAAATTGCAGTCTGCAACTGCTTTTAATTTGGACAAGCCTAAAATTAAGTTGTGTGGTAATGGGTTCAAAACTGGAACTCTCTGAGCTTCATAAACTTAATGTGACATTTACCTTAAACCTATAGATCTACATTTTACATTTATTGTGAAACAATTTCTTACAATTTATACTAATCAATCTCAGTTAATGCTTTCTTGAAACCTTGACCAGCATTTGTACTATCACATGAGTGGGTCCAGCAGTTGACTTCCGCCCATTGTGGGATTCAAACACAGACCATTTGATGTGATCGGGCCAATACTCAACCCCTGCACCACTATCTCCCGTTTACAGAAAGAATTTGCCAACACATTAAATCGGGTTCAAGTATTGCTATTCTCTTATACCCACGGTGCTTTAACTCTTTACAAAATGACAAAATTTTAGACTAGTCCAAATTGAAAGCATTTGTTGACAACAAATTAAATGTGACTAAAAATTTGAAATTTGTTTTAGGAAGGGTAGAAAACATTGTGGGAAAAGGAGAAAATGCTGGTTACCAGCATTTTCTCCTTTTCCCACAATGTTTTCAAAAGGCCTTTTTCTACGGGTCGTTAAAACACAAGATTGTGTGGTAAAGTGTTAAAAAGCCTTCTCCTTCAGGGCTTTAGCAAAAAATTTGCGGTAATTTTTGAAAATATTTTTCAAATTTTATGCCAAACTGCAATTGCAGTAGAAACAGTTGTTATCAGTAAATCCAAGCAAGTAAGATATCTGAAAATAAAAAGACATGTACTTTATTCCTTACCAGATGACAAAGTTTTAAATTTGTCCTTTTAAAGCAATTGAAGATAATAGACTTAATGTGGTTTTAATAATGGGATTTGTCTTTGAAAGGTCAGAAAGCGTCGTAAGAAAAGGAGAAAATGCTGGTTACCAGCATTTTCTCTTTTTCCTACAGTGTTTTCATAAGCCCTCTTTCCCAGGATCATTAAAACCCAGGCTAATTGGTAAGGGGTAAAGCAGCAGTTTTGAAGAAATGATTTATCGCTCCTTCATTGAATAATCCAGATTTGATTAATTCCTATCCTATTTATTTTTTCCACCTTAAACAATGTTTTACAGATTATGACAGACTCAGTTTGGCACAGGAACGGAAGAATCCTAAAGAGCCCAGAACGTATAACACCACCTTCATGTTTTCACCTGTAAATCTAGATACAACAACACACCAACTTGGAGAGGTAAGATCAACATAAGAGATAGTTTACATCAAGATCAGACCACATAGAACATGGATCCATAATGTCCACCATTTCATGTGCCTCCGAGAAGACCTACGTTTATGTCTGTGACTATAAATCTAGATATGACTACAAACCTACATGGAGAGGTAGGATCAATGCAAGTTGCTTTTACACATAGTTTAGACCAAGACTAGACTGCATAGAACATGCAGTCTGATATTGGAACTGCACTGTCCACTATTTTGTGTATTTACATGTGAGCCATGCTCTTGTAAAAGGGGGCTTAATGCATCTCCTTGATACAAGATACCAAGCAAGTCAGTTCACATAATCATGGATCCATAAAATCCATGCTGTCTGTCAACAGACAGAATCGTAAGGTAGACTAATACTTTTTTTGAGATTCATTAAGCTCCCTTTTCACAGAGCATGGCTCACACATGCCAGCGTGCACGCGTGCGCACACGCACGCAGGCACACACACACACACACATACATATGAACCATGTTCTGTGAAAAGGGCATCTGCGAAAAGTATCAACCCAGGTCAGCCTGTGCAGTTTGTGCAGGCTGACCTGGACCGAAACTTTTTGCTATCCGTCAATTTTCTGTAATGTCAAAGGACCAGTCCACCTCATGATTCAGTTGGTTGTTTGACAAAATGCAGGGTTCGAAATTAGCAGTACCAAGTAGAAATTTGCTACCTGAAAAACAAATTTTGCTACCTGGGCACAAAGGCAGTAGCAAAAGGTTGCTACCTGGTATTGCTGTATGCTTGAAGTGTTTTGCCAATTTTCAATGAAATAATTTTCCACTTGCTAATTTAGAAATCTTTGCAATTGTCTGCATTGGTAAAGGAACATGGAAGCATCACTGAGTCATGCACTGGAACACATGACTTCATTTTTTACATCTGTATTTATAGCTATCTTCATGAATCTTTGTGTCAACTTGAAAGCGGTCTGCATTATAACAAAAGGGCAAAAAGATACAAGTATAAATGAGCAACCTGAAACAGTAAATGCCAACAGCACAGTCTCTTTTCCCATGTCTTTCAAGATGTGTTGTTTTACTTCTGCCGAGCAATTCATGGGCAAAGGCAGTAATTCAAGCATCATGCCAGGTAGCAAGTGCATGCTACCTGCAACATATGTTAATTTCTAACACTGCAAAATGGACCTAATGGATCCATGATCATGTTTTGGTTTGGTTTGTTGTGGAGTTTAACACCATTTTAACAGCTCAGGTCATATCATGTGGTGACTTGCTCGGTGTAATGCATCATGGACATGCATTAAGCCCCCTTTTGTCAGAGCATGGCTCAGAAAGAGAGAGAGCAAGACTACCTCTTTTAAATCTAGGTACAACTTCACACCTACATGGAGATGTAAGGTCAACTCAAGTTACGTTTTACACAGTTTAGACCAAGACAGATTGCATGGAATATGCATTCTGATTTTGTCTATGATAGCTGTTGCAGATGGCATAGATCAAGATCAAAGTGCACATAACATGCAGTCAGATATTATTCTATACCATCTGCTACCTTTCACCCAAATCACTTCAACTGAAGCAAAAAGATATTTGACACTGTATTGCATAGTGCCAACCTTTAACTCTTTACCACACGACAAAGTCTTGACTCAACCAAATTCAAAGCTGTTGCAGACAACAAATTCAATGTAGCTCAAAGGATGACTTCTGTCATTGATAGGGTAGAAAACATTGCAGGAAAGGAGAAAATGCTGGTTACCAGCATTTTCTCCTTTTGCCACAATGTTTTCAAAAGGCTTTTAATCGGGGTCTTTAAAACTTGGGATTGTCTGGTAAAGGGTTAATGACCCTGAGAAAGCAGGCTTTTGAAAACATTGTGGAAAAAGCAGAACATGCTGGTGATCAGCACTTTCTCCCTTTCCCACATTGTTTTCTCCACTATGAAAGATAAATTTTGTGTTTTGAGTAACATTTATCTCGTTGTCTGCAAATGCTTTCAATTTAGACAAGGCTGAAATTTTGTTGTCTGATTAGGAGTTAACTCTTTACCAAACGACAAAAATTTGGAGTTGTCCAAATTGAAAGTATTTTCAAACAACACTTTAAATGTAGCTGGAATTAGGATTTTTTGCCTTGAAAGCAAAGAAAACATTGTGAGAAAGGGAGAAAATGCTGTTTACCAACATTTTCTCCTTTTCCCGCAATGTTTTCAAAAGGCTTGTTCCTTAGGGCTGTTAAAACTTGTGATAGTGTGATAAAGGGTTAAAGACCTGATCTTGATCTACATTGGCCACAAAGGTAACTTGTTGTACAGGGCACTTTACCACTTTCCCAAATAAAGAATTGTCTTTTCATATTTTCAGATTTTAAGTAATTGCAGTTGACAAAATCAAGATTGGTACAATAGAGCTTTAGTTCTTTGAAAGGATAGACAACCTTGTTGGAAAAGGAGAAAATGCTGCTTACCAGCTACAATATTTTCAAAAGCCGTCTTTCGTCATGGTTGTTAAGACTTGTGATTGTGTGGTAAAGGGTCTAGTGTTAACCCGTGCACTGCTACATAATTAAAAATAGACATTCCAAGAAGGAACTTAAGATGCATATATCTTGCAGTTCCAGGGCTGTTTTTGTCGGGATATCTGGCAAAGAAGCATACAGTGGAGATCCAAAATCATACTGCATGTTCTACACTGTCCAAATACACAATTTTAGACTTGTCTTAAACGAAAGCATTTGCAGAGAAAATAAATGCGACTCAAAAATTGGAATTTGTTTGTGGAAGGATTGAAAACATTGTGTTAACAGGGCAAAATGCTGGTTACAAGTATTGTCTCCATTTTAAACTTCATTTTTAAAAGGCTTTTACCCTAGGGTCATAAACTCTTTACCACACGACAAGAAATGTACTTTTCAAAAGTGAAAGCATTTGCAGATGACAATCAAAGTGTGGCTCAAACAATGAAATTTGTTTTGGATAGGTAGAAAACATTGAGTAAAGGAGAAAATGCTGGTTACCAGCATTTTCTCCTTTTCCCACAATGTTTTCAAAAGACTTCTTCCCCAGGGTCATTAAAACTCGGGATTGTGTGGTAAAGGGTTAATACTTGGGATTGTTCGGTAGAGAATTTCAAGGTTATTCATGCTTCTATCTTTGTATCACAAGCATACTATCAAAGTTTTAAGCTGTGAAATTGTGTGAGATGGTGACAAAGTATATATTGCAATTCTTGTGTAATTAAACCGATTTCGCATTGATTCTAAAACAAGTTCTTACAACTTAGACTGGTCACTTTCTTGATATTCACTTCCTAACAAAATAGCCAGTACTTAAAGAGGAATTTAACAAGAGTTTGGTTTTTTAGGGGGGAGAGAGAAGACAGTTGATATTCTGTAAGGAGAAATCAAAGGATGTGACTGTTTACCCTTAGTTAGGGAAAAACAACAAAAAGAAACGCTGAAAAGCAATCTACCTCCAAAGCAACTCAAGCTTACAATGTTCAAAAGCATTGTTGGGTATTCTACAAACTGAGATATGGGGCCGACTTGTCTGTTACTAAGTTAAAAATATATTTATCCCTAGTTTTAAAACAAAGGCTATACCATTACTAACAGAAATTTTACAGTGAAAAAAATTCTTGATAATAACTCTTGTTTTCTAGATTGATTTCTATCACAGATGTAATTTCAAAACCATCTTTGTTAAGATTTTCTTAAATACCTTTGCAACAAAATCTGATGCAATGCTCCTGGAAAGCTGTGATGTTTGTAATTCCCAGGGTTGACTTCACCAGATTTGAACCAAAAACCTCTAATCCCAAAAGCTGAGGCTTTATCCCTGCACTGCTGTCTTCTAGTCATTGGAACATGAAACCACATTCTTGTGAAAATAAGTGTTGTTCTTGTGGAATGAAAATGGCTTAACCCTTTACCATACAATCCCAGGTTTTAACAACCCTACAGAAGAACTCTTTTGAAAACATTTTCGGAAAAGGAGAAAATGCTGGTAACCAGCATTTTTTCCTTTTCTCTCAATATTTTCTAACCTTTGAGAGATAAATCCAATCATTTGATCCACAGGTAATTTACTGCCTAAAAATTCTTTCGATTTGGATACGGTAAGTCTAAAATTTTGAAATATGGTATAGGGTTAAAAAGGCCGGTTTAGATTTTTTGCCATGGATCAACATTTCTTGTAAAACACTAATAGATACTTCTGAATTAACCAGCATTTTTTTTTTCCTTTTCTCATAGTGTTCTGTGCCATTTCAAAGACACAGGACAAGTGGCATCATTTTGGCCAGGGATGCTTTCACAGACCATGTACTTCATTTTTATTCAAGGAGTCTTCAGATACTCAGTGACAAATCTGGCAGATTTGCATGCTAGATGTTTTGGGTCCTGTCAGCCTTTAACCCGAAAAGCGCCTTTTAAGACTATAGTTGCCTTTGGGGCTAGTGTACATCAAAATCAGAGTGCACCAAACTTGCAGACTGATCTTTGATCTACTTTGTCCACTCTGCTGAGCCATGCTGGACAAAAGCAGTCTTGAAACCACAATTATTTGGGTCTTATTTATAGACTAAAAATGTCTGTTTGTGTTTATTTGGTGCTCCAAGAGTTAACCTTTTGCCAAACAATCCTAAGTTTTTATGACCATGAGATGAAGGCTTTTGAAAACATTGTGGGAAAAAGAGAAAATGCCGGTAACCAGCATTTTCTCCTTTTCCCACAAGGTTTTCTACCCTGTCAATTACAAATACCTTCATTTTAGCCACTTGTGATTTGTTGTCTGAAAATGTTTCAATTTGGTTGAGTCTAAAATTTTGCCATTTGGTAATTTAAGTTTTAATTAAATCGAGGAAAAGGGCCTTTAAAAAAGTTGTGAGCATGGGCAAAACAACTGCTGGCATTTTATCCGTTTTCCATAGTGTTACCTATCCTTTCGAAGGCAAATATCATCAAATGAGCCCAAGTTATTTTGTTATCTACAAGTTAGTTCTTCCTATTGGGACAAATCTAAAATTTTGTCGTGTGATGGAGATTAAGGAGCAAGTTTTATGGAACTGTATTTTATGCAACCATATGAAGTGGCCATGTGTCTTAAAACTTCCATGATAATGAGTTATGACATAAGAAAATGTTATGATCTACTATGATCTATTTTGTTTTTGCAAATGCTTGCTTGGGACAGAGCTTTTGTAAAGGAAAAGATCAAATTTATCTGAGAGTTAATGGTGTCTTTTTTTGTATTTTTTTTAGCTCCACTGGCCAAAGACCAGCAAACTTGTGTTACAGTGCTGTCTATTGTGTGTCCGGCTGGGTGTGTGTGTCAGTAAACTTTTATTTCTACCATTTTCTCTGAAATTACTAATCCAATTTTGACCGAATTTCACAGAAATGATCCTGCCATGGTCCTCTTCAGAATTCCTTCAGAGAAACTAGGTCTGATAAAAACTCAGGTGGCAATGAAATTGAAAAATATTAATAATTTTTTTTTTATTTATTTTTTTGTCCAAAACCATAAACCCAAGGGCTACCAAATTCAGCCTTTAGGTTCCTCTGATAAACCTCTAACCATACTTACAAAATGATTCAAAGAAGAATTTAATGTATTTGATGTGGAGACAACCACTAACATGATCGGGACAGCTGTGTAAACTTTGAAAAATTATCTCATTATTTTAGCAATTAAGCACACCATAGTACTTTGCAAATATTGAATCGTAGTATGAAAAGTTCGAGCCCTTTCATTAAATTTCAATAGATATTTGTTTGGCGCCATTTAAACGCCCTATATCCATATATCGTGAAGGAAAGTGCACCTAACATTGTTTTCTGGAGTTTCTTTTACCAGTACCCTGTGCAATATTCTGACAGCTTTCCATCGTAGACATCACCGAAACAGTCTTCAGTGGTAAGAAAGGGGAGAATCCTGTCACAATGACTCCGGAGTTGTTTACTTTTGGCAGCTATTGGGCCTTTTATATACCAAAACAATTTGAACACAGAAAGCAAATGAATATATCACCTAGAAATGGTCACAAGGGGGCGGGGGAATTCTTTTCATGGTCAAAGGAAGAAAGCTGGTACTATCTTAAACTTTATGAATAGTAACCTCCCTTATTGTTACTGTTTTAGGTGTCGCACCACTGCGAGATTGCTTCCGGGTCGTAGTAGTCAAAACTAGTCCGATGTGAAATTATGCAGTAGCACTTTTGTTGCACTGTTTTGTGGAGTTGAGAGGGCTTGGTGGTATATAATTTAGATTTACTTCAAATTTAGGTAGTGCAGTACCATTTAGATGTGACCGGCACGTCAAAAATTTTGTCAAAAAATTTTTTGCACCGGATGAAATCTATGGACACTTTGTCTGCAAGTTTTCAAATGCCAAGCAGTTGAATACCTTTTCAGATATTTGATTTAATTGCCATTTTAAACTATATAATTCTAATTTAAATTCTTTTATTTTAGAATTTAGAATTGGATTATTTTTCACGAAATGCCAGGAAAAAAACTTGAAAATGCATTCTGAATTGCATGCAAATGGAAAATGCTTGTTTTGGATTTGTAGTGTAAGTAAGTGTGACCAGATATGGGCAATTCAGATCCAAGGATCCAAGCGATCCTGCTGGGTCCAGGTTTCAAATTGCAGAGCCCACATAATGGCAGTTATGGTCAATCGGAAATTTCTGAAATATCGACCAAAGTTTCATACAAGCCATCCCTGTAATATCAAGCTTTGTGTGAATACAGAAAATATTAACTTGAAGGAAAGTTTTCTTAATAAGGGTAGGAAATGTTATTTTGACAGGGGCATTTCCATTGGCTGTGTAAGTTCATTGCGGCAAAAGGAGTCGGACACCCTTTTGGACTTAGTCGGGCTGTAAGTACCATTTAATACCTATAATCCTCTTTGCATATTTTGTCCCATTTCATTGTTTGTCCAGCTGTCTCTACTATCCCCATACCTGTTTGTCTCTCCCCACCCTTTTTATATGAAAATATTGTCGCAGAAAGAGCCAGAATTATATACAGGACCCTCCCCGGAATCAGCCGCTTTCCCTCTCTTTTACTCTCTATCTTTCACAGTCTCAATCTCTCTTTCACTCTATTCCTCCCCTCTCTCACTCTCTGTGTGTCTCTCTCTCCCCTCTCTCTCTCCTGTTTTTCTTCTACTGAAAACATTGCAGCAGCAGTTCTTAATCATATATTTATGACTGCCCTCCCCCTCTCTCTCTCTCTCTCTCTCTCTCTCTTCATTGCAACAAAAGCAAAAGGAACCAGACTGCCTTTTGGATTTTCGGGTCTGTAAGTACCATTTTAATACCTGCAAGCCTCTTTGCATATTTTTTCCTAACCCATTGTTTGTCTCGCTTCTATCCCCAATCTGTGTTTGTCTGTCCCCTCCCCCCCCCCCCCCCCCCGTTTTTTTTCTGAAAACTGTGTGGCAGAAGGAGAAAGTATTTTATACAAGACCCTTCCCCAAATCAATTGCTGTCTCTCTTTCACTTTCTATCTTTCACACTATCTCTCTCTCTTTCTCTCTCTCTTTCTCTCTCTTTTCCTTCCTTCACCCCCCCTCTCTCTCTCTCACCTGTTTTTTTTTCCCCCTGAAATCATTGCAGCAGCAATTCTTAATCATATATAGGACTGCCCCCCCTTCTCTCTCTGTCTCTCTCTCTCTCTCTCTGTCTCTGTATCTTTCTGTCTCTCTGTTTCGGCCAGCATCAGGCCTCATCAGTAGAGCTGCTATGCACTAGACAGAGTTACTCCCCTTGTTCTCTTATTTCTTGTTTATTTGCTTATTTTCATATTTCTGTCTTGGGTTATGTTAACTTGTTTTGGTCTCCAGGAATATGTTTGAATGTAATGGTCTGAGGTCCCTTTTACATAGGTTCTGGATCATGCGGTGCTCATTTTTATATCTCTTTCAGATGCTGTGACCGAAGTTCGCACTGCTTCCCTGTGGCTGTCACATCAATGTTTGTTGAGCTGACCGGAGATGTTACACCAATTTTATGCTGTGAATATTCAGGTAATTTCTTTTTTCTTTGAGAAATAAATTCCCTTTCTAGAACAAGCTTAAGATTAAGGGCTTCTCTTTCTTTTTTTCTGTCTTATCTGTCCATGTTTTCCATGTTTTCCCTGTCTGTATCTGGCCCATTCTATTTTCTTTGTTCTTTGCTGTAGATGTTTTCTTCTTACATAATGAGTGATTCTGGATTTGTATGGTCTTTCATACTTTTCTTTCTGTCATTCTTCCAAATCTATGCACCCAATGACCGACTTGCCCAATACTCTAATCCGATCGGACAGGTACCGATAAGCCCAGCTGGGCCTGTGTAATGAATTCTGGCCGTCTGGATGTTTGCCTCTATATCAGAGTTTTGAGCTGATTACATCGTAGATAGTCTGGTCTGTGGATATTATTCATCATTTGTCATAGATGAAAACATTGTGACAAAAGGAGCCATGTGTAGTTAAATTTTGCAGCACTGGTATTTTATGAAGATTAGGGTTCATGTCCGTCATGTTCAATAAAGGCCATCTGCTTTCTTTCTTTCATGTATTCCACCCATGTTTTGACTGATAATGATTGACTATAGAATAAAAAGCTTAGAAATGTGCATTTAGCTGGTCACATGGAAGAATTTAGAGATAAAAAAATGAAGAAAACCCTGAATTTTAGCCATCAGAATGGTTTTATTTTTTGTCAAAAGGCTACTTTTCATGCAATGTTTTCAATCTCTATAAATGAAAATGGGTTAAAAAGACAGACAAAAGAATCCAGAAGAGTATACTTTTTATTTCATGTAAATCCATTGGGGTTTGGCTTAGATATGTTTGAGTTTGTAAGAGTGGTCATTGGGCTTAAAATTTCCATTTTTTTAGGTCTTGGCCGCAAAAACACCCATGTTAAGAAAAATGGGTTTTCTTTTTGAAAATGGCCCTGATTTCTCTCTGGTTCATTTTTTTCTTGTCGCAATACTCGGGTTCAGCCAAAAGGCATAAAAGACCTGACTTGAAAGTCAAATTCCGTTTTATATAGGTGTCGCACTACTGCGAGATTGCTTCCGGGTGGTAGTGTCAAAAGTAGTCTGATGTGAAATTTTGCAGTAGCACTTTTGTTGCACTGTTTCGTGGAGCTGAGAGGGCTTGGTGGTATATAATTTAGATTTGCTTCAAATTTAGGTAGTGGGGGACCATTTAGATGTGATTTTATCATATATTGATTGGACTATTTTATGTCAGTGGAGGAACAAAAAATTCGGGTCATGGCGGTGAACAGGCGTTTTTGAGAGGACAATTTCTAGGGTGCCTGTACTGATTGGGATTGAGCGAAAAACACAATCGGTTGACATGTTGTTTTTATGCATTCTTTTGAAGGGCTGTGATTGTACTTTTGAGAGCAAGAGACGGTAAAGCCAGAGTTTTGCCATTAAGCGATTTCTGAAGCTTCAAAGATGGTCAATTTCACTCTATTTTCAATATGGCAAAAAACCACTAGTGTGGCACCGTTAGTGACAGGCTCCCGCCCTCCCGAAAGCAACAGTAAAACGCCAAACGAATCAAATGCTTTTATTGAAAAATGTTTGTAAGATCTCTTAAATGGTTATCAATATTGATTTTAAAGAAGGTTTTAACAATTTTTAAGAAGAACAAGAATTTCTCATGGATGTCTGCCAGTAGGTGTACATCGAGATAGATCTAGATCTAAGATTTTGTTTAAAGCGCATTTAGCCATTGATCATATGTTAGATTCCTTAAATTACTTTGATACTCTCGTGTAATATTACCTTGATAGCAAGTTTGTTATGCCTGTATCCGAATTTTAAACTTTTGGCGGTTGTCTTCTTCACAAAATTGATATGATGGAAAAACAAGGGAGATAACCGTCTGGTTACAAACTATTACATTGTATTCAGAAATGTAGTAAACTGCTCTATCTTGTATGTCTGACCTCATGATATCTTCAAAACTTATAATTCAACCATTGTTTGTTTGAGTTTATTTTAGTTATATTGCAGCAATATTGCAGCAGCCAGTTCACCTTTATGGGTTAAAACTCGGGATTTTGAGCTTAAGGTTTAAGTATAACTTTTCCCCACAGAGAAATTTCAAAACGACACTCCCCCCCCCTTCCCCCCCCCGCCTATGTTTCATGAGTCTACAAGGGCTTACAGGTACTTTATCGCAAATTTCGGTCGCGATGAAAGCATAACAAACTAGCCTGCAAGCTTCAACATGATGTGACAGCCCAGGAAACGGTTTTAAAGTAGCCAGGAAACAAGAATATATGAACTGTCGCCATAAAATACTTTTGATATGGCATTAATCACCACACATTTGAATCTAAAAGCTGAAGAGTGGAAAAGGGTAGCAAATGAACTTTTTCTTACTTTGAATCTTGATAGTTTTAAATCGAATCTAAACATTCTCGTAAATATCAAAAGTCTGGTCCTATGTTAGATCTGTAAAATACATGATGTCTTAGGGATACTGTCATGATCAAACAACCCGGGTGTATATTTTTGGTCCACAAATTATGTGGGTACATGTATATCCTAAAGATCGCAGGGGGTCGCGTCAGACGATAACATTTCGTAACACAGTAAAGATACCCGATAGGCGCTTATCGAATAGCGAGACTCGGCTATCATAGGAAAACTCCGGCACAATCCGAACAATCACGGAAAAAGTAAAAAATAGAATAGGGGCATTAAAAAACTGTAAAAAGGACCAAAAGTTTATTTTTTTAAATGACAAAAATATATATCAACTTAAAGGGAAATAAATGAGCTTTCTGACCTCACTTGAGAAAATGTTGGCCTTTTAACACAAGAAAGAAGAAAGGAAAATTCAACAAATATTTCATTTTTTAACTTCTGAAAATGCAATTTCCCTCTATATTCTGTATAAACCATACCTGCAATTTTAAAGTTAAAAAAATGACCCAAAAGCTTCTTTTATGATATTTATAAAACTTAGTTCATTTGAAAGAGGATAAATTGAATTTTCACACCTCACTTGAGAAAATTTTCAATTCTGAAAATTGATGAAGTTATAAACGTTTATCTACCAGGGCCCTTCATAATTCTATATAAAAATTACAATAAAATGGGCAGATATCGATTTTTACATGTCCGCGAAAGTTGGCTATGATGGTAAAAGATACTCTGGGACTTCAAGATATATCTACACACCAAATTTGGAAATCACTTAAATAGTATAGCAGATAAGCTCCGGACACGATTTTTCAAGAAATGAGGCCAGAGGTCAAGTTCAAGGTTACAATGGCCAGTTAAGAGTATGCATCACCCCAGAAACCCAAGTTGTATCTACACGCCAAATTTGGGATTCCTACCTCAAATACTATAGCAGATAAGCTCCGGACACGATTTTACCAGAGCTGAGGCCAGACGTCAAGGTCAAGGTCACAATGACCCGGAAATGGTACGCGACACACCAGAACCCCAAGATGTATCCATACACCAAATTTTAGTAATCTACCTTTAATAGCATAGCAGGTATTAACCGGGCACGATTTTTCGAAATCTGATGCCAGAAGTCAAGGTCAAAATGATCAGGAAATTGTACACGACACTCCAGAACCGCAAGATGTATATACACACCAAATTTGGGATTCCTACTTCTAATAGTATAGCAGATATGCCCCAGGCACGATTTCGAGACGGACGGACTGACGAGCAGGCAAACGGACGGGCTGTTTGATTACTTTATACACCCAAAGTTCTTTTTAGGGGCATAAAAATTTTGAAAGTGGCACGTTTTTTTTTTTCAAAGGAGTTATATGGAGAACATTGCAACTTAATGTAGGCGTACCACATATATCAATTTGTGAGTCGGCAGAAGATTAAAAAAACTTTTGGTCTGTAAAGACTACCAAAAAACCAGTGGTGATTTTAGCGTGTAACAATTGATTTTAACGGAGATAAAAATTGAAAACTGATTTTAACGGAAAATGACTTTAACGGCAAACACTGACTTTGAAGTCCCAATAAAGTCCAAAATTAGAATTTTTTTATGCTTGAAAAAAGGCATGAATCTGTTAGATTTACTCTTATTTTGTCGCCAAGGGGATAGGGGCGTTCATAGCAGCATCGGTTCATGTCACAGAACCATACAAAAATCCTATTTTTTTTTATCAATTCTCCCAACTGACGTTACCACGCACTATTCGGAATCATTCTGGTGTCCTATTTGTAGACACCATGTGACCGATGACGTATTACACAGACGATGTGCTTTCTCTCCTTAGAAAACGTTGCGAAACTTCGGTAAGTCTTTAATTTTCGTTAAATTACCCGCGCTCATCGTATCTAATTTATTTGTATGCATTTGATTGGTAAATCGGAGTTGTGTTATATTTATTTCGGTCATGATATGCCTATTTCTTCTTGTCAAGAGTCGTCCAAACATCGAATGACATCTCGGCCTATAACACTTTCGGCCTATTACAATTTCGACTAGTAAGAAATTCGGCGTATACAAAATCGAATGTCTACACAAGGTATAAAGGTTTGTAATATGAGCCATGGGGAATAAAGTCAAACAAAATGCAGACGTTTTATAACGAAGATCAGATTTTACATTATGTGCGATCTGATCTTGATCTTCGTAGGTAATGAAAAAGTAATGAATTTTGTGGGGTTTTTTTTTTCGGGTCTGTAATTACTAGCGAATTTTGACCTGAGTTTAGCATCAGGTGGTGGACGTTTTATATCAAAGGTCAGACTTCTTACTAGGTGCAATCTGATCTCGAGCTATGCTGTCAACTAAGGATATTTCTCAACTTTCAAGAGTTTAGTAAAACACATTGCTTATAGTTATTTTTACTGCTAGTTTTTGAAGACAGAGTTGATGTTACTTCATCAATCAAGTTATTGCATGCAGATGAACCATACTTTTCAAAATTATAGATACATATTCCAAAGCTGATAAATACATGTACTTCAAGTTGTTGGAGTGCAAGACAATTGAAGACAAAAGTAGAAGTTTACTAGTACTCAAGTAATATTTATCTACCACATTTATTTACCACATTGTGATTAAGAAAAATAATTTTTTATGTCATTTTTTACTGATCTCTTTTCTTTCCAATCTAAAAACAGTGTATTTTTTTAGGGTGTGATACAGAGAGACCAAGATGTTTGTTAACCTCCAAATAGATATCCCAGTCAGGTGTTATATCTCTGCTGTACGACAATTTTTTTTCACAGATTTTAGCACAGTCCATGTCAACAGGTATTTGAATGATATTTAGATCAACATCTATTACACATTAATGTTAGAACTTTGAAGTCTATTATATTTCAAGCTTAGAAAGGATCAGCTGCTGAAGGGATAATTGATCAAATACAACTTTTTTACACCCTTGCCATAAATTTTTGAAAGGAGCAATTGTTTGCTACAAGCAACTGCTCCTTTCTCACATTCCTCCATTTAGTTGATTTTTTTTTTTTTTTTTGTGAACATTCCCTAGTTGTCGGTTGTTTAACGCCATTTTCAACATTATTTCAGTTTTATCACGGCAGCCAGTGCACCTGTCCATGCTTATCAAGAGTTTCTGTTTCCAGTACTTTGCATAATTTCCCACTGGCTGCTTTTCCACGTAATCATTGTCAATACAATGATTAGCATTGAGAGAGGAATGTATCCTGTTGCAATGACTATCATCAGTCCTGGGAAAGAAATTGGCTGAGCTAAAGATTTGAAGCAGCAATCCCCCAATCTCAAGCCCTGTATGCGACTAGCTGCACCACTAGGGCTTTGCAGTAGTATGTCGTAAAAGTAATGTACCCTTGACAGAGAAAAAGGCATGCCGTGGGGCTAAAACAAATTAAAGTCCAACTTTTAGTAAGCAAGCACAAAAGGTACACTCAAAAGCTGCTTTGTATTAAGCCAGCACCAAAGAGACTCTCAAATTGTGGTTTTTTTTTTTTTACCTTGAAAAAGAAGGCTTTTGAAACATAATGAAAAAAGGTGAAAACCCAACATTTTCTATTTCCAAAAGTGATTTTAGCTTTTTAAACAAGTTCCGTCATTTGAGCCACATTCAATTTGTTGTCTACAAATGCTTTCAATTTGGACAAGTTAGAAATTTTATCAGCTTGAAAAGAATTAGTATAAAGGTGGCCACAAGGGCAGGGTTTACTGTATAAAGAAATGAGCATATCTTGTAAAATAGTTCTAGAGATACAATCTGAGACTAGTAGATTAAAAATACATGTGTTTTTCAATCTAAATTTACTTGATTGATTGAATGGTGTTTAATGCGGCATTCAACATTATATCAGTCATTTCATTGCCTCAGTTTGCTTATTCATGTATACCCTGGGTTTTAATGGTACAAGGCTATGGCACTGTAGTGTCATGCCCAAGAACACTCTTATGAAAAACCCATTGCTTCCAGTGAGGCTCAAAGCTCAGACCTCCAGGTTATGAGTGCTACACTTTACCACTGAGCCAGGGAGACCTTAAATAAATTTGTATTTCAGACTCAAAATGCGAATGCAGTCTCAATGGCAGTGTAAGATACAAGGACATAGTTGTTAAATGGCCTCTTTAGGATTTCATTTAACTCTACCAAACAACAAAGTTTTGGACTAGTCCAAATTCAAAGTATTTGCAGCCAAAAATTTAACTGTGGCTCAAATGATGGAATTTGTTTTTAATAGGGTAGAAAACATAGTGTGGAATCAAGAAAATGCTGGTTACCTGAATTTTCTCCTTTTCTCATAATGTTTTCAAAACACCTGGAGATGCATTAAGCCCCCTTTTGCCAGAGTGTGGCCCATACATACTTTGCATTATTTAACTCTTTACCAAACGACAAAATTTTAGACTGAACCAAATTGAAAGCATTAATTTTGCAGACGACAAATTAAGTGTTGCTAAACTGATGATTTCTCTTTTTGATAGGGTAGTAAACATTGTGGGAAAAGGAGAAAATGCTGGTTACCAGCATTTTCTCCTTTTCCCACAATGTTTTCAAAAGCCTTTTCTTTCAGGGTTGTTAAAAGTCGGGATTGTGTGGTAAAGAGTTAAAAAGAAATTTATGTTCTTGTCATTTCAGTGTCTCATTTTGAACAGAGTGACGTGACATTTGAACAGTGTGGGCAGGGAAAAAATCACTCTCAGTTTATAGACAAATATGGACAATATTAGTGCATCTACTAACTTAACAGTATACCAGTAACATCGGAATGGACTTCTGCAGTGATTGGTGATCGTAATATTAGAAATTTTGGATCAAAATTGTGGATTTTGGAGGTTTCTTTTGGAACTCAGTCAAGGACTTGAGAACAGGGGTCAGTGGTTTGATTCCTGGCTTTTCCAATTTCTTAGAATTGATGATATTCATTGTGACATGTGGGAAAGCAGCCAGTGGCTTGGAAAGATTATTGTGTGAGGTACTTTAAAAAGGGTTTTTGTCGGTTTAACCCTTTACTAAACAATCTTGAGTTTTCACGACCCTAGAGATGAAGACTTTTGAAAACATTGTTGAAATTCTCTGGTTACCAGCACTTTTTTTCATTTTCCCATATTTTCTACCCTTCCAAAAACAAATTTCAATACTTGGGTCCCATTTATCATCTGCAAATACTTTCAAGTCTAAAATTTTGTTGTTTGTCAAGAGTTAAAAACTATGTGCAGAAATGGGTTAACCGTTTACCAGATGACAGATTTTGGACAAGTCCAAATTGGAAGTGTTTTTTGACAACTACATGTACTGTAATTCAGTGTGGCGTAAAGGATTAGATTTGTCTTTGAAATGGTAGAAATCATTGAGGGAATAGAAGAAAATGCTGGTTACTAACATTTTCTCCTTCACCCACGAAGTTTCTAAAGCTATCTCCCTGGGGGGTCATTAAAAATCGAGATTGTTTGCTAAAGGACCATTGTATACTTGATTTAAAAGCTTGAAAATATGTAGATAGTGAAAACAATTGCAGTTTGCTCAAATGTACTTTTTATTGGTCTCGAACTTTGTAAGATATGGTTTTGTTTTAAAATTCATAAACATGAATTAAAACTGTAAAAATGACAAAATTTTATGCTAGTCCATAATGAAAGCATTTGCAGTTGACAAAATAATTGTGACTCAAAAGTTAAGATTCTATTTGGGAAGGGAAGAAAACACTGGAAAAAGGAGAAAATGCTGGTTACCAGCATTTTCTCCTTTTCCCACAATGTTTTCAAAGGGCTTCTCTCTCAGGGCTGTTAAAAGCCGTGAGTGTGTGGTAAAGGCTTAAACTGCTTTTGAACACATTGTAAGAAAAGGAGAAAATGCTGGTAATCAGCATTTCCTCCTTTCCCCACAATGTTTTTTGTCCTTTCAAAGACAAATCCCATCATTTGCGCCACGCCGCAATTTTGTACGTCCTCCGTTAAAATCAGTTTTTTTTTTTTTCAAAAAACTGATTTTAACGGAGAACTGATTTTAGTGATGCAACAAACACGCTCAAAAACGTGTATTTGCTCAAATCAAATTTACTGCTTGATTCCTCAGCAGATTCAGGTGGATATTTTGTTTATATAAGGGAGGTAACTCTAATTATACGATAAATCGATTCAGCCTTGCTTACCTCCAATGCCTTCGCTGCTATGGTAACCAAATCGATATCCTCAGCCAGAGAAACACAGCATGGAGAATTCTTTCGATAATTTATGTAATTTATATCAAAATGGTTTTACGTGCGTCATTGCTGTTGGATTCTGGGATTTATCGAATTGAATTCTGACCTCCGCCATGTTTGAAACTGAATACTGAAAACACAGCGGATTCGTTAAGTTCGTTTTTTGGCTGTAAGGGGACGATGGGTGATCGATTGATCGGCAGGGAAAGAGGCGAAAAAGGTCAGTAGTAGCGATAAACTCCCGAAATTCAATTTCCCCGATGCTATTACGACCACAGATGGCTGGTTTTGAGTTCTATGACGCGGTTTTAAATAACGAACTCACTCTGCTGAAGCGAATAGTAAACACATACAAAAATGACCTGAACGCCAAGTTCGTCGAGGTTCGAAAGAAAAACCATGCGGACCTGTGCCCTATACACCTAGCAGCGTATCGGGGTTATACGTATATGTTGCAATATTTGATCGAATCGAAATGCGACGTGAACAAAACGACCTCCACCCTCAGGCGGACAGCACTCCATTTCGCCGTGTTGCGCCACAAGATGGCGTGTATGTTGTTGCTGATTGCGGCGGGCGCTAAGCTGGACATTAAGGACACTTTTGGCAACTCGCCTTGTCATTACGCAGCGGACGACGGCTACTGTCAATTTCTTGATGTACTTATACGTCGTGGCGTCAATGTAGATATACAGGACATAACGTCAAAGACGCCACTCATGAAGGCTGTGCGCAACAACAAGACTGACGCCGTCTTGAGACTCATCCGGGGCAACTGCAATATAAACATAACCGACAGAAACAGCGACATGGCCCTACATTACGCTGCCAGAAACGGATGTGCAGACATCATTGACATTTTAATCTCATCTCGTAGTCAAATTGATGTTCAAAATTACTGGGGCAGAACGCCCCTTATGGAAGCCGTGTGTTATAACCATAGAGAGGCTGTGGCGCGCTTGATTCGTGCATACTGTGATCTAAACCGACGGGAATTTAAAACTGGAGACACCGCCCTTCATATTGCCATCAAACGAAACTATACGGCGGTTGTTGAACTATTACTCGCGGCCGGCTCACGGCACGACATTTATAATCACCAGGGGGAAACAGCTGCCTACGAGGCCGTCGTCAGTAACAAAATTGACATCATTAAATTGATGATTCTATACAATTGTGATCTTGAACAACCTTTGAAATACTTCTGCAACGGTATTTATAAATCGATGTTTCAGCTAGCAGCCGAGAAGGGACATTTTGAAATCTGTCGTCTGCTGGCTACATACGGGTATGTCGATTTCACAGCACGTGTTCACTTTTACGCGGGCTACGTCCCAACGCGGATCGGAAGTGAGCAAGACGAAGTGGTCCATTGGCTGAGGAAAAAGATGCAAACTGCGACATCATTACAACAACTTTGTCGTAAAGTGATCCGCAAACGGTTAGGTCATAATATTATCCAGAAAATTGATCACGTGACCATCCCAAAAGCATTAAAGGAGTATGTGGTAATAACTGACTTTGAAGAAGTAGAAGATATGTCAATGTGTTAGAAGTTACTCTGAAATCTGAAAACTTTCTGTTTGTTTGTATGTTTGTTTGATTGTTTGGTTGTATGACTGGTTGATTGATTGTATGGTTAACCCTTTCCCAAACAACAAATTTTAGACTTGCCCGAATTGAAAGCATTTGCAGAGGACAGATTCAGTGAGGCTGTAAGATTCGGTTTTGTCTCTGATGGGGAAGAAAACCCTGTGGTAAGAGGAGAAAATGCTGGTTACCAGCATTTTCTCCTTTTTATACAATGTTTTCAATGGTATCTTTCCTCGAGGTCGTTAAAACACATGATTGTGTGGCAAAGGGTTAAGTGATATTTTGCATACCTTTACCATAGTTAACTTCATGACAGCTCGTGAAAATAAGCCGACTACTTTTACCCTTTAAGATGTAATCCCCTATATCAATGACCCAGCGGAAGAAGGCCTTTGAAAACATTGCGGGAAAAGGAGAAAACACAGCAAAATGGCATTTTGACAAAGGAAGCCAGCGCAGCCGGCGCAGACTGCGCAGGCTGATATGAATCGATTCTTTTTACAAATGCATGAACCAGCCACCTTGTCACCGAGCATGGCTCATTCGCGTGTTACATCCATGTAACTCGTATTTCTGGGTAGAGTCTATAATTGAACCATGCTCTGTGAAAAGGGGGGTTTAATGCCTCTGCAAAAAAAGTATCGACCAGGTTAGCCTGCGCAGTCCGCGCAGGCTAACCTGAATCGACACTTTTTGCTTTTGGTAAATTTTCTGACTTCAGAGGGACAATTTCACCTTATAATCCAGTCGGTTGTTGGACCAACATGGATTTTAGAACCATATTTATATGACGACTTGCTTTGCACAAATGCATTACAGTGATGTGTTAAACCCCCTTTTGCCAGAGCGCTGCACAATTGTGATAATGGTAATTAACTGCACAGACCCACCAGTTGCATTTTCAACCTTCTCTTTGCGCGAAAAATCTCACTGTGTCGGACAGAGTAGGCTTAAATTCTTTGCAGATTGATCTTGATCTACAATTAAGTATAATAAGTTGAACATACCAGTCTAAGGGTTGAGTAGAGGTAAAGGTTGTCATTTTCGATATAACGTCATTAGACAGACAGACAGACAGACGGACGGACGGACGGAGAATACGAGCAAAAAGGTAAATGAAGATCAAGATTTAGCTGCATATACACCTCATATATACCTCAGGTCTGATCTGTGAGTTACACGACGCCAAATATTTTGTTTGATACCCTGATCCATGTAAGTTTACAGTTGCAGTGTTTTAGGTCCTTTTAGAGGTCAAATAAAATCCCATCAATAATTTAATTATTGTTTTAGATATGATAAATTGATTAGATTTAATCTTCGATACGAAAAAAACAATGATTATATAGGTATAGACCCTTTTACAACGCCGTTCGTTGCTAAGGAAATACGATCCCAGAATTCCACTTTCCGCGCATGCGCACTTTTTGTAGGGCAAAAAGTTCAATATCGCAACTGTTGAAAGCCATTTTCACACGCATTGTTTTGGCTTTGCCGAAAGATTTTATTGATAAAATCTGTAAAGATTAATCGTGTTACAGGTAGCCGTTATCATGCTGTGCACCTGGATGTACAAACAGATTAGTAAATTATTATATGGCTTAAACGTCCCAGAGTCAAAACATCCTACTTTTGGTTGAAACGTCTGCAATTTCCATGCCGAATTTGGTTAAAACGTCCCCTAAACGCATCCCCGTATATTTTATTCGAATCATTTGGTTGGTCTCGTATGTTTTTAGAGAGCTTTTTCACCGTTAATGTTTTGTATTTTATTGACCATCGTCATTTAATGTTATTAATTTTTGACCCATATCCTGCCGTACTTATATTTTTGACCAGCACAAGAGGAATTCGCTTTAAGTTTATATCAAAAATCTTAATTAGTGTTACTTAAACCATAATTAGGATTTGTAACTATGTATTTCAAGACCACGCTACTCCCAAGTGCAAACAGATCTCTCATAATGCTTTTCGCAAAGTACATTCAAGATCACCGTCACGTAACGTAGGCTAAGGGTTAAGGCTAAGGTCCGTATTGTTTCCCTACATTATCATGTATATGACACACTAAAATGCCTCCCCGTATACAATGTGCTCAACTAATTACTGTTACAATCTCCATTTAACCCTTTACCCAACAATCACACGTCTTAACGACCAAGAGAAAAGAAAGCTTTTCAAACATTGTGAGAAAAGGAGAATATGCTGGTAAACATTTTATCAACCTTTTGTAACAATGTTTTCGCTAAAGGAATGTTTTTAAATTACATGTTACATACGATCCCTGGTGGAAAGCAATTGTGGAAAAGATCAGCCACAGACGACAACAGGCCAGTATACAGTTGTTCGTTCGTTCTTCGTCCGCGCGTTAGCTTATTCATTCATTCATTCATTCATTCATTCAAATATGTCTGCGGCAAAGTTTGTTTCATGATGAAATTGATCACAATACACGTCTCTAAACCATTAGAAGAAACAGCATAAACTATGCCGATCTCGACCCACACCCTCCGCCATTGAAATTAAACTAAGATATCAACTGTATTGTCGATTAAACTAACAAGTATGTGATATATCAGATGGCTACCCTTTATTAACCCTTTACCTAACTCTCCCTCGTCTTAATTAACGACCCTACATCAATGGGCTTGTGGAAACACTACGGTAAAGGTAAAAAATGCTGCTAACATGCATTTTTCCCATTCCCGCAGTGTTTCGGCCCATGCTTAACGGGGTTTGTCTGTTACTGCCTGGGGTCGGTTAACATTTCCTTTGATGATAACGTCAACCCAAAAGAGCGACACGTGTTTTTCTACGTCTACGTCTAACATTGTCATTAAAATACGGATCGTTTTCTCCCACGTTACTGAACCCTTAGCAAATAAGTTAGTCTGATTATCGTTTCTTTGCCTCAGGGAGTAAGCTTATCATATAATCGCTCATGATTTAACGACTTTGTGTACACTTTCAATAATCTGCCACTATTTTATTTTGTCTTTTTGCCCTACACGAGTGCGCATGCGCAGTTTTCTAGTCTCGTTACCAGGAAGTGGTCAGAGACTAAAAGGGTCTATACGTACTGCTACACTGAAATTGACGTCAGAGGAATGCCATTAGAAAACTAATTTCGTTGAGGGGGGGGGGTACCTCTTCATAACAGGTATTTCGTTCAAGGTTTTAGTCTTTTAGTGACATTTTGGAAAAGAAGAACTACATTTCTCCATTATTCTACCAAAACTTCTCTTAATAGCCACTTCTCTTAATAATCAACTTAATCATGAGGTAAAGTGGTCCTTGGACATACAGAAAATTGACCTATAGCAAAAAGATTCGGCCCAGGTCAGCCTGCACAGACTGCAGACTGACCTGAGTCGATACTTTTCGCAGATGCATTAAGCACTTTTTTTTCCCAGCATGACTCAATTACAAGTGAGCCATGTTACGGCAAAGGGGGGCTTAGCACATCTCCGTGCTGCATCATACCAATCAAGTCATCATAATTGTCGCGCAACACACGAAAAGAGGCCTTCGGACATATGCGTAAAAGTGTGTCGTCCCGGATCAGCCTGTGCAGTGTATGGCTTATCCGAGACGACACTTCCCGTTTTTATGCGATTTTCTATTTCACGAAAGTCTACTGTATGAAAAAATCTTATGTAGTCGTAATGTGCTGTCCCGGATTAGCCTGCGCAGGCTAATCCGAGACAACACTTTACGCAATTGTCCGTAGGCCCCTTTTCGTGTGTTGCACGCCATATAATAATTATGGACCCATAAAATCCATTTTGTCCAACAACCGACTAAATTATGAAGTAGACTGGTCCTTTGAGACGCAGAAAATTGACCAATAACAAAGGATCGAACTAGGTCAGCCTGCGAAGGCTGTCTCGGGTCGATGCTTTTTGCATATGCAATAAACCCCCTGTCACAGAGCGTGGGTCAAATGTTTTCAATACACAATTTTCGAGTGTCCTCGTTTCTCGAAAAGAAGACATCAAACAATAGTGTATTGAAAACAAGAGTTACTTTCAACGGAACCTAAGACATTTTTTGTGTGAAATGCACATCTTTTTTCTCTAGGTGGCAGTATTTGGTAACTTTTTTGTGGCAATCCTAGCTTACTTAGCTGGTGAAACATTTACCTATGGTAGTTATAAATTAAAACATCTCATTCGTTGTTTTTTCATAGCATATGCGACTGTGAATGTGTGTTGATGTTAAACCCAATTATGAGCTAATTTTACAAACACATGGAAATTACGAGTACACCTGTAGTCAACGTTTTTATTATTCCTAGCATTGTTATTGCTTAACCCTTTACCACACAATCCCGAGTTCTAACGACTCTGAAAAGGAAAGCTTTTGAACACATTATAAGAAAAGGAGAAAATGCTGGTAATCAGCATTTCCTCCTTTCCCCACAATGTTTTTTGTCCTTTCAAAGACAAATCCCATCATTTGCGCCACGCCGCAATTTTGTCGTCTGCAGATGCTTTCAATTTGAAAATGGCTAAAACTGTCGTTTGGTAAAGAGTTAATATTTGATTGTACATGTCATCTTGTGTGAAGAGAGTTCTGTGGGTGAAATTACTAGCATACTTGTATAGGCGGATACGGTTGAAGTCTGTAATGAATTTTGACTTTTAATTGTATGAAGAATGGATCGTATATCCGAGTCCCAAAGCTATGGGCATGAACACGACAAATATACTCAACTAGTTGTACACCACGGATAGTAAGCTTGAATTATTTGATAGAAAGCATATACCTTCATTACAGTCAGTACTTACACCAAATTTAAGGCCTGCCGGCCCAAGGCTAGCAGGCTTGTGCCATGGCCCGTAACCCTGCTTGCGTCCGTATGTCAACTTTTGTTTCCAACATTTCCTCTGGAGAGAGCACAACCTTAACCAAACGTCACAGAAATGATCTTGTCATGATCCTAAATGCAATTCCTTAAAAGCGTTGATTCCAATAAAAACTCTAGTAGCTATGGCAACAAATCTGAAATGGGATCTCCAAAAATCTTCTGTCAGCTGCGTTAAATTCCTCCAAAAATTTGCATAAATGATCCTTGATAGACTTCTATGATTTAAACACATATTTGTCCGTCCAAAAAAAAAACATTGTCTCTGAAGGACAAATTGTGTTATGTTCAAAGGGAAATAACTCATTATGACACACTTGCGTAAACTGGTACCCGGTGTATCTACCGTAATCGTACGATAGACATACGAAGATCGATAACAGGTTGCCAGTTTAACCCTTAAGCTGCCAATCGCGACCCACTGACCTTTTGCGGACAGTGTAGATCAAGATCAGACAGCACAGACGTGCAGTCTGATCTTTGATCTACTGTGTCCGATACGCTATTTTCTTTCCGGTGAAATCAACTTTGAAACCGCAATGTTTGGGCTTTTAGTATTGAGTAGAAATTTGCGTTTCATTTATTCAGCAGCTTAAGTGTTAACACTTGCGTAACTGTTTGTCTCTCTTGATTATTTGTACCTCAATACTGTATTCTTTAAAACTTTTTGGTGTCAGAAGTCTTCAGCTTTCAGTCAAACTGATTAACTTCAAATGATGTTTTAGGCTGAACATGAGAGTGCATACATCATTGTAATAAAAGTGAAGCGAACTTTTTATCTGTCAATTTTTGCTTCCAAAACCTTACCATTACTTGTAAAAAATTTTCTTATAAAAAAAAAAACACTTTTGGGTCCGAGTTGATTGAAATTTGACGTAAATGATTCATAAACCTACTCCTGAGTCTCCCTTTCAATTGTCATCTTGTCACAGTGTAATTTGTAAATACAATTTTGTTGAGTTGGTCTATTTTCATTGTATTTTGTATTAGAGACACCTTTGGAGCTTAATATCACTGTACATGCCAATTATGGCTACCTTGTCTAGAAGGCAGTGGAGCGATACATGGCCATCATGGCCTCTTGTTCATTTTATATTGATGCAAAACGATAGTGTGTGAATAGGCTAACTCCTCATAACAAAATTAACCTTTTACAACACAATACAGTGTGAGCTAAAGTTCTCTGATTAAAGTAGAAAACATCATGGGAAATAGAGAAAATGCTGACAAACAGCATTTTCTCCTTTTCCCACAGTGTTTTCTACCCTACCAGAAACAAATTTCAATTTTTGCGTCATATTCATTTTGTTATCTGCAAATGTTTCAATATGGACAAGTCAAGTCTAACATTCTGTTTTATGGTATAGAGTTAAAATACTCATAATTAGCAATTTGTCCTTTGGCTGCAATAGTTTCAAAAGTTGTTTGCTTCAAAACAAAAAAATGCCTTCAAGTTAGTACTTGCTAATGAATTATATTAGGCATATTAACCTAAACTAGAACCTCACAAACATTTCACTAGAACCCATTACCAAGCAATCCCATGACCCTGAGGTAGAATTTGTTTGAAAATACTTTGGGAAAATGAAAAAAATGTTGATTAATAGCATTTTCTCCATTTCTCACAATCGCAATCTGCAAAATGTTGTAAAATCAAGAAGTCTAAAATTTGGTCATCAGGTAAAGGACAGACCAGATTAGAATACAAATGAGCCATACTCTGGCAAAAGGGAGTTTAATGCATCTCCATGATGCAGTACACCAAACAAGACATCACATAGTTATGGATCCATAAAATCCATTTTGGCTAACGATCCGCTGAATTCTGATGCTGAAAGGCCCTTGGACATGGAGAAAATTTACCAAAACAAAAAAGTATTGACCTAGGTCAGCCTGCGCAGGCCGACATGGGTCAATACTTTTTGCAGATGCATTAAACCCCCTTTTCACAGTGCATGACTCAAATACATGTAATAGTTAATATTTCTATCTTTCAGCGGTTTTATTGTTTCTGTTGTTGAAAAAACTATTAAATCTGATTTTAAAGTCATTATAATATGAATAAACTTTACAATAAAGGTTTGTTTTCTTTTTCACTCCTTTTTAAAGTCACAACAGTGGCCAAAAGTAAACTATGGGGAGTTAGAATGCCTCTAAATTTAATTCATTCCATTTAAAGGTATGGAAATTATTGTGAAGGTTACAATCTGTTATTGTATGGTTGGTCCAAGTGTTAGCCGCCGGCAGGAAAATGAATTTCAAAATCAGGTGGAAGAAAATAACAAAAGACAGAACAACCTGGCAACTTTTGACCTGGTTTTTAAAACTCATATGGGTTTTTAGCATTGGTTTGAAAATTTCATTTCACTTATTAAGCAGGATAATCCAAATATGAATATTTAATCTATCTTTAATAATTATATTCAGTTCAACAGTGGAGAGGTCTATTTATTCATCAATTTATTTATTATGTTCCAAGAGATTTAGAGTTGTAATAATTCTAAAACTTGGAAACTCTGTAAGTCTTTACCAAACAGCATAATTCCAGACTCGTCCAAATGGAAAGGATTTGCGAATGACAAATTAACTGTAGCTAACATGATGGGATTTGTCTCTTAGAAGCATGAAAACATAGTAGGAAAAGGAGAAAATGCTGGTTACCAGCGTTTTCTGCTTTCCCAGCCGTTTTTTCAAAAGTCTCTTTCTTCAGGGTTGTTAAAAACTCGGGACTGTTTCATACAGGGCCAGAATAGACTGTTCCAAAACCTACCAAAATGTTGCAATTGTACCACACCCATAAATCGACCCTTCAGTACATCATCCTGCATTTCTACAACCCTGAGAAAGAAGCTTCTGAAAACATTATGGGAAAAGGAGAAAATGCTGGTAACCAGCATTTTCTCCTTTTCCCACAATGTTTTTCTACCCTTTCAAAGGTGTATCAAATCATTTGAGCCACATTTCATTTATTAATCTGAAAATTCTTTTAATTGCGACAAGTCTAAAATTGAACAAGTCTAAAATTTTAACATTTGGTAAAGAGTAAACTTACACAAACAGGGCAATTTCTTGCCTTATCATTACAAAAAAGTATTCAAATCTTTTACTATCATTAAACCGAAACGTCCATTTGAGACAGACTGGTGCACTAGCTGAGTTTTTTCGCTTTGTTGTACAGAGCATCAACTACTTTTCCCATGTCTTGTATCGTCTCCAGTGCCGTCTCATAAGTTTTATCTGCCTCTGTCTCATCAAAGACAACCAAAACACCAGCACCTTGATCCAGGATTCCTTTCAATCGAACATAAAACGACAAATAAATTCATAGAACAAGCATTAACACTTTACCACACAATCCTGAGTTTTTATGACCTGAGGAAAGAAGCCTTTTGAAAACTTTGTGGGAAATGAAGAAAATGCTAATTAACAGCATTTTCTCCTTTTCCAGCAATGTTTTTAACCATACCAAGGGCAAATCCTATCTTTTGAGCCATATTTGATTTGATTTTATCTGAAAATGATTTACATGTATGAGCCATGCTCTGTGAAAAGGGGGTTTAATGCATCCGCAAAAAGCATCATCCCAGGTTGGCCTGTGCTGTCCGTGCAGGCCTACCTGGGCCGAAACTTTTTGCTATTATTCAATTTTCAGTATGTCAAAGGGTAAGTCAACCTCATGATTAGGTGGGTTGTTAACAAAAAAACCTATTATGGATCCATACTTATGTGATGGCTTGCATGGTATAATGCATCACGTAGATGCATTAAGCCAGAGCAGATAAATATTGCACTGTTTAAGATTTTAACATTTGGTATGGCTTAAGCACTTCAGAAGCAAAAATGCAATTCCTACATGAGTACCAATTACCGTATATGTGGATATAAATTGTATATGTGTATCGAAAAATTTGCAAAATACCAATTACGGACATTTTGCGTATGGAAATGTTTGCGAATTCCAAACAATTGTTATTTGTTGGTATACTTGAGGTAAAGTAGGCAAACAGAAAAGTTTGTGACTTTTTCAAATTCGCAAAAGTGCATAAATTTCCATGTTGCAAAAATTTCCAGATATACAGTACTTTTGCCCCTGTAGTAGGCTGCTTTTGAGATTGTTGTTGGAAAAAGAACAATTGAAATTAACAAAGGTAATCACCATTTTCTTCTTTTCTTGTGACATTTTATATCCTTTCAACCTCAAATTTAATCACCTGGGCCAAATATTAATTTTATTCTGCAGATTTTTCCAAATACAATAATTTCAAGAATTTTATGGACAAAGAACCTTTTTAATTATAGAGTGTTAATGATTTATTCCTCACCATGAAATTTTCTGTCAAGAATCATCTGGGATAGTTTCTTCTCTACACTTGACTGAAAAATAACAGTAGAGAGGCATAGATATGACTAGCTAAACCTTTACCAAACAATCCCAGGTTTTAACAACCCTGAAAGAGAAGGCTTTTGAAAATGATGAGAGAAAAGGAGAAAATGCTGGTAACCAGCATTTTCTCCATTTCCCTCAATGTTTTCTATACTATCAAATGCAGGAATCACCACTTAAGCCACATTTAATTTGTTGTCTGCAAATCCCATTAATTTGGTCCAGCTGAAATTTTGTCATGTGGTAAAGGGTTAACCCCTAGCCAAGCAGTCCTGTGTATTGCTGACCCCAAGGGAGAACGCTTTTGAAAACATTGTGGGAAAAGGGGTAAATGCTGGTTTGTAATCAACATTTTCACCTTTTCCAACAATACTTTATATCTTTCAGAGAGTAATTCCATCATTTCAGCAACTTGTCTATTTTATTAGTTCTCTGCAAATGCTTCCAAGACGAGTCTAAACTTTTGTCATCTGAAAAAGAGTTGATTGAAGTTTACAACTAGTTCTGAATGAAAAAATTCATATGAAGATGTACTCATATGGTCTTTTTAACAATAAGATAGTTTTTACCTTCTTCAACCTACAAAGGCTGGCTCTTGGTTATTTTTTTATTAATTTTTGAGGCTGATCTTGGTTTACACTCACAGTATAACAGATCTGTGTTGGCATGCGGAATGAGAAGGGTTTAAAATAATGGTCACTGCTATACTTACCATTGGTAATTTGATCAGATTTGCTACATGTTGTACCTAAAATAGAGATAAACAACGATGAAATCATTATCTGAAAACAATATTTGAAGTATGATTAAAGAATATTCAAATCAATGACATCTTCACATGCTAAGTTTTTTAGCTCACCTGAGCACAACGTGCTCAAGGGGAGGTTTTAGGATCACCCGGTGTCCGTCGTTCGTCGTGCGTCTGTGCGTCGTCAACAATTCTTTAAGCATCATCTCCTCCTAAACCACTGGGCCAATTTGGACCAAACTTGGCACGAATGTTCCTTGGGAGGTCCTCTGTAAAAATTGTTCACAAAATCTGATTCGATCAAAAACTCTGGTTGCCATGGCAACGAAATGGAATTTTCTAAGAAATTTTTTAAAAATCTTCTCTGAAACAGCTGGTCAGATTTTGAAATAATTTCACAGAGATGTTCCTTGGGTGACCCTTTTCAAAAATTGTTCGCGAAATTTTGATCTGTCAAAAAACATGGCTCTGGTAAATGGGGGCTACTTGCACTATACTGATATGAAGAAATTCTTAAAAATTCTTCTTCTCTAAAACCACTGGTCAGATTTTAAAATAATTTCACAGAGATGTTCCTTGCGTGACTCTTTTCAAAAATTGTTCGCGAAATTTTGATCCGTCAAGAAACATGGCTCTGGTGAATGGGGGCTACTTGCACTATACGGAAATGAAGAAATTCTTAAAAATTCTTCTTCTCTGAAACGGCTGGTCAGATTTTGAAATAATTTCACAGAGATGTTCCTTGGGTGACCCTTTTCAAAAACTGTTCGCCAAATTTTGATCTGTCAAGAAACATGGCTCTGGTGAATGGGGGCTACTTGCACTATATGGCCATGAAGAAATTCTTAAAAATTCTTCTTCTCTGGAACTGCCGGTCAGATTTTGAAATAATTTCACAGGAATGTTCCTTGGGTGACCCTTTTCAAAAACTGTTCGCGAAATTTTTATTTGTCAAAAAACATGGCTCTGGTGACGGGGGCTACTTGCACTATACGGATATGAAGAAATTCTTAAAAATTCTTCTTCTCTGAAACGGCTGGTCAGATTTTGAAATAATTTCACAGAGATGTTCCTTGGGTGACTCTTTTCAAAAACTGTTCGCGAAATTTTGATCCGTCAAGAAACATGGCTCTGGTGAATGGGGGCTACTTGCACTATACAGAAATGACGAAATTCTTAAAAATTCTTCTTCTTTGAAACGGCTGGTCAGATTTTGAAATAATTTCACAGAGATGTTCCTTGGGTGACTCTTTTCAAAATTTGTTTGTGAAATTTTGATCCGTCCAGAATCATGGCTCTGGTGACTGGTTGCTACTTGCGCTATACAGCCATGAAGAAATTCTTAAAAGTTCTTTTTCTCTGAAACCGCTGGTCAGATTTTTCAATAATTTCACAGAAATGATCCTTTGGTGACCCTTTTCAAAAACTGTTTGCAAAATTTTGATCCGTCAGGAAACATGGCTCTGATGGGGGGGCTACTTGCACTATACACACATGAAGGAATTCTTAAAAATTCTTCTCTGAAACGGCTGGTCAGATTTTAAAATAATGTCACAGAAATGTTCCTTGGGTGACCCTTTTCAAAAACTGTTCGCGAAATTTTTATTTGTCAAAAAACATGGCTCTGGTGATGGGGGGCTACTTGCACTATACGGAAATGAAGAAATTCTTAAAAATTCTTCTTCTCTGAAACTGCTGGTCAGATTTTGAAAAAATTTCAAAGAAATGTTCCTTGGGTGACTCTTTTCAAAACTTGTTCGCAAAATTGTGATCTGTCAAGAAACATGGCTCTGGTGGTGGGGGCCATTTGCACCATAGGGACATGAGGAGGAATTTCTTAATTCTTCTTCTCTGGAATGGCTGGTCAGATTTTGAAATAATTTCACAGAAATGTTCCTAGGGTGACCTATTTCAAAAATTGTTAGGGTAATTTTTATCCATCGAAAAAAAAAACAGCCAACTGTTGGCACCTGCATGTGGTGCTCTTTTTCGACTTATGTTTTTTAGCTCACTTGAGCACAAAGTGCTCATGGTGAGCTATTGTGATCGTGCTGTGTCAGGCGTCCGTCTTGCGGCATGCCTCGTCCGTCGTCAACTTTTTACCTAGTGTACGCTCTAGAGGCCACATTTTCGGTCCGATCCTCATGAAACTTGGTCAGAATGTTTGTCTTGATAAAATCTGGGACAAGTTTGAAATTGGGTCATGTGGGGGTCAAAAACTAGGTCACTAGGTCAAATCTTCGAAAAACCTTGTGTGCGCTCTAGAGTGACCCTGGAGTGAAATTTCGCCTATTGACTCAGGTGAGCGATCCAGGGCCATCATGGCCCTCTTGTTTTTTTTTTTTTTTTCATTTTGTTTTTCCAGTTGTACAAATATAGGTATTGCACCATGCAAACCTAATGTTTATTCCTCTGCTATGTGTGCAATGGAGTGTTAACCCTTAAGCTGCCAGTCGCGACCTACTGACCTTTTGCGGACAATGTAGATCAAGATCAGACTGCACAGAACATGCAGTCCGATCGTCAATCTACACTGTCCGATGCAGTGTTTTCTTTCCAGTGAAATCAACTTTGAAACCACAATGTTTGGGCTTTTAGTATTGAGTAGAAATATGCGTTTCACTTATTCAGCAGCTTAAGTGTTAAGCTGATGGTCTAGAAGAGCATAAATTTATCTCCAAATGAAACAAGTCACAGTGCAAATGTGGCCTTACCTGAACTTTCGAAAATGGCTCAATAATCCTACACAGATTCTGTTCCAGTAAATTATCATACAGAGTTTTGAGATGTGCTGATACAATTGGATCATCTTCTAACTGTGACTTGTATGTCACTAATGTCTGGAATCATAATAATGTACATATTTTTGCATTTAACTTGTATTCTGTGAAAAGGTAGCTTAATGCATCTGCAAAAAGTATCAACCACTGTAAGCCTGAGCAGTCTGCACAGGCTTAGGTCAAAATGCTTTGCAATTGGTAAATTTTCTGTGAGTCGAAGGATTATTTCACCTATACCACCAGATTTTACCAAAATGGATCCATATTACGCTATAACCTGATTGGTATAATGAATTGTGCAGAGGTAGTAATCCCCCTTTTCCTAGAGCATCACTCATTTGTATGCATCATGTAGTAAGTCAACCATTCACAAGGCCTCTCTATATCAAATTTTGTCATAAACATAAGACTTTGTAGATCCAACATCAGAGAATAAAGTTTTGTTGGACAAAACATACCACAGAGCAGACATGCTGTATGCATCTCATCTTGAGCTAAACAGTCCACAGAATCAACTAATTAGTATTAAATGCTTTGTGTAAAGTGGTTGAGTCACATTCATGAGTGTTATTTCCCTTATTTTTTACAGCACAAAACAATCATAACTGTTTCAACAGATAAGAATGGGCAAAATGTGCAGTCTTATCTTGATCTTCACTGTCTGCTTTTGGTTTGTTCTTATCTTTCAATTCTTTCCATGCACAGTGCAGATCAAGTTCAAACTGCAACAAAGAAAAAAGTCTGAAGTCTGATCTTGTCTGCACTGTCTACTGATGATATATTCCTACATAAATTGTCTTGAATTAAATACTCATAGCAGTCTTTATTTAAGTCAGAAAGTGCCAGGATTGTTTACAAGCTTACTGAAGGGTAAAGGTAATCCATCTATCATTAAATTATGATCAAGATCCTTCAGGTGGTTGTTAAGATTACAGTGCAGATGCAAGACTTAGCAACCTGGATACATGCCCCGAGTCATTGAATGCTTGCATCTGCACTGAAACCTTAATGACCATCTGGAGGATCATGATTATGATGGTCATATTACCTTAAAATACAGATTGAATTATCTAAATTACCTTCTGAAAGTCAGCTAAAGAACGTTTATGACTGGCTTGTGCTATAGACTTCATGGCTTCAATATCTGGCCCTGAATATTTCAAAGCTAGTTTTCCGCTTACTATGGCCTGCACCTCATCTGCCCTATAAATGACACTCTTAATTAATCCTTTAAAAAATAATCTAATGCTATTAAGACTCTGTGAAAGACTCTTTTGAAAACATTTTCGGAAAGGAGAAAATGCTAGTAAAACTTAATGTGTCAACTACAAATGCTTCCATTTTGGAAAATTCTAAAATTTTGTCATACAGTAAAGAGTACAATGATTAAACTCTTTACCTAACAAGAAAATCTGGGACTTGTCTATTCTGAGAGCATTTGCAAACCACATATGAAAGATATCTCTAATGAAGGGACCTGACTTTGAAAGGGTAGAATGCAGAAGCAAATGCTGGCTACCAGCATTTTCTCCTTTTCCTGCAATATTTTCAACGGCCATCTTACTGTTAAAACATTTGGTGTGTACAACATTTTTTTTTCTTGACAGAAATTGCCAATTTAATTCATCCATCACTCTAAGGGTTACAGTATTGCTTTACATGTGACAGTCATGTGACCGTCACTTGGTACAGAAGTCTTATATAATCCTTTTCCAAACTATCCTGTGTTTTTACGACCCCGAGGAAGAGGCCTTTTGAAAATATTGTGGGAAAAGGAGAAAATGCTGGTAACCAGCATTTTCTCCTTTTCCCACAATGTTTTCTAACCTGTCAAGGAACTTAACTTCATTTGAGTCAATTTAAGATTTTTTACATGCAGACATTCTCAGGCTAGAAGAGTCTGAAATATACCGTTTGGGAAATGGTTAAGGTTTACTCACGTGTTGAGCATAATTTTCATCAACAACATGTACTTCAGAGCTATCAAAGCTTTAGGATTGTCTATGGAGTCATAACCCTCAAAGGCTTCGTAAAAGTAGGAATAAGCTGTTTTAAAATCTCTTTCTTCCGCTGCATGAAGAATTCCTGGAATTTAATGAAACATGTCGAATAATGAGCACAAAGTGGGTACATTTAGTGCTATGATTGATTCATTACAGTGTGTTTAACCCCATTTGCAACATTTCAATTATATTGCAGTGGCAAATGCACTTATCCAGACTTTCCTGGAGTTTCTTTTCACCAGTGCCTTGCACTTTTCTTCATAAGCCACTGACTGCTTTCCCACAACCATAACAGAAATAATGATCAGTGATTAGATAGGAATGAACCCCCTAGGTTCAACTCTTGTATGTTACCGACTGAGTGACCAGGCTTAACAATTTAGTCCTAAATTACTTCATTTCTTACCTACTACCACTCTATCCATAGTTTCTTACGCAGGAGAAAGTGTAATTCAATAGCATATTACGAGACAATACGGTCATAGATAGGAATCTAAGAACTGGCACCCAACCTTTAGCTCTCTCGACAAACTTTTAGACTAGGTCAAATTGAAACAATTCGCAGATGACAAAATTTATTAATGACATGCAGCTTTTAAAGATAACTTCTGTCTTTAAGATGGTAGAAAACATTGTGGAAAAATGAGAAAAGGCTTTTCACCAGCATTATTGTCTTTTCACCAGCATTATTGTCTTTTCACCAGCATTATTGTCTTTTCTCACAATGTTCTCAAAAGCCTCTTTTCTCCAATCTGTTAAAACATGGAATTGTATGGGGAGAGGTAAGCATGCATACTTGGGTTTACAACATGTCACTGGAAAGTGACAGGGCTTAAGAACATCTGACAAGAGACCTACAGCTGATTGAAAGTAGACTGATTAAGTAGAATGATATTAAGTACACTTTAACCCTTTACCAAACAATCCTGAGTTTTAACCCCTGAAGAAGGCTTTTGAAAACACTGTGAAAAAAGGCGAAATTGCTGCTGAGCAGCATTTTTGCCTTTTACCACAAGTTTTTTCAACACTTTTACAGACAGTAATCATCATTTGAACTACATTTATTTTGTCATCTGCAAACAATTACTATTTGGTCAGTCCAAAATTTAGTCTGTTGGTAATGGGTTAATTGTCAAAATGTAAGTCCTACCCATACCTGACTGAAGATCTAGAGATGCCTGCAGTTTGGGAGGACAGTATATACCATTAGCTGTAGTTCTCCCCGACGTAAGAGCAGCTCGAGCTTTGGGCAGATTACTTAAAGCATGATAGATTTTACTTTCAAGTAACTGCACCTCCACTAACAATGCTTTGTCATCTAACTTCTTCAACTCTCTTAATAAGGTAGAGGCTAGAAAAGTAAAACACGAATGACACAGTATTGATATTCCTACACTTGCTTATCAAGTCTATAGTTTCGCAGTCTTGTTACTTTTTTGTAGATGATCAAGATTCCAGAATTTGTCTGAGTCTTGGCCAAAAGCTGTTGCTGAACAAAATCTTTGAATGATCCCTTAGAAATCCACTTACCCATTCTGTGCATGTGCAGACCTTAACCTGGGTCTGCATTAAACTAGGATTTGGCCCGCTGGATGATACTCACCAAAATTGAAAAGACCTCTGAAAGCCCAGTTCATCAAGAGGAATTTTGCTGACACTGCGTACAATAGACTGACTGACAACCAACTGAATTCCTTATCCAGAGAACAGTAAATTGCCAACTTGACCATTACTTATTCATTCTTACAGAGACAGGTCCTCTATAGTTTTGCACTGCAAACATGGTCAATGTTAGGGACAGGTTTTCTATGCTTTGTTTCCAGGAAACAGTTTTGTATCAATGACACAAAACAAAAATATTTGTTAGCAAGGAAAACATCTTAATTATATGTATAATTATTATACAGAAATATTGCAGACAAAGGAGCAACAGCTTGTAAGAAGCAATCGTTACTTTTACAACAATGTTAACCAAAAAGTAGAGGCATAAAAAGATTGAAATTCTAACCATACTGTCTTAACCCTTTACCACACAATAAAATTTTAGACTGGTCCAAATTGAAAGTCTCTCAAACAACAAATTATGCATGGCTCAAGTAATGGAATTTTTCTTTGGAAGGGTAGTAAACATTGTGGGAAAAGGTAAAAATGCTGGTATCCAGCTTTTTTTCCTTTTCTCACAAAGTTTTGTATCCTTTCAGAGACAATTTCCACCTCTTCAGCCACACTAATTTGTCTTTCTACAAATACTTTGGATTCGGAAAGGTCCAAAATTTTTATCTCTGGTAAAATTTATAGTATTAAACACTGTTTTCAACATAATTCTCAGTTATATAACAGCTGTCAGTGCACCTATCCATGCTTTCCTGAAGTTTTTTTTTTTTCTTTTTTAAATTCTTCTAAAGCCGCTTGCTGCTTTTCTACATAAACATCCTCAAAACAATGATCAGCGGTGAGAGAGGAATAAATCATGTCACAATGACGGTCGTCAATGCTCAGAAACGTACTGGCCCAGCTGGGGATTCCAATAAGTGATCCTCTGCTCTCAAGTCCTATACGCGACCAACTGCACTACCAGGGACCCTTCAATGACACACTTCATTATTCAACCCATATTTGTTACATGCAAATTCTTTTAATATGGAAAAGTCTGAGTTTGAAGAGACCAAAATTAGATTAACAGGAACAGAAAAATAAAGAACCTACTTAACTGTAAAGCATCTGGGTACTTCTTGGTTTCAAAATATAATGCTATGAGACGTGCCTGAAAAATTCAACCAATTTGACAAAATAGTACACTTATCTTAAACCTTATCCACCGAATAAGTAAAATAATACCTTCAAGTCAATAGTAAAAACTTAAATGTTGCTATTTCAAACTTATTTTTGGGGGGAAGAAACCTCTCTTTTTTGGAGAGTGTAGATCCAAGATCAGACTGCATATTGATGTCCGCATAAGGTCAGTGAGCCACGCTTCGCAGCCTAAGAGTAACTAGATCATGTTACACAGTAACACATAGTATGTAAACAAAATCAGACTGCATGTTCTACGTAGCCTGGTCTTGATCTGCATCAACTGCACACACACCTAAAACCTTGCAAGCAAAAAACAATGAATGAAATGGAGAAAAAAAAAATTGCTTGCATAAAGGAGGTACTTGTGGGCAGAGTTAATTTCTGTTCCCTTGAATAAGACTCCTTGCTGATATCACTAAAAAAATATTTTCTCACAATCAATTAATCTGTGCTTACCTCAAGAGCTTGTCGTAGAAATGTTCTTTTTTCATCTGTAGCCCAATTAATACACTCTCTACATAATTCAACCTGGAAAATGCATGCCAAGGCATTCAAACCCTTTCCATGACAACACTCTAGAGATGTCCAAATTGTAAGCATTTGCAGTGGACAAAATTAATGTTTTGCCAAAGATAAAATTAATTTTTGCAGCTTTTTGCCTTTAGAGAAAGTAGAAAATATTGCGTAAAACAGGTAATACTGGTTACCAGCATCTTCTCCTTTTTTACTATGTTTTAAAAGAACAAAATGGAAAAAGGGAAAATGCTGGTAATCAGCATTTTTTCCTTTACTATATTTTCGAAAACATAGAGGGCAAAGAAAAATGCTGATAACAAGGGCTAAAGGACAACATTTAGAAAGGTCTATATTGAAGCATTTTGCATTAGTCTGACTCAAACAATGAAATCTGTCTTTGAAATTGATAGGTTTGAAAACACTGTTGGAAAAGGAAAAAAAAAAAAAAAAAAAAAAGATTTGTTGTCTGCTTTCAACATGGACAAGTCTAGAAGTTTGTCATCTATTTAACTCTTTACCAAACGACAAAAATTTAGACTGGTCTAAATTGAAAGCATTTGCAGACGACAAAATAAAGGAGACTGAAAAATTGAAATGTGTTTTGGGAAGATTAGAAAGCATTGCAGGAAAAGGAGAAAATGCTGGTTACCAGCATTTTCTCCTTTTCCCACAATGTTTTCAAAAGACCTCTTTCTCAGGGTCGTTAAAAGTCGGGATTGTGTGGTAAAGGGTTAAGAGTAACTTGGTACTTCTTTAACTCTTCACCAAACAACAAAATTCTAAACTAGTCTAAATTAGAAGCATTTGCAGACGACATTTATAGGTGGCCCTAATGATGAAATTTTTCCTTGACGGTGTAAAAAACATTTTGGTAAAAGGAGAAAATGCTAGTATCCAGCATTTTCTCCTTTTTCCACAAGGCTTTCAAAATGATTCTTCCTCACTGGTACATATTGAAAGCATATGCAGTTGAAACTGTTGACAGAAAACAACAAAATATTGTTAACCATGGTTTCAAAAGCCTTCTTCCCTGCTGTCATGAACACCAAGTATATTTTATCATTTTGGAAGAAAGTTAAAACTAAGTGTAGTCTATCTCACCTCTTTTCCTGTACCTGCCTCCATGTCCAAGAATAGATCAACCAATCCTCTGACCATTTTTGCAGCTTTGGCTTTACTGACCATGTCCAAAAATGGTCGTGTGAACCTTATCAAACCTGCTAGCTCTATATAATGAATAGAATTAAATACATGTAAAAGGCTTTTTTAGATTATTTTTCTGCCAATTAATATTTCTTCTAAACATTGATAAATACTTCAAAATATACTTTACAGAGCTCCAGACAATTTTGATTGCAAAATTGAAAATATTGATCACTCTCCACTAAACCCTATGTTGTGGGTATTCATTAGAATCATCTCATCAAGATAATTCTAGTGAGTATCAACAACATAGGGTTTGGAAGAGAAATGATGGATTTAGAATGCAATCAACCCCTCTTATATGGAGGCCTGTACTTTTCCCTGCAAAGGTAAAGAAACTGGAGGATTTCATGAAGTGTAAAACTTGACTTCAAAATACAGGTTATTGCTTTACAATCAGTAAAAGGGCCGATTTTCATGAGCTCAAATATGACACCATCACACTTATTTGAGTATAATATCACATAATATGACGTGCTCTACTGATCATGTCACATTCCCACAAACCTATGTTGTCTGCAGGTGGTAACGTGTTGATTACTTAACCGTTTACCAAACAAACTCAAGTTTTAACAACTCTGAAGAAGGAAACTTGTGAAACAATTGTTGGAAAAGGAGAAAATGCTGGTACCCAGCATTTTCTGCTTTTCTTACAGTGTTTTCTACCCATTCAAAGACATTTTTCATTGTTTGAATCATGTGGAACTTATTGTCTGAAAATGCTTTCAATCTGGATTGATCTAAAATTTTGATTAAGATTTAAGTCTTGTAAAAGCACTCAATCTGTGGTAATTGATAGACTTTTGATCGACTGATTGGTGTTTCTAAGCCATTTTCAACATTAGTTCAGCCATATCACAGCGGCAGCTCATGTATTCATGTATGCCCTGGGGTTCACTGGTACTAGGCTAGGGCTCTGAAGCGTCTTGCCCATGGACAATCCCATAATAAAAAAAAACAAAAAAAAACAGCGCTTAAAGTGAGGCTCAAACCTCGGGTCTCCAAGTTATGATTCCTACACTTTATCACTCAGTCATGCAAGATCTTGACTGGAACTGGAAGAGAGTGTGTGCCGCTAACTTTAACCCTTTCCAAATAACAATTTTTAGACTCTTCTAATTTCAAAACACTTACAAATAACAAAGTCTGAAATTGACAAAAATGAGCATAAGAAATTCTGATGTGGTAGAAAACATGAGGGGGGGGGGGGGGGGCCAATTGCTGTCAACAGCATTTTGTTTTGGAAAACTTTCTCTCTCAGGATCATTTAAACTCGGAACCATTTGGTAAAGGATTAAATGACCAGTACTATTGATCAGTACCTTCTGCCTGTTTTGTTTCTGCAAGCAGGCTGCCAAGTTCCAGAATTGCCTGCTCTTTAACTTTCACAGATTCTTCATGGTTGGAGTCTGATGGTCTTTTAACTGGAGAGAAAAATGGGGAAAATATGGTAACATCCAAGTAAAAGTTAGCATTCAAATCAATCATGTATCAACAGATGACGCCGACAGCCTGTTAACTCTTTACCAAATGACAAAATTTTAGTCTTGTCTAAATTGGAAGCATTTGCAGATGACAAATGCCACTCAAAAATAAAAAACTGTCATGGGTAGGATAGAAAACATTGTTACCAGCATTTTCTCCTTTTCTTACAATGTTTTCAAAAGCTTGCTTTCTCAGGGTCGTTAAAAGTCGGATTGGTAAAGGGTTAAAAAGGTCTGTCTTAAGCTTCTTCAGTTTTTTACCTATTTTAAGTGTACTTGCACTTGACATGGGTAATGCAAGGCATCTTTTCAGTATTTTCCTTGTTGAGAAAAAGAGTCTTTCATGACGGATTCTGTGAATCAACTGAGTGATATTTTATGCCGCTTTTAATATTTTTTCTGTTACACTATGGAAACAGCTCACAAATTAATCTGTGTCCTGGGTTTCACCAGTACTAGGCTAGGGCTCTGAAGTGTTTCCCAAGGACAATTCCACAAACTGTGCCTCCATTGTAGCTTGAAGCCAAGGTTTCCAAGTTACAAGTCCTACACTTTATAAGTGAGCCAGGCAGGATCCCAATTCTGTGAAACTATGATTAAAGGTCTATATATTATTTAGCTGTTGTAACCATATTCTAAAATCATTATGGAAAATTTAAAGTCATGTTTACAAATCTGAATTAGAGTTTTTAGGATGAGGCTTTTCCACAGCATGTTCAAAATATATGTGACAGTGATGAAACCGGTCAAATATTGAGCTTTAATAGTTATCTTCCTGAAACAAACTGGTAACAAATTACAGTAAAGCCTTTCCTCACGACCACCCCGGCAATACGAGCAACCCGTTATTACGAACGATTTTTATCAGAATGGAATTTTTCCTTCTTCATAATCAATGACCACGACCCCGGAAATACGGGCACCCCGCTATTCTGAAATTAGGACCACCATTTTCAGTACCAATGAGAAATTACCTATAGATTTTAAACCCCTGAAACGACCACTAAATTTCACAACTTCTTTACGACCGGTTAATTTTCATGCGTCCATAATCGAGGTAGGCCGTTCTTTATGTAAGAACATTCTTGGGTCCGATGGAATCGACAATCAATTATCGGTCTTTTGTTTACCTATCGACTATTGTAACATAGTGGTGTGTAGTGATCAAGGTGTTACCTTACGTAATCAAATGACCGATGAACTGATAAGAATTAATTCGGCTTTTATGCGGTAATCAAGCGTTTATCAGACATTGCTGACCCTGGTGAAAAACATGTCAACATCCGGGTAATTATGATTTGTTTTGTTTTTTGCTTCCAGCTGTTGTAATTTGAGACGCTTTGGTTAATATCTAGAGATCGAGATGGGCTAATTATTTTGTTTTTGTTGCACATCAAAGCCATACTTATATTGTACAGAATATGCGATTTGTAAACTGGTGAATACTTCAACTGTGCGATCCATGATTAGAAGGATTGTTCGATTATTCAACTCGAATCAAAATGGGAAAAAAAAAAAAAAAAAAAAAGAAAACGAAAAGGAAAAAGATAAACTCTAAACGTCATGCTGTTCAATAATTAGCTCTATGGTGAAATTATTTGCTCAAAAATGAAAATCTGCACGTGAAATATGAGTTCTTGCGACTACACAAAACAAAAAAGCAGACCATAACAGGAAATATGACAAGTTCTATCAGTAACATTAAATTTTGTAGACTTTAAGTTCAGTCTCTTAATTTATGTACATATCTGACTGTAAGAGTTTAAATAGGCAATTATGAGTGGACATGCACTTACATGTGGACCTATTCATAAAATTCAAGAAACATATCAACTTTTCCATAAACTTGAAAATTTTCTTGTTGTCATTTTCATGTGTTGGCATAGACTTCCCTGATTAAAATACATGAATATTACTTTAAACATACATGTAATTTAAATCTACATATATAGGTCTACATAGAGTCCGGGTTTAATTCAGAATCTAGGTGGGTTAAACCCGGAAATCAGACCACCCCACTAATAAGACCAATTTTCAAAAGTACCACAGGTTGTCTTAATAGAGGGGTTTTACTGTACTTGTAAAATTATTGAAACATGTTTCTATGTATACAAAATAGTAATTTCATTAAAAGATGTCATTTTTTTGCCATGTAACTGGCATATGCACTTTGAATAGTCAATTTGTCTATCTGTTTTTACCTGTCTATGTCTGTCTGTTTATGCTTTGATGAAGCTTCAGTATAACAATTTACCGTGTCAACAGAAGATAATCCTAATAAGTGAAGCCTTAGTATTTAGTTACAGATGACAGCAGTTGTCAGACTAGTATTTTCCATTTGAAGCTTTTTTCTCCCTTTAAGATTTTATACATCCGATTTCGAGGCCGGAAGAAAACATGTTTTGGACGAAAACATGTGCGGCGATAATTTCTTATCTGTTTGCTCATAAAACAATGCCTCATGTGTGCATAGAATTAGAACTGTAATAGTAGATGAGGTTTTCCGGTATTGTGACAAATACAAATGTTACCCATTCCAAGTGAGCAAAGTAACTCTTTCCTTGTTGCAGTTACATACTTTAGAACTAAAGTGGAAACCGATTCACTTTTTCCCACTGATTAATCGAGTGACTCAGCTTAAATTGACCAAGTTCGAATGAACTAATGCGTCCACTAGGAAATTAATCTACTATTTTGTATGTTCAGACACATATTTAAAACTTTACCAATGCTATGGAAAATGTCAATAGAAGCTGATTTGTTGGTAGGTTTTAAATCAATTGCTTTTTGTAGTTCTTCTGTTGCCATTTTTCTAGACGCCGGTCGCCATACACGGTGCACCGTGTGGTATGCTCTTTCATGAAAAATAGTCTTGCAGCCGCAAGGAGTCACACAACCATTGATATTTTCTTTTACATTGACAATAAAGGGAAAATTAATTTACCCAGAGTTTTGCTGTTTGTTTTTATCAGATATTTTTTTTTTTTTTTTTTTTTTTTTCTATCAATTGTTTTCCCAAACAGACAATCGACGCGTCACGCTTTAGAATTTCATGTGCATAACAGAAAAAAAACAGACTTTGGACACCCTTTTATAAACTTGATACATAAATTGAAGTTTAGCTTTTTAATAAGATTCCAAGAAATTTTGATTATTTTTCAACATCTTTCATTAGTTCATAATCAGAAAAAGGGGAGATCTTACTTTTGGGGGAAGGTGGGTTTAAACTGACAGGTCTTGAACCCAAGGCCTTCCAGGTTACAGCATAAGACAGCTTTACATGTTGTACAAAACCAAATTAAATGGGACAAATAATATGAACATCCGTGTGTGTGAGAGGACAAACATACAGACTTTATTGTATAGGCAAGAAATTAAAATTTTCAACTTCAAATGGTTATCTTTCTCTTACTATTGTCAAATGCTTTCCATTGCCAATAGTTTCAAGCAAGAAACTGGTGAGACAGAGAGCTCCATACATTATTAGGTATAAAGTCAACTATTTCAGCATCATTCATGTGATTGGCCAGTTTCTTGGAGAGAGTTTATACCTTATGTATAGCAACTAAAACAATATGATCAGGCTGGCATGCAAGAAGACATTTCCCCACTGATTACATTAGAGGTTATTTGTAACTTAAGTTCGTTAACAGGTAGGTGTACAAATCTGAGAGGAGGATCAAGGATCAGCACAGTTTATTTTTTAAAAAAGGCCTCTTTTCGAAGGAAAGTTTTGTCCATCATATTTATTTTTTAGAATTTTATATGATTCGCTTTGACAGCCTGATATTGTTCACATACAGAAACTGTTAAAATTTGTATGCCTGAGCTGCACCCATCATGTGTTTTGATAATAAATAGCAATAATTATCTTTGTGGTAATACAGTACGTGTACACGCTGACCTACAAGTTTTACAAAAGAAAAAAAATCGCCCAATAATTTGCAACTCAATGCGTAAATTTAAAAAAAAAAAAGTGTCACAGACGGGCGCCGGACGATGGAAGCTTGGCGGTCTCCCCAAACAGCGTCTACAATAGATTTCAAATCTGATAAAGAAGTACTGAAGTTGCAAGTATTAGGATAATATTGGCCCATAAATGTTTATTGTCTGGTAGTTTCTTCTAGGCAGTCTTGTGTTCGGTCAGTGTAGCCTGGGCCGAATACTCACGGTCTGCTACCCTGCCTTAAGTTTTGTTTTGAAACGAGGGGGTTTGAAATGGTACCAAAAGCAGAGAACCAACTTGCATGCGTGAAAACTGAATAATAAAAACCGATTAATCGGTAAAGACAGAGAAGATTAGACAATGTCAGAAAAAAAAGACTGTATTATCGTGAGTATTTAAATGTTTAGAAATATGAAACGCAACATCTGATGCAATTTTGATTGTTTTGACAGTCTGTAACAATAAAACTGTCGTTCTCTATAGTTCTATATTCGTACCCATTTGTGCTTGGTTATTTCGCCCAAGCAGAGTTCGATCCAAGGCCTCATAAGTCTCATTGAATATAAAAAAAATACTGTAACAGATAATTGACATCGGATTTTTCATCATTTGAGGATCTGAAGATACTTTTCGGAAGATAAGAATATTCGTCTCCATATTATGTCCCTTACAGTCACTGCCCTTTAGAATCTTCCGGAAATTCCATAATCTGCCCAATCATTTTCAGCTGTTTTTACCACTGTGTACATAGCACACAGGCCATCATTCAGTTAACTCTTGTTCTCTTAAATGCTTACTCTGACATATTTTGGCTGATGTTGTATTTTCAGAAATCTGATTTCAAATTCAAAACTCGTATTTCACATGTAAAACCGTAGCCAATGAAATTGGGGAGCAGAAAATGAGACATTAAGAATGTTTTACAAGAAAACTGGGTAAAAATATATTGATTTTGACAGAAATACAAAAAGTTGGCCTCAATTTTTGGTGGTCATGATGAGGATTCTTTAGTTTTACCTTTTTTTTTTTATGGCTTTGATAATATTTTTTTGATATGATAAATGGGTTTAATCTTTTCTATTCGAAAAAAATGATAACAGAGAGCCATATAAACCCAACAGGTTCTGAAGTGTTACCCAAGGACAATTCTACAAACTGTGCCTCCATTGTGGATTTAGAAATAAGACCCAATGAACCCTTTGCCACTCAATCCTGACTTTTAACGTCCCTTAGAAAGAAGCCTTTTGAAAACATTGTGGGAAAAGGAGAAAATGCTGGTAACCCTGAGGAAGAAGCCTTTTGAAAACATGGTGGGAGAAGGAGAAAATGCTGGTAACCCTGAGGAAGAAGCTGTTTGAAAACATTGTGGGAAAAGGAGAAAATGCTGGTAACCCTGAGGAAGAAGCCTTTTGAAAACATTGTGGGAAAAGGAGAAAATGCTGGTAACCCTGAGGAAGAAGCCTTTTGAAAACATTGTGGGGAAAGGAAAAAATGCTGGTAACCCTGAGGAAGAAGCTGTTTGAAAACATTGTGGGAAAAGGAGAAAATGCTGGTAACCAGCATTTTCTCCTTTTCCCACAATGTTTTCTACTCTTCCCAAAGCAAATTTCAATTTTTGAGTCACATTTATTTTGTCATCTGCAAAAGCTTTCAATTTGGACTGGTCTAAAAAATTTTTGTTTGGTAAAGAGTTTAGTGCAAGATCAAGTTTGATATTGTCTAGAATGTCTCAGTAAGGAGGACAGTGTTGATCAAAGATCAGATGTTTTGTGCCATCTGCTCTTGATATACACTGGCTGCAAAAGCAAATAAGGTAGTGAGAGACACATTAAGTCTTTACCACACAATCCCGACTTTTAACGACCCTGAGAAAAAGGCCTTTTGAAAACATTATGGGAAAAGGAGAAAATGCTGGTACCAGCATTTTCTCCTTTTCCCACAATGTTTTCTACCCTTCCCAAAACAAATTTCAATTTTTGAGTCACATTTATTTTGTCGTCTTGAAATGCTTTCAATCTTGACCAACCTAAAATTTTGTCGTTGGTAAAGAGCTAAGGGTGAAGAAATTAAAAGGGCCTAGACCTAGGCAGTATGACCACTGCAGGGTTTTCCTTGACGCACGATTTTGTGCGTTTTGACGCATTTTTAAGGAAAATGACCCGTATTTTTTTCAATAGTGCGTCACTGTGGACACACAAATTCAATAAAGGTTACTCGTCTTTGCTACCGACAAAGTTACATCGCGAGTACATAAGAAAGCTTAAGTACGAGAAGAAAATGGGACAAAACTCTAGACTGTGTATCGATTTTACGAGAATACGGTCGGTCTTTAAACTCGTCTAAACAAAACCAGTCGATCTCTAATGAAAACAATATGGCTCAGTCAAAATTTGCGTCATTCCTGCTGTCTGCAAGGAAGAGACCTTGAACAACGTTCGGATGATGATCGCCTGGTTCGAGTAACGAGAAAAGTATTTGAAGGCCCCGAGGGTCTAGAGAATATTGGCGAAAGACCTAGATATATGATTAATTGTTCGTCGAAAACGGCGGCATGAATGCGACCTGCATATCAAAACTCAGGAATCGGCCGTTTAATTGGTGAAAATAGTTGTCGGATGGATACTCCGTATTAAAAAAAACCCACAAAATAGAGGTTATCAAATCCGGCCGACAACAAGCTGTTTGTATCAATCAAACGGTTGATTCCTGTGACAAAAACAAACCACAATAACCCTTTTACAACAGAGAGTGGCTGCACAAACTTGCGCAATTCAACTCTAACGTGCGTCCCCAAAACACTGTGGTCATATTGATGCCCTTCAAAGATTGAAATTACGTAAATAAATGACAGCTTGTCTGCAGCTAGAGCATTTTTTGCCTGTTAAGACCAGGCTTTTGATAAAGCATACACGAGATACTCTATGAAAAAGATGTTATCTAGACTGTAAGCCCCTCTATACAGAGAATCCCTACTGTTACAATGTATCTTACATCATTCAGTAATTCATAAATAGGTTATATTAAAGCTTTGGGATGAATAAGAAACACAAAAACACACATTGTTTCATACATAGTAGTCTTTAATGTTTAACCTAATTACTTTTTTTTGTGACCCCTCAAAGTCCAGAATGACCCCCATTATTTATGACTAAGGGGTCACAATGACCCCCAATTTTTGTTGCTAAGGGAAAACCCTGCCACTGGCAATAAATTCCAGTTTCACCTTCTTGTCTTGGCTAATTTCTTTCCAAGGATTGATGATAGTCATTATGAATGTGACAGGCTTCACTCCTCTCTCTGATCACTGTTTCAACTATGGTTATTGGGGAAAGCAGCCAGTGGCTCTTGAAGAATATTTTCCAAAGCACCGTTAAAAGAAACACGAGGAAAGCATGGATAGGTGCACTGGCAGCCGTAATATAACTGAATAAATGTTGAGAATGGCACTAAACACCATACAAACAAATTCACCGTTTTAATTTTTACAACCAGCTGAAGGATGATGATGAAGGGTACCCACTGGAGATGTTCTGTGTACCCAAACATTATGAAGATGACCTGCAGAATATACTCGTTCCATCTGGACTCATTGCAGATAGGTGAGCTTATTTTCTGAACTCTTTTCTGCACGACAAAATATCAGACCAGTCCAAATTGAAAGCATTTGCAGATGACAAATTAAATTGTGCTCAAGTAATGAATTTGTCCCTGACAAGATAGATAATGATGTGGGAAAAGGGGAAAATGCTGCAGCATTTTTTCTATTTTCCCGAATGTTTTCAAAAGCTTTCCTTGTCAGGGTCGTGAAAACTCGGGGTTGTGTAGTACAGTGTTAAACAGACCAAGCCTTATAAGCTGAAGCAGTAATGCATGGTGCTTGAAAGCTGGGACTAGAACTTTAGGAATCAATGTAAATAATGACTTCATAGATGTACATTGATTGGACTTCGTCTAACTCTTTACCACACAACAAAATTTAAGATATGCTTGCAAGGTTACGACAAAGTACATGAAGCACAAAATTGGGTGCTTTTGAAAATGGAGAAAACATTGTGGGAAAAGGAGAAAATGCTGGATACCAGCATTTTCTCCTTTTTCCCTCAATGTTTTCAAGAACTTTCTTTATTAGTATTGGTACTCACATAATTATGTAGTATATGAATTTTCTCATACAGATGATTCTAATGGTTACTAACAACATATGTTGTAAATGCTCCGAGGAATTGTTTGTTGGTACCAACACTGTAGGTTTTAGAGAAAATTGATCAGATTTGTTGTTCATGTATGAAGTTATGGTACATCTTAAAAACCCATCAAAGTTTATCAAGACTGAGCCCCAGATAAGAGGGAGTGATGGTATTCTAAATCCATTATTTCTATTCCGTACCCTATGTTGTGGGTACTCATTAGAATTGTCTCGGTGAGACAATTCTAATGAGTACCCATAACATAGGGTTTAGTGCAGAATAATTAGTACTTTCAATTTTGAAATCAAAATCACTCCCTCAGTCTGGAACTCTGTTTAGATTAACTCTTTACCAAACAACCAAATTTTAGACTCTACCAAATTGAAAGCATTAATTTTGCAGACAACAAATTAAATCTACATGTAGCTCAAATAATGATTTATGTTTATGATGGGGTAGAAAACAATGTGGGAAAAGGAGAAAATGCTGGTTACCAGCATTTTCTCCTTTTCCCACAATGTTTTCTAAAGGCTTCTGCTTCAGGGAGTTAAAACTTGGGATTGTGTGGTAAAGGATTAACGGGCAGTATTTTTGGGACTTCAAACACAGTTTTATCAGAGTGCCATCTTCTGACCTTATACCACCCTATCCTGAGTCTTAACTCTTTACCAAACAACAAAATTTTAGGCTGGTCCAAATTGAAAGCATTTGCAGACGACAACATGAATGTGATTGAAAAATTGAAAGTTGTTTTGGGAAGGGTAGAAAACATTGCGGGAAAAGGAGAAAATGCTGGTTACCAGCATTTTCTCCTTTTCCCACGAGGTTTTCAAAAGACTTCTTTCACAGGGTCGTTAAAAGTCGTGATTGTGTGGTAAAGGGATAATTGTTAACAGCCTTGAGGAAGAAGGCTTTTGAGAGCATTGTTGGAATAGGTAACAAGCATTTTCTCCTCTTCGTGCAATTTTTTCTCGCCATTTTTTAGACAGGTCACATCATTTTAGCCACATTAGTCGCCTGCAATTGCATTGAATTTGGACAAGTCCAAAATTTTGTCAGCTAGTTAAGGGTTGACCTTTTGCCAAACAATCCAGAGGTTTAACATCCCAGGGGAAAGAATCTTTTGAACCTGGTAACCAGCATTTTCTCTCTTATCCACAATGTTTTTCCACTTATTCAAAGACAGATTTCAACATTTTAGCAACGTTTAAATTGTCATCTACAAATGCTCTCAATTTTGACCAGTCTAAGGTTTTGTTCTTTGGGAAAGAGTTAACTCTATAGAAAACATGGTGGGAATAGGAGAAAATACTTGTCCTTTTCCTGCAATGTTTTCAAATGCCACCTTCAGGGTATTTAAAATTCTGGATAGTAGCTAAATGATCATTTTTCCATCATGCTGAATGATCTTTTCAGAATTGAGCGTCTGGCCAGAGATATAGTGCAGGACTTTGACAAGGAGGGCCTGGTTGCTCTGTGTGTGTTGAAAGGGGGGTACAAGTTTTTCACTGATCTCCTTGACAAAATAAAAATGTTGAACAGAAATACCGAAGTCTCCATTCCATTAGCGGTGGACTTCATACGAATCAGGAGTTACTCAGTAAGTATAAGTACCTGAGCCCCAGCTAGAGGGGATGATTTTGATTTCAAAATTGAAAATATTAATCACTCTCCACTAAACCCTATGTTATGGGTACTCATTAGAATGGTCTCATTGAGACGATTGTAATGAGTATCCACAACATAGGGTTTGGAAGAAAAATAATGGCTTAAGAATACTACCACTCCCTTTTATCTGGAGGTCTGAGTACTGTAGATTCTTTTATAAAAATGGCCTTTACACTGCTTTCAACAGTATTTCAGTTATATCAAGTATTTACGTAAGTCATGGTTTTCACCAGTCTACGGCTCTGAAGTGTCTTGCCCAAGGGCATTCTCATGAAAAACCCAGTCCTTCCAGTGAAGCTTGAACCTGGGACCTCCAGGTTATGAATCATACGCTTTACCACTAAGCCAAGCAGGCCCCATGATGTTGGAATATTGTGGCAAAAGGAGGGATTGCTCATGGCTAGTGATGCCTTCTTTTGCCACAAGGTTGTCACCTGTATTCAGGTATTAGGCCTTAACCCATTGCCACACAATCCTGAGTTTTAAAAACCCAAAGAAAAAGACTTTTGAAAACATTGTAGGAAAAGTATAAAATGCTGGTGACCAGCATTTTCTCCTTTTCTCACAATGTTTTCTATCCTATAAAAGACAAATCCCATGATACTAGCCTCATTTGATATGTCATTCGCAAATGCTCTCAATTTGGACTAGTCTAAAATTCTGAGTTAATAGCACCACACCTGGCTTTGTTTGCTTTTGAAGAGAGTGTGAATTAAAATCAGACTGCACAGTACATACATTCTGAACTAGAATTTACTCTGTCTATTCCTTTGTGAGCTCACATTGGCAAAAGTATGTTTTGTGAGCTAGTGATTAGGTTGTTAACTGTTTGTGGTCTGTCAGTCACCATCGAGGTAGTCAGTGGCTACCTTGCTACATATTCCCGTCAAAAAAGCCTTGAGATAGTAATGTTTTAGCTTGATTTATCTGAAATGGAAAGATATATTTCATCCTTTCAATCCCCACTTTTTACAACCCTGGGAGAGAAAGCTTTTTGAAAACATTGTGAGAAAAGGAGAAAATGCTGGTAATCAGCATTTTCTCCTTTTCCCACAATGTTTTCTACCCTTCCCAAAACAAATTTCAGTTTTTGGGTAACATATATTCTGTTGTCTGCAAATGCTTTCAATCTGGACAAGTCTGCATTTTTGTCATTTGGTAAAGAGTTAAGGGTTAAATTTCAACTTTATATTGTTACCAACAACTGAAGAAAAAAGATTAAATACTATTTGACTTATCTTTGTCTCTTGTTTATTGTGGCTTCCTACACTGCAGAACGAGAACTCAGGGACGATAGAGGTGGTTGGTGGTGATAACTTAGACACGCTGAAAGGCAGGGTAAGTGAGCAAGCTGATTAACTCTTTACTGCACAATGACGAGTTTTGACGCCTCCAGGAAATTAGCCTTTTGAAAACATCGTGGGAAAAGGAAAAAATTCTGGTAACCAGCATTTTCTCCTTTTCCCACAGTGTTTTCTGACCTTTCAGGAACAAATCGCATCATTTGAGCAACATTTAGTTTGTCATCTGCACATGCTTTTTGTTTGGGCCAGTCTAAAATTTTGTCGTCAGCAGAGTGATCATGTGATTAAGGATCCATAGAAATTTGAATCTTTCCAAAGACAATGTAATGTTTCAACAGCCCGGAGGAAGAGGCCTCTTAAAACCAAATTTGGAAAAGGAGCAAATGCTGGCAACCAGCTTTACCTGCTTTCCCCACATCATATTCTATCCTATCATAGACTTTCAGTTTTGTTCTTCATTTAAATTTGTCATCTGCAGATGCTTTGGATATGAAAGATTCTAAATTTGGATGCTTAGAAGCATCATTTTGGACTGGAACAAATTGAAAGCATTTGCTAACGACACATTAAATGTGGCTCAAATGACAATTTCTGTCTTTGATAGGCAGGGTACCCACTGGGCGTCACATTTCTGAAAGAATTTTTAATTAGGCTCAGGAAAATATGAGTTGGCAAAAGTGAATTGTGCCGGTCCTACCATTTAGGGGTGCCAGGCATTTTAATGCTGGTTCCCTGTTTTTCTACCCAGGATTAATGACCTGAAGTAAAATAGATAACCAGTCCCTAAGTTGACATTGATGAGGTATTATATGTTGTCACAGGCGATAATTAATACCTTACTTGTATAAGGCATGTACATCTGATTATTACCTTTTTAACACTTTACCAAACGACAAAATTTTAGACTGGTCCAAATTGAAAGCATTTGCAGAAAACAAAATAAATGTGACTGAAAAATTGAAATTTGTTTTGGAAAAGGTAGAAAACATTGTGGGAAAAGAAGCCTGAAAAAAAGACCCTGAAAAAGAAGCCTTTTGAAAACACTATGGAAAAAGTAGAAAATGCTGGTAACCAGCATTTTCTACTTTACGTACAATGCTTTCACTCCTCCTTAAACAAATATCAATTTTTGAGTAACATTTATTTTGTCATCTGCAAATGCTTTCAATTTGGACAAGTCTACATTTTTGCCGTTTGGTAAAGAGTTAATTAGGGAAGATCAAACACGTAATATATTACAAAATTTACTGGCATGAGATTTTTATTTGCAACAATGTAGTGTTAAGAGTTTTCGTGTTGACAGTCATGGAAGCCTGTTACATTTTTTATTTTGTTGAACTGCGACATGTCGTAAGAAATTATGCATCTGTTTGTCAAAGAGATGCGAAATTGATTTAACCTTTTACCACACATTCCTGACTTTCAACGACCCTGAGAAAGAAGCCTTTGGAAAACATTGTGGGAAAATGCTGGTGACCAGCATTTTCTCCTTTTTCCCCAATGTTTTCTAACCTTCCCAAAACAAATTGTAATTTTTGAGTCAAATTTATTTTGTCGTCTGCACATGCTTTGAATTTGAACTAGTCTAAAATTTTGTCGTTTGGTAAAGAGTTAAACAAATGGTTCTAGCCAATTATAGCTGGTTATATACACAAGTTCTGACATAAGTGTAAGTAACATTCTGTCATAAACAAAATTGAATACTCTTAGACATGTACAATAGGCTAATGTTTGAAAGAAAAGTAATATTTTTATAACTTTTTTGAACCATATTAAAAATTGAACTTAGGGTATTTGAGTAATGAATATTGAAATAACAGTGACTTCTTATTTCAACTTAACATTGGCACTTAAATTTTGAAAGTGGTGCAAACTTTTTCCACTTGGCAGAAGTGGTGGTGCAAGAAAATAAAATGCCAGGGGGAACGCTGGGTGGGGTAGATTACATTGTGGGAAAAGGATAATATGCTGGTAACTAGCTTTTTCTCCTTTTCCCACAATGCTTTCAAAAGCTTTTTATTTAAGGGTTGTTAAAAGCCTTTACACTTTACCACACAATCCCAAGTTTTAACAACCCTAAGGAAAAGGCCTTTCGAAAACATTGTGGGAAAAGGAAAACTTGCTGGTTACCAGCATTTTCTCCTTTTCCTACAATTCTTTCAAAAGTTTTCTATCCTATCAATGACAGATCTCACCATATGAGCAGTATCTCTTTTGTCATCGGCAATGCTTTCAATTTGGACCAGCCTTAAATTTTGTTGTTTGGTAAAGAGTTAACTGTATGCATTTTTTTTAAGCCCAAAAATTTGTAGGTATGAAAAAAATAGAAGCCACACTATGTGAAAAGGGGGCTTAATGCATCTGCAGAAAGTATCAACCCAGGTCAGCCTGCGCAGTCTGCACAGGCTGACCCGGGACAAAACTTCTGGCTATTAATCAATTTTCTGCATGTCAGAGGACCAGTGTACCTCATGATTCATTTGTTTGTTAGACAAAATGGACTTATGGATCCATAATCATGTGATGACTTGCTTGGTATCTTGCATCACGGGGACGCATTAAGCTGCCTTTTGCCAGAGCATGGTTCATATAAAGGGCTTACTTTTTTCTGCAAAAAAAGTATTTTTTTTCCGTTGTAGAATGTACTGGTTGTAGAAGATATTATAGACACAGGAAATACAATGCTTAAGTTATTAGATATGTTAAAAGATGTTCAACCAAAGAAAGTTAAAGTAGCCAGGTAAGAATATGTTTTACATAGGTGCATCATGGGAATGTTTTAGTAATGCATCATAAATTGTGCTATGGTCTAGTTACGCATCATATGCTGTGTTTTACTTATGTATAATATGCTAGGATTTTTGTGTGTTTGCTTGGTGTTTTGTACTATTTGTAATAGTTTTGAGCTCCACTGGCTAAAGGCCAGCGGGTTTGTCATGGCCCTGTGTCCGTCCTTGGTCTGTGTAGGCATGCATCAGTGTATGTCTCTGTTAACTTTTATTTCAAACATCTTCTTCTCTGAAGCTATCCATCCAATTTAGACCGGACTTCACAGAAATGCTCTTGCCATGGTTCTCTTCAGAATTTCATGAAAAAGGAAACTGGTAGCCATGGCAACAAAACCAAAAAAATATTGAAAATGTTTGAAAATCTTCAGTCCAATACCATAAGGCCTAGGGCTACCAAGTTTGGCATGTATCTTCAGCTAATTAATTTCTACCTAGTGTCTTCTAATTATAGCATGGGGATCAAAATTGGCCCCACCCCAGGGGTCACAAATTTTACATGGGCTTATGTAGTGAAAACTTAAACGATTTTCTTTTTTCTTAACAATAAGGCTTAGTGCTACCGAATTTGGCTTATAGATTAATCTATCAAGGCATGTAGGACCTCTATCAAGATTTGTTGGATTTATAGCCCTGGGGTCAATTTTGGCCTTGCCGCGAGGGGGGGTCACAAGTTTTATGTGGGCCTCTATAATGAAATATTTAAAAATTGTTTCTTTCCTTATCATTAGGCATAGGGCTACCAAATTTAGCATGTACCTTTATCTAGTGAGTATCTACCAAGAGCCCTTGGGTAAAATTTGGCCCAGCACTGGCATTAACAAGTTTTACATGGGCTAACACAGTGAAAACTTTAAAAATCTTCTCGTTCTTCACCATAAGACCTACGGCTACCAAACTTTGCATGTACTTGTATATCCAGGGTTTTACAGATCTGAAGAAAACTAGGGGTCCATGAAATGCAAGGTGAAAACTGTAAAAGTCTTCTTGTTTCTGACTATGAGCTAGCGCTAATAGTATTTTGTTATCATCTGGTCGGCCTCTTCCAAAATTGTTCAAATTAAAGCTCAGGCATCAAAATTGGCCGTACGTCATGGGCCATGAATTTCACATGTGCTTATAGGGCGAAAGTTCTAGAAAGTGCCATACTCGTAACCATAAATCATAGGCCTACTAAATTTGGCACACAGCTTTATGTGTGGATCACGTCTGAATTTGTTCAAAATTTAGCCCTGGAATCAAATAAGCTAATCCTCAGGAATCTCATTATTTACAGGGGCTTTATAGTGAGGAAACTTTGAAAATCTTCTTGTTTATATCCATATGGCCTAGACCAGTATTATTGGGTATGTGGCATTATCTTGTGGACCTCTACCAGGATTCAAGTAATTATGGCTCTTCGGTAAAAAATGGCCTCACCCTGGGGCCACAACTCTCACATGAGCTTTTACAGAGAAAACTGTTTGAAACCATTTGGCCTAGAATTGTAATGTTTGGTATACATATAATGGTTTGTATTTATTTGCCAGTGGAGCCATATAGGGCCATTGTAGCCCTCTTGTTCAGTTTATGTGAAGGCAACTATCTATTGAAGCACACCAGTGTTTTTGTAACCAGTACTGCACACAGCCCACTCACCAAATCAGGGACTGCAGAGAGGAACGAGTTGTGCTGAAATAAATTTCATAAGTCAGTAGATGGAATTTTGACAGAAATTTGTCTTATCCTTCAAAAGCTTGTGCCAGGCCAGATAGTATAGTGTATAATGTAATACACGGCATCGGAAACTCATGAGTAATTGGACTGATTCCCACCTTAGCAAAATTCAGGCAGTTTCATGCCCAAGCACGCTTTAAAGAAAACAGCGCTGATTGAACCCAGGACCTCTGGATCCAACACCTTTAATATTGCACTAGTCAGAACCTAGTAGAAACTTTGAAGTCAGTGTCATGAGATTGTAGCATGCTAGATATAGGTAAACATACTACATGTTTATATATATATATATATTTTTGTTTTTTGGGGTTTTTTTTTCAATCATGTTCAGACTGCAAAAATTAGAGACTTGTCCATATTAGAGGCATGGCAGACAATTAAATAAATAAGCCTTGAATGATGAGATATGAATTTGTAGGGGTGATTATCATGGTGGGAAAAGGAAAAATGCTGGTAACCAGAATTTTCTTTTTTTACCCACATTGTTTTCAAAAAACCCACATCCTCAGGAACTGAAAAACTTAGGGTTGTTTTGTTACATGTATGTGTGAGTGTTAACTTTTATAGTGCTAATTAACTCCTTATAACTCAATCCTGAGCTTTGGCGACCCTGAGGAAATAGCCTTTTGAAAACCTTGTGAGAAAAGGAGAAAATGCTGGTAACCAGCATTTTCTCCTTTTCCCACAAGGTTTTCTACACTTTCACAGACAACTACCATCAATTCAGCTTGATTTAATTTGTTGTCTGCAAATGCTTTCAAACTGGACCAGTCTAAAAAGTTGTCATGCGTAAAGAGTTAAATGAAATGGGCATTCTCAGTCCACCCTAAATATATGCAGATACTGCAGTTTCAACGCTGTGTTTATCAGAATTTCTGGCAAAGTAGTGGACCATTGAAATCCAAGATCAGGCTCCATGTTCTGTGCAATCTGACCTTGATCTACATAGTCTGCTAAAGCGAGTAAATCCTGGTTCAGCTCTATGAGGGTTAATGTTGTTTCTCTTTTCTCAGTTTGCTAGTGAAAAGAACTACAAGAAGCATAGGCTACAGGCCAGACTGTAAGTAGTATCTTCTGGCTAATGTATTCATTGCCTTGATCTGGGATTGTATAAACTGTTTATTTCTATCCCTGGTCAGCCCTTTATCACACAAAATTTTAGATGCGTCAGTCCATATTGAAGGAGGTTAGAGACGACAATTCAAATGTTTTTCAAATGATTGTATTTTTCCATGAGCAAGCAGAAAACATTGTGGGAAGGGAGAAAATGCTGCTAACCAGCATTTTCGCCTTTTCTCAGAAATGTTTTCGAAAGCCTTCTTTGTCAGGGTTTTTAAAAGGGTTAAATGGTTTTCACCCATGACAGAATTCTGTTTTATGACTTATTAATCGTTATCGTTAAGTCATTGTCATATGGTGGATGGATAAAAGCAAATACAAGTCCTTAAACCTTTGCAGAAGAAGCCTGACATTTAACGACCCTGTGAAAGAAAGCTTTTCAAAACATGGTGGTAAAAGGACAAAATGCAGGTAACCAGCATTTTCTCCTTTACCCACAATGTTTTCCTCCCTTTCTAAGCCAAATTTTTTTTTCTTCAACTTGTTCACATGGTAAAGAGTTAAGACTTTTCCCTGCTCCATATAACTATGGTACTTTTGCAGTGGTTAGTCTGATCAGGAATACAAAAATTTATCAACAAAGAATGTACACACTGAAAGACTATTTCTGAGCTTTATCTTTTAGTTCATATCACAGAAAATATCATTCCATTTCATCTAGGCATTTGAAACAACAAAAGCTTGAGGTCTGTCACTCTCCAACAACCATATTGAAGTACATGAGATGTTGTAATCTTACGGATATTTTAATCCTTTCTAAACAATCCTGAGTTTTAATGACCCTTGTAGATTAGACTTTTGAAAACATTGTGGGTAAAGGAGGAGATGCTGGTAACCAGCATTTTCTCCTTTTCCCACAGTATTTTCTACCCTATCAAAAAGAGAAATCATCATTTTAGCAACATTTAATTTGTCATCTGCAAATGCTTTCAATTTGGCACATTCCAAATTTCTGATGTTTGGTAAAGAGTTAAGTAATCCATTTAATTATTTAGTGTCATCAGCTGTCTGTGGTCGTTCGAAAAAATAAAATAATTGCCATGCGCACTAGGATACCAAATGAACTTATTATGACGTAGTGAATTGACTGTTAGATTGTTTTTGTAGAGTTTGTGAGCTGTAAAAGTTTTTTCCTTTGTTTTACAGACATAGGTTTTGAAATTCCAGATGCTTTTGTTGTTGGGTATGCACTAGACTACAATGAATATTTTAGAGATTTGAATGTAAGTTCATGCCTTTACTTTGATTTTTCACTCAACCAGAACACCATAACTGATTACTTCCTGCAAAGAAATAAATTAGAGCCATGCTCTGTAAAAGGGGGTTTTAAAGTACCTGCAGAAGGTATTAACTCGGGCCAGCCTGCGCAGTTCCTGCGGGCCAACCCAAGTTAAAAGTTTTTGCCTTGTGGAATTTTCTGCATGTTCAGGGAACATTCTACATCAGGATTCAGCCTGTGAGACAGAATGGTGTTTAAAGATACATAATTATGTGATGACTAGGTATAATGCTTCACAGAGGTGCATTGAATTTCCCCTCCCCCTTTTTCCCGAGCATGGCTTACTTGCAAGAGATGACTGATTGACTGATAACTGTTAACTCTTTACTGCACAATGCCGCCTTTTAACGACCCTGGGAAAGAAGCCTTTTGAAAACATTGTGGGAAAGGGAGAAAATGCTGGTAACCAGCATTTTCTCCTTTTCCCACAATGTTTTCTACCCTATCAAAGAAAAATCGCACCATTTTGAGCCACACTTAAATTGTCTTCAGCAAATGCTTTCAGTTTGGACATGGCTAAATTTTGTCGTTTGGTAAAGAGTTAACTATCGATAATCATTGTCAGTAATAATTTCATACCTGTACAGTGTTTTGACTTTGTCTTAAGTTTGAAGCCAAGCCAGCAAGTTAACTCTTTACCACACGAACAAATTCTAAGCACTCACTGAGGACAATATAGATGTGGCTCAAATGATAGAATTTGTCTTTAATAGGGTAGAAAACATTGTCGGAAAAGGAGAAAATGCTGGTTACTAGCATTTTCTTCTTTTTCCTCAATATTTTCAAGAGCCCTTTTCCTCAGGGCTGCTAAAACTCGTTATTGTGTGGTCAAGGGTTAATCCTGTACTGTACAGGGCTTGACACAAGGTCAGTGGTTTCAATCCCCGACGTGGCCTGTTTCTTTCCAAGGATTGATTTTAGTTATCGCTACTGGATTCATTTTTCTCTCATCTCTGATTATTGTTTTGAGGATGATAATGTGGCAAAGCAGCCAGTGGCATAGGAAGAAAGTTGTCGCAAGCACTTGTAAAAGAAACTTCAGTAAAGCATTGATAGGTTCACTGGCTGCCGCTATATAAATGGGGAAAAAAATAATGATAAATGGCATTTTAACACCATAAAGGAAAACAATTTTATCTTTGAAAGAGTTTTGTTTTGCGCAGCTAGATGGGGAACAATAGAAAGCATAAAGATGCTCAAGACTAGCGTTAATTCATGAACTCCTAACAGAGCATTACAGCTGATGGCTTTGAAAATATGGGTAATCAAAATGTAAACGTTTAATGTATGTACAAACATGGTGGCAAGAGGAGAAACTGCTTGTTGTCAAGTGTTGTTCTTTTTGCTGCTGTTTTTGAAAAGAGTTCTGTTGTAAGACGGAAAAAAAATCATTCAATGGAGGTAATAATCATTAACTGTTTGCAAAAGAACAAAATTTTAGACTTGTGCGAATTGAAGGGATTTGCAGATGACAAAATAATTGACACAAAAATGTGGAAGGGTAGAAAACTCTATAGGAAAAGGAGAAAATGGTGATACTAGCCTTTTCTCCTTTTCCCACTATGTTTTCAAAGGTCTCCAGCTTTAGAGTCATTAAAACTTAGGATCATTTGGTAAAGGATTAAAGTCATTCGTTTGCAGACAACAAATAATACATGTGTGTGAAAAATGTAATGGAAGTTGAAAGGGTAGAAAAAATTGTGGTAAAAGGAAGAAATGCTGGTTACCAGCATATTCTCGTATTCCCACAATGTTTTCAAAAGCTTTCTCTGTCAGGTACATTTAAACAAGGAATTGTTTGGTACAACATTAATCAAATATTGTTTGGATTTATGAAAAAAAAGATTTTATTTGTAAATATGAGTTGTGTATTCATTAAAACTAATTATATATACACAAAGAAAAAAGTATTGCAACACCCGATTTTCAACATAGTAGTCCTGTTTAAAGTGGAAGTGTGGTTATTTCGCGCATGAAAGACCAGAGAAAATCTTTTCAGTGAACCTTATCATCTTCAATGAAACTGAGACATTTAATGCATTTTATCTCTGTAACAAAACAAGGCTATTTTTCAACAATATTGCTACATGATTAACTATGGCTGTAGCATTTTCGCTACAGCCATAGTTAATCGTGTAGCAATATTGTTGAAAAATAGCCTTGTTTTTAGCTCACCTGAGCTCGAAGTGCTCATGGTGAGCTATTGTGATCGTGCTGTGTCCGTCGTCCGTCGTCAACTTTTTACCTTGTGTATGCTCTAGAGGCCACAATTTCAGTCCAATCCTAATGAAACTTGGTCAGAATGTTTGTCTTGATAAAATCTCGGACGAGTTCGAAATTGGGTCATGTGAGGTCAAAAACTAGGTCACAAGGTCAAATCTTAGAAAAACCTTGTGTACGCTCTAGAGGCCACATTTTCAGTCCAATCCTCATGAAACTTGGTCAGAATGTTTGTCTTGATAAAATCTCGGACGAGCTTGAAATTGGGTCATGTGGGGTCAAAAACTAGGTCACTAGGTCAAATCTTAGAAAAACCTTGTGTACGCTCTAGAGGCCACATTTTCAGTCCGATCCTCATGAAATTTGGTCAGAATGTTTGTCTTGATAAAATCTCAGACAAGTTCGAAATTAGGTCATGTGGGGTCAAAAACTAGGTCACTAGGTCAAATCTTAGAAAAACCTTGTGTACGCTCTAGAGGCCACATTTTCAGTCCGATCCTCATGAAATGTGGTCAGAATATTTGTCTTGATAAAATCTCGGACGAGTTCGAAATTGGGTCATGTGGGGTCAAAAACTAGGTCACTAGGTCAAATCTTAGAAAAACCTTGTGTACGCTCTAGAGGCCACATTTTCAGTCCAATCCTCATGAAACTTGGTCAGAATGTTTGTCTTGATAAAATCTCGGACGAGTTCGAAATTGGGTCATGTGAGGTCAAAACCTAGGTCACTAGGTCAAATCTTAGAAAAACCTTGTGTACGCTCTAGAGCCCACATTTTCGGTCAGATACTTGTGAAATTTGGTCAGAATGTTTGTCTTGATAAAATCTCAGACCAGTTCGAAATTGGGTCATGTGGGGTCAAAAACTAGGTCACTAGGTCAAATCTTAGAAAAACCTTGTGTACGCTCTAGAGGCCACATTTTCAGTCTGATCCTCATGAAATTTGGTCAGAATGTTTGTCTTGATAAAATCTCGGACGAATTCGAAATTGGGTCATGTTGGATCAAAAACTAGGTCACTAGGTCAAATCTTAGAAAAACCTTGTGTACGCTCTAGAGACCACATTTTCAGTCCGATCCTCATGAAATTTGGTCAGAATGTTTGTCTTGATAAAATCTCAGACCAGTTCGAAATTGGGTCATGTGGGGTCAAAAACTAGGTCACTAGGTCAAATCTTAGAAAAACCTTGTGTACGCTCTAGAGGCCACATTTTCAGTCCGATCCTCATGAAATGTGGTCAGAATGTTTGTCTTGATAAAATCTCAGACAAGTTCGAAATTGGGTCATGTGGGGTCAAAAACTAGGTCACTAGGTCAAATCTTACAAAAACCTTGTGTACGCTCTAGAGGCCACATTTTCAGTCAGATACTTGTGAAATTTGGTCAGAATGTTTGTCTTGATAAAATCTCGGAGGAGTTCGAAATTGGGTCATGTGGGATCAAAAACTAGGTCACTAGGTCAAATCTTAGAAAAACCTTGTGTACGCTCTAGAGGCCACATTTTCAGTCCAATCCTCATGAAATTTGGTCAGAATGTTTGTCCTGATAAAATCTCAGATAAGTTTGAAACTGGGTCATGTGGGGTCAAAAACTAGGTCACTAGATCAAATCTTAGAAAAACCTTGTGTATGCTCTAGAGGCCACATTTTCGGTCAGATACTCGTGAAACTTCTTCAGAATGTTTGTCTTGATAAAATCTCAGATGATTTCGAAATTGGGTCATGGGGGTCATAAACTAGGTCACTAGGTCAGATCTAAGTAAAACCTTGTGTACGCTCTGGAGGCCACATTTTCAGTCAGATACTTGTGAAACTTGGTCAGAATGTTTGTCTTGATAAAATCTCAGATGAGTTCCAAATTGGGTCATGTGGGGTCAAAAACTAGGTCACTAGGTCAAATCTTAGAAAAACCTTGTGTATGCTCTAGAGGCCACATTTTCAGTCCAATCCTCATGAAACTTGGTCAGAATATTTGTCTTGATAAAATCTCAGACAAGTTTGAAATTGGGTCGTGTGGGGTCAAAAACTAGGTCACTAGGTCAAATCTTAGAAAAACCTTTTGTACACTATAGAGGCCACATTTTCAGTCCAATACCCTTGAAAAATGGTCAGAATGTTTGTCTTGATTATATCTTGAAATAGTACGAAAATATGCCATGTTTGGTCAAAAACTAGGTCACCAGGTCAAATCTAAGAAAAACGTTGTGTATGCTCTAGAGGCCATATTTTCTGTCCAGTACTCTTGAAAGTTGGTCAGAATGTTTGCCTTGATAATATCTCTAGTTTGAAAATAGGTCATGTCAGGTGAAAAACTAGGTCACTAGGTCAAATCTTAGAAAAACCTTGTGTAAGCTCCAGAAGCCACATTTTCTGTCTGATACTCTTGAAAGTTGGTCAGAATGTTTGTCTCGATGATATCTCATTCGAATTTGAAAATGGGTCATGTTGGGTCAAAAACTAGGTCACCTGGTCAAATCTTAGAAAAACCATGTGTACACTGTTGTGGCCACATTTTTTGTTCAATACTCTTTTAAAGTTGCTCAGAATGTTTGCCTTGGTAATATCTTGGATGAGTTTGAAAATGGGTCATGTTGGGTCAAAATCTAGGTCACTAGGTCAGATCTTAGAAAAACCTTGTGTATGCTGTAGAGGCCACATTTTCAGTCCAATACTCTTGAAATTTGGTAAGAATGTTTGTCCTGATGTTATCTTGGACCAGTTTGAAAATGTGTCATGTTGGCTGAAAAACTAGGTCACTAGGTCAAATCTTAGAAAAACCTAGTGTACGAATGACTCTCAGAAAGAAGCCTTTTGAAAACACTGTTTGAAAATGAGAAAATGCTAGTATCCAGCATTTTTTCCCTTTTTCAGAATGTTTTCTACCCCTTTGAGAGACCAATTCCACAGCTTGATCCACATATTATTTGTTTTATGCAGAAGGTTCGGACTGATGAGTTTAAAATTTTATTGTTTGGTAATACATATATCTCACAAGACGTTGGAAATTGGTTGTGCTTGGTCAAAAGGCTCAGGTGAGCGACTCCAGGGCCATCATGGCCTTCTTGTGTTACAGAGATAAAATGCATTAAATGTCTCAATTGGAAAAATTTTACTTGGTTTTCAGTTTCATTGAAGATGATAAGGTTCACTGAAAAGATTTTCTCTGGTCTTTCATGCGCGAAATAACCACACTTCCACTTTACACAGGACTACTATGTTGAAAATCGGGTGTTGCAATACTTTTTTCTTTGTGTATAGTATTGGTTTTCTTGTTTCAGCATATAGGAGTAATAAATGAAGCGGGGAAGAAGAAATATGCAATAAAAAAGTGAAGCTGCAAGAACCTGTTTTATATTGTGCAGAGAATGTCAGATGTATTTTTTACTTTCATGACAGTTTTAAGTATTATGCCTTTTTCTATTTTTCATAATTTTTAGGTCTTAACCATTTACCTAACAAACCTGACTTAAAACGCCACTAATAAAGAAGATTTTTGAAAATATTGGCGATAGAGTGAATGCTGGTAATCAGGATTTTCAGCCTTCTTGCTCAAGGTCAATGAAAGTCGGGAATGCATGGTGAAAGGTTAACCCTTTTCCACACAATTTGGAATTTTAACGACCCTAAGAAAGAGAGCTTTTGAAAGCATTGTAGGAAAAGGTGAAATGTTGGTTACTAGCATTTTCTCCTTTTCCCCACAGTGTTTCATATCAAAGACAGAAATTATCTTTTGAGCTATGTAAAATTTGGCGTCTGCAAATGCTTTCAGTTTGGACGAGTCTAAAATTTTGCCGTGTGGGAAAGTGTTAACTAGTGGTGATAAGGCCAATTTTTATGCATAAATAATGAGATGATTCAATTTTCCAAGTCTGGCAACCTCTGACAGTGTCTCAATACTTTTTGTGTAGGGCAGAATTCTGTCCGTTGGAATTTGGATGTTATCTGTTCTTGATACGAAGATCAATAAGAAGTTGCCAGTTTAACGTGAAGGTACAGGTACATTTGAAATAGAAGTGCAGTCAAATACGAGTCTACACTGTTCCCTATATTTTGATATATTGTGACAGAAATAGCCCTAACACGTATGGTAATCAGTGGAACTAGCTCCAAAAAGAGTCAATGGAATATTGTTCCCTCGACACATCCAGAAACTCTCAAACTTGCATCCTCGACAGGGTATATTTCTACGACTAATTCTAACAGGGAATAAAGTTAAATCATATCTACATACGATAGCATTGCCGGAATTTCCATAGATCGCTTATAAATAAATAAATAATGATAAAATTCTTCAAGACATACCTTTGTTTACTGTTTTTCTGTCGAAGATGCTAGCGCAAGAGTTCCCAGGTGTGTCAAGGGAACAAAATTCCATTGACTGTTTTTGAAGCTAGTTCCACTGATTACCATCCATGGCTAAAGTTTTAAAAATTAACAGCATCTGCAGACTTGTGATAGGTTGGAAAATATTGTGGAAATAGAGAAATTGCTTGTTAGAAGCAATTTTTCCATTTCCAACAATGTTTTTACAAGCTTTCCTCTCTATACAACGTACTGAAATGTGGGATCAGTTGTTACAGGTTTAACAGAGATTTAAATTGTCTTTCTCACAAAAGATCTCTCTGGAGGGGAGCTCAAAACATTGTGGGAAAAGGAGAAAATGCCGGTTACCAGCATTTTGTCTTTTTCCCACAATGTTTTTAAAAGTATTCTTTCCCAGGGTCGTGAAAACCAGGGATTGTTTGGTAAAGGGTTAACTCTTTACCACATGACAGGTTATCAGGCTTGTCCAAATCGAAAGCATTTGTAGACAACAAAGTCATTGATCGAGTATAAAACCTTGTAGAAAAAGGACAAAATGCTGGTTACCAGCATTTTCCTCTTTTCCTGCAATGTTTTCAGTTTTGCCTTGCAGAAGACTACGTTTGAAAACATTGTAGCAAAATAAAAAAGGCTTGTAACATTTTTCCCATGTGTATTTATATGTATTGCAGATCTCAAGTCAAATTTATGTTAAATGGATCATTACTCTGTACCAGATGACAAAGTTTTAGATTTCCTCAGATTGAAAGCATTCACACCTGAGAAATGGAAGATGCCTTGAATGAGGAACTTGTCTCTGAAATGGTGGTAACTATTTTGGGAAAAGGAGAAAATGCTGGTTACTATCAGTTTCTCCTTTTCCCATAGTGTTTCCAAAAGCTGTCTTTCTCAGGGTCCTTAAAACATGGGATTGTTTGGAAAATTGGTAATTTTACAAGAATGTTTACAAAATTTTCTGTTGCAACTTTGTTTCAGATTGGAACAACTAAAAAAATAGTTAGCAAAGTAGCAATGAGATTTTCTGTTATAGGTCAAGGTCAAGTAGTCAAAATTAAATGTCAGTTTGATGATATTTAACCCTTATACTGCTAAATAAATGAAAAAAAAAATCCACTAAATAGTAAAAAAAACCCAGATATTGCTTTTTCAAAGTTCATTTCACTGGAAAGAAAGGACTGTATCGGACAGTGTAGACCAAACACCAGACTACACGTTCTCTGCAGTCCATACTTTGATCTACACTGCCCACAAAAGGTCAGTGAGTGGTGCTTAGCAGCTTAAGGGTTAAAAGTGAAATATGTTCATGTTGGAACATTGGATGTGTTAGATTCATTGGGCATTAAAAAAAAATAAAAAAACAAGATAGATGTTTTGAACTATTTTATTTGAAAACTTCTGTTTGGGCTAAGAAAGCTTTGCAGTGTTAACCCTTTCCCAAACAAGACATTGTTGATTCCTCCATACTGAGAGTAACTGCAGACCACAAATTCAAACTTAGTACAGATGAGCCACAGTACTCTAATAAGATAGAAAACATTGTGGAAAAAGGAGAAAATGCTGGTTCCCAGCTTTGTTACAAAAGGATAAAATGCTGGTAACCAGCATTTTCTCCTTTTCCCACAATGTTTTCTACTCTTTCAAAGACATACCCATTAATTAAGCTCTGTTTGAATTGTTGTCTGCTAATGGTTTCATTTTGGACATGCCTAAAATTTTGCAGTCTGGTAAAGGGTTATTATATATGGTCATTGTATGTGTTTTTTCCTTTCTGAAATCCAGAATTAAAGTGGTGAAACAGAAGCAGTTATTTTTAAATCCTCCAAATTTCTCTTTTCAGTCATATAACTCATTACCACACAACAAAGCTTTAGACCAGTCCAAATGCAAAGCATTTACAGACAACAAAATAAGCATGTCTAAAAAATTGAAATTCGGTTTGGAAGAGGTAGAGAAACATTGTGGAAAAAGGAAAAATGCTGGTTACCACAATGTTTTCAATAGCCTTCTTCCTCAAGGTAGTTAAAACTGGGGATTGTGTGGTAAAGGGTTAATCAATAGTAACAGTGCTCACCCTGGTAGCTCAACCGGTAACATAGAGCTTGAAACCAGGGGCTGAATTTCAATTTGGGAAGGGTAGAAAACATTGTGGGAAAAGGAGAAAATGCTGGTTACCAGCATTTTCTCCTTTACCCACAATGTTTTCAAAAGCTTTCTTCCTAAGTGTTGTAAAAAGTCGGGATTGTGTGGTAAAGCATTAATTAAGCTACACAGTATCCTCTTATTCAACAAATTTGCCAGCTTGGCTAAATTCTTTTAGGGAATTGATGATAGTCGTTGCAACAGGATTCATTCCTCTCTCACCACTGATCATTGTTTTGATGATGGTTATGTGGGAAAGCAGCAAGTGGTTTTGGAAGAAAATTGTGCAATTACTGACTAAAGAAACTCCAAGAGAGGTCACTTGCCGCCACCATATTCAGTGAAGTAATGTTGAAAACGGTGTCAAAAACCATACTAACAAATATTGACAGATTTTTACCAAAGGATAAAATTTTAGACTTGTCCAAACTGAAAGCATTTGTAGATCACAAATCAAATGTGGCTCAGATGACTGGTTTTGCTTCTGGAAGGCTAAAAACCTGTTGAAAAGGAGAAAATGCAAGTTACCACCTTTGCTCACAATATTTTCAAAAGCCTTATTCCTAACGGTTGTTCAAATATGGGGTTGTTTGGAATAAGGTAATGCAGATCAGAAAGCCTTGTACACAATAGAATTGCACCATTGTTTACAAAAGTATCTAGGGGCTTGGCCTTCACATAAATAAACTTTGAAGCTGGAAAAAATTGCCCCTTTATACTGATGGATAATTTGAGATACTGAGGTAATTTAGAGTAGTATGATTAATTGTGGCTCTAGAGATGGCAGCTATGGTGGTTGAAACCAGCATTTTTCGCACCTTTTCATACAACTTTTTCGAGTGCCTTTTTTAGCTCACCTGAGCAGAAAGCGATCAAGGTGAGCTTTTGTGATCGCCCAATGTGCGTCGTCCGCCATGCGTCGTCCGTCATCTGTCGTCCACAATTTCTTTAAACATCTTCTCCTCCTAAACCACTGGGCCAATCTTGATGAAACTTGGCAGGGATGCTCCTCGGGTGAAGCTCTACCAAAGTTGTTCAAGAGATTGAATTCCACCTATAACTCTGGTTGCAATGGCAACCAATCTTTGAAAATCTTCTTCTCTGAAACTAGAAGGCGTAGAGCTTTGATATTTGGTATGTAGCATCTCCTAGTAGACCTCTACCAAGTTTGTTCATATGATGCCCCTGGGGTCAAAACTGGCCCCGCCCACGCGTCACAAGTTCGAAACATACATGTAGTAACAAAGCAGGAAAACTTTAAAAATCTTCTTCTCTGAAACTAGAAGGCATAGAGCTTTAATGTTTGGTATGTAGCTTCTCCTAGTGGACCTCTACCAAGTTTGTCCATATGATGCCCCTGGGGTCAAAATTGGCCCTGCCCCCGGGGGTCACTAGTTCGAACATAGGAACAAAGAAGGAAAACTTTAAAAAAACTTCTTCTCTAAAACTAGAAGGCATAGAGCTTTGATATTTGGCATGTAGCATCTCCTAGTGGACCTCTACCTAGTTTGTTCATATGATGCCCCTGGGGTCAAAACTGGCCCCGCCCGGGGATCACAAGTTCAAAACATAGTAACAAAGCAAGAAAACTTTAAAAATCTTCTCTGAAACTAGAAGGTGTAGAGCTTTTATATTTGGTATGTAGCATCTCCTAGTGGACCTCTACCAAGTTTGTTCATATGATGCCCCTGGGGTCAAAACTGGCCCCACCCCGGGGGTCACTAGTTTGAACATAGGAACAAAAAAGGAAAACTTTAAAAAGTCTTCTTCTCTAAAACTAGAAAGCATAGAGCTTTGATATTTTGCATGTAGCATCTCCTAGTGGACTTCTACCTAGTTTGTTCATATGATGGCCTTGGGGTCAAAACTGGCCCTGCCCCAGGGGTCACAAGTTCGAACATAAGAACAAAGACGGAAAACTTTAAAAATCATCTTCTCTGAAACTGGAAGGCGTAGAGCTTTGATATTTGGTATGTAGCATCTCCTAGTGGACCTCTACCAAGTTTGTTCATATGAAGCCCTTGGGGTCAAAACTGGCCCCGTCCGGGTGTCACAAGTTCGAAACGGTAACAAAGCAGGAAAACTTTAAAAATCTTCTTCTCTGAAACTAGAAGGCATAGAGCTTTAATATATGGTATGTAGCATCTCCTAGTGGACCTCTACCAAGTTTGTCCATGTGATGCCCCCGGGGTCAAAACTGGCCCTGCCCTCGGGGGTCACTAGTTTGAACATAGGAACAAAGAAGGAAAACTATAAAAAAAACTTCTCTGAAACTAGAAGGCGTAGAGCTTTAATATATGGTATGTAGCATCTCCTAGTGGACCTCTACCTAGTTTGTTCATATGATGCCCCTGGGGTCAAAACTGGCCCCACCTGGGGATCACAAGTTCAAAACATAGTAACAAAGCAAGAAAACTTTAAAAATCTTCTCTGAAACTAGAAGGCGTAGAGCTTTGATATTTGGTATGTAGCATCTCCTAGTGGACCTCTACCAAGTTTGTTCATATGATGCCCCTGGGGTCAAACCTGGCCCCACCACGCGGGTCACTAGTTCGAACATAGGAACAAAGAAGGAAAACTTTAAAAAACTTCCTCTCTAAATCTAGAAAGCATAGAGCTTTGATATTTGGCATGTAGCATCTCCTAGTTTACCTCTACCTAGTTTGTTAATATGATGGCCTTTGGGTCAAAACTGGCCAAGGGCCAGGGGTCACAAGTTTGAACATAGGAACAAAGAGCAAAAACTTTAAAAATCATCTTCTCTGAAATTGGAAGGCGTAGACCTTTGATATTTGGTATGTAACATCTCCTAGTAGACCTTTACCAAGTTTGTTCATATGATGCCCCTGGGGTCAAAACTGGCCCCGCCCAGGGGGTCACAAGGAACAAAAAAGGAAAACTTTAAAAAAACTTCTTCTCTAAAACTAGAAGGCATAGAGCTTTTGATATTTGGCATGTGGCATCTCCTAGTGGACCTCTACCAAGTTTGTTCTTTTTTATGCCCTTGGGGTCAAAACTGGCCCTGCCCCGGGGGTCACAAGTTTGAACATAAGAACAAAGAGGGAAAACTTTAAAAATCATCTTCTCTGAAACTGGAAGGCGTAGAGCTTTGATATTTGGTATGTAGCATCTCCTAGTAGACCTCTACCAAGTTTGTTCATATGATGACCCTGGAGTCAAAACTGCCCCCCCCCCCCCCGGGGGTGACAAGTTCGAACATAGGAATAAAGAAGGAAAACTTTTAAAAAAAACTTCTCCTCTAAAACTAGACGGCATAGAGCTTTGATATTTGGTATGTAGCATCTCCTAGTGGACCTCTACCAATTTTGTTCATATGATGACCCTGGGGTCAAAACTGGCCCTGCCCCGGGGGTCACAAGTTCGAACATAGGAACAAAGAAGGAAAACTTAAAAAAAAAAAAACTTCTCTAAAACTAGAAGGCATAAAGCTTTGATATTTGGCATGTAGCATCTCCTAGTAGACTTCTACCAAGTTTGTTCATATGATGCCCCTGGAGTCAAAACTGGCCCTGCCCTGGTGATCACAAGTTCGAACATAGGAACAAAGAAGGAAAACTTTAAAATTCTTCCTTGAAACTGGAAAGCATAGAGCTTTGATTTTTTGTATGTAGTGATTCTCTATTAAGTTTGTTTGCCCATCTAAGCACAACGAGTTCATTGAGTTCAAAATTGGGTCATCTTGGGTCATAAACTAGGTCACTAGGTCAAATTAAAGAAATAGCTTGTTGGCACTCTCGAGGCCACATTATTTGCTCAATTGCCTTGAAAATTGGTCAGAAAGTTTGTCTTTATAAAATCTCACATAAATTTGAATTTGGGTCAACTGGGATCATAAACTAGGTCACTGGGTCAAATTAAAGAAATACCTTGTTTGCACTCTGGAGGCCACATTTATTGCTCAAATGACCCGAAATTTGGCCAGAATGTTTGTCTTGATGAAATATCAGATGAGTTTGGATTTGGGTCACCTGGAACCATAAACTAGATCACTAGGTCAAATTAAAGAAATACTTTGTGGGCACTCTAGAGGCCACATTATTTGCTCAATTGCCTTGAAAATTGGTCAGAATGTTTGTCTTTATAAAATCTCACATGAGTCTGAATTTGGGTCAACTGGGATCATAAACTAGGTCACTTGGTCAAATTAAAGAAATACCTAGTGGGCACTCTAGAGGCCACATTTATTATTCAGTTGATTTGAAAATTGCTTAGAATGTTTCTTTTGATAAAGTCCAAGACCAGTTGAAATTTGGGTCACCTGGGGTCATAATCTAGGTCACTAGGTCAAATTAAAGAAATACCTTTAGGGCACGCAAGAGGCCACATTTTTTGCTCAGTTGACTTGAAAATTGGTCAGAATGTTTGTCTTCGTGAAATATGAGTTTGAAATTTGGTCACCTGGGGTCATAAACTAGGTCACTTGGTCAAATTAAAGAAATACCTGTAAGGCACTCTACTCGGGTGAGCGATCCAGGGCCATCATGGCCCTCTTGTCTTCAGGGTCAACTCTTCACCAAATGGTGAAATTTATGACTTGACCAAATTGAAAGCATTTGCAGACAACGGATTAGATCTATTTAATTGTACTGCAAATTATGATTTCTGTCTTTGATAGAGTAAAAATGATTGTGGGAAAAGGAGAAAATGCTGGTTACAAGCATTTTCTCCTTTTCCCATCAGAAACAAAATTGACAGTATACTCACCCAGAAAGAGGTTGAGGCTGTCGATGCTAGCGAGTTCAACAAAACACAAACAAAGTTGAGGCTGTCGATGCTGGTGAATCGAAAAAGACACACTAGGCTAAGCCGGTGAAAAATGGCGCTCACCGGATATTCATATTTACAGGTACGCTGACCATTCGGCATACCTCGGGTGATCCGGTGATCAAATCCCTCGGCTGTATCACGTAGCTTGATATGCACCTACATGGTACATTTCGCACATCTCCGGAAGCACACCGCTTTACCATTATTGAAATTGTAAGGCTCCTCTTTCGAAAGAACACATGAGTAAATTTTCTATCGTTATCTTTCTAAGAGTGTTTCAGTCGGCAAACAGGTCGTACATTCAATTTTTAGCGTGGTTTATCAGTTCCGTTAGGAGCTTTCATCGACAGATCGATAGAAGAGAACAACTTCACAGTTGTTGTTCATGTCGTTGCTAAGCGATCTACAGGGGCGCCGCCATGTTTAAGATCATGTGATTGGTAGTTCAAAATGGAAGCCACCTTTATACGGACGAGGTTAGATGTAGGTACGGAATCGGCCGAGTTGTGACGAGTGGTACGCTGACATCACCGTCCCGAAAGTAGTCTGGTACCCCGCCGTATTTCAAAAGTGGATAACGTAGAGTTAGAGGCAGGTAATCCAGACTACTCCGAAGGAACCTAGAAATTCATTCGTCGTTAATCCGTCGATTCAGTAAGTGCATCTAACCGTTCAACCGAGTGTTGCCGAATAGCGAAGACATTTTTTTAAGCTCCTCCAAATGGTTTCATTGGCTCATAAACGCGGGAAAAAAATGATATGATGTGCAAAAGGGGTGTCGGCATATTCCATTTCAGTTCTCTTAGGAAAACAATTTGGCTAAGGGAGATTGCTCATGACAATGTTTTCTTACCTTGCAATAACGATCCAATCATTTTAAGCTTAAAGCTGGTCCCTAAAGCTGAAATATAAGGCTTGAAAACACAAATGGCTGAACCAATATTTCCAATATCTCCCGATATAAATAGAACCATTCGCTCACAAAATGGTAGATTTTCTTGTTTAAAAAATACTTAAAATAAATTTACCTTCATCCTCACTTTCAAGGTCACTGATTTCTTCTTCATAAACTTCAACTCCTAATTCTGCGAAATATGAGAAAAGGAAAGATTCCATGAATAGGCATGCAAAACTTTATAGTATGTTACAATAAGTTTGGCTAATAAAAACCTTAACACTTTCCACACCGACGTGTTGATAGAATTACTCCTCTCTGTTGTTCATAGCGCCTTGAAAATGCATTTTTAAAAATGCCTTTCAATTTTTCTCATCTATTAACATGCAACTCATGCCTATTAAAAATATTGAAGTAGTAAAACAATTATAGATCTATACCAGCACAGCGGCTGAATTTGAACAATTCCTTTAAAGCGCTTTGATTTATTTTTAAGCACTAGCCAAAATGTGTCGGGATAATAAATTCACAATAGGGTGTTTTCGATCGTTTGTAAGAACACATTATGCTTTGACAGAAACTGCACCGATTCCATAGGTATATTCGCACAAACACGCATCATCTACTCTATTTATGCTTATTATGATATTATGAATGAAACAATACCATCAGGTGTTGCAGGAATCATATGTTTGACAAGATAAACGGCCTTTGTTGGTTTACTTCATTGTTTTTGCATTTTGACTTAAATTTGTAATATTATTGAGTTGCGAGAGAGATACGATAATAAAAACATTGCTTGCTTTGGGGTTTTAGTCCGGCCCTGAATAAATTTTTGTACTATGACGTCACATGCCTCGTTTTGGACGTGATATTTTTATGCAACTAGTAAACAAACCACAGGAAAATGACAGACAAAATTTTGAGTCTCTATGTACTGTGTTTAACAATTATTTGTTGTTTTGTTCAGGTAATTTTGTTCATTTTCTTACTGACTCATTAACTCCGACCTCCGATATTTCTGAAAGACCTTCTAGCATGGCTTTATCCTTTGGGTTTTTTTAGGATTTTCCTTTTCGTCCCTTCCTAGTTTCTTCTCAACCTGAGCGAACCCGTTATAAAACTCCAAGCAATATAGATACGTCTATATCTATTGCATTCGCTGCGATACTAGTGTTCTTAGGGTCATGGGTTTGATTTCCGCATCGGACTCACTTTTCTCCTTTGATTTACTGTTCATGATAAGGATTTACTTCAATTTTAAGGTAAACTCCTATTACACTGTATCTACCTTCCTTAATTTGTCGTCAAGTACCGCAGCTCTACCAACTGCCAGACAACCGGTCGTGAGTCTACCCATCGTCAACAACAACTCTTCCTTCTACCCCTCCTGATTTTCTGGGAATTTTAATCAGCAACCCCCGTCGCCATGGACCGCTAGTGCCGCCTACCAAGCTCACAAATTGACCTCATTGCCATATTAGTCATACAGCAGTCAACATTAGGTAGACTCATAACCAGTTGCCGAGCTAGCTCAGTTGGTAGAGCAGCAGTACCATGTTCAGGGAATCTCGCTTTCAGTTCCGAGTCCCATGTTGGGCACACTCTTCTCCCCCGATTTACTTCATTGGCGATGAGGTCAGTTGGTGCGTGCGAGTATGTGGCAACAGGCGGTCCATTAGGACAGGGGAGGGAGGTGGTGACCCCCAGAAAATTGGGAGAGGGGGGAGTATTGTAGTCAACGTTGGGTAGAGTAGACTCACAACCAGTTGCCCGGCTACCTTAGAGCTGTGGTACTAGTATTCCAGGGGTTGTGGGCCTGAGTCCCACATCGGCACACATTTCTTCTCTGATCGGCCAATTTCTTTCCGTGGATTGATATAAGTCATTGCAACAGGATTCATTCCTCTCTCACTGCTGATGGTTGTTTTGATGATGGGTTAGTATAAATCAGCCAGTGGCTTGAAAAGCATATTGTGCATAGTACTGGTAAAAGAAACTCCAGGAAAGCATCGCAGTGATATAACTGAAATAATGTTGAAAACTGTGTTAAACATCATACAATCAATCAATCAGTTAATGACCGTTTCGAAGATGGCTGTGGAAAAGATCACTGGAAGGCTTTTGAAAACATCATGCAAAAATAAGAAACTGTCGGTGACCAGCATTTTCTCCTATTCCCTGAATATTTTTTCTTATCCTTTCTAAGACAAATTCCTTCACTTGAGCAAAATTTGTTGTCTTCAGATTCTTACAATTTGAATTAGACTTCTTTATACTTTTGTTGTTTGGGAAAAATGTAACCCACTATTCGTTAATAGTTATCTCTATATTTACATGTCCCTATTTGGATGTTTCCTATTTGGTTGGATTTTTTTTTTTTTCATTTCACTTATTCCTTTAATTACAGGTATTTGCAGAGATATGTAACGATGGTACAAGGTAATTATTTGGTTCATTTTGTAGAATTTAGAGAACCGGAAGAGAGTTGAGCTTTTCTCTTTACAGAGCAAGTTTTAGACTAGCAATACATGAATTTAAAGCAAATTATTGTTTTGAACCCATTAGATATGTCACAATTTTAGGAATTTGTATTTAAAAGTATTTACTACACAGTCTGGGGTTTTAAGGACCTCTAGGAAAAAAAAGGCTTTAAAAAAACATTGTGGTAAACAGCATCTTCTCTCTTTACCCAAATGTTTTCTGCTTAAGCATTTTTGGGAAAAGGAAAAAAAAGTAAGTGGTAACCAACATTTTCCTTTGAACCAAAATGTTTTCTATCTGTTTTAATACGGATTACATAATTTCAGCCAGGGCATCCCCTGTAAATTTTTATTTGTGTGCCATCAAATTTGCCAACTCATAAAAATTGGTGCAAGTAGGAGCCAACAGAGGGAGCCACCTTGTATATTAGACATTTCAGTTTATTGGCTTATGTTATAGCTACTAAACCCATCGCTCTGTAATACTGCACATGCCACTTAATATCTTAACCACACAAAGCCGACTGATGAAGAAGCCTTGTGAAAACATTGTGGGAAAAGGAGAAAATGCTGGTAACAAGCATTTTCTCCTTTTCCCACAATGTTTTCAGAACTTTTCTACCCTATTACAGGCAGAAATCAGTTTTAGTAAATATTTAATTTGTCCTCTGCAAATGCTTTCAAATTGGACCAGTCTAGAATTTTGTCATATGGTAAAAGATTAAACCTTAGGAACACAATCAAATGGAAATGTTCCTTTCCTATCGGGCTTTTTCCAGGTTGTGAGCAGCAGGGACATAAAGGTTTTACAGTATTACAGTGCTGTAATTGTAATGCTGCATACATGTCTGAATTTCAGGATGTTTGATGGAAATTTAAAAATGTTTAAATAATTTTGTAAACCCCCCTCCCCCCATCCTATACAGTGGATAGTATGGTGTCAGCATTCAAAACATTCCACATTCTTCCAGAAATTGTGGGTACTCATTATATTGAGACAATGAGACAATTCTACTTAGTACCACCATAAAAGGTTAACCACAGTCTGGAGAGAAATTTGGTCACGATTAACCTTTTACCACAGAGTCCTGAACTTTAACGACCCTTGAAAAGAGTGCCTTTGAAAACAATGTGGGAAAAGGAGGAAATGCTGTTAACCAGCACTTTCACCCATTTCCTCATTTTCTATCCCATCACAGACAGAAATCATCTTTTGAGCCACATTTGTCATTTGTAGATGCTTTCAATTTTGACAAGTCCAAAATTTTGTAGTGGTTTGGGAAAAGGTTAAACAAGAAAATTCCTTATCTTATACACATACTTGTTGGAATGAAGTGGATAGATTTTAACTTGGAGACTTAGGATGCAATCCATCACAATGAAAAAGGGAACATTAAGAACCTTTTAAAATTTCCGCGTCATTTATTTTTGCACAAGTATATCTGATATGACATAAATTTGTCAATATATAAGGGTAACAGACAACTTCAAAACCTGTCATTTTACACTAGAAAAGCGGATTAACCCTTTATCGCACAATGCCGCCTTTTAACGACTGAGGGAAAGAAGCCTTTTGGAACCTTCTGGGAAAAGGAGAAAATGCTGGTAACCAGCATTTTCTCCTTTTTCCACAATGTTTTCTGCTCTATCGAAGAAAAATTAAATCATTTGATCCACTTTGAAACTGTCGTCTGCAAATGCTTTCAGTTTGGACAAGGCTAGAATTTTGTCATCTGGTAAAAGGTTAAAATCATTGTCATATATTCCATGAAACTTTGACCAGCCAGCCTGATAAACTGTGATAATCAGTGACACATGCATCTTATGTACTTGATACTTACCTGTACTGTTCATGTCAGAGTTTACATCTTTCAAAATCTTGTATAGACAGTACTTCTCGCCAGTGCTTCATTTTTGGAGACATTTTTTCTAAATTGTCGCATTTTGCACTACTGGCGATCAACAGCAGGAACCCTGTCAGCGGCTGAGCCACATATACCTCTTTACCAAACAACCACAGTGTTTACTGGAAACATTGTTGGAAAAGGAGAAAATGCTGGTTACCAGCATATTCTACATTTCCTACAGTAACTGTTCCCAACTCTTTTGCAGAGCAAATCTCATCATTTTGGCAAGATTTGATTGTCGTTTGCAAGTAATTTCAATATCAACAATTTTAAATTTTGGTCACTTGGTAATGACATACAAGTAACCTTTACCGAACATACCCAACTTTTAACAAGCTTAAAAAATAAAGATTCTGGAAACATTGTGGGAAAAGGCGAAAATGCTGGTTACCAGCATTTTCTCGTTTTGTCACAATGTGTTCTTTGGTGATAAGTTAACTCCTTACCACATTATCCCAACTTTTAACGACCCTCTGAAAGAAGCTTTTTGAAAACATTGCAAGAAACAGGGAAAATGCTGGTAACCAGCAATATCTCCTTCTTTCACAATTTTTTTCTATACTGTCAAAGCCAAAGTTCATTTTTTCAGTCACATTTATTTTGGTGTCTGCAAATTCTTTCAATTTGGATCATTCTAAAATTTTGTTGTTTGGTAGTAAGTTAATTTCCAACCACTAACAAACTCTCAATCAGCATGACCACTGTGTTTTCAATTTGGGGGTACATGCACTCTCCAGGTTTTGAATTGGGGGTACAAAGAAAAAATTGGAGGTACACTGCACCCCCTAGGTTTTGAATTGGGGGTACAAGGAAAAATTAGGGGGTACAGAGTAACTTTGGGCTGTTTCAGTTTTATTAATGAATTTTTACACCATAGCTCCTTTACCATAATGAATAGGATCTTAATTAAATTATTAAATTGTGCATTTGGTGATTATACGGATGCATCATATGTCTCCAGGGCATGCACGTACTTCGATATCATCACAACAGCGGTCAGGGTTTAGAAGGCGAACACGGCCTTTAGTTTTGATAATCGACCGCCTGTACGGAAGTTTTTTTCACCTTTATTCCTTTCTCAAAGTTGCGAAGTACATTAGAACTGCTTTAAAAAGGACGCATAGACAGATTGATGCTCGTTGTCCAAGATGATGTTCGTAGATCTGGCTATTTTAAAGTCACAGAGGAGCAGGCCGATTGGCTCATTGTAAGCTCAAACTCTGTTAAATGAAAACCAGCCGTATTTGGGCAAAATAAAACAAAATGTGTAATGGTAGAATCACTTTGTACACCTACCTTTCTCAGATCTTCAGGCAGTAAAATGTTTTAGCAGCTTTTGTTGTGATGACATTTTTTCTGCAGCAGACGCCATACTTACGAAAATTACACGTTTAATTTGCGGCTCAATTTTTCAGCGTTCATATGTCAATTTCTCATTGAAAATTGATTACCAGATTTCCAGTACACGTGGTAGATTTTGACACATTAAAAAAATTCGTAGCGAAAATTATTCAGACAGATAAGGGAGCCGCAAAATATATAGCGAAAATATTTGGTAACCGCTCAAAGCGTGGTACCCACTTACGAGGAAAGTTACTTTCATTTTGGTTGTTTGGCATGCAATACGAAATGGTATCTAATTTGTACGCGCAGTTTACGTAATTACTTTCCTTTTTGTACGTGCATACTTTTGACAGTGCGTGCATGCACGTAAGCACAAATAATTTGTACGCGCGGAGTAGAATTAATGTATATACGTGAATTACCTACTGCAGTAAGTGATTGGGCACCCTGTCAATGATTGGAGATTTGGAGGAAAAAAATTGTATGGTAAAGAGAAGAACAAGTTTTTGGTCCAGCCTTGCACAGTCTGAAGAATATATTTTCATAGTACCAGAAGAATCAATTGTACGCATTTCAAAATACTAATGAATATTATCACGTTTAGTAAGAGGTATCCTTAATTTTGACCTGTGCTGACTGAGACTGGTAATAGTCCCAGCTTTTGCCACTTTAACCTTTTACAGCACAATGACACCTTTTATATACCCTGGGAAAGAGGCCTTCTAAAAACATTGTGGGAAGAGGAAAAAATGCTGGTAACTAGCATTTTCTCCTTTTCCAACAATGTTTTTACCCTATCAAGGGAAAATTGCACCACTTGAGCCACATTGAAATTGTCGTCTACAAATGCTTTCAATTTGAACAAGGCTAACATTCTGTCATCTGGTAAAGGGTTAAAGTACACCACTACATGTAGCAGCATTACATAAACTTCTTTTGCACATGGTGTAGATCAGACTATACAGAACACATAGTCTGATCAATGATCTACAGCACCAGAATTTTTTGAGATAAATGTTTTCGTCATACCAGCTGTAAATCCTATCAGACTACAAACATTTTAGACATGTCCAAATTGAAGACCAGGGTCTGGCGTGGCTCGGAGGTTAAAAAAAGCGTAGGACTTGTGACCTGGAGGCCCCAAGTTCGAGCCTCACTGGATCCACTGGGTTTTTTGTAGGAGTGCCCTTGGGAAAGACGCTTCACAGCCCTAGCCTAGTGCTTGTAAAACCCAGGAAACATGTGAGCTGTCGCTGTGATATGACTGAAATAATGTTGAAAGTGGCATAAAACACCATTCAATAAACAATAAACCAAAGTGAAGATAATTATCTGTGAAACTTGTTTAAATGGTTGCATTTGCCTTTAAAAGGGTAGAAAGCATTGTGAGGAAAGAAGAAAATGCTGGTTACCAGCGTATTCTTCTTTTTCCACAATGTTTTTAAAAGCCTTCTTCCTCAGGGTCATTTAACACTTTACCACACGACAAAATTTTACACCAGTCCGATTCCAAAGCATTTGCAGATAACAAATGAACTGTGGCTGAAATTGTGGAAGTTTGTCTGATAAAGTAGAAAACATTGTGGGAAAAGGAGAAAATGCTGGTTACCAGCATTTTCTCCTTTTCCCACAATGTTTTCAAAAACCTTCTTACTCAAGGTCGTTAAAAGTCGGGATTGTGTGGTAAAGGGTTTAACAGGATTGGGGATTTGGTAAAGGGTTAACTCTTTATCAGACCACAAAATTTAAGACTTTTCAAAATTGAAAGAAGGACAAATTTGTCTATTGAAAAGAGAAGAAATCATTGTTGAAAAACCAGCATTTTCTACCTTTCCTACAACGTTTCATAAACTTTCTTTCTTGTGTTAAGAACTCTGAGTTGGGTTTCAGGAAAACATTTAAGGCTCTTCTTTTACTCAAATCCATTAACAGTCTCAGGCTCGGACTAAAGTTGAGTTTGTTCTCAAAAACGCATTTTACTAAATTGAACAGACTAATAGGTTAACGTTCTCAAATCCTGAGTTGACACATCATTTCAGACTCAGCTGAGCAATCTGAATGGAATTAATTTGTTTAACTCTTTCAGACTGATCCAGATTGAAAGGATTTGCAGACGACAAATTAAATGTAGCTCAAATGATGATTTCTGTTTTGGATAGGGTAGAAAATATTGTGGAAAAAGGAGAAAATGCTGGTTACCAGCATTTTCTCCTTTTCCCACAATGTTTTCAAAAGGCTTCTATCTCAGGGTTGTTAGAAGTCGGGATTGTGTGGTAAAGGGTTAACAGACTTAAGTCCATTACTTTGCTGAGTTGAGTCTGAAATGTTGTGTCAGCCTAGGACTTGAGAACCTTTCTTAGGTTTATTAATGTTAGAGAAATGTGTTTTTGATTACAAACTCAATTTTAAGTCAAAATCCGAGACCGCTACTGGATTTGAGTAAAATTAGAGACGTAAGTTTTTTTGTGAAACTGGACCCTGGATTGTTTGGTAAAGGGCAAAACAAGGGTAAGGACATTATTTGTGTCAGTTCATACCATGTTGTCAGATTGTACTTGTTCCCACCATGTGGACTGTTTTCATGCACTCAACTCTTTACCACACAATCAGACCTTGAGAAAAAAGCCTTTTTGAAACATTGTGGGAAAAAAAGGAAATGCAGGTAACCAGCATTTTCTCCTTTTCCCACTATGTTTCCTTCCCCCCCCTCCCCCTCCCAAAAAAGTTCAATTTTTTATTCATATTAGAAACATTTGATTGTACTAAGTGGTCAACTGTGAAGTCATTTTGTTGGGATGTTTTCAAAGTGACTCAACTGGGAATTTGTCAGAGAGGGCAATGTGTACAAGACCTGTACATACTGGAGTAAAGTTAACTTCCTGATCAGTTTCCTTCCTGGAAACCTACTTCTTGACCCTTTACCACACAATCCCGACTTTTAATGACCCTGAGAATTAAGGCTTTTGAAAGCATTGTGGGAGAAGGAGAAAATGCTGGTTACCACCATTTTCTCCTTTTCCCACAATATTTTCAAAAGGCTTCTTTTCCAGCGTCGTTAAAAGTCAGGATTGTGTGGTAAAGAGTTAAAAGCCATCTTTCATTGTGTATGAAAATAAGCAGTCTTTGTCAGAATTTTCTAAAAATAAAGAACTTAAGAAATAGATCTGGTTTAATGTCCCTGTAAACCCAGGAATGTTTGGTTTAAGGTCTAAAGGCCATGTCCATAACTCTTTACCGCACAACAAAATTTTGGACTTGTCCAAGTCCAAAGCATTTGCAGACAACAATTTAAATGTAGCTCGAATGGTAGAAAATGTCTTGGAAAGGGTAGAAAACAGTGGGAAAAGGAGAAAATGCTGGTAACCAGCATTTTCTCCTTTTCCCACAATGTTTTCAAAAGACTGATTCCTAAGAGTCATTAAAACTCAGGAATATGTGGTAAAGAGTTAACCGCTCCAGGAACTGGTGTTTGATAATCAATAGGATGGTTCTCTCTTCCTACATAAATCATCTCTATACCACACAATCCTGAGTTTTAACGACCCTGAAAAAGAAGGCTTTTGAAAACATTGTGGGAAATGGAGAGAATGCTGGTAACCAGCATTTTCTCCATTTCACACCATGTTTTCTCCCATGTCAAATACAAATTCCATCATTTCAGTCACATTTTGTTAAATTGTGTCGTCTGCAAATGCTTTCAATTTGGACCAATCTAAAATTTTGCCATTTGGTAAAGAGTTATAATAATAATGCTTGTTCATGATAACCATAATCATATTTAACTCATTCAGCACCAAATATGTAAACAGGGTCTTGCGTGGCTCAGTGCTTAAGGGCAGGACTCATGAACTGGAGGCCCCCGGGTTCAGGCCACATTGGATCCACTGGATTTTTCATGGGATAGTGCTTGGGCAAGATACTTCATAGCCCTAGTCTAGTACTGGTGAAACCCAGGAAATAAATATGTGAGCTGTCACCATAATATGACTGAAATTAGGTTGAAAGCTGTGTAAAACACCATTCAATCAATCAACCAAATATGTAAACTCAACCTGTTTCTACAGCTAAAATTAGATTGACTGATTGATTATATGGTGTTTAACGCCGTTTTCAACATTATTTCAGTTATATTGCGGCGGCCAGTGCACATATCCATGCTTTCCTGGAGTTTCTTTTACCAGTACTCCGCACAATATTCTTTCCAAGCCACTGGCTGCTTTCCCACATAACCATCGTCGAAACAATGGTCAGCGGTGAGAGAGGAATGAATCCTGTCGCAATGACTATCATCAATCCTCGGAAAGAAATTGGCCAAGCCGAGGATCGAACCAGCGACCTCCTGTTCTCAAGTCCTGTACGCTACCGACTGAGCTATGGGGGCTTGGCTACAGCTAAAATTAGATTCTAAGAATCTGTCACTGAAACGCAGAAAGACTGAGACTTCCATATTGGAGAAGTGACAAAACAAGCAGACAGTAATTAGATTCAAGATCAGACTGTACTCTGTTTGCTGTTTGATCTTGATCTCTGCTGTTCTCAAAAGCCCCTGTTTTTCCTTAACCAGCAATCCTCCCTTATCGGACAATGTTCTACCCTATCAATGGGGTCCTGCATGGCTCAGTGGTTTAAAGTGTTGGACTCGTAACCTGGAGGCCCTGGGGTCGAGCCCCACCTGATCCGTTGGGTTTTCATGGGTGTGTCCTTGGGCAAGACACTTCAGAGCCCTAGCCTAGTACTGGTAAAACCCAGGAAATACATGAATATGTGAGCTGTTGCCATGATATGACTGAAAAAATGCTGAAAGTGGTGTTAAACACACTTTAATCAATCTACCCTATCAAAGACAAATTCCATCATTTGAGCGACATTGATATTGTTGTCTGCAGATGCTTACAGTTTTGAAGTCTACATTTTGCTCTTATGGTAAAGGGTTAATGCCTATAATGATGCTGGATGGGTTAATGTAATTGGTTTTGCCCCAAACTATAGCTTTTAGGTAGAATACATTGGTGTAGGGAGTGAACTCTTTACCAAACGACAAAATTTTAGACTTGTACAGATTGAAAGCATTTTGCAGATGACTAAATAGATGTGACTAAAAAGTTGAAATTTGTTTTGGGAGGGGTTGAAAACTTTGTGGAAAAAAGAGAAATTGCTGGTTGCCAGCTTTTTCTTTTCCCACAATGTTTTCAAAAGCTTTCTTAGGGTCATTTAAAGTCAGGGTTGTTGGGTAAAGGATTAATATACGCATTGCACTGTACATCTTTATCCTTTACCACACAATCCTGTATTTTAACAGCACTGAGGAAAACAATAAGCCTTTTGAAAATGTTGTTGGAAAAGAAGAAAATGTTAGTAACCAACATTTTCTCCTTTTCCAACAATGTTTTCTACCCTTTCCCAGAAAAATCTCAGCATTTGAGTCACTACTGTCATCTGCAAGTGCTATCATTTTGGACAAGTTGAAAATTTTCTTGTCTGGTAAAGAGTTATAGATCATTAACAAATGAGGAAAGCAAATAACATACCATACAAACTGGTTGTCCTTTTTGTTGGAAAGAAAGTTCCTGTTATGTTAGTTCCTGTGATGTTAGATTATTGATACATGTACTAACAAACCCTTTTACTAAACAATCCAAGGTTTTTTACGACCTTGGTGAAGAAAGCTTTTGAAAACAACGTTGGAAAAAAATGAAGGCGCAATACCAGCATATTTTCCATTTTCCACAATATTTTTTACCCTTTTATTAACAAAACAAATTATTTTAGACTGAAAAGATTGAATTTTATTGTCTGCAGATGTTATCAATGTGGATTGGTCTACAATGGTATGGTCAGTTCTACACTCAAGTTCTCACCAGACAACAAAAATTTACTGTAGATGTCACCAAAATTAAAGCCATGTCAGACAACCAATTATATGTGGTTTAACTTTAACTCTTTACTACACAATCCCGACTTTAAACGACCCTGGGAAGAAGTCTTTTGAAAACATTGTGGGAAAAGGAGAAAATGCTGGTAACCAGCATTTTCTCCTTTTCCCACAATGTTTTCTATCTTCCCCAAAACAAGTTTCAGTTTTTGAGTCACATTTATTTTGTCGTCTGCAAATGCTTTCAATTTGGAAATGTCCAAAATGTTGTTGTTTGGTAAAGTTTTAAATGATAGCATTTGTCTCTGAAAGGGCAATGCCTTGCAGGAAAGGGAGAGAATGCTGGTAACCAACATTTTTAGCGGATTTGTATTGCAAATCCACATTTTCTGATCGTTCTGACCGGAACCAAATACATCATGCATAACGACGCATGCGTGCTCATACTGTACTATGATATCGGTTTGACCTGAACCAAATATACTGTCATTGACGCTTGCGCCTATTCTGCTTTCAGTTTTAGCGAATACACCTGAACCTTGCTTTTGTCACTACCGTATATACTGACCTACACATGTATACCTATAGTCTGAATTCTAATACCAGCAAAAAACTCTGTAAGATTGACAGATTCAAATTACCACTCCTTAAACAGTAATAGAAAAACAGTTACTGCGTGGCCCGCTTGGCAGAACAATTTTTACTTTCCTTGCCCTTTCTAACTCCACTTTAAAGTGATTGCACATGTGCTGCATGCAATGTTATTTTTTATTACAACATACAACAGATTTATGCTACTCCACAAATCCGCTTTCCAGGACTTTGAGTCCTTTGATTCTCCTTTTCCAATAACTTCTAAAACCTTTTCACCAGTGTTGCAAAAATTAGTAAATGTTCTTGTTCTTTTTTCTCACTACGAGGTCAAAACCCAAGTTGAGCGGTCGATAGCATACATGACTTGAGGACAAGGGTTCACTGGTTTGAATCCCAAGCTTGGATTGATTATAGTCATTGCAACAGGATTCATTCCTCTCTCATTGCTGATCACTTTTTCATCAATGGTTATATGGGGCAGCAGCCGGTGGATTGGGGAGAATATTGTGCATAGTACTGGTGAAAGAAACTTCAGGAAAGCATGGATACTTGCACTGGAGGCCACAATATAACTGAAATATTGTTGAAATTGGTGTTAACTCTTTACCAAACAACAAAATTTAGACTGGTCCAACTTGAAATCATTTGCAGACAATAAATTAAATGTGGCCCAAATGATGGAAATTGTGTCTGAAAGAGTAGAAAACATTGTGGGAAAAGGAGAAAATGCTGGTTTCCTTATCCCACAATGTTTTTTAAAAAACCTTCTTTCTTCAGGGTCAGTAAGATTTGGGATTCTGTGGTAAAGGGTTAAACATCATACAGTCAATCAATCCATGTAAAGGGTCCTACGTGGCTCAGTGATACAGTTTGCGACTCACAACCTGGATGTCCCCGGTTAGAGCCATACTGGAAGCATTTAGTTTTTCATAGGGGTTTCCTTGGGCAAGACACTCCATAGTCTTGTACTGGTGAAACCAAGGACATACATATGTGACTGTGAGCTTGCAGCATAATGTGACTGAAATACTTTTGAAAGCTCATGGTGTAAGGCACCATTTAACCCGTTACCAAACGACAAAATTTTAGACTTAATTGTCCAAATTGAAAGCATTAGCAGACAACAAAATAGTGCGACTCAAAAATGGAAATTTGTTTTGGGAAGGTTGGAAAACATTGTGGGGAAAGGAGAAAATGCTGGTTACCAGCATTTTCTCCTTTTCCCACAATGTTTTCAAAAGGCTTTTTCTTCATGGTTGTTAAAACCCCTGATTGTGTGCTAAAGAGTCAATCATAACAATTTTTGTTTTCTCCCATGTACAGTTGCACATGCAATGCTTAGTTCATATTTGTCTTATTTCCATGTACAGTTGCACAGACAATACACGTTGTTGCGACACAGGTTGCTGCCTTGATGATTCCGAAGACACTGACAATAGGCGGTATTCATATGGATACAGATTGTCAATTTGGAATATGTGGTATTTTTGGTAAGAGTCACAGTAGCTACTGTTTTTTTTTTTTCATGATGTTTTATCCTTCTGATTTTGATTAGTATTTCTTTTTGCGTAATTTCTATTTGAGCCATGCCTTGGGAAAATGGGGTTTAATGCATCTCTGTCATGCATTATAACAAGCAAGTCATCACATAATTGTGGATCCATAAAATGCATTTTGTCTAAGACTTGATTGAATCTTGAGCTGGAATCGTCCTTTGCCATGCAGAAAATTTTCAAATAGCCAAAAGCTTTTCTCTTAATGTTTTCCAAAGCTGTCCTCTGCATGGATATAAAATGGCCTACTCATGCATTTTTGGGTTAAACATTCATCAGACAATTTCTTTCTTTTAACAAACCTGAGGAAAAAGGCCATGAGAGCATTTGTTTGAAAATGCTGGTAAATGGCATTTTCACCTTTTGTTATAATATTTCTACCTTAAATTTAAAACAAATTCAGTTATTTGAACCTCATTTCATTTGTAGTGTACAAATGCCCAGGCTAGAACTTGGTTTAGTGTAAAACTTTGTGGTTTGCTGTATCGTAAAACTAGAACTAGAATAAAAAGGTGACAACCTTTTGTTCTTGTATTACATTTTGCTAGCAGCGACTGGAACTTTGACAGATTGCACTGTAACTCATGATTATTAGACTTAGAATACTGTCCATTCTTTAAAATAGTATGAATTATATTTGTCTTAATTTTGACTCCAGAATTGTTTATTTTTAGCCCCTAGTGTCCCTTTAACTCTTTACCACACAGCAAAATTTTAGACTAGTCCAAATTGAAAGCATTTGCAGATGACAAAATAAATGTGACTGAAAGTTTGAAATTTGTTTTTGGAAAGGTAGAAAACATTGTGAGAAAAGGAGAAAATGCTGACTACCAGCATTTTCACCTTTTCCCACAATGTTTTCAAAAGGCTTCTTTCTCAGGGTCGTTAAAAGTCGGGATTGTGTGGTAAAGAGTTAAATAGTTACATAAGGGAAAGAAAATTGGAAAGAATACGGGCTTGCCCATTACCTATAGAAACAAATCATGGTGATGAATTTATCTTCAGGTTTGTTGTTTTGTTTGTACTGATGTCATGCTTCGGAGGATGTGGATATTACAAACAACGCCAGCGAGTATTGCGCAACCAACAAGGTTTAGGGCATGGCTTCTTGTCAGTCTTTCAAGTGCCACAGCGTAGACAAGTTAGCTCTAGAATAGTCACATTAGAGCCCTCTGGGTATACATCACCATCTGGTTTTGGGTACATTCCCAGCACAGGTATTGGGGTGAATCTAGCCCCACCACCTTATTCTGAGGTATGTGACAGGTTTCTCTCAATATTTCTAATGTTATTTCTGAATTAAATCTTTACCACACAATCGGAAAAAGGCTTTTGCAAAGATTATAGGAAGAGGAGAAGATGCAAGTAAACAGCATTTTTCCTTTTCCCATAATGTTTTCAATTCTTTTCTCCAAGGAAATTTTTATCTTTCAAGATAATGTTCTATTTGATGAAAATTCTTTCAGTGTGACTAGTTTAAAATTGTGTCACTTGTTTTTTGCCCAAGTTCAGTTGCAAAATTTATGGTCCCTCCCTTAATCCATCCATAATTCCTGACAACATAAATCTACCCGTTATATTACAGAAAGGGGCAACTCACAGCTCAGAGAAAACTTACAAAAATTAGGGACAGTTAAAGTTCTTTCAACCAAATGTCATACTAAATAGATAAGATATTGGTCATTTTTGACCAAATGTTGCTTTCTGCTAAACAATACACTGGTTAGATGTCACATTGTACCAACTGTTGCATTGGCGAAATAGTTTTTGATGAAATGTCATGCAGCTACTGACAGAGAAAACCTGCTGTTAACTTTTACACAAATAATTGCTCCTCTTTCTTAATGTTTTCCCTTTTGTTCTGTTGTAGTGGTTTCTGTCATTTGTGCAAGTTTTTAAACTCTTTTCCAAACCAGAAAATCTTCGATTAGTCTAAATTAAAACCTTTTTGCAGACGACAAAATAATGTGACTCAAAAATTGAAATTTGTTTTGGAAAGGTTAGAACACATTGTGGGATTATGAGAAAATGCTAGTTACCTGCATTTTCTCCTTATGTCACAGAGTATTCAAAGGCTTTCTTTATCACGAGTCGTTGGTAAAAGTCGGGACTGTGTGGTAAAGCATTAAAGTGTAGAAAACATGGTGAGAAGTGGAGGAAATGTTGTGTACAAGTATTATTCAGTTTTCCCACAGTGTTTTCAAATGATGGTCTTCTGCCTGTATTTGTGGTAAATGGTTTATCATATCTATTTATATTTCAGGTGATGAATAACCCACAAATGTTTCCAGCAAATACGAAATCAGGGCCACCTGATCAAGATGTTCAATCCTTTCATTCAGACAGAAGGCTCCAAGGTATGTCTTTTCCTAAGTAGCTCAGATCATAAGGTACATGAACTTAAAAACCAAGAGGTCACTGATATGATTCCCAGCTGTGCCAAAATCTAACTGAGGATTGATGACCATCATTGCCACAATTTCCCTCTCTTTCAGTTGAACACTGTTTCGATGATATTTATGCCAGATAGCAGCCAGTGGCTTGTAAAGAATTGGAAGCAAGGAACTCGTAAAAGACTTGTAGGCAGTTACTCCTTTCTTCCACAATGTTTTAATAGGCTCAGGCTGTTAAAGGCAGAGGGGGTTAATTATGCAACTGAGGTAAACTTTTTCCACACAATCCTGTTTTTAAACAACCTTGAGGAAAAAAGTTTCTGAAAACATTGTTGGAAAATGAGAAAATGCAAGTAACCAGCATTTTCTATTTTTTCCGCAATGTTTCCTACTCTGTTAAAAGCTGGCTCCATCATTTGGACCACCTTTGATTTCTCGTCTGCAAATGCTTTGATTTTGGACGAGCCTAAAATTTTTTTCCTGTGGTAAAGTATTAATGAAAGAAGAAAAAAGTTCATGAAGTGCTTGATCAGATTTTAACTTGAAGGTCTTAACCTTTACCACACAATCCAACTTTTAACGACCCTCCTTTTCCCATAATGTTTTCTACCCTTCTTAAAAGGAATTTCCATTTTTTAGTCATGTTTATTTTGTCGTCTGCAAATGCTTTGAATTTGAAATAGTGTAAAATTTTGTTGTTTGGTAAGAGTTATTCCTTTATCTTTCAATCCCGAGTTAATGAGTATTATAACAAAGAATGCTTTGAAAATATTTTGAAAGGAGAAAATAATAAGCATTTTCTCTTTTTCCCCAACTACAGTGTATCTTTTTTTTTTCTACCCTTTCAAAACCAATTTCATCATTTCAACCACATTTGTCTGCAAATGTTTTGAATTTACCTCTCTGTGACTGACTAGGCTCAAAAAAAAGGTTATAGAAGGTTAGCATTCTTTCCAGGATCTTTTGAAAGTTGGGGTGACAAAAATCATATCCAAATACAAAAAACTCCATCATTTTATCGGCAAAGCAGCTACTGGCTTGAAAAGACCAATTTTTATCAACAAGGATGAAATACGATAGAAATATCATTTAGTGTGTGTTTTGTTAAACTTCTTTACTATCTCTCTCTTTAGCATTAACAAGCAATGTCATTTTATCTTGCAGGAGATTTATACAACAATCAGTCCAGAAATGAAACAGCCAATCAGATGCCTCCTCAACCACCTCCATATTCTGAAATATCCAGTCCAAGCTCAGCAGCAACATTTACAGCCAATCACAATTCAAATCAGCAAAGTGCACCTGCTAATGAAGGAACAGTTTCACAATAGATCTGTTGTACAAAATTCATTCTTTAATAGCTTTAAGTATTTGGATACCTTTTCTAGTCGACATGATGGTCTGATGGTTTTTTACATTGTACATTTTTTTTTGTTTCATCAAGGTATTTTTATTTGTGATACAGCTTTAAAATTTAGACATTGTAGAATAGCTTATTTTAACTATTTACAACACAACAAATCTTTAGATCTAAGTGATTGAAAGCAATGCCAGACTACAAATTAGATAAGGGTCAAATGATGGGATTCACATTTGAAAATAGAGAAAACAGTGTTGGAAAAAGAGGAAATGCTGGTTACCAGCATTTTCTCCCTTTCCCCTAACATATTCTAAAGGCCATTTTCTTAGGGGTGGTTAAATCTATGGATTGTGTTGTAAAGGGTTCAAGACTTCCCTATTTTTTTTCTTGCATGATGCATTATCTATACGAGCCATGTTCTGGCAAAAGAGGGCTTGATGCATCTCTGTTATGCATCATACCAATCAAGCCATCACATTGTCATGGATCCATAATACCTGCTTTTTCTAACAACGGACTAAATTATGAGGTAGACTGGTCCTTTGACATACAGAAAATTGACCAATAGCGAAAAGTTTTGGCCCAGGTCAGCCTTCGCAGACTGCGCAGGCTGACCTAGGTTGATACTTTTTTGCAGATGCATTAAGCTCTCTTTTGACAGAGTATTGCTCATATGTAAACAAAATACCAGTATAGTCTGTCCCTATACAACCAGCTTAGAAATTTAGATCTTTTTATTCAACATGGACTCGGCTTGTCAAGAATTAGCCATATTTTTTCATTATAGCCAAACCTATATACAGAGACCATCAAAGGAAAGTTAGAAATGTGGTCTCCCAACCAGTCTTCTGTTACAACGTTTAACCCTTTACCAGACTACAAAATTTTAGCCTTGTCCAAATTGAAAGCATTCGTAGACAATGTGGCACAGATGGTGTAATTTTCTCTTGATGTGGTAGAAAACATTGTAAGAAAAGGAGAAAATGCTGATTGCCAGCCTTCTTGCTCATTGTTATCAAAAGTGGGCATTGTGTGGTAAAGAGTTAACACAGTGGGTAGCTTGACCCTATACCAAACAACCTTGAGTTTTACCAACCCTGAAGAAGAGACCCTTTGGAAATATTGTCAGAAAAGGAGAAAAAGCTGGTAACCATTTGTGCAAAAGCAACTATTGTTTTGATTTTGCCCAGTATGTCTGGATTAGTGTCGGGATTAGAAGCCCACTTCCAATTTTTTTTTCCTGTTTATAGGTACTTGTACATTCTGCAAACAGTATAACAAAATCTACACACTAAAAAAAACCTAAAAACTATTTAGATACTTGTACATTCTGCAAACACTATAACATACAATCTACAGACTTAGAAAAAAAACAGACTCCATTTTATGGTATGAAGAGGTTAGTTGAAGACTAGGCCCAAGTTATGCTTTCCAATTTTTGTTTGTTTCTTTAGTTTGAAATAAAAATAATGTAAATAGTAACTGTTCACCTTATACTAGTTAGACATTGTAAAAAGTTTTTAACTACATTATCAGAAATGGAATATCATTGATAAAATATCATAGTTTTAACTCTTTCACTGCCAGTGGTATCTTCAAGAGTTTTTGCAAATGGCATAGATCAAGATCAGTCTGTATAGAATTTGCAGTGTGATATTAGGTCTACACTGTTAGCTACCTAATGCTCAAATATGACCAAAATCATGTTCAACCTGCAGTGGAAATTTTCTATTAGACACTGAAAAAGTTGGATGCATACTGATGGCAGTGAAGGCATTATATATGAACCAAGCTCTGGCTAAAGGGGATTGAATACTTTCCCTTGATGCATGGTTCCAAGTAAGTCATCACATAAATATGGATCCATAGTATCTATTTTGTGTAAAAACTGATGGCATCATGAGGTAAAATGGTCCTTTGACATGCAGAAAATTGACAAATAGCAAAAGAGTTCTGGCTCAGTTCAGTCTGCGTAGGCAGACTGGACTCAATACTTTTTGCAGTTGCTTTAAACCTTCTTTTCACAGAGCCTGGCTTATATCTTAATGTGCATACTTACTTATCACATTAACACTATGAGTTTCAAAATCATAATTATTTTGTCTACAGGGGAAAGGACATTTTCATTTTCAAAAACAAAAAAGTAATAAGCAGTTTAGCATTTTAATATGGATGTTATTATTTGTATATTGATTGTCTTTTCAATGTTTAAACATTTGTACTGTTCTGTCATGTTCTTTGTTTTGTATCAATAAAAACTGTGTCTATCCAGAGTTATTTCACGTCGTGTATTGTATTGTTATAATCCTTTATAACCCTTTACCATGCAATCCTGAGTTTCAATGACCCAAAGGAAAAGGACTTTGGAAAACATTGTGGGAAAAGAAGAAAATGCTTTAGTTTGTCGTCTGCAAGTGCTTTCAAATTGCACAAGTCAAAAATTTTGTCGATTGGTCAAGGTTAATAAACCTTTACCTTTTATCAAATAATCCTGTTTTAGCTCACCTGAACACAAAGTGCTCAAGATGAGCTTTTGTGATGGTGATGTGTCCGTCGTGCATATTGCTGTCGTCAACAATTACCTTGTAACAACCATGAGTAAAAGGCCTTTTCAAAACATTATTGGAACAGGAGAAAATGCTGAAAAGGAGCCTTTTCTCTTTATCCAACAATGTTTTCTACTCAGTCTTGGGCACATTCCATCATTTGAGCTACATTTGATTTGTTGTGTGCAAATACTTTGAATTTGGACAAGTTAAAAATAATTGTGTTGTATGGTAAAGAATTTTGTTGCACAGCATTTTGTCGTAATCCACTTCATCGAAAAACATTTTCGTCAAAGATCCAACTTGCCAATACAACGTTTTACTGAATGCGACATTTTGTCGTCTTATTCTGGGAAACATTACTCTACCAGAATGGGTCTCAAACAAAATGTCTTTCACCAAAAGTTGTTTTCAAATAAATGTCATGGATCCGTCTTAAATGGATCCTTAAAGGTAACTGCTAGCAAATGAACCATCAATAAATGAGGAAGACAGGTGTAAGAGAAAATAATTTTTAATAATATATCCTTAAGAGCATACATAGCCTTTAAAAATATTCTTAGATTTCACAAAGGCATTGGGGAATACAGTGTCTTTAATAAAATGCAGAATTATAATAGAATTGTATACTAAACCCTTTTCCACACAATCACATGTTTTAACAACCCTGGAGAAGAAGACATGAAAATGGTGTAGAAAAAAGAGAAAATGCTGGTAACCAGCATTTCCTCCTTTTCCCACATGTTTTTTTACGCTTCTACAAGAATATTTCAGCTTTTTAGTCACACTTATTTTGTCATCTGCAAATGGTTTTGTTTGATAAAAAAAGTTCAATAAGTAAGGTGACAACAGGTCCAGTCTTACAAAACTGGAGTTAACTATTGAAAACAACTATCCTGTTAATTAATTCTTTACCTCACAATCCCAATTTCTAACACTCCTTAGGAAGAAGCCTCTTGAAAACCTTGTGGGAAAAGGAGAAAATGCTTGTAACCAGCCTCTAGAAAACATTGTGGGAAAAGGAGAAAATGCTGGTAACCAGCATTTTCTCCTTTTTCTACAATGTTTTCTACCCTATCAAAGACCAGTTCAGTTCTATCATTTGAGCCACATTTAAACTGCGGTCTGCAAATACTTTGGATTTGGACAAATCTAAATTTTTGCTGTGTGGTGAACAATTAACATCAAAATTGCTTTTTTTTTTTCCCTCTGCATTTAATGCTTTACCACACAATCCCGACTTTTAACGACCCAAAGAAAAAAGCCTTTTGAAAACATTGTGGAAAAAGAAGAAAATGCTGGTAACAAGCATTTTCTCCTTTTCCCACAATGTTCTCTACCCTTCCCAAAACAAATGTCAATTTTTCAGTCACATTTATTTTGTAGTCTGCAAATGCTTACAATTTGGACTGGTCTAAAATTTAGTCGTTTGGTAAAGAGTTAATTGTCCAGTTTCTTTACGCTTGCAATGAAACCAATATTAACCCTTAGGTCGCAGAATAAACCTATCAGACATTTTCATCTTAGAAATACGACCCAAATAACTGCAATTTCATGGTTGCTTTTGTCTACAGTGTTTCAGCAAAGCGGACAGTGTAGATCAAAGATCAGGCTGCACGTCCTGTGCAGCCTGATCTTAATCTACACTGTCCCCAAAGGCAACTATAGTCGTGAAAGGCGCTTTATGGGTTAAGTTACATTTATTAGTCTTTTACAGGAAAGTGTGATTCATAGGTCCCTTTTTGTTTTAAAGCTACAGTAGATGTGACAAGTCGTCTCCTGGTTTGTATTCCACTGGATCTTTTCGTCTGTAAATTGAAAACAATCATTTTGTTTTGGTTTGATTAAACAAACATGTGATATGTGAGAATCTAATGAGGTCAACAAAATTATTAGCTATGGGGGTTTAACCCTTTACCCAAGAACAAATTTTTAGACTGGTTTAAATTGAAAGCATTTGCAGACAACAAACTAAATGTTAAAAAATCAGGAAATTTTTCTTTGCATGGGTAGAAAACATTGTGGGAAAAGGAGAAAATGCTGATTACAAGCATTTTTTCCTTTTTCCAAAATGTTTTCAAAAGTTATTTTCTTTGGAGATCATTAAAACTCAGGATTGTGTGGTTAAGGCTTAATGCATCCTAGTAATGCACTACATGTATTTATGAAGCAAGTCATCAATTTATAGATCCATAAAATTCATTTTGTCTCGCAAAAGATTAAATCACAAGGCAGACTGGTTGTTGGACATGCACAAACTTTATCATTAGCAAAAGTTTCATGGATTATACCAAGAGAGTCATTGTAGAATATGAGTCCATTTTTTAACCCTTATCCTGCTAAATAAGTGAAATGAAACGGGGTGGGGGGGCTGACTGTATCATGGGGTAAAATGACACTGAAATGCTGGAAGATTACCAATAGCAAAAGGTTTTGACTCGAGTCAGGCTGTGCAGACTGTGATTGTTACTTTTTGCAGATGCGTCAAATTCCTTTTTCACAGAGCATGACACCTGTCCACTTTATTTTAACCCTTTTCCCACACAACAAATTTTAGTATCTCCCAAATTCAAAACAGCTGCAGACGACAAATTCAAAATTAATTAAATTGAGCTTAAGTTCTGTGATAGGATAGAAAACATTGTGGGAAAAGGAGAAAATGCTGGTTACCAGCATTTTCTCCTTTTCCCACAATGTTTTCTACCCTTCCAAAAACACATTTCAATATTTGAGTTACATTTATTTTGTCGTCTGCAAATGCTTTCAACTTGAACTAGACTAAAAATTTGGTGTTTGGTAAAGAGTTAAATGACCCTGGGAAAGAAACCTTTTGAAAACATTATGGGAAAAGTAGAAAATGCTGGTAACCAGCATTTTCTCCTTTTCCCACAATGTTTTCTACCTCTATTAAAGAAAAATTGCACCATTTCAGCCAAACCAAAACTGTCGTCTGCAATTGCTTTCAATTTGGACAAGGCTAAAGTTTTGTCATTTAAAACCTAATTTTAAATTTGTAAGCCCTGTCCATTCAGGGAGACAGATATGTACCTGTAGAGTGTCGATCTCTCATATCAAAGGTTCCAGATTCAGATCCTATACTTCTTATTTCCATTAATGAAACTCTTCAAGTTAAAGGCATGTTTAGGACTACTCTCGAGACTACACGTAAACAGATGCCAACAGTATCAAAGACTATATGAAGTACAGTGAAACGAAACTATCTGTACTTATACAGGGACATTTCATTGTGATGAAGTGTCTAATAAGTATATTAATGCTTTCATTTCTGATTTTCTTTTTTCCCGTTATAGGTTAGTTAACTCTCTACCACACCACAAAAGTATAGACGTCCAAATTCAAAGCATTTGCAGATGGTAATTCAAATGTGGCTCAACTGAAGGAGTTTCTCTTCGATAGGGTAGAACACATTGTGTGAAAAGGAGAAAATTCTAGTTACCAGCGTTTTCTCCTCTTTTCACAATGTTTTCCAAAGGCTTCTATTTCAGGGTTGCTAAAACTCGAGATTGTGGGGGTAAAATGTTAATGATCTGGCTATTGTAACCACCATTTACTCCTTTCCTCACAATGTTTTCTACCCTCCAAAAGACAAATTTCAATTTTTCAGTCACATTTATTTCATTATCTGAAAATGCATTCAAGTTGGAAAAATCTAAAATTTTGTCATGTTGTTCAGGTTTTAACTAAAAGATAACACTATGTATGTACATGTATTCAGGAAATATTTCTTACCTCTCAAATAACCTAGCATTAGTTCTGCCCAGTAACGTGGCCTTATCACCCTCAACTCTGACCATACAACCTTCTCTTATACCCTGGAATAATCAGATAAATCTTTACCCTATGACAAACTCTACACCCATATTGAAATAACTTGTAAGACAATTAACCCTTAAGCTGCTAAGCGCGACTCACTGACACTTTGCAGACAGTGTAGATCAAGATCAGACTACATAGAACATGCAGTCTTATGTTGGCTCTACACTGTCTGCTGTCCGACATGGAGATATCCCCCCCCCCCCCAAAAAAAAAAACCCTCTGAAATAGCAAAAATTAAGTTTTTACAATTGACTTGAAAGTTTTGTATCATTTATTTAGCAGCTTAATGGTTAACCCCTAAAGCGCCTTTCACCACTATTTGCGGCCATTGTAGATCAAGATCAGGCTGCACAAAACGTGCAGCCTGATCTTTGATCTACACTGTCCGCTTTGATGAATCACTGTAGACAAAAGCAACAATGACATTGCAATTATTTGGGTCGTATTTCTAGGATTAAAATGTCTAGCAGGTTTATCCGGCGCTCTAAGGGTTAAGATGCTGCTTAACCCTTTCCCAAACGACAAATTTTGGACTGGTCTAAATTGAAAGAGTTTGCAGACGACAATTTTAAATTTGATGAAAATGGCAGAAAGGTCTCAAAAAGGGTAGAAACACTGTGGGAAAAGGAGAAATTGCTCGTTACGAGCAATTTCTCCTTTACCCACAGTGTTTTCAAAAGACTTGTACTGCAGACACGTGAAAACCAGGGCTTGTTTGGGAAAGGGTTAAATGAGAGGATTTCTCTCAGAAAAGGGTAAAAGACATGAAGGAAAAGGAAGAGGACAATCCTGGTAAGCAAGGGCAAAAGGGCAAGTAAGTTGCCTTTTACAATTAATGACAACTTAACAAAAAGAAAACTAGTATTAGCCTATTGTTAGCTTTAAACATAAGGTCTTTTGCAGACTGTATAGGCCCAAGATAGGAATACAAAGAACATGGAACTTAATCTTCGATCAAGGTAACACTGCAGGGTAAAACAACACAAAAATGTTTGATCGTTGATCTTGAATCAGATATAAGACTACAGAAAGAGGCTCTTTGATCCTAAGTCTGAGATATGACTAAACATATGAGCCATGCTTTGAAAAGGAGGTTTTATACATCTGCAAAAAGTATTGTCCAATGTCAGCCTGTGCAGTACATGCAGGCTAACATGGGTCAAAACTTTTTTGTTATTGGTCAATTTTCTGCTTGTAAAAGGACCAGTCTACCTCGTGATTCAGTAAGTTGTTTAACCCTTTACCACACAATACCGACTTTTAACGACCCCAAGAAAGAAGCCTTTTGAAAACATGGTGGGAAAAGAAGAAAATGCTGGTAACCAGCACTTTCCTCTTTTCCCACAATGTTTTCTACCCTTTAAGAAACAAATTTTATGTTTTGAGCTACATTTGAAAGGTCATCTGCAAATGCTTTCAATTTGGACTAGTCTACCTTTTTGTCATGTGGTAAAGAGTTATATAATGCATTTTATGGATCCTGAACTATGTGGTGTTTTGCTCTACAATGCATTATGGAGATGTATTAAACCTCCTTTTGCCAAACCATGACTGATATGCATGTAATTAGGCCTCTTATCTTAAATCTGAGATAAAACTACAAAAAAAAATGTAGTTAGATCTTTGATGTTATGTTTGAGCTAAGACTACACAAAACATGTTTCTGATTTTGATCTTAAATCTGAGATAAGACAACTCAAAAATATGGTGTATAATTTTAAATCTGAGGTAAGACAACACAAAATATATACATGTAGTTAGACTTTTGATCTTCAATCTGAGATAAGACTACACAAAAAAATGGTTTGATCTTTGATCTTAAATCTGAGATAAGAGTCCACAAACATGAAGTTAGATTGTATGTCTTAAATTTTTGGTAAGACTTGATAAAATATTATGTTGGGTCCTTGATTTTAAATCTTAGATAATACTACATGAGACATGTAGTTAGATACTTGATCTCAAATCTGAGATAAGACTACAAAAGCCATGTATTTGTGTCCTTGATCTTAAATCTGAGGCAAGACTACAATACATGTAGTTAGATCCTTGACCTTAAATCTGAGATAAGACTACACAAAACATCTAGTCAGATCATTGATCTCAAATTTGAGATAAGACTTGCAAAACATGTAGTTAGATCCTTGACTCAAACCTGAGATAAGACAACTCAAAACATCCAGTTTTACATAAATTATGTCAGCTTCAATCCATGATAAGACTACATGTACACAAATCATCCAATTTTAAATATGTCCCCTTAAATCCAAGATAAGACTACCAGTTGATCTTTGATCTTCAAAGTCTGTTAGTTACTTTGATAATCTAGCATAACCCTTTACCACACAACCCAGAGTTTTAACGACCCTAAGACAGAAGCTTTTTGAAAACATGGTGGGAAAAGGAGAAAATGCTGGTAACTGCCATTTTCTCCTTTTCCAACCATGTTTTCTACCCATCCCAAAACGAATTTCATTTTTTCATTGACATTTTACCTGTCTGCTGCAAATGCCTTCAGTTTGGGCTAGTCTTAAATTTTTTCATGTGGTAAAGAGTTAAATTCCTTCAAAACAGGGTATTTTCAGTCTTATTCTTTATATCTCACTTCCTTATCATTAATTATTTAGCAGATCTTCGAGGGCCAGGTAAAACTTCAGTTGTGTATAGAGGAGGGCTTACATGTAAAATATCATACCAAGACTGGGGGAGAATCTTCATATTCATGGTACTGTTCGATTCTTTTCTCTCTGGTCTCCTATAAACATAAAGGAAGTACATGCCACATAGTAGAGAGGAAGTTCAATTAACTTGTTTTCCTTAACCCTTTCCCAAACGACAAATTTTGGACTGGTCCAAATTGAAAGAGTTTGCAGACGACAATTTCAAATTTTATGAAAATAGCAGAAAGTTATCAAAAAGGGTAGAAAACACTGTGGGAAACAGAGAAATTGCTCGTTACGAGCAATCTCTCCTTTTCCCACAGTGTTTTCAAAAAACTTGTACTGCAGACACGTGAAAACCAGGGCTTGTTTGGGAAAGGGTTAACCTATTATCACACAATCCTGTGTTTTAAACACCCTGAAGAAGAAGTCTTTTGAAAACAATGTGGGAAAAGGAAAAAATGCTGGTAGCCAGCATTTTCTCCTTTTCCCACAATGTTTTCTACCATTTCAAAGACAGAAATCTCCTTTCGGGCCTCATTTAATTTGTTTTCTGCATTTGCTTTCCAATTTCATGGATTCCAAAATTCTGTTGATAGTGAAAGTTGCAGCAGATGCAGTAAAGATGCATCCATTTTTATCCCTCACACCATATATATTGGTAATTTATCTATATTTACACAGCTGACTAAATTCTGAACCATTCTACAGTCTGAACTATTCTACAGCCTATCAAATTTCCACAGATGTATCTTTAAAAGATATTGTAGTAAAATAGATAATTGAAACCAACACCAACTTGGCCACCTTTGATACCAAAGAATATCACTGATATAAGACTACAATGATAATACTATGTAAAAAACATCATGACTACAGGCCTTTTAGATTCAGACAAGGTGATTTCCGATACTTTATTCATATGACTGATGAAAACATATGACTCGTGGACCTAGCCCATCTATGACCCCTGGGGTACATTTTGAACACACTTGATAGGATACTACCAGATTATAGTACATGTACATGTCCATACAAAAGTTTAACTCTTTACCAAACGACAAATTTTAGGACTAGACCAAATTCAAAGTATTTTGCAGACGACAAATTAAATGCTGCCAAAATGATAATTTTGTCTCTGATAGGATACAAAACATTGTGGGAATAGAAGAAAATGCTGGTTACCAGCATTTTGTCCTTTTCCCACGATGTTTTCAACAGCCTTCTGTTTTAGGGTCGTTAAAAGTCTGGATTGTGTGGTAAAGAGTTAAAACTCAAGCCCAAAGGGTTCCAGACAAGATCTCTAAACTTTGATCAATGACGCTTGACTTTGATCTATTTTTTTGGCAGGTTAAACTTTTGACTAATGTACTATGCTTATTTTTCATAAGGAAAACTTTAGAGACCTTTGTAGTACCACTGATGCTGATTATAAATACCAAGTTTCAAAACTCTTTGCTGTGTGGTTTTGGAGCAAAAGATTTTCTATTAAAAATTTAATCAATTTCGGGGACTGGCAGAAATCTAGGTCACATGAACATTTTTTACTCAAATTTCCATCTGTTTTTTCCCAGGAACCAGTCAACTAAGTTTCTTTAAACTTGGCTATATGGTTTGGGAGAAACCTTCACCAAACAACAAAATTTAAGCCTCATCAAAATTGGTGGCATTTGCAGATGACAAATATTACTCAAAATATTAAATTTGTCTTTCAAAGTGTAGAAAACATTGTGGGAAAAGGAGAAAATGCTGGTTTCCAGCATTTTCTCCTTTTCCCACAGTGTTTTCAAAAGGCCTCTTTCTCAGGGTCGTTAGAGGCCAGGATTGTTTGGTAAAGGGTCAAGACAATGGCACCTCACACAACAGTCAAAGTATCCAGAGGCAGTCTTCAATGATTCTTGACATTCTTTTGATTCTACATATCAAGCCTAGCCATCTGATTGGCTTACACACAGCGTCTTAGCCAATCATGCCTTGTATTCTAGAATTATAACTTAACCCTTATCCTGCTAAATAAAAGAAATGACACTTTCAAGGCGATAGTTAAAACCCAAATTTTCTTATTTAAAAGATAGTTTTGGAGGAAGGATATCTCCTTATCGGGCAGTGTAGATCCAAGATCATGATCTACGCTGTCTACAAAAGGCCACGCAAATCACACTTAAGTCAGCCCGAGAGTTAATTAAAACTACTTTGCCTAATTTTAAAATCAAATGTACTTACTCCCATATGCTTACTGCTAGGGTCTGGGTCAACATAATGTGGATTAATGTTAAAGGGTACCAGGTTCAAAGCCATGAAAGATGGTGGATACACAATAGGCATGTCATTGGTTGTATTGATGCTCAGTGTAGCGACATTTGATCCAGCACTGGAGCCTATATATGGCATCCCATCATCAATAACTCGCTTGTGTATTGTTTCAATAAGGTTCTCATCGTAAAGTGTTTTCAGCAGCCTGAAGGTATTTCCACCACCTACAATGTAGATAGCAAAAAAGCTTAGTACGATTATGAATGCATCTAAGCACCTACAATTTGATTTTTCATAGGTTTCACTGAAATATTTATTTTGTTCCCTCAAAGTATTTACCTCCAACAGATATACAAAATTTCAGTCTCCAGATCCAACCTCTGAAGGCAGTTGCATGGTCTTTTTTAGGTATACTATGAAGATACTGGAATATTGCAGAACCAAGGTGTTTGGGCTGAACAAATTTTTTACCTGAAAGGTATTTTTTTGCATTGGAAACCAAAAAGAAGTCACAAGAGGAAGGGTCAGGTGAATACGACGACTTTTTCCTGCTTCAGAAAGTCTAGCACCTCATTCAAAAGACAATGACTGAAACTGATGATTTACACACATTGAAATGGAGTTGACAGGAAAGGAATTCTGTGGACAGAACGTACATCTTAACGATGAAATTTCTCATCCATCACTCTGGTCATTAGCAAGTGTTAACCCTTTCCCAAACAAGCCCTGGTTTTCACGTGTCTGCAGTACAAGTCTTTTGAAAACACTGTGGGAAAAGGAGAAATTGCTTGTAACGAGCAATTTCTCCTTTTCCCACAGTGTTTTCTACACTTTTGGAGAACTTTCTGTCCTTTTCATCAAATTTAAAATTGTTGTCTGCAGACTCTTTCAATTTGGACCTGTCAAAAATTTATCGTTTGGGAAAGGGTTAACATGTTCATTATATATTAACTTGTAACAAAATGACAAAATTTTAGACTGGTCTAAATTCAAAGCATTTGCAGATAACAAATAAAATGATACTCAAATGATGAAATTTGTGTCACAAAGGGTCAAAAACTCTTGGAGAAAAAATGCTGATTACCTGCATTTTCTCTTTTTTCCACAATGTTTTCAAAAGTCTTTTTCTTTAGAGTCATTTAACAACAAGATACAAGCTTAACTCTTTACCAAGCCACAAAATATTAAACTTGCACGAGTTGAAAGCATTAATTTTGCAGATTACAAATCAATTGTGACTCCACAGATCTGATTTGTCTTTAAAAGTGTTAGATAACATAGTGGAAAAAGGAGAAAAAGCTGGTTACCACCCTTTTCTCTCAGGGCTGTTAAAACCTGGTATTGTGTGGTAAAGAGTTAAGATTTCAGTAATATTTTACCAATAAACACCGCTTCTGCATTCTTAACAGCCTCTACTGGATTTTTAGTCTCATGTATACTCTCCAGCTGGTACCCTGAAAGCAGAAAACAAATTTGCCTTGCTTTTAAACTGGTACCTGTTATGTCTTCTGTAACCATTTGTTAGACTACACAGGCAACATCAAATTTACCAATCGGATTAACTAGTTGTTCTACTTCTATTCTTTTCCATTAACTCTTTACCAAACGAAAAATTTTTAGACTTGTCCAAATTGAAAGCATTTGCAAACAACAAATTAAAGGTGGCCCAAATGATGAAATTTGTCATTGATAGGTTAGAAAACATTGTGGGAAAAGGAGAAAAAAATGCTGGTTACCAGCATTTTCTGCTTTTCCCACAATGTTTTCAAAAGGCCTCTTTCTCAGGGTCATTAAAAGTCAGGATTGTGTGTGAAAGGGTTAAAGCAATTTTTTTCAAGATCAAGGTCTGTATTCACCAACCATTCTTAGGAATGTTCTTTGTCTTATTCTCTGGGATTTTTCTAAACTTGAAAGTAACATGACCTCTGATTGGCTAAACCATTTGGTTTAGCCAGTCAGAAGTTGTGTTACTTTCAATTTTAGAAAATCTACAAGAGTAAGTCTAAGAATGTTCTTAAGAATAGTTGGTGAATACGGACTTTGATCTGTCAACAGTTTACCAAAAAGCAAAGATTTAGACTTTTCCAAATTGAAAGCACTTGCAGGCAACAAATCAAGTGTGGCTGAAATTACGGAATTTGTAAAAGAATGGTAAAAACTGAGGGGAAAAGAGAAAATGCTGGCCACCAGCATTTCTCCTTTTCCCATAATGTTTCCAAAAGCTTCCTCAGGGTCTTCAGAACACAGGATTGTTCTGTAAAGGGTAAAGGTACATGAATCATGTATTTGTGTCAAAGATCTAAGGCGTTAAGTATGTATGCCTGTGCATACCTTTGAAAAAGCTAGTGATCTTCTGATGTTTTTGACCCCTTACCGCACAATGCTGCCTTAAGAAGCCTTTTAAAAACACTGCGGGAAAAGGAGAAAATGCTGGTAACCAGCATTTTCTCCTTTTCCCACCATGTTTTCTACCCTATCAAAGAAAAATTGCACCATTTGCGCCACACTAAAATTATCATCTGCAAATGCTTTCAATTTGGAGAAGGCTAAAAATTTGTCGACTGGTTAAGGGTTAAAATGAAACAGATACACAGTGACAGATAGAAAAAGATAAAGTATGACACACACAAAAACAAAAATATTAGAAGAGGGGTCCCTAAATGTTCGAGTGACAAAAAACTGAATCCACTGTTGACCCCCAACTCCTTCCACTTTGCAAGAGCGCTTAATTCTTATCCTGCAATTTGCAACCTTAGATACCGGTATATCTTACGGCAGGTGTAAAGTAAAATCAGCCTGCACATATGTGCAGTCTGATCTTGTTTTATACTCTGCTACTTTTTCAGTAGTTTCTGTTGTATTAACCTGATTCAATTCCAATTAACTCTTTAGCAGGCGACAAAATTTTGGCCTTATCCAAATTGAAAGCATTTCCAGACCACAATTTCAATGTGGCTCAAATGGTACAGTTTTTCTTTGGTAGGGTAGAAAACAATGTGGGAAAAGGAGAAAATGCTGGTTACCAGCATTTTCTCCTTTTCCCACATTGTTTTAAAAAGGCTTCTTTTCCAGAGGCGTTAAAAGTCTACATTGTGTGGTAAAGGGTTAACTTATTGTGGAATCTATTTCTCTAAGAGTCAACAGTTTAATTCAGCAGGATAAAGGTTAACCCTTAACCAAAGAATCCCCTGTTTTTTAATGTAGCCTTTTGAAAACCTTATGGGAAAAGGAGAAAATGCTGGTAACCTGCATTTTCTCCTTTTCCCACAATGTTTTTTACTCTATCAAGGACTCATTCTGCAATTTTAGCAACGTTTTTCATCTGCAAATGTTTTCAATTTGGACAAGTCTTTCTTGTGGGGTATGCTTGAATATTTGACACATGCTTTGTGAAATAAGGGCTCTATGCATTTGCGTAAAGCATCAACCCAGGTCAGCATGCGCAGTCGGCGCAGGCTGACCTGGGCTGAAACTTCTTGCTATTGTTCAATTTTCTGTATGTCAAAGGACCATTCAACCTCATGATCATGAAGTTGGTCGTTAAAAAAACTAGTACTATGGATCCATAATTATGCGATTGCTTGATAGGTATCACACATCATGCAGATGCATTAAGCCCCCTTTTGCCAGAGTGTGGGTCATTTATAATAGAAAAGCCGCTGAGTGACATTTTGGATGAAAGTTAACTGAAAGAATGCTATTCAATGTCACACCGTATTGCATGCCATTCTGATGCATACATACGAGTAATTATGATCTTAACTCTTTACAAAACAACAAAATCTTAGACTTGTCTGAATAGAAAGCATTTGCAGGTGACAAAATAAACATGACTCAAAAAATAAAGCTAATTTCAGGAAGGGTAGAAAACATTGTGGGAAAAGGAGAAAATGCTGGTTACCAGCATTTTCTCCTTTTCCCACAATGTTTTAAGAAGCTTTCCTTCTGCGTGTCAATAAAAGTCGGGATTGTGTGTTAAAGGGTTAAACTATACAGGTCCCATCCCTTGTAATACTTGTCATATCTTGAACTGTGTGTGCAGTCACTGCAGATCAAGATCAGACAACAGTCTGATCTTGAATCTACATGGAATTTTTTTAAGATATTCTGACCTAAACTGCCTCAAAATTGCAACAGTTGAGTTGCATGATTGTATTTAACTCTTTATATAACAGAAACAATTTTAAACTTGTACACATTGAAAGCATTTGCAGACAACATACAAAATGTGGCAGAAATAATGGAAACTGTCTGTAAAAGGTTAGAAAACATTGTGGGGAAAAAAGGTGAAAATGCTGGTAACCAACATTTTCCTTTTTTCCAACAATGGTTTCTACCCTTCCCAAAACTATACTGTAGTTTTATTTTCTGAGACGTTATTTTGTTACCTGGCTGCATTTTATCCATTCCAAATAATGTTTTCAAAAATTGTCCTTCTCTGGGTCAATAAAACTCCTGACAGTGAGGTAAAGGATTAAATACCTGAAAAAAATCTATTTCACTTTAACCCTTAACCAGACGACAAAATTATAGCCTTGTCCAAATTGAAAGCATTTGCAGACGACAATTTAAATGTGGCTTAAAAGGTGCAACTTTTCTTTGATAGGGTAGAAAACATTGTGGGAAAAGGAGAAAATGCTGGTTACCAGCATTTTCTCCTTTTCCCACAATGTTTTCAAAAGGCTTCTTTCCCAGGGGCATCAAAAGGCATCATGCAGTAAAGGGTTAAAAGACATACTAGGCAATGAAAGCATTAAGCCTTTATCTGACAGTTCTGTGTTTATAAGACCCTTAAAAATACGGCTTTGAAAAGCATTGTTGGATATGGAGAAAATTCTGTTAACTCTTTACCATACAATCCCGACTTTTAACGACCCTGAAGTAAGAAGCCTTTAGAAAACATTGTTGGAAAAAGAGAAATGCAGGTAACAAGCATTTTATTCTTTTCCAACAATGTTTTCTACCCATCCAAAAACAAATTTCAATTTTTCTGTCACATATATTTTGTCATCTGCAAATGCTTTCAATTTGGACAAGACTAAAATTTTGTCATGTGGAAAAGTGTTAAACAACATATTCTACTTTTCCAACATTGTTTCTTACCCTATCAAAGGCAGATTCCATCATTTGAGCAACATTCAATTAATGGTCCTTTAATAACGTGGCCTGTTAAAGACTTTGGTTGTTTAACTAGCAAACGACAAAATTTTAGACTGGTCAGATTTGAAAGTACTTGCAGACGACAAATTAAATGTGACATAAATGGTGAGATTTGTATCAGAAAGATTTGAAAACATTGTGGGAAAAGGAGGAAATACTTTTCCCATAACTTTTTCTAATAGGCCTCTTCCTCAGCGTCGTTAAAACTGGGGATTGTGTGGTAAAGATTTAATGTATTCTATTCCCCTACCCACTGAACTACTCTTTCAAAAACAGGTGAAGTAATTTGTCTGCAATATTTAAAATCTGTTGCTTTTAACTCTTTACTAGAGGGAAAAATTTTAGACTTGTAAAAACTGGAAGTATTTGCAGATGACAAATTAATTAAAAATTCCTAAAATGATACAATTTATCACTGAAGGAACAGAAAAACAGAAAACACTGCGGAAAAATGGAAAAAATGCTGGTTACCAGCATTGTCTCCTTTTCTTTTGATGTTTTCAAAAGCCTTACTCATAAGATTCCTTGAAGTCTTTACCAGACAGCAAAATCTTAGCCTCGTCCAAATTCAAAATATTTTGAGACGATAAATTAAATGTTACTCAAAACATAAAACTTGCCTTTTATAGGGTAGAAAACATTGTGGGAAAAGGAGAAAATGTTTTCTACCCTATCAAAAAAAGGAATTATTATTTGAGCTTTATTTTATTTGATGTTTGCAAATGCTTTGAATTTGGTCCAGTTCAAAATTTTATCATTTGGTAAAGAGTTAACATCTAACTGTATTGCATCCTTACCCATTGAACTGTATGCTTCTTTAGCAACCTTGGCATAGTTATCTCTGTCATGAAGGGCATATGGCACAAATAAAACCGTCTTCACTTTTCTGAAATAATAATTCCTTTGTGATCAACATTTTCTTCCATTTCCACAATGTTTTCAGTCCTTTAAGAGACAAACTTCATCACCTTTACCACACATTATCAGTTATGTGCTAAACTTGTTTAGTATAGACAGGTCAAATACTTAACCTTTAAAGTGCCATCCACTACTATAGTTGCCTTTGCAGCCATTGTAGATCAAGATCAGACTGCACAAAACATGCAGTCTCATCTTTGATCTACACTGTCCACTTTGCTGAAACACTACAGACAAAACGCATCCACTAAATTACTATTATCTGGGACTTATTCCAGAGTGAAAATGTCCACTGAGTTTATAAGGCCCTTTAACGATTAAAATCTGGGTCCTGCATGGCTCAGTGGTTAAGGGTAGGACTCATAACCTGGAGGCCCTGGGTTTGAGCATCATCAGAAGCACTGGGCTTTTCGTGGGGGTGTCCTTTGGCAAGACACTTTAGAGCCCTGTCCAGGTAATGGTGAAACCCAGGACACATGACTGAGTGAGCGGTGACCATGATACAACTGAAATAATGCTGAAAGTGGTGTAAAACACCATTCAATCAAATCCACTTCTATAATGTAAAAACTATCTTTAACCCACTAGAAAACGTGACAGAAGGGTACAATGTGAAGGCCATTTAAAAAATATGTAGACACTACATACTGAGCCTTTAACTTAACAGAAATTTATACAGTTTGGTACAAATGAAGTGTAAGTCAATACTAGCTCATCCATAAAATACAAAGTTACATCCTTGCATTTTTTCGCAAATTACTGTTTTTTATAGAAATGAACATCATGATGCACGGTGTAACCTAAGTGGTTTCAATGACCTTGATTTTACCCAATGTAACGGAGCTTGTATCTACCAACTAGGACGTGAGAACTCAATTAACTCCTAAAACATGGAATAAACCTGTAATACAAACATTTTCAATCTAGTTCAGTTTACCTATCACCAAATAATCCCATGTTTTAATGACCTTCAAGAACATCTTTTCTGTGCTTGTTTTCAGCAAGTTTTTAACCCATATCATCTTTATCTTAAGAAACTGTAATCATTTTTGTATCTTCATGCCAAATGTTTCCCCTGACAGTTGTAAGATTGCACTGATCATGACAGATAGAAAATGCATTTCATTTTTTGGCAGCCTTTAAAGAAATCACCGTTATTTTTTTCGGTTTTAAATGAGAACAAATCTCTTGAGCTTCTCTATCCCTTAAACCATATACATTGGTAATTTATCTATGGTTAAACAGCTAACCAAATACGGAGCCATTCTACATGCTTTTAAGTTTTAACAGTGTTTTTTTTTTCTATCTGGCTGTATGGATGTAGCTTTAATTTTATGGTGTTTTACGCAGCTTTCAACATTATTTAAGCCATATCACTGCTACCACCCACCATTTCATGTATGTCCTGGGTGTCACCAGGAATAGGCAAGGTCTCAGAAGTGTCTTGCCCAAGGTCACTCCCATTCATGAGAAAAACAGTCCAGTCAGGCTGGAACTCAAAACCTCCAGGTTACAAGTCCTAGATCTACCTTTTCCCACTAAGCTATGCTGGACCCATCTAGGGACGCCACTGAGTAGTAATTAACTTTACCACACAATCCTGACTTTTAACGACCCTGTGAAAGAAGCCTTTTGAAAACATTGTGGGAAAAGGAGAAAATGCTGGTAACCAGCATTTTCTCCTTTTCCCATATGTTTTCTATCCTTCCCAAAATAAATTTCAATTTTTCAGTCACATTTATTTTGTCGTCTGCAAATGCTTTCAATTTGGACAGGTCTAAAATTTTGTCGTATGGTGAAGAGTTAAACATGTACAGATGAACATTTTCAGGAATATCCTGAGTTCGGATTTAGAAGCACAAAAAGACGCTTTTCCTAAAGTTATTTTCCTATCAGAATGGATAAATTTGTAATAGGAATGCAAGATTTTTCCAAAACTGAAGTTTCACCCATACACTAGTTTGGTGGTGGCGAAACAAAGCAAGTTTTCCTTTTCAATTTGTCATAAAGTTTTCAGAACTAGCCGGCTGCATGACTAAACAAATAGTCTGTAGAAGTTAATTATTAACTCTTATTCTGCTAAACAAGTGAAATGAAACTTTCAAACTGATAGTAAAAACCCAAATTTTGCGATTACAAAGTAACAAACGTATTTTGGGGGAAAAGATATCTCCTTATTCGACAATGTAGATCCAAGATCAGACTGCGCGTTTAGTGCAGTCCAATCTTAAGCTACACTGTCCGCAAATGGTCTCTGGGTCGCGCTTGGCACCCTAAGGGTTAATTTTCAGTCTTTCGAAAATGAAACTGAAAGTAACAAATCTGACTAGCACTAGCAGAAAAAAAAATGTTTATCCGCTGATACAAGCAGTGTTCGATAAAATATTTTAAACTCTTACTCCGATAGAAAATCTTTAATCTGGTCTTTACAGTGTTCTAAATATTCACCCCCATGTAAGGTGGAGTTTGAGATCAGCAGAAGGCGCCTTGCTGACATGTCGAATCCGCTTTACCAGGGAATGTTCGAAGTCCAGTTCCCGCTATCTGTCAAAATTGCAGTTCCCGTCGGCTAGACGCTTTAAATAATGCTCGGGAAAGCGTCTTGCTGGTGTCACACTGTCCATTTGGTATGTTGAAAATAGAGTGAGAATCATTATCTTTGACCCAATGCTGACCTTTTCCTGACTATGTGGGAGTTTTGCTATTCAATCATCTGAGCCAATCTCTGTGAAAAGGAGGCTTAATGCATCTGCAAAAGAGTATCGACCTACTTGTTGGTCAGCCTTCGCAGTCCGCAGTCAATTTCCTGCATGTTAAAGGACCACACTACCCTATGATTAATTCGGCCAAGTTGTTCTAGACAAAATGTATTTCATGGATCCATAATTATATGATGACCTGCTCATTATAATGGATCACGGAGATGCTTTTTGAAACCTTTTTGTTGCCATTGCATTTTGCCAGTTTTGCAATTCAGTCATCTGAAATGTAGGCTATGCCTCATGGCATCCGCAAAAAAGTAATCCATAAACTTTTTGATATTCCTCTTCAGTCATACACAACTAGACCGCTGCCCATTGAAAAACAGAGTAAAACGATGCCCTCACTGCTTAAAAACATGTTTCTTGATCAAATCACGGACACTTAATTATTTTCAAAGAAATGACAAGGTTAAATGTACGTTCTCAAACAACTGTCAAACTTGATGATTATACATATATATGAACCATGCTCTGTGAAAAGGGGCTTAATGCATCTGCGAAAAGTATCAACTCTGGTCAGCCTGTGCAATCCTGGCCGATACTTTTCGCTACTGGTCAGTTTTCCGTATGTCCAAGGACCAGTCTACCTCAAGATTTAGTCGGTTGTTTAACTCTTTACCGTACGACAGAATTTTAGACTAGTCCAAATTGAAAGCATTTGCAGATAACAAAATAAATGCAACTGAAAAATTTAATTTCTTTTGGGAAGGGTAGAAATTTTTGTGTGAAAAGGAGAAAATGCTGGTTACCAGCATTTTCTCCTTTTCCCACAATGTTTTCAAAAGGCTTCTTTCTCAGGGTCGTTAAAAGTCGGGATTGTGTGGTGAAGGGTTAAAAAAGTGGTTCTTATTGTCCATAATTGCATGTATGTGATGGCTTGATTGGTACAATGAATCGCGGAGAAGCATTAAGCCCCCTCTTGCCAGAGCATGGCTCAAATAATGACTTATTCTGCAGTACAGAAACTGTATGCACAGCGGTCAACCTCCACACTGTATGTGCAGTCTGATCTTGTATAGGCTTCAGTCATTAATGCTCATCAATTGTACTCAATCTAAAGAAAATAAATTGTTATAAACACGATATGAACAGGATATTTAGAAACTGTTAAAAACAATTATTACTCCTAGTAATGTCACGGTCAGCACATGTTATATAGATATGTGCAACAAACATTATTCTACTCTCTTTTGATTTATCTTATTTTATTCAATCTAAACCCCTATTTTCTGTTCATACTGCTTCTTGTACAGTAGATACACAAGAAAGATGAGTGATGTGACTTTCCAGGACTGCAGATTAAAGTTAGCCGCACATTAATCCGCAGAAGGAACTTTTCTACCTACGGGTCCCCGTTTTTACTCATGCACAAATTCAAGCCGGGAAACTATTCTACTCTCTACAAAGGAGGATGTTGTAAAAATACAAATGCGATTGCTTCTTGAATTTTGACCCCCAAAAAATGTACGTATCACGTTTTCCTATCAGTTATTCTGTTTATTGCAGAACCGCATAAACATTTCATTCCTTTTGAGGTATACAAATTACCCCTAGCATTCCACATGTGTGACTGGCCCACTAAATACATGTATTTGAATTGCGATGTTCCTCTGTAGTTTATCTGAATGGGGTTTAACCCTATACCAATGGATCGGTATAACTGACTGTCTGAAAAGGATTAAACTAGATCTATTTGAACGAAGATTATCATCAAGTCCTTCGGTAGAAATTTTGTCTGCATCAAACATCAGACTTGCATGTGTCTCGTGCTTTCCGTCTATATTTAGATTGACTATATAATCATTCTATTTACTTTCAGTTGAAGCGGATTTCTCAAATAAGAATGTTTGCGGCGTCGCTGAATGCGCTGGCTGTTGACCTAGTTCTTGGTATTGATATACTCGAATGAATAAATAGCAGGGTGCCATTGGCAAAAAATATGGACATGTGTATTCGGCGGGTCTCTACAGGTCAATTTGCGGGCATATATATATATGACAGCAATATACAAGCTTTGCTACCGCTTATCGATACTCTGGAGTGCTTATTCACATCACAGCAGATGAATATGAGCCATCATCTGGCAAAACGGGGCTTAATGCATCTCCGTGATGCATGATACCGAGCCAGTAAAAACATGATCATGGATCCATAAAGCCCTTTTTGTCCAAACACCGATTGAATCTTGCGGTAGAATGGTTCTTTGACATACAGAAAATTGACCAACAGCGAAATGTTTCGGTCCAGGTTAGCCTGCGCAGTTCGCCGGCTGACCCGGGTCGATACTTTTCGTAGATGCATTAAGCACCTTTTCACAGAGCATGGCTCATATGATAGGGCTAATCCTTGCACTAAGTGATAATTTAAGATTTTCAAGCGTTACCATTTTTGTATTGTCTGCATAAATTTTCAGATACATCATTTCTACGGATAACTGATCCTTATCAAGCGATAATTGAATTTACACCTATTCTTGAAAAATATATCAATCTGAAAAAAGTCACTTTTAAAGAATACGAAAAATCAATGAGGGAAAAAAGGCGCAATTGCTTGCTAGTTTACTTTTGATTATTTCTCTCCCGATGTTGGATCATAAAAGAGTCTCAATATTCATACTTCGGCACCCCTTAAGCCCCCTTTTTTTTTTTTTTTTTTATAAAGATACATCCTTACAGCCAAAGAGAGAGGGAGAGAGAAACGCTGTTAAAATTTGATAGACTATATAATGGTTCAGAATTAATCAGTTGTGTAAACATAGAAAAATTACCGATAAATATGGGGGTAAGGGATAAATACATATATGTATATCGGAAATCTTCGATTTCATACCGAAGACGGCACAAAAGTGGTTTCTTTGAAGGCTTCTAGAAAATGAAATGCATTTTTTCATACGTCGTAATCTATGCAACCTCGCAACCGTCAGGCGCAACCGTCAGGGTCAATAACGTATACAATAACGATACAAGAATTATAGTTTGATAAAATAAAGATGAAATGGGTTAAAAAAAAATGACTAAAGACGAGTATATGTGTATTTTTAAAATGTGTTTTTTCGGGGTGGGGGAGGAAAGGGTTGTTTCTATGTACGCTGTGGTCATATTTCTGGCAGACCTTGTACAAGATAGAGATCGTTCTTTCAGCATAAATCATGGTCGGCAATAGTGACGATTTTTCTTTTGCAATAGCTCTTATTATCAAATCAATTGTGAAGAGAAAATACTCATTGGCGGAAGTTGGGTTAACACATTTATCTGCCTGACACAGCTACAAGATAAAGTAAATAAAATATCTGAATTGCTGTATAGTTATTTGGATCAAAATGTTATCATATATAAAGGTTAGAATATGGAACAATAGGCCTACCTTGTATACTGTGCCTCTTCTACTGTATCTATAGTTGTCCGAGTTGTGAACGCGGGAAAACGTGGTATGGTATGATCCACAACAGCGGAGTCGGGATTATGCATTGAGCTTATCTCACTATCAATTATTTCATTATCAATTATCTCAATAGAACTATTTAGAAGTTATATCAATAGAAGTTATATCGATAGAAATTATCACATTGCTGACGAGCAATTTCTCTTTTTGCCGCATTGTTTTCATGTGTCTTCATGCTATACATGAGCCACGCTCTGTGAAAAAGGGTGCTTAATCATCTGCGAAAAGTATCGACCCAAGTCAGCCTGCGCAATCCGCGCAGGCTGACCTGGGCCGAAACTTTACTCTATTGGTCAATTTCTTTTTATGTCCTAGGACCAGTCTACCTCGTGATTAAGTCGGTTGTTAAAAAAAGTTGCTATTATGGATCCTTAATTATTGTGATGGCCTGATTGCTATCATGCATCACGGAGATTCATTAAGCCCTCTTTTGCCAGAGCATATCTCAAATCTTGTTGACAAGCACATGCTTTCTAAAATGTCAATTCTAAAACCCATGGCTGACGAGCCCGTTGGCTCCCGTCGGTAACGCATGGGGCTTGAGACGAAAGGGGTGTCGCTGGTTCGAATCGCGAGCTCGGGCAATTTCTTCCCGAGAACTGATGATAATTACTGCGACAGGATTCATTTCTCTCTTCTCTCCCAGCGCTGATCATTTCTTCGAAGATTCTAATTTGGGAAAGCAGCCAGCTTGGGAAGAATACTGTGCGAAGTACTGGTAAAAGAAACTCCAGGAAAACATGGATAGATTCCACTAGCCGCCGCGATATAACTGAAACGACGTTGCAAACAGTGTTAAATGTTAACCTTTATCCTGCTTAATAACTGAAATGAAACTTTTAAGTCGATAGTAAAAACCCAAATTTTACTATTTCAATGATATTGTTTTGAGGTAAAATATGTCCTTATCGGACAGTTCAGATCTAAGATCGGACTGCACGTTTTGTGCAGTCTGATTTTGATCTGAACTGTCCGCAATAGGTATGTTAGTCGCGTTTAGCAGCCTATGGGTTAATACCATACAAACAAACAAATAAACAAAATCCTCTTCAAGACTGTTTGTTGACAAAGTTATTCTGGAAAAATAGTCCATTGCTATCCTGTATTCAGACATTCAGTGTAGGCCTAAAAATATCTCTGTTTCCGCTTGTCCGACCGTTCCTGTCTCTGATCATCCGACTCTGTTATTTTCATGTAAACAGATACAAAGCCCGATTCGTTAATATCTTCTTCCAACAAAAACAATCCGACAGATTTTCATACCGACCATGTAAGTTTTGCCCTATAAAAAGTAAAATTCCCGCTACCTAATGGCATGTCTCTAATTTCAGACCGTTACTGCTAACTTCTAGGCTTAACATGTACATGTACTGTGCGCCACCACAGAACACAAATTGAGGTCAACGTATGATTCAAAGTATTGTGGTGATAAGGGTATTTTGTACCAAGATGACTGAGCCACTTGTTACTATTGTATACTCGCATTAACAGTGTGTTGAGTATATATCGAGTGGAACAAATTACGAGAGGAAAAAGATCATTAGTAATCGTCGTCATCAGTATTCGCTCTGTGGCCTGGGTTTACAAATGCAGGGAGACAGCTAAAATTGAATGCATAAATATTTGCATCTTATATATAGAGAATAGCGTGTCTGAAACTAAATACATGTTATTTTCATTGGGGTTTCGTGTATGAAAACTGCGTGTGTCGAAAGCATCTGTAGTGTGGCTATGTTTCGGCGATAGCCCACGTATTCGCGAGTTTTCTGGATTTGCGTTTTGAACGTGTATAAAAATAATATATTAAAATAGGTTCTCAGTCAAGAGAGTGTACTATCTTATCTCGGAAATAAACCAGCAATAGTTACCATTGCTTGTATAAGCGAACTATTACCAAAGAGCACCCTTTTTGGTGGGAGAAATTTTCTTGTGTAAATCTTAAAAAAAAAAAAAAGAAAACAATATTATTATCTTTATCTCAATTATAAGAGTTCGTAACAATGCAAAATATTATGTGAGTCATGCTCTGGCAAAAGGGGTTTAATGCATCTCCGTGATCTATGATACCAAGCAAGTCATCACATATTATGGATCCATAAAATCCATTTTGTCTAACAACCGACTGATTCATGAGAAACAATGGTCCTTTGACATACAGAAAATTGACCAATAGCGAAAAGCTTCGGCTCAAGTCAGAGACAGAGGGACCTTTTGTGGACAGTGTAGATCACGATCAGACTGCACAGAACGTGCAGTCTGGATCTTGGATCTACACTGTCGGACAAGGAGATATCTTTGCCAAAAAAGTACCTTTGAAATAGCGAAATTTGTGATTTTACTATCGGCTTGAAAGTGTCATTCCTCTTAATTCAGCAGGAAAAGGGTTACTGCAAAAAAAAAGGAAAAAATGGATGTCGAGTTACAGAAGTTTACGAAGAATGGCTTTGCAGTGTTGAATAGTAATGGCGGGATTGTGAGTAATGAGAAATCAATGGAGACTGAAGAAACCCAGAGCCAAGACAACAAAACAGTTGTAGAGAAGGCACAAACCGACTTAAAAAGTGAATGGAGTCAGAAATGGCGGGTCATAAAATGTCGCATAAAGATATCACTGTTAATTTTCCTTGGGATTGTGTATTTTTGCTACTTTTTCTATGCTATGTACTGTGAGTTAGGGGATGAGGCGTCCATAAGACTTTTGGTAAGCACCGTGTTTGGTGTACTGTATCTTTCTACCATATTTCTCCTAAAATACGAAAAAGTAAGCCAAAGCTACAAGTCTATTGTGAGTGGGATATCAAAATTGTATTCCGGTGGAAAAACGACCAAGATAATCAGATGGTAAGTACCACAAAACGATAGGTATCTGTGGGATGTCGAGGATCTGGCATGAGTTCGCATTTGAGATACTTGTGAAATTTATCAAACGAGTCCAGACAAAATGTTAACACTTAGGCTGCTAAGCGCGACTCAAGGACCTTTTGCGGACAATGTAGATCAAGATCAGACTGCACAGAACGTGCAGTCTGATCTTGGATCTACACTGTCCGATGAGAAAATAGTTTTCCCCCATAAAATACCTTTGAAATAGCATTTTAAGCGCGACTCAAGGACCTTTTGCGGACAATGTAGATCAAGATCAGACTGCACAGAACGTGCAGTCTGATCTTGGATCTACACTGACCGATGAGAAAATATTTTTCCCCATATACCTTTGAAGTAGCATTTTTTTTTTTACTATTCATTTTACATATGTAGCAGAATAAGGGTTAATTAGAGAGCCTTTGGTGAGCTTGATACAGTTTTTTTGATGACGAGTTTGGCAAGATTTTATCCCAAAAGCCAATGAATGTCATATCTATTTTATCACATACATATGTTTCAAAAATTATAGTTCATGATGTGTTAAAATATGGGTTTCATGCACATGTGTATTAAAATTTATACGAAGCCTATTCGCTTCGTTATTACGGATGAAAAATAGTCCCAAAAATTTTGCATAAAAAGATTTTTTATCATGTCTAAAGACAATAAAAATCCACAGCTTTGTCATGATCATCAATTTTGGCAGTTATCTTCACAGAGAAATATGTGTCAGCAATGTTTTTGAACGAGGCGTATGATTACAAAGCTTGGATCAAATACAGCTCTGTTTGCTTATCATAAACGTGTGTAAGACAAGAAAATTCGTGATGGCTGTAGAAAATACGGGTAGTTATGCGATAAAATTTTAATCAGCAACGTCCATGTACTTTGACTTCTGCACGCCGATTTCTCTTGACAAATTTTATAAATCATATATTGAATGTGCCGACAGAAGATTGTTTTGGAAATACATGTAATTTGCCCAAGTTATTGATGAAAGCAGTTGATTATCAGTTTGTAGTCTTTCATCGCATATAAATGAGCCATGCTCTTTCAAAAGGGGGTTTAATGCACAAAAAGTATCGACCCAGGTAAGCCTGTGCAGTCCGCGTAGGCTGACCTGTGTCGATACTGTTTGGTATTGGTCAATTTTCTGCATGTCAACGACCATTCTACCTTTAGAATCAGCCGGTTGTTAGTCAAAATGGATTTTATAGATCCATAATTCTGTGATGACTTGCTTGGTATGATACATCACGGGTTTACATTAAACCACCTTTGACCAGAACATGGTTTAATGAAATCGGTATTTCAAGTAAAAATGTTTTAAAATTACAGATGCCTTTCTTCGTCTGGAATATTTGACAGTCATAGGAAACTGAAGATCTATAACACAGGCATCTAAAATTGCTTATATCTGACCTTTTCGGGACCAAACAAGATTTAGCTGCTTTAAAGAAAGGCAAACCTATGACCAGACAGCACAGATCGTACCGTCCGTTAATGGATAGAAATTGACCGATGCATGCAGTTCTTAAATTAAAAAAAAAAGTCGAATTCAAATGAGCCATGCTCTGGCAAAAGGGCCGAATGCATCGTTGTTTATGATACCTATCAAACCATCGCATAATTATGGATCCACAATAGCCATTTTTTACAACCGACTTAGACATGGGGTAGAATGTCCTTAGACATACAGAAAATTGACCAATAGCGAAAAGTTTCGGCCAGGGTCAGCCTGCGCGGACTGCGCAGGCTGACCTAGGTCGATACTTTTCGCAGATGCATTAAGCCCCCTTTCATAGAGCATGGCTCAAATATATAGTACAACAGTTTTCTGTCTAAATGCCCGTTCCACTAAGTTTGCGTTTTTAACTTCTTCAAGTTCTTATTCTAAGTTTTTGTACAAATGTTCTCATCAACTCGTTACCAAACAACAAAATTCTGGACTAGTCCAAATTGAAAGCATTTGCAGACGACAAATCAAATGTGGCTAAAATGACGGAATTTGTGTCAAACATGAAGGGAAAGGAGAAAATGCTGGTTACCGGCATTTTCTCCTTTTTCCCATAAAGTTTTTAAAAGGCTCCTTCCTCAGGGTTGTTAAAACTCGGAATTATGTGGATAAGGTTGGTGTGTGTGATATTTCAAAGGAGAACATTCTCAGAACGAGGCAGCTGGTCTGCTTGAGTCTGTATACTCAAGACAATATATAAACGTTAAAACCTTCTTGAGTTTGAAAACCTGCTTTATTTCAGGGTACTTTATATTGTGTTCGGATTAGGATGCCTTGCCTACATCATTTTCAACGTTGCCCTCACGTCACCTGGGAAACTTCGATCTGTCCTTGGGATGGTCGTATTCGTTCTTTTTATGGTGCTTATTTCAAACAACAAAAGGAAGGTAAATAATTTTCCCGAATATTTTTCAATAAGAAATTCATTTTTGATGTTTTTCCGTAAAAGCCGTAAACTAATCTTTTAACCCTTTACCACACAATCCCGACTTTTAACGACCCTGAGAAAGAAGCCTTTTGAAAACATTGTGGGAAAAGGAGAAAATGCTGATAACCAGCATTTTCTCCGTTTCCCACAATTTTTTCTACCCAATCAAAGACAGAAATCATTATTTGAGATACTTTTATTTTGTCGTCTGCAAATGCTTTCAATTTGGTTTAGTCCAAAATTTTGTCGTTTGGTAAGAGTTAAATCCTGGGATAGGGTCAGGGCCTGCATAAACCAACCATTCTAAATTGCATTCATTGTCGATTTCTAAATTCAGAAAGTAACACAATATCTGGTTTAGCCAACCAGAAATTCTGTTCATTTTAAAACTTTAGAAATTTCTTAAAGGCCCAATAGCGGCCAAAAAATCAAGGCAGGTGTTATAATGAATTTGAATTTAAATCATACCTTTTAAAAGTATGGAAAATATTGTGAAGATGACAACCTCTTATTGTGTGGTCGGTCCATGTGTTAGTCGCTGGCAGAAAATTGAGTTTTAAAATCAGGCAAAAAATAAACAAAAAATCGAGTAACCTGGCAGGTTTTAACTTGGTTTTGAAATAAATTTCTCGGCCAGCGACTAACATTTGGACCGAGATGCATTAAGCCCCCTTTTGCTAGAAAATGGCACAAATCTATTAGCCTTGCTCAACTCTACACGATGTTGTATGAAACACAGGTTGATGTGAAGTAAGGCAAATTGTTTTTCTTGTGTTACTATAAAACATATAAAGCTATCTTCGTTGGATCCTTGAAAAATGAAATGCAAAAAGTCGTAATGTATCATTCAAAAATATGAAAACTTTCCGAATAATGAACTTTTCAAACATCTTTCGTGTTTTGTTTGCAAAGTCAACGATTTATTTCCTTCCAGTGTCCTATATGAAAAAAAAGGAGCTTTTGCGCATAGGTCAAGGTCAGACTGCACAGGACGTGCGATCTGGGACTTTGGTCTACGTCATCTGCTCAAGCTTATGGATTAAAAAATATCTGAGCAATGCTCTGTGAAAATGGGGCTTAATGCATCTGGGGGGGAAAGTATCGACTCAGGTCAGCCTGCGCAGTCCGCTATAGGTCAATTTCTGTAAGTTAAAGGACCACTTTACCTTATAATAGGGTCGACTTTTAGATAAACTAGTGCATCACGGAGATGCATTGAGTCCCCTTTTGCCTGAGCATGGCTCATTTCCAATTGTTACTGCACTGTACCTTTAGCCCTCGATACAAGTCGAACAGATCTATTTGGCGCCGAAAAAAATTACGATAATTTGTTAGCAGGTGAACATGACTTCGCTTTCGATGAAAGTAATCTTAACCCTTTACCTCACAGCGAAAATTTAGACTTGTCCGCATTGAAAGCATTTGATGACCAGGTAAATGTGGCTCAAATGATGGAAGTTGTCTTTGAAAGGGTAGAAAACATTGTGGGAAAAGGAGAAAATGCTGGTTACCATCATTTTCGCCTTTTCTCACGATGTTTTTAAAAGCCTTCTTCCTCAGGGTCGTGAAAACCCGGGACTGTTTCTCAAAACGTTATTCAGGTAAATGCCAAAATGGTGCTGCTTCAATTAATGGTTATAGCCCTACTTGAGGTGCAATCTATTTTTTTCAGATTAAATGGCACACCGTATTCTGGGGATTTGTGTTACAATTTTTGCTCGGAATTTTCGTTTTAAAGACAGATGCAGGTATTGCCACAGTTACCTTTTTCTTTGTTTTCTAATGCTTCTTTGATTGTTTGAATCGTTTTTAAATCCGTTTTCAAGATTATGTCAGTTTTATCGCGTTCGAGATTGCACCTATACAAGCTTTCTTTGACTTTCTTCTACCTGTGGTTCACACAATATTCTTTCCAGTCCATTGGCTGCTGTCCCGCATATAACCACCGTTATAACAATGATCAGCCATAACAGAGGAATGACTCCTGTCGCATTGACTGTGATCACCAATCATCGGATTAGACATTTGCCGAGCTGCAGATTCGAACCAGGTTTTTCTCTGATGCAGTGCTGCTTAAAATAGACCATTTTTCAAAATAATGACGATATTGGTGGTGCAAATTCCAAATTTGTCTATTTACATTTCAGGAAAAGCAACTCTAAACTGGGCTTCGACTCGACTACAGGAATTTATGACATATGCAAAATCTGGTTCAATTTTCTTGTTTGGGCCCAAATACGTTGACCACCCGTTTGCCTTCGGGGTAAGATTTTTAATCCTTTGTAGTTTGAAAAAAAGGGCATCATAAACATTTTGGTAGTTGTTACCGTGCAGATTTAAATGCTACTACCACCAAGATCTGCACCCACGGCGGCTTCACTCGGACTCACGTCCAGAGCTTCTGTGCTCACCGTGGCGCCTTCCTACTCGTCGCCGCATCGCATTTGGTGATGTAAATACGGCGACGGTCCGGTATAGGCACGACGCACCAGCGCCATCCATTTTCAGGGCCGGTTGAAAAAGGTAGTTTAATGTATCACAGTCCGTATAACCTGATATGGGTCGAAACGTTTTGCTATTGGTCAATTTTCTGCATGTCCAAGGACCATTATACCTCATGGTTCAGTCGGCTGTAATGGATCCGTAATTATGTGATGTCTTGCATGGTATAATGCATCATGGGAATGCATAATAAAACCTTTTGCCAGAGCATGGCTCATTTATATTGATTATCCTTTGCTCCTTGATAAAGGTTTTCAGCAGTCTTTGGCCAGAGTGTTATCACATGTTTAATTAACTCTTTAGCACACAATCCCGACTGTTAACGACCCTGAGAAAGAAGCTGTTTGACAGCATTGTGAGAAAAGGAGAAAATGCTGGTAACCAGCATTTTCTCCTTTTCCCACAATGTTTTCTACCTTTCCCAAAACAAATTTTAATTTTTGAGTCACAGTTAATTTGTCGTCTGCAATTGCTTTGATTTGGACCAGTCGAAAATTTTGTCGTTTGGTAAAGAGTTAAGCAATATTTAACCGAGGAAGTTATCATCATCGTTTGAGCAACATTTAGTCAAAGAATAATAACATCAACGTTCTAGCAATATTTAGTAAAAAATGTAGTGGGTTTGATTTTAGCAAAACCTGATCGAAAAATGGCATCACTCATACTTGCGTAGTATTTGGTCTAAGAGAGATACAATGACAGTTTTTGTCATATAGTGTCTGTTTTCGTCATTAACGTTTATAAAGGCGTTTGGTCCAGAAGACATGTTCTGTAGTTTGTAAAATTCTTGATCGGAGAATGTTTTCATTAATGTTATAGCTTACGTCGTCGGAAGAAGTTAGAAAGACGTTTAAGAAGTACATTTAGTCGGTCGAAGAATGTTATCATGGACGTATTGATTAGCAAATTAAGTCTTCTGTAAAAGGTTACAAGAGCACCGCATGCGGGTGCCAACGCTCGGCTGCGGTTGCTTGATTTTCAGTGAAAATTTTAAGTCGAAAAATGTGCATAAATATGTCAAAAATACTTTGATGGTTACCCGCCCTTGTTCTATAGGTCCCCCTTCAGAGAATTAAGAACTTGTACATGTTTGAAGCAAATATCTTTAGTAATAACAAAGATATTATAAAATGTCAAAGTTTTAACACTTGAGTCATCATCGTTGTGTCAATTTCATAAGGGTAGTATGCTGCCACAAAGCACCAAGTTTGGTGCTGTGTTGACTTTCAGCAACAACCGGTCGCAGAACATATTGTTAACCCGAAAAATTTGTATAACAACTATTTTCCGGGATATACTGGAAATAGCTTGCCTGTCCATTTTTGTACTCTTACAAAGTGAGGTATAATTATGCCTCGAACTCCTGCAACAGTTCTGTTCCCCCCCCCCTTTTTTTTAAACAAAACTTTGTACGGGTACCAACCACAGACTGTAAATAACTTAAAATGGTAAATTCGAATATATCTTCATTTTTTAAACAGCTTTTGCTGATTTAAAAAGAAAAAAAGTTAAAAATGAATTTAAAAAAAAATGCTGAACAGTACTTGTTTGTAAAGTAATACAAAATATGCACACTGCTTTTTGAGATAATGTTTTAATTATTTGACAGACACTGCCACAAATTATAACATTCTGTGCTGCTGTACAAGTCTTGGTGTACCTTGGAACAATACCATTTATCGTAAGGACATTTGGGAAGGCTGTAGCTTTCGCGCTAGATGTCTCGCCACCAGAGGCAATGAATGCATCTGCAAACATATTTCTGGGTGGTGTAAGTTGCATTTTCCTTCCATATTATTCAAAACATCAAGACTGTTTCCATATATTGCTGTTTTGCTTTCAAATATTCTAATGTGCCATTTAAACTTTCTGATATTCCAACCCAACTGCAGTACAACAATACAAGTTTTTTCATCTTCAGGCAGATAACATGAAGCAATGTAAGATTAACGAGTTTCATTTATCAATGCGATTTGTCTATGTATACATGTTCAACATTTCAAAAAATAAAAAAAAAAAAAAAAAAAACGTTGGCGTAATTTTTCGTTTTCAGGGTGAGTCTGCCATGATCATCCGAAAGTATCTGAGAGACATGCCAAACTCACATCTGTTTGCCATCATGACCAATGGCGGAGCGTCTTGTGGCGGAGCTGCTCTTATACAGTTTATGGTTCTGGGTGTATGTAATTTTCTTTTTAATAACGAGCAACCTGTTGAATTTATATCGCCAACTATCATAACATATATTCTTTTTAGAGGCACACTAGCCGCCAAATATAAACGATTCGAAGGTCAAAATGCAGACGACTTTAACCCTTAGGCTGTTAAGCGCGACTAACTGACCTTTTGCGGACAGTGTAGATCAAAATCAGACTGCACAGAACCTGCAGTATGGTCTTGATCTACACTGTCCGATAAGAAGATATCTTTCCCCCCGATATAATTTTAAATTAGCAAAATTGGGATTTTACTATCGGCTTGAAGGTTTCATTTAAATTATTTAGCAGGATAAGGGTTAATTTAAACCATTTAAAAGGATGGATATCATATGAGTCTGATGCACAGGCGTTCGTTTTGTGACTCGTTTTGTGACAAACTTTGCCAATTACATAATGTAATATATAAGACCTTATATATTACATTATATAGATGGCAAAGTTCGTCACAAAACGAACGCCTGTGGTCTGATGATGGTTTTACTGTGGACTATTTCAAAGTTCCAGGCGCCGGCAGAGTATGTACTGTGATACTAAACCAAAGGTAGAACTTTTTTTTTACCTACTATGCTGAAACACATTTTTAGACTCATAACAATATCCATACTTTAAAATAGTAGGAATAAATTTGTCTGCATTTTGGCACCCGAATTGTTTGCCTTTTGCCGCTGGTGTGCCTTAAACTAATTGCATTTAAAAGGGGTGATATTTCCGAATCCAATGATAAAAAAGCGGATATGTAGAACCAAGTATGTTTAGGCAGACCATGATTCTCACTTTCTGCAACGCAAATAATTAGTTTGCACATGGCAGGAAGAGGGTTAATGGCTGTAGTCACAAAACATCAAGACCGAGGTCATATTGATCCAGAGATTGAAAAATAATTGAGCCATGTACTATGAAAAGGTGGCTTACTGCATTTGCAAAAAAGCATCTAGCTGCGCAGTCCGCGCTGGCTAACCTGGGCCGAAACTTTTGCATGCCCAAGGACCAGTGTAGGTTTATATACATAACGGATTTTATGTATCTATAATACTGTGATTATTTTCTTGGTATCATGCATCTCGGAGATGCCTTAAGCCCACTTTTGCCAGAAGCTGGCTAAATTATAGGTCTAAAAAAAAGTTAGGGTTGATTACTTGGACTTCAAAATTTATATTTTTCGCTGTGTTTGTTTACACGAGTACATGTTCGTTCAATGCTATGTTTGAAAGTGTAACAATGATCATTTAAATCATTTTGTAATATGTGGTAAAGAATATAAGATTAAAAATAAATAACTTTATTACGAGAAGAGAATGTCTACATCAAGATTCAATATTTCAATATCTCTAGCTTCGTTTAATTGTTATTAACTATTTTAGAATACTACGAGGTTCTATTTATTGATTTCTTTTGTTTAGTGTTGGTTTCTCTAATTTCCAAAATTTATTTCATCGTCACCAACCCTTCTTTCGTAATCTCACATTCTGTAATTCTCTTTAGGTCTTTAAGGTTATTTTGATAGTTATATACATGTTTTCTATGGCTTCTTGGATTCTATAATTGTTTCAATTTTTTTTTCTCTTCATTTTCTATGTTTCTGTAATTTACAGCCATTTCCATGTTCTTAGAATTATTTCGATATTTCTTCAAATACTTCTAGGATTCTTTATTTCTATTAGGTTTCTCCAGATTATCTTCTGTCAGCTTCGATTATGTCTGTACCGGCTGCTCTAGCCTGTGCTAAGATAATAATGCCCGATGATGGTCATAGTAATGATGAGTATCCTGACGAGAGTAAGAAAGAGGACATTGGCATAAAACACATGGTAGACGATGAGAGCAGACGAAGACAGGAAAGGTAAAATGATTGTGTCATGAATTATGCTTTAAACATTCAATGATTAATTTATGTTGCCATAAGTGCCCCAAAACTGCTCATAACAGATGATATTCGAAACATTTTTTGTTAGAAGAAAGGAAAAAAAGAAATTCATTTATGTACGTTTTCGTCACCAAAGAGAACGCACCATGCTCTGTGAAAAAGGAGGTTTAATGCATCTGCAGAAAGTATCAAACAAGGTCAGCCTACGCAGTCCGCGCGGGCTGATCTTGGCCGAGACATTTTGCTATTTGTCAATTTTCTGCATGTCAAAGGACCGGTTTACCACATGATTCATTCGGTTGTCAGACAAAATGTATTTTATGGATCTATTACTACATGATGACTTTCTTGGTAAAATGCATCATGGAGTTGTTTTAATCTCGCTTTTGCCAGAGCGTGACTCAAATACTCCAAGGTAAATTTGCTGTAAGAGTAATTTCTTCTGTTCTAGTCCAGACGTTTCTCCGTTATATGTTTGTGAAAGATTTAGTGTGCAAAAAAGGTAACTACATGTCCAACTGAGGCTTTGGTTATATATGACTGAAACTGATAGCTTTATGCAGATTACAGTAGCAAGTTTGATTACAGCAACACGTCCGTTTTTAAGACATACATGTATTTGAATCATTGCATGTCTGAATGATCTGTAACAGAGTACATTTCATTAAACTGCCTGTAAATTGTCTTTGTCATGAAAAGAAAGCTATCATGATTTTTTCTTGTTAATCTGTTGAATGATATTTTTAGTTAAGTGACCAATAAGGTGGACTGATTGATGTGTAAGTGATAGATTAGTGGTATGAGTGACTGGGTGAGATTTCTGCCGATCCAATCGTTAAATGATTGATACATTTCACCTACACATTGATGTAAATTTCCAGACACCACGAGCCAAGAGGGATAATTGAGGCAATAATAGTTGGGACAAAAATCGGCATGGCACTGTGTGCAAATCTGATAGGAATAATGATTGTGTTTAACTCTATGGTTGACTTCTTAGACAGTACCGTCTTGTGGTTTGGTGACCGAGTTAATGTCTACGTTACCATGAAGGTATATGGATTCTTTAGTTACGTTAAACTATGGCTTTGTTACTGAAGCTGAACGAATACAGTTAATCACCCAGTGAATTCGACCATCATTCTTTTCGGAGGTTGCTGAGGGTCACAGACAATAAGAAAAAAAATTCTCACCGCTGAATAATGTAGTTCGTATCTATGTTTCTGTTGCAAATGTGGTGGTACAGTATTAAAGCTATGTGCAGGAATAGCATCCGATCGTCGACAATTTTTTGGTCGATGTCAAGTTTTATTAAATTTAATACTTGTATACCTTAACAAAGATAACAGTTATGAACCTTACATATCTTACTTCGTGTTGCCAGTATCAGATCATTCTTCTGAGTTCATTATTATCATCAGTATTAATATCATTATCATGTTTACCTTTCAGCAGTGATCATTGTGTACTCTTATAATCGTTCGTTTACACGGAAATCGTCTATTACATCACATATACATATTTTTTTCTTGCTTGACAGACAGCGAGTGTTTAGAGCTGCATGAAGCCAAATTTCGGCAAGCTTAAAAAAAATATATATATATTTCAATTGATTCAAACTCTACACTCGTATTTGTTTGAAAATTTGCATTTTGAATTATTCACAGACCTCTTTTTTTTCTTTTGCCTCCGTTTAATTTCTGATCCAGTTGGTCGCATGCTAGCGACATCTTATAGATCTTAAACATACTCGATCAGTCCATAGCTTGATTTGCTCAGTCTAGAGACGTGTCCTATAGTTACTTTAGAAGTTATACAGCAAGTGGTGATACTTTTTAAATGTGATTCGCGCCCCGTTTAACACAAACTGTTAGAGTAAGCAGTCGCGTTGCATAAATGTTACCATAACAGATATCAAATTTCTGTTGGTCTCACGCCGCAAAGTAAATGAATCGGATAGATTTTAGATTAAAAAGTGACTAGATCTTGACTGCAGTTGAAGGAGATTTTTTTTTGTTTCATGATTACATCAGTATGTACATGTTATTGAAACTATACAGATTGATACCGATCTACACCATCTGTAAAAACTGTTGGCAGGAAAAGAATTATAAAGGTCGAAATCTACTATCATCAGTGTTAAGCAACATTAAAGATCTGTTCGGAGGCTCTTCTTCCAAACAAGAATGTTCTTTGCGTCGGGAAAATTCAAGTTGGACTTTATATGCTGATAAAAAAAGAAGAGTAGGAATATGACAACGAATTTCATGATAGACAACAACATTTTAACAAAGCGTTCTCATTTTTGGGGGGGGGGGGGGCAGATTTAAAAAAAAAAGAAAAAACAAAACAGTTTTGTAAAGTATCTCTGAGTCATAGTTAATAAACTATTGCGAAAATTACTTTGCTAAATGCGCAAAACTCAACAATTTTCATGTGTTTTAAAATGACTAGACGGGTTCGCCCCAAAGCGTTATTTACATGTAACTCTTTACCACACGACAAAAATGTAGACTTGTCCAAACTCAAATGTGGCTTAAATGATGGAATTCGTCTCGGATAGTACAGAACATTTGGGAAAAAGGAGAAAATGCTTGTTACCATCATGTTCTCCTTTTTCCCACGATGTTTTAAAAAGGATTCTGCCTCATGGTCGTTAAAACTCGGGATAGTTTTGTAAACGGTTAAGTGATATTTTGTTTTTATTGCAGATTATTTTGGGGTACATCTTCTACCCAGTGGCATACATGATGGGAGTTGATGTTAGTGACTGTAGGAAGGGTGCCGAAATGTTGGGCATTAAGATCGTTTCAAACCCGATCTTGAGCTATAAACCATTGGGTGACCTGCTTCGAAACCGTAAAACGTTTCAAGAATATACAGTTTCCTACAACAGTTCATTCTGGAACTATAATGGTGATGATATTTACCTACAACTCTGGAATCAAACATTGGCTGGCGGATATGTAACAGTGCGTGGGTTTATTTCCATTTCCTTTTCTGAAATCCTGGTTATCAAATCGGGCTTATTTCCTCAGTGTTTAAAGCCGTTTTCAAAAGTATTTCAGTAATATTACGGCGGCAAAGGACCAAGTCGTGCAACTAGGGACAGCTTCCTCCCATTTATGAAACCATGAAATTGTTCATCGATGAGAGAGGAGTGAATGTCGTCAGAATTTATGAATCTCATCAATCCATGATGAAAAGGCAAAGTAGGAGCTCCAATGCATAATTCCAACCTTAAAAATGCTTTGAGTCACCCCTGAGCTGGACTTGCAAGAAGAAGCTTGGATTACAAAACTGAACAATTACTGCATATAAGCAATAATGAGACAAGTCTTTGAAAAATTACAGGAGCAGTCTGAGGTGGTTCTTACCTACGCTATGTGTGGTTTTGCGTCCATTACTAGTCTTGGGGTCTCGCTAGGGGCCTTGGGTGCCCTTGCGCCTAACAGGCTGAATGATGTGTCTAGGCTAGCTGTCCGATCTCTGCTAGGCGGAGTTATTGCGAGTTTTCTTACGGCATGCGTTGCAGGTAACGTTTTCCTTCTCAAGACATTGACGTATTTGTGAGCCTTGTTGTCTATCTGACCATTCTAGCTCTTTCTCCCCTAACCCTCTAATCCCCTTTTCTGTATGCTTGTCCAGATAGCGCTCGTTCTCGGAAAGACGAAGTTTTATAACTATACTCCATTGTTGTTGGCGGTGGTGTTCTTTAAGATTGGAGAAATCAGGTTATTTATATACGCAATGAATAGAAGACAAAGAGTTCGGCATCAGATATTCCACCGGGAAAATGGAAAGATGATTACTAAATTATTAATTTTCAGCTCTAAATCGTCAAAAGAGATAGCATAAACAATGCTGCTCGTTGCTTTCACCGCAAAAAAGTATTTACATTAAACTTGCAAGTCCCAGACGCAATCACCTTGCGCATGTTTTTTTTTTTTAATGAGGTTTGCTGCGGTTTTGGGTTATTTTCCAACAATCTGTAAAAACCGTGAATTCAAACTTACCCTGCTTGTATTTGACCTATATTACTATATTCAATTTCCATTTACAGGGTTGATTGCATAGCTGAAACGATATCACGTGACCAGCCTGTCCTTTTGAATTAAAATATTGCATCCATCTGGACAATCACCTTTTCACTCCTACCATCTTTGGGCAGTTGAGAAACCACAACCAAGAATCGTCGAAAATATTTACTGTGATAACATTTCCACATGTAGACATTTTTTTTTTCGACTAGCGCCTCTAAAAGTTTATTCAAATGATCTTATTTATGTACTTAACAGTTTTTCTTGTTCATTTTTTGTTTTTGACAAGGGTATTTCCACAGTCGTCAAGTTTGCTTCGGGAGTTAATGTTTAACTGCAGAGCACGTAAAAGTAATTACTAGATGCATTTATATATGTTATTGTTCTCGGCAAATGACAATTATGAATTTAAACTGCAGATACACATTTACAAAACAAAACAAATCAAAAAGAATTTCCATTGCTTTGACTGATCGAGATTTATATAGCCTGTATACAATAATAGACTGGGTGAGAAAAAAATCTATTTTTAGCCTGGGCCTGGCTTGCCAAGCCCAAGGCTATAGTAATCGTATACCAAAATTTCAACCCCATCCACATGATCCGAGCAGATACGGAAAAGCCCGAGTAAAAGTGAAAAGTACCGCTTGCAATGCATCTCACTACGCTGAAAGATACGACCCCCTAAAATGATAAAAATATTTGGGTTTGAACATCATAGTTGGATTTAAGTTCGCAAAGAACTGTGAGAGATGCACGATGTGAATCTAACGACAGTATTTGACTAAGAATGTCAAGCCCTAATGATCTTATTTACAAGTTGAAATTAGTGCGCTGTAACACTGAAGAAACATTGGCAAATCCTTATATGTAGTTACGGAATCGGCCGAGTAGTGACGAGTGATGTTGCCAAACAATACTCGGAATCTTTCGGCTTTCCTATTTTTTGACACAATGTGCATAACAAAACGCAGACGGTGTGCTCTTTCCCCAAAACAGCTGAACATTTCAAAAACTTGGTAAGATTTATTTTCGCAAAATTACTGTGCTTCTCGTATCTAAAGCTATAACTATTTTTTGATTGGCCCAGTATGTACGATGCCTTATTTCTTCTTGTCAGAGTTGTCCCGATATCCTATGACATCTCGGACCATGACAATTTCGACCCATTTTGGGCATTACAAACTCGGCACACAAAATCGAATATGTAACGTTACACAGGTATAAAACTTTGTAATATGAGCCATGGACAACCAGTTAAGAAGACCTAAATGGCGAGCGTGTTATATCAACGATCAGACTTCCCATTAAGTGCCATCTGATCTTGATTTTTGATCTCCTCCGCTATTTATCGATAATAAATTGCTTGACCTGAGATTAGCATCAGGTGGTAGGCGTTATATCGAAGATCATATTTATTACTCGGTGCTATCTGATCTTGATCTAAGCTGTCAATACTGGATATTTAACCCTTAGGCTTCTCAGCGCAACTCGATACTCTTTTACGGATAGTGTAGATTAAGATCAGACTACACAGAACGTGCAGTCTGATCTTGGATCTACAATGTCAGATACGATGGGTTATTTTCTACCAACAACAATTTTGCAATCGCCATGTTACAGCATATATAAGTGGCTTGAAAACTTCATCCATTGTATTGAACAATTTAACCTTTTACTAAACAATCCCAACTTTTAATGACCCTGAGAAAGAAGCCTTTTGAAAACATTGTGGGAAAAGGGGAAAAAATGCTGGTAACCAGAATTTCCTCCTTTTCCGATAATGTTTTCTACCCTTCCCGAAAAAGATTTCAATTTTTCAGTCATATTTATTTTGTCGTCTGCAATTGCTTTGAATTTGGACAGGTCAAAAATTTTGTCGTTTGGTAGAGAGTTAAAGGTTCAGTGATAACAGGTACTGAAAGAGTTACATGTAGGTTTTTAACACACTGCTTACAGATCCATATTTTTACTGCCAGTTGTTGCAGACAAATTTGATGTTAATTCATTAATAAAGTTACTGTGTGCAGATTAACCGCTCCTTCCAAAATGATAGGAACATATTTCAAAGCTGATGAATTTTCAAAGGTGTAGGAGTGCAGGGCAATTCAAGACCGCCAATATTAGTAATCATCTGTGTAAATCCACAATGTTAATAAGAATAATGTAAGAAAAATATTTTATCGTCCGATCATGCATTTGGTTCGAGGCTAGTTTGTCCAAAAACTATAGCTTGGCCGTGGGCATGTTCATCCCTGGGCTTTTTCATCCAGGCTTGTTTGTCCCACATTATTGCACCCTACTTTATTAAAATGAATTTTAAGTGAAACATTAATTAAAAAATCAAGTAACATCATATATCTACAATTAGGAAGATTTTTTTCTTTAATTAAAGTCTGTGAATCACTGGTTTTCTTAGAATTTTCACCATCAGCAATGCGGGAACAATCTCAAATTTGTCGCCATCATTGGCTACTTCTAAATACCAAGATTACCAATCGTCAAAATTCAGAATTAAGGTAATACAAAAGCTCAGTGCTTAAGTGAATGAGGATTGAATTGTGCCGTAATGACTACTATCAATCATCAAAAAGAAATTGGCTGAGCTAAGGATTCAAACCCCCTGTTCTCAAGTCTGGTACGCTAACGACTGTGCTAATGGGGCTCGACTGCAGTAATTGGTTTTAACTTTTTACCAAATGATTAAATTTTAGACTTAACCAAATTGAAAGCCTTTGCAAATGATGGATTTTGTCCCAGATATGGTAGAAAGCATTGTGGGAAAAAGGGAAAATGCTAGTATACAGAAAAGCAACAGTATCTTGAATCACTTCGAAAATGCAGAAAATGAATTGAACAGGTTAGGAACAGGCCCAGTGTTCTTAAATTTTACAAAATCAAAAAGAATAGAGAGCAAATTGCTTGTTTACAAAAAAGAGAGCCATTTTCTTTTTACCCGAAAAAGGGCCATGTTTTGCCTCCAAAATATTGACTATCAGCAAATCATTTTTATGCACCATGTCTTGGATAAAGTTAAAAGTAAAACTGTAGCAAACACCAATCATCTGAAGACTACATCTCTGGCCAAATCTTCACCACATTTAGTCCTATATTTGTCTTTATAATATTTAATACTTTACCACACAATCCTGAGTTTAACAACTGTGATGAAGGAGGGTTTAGAAAATACTGAAGGAGGGGCTCAGGAGAATTTGCTGGTGATCAGTATTTTCTCCTTTTTCCACATTGTTTTGTTACACTTTCCATTGTCAGCATTAGCATCACATTCGATTTGTCGTCTGTAGTAGATTTCAATTTGGACAAGTCAAAAATTATGTTGTTTGATAAGGAGTTAAGATAATTTTGACAATTGCCACTATTCAAATATGAAAATTGGGTTAGCAAGTTTGTTTCCTAATTACAACGGTCACAAGCGTAAATTTTGGTCAGTCTTGGTAAATATAAATAGGTCACACAAGACAGGTTACAATCACTCTTTTTTTTTTTTTTTTTTGCAATAAATTAGAATTATCTTGAATGATTTCGAATGGTTGCTCCCCTGGTCACAACACTGACAACTTTTTTATACTTTTGAGACCATATTTTGATTACATGAACTGAGTTCATATTCACTAACTGTTCTTAAGAACGTTCTTTGTCTTATTCTCCAAGATTTTCAAAATTTGAAAGTAAAACACTACTTCTGATTGGCTAAACCAGATGGTTTAGCCAATTAGAAGTGTTACTTTCAAATCTAGAAAATTCAGGAAAATAAGACTGAGAAAGTTCTTAGGAATAGTAAATAAACAGAGATCGTGATCTGTCCATCTGTCTTAACAGTATGCCATGCAAATTTCCATTTGTGTTTAAAGCCAAGCCAAGACAGGTGGTTAAGTCTATTAAATACAAGGCTTGAAAGCTAGGTTTGCTGAGCTCTGCCTATTTCTTTCAGACAATTGATGATAGTCATGGGAAGAGGATTCAACCCCTCTCACTGCTGTATATTTTTTCAACTATGTTTATGTGGTAAAGTAGCCAGTGGCTTGGAAAGTACAAGTTAAACCAGTTCTAGGAAGGCATATATAGGTGCACTGGCCTTTGCAACATAATCGAAATAATGTTGAAAATAGTGTTAAACCATAGAAGTTGGTTTGGACCAGTTTTGGTCCAAATTTACTGAAAATTGTTGGGCGAAAAATTTTGTCTAGATAATCTTTTTGACTTTACAATACCGATAGGTCCATTTGTATACATTTCAAAAGCAGAATAAGCATGGAAAATCCTAAAAGGATAACAATCATGTTACCTTCCCGCCCAATGTCAATGAAACTTGGTCAAAATGTTAGATTTCACTGAGTTTTAGGATAGCTTGGGCTTTAAATTGAAATTGGGCAGAATATTTTTAATTTTAAACCAACGTTTCCCTAAAACACAGTGAAATCTAACTTTGAAATTGGGCAGAATATTTGAGTCCAGCCCCTGTAGCTCAGTCGGTAGCGTACAGGACTTGAGAGCAGGGGGTCGCTGGTTTGATCCGCGGCTGGGCCGATTTCTTTCCAAAGATTGATGATAATCAGTGCGACAGGATTCATTCCTATCTCACAGCTGATCATTGTTTTGACGATAGTTATGTGGGAAAGCAGTAAGTGGCTTGGAAAGAATATTGTGCGTAATACTGGTAAAAGAAACTCAAGGAAAGCATGTATATGTGCACAGGCTTCTGTGAAATAATGAAATAATGTTGAAAAGGGTGTTAAACAACATAAATCAATCAATCAATCAGAATATTTGCCTTGATAAATATTTCATACAAGTTTAGAATGAATCACATCGGGTCAAAAAGTAGGTCACTGGGGAAAATCGTAGGAACCCTTGTTTACACTCAGAGATAAAATTTTCAGTCAGATACTCTTGAAAATTGGTTGGAAGTTTTGTCTTAATGACATCTAGTAAAAGTTTGATATTAGGTTGTGTAGTATCAAAAAGTAGGTCGCTTTTATGAATCAGAAAAACGTTGTGTGCACCATATAGGCCACATTTATCAGCAGTAGGCCTACTCCTTTTTGCATGCTGCTCATTTTGATTGGTTGCATGAGCCTTTACAAATTTATATTTTTTCCATTCTGTTGTCAACTCTACAGACAGTCAGTGTGAGACAATGTAGAGATATATTTATTAGTCTGTACAAATGTGATCTAGAAGTTTCAAGTCTGTACAAAAGTGATAGAAATTTTGAGCTTCTGGGCCTCTTCTTTTTTCTTCTTCACCCCTTCAGATGCCCAGGCTTTCAGTGCCTTTGGCGCTTTGATTTACATCTGTTTTGAGTCATATTCTACGACGTATCTGTAACCAGGGTTTCATTTTTGATGTCTTTTCATAAATGTATCATCTATACATGTATATGCCTTTGTCTATGTCCTGTGTATATGTATGCTATGTGAGTACTTTAAGTATGTTAGTTCATGCATGTCGTCCTTGTTGTGTTTTTCTTTCCCGCACTTTTAATTCCTGCTGTTTTATTTGCCGCTCTTTTACTAACATTGTTATTGTTCTATATCATGGAATAAATCGAATATCTTGAAACCGACATACTCTCATATTTATACCCTGGTCGACATATACATCTGTTTCGATGTATTTCTTCCTAAAAACTTACCTAGTACTCATGCAGCCACATGCTCTTTCCCGAAGATTGTTCGTACTTATCATGGCATTCGAATCAAGAACCATTCAGTTGAGAGACCAAGACTGCATCCCTACACCACTGTCTCAGATGGAAGCTTTAACCTGCTCCTTGTCTTTACATTATCTGTCAAAAAACTGCAATAAAGTCTTTTCACATATAGTTCGCAGACCATGAGATTGGATTCTTCAGAGGTCCTGGTTAGAATGAAAATTTTTAAGTGGTACTGAGATTGCTGGAAGTCTGCAAGGGTGTCAAAAACCAGACTTTTCCTGTATTGATCCATTTTAGTATGTCTCTCTATATCTAACTGCAATGTAAAAGTATGCATTTTATAATCTCAATCAAGGAAATGCAAGATGGCCGCTGGATAGGTCATTCAAGTTAGCGATGGTCACGTTCATCTTACACGGCAAAGGTCAAGGTCTGACATGAACATGGAGAAGAGGAGCTGGCCTGCATATATCACTACTTTCAATACTAGGCGAAATTTTACGCTGTTATTTAACGCTGCACTCGTGCCAAGCATCTAGAACATAGCAGTAGTGAAAGTTTCAAGCGCTGGACTCTGAATGTATCAATACGAACCTATTGCAACATGTACGCACAGTCTAGAAATAAAACAAAAAAGGACGTTACAAAAAAAGAGGACCACGGTGACCCTATATCGCTCAACAAAGTTAACCCTTTATCAAACAATTCCGTGTTTAACGACCCTGAGAAACGAAAAACGAAGCTTATAAAACATTGTGGGGAAAAGAGAAAATGCTGGAAATCTGTATCAGCTGGAAACCTGCATTTTCTCTTTTTACCATAGTGTTTTTACCATCTGAAAAGCTTACGCCTTTATTTCAACCACATTTATTTGTCTTCTGCATATACTTTCGGATTTAGACCAGTCTAAAATTTTGTCATGTGGCAAAGAGTTAACGACAGCTGGAGTCTCCTTCCGGATGGGGAAGACTTTTTTATTTCTTCTTTTTATTTTTTCCCAAGTGAATTACGTAAATGAGCAGAGCTCTTTTTCCACACAGTGTTTTCTTGCCTTTAACAAAAAAAAAAAAAAAAAAAAACTTTTTTTGAGCAACATTTAACTTCTGCAAATGCTTTTTAAGTGGATGAGTCTATACTTTTGTCTTCAAGTAAAGAGTTATAAATAAGAATATTTCTTAAATTTGTGACCCCAAGGAAAAAAAACTATGTTTAGATCTATATGAACACTATGTTATGCTAAATGTACATACAAAAGATAAAAACCATGTGCCTTGCAGTTCCAGACAAGAAGATCTACAAGGTGTTGTCACGCCATAATCAAGAAATTTAGAATGGGTTGCGATGTCGTTACCTCTACAATGTATGTGAAAAAAATGAAGTTACATTACATACAGATGCTGTATTAGAATCCTCACACTGTTCATCTGTGTAACGTTCATTGCCATCCGACATCCGGCACTTCAATGCTAATTGATCTGAGCCATGCTCTGGCAAAAGGGGGCTTACTGGATCTGTGTAATGGATAGTATCAATGAAGCCATCGCATAATTATGGATCCATAATAGCCACTTTTCTTTAACAACCGACTGCGGTAGACTGGTCCTTGGACATACAGAAAATTGACCAGCAGCGAAAAGTTTCGGCCCAGGTCAGCCTGCGCGGGCTGACCTGGGTCCATACTTGTCACTGATGCAATAAGCCCCCTTTTCACATTGTGGGAAAAGAAGAGACAGCTAACGACAAGCAGTTTCTCCTTCTGCTACTATGTTTTAACATGTATATGTATAAAAACCTTTCCCAAATAATCCCGAGTTTTAACGGCCCTTAAGAAAAAAGGCTTTTGAAAACATTGTTGGAAAAGGAGAAAATGCTGGAAACCAGCATTTTCTACACTTCCCACAATGTTTTCTACTTATTTAAAAACAAATCCCATCATTTGTGCCACTTTTAACATTATTTTGTCTGCAAATACATTTGAGCCATGCTCTGGCAAAAGGGGGCTTAATGCATCTCCGTGATGCGTTATACCCAGCAAGTCATAAGTATGATCAGGGATTCATTAAGTCCATCTTGTCAAACAACCAACTTGTATCATAGTGGCAGAATGGTCCTTGGACATACATAAAATTGACCGATAGCGAAAAGTTTCGGCCCAGGTCAGCCTGCGCGGAGTGCGCAGGCTTACCTGGGTCGAAACTTTTCGCAGATGCATTATGCCCCCTTTTCAAAGAGCACGGCTTATTTTTAAATACAAATTCTTTGAATACATATATTTTTTTTCGTCTGCAAATGCCTTCAATTTCGACAAGTCTTCAATCTTATCGTCTGGTAAACGGACAAATGTCATTTCATCACGATAATCCGAATTTCACAAGAATGTTTTTTCAGGGCCTTCTTGTTATTTCCTCTTGATTATCCGAATTCTACCAGAATGTTTCCAAGGTCGTCGGCTGCAGATTCTTTCAGGAGGCAATGAGTTAATTACGTCAAGCATCACACAACACCCTCGATCTATTCGTATTGTGGATCTATTCCTAAATCAAATATCCTCACGAACTCGGGGAAGACTTTTGTTGGAACGAACCTGAAATAAAAACTATATCGTTAGAAATGAACCGTGCTATGTGAAAAGGCGGCTTAATGCATCTGCGAAAAGTATCCACCTAGGTCAGCCTGCGCAGTCCACGCAGGCTGACCTGGGCCGAAACTTTTCTGTATGGGTCAGTTTTTTGTATATTCAAGGACCATTCTACCTCAAGATTCAGTCGTTTGTTAAAAAAAGTTAAAAAATGGCTATTATGGATCCATAATTATGCGATAGCTTGCTTGGTACAATGCATCACGGAAACGCATTAAGCCCCCTTTTGCCAGAGCATGGCTCAAATGTTTTGGACATAGATTGGAAGGGGGAAGACCCTTTCCACCTTTCCCCCCCCCCCCCCCCCCCCAGTGAATAACGTAAATAACATGTGCTCTGGAAAAGGGTGTTCAGTACATCTTCGTTATGCATTAAACTAAGCAAGTCGTCCAATATGTATCCATTTTAATGGAAAGAAAAAAATCAAAGCGTTGAAAGCACTGGTGTGGCATTTGTCAAGGGAGCCACTGTGTGAAATTAATAATTAAAATAATAATAATAATAATAATGTGGGACTAACAAGCCGAGGGACGAACTGTTTTTGGGACGAATATGGTCAGGAGACAAAGTCTGTTTGTATCATTGGGCCAATGGAAGGCCATAGTCAGTATAAATATTTTCAATAAAAATGAAGTATTTCCATGATCGATGGCCTAATCCAGTTTATTTTAATACTCCGTTGTAAATTATAAATTTATCTGAGTGCTATCGAAACACTTATTTGTCTAAGAAAAAAATAAGTTTAATTGGGTTTACTTCCTTCGGTTTTGCACAAACTACGATACATGATTATCAAAATACCGTATTGAACTCATAGTGGCATTGTCTTCGACAAATGCCACAAAAACTGCTTGAATCATGGCATAAAATGTAGGGTTTTTTGCAATACAGAAAATTTACTAATAGCAAAACGTTTCCAAACAGCTCAGCCTGCAAGGACTGCGCAGGCTGACCCGGACGTTTTTTTTTGCAAACGCATTGAACCACCCTTTCACATAGTATGACTCATGGTATATTACTATGATATTGAAAGGTAGGATCAAGACTGAGACAGAGTCAAAGCAATCGCCGGTTTACCACGGCAATACTTATTATCACCGGTCTGATAGACTTATCTGTCTTTGAGCATTCTTCTGCATATTTGGTAAAAAAATGAACAAGTCTCGCGAGACAGCGCGATATTATTAGGTCAAATAATGTGCCTGTCGTTGTCTGTGCATGTCAATATTCTTCGAAGATTGGACCTGTCCGCTGTGACGCATCACTATCCTGTACAGAATGAATATTAATACGCAGTGCGTAAATCACCGCAAGCCAAAAATGGCTATAAATTAGACATATGTGGGAAAAAGAAGCCAGTTTTTCGCTAAAAATGTCTTAAAAATATAATGATTTCAAACGGGGAAAATAATTGTACATTGCAAATCTCTGTTGGCAGTTTCTAAATGTAGACATGGGGAAACCGGATTTATGCAACACATCGACAACAAAAATAGCGCCCCACCTTACCGGGGCTTTTTCCCAACCTTATAGGGGCCATGTTTATAAATGACTGGTGCATAGGTTATATGCTAGCTTACCATGGCTGCTTGAATCATTCAAGGCAGCTTTTAGTGAGTAAACGTATATTTTATTTTGAAATTCTCTGCATTGATTGCCACCTTGAAAAATAGTCCGGTTCTGTACGCAGACTGCCCATATCATATAGGTATGTATTTGAAAAATGCCACCCGGCGCAAGATAATGCAGTGCCTGTAACGTGGACAAAACATTAATTAAACTGTACCAGACTATCAAACGAGAAATAAAAGCCGGAATATACTTACTTGATGCTGCATCGCAATGAAATGTTCCTCCGTTGGTAAAGATAGAACTTTGCATTTTATTACATTTCGTATATGTTGCAAATGATTTTTGTTTAACCCTTTACCATCCCGAGTTTTAACGACCATGGAGAAAAGGGCTTTTGAAAACATTGTAGGAAAAGAAGAAAATGCTGGAAACCAGCATTTTCTCCTTTTCCAACGACGTTTTCTACCCCATCAAAGACAGAAATCATCATTTTAATTTGTCGTCTGCAAATGCTTTGAATTTGGTCCAGTCCAAAAATTTGTCGTCTGGTAAAGAGTTCAAGCGTCGTGGTCCCGGCAATAAGTCTAAACACACCTTTACATTGAAGAGTTCCACTAATGGAAATGAGAAGTATTGATTACGATACACTTCACCTAGCAATCGATTGTAAACGTTCTCGACTATCATTTTCGGCACTGGAATACAAAAATACAAGTAACAAAGAGTGTTTACCATCTTAGTCGGAACAGCACCTCATCATGCCAAGGAATGTGAATGTCTCTCTTGTTTTTACGTATACCATCTACAATCACACTGACTACCCAATCTGTAGGCATGGCGGGGGTAAGTCTGAAATCGGTTGAATAAAATTTGGTTTATAAAATTTTCTTCCCATATGAACGAGTTGAAAATTTTGTTTTCTGGTAAAAAGTTAAACCTGAACGCAGCAAAGTTGTAGAATATGGTCGGACCACTGCTCTTGCTACACCAGAAAATTCTATTACAGTTAGAATGTCATATGCACGAGAAATATCTTTGACTGTAGAAGATTCCACCGGTTAGGGATTATTATTATTATTATCATTAATTAATTATTTTTATATATATATATTTTTTTTTTTTTTAATTGGTTGAAGTTGCTTATCATGAGCAATACCAACTTTTGTCGAGATGTTTTTAATTGCATGTATTTCATAGTTAATTTATGAACGGTGCTATGTGAAAAGGGGGTTCAATGCTTTTCCGTGATGCATCATACCATGCCAGTCATCTCATAACTCAGGACCCATAAAATCCATTTTCGTCCGACTCCCGACTATATCATCGGGTATACTGGCCCTCTGACATGCAGAAAATTGATAGAAAAAAAAAATAATAATAATCGACCTGGGTGGGTCGACACTTTTTGCAGATGCCATGCATTAATCCAACTTTTCACAGTGCATGACTCATGTGCACAAACAAATTAAGAATATCTTTAACTGTAGAAGATTCGACCGGTTAGGGGTTATTATTATTATCATTATTATCATTATATGTAGAAAACATTGTGGAAACATTGTGGGGAAAAAGAGAAAATATTGTGGAAAAAACATTGTGAAAAAGGAGAAAACATTGTGGGGAAAAAGGAGAAAACGGTTTCAATATAGACAATATTATAACTGTCATACAGTATCGTCTACGGACCAAGCCTACCCTGTGAGACAATCTGTCGTACCAGCGAGGTTTTACTGTAGTGCTACTCTTACTTGCTTCGTAGACTTAAAACAAGTGGGTCGCTGGTTTGAATCCTCAACTCCGTGAATTTCTTTCCGAGGACTGGTGATAATCATTGCAACAGGATTCATTCCTCTCTCAACGCGGAACTTTGTTTTGACGATCGTTATGTGAGAAAGCTACTTGCTAACGAAGAATATTGTGCGAAGTACCCAAGGTCCGTATTCACCAACCATTCTTGAGAACATTCTTAGTCTTATTCTCCAACATTTTCTGGATTTGAAAGTAACACAACTTCTGATTGGCTAAACCATTTGGTTTAGCCAATCAGAAGTTGTGTTACTTTCAAATTTGGACAATCTTGGAGAATAGGACTAAGAATATTCTTAAGAATGGCTGGTGAATACGGACCCTGGTTAAAGAAACTCCAGAAAAAGCTTGGATAGGTGTACTGGCCGCCGCGACATAACTGAAATAATATTGAATACAGCGTTATAACTTTGGAAACGTCTTTAAACACCATACAAACATAGAAACAAACGCACTTGCTTCGTATATTCTTTGCCATTCCAGTGTTCACAAAAAATGGGTATACAGTACAAAACTGTATACCACCACGGCCCTCCCGTCGCATTTCATCTTGCAAAGCCTCCATGAAACCAGCAACGGCAAACTTTGAGGCCCTGTAAACAGGATAAATGAAATGGAAAACTAAACAAACATCTTCTTTCGATTCGAATTCTCATTTCCAAAACCAAACATCTAATTGGCTGAGACAAAACCGGTGTCAGCCAATCCGATTGCCTCAGGAGGAATCAACCCTTATCAAAAAATACCAAGTTTTAACGAAATTTAACAGAAAGGCCTTTGAAAACATTGTGAGAAAAGGAGAAAATGCTGGTAACCAGCATTTTCTCCTTTTTCCACAATGTTTTGTAGATCTACCTGTCCAAAGACAAATTTCGATTTTCAAGTCGCTGTTATTTTGTCTACTGCAAATGTTTACAACTATGACAAGTCTTAAGTTCTGTTATCTGATAAAGAGTTAAGCAAATATTTAAGAATACAAAGCTGATTTTTTTACAAGACAGAAGATATAACTGCCTGAAAATAGCTGACACTGTCCGATAAGAAGTTATTTTTAACCCAAAATTGACTTTGAAATAGCAATATTTGGCTTTTCACTATCGGCTTGAAAGTTTCATCTATCTTATCTAGCAGATTAACCCCTTACCAGACGACAAAATTCTAGCCTTGTCAAAATTGAAAGCATTTGCAGACGTCAATTCAATGTGGCTCAAATGGTGCAACTTTTTTGTGATAGGGTAGAAAACATTGTGGGAAAAGGAGAAAATGCTGGTTACCAGCATTTTCTCCTTTTCCCACAATGTTTTCAAAAAGCTTCTTTCCCAGAGGCGTCAAAAGGCGGCATTGTGCGGTAAAGGGGTTAAGTTGGGTTGAATGGACCAAAAGATTATCCGTGTGGCACATGTTACCTGTGGACCTTTACCAAAGGGAAAAATCTTTGCCTGGTCCATTTTGGAAGTGTTTGCAGACAACAAATTATTCTTGTCTCAAACGACTGGGTTTCTCTTTTAAAAGGGTAAAAACATCGCGGGAAAAGGAGAAAATGTTGGCTACCAGCATTCTCACCTTCTCCCACAGTGTTTTCATGAGTCCTCTTCTTTGGGGTTGTTCAATTCGAAACTGTTTGGTAAAAGGTGAAGAGCAAAGGAGAACGCTTACACATAGTCGGTGAGATACGCCGAGCCTGCACGACCTGCTATGGACGATATAGCAACAATGTGACCTTCATTTCTGTCCATCATGGCGGGAAGGAATTCTCTAACAGTCTGTAGAAACAAAGCAACATGTGTAAGCATGTCTTCCCTCTAACAATGCAGTGTCTGCTTGCCTATCTGTCTGTTTGTCTTATATACAGATAATCAATTTATTGCGATTTAAAGTCACTAGTTTAAACTAGTTTTTAAACTTTCTGCATGTACAAGGGCCATTCTGTCTCCAGATTAAGTAGGTTATTAGACAAAACTGATTTTATGGGTTCATAATTATATGATGACTTGCTTGGTACAATGCATCACGCTGATGAGTGAAAAACTGGTAAAAATCAGGTTTAGTGTTCCTTTAAAATAATAATTAAATTCAAAACGGTTGTTAACTACAATCCATAGTCTTGATTTAAATTCAAAGTCGAGGAGAAGCCTTGCGGTCCTAGGGTCGATCTTTGACCGGAAAAGTCAATTCATACTCAAATCCTTTGAGCTCTGACCTGTATAGGCTTAAGTTGGTTAAACGGACAGTGTAGATCAAAGATCAGACTGCACAGAACGTGCAGTCTGATCTTTTATCTTCACTTGTTGCTACTTTTTATTACACATTCCAGCAAAACTGACATTATAATAACAATATTTTAACGCTCCCATTTTCTGGACCTTTTATTAACTGAGCGCTCTAAGCGTTCTTGTTTCTGGATAAGAAACTCACCCAAAAATGGGCTAGTGTATTAATTTCAAACAGTCTCTTGATATCGTCTTCCCTCAACTGTAAGACAGCGCCTCCATGCAGAATACCAGCGTTGTTGATAAGAATGTCCACGTGACCAAAATCTCTCCTCACTTCACGTGCCGCGCTTTTGACGTCACCAATATTCGTTACGTCAACCGTGTAAGCTTTTGCAGAAAAACCGCCCTCCTGTATTTCATTCTCAACTGCTTCATTGTTTCTCTGAAATTAAAAGAAAAACGCTTGTCTCTGTAAGTTATAGCATATGTTTGAATGAATGAATTATAAAGGCTAGCCTACATATAGGTGATGTAAGGCAGATCTTCCAAATAAACCATTTCCTCCCGATTCGCAGCTTTTCCTGTTAGAGCAACTAGGCTCTGTATCCACCAGTCATTCGAAAAGCATTCTTATTCTTAATACGACAATGCACTGTGTATGCGTCGATTAAAACTTTGTTCTGTTCTGTTATATTCTTATTCTAGATATATAGAGTGACGCAATACACCGATAAACAGTTTTAACCGGAAGTAATTATCCGATGTCAAGTACCCGTATGTGCGAGTAAAAAATAAACGCGATAGTATAAGGTCCTATAGCGAGTCGACGAACTGTGACAAACTGATGTAAATTATGTTTTAAATGGCCTCAAGCTGTGTGTAAAATGGATGACCTCGGCTGTATGACACTTTCTAAATTTAGATTATGGTCGATCCACGCCCTAAAAGTTTATTTATCACGCAGAAACCGTTCGGTTAACGGAGAGTTCGAAGAGTTGGCTGCGAGGTAAGATAAAACATTGTTTGCGCTTTGTTAATGTTATTTTTTGCATGTATATCGCGAGTAAAAAGAAAAGAAATCCCTATTTCAAAAATTACTATTTCTAACATTGTGTCATCTATAGCATATTTCTACATCTAAAAATACAGTAATGCATAGATCGACCCACAAAATGAAATGGATCAGTGTGTTAACTGCAGCATCAACATATTGTCTTGTGACTGAAAAAAAAAAGAAATTCTTAAAGACCAACGGTTTGGTAGACAGCGTGTTCCCTTTTTTGTGTTTAGACAAGTTATAGATCTGAACGAAAAAAAAAGACTTTGGACTAGCTTACATAATACGTTGAAAATCCTTGCTCACATATGATGGACTTTCTGAGAAAGGAAAGTATATTTTGTTGCTCCAGTAAGAATTTTGGAGAGAGATTGGGCCTAATAAACACCCAAACTGATATCTGTATAAATATATCAGCACAAATGACCTCATTTGTCTAAAGAGGGTTGAAACATTGTTGGAAAAGCAAAATATAACCCTTTTCCTATTATATTTTCAAAAGCTTTCTCCTGCAGGGTAAATGAACTCACAGCTGTGAGGGCTTAGGGTTAACTACTTCTAATGATTTAATTAATTTATTCCAGGGCTTTTTGTGCATGGGAGGAGAATCTTTCTATAGATGATAAGGCTGAAGAGGCTGAGCAAAGACTCCTGTCAGAGTATAAACAGAAACTGACGGTAAATAAGGAATCTATCCCAGACCCGTTTGCTATGACATCTGGCTGGAAAGGAGAGAAAATTGGTATGTCATCTTGGCCATCTGTATATATCACTGACATCTCGGACTACTTGAAATGTACAACAACAGACGATATCATGAATCGATTACTGAACGAGTATAAAGAGGGAAAAGCATACAGGTATTTTGATGATGGTTGGGTGAAAGAAATATATATTAATACTCTAAGCGACAAATCAGACAAATGTATTTTAAAGACTAAAGTGATACCATCACAATCCATTAATAATAAGTATTATCAAGCATGGGCAATAATCGAGAAGGACTTATCAGAACGCCCTGGAGGAAAGATCCTGTCAGCATACTGCAGCTGCACAGCCGGAATGCTTGGTACATGTAACCATGTAGCCGGTCTCCTGTTTAGAATAGAGCATGCTGTTAAAACTGGGCTAACAAAATTGTCCAAAACAAGCATACCATCATCATGGAATGTTCCCAAAGGAAAGCCTGTTTTAAAGACACTAAAAGCTGCTGAGATGGTGTGGAAGAAAGGTCGATATGGGAAAAACACTGTAAAAGACGATATAAAAAAGAAGCTCATGAAGGCAAACTTCACTCCTCTTAATAAGGAACAATGCCAGCTGGTACAGGACAGGGAAAGTTTTAGGAAAGACTTACATTATCTGCTCAAGGATGATATAAAAACTTCCTGCTTTTCATTATTATTTGAAAAAAAACGAATACCAGTTAAAACTGTCAATCTCCCCCCTTCTTTAATTGAGATATCAAAAAATATGAAAAGAGAAAAGCTAACAAATGGATGTTTGAGGCAGCTTTTCTTGAAGAAAATTGAGCTGTCTACGGAGGAGATTCAATCCCTAAAGGATTCAACTGTACAACAGTCAAAATCTCTTATTTGGAAAGATCAGCGGAAAGGGAGACTCACGGCCAGCATATTCCAGCGTGTAAGTAGTCGTGTGGATACTATGAGAAAAAGGACAGATGCTGACCCTTCTAAGCTTATTGAAACTGTTTTGGGAGAAAAAAGTACAAAACAGACAGTTGCAATGAAACATGGAATATCCCTGGAACCCCAGGCCAAAACCAGTTACATGAAAGAAATGAAAGTGAAGCACAGAAAGTTCAAAGCCATAGATTCAGGATTGACAGTGAGTGGTGATAAGCCGTTTTTGGCAGCAAGTGCTGATTTAGAAACAGAATGTGACTGCTGTGGTAAAGGCCTATGCGAGATTAAATGCCCAGAAAGCATAAAAGACCAAGTACCCTCAACTGACAATGTCACATATTTACAAGATAAAGATGGAACAGTTGTTTTAGATAATAAACATGCTTACTTTTTTCAAATTCAGGGACAAATGAAAATTTTGAAAAGAGAATTTTGTGATTTTTATGTATATACTTACCATGGAAGCCTTTGTGTTAGGATTTCCTTTGACCCAGACTTTTGGGAGGCAGTGCAGGAAAAACTAACATGGTTTTGGATAGAGTATGTGATGCCAAAGCTTTTAAGTGAAAATGAACAATCAAATAAGGAGAATAAAGATATGTCTCAAATGGGGGCTTTAGCCATCTGCAAAAAGTACTGACCAAGGTCATCCAGCACAAACCACCAGACTGACCGTTGTCAAAACTTTAGCCTGTCGTCAATTTCCTGCATGTCAAAGGACCATTCTACCTAACTAAAGCATGTTAATCTATGTCAGTACTCCCTTGCCCACAGAAGATATTGTTTATTTGTATTCTTGACATTTGACCTCTACATTTATGTAAATTACTTGGGTTATTGTAATGATTATTTGTTGGACCAGTTGAGTTGGCTAGTTGTAAATTAGTAAAACATACTGGAAGGAATATATCCAACATCAGACTACATATTCTGTGCAGTCTAACTTTGATCTATGCCACCCACCATACTAATATATTGATTTCAAATATCCATGTGCATATTTTGAATGATCAGATTTTAATTTACCCTTTACCAAACAATCCCTGGTTTGTACCACCCTGAGATAGAAGCCCTTTGAAAACATTTTTGAAAAAGGAGAAAATGCTGGTTGTCCACATTTTCCCACAATGTTTTCTACCCTGCTGGAAACAAATTTCAAATTTTGATCTGTGTTTATTCTGTCATCTGCAAGTGCCTTCAATTTGGACCACTCTGAAATTTTGCTGTTAGGTAAAGAGTAGGAAAAGGGGTTAACAGAACTCAAGTAAAAATGAAACAGGAAGACATGTTTACCGTTTTCTATATACCACTTTAATCAACGATGAATATTATTAACCCTTTACCACACAATCCCGACTTTAAACGACCCTGAGATAGAAGCCTTCTGAAAACATTGTGGGAAAACCAGAAAATGCTGGTAACCAGCATTTTCTCCTCTTCTCTATTTTTTTTTCTTCCCTTCCCAAAAGAAATTTCAGATTTTCAGTCACTTTTATTTTGTCGTCTGCAAATGCTTTCTATTTGGACCAGTTGAATATTTTGTCGTTTGGTAGAGAATTAAAAATACTTTGGACTGATTGGTATAGAGATAAAGTTATGATAAGCAAAGATTCATGGTTCTATAATATTTCTTCAAATTGATTGACCACAATTTACATTTACCTACAGTTACTTTTTCCATAATGTTCCCATTTCTTTGATCAAATTCTTGTATGCAATACATTTACAGTTACAAGTATTTTTGGTTATAGAAAAAATGCTGTATACAAGAATTTTCTTTGATATCCAATGTATGTATTATTTATTATGTATGTTCAGCATGTAAGGAAACTCTATTACATGTGAAACAAATATATAGAATTCATTTTTTTTCCCCCATTAGCATTACAGACAAGGCCTAAACAGATTGCCATTCTTGCATATTAACTCTTTATCACACAATCACGAGTTTTAACGAGCTGTGGAGATGGCTTTTTGAAAACATTGTTGGAAAAGGAGAAAATGCTGGTAACCAACATTTTCTCCTTTTCCAGCTATGTTTTCTACTTTACCAAGGACAAATGCCATCATTTCAATTACATTTAAATTGTTGTCTGCAAATGCTTTCATTTTAGACCAGTCTGTTTATTGTGGTGTGGTAAAGACTTAAAGTCCTAAAAGCATCCAAAAGTAAACTATTGGGGCAGTATTGAGCAGTCTAGTGCAGGTGACTACAGGTTGCTCATGCAGTAATTTGCTGATAAGTATGGCCCTTTAACTGTACCATATCCGTTTCAAATACTCTGTGTATCAATTTGTGACCGATTGAATGGCAGAAAGTGTGGACAGAAATCAGCCTGTATAGCTGAGCAAACTGATCTTTGTCAAGCAACTTTACAACTAAATGCGCAGTCCAGCCTGTATTGTTTTCCTTACAAGTAATGATGGACAAATGTTAAACATACTGATTTCCACACAGTCGTCTGCACTTTCTGGCCAGTCTAATCTATGTCCTTACATTCAGCTGTTACTTATCGGGCACCAAGTTTTCTTTATATCCAAATTAAAATGATTTGTAGCAAATGGGATAAAGATAAATATGGCATGGTCTAACATTGTATGTACAAAGGTATGTGTACTTATATACACAGTTAATCAATTTAACCCTTTACCAAATTACAACACAATCCCGTCTTTGAACGACCCTGTGAAGAAAGTTTTTGAAAACATTGTGGGGAAAGGAGAAAATGCTGGTAACCAGCATTTTCTCCTTTTCCCACAATGTTTTCTAATCTTCCCAAAACAAATTTGAATTCTTCACTCACTTTTGTGTTGATGTCTGCAAATCCTTTCTCTTTGGACCAGTGTAAAATTTGGTCGTTTGGTAAAGACTTAACTTTTAGCCTACAAAGCACGACTTAAGGCACTTCTGCTCTCAAGACCAGAATGCACAAATTGAGCAGTATCATCTTGGACCTACACTATCTGATGAGGAGATATTTCCTCCCAAACACTAACTAAATTGCAATATCTTTTTTTTTTCACTCTTGATCGGAGAGTTTCAATTAACTTATTTAGTAAGTTTTGGGTTAATTGGCATAAGTCACAAAAATTTTACTAGACCATTTGGGACATATGCCGAGTGATGCAGAAGGTAAAAAAATAGAAATTTAATTTACAAATCACATGTAAATGATTCTGACCTGACTCTGGAAATAGATAATATGTTATTTACAAAAGATATAAACACAGTGACAAAACGAGAAAACACTGGTTACTAGCATTTTCTAACCAACAGTGTCTTCTATTCAAACACTGCTTTCAAAACCTCTCCAATATAACAATGGATAACTATGAAACAAACATACAAGTAGCAATGTGTGGGCAGTATGAAAAAAGATCTGACTGCACATCTCTGCAGTATGATTTTTAACAACATTTGCTGTTAAAAGCTGAACCATTAAATCTCCTTTTAACTCTTTACCAAGGGACAAAATTTTAGACTGGTCCAAATATTCAGAGCATTTGCAGATTACAGCTTTAACCCTTTACCAAACAACAAAATTTTAGACTGGTTCAAGTTGAAAGCACTTGCAGACGACAAAATAAATCTAATTCAGAAATTGAAATTGGTTTTCGGCAGGGTAGAAAACATTGTGGGAAAAGGAGAAAATGCTGGTTACCAGCATTTTCTCCTTTTCCCACAATGTTTTCAAAAGGCTTCTGTATTGGGGTCGTAAAAACCAAGGACTGTTTGGTAAACGGTTAACCCTTTACCACACAATTCCGAGTTTCAAGCAACCCTAAGAAAAGAGTCTTTTGAAAACAGTTTAGGAAAGGAGAAAATGCTGCAAAACAGAATTTTCTCCTTCTCCCACAGTGTTCTACCCTATGAAATACAAATTTCATCACTGGAGCTTTGTTTAAAGCTTTCTTTTATTAGGGGGATGAAAAGCAGGGATTGTTTGAGAAAGCGTTAACTCCTTACCAAACAACAAAATCTTAGAGTGGTCAAAATGGAAAGCATTTGCAGACGATACAATGAATGGGACTAAAAATTTCAAAGCTTGACATTGAATGAGTGGAAAACAGAGTTGAAAAAGGAGAAAATAGTGGCTACCAGCATTTTTTTCTTTTTCCAACAGAGTTTTGAGAAAGCTTCTTTCATCTTTTCAGAACAATAATGGCTATTTGGTATTTTCACATCACTTCTGCATTTTACATTTGTCTCTATGGAAGTTACACTTTGTAAATTGGTTCTTTTAAATTACTCAAGGCTGCACAGACACTTATCATTTCATCAACATGTCCAATTAAAGATATAGGGAGCTCATTGGCCAAAATTCTAAATGTCTGATTGGATTAAAAATTGTGATCAAGAACGGTCGATAAATACATAGATATGGTGGCATATTTCTGCCGCGAGATACGAGATAGCTATCGTGATAATTTTACAGAACTTTCACGATAATTCGAAATTTCCTGGAAATTTTATTTAGGTAGTGAAAAGTTTTCTGAAAAAAATATCACGATAAACTTTGTTATCTAGAAAATTTTATGTTGATTATTTTTCATTCGTGCACGAAGCTGACATCGAGGTAAAACTATCAAGAGCAAAGGAGAACGCTTACACATCTACCCGTTTCTCGATATCTATATATAGAAAAATCACAATTTGGATGAACTCGGAAGTTTTTGACTGTACAGGAGACAAAGATGATCCGAAACCGTATCTACTTATAGATACCGTGAATGTCAGTTGTGGGCACGAGCGTAAAAAAAAAATGTGATAACAGTAAGAAATATCGCGATAATTTTATCGTGAAACTTTTTGTTATTTAGATAATATTTCCAGGAAAGTTTGTTTTATCACGATAGTTCTCTAAAATTATCATGATAGCTATCTCGTATCTCGTGGCAGAAAATGCCACCATACATAGAGGATATTTTTTCTTCGGTGAAAGATCGAACTTTATTTCATCCAGTGAATATCATCGGTAATATTTTCACGAGTGGCGCAGCTACGAGAGAAAATATTACCCTACAATGTTCACGAGATGAAATAAACTTTCCACTTTCACGTGAAAAAAAAAAAAACTATTTATTTCATGCAACTAACTCCCCCCTTGTGTGTGCGGGAGGGGGGGGGGAGGCTTTCGAAGTACATTGGAGCTCCCATTATTTCCGAACCAGTGAGTTTATCAATTGGTAAATTCACTGGTCGAAAGGGTGAAATTCTCAAACCATAATCTATCATTATTTCCCGATAAACAGATAGAAGTGTCCCGGTTTAGTAAGTTTTACATTTACTCTTTTTTTTTAAACTTTAAATTTCACAGATTTATAGAATGGAAATAGAAACATACGGATTTGTTTTTTAAAAGTGATATTTCAGTTTGAAATAAAGAACTTTATTTATCATGTTTATAAAACAATCCGGTCATAATCATTATCATCCTCGACAGATCTACTTAACCTGACAATAAACAAGTGATTGTATGTATGTTTCTCTTTTAGACTGGATTAAGCTACGGCGAAAAGAGTCATATCCATGAGGTTTTAGACTACATTTAGGTTCTTATTCCATGCTTTTGGGTAAACCGCTTGGTTTTTAAATACAGACAAATGAGGACAGAGAGCTAATTATTGCTCTTTTTCCAGCTAATTATTGCTCTTTTTCCAGCTCTAAATTCCTTTACCTACATAGACCTAGTTTCTGCCCTAGAATAAGAAGTACAAAACCAAACGTTAGGTACCTTGTTCACATCCCAAAGCACGAGCCGGGCACCAAGCTTGCTCAGCTGTAACGCAAGTTCTCGTCCTATACCATGACCCGCACCGGTAACCAGCACGATTCTACCCGCAACGCTCTTCCTCTGCCGCGGAATAAACAAATACACGAACGACTCTACATAGCAGTACACTAAATAAAAGAGCATATAAATTAATCCAAGAATAGGGTTCATCCTGAACAAAACAAGTATTTCAAGGATCTATGATCAACTTGAAAATTATGACTATTCTACACCATAGCTCCGCCTATATGCTCAGGTCTGTGTATAGATTAAATGATGCAGATAACGTTCAAGATAACTGTACAAAGGTGTTTAAAATGTCCGATTTGGTGACATACCACTCCAAAGTGTTTCCGGGTCGTTGCATCGAAAGTAGTAGTGTGGTATCCCGATACTTCAAGAGTACCGATAAGGTAGTATTAGGGGCAGGTAATCCAGACTATCGAAGGTAGTCGTATTTGAAATTTTTAAATATACTAAGTGTCAAAATTTCAAATACGACTGCTTTCGATAGTCTGGATTTAGCATTTCTGTGGTACTGTTTATTTAGGCTAGGAATATGAAAGAAAAGGTCTGAAACGTGCTTTCTGTTGTTTACTTTATGATTTCTGTGGAACTCTGTTTGATAACAACCAATGTAGATCTATGTTGTTTTTTTGAAAACTATTTTGTGCCCGTGACTATATTTAGGCTATATACGAGCATGGTCCATGTACCAGAAAGGGCATTGTTTATTGTGATTTTTCAAGGGTAGTCGCGTTTGAGGTGGAATACCTGAAAAACACAATATGCAGAAGTGGCTTTTGTACAACTTCTTGTGAGCTTAGGACACACGTTTGATGGGAACAAACAGCAAAACTCTTTTAAAAGTGCAGCAGAGGGTCAAACACAATAATTTTCATTCTAATTTCAAGACAGCAAAACAGCAGTGGTGTGATACCAGTTGTGTACTAGCTTTTGTCGGACGTCGTAACACCGTAGATATACCACAAATCAATATTGAGACACGAATGTACCTTAACATCGACTCGTCCACAGTACAGGGTTGTGTAGCGTTTGATAGATCGCGAAATTCGATATTTCTAATCTCAAGCATAACTTTATTCTCAATTAGTCGCCTAGAATGACTCGACTGTCAACACATTTCAGAATTAAGTTTGATTCTGGCATAGGTAATTTAAAGTAACAAATACCTGCCAAAACTAAACAAAGTGGGTGTTAAAATACATTTAAATATAAATCGTACCTTTAAAGTAGTATGCAAAACATTGTACAGATGACAATCTGTTATTGTACGGTCGGTTCAATTGTTAGTAGCTGGCAGAGAAATTATTTTCAAAACTAGTTTAAAAGTTGCCATATACATTTTATCTTAATATCAACGTTCTTTTTGCCGAGAAAAAAAATATCAAGGCTTACCATGTCGGATTGTGTCGGTCTAAGACCATACATAGAAATTCTTTGCAACCTAGTCTGATCTTGATGTATACTTTTTGAAAACTGAGTACACTGAGTCGCGCTTTGAAGCTTAAATGGCTTCTGAGATATCACTGCACATGTTTTCTCACTTTTGGAATTTCAGGTATATCTTGAAATCGCTGGTAAAAAAGAAAGGAAAAAAGGCGTATTATACAAAGCGAAACTTACCTCTTTTGTGGATGAAGCCAATTTTTTTTTTTTTTTTTTAAGTTAAAAATAGGCGGTGCAGGGATGATATATTTACTGGTAATGCACGATTCCAGGCATGATAATACCAAAAGGCTATGTTTAACTTCGTTTACCAAACTACAAAATTTTGGGGTTGTCCAAATTGGCAGCATTTGCAGACGAAAATATTTTTGTTGCTCAAATGTTGAGGTTTGTTTTTGAAATGATAGAAAACATTGTGGAGAAACGAGAAAATACTTGTTGCCAGTATTTTCTCCTTTTTCCACAATGTATTCAAATGCCTTCACAGGTCGTGAAAACTCGAGGTTATGTGGTAAAGGGCTGAACTAAACTAAAACTGATATCGAATGATGAAAGAAACTGAAATATAGGGAACACTTTTTTCTTTTCGTCTTCGACCCTATCTAAAAAAAAAAAAAATCCCAATGTTAAATCTAAGTGTGCTTAACTCAGGGAGTAGAGAATAAAACACAGAATGGCGAAAAATCTCTGAGCAAACAAACAGATAGGTCAAAGGTCATGCACAAGTAACTACTAACAGCAAGGAATATGCCAATATTTTAAATACTTTTTCACCCGATGAAATGTTGAAAAATGAATGTCAAACAAAACATAGTTTAATACCAGTAGCAGATTTGATATTGTTTCTGCAATAAAAGTACGATTATAAATGGTTAAGTATTCACTTTTTGTTAGATTTAACTATTCCTTGTTGTTAGTTATAATTACCTAGAAAAGTTTGTTTCGTTGCCGGTGCAATTGCTGTATACTTTTCGTTAACAGATGACAAACAGTTGAAATACCAACAGAATTAAACGATCCAACCTTGACTGAAAAGGAAATGATCATCAATTGGTGAGATAATTTTTTTTTTTTTTGTCCTTTGAAATGGTGAAGTATGTTTTAGCTATAGACGACGTATCTTACTCGATGCTTCGTTCAGCGAGAATGTATCTTCACTGAATAGCACGTCCAGTGAGGTCGGTCCTTAATTTTTCTTGAAATTTAAAGAAAAACGCCCTAGAAAAACAAGGGCACATCAAATTTTAAGCAGCGTGGTATACTACAATCTAGACATCGGATCTACTTTATTGCGAGAATTTCTTTGATTTGCCATAATCATGAAAGGCACCCCAACTAGCCGAGAATATGAACCCTGTAGAGGTCACTGTCCACTTGGTACTTGTTATATAACATGATGGTCAGGTGGTCTTTGAGCTTACTGTACATATATCAAGGTAGAAACTGATATGTAAGTTAAATGCAAGTTTCTAGCCAATTGTTAAAACCAACATATATCAAATTAAAAAATAATTTCAAAGGCAAAATCTTACCAAAATGATAATGTAGATTCAAGTTCAGACTGCATGCTCTGTTGTACTGCACAATCTGATCTTGATCTGCACTATTCGCAGAAGGGCACATAGGTTTTTTTTTTTTTTAATCAGTCTGTTTGCTACCTTTTTGAGGAAAAAGTTAATTTTGATTCTTATCCTTTGAATGGGTAGAAGATGTTGTGGGAATGGGGGAGATACTAGTGACTAGCATTTTCTCCTTTTCCCACAATATTTTCAAACACCACCCTTCATAAGGTCGTTAAATCTTTGCATTGTTTGGTGAAGGTTTTAAGTTAATTTTTATAACTGTTATGCATGCAAGTGCTTTCAATATAGATAGATCAGTCTAAAATTAAAAGTTAATCAGATCTGTTAACCCTTTAAAAGCCTTCCACAACTATAGTTGTCTTTGCGGCCAATGCTGATCAAGATCAGACTGCACAAAATTTGCAGCCTGATCTTTGATCTACACTTCATTTGCTGAAACACTGTCTGAAGACAAATAGTAAACACAATTTTGCAGTTATCTGGGTCTTATTCCATACTGAAAAAGTCCATTCGCGTTTTTCTGCACTTTAACTCCATACAAAAGTTTGGACGGGACCAAATTGAAAGCATTTGCAGATGACAAATTAAATGTAACTCAAAAATTAAAATTTGTGTTGGGAAAAGTAGAAAACATTGTGGGAAAAGGAGAAAATCCTGGTTACCAGCATTTTGTCCTTTTCCCACAATGTTTTCAAAAGGCTTCTTCCTCAGGGTCGTTAAAAGTCGGGATTGTGTGGTAAAGGGTTAAATGGTTATTTCTGTATTTGATAGGGTGGAAAACATGGTGGGAAAAGGAGAAAACGCTGGTTACCAGCATTTTCTCCTTTTCCCAGTATGTTTTCAAAAGCTTTCTTTCTCAGGGTCGTTAAAAGTCGGGATTGTGTAGTAAAGGGTTAAGGGTTAATATTGTCTTGATAAAACAGTTCCAGTGCATGTAACAAGGATTTTAGTGATCAAGCAATGCTTTTAGGGTTGGATTACCTTTATAAAACTGGACCTTTGATACACTTTTTTTTTCAGACGACAAAACTGATTCACAGTCAAATCACAACACATTTCCAGCTGGTATACCTTTGAGAAGCCAGGCTTATGAACGATGTTTGTTATTACACATCAAGCACGAACTGCATTGTTAAACTTACATATATTATGCAGATTAGAGGCTTTGTAATGTAGTGAATTACCGACTATGTGATCAGTTGAAAGGAACCATCAAAGCACAGAGTTGGTCTCGGATGGTTTTTATGCTGATGATACCATTGATATACAAAAATTGATTGTAGGAATCGATTTAAATATGAATACGCATCAAAAAGCTTAAATGAAAGCTCAAACTTTTTGTTGAAGAATAACTTGTAATTTATTGTACCTAGATTGAACTTCAATACAACAACCAGCGCAATGACGAATGTTGAGGAGATATCTGTTGGGGAGGGTCTGATAGTGATAGACAAACATATGTTGGATGAACAGAAATATTACCGGTTCCTTGTGGTGAATGCCTTATTGATGAGAGCCATCAGTCACCCATTAAACTTCCTTAGAATTCGACATCAAGTCCAGAAAAGGGGAACCATGTATAATGGAGCGACTGATGTAATTCGTAAAACATGGAGGAGTGAAGGGGTACGAGGATTCACAAAAGGAGGTCTTGTCAACTTTTTACAGATTTGTCCTTGGTTTGTGTATGCAAACACACTTGAAAATACCCGAAGTCAATTGAAGCAGAATACAAGCCTCAAAACAAGTTATATCGTAGAATTCCTGGCTGGTGGGCTAGCGTCTTTTATGAGTTGTTTGTTCTCAATACCTATAGATATAATTTATCAACATTTGATTATTGATGGACAGTTTTCTCCAGGGAAAGGCTCTGAGGCCAAAAAGAGAATATTTATTCCTGACAGTGCTAAAGCTAGAAGATTTGGTGCTTTGAGATATATCTACAGTTACATACGTGAGAAAGAAGGTATCAAGGGATTTTGGAAAGGTTCCTCTATATCTATAGTATTCTATGGTTTTAACAGTGGTATGTGGTGGGTGTTTTATTCCATGTATAGAGGTATGTATACTTTTCTTCTTTCATTATTTCCAGCATGGAAAGTGTATGGAGAGTTTTGCAGTTTACATGTAACTTTTTACCTTATTCTAGACTTGTCAAGATTGAAGCAGTTGTAGGGGACAAATTATATGAGGCTCAATTGATATAATTTGACTTCCAGAGGGTAGAAAATGTCGGGAGAACAGGAGAAAATGCTGGTTTTCAACTTTTTGTCTTTTGTCAGGAACACAGGCATCACACTTGGAGTTAAAAACAGAAGCTTAAACTACAGAATGCCCAACTTGCAGCTAAAACCTTAATCAAACAATCCCATATTAAAGACCCAGAATAAAAGACCCTTAGTAACCAGCATTTTCTCCTTTTCGAACAAAGATTTTAAACCTGTCAAATTAAAACTCAAAGACAAATCACATTATTTGAGCCACATTGAAGTGTCATTAACTCTTTACCACACAATCCTGACTATTAACAACCCTGACAAAGAAGCCTTTTGAAAATATTGTGGGAAAAGGAGAAAATGCTGGAAACCACATTTTCTCCTTTTCCCACAATGTTTTCTACCCAATCTAAGACAAATTCCATTATTTGAGTCACATTCAAATTTTCGTCTGCAAATGCTTTCAGTTTGGATCAGTCTAAATTTTTCTCATGTGGTAATGAGTTAACAAGTACTTCCAGCAAGGATGTAAACTTACAGATTTGTGTTGATGTTTTAACTCTTTACCAAACGACAAAATTTTAGACTAGTCCAAATTGGAAGCATTTGCAGACGACAAATTAAATGTGACTTACAGATTGAAATTTCTCATGGGACGGGTAGAAAACATTGTGGGAAAAGGAGAAAATGCTGGTTACCAGCATTTTCTCCTTTTCCAACAATGTTTTCAAAAGATTTTTTTTTTAGCGTCATTTAAAGTCAGGATTGTGTGGTAAAGAGTTAGAGTACAGGGGTGTTGAAATACTATGCCTGACTCGTTCGGCTCCGGACAAGTGACTTTTTTCAGTTTAGTTGTCTGCAGACAAGAACAAAATACGTGGAAAATTTTGAAACAAAAATCTGTTGCATGCTTATCCAGTGAAATACAAATGTTCTCGCTTCGTACAAAAAATGACATGCGGACGATCGTAACAGTGTTCTTTTTAAGTTTTATCGAGAGTATCCCCATATTGCTGACATGTCACTTTATGCATGCCATTTAAAATTTTGTCATGGACAAGTGAGCCACACTGGCGGACAAGTAGATTTTTGTAATTTACTTGTCCCTGGACAAGTAGAAATTTTTAAGATTTCCACACCCCTGAGGTAGATGTTATTGTTGCATGTCTTTATTTCTACATAATACTGTGACATTCATAAGCTGAACACGTTTTTCTCACAAACACTCGACAGAATTAAATTATAAAAATGAAAAAGTAAAACATTCTCATACAAACTTCTTCCTGCATTACTTTCAACACTAGTGAATTAAATGAAGAAAGTCACAATAGCAGAAATGTTTAGACTTATAATTCTTTTACAGGCTATGAAACTGTAGATTTCTCAAAGTTTAACGACATAGTCCCTTCTTTTAATGATCCTGACAAAGAAAGTTTTTGAAAACATTGTGGGAAAAGGAGAAAATGCTGGTAACCAACATTTAGTCCTTGTTTACTCCCACAATGTTTTCAATCCTATCACAAACAAACTCCTTCAGCTTTATTCAATTTGTCATCTGCAATTGTTTTCAATTTGGACCAGTCTGAAATTTGTCGTCTGGTAAAGAGTTGATCACTAGTATTGAAGGCATTAATTTAACCCATAACCACACGATGCCGACTTTTAACGACCCTGAAATAGAAGCCTTTTAAAAACATTGTGGGAAACCAGCATTTTCTCCTTTTCCCACAATGTTTTCTACCGGATCCAAGATAGAAATCATAATTTTAGCTACATTTAATTTGTTGTCTGCAAACAAATGCTTTCAATTTGGACCAGTCTAAATTTTTGTCGTTTGGTAAAGAGTTAAGAAAGCAAAATACAAATTTAATTTTGCTCATGTGATGGACACCATCTCTGGATCGTAAGGGTAGAAAACACTTGGGGGTGGGGGGGGGGGGGGGTAGTAAATTTTGGTTACGGGCATTTTCACATTTTTCTGCTCTACCTTTTCATAACCAACTGTTTGTCACTTGAGTTATTTAAAAGCAAGATGGTTTTGTAAAGGTTAATTAATGCTTATTTTTTATATACATTTATTACAGATCAGGCAGCTAGTATTTTGCCAGCGAGTGTCCCCTTATTTTGTATACATGCAGGGGCTGGAGCCCTGGCAGGGAATACCAATGTTCTGCTCACCAACTGGATGGATGTGATACGGGTGACTGTGCAAACAGAGATTAGTTCCAAGAAGGTAAGAATTTATCCCAAACATTGCAATTTGTATTTTGTCAGAAAATCAGAACAACGGGGATAGTGCAGATCCAAGATCAGATTGTGTGTTCTGTATAGTCTGATTGTGATCTTTGCTACCTGCAGAGACCAGCTCCAATACCTCAGGTGATAGACCATGAGACTTGTGAATGTCAAGTTGAGGGTTTGGGTTGGATCCCCATGGCTGGTCATCTAATGGTTTTCTTATGAGACATTAAATGGAGGTCCCGTATGATGGTGCTATACACTGAGCACATTAAAGAACCAGGTGTAACTTAGAATGGGTTTTGTCCTGTATTCTGCATTATCCCCTGTAACAAAAATAAATCCTCTGGGCGTGTCGTCCATATGAGCAACCTGCGACGACGATTAATAAACAAAAATTAAACAAATATCTGGGTTACAGGTTTAGATAATCTTTAGAGGGTTCTAGTGTGGCTCAATGATTAGTTTTTGAATGGCAGTTTATATGTTCAAGGTCCTATCCTCAGCTGTGGTGCTGGGATTGGAGTGTCTGTTGGCCTGGCACTGTAGATCCAAATGGGCATACAGGTGAAACCCAAAAATTGAGTGAGCTGCTGCAGTTATACGACTTATTTCTACTATTTCAAAAAAACACTTCATCATTTGAACCTCATGTAATTTGTTGATGTTTTGTAAAGAGTTAAATTATAAGCAGGCAGTGATGAGTTATCAAGTAATCTGCAGATAGTTATGACTCAGCAAGTTATCAGCAGGCAGTTATCAAGTTATCTGCAGGTAATTTTGAGTTGTCAAATTATCTGCAGGCAGTTAAGCAGGTAGTTTTGAGTATTCAAATTATCTACAGGCAGTTATAAGTTACCAAATGATATGCATGCAGTTATCAAGTTATCTGCAGGTAATTTTGAGTTGTCAGATAATCCACAAGCAGTTATTTAAGTTATCAAGTTATATACAGGCAGTTATAGTTTATTACAACAAGTTTTCAAGTTATCAGCAGGCATAGGAGTTAAGATCTGCAGGCAGCCATGAGTTATCAAGTTTTCTGCACGTAGCTATGAGTTAGTAGCCCTTTACCACACAATCCTGAGTTCTAACAACTGTGTTTGAGAAGGCTTTTGAAAACTTTGTTGGAAAAGGGAAAAATGCTGGTAACCAGCATTTTTTCCTTTTCCCACAAAGTTTTTTACCATTTCAAACAACCATCCCATCATTTGAGCCACTGTTTGTCGTCTACAAATGCCTTCAAAATGGACCTGCCTAAAATTTTGTCATTTGGTGAAGCGTTAAGTCATAAGCAGGCTCTTATGAGGTACTAAATTATCAGCATGCAGTTATCAAGGTATATGCAGGTAGTTTTGAATTATGAGGTTATCTGTCCGCAGTTATCAGTCATCATTTCAAATGCAGATGAGCCCTGCTCAGTGAAAAGGGGGCTTAATGGATCTGCGAAAAGTATCAACCCAGGTCAGCCTGCACATTCCGTGCAGGCCGACTTTGACGGAAATTTTTCACTACAAGTCAGTTTTCTGCATGGAGCTGTCTATCGTATGATTCACTCATTTGTTTGAAAAAAGTGGCTATTATGGATCCATAATCATGTGATGATGTGCTTAGTACAATGCATCATGGAGATGCACTAAGCCCTCTTTTGCCAGAGCATGTGTAATATCTTCTTATCTCTTTCTTTTGTATAGGAAGATGGAGATGGTGCAAGAAAGAGAAAAGGTATCAGAGAAACAGGAATGCGACTGTGGTCAGAGGAAGGTTACAAATTTATGTTTAAAGGGCTGACTGCTAGAATGGCCTTGACTTCGTTTGTGTCCCCTTTATTGATATGTGGATATGAACTTAGTAAGCAGCTGAGTTTGAAAGAGGAATACAAGAATTCTATGAGGAGATGATTGATAAATTTAGTGTAGTTTTTAGAAATTCATCTAAGTCCCTTTACCACACAATCCTGACTTTTGACGAACATAAGGAAGGCGCCTTTTGAAAACATTGTGGGAAAAGGAGAAAATGCTGGTAACCAGCATTTTCTCCTTTTTCCACAATGTTTTCTACCCCTCCCACAACAAATTTCATTTTTTCAATCACATTTATTTTGTCGTCTGCAATTGTTTTCAATTTGGACTAGTCTTAAATTTTGTCATTTGGTAAAGAGTTAAAGGAATTTGCACCAGGCGACTTCAAAAGCATGCAATATAAAATATGGACATTTAGTATGAATTAAGGTTTTAACACATTGCTAAAAAATAACAGCTGTTAGGAAGAAGACTTTCATCTTTTTCCACAATGTTTTCTACCCTCAAAAACAAATTCTGTGGATCAACTTAGCCGATATACAAGTTTTGACTCCTCCAAATTCAATGTATTTGCAGACAAAAATTAAAGTGAAACTCGAATGATGGAATATGTCTATGAAAGGGCAGGATACATTGTGCAAAAGGAGAAAATGCTGGTTTAATAGCAGCATTTTCTCCTTTTCCTACATTATTTTCAAAAGCCTTCTTCCTCATGGTTATTAAAGGCCCACTAGTGGCCAAAAGCAAGTAATGCGGGCATCAAATGCAGGCAAATTTAATTCATACCATTTCAAAGTATGGACATTGCAGTTGGTGATAGAAAAATAAATTGTAAAATTAGTATTAAGGTTGCCAACTTCAGTCAGAAAAGCAGACCAAAACAGTGCATTTAAAAGGACTGTTGTCCAGTAACATTCATAAAAATAGTGGACAATAAAGAAGAAAGATCAGACTGCAAGTTCTGAGCTGCCTTATCTTGATATACAGTTTGTTTAAGGCAGTTTAGTCTTTATATCTATTTTCTTCTTAGACCTTTACCAGACGAAAAAATTTTAGCCTTGTCCAAATTGAAAGCATTTGCAGAGGACAATTTCAATGTGGCTCAGATGGTGCAATTTTTCTTTGATAGGGTAGAAAACATTGTGGGAAAAGGAGAAAATGCTTCTTTCCCAAGGTCGTTAAAAGGCAGCATCATGCAGTAAAGAGTTAAACAGATAAAGTTATTGGTAGCCCACTATTGAGTAATGTTAAACTCCTATAGAGCCTCACAACTGTAGTTGCCTTTGCAGCCAGTGTACATCAAAATCAGGCCACACAAGATATGCAATCTGATATATGTTGTACATTGTCTGCTTTTCTGAGACATTCTGGACAAGATCAAGCCTGAAATGGCGATGATTTGGATCTTATTTCTGGGCTAAAAGATGTTTTGTTGATGTGGCTTTCTAAGTTTTAATTATTGATGTCTGTGATAGTCTTAGGTTGCATGGTTGTAAGATTTAGACTTTGCCAAACATCTTTTAAAGTTTGATTTTGTATTGGAGATTAAAGCCATTTTCACAGCTCAGATCATATCATGACGGTCAGTGATAAACCCATGTGTTTCCTGGCTTTCTCACACCAGTACTGACACAACTTTCTTTCAAAAGCTACTGACTACTTTTCTCGCATGGATCAGATGTGAGAGGCGAAAAATCGCTGGAAAGAAAGTTTGCCTCAACCGGGTATTGAACTCACAGCCACCAGAGTCAGATACGGTAACCACTGAGCTGGCTGGGCAGGCTTTTACAGCTTGAACAGCTAACATGTGCACAGTGCTTAAAGATTAGCATGTAGCTAAAATTTGTGCATTTTCTATCTATATTTGTTTGAAAGAGGCACTAACAGTAAAAGTTAGACCCCAAGGCATAATTTTCACTTTTTTTTGCAGTCACTGTTGAGTTAAATTAGACACGATATCAAATGGTCCTTTATTTTCACATAACCATGCATGTCCCTGGGATCCAAAATTTCTCTATCCTAATGACTTTTTTTGCTTAGATTAATTCAGGAATTTTCAACAACCTTCCTGTCTGAAACCACAAGGCCTGAAGCCTTGAAGTAGTGCATCTCCTCTCATTTAGAAAATTATGTAACAAGACTTGATACATTATGTCTATTGGGCGAAAGATGGCCCTAGGTCCTTGGAGGTCATATTATTCCTTTACCACTCAATCCAGAGTTTAAATGATCCTGAGCAGAAAGCCTGGTCACCAGCATTTTCTCCTTTCACCACAATGTTGTCTTCTCATTCATAAAACAAAAACTTTCTTTTGAGTAACATTTAATTTGCTTTCCACATGTGCTTTAAATTTGGACCAGTCTAAAAATTTGCTTTTGGTAAAGAGTTAAGTAAAACTGAACTCTGTACCAGACTGATGGATCATGGATCCACAAGTCCATTTTGTCTGACAACCGACTGGATCATGCTGTAAACTGGTTTTTGGACTTGCAGAAAATTTCAAAAGAGCAAAAAGTTTCGGCCCAGGTCACAGTATTGATCAAGAGAAATAACTGCTGTTCACTCATAACTGATATATGTTTGTTACCATTTACCTTCCTTGATAATCAAACTGTTATTACATGACTGGGTGTTGGGTATTCAAGTTTTTTGGACAGAAAATCTTCAGTTTTTTCTGAGAGTGAGTTACTTTGACATTAATTACTATGATCAGATGAGTTGATGATTGAATATGAAGTAAGGTTTGTATCATTCAGTTTTTTTTTTTTTTTCCTTTACCACTCTTCTACTGGAAAAATGGTTTCTGGCTTCCTGCTACTAAAGTTTTGGCAATCTTCTTGTCAAAGCACTCTTCGATAGAGTACACTGATATTTATTATGAACGATACATGATTAGACCTGCTTATTTTCATTCACATCATCTTTGCATTTGAAGGAAAAAATGACTTTTTGGGGGAAAGTGGGGGGAGGCAGGGCTAGGCTAATTTCTCTATGAAAGTTAATTGCCATACAAACTTCTCACAATTCATATCTCTGTCAATGCCAAATAAGCACATAAAGGCAGTGCAGCGATGCAGGGCCATCATGGCCCTCTTGTCTTATATCTGTTGTTCTCAGGTATTGTTATAATGTTTAAGTACAAGAACCCTTTTTTATTTTTAATTCTGGATAGTTTATGTAAATATCAGTTATACTTGTACTGTCTCCTTTATTCATTGCCTTTTTTATCATGTACACCCATGGTTAAATAATTCAGTTTAACCCTGTCCCAAATGACAAATTTTGGACTGGTACAAATTGAAAGAGTTTGCAGACGACAATTTTAAATTTGATAAAAATGGCAGAAAGGTCTCAAAAAGGGTAGGAAACACTGTGGGAAAAGGAGAAATTGCTCGTTATGAGCAATTTCTCCTTTTCCCACAGTGTTTTCAAAAGACTTGTACTGCAGACACGTGGAAACCAGGGCTTGTTTGGGAAAGGGTTAACTCTTTACCACACAATCCCAGGTTATAACAAGTATGCAAGAGAAAGCTTTTTAAAACATCGTAGGAAAACTAGAAAATGCTGGTAACCAGCATTTTTCTGTTTCCCACAATGTTTTTGAGCCTTTCAGAGAAAAATTCCATCATTTGAGCCACATTAACTTGGTCATCTGTAAATGTAGTCAATCCGGACAAGTCTAAAATTTTGATGTTTGGTAAAGAGTAAACTCTTTACCAAATGACAAAATTTTAGACTTGCCTAAATTGAAAGCTTTTGCAATTGACGAAAATACATGTAATTTTGACTGAAAAATGGAAATTCCTTTATACAATAGAAGACATTGCGAAATACGGAGAAAAGGCTGGAAACCAGCATTTTCTCCTTTTCCCACGATGTTTTCAATAACCTACCTACCCAGGGCCATTTAAACTAAAGATTGTGTCACAAAGCATTAACTCACGGAAATTAATTTCTATTCGATGAGTGGGAATCAAATCATTGTTAAAAATGATTAAGTCTTTTCCACAGAACAAAATTTTGCACATAACGAAATTGAGAGCATTTGCAGACAACAAATGTAGCTGAAATCATGATCTCTATTGTTGATCGAGTAGAAACATTGTTGGAAAAGGAGAAAATTTTATGCTGGTTGCAGCATTTTCTCCTTTTCCCCACTTTCTTTTTTCAAAAGTCTTCTTCAGGGTCATTAAAACTTGGGACTGTGTGGTAAAGGGTTCAGTCTTTACCACATGATTAACTTACAGGCTTCTCCAAACTGAAAGCATTTGCAGACCAAAAATTCAGTCTGATTTAAATGATTTGATTAGTCTTTGAATGGTTAGAAAACATTGTGGGAAAAGGAGAAAATGCTGGTTTTTTTCTCAGGGTCGATAAAGGGTTAACCCTTTACTGCACAATACAGCCTTTTAACGACCCTGGGAAAGAAGTCTTTTGAAACCATTGTGGGAAAAGGAGAAAAAGCTTGTAACCAGCATTTTCTCCTTTTCCCACAATGTTTTCTGCCCTATCAAAGAAAAATTGCACCATTTTGATCCACATTGAAATTGTTGGCTGCAAATGCTTTCAATTTGGACAAGGCTAAAATTATGTCGTCTTGTAAAGGGTTAACTGGTAAGAATGAAGGTCTAATACATGAATTTTGAAATATTGTGGCTAAAGGATAAATATTTACAAGAGCTTTTTCTTTTTGTCGCAATGGCTGCAAGTGGAATGCTGTGAAAAAAAATTATCAACTTATGTGAACTTGTTAAATGATATCGGAGCTTTACAGTTATAGCATTGTGTTGTTCACAGGAAACTGCAGTTTTAATTTAGTCTTTACCACACAATCCTGAGTTTTAACAATCCATTTGGATGCATCTTAAAACAATGTGGGGAAAAAGAGAAACATTTTATCCTCTTCCCACAATGTTTTGTACCCTATCAAAGACGAATTCCATCATTTGAGCCACATTTGAATTGTCATCTGCAAGTGCTTTCAATTTGGACAAGTCTAAATTTTTGGTCTAGTGTGAAAGTGGTAAAGAGTTAAAGTCAGGAATAATCTGCCATTTTAATGCTTTACAAGGGGACAAAAATTTAGACTAGTCCGGATTGAAAGCATTTTCAGACGACAATTTAAATGTGACTTAAATGATGGAACTTGTCTGTTGTTGGTTAGAAAACATGGGAAAAGGAAGAAATGTTGGTTATCAGCATTTGCTCCTTTTCCCAAAAGGTTTTCAAAAGGCTTCTTTCTCAGGGTTGTGAAAACCAGGGATTGTTTGGTAAAGGGTTAACGCTTTACCAGGGGACAAAAGTTAAGACTGTCCTTCCTTACAGTATTTGCAGGAAACAAGTTAAATGTGGCTAAAATAGCAGGATTTACATTTTTAAAAGGCAGAAAACCTTACTGAAAAAGAAGAAAATGCTGGTACCAGCATTTTCTCTTTCCCCCACAATGTTTTGAGATTCATTATTCCTAAGGGTTGTTGAAAACAGCTTATTTACAATGTAAACAGAAAATAATATATTGTAGAACGTTTTAGTATTGCTGATTAAAGTTCTTTTTATTAAATTTACACTGATGCTTTAGAGTCCTAGATAGAATCCAGTGAAAGATCATGCTTGGGTCACTTTTATTGACATTAAATAATTTTGCCATTAATCCATTACTACATAGTCCCATATTTTAGCGACCATGAGGGAGAATCCTTTTGAAAACATTGTGGGAAAAGGAGAAAATGCTGATAACCAGCATTTTCTCCTTTTCCCACAATGTTTTCTATCTTATCAAAGACAAGTCACATCATAAACACCAAATTTCATTTGTCATCTACAAATGTTTTCAAATCTGACAAGTCCAAAATTGTGCCGTTTGGTAAAGAGTTAAAGTATATGGACAGTTCAAATCAAGATCAGACTGCACAGAACACGCATAACTAAAACTGTCCAAGGCTAACAAATACACCATCTCCCACCACCACCACAGGTTGTATTGTCTTTGGATCAGGAAAAATCATTGAGCGATCATTGACTTCTAAAAAGTGGACCAATCATGATAGAAATAGAGGATCTTAAATGAGCGCTTATGTATTATCATTTTTATTGAATGTGTTGACTAAAATTATATGACGCGAGCCTGAACAATCATTAACTTCAGCCTATATACCATTCACAGGTCCATGTTTACATAATATGTAGTTCGGTTTTTTAATTTGTACACACAAGAAGATAATTCTATGACATTAACATCGAAAGTAGAACGAAACAGTTTATACGGTGAGTAAATCGAAAGATTTCCACAATTTTGTTGACTAACTTAAGCTGCATTGCTTTTTATTAAAAATGAAAGTCATAACATTTTCTACATGTATATGTCTTGGCAACAACATCATTTAAAATGGCAAGGTAGTACCAATTCCTGCATGTGCTGTGCTTGGTTTTGCCAGCTTCATGCTCTCGTATTTACAAAAATAACTAGAACTGGGACCCAAAAAATAATCATACACTGGTGTATTATGGAAAATAAGTCATGGACAACCAAATAAGACAACCGAATGATTCATGAGGTATGCAGATAATTTACCAATAGTAAAAAGTTCCAATCAAGGTCAGCCAGGGCTGACTGCACAGGCTGACCTGGGTTGATACATTTTGCAGATACATTAAACTCCCTTTTCAGAGCATGGCTCAATTACTTGGCACTGAAAGAGTGAACAAACTTGGCTGGAGCCTCTCCCAGATGGAGGGTAAATAGTCTTAAAAAGAATCCCTTGGAAAAAACTTTTAACCTTTTACCGCACAATGCCGCCTTTTAATGACCCTGGGAAAGAAGCCTTTTGAAAACATTGTGGGAAAAGGAGTAAATGCTGATTACCAGCATTTTCTCCTCTTCCCAAAATGTTTTCTGCTCTATCAAAGAAAAATTGTACCTTTTGAGCCACGCTGAAATTGTGGTCTGCAAATGCTTTCAATTTGGACAAAGCTAATATTTTGTTGTCTGGTAAAAGGTTAAATGGTTCCCTGGGAAAAAAAAAAAAAAACGGAACAGAAGATGTAAAATGAACAAGATTTAATGCGAGATGAAATAATTTACAAATCAATGACTACTTAAAACACATAGTGCTTTTATGTTGATGCACACTAACCATTTTATTTCTCAATTCTAAATATAAGCAAATGAAAGTTTCGCAGGTCAAAACTTCCCTTTTAGAAACTTACTACATTCTGTAAGTCTGGGGATAAAAACTAAATGTATAAAGAAGTATTAGAGATAAAACACTGCTACATTTTCAGCCTTTGAAGACAATGAATGAGAAAACTGTCATTGTGACAATATATATGGGCACCATTTAAAGCATCTAGTACCTCATTTCTGATTCATGATGTTAACAAGATTTTCTTATTCCAAATTACTAAAAGAAAAAAAGTACATATCCCTGACAGCTCTGATTTAAAAAAAAAAAAAATCAAAATTTATTTTTCGAAATATTTAAAAGTTAAGAGATATAAAATTCCCCATTTTCAATGCTAATACTGATATTCACTAGGGCTTATGATCAGTTTGCTTTAAATTTTGCCATTTCATCTTAGAACTGTACAAAATTGCAATACAAACTGCCACTAATAACTGTTCCAACCTTAAGCTGCTAAGCCTGACTTACTGACCTTTAGCAGACAGCGTAGAGAGATCAAGATCAGACGGCACAGACTGATCTTGGATCTACACTGCCTGGTAAGGAGGTAAGATTGGGCTAATTTTCTCCTCACAGTCTGCGAGTAAGAAGAAGCTTCTTCTTACTATTGTACTGTTGCTATTGCTTTAACTCTTTACCAAACGACAAATCTTTAGACTAGTCCGAATTGAAAGCATTTGCAGACAACAAAATAAATGTAATCAAAAAATTGAAATTTGTTTTGGGAAGGCTAGAAAACATTGTGAGAAAAGGAGACAATGCTGGTTACCAGCATTTTCTCCTTTTCCCACAATGTTTTCAAAAGGCATCTTTCTCGGGGTCGTTAAGAGTCGAGATTGTGTGGTAAAGGGTTAACCAACTTCTTCAGTGCACGTACTTAACTGTTATCCTGCTAATTAAATGAAATGAAACTTTCAAACAGATAGTATAAACCCAAATTTTCCTATTTCAAAGGTATTTTATGGGGAAAGGTATTTCCTTATCAGACAGTGTAGATTCAAAATCAGACTGACCATTCTGTGCAGTCTGATCTTGATCTATACGGTCAGCAGAAGGTCAGTGAGTCGGGCTTAGCACCCGAAGGGTTACTACTTACGCTATTTTTCTCCTCACAGTCTGCGAGTAAGAAAGAGCTTCTTGTTACAATTGTATTGCTGCTCTTGCTTTGCCAACTTCTTCAATGCATGCACTTAAAGACAGAAATAATACGACTAATGATCATTGAGTTGATTTTGAAATATAACAGTTGTGGTCTTGTCAATTGTGGTCTAGCATTCTTCAATACAGGTTCTCTGCATTTGCGTTTCTTGGCTTTAAAATCTTGTCGAAGTTCTTCATTATCATGTCATGAAGACTGGCCTGTGGATAAAAAAAACAAAAAATCATAACCATTTGAATAATGTACGGAAAACAATACACGTTCCTTTCACTTATCACCACACAACCCCGAGTTTTATCATCCCTGGGAAATAGACTTTTGAAAACATTGTGGGAAAAGGAGAAAATGCTGGTAGCCAGCATTTTCTCCTTTTCCCACAATGTTTTCTAACCTTTCAGAGACAAATCCAACAATTAGAGCCACATTTATTGTGTCATCGTCAATTTCTTACAATTTGGACCAATCTAAAATATTGTCATGTGGTAAAGAGTTAGTCCTGTAACACTTGATTCTGTATTTTTCACCCAGTGGAAGATGGTTTTTGAAAACATCATGAGACAAGAAGATAATGATACCAGGCTCAGAAGTAAGGGTTGAAAAACACGCCAAACCTTTAAAATCAGCCCTGTACGCTACTGTAAAAGGTGCCGGTATTTGAAAAGCAGCCATGCAATAACCCATTACCACACAATCCCCAGTTTTAATGACCCTGAAGAGGAAGACATTTGAAAACATTGTGAGAAAAGGAGAAAATGCTGGTAACCAGCATTTTCCCCTTTTCCCACAATGTTTTCTATCCCATCAAAGACAGAAATCGTCATTCTAGCAACAACCAATATGCCGTCTGCAAATGCTTTCAATTTAATTTAGTCCAAAATTTTGTCGTATGGTAAAGAGCTAACCAATTACCATGTATTTAACCTTGCAATTTTCTGGCTAGCCTGTTTAATCTTCTTTTTTTGAAAAACCAAATAACATAGATATACTGTTGATTGATTTGTAGGTCTTCAAGTATGTGACAAAATCTCCTTTGAAAAAACATCATTCAACACTTACATAGTGATTGCGTAACTCAGCACTTGTTAAGCGAAGACTGAAGTATTCCTTTTCATCCAGCTCTCGTATAGACTGTCTGTAGTCATCCTGAAATACATACACCATATACAGAGACATAAAACAGAGCTCCAGATAAGAGGGAGTGATGGCATTCTAAATCCATTATTTGTCTTCCAAACCCTATGTTGTGGGTACTCATTAGAATCGTCTCCATGAGACGATTCTAATGAGTACCCATAACATAGGATTTAGTGGAGAATAATTTATATTTTCAATTGTGAAATCAAAATCACTCCCTCTATCTGGAGCTCTGTAAAACCTTCAGTAGTCCCTTGTCTAAACCTAAAGCATAATTTACCAAAACCAACTTTTGGTGTCCTATGAAAAGAATGTAGAGCAAAATCTGACAGCACAATCATGCAGCCTGATCTTAACCTACACCATTTGATAACCCAATTACAGCTTACCTCTTTACCACACAGCAACATTTTAGACTTGTCCATGATTAAAGCTCTTGGAGATCACAATTTTGTCTCAAATGATGGGATTTCTCTTGATACTTACTATTTTGTGGGAAAAGGAAAAAGGTGCTGGTCACCAGCATTTTCTCTTTTTCCCCGATCTGTTTTCAAGAGCCCTCTTTGTCAGTGTAGTTAAAATGCAAGATTGTTTGATAAAGGGTCGAGAATACTATACCCAATTCATACTCAATCAGTGAGTCAAAAGCTTGTTTGTCTGTATTGGAGTTTACTGCCGTTTTAACAGTACAAACACTCTTTTCTTTTCACGCCACTGACTACTTTCTGAGAGGTGAGAGGCAAAAAATCGCCCAAACAAAAGGAAGTTTGCCTCAGCCGGGTATCGAAACCCACAACTACCATGTCATGAGTCAGATAGGCTAACCACTGAGCTACCCTGGCAGGCAACTGTGGAAGAAGACAAGGTAACAAAATCGATCCTACAGATAGATTGATATCTTAATTACAGAATACCCCACCCAACCTCCTGTGGAGGGCAGAGTATAAAAAGCCTGTGAACTCTTTAAAAGACCATTCAAAGTTTTAATGATCATAAGGAAATAGGCTTCTGAAAATATAATAGGAAACAGAGAAAATGCTGGTAATCAGCATTTTCTTACCAAGTTTCCTAGCCTATCAAAAACAAGTTCTAACGTAAGAGCAACAATGAATTTGAAAAAAAATTTTTTTTTGAAAGGTATAACGTTAACTTGACACTGCAACTGAACATTGTTCATTGCGCACACCCTTCAGCTGCTAAGTGCAACTCAATGACCTTTTGCAGACAGTGTAGATCAAGATCAGACTGCACAGAATGTGCAGTCTGATCTTGGATCTACACTGTCCGATAAGAAGATGTCTAAATATACAAGATGTCTAAATATACAAAAAATAGCTTTGAAAACGAAAATGTGGGTTTTTACTATCCACTAGAAAGTCTCATTTTACTTATTTAGCAGGATAAGGGTTAATATGTTTTTACTGGCACTCCATTAGTACAAATAAAATTCAATACTCACAATATGAGGGTATTTGGCAACTTTGGAGACTAATTTTCCTCGTGAGATAAAGTATCGTGATATCTGGTCCAAGTATGTGGCAGCGTCACTCTCCACTTGCCTGGCTTCACCCAGCGTCTCTTCCTGTTTGAACACAAAAGAACAATGTGTTATTCTTGTACTAGACTTCCATTTTATATTGCTTTCAACAATATGTCAGTAACAAATAAGCAAACAGCTCACATATTTAAATGTTTTACCTGCTCTGAGGCTAGGCAGTGTCTTGCCAAAAGGAGTAGTTATGCAACCAGCATAGATCAAAATGAGGCACCTTATTGACCAACTATTCTTATTACTCTCTTTACATGTATAAAATTTCTGATATTTGCTTTAGCCAATCAGAAATTACCTAACTTCCTAAATTAAGAATTTGGCAAAGAATACTTTTTATCACAGTTGGTGACTCTAGGCCATGAATCTCTAGTTAGAGATCACATACCTGAATCTCTTGGAACAGAGGTCCCCGCTCACATATAATTCAACAGTACCTGTGTGCACTTTAACCTTTTACCAGACATGTCTTAATGATCCCTTGGAAAGGGGTTTCATAAAAACCGTTCACAAAGAAGATAATGCCAGTAACCAGCATTTTCTCCTTTTCCCACAATGTTTTCTACCTTTCTGTTACAAATTCTGATACAAATTCCATCACCTGTGCTAAATTCCATTTTGTGTATGTAAGTCCTCTCAGTTTGCTAAAGTCAAAACTTTTGTTGTATGGTACAGGGTTAATCCTTTACCAAACAACAAAATTTTAGACAAGTTCATATGGAAAGCATTTAAAAACAAAAAGGGGAATGTAGCTCAAACAATAGGACTTGCATCTGAAAGGTTAGAAAACATTGTGGGAAAAGGAGAAAATGCTAGTTACCAGCATTTTCTCCTTTTCCCACAATTTTTTCAAAATCTGTCTACTTTTCAGTCACTGAAACTCGGGATTGTGTGGTAAAGGGTTCAGATGACCAGAAAGGAAAGAAATCCATGACCATGCAAAAAACGTAGTCTAAGCTTTGATCTACATCATCAGCCATCGTGTAGATATTTTAAACAACAGGCCAGCTTTGAATTGTACATGCTTACTGTCTCTATTTTTTTTTTAAATTGAAAATACACATATCAAACATTTTGTACTCCGCATCAATGCTTAATGATATAAGTAATCCTTGTGCATGTTCTGTGCTGTCTGGTCTTAGTCTACACCATAAACAATAGCCAACTTCTCAAGAAACATGTGTTGTCTTTACAAAATAGCCATTGCCTGATAACCTATGAAACTGGAATGTATCAGTCAAAATACAAAAATACCACTCTGACCAACTGTATACTTACTTGAATTGATACTCCAAAATTATTTCCATCTTCAATCTTTGGGATAAGGAATGATATCCACATCTTAATCTAGAAATATAATAAAATATATGTGTGCGTGCGTGTGTGTGTGTGTGTGTGTATATATCTTCTAACTTATAAAAATAGTCTCATTATTGTAAACCCCCCTTCCCGTTCTACAGATTGATTGTATGGTGTTTAACGGTGTTTTCAACATTATTTCAGTTATATCATGGTGGCCAGTACATCTATCCATGCTTTCCTGGAGTTTCTTTTACCAGTATATTCTTTCCAAGCCACTGGCTGCTTTCCCAAATAACCATTGTCGAAACAATGGTCAGCAGTGAGAGAGGAAAGAATCCTGCCGGATTGGATATGTTGATTTCCTTCAAAATTTTGCCTATTGTACGTTTTGTAGTTTTCATGGTGGGTCACACATCAGAATGAAATTAAAAATAACTAAGGATTGACAACTGGCACCTGATTTAAAGAAAATAACAACATCAATAACTGAAACAAGAGCACTGCATGCAAGCACTGCAGTTGCTTGATTTTGAGTGAAAATTCTAAATCGAATAAGGGGCATAACTGTGTCAAAAATACTTTCAACAATAACAGACATATACTATTATAAAATGCCAAAGTTCTTGCACCATGACACAGATGATCACATAGACAATGCCAGGCCTACAACAATAACTCAATGAGCAAAAAAGGTATTGAATTCAATTTTAAGAGATACCTATGCAGGCAAATGTCCTATTGTTATTCCTAATACTATCAACAGACTAGGCATGGTGTTATGTCTGATCTATACCACCTCACTTCTGTCCTTGTTACTAACCTACTGAAAGCAGATGATTTAGGAATAAAACTCCTCTAGTACATGACATACACAAGCAGAATCATAAACACTGATTTGACTGTCTTTTGAAAGTAATGGTCTATACTTCAATTTTTTCATTAAATCATTATCTGAGCCATTATTTCAAACAGCCAATCAAACTGTCCTCTAAGGATTACTGCTTAAAAGCGCAACAAGATTCAATCAATATAATTCCCAAACATCTCCATCCCATTTAAAGAAAGAAAAAATATGAAGCAATTTGAACACTTTTTTTTTGTCAGAATATCTCATGTCAACTGAAAGTGTAGATTAAAGATCAGACCTCATGTCTTTTCCCTGCCTGATCTTGATCTACATTTCACAGCAAAAGCCCCTTAACTCTTTGCCATGCCACAAAGTTTTAGATTAGTCCCAATCACATTCATTTGTGGACAACAAATTATATGAAATTCAAATGATGGAATCTGTATCAGAAAGGACAGAAAACATTGTTGGAAAAGAAGAAAATAATGGTTACCAACATTTTCTCCTATTCGCAAAATGTTTTAAGAATCCTTTTTCCCTCCAAGTGGTTAAACCTCAGGACTGTTTGGGAAAGAGCTAAGTCGTCCATTGCCTTCAGGCTTCAGTATCAAAGAAAGAATTCAAAATACATACTGTGTTTGAGTGATCTATTAAATCTCTGATGAATGGCTTCAGTTGTTCCGAGATATCAACCAACTTTTTATTGGCTGGCACAACCCCACATGGCAAACATAGCACCTCTGTACCTGTAAATTGTGTTTGTTAACCCTTTACCACACAATCTTCTATAGCCATAATGTAGAAGGCTTTTGAAAACATCGTGGGATAAGGAAGAAATGCTGGTATCCAGCATTTCTTCTCTTTCCCATAATGTTTTTATGACCTGTCAAAGACAAACCCTTCAATTTGAGCAAATTCAAATTTTTCATCTGCACAGGCTTTCAGTACTGACGCCTTCGACAGGCTAAAATTTTGTCACGATCTGGTATAGACTAAACCTTGTTAATATACCATGTTCATTAGTGAGAGCAATCAATCATGGGTAAATTTTTTTGAACAATACACGAAATAAAGTTAATATACATCAATAATTTTTTTCTATAGATAAAGCTTGAGAAAAAAGCAGTATATGGGACTATACAAAGTTGACATAAACATGCATTTTTAGTATCACGTTTTTCTCAGCTTATGATACAAAATGTAAACAAGAGTGTGTAATGCCAGTGCCAATGTGGCTGTGGGCTATTTTTTGTCGAAAATTAAAAGTCGAAAAGGGGTATATAACGGTGTCAAAAGTATTTTGAAGGTTACCCGCCCTTCTGGTATGAGGTTTCCTCCTTTTAATAATTAACCCTTAAACCGCCTTTCACGACAATAGTTGCCTTTGCGGCCAGTGAAGATCAAGATCAGGCTGCACAAAATGTGCAGCCTGATCTTTGATCTACCCTGTCCGCTTTGCTGAAACACTGTAGATGAAAGCAACCATGAAATGGCAATTATTTGGGTCGTATTTCTAAAATGACAGGTTTATTTGGCGCTCTATGGGTTAACATCTAGCCCAAGTTTCAGGTAATACCGTCAGTAATAACAGAAAATTAAGAAGATATTGAAGTTTTGGCACAACTACGAGAAAGTGGACTGGGCTATGACTATGCCTCAAAGATTTCTTTAGAAACAACCCAGCTAAAGAGTAGGTAAAGAACTATCTTGACAATGATTAACCCTTTCCCAAACGACAAATTTCAGCCCCCTTCCAAATTGAAAGCATCTGCAAATGACAAATTTCAAAGCGGTAGACATGAACTAAAGGTTTTTTGACAGGGTAGAAAACATTGTGGGAATAGGAGAAAATGCTGTTTATCAGCATTTTCTCCTTTTCCCACAATGTTTTCAAAAGGCTTCTTCCTCAGGGACGAGAAAACACGGGATTGTTTGGTAAAAGGTTAAATGATCTTTCAGCAATAGCCTTATAAACAAATACCTTGTACTCCATGTTCAAACTTTCTCTTCTTGGAGGTGGGCTGTGAAGAAAGACAAAAATGGTTTTGAAAAACATTCTACACTTCTGCATCAACATAGTTTGATTTCATATTCATTATTCTATTGCTCTATTTAAATTTCAAGGATGCCAATTATCAGTTTGGTCATATAGACCAAATGCAAGAGTATTTCAGTTATATCACAGCACCAGTGAACCTATCTATGAGCATCTTGCGTTTTGTGAACCAGTACTACAGCCTTTTCAAGCCTCTGGCTACTGTCCAAAATAAAGTACATTCTTTTCCAGCCCCTGGCTAATTTCTGAAATAAAAAAAGTCACAATGTTAACTCTTTACTATACAATAAATTTCAGGCTTATCCAGACTGAAAGCATTTGCAGAAAACCAATTCGAACTTACTCAAATGTTTGGGTTTTTCATTGAAAGGTTTAAGAACATTGTGGGAAAAGGAGACAATACTGCTTACCAGCATTTTCCCTTTTCTTACAGTGTTTTCAATAGCATTCTTCAGGTTCATTAAAACTTGGAATTGTGTGGTAAAGGATGAAGCATAAGAACAGGAATGAATCTTTTCACAAAACTTTTCAAATATCCCAAACCCCAAAACAGAATCTTGTTTGACATGTCAACTCACCACATCTTAGCTCTTTACCAAACAACAGACTTTTAGACTTGAAAACATTTGTAGACAACATATCCAAAAGTGGTACAAATGAACTGAAGTTCTTTGGCAGGGTAGAAAATATTGAGGGTAATGGAGAAAATGGTATTTATCAGCATTTTCTCCTTTTCCCACAATGTTTTCAAAAGGCCTCTACCTCAAGGTTGTTACAGCTAGGTGTGATTTGGTTAAGAATTAATCAGTAATCCTGTGCATTATCACATTAGTAAGCTGGACCCTGCTTCCTTCCACGACCAAAGATTCCATTTTTTCCAAAGACAACCCAATCATTCAACCCTTTACTAAACAATTCCGAGATTTACAAGCCCTGAGAAAAAGGCCTTTTGAAAAAATTGTGGGGGGGAAAAAAAAGGACGATGCTGGTTACCAGCATGTTCTCCTGTTCCCACAATTTTTTGTACACTTTCCGAAACCAATTAAGTCATCTGATCCACATTTAATTTGTCATCTACAATAGCTTTGAAAGTGGACTGTTCAAGAATTTTGTCTTTTGGTAAATAAATTTTTCATCTCAAAACATTTTCAAAATGGACCAGTTCATTTGTAAAAATTGTAATAGATGTTCACTGACCTAAAATCAGCCTGAGCTAACCTGCTACCTATTGTAAACTTAATTTTTCATCAACACCACTTTTGAAAACATTGAAACAAAAGAAGAACGTCTTTCTTCCATGTATTAAACAAAAATTCAAGCTGATTATGCACATTTTAACCCTTAACTCTTTACCAAACAATCCCAACTTTTAACGACCTTAAAAAAAGAAGCCTTTTGAAAACATTGTGGAAAAAGGAGAAAATGCTGGTAACCAGCATTTTCTCCTTTTCCCACAATGTTTTCTCTCCTTCCCACTTCAAATTTCAATTTTTGAATCACTTTTTTTTTGCTGTCTGCAAATGCTTTCAATTTGGACTAGTCTAAAATTTTGTCGTTTGGTAAAGAGTTAAACAAATACTGTAGGGACAGGAGAAAATCCAGGTAACCACAATTTTCTCCTTTACCCACAAAGCTTTTCTTGCAAAGACAATATCAGTCATTTGAGCCACATTCAACATATCATCTGCAATTCTTTTGAATTCTGACAAATATAAAGATTTTTTTTTGTGTGTGTGGTAAACAGTTAAAAAAGCCCAAACCTCTTCAAGTCCATTTCCCGCAAGAATGACTGGATCTGGTACCGGTATGTTCAAATCGCTGTGAATTTCTGTCAGTTTGGCCAAACATAAATTCTGAAATGTTGAAATAAAAATCAATACATACAAATCTATAAAAATAACTACAGATTAACTCTCTACCAAAACAACAAAATTTACACTTTTCCATATTGAAACCATTTGCAGAGCATTGATTAAAAGTGATGTTAATAATGGAATATAGAAAACATTGTGGGATAAGCTGAAAATTTTGGTTACCATCAACTTCTCCTTTTTCTCCTCATGGTTGTTTGACCCTTTCCGGCACAATCACTAGGCTAAATGACCCTACAGAATAAGAACTTTGAATACATGGTGGGATAAGGAGAAAATGCAGGTAACAAGCATTTTCTCATTTTCCAGCAAGTTTTCTACCTCTTCATAGAAAAAAGAAATCATCATTTGAGCCACAATTCATTTGTTGTGTGCAAATGCTTTCAATCTGGGCTAGTCTTAAATTTCGTTTTCTGGTATAGAGTTTAACACAGGTTTCTTTAGTAAAGGGTTAAAGGCGACTTTCTGTATTTTTGTTACTGCAAATCAAAAGATAGATAAGTGCCACAAGTTGATACCAAGTTGTAAGCCTTACCTTGTGTATTTCTTCAAGTTCTATTATCTTCTGTGGGAACACATTCTTCACTAGATGTTCTCCCTAGAAAAAAAAAAAGAAAATATTCATATAAATAAAATCATTTACAGTCAACTCTTTACCAAACAACAAAATTTAGGACTCATCCAAACTGAAAGACAACAAAATAAGCCTGACTCAAAAACTGATATTTGCCTTTCAAAGGAAAGACAACATTGTCATTTGTGGGAAGAGTAGAAAAGCTCTAAAGTTCAAAAGCTCCTGCGTGAGGTTTATCAAATAAACTTACACAACTTTGAAAGTTCATGCTCAGCTGAATAAGCATGAAAATAGTTTTATAACCCCTTTACCAAACGACATATTTTAGCCCCTTCCAAACTGAAAGCATCTGCAGACAACAAATTTGAAAGTGATACAAATAAACTTAAGGTTTTTTGACAGGGCAGAAAGCATTGTAGGAAAAGGAGAAAATGCTGGTTACCAGCATTTTCTCCTTTTCCCATAATGTTTTCAAAAGGCCTCTTCCTCAGGGATGTGAAAACACAGGATTGTTTGGTAAAGGGTTAAGATGCTCAGCATTGACCCAAGGGCCAAGGGCATTGCTAGTTCTAATACCCAACTCAGCCTACTTCTTTCTGAGGACTAATGACAGTCACTGCAACAGGATTCATTCCTTGCTCATCCCTGATCATTGTAATGACAGTTACATGTATAAGGGAAAAAGCCAGTGGCTTGCGAAGAATACTGTGTGAAGTACTGGTAAAAGAAACTCTAGGGAAAGCACGAGTAGGTGCACAGGCCACAGCAGTAGTGTTAAACACCATTACACAAAGTAACAAACAAGCCCCCACAGACTGCTTTGTCAGTGGATCAAGAAAAAAAAAAAAAACTTCAATGGGTAATAACTCCCATGGCAGTCAATCAAGCACAAAATTACCATAGAACGAGGGCTTCCATTAAAATTTCAGCCAAACTGAATGAATGCTAGAAGTGGGCACAAAATTGGCACTACAGACAGACAAACAAACAGCCTGATTCCAGTTTAGTCCTGTAAGTAGGATTGTTTGGTAGAGTTGAGTTTGTTTATCAGCACTGCCCATAATAATTGTTCCAAGCCACTTGCTGCTTTCTTAAGAGAGCAACTTCAATACCATGAGACTTAATAGGAAAATAAGGATACCCCATAAAATTAATTTTCTACAAAGCAAAAGTAACAAAATGGTACAATAACACAGGAAAACTTTACCTCTGTTTTGAAAGTATCTTTAAACTCTTGGACCTGAAAAGATCAAACGAAAATTTTAACCCTTTACCACCCGACAGAATTTTACACCTGCTCAAGCCCAAAGCAAAAGCAGACATCCAATTAATTGTGGCTAAAAGTATGGAAGATGTCTCTGAAAGTGTAAGAAAACATTGTGGGAAAAGGAGAAAATGCTGGGTACCAGCATTTTCTCCTTTCCCCACAATGTTTTCAAACCTGTGTGAAAAGTGAAAGCGTTAAACCTAGAAGTGCCTAGCACAATTTCCTCCTCCCCCTTCTCCCTTTTTTTTTTCTGGTAATATAGATCAAGATCAGACTGGCTTTAAGGGACAGTGTAAATGACGCTCAGCCAGATCACAAATTCTAGTGATGGATCTACAATGTTAGCTAGATCTATTTTCTGACATATACTGGCAGTATTTCTTGCAGAGAAACTATCACCTAAAATTTTTTATTGCTGCAAAATCTTTTTGGGGTTCATAAAAATCAACAGAATTATACTGTGGGAGTGCACAGCTGTTTGTGCTGCTTCATCAGAGAACACTACACGGGTTTCAAAAGATGAAACTTCAAGTTTTTAATCTTTATGACAATTTGAAATAAAAAAATTACCAAAACAATACATTAAAAACCCAAATTAAGCCTTAGAGTGTTGAAATAAACCTATCACACAGTTTCATCCTCGAAATACAACTCAAATAATTGCAATTTCATGGTAGCTTTTGTCTACAGTGTTTCAGAAAAAGCAGACAGTATAGATCAAAGATCGGGTTGCACGTTTTGTGCAGCCTGATCTTGATCTGCACTGGCTGCAAAGGCAACTGTAGTCATGAAAGGCGCTTTAAGGGTTAAAACAGACAGAAAGGCTATATACAATTCATGATCAGACTGCACATAGTCAGCAATCTGGTCTTTTGATCTATACTGTCTGTTACTTGTATTTGACCTGTGGTCAAATGTCCTTTTCCATATATTTACATTTGGGTTTTTTAAGCCATTGCAAAATGTTACATTTTTCTGCCTTAGCAACGAAAGAAATGAAACGAAATTCTGCATGGCTCACAATCCCAAGACAGTTTAAAGACAGAGATGAAAAAAAAAACAGACTTAAGACATTATAACTTGATCAGACCTGAACAGCACTATGCTATAAAACCTGCTTTAACTCTTTACCACACAACAAAACCATAGATTTGGCCAAATTCAAAGCATTTGCAGACAACAATTTAAATGTGGCTCAAATGATGGAATTTGTCTTTTCAGATAGGGTAAAAAATGTTGCGGGAAAAGGAGAAAATGCTGGTTACCAGCATTTTCTCCTTTTCTCACAATGTTTTCAAAAGGCTCAAGCATTCTTCCTCTTGGTCGTTAAAAGTTGGGATTGTATGGTAAAGCGTTAACTTTTACAAACTAATCCTAAGTTTTTACAACTCTAAGTAAGTTTTTCTTTTAAACAATTACAGGGAAAAAGAGTTTTTCTATATGGTAAAGAATTTCAGAAAGATAAAAAAAAGGAAAACAAGTGTAACAAAGTCAAAAACAACCAGCTGCAACAAAAAAATTAAACATGGCTGTTTTATCCTTCATCACACAATGTCGAATTTCAACATCCCGGAGGAAGAAGCCTTTGGAAAACATTGTAGAAAAAGGAGAAAAAGCTGGTAACCAATGTTTTCTTTTTGACCGTTTTAGAGTCAATTGAGCCCCATTCAATTTGTCGTCTACAACAGCTTTAAATTCAGAACAGAGTAAAATTCTGTCGATTGGCAAAGAGTTTAACCTTTACCAAACAGAAAATCTTTGGACTTTTCCAAATCCAAAGCCTTTGCAGACAACAACTAAACTGGCTAAATGTTGGAAATTACCGGGTATCTTTGAAAGGGCAGAAAACATTTTGGGAAAAGGAGAAAATGTAGGTAACTGGAATTCCGCCTTCTCCCACAATGTTTTACAAAGCCTCCTTCTGCTAGTTCGCTAAAACTCAGAATTGTGTGGTGAAGGGTTTATATTGAGAAATGACGAAAAGACTTCTGTGTACTGACAATTCATAAACACATGGAATAACTAGAAATTCATTTTAAATCTACAGGTACCATAACTCAATATTTCAAACACTAGAAAATAACGCCGTTTAACGCCGTTTTCAACATTATTTCAGTTATATTACGGCGACCAGTGTACCTAACCATGCTTTCCTGGAGTTTCATTTACCAGTACTCCGCATAAAATACTAGATCTACCACTGCTTCTCAAAACATTTAACTGATTACTTATGTAAACTTCAAAAAGGAACAGCAAAAAGCCCAGTAACTAACTGTAAAAGGAAAGTTACCTTATCCTCTCTGTTCACCACCTTGGATGTAAAAGAAGCAATTACTTTGGGAAAAATATCAAGAGCTGTGCACAATCACCGGTTGCGAAAACCACAAATATGAATAAGTTATTGTTACAAAAGTCGGTGACAATTTGGAAAAGAAAAGTTAATTAATCTGATCGAAAGTTAACATAAAGACTAATTATGGTTATCATGATTTCCTCTGCACCCTAGGTCAGAACTGATACAACCCCGAGTCTCCGGAGATTGTCAACTGATTAAAAGTAAACCCTTTTCCAAACAATCCTGAGTTTTAACGAACCTGAAGAAGACAGCCTTTGAAATATTGTGTGAAAAAGAGATGCTGGTAACAAGCATTTTCTCCTTTTCCCACAATGTTTTCTAACCTTTCAAAGACAAATCTTATCAATGATCATTTGAGCCAAAATGAATTTTTCGTCTCCAAACGTTTATTATGGACAGCTCTGCTATTTCATCCTGGCAAAGATTAAAACTTTCCCATATGACAAAGTTTAGACTCTTACATTTAAAACATCTGCAGATGACAAATTCAACATTGGTACAAATGATCTTTAGCTCCTTGATAGGTTAGAAAACATTGTGGGGAAAAGAGAAAATACTGGTTACCAGTATTTTCTCCATTCCCCACAATGTTTACCAAAGCCTTCTTGCCTAGGGTCAAGAAAATCAGGATTGTTTGGTAAAGGGTTAAAATAAATTTTGAAAATATAAAAAAAACTATTGGTTTTTCTAACTGATGTTCATTTCGTAATTCCTTAATTCTTTTCTCCCATTTACATGACCCTGCAGAAGACAAAGGAGAAAATCATGGAATGCTGGTGAGCAGCATTTTCTCCTTTTCCAATAATGTTTTCTACCCTTTCAAAAACAAATTTCAAGTTTTCAGTCACGTTTATTTTGTCGTCTGCAAAAGTTTTCAAATTAGACAAGTCTAAAACTTGTTTGGTAGAGTTGAAACCTGTTGCCAACAAATTTTATCCGTTTTAGATCGACTCAAATCCTTGACCCCTTGCTCACCATGTTTTTCTGAGCTATCAGGCCATGTCTAGGCCTGTTATTGGTTTTGAACCTAATTAAGTCTTTACCAAACAACAAAATTTTAGACTAGTCCAAATTGAAAGCATTTGCAGACGACAAAATAAATGTGGCTCAAAAATTGAAATTTGTTTTGGAAAGGATAGAAAACATTGTGGGAAAAGCAGAAAATGCTGGTTACCAGCATTTTCTCCTTTTATCACAATGTTTTCAAAAGGCCTTCTCCTTTGGGTCATTAAAACATGGAATTGTGTGGTAAAGGGTTAAGGAAAGAAAAGCCCACTACATTCTCCCCCTGCATCTCCTTAACTACTGGTTAATCTCAAGTTCACAGCCACAAAGGTTATTAACATGGGTTATTTACATTGGGTGCAAAATATAATCGAAGATGAAATATACAGTGGCCACTCAAACCCTGGACCTCTCACTCATTGAAACAGTGCTCCACCACTGACCTGTTGGGCCATCTCTGTCCCTGCTGTCAGTTTTAAATCTATTTGAGGAATAGATAAACCCACTTCATATTCACAGCTTAATAACTTTCTTTTGACAACAAGGAAAACATACTGGTTTCAAGCATTTTCTCCTGTTCTCACAGTGTTTTTTTTCCTTTCAAAGCGAAAAGGTATTACAGTGTTGTGCATTGGCCACACCATTATGGGATTCCTGCAATTTTTTTGAAAATGTACCCTAAAATATGCAAAAGTACAGGCTGTGTGTTGCACATCAGTTCTTCATTTTCTGGTCTCTTTTCTTTCTCCAAGAGATGCACTACAATACTTCATTCTGCTCTGTTCTATATTGGGTAGGCAAATTGTAGACCATGTCTTGTTTTTTTTTCAATAGTTGTCGCATACAGTTTAGCATTGTATTGACTATTGTTGACCAGTCTTTAGGGGCAAGTATAATTAAATGACTGTGTCTCGATTTTTTTCTAATTATTGTCACATAGCATTTCACAATATTTGTTTAAGCAGTCTATATATGCATCATGACATGGCATGTAAATGTTGTCAGCTAACATTGGAAAGTGAAGTGAGGAAACTGACCAGTACTAGCGACAACAATGTAAGTAGCTCTCAACATTAATCTTGCTCTAAATCTAAACAGAAAAATAGTAAATTTGCAGATTGGCTAAGCTAATTCACTTGGTTACAAATGAATGATTCTAATGGGTATGTAAAATGTCAACTTTGTTGCAAGTCTACTTGAATCTTTCAAACCCATTTGTTTGTAATGAGGGTCATAGTAATATACGGACAAGTACATTTTACAGGCATTCATGAAGTCAGCTTTATTTCTTTGTCCCTCTGCTGTACAGAATGTTTCTTAAATTTTACCCAGGGCTACAATGGTGTCCCTCAATATTTTTGACCTAGGAACAACACTGGTATCATCAAATTTTTATTGGTGTTTGTTTCCAGTATTTAGTGTTTGCAAATACTCTCACTCTACAAGTCTAGAATTCATTAATATGTTATACTGTTAACTATTTAATCAGATATTCACTGTTTGAATAGCCCTCTACCATTTCTCTATAAAAGATCATAGACGAAGTCGAAAAGCCGGTATCTTTCAATGACATGCAGAGACATAAGACTTCTTCGTTCTCAATGATCATCTATTTTTCTTCACAACGTATAATTCGGATGCTGTCATTTGGAAGCTAATTCAGTAATTCTAATGTATTTTTCCTCCTAAAAAGTGCAATGTATCATATCATGTGTTTCCGTGCAATTGAAACTTACAATGCACATTTCGCACACCTACCCCACCCACATTATTCTATATCGGGAGTGAAAAATAATAACAAGAATGTGGCTTTCCATATGACAGGGTGTTTCGTTTGGAAGATTGGTACCATAAGTATACCTTTTTTGACGATTCGCTCAAATTTTTGGAATCTTTCGTCATATTAATGTTTTTGATTAAAACAATGTCTACAATAAAAGATGCGCCAACCCCGTTCCGTCTGACTTTTTTTTCCGATTTAGAACAATCGACTGGTACCACTCTTAGGACACGTTTTTATTGGCGGATTTTGTCGCGGTGTAATCAGTGCAGAAAACCAGCATCGTTTATATCACGGCACTATTCGCCGAAGTACCAATTTACATAAAGGGAGATAAGTCCTTAATTTAAAAGAAACACTGTCTGAAGAGATAGCTTTTCTTACATTCAAAATGCGGTGTACATAGCCATATGTTACAAGTATTTCAAAACTGATGTTTTGATGTATAGTATTATTGTATTTATGTATTGATTGATTCACTGACTGACAGACTGACTGACTGACCTGATTTGATTGACTGACTGATTGATAATGCTGATGTCAAAAAAAAATTGAACAGTCATATCACGGCTATATAGATCTATGTTCTGAATTTCTGAGTTTCGTTAGAGCTAGACTAGAGTTCTGTTCAAGTGTCTTGGGTTAAGGACACTCCCAGGAAAAAGCCTGGCGGCTCAAGAGAGGATCAAACCACGGCCATCGAGGTTTCAAATCCCACACTTTCACTGCTGTGCAACACAGGACCTCTTTATCTTAGAACAGTCCTAAAAGTAGTTTTTCCGAAACATACAACTCATCTTTCTTGATTTATACAAGGAAATCTTCAGCAAAGGGGCAGAAATAGCAGTAACATCAGTCATCTAAAATAATGTTGCTGATGCAGAAAAGAAGACGAGGGAGAAGAAGAAAAAGACGTCTGTCTGTCTGTCTGTCTGTCTGTCTTTGCTCTTTCTTACTCGCTATCAACACAACAAACATTCTGTTGCCTAACAACTGCCTTCTCTGCCCTTGAGCAGTGTTTTGATTGGGATATGGATATCCCCGAAGGCCAGGAGCGTAGCTAGCCGTCTATTCATGCGGATTCATGGTTGTGCCAGAGGGGTGTAAGGGCAAGTACCATCAACGGAAAACCTTTCCGGAAGAATGTTTCGCGATTTGGTGCATTCGGCTTGGGACTTGTGACATGCTTGATCTTTGTTGTTAATTATTCTAGGAGATCAGCTGATAAAACAATACACCAGAAGGTCGACACATCAAATATTATCAAAGAAAAATATATTTCTTTTCGTCGGACTATTTTAATCTACGTTACTTTATCTTCCGTTAGGTGGCCCCTTTTTTTTTTCAGCGTACAAACCTCACTCATCAAATATCTATTTCCATTTTGAACTACCAATCAAATGATCTTTAACATGGCGGCGCCCATGTAAATCGCTTAGCAACGACATGAACAATCACGGTGAAGTTATTCACATATATCGATCTGCCAGTGATAGCTCCCAACGGAGTTGATAATTCATGCTAAATATTGAATGTACGATCTGTTTGCCGACGGAAATATTCTTAGAAAGATATCGACAATAATTGTGACTTGTGGTTTCTTTTTTAAGAGTAGCCTTACAATTTTAATAACGGTAAAACGCTGCACTTTCGGCGAAGAAACGTACTGTGTAGGTGCATATCAAGCTACGTGATACAGCCGAGGGACTTGATCACCGGATCATCAGAGTTTTGCCGAATGATAGAAATCTATCATTCGGCATACCTCGGGTGATCCGGTGATCAAATCCCTCGGCTGTATCACGTAGCTTGATATGCACCTACACGGTCATCTTCGCAAGCCAAGGATACTAAGGTAGTACGTAACGAACAAAATGGAGTTAGTATCCTTGGCTTGCGAAGATGCTACACGGTACATTTCGCACATCTCCGGAAGCACACCGCTTTACCGTTATTGAAATTATAAGGCTCCTCTTCAAAAAGAAAACATGAGTAAATTTTCTATCGTTATCTTTCTAAGAATATTTCAGTCGGCAAACAGTTTGTACATTCAATTTTTAGTGTCTTTTATCAATTCCGTTGGGAGCTTTCATCGACAGGTCGATAGAAGTGAATAACTTCACCATGGTTGTTCATGTCGTTGCTAAGCGATCTACAGGGGCGCTGCCATGTTTAAGATCATGTGATTGGTAGTTCAAAATGGAAGCCTCCTTTATACGGACGAGGTTAGATGTAGGTACGGAATCGACCGAGTTGTGACGAGTGAGAAATCTATCTGATATGGGCATGCTCGGTAGACGGAACCGGACTACTTTTCAAGACGGCAAGCGATAAAGCGAATTTCAAAATATACTAAACGTTTACAAAATTAAAACGCTACCTCGCACGATTCACCTAGCCATGGTTAGCTAGTACATAACCTATGCACGAGTCATTTATGAACACAGCCCCTATAGGCTCGGGAAATAGCCCTGATACAATTTTTGTTGTTAAGTCTGAAAAAACCAAGATGCACAAAGCCTGGGATTCCTTAAATTTATATTTTGAAACTCTACACAGAGATTTGCAGTAAACAGTGGTATTTTTAAAAACTATTTTTCCCGTTTGAAAAGATTAAATTTTTAAGAAATTTGAAAGGAAAAAACAGGCTAGATTTGTTTTCACAGAAGTATACCTATTGTTTATAGCAATTTACTCAATGACTGCTTTTTCTTCGGCAGAATTTAGTTTACGCATCCCATATTAATATTTATCCTCACAGGAAAGTGAAACGTCATAGCAGACAGGTCCAACCTTCGAAGAACAATGACATGCGCAGACAACTCCCAGATTTATTTTTTCATATGTTTTTGTGCCGTTGCACCCATAAATACGATTTTCTGTAGTCTTTACGCATGGGTGTAAAAGCTTTTCCACGAGGTCTGTCCATATTCTGTATACTTTTTATTGTCTCCCAAATCAAGTTTCCCGTCGAATGTAAATGAACTGCGCTCTGGCAAAAGGTAGTTTAATGTGTCCCTGTGATGCAATATACCAAGTAAGTTATCATATAATTATAGATCCATAAAATCCGTTTTGCCTTACACTCGACTGAATCTGGAAGTAGAATGGCTCTTTGAAATGCAGAAATATTAACAACTGCAAAAAGTCTCAACTCAACTCACTTCCAAATATAGAATTTTAGTCGCCTCAATAATTAAATAAATAAATAAATAAATAAAACTAAGAATGGCAAAGTCGAAATTGTTAAGAATGATCTAAGGTTCCCTAACAGCGTAAAAGACATTGTGAGAAATGGACAAAAAACTGGTAACCTGCATTTTCTCCTTTTCCCACTTTTTTTCCGAATGTTGTTCCTCGGGGTCGTGAAAACACAGAAATGTATGGTAAAGAGTAAATTAGAAAGTTTTAAGATATTTGGTGGAAAACCAGTCAGAAGAATCACGTGAACAAGATACTCAAGCACGATTATGCTAAATGCGTCAAATCAGACATATTAATTTAAACATATAGGCCATGCTCTGTGAAAAGGGAATTTAATGCATACCAAAAAAAAAGAATCGACCCAGGTCAGTCTGCGCTTTCCGTGCAAGCTGACCTTGGGCTAAACTGTTTGCTTTTGGTCAGTTTTCTGCATTTCCATGGACTTGGAAGGGTCTACCTCATGATTGGAACAGTTGTTTGTTACACAAATTACATTTTATGAATTCATTATTAAATGATGACATGCTTGGTATAATCCTCATGGAAATACATTAAACCATCTTTTGCCAGAGCATGGCCCATATTTATTTCACATCGATTTAGGAACAAGTCCTTGCAACTTGTACTGATCTCTCTCGATTCAGCCCCCACCAAACCACACCAATCCTAGCACCGAATGTGTGGGCCAATAAATAGTCCTACAAGTTGACAGTTTTTACTATAGACTTGAAAGTTTTGATTTAGTTATTTAGCTGGTTAAGGATTAAACCGGTAAGGATGGTTTCAATATTCTGGTTAACCCTTTCCTAAACAACACATTTCGGACAAACCCAAATAATTTGAAAGCCTCTGCAGACGACAATTTGAAATGGGTACAAATGAGGAAAAGTTCTCAGATACGGTAGAAAACATTGCAAGGGGAAAGGAGAAATTACTTGTCACAACCAGTTTCCCTCTTTCCCGCAATTTTTCAAAAGCTTTCCTCAACAGGGTCGTTAACCCTTAGGCTGCTAAGTGCGACTCTCTGACCTTCAAGTTGCGGACAGCGTAGACCAAGATCAAACTGCCCAGAACGTGCAGTCTGATCTTGGATCTACACTGTCCGATAAGGAGATGTTTCTCCCCCAGAAATAACTTTGAAGGTATTATTTAATTCATTCAGCGGTTAACTCTTTACCAGACAATTCCGGGTTTTTACGACCCTGGGAAAGAAGGCTTTTGAAAACATTGTGGGAAAAGGAGAAAAGAGTCTGAAATTTGTCGTTTGGGAAAGGGTTTGCTCTTTTAGTGTTAAGTATATCAACTCGCATTATCTTCCGCTAGGTGGCATTTTTCAAATACATCAGCTATCTGACATGGGCATTCTGGGTAGAGAACCGGGCTACTTTTTAAGGTGGGAATCAATGCAACGAGCTTCAAAATAAAATACATGTATACGTTTACTCTCTAAAACCTACCTTGTACGATTCATCCAGCCATGGTTAGCTAGCATATAACCTATGCACCAGCCATTTATAAACATAAGCTCCTATAAGCCCCCGAAAAGCCCCGGTATAAGCCCAGCAAGGTGGGGACGTTATTTCTGTTGTCAGTCCGTTGCACAAATCCCGGTTTTCCCAGACCCTTTTAGTCTCTGACCACTTCCTAGTAACGAGACCAAAAAACTGCGCATGCGCACTCGTGTAGGGCAAAAAGACCAAATAAAACAGTGGCAGATTATTGAAAGTGTACACAAAATTGTTAAATTATGAGCGTTTATGTAAAAAGCTTACTCCCAGAGGCAAAGAAACGATAATCAGACTAAATTACATTGTATCTGCTTAGGGTTCATTAACGTTGAAGAAAACGATCCGTATTTTAGTGACAATATAAGACGAAGACTTATAAAAAAAAAACGCGTCGCTGTTTTGGGTTGACGTTATCATCAAAGGAAATGTTAACCGACCACAGGCAGTAACAGACAAACCCCATGAAGCATGGGCTGGAACACTGCGGGAATTGGAAAAATGCATGTTACCAGAATTTTTACCTTTTGCTGTAGTGTTTAGCCCATTGATGTAGGGTCGTTAATTAAGACGAGGGAGAGCTAGGTAAAGGGTTTATAAAGGGTAGCGATCTGATATATCACATACTTGTTAGTTTAACCGACAATACAGTGGATATTTTAGTTTAATTTCAATGGTGAAGGGTGTAGGTCGAGATCGGCATAGTTCATGCTGTTACCTGTAATATTTAGAGAGTGTGTATTGTGATCAATTTCATCATGAAACAAATTTTGGTGTAGACGTGTTTGAATGAATGAATGAATGAATGAATGATCGAGGGAGTGAGCGGATGGATGGATGGATGGATGGATTAACTACCGCACGAACGAAGAACGAACGAACAACTGTATATTGCCCTGTTGTCGTATGTGGCTGCTCTTTCAATATTTGCTTTCCACCAGGGATCGGTTGTAACATGTAATTTGAAAACATTCCTTTTCCGAAAACAATGTTGGAAAAGGTTGAAATAATGTTTACCAGCATATTCTCCTTTTCTCACAATGTTTGAAAAGCTTTCTTTTCCCTTGGTCGTTAAGACTTGTGATTGTTGGGTAAAGGGTTAAATGGAAATTGTAACAGTAATTAGTAGAGCACATTGTATACGGGGAGGCATTTTAGTGTGTCATATACATGATAATGTAGGGAAACAATACGGACCTTAGCCTTAACCCTTAGCCTCCGTTACGTGACGGTGATCTTGAATTTACTTTGCGAAAATCATAATGAGAAATCTGTTTACACATGGGGGTAGCGTGGTCTTGAAATACAGTTACAAATCCTAATTATGGTTTAAGTAACACTGATTTATGACATAAACTTAAAGCGAATTCCTGGCTTGTGCTGGTCAAAAATATAAGAACGGCAGGATATGGGTCAAAAATTAATAACATTAAATGACGATGGTCAATAAAATACAAAACATTAACGGTGAAAAAACTCTTTAAAAAACACACGAGATCAAACAAATAATTTCAATAAGATATACGAGGACGCGTTTAGGGGATGTTTTAACCAACTCGTCATGGAAATTGCGGACGTTTTAACCAAAAGTAGTGCGTTTTGACTCTAGGACGTTTAAGCGAGATACTAATTTACTAATCTGTTTGTACATCCCGGTGCACAGCATGATAACGGCATCCTGTAACACAATTAATCTTCACAGATTTTAATCAATAAAATCTTTCGACAAAGCTAAAACATTGCGTGTGAAAATAGCTTTCAACAGTGGCGATATTAAACTTTTTGCCCTACAAACAGTGCGCATGCGCGAAAAATGGAATTCTGGGATCGTATTTCCTTGGTAACGAATGGCGTTGTAAAAGGGTCAGAAACTGTTGACAGAGATTTGCAGTAAACAGTTGGTATTCTAAAAAAAATATTTCTCCGTTTGAAATCATTTCGTCTTCTAAGAAATTTGAAGCGAAAGACTGGCTTGATTTTTCCAGAGACGTATTATTTATTGCCATTTTCGCCTGCACTTTTTAAGTGGCAATTTACGCGCTGCGTATTGATATATGTCCATTTTTTATTAAGTGATGCGTCAAAGCAGACAGGTCAATCTTCGAAGAATTTGACATGTGCAGACAACGTATCAACTAGACCTCTTTCGACGGCTGAGAATGCAATCCACTGAAAGTCAGAACTTTTTTTTTTTAAACTCATAGGCTTGACTCTTCAAACGGACGACATAGATCCAAGATCAGACTGCACTTTCCGTGCAGTCTGATCTTGATCTAAGTTGTCCGCAAGAGACCATGTTTTCCTCTACGGCCCTCAAAAGGTTAAAGGTTTTACTGGGGGTCATCTATATAGATCACAAAATATCACGCTTCCGGCGCCGATCAGGTTATTTAACATTCCAAAACCGTATTTCTCGAAAGCTGTATCTCCATAACTAATACAATATTATTATGGCAAACTAACGTGACCAGAAATATCAAGGAAAAAATGACATCATGATAACAAAAGATACAAGCTTAACCCCACACCAGACGACAAAATCATAGATTTCTTCCATATTGACAGAATTCGCAGACGACAGATGAAACGTGGCTCAAATGCTGGAATTTGCCATTGTAAGGGACGCAAACGCTGTGGAAAAAGAAGAAATTTATGCTGGTTACAAGCATTTACTCCTTGACCCATGATATTCTGAAATGCCTCCTCCTTCAAAGAATCATATGACAAAGGTATAAAGTGGCTGACTTGTTTACTCTATCTCACTGATACTCAACTTTTTGCTCTGCCACGGAGGACATGTGTAGCATATATGTTGTTTGAACGGCATAGAATTTAGATCAGACTCAGATGCAAAAAGGCCAATCTAATCATAGGTGGGTTTGCTCTTTCATTCGAGACTCTTACCGAAAAGTGTCTTCGTTGGCTGTAGATTGAAACTGAAGCCACTGAAAAAGACAGAACTATTTATTATGTGGTAAACAGGTCAAATTTGGTCGTTAGGCATATTTGACTCATTTCATCCATTTGCTTCTTAACTACAAGACATAAGTAGTGTATATAGAGGTGCTTCAGAAAAAAAGGCCTCACAACAACCACCACACATAAATAACCCCCCCCAACCATCTCAACCACAAAAATTATAAAATTTTTCTTTAGTCACACATCAACCACAAAACCACAAAAAACAACCCCCCAACCATCTCAACCACAAAAATTATAAAATTTGTCTTTAGTCACACATCAACCACAAAAACAGAAAAAACAAACCCACCCTTAACCATATGGCTAACCCTTATCCAATCAACCCGTCCTTAAGATTATAGCTAGTCATTAAACAATATAACAATTTTATGTAACATTAAGCATGCTCATAAAATTAACATAAAATGGGTTAACAAGTCAATCTAATGAAGGTCAGCAAACAAAATGGTAAACCTCCTTTCTAAAATATTTTTTACTTAAATCAATTTTTATTTTAAAAAAAATTTTGATTTAGCTAGCTAACCAGCTAACCGGCTTATGAGTTTGTGGGCGGCTTAAGATTTTAGTAAAAAAAATTTATTAAGAAAAAAATTTCATTGCGTGCGTGCGTTGATTAAAAAAAAAAAAAAAAAAAAAAAATTATTAAGAAAAAAAATTTCATTGCGTGCGTGCGTTGATTAAAAAAAAAAAAAAAAAAAAAAAAAAAAAAATTTATGAAGAAAAAAATTTCATTGCGTGCGTGCGTTGATTAAAAAAAAAAAAAAAAAAAAATTGTTAAGAAAAAAAATTTCGTTGCGTGCATGCGTTATAAAAAAATTAGCGTAACGATGCATGCGTGTTGATATAAAAAAAATAAAAAAAATTTAATTAAGAAAAACCATCTCATCATGCTAACCGGCTAACACATCAGCCAGACAATCACTTACATCTGACAATTGCTTAACCTTTTATCTCCCCCATCAACCAACGCATCATGCAATGGCTAACCGGCTTATGAGTTAATGGGTGGGTTAAGATTTTGGTAAAAAAAAAAAAAAAAAAAAAATTTTAAAAATTTAAAAAAATAAAAAAAATTTTTGAAATTAACTTTTAAAATTATACAAAATAATATATATCATAAAAGTAAATAGTATATGGTATAAATATGGAAAATAATAAAATGGTAAACCTTAAACCCATGTATGAAAGATTAAGTGAATTGCGTGAAGAAAATGAAAGAAAAAGAGCAGAGATGGCCACAACAATAAAAGTTAATTATGGACAAGAATGGAAAACGTTTGATGAAAAAACACCAAGAAGGGTAAAAGATTTAATGATTGATGAAAGTATAAAAAGGGATGAATTGTTTAATACAGCATATAATAAAGTAAAGGATGAAATAGTTCTTAAATTTGATTATCATGTAAAGGGTATCGTAAATGAAATTGTTAATCATCTTAAAAGTGAAATTGAAGATTATTTTTATGCAAGAAAAAATAATGAAGAACTAAGAACATTTATTGATGAAGAGTTTGAAAATAGAGGTTTAGAAATTTACCCCTCATCATCACTTTTTAAAGAGCAAACAGATAAACTTATGTTTTCTTATATTGAAAGCATGAAAGAAGAAATGATTGAAAAATTTAAATTTTTAAAAAATAAATTTTAAAAAATAAAAAAAAAAAAAAAAATTTATTTTTATTTGTTAGAATAAAAACAAATAAAAATTTTTTTAACTAAAATGTTTTAAATAAAAATTGATTTTTTTGTTAAGATGCATAAAATGATATAAAAAATGAGTGTGTTAAATAGATTTAAATCAATATATCAAGGGGAGTGGTTTTTATTTAGTTTAAGCTACAAGTTACTTTTCAAACACCACAAATTTTACAAAAAAAATATGAAGGAAGTTATCTTTGATACTGGGGAACCCGAATTGCCTTATGTAACATATGATGGTTATGAAAAAATATATTATGAATATAGCAGATTTATACATGAAAACCCAAACACGCATTTTTGGTTAAATGTATGTTCTGAATTTACATCACCAGATGAAGAACCAAGAAGATTACAACTAATAAAAATACCTTTTAGTAAATTTAACAATGGAACCACCTTTATTAAAAAATTAGATGATACTATGCGTTATGTTGGTAATTTTGTAGAAGAAATTTATGAGTATGGTGATGGAAGAGAAGAAAAACTATTTATTTATTTTGAAACAGAAGAAGATATAAATTATCCACCTTTTGCTAAATTATCTGAGCTTATTTTTCCCATTTTTGACTTAAATAATATACTACAAGATGAAAATGAAGATGAAAATGAAGATGAAGAAAACCAAAATCCGGCTCCATCTTATACTAGAGAATTTTTACCAGAAGAAATAACAACAATATCAAATACTTTTTTTCAAGAAAGTGATGCTGGTCAATTTTGGGAGAAAAATAATGATTATTTTAGTCCAGGACAATATGTAATACAATATGGTTATAATGGACTAGAAAAAATTTATAAATATGAAGAACCAGAAGTTAATGAAAATAAAAATAAAACATTTAAATATGATACATGCATAATTTGTCAGGGTAACCATCCAAATATGTTATTTTGTAATTGTGGCCATCTATGTATGTGTAATGCTTGCTTTAAAATATATGCTAAAAATCAATGTCCCGTATGTAAAACTGAAAATACAATAATCAGAGAAATATAATTTATTTAAAAAATTATATTTCCCATGAATACCATCTAATGGGAAAATAGTTCACTCATGCTTAATATTTAACCTTTTACCAGCTTAAATAATTTTTAACAGGAAATATCGGGGGACGTATTTATCCAAGGATAAATTCTGTGAACCCCAAACACAGAGAGTCTTAAACTTTGATATTCCTACCTCAGTTAATGTTGAAAAGCGTTAAACTAACTTAAAAATCACCTTTAACTCTGTTTTCTATACCTTAGCATAAGAGAAGGTATAGATAAAGTAAGGTGAGTCATGTCACTACCATGATATAACCATTTTTACATGCCTCCTTACCGAAAACGAAAGAGGAAGTTATTTAATGCACAACCCTTTAACTTTTGCTTAACACACCAAAACTGAAAATGGTAGAACATTATAATATTAACAAACATTTTTACCCTGTTTTTTTTAAAAATGTTTAACTTGTACAATAATTGTATAAAATACTTATTATTGTTTTTTAAACAGCAGCCTTACAACATTGTGTTTTTAACGTGTAAGAAATGTATTGATATGGTATTAACTTACAGGTTGTTAGACCGTGCCAGAGGTTGCCATGTTGTTAGTGTTTGCTAACTTACGGGTTGTTAGACCGCGCCAGAGGTCAGCATTTTTGGTTTTAACTTACAGGTTGTTAGACCATGCCAGAGGTTACCATTTTTTGGTATTAACTTACGGGTTGGTAGACCACGCCAGAGGTTACCATGTTGTTAGTAATAACATTCTTACAAAATCAAAGATACAACAAAGAAGTAAGACTGCTTTATTATCATAAATAAATTATATTTTATACAATTACCATATTCAGTTCATTTTTAGAAAAAAACAAAGCAAAAAACATAGTTAATATCATAACATACTACCATCTCCCTCAAAAGTCCAGTCTAAAGTGATTATATGCGTAATACACATTTCAAAATATTGGAAAAAGTTGTGAAATACTATACCACGTGATATTGGAGTGTGTATCGATAAAACCCTTTTTTAAAATATTTAACCCTTTACTGGGTTAAATATTTTTTTTACAAGTCCAACTCTATCAGTATCGACACATGTGCGTGTTTTGCGTTGGAGTTGTCGGACCTTGATATAAAGTTTATAGTGTCACATTGTTTTACTTCTAAAGGCTGAGGAAAAACTATACAACTACATCCTTTTCCCTCCTTTTTTACTATGGAGTAGTCAGCCTTTTCAACTCCGTTTAAGGATATGTTAATTTTTGCCTCTTCTTTTAGGTTACCACCAACTGTAACAACCTGTAAAGACCCCCTTATAATTCTGCCCGAGGCTGCCATGCAATAACCTCCTAATTCATGATGTATTCCCGTGCTTCCATTGCCGAAAGAAAACTCATAATTACCATTTTTTAATCCTCCTTGTTGCTCAGCATGAACGCTTATAATGGGTTTAAAGCCTATTTTTCCATCCACATAGGATTTTGTCACTAAATCTCTCTCTTCTACCGGTGTTGCTACATTTTTTAGGGAAAAACCTTGAAGATTTACGTTAGCTACTGCTGAGAAACTCCCATTTGGATTTTTTATGATAGCTCCACCATTATCAACGTAATTTTTATTGGCAGCGGCGCCATGTTCAATAGGATTTGGTAATCCGATAATCGAGTGGTTCATCATGTTTATTTCACCAGCCATTGAAAAAGAACCGTCTTGGTTTTTTGTTAAAGCTTTTTCACCCGCAGTAGCAGCCTTAATAGCGTTATCTACGTAAAACTTATTAGCGGCTTCGTACTCTTCTAAAGGTGCTTCGACGTTGTAAATTCTTCGCCCACCCATAGAAACGTCACCACCTGCTTTATACCGCCTTCCAGGACCATAAACAAAGGCTCGATTGGCAACATCTACGTAATTTTTTGTTGCTGCATCCTGTGCTTCTGCAGGTTCTATAAGATTTGATATAGTATATTCTTTCATATTTATATCTGCAACAGCAGAAAAAGTACCATCTTGTTGTTGAACTATTGCTCTACCACTGTTATCTACATATTTTTTTGTAGCAGCTTCACTCGGTTCCTCAGGGTCAGCTATATTTTTTATTTTATTAACACCCATGTTTAAATACCCTGTAATATGGTATCCTCCATTTTCATCTAACAGCCCTGAGTTTGCATCAACATAACTCTTAGTGGCAACATCCTGAGGATTTACTGGATTACTAACCCGTATTAATGTATTACCAGCCATATTTATAGAACCGGTAACGGGGGTTGTTCCATCTTTACGTAAAAAATTAATACCTATGTAAGCGAGTGACACACCATCACCATCACCACTTGTTTTAACATCATCTATTCTTCCAAATTTATCAACAGGCATAGTTTTTAATATTACTAAAAAAGTTTATTTAAAACATTTTGAAATTTATTACCTAAACCCAACTCTTTAAGAATGAACAAACATAAATGACCACAAAATACTTCCCCTGCATGTTGTAATTGGTCAGTATTGTAGTGTATTGGCCTTTTTAAATAATCTATAATTTCAATAGGTGGTTGAATACCATAACTATCAAAATAAATTTTAGTTTTACCATCTTTATACCAGGCAACCCAATGAGTTCCTGGACCGTTGGTATCATCAAGATTTAATATACCACATTCTTTATTTTTTACTTTTTTAGGTAGAGTGTTACGTAAAAATATTCCTCTAAATTTTTTTATTTTTAATTTTTTTGCGGCATCCTCAAGCTCAAAATTGCTTAAAGGTTTATTTGGTAATATTATATTATCAATTAAAATATCTTTCATTTTTTATATATTTAAATATTTACAATAGCACTATTATCAACCCATGAATTAAACTCATCAGAATAACCTTTCCACTTTACAAGAGATTTCTTTTTTCCCTTTTTAATAACCTTTTCTATTCTATACAATTCTTGACTCGTTTTTTGCAGTTCAGGTTCATAAAAGGAACCTTTTATTTCTTCACCATTTAAATCTTCAATTTCATATGTTATAGGTGATATATGTTTTACTTCTGAAACTGTAAAAACCTCTTCAGTCCATCTTGTGGTATAACCTTTTTCAAAAGTCTTTTTCTTTTTACTTATCCTTACTTTGTCACCAACAGAAAACTTTGGTTCGATATCCTCCCTTACTTGATTATAATCAGGATACAATGTTTTCCAAACTTTATTTTCATTCTTCTCCTTACTTGCTTCAGTTGGTGTCATCTTAATAGAAGAATGCCTCGTGTTGTTATATTCTTTAACAAGATTTGGTAACACGTTAATATAAACATTTGTTGAGTGAGCAGAGAAATACTTCCACATTTTTTCTTTCATTGTTCTAATCCATCTCTCAACAACGCTTGATTTTTCCTCGTTTTCAGTGGAATATAATTCAATCAAATCTTTAACTTCTTTGTTATAAAACTCTTTACCTTTATCCACCCACATTTTCTCAGGTTTTCTTTCCTTAAAAATACTCTTCAGTGCAATAGAAACAGATTTTCCTGTTTTATCTTTTAAGGGGATAAGATAGCCATATTTTGAAAAGATATCAATGACAGCAAGAAGATATTTTACACCACGATTAAGTTTAGAAAATGCTTGCATATCTACTAAATCTGCAGCCCATATTCTATCGATACCATTTACTCTAACTCTCCTTTTCTTAAATTTTCTTTTTATTGGTTTATGTAATTCTTCTGCTAGCGTTATATTTTCTGATTTTTTTTTTTTTAATTCCCATTCCAAATCTTTTCTTGGTTCCTATCAATGAGGAAACCAATCCTCTTTCCATTCTTTCCTTAATAGTAGGATTATAAATACCTTTTAACTCTTTAAGCATATTAGCATCACAAACAGAATTTCTTGTTGCCGTATCATCATGTTTAAGATAACATATATCATGATGATATGCTGCTTTATCAACACGATTTACAGGTTTTGACCATTTTTTAGGTGTTAAATCAGGATTTAATCTTTTCTTTAACTTGGTGCCTGGGCCAGTAAAATTATGACCTGGTAAGTGCATTTCAACAGGTAAGTTATTGATAACCTTGTTTAACAACGAACCACCCTCCTTATCTTTTTTAATAAACTGAGTTTTAGTTGTTCCACATTCACTACATTTACCCTTTTTCGTATTTCTTCCATTTTTACTTACACCATAATTTAAATCAGTTGTTTCAGTTTGTTTTTTACACTTAACACAATACATTTTTTATATTAAATTAAATTTTTTAATATAAAATGGATACTGTTAATTTATCATGGAATGAAGCATTAGCAAAAAGATTTAACCACCCCCTTTTACCAAAAAGTATCAGAGGTTTAATAGTTGGTAAATCTGGATGTGGTAAAACTACACTATTACTTAATCTTTTGTTACGCCCCAACTGGTTAGATTATGATAACTTATGTGTTTTTGGTAAAAGTTTGTTTCAACCAGAATATCGTATATTAAAAAAAGCATTTGAAGAGGAAATACCAAAAGAATATATATTAAGATTATTTTCATTTAAGGATGAAGTACAAAATAATGACATTTCACCTTTAGCATTAGTTGAAGAATGGGCAAAAACAATTAAGGAAAAATCAGATATTAAGTGTGGGTTTTTTGAAAATGCAAGTGATGTTCCAGACCCAAGAGAACTAAATGCACAAAACAAAAACTTAATGATTTTTGATGATTTACTTTTAGAGCGTCAGGGTAAATGTGAAAACTACTATGTAAGAGGAAGACATAGTAACGCTGATTGTTTCTATTTGTCACAAAGCTTTTTTGAATTACCAAGACGAACCATAAGAGGAAATTCTAACTTAATTATACTTTTTAAATTGCCAAAAAAGGACCAAGTAAATATTTATACTGATTATGTAAGTGAAGATATGGAACTTAATGAATTTAGAAATTTTTGTAAAAAATGTTGGAATGAACCACATGGTTTTGTTGTAATTGACTTAACAAGTAAAGCAAACAATGGTAAATACAGACGTGGTTTTGATAATTTTTATATGCCGACAAATTGTTGAAAATATTAAAATTATATCTTAAGCAAAAGATATAATTTAAATCATATTAAAAACTTTAATTTTAAAATAAAAAATGCAAGAAGAATTACTAAAACAAATAGTAAAAAACACAGACCGTAAATCTTCATTTCAAATTATCGTAAGCGATAACAAATCAAATTTTAAAACAAGATTTACTCCACCCCTTCAACTTGAACGTGATAAAAAATATGAAGTAGCTTTAGTCAATCTTGAAACTTACTATTCATTTCCTAATATTACTGATAGCAACAACATTTTTATTTATTCACAAGATAGTGGTAAAACATGGGAAAAGATGAAGATACCGACAGGTAGCTATGATATAGTTGATATCAATGATTATATACAACAAGAAATGAAGAAAAAAGGACATTATGACCAATTTAATGAAGAATATTATATTTGTTTATCAGCAAACACTAATACATTAAAATCAGTTTTAATTCTTGAAAATGGATATCAGGTAGATTTTAATCATGAAAACAGTATTGGAAAGGTATTAGGATTTAGCAGAGCAAAATATGTTCGAGGGTTTCATGAAAGCGAAAATTTAGTTAATATCTTAAGTATTAATAGCATACTTGTTAATATTGATTTAATCTCAGGTAGTTATGTTAATGGTTCTCAAAGAAACACAATTTACAGCTTTTTTCCAGGTTATAAAATAATAGAAAATCCAGTTAATCTGGTATATCTACCTTTAACATTAGATGTAATACATGATTTAAAAGTAACGCTAACTGACCAAGATGGAAACGTATTAAATCTAAGGGGTGAAACATTAACGATTAGATTTCATATAAGAGAATCACGTTAAATATAAAATGACAAATTACATTACAGTTAAAGTAAATATAACAGAAGGGCAAAAAAAAAAAAAAGCTACAACATGCTGTTAAATCAAGTTGTCCTGTAAGTATTAGATTAAATCATGATGACCTAACAGGTGAAGATTTAATAGCAGTAACCGGGTCACAACTAAACAAATTAAATAAAGCATTAGAGAGGGGTAAAGGGGTAACCATTAGAATGACAATTAAACAACTTAAACACAACATGAAAGTAGAAGGTGGTTTTTTACCATTAATTGCGGGTCTCGCATCAGCTGCGTTACCCGTATTAGCAAAAACTGTGTTACCTGCTTTGGGAGTTGGTGCCTTAACTGGTTTAGCTTCAACAGGAGTTCAAAAAGCAATGGGTAACGGATTGTATCTTAAGAAAGGTGGTTGTATATGTCAAGTTGAAACTGATGGTGAAGGTTTATATCTTAAACCATATAGGGGAAAAGGTCTAAAATCTAGGGGTGAAGGATTGTATTTAAAACAAGGTGGGAAAATTTATGATGGAAAAGGTCTTCTTTTAGGACCAAATAGTCCATTTGCTAATATTCCTATATTAGGCGCAATTTTGTAAATTAAAAAGAATGAATGTGTATAAATTTGGAAATAAACCTAAAATAATTCAACCAAAAACTATTTTTTGGAACCCTGTAGAACTTAAATATCCGGCTAAAAAAGTTAATCCTGTTACTTGGGATGTTTTTACTCAACAACCTTTAATATTAAAAGGTGGTGAAACTAAAACTATTGCTTTAGGTTTTGGTTTTATGATGAGTGAGGGCGTCGTTTTAATTTCTCTATCTTATGCTCTAAAAACTAATCAAATAAGTATAACAAATGAGGTAGTGTTGGAGGAAACCCCAGATGTGGTTACCACAATTACAAACAACTCAAGTAAGCTAGTAAAAATTAATGAAGGTGAATTTTTGTGTCGTCTTTACTATTCTATTTAAAAAAATAGTTATAATTAATAAAATGGAACTAAAAAAGATTTATCCGGAACTACCAGAAGTACGAAATATACCAAATGCACCATCATTAGAACCAATACTATCAGCAGAAGACAATGGTCAATCCTTCAGGCTACAAAAAATATCACAAATTCAAACATTTCTTGAAAATGAAGTTAAGGTTAGAGAACAGTTAAGTAAAAAGTATTTAAAGATTAGTAAGACAACTGATAATATTGAAGCTGGCTTAACTGTTGTTGCTTTAGGAGCAGGAGCAGGAGGAATTGGTTTACTATCAACTGTGGTAGCAATCCCAGCTACAATAGCTTTAGAAGGTTGTGCCTTAGGCCTTGGACTTGCTGCAATTGTTAGTAAATTTATAGTTAGAAAAAGCCGAACAAAATCAGAAAAACACCTTCAAATTAAAATGCTTGCTGATGCAAAGTTAAATACACTATTTACTCATATATCTAAAGCTATCAGTGACAACAAAGTAGAACATTCAGAATTTACTTTAATTATGGATGAATTGGAAAAATATAAGGTAATGAAGGAAGAGATACGAGTTAAGTCAAGGAAAAAAAGCAAGTTAGAGGAACAGGAGAGTTTAATCGAGAAGGGGAAACAGGAAGCACGGGAGGAATTTCGCAGACTAGTAGAAAGAAACAATGGAACCCATTAAGACTAAAACTAAAACCACCTAAGTTTAAATGTTCTTGTGCTTGTGAGATAGATAATACTGAATAAATTAAAATAATTTTTTTACTTAAAAAAATGCCTTTTATAAATGTTGATTACAAAACAAGAGATAAGATGGTAAAAGATTATCTTTTAAGAAAAAAACTGGTTCGTGATAGGTTACTTGCTGAGAGAACCGGTGATATCGAATTGCAACAAAATCTAACTAAGTTTTTTAAACCCTTAACTAAATCACAAAAGGAGATACAAGAAGAGGCAACTAAAAAGCTTGGCATGTACCAACTAGAAGCAGCTAGAAGAATTACTGAGGGATTGGCACCTATTAGGGAGGGAATTCAACAATTACCAGGAGTAATTAGTGAGGAATTGGCACCTATTAGAGAGGGGATTATTCATTTACCTATTCAACTTTCTAAAGAAATGATGACTAGTCAATTATCAACTGCAGAACTTCCTTCTTATCACGAAGTTGAGATAGAAAAAAATAAAGAAGAAATTAAACATTTTATTAAAGTTTTTAATGAAAATTTTACACAAAAATATAAATATGATTTTGACAATGTTCTTAGAATAGTTTTTGATAAAAATTTTGGTATATTTAAATTTGGTAATAAAGAAATTTTTTTAGACCCGAATGATAAAGGTTTTTTTTATTTTGAAGAAAAAAAATATCCTGCTAGTGATGGGTTATGGGAATTGATTTTATCAAAAAATCCAAAAAAATTTACCAAAGAAGATTTAAGAAATTATCAAGAAATGCTTTATTTAAGTGATATTATTTTTGAGGATAATAATCGAGAAAGTGGTAATTTAAAAAACTATGGTAATGAAGAAAAATGGAACAAAATAATTAATCCTGTTATTGAATACATTTTTAAAGAAATGGAAACAACTGGTAAAGGATTAAGAAAAAAGAAAAAAACAACCATTGTTATACCATCAGACCCAAACGCACTATTAGAAAGGTTTGACCTTTTAATGTCTAGCAAGGATGCGGGTCACACAGGTGTAAAAAATGAGTTGGTAAGTATTTGTGATGAATTAAAAAGACAAAAAGTATTAAACGCAAAAAGCTATAAAAAGTTAATGTCTATACTATAAAATGATTACATCACAAAAGAGAGGAGTTAAAAGAACTTATGCTTATGGTGGAGCTGGTATATTTGATACCTTAGCTAATTTTTTAAGTAGATTTTTTACAAGTGGAGCGGTTAAGCAAATAGCAAGTTCCGCAGTTGATGTTGGTAAAAGTGTGGCTAAGGAAGGAGCAAAGAAAGCTTTAGAGGCAGGTAAGACAGCTGCGGTTGATGCTGGAACCAGATTAGTTAAAAAGGTTTTAACACCTAAATCTAAAAAGATTGTTGAAAAATATAGCCAAGTTCCAACCATACCAACAATACAACCTGTTGAACAAAATGTAAGTTCATTGATTGATGGTGGTGCCGTTAATATACAAACAATGGTTAAGAAGTTAAACAAAAAAAGGGGTAAAGGGATAAAAACAATATAATTTTTAATTTAGCTTAAGTAAGTATTACATTGAATAAAAAATATGACAAAGCTAAAATTTAGATTAACAAAATATGAAAAATACAATAGTAAGAGAATTGGAATACTTTATGCTCAATTTAAAATTGATAAAGAAGATGAAATTGTTGAAGTAAATAATACAAGTTATGATTATAAAAAGGTTATTTTAAGATTGACTCCTGAAAAAGCTGATGTTGTTAAGGAGTTTGAAGATGAAGTAAATCAATATCTAGAAGAAAATGATATACCAAAGGTAACCTTACTTTATGGTAATAAAATTTATCCAAAAGTAAGAAAAAATGTTAATGTAGAAAAACTTAAAACTATTAAACTTAAGGGTGTTTATGTAAATGAAGAGAATAAATCATTTCCTCAACTATGGTTAGAAAATTAAAAAACAAAACACAATTATAATTTTAACTTAAAAATTATAAATGTATATATAAAAAATGGATATTTTAAATGTTAAAGCACCAATTTTAAAAGATGATAGTATTGATGAATATGAATGCTTTGAGTATGAACCTACCATAGGAACCAATTTAAACAACGATGGGACTAATATTAGGATTGATATAGGAAACAAGGATGTTTTTCTTCATCCTTCTGAATCATACTTAAGTTTTGAAGGTGATTTGTTAAGAGATAATAATGCTCGTTATGATAGTGATATTGCAAACGCTAATGATAATTTGGTATCGCTAACAAATAATGCAATGATGTATTTGTTTAAAAGTATCAGATACCAACTTGAAGAACAAGATATTGAGTATATTAATTATCCTGGTTATGTTAGCACGATGTTGGGGTTGTTAAAATATCCTGATGATTTTTCTAAATCACAAGGTTTAAACCAACTTTGGTATAAGGATACCGGTCTTAGAGCAAATAGAGATACTAATAGTGGATTTAAAGTAAGAAGAGATTGGATTTTTAGTTCAGACCCGGTTGGTTCATTTAACTTTTGCGTTCCGTTAAAACATATATTTGGTTTTTGTGAAGATTACACCAAAGTTGTATATGGTATGAAGCATAGTTTAACCTTAACAAGAGCCGATGATGATAACGCAATTTTTAAAGCTGCTTCAACCCTAGATGGAGGTGGAAATCCAACTAATAATTTTAGAGGAAAAGTTGTTTTAAGTAAAATAACTTGGTTTATGCCACACGTAACACCTGAACTTGGTAATAGGTCAGAACTTTTAAAATTTATTGAAAAGAAAGAAAGATTTCCTGTTGGATATAGGATGATACAATCAGATACAATAGCGGTACCAAACAATACTAACTTTGCTTGGAGGCTAGCAACAAAATCATCACCTGAGGTACCACGTTTTATCATTGTTGGTTTTCAATCAAATAAGCGTGATAATCAAGAACAAAACCCAGCTATATTTGACCACTTAAATATAAGAAATATTAAAGCTGTGTTATCCACAAAACAATATCCACATAATGAACATCAAATAAACTTTGATACAAATCTAATTGGAAGAATATATGATGAAGCCGCTTTATTTAGAAAAAAGTTTTACAACATGGATGAACTAGTATCAAATCCAAATATTAATCCTGATGATTATAAAAAACTTTTTCCCTTGTTTGTATTTGATGTATCAAAGCAAAGTGAAAGAATTAAGTATTCTGTAACTGATATTCATATTAGAGCTAGCTTTACAGCTAATCCAGGAGCAAATGTTGAAGCATATGCTGTTTTACTTAGTGATAGGTTAATTAACTTTCAGAGTGATGGTAACAAGATGACAGTTGTATATTAAGTAATTTTTTGTTTAATATAAAAAATATGCTAAAGATTGCTGATTTTAAAAAGATATTAACAGATAATAACATTAAGTGGTATTCCTATTGGAACAAGAAAAAATATATTGATGTTTTAAAAGAGCATGGATTGTATCCTGAAGAGGAAGAAAAAAAATATTTAAAAAAAGTACCTAATTATGATAGATTAAAAGATATAGCTAAAAATCCTAAAACGGTAATATTAAAGAATGTTGAAACTGAAGAAGAAACAACATTTCCATCAATTTACAAGGCAAGTAAGTTTATTGACCGTTGCCCTCAAACGATTGAAAATTGGAATGGTAGAGTATGGAATGGTAAATATAAAATTGATATTCAATAATTTTATTATTTTTTAAAAAATAATAAAATTTGACTTAAGGAAATTTATTTTGTTTTAAAAATTATGACGATGAATTCTTTTTCACGAAGATTTATCAACAGATTAACAGATGCTAGTCAAGCGATTGCATCTAATTTATATAGTGGTGCTCAAAGGGTTGCCTCAGCAGTAATTCCTCAGAGTGTTAGAAGAAGAGTAACTGATTTTACTAATTGGATGACTGGCAATGTTCCACCAGAGCAGATACCTCAAGTTTTTAATCAGATTACTTCAAATCTTAGAGAACAATACCCACCATATCCTCCAAGACCTCCACGTGTACGAGAACCATTACAACCAAGGGTACCACCAAGAAGACATACCTTTGAATTAGTGGAAGAGGCTAGTGCATTTACTGGATTAGCAAAACAACGAGCAATATATGGATTTGAAGGGATTGGTCCAGATAATTTTTTAAATGGATGTAGAAATCCTATTACACACTATTTAAGCACACATAGAAATATAAAGGTTAAGCTTGTTTTTATATGTGAATTTAGAAGAGAAAAACATAATGTAAATTCAGATGGGGAGCAGTATGAGTATAAGAAAGCTTACTTTCATTCTTCCGATTACGAAAATCTAAGCATTATTTTAAGAGATACAGATGTTGATGAAGAATATACTACTATGTGTGAAAACATAATGGAAAAATTTGTAAACTTTGTACGTAGTGGAAGTGGATGGGAATTTCTTAGGGTTATAAAATTAATTTTGCTAGCTGTAGAATCTAATCCACTTAGTGGTTCAGCTGGTTCATTCATTCCCCTTCCTGCTGGTCTAGTGAAAAAAAATAATAGAAATGGACTTGTTAATATCAAAAATAAAGATGAACATAACTGTTTTCAATATTGTTGTATGAGGATAAAATATTCAAAGGAGGATAATGCTCATTTACCTGATAAAAAATTAAAAGAACAAATAAAAGAATTAAATATGCAAGGAATAGAATGTCCTGTTAAATTGTGTGATATTAATAAATTTGAAAATCAAAATCCAGATTTTTCTATTGTCGTTATAGGTTATGATGAGGAAGATGGATTATATCCCCTTAGAAGACAAAGAAAAGAAACTTTTAATAGGAAATATTTAGTGATTCTTTTGTTAATAAAAAATGAAGAAGGAAATAGTCATTATGTTTGGGTAAAAGAACCAAGTGCACTATTAGGTTCAAAAATAGCAAAAACTCATAAAAAAATGTTTTTTTGTTGGAATTGTTTTGGTCATTTTTATAATGAAGATAAATTAAGAGACCATCAGGAAATTTGTTATGGAAATGAACCATTAAAAACTGTGATGCCTACAAAAAAGGAAAGTAAAATAAAGTTTAAAAACTGGATGAAAACACAGTGGCTTAACTTTGTTATATTTTATGATTTTGAATCGATACAGATACCAATTCAATATGCACCCATTCCTAAAAATTGTTCAACTATAAAAACTCATATGCATGTACCAGTTAGTTATTGTATTTATGTAACTGGTTTAAAAGGAATTTATGAACCTGATGTAATAGTTTATAGTGGAAAAGATGCTACTAAAAGGTTTGTAGAAGATATAGAAAGAATAGTAAAAGAAATATTTCTTCTGCCAGAAAAGAAAATGATACCACTTACTGACAAGGAAAAAAAGAAACATGAAGAAGTAGAAATTTGCTTTATATGCAAAAAAGGATTTGGAAGTAAATATGATTTTGAAAGTGATGAAGAAAATGAAAGTGATGAGGAAGATGTTAGTGATGATGAAGAAGAAGAGAAAAAAGAAGAGAAAAATGGATTAGAAAAAGTGCGTGACCATTGCCATTTTACTGGTAAGTATCGAGGAGCGGCACATAGTAAATGTAATTTAAAATTTAGAAAGCCTAATTTTATCCCAATTTTTGCTCATAATTCAAGTAATTATGACCTTCATTTATTTATTAAAAATTTAAGTGAAAGTGATGGTAACATTTCAATCATTCCAACAAATGAAGAAAAATATATATCTCTATCAAAAAAGGTAAAGGTTAAAAGTTATTATGATAAGAAGAAAAAGAAAACGGTTGATGTTTTTAAAGAAGCTAGGTTTTTAGATAGTTATAAATTTATAGATGCAAGTTTAAGCAACTTAGTTGATGATTTAGGAAAACTAGAAAATTTTAAAATTTTAACAAAAGAATTTAAAGATGAAGAAAAGTTAAAACTACTTTTAAGAAAGGGTGTTTTTCCATATGAGTGGCTTGATTGTTTTGAAAAATTAGAAGAAACACAATTTCCACCTATAGAGAAATTTTATTCAAGCTTAGATGATGAGCATATCAAACCTGAAGATTATGAACATGCTTTAAGGGTGTTTGATGTTTTTGAATGTAAAACTATTAAGGATTATTTACATCTATATAATAAATCTGATGTTCTTCAATTGGCTGATGTTTTTCAAGCATTTAGAACACTTTGTTTAGAGACTCACGGATTAGACCCTGCTCACTGCTTTACATCTGGTTTTACATGGGAAGCTGCATTAAAGTATACAAACGTAACGTTGCATGTAATTAGAGATATTAAAAAATTTTTAGATGTAGAAAGGGGGATTAAAGGAGGAACTTCAATGATTGTTAAAAGACACTTAAAAGCAAATAATAAATATTTAAGTAATTTTAATCAAGAAGAGGAAAGCAAATATATTATATATTTAGATTGTAATAATTTATATGGTGGTGCAATGTGTGATGATTTACCAACTGGTGGGTTTAGATGGATGACACAATCTGAATTAAAAAATTGGAGAAATTACTCATGTATTTTAGTTGTTGATTTAATTATTCCTGAAAAATATCATGATAAATTTAAAAATTATCCTCCTGCTCCAGAAAGGAAAAAAGTTGATGGAGTTGAAAAATTAATATGTGATTATTTTCCTAAAAAATTCTATACTATTCACTATAAAAATTGAAAACAGTATATTGACCTGGGGTGTAAACTATCAAAAATACATCGTGGTTTTAAGTTTAAGGAAAGCAAATGGTTAAAACCCTATATTGATTTAAATACTCGCTTAAGAACAGAACCGGGGATTAGTGAATTTAAAAAGAGGCTTTATAAGCTGTTTAATAATGCATTTTTTGGTAAGTCAATGGAAAACTTAAGAAATAGGGAAAATGTCTCGCTTGTTAGAAGTAGAAAGCAGGCACAAAAATTTATAATTAAACCAAACTTTAAACATTTTACAATATTTAATGAAAATTTAATAAGCATTCATATGGGAAAAACAATGGTAAAACTTAACAAGCCCATCTATTTGGGGTTTTCTATTCTTGAATTAAGTAAAACTACAATGTATAAATTTCACTACAACTATATTAAACCTAAATATGGTGATAGGGCTGAATTAGGACCAACAGATACAGATAGTTTAATATATGAGATTAAAACAGAAGATTTTTATAAAGATATTTCTGATGATGTTGATGAATGGTTTGATACTAGTGATTATCCAAAAAATGGTCATCCTTCTGGTATTCCTGTTGGTAGAAATAAAAAGGTTGTTGGTATGTTTAAGAATGAAACAAATGGAAATGAAATTTTAGAATGTATTGGTTTAAAACCAAAAATGTATAGTTATGACATGGATGATAAAAACTGTTGTGCAAGCTGTGGAGTAATTACTGAAACAAATGATGATGGGACATGTAAGGTAAAAACTTGTGGTAAACCTAAAAAATATGTAAATAAAAAATGTAAGGGAATTAAGAAAAATGTTATTAACAATGGAATTACTATGGAACATTATAGAGAGTGTTTAAAAGCAAGAGAAAAACAATATTGTTCTATGAAAAATTTAAGAAGTTATAATCATCAAATTTATACGGAAACAATAAATAAAATATCATTAAGTGCAAATGATGATAAAAGATATATTTTACCTGATGGTATTAATACATTGCCATGGGGTCATCGAGACATAGAAAAAATAGAAAAAAATATTAAAAATTAAAATATTTTTATTTGTTTATTGTAACAAATAAAAATAAAAAATTTTTATATATAATAACGCATTAGTATATCTGTTTCACCATCTTTATTTAAAAAATCAGTTAATGAAATTTGAGCCATTCGCTCAAAAAATATATCATTTAATTTTTCATTTGATTTTTTTCTTTTACTGTGAACAAATGGTATGCCTGGAAAATTAGAATTTCTACCAAATAAAAAAGCTATTTCATAATAAAATTGTTTTGTGTTACTTTTTAATTCTTTACTTAAAAGAAAATATACAGCAGATTTAAATCTTTTAGCCCTTCTATTTTCTTCAAGATTTGGGTATTGTAATAGTGCTAAAGTTTCCTCTTTTATATTTGGATTTTGGAAATAATAATCTATAAGATAGCCACACTTATCATTTATACATCTATTTAAATTTTTTCTTTCTTGTCTTGAGAGTTTATTTAACACACTCATCTTTACTATATTTTAAATCAACTTAACAAAAAATTTTCAAATTTTTATTAAATAAAAATTTTTTCTTTTACTTGTTAAAAAATTAATTAATATAGCAAAAGCAAATGGTGTCATTAACATGATAATTAATATTAATTTTATAAAATTTTTAACCTCCATTTTTTTATAATATTACTTTATACAACTTAACAAAAAAATTTCATAATTTTATTTTTTTTTTTTTTTTATCAACGCACGCACGCAATGAAATTTTTTTTCTTAATAAATTTTTTTTTTATCAACGCACGCACGCAATGAAATTTTTTTCTTCATAAATTTTTTTTTTTTTTTTTTTTTTTTTTTTTTTAATCAACGCACGCACGCAATGAATTTTTTTTCTTAATAATTTTTTTTTACTAAAATCTTAAGCCGCCCACAAACTCATAAGCCGGTTAGCTGGTTAGCTAGCTAAATCAAAAATTTTTTTAAAATAAAAATTGATTTAAGTAAAAAATATTTTAGAAAGGAGGTTTACCATTTTGTTTGCTGACCTTCATTAGATTGACTTGTTAACCCATTTTATGTTAATTTTATGAGCATGCTTAATGTTACATAAAATTGTTATATTGTTTAATGACTAGCTATAATCTTAAGCACGGGTTGATTGGATAAGGGTTAGCCATATGGTTAAGGGTGGGTTTGTTTTTTCTGTTTTTGTGGTTGATGTGTGACTAAAGACAAATTTTATAATTTTTGTGGTTGAGATGGTTGGGGGGGTTGTTTTTTGTGGTTTTGTGGTTGATGTGTGACTAAAGAAAAATTCTATAATTTTTGTGGTTGAGATGGTTGGGGGGGTTATTTATGTGTGGTGGTTGTTGTGAGGCCTTTTTTTCTGAAGCACCTCTATATACACTACTGACATACATAGTAAAATTAGTGTTGCATCTCCTGTGTTTTCACCGGGTTTGATTTTCTGGCGTGAATGATGTGAAATAGGTTGGAAATTAGAATCAGGCTGCTGCATACACCAACAAACCAGTCTGTTGCCTCTGAAATGAAATGAAATGAGGTATCCTTTGACCTCGACGATGGTTATGTGGGAAAGCAGCCAGTGGCTTGGAAAGAATATTGTGCGGAGTGCTGGTAAAAGAAACTCCAGGAAAGCATGGATAGGTGCACGGGCCGCCGTGATATAACTGAAATAATGTTGAAAACGGCGTTAAACACCATACAATCAATCAGTCAATTTGACTTCAGCATTGTTAAATTTTGGACCATAGCGTGCCTATAACAGAGATTTTGACAGTTAATTTGATTTAATTCTTTACCAGAAGGACAAGCTTTTAGATTCGTCCACATTGAAAACTAAATGAAGACGAAAACCAGCATTTTCTCCCTTTCCCACACTTTTTGTAAACGCCTTCTTTCACGGCGTCGTTGAAACAGGGGATCGTTTGATAAAGGGTTCAATGATTTCACATCTATATGAGCTATGCTCTGTGAAAAGGGGGTTTAAAGCATCTGCAAACACTATCGACCCAGGCTGACCTGGGTTGAAACTTTTTGCTATTGGTCAGTTTTTCTGCATGTCCAAGAACCTCTTTACCGAATGATTTTATGTCAGTTGTCAGACATAATGGATTTTATGGATTTATAAGTATGTAATGACTTGCTTGATATCATGAATCACGGAGACGCATTAAGCCCCTCTTTGCCAGAGCATGGTTCATATGAGCCGTGCTGTGGCAAAAGGGGGCTTAATCCGTTATGCATGGTTCCAAGCAAGTCATCACATAGTCATGGATCCATAAAATCCATGTTTATTAACAACCGACTGAATCATGTGGCAGACTTGTCTTCGGACATGCAGAAAAACTGACCAATAGCAAAAAGTTTCGGCCCAGGTCAGCCTACGCAGACTGCGTAGGCTGACTTGGGTCGATACTTTTTGCAGATGCATTAAGTCTCTTTTTTACAGAGCATGGTTCATATATATTAGATGTGTATGAGTATCCGTATTGTTACTCAACCCTCCCTATCCATTAGCTGCTTTCCCTGATTAGCCGACCTCTGAAAGCTCATATCTCTATATTTGCCTCTTCGTGGAAGATGTAAGTCTATCACAGTTATTTCCCTTCCTCCATTAGAGACAAGATGATACATCACTGGGCTTTTTCCTTTTTTTTTTTTCGGCGTAGCTCAATATGCTGGCTTTTGACCTACTTTTTGGTACTGATAAAAAATGAAAAAATAGAAATTCGTGATTGGTCAAATATGTAGACGTGTTTATTCTAAAGGCCCCTGTGGTAAAAAATGTAGGCATGTATATTCTAACAGCCCCTGCCGATTTGCTGGCAAATTTACGCCGTCTATCTTTCAAGAAAGTATGCTTTCAAAGATTGAATCCGGAGACTGAAATTTTGTATCTCTGTTGGAGGTGAATACTTTGAGGGAACAAAATAAAAATTTTAGTGAAACCTATGAAGAATCAAATTTTAGGTGCTTAGATGCATCCATGTTTGAACATTCCTCGTATTAAAACTAGAATTAATGTTGTAAACAAAACGTTGCAACATTGATTTTAGTTTAGTATTCTCATGTTCATTTTTTTTCCACAAGTGACTGGAACTTTGACCAAGCGTAGGTTGCCAGACTTTCAATTTAATCGCCCTGCTATTATATGGTACGAGTGAAATTTATCAGTATTTTATACACAGAATTGTTTACATCTGGCCGCTATGGGTCCTTTAATGGGAATTATGAAATATGTTATGAAACACCAATAACACGCATGTGCCAGCTGATTTTGATCAGCCAACTTCATATAAAAAAAAAAAAAAAAAAACGCGTATGGCAGTGACAGTGAAATTTTTCAATAAGCAAACAATGTACAAAATATTCGTTGCTGAACTGCGAAGTGTCTCAAGAGTAAAGAATATTACTAGTAAAGAACTATTACAGTTGGAATGTAAAATGGTCATAAACTCCATTGGATGGTGTTCGCTTATTGCATCCCGCAGACGTGACTTGCACGGGAATTGACTTACCCAAATTGAGTACCATCGTAGGGTTAACGATGCACAAGAACAGAAAAGAAATTATAACAAAAGGTCTGCCTCAGCTTAAACAAACCATTGAAATATGGAAAACAAAGTACTTAAAAACTTTCGGGGACTTATTCATTGATATAATAATAATAATATTAATAATAATCATCTCGAGAAGAAAAGACTGAAAAAGCTGTTGCAAGAGATTGATAAAACAGAATGAAAAGGATCTATTTAATAGAATGTAAAATGTAGATAGAAATTATGTTAAGTAATCAAAGGCCAACAGGCTGAGAGAACAGAATGTAGACTGTGGCCAGAATCTACTGACAGAAAAAAATGAAAACCATGACTCAGTGAATGTTACTAACAGAACAATGTTAACTGTGACCAGAAGTGGAATGTAAGCTATGATTCTAAGTTGCTGACAGACTATAATGTAAGTAATGATTGGAGGTTGCTGACACGTCATAATGTAAGCTATGGCAATGAACATAATGTAAGCTATAGGAGGAAGTTGCTCACAGGACAGAATGTAAGCTATGGCAGGAAGTTGCTGACAGAACATAATGTAAGCTATGACAGGAAGTTGCTGACACAAGATAATGTAAGCTATGACAGGAAGCTGCTGACACAACGTAATGTAAGCTATGGCAGGAAGTTGCTGACACAACTTAATGTAAGCTATAGAAGATAGAACTTTGCCGACAGAATAGAATGTAAGCTGTGACCAGAAGTTGCTGACAGAACAGAATGTAAGACATTGCAGGAAGAGGCTGACAAAACATAATGTAAGTTATAGTAGGAAGTTGTTGACAAAATAGAATGATATAATTGGAAATTGCTGACAGAGCACAACGTTAGATGTGGCAGGAGTTTGCTGACAACATACTGTAGGCCTAAGTAATGAATGGAAGCTACTGACAGAACAGAATGTTAAGTATGGCATGAACTGGCTGACAGAAGAGAATGTAAGGTATGGCTAATGAGAAAACAGATCTCCGGGATGCAATATACCAAGCAAGTTGTTATATAATTGTTGATCCATACAATCCATTTTGTCTAACAACCAACTGAATCATAACGTAGACTTACGCCTTTGACATGCAGATAACTGACCAATTGCAAAAGATTTGACTCGGCTCAGCCGGAGCGATACTTTTCGCAGATGCAGTAATCTCCCTTTTTTATAGAAGATGGTTCAATTTAAGTAAACTTCCCCCTTTAAAAAGAAATCAAAGCTAAAATAAAATTTGGCCAATCATTTAACCCTTTCCCAAATAAGCCCTGGTTTTCACGTGTCTGCAGTACAAGTCTTTTGAAAACACTGTGAGAAAAGGAGAAATTGCTCGTAACGAGCAATTTCTCCTTTTCCCACAGTGTTTTCTACCCTTTTTGAGAACTTCCTGCCATTTTCATCAAATTTAAAATTGTCGTCTGCAAACTCTTTCAATTTGGACCAGTCCAAAATTTGTCGTTTGGGAAAGGGTTAAAGGGTTTAAATGTATTTTTTCATCGCCATGGTAGATCTATATCTTGCTGATTAAAATGGACAATAAACACTTAAAAGATATCTAGCAAAATCCTTGGAAGCATTTTCTTTAAATTGTAAAACTGCATTGAACAAGCCCCCCCTTTTTTTCCCCCCAAGAAGAATCTTCATATCATAGAAAAATATTTTTTTTTTTAGTCTAATGTCCTTTCCTGTATGTGTCAGTTGTAACAGTGTTTGGGAATTAGAACTACAGTGTATGCAGAGAAACGGGTTGATCTTACTTACGGTAACTATTTTCCTAAATCCTACCACGAAACATGAGCAGCTACCAACCAACATTGGCAGTAAGTCATAGTCAATGTCTTATCAAATATAAAAATGAGGAAAAACCTAAAGTAATCATCCTTCCCACATTTTCTGTGGGAGAATTCTCTTGTGGTCTTTAAATGTCCAAATTAAATAATCTATTCATTCAGGTTCTATTGTTTTTGACACAAATTTTCATATCGAAGCATGATTAATAAAAATGCCTGATCAAGATTGTCACGCAACCAACACCATCTTTTCTTCTCGTTTCATGCTTATTCCTGTAATAGTTTTGTCTATAGGCCTATATAATGTGTCTCCGTACATTAAAATACATACATTGTGAGGAAAAAGTCGTTATTTTGAATTTTTTTAGTCATACTTTATCTCAAATACCAACATATGTATAGGCCTACATGTCAGATCCTATATTTGTTTAACTAGATCTAGTCCAGATAGATATTTTTAAACGAGCCTCTAGCAAGCTTAATAACCTTTTTAAAGACAAGTTTGATGAAATTGTATCTCAAAAGAAAACGAATGTCAGATTCTTTTTATCATGTAACCAATATCGCACGAGATGCATGTATATAGGTAATAATATGCAAAGCTATTCATACACGTGCACACGTTGGAAATTCCACGAATAAAAGCCGACGCAATCCCCTTTAAAGGTAGAATTAGATGACGTCATAGTTGACGTAACATAATGCTTATCTCAAACGTGTGTAAGAAAAGAAAACTCGCAATGGCCGTTCACACTGAAAATAAGGGTTGAACATTACACGTGTGACAAACAAGATCATTTTCTATTAGTTTTTTTAACACACCCCAAAGATTCTCGATGGATTAAAAAAAAAAAAAACCCGACAATCATTTTTATTCGTGAATTAGGTATATATGGCCGACGTGTCCATATTCACTTTGAAAAGAAAAGATCTACATCTTTTAATAATATTGAAACCCAGTGTTATTTATCACCCAAATGAATATGAATATGAAACACTAATTGTGTTTAGACCTTATTTATTTTCCATCTATTTAAATCAACACTAACCACGCTAACAATAATTTTCCGCTAAACGTCATGAAACTTCGGTCCAATGGGGATATGAAAGGGCGAGAAAATGCTTCCATCGCAAAAAGAACTGCACAACTCCATTATATTTTCACCAAAATAAAGCTCTTTCATCACGTCTTCAATCATTGATTTCACGGGCAACTAATCTAGATGGATGAATTTTAAAATGAATCGTTAAAAGTCTGAATGAATCGAAAGTTTTTAGGAATTCCAGAATGAAAATGAAAATTTAAAACCGTTAGGAATTGTTCGCTAGTACCCATTGCCTGGTATATTTTTGTGCCCGATTCTATAGTAAAATTGCCAAATGAACGCATAAAGGCAAAATGTGGTGTCCGTGGTTGTGAGGTAGAGCGTCGGCCTCGTAATCAAAAGGTCCTGAGTTCGATACCCGGGAGTGGATGTCAACTTTGGGACTGTTCATTGGCCCACACATTCGGCGCGAGCACTGGTGTAGTTTCCAGGAAGCAGAATCGAGAGAGATTAGTATAAGTTGTAAAAACTTCTTTCTCAATCGATGTAAAATAAATATGTTTAAACTAAAGTGACATGAAAACCGTGAATTAAAAATGGGACGGGGGGCATTAAAACAGATCGACACTTAGATCTATAACTATGTACATTATATATGACCCATGCTCTGGCAAAATGGGGTTTAATGCATCTCCGTGATGCATGATACCAAGCAAGTCATCACATGGTCATGGATCCATAAAGTCCATTCTGTCTAACAACAGGCTGAATAATTAGGTAGACTGGTCTTTCCATATACAGAAAAATTGACCAATAACGAAAAGTATCGGTCCAGGTCAGCCTGCGCGGATTTTCCAGTGGCTTGGAGAGAATAATGTGCTGAGTACTGGTATAAGAAACTCCAGAAAAACATGGATAAATGCACTGGCCGCCGCGATACAACTGAAATAATGTTGAAAATGGCGTTAAACAGCATACAATCAATAATGTTTTCCTCGTTACAATGTTAATTATGTACAAAAACCAATCAAAAATCAATTTTTTTCACGACTTTTCGTTTGACTGGGTGACTTCACATATCAATATTTCAGCAGATTCCAAGAGCAACGATACCCCAGTATGCCCACCAGGTGTCGTGCAGGTGTTGCTGCTCATGGCGGTGTACACCCGATATTGACTTGCATTCCGTGTCTGTTATATGTTTTAGGTAAAATAAAGAATTACCTCAAGATGAAATACAAGGGTTACCTTATTTTTGACTCTACATATATTTTAGCATTATTGGTCTTAGCAGCAGAGGACAGTAGAGTCGGAGTATTATGTTATTTCAAACTTATTTCTTGGCGAAAAATATCTCTTTATCGGACGGTATAGACCCAAGATCAAACTGTTCGCAAAAGGTCAGTGAGTCGCACTTAGCAGCTTAGGGGTTAAATTCCCGAAGTATTTTTACACTTGTGGTTTTTGTAAAATAATCAGTTAGGTACAAAGGAACAAATTTTAGATAGATGATTTTGAGCCAAATATTAGCTCTCATACTAACCAAATTGACTATACGCATATACACCTGTAGGGAACTTTATTAAGACTTATTTTCACAGGCCAAAAAGACAATTTAGTGTAGGAAAAATACTTACAGTACAAATACTAGGGGATGAAAACAACCTGTTTCCGCCCCTACTAAAAGTTCGGAAGAGGGAGAGGGGAAAAAGCTGTAGCCATTGTTCCTTTGCTGCTAATACAAGACACGAGAGATAAGGAAAGCTAAAATCGTTTTCCTTCTAAAAAAAAACAAAGCAAACAAGTTTTCTTTAACTTTCCTTTTAACCCTTTACAAAACGACATAATGTTATACTCAACTAAATTTGCATTTGCAGACGACAAATTAAAGGTAGCTAAAATGATGATTTCTGTCATTGATAGGATAGAAAACATTGTGAGAAAAAGAGAAAATGCTGGTTACCAGCATTTTCTCTTTTTCCCAAAATGTTTTCAAGAACCTTCTTCTCCAGGGTCGTTAAAACTCGGGATTGTGTGGGAAAGGGTTAAAGCAGAAGCCCCCCCCCCCCCCCCCCCCCGGGCAATATTTTTTCAAAGTTAAGAACTGTCAACTCAAAAAGGGTAGGTAAAATTTCCATCGTTACTTTTAGGACTGTTCTACAGTTGACCTGCGCAACTGGGATGGCATTAAATCGTCCACATTTTCAAGATAAATGTCACTGACAAACACAGTATTGCGTAAGAAGAGATAGACTATGTAACAACAACAACAACGAAAAAAAACCAACCAACTTGTCAAAAATAGTGAGAAAACCTCTGATTGAAACACAGAACCTGTCTTACTATGCAAATAAATGGAAACGGCGGCAGTGTTCCTGAAGCCTATGTCATCGACAGGTACCCGGTTAATGAGAGGTGCTTGGCAGGTTTAAGCTGAAACTGACGTGCCTCTCCATGAATCTATATTGACAATAATTTTATTTCACAAAAACAGTCAGCTATCATTGACATAGGAATAATTCCTGAAATATGTTTATCTTATAATAAACTGTCAGCACCATCAATACGGTGCCATAACCAAATAAGCACAAATATACGTTAGACACAAAACTATATTTTCTGGTGGTAAATTGTTCCAGCGAATCCTTCTCAGCCCTTTACCAAATATATCAGTGTTTTCTTTTACCCCAGGGAAGAAGGCTTTTAATAACATTATGGGGACATTATCGGACTGCGCAAGCTGACATGAGTCGATACGTTTTGCAAATGCATGACTCTGTAGATGAACGTGGCTCAAGTCATAGGACCGGTTTTTTTATAAAAGGAAAGAAAACAGTTTTGGAATAGGAGAAAATGCTGGTAACCAGAATTCTCTCCTTTTTCCAAAACATTTTCAAAAGATTTATTCTTCTTCAAAATTGTTAAACAAACATGGAATCATTTGGTAAAGAGATGACCCTTTATCAAACAACATAGCTTTAGACTTGCCCAAACTGGGAGCATTTACAGACGGCAGCCTGAGACTAAAAAAAGTGAAAGCAGTCTTTTGAAGGGAAGAAAACATTGTAGGAAAAGGAGAAAATGCTGGTTGCCAGCATTTTCTCCTATTTCCACAATGTTTTTAAAAGACTTCTTCGTGGTCGTAAGGAACATAGGAACGTTCGGGAAAGAGTTAATCAAAATAGATTTGCGTGACCCTTTTATTCCACGTGGACAGTGCTTTTGGTTCGGTTTTCACAATTTCGGATGTGGAAAAAATGGAAAATATTGATATTTCTTCGTAAATTAATAGATTGCGTGCGACAGCCTTTTTTCTTTTATTCAGAGATTTGATCATCAATTGAACCAGTTCCTGCCGAGGTTTTAAAGGGGCAAAATTAGATTTTTAAAGTTTATTGTAAAATGTTGATAATACTACAAACTATACTTTTCTCTGAACGCGTAAAGAAACTGAACGATTACATTCAGCAAAGTTTCCCTTTTAAAGGCAGAGTAGCTGTCGAAAGTAAAAATTTACCCGTGTTAATATGCCTTTAGATTTAAACCACACCATTTTAAAGTATGCATTTAGATTTAAATCACGCCATTTTAAAGTATGAACATTGTTATGAAGATGACTGTCTGTTTTAGTGTTAGTCGCTGACAAATATGAATCTTAAAACCAAGTGAAAAGTAATCACTTGATTGGACGACGTGGCAACTTTTGACCTACTTTCAAAATTCTTTTTTCTTCCAGCGACTAACACTTCCTGCCGTTTGCAACCTTACATGTATTTTGTGGAAAGTGTAAAGCAGGGTCAGCTTTTACAGTCTGATCCTGAGCTACGCTCTATCGGTATTTTCGGTAATATTAACCCTTAGTCTGCCTAGCGCGACTCACCGACCTTTTGCGGACAGTGTAGATCAAGATCAGACTGCACCGAACGTACAATAATAGCTTGTCATCTTCACAATTTGTTTGATACTTATAAATGGTAGGATTTAAATCTAAATGCAACATGACTAGTCATAACATCCACATTGTTTATTTTTGGCCGATACTTGGCCTTTAAAGAACGAGATGGTCATTCTGCATGTAGTTTTTACTCGACCGAATATAATACAATATCACATAAATTACAAGCGCTATTGATTATGTGATACTCTCACATGCATTAAACCATTTACCGCAAAATGCCGCCTTTTAACGACCCTCGGAAAGAAGTCAGCATTTTCTCCTTTTCCCACAATGTTTTCTGCCCTATCGAAGAAAAATTGCACCATTTGTGCCACACTGAAATTGTCGTCTGCAAATGCTTTCAATTTGGACAAGGGTAATATTTTGTCGTCTGGTAAAGGGTTAAAAAAAGTAGCATGAAAACTGAAAATAGATAAACACACTACGACTATCATTACAAGGAGATACTGACAAAGACTTATTTTTTACACTTACTTTTTTGTACTTACATATAGTTTACAAAGTACTTGCGTAATCCATACAAAAACAGGTTCATTGAATAGTTTAAGCAAAAATAAACAAAAAACAGACGAAAATATAAATAGAAAAATAGATAATCAAAACAAAACAAAACAAAGAAAAAAACTACATTGGACAATTTTAACCCTATACGAGTCTCATTGCACTCTCATCGGTCTGATCTTGAATCTACACGGCTCGATATGCTGCGGTTTTCAGAAATAAATCCCTTTGATTTCGCAATATTTGGATCAATATTATTGGTTTTAGATTTTATTTAAAGGCCCAAGAGTGGCCAAATATCAATGGAGATGTTAAAATGCATTTGAAAATAAATCAAATCACTTAAAAATATGGAAAATATGGTGAAGATGACAATCTGTTATTGAGTAGTCGGTTCAAGTGTTAGTCGCTGGGAAAAAAAAAATGAATTTTAAAATGAGGCAAAAATAAAACTGAAGATAGAGTGACCCTGAAAACTTTTAGCCTGGGTCCGTATTCACCAACCATTCTTAAGAACGTTCTTTGTCTTGTTCTCCAAAGTTTTCTACATTTGAAAGTAACACAACTTCTGATTGGCTAAACCAAATGGTTTAGCCAATCAGAAGTTGTGTTACTTTCAAATGTAGAAAATCTTGAAGAATAAGTCTAAGAACGTTCTTAAGAATGGTTGGTGAATACGGACCCTGGTTCTAAAATTGATTTCTTTGCCAGCGACTAACGCTTGGACCGACTGTACAGTCAAAGATTGTAGCTTCACAATGATTTCTATACTCATACTTTTAAATGGTGTGGTTTAAATCCAAATGCACTCTAACACCAGCTTTGTTTACTTTTGGCAGCTATTGTTACTTTAATTACAGTTTATTTTCAATGTCCTTTTTCTAACATTGTGCTTAGATACAGTTGGAAAATTTGGTATGAACACTGAGGTTGGAGTTTAGAGAGAGAGAGAGACAGAGAGAGAGAGACAGAGAGAGAGAGAGAGAATGAGAGGACTGTTTTTCTGTTTTTAGGAAAAACTGAAGCATCATTATTATTCATTGACTGAATTAAATATACGATTCTTTCTCGGACAATTCGCCATTTTTTACAACAATAAATGACAATCATATCCCAAGTGTGCTCGAGACAAAGTGGAAAAAGTGCGAAGAAATAGTTCGATAAAATTGGACAATTTTTCATAATCTATCACTGTCCCAGAACAACAAAATATATTCCTGGGAAAGTAAATATAATGAAAAAGTTAGAATGATTATTATAGGTTATTATTTCGTATTCGCCATTTGCATAATTTTGCAACCCAAGAGTGTCAGCAGAGCGGAGGTAACTAAAACGAGTTTTTGATATTTTCCCCATAGGTTTCTTCTGTCCTTTAATACGAGAGCAATAATATATTTGCTACTTTTCAACCAAAGAGTATTTATTTAAATTCTCTTTGAAAAAAAAAAAAAAAAAAAGAGAGAATATATAATATATTTGCTAATTTTCAACCAAAGAGTATTTATTTAAATTCTCTTTGAAAAAAAAAAAAAAAGAAGAGAATTTTTTTTTCTTTTTTTTTTCATGCTTTCCGCTAGGATATCGAGAAATAGCGGTGAAAATATTTTTCGATATTTCACGGGTACGACCAGTGAGAATACCGACCACGGGGAGTTTGTACTGATTTTTATGGAAGTCTCGACAAAAAAAGGCGATAGAAGCATGAAATAAATAGAATATTTGTTTTTTTCGGTGAAAAATCGAAATTTATTTTATCGAGTCAACATCACCGGTAATATTTTCACGAGTGGCGCGCAGCCACTCGTGAAAATATTACCGATGATGTTCACTCGATGAAATAAATTTCGATCTTTCACCGAAAAAAAAAAATCCTCTATATATATTATGTCCTATTCTCTTAATTTGTTTCTTGTTAATTTTTGACCCAAGGAGAGATGTAGTATAGGCGGAAGACAGAGAAAAAAATGTAGCCGTCATCGAAACAATATCTAAATACAAAATAATAATACTAAAAAAAAAATGTCTCGTTTTTACCAATAAAATAATAGATAGACTAGATACTGTTGCCCGCACTCTCAAGTTGAAGTAATGCTGATCGAAACAATGAAGTAGCAATAAAGTGGCAGCATCATTTTACTACAGTTTATAGCTGTTTAAGATTACCGATGTCTTGCCATAATAACGCATACGGAAATTCTACATGAGAAGCCTAAATTCAGCCTGATTTTTTTTAAAAAATGAAATTCGAAAACCTTATTAGAAATAGTTACATGAAATGAGCCCAGTCAGACATTTGCTAACAATCTCTCGTTTTGCCCCAGTGTCTTCGAGATAAGTAAGCTGTTTGACCATAGAGAGTCTGCTGAGAGAGGTAATGGCTAAACCCTTATCCTGCGGAAGAACTGAAATGCAACTTTTAAACTGATGGTAAAAACCCAAATCTTACTATTTCAACGGTATTTTTTTTTTTGAAAAGATATCTCCTTATCGGACAATGTAGATCCAAGATCAGACTGCACGTTCTGTGTCCGCAAAAGGTCAGTGAGCCGCGCTTAGCAGCCAAAGGGTTAATATTTAGCAGCCCAATAAATCGTCCATGAACAGAAACGGCTGACGCAACCTAACCCAGAAGGTGTAATAGCCTCGAGATGTAACGGAAAGCAGTTTTGTCGAAGGAGCTCTCTCTTTTTTTACATTGCAGACATTTGATTGATAAGGTCTCGGGACGGCAGAGCTACAATCATCAGGCACATAACAACGGATTACTACTGCTGAAACGGTCATGACTGACTAGAAAGGGGGTTTGTCTATCATTAGTCATTCATATTATATAATTTAACACTATATGGTGTATCCACAAAAGTAGTCATCCATTATTTATGATCTAGAGAAATACATCACTATAAGCTGCGTTGCCTTTTTTTCTCATCAACGAAATTTTTCCCAAAGAATTCGCTAAAAAAAAATGCAAAACAGAAAAAATATCACTTATACAAAGTTGTATTCACTCGATAAAATCAATGATACTATTTAAGTTATTAGCTGGTTTATAATCAATATCACTTTATAAATTTCAGAACGACATGACTGTTTTTGACAAGGATGTAGGCATGTAATGCCTATAGGTGAATCCTCTATGGCTAAAGCCAAGAATGTGCAAACCAACTGTGTTGGTGTAATTGAAAGTATCGTTAACAGTTGGTCTATAAAATCCACCTGACCTCTGAGTTTTTCTTTGAATCATCCTGAATTACACCAAACACGTGTACCTGGTGTATCGCCGATACTGATCAGAAGTTTCAATGCATTTTATTTCATTACTCGGTACTAATCTGCAGCAGATAATTTTGAAAACATCCGTTTATAAAGAAAATGTTTAAATTTATGAAGGCAAGTAAAAGCATTATTGCAAATGGCGAACTTGCTCATCTAAGATACATTTCTGGTTAAGCTGCTGAGCGCGATCCACTGACCTTTTGCGGACAGTGTAGATCAAGATCAGACTGCACAGAACGTGCAGTCTGATCTTTGATCTACACTATCCCCCCCCCCCCCCCAAAATAAAAAATTGGTTTTGGTATCAGCTTGAAAGTTTCATTCCATTTACTGAGCAGAATAAGGGTTAAATAACGTAAGGTTTAAAAAAAAAAAAGTTTCCTGTAGGAGGTAGATATAAAATGCCATTATGATACACCATCATGATATTATTATCGCCTCGGGATGTGACAGAGACCAGTTCTGCCGGAAGACAAGTTCCATTTGCAATGTAGAGAATTGCTTTCCATGATATATAAGTCTCGAGACGGTAGTGCTAAAATCATCAGACACATAAAGCACATAATACTGCTGCTGAAAACGGTAATGGTAGGCTCGAAGGGGTACAATTCGTCATTCAGTCGTGCATAAAATCGTTTAACACTATGTACTTCATCTACAGAAAAGAAACTTATCCATAATTTATGCTTCCAAGAATTACATCAGTGCAGCTGCGTCTAATATATTACAGAATATTAATACATGTAGTGTCAGTAAGTGAGAAAGCAAGTAAGATTTTCATCATAGTGAAATGTGGTATATTATTATTATGATACTTAACCCTTTACCGCACAATGCCGCCTTTTGACGCCCCTGAGAAAGAAGCCTTTTGAAAACATTGTGGGAAAAGGAGAAAATGCTGGTAACCAGCATTTTCTCCTTTTCCCACAATGTTTTCTACCCTATCAAAGAAAAATTGCACCATTTGAGCAACATTGAAATTGTTGTCTGCAAATGCTTTCAATTTGGACAAGGCTAAAATTTTGTCGTCTGGTAAAGGGTTAATTAACTAAATAAACGATATATCTTAGCAAACACTAATTGGCCTGTATGTCCACATAAGTACATGTAGTATTTAAAAGATTCTTTAAAACAAGAATGGTGGGGGTTTGATAACTACAAGAAGCTGCCATATAGCTATTTGATTTGAAATGTGTAAACATATGAAAATGTGAAAAATCAATTTCGGCAGTTGAAGTGGGACGGAAATTTGTGTCTGGCGCTATTCGGAAATGGTGGACAGAAATACAACTTTTCAATGAGTGATGTCAAATAAGGTCCCAATGAAATGAATACAATTTTATCTAAACCGTGAGTATGATAAGAAAATGTGTAATGTATATATTACATTGAAAACACTGGGGTTATGAGATAAATCTTTGCATAAAATTGACAATCAACTGTTTAACTAGGCATAGTACATGAATAAATATAAAATCACTGTAACGTTGCAAGTTTATGAAACATTTCTCCATGGAGCTATATTTTGCTCTATATTTTAAAAGAGATGTGCGGAAAGACTCAAGGTGTTGTTAGCAAAATTGAATGATTTGATAATAGTGACGTGTTTAAACCATCTTTTAAGAGAGGGAAAACTGGCGATACATCATTTTGAATGTATTTTAGCTTCATGTTATAATAGAGACAAGATGTATCGACGAAATGTTCCATTTGAAATTCAGCAAGTTATTATTATCCATAATAAATAATGTCTCGGTAAGGCGGCGTTGTAGACTTCAGACACATAAATTACGTTTTACTGCTGCTGAAACGGTAATGGTTTGCTCTTTAGTGTGTAATCACCCATTTGTATTATTCTTGAACAATGCTCACTTTGTCGGACATGTATTATTCATTGATATCTATGATCACAGAAAATTTATCGACACATGTTGCTAAACAACTTAATTCATAACTTTGATGTGTTATTCTCCATCGAAAAGTGTTGATTTTATCGACAGAATTTAGAAAAATATTTTGTATTGTAAAATTGTTGTCGACTTTAAATGCTTTCGGATACATCTTTTCTGACGTACAGAAAAGAGTGTAAGTGCGAAATGTAATGATCCAATCAAAGGTAGCGTTAGAACAGGCTCTGGTGTAAATGAAAAAAGGTTTGCCTCCTTTGTAACTTTCGTGCCTAGGTATGCTTGGGAAATCTGGGGTGTCACTAAATCTAAACATACCGAGGTCATAACCAATCTGTTACTGTAAACAGCTCTCTCATTTTTTTCAAAGGGTTTTAGACACTGTTACCACTGAATGGCGCGAGTCTGTCAATACAAGAATCGTTTTAGATATGTACAAATACTTTTAAACTTTATTTGAGTACCAATACTACGTAAATATTCTTCTGAAGTGATACTGACAGAGGATGAATACCATTCTATTTGAGTTTGCAAAGTTTTGTGGCAGTGAGAATGACGTCTGTTACTTAAAAAAAATCTTTGTTCAAATATCATTGTTGTTTATGTTCAACCGATATACTTGAGCTCATCAAGCTTTGTAAATTCACCAAGGAAGCATTGACACTTAGAAATAGAATCTTAACCCTTAAGCTGCTAAATAAGTGAAACGAAAATTTCCATTCAATAGTAAAATCCAAAATATTGTGATTTCTAAATTTATTTCACCGGGCAAAAATACCGTATCGGACATTGTAGTGCCCCGCATACTGATCTGGAGGTTCATTGTCTAAATTTACTGAGACAAAAAGAGAAAAAAAAAGTCTTTCAAAGAAAGAAGCTTATGATACACCATCTTTAAAGGATTACCGCACCTGCATGAAACAGAAAACACGCTTTGTTGTTTTATCTTAAGAATTCTGTTTGCAATGTAGAGAATTGTTATTCATGATAAATAACGTCTCGGGACGGCAGCTCTACAATCATCAGACACATAAATAACTACTGTTGCTGAAACGGTAATGGTTGGCTTTTTGGATGTAATTCCGTTTATCAGTCTTTTATATCATCATCTAAGGAAATAGACTCTATCTCCACAAAAATGATTTAAAAATTATTTATGACCTCAGAAATTACATCCGTAAAAGCTGGACCGAAAATTATTTTAAACAATGAAATCTTGATTTCGAGTGATGGCTTTAAAAACCAAGGCAATCTGGACAAAAGAATTTTATATAAGATGTCTATTATACTGAACCCATTTTGGTATCGATTGTTAATATCTAAATCAAATGTTGATTCTGTTTATTTCACAATTCGTGTATAGGAGTCTTAAAAACCATTTTGAATGAAGCAATCCTTTTTTCTCTTTTAATAATTCTTATCTTTACGTTGGAGATACTTATGAAGATATTTTTACGTCGTTTCTTTATTTATGATTCTTTACCCCCAGAAACAAATTTCAGCATAAACACTTTTAAAAAAGTATATTCAACGTAGAAAATAATCTTAAATCAAAGCTTATTATATAACATTGTGTAAAAATGTGAAAATGTTCGTTAAAGGCATTTTCTCATTTTGCCATAAAATAAATCAAAAGCAGTGTGCAGTAAGTCTTCATTTGTATTTTGTTTCATGTTTCAACAGAGAAACGTCTTGTAGGGAAAATGTTATACACGAGCCATGCTCTGTGAAAAGGGCGCTTAATGCACCTGCGAAAAGTGTCACTCCGCGCAGGCTGACCTGAACGGTAACTTTTCGCTAATGGTGAATTTTCTGCATGTAAAAGGACCAGTCTTCCTCATATTTTCGCCATTTGTTAGACAAAATGGACGTTTTGGACTCATGCATTACGGAGATGTATTAAGCCCCCTTTTGCCACAGCATGACTCATATGTAATTCAGTAAGTTCTTACCCATGATAACAAACATCTCGATACGGCAACGCTACAGTCATCACACACATTAATGATTTATTTTCTGCTGCTGAAACTGTAATGTTCGGCTCTTTGGCGTTTAATCTGTCATGTGTATCATGATTGAAACATGTGCACTTTGTAGACAACAGACATTTATCCATTATCTATGATCACAGAAAGTGTATCAACACGGACTACGCAACTCGTTGCCTTCTTGGCTGACTAATTGATCTTCTTGATTTCTTTTCAGTTCTTTTCATAATATTATGCTTATTTTATGATCATTACCGTTTCGGCGGAAAAGCAATAAAATGATTCATCAACAAGGGCCTCGCAACATATTGATTCATGACATTGAAATGTGCCTTTCGCCCCTCTAATTGGTAGAATCACTGTAATCGATTGTATATAAAAATATGGGCTGTGCTGTGTAGAAAGGAAGTTAAATACATCTGCCAAAAAGTATCGACCCGGATCAGCCTGAGCAGTCCGCGAAGATACACACAGATATAATTACATATGAAACAATCATTAACAACGTATCTTCGTTATTTTGCATCTACAGCAAGAGATTAGAATGTAAAAAAGCATAAGTTCCTACCTGATCGTTTAACATTAAAGAAAACGAGTGTAACAAACTCGCATAAAACAAAATCATGACATTCAAGTATTACTGACTTGAACAGTTCAAATTATGACATTTGGCCTGTGACATGCAATTTGGGGCATTCGGGCATTTGCGTTAAGTGACGTCCCGGATCAGGCTGCACGACTGCTTAGTCTTATCCGGAAAGAAACTTTACATAAATGTTCTAAGGCCACAGGTTGTATGTAACAGACCATATGTATGTTTCATGTACCATGAGTGATATAAAGACACGTATTTAACAGCCTCAAGAGAAGCTAAATGCTAAAGTGAATTAAAGTAGTTTGTGGCTTAAGTCGGAAATATCTGCTCAATGTGTACTTAAATGAAGTGAAAAGAATAATGAACTTTTGGTAAAGGTATATCAGCAACATTTTATAGTTTTTGCTTTGATTTGATTTGATTGTTTGCTAAAAAATATTTAAGCTCCGGACACGAATTTTCAAGAACTGAGCCCGGAGGTCAAGTTCAAGGTTACAATGGCCAATTAACAGTACGCATCAATCCGGGAACCCAAATTGGGGATTCCTACCTCAAATACTGTAGCAGATGAGATATGGACACGATTTCACCAGATCTGAGGCCAGACGTCAAGGTCAAGGTCAAAATGGCCCGGAAATGGTCCTACCTCAAATACTGTAGCAGATTAGATATGGACACGATTTCACCAGATCTGAGGCCAGATGTCAAGGTCAAGGTCAAAATGGCCCGGAAATGGTACGCGACACACCGGAACCCCAAGATGTGTCCACACGCCAAATTTGGGATATCTACCTTAAATAGCATAGCAGATATTCTCCGGACACAATTTTTTAAAATCTGAGGCCAGAGGTCAGTGTCAAGGTCAAAATGATCAGGAAATTGTACTCGACATTCCGGGACCCCAAGATGTATATACTCATCAAATTTGGGATTCCTACCTCTAATAGTATAGCAGATATGCTCCAGGCACGATTCCGAGTCGGACGGACGGACGGACGAGCGGACGAACGGACGGGCAATTCGATTACTTTATACCCCCAAAGTTCCCTTTCAGGGCATAGAAAATTTGCAAATGGCACAATTTTTCAAAGGAGCTTCCGTGTATGGAAAACATTACAACTGAATGTAGGTGTACCACATAATATTATATCAATTTGTGAGTCAGGAGAACATAAACACTTTTGGTCTGTAAAGACTACCAAAAAGACATGGGTGATTTTAACGTGTGGCAGTTGATTTTAAGGGAGGTAAAAAGTGAAAACTGATTTTAACGTAGCTGATTTTAACGGCAAAAACTGGTTTTAACGTTGGTATGTTCTCCGTTAAAGTGCTGAACTGACTTTTAACGGAGAACTGATTTTAACGTTGCAACAGACATGTTTATCTTAACGGCCCTGCCTATTTGCAGGCATTTTTTTAAACAGATATTTCTAGTTATTGGTCAATACTACTAAAGTTACAGAGGAAAAAAGAAAACAAAAAGGTAATTGCTCGTTTGAGATAATTTTAACACAAGTAGTACGAGGTGGGGTGTAAAAATGTTCTTTATCGTCTTTCAACTTTGAAGAAAAGATTATGATACATCATCATGAAAGTAAGCTATGCTTTCTGAAAAGGCGGCTTGGTGCATCTGCAAAAAGTATCGACCGCAGTCCCGGCACACTGTTCTGTGTCGAAATATTTTGCTATTTTTTAAATTTTCTGCATGTCACAAGACCATTCCACCTAAGGATTCAGTGTGGTTGTTCGACAAAATGGAATTTATGATTTTATAATAATGTAACGACTGGCTTGGTGTAATGCATAACAGAGATGGATCAAACTTTCTCTTTCCCAGAGCATGGCTCAAGTATTAACGATGAAGGGCATGGCAGAGACAAGATCTGTCGAAGAAGAGCTCTCTTTACAATACACAGAATTGTTATCCATGATATATAACGTCTAGCAACAGGGCTACATTCATCAGACAAATAAATAATGTGTTAGTGCTGCTGAAACGGTAATGGTTGGCTAGAAGGAGTTTATCCTTTAGTCTACTAGACGCGACTCAAGGACCTTTTGTGGACAGTGTAGATCAAGGTCATACTGCACAGAACGTGCAGTCCGATCTTGGGTCTATATTGTGGCATAAGAAGATATTTTCCCCCTAAAATAACTTTGAAATAGCAACATATAAGTTTTTACTATCGGCTTGAAAGTTTCGTTCCACTTATTTAGCAGGTAAAGGGTTAATCTGTCATTCAGTCCTTCATATTATTATTGAACAATATAGTTGGCGTGCAACACACGAAAAGGGGCCTTCGGACATGTGCATAAAAGCGTGTCGTCCCAGATCAGCCTGTGCAGTCTGTGACTAATCCCAGACGACACTTCCCGTTTTTGTGCGATTTTCTATTTCACGAAAGTCTACTGTATGAAAAAATCTTATGTAGTCGTAAAGTGCTGTCCCAGATTAGCCTGCGTGGACTGAGCAGGCTAATCCGGGACAACACTTTACGCATTTGTCCGAAGGCCCCTTTTCGTGTTTTGCACGCCAATTATGAGCCATGCTGTGGCAAGAAATGACTTAAAGCATCTCCGTGATGCATTGTACCAAGCAAGTCATGACATAATTATGGATACGTAAAATCCTTTTAGTACAACAAGTGACTAGATCCTGAGGTGGGATGATTCTTTGGCAGGCAGAAAATTGACCTGGCCCAGTTGTAGATATTCAGAAGGTGTGGCGCATACGGAAAAACCTTGTCAGTGGGAACAAGTGGACTTAACCCTTTTCCAAACAATCCCGGATTTTCACGACCCTGAAAAAGAAGTCTTTTGAAAACATTGTGGGAAAAGGAGAAAATGCTGGTAACCAGCATTTTCTCCTTTTCCCACAATGTTTTTTTTTTCTTCTACCCTTCCCAAAACAAATTTCAATTTTTGAGTCACATTTAATTTTGTCGTCTGCAAATGCTTTCAATTTGGACGAGTCTAAAGTTTTGTCGTTTGGTAAAGAGTTGAGAACTCGACTGTGATTGTTGTGGTATATTGATGTTATTACAATATAAACGAATATTCGGCATTTAGTCGGCACTTAATTTGATTTATACGTTCTCAAGTCGGCTCTGCTTTATTGAAGAGGTCACAAATAATTCAGACTGTGTCGGTTCTGATAAAAACCTTTCACTATCAAAGTACGTGTTCAGGAACATTGAGTATATAGGATTGGCTTTCTCGGAATGCATTTCTGTTTTCATTGATATACATGGCATTAAACAGATGCCTGTGCACCTTACCCAGGGGCCATGTACGTCAAACACACTAAATTGCATTTTGATGATGCCTGTGTACCTTACCCAGGGGCAATGTACGTCAACCACACTAAATTACATTTTGATTCTCAAGAACGTCCTAAATTCCAAAAAAGCGCAGTTTCTAATTGGCTAAACCATATGGTATGATCAATGAAAAAATGTGGCCCTTTACAGCTTGCTTAACCATTATCTGCTAAATAAATGAAATGAGAAATGAATTTTTCAAACAGATAGTTAAAACCAAGATTTTGCTGTTTCGAAGGTTTTTTTTGCGAAATATATCTACTTTATCGGACAGTGTAGATCAAGATCAAACTGCAACGTCTGTGCATCTTGATCTACACTGTCTGCAAAATGTCCTTGAGTCGCCCTTAGCAGCCTATGGGCCTAAGGGTTAAACATCGTGAGTGGGTCGTTGGTTAGCTATCCGCATTCAAATACGATGGTATTATGCAAAAGTATAGAGATATGGCATGAAAACGTGAAATAGTTACTGGTCTACGTACTCATACTTCGAGTAAAAACTATCACAGATTGTCTAAAACCTCTGGTTTCTCCAAGATATATATTTTTTTATCTAAATATTCATATTTAGTAATAAAGATGCTTTATTTTGGTACAGCTTTGTATGAAAAAATATATTAGTGAGATTCTCATTGAAATATTTGAGAGCCAGTGACGATTTGCATCAATCTTCTTCATGCTTCGATTAGGCCTATGCAGTATGTCATTATGATGCTCGGTGCGGGAATATGTACAAAAACTGATTTTAAGTTCTATCTAGTGTTATATAAAGAACAAGGATTTCTCGAAACTCTGATCTGATATTAAAAACATTTGCAATTATAACACATTTAGGAGCTACTAGATGTTTGATCTTGAAAGTTAAATTTCCTTATGAACTGAATCTGCTAGATGACGGATTTTTTTATACCAATGACAATGTGTTAATTGAATTTCCAATGGGCTTGTTTTCATTCAACATTAATTTGTCCAAATGTGGGTGTATTGTCACTCGAATTATGAGGTACTTGGTAATGAGGCGCTCCCCGATGGGTGAATGATTTGATTCTTAGGACCTTAAAGAAGAATGATCGTGGGTGCTGTTTTTGTCTCGTGGAACAAGATCGAGGCCCGTATTGATTTTTTTTTTAAATTTTTGTCTGTCTGATTCTTTAAAAGTTAGATAATTATTAAATTTAGAAAGTTTGTTGAAAACTACCGTAGGAACCGAATTCACCAACCATTCTAGAAGAATATATATTTAAAATTTATAATTCTAACTCTAGCAATCTGATTGGCTGAGACAGTTTTGTATGGAATGGTTGGTGATTTTGGCCCCAGGCTGTGGTGAAGGTGCTGTTTGGCTGTAGACCGGTATCTTTTTGACTGAGGTATATTTTTATTTTTGTCAAAGCTGACTGTTCATTATTTATAAAGCATAGACGCTAAAGGAGTTGGTGTAAGGGATCAGCCCCTTATACCCTTAGACCCCTTGTTCTATTTTTTCCTTAGTTCTTTTTCAACAAAAAACGTCCTTTCAGCTGCGAGGAAACGAGTCTTTATAAAGTTACATGTACCTTCCATTATCTATTTATGTTTTTACTCAGTATTCGAAATATTTAATAAAACGGCAATCGTTTCTTTGTTAAACTCAAAGTCGGGTTCTTTACAATAGGTTTCTGGTTTGTTTGCACAGTAACAGCTAAAAGTAAACAACGCAGATGTTAAAATGCCTTTCAATTTAAATATACCATTTAAAAGTATGGAAATTATTTTGAAGATGTCAATCTGTTATTGTACGGTCGGTCCATGTGTTAGCCGCCGGCAGAAAAATGAATTTTAAAACCAGGTAAAAGATAAACAAAAAAAAAAAAAAAAAAAAAAGAGCGACTTGGCACCTTAAAAAAAAAAAAAAACAAACCTACGTAGTTTTAAAATTCATTTTTCTGCCAGAGACTCACATCTGGGCCAACAGTACAATAACAGATTGTCATCTTCACAATATTTTTCCCTAATCTTAAATGGTACGATTTAAATCTAAATACATTTTAACTCTCGCATTGTTTACTTCATGTCGCCACTTAGCCTTCAAGATAATATCCTAATGCTTGCTTCTTTCCATGTGTACTATCTACACAGTTTGTTCAACCGTCTAATTCCTTCTACAAAATCCAGTCTTCTTCTTCATTAAGATTTCGTTTTTCCATAAAGATTTAACTTTTCGAGCAAGAACTGCACAATCTTAAACAAAAAAGTGATAAAATATTGTGACGAAGCTTTGACACTTTTTGCGGTGGAACCAAGTAATAAGCCCTTTTGCAGTGTGACAAAGGATGTCAAAAAATTGCTTAACCTTTCGCCACAAAATCCCGAGTTTTAACGATCCTGGAGAAGGTAAATTTTAATAACCTTATGTGAAAAGGAAAAAAAAAAATAAATAAATAAATAAATAAAATACTTGTAACTATCATTTTCTCCTTTTCCAACAATGTTTTTGTACCCTATATAATATAAATATCTTGATTTAAGCCTCATTTGATATGTCGTCAGCAAACGCTTTCATTTGGGACAGGTTTAATATTTTGTCGGCTAGTAAAGAGTTAAGACCGCAAGGCAAGTTCCAAAACGCCTTTTTTTATATTACTCCGCAGGCGATCGGTCTAGAACAGGCATCGCAGGCAGTCTTGCTGACAGCTTTTCACCCGTTGATTCGTCATATTTCATATGAAACCTGACAACCCAAAATGACGGTGATGGTAGCTTTGCGTGACTGTCTTATAGTGCAATCCCAAGTGCATGCTATGCTTGCCTCTATCCTTCCTAGCCTTCAATATGATCATGATCGCCATGATGATGATGATGACGATGATGATGATGATGATGATCATCATCATCATCATCATCATCATCGTCATTTCCTTCCTTCTTTCTTATTCAAAAGCTGTCTTTCATTATACGCACGACAGGGTAGCTCAGTGGTTAGCGTATCTGACTCGTGATCTGGTGGTTGCGAGTTCAATACCCGGTTAAAGCAAACTTTCTTTTCGGCGATTTTTCGCCTCTAACCTCTGATGCATATAAGAAAAATAGTTGGTGGCTTTGGGAAGAAAGTTGTGTCAGTACTGGTGTGAGAAAGCCAGGAAACACACGAGTAAGTCACTGACCGCCATGATATGACCTGAACTGTTAAAATGGCGTTAAACTCCAAAACAAACCAATTTCATTACACCACGGAAAATGAAATTTTCTAGTCATATAAATTTACTAAAATTGGATGAAAATAATAGAAGCAGTTTGATACACAAGGTATATTATTGACATAAATATTTCCACTGTGTTCTTCAGATTCATTAAAAAATAAAAAAAAAAATGTCAGAATGATAACCAGGACTGAAACTGCAAGCCAGAATTTAAGGGCATGTATATTTACAGGGTTACCTTCCTTTAAACAGGAACTGAGAAGGATGAGGTTGGAATATTTTACAAATTAAGAGTTAGCTACCCTTTAAATGAGACTGACATAAGTAGGTCTCTTTCAAAGCACTTTACGGCGCTTTAACTACTACAGTGCTTGTCGAAATCAGAAGCTTTGTTGGTAACATACACAGCTTTAAATCAGAGAGCTGCTGGTTCGAAACCCAAAGCGAATTTCTTTCCAAGGATTGATGATGGCCATTACGACAAAATTTATTTCTCTCTAACCGACAATTTTCCGACGATGGTTATGCAGAAAGGCAGCCAGTTACTTGACAAGAATATTATGAGAGCACTTGTAAAAACAAAATATGGTAAAGAATGGATCGTTGCACTGCTGTCCGCAACATAGCATAAATAATGTTTAAAACAGCGTTAGACGACATACAAACAAAGACAAAAATCATTCAGTACAAAATAATGGATGTTCTCAGTGAGAGCAAACGATGCAGATATTGCACTTTCAAGGTTGCTCTTGTCAAGGGAAGCAACAAAGGAGCAAAGGAGCGAATAGTATAGATCCAGAATTATATTGCACTCTGATCTTGATCTACACTGTCCAGCATCTATTTAAAAGCTAATGCCTTCGACACTTCTTTAGTACTGGGAAGAATGGTAAGGAAACTCATACAGAGTTGTACCGCAACTCCCCGAGTTAAAATCAGGGTCTTATATAGTCCGACATAGCTTTGCATTTTCAGAAGATTTCGTCTTAAGTGACTGCATTTAAAAATCAAAACCGTATTAAGCAAGCATCCAGGGACAATATTAGTATGCTTGCTAAAAACAGATGCTTGCCAAATACAGGTATATTTAACACAATTTAAAAAGAAGAGTGTTAGAACATACTGCCCTAAGGCATGGCTCCACTAAATAGCGTCAAGAAGCGTCACGAAATGCAATGTGGAAAGCTTAGAAGCATCATGAGAACTCTTGTGCTAATTTCTTTGAATAGAATTGTTTTATTTGTCCAGATATTGCTTAATACTACTTCTCACATCGTTTTATGTTGACATTCTATTAACCCCCTCCCCCTAAAAAAAAAAAAAAAAAACTCAGAAATTTGTCAATTCGCTCTGAGATTCAATGGAGAGATACCATTCAGCTCTTTAAATGTCTGCTTGCTTTTACTCAACCCTTTCTAGCAGCAATACGTGCTTATTGTCTGGTACAACGGTTGGATTTTAACTTGAGCAGGATTAAATGCACCCCACATCAGCAGCGCTTTCACCGCTTTGATTTCTTTAGCCATGGAAAAGGGACAATAGCAAAAGAACTTCAGGAGTAAAACTATATTGCTTTATTTTGTTTACGATATTAGTGCAATTAATCAAATCGTTGGTTTTGCCCTGCCGTTCCAAACGCGATTATCTTTGCCTTTTGGGAAATATAGAAATCAATGTAAGATTGCACAAAGCAGTCTGATCTTGAAAATACATTCACCTGTATCCAATTCGATAAAGTTTCAATAGTCTGTTTGCATTATATTCTATTACAATCAGTTTAGTTTTAACATTCCTATATTTATTCACTTCTATATAAAACCAGGTTGCCATAACAATGCATGCTACTGGATGTTTTGTAAACTTGGTCTCTGGCCTACATCACCACATTAAGATACATGTTGTGTTATGTTATGTACATGGGGAGATATTATGTCGAAAACAATCATAAACGTATAATTGAATTTTCAATATTCGAAACCTGTTTATTTAAGAGAAGGTACCCAATTCATTTATCAAGTAATACAAGGGTAAATGTTTTCACCACCTAGCCTTACGTCTGGAGAGAAACGCATTTCATTAATGAAACAAACACACGCAATACGCTCATCATGCCATGATATAAACCATGCATTGGGGCAAAATCCAGAGGAATAAGTATGTACAAACACGTAATAGAATTATATGAAGGATTTCGATAAACACTCCGGACGTTTCTACGAAGACCCGTTTTTATGTGGTCACATAGTAAATCGTTACCATAGTAACAGTAATCTAGACAGTTAAGATGTAGAGCCTTACCGAAAAAGGGTTCACGGAATGCAAATGTCTCTTTAACAAAAATATCTATAGATAAAATGGTGTTTTGAGTCAATAGTATTTCAATTATACCACGGAAACAACTCACTAATTCTTTTCTATCAATGCTGTGCCTTTGACAAGGACATTCTAAGCAATCAGCATGCTCAGTGAGTATTGAACCTAGATCTTCCTGATCACAAATCTACGAAGGCGATCTCATGTTGAAATTGAGTTATAATCCAATAATCTTTGGCACACAAATGAAACTGGATGTGAAGTTGTAAAAAATACTTACCCCTTCAAACAGGTAATGTTTCTTCTTGTTCCTAGTCATAAAGCATACGTTTCCGAAATTGGCATGTAGCTTCATCTAGTGGATGCCGACAAATATTATTCAAATTATAGCAATGGGGTCAAAACTAGCCCCATCCCTGGGGCCATAAATTTACATGGACTTTTATATTGAAAACTTCAAAAATCTTTTTGATCCTGTATGGCCTAGGGCTACCAAATGTGGCATGCAACTTTATATAGTACGTCTCCACCAAAATTGTCCTACTAATAGCCCTAGGGTAAAAACTGGCCCTTTGCCGGGGTCACAAGTTTAACATGGTCTTACAAACTGAAAACAAAAAGAATTGTCTGGTTCCTAATCCAGAGGTCTAGGTTTACCAATTTTTGCATGTAGCTTCATCTAGTGGACATGTAGCAAGATTATTAAAAACTATAGCCTTGGGGGTAACAATTTTTAAAAAGGCTTTAAATAATGAAAACGTAAAAAAATCTTCTAGTAGTACATGAAATCAATTTGACTTTAGCTTATGTTCTTATCAAGGGAATTAACTCCTTTTATAGCATTTAGTTTGTTACCATTTACCTTCCTTAATTATCAACCTGCACTGTTTCATGAATGGTGTTGGGTATTCATTTTTGTTTCATTTGGAAAGAAAATGTGCGGTTTTTAGTGAGTGTAATTTGTGTAGTTTGATGTTAATTGTTGTGCTCAGATGAGTTAAATACTTAATATTAAGTAAGGTTTCTATCATCCAATTATTTGGTCCACAACTTTACTATTCATGCCATTGAGAAAATGTTTTTTGCTTCTATTATTTTTAAATCTTGTCAAAGCCCTCTTTGTAAGAATTCATTGATATTTGGTATGAATTTGGTATGAATTATACTTGATTAGACCTGCTTGTTTTAACTGACATAACCTTTGCATTTGAAAAACATAGGAGTTTTATTTTCTTTTTTTTTTTTTTTTAATTTTCTTTTTTTTTTTTTTTAATTATTATTATTATTATTTTATTTTATTATTATTATTTTTATTTTATTATTGTTATTTTTATTTATTTATTTTTTTGGGGGGGGAGGGGGGGTGGACTTTTTCTGTATCAATTTTTATTACCATACAGATCTGTTATGATTTATGTCTCTGTCAATTCCAGTTACGTGACAGATACAGTTATTAAAAAGCAGTGGGGCGATACGGGGCCAGTATCGCCCTCTTGTTATAATATTTGTTTGGAAAATCTCCTACCTTGAGACGAAGCAGAATTTTTCAGAATAGAAGTGGTGATTATCAGACGTTCATGAAGTCTCGTTCGTCAGCTATTGGCTTTTAAATTAGAAATCAAAATGCAACCTATTTCTTGATTACAATTGCAATGCCTGTTTTCATAGACTATTTAAAATGATAGTAAACAAAATAAATAGAATAAAACTTCAAGTGAAGATTCAGAAGTTGAATAAAGAGTCAGGTGAAAATTTCATTAATCTTAACTTTTATCCTAAATACGAATAAAAACTAAAAAAAAATATTATTTGATTGTACGTATTTATTCTCCCACACTTGTCCAACACTAGTGAAATAGAAATAGATAAATGTAAAATTTTACGATATATTAAATTATGGTACATGTATCTTGAGTACAGTCATATTGGCAATATCCGGCTAATTGACATTGCCAGCCGGCTTCCTTCGCCCTACTCACACTGTTTATGACCACCAGTATTAATGATCGTGAACGAAATAACTTGACGTGGTTATGGTCAAGCTATGCCAAAATTGGCTGTTAAAAGTGCTTCTTTCTGTTGCATTTTGAATCATACCATAGACAGTTTAAGGATCAATTTTCATGACGATTGGGTCGTTATTTCCAATTTATATGTATATATTCCCTAGGGCGACTTGGTGGCTGGTAAAGCACCAAAATGAAACTTTTGCGTGTTTGATCTCATCACCAAAGGTAGGGTTCTCCGAAGCCGAAAGGTTGCCATGGTGTCATTAGCGTTGATATTGGACTCTCGGATGGCTTTATAGAGTAGGTCAATTAATTTATCTATTCGGTCAAGGTCTCCAAAGCTTGTAATGAACCAACGGTATATAGATGTAATTATACGAACCATGCTCTGATAAAAGGAGGCTTAATGCATCTCCGTGATTCATTGTACCGATCAAGTCATCACATAATTATGAATCCGTAAAATACATGCAGTATAACAAAACAAATGAATCATGAGGTAGACTAGTCCTTTGACACGCAGAAAAATTAAAGATAGCAAAAAGTTTCGGCCCATGTCAGACTGCGCTGTCCCGGATCGATACTTTTCGCAGATGCATTAAACCCCCTTTTCACAGAGCACGGTTCATTTATCTATTCCGGTCAGGGTGTCCAAAGCTTGTAATCAACCAAGAGTACAAAGATGTAATGATGTACATGTGTATCTTCAAAACCAAAGACGAGAGAATATTCGTTTCGAAGGTGTTCACATATTTTTAGAGCCTCAACACAATAACAAATTGACCTAGTCCATGCCAGTGTACGGACATATGTTTGCTTTCGCAGACATGCCCTAGCATACGCTGAAGTTCGATAGCACATTAATCTAATTTGAGGTACAATCGCGTACTTCGTCGGTCGCTCAGTGCATTCGACGTATTCCGACGAACAACTCAATCCCCGCGCCGTTCACTGAACGGTCTGTTCATTCGCGATGGTTCGATACCTCCACGCAAGCAAATTTTTTGACGAATTATAATGTATTACTTGCGTTTTAAAAGAGCTCTCTCAACGTTTTTTGTGCGAATTGATCCAGAGCGCTAGCAGAGAGAACTCACAACACGTTAAGACGTCTACTTGTAGATCGTTGATGTTCGTTGATATCCGCTTTGCATTCGCTCTGGCTCTTTGATCTGTCGTGACTCATACGTTATAAGCACTCGTTCTCGTGTCGTTTTAATCCCTTATGCTTACCCTCCCGATTGACAAGTTCGACGGATTTTTTTTTTTGCAATTCAAGTTTTGTAGTTCGCTCACGTTACTGCCCTCTAGCTCGGCATAGTGTACAGGAACCTTAAGAAAGAATTAAATCGCACGTGTCATCATGGAAACATAATGCCCTACACGGTCAAAATATCTAACATACTACAGATGTACACACACAAAAAATATGGGTTTGTACTCTATTACTGTTCTAATTATAAATTCCGGGACAACCCATTTGGCATATCGAGAAAGAATACCACAGGCTAGTCTCATAACTACCACTCAAATTTAAAATGGTTTAAAAGTACGACCCCCAACAAGATGGTGATGAATAATAAAATGTGAATCTCAATGGCTGGCGAAATTCGTCGATAAAAATGCCCTCATCTGAGAACGGGAAAATTGATGAATGCTGTTACATATGTGCCATGCTCTGGGAAAAGGGGGCTTAACGCATCTCCGTGACACATGATACCAAGCATGTCATTACATACTTATAGATCCATAAAATCTGTTTCGTGTAACAATCGAGTGAATCATGAGGTACACCGGTCCTTGGACATACAGAAAATTGATCTATAGCGAAAAGTTTCGGCCCAGGTCAGCCTGCGCGGACTGCGCAGGCTGACCTGGGTCGATACTGTTCGCAGTTGCATTAAGCCCCCTTTTCACAGAGCATGGCTCATATAGATGTTATCAGAACGTCAGGAAACTCGTCATTTTTTGGCAATTAATTTGATTTATGCCTTCCCCAATCGGTTTTCTAGTATTGGTTATTATTTACATTCCGTCATCCTTGATAAAAACAGTGGTTCTATTATTATTTTGTATATTCTTAAGCTAACAGGCATTCGATTAATTGCCATATGTATGCCCACAGCAAGTGTAGATTATTTTGACATTGTAGATCAAGGTCAGACGGCATGAAATACATAGTATGATTTTGAATCATCATTGCTCGGTATTTCGAGACGTGCTCAGGCAAAAAATAGCAAAGACATTTTTTTTTAATAGTTAGATTTTGTTATACTTAACAGACATTTTTCTTTCATTTATCCAATAACTTTAAGGCTCAACTCTTTACTCATCGATATAGGGTTAGGTTTGTCCAAACTGAAAGCAGTGGCAGGCGATAAAATATATCTGACTCAAAAATTCGTTTTGGAAAGGGTAGAAAACATTTAGGGAGAAGGAGAAAATGCTGACTACCAGTATTTACTACTTTTCCTACAATTTTTTTCGACATTCTTCTTCCTTTGGGTCGTTCAAACTCGGGATTGTGTGGTAAAGGGTTAATGATCATTTTGCATGCCTTTAGTTGTGTGAATTTTTCCGTAGATTTTCACATAACCATTGTAAACCATTCACTGAATTCGGCCACATAAGCCTTATCCTTAAGGGGTAGACCGAAATCAAATCCGCAACGCGCGCTCTGATCTTGGTTTAACACTATCCGGTTCTTCAATTGATTGCGTTTATTACTAATACTTATATCGTTCCTAGCGCTCCAATTTTTAACTTAACCGCAATTAAAAGGACTTGGTTCCTTTAGTAAGAAGAAAAATAAAAGGACTGATGCATTTTAACCTTGGCTGTTTTTGAAGAAAACGTCGATGTACATGTCATTGCGATAGCTCTGTAGTCGTTTGCGACGTTGTCTTGCACAAACCATGACATTTTCTCATAAATTTGTTATTACTGAAGATGCTCGCTTCAGCCTGGGCTAGATGTTAACCCTTAGGCTGCTGAGCAAGACTCGAGGACCTTTTGCGGACAGTGTAGATCAAGATCAGACTGCACAGAACGTGCAGTCTGATCTTGGATCTACACTGTCCGATAAGGAGATATTTTTCCCCCAAACAATGCCTTTGAAATCACAATATTTGGGGTTTTTTTTTTTCTATCGAATTTCACTTATTTAGCGGGATAAGGGTTAAATATCAAAAGGGGAACCGATATCAGAAAGGCATGTAACTCTCAATACGTTTGTGATACGCATTTCCATTTCGACACATATTTTTTTTTTTACTAAAAAAGCACCGGCAGCCGAGCTTTGACAGCCGCATGCCATGCCCTTGTTTATTCTTAATTTTTCAAGAACATCTAATAAAGAACAAACAATAGACCTTGCAAATCAAAGATTAGACTTCATTTGAGCCATGCTATGTGAAAAGGGAGTTTAATACACCTGCAAAAAAAAAAAAGTATCGATTCGCGTCAGGCTGGCAGGCTTACCTGAATCGAAACATTTTGTCATTGGTCAATTTTTTGCATGCCAATGGACCAGACTATCTACTAATTCAGTCAGTTGTTAAACATAATAGATTTTATGGGTCCATAATTATATGATACCTTGCTTGGTATAATTGTTCATAGAGATGCATTAAACCCCATTTTACCAGAGTGCCACTCATTTGTATATTTTGATCTTGATCAGTAATATCCTCAAAAACCCCGAACGTTGTTCGATTAAAACAACAGAGTTCGTGGACAGAGACGTAGCAAACTGACCTTACCGAACCGAACGATTTTCCCGCTAGTAAACAAAATAATCAACAGAAGCAATTCTTTATCACAGGATGATGGAGTACACAGAACATCCTGGCCCATCAATACTAAAGGTTCGGTAAATGTGTATACTGTAAATCATATTAATTGACGAGAAATGAAGTGTTTGCACATATTTTGAAAAACATCGATATTTATGAATAACTATCACGAAAGCCATTTGAAAATCGTACTTTTTTATTGACAAATTTCCTGATCTTTCTAATAACGGAATCGGTTTTATGGCCGTCGTGATTTCTATATAGAATCCATAATATGATATAGATCTTCCCTTGAGTAACTGTATGTTTTTTGTTTTTTTTAACTTATACAAAAGCGAAATGGTGTCTTTGCGTGTTTCGAATCCATTGTTCAAGTTATCTTCTACGCTGTGGACATGATTATGTCATAGTTCGACTCTTTGTTGTCTGTTACTCGCCACGGTAAGGAAGATGTAGTAACAGGGCCAATAAGTTAACTCTTTAACAAACGACAAAATTTTAGGCTAGTTTAAATTGAAAGCATTTGCAGACGACAAAATAAATGTGACTCAAAAACTGAAAATTGTTTTGGGAAGGTAAGGAAACATTGTTGGAAAAGGAGAAAATGCTGGTTACCAGCATTTTCTCCTTTTCTCACAATGTTTTCAAAAGTCTTCTTTCTCAGGGATTATGTGATAAAGAGTTACATAAAACTTTCAAGAAGATAGTAGAAACCTGAATAATATTATTTCAAATTTACATTTTGGAGACCAATATCTCCTTATCGGACAGTGTAGATCCAAGACCAGACTGCAGTCTGATCTTGATCTACACTGCCCGTATAAGGCTAGTGAGTCCCGCTTAGCAGCCTAAGGATTGAAAAAAAAAAAAAAAAAATGAAATAAAATTCCATGTTGTAGTTCTGCGGATAATTTGACTAAGATATCCAAAAAAATATGAAATGTCGTAGATTCAGGATTAGTTGCTATTAGCGTCCTCATGGTATCGGAAGCACAACATATGTTGTTTTCTCTGACAACGCAATGAGGGACAAACGTCAGTTACTTCCCTTGATAGCTCTCCACTACTTACTACGTTCTGAATAAGTTATTACTTGGTTTTTATCCTTGACATTCTTTGCACTATCTATGAATTTTGAAATTAAGACATCTCTTTCAAAATTTGTAAAACCACAAATTTGAGCTATATGATGCATTTCAATGGTAAAAGAGTGTGAAATTAGTTTTGCAAATATTATCAGGACCTCACATATACATCATAAGTCAAATTATATTTATCGCAACATCCCTTAGTAAAGCAAGGATAAAAACAAAGGAAATCAAAGAAAAGGACCCAGTTGCAAGTTGGTAACCTTGGTTTTTATTTATCAAGGGAGATAATTTGAATTTTACTTTCTTCTCCCATTTAGCCCAGGCGCCACAAAGCGTGCGACAAGGGCCCTTATTCATCAATCATTCATCATATCTTTCATTGTCTAATTCTAAAGAGTTTTATAAATTTCAAAGTAACGCAATTTCTGATTGGCTATACCATATGGTTTAGCCAATCAGAAATTCCGTTACTTTCTAAATCTAGAATAAGACTAGAAATGCAATTTAGAATGTTTGGTGACAGTCCATTTTTTTGTCAAATATTCAGACCAAAATAGCTTAACACTGAGTGTTATATTTGAGAATTTCCCCTGACTGGTTATTTACATACATTTTGTCGTTCTAATGGTTAATTACGGTTTCAGTTTTTTGGCAATGTGACCCAGTGGATATTCAACTCTCGTTACCATCGCTATTATAAGAGATTGCTGATGAAGTAATCATTTTAACACAATACTCCACAGTCATTGTTTTAGGGAAAATGATTTATGACTTGCCAAATATGTTTATCAATTAAATAGAGGGCCCGATAGACGGCTCCTTGGGGTACGCCATTATCAAAGCCTAAAATATATTCATCATAATATTTACACAGTCATCTAAAAATTGTCCGTCTGTGGCAATAAACGACTTTCTGACTAAATATACCATTGAGGTTAACATGCTTTGGTGACCATTTTGAAATATTGCTTTTATAAATACGATTCTTATATCCATTAACTCTTTACCAAACGATAAAATTTTTGACTCGTCCAAATTGAGAGCATTTGCAGACGACAATATAAATGTGACTCAAAAATTGAAATTCGTTTTGGGAAGGGTAGAAAACATTGTGGGAAAAGGAGAAAATGCTGGTTACCTGCATTTTCTCCTTTTCCCACAATGTTTTCAAAAGGCTTCTTTTTTAGGGTGGTGAAAACCTAAGACTGTTTGGTAAAGAGTTAAAAGCTGGATACAGATACTAGTCGTTAATATTTCATAATTTTAACGGTTTCTTTTTACCCGCTGATCATATATTTACCTTTCAAAACTTAGTATCAAACTTAGAACCTATCTCAGGTATAAACATGCTACATATACATACATATATTTATCCTAATATATTATAATGTAAATTATTAGAAAATGCGTTTGACTGCCTTTTGACTATATTTTGGTATTTGTTTTTTTCCAGAATGAAACCATTTTCGATTGCACACGTTTCCGAAAACGAAGATAATATTTTCTTGTCCATATTGCACGTAGAAATCTAACATTTACACTTCTTTTTAATTTTCAAGATTTTTAGAACATTAATTGACTTCAAAAGGAAGAAGACTCACATAACCACATCACATAACCACATCACATAACCACATAACCTCCCTTATTTTCAGTGTAATATACCATTTACGAATTTTCTTATCTTACACAAGGGGTCCTGCGTGGCCCAGTGGTAAAGTGTAGGACTCGTGACCTGGAGGCCCAGGGTTTGAGCCTCAGCTGACCCACTGGATTTTTCGTAGGAGTTCTTTTGGGCAAGACACTTCAGAGCCCTAGCCTAGGACTGGTGGAACCCAGGAAGTATATGAATATGTGACCTGTCGCCGTGATATGACTGAAATAATGTTGAAAGCTGCGTATAACACCAATCAATCAGTCAATCAATCAATCAATCAATCAATATTATCTTACACAAGCTTGAGACAAGATGTTGTGATTATGTAATTTTTGTGGAATTTGTCGAAGACAATGCCACTATGAATTCAATACGTCATTTTGAAAATCATGTATCGTATTTTGTGCAAAACCAAAGGAAGTAAACCCAATTAAACTCATTTTCTCTAGAACAAATACGTGTTTCGATAGTACTCAGATATGAAGATGAAAATGGCGAATTAAAATAAATTGGATTAGGCCATCGATCATGGAAATACTTCTTTTTTTATCCACCATCGTGTTCTATTGGCGTAATGATACACACAATCTTTGTTTCCTGACCGCCCTATTCCGTCCCAAACCAGTTCTTTCCTGGGCTTATTCGTTCCTGGACTTGTTCGCCAGGACTTGTTCATCCCACAAGATTGCACGCTACTCTGTTCGATTGTGCATGACCATATAGAAGGTTGATGTTCAAGCGACTATTTTGAAACTATTTCTGTGGTTTGTTTTTCAAATTATTAATTCCACACAATGGCTTCCTTGACAGATGCCACACCAGTGCTTTCAACGCTTTGATTTGGTTAAAGCGTTGTATCCATGCCCGTTAATATTACCAGAACACACCAAATATCCAGATCGACTGACCTATGACATTGGAGATCAAGGTAAAGCCAGGGTTTGAGCTATTTTTAGATATGAAATCAAGGAGTTGTTTGTCTGCTATTGTGGAACTATTTCTATGCCGATAATGCTGATCTGTAAAAGCAGGGTGCAACACACGAAAAGGGGCCTTCGGACATATGCATAAAAGTGTGTCGTCCCAGATCAGCCTGTGCAGTCTGTGACTAATCCGAGACGACACTTCCCGTTTTTGTGCGATTTTCTGTTTCACGAAAGTCTACTCAATGGAAAAATCTTGTGTAGTCGTAACGGGCCGTCTCAAATTAGCCTGCGCGGACTGCGAAGGTCTCATTTCGCATGTTGCGGGCCATATATGAATTTGTAGGTTTTGCATATAGATCTTACCATTACACGCGTGATTCTTGAGAAACAGTTATGTAATGAAAAGAATCTAACATTCTCATCAATCTCGTCAGGGGAAAAAAATGTTATAAATCCAAAGGCTACTTGGACATGCAAAAAAAAGAGACCAATAGCAAAAAGTTTCGACCTGTGCAATTCGCACAGGCTGACCTTGGTCGAAACTTTTTGCTATTGGTTTTCTTTTTTTGCATGTCCAAGGACCAGTTTACTTCATGATTCAGTAGGCTGTGATACAAAACGGATTATAGGGATGTATAATACAGTGATGCCATGCTTGGTATAATGCATCATGAAGATGCATTAAGCCCCCATTTGCAAGAGCATGGCTTAAATATTAGTTTATTTGATTTATTGCCCGAGACTGTCATTCAGAACTCTCCATTATTGAAGACACTATTACGTAAGTTATTAGATAAAAGTCATGGAAGGCCCCCAATCAGGGTGACTTTTTGTGCCCCATGTGGGTTGTTTATTAGATCGTCAGATGGCACGCCGTTAGGAAATGTCATTATCTCCGATGAAAATAGACAGACTTTCAAAACACAAACGTCTTTTATTCGTCAACTGACTTCAGATCCAATTACGGAACCGAAGCATTCAAACTGATATTAGAACCTGAGAGGGAAAAACATCCTACGTACACTGACGTTGCTCTGGGGGTTCAAGCAGCGTCAGATACTAGAAACAATTTGTCAAACAATGTCAGTGATAATAGACTGTGAATGAAAACCATCACATGTATGCAGTTGATGCAGAAAGGAGAAAAATGCCTTCTGTGTAAATAAAAACTTGTTTTCTTTTTGCATCTGCTCGATTGTGAGCTTGATGCATGGCTTTTGAAGTTCGATTAGTGTCTATGATTTCACATGCATTTGGGAAACAGGCAAAACGAGAGTAAACAATTAGGTATCTTTTCCTTCCTATAACTTTATGCCCTTTACAGGGGCTATTCAGATTTGTACAAGCTCGCTCAACTTGAGCCATGCTTTGACAAAAGGGGGCTTAATGCATCTCCGTGATGTATGATACCAAGCAAGTCATCACATGATCATGGATCCATTTTGTCTAATGAGGTACCCTGGCCCTTTGACATACAGAAAATTGACCAATAGCAAAAAGTTTAGACTCAGGTCAGCCTGCACAGTCCGCGCAGGCTGACCTGGGTCGATAGTTTTTGCAGATGCATTAAGCCCCCTTTTCACACAGCATGACTCACTTCAAAAATGATTCTCTACTGTAATAAGTAAAGTGATAGCTGGGAAACCATCAGTAAAGATGAGAGACGCATGTAAAAAAAAATATACTATATCAGTTGCACTTCTTTTATTTGTTCTTTAGATATTTTTAGATTTTGCGTCAAAGTTTCGCAAATGTTTTTGGAAACGTCACGTGGTCAATAATAAATGTCTATTATGTGAGATCGTATTCAAATAAGAACGATGGCGTTATATTTAACGTCATAACCAAACGGTTCAGCCAATCAGAAGTTGTATTACTGTCAAATTTAGAAAACGATTGAGGATAAGACAAAAAGTGTTCTTAAGAATGGTTGATGAAAACGGACCCAGGCCCTTTACATTTGTTCAGAAAAGTATATTTTGTGACATTTACCAGCATTTTCTCATTTTCCCACAATGTTTTCAAAAGCCTTCTTCCTTAGAGTCGATAAAAGTCGTCATTGTGTGGTTAAGGGTTAATGTGACTCAAATAATGGGACAGTCCGTAAAACAGTAAAACACATTGTGGGAAAAAAAAAAAGGAAAGAAATGCTGGGTACAAGTTTTTTTCTCCTTTTCCTGCAATGTTTTCAAAAGCTTTCCGTCTCAGGGATCTTTTGCTAAAGCATTAAATTTCTGTAATTGTGATCTGGAACTTTTAGCATGTTAAGATCTAAAGTGCTTTTGTCTGTTCTATCATTTTATCCTTAACACTTCCGAGTTTAAACGATCTTGAAATAGAGGACTTCTGAACTGAATTATAGGAAAATTGTGAGGAAAAAGAGAAAATGCTTATAACAGAGTTCCAGATAGAGGGAGTGATTTTAATTTCAAAATTGAAAATATTAGTTATTCTCCACTGAACCCTATGTTATGGGTACTCATTAGAATCGTCTCATTGAGACGATTCTAATGACTACCCACAACATAGGGTTTGGGAGAGAAATAATGGATATAGAACACCATTACTCCCTCTTATCTAGAGCTCTGTTATAACCAGTATTTTCTCCCTTTCCCAAAATGTTTTGAGCCACTTTTAAGTTGTCGTATGCATCTGATTTCAGTTTTGACCCGTCACTAAAATGCTGTCGTTTGGTAAAGAGTTAAAACGTCACTATGGTTACGACGTTTGCATGTAATTTTTATTAACCCTGTTGAGCTGTCGAGCGTGATTCAATTTTAATTTTGAACGAATCAAGATTAAACTGCACAGAATGTGCAATCTAATCTCGAATCTACACTGTCCAGCATAGTGAAATTTTTTCTGGCAAAAGAACTTTGGAGTTGCAAAAATTGTGTGCGTACTATTGGGATCGTAAATTGATATTCTTTCGATTTATTTAAAATTTGAACCCTTTCAGGGCTATGGGCGAAAACACGGACCTTTGCGAGCGACATGAATTAACGCTTAGGCAGCTAAGCGCGACTCAAGGACCTTTTGCAGACAGTGTAGATCAAGATCAGACTGCACAGAGCGTGCAGTCTGATCGTGAATCTACACTGTCCGATTCGGAGATATTTTAGAAAAATACCTTTTTAAATAGTAAAATTTTGGTTTTTAATAACCATCGGCTTGAAAGTTTCACTTCACTTACATGTATTTAGCAGGACAGAGGTTAAGGCTTAACCGCATAAAACGTGCCGTCTGATCTTGGATTCAGATTGTCTGCTCGTTTGGTCAACCCTCTACGACACGTATCTTTCTGAGTCTATATATCTATTTTTAGTATTGAAACGGGGGAAATTAGATGGTATTTGGCACCCAACCCTTTACTAAACCGTCCCTCGTTTTAACGACCCTTGGGAAAGTCTAATGACTGTAATGTGTGGTAAAGAGTTAAGGGTTTTAACCTTTTGGATTGATTCTGACGTGAGAATTGTCATCTACAGCCACGAAAATGTCATTAAAACGCTCATCCCTGCAGTGCAGTATTACCTATATAAACAGATTTCATATAGGCATTGACGCAAATCGGACGCAACAAGGTTTAATTATAGTAATCATTTTTTTTTTTTTCTTAAATATTGCTAAAATAATGATTCTGATTTACGTAAGTTTTATTTTGTTATTATTATTGCTATTATTTTTTTAATCGGAGTGTTTGTTCTTCTACATTCTAACGTTCAATAACGGCTAATTTGAAGTGGTATCTATTTACTCTCTCTCTCTCACTCTCTCTCTCAATAAATAAATAAATAAATAAATAAATAAATAAATAAATATCAATAATGTGAAATAGTATTATAGATTCCTTTACTACCTGCAAATTATATTATAGATAATATTATATTTTGCATGTTTTTGTTTTATTTCAAGGGTGTCATATAAAGGATCTGGCATGAGTTAGTGTTTGAGATAAAATTTCATTAAATGAGTCCACAAAAAGTGTTATCAAGCAAGCCTTTGGCGAGCTTTATAACATTCTTTTTTTTATGGACGAGTTTAATAAATTTTTACCTCAAAGTCAACGAATGTCAGATTCTTTTTATCACATAATTGTATTTCAAGAATTATATTCTTTGATGTGTTAAAACATAGGCATACATGTACAATGTGTAATGAAATTTACACGAAGCCTATTCGCTTCTTTGACAGGTACATTACGAACGAAAAATATTCCAAAGAAACTTACATATATTGATTTTGTTTTGAATATTAAAGTGATTAAATTCGCAACTTTTTTCATGATTACCAATTTTTGACCATTAATTTCACACAGGAATCTAGGTCAGCAATGTTTTAGAAATCAGGTGTATGATTACAGAATATTGACCAAATACAGCACTATTTTCTTATCTCATACGTGTGTGAGACAAGAAAATTCGTAATGGCTGTATTACATTGAAAACAAGGGGAGTTATGTCATAAAATTTCTTCTCAGGCAGTTAAGATGAAATTGTTATCTAACCTTCGCCATAGAATTTTACCTGTCAATTAATTAATATTCTTCATTCACAAAATCATGTTTTAAAATGACAAAGCAGAGAGCCAATTCTTCACCTTTATAATGAAATAAAATATACAAGACATTTAACCCCCTAATTATGAGGCGTTATCTTTTTTGCATGATAAAGGCTAGCATAATATAATTCCAGCAAACGGTACTGTAAAAAATCAGACTCTATGCTAACACCAAGTTATTAGATATTTGAGCTATGCTCTGTGGATGCATTTGCAACAAAGTATCTCTTAAAGTCAGCCTGCACAGTCTGTGCAGGCTGACCTGAATCGAAACCTTTTGCTATTGGTCAGTTTTCTGCATGACCAAGGACTATTGTACCTCAGGATTCAGTAGTTTATTAGACAAAATGAGTTTTATGGGTCCATAATTATGTGATGAAATGCTTGGTACAATGCATCACGGAGGTGTTTCGAACCCTCTTTTAAACATATTTATTTTACATCGATTGAAAAACAGGTTCTTGCAACTGATGCTAATATCTCTCGATTCTGCTTTCTAGAACTACACCAGTACACACGCCGAATGTATGGGCCAATGAACAGTCCTAAAGTTGACACCCGCTCCCGCAAATCGAACTCGCGTCCTTGTGGTTACGAAGCGGATGATCTACCTAACAACCACGGACACCACAAAACCATCTTTTGCCAGAGCATGGCTCATTCAGTTTGGATCGTCATCGCTGACAATTTCATGACAGGGTGTTGGCAAAGGGCGAATTTTATGACATCATTATAATATCATTTTATTCGGACACAAGTTTCTTGGAACACGATGGATAGATCGATCGATAGAATAATGCACAGAAGACAGGCAAGGCCATTTACCTAAGCATTACGCAAAATTCTACAAACATGCCATGCTGTGGCAAAAAGGGCTTAATGCATCTCCGTGATGCATTATACCAAGCAAGTCATCACATAAATATGGGTCTATAAAATCCATTTTGTCTGACAACTTGCTGAATTCTGAGGTAGTATGGTCCTTGGACATGCAGCAAACTGACCAGAAGCAAAACGTTTCGACTCAGGTCAGCCTTCATGAATAATTTTTGCAGATGCGTTAAGCCCCATTTTCACAGGGCATAGTTCAAATACATTCCGTGCAGTGTATCAATAAAATCAAACCATGTGACTCCCTATCCTTGACTAGATCTAGATTTGTCAATCTCTTTAGAAATAAATGAAACTCGACCGTCGAATTAAAGTAATATGAGCGATGCTCCGGCAAAATGTGGCTTAATGCTTCCCGTGATGCATGATACATAGCAAGTTATTACTTAATTATGGATCCATAAAACCCATTTTATCTAACAACTAATTTATGAGGTACACTGCTGCTTTGACAATCAGAAATTGACCTATGGCAAAAAAGTATCTGCCCAGGTCAGCCTGCGTGAACTGCGCGTGCTGACCTGGGTCGATACTTTTTGCAAATGTATTAAGTCTCCTTTGCACAGAGCATGGTCCATATCTTTTAACTTATCCTATAGTTGAAAAGAAAGAGGTCTGCGGCGAGACGAACACGTTACACGCAGGGCACGTATTTAACAATCATTCTAAACTGCATGTTCAGCCTTATTCTAGATTTAGAGAGACACGTCATTTCTGATTGTCTGAATAATTTGGGTAAGCCAATCAAATGGTTTAGCCAGTCAGAAATTACGTTTCTTCAAAAAGTAAACAAGAAATATCCTTGATAAAGATGGACGGCGTAAATTTGCAGCAAATAGGCAGGGACCCTTAAAATAAACATATCTACATTTTTTACCAATCACAAATTTCTATTTATTTATTTTTTATCAATACCAAAAAGTAGGTCAAAAGCCAGTACATTCAGCTACGCCGAAAAGCTCTTAACATTACATTGAGAATGTTATTTAGTGTGTTTAGTACGGCCTCAGAGGGTAATGTGTGAACCACAAAGGAGAGTATGAAAGAACATGAGCTAAACTCATACAACTGAATTGACTTGTGTCCCAAACTTCGACGAACACGTAACCAGCTCTAACATTCAGGGAAAACTGAACGGTAAGGGTTTGTAAATTGTAAATGGAATGTTTTGTTCTTGGGAACGAACGGTTAATGTGCTTTTTATTCTAACATTGAACGTGCGTTCCTGGGAGTGACGTATTCTGACGTCATGACTTTTAGGGCACACACACACACAAGGCCAATCTATCATATCTTTTTTTTTTGCCAGATTCTGCGCTTGAGGATGACATAATTGTCCATTCAACGGACATGGGTAGATTCATTACAGGAATTATTTCAATCTGTTGGTACAACCATTTTTTCATAAAGATTTCGCAACATTTTAGCCATGCACTGTGAAAAGTGGGGTTCAAAGCATCTGCAAAAAAGGACCGACCCTTGTCAGCCTCTGCGGTCCGCGCAGGCTGACATGGGTCGAAACTTTTCGTTATTTGTAAATTTTCTGTATGTCTTAGAGCCAAATGTGTTCCAAAAGCTTCTTCCTCGGGGTCGTTGAAAGTCGAGATTGTGCCGTAAAGGATTAAAGTCTTTCAGTGGTTGCAAAACATTGCATGATGTGACCAATGCTAAATGTCGGAATGTGTGTTAAAGGTTTAAGTTCGTGCAATGGTCGGGCAGGACTGCTATACTAGAACACAAGACTGATACAGTATACGGCGATACGTCTCATTTGGTGAGGGTGCTACAAAAAATAAGCAAATAAATAAAATTTTGGTAGAAACATACTAACTAAAACTCAGAAAAATCTTATAAACGATAAACTGCATTTCTAAGTATACATGTACTTGTACAATAATTCTGATGTTATCAACTCCCGCTCTATGTTGCTGTTTGGGGTTTTTGTGTACATAAAATGACACAATGCCGACGTTTAAGTATTAAAAAAAAGTGTTGTGCAGAGTGGCTGTAAACCGATCGCAAGGCAATTTTGAAAGGAGCTTGATGTAAAACATTTTCTATACAGTGCGAGCCGCCTGCGGGGTATACATATATTTACTTTTCTTACCATAAAAATGCTGGCATATTCTAACAGAACAAGGTCTTCATGAAAACTATGTAGTTCACACACAAATGCTACTGACACATTGAGAGCCTTCATAAATCATGTAACACGCAATGCCGTCCCATTTATCATCCAATCGTGTAATTTGTACAACACTGTAGGTGGCTAGACACGTGAACATAATTTTTTATCCTTTCAACTCTTTACCAGATGACATAATTTTTAAACTTGTCCAAATTGTAAGAATTGGCAAACGACATATAAGATGATGCTCGAATGATAACTTTTGTCTTTCGAAGTTAGAAAACCTTGTTGTAACAGGAGAAAATGCTGGTCACCAGCATTTTCATCTTGTGCCACCACGTTTTTAAAAGCCGTCTGACTCAGGTTCGTTAAAAGGTCGAATTATTTGGTAAAGCGTTGATGCATGTTCTTACGTGATATTTTAAGGATGTAGTTTTAAAAAAAATGTCCTTTAAAAGATAGACGGCGCAAGAGGTACTGTAATATGAAAACAGAAACTCTTTTGTAGTTCATTACGAAGAGAAATAATAAAAAGTAACCCCTGTAGCAATTATAGTTTTCAGATTCATTTCTCTGCCAGCGACTGGAGCTTTGACAGGCTGTAGGCCTACTATAACACCATGTCAGACTCACAATAATATCTATATTTCTGAATACATGTAGTATGAATTAAATGTGCCTGCAATTCGACCCCCGAAGTACATGTATTTACTTTTGGCGGCTACTGGGTCTCTGAAATATCAGGGAGGTCACACGAATGTCTTTATGAATACGACCTTTTCTAATGAAATACAGAGAGTGGAATGTTAAAATGTTCACTTTCGCCCGTTGTGTGGTATGAACGAAAACAAAAAAAAAAAAAGGGGGGGGGGTTCGTTTTGATGTAAGGTCCATGTATAGTTTCACTCGTTAACACAAATATTTGATATCTCAGTTTTGGCGTTGCCACTTTGAAAATGTTACAGGCTAAACGACCGGAAGTAAGCAAAAAGGGGAGTTAAACGCAATTAGATTTAAATCATACCGTTCAAAAGTATGTACACATTACAAGGAAGATAACAATCTGTTATTGTATGATTGGACTACGTGCTAGTGACTGGCAGGAAAATTAACTTTAAAACCATGTCAAGAGTTGCCAATTCGCCCTTCTTTTGTTTACATTTTACATTGTTTTTTTTACAATTCATTTTCCTGTCATCGACTAACACTTGGACCCATCGTACAATAACATTTTTTCATCATCACATTAATTCCCATACTTTTAGATGGTACAATTTAAAATTAGATGTATTATAACTTCCCCATCGTTTATATTTGGCCACTACTGTCACTTCAGTTCTGGTGTTCACAAGGTGAAATTTGACTTGGGCCTGTGTATTAAAAGGTTGAGTTCATGCTAAAGTGAGTTTGTACTCAAACCTAGATATGAGCCATGATCTGTGGAAAGGAAGCTTAATGCATCTGCGAAAAATACCGACCTGGTCAGCCTGCGCAGGCTGACATGGTCGATATTTTTCGCTATCGGTCAATTTTCTGTATGTCAAAGGACCGGTCTACCTCATGATTCCAAACTGAAAGCATTAGCAGACGACAACATAAACGTGACTTATAAATTGAAAGTTGTTCTTGAAATGGTAAGAAAACATTGAGGGAACAAGAGAAAATGCTGGTAACCAGCATTTTCTCCTTTTTTTTTACAATGTTTTCGATAGCTTTATACCTCAAGGTCGTTAAAACTCGGATTTGTGTGGTGAAAAGGTAACTTTGAAATTTCATATGCAGCTGACTTTGGCACGGAAAAAGTTTTACAAGCACCTGCCTTGATTTTACAAACAAGAGGACCATGATGGTCCTATATCGCTCACCTGAGTACCAAGCAGTAAAGGTCTACAATGAAGATAAATACCAAATATCGAAGTGCAAGGCCAAAGCTCTAGGTCCTCTTGGTTTAGACAAGAAGATAATCTTTCTTAACCAAACCCGGTTATATAAATATTTGTGAGAAGTTTGAATGATATTTGTCCAATAGTTGTTGAAAAATAGGGAGAACAAGAAATTTTATCAAAGGAAAATAACTTTGTAAAAATTCAATGAACCGTCACCAAAATATAATATGCACGTTCTTGCTTGGCACCGAGTCTCTCTAAAGTTTGAATGAAATCTGTCCTGTAGTTGTTGAGAACTACCTCTGACAAGAAAATGCTACAGAAAGACTGATGGATGGATGGATGGATGGATGGATCGACAAGCTGACTCCTATATACCTCCAGAACAGAGTTTTGAAGGAATAATAACAAAGCCCTAGGCCTTTTGGTGTGTGGCAAAAAATTGCCTGATTTGAACAAACTTAGTAGAGAATGTTTCCCGATTCAAGACTTTCTATACAAGTTAGTATTATAATGTTAAATACACCAACAACTACAGTGGTTGTCCAGGGACATGTTCATGGGTAATTGCTATTGTAAACACATAAACAATGTATTTACACTTGCAATAGTCTTGCACCAACCTTTCAATGCGTCCAGCTTACAAAAGTTTGACCTTTAAGTGTGACATTGACCTTGGCCCTACATGAACAGATCTTTCAAATGGTACTTCAATTCATGGTGGAGTATATGCCCAAAATCTATCGGGGGGAGGGGGGGGGGGGAGGGGGTGTCATAAACTTATTTATAAATTAAGACAAACACCACAAATTGAAGAACAAAAATTATAATGACTTCTAAGATTTACAAGATAAAATCTGTACTACAGAGTTAAATGAATGAACAAAAATGAACGCAAAATACAATGATCACAATGTTCAAAGATACATCCTAACAGCCAGAGAGAAAAATGCTGTCAAAGCCTTAAACCCTTTACCACATGGCAAAATTTTAGATCTGTCCAAATTGAAAGCATTTGCAGACATTTCTATATTGGCTCAAGTGAAACAATATTTCTTTGATAGGGTAGAAAACTTCGTGGGAAAAAGGAGAAAATGCTGGTTACCAGCACTTTTTCCTTTTCCCACAATGTTTTCAAAAGTTTTCACAGAATGTTTCTCATCATGTGACCTAGCGCATGTTGTCAAGGTTCTGCAATTTATAGCTGCATCATGAAAAAGGGGTCTTCATGTTATATTTCATTTTTCACCAATATCTCTTTAATTACTGGACATGTCTCAACAGATTTGGATGAAATTTTCACACATCAAGTGATCTAGCGCATATTGTCAGGGTTTTGGAATTTATTGCTGTGTCATGGGAAAAGGGGGCTTCATGTGAAATTTAAACTGCATCCGTCCGTCCTGAATAGATAAAAGGAAAAAATGATCAGGTGGGAACCAAGGCTAGGGGTGCGCAAGACAGGATGTTTTATCAGACAGTGTAGATAAAGATCAGACTGCGGTTGGATCTTGGATATATATGCCTTATATTCTGCAAGATAATATTGCCTACAACACAGTCTTGAAATGCATATTACTTGGTCTATCTTTATCTCTTTATCAAACAAAAATTTTAGACTGGTCTATAATTCAAAGCATTTGCAGACAACAAAATAAATTTGTCTCAAAAAATGAACTTAGATTTGGGATGGGTAGAGAACATTGTGGAAAAAGTTTTTAAAAAATCCTGGTTACCTGAGTGCTTGGCCCAACTGAGATTTAAACTTGACATCCCTGCATAGCTAGCCCTGTAGGTAATGAGCTAACAGGTTTGGCTCAAATCACTAACAAACAACAAAATTTAATCCTTAAACCCAAAGGCCATTTTCATTCCAGAATGAGTCCAAGATGATAACAACTGCGTGGGTGCCTTTTGTCTGCACTGTTTCAACAAAGCAGACAGTATAGATCAATGATCGGACTGCACATTTCGTGCAGTCTGATCTTGATCTACACTAGACACAAAGGCAACTATAGTAGTGAAAGGCGCTTAAAGGGTTAAGACTTGTCCAAATTCAAACCATTTGCTGACAACAAAATAAATGTGACTCAGAAATTTAAATTTGATTTTGGTTGGGTGGAAAACATTGTAGAAAAAGGAAAATATGCTGGTTACAAGTATTTCCTCTTTTTCCCACAATATTTTCAAGAGCCTTATCTCTCACAGGCGTTAAAACTGGGATTGTGTGGTAAAGGGTTACATAGAACAAGACTTAAAGTTCATTCTGTATACATTTATGTCCTGTTTTGACCCAGGGGCATCATTTGAACAAAATTGGTAGAAGTCCACAAGGAAATGCCACATACCAAATATCAAAGCTCTAGGCCTTCTATTTTCAGACAAAAACATTTTTAAAGTTTGCTCTATATACAATTTTGCCCAAAATTGTGACCCCTGGAGTTATAGGGTTAATTCAATTCTTTTAACAACTTTGGTAGAACTTCACCCAAGGAAGATGCCTGTCAAGTTTCAACATGATTGGTTTAGGAGGAGAAGATGTTTAAAGGAATTGTGGAAAGACGGCGGACGCTGGACAACGACGAATCACAATACCTCACCCAGCACTTCGTGCTCGGGTTAGCTAACAAATAGGCCTAACCATTGTCTGTGGCTTGTGATAAACAACATAAAGATGAAGTTTCATAACATTTTGTCCTGTAGTTAAAGAGATCTTAATCCACAATGAAAATATATGTGAAGCCCGCTTTTTCCATGACACGACATTTAATCAAAAAAGCTAAACTAATGATATTGGCGGACTATCATAAGGAACACATGTATGAAGTTTCACAAATTTTTGTCCAGGATTTTGAGTTGAAAATACATGTATATTGATCCTTAACAGAAATATACATGAAGCCCCTTTTTCCTATGAGACAGTATTTGATATCAAAAAGGTAAAAAAATCCCAGTAAATATCAGCGGACATCATTAGGAACACCTGTATGAATTTCTATTAGTTTTTGTCATGGATTTTAGAAGATATCTGTCCCTGAAAGATGGACAAACAGATGGTCATTGGTCCATGACGAAATTAAACATTTAGCCCCCTTTTTTCATGACATGGCGTTTCATGAAATAAAAACAAATAACTATTGTCTGTGGCTTGCAATAAACAATAAAAAGATGAAGTTTCATGACATTTTGTCCTGTAGTTAAAGAGATATTGGTCCACAATGAAAATATACGTCAAGCCCCCTTTTCCATGACACAGCAATAACTGGTCCTATTAGACCTACAATCAAACTCATTCGACATCTTACGGTCATATATATTTTGACCAAGTTTGGTGCTGATTGGTTTAAATTTGTAGATGCTAGAGTGTAAACAAAGTCAAATGTAGCAATTTTTTCAATTCAAGGGCAATAACTCCAGTTGTTCTGGTCCGATTAGACACATAATCGAACCGAGATCTTATGGTCATATATATTTAGACCAAGTTTAGTGCTGATTGGTTAATATTTGTAGATGCTAGAGTGTAAACAAAGTCAAATATAGCAATTTTTCTAATTCAAGGGCAAATAACTCCAGTCGTTCTGGTCCGATTACACCCATAATCGAACTCATCCGAGATCTTATGGTCATATACATTTTGACCAAGTTTGGTGCTCATTGGTTAATATCTGTAGGTGCTAGAGTGTAAACAAAAAAAAAAAAAAGAAAATGTGGACGGACGGACGGACGACGGACGCCGACGGACGGTGAGTGATCACAATAGCTCATCCTGGGCACTTTGTGTTCAGGTGAGCTAAAAAACAAATGTCCTCTATCAAATTCTATTTGACGCCTAATTTCTCATCTAAAGTCTTATGACGAATGATGTATAATGATTCTGAAAGACGTTGATACACAAAGCTTTAGGCCGTGTAGCAACTGTGTGCTCAGAGTGTTGCCCTTCTGCTGATGAAATTCTTTCCGCTTTCAGAACCAGAAGATATCTGACGTAGCACGAACGTATCTGGATCGCCTCTAGGTCAAAGGTCAAGGTAGTTCAAGGAAAAACAATTACAGAACACAATGTGTCTTATCCTTTTACCATACAATTTTACGCCATAACGGCCACAAGGAACGAGGAAACAGCTTTCAAAAACGACGCGAAAACGCTCCTAACCAGATTTTCTTCTTTTCCAACATTGTTTTCAACCCCTTCAAAGAAAATTTCCGTCTCCTTCAGCCCTTAAAGCACCTATAGTTGCCTTTGTGGCCACTGTAGATCAAGATCAGGCTGCACAAAACGTGCAGCCTGGTCTTTGATCTACACTGTCCGCTTGCTGCAACTCTGTTGACAAATGCAACCATAAAATTGCAGCTATTTGGGTCGCACTTCTAGGATGAAAATGTCTGATAGGTTTATTCGGCACTCAAGGGTTACCAGTATCTATTTTTGTTTTGTCGGCTGCAGATGCTTTGAATATGGTCGAGTCTAAAATTCTGTCGTCTTGTAAAAAATTGATACATAGCTGTAAAGTTTTTCCTCTTCTTTCCCGAATGTATCACCTTGTGTAACATGACAAAGGTTCGCTAGCCACGCAAGAATAACAACATACTCTTTATGCTTTCATTGCAATTATTCCACTGTAAATACTTAGGCTACGTCAATTAACACGCAAATAAATGATGTTCTGATACTCCACAAATAAATGGGTCATGTTTACTGAACGGGTGGTTTAATGCGTGTGCAAAAAGTATCGACAGAGGTCAGCCTGCGCAGTCTGCGCAGTCTGACCTCGGTCGAAACTTTTTGCTATTGGTATATTTTCTGTATATCAAAGGACCGTTCTACCGCATGATCCAACCGTTTTTAGATCGAAATAAATACATTTACTGCGCAGTCTGACCTTGTTCGAAACTTTTTTGCAATTGGTAGTCTGTATGTCAAAAGACCGTCCGTTCTACAACATGATCCAACCGGTTTTGGAACAAAATGAATGCATTTTCTGCGTAGTCTGACCTTGTCGAAAACTTTTTGCTGCTGGTATATTTTCTGTATGTCAAAGGACCGTTCTACCGCATGATCCAACCGTTTTTAGATCGAAATAAATACATTTACTTCGCAGACTGACCTTGTTCGAAACTTTTTTGCAATTGGTAGTCTGTATGTCAAAGGACCGTCCGTTCTACAACATGATCCAACCGGTTTTGGAACAAAATGAATGCATTTTCTGCGAAGTCTGACCTTGTTGGAAACGTTTTGCTATTGGTATATTTTCTGTATGTTAAAGGACCGTCCGTTCTACAGCATGATCCAACCGGCTCCTAGACAAAATGCATATTCCTCACAAGCTGACCCGAATCGAAACTTCTTGCTGATGGTATATACTTTGTATGCAAAAGGACCGTTTTACTTATCTCACCGGATCTAGGACAACACGAATAAATATTGTGGAACGACTTGCTTGTTGTAAAGCATTATGTAGATGCATGAAATCCCTTTTCTTAGAGTGCCACACAAATATGTTGATATCATTTTACCACCTCTCTCTCTCTCTCTGGCTATCGTCAGTCTGTTCTTTTTTCCCTCTACTGGCTTAAATGCACGATTAAAGGAAACACTAACCAGACAAACAGGCAAGTTGTTGAATTTATTGTAAATTTTATCCCAACCACGCATTAACTTTTCCAAAACCACTTCAAGTCTCTGTAAATAGACGCACAAAATCATCCTGCAATGATATTATACCGTAGAATCCAATTACTGTCTTTCCTACAGTGACATTTTTATCATTTTAACTCTTGACGGAGTAATTAACCTTGGGGTACGGCCAGCGAATATCTTATAAATTGGGCCGCTGTCCAAGAAAAGGCGAGAGTGCTTCATACTGCGTATTTTCCGAAATCTTTACGTTACATTCGTATTTTCCCTGTATGTGAGGGCGTTCGGGGGCGCGACTATCGTAAAATTCCACAAGACGGTGCACTCTAGTCCTTCGGTGAACAAGTTGGATAGGAGAAGCAATTCTCTTGACCAGTAATTTTCAAGGAGTCTTATGTGCTCGAGAAGAAAACATTCATTCATTCATTCATTCATCAATCTAAGTAGCATCTGCAGTCTCATTTCAAATTTAGAAATTTGGAAAATGCCACGTATATCTGATTGGTTAAACAAGTTAGATTGCCTGAAACAGATGGCTTAGAGTCAATATGAAATAACGTTTCTTTGAAAATCTGTAGATTCTTGTGGCATTTTTTAAAAAGCTGTTAAAGTTTATATAAACTTTTTTCCAAAGTTTCTAGGGTTTGCACGGAAATTTAGAAAAAGCTCGTAAAGTCTATTTGAGCAGTTTGAGAAGCTTTTAAAATTTGAGGGCCGCAAAATTGGGTTTAACCCTTATCCTGGAGAATAAAATAAATGAAACTTTACAGTAGATAATAGAAGCCAAAAACTTTCCTGTTTCAATGGTATTTTTGGAGGAAAGATATCTTCTTATCGGACAGTGTAGATCAAAGATCAGACTGCACTGTGCAGTCTGATTTTGATCTACGGTGTCCGCAAAAGGTCGGTGGTCGCGATAAGCAGCCTAAGGGTTAACGCATCTCCGTGATACATTGTACCAAGCAAGTCGTCACATCAAATGTTATGGCATCATGAAACTGATTTTGTATCACAGCCGACTGAATCATGAGGTAGAATGATACTCGGAAATACAGAAAATTTACCGAAAGCAAATTGCGCAGGCTGACCTGAGTCGATACTTTTTGCAGATGCATTAAACCCCCTTTTACAGAGCATGGCTCATTTATATTGGTATTTTGCGAATCATTAAAAAATGAACTGGGTCTGCAATGTAATGGCCTGTCCTACGACCGTTGCATTTTTTGAGCTCAACAATAACACTTTAGAAGACACACCAAGTTTAGAATGGTCCTCATTTTGAAACGTTTGCAGATTTTGTCAATGAAAGGGTACCATACATTGTGAGAGGAGAAAACGACTGAAATTATTATCATTATTTTTTTTTCTAATTTTCTACAATGTTTTCAAAAGCCCTCTTCCTCTGTCTCGTCTAAATACGATACGATAATGTTTGGATTAATTCTCGTTTTCTTTGGGACAGAAAAATTACAGTAAATGCAGCACTCTGTGGACATCTCTTTCTACACTCTTGCTGATGTAAATTTAACATAAAATAGCCAAAATTCGTTCCCAAAACGGGAACATTCTTTCAGTCCTTTGCAATATTTAATTCTAACATGACACGTGAATCCTCTCTATTTATAAATACAGTGCAACGGAAGCGTGGTAAAATTGACGTCATTCGATATAAAGTGACGTCATTCTATGTAAAGTAAGTCGCCCGTGGCCGTTCAATGTCTCCGCCCTCGTATATTTTATCAATGAAAGTCACTTGACGTAAACAAATCGTTACTTTCCGCTACTCGACCAATACAAGGGGGAAGGAAAAATCAAAGGATTTACCGCTATTTACAGTTTTTGATATATATTGGCAATGGTGGGACTATTTGAAATATTACCAGTAAACATGTGTAAATCAAGTGTCTTTTCAAGTTGAAGATTAATATCAAATTTGGCCGGTGTTGCAATGGAAATGGGATTGGGAGCGGTTAGGGTGATATTTAGAGCGTTTGAAGCAACTGCGATTCTAATGCTTGACGACACATTCATTCTTCTTTGTTATTTGAAAGGGAGAAAATAATAGTTAAACGGTGCGGGGTTTTTTTTTTGTGTTGTTGTGTTTGTTGCCTAAGGTTTTATTGAAATTTTGATTGTTTGTATATTTACCGAGTGGGCAGAGGGGTCTTGTTTTGGTTAGTAACTGGAACAGCCGTGGTGTATTCAAAGGAATTAATCCACATCCTCTTTTGTATGCTAAGTATGAACTCTGGCTATCGCCCTGCTGATTTATTTATTGTGTCTCATAACTTACAATCATGGTTTAGTTGACTACGATAGAAAAAAAGATTATCTTTTAAATCATACATACTTTTGAGAAGAACCAGCATATGGTTGCTTTCAAAGTTTTGATCGTACAGAATGTGCTCTTCTACATATATTGTGTTGGAATTTATTTAAGGAATAAAGAGATTTTTTTTTTATTGTTGTTTTCATGGAGGTGTAAAATCAAAAAAAAATCTAATCACACTGTATGAAACCGCAAAGTATGATAAGCTTTTTTTTTGTTTTCATACCTCCATGAAAACAAACAAACAAACAAACAAAAAAATCTTCATTCCTTGTAATTCATTATCACAGACAACAAATACGCACAAATATAATACTAAATGCATTTTTTTTTTTTTCTTTCGTAAAGCCAATATTGTAGTTTCTAATGCCCATTTCTTTGATCAGTATTTCATAACGCGGGAAAACCGCCCGATCATGACTAAAAAATGTGTAACTCATGACGTTATCATAGCATTGAACATTGCAGATTTAGTAGATCTATTATTAGAAGTTTAATACGCTGAAATTAAGTTGGAAATTACATTGATCTAATTCGCACCCAGTAAACTGACTATGAGTTTTAAGTTATCTCTTATTAGACTTTATGAACTTTTTGTTGGATAATGTTTTTCAATTTATGATTTTCAGAGAAGATACACTTAGCTTGCATTTGAACTTCGGATCCGGTATGAATTAGAAGGAAAAACATTATGAAATCTCGTATACATGTTTGTTTAACTTAGTTTGACACCAAATGTAGTTCCGGCACTGCATGATTGTTTTTCCATGGGGCTATTAAAAAAAAATCCAGCCAGCCAGAACTCGCCAATATTCATGAAAACAAATAATATTGAATTATTTACGTATATCAAATAACATATATAGCCCTTCGACAATGTTCACAAAATGAATAATGAATGATCATGATTGGAAAGCAAACAAAAAGATGGGTATGCAGTGCAAAAAGATTGCTAAAATGCTATCCTTGAAATCAAAAGTTACACAAATGGTGCGGCTCTTTGCTAAGCCATAATACAAAAAAGTGCATACTTGACTAAGAGAGACGCCCTGGTTTTTTCTTAAAAGATAAACTGTAAAGGTAACTGCAATAAGGGTGGAAAGACAACCAGTTTGACAGAAGATAGAGTAAAATTACACCTTCGAAATCTCAGGATTGTGTTTCGTTCACACTCGTAGCGCTACCCCGTTTTCTGATGGAACTCGTTCAATTGCTATAAGAAACATAGATGTTCTTCCGATAACTCCGCGTTAATTCAGCGTGACATCGGGACGCAGACGAGAGAGACGCGGTAATAAACACAACATTGAAAGCTGAATATCATGTCTCCGGGGAAACAAAAAGTAATATATTGCGTTTATCCAACTTTATGAACGTGTCCATATTGCCGCCAAAAAGGGAAGGAAAATAATAGAAAATGTCCACCTCGAAATCGTAAATATTTACAGAATCAGACGTGCTAGATATAACGGGTAATTTCTCAGATGTAATTACTCTTTGCCGGACGTAAAAACGTTTCACTTGCCCCTATTAACCCACTACCACACAATCCCGAGTTTTAATGACGCTAAGGAAGACGGTTTTTGAAAAAAAATTGTGGGAAAAGTAGAAAATGCTGTTAACCAGCATTTTCTACTTTTCCCACAAGTTTTTCTAGCCTTTCCATGACATTTTTGTTTTTATTTGGGTGACCTTTAATTTGTCGTCTGCCAATGCTTTCAATCTGGAACAGTCCGAAATGTCGTCTGGTAAAGAGTCAAACGTTTGAAGAAGACATACTAAACTTTTCTCAAATGTCCAGATTTATCTTTAAAAGCGTAGCAAACGTTGATTTAAAGAGAAAATGATGGTTACTCTCACTATCTCCTTTTCTCACAATATTTTTTTGAAAGCATGCTTCATAGGCGTCGTAAAAAGACGAGACCGTTGACACTTTTACTACACCATCCCGTGTTTAAACTCTTTACCAAACGACAGAATTTCAAACTAGTCGAAATTGAAAGCATTTGCAGAAGACAAAATAAATGTGACTGAAATTTTGAAATTTGTTTGGGGAAAGGTGAAAAAACTTTGTGGAAAAAGGAGAAAATGCTGGTTACCAGCATTTTCTCCTTGTCCCACAATGTTTTTGAAAGGCTTCTTTCTCAGGGTCGTTAAAAGTCGGGATTATGCGGTAAAGATTTAAACAGCTCTGAAGAAGAAAGCTTTTGAAAATATTGTGGGGAAGAGGGGAAATACTGGTAACCAACATTTTCTTCTTTTCCAACAACGTTTTTTACCCTTTCAAAAATAAGTTCAAATTTTTAGCCCCAATTAATATGACGTTTGCAAGTGCTTTGAATTTGGACATTTGTGAAATTTTGTCGTCTTGGCAAGATTTGATAAAGGGTTTAGCTTTCGGACATTGTGTGATAACAAGGTTTTGGACCATGGTGTGTTTTCACGCAAACTGGACGCTTTCTAGGACCCTGTGGGATTCAAAAATCGAAATTAATTACAGTTTGGGGTATTACTTGTTATGCAAAATCTAGACAAGATTTATTTCGAGGGAAGAAAACAATTAGGGGTTGTCCACGAATCAGTTCCCAAGGCGCGGGGGAAAAAAAAAACACAAAGTTTGTTACGGCCGTAATACCAAAGTAATAGTTGACAAGGCAAATTTTCCATCCTGGGCAATGGTCATTAGACACCTCATGTGATGTAATATACTGAAGTTTTGAATCTTGATGTTGAAAAATTCATTAATATTATAATTATACTGCGATATATAACCAAAGGAGGATAGATTAATTTACAGAAATATACATTTTTTCGGAAAAGTAAAAGTTTGAGATTTAACTTGGTTTCAGCAAATATATAATAGAAAATATATTCTAACTTCATTTTTTAAGGCTAAGAGCCATAGAAAGTATCTTTATAATTTTATAATGAATTAAATCGTTACAAAGTATTGCGGCATTCGGGTGTATACATGAAGCACTTCTATTGCGGGGTTGGATACCACAGTCTGTTGCGATTGACTGATTGATCTTTTTTATTTATCGTCGCCACGTTTGCCCGAATGGGCAACACCCCCAAAAGTCTGCTAGTTTTGTTACGGGTAATAGTTCAATATACGGGAAGAAACCTATCCTAAGTCACGCCTGGTTCTTTAACGTGCTAAGTGTATAGCACCGTCACAAGGGACTTTGGGTTAACGTGTCACCCAAAATACTTTTTTACTAATTTTAGATGGCCAGCTGAGGAGATCGAACCCACATCCTGAAGTCGCCCGAGATTTAACGTTCACAAGTCTCGTGCTCTACAAACTGAGCTATTGGAGCAGGTTAGCCTGTTGTGACAGTTGGTAGTGAATATAGATACAGTGGGTTGCTTAATCCTTTACCAAACAAACCCGAGTCTTGACAGCCCTGAAGAAGGCTTTTGAAAACATTTTGAGAAAAGAAGAAAATGCTGGTAGCCAGCATTCTCTCTCTCTCTCTGTCTGTCTGCGTGTGTTTCTCTCTCTCTCTCTCTTTTTCACAGTGTCCCGCCCTTTCATTTAAGCCACATATTATTTGTCGTCGGCAAAAGCTTTCAAAATAGACAAGTCTAATATTTTATTCTTTGATAAAGAGTTAAGATACTAGCGATAGATGCATTGCGGAACCAAATATAGTCATAATATTTCTTCTGTCTTACGTTATTAAGTAATCTCCACAGTCTGTCCGTTGCTTGATGTTTAAGATTTGCGTTGATAACAGACCAGTTCTCTATTTAGCTCTTTCGTGCCGAATAAAAATATTCATACGCCGAACGTTGCACTGCTTTCTAAAAGTCTGCCGTTACACAGTACACCGACATCGATAGGCCTACGAGCCTTGATAAATTAATACGACAGTAACTTGTATAACATTTGAGACATACTCTGTGAAAAAGAGGCTTAATGCATCTGCAAAAAGTATCGTCCCAAGTCAGCCTTTGCAGTCCGCGCAGGCTGACATGAAACTTTTTGCTTTTTGTAAATTTTGCGCATGTCCAGGGACTATTCTGCTTCATGATTCAGTCGGTTGTTAGACAAAGTGGATTTGATGGATCCATAATTAGGAGATGACTTGCTTGGTACGATGTGTATCGGAGATGCATTTGACCTATTTTTCCCAGAGCATATCTCATATCTTCATATGCTGAGTGTTGTACTGCTTTATAATGTCCGCAGTTATCGAGTAGACGGCAACGACACGAGCCTTGAAAAATTAACATGAGAGTTACTTACTTTTTGAAAATGCTTGTCCTGTATTGTATTGGCATTTGCGTGATGATTAGCTCAAATAAATGCATTTTTCAAAAGACAGTTTCTTAAAGGCCCAATAGCAGCCTAACGTAAACAATTCTGTGTATAAAATACAGCTTTTCATTCATGTCAATTAAAAGTATGACAATAAGCCTAAGTAACTATGTCTATCTGCAGTTCCAGACACTGGTAGAACAAAATGTATTTAAACTGAGCTAATGTTGAAAATACTTTTTAAATGGTACCAATGATAAATACAAGTATTTCAAGCCCATTATTGCTTATATTTGGCCAATATTTGGCCTTTAGAGTACGCGTACATTTTTATGCTGGTAAATAAAGCGGAAGTACGCAGCTTGCTTGAGCATAAAAAAAAACGTGTACACGCGAAAATCTCTTTTTTTTTTTTCATTTTTTTTCTTGAATCAGTCAAAACCTTTTAATTATAATCGAACCATGCGCTGTGAAAAGGTGGCTTAATGCTTCTGCGAAAAATACCGACCCAGGTTAGCCTCCGCAGTCCGCGCAGGCTGACCTGGGCCGAAACTTTTCGCTACTGGTCATTCTTCTGTATGTCCAAGGACCAGTCTACCTTATGATACTATCGGTTGTTAGACATAATGAATTTTAGGGATCCTTAACTGTGTGACGTCTTGCTTGGTAAGATGCATCACGGAGATGCATTAAGCTCCCTCTTGCCAGAGCACGGTTCAACTTTTTTTTTTTTTTTTTTTTCTTTAAATTTCTAATTATCATGGATAATTATTTGTCGGATACCAGCTGTTAGAATTCATCCTCTAAATTGTTAGATAAATTAACTGGATATAACCAGTCAATAGTGAAAAGCCCCTATACAAGTACTGCATTTTCAAAATTATTTTTCAAAGGCGGAAGATGCTTCAACGTATCAGACAGTGTAGATCCAAGATCAGATTGCTCGTTCTATCCGCAAATGCATTCTTACTTGCGAATAACAGCCTAAAAAATTGATACTTCACGTTTTTCCCCCGCCATAATACCATTTGATTATTTGGTGAATATTAATGCATCTATTCATGTAACAACGTGTATGTTTTCCGTACCAGTTGTACGTTCAAGTAAATTAGCCACTCGCATTCAAGATTTAAAAAAAAAAAAAAATCCGATAAATTCATACAACTAATGCTCTGGCAGAAGGAGGTTTAATGGATCTCAGTGTTGCATTATACCAAGCCAGCCATCACATAATTATGGATCCATAAATCTTTGTTACCCAATAACCGGCTGTATCATGCGGTAGAATGGTCCTTTGACATGCAGAAAATTAATTGACCAATAGCAAAAGCTTTTAGACCCAGGTCAGCCTGCGCGGACTGCGCAAGCTGACCCAGGTCGACATTTTTGCAGATGCATTAAATCCCCTTTTCACAGAGCATGACTCATACACATCTCTAGTATTCAGCGCCCCAAAGGTTATTTACAAAATACATGATATTGCCAGAAAACGAAACATAAACATGTTCGTTGTTTAGACAGTATAGTATCAATTCATATCCATTAAAACCTAATAATCTTGTAGCCACAACGGCGTTTTCGTGAATGGTCATATATTATTCTGACAAGATGATCGTTTTCACCAAGTCCCTTTTTTGTTGCAATTTTGCAGTTTTCATCATTTTCTTTTTAATTCTCGGTGTCAATAATGAAATTTGAAAATCATTATGGGGAAAAACAACTATAGCTCCTGCCTAGCAATACTTTTTTCCCACAATATTTTCTTCTGTTTTAGGTTAGGTGCATTAAAAATCCAAAATTCTTTGTTGTTATTTCTTTTTTGTATATATAAAACTTGTTTATTCGGTTTGTTATTGACGTCATTTTCAGTAAATACGGAATATCATTTTTTTAGTTACTTTCCTGGGCCGTGTATGTGATTCGAGCAGCTTTAGAAAATATGATCTCGGGTGGGACCGAAGGTCGAGCGAGATGTCAAAATTTTTAAAAGAGTAAGAAGTAAATACAAACACTAGGAAAATTACTACAGCATAATATTTCTTTCATTATATACCCACAAACTTCAACGACAAACTATCACAATTATTAGCATTTTATTCGATAACGGTGAACAAAGTCAAACAAATAATGGATGAGCCGGTAATAATTTCATTTTTACGAATGGCGGATAGATATCATAGCGCAACATTTTGACAAATCAAATTGCAAATCAATACATGCGTATTTCGTGGATGAGATACGTCATGAAACTATATTTGGAACTGTATCTGACACTTCGTAGATACGGATTTTTTTTTTCTGTCGTGTGTGATGTCTTATCCGCGTGCAACGCATGTATTTGAGTCGTAAAGTATTCAGGTATTTAATAAAAAACAGTGCATCCATTCTTATAAAATTATATTGTCATTCTCATCTGCAATCTAGCTAGATCTGCTTTACTTGTGATATGTAACCGAGATTTTAACACCATACAAAAAAATCTTATGATCAATATAATGATATCATGACGAAAATGATGAATATGATTAGTAATATGGTGATGAATATGGTAATTTAAACTTGGCTACAAGTACAATATCGCGATCTTGTGAATGAAAACGAAGATATTGTATCATTACTTTTATTGGCCCTTAGGCTCGGTGCGCTTTTGCTGACATTGCAGACTAGATCTTTGATCTACACTGTCCAATACGGTATTTTCTTTCCGATGCAATCAATTTTGAAATAGCAATATATGGTTTTTTTTTTCAAATATCGAGTGGAAATTTTTTATGTCATTCATTTTGCAGTTTAACCCTTTACCACACAACAAAATTTTAGACAAGTCCAAATTGAAAGCATTTGGAGACGACAAAATAAATGTGATTGAAAAATTGAAATTTGTTTTGGGAAGGGTAGAAAACATTGTGCGAAAAGGAGAAAATGCTGGTTACCAGCATTTTCTCCTTTTCCCACAATGTTTTCAAAAGGCTTCTCCCTCAGGGTCGTTAAAAGTCGGGATTGTGTGGTAAAGGGTTAAAGGTAAGATCAGTTATGGAAACGACCAGTATAGATGAAGCACAGCATGGAACCTGTCAAGGAAAATGTCCAAACAACCAAGACAAAAGAGAGATTAAGTAACATTGTGGAAATACAATATATCATACAAGAGTTCCATTGAAATGAGGCCAAAAGCTCAGATTTTTGTTCAAATATCTTGACATTAAGTTGGACTTTGTTTACAGAAAAAGTCAGAAATGTATGTCAATGAGTCATTATATAACACTTCCGGAAACTGATGGGAAAATAAGCAAGACAGCGCTTCACTCTGACGAGACGTTGGATATACAAGAAACCGTATTCAGACTAGCATACATTATATCAGTCGTTTATTACAAAAGAAAGGAAGTTTTCATTTTCTTTATTCTGTGTGTCTGTCCGTTAGACTATCCTTCTTTTTTCCTTGCTTCGTCCAAGCCCTCTCCCTCTCTATCTTTCATCGCCTCCTGGCAGCAAGACCAGAATAGAAAAACAGAGGGAGAGAGAGAGAGAGAGAGGGATCGGAGACGGAGTGAGTGTACTGTAGTCCGCAGACCGCCAAAAACAATTGAACGGCGTTCTGGGAAAAGGGGGTTTCATGTATCTCCGTGATACGTAGATTATGCAAAGCAAGTCATCACATACTTTTGGATCCATAAAACCCATGTTATCTAACAACCAACTAAATCATGAGATTAACATGTAGAAAACTAACCAATAGCAAAGTTTCAATGCAGGCTGACCTGAATCGATTCTTCTTGAAAATGCATTAAATCCCCTTTTCACAGAACATGGCTCGAACAAAACTGGACCTTTTTTCTCAATAAGAAAGACCTAGTTATTCACATTTCAGAGGCGTTTTAGCCCAGGATAACAAACGAGGTGTTAAACAGTGTATATCGGATGATACACTGTACCTCCTATGCAATCTGATGTTGATTTAAACGGTTGTCAACAGCAACCAAGGCTACGCTTTGTGTTTCCATAGTTAGAAGCACCTAGTGCACAATAATAGACATGCCAGAAAGCTTGACATTTCTCGGACAGGGTTATCACAGTTGCTTATTTCTCGACATAGATTTCCCCCCGTAGGTCTTCACCCCAATTTAACGGTTTAATTGTCTTATTAATGGCCAGAGACCCATTCGATTATTTCAGCCGTACTGAATGTATGTAGAGGACATGAAAGTCGGGAAAAACAAGAAAGATGTTGTTTACGTTTCGCACAAAATTTTGACTCTTCACTACACAATCCCGAGTTTTAACGACCCTAATTAGGAAAACTTTTGAGAAAACTAATGGAAAAGGACTTAAAAGGTTCGTATCCAACATTAGTTTTTCTCTTCCCCCCCCCCCCCCTTCATTTTTTTAAAAGTCATACGTCATTATTTTAACCTCATTCAATTTGTCTCTTACTCTATACCTTCATTTTGGACAAGTCCAAAAGTTGTCGGCTGGTAAAAAAGTTAGCGCAAATTCTGTGATGGGTGACCTTGGATGCATTTAGTCTATAATTTGACCGAGGCCCGACTTTACATGCATCTCATCTGACCTTGACCTACATATACAGCTTCTCTGCATATGGCTTCAGACACGCAATGCTCACGGAACCTCCCTGTAGACCAACAGTCAACTACTTTATGTAAACCGGATATGGATTAACCGTTTACCACATGATCTTAATTGCCCGGAGATAAAAGGCTTTTGAAGGCACTGTAACCAGCATTTTTGTTTTTTCCTTTTCCCACAGTTTTGTGTGCCACGTCAAAGACAAAGTCCAATTTCTGAGCCACACCGAATTTGTCATTGCAGTTGCTTTCAATATGGACAAGTTTTATTTAAATCCTTTTGTAAAGAATTGATTAGGACGTGGTGTTAGTTCAATTAGCTTTGAGCTGAGCCTAGACATGACCTGAAACCAATGGGTCGCTGGCTCGATCCTAAGTTCTGCTAAATGCTTTCAGAAGACTGATAATAGCCATTGTGACATTATCTTTTTTTCTCTCACCGCTGAATATTGTTTCGACGATGTCTATGGAGCAAAGCGGTGAGTTTCTTTGGAAGAATGACGTGCAAAGACCTGGTGAAAAAACTTTAAGAAAGCATAACTAGGTGCACTGTCTGTCGCTGTTTACTGAAATAATTTTAAAACAGCGTGACAAAAAAACCAAATGAACGAACAAATCATTTTCCTATGATCCTTACCGTGTCGAACTTGCTTTTCAACGGAGGCTCCGGTACAAGTATCTGATGTCAAAGGTTTGTAATTCATCTACGAAAATATGTTGAACATCACCTTACCTTGAGACCAAAAACTGTTATAATTTCTGAATGAAGTCAGTTCTAGTAAAATATTTACCAAAATGAAGAAAATAACTTCTTGAATACGCCCGTTCTAAGTTTCTATAAATAGCAATGATATTACTTTCAGAAGGAATGACAAGATTTTTTTGCCGTAGTATAAATCAGCCAATGGAATGACAACATTACCATCATGTGGGATACCTCTAATAAAGCAACTGATTGGCCATCCAAGTAGCATGAACTTGAGCTCTAAATATGGCCAAAAAACAAGAAGTTTCATGGTTTGCCATTGGTGGATGATATATGTGAGCCATGTTCTTGAACATGGGGCTTAATGCATTTGCAAAAAAATAAATTTTTGGCCCAGTTCAGACTGCGCAGTCCGCGCAGGCTGACCTGGTTTGTAACTTTTTGCTTTTGGTCAAAGAACCAGTTTACCACATGATTCCATCGGTTGTTAAACAAAATTGATTTTAGGGAAGTATAATACTGTGATGACTTGCTTGGAATCATGCATCATGGAGATGCATTAAGCCCCTTTTTATAAAGCACAGCTCATGTTAAGATTGCTCAACTTTACTATGAAGCTGTATCTCTTTCTAGAAATTTAACATATACTCTTTACCATACACTTTCAAGTTTAAAGGACGAAAGCTTTAAAAGCATTGTGGTAAAAGACGAAAATGTCGGTTGCTACCCTTCCGAAGACACAATCCAAAGTTTTTGGGTCGTATTTAATTTTGTGGCCAGAAAATACTTTCAATATGGACAGGTCTTTTGTTGAAGAATTAATACACGGCGCATAGCGACCTGGCAGAGATTAACATTTGATATACGCAGTATCAGCAAGTCTCTGAAAGGAGAAGTGCCTGTGCGAAAGTCAGCCCTGACACATGAACAAACATTTTGCCGCCATCAAGGTTTCTACGTAGATATAAATTGTGATCGCTAAAACTTAAGACTGAGCTCTAAATTGAAAAAAATCGCGGTATGAAACTTTCTATCAAACGATCGAAGAAGTAAATGTACTTGATATACCAACTGGCACACCACTAACATACAACATATCGCTGTAGAATATAGATCTTTTTAACCAACATACACTAAAAAACATAACCAAGTCTCTAAATCTTGAAAATTCACTTAGTGTCTAATTTCAGCTTTTCTAGTTGTAAATCTGTTTAATGATAATACAAATAGCGCCGGTGTGACTTTTACTATTTTCAACATAAGTGATTTGCCAGTTTAGATCAAGGCGTCACTCTTTTGATCCATCCTAGACTAAATGGCATATCACAGACATACAAAATATTGCCGAAGAACAGATCCTGTAACCGACATCACTTAATAAATATGAAATACAACCAAATCTCCAAATCTTGGAATTCAGTACGTTTCTAATTTCAAAATTTTCTTGTTGTAAGTCTATTTATGATAATAAAAACAGTAAAGTCCTCAGTTTGGAGGAACAGAGTTTTGGAACGATGTTGAATGTCAACACTACGAACACTTGTTGACTTCTAGGGCATTCAAAAACACGCGTGTCATTTATATTATGAATGTATATACTACTTGGTTGAAGAACTAAGATAAAAAAAAATATCCTTCATATTATAAATATCTATATAACCTGCTTGACAAACTAAGAAAAAAAAAATAACAACATCATTTATATAATAAATGTATATAGTGCTAGGTTGAAAAACTAAGATAAAAAAGATAACAGTATCATTTATATAATAAATAATAATTATATAATCAATTTATATGATAATAGTAAATGCATATAATACTTGGCTGAAAACTAAGATTAAAAAAACCCATAGATAATAACATTTCAAAGGATTTTGCTAATATATCAAAACAGCGAAATGTGCAAATTAAGCACACACAACTTCGAAACTAAAATATATTCATGTTAAAACAGAATTATAGTCTAAAACAGTATTAAATCAGATAAAACGGACAGTGTACTCTTTACGGTCAAGACTATGATTTCATTTTTCGTTTCCATAGGGAATAAACGACTAGTTATTTTTTTTAAATACCAGAGTGTTACATCGCATTCAAAAGTATTAGAGTCATGCAATGTCAGCCGAATCGACCAAAATCATCGCGAAAACTAATAAGAATCTTGGAAAAAGGTCTAAAGAAACTTTTGTCTATGGACAATGTCACATCAAATCTCAGAAATATCACTAAAATAAGGAAGACTTTATTCTGTAATAACTTTGGATACTGGTACATCTAATTGTATTATCTATTCTCATCCTGATTTGGTTCCGCTGTAATTAACCTCTGGCGGGGAAACTGATCTCGAAACATTTCTGACATATCGTAGGTGACAGAGCGAAAATAGAGCACTCTCCCTCAGCCCTTGGTCCATTAGGTAGCAGACACGAACAACCACGTCCAAATTCCATGGCAACATTTGACAGAAGGCATGAAAGCATTTGGGTGTAAAACATTCAAGCCCCTCTTGTCCTGTGCTTACTTTTTCTTCTTGGAAAAAAGTCATTGTCTGTAGTTACCTCTCTCTTTTCCTGCTTATTTTTGTTCTTCTTATTGTTATTAATAATCATGATGAGAGAGAGGTAGATAAAAAAAAAAAACGTTGTTCCGGTTATTTTGTTTGTGCACTTGTAGTTCTTAGACAGAGATAAAACGCATTCATGGTAAACAAATAAAAAACAAGTACACGTGTTTATCTATCTTTTGCCTATTATTGAACGCTACTTTTATTACCTTGAAATTGATAATATATCGTTGAAAATATATCCATAAGCACATTTATAGCAGAGAGTTTCAATGACAATTATGGCTTTTAAAAAAATACTTGCCATTAAAACAAATTTACTACCCAGAACCACATACACTAATAGTTATTATCATTATCATTATCATATTTTTTTATTATGCAAAATTAAAGTGTAAAGTGCTTGTTTGTCCTAGTATCACTCTCTGTGTAAGACAATCCAATATGTAACTTACAGGGCACCTTTGCCGGGCTCTTTCATTTCCCCCGAGTTGTGCTTTTTACGCCGAGGCGTATATTATGGTAGCTCTCATTCCTTGGTTTAACCCTTTCCCAAACGACAAATTTTGGACTGGTCCAAATTGAAAGAGTTTGCAGACGACAATTTTAAATTTGATGAAAATGGCAGAAAGTTCACAAAAAGGGTAGAAAACACTGTGGGAAAATGAGAAATTGCTCGTTACGAGCAATTTCTCCTCTTCCCACAGTGTTTTCAAAAGACTTGTACTGCAGACACGTGAAAACCAGGGTTTGTTTGGGAAAGAGCATTATTCGGATTTTTTTTCTATCGACTGACAGTTTCATTTAACTTAATTTGCAGGATGAGGCTTAATAAATAAGTGCTAGCGCCCATATTTTTGTCTGTTTAGCATCTGTCTATCATGTGTTCAATGCAATGATTATTTGACCGAAGTATATAAAAAGAGAATTCATCCCTTGGTCCATTAATTAGCCCTTAGGCTGCTAAGCGCGATTCACTGATATTTTGCGGACAGCGTAGATCAAGATCAGACTGCACAGAACGTGCAGTCTGATCTTTGATCTACACTGTCCGATAAGGAGATAATTCGTCTCCAAAGATACCTTTGAAATAGGAAAATTTGGGTTTTTACTATCGGCTTGAAAGTTTCATTTCTTTTATGTAGCGGGATAAGGGGTAATGTTGAATACATTCGGTGCTTTAGAATAATAAGACTGTAAGCGTAACTTACGACCTTACATGAATCGCATACTTACTTGGAAACGGCCTTTCAAGCTCTATCAATCTGTGCTAACTCCATCGAAATCGAATCCTGTAATGTTGACCTGGGTCCTTACTCACCAACCATTCTTAAGAACATTCTTGGTATTATTCTACGAGATTTTCTAAAATTGAAAGTAACACAACTTCTGATTGGCTAAACCTGATGGTTTAGCCAATCAGAAGTTGTGTTACGTTCAAATTTAGAAGATTCTGGAGAATAAGACTAAGACTCTTCTTAAAAATTGGTGGTGGATACGGACACTGGTGTTGAAGAAGGGTCATAAATAAAGAAAATTGTTGTAATAATTTTTTTTTTTTTCTAACTTGTCTCATGCAGTTCTTTTTCACTTGCTGTACTTTGTTCTTCTAAGGCATCGAATTCATATGTGTGAAACTAGCTTAGGAAAAGGAGAATAACTAGCTACAAGCAAAACTGATACGCTGTTAGACGAAAATGGAGGTTTGTGCTTGGTAATTATGTTAACCAAGTTAAGACAAAATGCACTTATCGTTAATCGCATTTCGCAGGGAATCAATTTGAGAGTTTATTTAATCTCGTCTGTAGCTGTCCTTTTCCACATAAAACAGTAATTGCAATTTACTTGCTTTCGTCTTAATGTTATTACTGAGGTAAGTGCGTTACATAGTTAACGACAGAGATTAATTTGGCTGACGGCAGAAAAAAGGGCTTAGCCCTTTACCAAACAGCAAAATTTTTTACTCATCCATTTTGTAGGAATTTACAAACAAGAAATATCTTTAAAAAAAAAAATGATAGACGACGTAAATTTGCCAGCAAATAGGCAGTGACCCTTAGAATAAACTTGTCCACATTTTTGACCAGTCACAAATTTTTATTCATTTATTTGTTATCAGTACCAAAAAGGAGGCCAAAAGCCCGAACATTCAGCTACGCCGAACAACAATTCAATTGCTTGCCGAACGTAGTAATCGTCTTTGAATTAGTAGATAACATTGTGGAAAAAGGAGAAAATGCTGGTGACCAGCATTTTCTCCTTTTTCCATGATGTTTTCAAAAGCTTTCTTTCTAAGGGCCCTTACAACACGAAATTGTGTGGTGAAGGGTTAACCCTTTCACTACTGTAGAAAATAGCTTTTAACGGACGGTTTTGTTCATGATCAGGGTCCGTTTCACTACCATTCTTAAGAACATTCTTTGTCTTACTCTCCAAGATTTTCAACACTTGAAAGTAACACTACTTCTGATTGGCTAAACCAAATGGTTTAGCCAGTGAGAAGTTGCGTTACTTTCAAATTTGGAGAATGGTGTATACGTACCCTGGGTCCTTATTTACCAGCAGTTCTTAAATTGCATTCATGCTCATAAATTGAACATTTCGAAACTGGCTAAATGCCTTATCCAATCCAAAAACGTGTTACTTTGGAATTTACACTTTTTCTTTAAAGTAAGAAAAGGAATTATATCCAGAGTGATTTGTGAATACGAGTTGGGGTTTCAACTATGTTCAGTTTCTTCTTGAATATGCAGTCCCTTCTCTATTCTGCTCCTTGACTAAACAGTCTCTCAGTCTGCAGTAAATGGTCCTAACCCGTGAAAACAAAGAAAGAAACTTTGCTCCTTGAAGGACTAAAATGATGATGGAGAGAAATGTGGGATACTTGATTAGAAGAACGAGACTTAATCTATTTACACAGATATACAGAAATATTTTAGTGTCATTTTAACTGAACTGAATTCGATGGTAATTCTGTAAACTCGTTTAACACTTTAATTCGATTTTCGAATTGGTATATATATATCTGTCGTCCCTACTTTCGAAACAAGGATATGTAGTTTGTCACGGAAAAGAATAACCAGATTAACCCTTTACCACACAATCCCGACTTTTAACGACCATGAGAAACAAGCCTTATGAAAACATTGTGGGCAAAGGAGAAAATGCTGGTAACCAGCATTTTCTCCTTTGCCCACAATGTTTTCTACCCTTCCCAAATCAAATATCAATTTTTCAGTCAGATTTAATTTGTCGTCTGCAAATGCTTTTAACGTGGACAAGTCTAAACTTTTGTCGTTTGGTAAAGAGTTAAAGTAATTCATAGAGGTACAAATGAACTCTATACCAGACGTCAAAGGTATTCGGAGGCGAGGAATTTAACATTGCCCAAAGAAAGAGGGTTATACCTCAATTGACTAAAGACTAAAGAACAATGTAGGTAAAGAGAAAATGCTTGGTGGCCATGTTTAATCCTTATACAGCTAAATAAGTGAAATGAAATTTTCAAGCCGATGGTCAAAACCCAAATTTTGCTATTTCAATTTGTATTTTTTGGGGAAAGATATCTCTTTATCGGACAGTGTAGATCAAAGATCAGACTGCACGTTCTGTGCAGTCTCATCTTGATCTATACTGTCCGCAAAAGGTCAGTGAGTCGCGCTTAGCAGCCTATGGGTTAAAATCAAACCCTACCGAAAAATCCCGGCGCTGGAACGGACAAACGTGTATTCTTGCCAAAGTGAACAACTTTGTCCAGCTTAATTGAACCACTTCCTCTCCAAACAAGGCCACAAATTAACTTTTGAGAAGTTTCTGATCCCTTTAGGCTGGTATAAAAACGAGCCTATTCAAACAAACTCCAAGGAGTGGTTAGTCGCCAACGGTGAGGAAACAATAGTGCTTATTTTCTTTTGGAGTTCGGAATAAGGAATAAAATCTGTCCTTCCTAGTTCTGGCAAGAGGGACATCCGTGTATCCTTTACCGGGACACCGCGAGTAATTGACTACTATCCTTCGTCCTTATGACGTCGGGGCCTGCACTAATAAAAGTTTGAGTTCAGTAGGACCCGTATTCACTAATCATTCTGAAAAGCATTTTTCTTCTTATTCTGAAGAATTTTCTAAATTGGAAAGTAACGCAATATTTGATTGGCTAACCATTTGGTTTAGCCAATCAGAAATTGCGTTACTTGCTAAATCATAGAATAAAACCCAGAATCCAATTTAGAATGCTTGGCGAATACGGGCCAAGGTTAAATGTAGTTCTTTCTCAAACTTTAAGTTTCATCTAGGCTTCAGATAGACAATAAAGTCTGATACAGAGAACGTTAGTCTGATAGGAAAAGAAAGAAAATAAAAGGTTAAAAAATCCTCTTGGAGGTGTACTGAATTACATTTCCGTCTTTGAAATTTCATGTTCAGCCGAGTTTAGCACAAGAAGAAGAGTTTTATACGCATTGGCCCTGATGTTTTTTAGGACTTGAGCAAGCCAAGATTAGACTGTACGACCTTGCCACCAAATGACGACCAAAGTGTAACTGAATAGATAAACTTAACAAAACTGCTGTGTCTTTCGTGATAGAAAAATATGTTCAATATTGTTTTAGTAAATGTCCTTGATGATAATATTGATCATGTGTGGACCGCACTAAAACTAATACCGTGTACAAAATGCACATTAAAGCATCAAATCGTCTAAAACCGGAATGTTAAGAACATGTATCTATAAATAAAAATGAGCCATGCTCTGGTAACAGGGGGCTTCAATGCATGTCTGTAATGCATTATACTAAGAAAGTCATCACATATTTATGAATCCATAAAATCTATTTAGTTTTACAACTGACTGGATATTGGGGTATGTTGGTCCGAGGACATACATAAAATTTACAAATAGCAAAAAGTTTCGATTCATGTCAGCCTGCGCGGGTTGCGCAGGCTGACATGGGTCGAAACTTTTTTGCAGACGCACTAAGCCCCCTTTTCACAGAGTGTAGCTCACATATGGCAATCGAAAAAGATTGAAACCAGAAGTATACTTGGAACTTAGCAGAGAACAGGATGTTTTCTCGAAGTCTATGAATTATGCCAAGAAAGGACGAAATCTAATTTCCTGGTCTTATTTACGTTTTATATATCTTGATTCTATTCAGACATGAACGCTCTGTATGACGCAGTATTCCTTTCAATATTATGTTTAGTCTGGATGTTTACCCATTAAATGTCAAAATCACGAAATAGATATTTTCATTCAGTGAAAAAAGGACCCAGATTTGAGCCATGCTCTGTGAAACACGGGTTTAGTGCATACGCAAAAAGTATCGACCCAGGTCAGCCTGCGCAGTTCGCGCAGGTTGACCTGTATCGAAACTTTTTGTTTTGTTCTTTGTACATTTTCTGCATGTCAAAGGACCATTCTACCTTTGGATTCAATCGGTTGTTAAACAAAATGGATTTCTGGATCTATAATCATGTGATTACTTGCTTGATATAAAATGTAACACAGAGACGCATTGATTTCTTTGGTTTAACGCCATTTTAACAGCGAAGATCACATCATGGCGGTCAGTTGACGCGCCCATGTGTTTTCTGGCTTTCTCACACCAGTACTGACACAACTTTCTTTCCAAACCCACTGAGTACTTTTCTCACATACATCAGAGGTGAGAGGCGAAAAATTGCCGGAAAGAAAGTTTGTCTCAACCGGGTATCGAACTCGCAACCACCAGGTCGCGAGTCATATACGCTAACCACTGAGCTACCGGGCGGGCAGATATGTATTGAATCTCCTTTTACAAGAGTATATATTTTGCAATATCAAGGCTGGTTTCAAGCGCAATGCAGAACAATTGATTGATTGAATGACGTTGTACGCTGCTTTCAACATTATTTCAATCATATCACGGCGACAGCTCGCTTATTCGTGTATGACCTGGGTTTCACCAGTACTAGGCTAGGTTTGTGAAGTTTCTTTTCCAAGGACACTCCCGTGAAAAGATGTAGACAAAATACCGGCATGAGATAGTGAAGATTCAAGATCAGACTGAAGGTAAAATACATTACGTACAATTTTATGCCATCGAAAGAGGCAAAGTTTGTATATTTTGCGCTGAACGAGTTTAAGGCCCTATAGATGCCAAAGAGTAACAACGGGTGATGCATTTAACCCTTTCCCAAACGATGAATTTTAGACTGATCCAAATTGAAAGAGTTTGCAGACGACAATTTTAAATTTGATGAAAATGACAGAAAGTTCTCCAAAAGGGTAGAAAAAAAAGTGGGAAAAGGAGAAATTGCTCGTTACGAGCAATTTCTCCTTTTCCCACAGTGTTTTCAAAAGACTTGTACTGCAGACACGTGAAAACCAGGGCTTGTTTGGGAAAGGGTTAAATTCAAACCACACCATTCAACAGTACGGACATTATTGTGAAATTGACAATGTGTGATTGTGCGGTAGGTCCAAGTGTTTGTCGCTGGCAGAAAAGAAGAAAAAAAAAAAAATTCAAATCAGGAAAAAAAAGTAAACAAAAGATAGAGCGACCTGGCAACTTTTAACCTAGTTTTAGACTTAATTTTTCTACCAGCGACTAACAAATGGACTGGCCATACAGTAACAGAGTTTCATCACCACAATAAATTACATACTTTGAAATAATATGATTTGAATTTGTATGCCCTTTAACCTTTAGGCTGCCCAGCTCGACTCAATGGCCATTTACAGACAGTGTAGATCAAGATCAGACTGCACAGAACATGCAGTCTGATTTTGGATCTACACTCTCCGATACGGATAAGAATTTTTCCCCAAAATTAACACTGAAATAGCCAAATTCAGGTTTGTACTATCGGCTTGCAAGTTGCTTTTACGTTATTTAGCAGGATAAGGGTTAACACCTACTTTGTTTACTTTTGGCAGATATAGGACCTTTAAGAACAATCAACCTATTTTATTGCAATGAAGCAACACCATTGGATATGACTAACAGTACTGAGTTACCGATGATACTTTGCAATGGTTCTTAACTTTCTCGTTAGAAATAACAAACAACATCATAAATCAAACTCAAATAACCTGTCAGAAGAAAGGGAGTAAAACTGTTTTTGCTTAACATTTTCAGCGTTTTACACTTATATAAAGTTACAACACTTTTTCCTACTTTTTCAGCATATTGTCTTAGAAAACAATGTAGGAAAAGGAGAGCAAGCAACATCATCAATCAAAATCAGAGAACCTGTCAGAAGAAAGGGAGTAAAAATTCTTTTTGTTAATACTTTCAGCGCCAAATGTAATAAACTTTACCCTTTACCAAACAATCCCGGGTTTCACGATCCTGAGAAAGAAGTCCTTTGAAAACCTTGTGGGAAAAGGAGAAAATGCTGGTAACCAGCATTTTCTCCTTTTCCCACAATGTTTTCTACCCTTCCCAAAACAAATTTCACTTTTTCAATCACATTTACTTTGCCGTTTGCAAATGCTTTCAATTTGGACTAGTCTAAAATTTTGTTGTTTGGTAAAGAGTTAACCACTGTCGCAGGCTGAAAATCCAAACCAACGAAAATCAAAAATATATTTATCTTTACAGAAATACGTAAACAAGCGGACGGTATAGATCAAAGATCAGACTGCACGTTCTGTGCAGTCCTATCGTGTCCTATGCCGTCTGCACAAACCCATGCTTTCGCCTACAGCACTGAAGAGGGCTAACATTGAGCACTGCTTAATTTGTTTCCTGTTTACTCCTAATCTTGCTAAATAAATTTAAAAAATAACTTTCAAGCTGAGAGTAAAAACCCGAATAATGTTATTTGAAACTTATTTTTTTAAGGAGAAAAAATGTCTCCTTAACAGAAAGTGTAGATCCAAGATCAGACTGCACGTTCTGCTCTGATCTTGATCTACACTGTCCGCAAAAGGTCTGTGAGTAGCGCTTAGCAGCCTCAGGGTTTCAAAGATTTTTTTTTTTTGTTTGGGGGGGGGGGGGTGGTAGATTCTATCATCAATTGTCTGTTTTTGAAATCACAAGACAACAATATGAGTCACGCATTTTGGTTGATTGATTAAATGAATGGTGTTTTGCGCCGCTTTCAACATTATTTCAGTCATATCACAGCGACAGCTCACATATTCATGTATTTCCTGGGTTTCACCAGTACTTGGCTAGGGCTCTGAAGTATCTTGTCCAAGGACGCTAACGCATTTTGGCTTTCAACGCTACAGTAAAAATAAACGCATACCTATAAGATCGAGGCTTTTAAACAGATACGAGATTTCTATGTTTGGTAAGGCAATATGCCACTCAGTATAAAATTTACAATATACTAGTTTGTGAATAGATAGAGTTTAGACGATTCTGCCATCATATGCTGCAGTTTTTTCCTACGGTAAAAAACCCTGAGGTAAGAAATGGTCAAATTTATTATGTCATTCGACTAGGTAACGTTATTATATTTCATTTTCTAATCAGCTTAGCTTCTCGTATAAAGTTATAATTTACTTAAGTCTGTAGCTCTGATTGTAGATAAATAGAATTAAACCTTTCAAGACTGGTAGGCAGTGTAAAATCCAGAGATTAAAGTAACAGGGCCTAGTCTTTATTTAATAGTAGTGAAGTAAATCTAAATTACATTGTCACATTCGCTAGGCTTAAGTTTTGGTTTTAGTACACTCAATCGTGATGTTCCTTGTATGATTTCTGGAACTCCCTCCACATTAAGGACTATATTTACATGGCTGTGTTAACAGTGAAGGTCAAGGTCATAATGCATAAAAGAAGCAATCTGGTATTTATCTACATTGTACGATATTCTGTAAAAAGTCCAGAATATGATACATTCGGGACTTACACGTGGTAAAATGTTCCTTGAGGTAATTGCCACTGAATTTAGAAAAAAATTACATGTACATCTTTCGCGGCTATAATTTCCCACAAATTTAGAACTTTTATTTATTCTGTCAGCACATTTACTTATATGATATGAGGTGACATTTAAACATGAATGGGCAGAAAAGCAGAAAAGATGAACAGGTACAAACAGGAACAAAGAAACGGAACTAGAGATTTGAGGGAAAATTAAGACCAGTCATGGAATTATTGAGAAAGAAATTGTGGAATAATAGGCATATTTTATGTATAGACTATTACCCTTTGCCAGTTTAAAAAAGATACTTTTCTAAAGTAACAGATATTTAGATCTCTACACAGGGATCACTGGGATCTAAAGATTTCATTGAAGTTCCATGAAACTTACCACAATTTATATTTAAGGTATGTTATTGTGCACCTTGTATTGTATATCTCAGTCAATTTTAGGTTGGGGGAATTACATGGATTTTGCTTTGATACACTGCACAGAAAAACAGTAGAGTTTTGACTAAATGCTAGGGATGGTAAATTACTTTTGTGTCCTTTTGTGCATAATTTAATACTAGTTATCGATCGATCTATGTATTATATCCATGCGAACAAATGTCCGGATTTAATGATACCATAATGGTGTCAAAAAAGTCTCTTTCTTCGAAAACGTCTAGTCATAAAGTTTTTACCTGAAAATTTCACAACATTTATGTCCCACTTTTGGTCATTATCTACCTGAAAGTACATTTCAAATATTCTGTTACCTTTGTACCCTATGGCCATGACAACAATCGTTACTAAACCATTCTAAATCATTGCATACCTTTACTACGCTGAGCAAAATACCATTATTTGACATACAATTCCAAGATAAATACAATCTACATCTGTATACTTATGAATATTCATATAGATGACGAACCGGTTGTCAAATATACATTTTGTCTGAAACGTTAATGCGCTTTTGATCTTACACAGACAGTCAGCATCGATGATTCCTGGCAATCAGAGAACGCATGGGAAAGGCTTAGCCTCTCGGCTGCCAAGCGCGACTCAAGGACCTTTCGCGGACAGAGCAGATCAAGATCAGATTGCACAAAACTTGAAGTCTGGTGTTGTATATAAACTGTCAGATAAGGACATAGTTTTCTCCAAGAAGTAATTTTGAAATAGCATTGGGTATTTACTACAGGCTTGAAATTTTCATTTAACGTATTTAGCAGTTTATGGGTTAACCCTTGAACTATTAAGAGCGACTCACTGACCTTTTGCGCACAGTGCAGATCAAGATCAGACTGCACTGAACGTGTAGTCTGAATTTGGATCTACATTATCCGATAAGAGATATTTTTCTCAAAAAAAAAAAAAAAAACGTTTGAAATAACATTATTTGGGTTTTTACTATCGGCTTGAAAGTTTTATCTAACTGATTTAGCAGAAAAAAAAGAAAACGTTAATATAATTGGGACATGTACAGGATATTACCTTCGCCAGGAATCATCATTATAGTTCATGCTCTCTATGTCGTCGACGAATTCTTTTTACTTGGGCAAGTCTAAAATCAATTCAGCTATGTCAAAGAAATTGGAAGTTTAATGGATACCTGCTTCTACCCATACACTTGGTTGTGTGTTCATCATTTTCTTTGGACCGTCGAGGGAACAACTCCCGAGTTCCCCCGAAAAAGATCGTAAGAATAATTTACAGGCAGTGAAAAAAGCACACCAGAGATACTTTGCTAGTAGTCTAGTAGTCTTGCTTCGTTGTCTGCGCATGTCATATTCTTCGAAAATTGGCCTGTCTGCTATGACGCATCACTGTCCTGTACAGGATGAATATAAATGCACGGTGCGCAGAATTAAAAATCTGCTGCTAAGAAAGTAGGAGGCGGAAAATGGCTGCAAATAATACGTCTGTCTAGAAATGAAGCTGGTTTTTTGCTCCAAAATTCTTCAATAACTAATAATCGTAAAGGGAAAAATACTGTTAAAATATCATTGTTGTCCCCACCATGCTGCGCTTATACCAGGGAAAATTTCACAGGCCTATCGGGCTGTGTTTATAAATGACTGATGCATGGGTTATATGATAGCTAACCTTGGCTGGATGAATCGTACAAATCAGCTTTGTTTTGGTTAAACATATATCATTTGAAATTCACGGGATTTTGGAATGTAATCCGGTTCTGTACCCAGAATGTCCAAATCAGATAGGTATGTATTTGAAAATGCCACCTAAATGAAGATAATGAGTCTTGCTCCGGATCCTATAACGGCCTAATATCTTTGACAGCGGTTTATTAATTCTTACCGCATGCAATTTGCACTTGTCCTGATATAATTACGCCCACAGCTACATACATGAAATTGTATATTAATAATTCTTAATGAATATCAGGCGTGAGCGTATAAATACCCCAGAACAGTAGAGTTCTCTTCCATCGCGAGTACAACATATAGTTTTATCATCGGATAGTTGAACAAGAGTGCTTTACATCATATCCTTTACCGATACATAAATACATGTTAATGAAGAAAACTAGAACATGCTGACGGGAGAAAATTGTGTTAATAGAATCAGTCACGCCCTCGATGCTCCTTCGTCTGTATTCACCAACCATTCTTAAGAATATTCTTTGACAAATTCTCAAGAATTTTCTAGATTTGAAAGTAACACATTTTCTGATTGGCTAAACCTAATGGTTTAGCCAATCAGATGTTGTATTACTTTCAAATTTAGAAAATTCTGCTGCGTAAGACTAAGCCCTCGTTTATCGTTATGTACAGTCACCTTGGATATGGCGTTGTTGTTAACCCTCAAACTTCGTACAATTCATACATGTACATAGGCTACAGCTCTTTCTTGAATTATGGTATCACGAAACCATAACAGTAAATCAGAGGAGAAAAGTGTGCCCGACGTGGGACTCAAAACCACGACCCCAGAACACTAGTACCGCATCTCTATCAACTAACTAGCCGGGCAAGTGAGTCTACGCAACCTCACCTGCAACACTCCTCCCCCTCCTGATTATCTGGGAGTCACCAACTCCCCCAGGTCCCCAGTTGACCTCGTCACCATTATAGTAAATCAGGGGAGAATGGTGTGCCCGACGTGGGACTCGAATCCACAATTCCCGGAAGACTAGTACCGCAGCTCTACTTACAGAGCTAGCTGGGCATTTTGTGCTGAGTATACCCAACGTCAACGACAACAAAGAGAAGCAGTCCTGTGTACAAGACCCTACTCTCTGAAAACCCAAAACCAAACGCATCAAAGCATTCGGTTTAACCAATCAAAAATTGTGTTAGTACTTTGAAATCTACAAATTCTAGAGAATTAGACTAAGAATGTGATTGAGAGCAAACGGTGAATACGAGCCCCGAAATCAAATAAGAAATTTGTAGAAAAATTCCAGGGTATTATAGGATGTTCCATGATCACGGAAGTGGGAAAAAGCCTTTTCTGCTTTTGATTTATTACCCACAAAACATTAGGCTAATCCTTGTGTCTGATTAGTTGAATTACGTTTCAAATAAACAAAAAGGTCAGAATGTTATGATGTTTGTGTTTGTTAAGAAGAACTACGCTCACAGGTTAATTAATTTAAGTATAAGTACTCAAAGCAACTTTAGTACGCTTTTCCTAGCCTTTATAATCTCATGTTCTACGCAAATACGACTTTTAACACCCCCGTTGCCAGTAGCTTTTGTTAACATCATGGGAATAGGAGCATTTGGTTTATAAAAAGTAAATGCTCCTTTTCCCACAAAGGCTCCTTTATCATTAAAACAGTAATTTCGACTCTTTACATGTTTTTGAGAGAGAATGATTTCTTTTCCAGGGATATTTTCCATTCTCCACTCTATCATATGAATCATGCTCTGTGAAAAGGGGCCTTGATGCATCTGCGAAAAGTATCGACCCAGGTCAGCCTGCGCAGTCGGCGCAGGCTGATCTGTACCGAAACTTTTCGCTATTGGTCAATTCTTTGCATGTTGAAGAACCAGGGTCCATATTCACTAACCATTCTTAAGAACATTCTTGGTCTTGTTCTTCAAAATTTTCCAAATTTGAAAGTAACACACCTTCTGATTGGCTAAACTGTATGGTTTAGCCAATCAGAAGTTGTGTTACTTTCAAAATTGGAAAATCTTGAAGAATAAGTCTAAGAACGTTCTTAAGAATGGTTGGTGAATACGGACCCAGTCTACTAAGTGATTTAGTAAGTTGCTGTACAAAACGAATTTTAGGGATGTGTAATACCTAGATAACTTGCTTGTATCGTGCGTGACGGGGATGCATTAAGCCCCCTTTTTCACAGAGCATGGCTCATATATTTATGTCTTGTTTGTTTTGTCGTAGACTTTTGGAATGGCCTACAGATATCGTAAACCCTTTTCTTTTTGCGTCTTTCAACGCTATCTATTGTTGTTATAGGGAGTAGACAATTCGCATCGGTGTATTAGGGTAGATTTATTAAACACAAGCAACATTTCAAAGTTTCTATGGTCGAAATTGTTTTGTTAAGTCGTACACTTACAAAGTTACGACACTTTTTCCAGATACTTTTCCACACTTTGTCTTAGACAACATTGCAGGAAAATGAGAAAATGTTCTTTGATAAAGTATTACGGCGTTGGAGTTGTGATCAGGGGCCGTATTCATCAACCATTCTTAAGAGCATTCTTAGTCTTTATATCTGAAATTTTCTAAGCTTGAAAGCAACACTACTTATGATTGGCTAAACCAAATGGTTTAGCCAATCAGAAGTTGTGTAACTTTCAAATTTATGAAATTCTGAAGAATAAGACTGAGAATTTTCTTAAGAATGGTTGATGAATACGGACCCAGGTATTTATGATTTGATTCAAGCTTGCGGCGTGGGGTGTATCTTGGTTTAAAGTGAGGCGCTGAAAGACTGCTATGCTGTTGAAAACAGTGTTAATACCTTTTGCAAGCAATTTTTGTTGTCAGTGAATTTAGCACTAACAACAAAATTTAAGAACCTTTCCAGTTGTTCATACAAGCTATTCTTCTTTCATCACGTGACAAGATTTTGCATGATGTGTTAAGGACAATCAAATTGTATCCCGACATTGTGGCTGCACGAAGTCCTCCAGGACGCTCACCCTTTCAGCGCCCTATTCGAAAACACGAACTTTTGTGGACGGCATAGGTCGAGATCAGACTGAACAGAACGTGCAGTCTGATCTTTATCTAAACCGTCCACTGTTTTTGTCAAACCTATACGATGAAAATGGTTCTAAGTTCGGTGGATTGTATTTTTAGCCGTCAAAAGTGATCGGGTTTATATATTTTACGCCGAAAGAGATAACGTTGTCAAACTGTAATTTTTGCTCATATCATTGGTTCTATATCATTACCAAGAAATGAGACATTGCTTTTAAAATCCATTATGAGGCAGGCTTTATTGCATAATTTTGAAAGCTAACTGACGCTGCACCATTTAGCTGCATTTATGAATTCCAAAGAGAGTAATACATTCAACATGCGTGGTTTTTTTTTTTTGGCGGTAAATGATCTCCCGATACTATGTTAATAAACACATAATCGAAGCTGGAAAGCCAGGTCAGTGGGGCAAGGTTCACCATCCCTCCACCCCATCATCCTAAATAATTTGAGTGGAATTAGGATACATGTAAATCGTCTCCCGGCGCTCCAAATACTTGATTTATATTTGAAACATGCTCTGGTAAAAGAAGATTTGATGCATCTCCGTCGTTGCGTTATACCAAGCAAGTTATCACATAATTTATGGATCATAAATTCCATTTAGTCTAACAATCGACTCGATCTGGAAGTAAAATGGTCCTATGACATGCAGAAAATTTACAAATAGCACAAAGTTTCGACCCATGTCAGCCTGCGCGGACTGCGCAGGCTGACATGGTCGATACTTTTTGCAGATGATTTAAGCCTTCGTTTCACAGAGTATGGTTCATTTCGTTTTCTTCTGCAGTTAAAACATCTTTTCATGCATATGAAAATAAGTCTTTTGAAACAAATTGAGACATCCTCCTCTCCCGTGTGATTCTAAATTTTTCAATGACTAGCAATCTGATTGGCTGAGACGTTTTATCTCAGCCAACCAGACACGTTTTTTGGAGTTTAGACTTAAACCTTGAATTGATGGTTAATTCAGCTCATAATCTTAATCTACGCCGTCTGCAAGAGCTAGTCAGGCCAATGAAGTTATTTTTGACATCAAGAGTTCTTCAGAAACATGATAAGCGAGATTTTTCTCCCTCAGATTTTTAGGTTGTTTATCGGCTCCGGTTTGATTAATTGTCTGATCGGATGTTGAGTAACCATAACTGATTGCACGATAGCCCTGCTGTGTTAGCCTTAATGACGGTCATAAAAACGAACATGGCATGCCCTAATGACGAAGCGTCACGCGTAATCTTAATCATTCACCAGACGACAAAGTTTTAGTTCTGTCGAAATTCAGAGCATTTTCAAACGACAAATCTACTTGGCTCAAAGGGTGGATTTGTCTTTGAAAGGATAGAAAACACTGTGATAAAAGGAGAAAGTGTTGGTTGTTAGCATTTTCTCTTTTTCCCATAGTGTTTTCAAAAGCTCTCCCTCCATCTATTTCTGAATCCATCAGTACGTCCGTCTGCATAAGTATGTAACCACTTTCAAAGAAGGATACGGTGTGATTGTCCTCTGTTCCGCTGTAGATCTGTTTGTCCGTGTATCTGTCCGTCTATCTGTCGATACTTTCTGAAGGTGATAATATTTTCCCTCCACGTAATTGGTTGTCTTCAAATAATTTCAATTTGGACGAGTCTAAAATTCTGTCATCTGTCAAAGAGTTAAAACGTCTAAGCAACTGATATGATTGATTTTCCGTTTATTAATCGTCTCAACCATATGGGCGACACCCTCTGAAGGGAGTTAGTTTGTTACGGGGCAGAGTGCAGGATACAGATCGAAACCCATCCTAAGTTACGTCTGGTTCTTTAACGTACTGGTTGTATAGCACCCTCACACGGGACCTCGGTTTAACGTCTCATCCGAAAGAATACAAGTAATTTTCAACGGCTAGCCGTGGGGCTCGAGCCCACACCCTAAAGTGACCGGAGATTTGAAGATTACAAGGCTCACGCTCTACCACTTGAGCTATGCGGGATGTTCTCTAAGCAACTGGCGCCATCAGTTAAGTTTTATATAAGATTTGTCACAAGTGATGATGATTTTGCCATTTTATTGGTCAATTATTTTCATAGTTTGGCAGAAAAATATTATTATCACATCAAATTTCAGAAAGTATCGCCACCGCTCTTGTATATACATGTACATGAAATGCTTATTTTTGGCGCGTTGCTCCGTGCATTTTCACGTTGGCGTTCTACTGCAACTTTCATTACAGTTAGTAATTTGTTTGATGTTCACGTTTATGTGTAGTGTGAAAGCTAGAACAGGATAAACAACAATCTACGGCTTTTGGATTTGACACTGATTTCAGCCAAGTTTTACGTTTTCGCATGGATGTGTATTATTTCGACGTGCAGAAACCACACGACGAATAATTTGACATTATCCAATAACTAAAGGTGCTGCACCGTCAATGACGTCCATTACCATTATAGGGTATAGAACATATGCGACACGTTCACATTTACACTTCCTTCCTAGTCGTAGGTTATTTGACTTCCAGAATCTCTCGTTCGTCAACATGTGTGAGATTAAATAATGATGATTCGAGCAATCACAATTCGTGTTTGAGTGAAAGGTCTGGAGGAGCGCTATGACGGCAAAAACAAACTAGATTTTTTGGGTTCTAAAACTTGTGGCTTTTTTTTACTTAACATGGTGGATGGGAATTTATGCAAAAAAAGGCATTTGAATATATTCCAATATGCAATTCAAGAATTCTAGAATTTTGTTTCAGTGTCCAAAATATGTATGTCCGGCACCTAGTACACTTATAGTCAGATATTGATCTAACAGTATTTGATCAAACATGGGACAGTTTTACCAGCTAGTTTTCTAACCTTTGCAAAGAGAAAGGTCCTCAGTACATGCAAAATCTGTCAAATGTCTCTAAATTTTTTACTTTATTCCTGACGATTACTTTTCCGTCTTCCATCTTTAAAGAGAAAGAGCTTTAAAGTATATCGAGTAACACAAGTTCGGCCGTCGCACGCGTCATAAATATTCAGTTAAATGTAATTGAAATGAAGAAGTCATGCGATGAGACTTTGAATTTTAATTCTAGGGTTTTAAAGAAAATAAATGAATTGCAACATATTTTGTTGTAGTAAACGACGACGGCAACAACTTCAAACACTCGCAATTAAATATTGACAAAGTTCCAGGTGCATGGGCAAAACTAACGTTGTCAAACACCACCGATCAAAATCGGAGTGTGATATTTTTTCATGACAGACTAGGAGTGTAAGCCCATTCTAAACTGCTATGTGATATGGAGGTCTAAAACCGTAATCAACACATTGACAAATACAGATCAAGATCAGACTGCTCAGAACGTACGGTTTGATCATGGACTTAACGTATACCGTCCGCTTGTTTTTTGTCAATCTTATAGAATAATAAAGTTTTTCATAGTTTTAGAAGATTACTTCTTTGAGTCGACGAAGGTGGGGTCTATATATTCTGCGATGATCTGTTAAAATTTCCAACGGATACCATTTTATCATTTCTTGGCAAATTTTAATTGTATTTACTTCAAGTTAGCAAGGATGGAATTAAGTGTATTTTCGTTTAATGCCAGAATATTAATTTAAATATCATTCAACCCTTTAACAAACAGTGCCGTACTTTAACGACCCGGATGAAAACGGGTTTGGAAAACATTTTGGGAAGAGGCGAAAATGTTGGTAGCCACGAACTATTGAACAACAGAATTTAAACTGGATATATGAATACTGAAACTAGCTACGATGTGATAATGGACTTAGAACAGGTTGCGACGTCTTACTCAAGCAAAATGACTCGTATGTGAGTCATAAATCATTATGACTCTTTTTTCAAAACATGTATTACTATTTTGTGGTGCTATGCACACTATTTTGCACGTAACTTTTACACGGGTTGTTCACTCCGATTACGGGTGATAAGCATTTAAAATGATATTAGACATCATGGAATGCCCCGTAATTGAAGTGTTGCGTATTCAAAGTTCGGAAAGGAATAGACAATGGAATTAAACGTGCACCATTTCGACCATTGCTTTTACAGATTTCTATAAGAATCTATGTATTTAAGGGTCTGTATCATTAACCCTTAAGCTGCTGATCGCGACCCACTGACCTTTTGCGGACTGTGTAGATCAAGATCAGACTGCACAGAACGTGCAGTCTGATCTTTGATCTATACTGTCCGATACGGTAGTTTCTTTCCGGTGAAATCAACTTCGAAACTGCAGTGTTTGGGCCTTTAGTATTGGGTAGAAATTTGCGTTTCATTTATTCAACAGCATGAAGCGGTGACGTGATAATCGTATATAAAATTACATGTGAACTGAGGACCGTACAATTGCTTGATTATCTTTGCGTGAAAAGGGACAATTAACAGCAGAAGATGTTTTATAGATTTTTTCGCCGTTTTTAACACGCATCCGGCAATTTCACGGCAACGTTTTTATTGGTCGCGTTTGATTGACAGCTTTTACTCATGAAATGACCGTTGTGTTTTTTTCCTCTGTCTTAGACTTATTTCAAATCTTAGATTTTGTTGTCTGGTAGAGAGTTAAAGAATTTTACAGCAGACGACTTTAACCCTTTAACACACAATCCCGACTTTTAACGACCTTGAGGAAAAAAGGCTTTTGAAAACATTGTGGGAAAAGGAGGAAATGCTGGTAACTTCCATTTTCTCCTTTTTCCCACAATGTTTTCTTATCTATCAAGGATTTATTTCGTCATTTGGGTCACCTTTAATTTGTCGTCTGAAAGTGCTTTCAATTTGGACAAGTCAAACATTTTGTCGTTTGGTAAAGAGTTTGAAACATCTTAGTTCATTATTGAATATTGATAATCGTCATCAATTTATGACTAATGCATGTCATAAATGATAGTGTATGGAGAAAAGACTAAATTGCTCATTACGTGCAATTTTAACCCCTGACTCTGCCATTATTTTTTTTTTCAAAAACATTTCTGCTGCCACTCGTCACCACTCGTAACTACATCGGAGCTACCCGAGGTTTAAAGAATAGTCTGCTGCAACACGCAAAGAATTCTCGTCTGCAGATGGTAATCAAGGTCCGTATTCACCAGCCATTCTTAAGAATATTCTTTGTCTAATTCTCAGGAAAGTTCTAGGTTTGAAAGAAACACAACTCCTGATTGGCTAAACCAACTGGTTAAGCCAATCAGAAGTTGTGTTACTTTCAAATCTAAAAAAAAATCTCCAGCATATGTCAAAGAATATTCCTAAGATTTATTGGTGAATATGGACCGAAGCCAGTCTTACCAAACGACAAAATTTTAGCTTGGACCAAAATTGAAAGCACATTCAGACGACAAATTCAATGAAGCTGAAAGATTATGTCTTTGAAATGGAAGAAAATATTGTTGAAAAGGAAAAGAATGATGATCACTAGCATTTTCTACGTTTCCTACAATGTTTTCAAACGCCGTTTGCATCCAGTTCACAAAGGCGGAACTGTGTTGTAAATGGTTAATCAAACCATGTGAAAGTGTTGCTAGCTACAAAACCCGTCCGTCACTTTGAAATTTGACTTTTACTAGAATATTGATGTGGCTATTTGACGTAATGACGGCATCAGTTCACGCACGAGCAGGGAGATAATTTAGTGAAGTGAAATCTTTTGATGGTTTATTGAGAGAAAATATAACCCATAGAGGTAAATTGGCTTTTGGCATGATACTTGAATAATGGCGTTCTTCTACGACTGATTTTATTTGACCAACATTTGGGTGTCTAATACGGTCACACTTTGTACTAAATATATTCCCATGAGCTTTATCAATTATCCCCCTCAATATATATGAGCCATGCTCTGGCAAAAGGGGGCTTAATGTATCTCCGTGATGCATGATACCAAGCAAGCCAACACATAATTATGAAGCCATAATAACAACCTTTTTAAATTACCAGCTGAAGTAAAGGGTAGAATGGTCCTTTGACACGTGGAAAGTTTACCAATAGCGAAAAGTTTCGGCCCAGGTCAGCCTGCGCAGACTGCGCAGGCTAACCTCGGTCGATACTTTTCGCAGATGCATTAAGCCCCCTTTTCACAGAGCATGGCTCATATGTATGTTGTTGGCCATCACAAATATAGACTTTATTCTTTTTTTTCATTTACTGTCTGTCCCACTCACTGGGTTTTTGTGCCTCATTTAATATTGAATCAGACATGTTACGGCGAAGGATGACTCAATCATGTATTTCCTTGGTTTCACAAGGATTGGACCAGTGTTTTGAAGTGCATTGTCCAAGAACACTCACACGAAAAAGCTTGTGCCTCGGGATAGGATCGAACGCCGGATCCATGTATTGCTAATCGTACACCTTAAGTAATCAGTCAGGCAGGATGCCTCTTTTTTTTTTCCATTTTTTTCCCTCTCATTTTTCATTCAAATCCGAGAAATATATGTGTTATTTTCTTATCTCATCTGTTATATCAAAACCCTCGTGTACTATACATGTATACGGAATATTATGTTGTAGTAACTTTCCTAGTGCTTGTATTTGAGTCGAGCAGTGTTAGAAAATTTGATATCACGCGAGACCGAAGGTCGAGCGAGATGTCAGAATTTTCTTTCGCAGCGAGAGGTCAACACAAGCACCAGAGAGCCTACTACAACAAAATATTTCTTTTATTACATACTTTCAACTTTCAACGACAATTTATTTCAGTTACTGACATTTTATTCGAAAACAAATAATGCTTTGGTCAATAGTAACAAGTTTCTATGAAAGGCAGATGAATATTATAACTTAATATTTTGACCAATCAAATCGCAAATCAGTATGCGAGTATTTCGCGCGTGGGACACGTGATCATACTATATTTAGAGCCTTATCTGACACTGTGTAGATAGGGATTTCTTTTTTCTCTGTCGTGTATAATATTCTATCAGGGTGCGATGTATGAATTTGAGTCGGAAAATTTACTGTTATATGATAAAATTTCCTAGAATACGTAGTTACCGATATAATTTTGTACTTCGTTACTCTTCGTAGAATCAGGGTCCGTATTCACCAACCATTCTTAAGAACGTTCTTAGACTTACTCTTCAAGATTTTCCAAATTTGAAAGTAACACAACTTCTGATTGGCTAAACCATATGGTTTAGCCAATCAGAAGTTGTGTTTTTTTCAAATTTGGAAAATTTTGAAGAACAAGATCAAGAATGTTCTTAAGAATGGTTGGTGAATACGGACCCTGGATATCTTGAACTCATACATTAGCCATTCTTTGGCAAAAGGGAGCTTAATGCATACCCGTGATGCATGGTACCAAGCAAGTCATCACATGACTATGGATCCATAAAGTCAATTTTGTCTAACCACCTACTGAATCATGAGGTAGACTGGTCCTTTGACATGCAGAAAATTGACCAATAGCGAAAAGTTTCGGACTGCGCAGGCTGACCTGGATTGATACTCTTCGCAGATGCTTTACGCCCCCTTATCACAGAGCATGGCTCATATGCATGTATACATGATATGTTTCGTCTTTTCAGCAAAAACTTTGTTTTCTCTCATATTCACTTTTTTTTTTTTTTCCCCAATTTTCTGAGAACATTGTAATGATGTTTTATACAATAGTTGTATTGTATTGTTTATTTCAAACCTATTTTCTTATCAATATAGTGACAAGGATTCGTCCTATTGGCATACAAATAACCTAATACAAACAACCAAACAAACAAACCCACGCTATCTAAAAGCGTTGGCACACTCTTAGAAATCTCCGTTCTCTTTACAATATGCAAATATACAGAGATGATAGATCCAGAACGAGTCGACGAGCTACACGATAGTATCAGAGAATTTCCGAATACTAAGAGGAAGAAATTGACCAGGGAAATAACATTTGCTGTAAAAGTGATAAATGATGCTGATAAGTGCATAATGCTAGTTAGATCGACAAATACTGACTTTTTCTTTCCCAGGAAAACGATGGCTGAAAATAGATGCCTGTCCATTCGTCTGTTCACACTCACATAATTATTTGTATGTGGTGACCTTTCCTGTTATTGTATCGAACTATTTACTAAGGGTGTGTGAAGTCGGCACTAAGTTCGACAATCGGAGTTCGATATTCAATGTAGAAATAAATATGCTGTTAAGTTGAATTTCATGCCGGAGTAGATTCGTTATTTTTGTCATACTCAAAGGCCAGTTATTTATAACAAGGAATAACGATTTGAATATCGAAATAATTTCATACGAACAGTAAATTCGCGTGGTTTCTTTTGTATGGGCATGCAGATGACATATTATCTCGAATATAGATTTGAATATCGAAATAAATTTCAAGCTAGCAGCAGATTCGCCAAGATTTCCATATGGGCATGTAGATATGTATGAAATCGAATGTCGATTTAAATGTCGAACTGAATTTCATGCTAGCAGCAGATTCGCCGAGATTTCTGCATGGACATGTAGATGATATATAGAATGTCGATCTGAATTTCATGCAAGCAGCAGATTCGCAAAGGTTTTTATTTTGACATGTAGATATTGTATGAAATCCAATGTAGATTTGGATATCGAACTGAATTTCATGCTGGTAGCAGATGCGACAAAATTGCTAAATGGGCATGTAGATGTGTACGATATCGAATGCAGATTTAAATATCGAACTAAATTTCACGCTAGCAGCAGATTCGCTAAATTCTTTTTTATGAGCATGTAGATATTTATGAAATCCAATGTAGATTTGAATATCGAAATGAATTTCTTGCTAACAACAGATTCGGTAGAATTTCCCTTATGGGCTTGTAGATGGTGCATAATGTTGAATGTAGATCTGAATAGCAAATTGATTTCCATGCTAGCATCAGATTCACCAAAATTTCTACATGTGCATATAAATGGTGTATGATATAAAAGTATAGATTTGAATATCGAACTGAATTTCATGCTAGCAGCAGATTCGCCAGAATTTCTTTATGGGCTTGTAGATGGTGTATAATATTGAATGTAGATCTGAATATCGAACTGGATTTCATGCTAGCAGCAGATTCGAGAAAAAAAAAAAGAAAAAAAAAAAAAAAAAAAAAAATGCTAAATGGGCATATAGATGGTGTATGATATCGAATGTAGATTTGAATATCGAAATGAATTTCATACTAGCAGCAGATTCTCTAGAATTTGATATTGTATGAACTAGATATTGTATGAAATCCAATGTAGATTTGGATATCGAACTTAACTTCATGCTAGCAGCAGATTCAACAAAATTGCTGTATGGGCATGTAGATGGTGTATGGTATTGAATATAGATTTGAATATCGAACTGAATTTCATGCCAGCAGCAGATTCGTTTTAATTTCTTAATGTGCTTGTAGAGTGTGTATAATATCGAATGTAGATCTGAATATCGAACTGAATTTTATGCTAGCAGCAGATTCAACAAAATTGCTAAATGGTCATGTAGATGATGTATGATATCGAATATAGATTTGAATATCGAACTGAACTTCATGCTAGCAGATGATTCGCTAGAATTTGGTAATGGGTTTTTGGATGGTGTACAATATCGAATGTAGGTCTGAATACCGAACTGAATTTCATGCCAGCAGCAGATTCCAAAAAAAAAAAAAAATGCCCATGTGGGCATATAGATGGTGTATGATATCGAATATAGATTTGAATATCGAACTGAATTTCATGCTAGCAGCAGATTCGCTGGAATTTCTATATGTGCATGTAGATGGTGTATGATATCGAATCTAGATCTGAATATCGAAATGAATTTCATGCTAACAGCAGATTCAACAAAATTGCTGTATGGGCATGTAGATGGTGTATGGTATCGAATATAGATTTGAATATCGAACTCAGTATCATGCTAGCAGACGATTCGACAAAATTAATAATTGGGCATGTACATGGTGTATGATATCGAATGAAGATATGATCGAACTGAATATCAGCAGATTTGCTAGAATATTTTAATGGGGTTGTAGATAGTGTATAATATCGAATCTAGATCTGAATATCGAACTCAATTTCATGCTAACAGCAGATTCAACAAAATTGCTGTATGGGCATGTAGATAGTGTATGATATCGAATATAGATTTGAATATCGAACTGAATTTTATGCTAGCAGGAGATTCGTTATAATTTCTTAATGTGCTTGTATGTTGTGTAGAATATCGAATGTAGATTTGAATATTGAACTGATGTCCATGCTAGCAGCAGATTCGACATAATTGCTAAATGGGCATGTAGATGCTGTATGATATCGAATATAGATTTGAATATCATACTGAATTTCATGCTAGCAGAAGATTCGCTAGAATTTAGTAATGGGCCTTTGGATGGTATATAATATCGAAGGTATGTCTGAATATCGAACTGAATTTCATGCTAGCAGCAGAGTCAACAAAATTGCTGTATGGGCATATGGATGGTGTATAATATCGAATATAGATTTGAATATCGATCTGAATTTCATGCGAGCAGCCGATTTGCTAGAATTTCTATTTGGGCAGGTAGATAATGTATGATGTCAGATGTAGATCTCAATATCGAACCGAATTTCATGCTAGCAACAAATTCGACAAGATTTCTATATTGACATGTAGATGTTGTATGGAATCTTGGCGAACCTGCTGCAAGCATGAAATTCAATTCGATATTCAAATCTACATTTGATAGCATACATCATATCTATGCCAAAATTCCAGCGAATCTTCTGCTCGCATGAAATTCAGCTCGATATTCATATCTACATTCGATTTCATACAACACAAATCTGCAGATATAGAAATTCTAGCGAATCTGCTGCAAACATGAAATTCAGTTCGAAATTCAAATCTACATTGGATTCCATACAACATCTACAAGCCCATATAGAAATTTTGTCGAATTTGCTGATAGCATGAAATGCAGTTCGATATAAAGATCTCTATTCGATATCATATGTTATCTACATGCCCATATAGAAATCCTTGCAAATCTGCTGCTAGCATGAAATTCAGTTCGGTACTAAAATCTATATTCGATATCATACACCATCTACATGCCCATACAGCAATTTTGGTGAATCTGCTGCTAGCATGAAATTCGATTTCATAATTATCTACATGCCCATATAGCAAATCTAGCGAGTCTGCTGCTAGCATGAAATTCAGTTCGACATTCAAATCGACATTCGATTTCATACATATATACATGCCCATATGGAAATCTTGGCAAATCTGCTGCTAGCATGAAATTCATTTCGATATTCAAATCTATTTTCGAGATCATACATCATCTGCATGCCCATACGAAAAAAAAAAAAAACTCGCGAGTTTACTGCGGGTATGAAATTCATTTCGATATTCAGATCGTTATTCTTTGCTGTTCATAAACGTCCCCTGAGTTTGACAAACATAACGAATAAAGAATCTACTGCTGCATGAAATTCAACTCAACAGTATATTCATTTCTACATTGAATATCCGATTGTCGAACGTATTGCCAACTTCACACACCTATTTACCAACAAGATGTGCTGGACGCAGTTTTCGGCAGCCATTTTTTTTTTTTAGATTTAACATATCATCTCGCCTTAGACTAATCATTATTATTAAGTAATGCAAGGTAACATTTAAGATCTCTAACATTCTCTTTCATGCTTCCCAAAAAGTATGGGGGGGGGGAAGCACAATAGTCGCCGCCTTGTTTCTCCATGCGGTCCGCCCGTCTGTCCACAATTTCGTTTCAACGCTATTTCTCAGCAACCACTGATTAGAATTCAACGAAACGTCATGTTTTGGTTCCATGATCTTTGTCACATGTATGGCCCTTTGAAGATTTAGTTCCTATTTTCGTTTCCGCTCTATTTCTCAGCAACCAGTGTTTGGAATTAACTATACTTCATGCCAAGCTTTCATATAAGGATGGGATACACATATTGTCAGCATGTTTTGGTTTGATGATTTTTCTCACAATTATAGCCCTTGCTAGCCCTAAAATTGATTTCCACGTTTTTCGTCAGCAACCATTGGATGGAAATCAACAAAATTTCATAAGAAACTAAGCCATCAGGATGACATACGCATATTGTAAGGATGTTTTGGTTCGATGATTTTTCTTAGCGTTATGACCCTATGATTTTTTTCCCTTATTAGAATATGAATGGTTGAATGGTTACCCATGTACTTAGAGTATATGCTACACTGACAGCTATTCTTTATGACAATGTATACTACTCAAAATTTGCTAGGGATCACTATGTTTTCCTCCATCCCCTTCAATTTCAGAAAATCTTTTTTTATAAAGAACTAGTCGATATATTTGAAATATGCTATATTTTGGATACTTAAATATGCTTCATTGTAACACTGATAAAACCGACTGCCTGTGGAAAATCATCTTTTTTTTAATGTGATACTGAAATGTAACATTTTTTTTTTTTCTTTGAATATTGAAAATGATCCCTATCAAATTGTGAGTAGTATATTAACATTTCTTGTCCATATATTACACCGCAAGCAAAAGCTTACATGAAGCCATGGCGCAGATAGAATTTATCGTTAAACATTGATTGCTTGCTTGTGTAATGCTTAACTCCGTTTTCAACATCATTTCAGTTATATCGCGGATGCTTGTGCACCTATCCATGCTTTCATCGAATGTAGGCCTATTATTTTACCCGTGCTTCGCATAATATTCTTTCCAAGCCACTTGCTGCTTTCCGACATAGCTATCGTCGAAACATTGATCGGCTGTGAGAGTTTAACGTATAATGTGTAACGCCGTTTTCATCATTATTTAACTTACATCGCTATGGCCAGCGCACCTATCCATTTTTACCGGGAGTTTCCTTTACCAGCACTTCGCACCATATTTTTCCCAGCCACTGGCTGCTTTGCCACATAGATATCGTCGAAAAATTGATCGGCATTGACAGAGGAATAAATACCACCAATAAAGGAACTGCTCTCGCTGTACACGATATATTTTTATATCCACAAAATGGCTTAAATACGAATAAATAATTCACAGCCTGTGTAAAAGGGGTTAGACACATCTGCAAGAATATCGACCCATACCGGCCTGCGCAGTCCGGTCAGCTTGGCCTGGGTCGAAACTTAATGCTATTTGTAAACTTTCTGCATGTCTAAGGACTGTTCTACCTAAACCCTTAAGCTGCTAATCGCGACCCACTGACCTTTTGCGGATAGTGTAGATCAAGATCAGAACGTGCAGTCTGATCTTTGATCTACACTGTCCGATACGGTATTTTCTTTCCGGTGAAATCAACTTTGAAAACGCAATGTTTGGGCTTTTAGTATTGAGTAGAAATACGTGTTTCATTTATTCAGCAGCTTAAGTGTTAAGATACTGTCGGCTGTTAGACAAAACGGATTTTACAGATCCATAATAATGTGACGACCTTCTTGGTATAATGCATGACGGAGATGCATTAAACCCCCTTTCTCCAGAGCGCCACTCAAATATGTTATTAAGTGATGAAAAATTCGTGTTGTTTTTTTCAATGAAGTATATCTTTGTAATAACAAACGACAGAATTTCGGAGGAAAAAGGTGCTGCTGTTCTCAAAAGTTTGGCATTTTGCAAGTTGATCATATCCATCCTGCAATGTTTGACAGCTTCTGTGTTACAACATGAGGGTAGATTAATATATCATTTGTTGTAGTTATACAATAATTATATGAGCCATGTTCTGTGAAATAGGGTTCGTAATGTTCCTCCTTAATGCATGATACCAAGCAAGTTATCACAGTATTATACATCCTGAACATCTGTTTTGTATAACAACCTACGGAATCATGAGGTACACTGGTCCGTTGGCATACGGAAAATTGAACAAAAGCGAAAAGTTTCAGCCCAGGTCAGCCTGCGCGGACTGCGCAGGCTGACCTGGTCGATACCTTTTGCAAATGCATTAACTCTTTGCCACACGAGCAAAAATGAGACTGATCCAAATTGAAGGCATTTGCAGACAACAATTTAAATGCGACTCAAATAATGGAATTTGTCTTAGATTGGGTAGAAAACATTGTGGGAAAAGGAGAAAATGCTGGTTACCAGCATTTTCCCCTTTTCCCCCAATGTTTTCAAAAGGCTTCTTTCTCAGAGTCGTTAAAAGTCGGGATTGTGTGGTAAAGGGTTAAGCCACCTTTTCATAGAGCATGACTCAATCACATTATTTACTGTAGTTATATAATAATTATGTAAGAATTTCTTCCCCGTTTTTATTTAAGGATTTATTACGCACATGTACCACGTCGTTTCCGACTATCCAACAGGGATCGTGTATATCAGAGGGTGGAGTGTACATGACAGTATGAATGACTACGTCAACAACATTGGGCTTTATGACGCCTGTAAACAAAATGGCGACATGGTCCTGACAGTCCAGCCAGAAACAGGTGCGCTGCAAATGAGGTGGGTGCGCTGCAAATGAGATGTTTCTCCAAAAACATTTCCGGCACGTTTCTGTCAACAGTTATCCTCGTGATAAGCCCGACATTAAATCGGCGACATAATCAAAAATAAAAGGAAAACTACTTGGGCATGTGCGGAATTAAAGACTATTAATTTTAGTTAACGCTTGGACCGCCAACAAAAAAATGGACCTTTTTCGACGGCTGAAAATAAATACTATCCACTGAAATCCAGGACGATTTTTCTCACAAAGACTTGACTAAACACGTAGGTGGTGTAGATTCAAGACCAGATCGCACGCTCTGTATATCTGATCTTAATGTATATGCTTGCACAAAAGCCACTGTTTTTGCCTGTGGTGCTGAAAGGCTTAAGAAAGAGAATATCTGAAAGTTAGGAACTTATATATGTTCCAATAGGTGTCGGTATTGTTAAAAATCGGAATTTATAAGAATGGTTTGATTAAAACTGACGTTTCTGTTTAAGAAAGATGAGTTCTATGCGGGGTAGTAAATTGCTTTTATATAGTTTGGAAATTTCAGCTTCGTTGAGAACAATAACAACAACATAATAATAAGGATAATAATGATAACAAAAAAGCAGTCTTGCGGCTTTGGTCATTTGACAGTGTACTTTGCCAAGTATGAATTGAATAGAGGGATTACTTTCAGACAAGAAACATCTTTAAAAAAGGTGATATGATCAGTAAAAAAAAAGTAATGCACACTCGTTAAAATTAGATTTGAAAAATACACGTGGACTGCGAATCTTGTCGCCGGGGGGAGCCTCTGAAAAAGTAGCCGAAATATATACGCCAAGGACTTAATGTCAGACTGATATTGTCATTAAAATGACATATTCGAGAACATTTTGCTGTCCCTAAAGTGTGAATTATTGTCGCAAACTTTTCTATTCGCTTCTGGCAAGATAAACAACACTAAAATGACATAAATAAACAAATAGTCCAATCACTTGGACCGGCTCTGAATATGAAGGTAGGCACCGATACATTAGGGCTTCATTTCAAACATTTACCCTTTACCGTACAATGCCGCCTTTTAACGCCCCCTGGGAAAGAAACCTTTTGAAAGCATTGTGGGAAAAGGAGAAAATGCTGGTAACCAGCATTTTCTCCTTTTCCCACAATGTTTCCTACCCTATCAAAGAAAAATTGCACCATTTGAGCCACACTGAAATTGTCGTCTGCAAATGCTTTCAATTTGAACAAGGCTAAAATTTTGTCGTCTGGTAAAGGGTTAGGTTGTCGTTAACTTGCTCAAGACATAAGCTCTATTTTCTCGTTAATATCCTCCAATCCAAAACGTTAAAGAATACATTTGATAGATGAAACGTGACCAAATTTTTGAAAATACAGAGGATTAATTTGTCACTATTGAAAAATGCTGTCTAAATTTTGAAACTACTGTTGTGTAGCTTTTGTTGGCCTCATTCATTCATTCATTCATTCATTCATTCTAGTGTTTATGCATTTATCCAGTCATTCGTTCATTGTCCATTCTATTTGTTCTCTAGCTCTCTTTTCTTGATTGATTGATTGATTGATCGATCGATCGATCGATCGATCGGGCGGGCGGGCGAAGGAGCGAGCGAGTGAGTGAGCGGGTGAGCGAAAGAGAGAGCGGATGGGTGCTGGCGTGGATGGGGGTGTGTGAATGATCACCTATTATATAAAGGGAACATGCCGATGTGGTAAAACTGAACGCTAATGTCGAACGCATCACGATTTCAAGTAACCATTTTATGTTTAGGCATAAATTACGAAAAAATAACACATAAGAGAGATTTTTGCTTTCCATTCTTGCAGTGTAATTGACGGTGTGTAAGCAAAGTAACGACAACTGTTACATGCCATTATTCTTCCAATCAATGCTGATTCAAGTGCTTTCTCAAAATGTCTCTGGAATACTGATGTTACAGCGAGATACCTAAAAACGATATGATTTTCTCCTTTTCCCACAATGTTTACCACCTTTACAAAGACAAATCCTAACGTTTTAGCTATACAGAATTCGTTGTCTGCAAATGCTTTCAATTTGGGCGTCTGACGTTTTGTTGTCTGGTAAAGAGGGATGGCGAGCTAAGAAGCTCTCTCAATTACGTACGGGGGGGGGGGATTCGAATCCCCTCACTCTTTCGTGGGGGGAACAGGCCGTGGACCATTGCGAAGGAGGAGCATCCTCTCTCTCTGGGCGGGGGGGAACAGGCCAGGGAACCAATGCGAAGGAGCATCCATTCTTTCCATGGAGCTCAACTTATTTGTTGGCTTAATTACGGCGAGTAAGCAGGTCTTATATACAATTTATAAAACTCTTCGACGGCTTTGCTGATATCGACATTCAGACAGGGGTTCGTCCACATTCGGCAGATTTTTACAAATGATAAATCTGTCTCTTTATTACAGGCTTTCACGATTCTTTAGAGCAAACGAGATAAGACAAAAGATCAATTAGAATAAGTTACATACTCCCCTCCCTATCTAAAACTATGCAGTGGTTCAAATTCTTTTTAAAAAATGCAACCTAAAAGTATTTCATCCCCACGACTATTAATAGAATAGAATGCTCTTAGTATTCGTACCGGTGAGTTCTCTGATATAGCCTGAGGGGCCTAACTGTTTATACCATAAACACAAAAGCTGAATCGATATGCTTAATTTATTCTTCATTTGTACATCTTCATTTCTCTTTAATCTTTTTTCATTCCTATTAGGACATCATACTTCGCCAAGCACGTCACTCACTCACTCACTCACTCACTCGCTCGTTCATTTTTTTTTTTTTTTTCAATCAATTACCACTTAATAATCGTGTTAGATAAAAAAAAAAAAGAAAAGAAAACATTGTGGTAAAAGGTGGGGATCCATGGGATGTTTAAAAAACGAAGGATAGATTTGAAAGTCTTAATGCCAAACGAATAAACGAACAGAAAAGAAAACATACGAATTTACAGCGCCAGAAACTGAAAATGAGAAACAACAAATGGGCATCGGAATGCAGGTTTCTTCCTTTAACCCTTTCAGCGCCAAATATATTTACTTGACCTCTTCAGACGGTTGAACTCCTTTTCCAAGACCATGGCTCATAGGTTTGTTCTGAACATTTAACCAATTCAGTCAACCAGAAAAACCCGCACGTAAAAGGAAGAGCACAATTTCGTAACATCGGCTGAAAAAAAGTGGTAAGGCCGATAGCATACTTGGCCCAAAAAAGTGGTCCGGTGTTCGCCGGACCTTCCGGACTGGCGCCGACGGCCTTGTACAGGTACGATAATGTTACGAATATTCGTGGGATTCGACTAGATTAGACTGGAATCGCACGAATATTGTCAAGATATTACTACAATTTACAAAAAAAAAAATATTGGTAATACTGCACCAACGCTTACGAATGCGTGCACGAGTCCGAGACGAATAAAAAAAGAAATAATGTGTGACTATTCTTGACAAGCTGTCGGATTTTCTATCGAGATGGGTTGTAAAAGGCCTTCACCCCTGCTTACCCATCACGAATCCCCAAATAAGATAAGAATATACCATTGCCTCCGAATTGATAACGACTCAGTTACAATGCATAGGAATGCACAAAAAAAAAAAACGTTACGAATTCAAGACGATTGTTTGCAATCGGAGTTCGTGGCCAAGATTTGAACAACTCAAAACATTTATCATGATTCCCGATTGCTCAAGAATTCAGTGAGGAATTTCACGACAGGTTAGGGGTTAACAAAAGCTTTTTTATGGACGGCAAAGATCAAGACCAGACAGCACAGAACGTGCAGTCTGAACCTGGATATATATCGTCCCCATGTTTATTCGAGCATATAAGATGAAAATCTTTCGTTTAATTGTAAGCTAAAAGAAGTAAATGCTGCACACTGGACAAACAAGACACGTAAAAGTGATTTTTCTTCCTCTTTTACTGTCTTTTACTTATCGTCATTATTTTTTCATTCTAACAGGATTTTTTTGGGACTAAATCAGTCCTTTGTATTTTCAGAAATTCGGCCACGTTCTATCGTGCTAACGTATACTTAAACTTTTGAAGTGAAGGGTATTTAAAGGATAACAGAGTTTATGTCCTAAGTAAGTTACCGATAAGTAAATTTTTGAAAAGAAGAGCCCCCGTCCACCAGTGCCGACCGCCATATTCAGAGCCGATCCACATAATCGGAGTCTTTTTTATTTGTCAATTTTGTGTTATTTCTTTCCAATTCTTTGGCAGCAACAAATGGAAATGTCTAAGACAATAATCCATGCTTTTAGGACTGAAAAACTCTCTGTAATTAACTAGTTTAATGACAGTATCAGCACGAAATTAGGTCATTGACGTAGTTATATTATTTCGGCAGCGGTCACGGCACAAATGATTCAGCCAATACTGTACACCTGTTACAACTTTACGTTGCAAGACCAGAACATTGCATGACATTCTCCTTTTTTCGAACTCAAAAGACATAAAGACAAAGAATGACAAGAGCCGATATCTTCGGCCGATTCCGAAATTTAACGAGGTTGGCCGAATTACACTCGTGTAGACCTATGGAGTATTGGGTTATTTGGACGAGTAACGCTTAGAGAACTATCAAATTACCAAACAGCACAAAAAAAGGATCACCCTGTGTCACACCATTTTGCAGCGATGTGAATAAAAGGCCTAAGTTATCTGTTAGCTGTACCAACGCTTGTAGTGTCATAAATAAGCGAAGCAAATATGCAAGCAGCGTTTGTTCGAAAAAACTTGTCCACATTTTAGACCAATCGCAAATTACCATTTATTTATTCGATTCATTTATACCAAGAAGTAGGTCAAAAACCAGCTCGCCTTGTTAGTTTATTATCAAAATACTGTTGAAAGCAGGGAAAATATTTAATACTCACGTAAGCGAACCCATCCCTTAAAATATAATTGGTTTTTACGTCACTAAGCCCACACCTGTTACAACTCTTGTACTAACGCACTGAACGCGTGTCACAAACTGAGGGTCTAAACGAGGTCGAAGTGACCACATGCATATTTAATGTTATTTTGAAACGTTTGTGCAGATTAACTTTGCTCCTACCATCGGTTCGGCAGTTCAAGTAGTAAATATGAAAGGTATGTTTTACCATTTTCAACCCTTTACCACACTATTAAAAGTTTTAACCACCTGAAAAAAAGGCTTTTGAAAACATCGTTGGAGAAGGAAAAAATGGTGGTTTTTACCCTTCATTTTCTCTTTTCTGAGAATGTTTTCCTGAAAGCTTTTAAAGAAGTGTTGTTCGATAAAAGGACATGATCGTACAGTCTAATCTTGATCTACACTCTTCGATGCCAATCGATTGCTACGTCCTTAACCAGAAATGGCCATTTGGAAGAAGTCTTTTGAAAAAGATTTCGTCTTAATAATGATTTTTGCCTTTTCATAATCGACGATGGCAATCTGGGAAAGCAGCCAGTGGCTTGGAAAGAATATTGTGCGTAGGGCTGGTGAAAGAAACTCCAGGAAAGCATGGATAGGTGCACTGGCCGCCACGATGTAATAATGTTGAAAACGGCGTTAAACACCATACAATTAATCAATCAATCAATCAGTCAATCAATCAATCGGTCAATCAATCAATACCCTTTCATAAACAAACCTGCATCCCATTAACCCTTGCACCACTACATGTAGGCTATATTGTTTATTTCGTCGTTTGCAAATTCTTATACTTTGTGTGAGCCCAATTTTTTGTCATGTGGGTAATGATTAAGCTTAATTACATGTCCATACCTAATGAGCTGCAAGAAATGGTTGGTTGCTCTTATATAAAGGTTAAAAGCTGCGTAAATGTAGATTTTGACTAAAGGTAAATGATAAGAAGATACTTATTTGGTTATTGTTCGGTCTGGGTCGGGCAAAGTGTTAGCCGCTGGCAGAAAATGAATTTTAATACTATATTTTGTATACTTTTTACCCGCTTTCAAAACTCATTTTCTGCCAGAAACTAACCCTCAGATCCACCATAGAATAACATTTTGGAAAAGCTTACATCTTTTTCGTTTGGTACAGAATAAAAAAAAAAAACATGCGCATATACCAAGATAACCCCACAGAAACCCTCCCAAATGTCTTTCTAGCATGTTTAAAATTGATAATTGTTTTCCTTAACTTCTTAACTTCTCACAAAGATACTGGACAGCGGACAATTAAGATCGGACTGCATGTCCTATGCAGTCTGATCTTAAATTTCCTTGTTCTCAAAGTTACATGTTTGTCACTGCACGGTTAAGTGCTGACAGGTTGTATTGGTATACCATGCTTTGAATTGGCTAATCCATTTTGCAGGATTGATTCAACACCCGATTTTTCACAACAGCAGAATTTCAAGCAGATTCTATTCTCGGTTATTTCCCTTTAGTAACAAAAAAAAAAACAGTCTATGTTAGCGAAAATGCTTTAATTTTCGTTCGGTTTTTTTTTTTTGCTCGTCTTACCGTGTACGCCTACATTTGAAATCACAACACATATATTTTGCATAATATTACAGGCCTCTCGGGCCAGATCTTTAAACATTGTATAATTTCCCTAATTATTATTGAATGATAAGTGTATTTCACAGATGTTCCTACAAAGTTATGGAATCTCCGTGGAAGTACAGAATACGTAATACACGGGTCATGGATTCGGTTTTTCTTTTTTTTTTTTATGTTTGATTAAAGTATTTAGAAAAACCCCATTTTCCGTAACAGGACCGAAAGGCAGCCAAATGCAAGGAAAGAATGATGCTCGTAGTTTCATTTCTGAAATGTTAGGGGTCGGACATATGTAAACTTCACGAGTTTAACTCTTTACCACAAGACAAAACTTTAGACTTGTCCAAATCTGAAAGCATTTGCAGACGACAAAATAAATGTAAATAAAAAATTGAAACTGTTTTGGATGTGTAGAAACAATGTAAAAAAAAAAATGCTTGTTACCAGTATTCTGTTCTTTTATTCGCATTGTTATCAAAAGCATTTTTCTTCAGGGTCAGGTCGTTCTCGAGTTTTTATGACCCTGAGGAAAAAGGGCTTCTGGAAACATTATGGGAAAAGGGGAAAATGCCGGGTTACCAGCATTTTCTCCTTTTCCCATAATGTTTTCTTTCCTTTCAAAGACAATTTTCCACATTTTGAGCGAAATTTACTCAGTTGTCCTCATATGATTCGTATTTGGATAGGCCACAATTTTATCGTTTGGTAGAGGGTTACATATGTTGGCGCCAAAATTTACTCTTTCATTATTGCTGCAGATACGTAGTGGGTTTTTTTGTATGGTGATTAACACCGTTTTTAACATTATCTAAATTATATCGGGTCGGCTAGTATTTGGGATTTGAACATGCATCCCCCGCTCCTGGTTTTAAGCATTGTCCGTTACCGACTGTGTTTCTGTGTGGTGTGCATGGTCATGAGGGTAGAGCTTCGTCCTCGAAATTACATGTATAAGGTCCCGAGTTCGATTTCTGGGAGCGGGTGTTAACTTTGGGACTGTTCATTGGCCCACACATTCGACGCAAGTACTGGTGTAGTTTCCAGGAAGCAGGATCGAGAGAGATTAGTGTAAGTTGGAAGAACATGTTTCTCAATCGATGTAAAATAAATACATGTATGTTTAGCTAAAGTAAGCTTCTGGGGGTCTGCTGCAGATATGTTAAGAAAGTTTGAAATTAAGACGGTTAATTGTTAACAAGAAACAAAACAGTTCAACTCTTCACTATACAATCCCATGTTTAACAAACCCGAAAAGAAAAAAAAAAAAAAAAAAACAGAGTGCAGAGTCCGCGCAGGCTGATCAGGGCCGAAACTTTTCGCTACTGGTTAATTTTCTGTATGTCAAAGGACCATTCTACCTTATGATACAGTTGGTTGGTAGATATAAGGAATTAGAAGGATCCCTAACTATGTGATGGCTGCTTGGAGTGATGCATCACGGAGATGCATTAAGCCCCCTTTTCATAGAGCATGGCTCATATGTAACTTTAATTCGTTACCAAACGACAGTGAAAAATTTTATCCGAATTCAAAATACTTGCAGACGTCAACTGAAACGTTGCTCCAGTGGTAGGTTTTGTCTCTGAACAACAGAGAAAAAAAACTTTGGAAAATGGAGAAAATGGTAGTTATCAGCATTATCAGCATTTCTCCTGTTCTCACAATGTTTCAAAAGCCAGCCCTTTCAGGGTCGTTAAAACACGGGATTGTGTGGTTAACCCTGTACCGCACAATTCCGACTTTTAACGACACTGAAAAAGAAGGCTTTAAAATAGAAACCATTGCGGGAAAAGGAGAAAATGCTGGTACCAGCATTTTCTCCTTTTCCCACAATGTTTTCTACTGTATGAAAGACAAATTTAGTGTTTTGAGTAATATTTAATTTGTCTTCTGCAAATGCTTTCAATTTGGACAAGGCTAAAATTTTGTCGTCTGGTAAAGGTTAAGGGGTTAAACTAAAGATATAAACCATGAGTTTTCTTAGCGCTACTCATTTGCGCAACGTGTAGATTCAGGTTAGACTACACGAGATGTGGTTAGCATGGTTTATCCTTACAGGGTGCCACACAAATGAACAAGACATTATCGGAAAAAGACCAACTGTTTCCCCTGCAAATACATTTTTGGTCGGAATATTTCACAAAATATCGAGCAGTGTTGATTCACGTAGTATGTAGCCCGATCTTGATCTACAATAGCAATGAAATTTGTGCGTTGTACTGTTGGGAAAAAAGACAACAAGGAAAAAGTCACAAAAGCGCTGATTGTCTCAAACTGATTCTTTTGTGTAAGATCTCGGTCTGCTTGTCTGTGTGTCTATGTATGTGTATCTCCGTGCTTGCGTCTGCACGTCTCTCTCTCTCTCTCTCTCTCTCTCTCTCTTTCTCTGACCACCCGACAAAGAAGTCAAATAGAAAGGATCAAGACCCTCTCAGACAAATCTTCATTGTAAACGTTCTGTCAGAGATATTTTATCAATTCGAATATTCAATCTCCGCGATACGACAATTTCCTTTCAAAACCAATTACATTATCTATTTGATTTTGTGGAATACATTTCCTATCCATTTTCTGTATAATACCGCTAGTAAATGGGTTTTTCGATATTTTGAAAAGAATTCAAGCTTCAACAGTCGTCACTCCACATTAAAGCAACCAGTCGGCTGTATTGCCAAGCACGAACTAGAGTTTGTCAAGTGTTGCCGTCCAAACATTTGCCGGAAATTAGTGCGCATTGGAAAGTAGTACCAGTTATTGTTTATATGCTATTCCAGAAGAGCGAACGGTTACGGAACTTTGTCTGTGGAACTTTGTCTGTGGTAGAATCGGTCGAGTATTTTTGTTAGTTCATTATTATCGAAAATATTGAAAGGAGTGTTGGGTATTGAAACGGTTCCTTGTAGAACTTATGGAAAGTCAGCAACGTCAGACTGGTAGTCGTCTGCGCTTGAGCGCGTTTATTAATGACATTTGCATTATTGCGCAATATTCAAACTCGTTTAATTGGTATTATTGAAGTGAATTCATACTAAATGGAATTGGATTTTTTGTTTTAATTTCATTCTCTGAGATAACTGGTGGCGAGGCAGGAGGACTTTTACGATAGGTATGTAAATGAGAATATTTTAAACTTTTCATTAAATTGAACGGTAGTTTTTTGCACTTTGGTTTTATGGTATCGTATTTTTATATATTTATAGATAATCACATTTTTTTTTTTTTTCTAATTCCATAAATATCATTTAAACCCGTACCTATTCATTATAATATCTATCATGTAAGATACCTGTGTAATTTTGTTCAAATACACACAGCACCCCCTTTTTTTTTAGAGATGGGTCATTATTTTCTTTTTTTTTTCATCTCTTCCTTTTTTGTGTACCTTTTTTTTTTTGTCGTTTTTCTTGTTATAATTTTAACTGACCTGATATATCTTTCTTTTTAAACTTTAATTCCTTTCGTGTATGCATACTACTGTAACTCCACGACATCAGTACAGTTATTGGCGATGCTGTCGGAAAAAAAAGGGTTTCATGCATCCCCGTGATGCATTATACCAAGGAAGTCGTTACATAATTATGAATTCATAAAAAAAAACATGTTGTCTAACAACAGACTGAATCATCGAATCATGAGACAGTATGGTCCTTGAACACGCAGAAATTTTACAAAACACAAAAATTTCGACCCATGTCAACTTGCAGGCTGATACAGGTCTTTACTTTGTGCAAATGCATTAAAGCCCATTTTCACAGAGGGCGGCTCATATTTATAGAACAGACAATCATTGGTATTATTTGGCGTGCAACAGACGAAAAGTGGCCTTCGGACATTTGCGTAAAGTGTTGTCTCGGATTAGCCTGCGCGAAAGTCTATTGTATGAAGAAATCTTATGTAGTCTTAAAGTGCCGTCTCGGATTAGCCTGCGCGGATTGCGCAGGCTAATCCGGGACGACACTTTACGCAAATGTCCGAAGGTCTCATTTCGCATGTTGCGGGCCATATATTATTTGGTGTCATACATCATGGAAATACATTAAACCCCCTTTTGCCGGAGCATGACTTATTTAAAATACCTCGTATTCCTTCATGGCTTTAAGCATATAACTTTCTATGTGAGATGTAAGAAAATGATGTACTTCGTCACAGATTGTAAAAAAAAAATAGGAAATCCAAACAAATAAGGAAATTGCACCGGTGAAAATGTCGACATTTCCATTAATTCTTTTTTTTTTTTGTCCTCATTTTACCAAAGACATCTTTTTAAAGTAATTTCCTGCAAATTAGTTTTTGAATGTGATAAAGCTTAAGGCCATTTATCAGGTTTTATCCAAAACCTGTCCGCAGCATGCTATACATTTCTTGCAATTCTTCTTAAACTCTTTCTACTAGACGCAACTCGGTTCCATTTTGTAGATATTATAGATTAAGAACATACCTCTCTGAACGCGCAGTCTGATCTTGGATCTACACTGTCCAGTAAGGGGAGATTTTTGAGGCGAAAAGAACTTGTAAATTGCCATGCTTTGGTTTATACATCTGAATGGAAGTGTTGGTTTATTTACACAACAATATGACCCTTTACTATACAGTCCCGAGTTTTAACGACCCAGAGAAAGCCGGCTTTTGAAAAAAAAGGAGAAAAAAGGAGAAAATGCTGGTAACCAGCATTTTCTTCTTTTGCCACGAAGTTATCAAAACCCTTCTAAGGTCAAATTCTATCATTTTACCCACACTTGATTTCTCATCTAATGTTTCCAAACTGGACAAGGCTAAAATTTTGCCCATAAGGTAAAGAATTACAGGTCTAACTACTTCTTCTGAGTGATCCAGCAGGAGACATAAGTTCGAATTCCAAGCTCCGCTATGGTCCTTTCGTGGACTGGTGACTGTCATTGCGACAGGAATCATTGCTGTCTCACCGCTGAATGTTGTTTTTACTAACGATCAAAAACCAGGGTCCCTATTCACCAACCATTCTTAAGAGCGTTTTCAGTCTTGTTCTCCAAAATTTTCCAAATTTGAAAGTAACACACCTTCTGATTGGCTAAACCATTTGGTTTAGCCAATCAGAAGTTGTGTTACTTTCAAACTTGGAAAATCTTGGAGAATAAGTCTAGGAACGTTCTTAAGAATGGTTGGTGAATACGAACCCTGACCTAGTGATAGAATCTATTAACTTTTATTCTGCTAAACAAGTTAAGGGAAACTTTCAAGCCAATATCAAAAACTCAAATGTCGCTATTTCAAAAGTATATTTTGGAGAAAAAAAAATCTCCATATCGGACAGTATAGATCCAAGATTAGACTGCACGTTCTGTGCAGTCTGATCTTGATGTACACTGTCCGCAAAAGGTCCTTGAGTCGCGATTAGCAGCCTATGGAATAACCCTTATCCCACTAAATAACTGAAATGAAACTTTCAAGCCGATAGTAAAACCCCAAATTTTGCTAATTGTAAGTTACGGAAAATCTTGCCTTATGGGACAGTGTAGATACAAGATCAGACTGCATGTTCTGTGCAGTCTGATGTTGTCTACAAAGTCCGCAAAAGGTCCGTGAGTCGCGCTTTGCAGCGTAAGGGTTAACCCTTTACCAAACAATCCCGTTTTAACGACCTTGAACAAGAAGCCTTTTAAAAAAGGATCTGGAAAATAAAGACATGTTGGTAACCAGCTATTTTCTCCTTTTCCCACAATATTTTCATGAGGTTTCGTTTTCAGTGTCGTTAAAACTCGGTATTGTGTGGCATAGGGTTAAGCGAGCATAATTATTATTTTGGGTGTCTCTTTCATGCTTCCTGAATATAGGTTTGACTTTATTTATGTAGGAAAGAAGCCAGTGTTCGTGTATTGTTCTGGTAATAGAATTTCCTGGAACGCATAGATAGGTGCACTGTTTGTCGTGATTATGGCTGAAATTATTTCGAAAATGACAGTAAACATAAAACAAACTAAATGAGCCATACCTTGTGAAAAGGAAATTTAATACTTCTGCAAAAAAATATCGACCCAGGTCAGCCTGCGCAGTCTGCGAAGGCTGACCTGCGTCGATACTTTCTGCTTTCCGTAAATTTTCTACGTGTCTAAGGACCATTCTACTTCATAATTCAGTCTGTTGTTGGATGCCAAGCCCCGTAGCTCAGTCGGTAGCGTACAGGACTTGAGAACAGGTGGTCGCTGGTTCAATCCCCGGCTCGGTCAATTTCTTTCTGTGGATTGATGATAGTCATTGCGACAGGATTCATTCCTCTCTCACCGCTGACCATTGCTTCGACGATGGTTATGTGGGAAAGCAGCCAGTGGCTTGGAAAGAATATTGTGCGGAGCACTGGTAAAAAGAAACTCCAGGAAAGCATGGACAGGTGCACTGGCCGCCGCGATATAACTGAAATAATGTTGAAAACGGAGTTAAACACCATACAATCAATCAATCAACTGTTGTTGGACGAAATAGATTTTATGGACCCATAATTATGTGATGACTTACTTATTATAATGCATCACGGAGACGCATTAATCCCCCTTTTCCAAGAGCGTGGTTCATATATTTCTTTATAACCTACTGATAACTGTGGAGTACTGTTTTCGGAAGGAAAAAGGATACTTTTAGATACTCTCGTACAGAATGTCATCGACGCAGAATTTGATTCGAAAAACTTTCCTTCTTCCAATTCCTGCTCTACTTTTTCCACCGGATTTTTGCACTGTTTACGTTAAAACGTGTACGTACAATTTAATCGGAAAGGACGATGACCAATTATAAATGACCCATGCTCTGGTGAAAGGGGGCTTAATGCATCTCCGTGATGCATGATACCTATCAAGACATCACATAATTATGAATCCATAATAGCCACTTTTTTTTTTTAAACAACAGACTCAATCATTAGGTAGAATGGTCCTTGGATATACAGAAAATTGACAAATAGCGAAAAGTTTCGGTCCAGGTCAGCCTGCGCGGACTGCGCAGGCTGACCTGGATCGATACTTTTCGCAGATGCATTAAACTCTATTTTCACAGAGTATGGCTCAAATAAAGTTGATTGATTGATGGATGGATTGACTTAAAAGTAGCACGCCTTTCAAGCGTCTTTGCATTTTCCGTTTTCTTAATTTAGAACTTTTAATGTTAATTCCCCATTCGGTGTGTGTGTGTGTGTGGGGGGGGGGGGGGGGGGGGTTGTTGAACAAATGTGTCAAATTGAATTAGGAATAATCTTTTCTTCATCGAGAAAATATGACACTATTATTTCTTTACCAAACGACGAAATTTTAGACCAGTCGAAATTGAAAACATTTTCAGACGGCAAAATACATGTGACTAAAAAAAAAAGAAATTTATTTTGGAAAGGGTAGAAAAACTTGTGAGAAAAGGAGAAAATGCTGGTTAACAGCATTTTCTCCTTATACCACAATGTTTTCAGAGGGCTTCATTCTCGGGGTCGTTAAAGGTCGGGATCGTGTCTTAATGGGACAAGAACATGAAATACATGTATATAAAGAGGAACAATATTTAAGTTTTGTGACGGCGGCAGCTAACGTTTTCAAGTGTTTGGATTTTCACCAGTCTCAGGTTGAGGCCCAGCAGTGTGTTGCCCAAGTACACTCTCACATTAAGGAAAAACAGCTGTTTTTAGCGGTTTCTGCTGCAAATTCAGTTAGATCGGTAGATAACGAACGGGTTTTGAAAGTAGAGTGTCGCTGGTTCCAATCGGCCGATTTCTTTCCGAAGATAGATGATACTCATTGCGACCGGATTCTCTCCTCTCTCACCGCTGATCGATATTTAAATAACGTAACGTGGGAAAGCAGCTAGCGGCTTTGGGAGAAAATTGTGCCAAGTACTGGTATAAAGAAATTCAAGGAAATAACGGACACGTGACGATACCGCATAGATCAACTGGCCGCCATGACATAACTGAAATTACGTTGAAAAAGGCATTAAACACCAAATAATCAATCAATCAATCAGTCATAAAACAGTGGCTCGTTCCATTGAATATAGGACTGTGTCGCCTGGGCACGTATTTACCAGCTTTTGTAAATCATAGTCTTTCTCCAATTCTGAAAACAGAAAGAATCAAAATTACTAATTGGCTGAATATTTGGTTTAGCCAATCGGAAGTTGTTACTTTAAGATTTTGAAAATTTTTGAGAATTAGACCAAGAATTTTATTAACCCTTAGGCTGCTTATCGCGACCCACCGACCTTTTGCGGACAGCGTAGATCAAGATCAGACTGCACAGAACGTGCAGTCTGATCTTTGATCTACACTGTCCGATAAGGAGATATCTTTCTTCCAAAAATACCTTTGAAACAAGAAAGTTTTCGGCTTCTACTATCTACTATAAAGTTTCATTTCTTTTATTCAGCAGGATAAGGGTTAAGAATGGTTGGTGAGTGTGAACCCTGTGTCCGTGCTTATAGAACTTGACTCCATGTTCAACTGAGTTTGTGCTGAAACTTTAAAAGTCTCATTTATGCTTAAGACACTATGAAAAATTAAAATGAAGACTTTAATTCAATAGGTAGAAACAAACAAACAAATTAAAAAAAAAAAGCTAAGAAGTCAGTCCATGAGGTTTATCAATTTGAATTTATAGAACTTTAAAATTTCATGCTCAGCTCAGTTGAGCACGAAAACATTGTAAATAATCGTTGACCCAGCTTTCACAGCCATTTTGAAATGCCCTTGTCAAGGCATAAACCTGCTACTTGTCAAGCCATGCACGATACCTTAACTCTTTCCCACACATCAAAACAGTAGACTCGTCCGAATTGTAAGCATTTGCAGACAACAAATTTCATGTAGTTCAGCAGATTATTGAAAGCATTTGCAGAAAACAAATTTCGTGTAGCTCAGAAGTTTATTTCTGTCCGTTTCAAATGGCAGAAAACATTGTGAAAAAAAGGAGAAAATGCTGGTAACCATATTGTTTTCAAAAGTCTTCTTTAATTAGGGTCGTTAAAACTCGGGATTGTGTAGTAAAGAGGAATATCTAGCATATGTACTATAGCGTTTCAAGCCAGATGAAGGGTGGCTTGTTTTCCGAGCATGATAAAACGATGTTTATTGATCGAATGCAATTAGCGCATTTCTGTCTCGATTATGAAGACCATAATACAGGGGTTACTGACTGAGAGCTTAGGTGTAGCTAAGTTTATATTTCCCTTCACAAATAGTAGAATCGTTGACCCTTATCTCCCTAACCTATCTATATAAATGTTCCATGTTCTGTGAAAAGGGGGCTGAATGCATCTGCGAAAAGTATCGACCCATGTTAGCCTGTGCGGATTGCGCAGGGTGACATGGGTCGAATCTTTTTGCTGTTGGTCGATATTTTGCATGTCCAAAGACTTTTCTAGCTCATGATTCAATTGGTTGTCAGACCAGATGGGCTTTATGGATCCGTAAAAATGTGATAATTTGCTTGGTATCATGCATTACAGAAATGCATGAACCCCCTTTTGCCAGAGCATGGCTCAAATAATTAATTGGGATTGTCCAAATTTATTGCAACTCTTACGGTAGAGCGCATTGAACCTGCGTTTATTCATATATACTGTATATATACTTGATTTAATTCTGTTACCGGTAAAAATCATATACAGATCATTTTTCTCCGATTTTTGTAAATTTAAAAACTTTTGGTACCAATAGGTTTTTGGAGATTCTTCCTGGCCAGTTTGATGATTTGTCATATTTTTTTTCCGTGGAATACATCACACATGTATGTACATACATATCTAGTTTTTTTTTAAGAAGGAGGCAGTTATATCGTCGGTGTAAAGTAATTAATTCCTGGGACAGTTCAAGGTACCGAACGGACGTAAATTTACCCTACAACGAAGTGTGTCGTTCTTAATAGTTTTCAAACTGTTTGAAAAGTGAATATTTTTCTTTTATCTCAAAAGCAAAAAATCCAGGATTTCTCTTTCCAAAATATAAATTTCCTGTCATATCTATTCACTGTCTTTTAAAAGATTCTAATCAGTATGAATCGCAGTCAAATTGCTTTACAATAAATCTACTACTTTAAACATATTCTAACATGACACGGGAATTATGCTCTATAAACACAATGCAATGGAAGCCTGGTAAAGTCGACGTCATTCTTTATAAAGTGACGTCATTCTATATAAAGTAAGTCGCCCATGGCTATTCCATGTCTGCGCCCCCGGATATTTTATCAATGAAAGTCACTTGACATTATAAACAGATCGTCATTTTCCCCTACCCGACCAAGGAGGAAGAAAAAAACTCAGTGCTTTACTGTTTTTGATAAAAATTGACAATGATGGAACTATTTGAAATGTTACCAGTAAACATGTGTAAATAAAGTGTCTTTTCATGTTGAAGATTAATATCAAAAGTGGCCGGAGTTGCAATGGAAATGGGATTGGGAGCGGTAATATTCAGAGTATTAGAAGCGACTGCGATTGTAAGGATTGACGATACATTCATTCTCCTTTGTCGTTTGAAAGGGAGAGAATAAAAGTGTAACACAGTGCGGATTTTTGTGTTCGATGCCTAAGGGTTTTTTGAAACTGTGATTTTTCTTTTTCTAAATCTATTTACCGACTGGGCGATGGGGTTTTATTTTGGTTTGTAACTGGAACAGCCATGGTTAATTCAAATGGAATTTATCGGCATCCACTTTTGTATACCAAACATGAACTTGTTTTTCTTTAATCAAGAGTTGCTCATGTTAGAATCGAAATAATATTCTTAGTAGATCTATCTTGGTGAATCGTACAATAAACCACGATTGTGAGTTATAAGGCACAATGAATAAACCACATGGGCTATAGCCCTCGTGGTTTATTTATTGTGCTTCATAACTCATTACTGTGGTTTATTGTGCGATATACCATAATAGAAAGAAAATTATTATTTTAATACTCTCGTATGGAGTGAAACGCATTATATTATTAAGTATTGAATTTTCCAAGAAAACAATTAATAAATACGAACCCCCTTTAGTTAGTTAGTTAGTTAGTTAGTTAGTTAGTTAGTTAGTAGGGTATTTAGTTAGTTAGTAGGGTAGGGTAGGGTACAGTAGGGTAGGGTACGTAGGTAGGTAGGTAGGTTGATTAATTGAATGGTGCTTTACGCCGCTTTCAACACTATTTCAGTCACATCGCTGCGACAGCCGTGGATTTCACGAGTACTAGGCTATGGCCCAAAGACACTCTTACGAAAAAAACCAGTGCTTCCAGCCATGGTCCTCCATGTTACGTGTCCTAAGTTTTACCACTAGATCACTCAGGATACCCGTTTTCAAAGAGAATTGTATTTTTTATTTTTCAATTTCCAAAAGAGATATACTGAAAAAAAGTCTGCTTGAGGTACACACTGAACATATGTTTTAACAATTAGACTACTGAGCGCGACAACAGACACTTTTACGGACAGTTTAGATCAATATCAGATTGCACAGAACGTGTTTAGTCCTGTCTGTAAGATAAAATCTTTATGCATTTCCGTGGATTGTTTTGCCCCAGCTGTCGAACGATGCTGATTTCATAATGACTGAGCTTTGCTCTGGAAAAACGGCTTTTTTATGCGTCTTTGTGATACGTCGTATCAAACATGTCATCACATAATTATGGATCACATAAAATTCGTTTTGTCTGAAACAACCGACTGAATCATGAGGTAGACTAGTCCTTTGGCATACTGGAAAATGACAAAATTCAAAAAGTTTCGACCTGTGTCAGCCTGCGCGGACTGCGCAGGCTGACATGGGTCAATACTTTTTGCAGATGCATTTAGTCCCTTTTTCACGGAGCATGGTTCATATATAGTGTGCTGAGAGTGCTAAGATTAAAAGGATGTAAATGGGTTTTTGAAGTCTTCCCCTAATTATGTAATCTTAAATTCTGCACTTTTACGGTTTGGAAAATTGCCACTGTGCAAACAAAATCTTTCTGTACTCGAATTTAGACGTTAGAAAATCTCTCTATCTCTTTCTCCCCATGTCTGTCTGTCCCCCCCACCTCTCTCTCTCTCTAATTGTCCTAGTTGTTCTTTTTCTGCTTCTTTTTTATCATCATCATCATCATCATCAACATCATGTCTTCTTCCTATACGTCTTCATCTCCTCGCCCCTCTTCTTTTTCTTCTTCTTCATTTATTTTCCTTCTTTTTGTCTTATTCTTATTTTCTATCTTCTTGTTCTTCTTGTTCTTCATCATCATCATCATCATCTTCTTCTTCTTCTTTTTCTTCTTCTTCTTCTTCACCATCATCTCATCCTCCTTCTTTTTCTTAATTCTTCCTTTTTTCTTCTTTTTTTTTTTTTCTTAGTCTTATTCTCTTTCTTCTAGTTCCTGCTGTATTTCTTCCTACTCTACGGGTAAAATACATTAGAAGTCTGACAAACTGCAAAGAACTTGCATTTTGCTTCACCCTGCAGTGTCCATTGTCTGCATTTTTTAGATTTTGCAAAATCTTGATATATTTGTTCTTTAGGGGGAAAATGAGTCATGTTCTGGCAAAAGGGGGCTTAATGCATCTCTGTGATGCATGATACCAATCAAGTCATGACATAATCATAGATCCATCATGTACAGTACTTTTTCTCTAACAAATGCCTGAAGCCTGAGGTAAGAATGGTCCTTTGACATGCAGAAAACCGACCAATCGCGAAAAGTTTCGGCCCAGGTCGACCAATAGCGAAAAGTTTCGACCCAGGTCGGCCTGCGCGGACTGCGCAGGCCGACCTGGGTCGATACTTTTCGCGGATGCATTAAGCCCCCTTTTTACAGAGAATGGCTCAAATCTAATTCAAATATTTATCTGCTCTGAGCTCACTTAAGGTCCGATTTCATTACAAAAACGATCCATCAAAAACTATTTGATTGAAGCAAACAAAAAGCAAGAAGACGGCATAACATATAATAACGGTGGTTGCATTATTTATAAATAGGATAGGTTCCAGTCGGGGAGCGCAAAATCCTAGATGCATTTAGTTACAGTAAAAAAAAAAATAGAATAGAAATCGATATCAATTCTAAACCGTTTTAACCCCTATCCTGCTCATAAAGCGAAATGGAATTTTCAAACCGGTAGTAAAAACCTGAATAATACTATTTCAAACAGTTTATTAGGAGAAAAAGGTAATTCCTGATCAGACAGTGTAGATCCAAGATCAGATTGCACATTCTGTGCAGTCTGATCTTTGTCTACACTGTCCGCAAAAGGTCAGTAAGTCGCGCTTAGCAGCCTAAGAGTTAACCCCCAACGAAGAGCAAGTAGTCCGTGTTTTTCACGAACATTTGAAAGAGGCCTTCTGAAAACATTTTGGGAAAAGGAGGAAATACTGGTTGCCAGCATTTTCTCCTATTCTCATAATGTTTTATATCCATTCTGGGTGAAATTCCATGATTTAACGTTTACCACATTTACCACAACAAGCCGACTTTCAACGACCCGGACAAAGTAACCTTTTGAAAACATTGTGGAAAAAGGAGAAATTGCTGGTAACCAGTATTTTCTCCTTTTTCTCTAATGTTTTCTACCCTATCAAGGACAAATTTCGTCATTTGGGCCACCTTTAATTTGTTGTCTGCAAATGCTTTGAATTTGGACCAGTCTGAAATTTTGTGATCTGGTAAAGGGTTGAGTCGCATTTGCTGTATTGCATGCAAGTGCGACTCTATATCAAGAAGGGTACAATTTTGTCGTCTAGTGAAGGAACACAGACTGAAAATGAAAACGTTGTGGGAAAAGTAAAAAAAAAAGCTCGTGGCTGGCAATTTATTTTCTATTCCCACATTTTTTGTTTTACCCTTTCCAAAAAAAATTCCACCATTTAAGCCACATATAAAGAATTGCATGCAAATGCTTGCAGTGTCGAGGCGTGTACAATTTTGGCGTCTGGTAAAGGATTGATTGATTGATTATATGGTGTTTAACGCCATTTTCAACATTATTTCAGTTATATCGCGATAGCCAGTGCACCTATCCATACATTCCTGGAGTTTCTTTTACCAGTGCTCCCCACAATATTCTTTCCAAGCCACTGGCTGCTTTCCCACATAACCCTCGTCGAAACAGTGGTTGGCGGTGAAAGAGGAATGAATCCTGTCGCAACGACTATAATCAATCCCCGGAAAGAAATCGGCCGAGCCAGGAATCGAACCAGCGATCCTTCTGGTAAGGAATGCTAGGCTGAATAAGATGACAATGCAAATACGCATCCCACTGCTTTTTTTTTTATTTCGTGTATAACTCCGTTTTCAACATTATTTCACTTATATTTCAGCGGCCAGTGCACCTATCCATGCTTTTCTGAAGTTTCTTTTACCAGTCCTTTGCACACTATTCTGCCCATGCCGCTGGCTCCTTTCCCAAATAACCATCGTCGAAAAAATGTTGGTCGGTGAGACAGGACTAAATCCTTTTGCAATGCCCATCACCATTTCTTGAAAAGGAATTGGACAAGCTAGGGACTAGAACCCGCGACCCGTGATTTCAGGCCCTGTTCGTGAACCAGCTGAGCAAGCGGGTTTGGCCAGCCATTTGCAAGGAAACTATGTGTGTATACGTGTGCAGCCACTTTATCATTACCTTGCATCATCAGCAATGAATGGAAAATGTCATCTATTGTCGTTTGTTGAATCAGATATTTATGCAAATTAGCCAGCTGTCTATCCAATGTTTTGTATTACATAGTTTCGAATTTCGTCGAAACATGTGTTCCTTAATTAACAGTTGTAAAGTTAGCTTTAATTTGTACAGGCGGTTAGCCTGGGTTTCAGTCCGATCATTTTTTCCTCTTTTACATTCGGACTTGACTTTGTCAAAAATGATGTTTTTGACAAAGTAAAGTCCGAATATAAAGAAAAAGGGAAAAAAAAGGGGGGGATCGGACTGGAACGCACGCTAACAGACGGTAAAAGAAAAATAATCTCGTTATGCTTTGCGAAAAGGTGGTTAAATGCATCTGCAAAAAAATATCTACTCTTGTCAGCCTGTGCAGTTCGCACAGGCTGACAAGAGGCGATACTTTTTGCTATTGGTAAACTCTTTGCATGTTACAGAATCAGTCAAACTCAAGATTTAACCGGTTTTAGACAAAATAGCCATGTATTATGCGATGGCTTGCTTGGTAAAATGTTTTATGAACACCCGTTAACCCTTTACCAAACAATACCGGGTTTTCACGACCCTGATAAAGAAGCCTGATGAAAACATTGTGGGAAAAGGAGAAAATGCTGGTAACCAGCATTTTCTCCTTTTCCCACAATGTTTTCTATCCTCCCCAAAATAAATTTCAATTTTTGAGTCACATTTATTTTGGCGTCCGCAAATGCTTTCAATTTCGAGAACTCTAAAATTTTGTCGTTTGGTAAAGAGTTAAACCGCTTTTCCCAGACCGCCACTAAATTATAAAAAGCACTTATTCACGAAACTTAACTAACTGTTGAACGAGATGCTGTCGCTATTGCTTTCTGTTTGTCTCTGATTTTGTATTTTTTTTTTTTATAAATTCGGCCGTTACTCTATCATGTTTATGTGTTTGACCTATATTTCATGTTGTTATTTTTGTAAATTGTCAATGGCAAAATTTCGTTTTCCGAATACCAAAATGAAATTATTTGAGTTGAGTTAAGTTTATCGAAATTGAGGGTAATAATTACGGAAACAATAAACCGTTTTGCCACAGACCTGTATCCATGGACGGTGAAAGGAGTCTGCGATAAGGAATGATCAGTCGTAGAAGTGTAGAAATCGTAAGAATTGAGGCCCCGGACTTCACCTTCACTTGGGGCGTAAGGTTTTATTTGGAGTGACCTTGGGCAACACACTTCAGAGCCTGGCTGTAGTTGTGGTGAACCCCATGATATATATGAATAGGCGATGTGTCGCCGTCGTACGACTGAAATTATGTTGCAAGCGGGGTAAACCTCATTTCAGTCAAGATCAGACTGTACGGAAGTACGAGTCTGATGTTAACCCTTAACCTGCTAAGCGCGACTCACTGACCTTTTGCGGACAGTGTAGATCAAGATCAGACTGTACAGAACGTGCAGTCTGATCTTGGATCTACTCTGTCCGATAAGGAGACATTTCTCCCCAAAAATAAGTTTGAAATAAAATTACTCGGGTTTTTACCATCGGCTTGGTTTTATTTAACTTATTTAGCAGTATAAGGGTTAAAACAACACAAGTCTGCTTCTCCATTGTGAATCTCGCTTTATTTGCAATGGGACGAGCCCGGTATCTCAGTCACTGATGTACAAGGCTTGACAAAAAGGGGTCGCTGGTTCGAATCCAATTTCTTTCCGAGAATTGATGATTGAGAAATACAGCCAGTGGCTTGTGAAGAATATTTGTGCGAAGCAGTTGTAAAAGAAACTCCAGGAGAGCATGGGTAGGTGCACTGGCCGGCGCGATATAACTGACATAATGTTGAAAACGGTATTAAACACAACACATACAAAATAATCCTTTGCAACGGAATGCCTGTTTCCATTGAAAGAAGTAAAACTCATGGGGTCAAGTGTAGTGCTTTCATGCTAAAAGTTTGTTTTCTAGCAGTGGCCTCAAGCGATACTCCACGGATGATTGTGACCAGAATTGCAAATAGTCAGTTAACCCTATATGCCAAACTATCTCATGTTTTGAGAGAAGGACAACATTTGAAAACATTGTGGGAAAAGGAGAAAATAATGGTTTACCAGCATTTTCTCCTTTTCCCATAATGTTTTCTTTTTGCTTTATTATTATTGAATCTTTACTGTCCCATTGTCCACAGTTTGCTTGTCTTCTGCAAATGCTTTAAATATCGACACGACAAAAACATATCGGGTAAAGAGTTAACCGTTATCCTGCTAAATAAAAGAAATGAAACTTTCAAGCCGATGGTAAAAACCCATATTTTCCTATTTCAGAGGCTTTTTTGGAGGAGAGATATCTCCTTATCGGACAGTGTAGATTCAAGATCAGACTGCACGTTCTGTGCAGTCTGATCTTGGATCTACGCTGTCCGCAAAAGGTCAGTGAGTCGCGATTAGCAGCCGAAAGGTTAAACTGCGTTGAATCGTCACATTTGATATTAAGTGGAGAGAGGATGCACACCATCATTTAATAGTTAGTCACGTTTTGATGTGCAAAAGTTATTGACCAATATTTTAGCAGATAATGTTGATATCAGAACAGAATATAGGCACATGAGTACGGAGTTTTGACAGAACTTCATTGACTGGATTGCTTTCACTTGAATCTGGAAAAAGGAATACAATAAACGTTTTCGGATCATACGTCAAATCGGATGATAACTGCTAAGGGCGACTGAATGCATTTTTGCGTACAGTGCTGTGCAGAACAATATCAGTGTGCACGGAATGTGCCGTCTGAACTTGGATTTATACTGTCCGACACGGTGAGATTTCGATATGAAAAAAAAAAAAAACTTTGTAATTGCATTTTAAATTATAAGCAGGCAGTTGTCATTTTGTGATTCAGACGTTTTAAGGTTGGTCCTTTAAAGACCAAGCAGAGGCCAAAAGCAACCAATGCGGGTGGTAAAATGCATTTAAATTAAAAAAAAAAAAAGTACCATTTCAATATATGGAAACTATTGTGAAGATGACAATTTGTTATCGTAGGAGCGGTCCAAGTGTAAGTCGCTGGCAGAAAAAAAAAAAATGAAATTCAAAACCAGGTTAAAATAAACAAAAGATAGAGCGACCTGGCAACTTTTGACCTAGTTCTAAAATTCATGTTTCTTTCTGCGACTAATATATGGGCGGCAGAGTAGCACTAAAGAAGGAAACTTGCCGCACGGTTTCATCCAACTTTAACTTATCTTTTTACCACACAGCAAACTTTCAGACTGCTCCAAGTTGAAAGCATTTGCTGGCGACAAGTAAAAGGTAGCCCGAATGATAAAAATTGTCCTTGATAGGATAGAAAACATTGTGGGAAAAGGAGAAAATGCTGGTTACCAGCATTTTCTCCTTTTCCCACACTGTTTTCAAAAGCTTTCTCCTGCAGTGTCATTAAATTCGGAGTTGTGCGGTAAAGCATTTCATAAATACAGACGGACAGCAGACTGGATAAAGACGAGACGAATACGTCTGGAGCGGTATTTACCACTTTGATCGTTCCGTACACATTCGCCTGCTAAACCTACTCGTTCAAGGCAGATTGCAACCCATTTAAAGATAGTTTTAGAACGGTTGTCGAACGTTCTGAAAAAGAGTTTGGCGTAAAGGGGGTCTAAAGCGTTTGATTACAATCGCCGAACGGTGAACGAATTTTATACGAGACCACATTACTGGAATTGCTTTGAAATTGATATGCGACTCTCTTTATCATTTAATTGCATGACGGATCAGTCGTGTCAATAAAACATGCAAGCATGCTATTGAATTCGCTAATATCCATGAATTATAGATAATTCGTACAACTGTTTTCCATATTATTCTAATGTGTTTACCTTTTCCTCAATACTCCAATTAACTGGTTAAATGATGTTTTCGCCGCTTTTAACGTTATTTCAGTCATATTACTGCGACAGCTCACATATTCATATTTGCCTTAGGTTTCACCATTATCAGGCTAGGGCATTGAAGTGGCTTGCCCATAGACACTCCCACGAAAAACCAACTGCTTCCAGTGAAGCTCGAACATGTGGCCTTACGAGTCCTACATTTTACAACTGAGCCACGCAGTATCCATCCCCATACTGATACTCCGAGCCCGGTAGCATAGTCCTTACCGTGCATGATTGAAACCCGGGGTCGCAGGTTTGCTTCTCAGCTCGGTCATTTTTTTCCGAGGACGAATGATAGTCTTTCAAACAGGATTCGTTCTTATTCCGGCATTGAACACTGTTTCGAATATGTTTTTGTGTGAAAAAGCCGACGGTGAATTGTTATACAACGCCAGTATATATGCTTTGCTGTGGGTAAAATTAACCCTTATTCTGCTATATAACTGACATAAAACTTTTCAAGCCGAGAGTAAAAACCCAAATTCTGGTATTTCAAAGGGATTGGGGGGGGGGGGGAAGATATCTCCTCATCGGACAGTGTAGATCCAAGATCAGACTGCACGTTCTGTGCAGTCTGATCTTGATCTACATTGTCCGTAAAAGGTCAGTGAGTCGAGCTTAGCGCGCTAAGAGTTAAGCGTTCAATAAACCCTTATTCTGCTATATAACTGACATAAAACTTTTCAAGCCGAGAGTAAAAACCCAAATTCTGGTATTTCAAAGGGATTTGGGGGGAGGGAAAGATATCTCCTTATCGGACAGTGTAGATCTAAGATCAGACTGCACGTTCTGTGAAGTCTGATCTTGATCTACATTGTCCGTAAAAGGTCAGTGAGTCGCGCTTAGCGCGCTAAGAGTTAAGCGTTCAATAAACCCTTATTCTGCTATATAACTGACATAAAACTTTTCAAGCCGAGAGTAAAAACCCAAATTCTGGTATTTCAAAGGGATTTGGGGGGAGGGAAAGATATCTCCTTATCGGACAGTGTAGATCCAAGATCAGACTGCACGTTCTGTGAAGTCTGATCTTGATCAACACTGTCCGTAAAAGGTCAGTGAGTCGCGCTTAGCGCCCTAAGAGTTAAGCGTTCAATAAAATACAGTTTCAGTTTTTTAATCACCATTACATGACAATAAAGTAAACGAAACTGAATTGTTTCGACAAAATAAACAGTTTGATATATTAACAATAGGTAAATAATTTAACGGCCGCTATCGATTACACCCAAACAAAAGCTGGACCAAACATGAAAGCCCGATACGCCATTATGAAAACTTTTCATACAATAATCTATAATATCAGTGTACAGGTATTGTGTTTCCATGTCGAGGGTTTTATTGACATTAGAAATAAAACAATGGATAATAGTTTACTTAAACTTGCCAACAGTAACATGTTGTTGGACCGTACCACCGGTGAAAAGTTCAATTATCCGGCCACATGTTACCGGGGCAAATTACTCAACTTATTTCTTACCTCTCGAAAATAGATCCTCGTTGAGAATATGTAAAAATGTATATAATCAACACAAAATAAGTTTTAATGAATGAGTATATTGGAATTTTTTTATCACGATTTCAATTTATTTTTCGTGTAGGGTACTAGATCGCAGCTTTGAAAGAAACTTGCGATCTGCTTTGAATTTAAAAGGACGTTTTTGACCATGTAACTCCGCCCATAACTTTGTATGTCATATCTCCATTTTCAAATGATATAATTCTCTGAACAGCCGTTGGAAAGAATTGAGGTAGCTTCTTCAGACAATTCAACTGTTGGGGCTGCTTCAGACAATTCAACTGTTGGGGCTGTTTCAGATAATTCAACTGTTGGGGCTGTTTCAGATAATTCAACAGTTGGGACTGGTTCAGACAATTCAACTGTTGGGACTGCATCCGACAATTCAATTATTGGGGCTGGTTCAGACAATTCAACTCATTTGCAGTCTGTATATGTCTATTACCTTCGCAAATGACATCACGGATCGTGCAAAAAAATAGTATAAAAGCAAAACTTGGTAAAGACATATAATTATGAGCACGGTATCATAGTTAATAAAACGCACGCATATCTAGATATTGCAAATCTGGTGATTCGAATATGGAATCCTTTGTTGAAAATTCGAAAATATGACAAATTTGACGAGGTGAAAAGCTGGTTCCGGATTCACCAACCATTCTTAGGAAAGTTCTCGATCTTATTCTCCAGAATTTTCTAAATTTGAAAGTAACACAACTTCTGATTGGCGAAACCACTCGGTGTAGCTAATCAGAAGTTGTGTTACTTTCAAATTTAGAAAATCTTTGAGAATAAGACAAAGAATGTTCTTAAGAATGGTTGGTGAATGTCTCCTGTAAAAACTTTGGAAGAACATTTTTCCACGTGTTCGTATTTTTCCATACACCCGCAAGTCCGAATACATTTATTGTGCATGTGATTATGCGGAAAGGTGAACTCGTGTAAAAACTCGGAATTGATTGATAACAATGGCATCGTAATTTGGCATACACCTGGGTCCGTATTCACCAACCAGTCTTAAGAATATTCTTTGTCTAATTCTCTATAATATTCTAGATTAAAAGCAATACAACATTTGATTGGCTAAACCAAATGGTTTAGCTAATCAGAAGTCGTATTACTTTGAAACACAGAAAATTCTTCAGCATAAGACTAAGAATATTCTTAAGAATGGTTGGTGAATTCGAACCCTGCTGCAATTCTGAATTACAAAAGGAAAAGCTGAGTCCATTGTTAAAACTAAGTAATATTGCGCATATGATGAGACAATAATAGGTCGACGAAAGATAATCATTTTGACTTTCTCTGTTTCAGGGAGGTTGTTTGTGTAAGAAACGAAACAGTTCCTAGAACACACATTGAGAGATACCCAAGAGAGCACAGTGAGTGTTAGAATTTCAGTTTATCCCTAAAATTTGATAATTCTTTTTTTTTTTGACAAAAGAAGGCACATTAGTCCTATGTGGTATTTAAAAGTCCACCTGCGGCTGAATATCCACAATTTGGGAGGGAGAAAGGGGAATGGGGGCTAATTAATACCGTATAAAGATAAAGGTATGAGTATTTTTATCGAGTCTGACAATGTATTACAACGCAGTCTCTAAAATTCCAGGGCTGGCAGAAAATGACTTGTAAACGAGAGTTAAAGTAAATTGTTGCCAACCGTAGTGTGATATATTGTCAGAACCCGTTTTAATATCCATACTAAATGGCCCATATTCTAGTATTGCTCTTTGAACAGGGCATTTAATGCATCTGCAAAAAGTAACGACCCGGATTAGCCTACGCAGTCTCAGCATGCTGACCTGAGTGGAAACTTTTTGCTATAGGTCATTTTTCTGCGTGTCAAAGAAACATTTAACTCGTGATTCAGTTGGTTGTTAGACAAAATCGATTTTATAGATGAAGAATTTCTTGATGAGTTGTTCGATATAGTGCATCACAGAGATGCACTAAACCCCATTTACAAGAACGCTTCTAAAAAGGTAGATAACATCTGTTTAACCCTTTCAGCGCCATAGGCGAAAACAGGAACTTTTGCGGATGGCATAGATCAAGATCAGACTGCACAGAACGTGCAGTCTGATCTTTGATCTATACCATCCGCTTGTTTAGTCAAGCCTTTACGATAAAAATCTTTCTTGGTTTAAGTGGATTGTATTTTCAGCTGTCAAAAGAGGTCGAGTTTATCTATTTGGCGCCGAAAGAGTTAAAGGAGATACGTGTAGTTATAAAAGGGCAAGATATGACAGAACTACTTAATCTTTTGTTTATGACCAGAAACTTAGTTTTTTGATATTTCTTGGAATCTGGGAATATTACATATGTGGATTAAACTGGCAATCGAACATCTGATACTATTGCAGAAATAAGCGTTTTGTCTGTTTATAGATCGATAACAACACATGAGGTAAATTATGTATCCGGAAAAAGCGCTAACCAAACGAGCATTTCAACCCTTAAAGCGTTGGCTTCGCCTTTGGTGTTCTCTGTGGACACTGTGGAGTAACACCATTGTCAGATACTTTAATTAACTCTTTTGCTTCCGACTAATTGAATTCCGACTTTTCTCGACGTCCAAAAGTATATCTACGTTGCGTATGGAACTGACTCTGGTCAAATATTAACAACAGGTAGCGGACGGCGTAGATCAAATATCAGACTGCACGTTTTGTGCAGTCTGATCTTTATCTACGCCGTCCGCTAAAGCTATCCGAGGCGACATAGGCAGCGATAGAGTTTAAAAGACTCTTGGCTGCTCAACCTGCCCAAACAACTTTAACCCTTCGACTGCATTTCACAGCTATAGTAACCTTTGCGGCCAGTGTAGATCAAAAGAAGACTGCACAAAACATGCAGTCTGATCTTTGATCTATACGGTCCGCTTTGCTGAAACACTAAAGGCAAAAAAGCAACCACTACATTGCAACTGTCTGGATCTTGTTCAAGACTAGAAAATGTCCATCGGGCATATTCGGCGCTTTAAGTATCAAATAAGCGGGAGCTGGGCTGTTTTTTCCTATTAAAAAGGACCACTCTATTAGGTCAGCTTCAAGAATGACAGGCACTATTTAAATGTTCTAAGGATCAAATCTATATGAAACGTAGAAATACAAGATTATATTAAAAGTAAGGAAGAGAATTACTTGACCAGAGAGAGAGAGGTAGACAGAGAGAGAGAGAGAGAGAAAGAGAGATCTTACGGACGCCCAAACGAAAATACAAAGACAAGCGGCCCGAGGAAACAGTCAACTGTGATGGATATTGACCCGCTGTAGAGTCACAGAAGTTCATTCTATTATTTTCCCATGATAAGTTTCTATTATTTTCCCAGGTAAGCAAACATTGTGAGGGAGGGTTCAAAATCGTAAGTTGTGAAAAGACGTACTTGAAACTAAGGTTTACAGCATGAAACAGGTGAACACCTTGTGGGAAAAAGAGAAATCGCTCTTAACGAGCAATTTCTCTTTTTCCCACAATGTTTTCATTTGTGGTCTGATACACGTATGCAGTCGTCGGCAGGTGCCAGTGTGGCCATTAACTGATAATTTGGTTTGAGATGATTTCTATTCATCATTCTTACTTCGTTGTAATAAATCATACCATTGTTTCTAGCGCTCCAAGTTGTCTTCGTTCACTTGTAATGCGACACCCCTATTACATTATAAACACATTGTTCGTGAACAGAATGAATTGTGGCTGGATGCAGACAGACTGTTTCGTAAACCGTAAACTGATATTAAACCGTAAACTGATATTAAGTTTAAAAACACAAAGAAACAAAATAGACATTTTTCAGACAGATAAGTGGCCCAAATGATTGTCATTTCAAGGCTGCGTCTGGTCAGAATGTCAAAGCAGACGTTATGGATATATAGATACAAGATCCGGCTGCAAGTCATTTTACACTCCGATCTTGAACCTGCACCTGCCTTAATTACACATGAAAAAAAGCTGTGCTTTGGCAAAAGGGGCTAAAGGCATCTCTGTGATGCATGATACCGAGCAAGTCGTTACATTATTAAGGATCCATAAAATCCATTTTGTCTAGCAACCGACTGAATCATTAGATAGAATGGTCCTTGGACATGAAGAAATTTTAGTAATTTACAAAATGCAAAATTTTTCGACATAAGTCTGCTTGCACGGACTGCGCAGGCTCACCCGCGTTGATACTTTTTGCCGATGCATTAAAATCCCTTTTCACAGAGCGTGGCTCACATATATTACGCACAGTTAGGCTTAATATCAGTCGGTGAACCCATACCGTTCTACTGACAGCATAATGAGGTCTTGCAAAAAATACAAAGACGAACTATTGCAATATTAGAGATTTTCAACATAAAGATTTATACCAATCAGTCTCAGTTATTTACCTCCTCGGTAATCAAAGCGTGAAGCATTCAACGATTATACAGTTTGTAGTTAAGGAAATGAAAATCTACCTATGTTACCGAGGAGAACATATCTCAAGGCAGCATTGGGCATAAAAAATTGATAGCGGTCGGTCTCATATATTTACATCCTAGGAAACCAAAGTGTGAAGCATTCATCTGTTATTGTACTAAACGAAAGGATGTGTACCTAGGTAACCAAGGAGGAAACGTTGGACATTGACAGCAATCGGTGAAAGATAGTGACGTCCTTGGTGACAATGGTGTGAAACATCTATTGATAACTGTTATAATAAAGACGGGGGAAATATTCCATGATATTTCCGGCACCAAAGGCAATCGGTGTCAAATATTACATTCCGGGAAACCGAGGTATAAAAACATCAGTGATAAATGTAGTAAACAAAATAGTTTCCTCTGTGTGTTACCGAAGAGAAAATACATGTGTATGAAAGCTATTTCGGACATAGAGATTAAATTGTGGTCGGTCTCAGATGTTAACATATTTTGTGGGCAAGGAGTGGGTCATTCATCAGTACTCGTATTATCAAAATGAAAAGGAGGACGCATGGAATATCTAAGAGTGAAACATGTCAAGGCTATTTCGCAAAAAAAATGCTAGTTGTCGGTGTCAGAATTTTACACCGTCCGTAACCAAGGTTTCATACATTCATCGCTGAACGAAGATCGTATTCTCCATGCAGTAATAAGCTATACCCCCAAAGGCTTGGTAGAACCCCCCTGTACACATCGGCAGCTATACTTGTAAGCGTTTGTAAACGATGAAATTTTAGAAGGTAATACAGAAGGAAATGAAATCGTTCTTTAAATACCTGAATGTCCATCTTGACATTTATTTACTCCATTTCCTTTTATTGAATATTTAGACGTTAACTTTATGCAAATGGATTGGCAAGTTTAGTCTATGCACGAGTCTTGTCCATCGAGAAGGTGATTTGTCATTCAGTTCGTCGGTTATCATTATACAATAGCGAAAATATCCAGCGTCTAGAGGAATCGTTGTTGCTATATATAGAGCCTAAGCACCAGCGTAAGGTCACCAATGAAACAATTTCTTATCTCTCAATGAAAGAGATGAGCACTACAGGTTTATGCAAAGCAGGGCTTCGCTGACGATCATATAAGGAATAACGGCGAGTAGGACAGTCAGACAGTCATTTAGTCAGTTTTACACCCAGATTTGTCATTTGTAAATTAACTTCAATACGAGTTAACGCCAGGTGTACATTTTGCAAATGCATCAGATGAATTTTGCGGTGAAGGTGCTTAAATGCTGATAAATCTTTATAGTCCTTTTTGAGTTACGTTAATTTTGTCAGCTTAGAAAACTTTCAAGTACAAGTAGTATACTTGTAAATTTAACTCATTTATGGCTTGGCATATTTCACAATTAGACGCTGCTTGAATAAAGCTGCATGTTTTGTGCATCTTGTACAGAGTGACAGCGAAAGAAACCGTCTAGTTACAGTATATTTGTTGAATTCCTCTAGAATCCGATTTGGCAGTGTAGATTCCAATCAACAAACACCAGGTGTAACTGCACGAAAACTGTTGTAAATGCATCATATAGCTTTTATCGTAAAGTATTAAAACCCTCATAAAGGATGAATTATTGCTCTGTTCGTTTAAGGTTTCATTGTTTGAAAACCCTAGTCACTAAAAACGTGAATGTTGGATATATATAGCATTTGTTGAAAGTGTATGTTTTAATTATTTATAGACTTGCTTTTAGCACATCCCTCTCCTAGACACTGTTCAAATCAGTATTGGGAATTGCAACTGAAAATGGCACACACCAATGGTGTCCGACATAGCGATGTTTCGAAATTTTCCTTGTCTTTTTCTTCGTGCATTGTCTACCTTCACTGCAGTAAAAGATAGGGTTTTTTCATCTACTTTCTTGCACTTTTGTTTTATTTACGACCCAGTAAAACGGTAGTGATGAAGATGGTAAATGTAGACATTGCCAGTGCAAATTCTGGCTCGTACAAAACTCTTCTGTAGGATTGGTGACACGAAATTGATGACCCACAATTCCATTGGATCACACGAGCACATGTATACCTTTTGTAATGTTGTTTCTGAAAATTGTTCTATCTTCCGTTTTCCAGTAACCTTTCAGTATAATTTTAGACCATCATGTGATTTGAGAAGTTAAACACCTAAAGATTAACTAGTAAGGAGTGTACGGAGTGTTTCGCGAGTCGCTAGCCAATCAAGATGCCTTCAAAATTTCAATTCAGGTGATAAATTGTCGTTTAAACCATCGAAATTCCTTTTAAATACCTTCTCTTTACTGTAGAAATGAGCATGAAATTTTGTTTTAGATGTAATTGTGGGAGGACGATACTACTATTTTTTCGGTTCCATGACGTCAGAAGTATTAAGCTCCCATCCTCCGAAATGTATGTTACACTATAATCATATTTGTCATTGAGACCACCTGTATTTCAAAAAAAAAAAAAACTCTTCCTTTAAGGTATCATTGTTTTGACCCTACATTTCTTATTAAATTAACTTTATCCCCTACTGTGAGAGACCACGTGTCTTTCTCCCCTGTAGTATCTGTGAACAGCTTTGCATGTTACTTGATCGTTGTTTACACAGAAATTTCATTTGGATGCATCAGTATTCCGACATCAAGTGTAACCAGCCTTCTCAACTGAATTGATTAATCGTTCTGAATTAGGAAAAATGAAAACGTGATCAAGAAAACACCGACATTAAAGCATTTACAAACCAAAACTTTAAAAAAAATATATATATATATGCACAGTTTCAGTTATCGCTAAAAGGTGAAGTGTGTGTTAAGTTGGGATTGATTGATTGAATTTGCGTATATTTATCGTCGCCACCTGTTGCTTGTATGGGCGACACCCGCTGAAGGCGGTTAGTTTTGTTGCGTTGGATAGTGCAAGATACAGGATGAAACCCATCTTAAGTTACGTCTGGTTCTTAAACGTGCTCGGTGTATAGCACCGTCACACGGGACCTCGGTTTAACGTCTCATCCAAAAGACTATTAGTATTTTTTTGATGGCCAGCCGTGGGATTTGACCTTTTACCTAACAATCCTTTGTTTTAACGACCCTTAAGTCTTTCCCAGTCTGAAAATATTGTGGAAAAAAAACTGGTCATTAGCATTTTCTCCTTTTCCCACAATGTTTTCTAGCATTTCAAAGGGAAAAGAGCGTCACCCTCTCCTTTTTTTCAAAAACCATCATCCTCTAGATCCTAAAAACATGTTATTGATTGTAAAATAGTTAAAAATGACAGAGAGTATCTTTATGTACGTGCAATTGTATCTCTCGCCATCGAAAATATTTCAGCATTGGAAATAAAAAAAAAGGAGACATTTTAAAAGGAAACCTGAAGACAAAAGCAAACTATGTTTTCACGTCAATAGGACATGCTGTTAATTGCTTAATGTTTATTTTTTATCTGATCTGCGCAATTGATAGAAAAATGATATCTCGACGCTGTTTGTTCGACAGAACAAATATGAAATGGCATCAAATCTTTTGACATAAAACGAAATCGATTCGGTTTTTTTTTCTGAAGCTTGGAAAATATGAACCGTACTCTGTGAAAAGGGGGCTTAATGCATCTATGAAAAGTATCGACTCCAGTTCAGCCTGCGCACTCCGCGCAGGCTGACCTGGACGGAAACTTTTCGCTAGAGGTCAATTTTCTGTATGTCCAAGGACCAATCTACCTCATAATTCAGTCGGTTGTTAGACAAAATGGATTTTATGGATGCATAATTATGTGATGACTTGCTTGGTATCATGGAACACAGGGATGAATTAAGCCCCCTTTTGTCAGAGCATGTTTTTTTTTTTTTTTTTTTATAAAGGTTGGCGCCTACATCTATAGAATTTCATTGCAACTGAAGAGTAAAAACTTTCAGATTTATGGAGTGGACCGTGTAAATCTAAGACCAGATTGCACATATTTCTTTGCAGTCTAATCTTGATCGACGCCGTTTGCAAAAGGTACTGATATGTCGACTCTGAAGTCACTTTCCGCCCGCCTGGGTGGTTAGCGTATCTGACTCGTGACCTGGTGGTTGCAAGTTTGATACCCGGTTGGGGCACACTTTCTACCGGGCGATTTTGCGCCTCTCACCTCTGATGCATGTGAGAAAAGTAGTCAGTGATTTGGAAAGAAAGTTGTGTCAGTACTGATGTGAGAAAGCCAGGAAACACATGCGTAGATGCACTGACCGCCGTGATATGACCCAAGCTATTGAAACTGCGTTAAACTCCAAAACAAACAAACGAAGTTACTCTCCAACAGAAGATGCTTACTGTAAATATTTTGAAATACCAACGTTGAAATTGATAGCTGAATATGGTTAAATAGATGAAACTAAAATAAAGAAGTTTGTTTACCGATTGCAGTTTGGAATTGACTGTTTCATGCAATTTAGTACAATTATTTGAATTTCCATGTGTCTACAACCTTATTTCCTATCAACAAGTGAAAACGATAGAGAAACAATATAGAGAGGGAAAACATCGTTACTCATATTTTAAACTTAAACCTAAGTCTTACCAAACAACAAAGTTGTATACTAATCAAAATTGAAAGCGTTTGCAGACGACAAACCAAGCATGAGTAACATTAGATTTTCTTTTGAAAAGGAGAAAACACTGTGGGGGGAAAAAAGGAGAAAACAGTGTTGGGATAAGGAGAAAATGCTGGTTTCCAGCTCTTTAAAACATTGTTGGGAAAGGGAGAAAATGCTGGTTTCCAGCATTTTCTCCTTTTCCCACAATGTTTTAAAGAGCTCTATTCTTCAGGATCATTAGGAGTCAGGATTTGTGGTAAAGGGTTAATAAACACGAGAACAAAGAGGGAAACCGTGTAAAGGCTAAGAGATCATGTTTTTTTCGTCCTATTACGTAAAGGGTTGACACATTCGTAACTTAGAAACGTTATTTTCCCGTTGTTTTTCTACCACTTTACAAATGCCCATATTTGGAGATAAGCGAGATGTCACCGATCGGATGAAGATCAATTATCATTGTTTACCCAGCTGATGCATATCTCTTGTCATTGGCAGACAATATTTCGCCAAATTCATTTAAACCCGTTGGAAAAAATATTGAATCTAATAATTAACGCTTTACTACACGACAAAATTTTAGACTTGTCCAATTCCAAGCCATTAGCAGACTACAAATTAAAAATGGAACAAAACTTGGGATTTGCTTTTGCAAATGGAGAAGACATTGTGGGAAAAGGAGGAAATGCTGGTAACCACATTTTCTCCTTTTCCCACAATGTTTTCTAAAGACCTTTTACTCAGAGTTATTAAAACTCGGGATTGTGTGGTAAATGTTTCAGCCACGTTTTGTAGTCTGCAAATGACGAAATTTAAAATTTTGTTATCTTCTTAACAATTGATCTACCGAAATTTGCACCTCAATTGGTGCTATGTAAATATTTGTAGTATTGAATAAGTCTTTACCAAACAACACAATTTTAGACTGAACCAAACCGAAAGCATTTAAAGACACGTAATTGAATGTGAACCAAACGTTAGAATTTTTGGGGTTTTTTTTTGAAATAGCAGAAAACATTGTGGAACTAAACAATGGATCTACGGGAATCTGTACTATTGTGTTGTGGAAATATTTGCAGTATTGAATATACAAAACAACAAAGTTTTAGACTTGTCCAAACTGAAAGCATTTCACAGACGACAAATTAAATGTGATGCAAACGGTGGATTTTTTTTTAAAAAGTAGAAAACATTGTGGAACTAAACAGTTGATCTACTGGAATCTGCACTATAGCGCTATGTAAATATTCTCAGTACTGTTTAATTCTTCACCAAAAAACACAATTTTGGAACTGTCCAAACTGAAAGCATTTGCAGACAACAAAATAAACGTGATGCAAACGGCGAAATACTTTTTTTTTTTTTGTTTTGAAATAATAGAAAATCTTGTGGAACCAAACAGTTTATCTACTGGAATCTGTACTATGGTACTATGTAAATATTCGCAGCATTGCTTAACTCTTTACCAAACATAAAAAAAAAATTTAGACATGTCCAGACTGAGAGTATTTGCAGACTACAAATTAAATGTGATCCAAATGGTAGAATATTATATTTTATTTTTTGAAATAGTAGAAAATATTGTGGAACTAAACAATTGATCTACCGGATTTGTAAATATTTGCATTATTGAATAACTGTTTACAAAACAGCAAACTTTAGACCTGTCCAGACTGAAAGCATTTTGCAGACGAGAAATTAAACGTGATGCAAACGGTGGATTTTTTTTATAGTTGAAAACATTGTGGAACTAAACAACTGATCTACTGGAATCTGAACTATAGCGCTATTTAAATATTCGTAGTACTGTTTAACTCGACCAAACAACAAAATTTTAGACTTGTCCAAACTAAAGCATTTGCAGACGATAAATGTGATGCAAACAGTGGTTTATTTATATTTTTTTTAATTAGCAAAAACTTTGTGAAAATGAATAATAATTAGTCTATTGATATCTGTAATATGGCACTATGTAAATATTCGCAGCACTGTTCAAACCTTTACAAAAAAAATACACTTGTCCATATTGAAAGCATTTGCAGACAACAAATTAAATGTGATGCAAACGGTAGAATATTTTTTGAAATAACAGAACACATCGTGGAAAAAGGAGAACATGCTAGCTACCAGCATTTTCTCCTTTTCCCAGAATGTTTTCAAAAATTTCCTTCCTCAGGGTCTTTGTGTGCTAAAGGATTAACTCTATACCAAGCGACAACAGTTTAGACTTGTCCATAAGTTGCATTTTCTGGGCGTTTCATATTCGTCGAAGATTGACCCGTATGCTATGACGCATCACTGTCCTGTACAGGATAGATATTAACCCTTATCCGGCTGAATAAGTTAAATGATACCTTCAAGTCGATAGTTAAAAAAAAAACAAAATGTTCCTACTCCAAAGTTATTATTATTTTCATAATTATTTGGGGAGGGGGAATATCCCCTTATCGGACTGTGTAGATCCAAGATCAGACTGCACGTTCTGTGCAGTCTGATCTTGGATCTACACAGTCCGATAAGGGGATCTCTTTCCCCCAAAAAATACCTTTGAAATTGCAAAATTTGGGTTATTACTATCAGCTGGAACGTTTTCATTCCATTTTATGTAGCAGGATAAGGGTTAATTTTCTCTGTTCAGAATCAAAAGTTTTGGACGACCTTTATATAGCAGACAATACACGAAAAGGGGCCTTCGGACATATGCGTAAAAATGTGTCGTCCCAGGTCAGCCTTTGCAGTCTATGACTAATCCGTGACGACACTTCCTGTTTTTGTGCGATTTTCTATTTCACGAAAGTGTACTCTATGGAAGAAATCTAATGTTGTCGTAAAGTGTCGTCGCGGATTAACCTGCGCGGACTGTGCAGGCTAATAAGGACGACACTTTACGCAAATGTCCGAAGGCCTCATTTCGCTTGTTGCGGGCCATATGGAGGCACCACTCCTGAGTATTTTCAAAGTCGGTGTCAGTTGGCAGTGAATGACGTATTGATGATGTAGATTGCCTTGCACCTGCAAGTGTCAGTCGTATTTTATTTCCGTCAAACCAGATTTAGTGACCAAGCCCGTATCCGGTCTTTAACTGTCAGAGCGCCGAGTAAATCCAACGGACATATTCCGTCTAGAAATAAGACGCAAATAATTGCAATTTGACGGTTGCTTATATTTATACTTTTTAAGCCAAGCGGACAGTGAAGACCAAAGATCAGACTGCATGTTTTGTGCAGTCTGATCTTGATCTAAAATGGCCGCAAAAGCAACTATAGTTGTGAAAGATGCTTTACAAATTAATCTTTACGACCTAAAAACAAACTTGCAGAGATAGCATTGAAAACATTCTTGTAAGTGATGAATTGTCAGCGTAAATTAACCCATAGGCTGCAAAGCACGACTCAAGGACCTTTGGCGGACAATGTAGATCAAGATCAGACTGCACAGAACGTGCAGTCTGATCTTGGATCTACATTGTCCGATAAGGAGATATTTTTCCCAAAAGATATAACTTTTAAATAGCCAAATTGCAGATTTTACTATCGGCTTGAAAGTTTCATTTCACTTATTTAGCAGGATGAAGGTTAAAACTTCAACTTATGGCTTTATGTGAAGTTATGGTAATAGGAGAAATATCTGTATTTGCAACAATGTTTTCGAAAAGGCCTTTGAGGCACAGAAAGGCACCTTTCAGGAGGTAACCTTACCAGAATTTTGTATATCGAAACAAATTGTTGAAAACTTGTTTTTAGCACAAGTTCATTGAGGTGTTTGTAAATTACTTTCAAGAATGTGGATTTATTATTCCGATCGGTAAGTACTTATTTGAAATCTCTTTATATAAAACTATGATAGATATTTTTTTATGAATCGACTCTCATCCCTTAACCAAACGACAATATTTTAGACTCGTCTATGCTGAAAGCGCCTGCAGACGAAAAATTAAATGAGGCTCTAGTTAGAGAATTTGTCTATGAAAGGGTAGAAAACGTTCTGAGGAAAGGAAAAAAAGCTGGTAAAATAAAAATACGTACTGTTCCGTCCTGTTCAGATAACAGTCATTTGGTGCTATTGCCAAATGGAGACAGAAGTTTTTATTACAAGGTTATTAACTTTTATTCTTTTACATACTATATTTACATTTTCAAGTTTGTCCTTTTTTTTCTCTTTATGTATCAAACACAGATGCTCACAAAAACGGGATATTAAAAGTGTAAACGCCGCATATTAAATAACCCTATATAACTTGGCTGTTTGAACTTAAAACGAACTTAGTAAAAGGCAGTTTCGGCATTAACAAGTATGAATTAATATCACGGGGAAAATAAACGTCATAAAACTTAAAGCAGAATCAAATTAACGTTATAAGTTTTATGTGTCTGCCTGCTTCGATTTTGACAGCGTATGTTCGTTTCTTTTGATGGACAAATTGTTGTTTCTTTTTATCTATACTGATGCTTGCGGTACAGCTCATCAATAACATATTTGGAAAAGAAGCAGACACTGACAACGACAATGATTCAATTTTATTTCCGTGGTCACTGGACCTTTGTTATTCAGAAGAGATTTTAGATACGGGTCTAATACTATTTATTTCTCGAACACTTTTGAAAATCATTTTATGTGAAAAGGGGGTTTGATGCATCTGGAAAAAGTATCGACCCATGTCAGCCTGCGCAGTCCGCGCAGGCTGACATGAGTCAAAACTTTTTGCTATCTGTCAATTTTTACATGTCCAAGGATCATTCTTCCCCATGAATATACGTAATGAATCATACCAAGCAAATTGTTGCATACTGTGAACCTATTTTGTCTAAAAAAGAACCATGTTAGACGAGATGGAGATTGTGGATCCATGATTATGTGATGACTTGCATTTCATAATGCATCACAGCTTTATTAAACCCCATTTTGCAAGAGCACGATTCAAATGAATTTGAATGCTTGTTACAAATATTTTCTCGTTTTCCTATATTGCTTTCTTAAGCCTTCTACCTCAAGGTCGTGTAAGGATACATGCAATTTCACCTATTTTTAGACTAGCGAAGCTAGTCTATAGGCATCATGACTGACCTAGAGTCAAAGTAAACAAAAAAAAACCCACAGTTGCCAAATACTGCCTCACAGAAAAAACTTCTTTCTGTTAAAAATCTTAATTCTGTTACATATGACATTTTTTTTACAAAAAAAAAAGAATAAATCTCTACCACTCCAATTTGAACACGTTATCTTACAAAGTAATAAACTGAACAAGATGCCATTTACAAGGTACAAGATCTTTGCTTATAATTATGTAAATTAAGTGACCTATGGAAAACAGAGAATCACTTATTCCTACACCATTGTAACATTATGAATGAATCTATTAATAGATATTACCTAGGTAACTTGTAGCAAATCCCAGCTGTATGAACCCTCAGTGGACAGGGAACCCTTGTCATTCCTTCAGTCATTCATTATTTAGATCATTGTGTACAGTTAAACTGTTATCTTAAACTGTTATTTTAGTCTTGAATATTAACCGTTTACCAAACAACCCCAAGTCTTAACGACACCGAGGAAGAATCTCTTCGAAAACATTGCTGGAAAGGAAAAAACGCTGGTAACCATCATTTTCTCCTTGTCCCACATTGTTTTCTGTCCTTTTGGAATCGGGTTTCATCAGTTCAGCCACTTTTAATTTATGGTCTTCAAAAGCTTTGAATTTAGATGAGTGTATTTTTTTTTATTTTGTAAAGGGAATTAAATAGTTAACTACATCTTGTGCTATTGGATATTAACTAATTGACTGCATGGTGTTTAACGCCATTTTCACCATTATTTCAGTGATATTGCGGCGGATAGAGCACCTATTCAGGCTTTCCTGGAGTTTCTTTTACCAGCACTACCGCGACTGAATGACCTTTTGAGGACAGTGTGGATTAAGTTCAGACTGCACAGAGCATGCAATCTGATCTTGGATCTACACTATCCAATTAGAGGATATATTTTCTCCAAAATGTAAGTCTGAAATAGCAATATTCAGGTGTTTACCATCGGCTTGAAAGTTTCATTTAACATTTTTTAGCATTTTATGGGTTAAACTTAAACCGGATTATAGTTAACCATTAGCACACATAGCCCCGGCAGCTCAGTCGGTAGCATACAGGACTTGAGAACAGGAGGTCATCGGTTCAATCCCAGACTCGGCAAATTTCTTTCCGACGATTTATGATCAGTCACTGGGACAGGATTCGTTTCTCTCTCACGTTTCGACGATGGTAATGTGGGAATGCAGCCAGGGGCTTGGAAAGAATATTGTGCGGAGTACTGGTAAAATAACCTCCTGGAAAGCATGGATATGTGCACTGGCCACTGCTATATAACTGAAATAATGTTGAAAACGGCGTTAAACACCATACAAACAACCAATCAATCAAATTCGCTAGTCTGTCAGTACTTTCAGTACTTTTATATTTCCTCCTCAGCACAGAAAAAGGAACATGGAGTGGTCCCAGGAGAACGGTATAAAGTGCATTTGTGCGTAGAATGTCAATTGTAATTGATCGTAGATAGATGTCTGTATGTTTGAATTCCCCGGAAACTTCTTTGGTGAATGGTCTGCGAAAAAGTATGCATAGGGAGTTCCGTAACTCTATTTAGACTGATCTCTGTTTTTTCACTGCATTAGTTAGAAACGTACATGATACATTTGAGCCATGCTCTGTTAAAAAGGGGCTTAATGCATCCACGAAAAATATCGACCCAAGTCAGTCTGGCAGTAGAATGAATGTATACAGTTGCCTTTAGTTTGCATTCGTATATAACAACCTTTTCGGACTCGTTTCTAATTTCAAATTCTAGGACCGGCTTGTCTCAGTTCCAGTTTTAAAACTGAACAGCGGCAGCTTTAACAAAATCTCAAAATTCTCATATTCATTTATTTGCTTGTACATTAAACTAAGTCTTGGAGAAGGATGATTTTGAATTCAATCAGAACACGGCCTTTTTTATTTATTTTAGTGTAACCTGTTTACATTCCAAGATTAGCTTCCGGTTGAGGACAATTTTGATTAGAAGCTTTAATTTGAAGGTCGAATTCGATATCCGTTACTACTGTCGACAAAATAATGAAATCGCAGTTTATGTATAATTGACCAACGCTCTTTGAAAAGGGGGTTTAATGCATCTGCGAAAGAAAGAAAAAAAATATATATATCGAATCAGGTTAACCTGCGCAGTCTGCGCTAGTTGACCCGAGTCGAAACTTTTTGATAGTCAATTTCCTGTATGTCAAAGGACCAGTATAACTCAAGATTCGGCTACTGGCCAAAATAGACTTTATGAATTTATAAATATTTGGTAACTTTCTTGGTACAATGCATCACGGCGATGCATTAAAACCTCTTTTGCCAGAGCATGGCACATATTAATTTATCTATAACATTAGCTATGTGTTTACAAAGACAGAAAATATCTATAGCAAGGATCACAAAGGCTCGAGGCTCAATCATTTGCAAATACAAGTACTTTGCAAGCCAGGGCAAGTTGCTCTCGACCGTTTATTTTATTTTATAAAATGATGAACTATTTTCGGTAACATCAAAGACAAACTACAAACACAGAATTGTGCCAGATATCCCTCCCAGCCAGATACACTTTCTTCTTTTTTGTCTTTGAACAGTGAAAAAAGTGTACTTTGCAGATGAACTCGTTTCGTTCTAAAATGGGTCATTCTCTGTGAAAAAGAGGTTTAATACATCTGCAAAAAGGATTAGCAGTCCACACAGGCTAAGATGGGTCGAAACAATTCGGCAAACCTCAGGTGATCTGGTAATCAAGTCCCTCGGCTGTACCACTTAGCTTGATATGCACCTACACGGTACATTTCTTCGCCGGAAGCACAACGTTTTACTGTTATTAGAATTGTAAGGCTGCTCTTAAAAAAGAAAACACGAGTCACAATTTTCTATGGATATCTTTCTAAGAATATTTCCGTCGGCAAACAGTTTGTACATTCAATTTTTAACGTGGTTTTTCAATTCCGTTTGGAGCTTTCATCGATAGATCGATAGATGTGAAAAACTTCACCGTGGTTATTCATGTCGTTGCTAAGCGATTTACATCGGCGCCGCCATGTTTAAGATCATGCGACTAGTAGTTCAAAATGGAAACCTCATTTATACGGACGGAGATAGATGTACGTACGGAATCGGCTGAGTTGTGACGAGTGAAGTCGAAACCTTATCGGTAAATTTTGTACATGTCTAAGGACCATTCTACCTCAGGATTCAGCCGGTTGTTCGACAAATTGGATTTTATGGGTCCACAATTATTGGATGCCTTACTTGGTTAGGATGCATCACGGATATACACTAAACCCGCTTTTGCCAGAGCTCACTAATAAACTTGTAGCAGAAACTTTTAACACATCTCTTGAAAAGACAGATATTCAGCGTTGATGAACATACGTCAATGTAAGAGAAAACATTGTCGCAAGCAGAGACCTGCCCTTCTCAAGCAAAATCTTCTTTTCCCACGATGTTTTCAAATGACATTCTGCACAAACGTTTCGGAGGTTGTTGATCGAAAATCAGATTGCAAGTTCTGTAAAAACTTCGACATATCTGATCTTGACGAACTCTGTTGGCAAAAACCACTAGACTAGGCCATGGTGCTTTAACAAACGTTAACTTTTTCCCAGACGACTCTATTTTAGACATCTAACCTTTATCCTGCTAAATAACCGAAATGAAACTTTCAAGCCGATAGTAAAAAACCAGAATAATACTTTTTCAAACTATTTCTTTGGAGAAAAATATCTCCTTATCGGACAGTGTAGATCTAAAATCAGACTGCACTTTCTGCGCAGACTGATCTTGATCTAAACCGTCGGCAAGAAGTCAGTGAGTGGCGCTTAGCAGCCTAAGGGTTAAAGGATCTGCAGACAGATGCAGGCGAGAAACCATTATGGAAAAAGGAGAAAATGCTGGTAACCAGCATTTTCTCCTTTTCCCATAAGGTTTTCTATTTTATCAAAGACGGGCACCACCATTTCAGCCACTTTACTTTGTCGTCTGCAAATGCTTTCAAATTGAACAAGTCTAAAGTTTTGTCGTTTGGTAAAGAATTAAAAGGGTTAAATGATTTTTCTGTCTTTGAATAGAATAAATTTAAAAGAAAATTGAAATCCTTCGACTCGTTTACGGGGTCAGTAGAAAGAACTCGACTTATAAAGTTTCCAAGAAAGACGTGCCTCCCATAACAATGAGGTATAATGGAAGCATGTAATATTTTTCGATTCAGAGAATTTTTTTCTTCCGTGATGGGCCTTTTAGACTCGGTCACTAGGAATCTGTGTGAATCTGTGCCCTTTCATGTTCTGGATTGTCGCGTGACGACATTTAAGAAGTTTTCAATTGATATCCCAGTTTAACTCTTTACCAGACGACCAAGTTTTAGACCGACCCAAATTCAAAGTATTTGCAGACGACAAAATAAAAGTCGCTCAAACGATAGGATTTGTTTCTGAATGGTTAGAAAACATCGTGGGAAAAGGAGAAAATGCTGGTTACCAGCATTTTCTCCTTTTCCCACGATGTTTTCAAAAGTCTAATTCCCAGAGGCAATTATACTCGTCATTGTGTAATAAAAGAGGTAACTCTTTACCAAACAATCCAGACTTTTACCGACCCTGGGAAAACAGGCTGTTGAAAGCATTGCCAGAAAAGGAGAAAATGTTGATAAACAGCATTTTCTCCATTTCCCACAATGTTTTCAATCCTATCGAATACAAAATCCACCATATGAGCAACCTTTAACTTGTCGTCTGCAAACGCTTTCAATTTGGACCAGACTAAATTTTGTCGTTTGGTTAAAGGTAAATTGTTTGCTGGGCGACAAAATTCTTACTCATCTAGTTTTAAGCATTTGCACATGACATACACGTATATAGAAATGTGGTTTAAATGATGAAGGCAGTCATGGAAAGGGTTGAAAACATTGTGGGAGAAGGAGAAAATGCTGGTTATCTCCTTTTACCACATTTTTTACACATCTCCTTCATGGATTGTGTGGTAAGGATAAAGTTAAAAGGAGTTCACCGACCTCGAACGAATTGTAACAAGTTCTCTTTACCTTTCTCAGAAATTAGTTTTTCGTCTCACAGGAGTCAACGTTTTTAAAACATTGTTACAAAGCAACAACTGCTCTTGGCGAGCAATTTCTCTTTCTGCTACACTGTTTAAACATTCATCCATATATTTGAATGAAATTTGTGTCGACAGTCAATATTTTACCAGGATGTTTCCATAGCAGTCTGCTGCAGAGTGTTTTGGAAAGTATCGAAGTATTAATCCTGTACAGCTAAATAAGTGAAATGAAATTTTCAAGCTGATAGAACACCCATAATTTTGCTATTTCAGAGCTTGTTTTTTTTTGTGGGGGGGGGGATATCTCCTTATCGGACAGTGTAGATCAAAGATCAGACTGCACGTTATGTGCAGTCTGATCTTGATCTTCACTGTCCGCAAAAGGTCCTTGAGTCACGCTTAGAATCCTAAGGATTAATCCTTTACTGCTTCCACACCAAATAAATAAACCTGACCTCTTTCGACGGCCATAAATACAACTCCTTGAACCTCAGAAAGTTTTTTTTTTTTATCTGATAGGCTTAACTTAACAAGCGGAACGTAATAGATACAAGAACAGACTGCTCGTTCTGTGCAGTCTGATCTTGTAACTATGCCGTCTGCAAAAGACCCTATTTTTGTCCATGGTGTTTAAAGGGTTAATAGGATTTTCGAAAGATTGTCCTCGAATTTGTTCAGTAAAAGGATGATAAAAACGAGGACAAAATCTTTTCACTTTGGCTCAAAATTAGATTATGTTTTCGAGCCGTTCTGTCAGCCTCTCTTGTATCAGATTTTATCCATACATCTCACTTACTACTATGTTAAATTAGGGTAAAACGCTATTTAAAAGCACATGTGGCTTTGAACAATATCTGATATATATATATATATATATATATATATATAGTTGGACTATGCAACGGTTAGAATATGCCTGCTGTCCAGCTCGAAATACACTGATAAAAGCATTTACTGGATAGGTGCACAAGCTGCCGTGACATAGAATAATGTTGAAAACGGCATTAAACACTATTTAAAGAAAAAAGCAAATGAAAAGCTTTTAACTATTCTTAAATAACACTATCAAAAAAGATTTAAAACTTTGCTTAAAAAAACAGGCAATGTCCTACAGATTTTTCTTGTACAGAAGAGCTTCGGTCTTAGTACCCTTGTAACTATATTACTGTTAAGTTTTGTTCCAATCATTTCATTGATGTAACACATCAAAATGACAGTGTCGTAGTATTTTTTATTATCATTAATATGATTCTAATAATAAAAAAAAAACTGTTTACATTGGAGCGAATTGAATTTATTGTATTATTATTATTATTATTATTATTTACTGTCGTGATCTAACTAAAAATACAGCTAAAATTGCACGTCGATGTATGCAGTCTTTTTTTTTTAATATATCTTGTCTACAAAAGCCCCCCCCCCCTTTTTTTTTTTTGCTTGTGACATTTAACTCTTTACCAAACGACAAAAGGATAGAAAGGACAGAAAACAATTTGGGAAAGGGTAGAAAATATTGTGCATAGGGGGAAAATGCTGGTTATAAAAATTTTTTCTAAAAAACCTTCTGCCTCGATGTCGTTAAAAATCGAGATTGTTTATAAAGGGTTTACAGGTTTAGATGTCATCTACACATGGTGTTTATGCTGAAAAAGTTGCATGAAACAGAACGGAATTGACAGACCAATTACAAACTATCAAAATCATTTGCAGAAAACATAATGTTAACTCACGTTGTCGTAGTATTTCAGGAAAATGACACAATGCAGACGCCAGGAACAGATTTTCATAATGGGATATTATGTCACACTTTGTTTTATAAATGTTACAAATAAATAGTCTGTGATTGATGTCCGGTAATGTAACAAAATTAGAACAGTGTCACGTTTCAATGCTGCGCATGCGTAATGTTTCTACAGAACATGTCATTTACAAGGATTACCCAGTTTCTGTATTAACCCTTTCCCAAACGACGAATTTAGGACCCGTCCAAATTGAAAGAGTTTGCAGACGACAATTTTAAATTTGATGAAAATGGCAGAAAGGTCTCAAAAAGGGTAGAAAACACTGCGGGAAAAGGAGAAATTGCTCGTTACGAGCAATTTCTCCTTTTCCCACAGTGTTTTCAAAAGACTTGTACTGCAGACACGTGAAAACCAGGGCTTGTTTGGGAAAGGGTTAAACAATCATTCTTAACTCTTATCCTACCGTTTGCCACCATACATGTATTTTGTGGAATGTGTAAAGCAGGATCAGCCTTCACAGTCTGATCCTGAGCTACACTCAATCGGTATTTTCGGTAGTATTAACCCTTAGGCTGCCTAGCGCGACTCACCGACCTTTTGCGGACAGTGTAGATCAAGATCAGACTGCACAGAACGTGCAGTCTGATCTTGATCTACGCTGTCCGATAAGGAGATACGTTTCCACAAAAAATACCCTTGAAATAAGAAAATTTATTCTTGTTTACTACTGGCATGAAAGTTTCATTTTTTTTTTTTTTTTATTTTGCAGGATAAGGGTTAATCCAGTTTAATGCCAATAATCTGAACATCTTTTTGTAATCAACAATAAATGATTCTATCCGTTAGTGGAACTCTTAACCCTTTACCACACAATTCGGACTTTTAAAGACCCTGATAAAGAGGACTTCTGAAAACATTGTGGGAAAATGAGGAAAAAATGCTGGTAACCAGCATTTCCTCCTTTTCCCACATTTTTTTCTGTCCTGCCAAAAACAAAATTCAATTTTAATGTTGCATTTATTTTGTCGTCTGCATATGCTTTCAATTTTAACCAGTCTAAAATGTTGTCGTATGGTAAAGAGTTAACGTTAAAGGCTCGCTTAGACCTACTACCTGGACCAAGTGTAAAGTTAAACAAAAATCAATGGCATCATAATATAAGAAAAGCAAGCAAATGTTACCATCCCTACTAACGGAGGAACATTTCATTGCGATGTAGTGTCTACTAAGCATACTTAGGCTTTCAATTTTCATTTGTTATTCACGTAATAGGTCAGTTACCGCTACTTAACAGGTAACACTGTCATATTTTGATAATATCGCACTGTTTCGCGAGACCTGTTCATTTTTTACCAAATATGCACGAGAGTGCTCAAAGGTACATATAGGTAACTCCATCGGAATGGCAATAAGAATTATTCAGCAGGATGAGGGTTATTTTTGATATTGATATTATTTTGGTTTTTAATTCCATACCGTCTCGGTCAATATGATGACAACTATTGGAACTCGACAATTGATATAGAATTTAGGCTTGTCGTGGAATGTGGTCCTTTTTGTTTTTTTCCAAAGTCCGACTTGCTTCCGGTTTAAATTCTTACCAAACAACAAAATTTTAGACTCGTCCATATTGAAAACAATTGTAGTGAAGACACTTAACATGACTCAGATGATGAGATTTGTATATGACAAAGTGGAAAACATTGTGGGGAAAAAAGAGAAAATGCTGGTTACCAACATTTTCTCCTTTTCCCACAATGTTTTAAAAAGCCTCTTTCCTCAAGGTCGTTAAAACTCGGGATTGAAAACGAGTATAGATATCCCTTTAAGACAAAGGACTCAGAAGAAACAATCGTAAAAAGTACAAACGAAAAGATTGAAATACGTTTTACTACATTATTACATTATTATTAACTTTGATCATTGATGGCAACAAGTGGAATTGCTCTAAGTTGCACTTTACAAAGAACTCCTTTGCCCCTAGCCGAGTGCAACTCAAGGACCTTTTGCGGACAGTGCAAATGAAGATCAGACAGCACAGAACCTGCAGTCTGATCTTTCATCTACACTGTCCGATAAGGAGACCCCCCCCCCCCATTAACATTTAGGTTTTAACCGTCGACTTGAAAGTTTTATTTATTTAGCAGGATAAGGGTTAATTGGCCATAATGATTTCTAGGAGACTTGTTACCGGAAGAGAAATCAAGATATTCTGCAAAAGGCATTGAGTTAAAATTTAATGGACGAAGTCAGCCATTAAATGTATGCACTTATTTCTTTGCTGTAAGGTAATGAGTACGAAGGTATTCATACGCCATTACAGTTTGCTCCAGTGACGATTCGTGGCTTACGCTTTACATACAAGACATGGAATCGACCCTTTTAAAGTGATTTCTTGCAATTTATGGTTATATCTAGAAAATTTTGGTTTGATATACAGAAATATGAACCATGCTCTGGCAAAAGGGGGTTTAATGCATCTCCGTGGAGTATGTACCTTGTGAGTCATCACATAGTTATGGATCCATAAAATCCGTTTTGTATAATACCCGACTGAATCGTGAAGTAGTGTGGTCCTTTGATATGCAGAAAAATTGACCAATAGCAAAAAGTATCGACTCATGTCAGCCTGCGCGGACTGTGTAGGCTAGCATTGATCGATTCCCCCCCCCTTCAGATTTATTTAGCCCCCCTTTTCACAGAGCATGGTTGATATATAAACCATTGTGACAGAAAGTGAACCTGCTCGCCACAATCTTTTCAAAAGTATTCTGGTACAAAGCGAATATTGTCGCCTGCAGGTGTTAATATTCTAAGGTCACTCGGTATTATCGATACCTTCCTTGTCAATGCAGTTGCCATAGCAACAGATGTTCAATCACGATGCATTAATCGACAGCATTTAATATTTTCAATACATGTGCACAAGAACTCCAAGCGATGTTGACTTAGAAGATGGGGGGAAAACGGTTTAAATCTTGCTATTTTGTAGTTTATAAATCCTAGCAATTATTGACATCTCTGACAATATTATTTCATTTGAGATCGTTGCTATGGGAACTCAGTCAATGATCTAATGATTCAATTATCGGTGTTGCTTGTACAACTGGAGCTGCAATCAAAGTACATTGATAACATAGGTTTTCTTTATTCACGACACAAGTTTCTCCGATATGGCCTGCAGCATGCGAAACGAGACCGTCAGACATTTGCGTAAAGTGTCGTCCCGGATTAGCCTGCGCAGTCCGCGCAGGCTAATCCGAGACGGCACTTTACGACTATGTAAGGTTTTTTCATACACTTGACTTTCGTGAAACAGAAAATCGCAAAAAAAGACGGGAAGTGTCATCATGGATTAGTCACAGACTGCACAGGCTGATCTGGGACGACACACTTGTACACATATGTCCGAAGGCCCCTTTTCGTGTGTTGCACGCCATATGGAAGCGATATAGATGCATCACAATATTGGTCAATATACAACTCGGACCTTTTTCGTACCACACACTTTCGATAGAGATCCCCTGCCTATCACATTTGAGTTCACGCTTAACTGAATTAATGTGCACCTGTGTTCATGTCCGATTTCATGCTCAACTGAGTTCATTCTCAACTAGATCACACTAAAATTGGGTTCAAGCCGAACTAGATTTATGCTTAATCTGTATTCATGCTCAACTAAGTTCATGCCTAACTAAATTCATGCTTGACTGAATTCATGCTCGGCTTAATTCATGCTCAACTAAATTCATGCTAAAACTGAGTTCATGCTTAAATGATTCAATACATATTTTAAACAAACGACACAATGTTGGACTCGTCTATTAAAAGCATTTCGCAGACCGCAAATAAATGATGGTATTTGACAGTATAGAAAAACATTGTGAGAGAAGAAAATGTTGATTACCTGTATTTTCACCTTCTCCCAACAGTATTTCAGAATTTCTCACCAGGGTCAGTATAACTCGTTTCTTAACGGCCTGGGGGAAATGATGCTTGTAAAAAGCATTCTGGAAAAATAGCCATGCTCTGGCAAAAGGGGGCTTAATGCATCTCTGTGATCCATGATACCATGCAAGCCATCATATAACTGTGCAGCTATAAAATCCATTTTCTCAGACAACCGAATGAATCTTAAGGTAGAATGGTCCTTTGACATGCAAAAAAAATGACCAAAAGCAAAACGTTTTGGCCCAGGTCAGCCTGCGCGGACTCCGCAGGCTGACCTGGGTCGATACTTTTTGCAGATTCGTTTGGCCCCCTTTTTACAGAGTATGGTTTAAATGTAAATACCCAGTTCCCTATCCTTTCGCATTGTTTGAATTACATATTATTGCTATGTGATCTGCTAATTCTTTTCAATAGTGACATTCATAAAATTTTGTCGTCCGGTTTAGGTTTAAGCAATGGCATAGGTATTATAGAATATAAGCTGATATCCGACTGTATGGAAGTAATCTGATCTTAACCTATTGGTGTAGCAAAAGGACGCAAGGGCTCGGATTCACCAGCCACTCTCAATAACATTCAGCGTAGCCAATGCCCAATAATTTTCTGAATTCCAAAACTAACGCAATTTTTGATTGGCTAAACCCTTCCGTTACCTTCTTTATCTAGAATACGACCAAAAAAATCCAATTAAGGATTGTCGGTAAGTACTGGTACAGAGGTAGCGATGTGCAGAAAATGTACTGATAATAAATTAAGTACCAAACAAATAAAAAAAAAAAAAAAAAAACCGAGCCATGCTCTAGCAAAAGGGGATTAAATGCATCTCCGTGATGCATCATACCAAGCAAGTCGTAGCGTTACTATAGATACATAAAATCCATTTAGTCCAACAATCGACTGACTCTGGAGGTAGAACCGTTCTTTTACAAGCAGGACATTTAACAATACCAAAAAAGTTTCGACCCATGTCAGCCTGCGCGGACTGCGCAGGCTGACATGGGTCGATACTTTTTAGCAAATGCATTAAACCCTCTTTTCACAGTAGAAGGCTCAAACAGATGATTATCTATTGCCCTCAGTTTATTCGCGTATCTTGAAACATGGCACTGTTTTCAATACGATATTTGGAATTATGAAGCATTTATAAGTACCAGGGGAATACGTACAACGATTGATGGTAGACGGAATTCAATTTACGGCGTAAGTTAGGGACGTCTGGTTTTTTGCAGGTTTGACGTATACAGTAGTGCTTTCAGCTCCATAGGCAAATAACAGGGGCTTTTACGGACGGCATAGATCAAGATCAGACTGCACATAACGTGCAGTCTGATCTTGGTCTGATCTTAGATCTATACCGTCCGTATGTTAAGTCCGTTTTTTCGGCCGTGGAAAGACATCGAGTTAATATATTTGTCACTGAAAGGGTAAACTCTTAACCAAAGGACAACATTTAAGACTATGTTGAAAGCAGTTTTAGACGCCATATTGAAGTTGGCTGGCATTATGGGATTTGTCTGTAAAGAATAAAGAAACATTGTGGGAAAAGGAAACACAATTGTTTCCAGCATTTTCTCCTGTATTCATGATGTTTCAACTCTTTACCAAACGACAAAATTTTAGACCAGTCCGAATTGAAAGCATTTGCAGACGACAAAATGATTGTAACTTAGAAAATGAAATTTGTCCTGGGAAGGGTAGAAAACATTGTGGTACAAGGAGAAAATGCTGGTTACCAGCATTTTCTCCTTTTCCCACAATGTTTTCTAAAGATTTCTTTCTCAGGGTCGTTAAAAGTAGGAATTATTTGGTAAAGAGTAAAAAAAAGGTATTTTCTCCAGGGTCTTAATATAGTAAATAACGGTCGTTTTTGTAAAGGATATTAAACACGTGTTGGCGACTGGAGTTGTTTTTATCGTGGTCTTTGCAGCCCCTTGTAGGTTTGTCCCGTCGAGAAGAAATCTTGAAAATATGTTCCTGAAAAGCTGGAAAAATTAGAAAGAGACTGTTTTCCCGTTTTGTTGAAAGTTCAATTCCCATAACTCAATATTGTAGACTTCAAATATTTCTGTAAAGTTTTTAAACATACTTCAACAGAGCGATTGAACCTATCGGATTCAAACGCTTCGAACTGTCAAGTACAACTTTTGATGAATTTCCAGACACTGTTAAACCCTTTACCAGACGACAAATTTTTAGACCAGTCAAACTTGAAAGCTTTTGCAGACGACAATTTCATTGTGACTCAAATGGTGCAATTTTTCTTTGGTAGGAAAGAAAACATTGTGGGAAAAGGAGAAAATGCTGGTTACCAGCATTTTCTCCTTGTCCCAAAATGTTTTCAAAAGGCTTCTTTCCCAGGGTCGTTAAAAGGCGACATTGTGCTGTAAGGGGTTATGACAACCAGAGGGCACTGAACGTACAATTTAATCTAATATCTGTACTGTTCAATAGTTTGTAGAACCTCATATGAAAAATGAAAATAAAAACGAAATCGACTAATCTTTGTCCATTGTACTTTCAAAAGATTGGTTTAGTTTGGTTTTTTCATTACGCAGTTTTCAACACTATGTCAGTTATATGGCGTCGCATACCCATAGATGCTATCCTGGAGTTTCTATTACCACAGTATTCTTCTTCACAATATTCTCCCCAAGCCGCCGACTGCTTTCTCGCGTAAACATCGTCTATACAATAATCAGGGATGAGATAAGAATGAATCTTGTCGCATTGACTACCGTCAAAGCTCGGAATTGAACCATCGACCCTCTGGTTTCAAGCCCTGTACATTACCGACTGTGCTACCGGGCTCGGAATTTTCTTAAGACATTAACCCTTATCCCGCTAAATAAGTGAAATGAGACTTTCATACCAATAGTAAAAAAAAAAATGCTGTTTCAAAAGTATTTTTGAGGAAATAGTATCTCCTGATCGGACGGTGTAGATCGAAGATCAGACTGCACATTCTGTGCAGTCTGATCTTGATCTACACTGTCCGCAAAAGGTCGTCGAGTCACACCTAGCAGCCTAAGGGTTAACTATTTGTTGAGCGTTTTTAAATGATTTACAGGACTGTGGTACCCCGGCGAATAAAGTGTTTTACATGCTACCAAACAAGTTTTTTATCGCTAGTTTGGGCTGTCCAACGGTACCATGAATTCAAACAATGTCTTTGAACAAAAATGTGGGATGTTACATTTTCTTTTACATAAAAAATATTTCAAACGAAAGAAAAAAGATAAACCGCAGAAAGCCAACAGTACAGTATCCATCATAATGTCATTTGGCCGAGCATATTTATCCTTTCAGTGCCGTAGGTGAAAACAAGGTCTTTCGCGGACTGCTTAGATCAAGACAAGAATGTATAGAACGTATAGCCTGATTTTGGATCTATACCGTCTGCGTATATAGTCAGGGCTTAATGCATCTGCGAAAAATATCGACCCAGGTCAGCCTGCGCAGTCCGCGCAGGCTGACCTGGGCCGAAACTTTTCGCTGTTGGTAAATTTTCTGTATGTCCAGGGACCAGTCTATTTCATGATTAAGTCGGTTGTTAAAAAAGGTGACTACGAGTATTATTGATCCATAATTTGGTATTGTATTGTATTGTATGGTGTTTAACGCCGTTTTCAACATTATTTCAGTTATATCACGGCGGCCAGTGCACCTATCCATGCTTTTCTTGAGTTTCTTTTACCAGTACTGCGCACAATATTCTTTCCAAGCCACTGGCTGCTTTCCCACATAACCATCGTCGAAACAATGGTCAGCGGTGACAGAGGAATGAATCCTGTCGCGATGACTATCATCAATCCTCGGAAAGAAATTGGCCAAGCCGGGAATCGAACAAGCGACCTCCTATTCTCAAGTCCTGTACGCTACCAATTGAGCTACAGGGGCTTGTCTCTATAATTAGGCGATGGCTTGATTGGTTAAATGCATTCAGCCATTTGCCAGAGCAAGGCTCAAATCTATCTGAGATCTGCTGGACCGTGTATTTTCAGCACACGAAAGAGGTCGAATTCGTATCAGCAGCGCTCTACCAAAAGGGGATTTAAAGCAGCGCTCTGGCAAAATGGCAGTTGATCCATCTCCTGAAGAATGATCCTGATGGATTTTATAAATCCATGATTGAAAATCGGAGCGAGTAGACTCATTTCAGTCAGCGAAGACTTGCAGCGGCTGACCATGGTTTAGTATTCAAAGATATTGTTCCTAAGGTGTCACACCAACACTAAATACTTCCGGATCACAGTATGAATGCTTCCGGGTCGTTGTATAGGAAGTAGTCCCTTCCTGCGCGAACTGCACAGGCTGACCTGGATCAATACTTGTTGCAGATGCATTAACCCCCTTTTTTCCAGAGCCTGGCTCAAATTTATTATAGAACCAAACAACAACGTTCTTACTATGTTACAGCGATAGCTGTAGAGGGTCAAAAATGGTGATTTTTCAATCTATTTTTAATGTAGCAAAAAGTCAGTGTTATTACACCTCAAGTCACGAAACGCAGGATATGGGTCATTTGCCCCTCCCCCGGGGACTCTCCAGTCGAGTTTATGACAGTAAAATATTGATTCAATGTGGCAGCAGCAGCGTAAAAGTAAATATACTTTATATAACCTGGGAGGTTGTCAGAGCTACCATAAAATCTAGATAATTAGGTGTTTTCTTGCTCGGGAAAAAATATCAATTTTATTTGAGCTCGGCTCTGGCAAAAGGGGGCTTAATGCATCTCCGTGATACATTATACCAAGCAAGTCATCACATGATTATTGATGCATAAAAGACATTTCGTCGAAAAATCGCCTAGATCTGGAGGTAGAATGGTCCTTCGATATGCAAAAAATTGGAAAATGGAAAAACCCATGTCAGCCTGTACTGACTGCGTAGGCTGACTGGGTCGATGCTTTTTGCAGATGCGTGAAGCTCATCTTTATAGAGCCTGCAGGTGCGTTAAGCTCCTCTTTATACAGCCTGCAGATGCGTTAAGATCCTCTTTATAGAGTATGCAGATGCGTTAAGCTCCTCTTTATAGAGCATGCAGATGCGTTAAGATCCTCTTTATAGAGCATGCAGATGCGTTAAGCTCCTCTTTATAGAGAATGCAGATGCGTTAAGCTCCTCTTTATAGAGCATGCAAATGCGTTAAGCCTCTCTTTATAGAGCATGCAGATGCGCTAAGCCCCTCTTCATAGAAGCATGCAGATGCGTTAAGCTCCTCTTTATAGAGCATGCAGATGCTTTAAGCTCTTCTTTATAGAGCATGCAGATGCGTTAAGCTCCTCTTTATAGAGCATGCAGATGCGTTAAACCCCACTTTATAGAGCATACAGATGCATTAAGCTGCTCTTTATAGAGCATGGAGATGCGTTAAGCTCCTCCTTAAAGAGCATGCAGATGCGTTAAGCTCCTCTTTATAGAGCATGCAGATGCTTTAAGCTCTTCTTTATAGAGCATGCAGATGCGTTAAGCTCCTCTTTATAGAGCATGCAGATGCGTTAAACCCCACTTTATAGAGCATACAGATGCATTAAGCTGCTCTTTATAGAGCATGGAGATGCGTTAAGCTCCTCCTTAAAGAGCATGCAGATACTTTAAGCCCCACTTTATAGAGCATGCAAATGCGTTAAGCCCCACTTTATAGAGCATGCAGATGCGTTAAGCTCCTCTTTATAGAGCATGCAGATGCGTTAAGCTCCTCTTTATAGAGCATGCAGATGCGTTAAGCCCCACTTTATAGAGCATACAGATGTGTTAAGCTGCTCTTTATAGAGCATGGAGATGCGTTAAGCTCCTCCTTAAAGAGCATGCAGATACGTTAAGCCCCACTTTATAGAGCATGCAAATGCGTTAAGCCCCATTTTATAGAGCATGCAGATGCGTTAAGCTCCTCTTTATAGAGCATGGAGATGCGTTAAGCTCCTCTTTATAGAGCATGGAGATGCGTTAAGCTCCTCTTTATAGAGCATGCAGATGCGTTAAGCTTCTCTTTATAGAGCATGCAGATGCGTTAAGCCCCTCTTTATAGAGCATGCAGATGCGTTAAGCTCCTCTTTATAGAGCTTGCAGTTGCGTTAAGCCCCTCTTTATAGAGCATGCAGATGCGTTAAGCTCCTCTTTATAGCGCATGCAGATGCGTCAAGCCCCTCTTTATAGCGCATGCAGATGCGTTAAGCTCCTCTTTATAGAGCATGCAGACGCGTTAAGCCCCTCTTTATAGAGCATGCAGATGCGTTAAGCTCCTCTTTATAGAGCATGGAGATGCGTTAAGCCCACTACTTAAAGAGCATGGTTCATTTTCTTTTTGAACATTTTAACAAATACATTTTAAGAAATATCTATTCCGTTTATTTAGGAAATATAAAATACGTGTATAATTGAGCAAGATTACTTCATCACCAATACGCATTTTTCGGACAGTCCTAAACGTTCCTGCTGAACACCTAATCAAACAATCGAGCGTTTTAACGCTTTATAAAATATTGTGGGAAACGCATAAACGTATTTCTTCAGTTTGATAAACATAATCTGGAACTTGCATAGCTTAAGCAACTTAGAGCTTCGTTCCACTGAATGAATGGATGGATGGATGGATGGATGATGGACGGTCGGACGGACGAACGAACGAACGAACGAGCGAGCGAGCGAGCGAACGAACGAACGAACAAATAAATAAATGAATGAAAGAATGAATAATAAATGAACAGTATCTAAAGCACAGCTTTGTCCAACCAATATCTACAAATCTATGACTTTCTGCTTATACGTACATAAAATACAAACTGTTTATACCCACAAATAGATGGTAAAGAAGGCAGGGACACTCAGTATAATGTGCAAAAGTTATGTCACTTTTATGATAAGTTAGATTATTTTACAGCTGCCATATTGCTCCCATAATATTAATGTACCAGATAAGATCTTTATGGCTCGCTATATGTAAAAGAACTGTCGAATTCCAGGTATTGAAACAAAGACATTCTTCGACATGAAGTTGGCACTCTGCTGTAAAACTTGTTTAGTAGTGTCACGGAGAGAGGTTAGATATATAAGCACTTCAAACCTGCCTTGCTGTTGAGCTAGCTTTTACAGCGATGCGGTTTGGTGTATTTCTCTCCGTGATAATTAAGCAACGTGCATTTGGTTAGTGCCTGGATGGGTGACCAGGTTGTTGCACGTTACATTTGGCGGCAGCGGTGGGATAATGACAACTGCCGGACTGGAGTTGCCTTACCCATGTATATTCCCCTGGTTTATTTGTATATACATACTTGTATATAAGTCTCGGGGTCGAGACTTCACGTAGGGGGGAGTAATATCACGGAGAGAGGTTAGATATATAAGCACTTCAAACCTGCCTTGCTGTTGAGCTAGCTTTTACAGCGATGCGGTTTGGTGTATTTCTCTCCGTGATAATTAAGCAACGTGCATTTGGTTAGTGCCTGGATGGGTGACCAGGTCGTTGCACGTTACAGTAGTATAGAACCGTAATTGTGTTCTGCGATAAAAGATGCAGTGTACTAAATAAGTGAAATGCTCGAAAAGAGGGTTTAACCCTTTCAGCGCCACAGGCGAAAACAGGGACTTTTGCGGACGGCACAGATCAAGATCAGACTGCACAGAACGTGCAGTCTGATCTTTGATCTGTACCGTCCGCTTAATTAATCAAGCCCCTACGATAAAAATCTTTCTGGGTATCTGTGGATTGCAGTTACAGCCACCGAAAGAAGTCGAGTTTATTTATCTGGCGCCGAAAGAGTTAACTCTTTACCAAACGACAAAATTTTAGACTAGTCGAAATTGAAAGCGTTTGCAGACGACAAAATCAATGTGACTGAAAAACTACAATTTGTTATAGGAAGGTTAGAAAACATTGTGGGAAAAGGAGAAAATGCTGGTTACCAGCATTTTCTCTTTTTCCCACAATGTTTTCAAAAGGCTTCTTTCTCAGGGTCGTTAAAAGTCGGGATTGTGTGGTAAAGGGTTAATACATCTCCGTGATGCATAATACCATGCAAGTCATCACATAATTATCGATCCATAGGATCCATTTCTTTTTTTATCCAGCTGAATGCTGAGGTAGGATGGTCCTTGGACATGCAGTAAGTTGACCACCAGCTGACCTGAGTCGATACCCTTTTTTGCAGATGCATTAAACCCCCTTTCCACAGGGCATGGCTAAAGTATGTTGGTGAATGGTATTCCATAAATAAAACCGACAAAGGTTTTCTAATTTTACGTCTTTTGGAGGTTAAAAGAAACTCCGGGAACGTATGGATAGTGGCAATGGCCGCCGCGACATAACTGAAAAAAAAATGTCGAGAACGGCATGGCTAAAGTATTTTGGTGAATGGTATTCCATAAATAAAACCGACAAAGGTTTTCTAATTTTACGTCTTTCGGAGGTTAAAAGAAAGTCCAGGCACGTATGAATAGTGGTAATGGCCGCCGCGACATAACTGAAAAAAAAAAAATGTCGAGAACGGCGCTAAACACAAGTCATGCAAACAATTAAACAAATGTTTTTCAAGGTTGAAATATCTAAAGAAAATATCTGAGTTTGTATATTAAAGGACAAGCTGTACTGTGTGGGCACTCTGATTGTTTTGTGGTTATTTATCGTCGTCACCGGTTGCCCATACGGGCGACGCCGCAAGGAGGCTGTTAGACATTATACGAGTATGTTGTTGAGGATTGTGCAAGATACCGGGGACGAAACGCATTCCAAGTTATGTTCGGTTTTTTAACGTACTTGGTGTATACCACTGTCACACGGAATTCAGTTTGTTATAGTCTCACCAAAAAGACTATTAGTAATTTTAGTTGGTTAGCAGTGGGAATCGAACCCACAACCTCAAATATTCCAAAATGACAAATTCTTTGCTACGCTGTCTCCATCTACGCTTTCCTGGAAAGCAGTCGCCGGTCTTTACGCCGAAAGGATTTAAAACGTTTTACCTCATAGGTTACCATTCCAGTCAACAAGTTATAATACTAGTTTACAGTAGTATAACCCTTTTAGCCTCCTATTCAAAAACGGTGGCTTTTGTGGACAGCAAAGATTAAGATCATACTGCACGGTTCGCTTGTTTGGTCATGCCTATAGGATACTTCTAAGTTTCAGTGGATTGTATTTACGGCTTCGAAAGAGGCCGATTTTATTTGAGCTGTGCTCTTGCAAAAGGGGCTTAGTGCATCTCCGCGATGCATGATGCCAAGCAAGTCATCACAGCATTATGGATCCCTACAATCCATTTTGTATAACAAACGACTTAAACTGGTCCTTTAAGCTGCAGAAAATGGACCAATAGCAAAAAGTTTGAGCCGAGGTCAGCCTGCGAAAGCTGACCTGGATCGATACTTTTTGCAGATGCATTAAGCCCCCTTTTCTCAGAGCATGGGTCATATATATTTAGCCTTGAAAGAGTTAAACCGAAAACTATAAACAACCTAATCACGCGCAACAATGTATGATGTCCTTTGACCTTACAGAGATCTAGTGGAAGTGGTAAGACGTGTTTAGATGTATGAGAAATACTTTATGTCCTTATATACAAGGATTTCTTTTTTTCCAAACTTCATGCAGAGTTTCTGACTCTGCTCTTACGTTCAAGTATAACGTGTAAATGACGAACAATGTCGGATTTTAATGATTTGGTCAAATCTGTGACGCCGTGAATATGGATATGACAAAAAAAAAAAGTAATATAAATAAGAGTTTGTCGAAACCTTAGATGAACAAGAAATCGACTTGACGCACTGATATAACAGACACATAACTGCGTATAATACTGATAATAATAAGCATGAATGAATTAATAAATGAATGAACGAACGAAAAAATGAACGCACACACGCACATGCAAACGGACGAACGATCGAATAGGGATCAGAGAAGAAAAAAAAAAATCGAAAAAAAAATATGTTCTGTTACTGACAGCCATAAGACGTGGTAACACATTTTCGTAAGAAACACCTTGAGCAGCTTAGTTTCATCTTAACCCTATTCCTGCTATATAGCTTAACTCTTTACCAAACGACAAAATTTTAGACTGGTCCAAATTGAAAGCTTTTGCAGACGACAAAATCAGTGTTCCTCAAAATTTGAAATTTGTTTTGGGAAGAGTAGAAAACATTGTGGGAAAAGGAGAAAATGCTGGTTACCAGCATTTTCTCCTTTTCCCACAATGTTTTCAAAAGGTTTCTTCTTGGGATTCAGTGGTAAAGGGTTAAATGAAACTTTCAAGCCGATGGTAAAAAGCCAGAATAACGTTATTTCAAACTTATTTTTGGAGAGAAATATCTCCTTTTCGGACAGTGTATATCCAAGATCAGATTGCACGTTCTGTGCAGTCTGATCTTGATCTACTCTGTCCGCAGAAGGTCAGTGAGTCGGGCATAGCAGCCCAAGGGTTAAGAAACACACACACAAAAAAAAAATCCAGCAAAGCATCGCTTGAAACTTGGTATTTCTGATTTCGTAAAAAAACTTGCCTTGTCGAAATAGGTTTGAGTCGTCAATACGCTCGAAACAGAGAAAGCAATTTTTCGCTTCATGACTTTGCAAATGATCAGTTAAAAATCAAATATTCTAGATCCTTGAAGAAAGATTGAAGATTCCGTTTTTTGTGCCACAGATAATTTCACTTCTTTGGCGCACTAACTGATTTTGTTTGTAGTACGTTAAATGGAGTAAACACTAACGTATAAATGATATTATCAATCGAAATACTTCTTGAAAAAAAAGGGGGGGGGGATTAGTTTACGATAGTAAATACACGAGTAATATTATTTCAGACATATTATTTGGAGAAAAATATCTCCTAATCGGACAGTGTCGATCAAAGATCAGACTGCACGTTCTGTGCAGTCTGATCTGGATCTACACTGTGTGCAAAAGGTCAGTGAGTCGCGCCTAGCATTTCAACGGTTAATAACAAAGGGAAGAGAGACTCTCCATATCATATTTTTTTTTTCCAAGAAAAACGTGCCTTCAATAGCAATACGGGGTAATGGAAGCATATGACGTGTTTCATTCTTCGAAACTTCCATCCGTGACTGGGCTCTTTAACCCTTTATCTTTCCGAATTATCCCATTACTGTACAAGCCAATTCTAGACATGTCAAAAACTTTAAGAAATCAAGGGAAAGGCGAACATTTCATGCTTCCTTAATAGAACAGAAAACATGGTTGGAAAAGTATCAGTTGGTTTGTACACGCGACTTCTCCTTGTGTCCCGCCATGTCTTCAAGACAGATTTTTTTTTCATTTTCGCCAAATTTAATTTGTTGTCTGCTAATGCTATGAATTTGGACGGGTCTAAAACTTTGTCGTCTGGAAAGCACTTAACTGTTTACCAGATGACAAAATTTTAGACTGGTCCTAATTGAAAGCGTTTGCGGACGATAAATTAGATAATGCTTATATGGTGAGATATGTCTTTGATTAGATAGAAAACATAGTGGGAAAGGGAGAAAATGCTGGTAACCAGCATTTTCTCCCTTTCCCACGATGTTTTCAAAATCTTTTTTGGCAGGCTCGTTAAAAGTCAGGATTGTTTGGCAGAAGGTTAAACTGTTCATAAGGCTCGAAGAGAGCCAGCCAAAGTTAGGCTATATGGACCGGTAGCATCAGCTGGTCTTCCTTGTCTCACCATGCAAACGTCACAATAAGTCACGACATGCGAACTACGGGTTAACTCTTTATGAAGCGTGTTATAACGACCAGGCTTTTTGAAAACAGTGTTTAGACTGGTAACCAGCTTTTTCCGTCTTCCCTCTTCCCACAGCCGAGCCCTGGTAGCCTAGTCGGTAGCGTACAGGACTTGAGAACGGGAGGTCGCTGGTTCGATCCCCGGCTTTGCCAATTTCTTTCCCAGGATTGATGATAGTCATTGCGACAGGATTCATTCCTCTCTCACCGCTGACTATTGTTACGACGATGGTTATGTGGGAAAGCAGCCAGGGGCTTGGAAAGAATATTTTGCGCAGTACTGGTAAAAGAACCTCTAGAAAAGCATGGATAGGTGCACTGGTCTCCGCGATATAACGGAAATAATGTTGAAAACGGCAGTAAACACCATACAATCAATCAATCAACCCTCTTCCCACAATGTTTTATGTCCTGTCAGAGATAAGTCTCAATTATTATTAAAACTTATTGCAACTGTCGTCTGTAAATGAATTCAATTTGCGCAAGTCTATCATTTTGTTGTCTGCTTAAGTGTAAAGAAAGCGATCAGATTGATAATATTGACAATATCAGCTTTAACGTATTAACCTTTTGGCTGTTAAGCGCGACTCACTGACCTTTTGCGGACATTGTAGATCAAGATCAGACTGCACAAAACGTGCAGTCTGACCTTGGATCTACAGTGTCTGATAAGGAGATATTTCTCCGGCCCAAAATAACTTTGAAATAGCAACAACTGAGTTTTATTTTTTACTATCGACTTGAAGGTATCAGTTAACCGTTTCAGCAGGATAGGGGTTAAACTCCTCCAGCGACAAATATACATGAGCCATGCTTTGACAAAAAGGGGATTAATACATCCCTGTGACACATTATACCAAGTCATCACTTAATTACGGCTCCGTAACAGCCACTTCTTTTAACCCTTATCCTGCTGAATAAAAGAAATGAAACTTTATAGTAGATAGTAAAAGCCAAACACTTTCTTGTTTCAAAGGTATTTTTGGAGGAAAGATATCTCCTTATCGGACAGTGTAGATCAAAGATCAGACTGCACGTTCTGTGCAGTCTGATCTTGATCTACGCTGTCCGCAAAAGGTCGGTGGGTCGCGATGAGCAGCCTAAGGGTTAATAACAGACTTAATCATGACGTAGATTGGTCTTTGGACATACAGAAAAAAAAATGACCTAAAATGAAAAGTTTCGGCCCAGGTCAATCCCCTGAGACTCAAGACAATTTTTATATCTAATTTGCTTGACTAAAGAAGCGGACGGTGTAGATCCAGGATCAGACTGCAAGTTCTGTGCAGTCTAGTCTTGATCTATGCCGTTCGCCAAAGGCCCCTATGACGCTGAGAGAGGTATCAATATCATTGCGTGACACCACTTTCAGATTCTCCCTAATATTACTTTATGATTTATGGATGAATGCTGAAACCTGATATTACCATGATATCTATCCTTCTAACCCGTAAAACTTTTTTTTTTTTTAAAAGACGTTGTGTAGATGAGCCATGCTCTTTGATAAAGGGGCTTGATGCTTCTGCGAAAAGTATCGACCCAGGTCTGCCTGCGCAGTCCGCGCAGGCTGACCTGGGCCGAAACTTTTCGCTATTGGTCAATTTTCTGCATGCCCAAGGACCATTCTACCTATAGGGATTCAGTCATTTGCGAGAGAAAATGGATAAAACGGATTCATAATTGTGTGATGACTTACATGGGATAATACATCACAGAGATGCATTAAGACCCCTTTTGCCAGAGCATGTCAAAGATGTTTTGGCTTTTGAGATATGCAGACAACGATCAGACCGTACATATTGTACAGTTTGTACTTTGATCAATAGTGTGCTGATACTCTGATATTTGAAGATATTTTGGCACAATGGCACCAATTTTTTTGGAGAAATTTTGGGGATTTAAATTTTGACGGAAAAAAGCCTGTTTCGTTTTTTAGCTACTCGGATTATTATGTACAACGACAGGCTTCGATAACATGCTGAAAATTTCAAAGCACTACATGGTAGCCCCTTTTTTCTTTTTTGCTAAAGGTCCTTCCGTCCGTCAGTCCGTCTGTCTCTGTCTGTCTGTCTGTCTGTCTGTCTCTCTGTCTCTCTCTCTGTCACCCAAAGTCACTGCCATTCGCTATATCTTTCTATGCACAAGTTTTCCTTTCCTCCTGTTATTATTCGTTTCCTCCATGAACAATTTTCTTACGTAGTATTCCCTGGCTGTTTACTAGGCTAAATATGGATATGAATAACATAAAAGTCCAATTTCAATTATGCAATACTAATCGCATCTAACCAGCCCTTTACTATACAGTTCCGAGTATTGACGATCCTAAATAAGAAGACTTCTCAAAACATTGTGGAAAAGGGAGAAATGCTGGTAAAAAACAAGCATTTACTCCAGTTTCCTCAATGTTTTTCACTCTTTCCAAAACAGTTTTCGAAGTTTTAGTCACATTTATTTTGTGCAAATTTCTGCAAAGCCATTGTATTTTGACAAATCTAAACCTTTGTCGTATGTTAAAGAGGTAAGGAACGGTTGGAAACATGACAACTTCATTCATTTGAGCTCGCGATTCATAACGTAAGAGGTTTGGGTTTGACAAATCAATTATTAATTAGCAAGAACATTTTTCAATATTATCACACATTCGGACTGTATTTCTGGAATATTTCAGAGCGTATTTGTCACATGCAGCGACAAATTATGTAACATAAAACGCCTAGGATTGTTGTTATACTACATTTAATTGGTAGTCGGTGGTTGACTTCTAATAACAGAATATGAGCCACACTCTGGCACAAGAGGGCTTAACCCTTTACCAGTCGACAAAATTTTAGCCTTGTCAAAATTAAAAGCATTTCCAGACGACAAACTCGGTGTGGCTCAAATGGTGCAAGTCTTCTTTGATAGGATAGAAAACATTGTGGGAAAAGGAGAAAATGCTGTTTACCAGCATTTTCTCCTTTTCCCACAATGTTTTCAAAAGGCTTCTTTCCCAGGGTCGTTAAAAGGCGGCATTGTGCGGTAAAGGGTTAATGCATCTCCGTGATGCATTATACCACGCAAGTCATCACATAATTTTGGATCCATAAAATCCTTCTTTTATCTAACAATCAGCTGGATCTGGAGGTAGAATGGTCCTATGACATACAGAAAATTGACCAATGGCAAAAACTTTCGACCCAAGTCAGCCTGCGCGAACTGCGCAGGCTGACATGGGTCGATACTTTTTGCAGATGCATTAAGCCCTTTTTTCACAAAGCATGGCTCAATTATACTTGGAACACTCTGTCACGTTGCAGCACAGATACTCACACCCTGTGTCAATTGAAAGCATGTATTAAACATTGTATTTCCGGTGTAGAATATCCGCCCGCTTCCTGTCACTGATGAAAGTAACAAGAGGAATAAGGCATACATGGAACAAAAGAAGTTAAAGTTGAAAAGGAACGGTTTGTCCTATGGTACCGGTCTCACGTTTTCCTGGAAGGTTATTCAAGCCGGCACAATCATAGCAAAACTGGGGCATATTCCAGGGCAAGTTCGCCTCTCAGACCTTAAAAGAACAATCCCGAGTTTTAATGAACTTGAGGAAAAGGAATTTTGAAAACACCATGGGAAAAGGAGAGAATGCTGGTAAAAGAAAAAACTCAACACTTTTTTTCCCCATAGCTAGAATACACTATCTATGAGCAACATGCAACAAGATATGAGCCATGCTCTGGCAAAAAGGGGCTTAATACATTTCCGTAATGAATGATACCAAGCAAGTCATTACATAATTGGGAATCCATAAAATCCATTATGTAAAACAACCGACTGAATCATATAGTAGACTGGTCCTTAGACATACAGAAAATTCGCCAATAGCGAAAAGTGTCGGCTCAGGTCAGCCTGCGCACTCTGCGCAGGCTGACCTGGGTCGATCCTTTTCGCGGATGCATTAAGCTCCCTTTTCATAGAGCATGACTCATATGTTTTGGTTATAGGTTTTGACGATATGAACTCTTTACCAAACAACGAAAATTTCGACTTGTCCAAATTGATAGCATTTACAGACGACGAAATAAATGTGACTCCACTGAAATTTAGATTTGTTTTAGGAACGATTGAAAATCTTGCGAGAAAAGGAGAAAGTGCTGGTTACCAGCATTTTGTTTCCTTTTCCCCCAATGTTTTCAAAAAGCTTTCTTCCCAGGGTCAGTTAAAGGATAAAGGGTAAAGGATTTTGTAGGCATTGGTTAACCCCTATCGTGCTGAACTTAAATTGTTGACGGTAACAAAAAAGAACTGGTTAAATCAGTTGCCATTGAATTAAGTTTATATGGCTACTTCGGACAGAGCAGCGGGGAGTATAGAGCAAGATCAGGCTGCACGTCACACAGCATGTATGTACAGGCTGATCTTGATTTATACATTCTGCAAAATACATCTAAGATCGCAAACGGCAGGATAATAAGAGTTTGAGATTGTGAGCTCTTTGATATTGATCTTAATCTACGCGTTTAGCAAAAAGGCCCCTTATGAAACATAGAAAGAGAAAACATGGAATTTTCCCCGATAATTTCTTTTAATTCAAAGCAATATTTCACAACAAATTCGGTAAGAGCTGCTATAATTTGGGAAACAGAATTAACCTCGATACCTTTTAGAATACTGATTTTATGACAGCTGAAGTATGCTAATAATGTAACCGTTGAAAGGGTTTCAAAAAGTTTTGACACAAAAATTTCATAACCTCTTATCTAGGCTTTCAAAAATGATTGTTTAGTTGCAGCTGAGATAATGAACCTCTTGGCAAACACCGTAGCCTTTGTCTGATTTGATCACTTAACCCTTTCCCAAACAAGCCCTGGTTTTCACGTGTCTACAGTACAAGTCTTTTGAAAACACTGTGGGAAAAGGAGAAATTGCTCGTAACGAGCAATTTCTCCTTTTCCCACAGTGTTTTCTACCCTTTTTGAGAACTTTCTGCCATTTTCATCAAATTTAGAAATGTCGTCTGCAAACTCTTTCAATTTGGACCAGTCCAAAATTTGTCGTTTGGGAAAGGGTTAACCCTTTATCATATAACAAAAACTTAGTCTCGTCGATTTTGAAAGATTTTGCAGATGAGAAATCGAATGATTGTGGCTCAGATGGTGAGATTTGTCTTGAAAAGGTTAAAAATTAACTTTAAAAGATAATCACCAATTTCTTCTCACTCGCCCAACACACACAACGTAATATCTGGCTCGGGTCACTCGCTTGTCCGCTTCTTTCCGATGTGTGACGTTGGCCATTCCGACAGGATTCATTCCAGTATCAAATCGTTGAAAATTGTTTTCTATGATGTTTATGTCTGAAAGCAGCCAGTGGCTTAGACAGAATGTTGTGTGAAGTACGAATAAAAAGTAAACTATAGGGAAGAAGTAGGATAAATGCACTGGTCGTCACAATATAAAACCTAAATAAAGTTGAAAACGAGGCTAAACACAAAACAAACGAAACTATTATGGGTCCCATTTCAGCAGGCAGGGCTGTTTCCGCAGACACACTTTAAATTATTTCTATCCATTTCTTAATTCCTTAATTCTAGGAAAAGTTTTGCAAGCTTTTGATAATTAACCTCTTATTAGGGTTTAAAAAAAAAACTTTCGAAACGAAATCTGAGTATCCACAGCTTTTAACCTTTTAGGAGGGGGTGGCATTAAAGCAAAAAGTCGCCGAAAAGAAACTTTGCCCCAACCGGGTATCGAACTCACTACCACCAGGTCACGAGCCAGATACACTAACCACTAAGTTACCTGGGAGGGCTTTAAAGGTTAAAGCTACGGATACTATCATAGTTTGACGCATTACTACGGGGTTTCCCACCACGTGATATATGGAGTGTTTCCTATTCCCATAAATAACCCTTTTATGATAACCTCTTTATCGAGATTATCCTCCGAAGGGAACTTAAAATATTCGCAGGAAATTAATTTCCATTTGTTTTAGATTAGGATCCCCCGGATTAATTCCTTATAATTTCGAGAGCGAAGTTATTAAGTCATTTTTTTTGTGAACATGCGTATGAAAATACAATACAATTGACTCACCAAGTGGACAGTAGGTATATAGATCAACGACCAGACGGCACGTTCAGTGCAGTCTGATCTTAATCTCTGCCGTTCGCAAAAGCCCCTAATTTTGTCTTTTGGGCTGAAAGGGTGAGCGTTCCTATCATAACATTGTTCTTTGTGTGTGTGTGTGTGTGTGTGTGTTTTTTTTTTTTTTCTTTTCTTTGTACGATAGAATGTAGACGAAAAAAAAGGTAAACTGTTGAAGTGGTAAAATCAAAGCTTCTAATGAATTCTGCAAATATGCTCTGGCATTTTAACCCTTATCCTGCTGAATAAAAGAAATGAAACTTTCAAGCCGATAGTATAAACCCCAAAATTTCCTGTTTCAAAGGGATTTTTGGAAGGAAAATATCTCCTTATCGGACAGTGTAGATCAAAGATCAGACTGCACGTTCCGTGCAGTCTGATCTTGATCTACGCTGTCCGCGAAAAGGTCAGTGCATCGCGATAAGTAGCCTAAGGGTTAACAGAGACCGTGCATTCTTGGGCAAACTGTACATACCATAATTGAACTAATGATGGTATTTGCATGTTTGTTTGTGGAACTGTCTACAGACCGGGCGGATTAGTGAATGTTTGGACCTCACTGAGCTTTCTAGCGAGAGATAATCTGGTAATCACAGTCTCTTAAACTTGTCTTGTGTTATCGGTATCTGGAACCATCAGTTAACTCTTTACCAAAAGACAAAATTTTAGACCAGTCCAAATTGAAAGCTTTTGCAGACGATAAAATAAATGTTTATCAAAAATTGAAATTGTTTTTGGAAGAGTAGAAAACATTGTGGGAAAAGGAGAAAATGATGGTTACCAGCATTTTCTCCGTTTCCCACAATGTTTTCGAAAGGCTTCTTCTTAAGGGTCGTTAAAACACGGGATTGTGTGGTAAACGGTCAAAACCAGTTTATTCAGGAGAACTTTTTTCCTCGATCTTTGATTGCGGTTTGGAATGCCAATACCTTTTCTCTGCATTACTATCAGGTTAGAAAGTACACGTCAACAAATACCGGAAATAGTTTAGTAACTGCTCGGATTCGATTTGACATACAAGTTCTCTTCACTCCTTACAACTCGGCCAATTCCGTAACTACATTTAACCTCGCTCGTTATCAAGGAGGTTTCCACGATCTTAAACATGGTGGCGTCTGTGTAAATCGATTAGCAACGACATTAAGAACCACGGTGAAATCATTCACATCTAACAATCTGTTGATGAAAACTCTTAATGGAATTGATAAACTACGTGAAATATTTAAGGTACAAACTGTTTGTCAACGGAAATATGTTTCGAAAGACTTCGATAGAAAATTGTGACTCATGTTTTCTTTTTCACGAGGAGCCTTACAATTTGAAGAACGGTGAAACGGCGTATTTCCGGTGAAGAAATGTACCGTGTGGGTGCATATCAAGCTACGTGATACAGCCGAGGGACTTGGTCACTGTATCACCCGAGATTTGCCGAATGAAGTTCTGTTATGTTCAAGCAGCAGAATTTGTCTCATTATCCGACGACAAAAATTGTTGTCTTGTCCTTGCATCAGGAAAATTTAAGTTACGTTTGCATACATTATAGATCAAGATCTGATTGCAAAAAAAATTTAGCCTGATCTTCAATCTATATTGTTCGATCAGGATTTTTAGAGGTATTCTGACTAAATCAGCCATGAAATTGCAACATCTGACCCGTTGTCCGACTCAGTACATGCGTTTGTACCGTGTTTTGTGAATAGGATGTTTAATGCATTGACAAAAAGTATTGACCCAGGTCAGCATTCGCAGTCCATGCAGGCTGACGTGTTTCGAAACTTTTTGCCAGTTGTAATTTCTTTCTGCATGTCCACGGACACCTCCTGTTCCAATCGAATAAAAGACAGAAGGCATTTTATGGATCCAAATTTATATGATGACCTGCGTGGTATATTGGACCACGGAGATGTATTAAACCCCCATTTTGCCAGAGCATGACTCATTCCCCCCCCTTTTTTTTTGACGTTTAATTCTTTCAACGCCAACCGTTATCCTGCTAAATAAAAGAAATGAAACTTTCAAGCCGATAGAAAAAAAAAAACCCAAATTTTCCTATTTAAAAGATATGTTTGGAGGAAAGATATCTTCTAATCGGACAGTGTAGATCCAAGATCTACAGTGTCCGCTAAAGGTCAGCGAGTCGCGCTTAGCAGCCTAAGGGGTTAAAAGGAAGTGGAAACAGAAATTTGGGAAATTCTATTGAGGCTCGCAGTAGGAATGGCAAAGAGAACGTTTACATCATTTAGCGACAAATTTGGCCCAATAACTAATTTATAGCACAGGCAGAAAAAAAAGGAACCCCGGTTTGTAATCATGAAAAATATATTTTCAGAAGTTCTTTTAAGGTATCTAATTCCGCGTTCCTTCCATAAATTTGAATTTTCCTTCGCGATCGATGGGGATGTTGTGTAACTTGGTTTTTAAGGGGTTTTAAAAACTCAATACCACAGTATTTTGTGGGTTTTTTTTTTTTTTTTCAAAGATATTGGTATTGTATAACCTAATATATAAGCTATGCTCTGGCAAAAGGGGGCTTAATGCATCTCCGCGATCCATGATACCAGGCAAGTCATTACATGATCATGGATCAATAAAATCCATTTTGTATAACAACCGACTGGTTCTTCAACTACACCGGTCCTTTGACATGCAGAGCATTGACCTATAGCGAAAAAGTTTCGGCCCAGGTCAGCCTGCGCGGATTGCGCAGGCTGACCTGGCTCGATACCTTTTCGCAGATGCACTAAGCCCCCTTTTCACAGAGCGCGGCTCATACATATATACACATAGAGAGAGAGAGAGAGAGAGAGAGAGAGAAAGAGAAGGCAAAGTATGTTAAAAAAAAAAACATGTGCCTTTGACCATACCGTAAATGATGAAATTTTGGTATGAACGCCCAAAGTTGATTGATTGATTGATTTTTGCGGGGTTTTTTTTTTTCGCCGCCACCGGTTGCCCATATGGGTGACGCCCACTGTAGGCTGTTAGTTTTGTTACGGGGATAGTGCAAGATGCAGGACGAAACCCATCCTTAGGTACGCCTGGTTCTTTGACGTGCTCGGTGTATAGCACCGTCACACGGGACCTCGGTTTAACGTCTCACCCGAAAGACTAATAGTATTTTTAGATGTTCAGCCCTGGGGGCTCCATCCAACACCCTCACGTGACCCTCAAGTGACTCACAAAGTTGCTTCTCTTCCGTATAAAATTAGAGTTGAAACTTTCAGAGTTGATACAATTGATAAAGGTCACCAGCCCATGATCGCAGTGCTTTTGCAGACAGTGTCCATCAAGAATAGACTGCAAGAATGTCCTTTCTTTGAAAACTTCTCGGCAGAAGACTGCGGTATCGCATGATCAGATTAAGATCAACCTGCACAGACCTTTAAGGTCGAAATATACAGGTAAAGGTTACAGTCATGCAATGTGGTTTTAATTTGACAAAACAGCAGAAAATAATCCGCATCTTCGATTTGCCAATACTTGCATTAAATCCTAGACAAAGAGTGGAAAGAGACTTAGTCGGTATCCCACCCCTTATGCAGATATATTTTCAGTGAGTATATATAGTCTAAGATTAGCTTGCACATAAATGAAGTCTGATCTTGGTCCACAGTTATCTGCTCTAACTCCTGCTAAATGCGAATAAACATAAGTAAACTTTTTTTTTTTGTTTTTGTTTTGTAAGAGACAAAAATTTCTGTTCGGTAGGATACGGTTTTTGAAGATTTTCACAGAGAGGCATCTCGCCGAAACGCTGTGATTATTCTCTGCATGTTGTAATTTACTGAAATTAAGAGGAAAATAATTAAAACCCATTATTCAGATTAAGTTTTCCATTTCTAGTTTCCCAAGATAGTGCTGCTTAACCCTTCAGGCTTTTGAAACCAGTGTAGGAAAAGGAGAAAATGCTGGCAATCAGTATTTTCTCAATTTCCTACAATGTTTCATTTTTTTCTGTCTTTTCAAATACAGATTCTGCTATTTTAGCTACGTTTAATTTGTCGTCTGCAAAACTTTTCAATATGGACCAGTCTAAAAACTTTGTCATCTGGTTAAGATTTAACACTTAAGCTGTTAAATAATTTAAATGAAAGTTTCAAGTCGATAGTAAAAACACCATTGTTGCTATTTCAAACTTATTTGTTTGAGAAAAATATCTCCTTATCGGACAGTGTAGATCCACGTTCTGTGCAATCTGATCTTGATCTACACTGCCCGCAAAAGGTCAGCAAGTCGCGCCTAGCAGGTCAAGGGTAAATAACTGAGCAATCCCTTTATCAGGAAAGTACATTTTCATGCTCTATTCTGAGATTTTCTCGGAGGCATAACGCAAATATTTACGGAGTTCATTTTGTTTGTGTTAAACCCATTTCTATCAACTCTGAAATCTTGAGACCAAACATCAAGGGAACTGTGACCAAAAAAAAATAGAGAATTATATTAGATGAAAAAAAAAAGATATGCTATTTGTGAAGATATGTAAGGAAAAAGATATGGGAAAAGGAGAAATTGCTGGCGATACACTATTGCTTCTTCCTTGGCCGTGTCTTCGGACTGCGCAGGCTGACATCGGTCCAATCTTTTTTAGATTAATAAATGTTCTACATATCAAAGGACGTTTCTGTTTCATCGTTCACTCGGGTTTTAGACATAATAGATTCATATGTTTGCTTTAATGCATTACGAGGAGGCAATAACTCCCATTTTCTTAGAGCGCTGCTCAAATTTGTTTGCATTTAGTAATACACTCAGTAAAACTTCTAACTAGCTACTTTTGTTTTTCCTGTGAATTTGACCAAGTAATAGAAAGGTAAAAAAAAAAAGAAATCGTAACATATATCTGGACGTTAGCCATGGTATTGTATCGAAAATATTCTCGATTTTGCTCACGGAAGGCATCTCTTTTTCGAAAAGGAAATATACATGGTTTGCGCATGCGTAGTGTCTATCAGTCAAAACAGGTTAAAAGGGAAACATTGATTACTTATTTTGTCAGGAATAAGGAAAACATGAAAATTAGTTTCTGTACAAAAATATAAACCGAGAAAACGAGCATGAAGTTTTCAAAAAAATTCTTATTTTTTTTTTTTCAGTTTTCAATGTTAAGAGTATGAATGTAAAATAAGTTCCTTTGAAAAGTGCAAATCAAAAAATTCTTTCCAGACTTGGGCTGAGGTATGCTTTGACACTAGTCAATGTTTCTCCCCCAAAAATTAAACCAAGTGGATAGTCTCTCTTCTGGACACTAGATGCCAAATAAGGTCTACGGGGAACTCGACCTTAAATGTGGCCGTTTAGAAGTTTTGTTGAGTGAAGGGCTGAAATTATTTCTTTGGAAAATTTCAAGAAACCGTTTTGACCCATATCTCTTCCTACGTATCACATTTGATCACTATCTCTCTTGTTTCCAGTGTAAATTTACCCAATACGATTGTTCTTTTAAATCATTACCACACAATCCCGACTTTTAAAGACCCTGAGAAAGAAGCCTCTTGAAAACATTGTGGGAAAAGGAGAAAATGCTGGTAACCAGCATTTTCTCCTTTTCCCACAATCTTTTCTACGTTCTGTGCAATCTGATCTTGATCTACATTGTCCGCAAAAGGTCAATGAGTCGCACCTAGCAGCTTATGGATTAAAACTTAAAATAAAACGCTCTATACCAGATTCTGAGATTTAGCTAGGAAAGCGCAAATAAATTTAGTGTTTATAGTTTCGATCGCGATGGTTCAGGTGTTTCAAATACCGGTCATTAATCCTTTCACCAAAAGACCAAGTATTTTTACTGCCCTGATAAGAAGGCTTGAAAACATGATAGGAAAATGAAAAAATTCTCCCACAATGCCCTGGTACCTCTTCAAAGACAAATCCTACATTTAACTCTCTACCAAACGACAAAATTTTGGATTAAACCTAATTGAAAGCATTTGCAGACGACAAATTAAAACTTACTAAACTGGTGATTTTTCTCTTACATAGGGTAGAAAGCATTATGGGAAAAAGAGAAAATCTGGTTACCAGCATTTTCTCCTTTTCCCACACTGTTTTTAAAAGCTTTCTTCCTTAGGGTCGTTAAAAATTGGGATTGTGTGGTAAAGGATTAAACCGTTACTAAAGGATCCTTATTTTTGACGACCCTGACGAAGACGGCTTTTAAAAACATTGTGAGAAAAGTAGAAAATGCTGGTAACCAGCATTTTCTACTTTTCCCACAGTGTTTTCTACCTTATAAAAGACAAATCTTAATATTTGAGCCACTTTTAATTTGTCGTCTGCAAATACCTTCAGTTTGGACATATCTATCATTAGATCAGTTGGCAAAGAGACAAGCCATATTTGAACTGTCGTCTGTTTTTCATAGGCACAAGTCTAAAATTCTGTCGTATGGTAAAGCGATAAAAAAAAAAGGTGTACCGGAAGTCATTGGACTGCTAGAATCGTTTGTCTTCATTTTCCGTATAAATCTAAATGTAGAGCGTTTAATCCCTCCGCGAAACATAAAAATGGCAGCTTCAAAGAAGGAATGAATTAATGGCTGACAGAAATAATTATTTCTCATGATGGATGAGCGTTTAATTCCGTATTATGTATAACCTGTAATTAACACCAGGTTGTTCCTGTAGGTAAACATTGAAATTGGTACCACATCGTTTGGATTGAGCTTGCCGGACTGGTCTCCGTAAATCCAATGTAACCCTTGTCCAATTGATCACGCCTTGTCCTGTTGATCACTACGACCATTGGCGCTTGTTGCTTTTGTTGTTGTTGTTGTTGTGGAAAGTGAAGATCAAGATCAGACTTAAGATACTTGATATTTGATTTTGTTCTTCACTTCCTACTTGTTTAAGACTTGTCAACCCTTGAGCTGCTAATTGAGTCTAACTGACCTTTTGCGGACAGTGTAGAGCAAGATCAGAGTGTACAGAACGTGAAATCTGATCTTGGATCCACACTGTCAGACAAGGAAATATTTTTTCCAAAAAGAAAAACGTTTGAAATAACATTTTTCGGGTTTTTACTATCGGCTGGAAAGTTTTATTTAACTGATTTAGCAGGATAAGGGTTAAAGTCATGGACTACCCATTAACCCTTTATGTGCCAGACACTGCTTTACCCTTTACCAAACAACCCCTTCTTTAACCTTTTACCAGACGACAAAATTTTAGCCTTGTCCAAATCGAAAGCATTTGCAGACGGCAATTTCATTGTGGCTTAAATAGTTCAATTTTCCTTTGATAGGACAGAAAATATTGTGGGAAAAGGAGAAAATGCTGGTTACCAGCATTTTCTCCTTTTCCCACAATGTTTTCAAAAGGCTTCTTTCAGTCCCAGGGGGCGTTAAAAGGCGTCATTGTGCGGTAAGGATTAAACGACCAAGAGGATTGAGGGTAACGAAGAAAATCATGGGATCCAGCATTGTTTCGTTTTCCCACAGTATTTCTACCCTTTTAAAGATAGATTTCATGGTATAAGTATTACTGAATTTGTTGTCCGCGATTGTTTTCAGTTTAGACGAGTCACTTTCTTGCGTTTAATATAAGAGTTTAGTTGCATTTGGGGGCAAGATCAAGATCAGGCAGCTCAAAGCGTTCTTCTTGGTTTTACATGGCTGATATAACTTTGACATAATATAATCTGTGGTTTTTCCCTAAAATCGAAAAAAAGTGCACTTCAGTGATTCAAGTGGTGCTCTAAGCTTATTCACAGAACGTGTTTTCTTTTCTTTAATCTACACTGTCTGCTACTTTCTTATATTCGTGGCAACCTTAAAATCACAATGTATGTTAAGTGAAAGCCGTACGATCTTTCTGAGAATGCGATTCTTACGCATGCGCAATGTGATAGATAATTTGCCCATGTTGCATTATTATGAAAGAAAAGCAGTCCAGTAATCATAGCACGACAAAAACGGACATACAGCCCTTTATAAAAGACAACTCAAAATTTTCACCCCAACCCTCTCCCCCCACTCCACACAAATTTTCAGAATTACTTTCCCATATGGTCGTATAAGTCATGAGATTGTTCGGATTTTTTTTTAAAGAATGTTGCAGCCAGATATTTTGCACTCATAAATCCTTTGACTTAGAAAGTTATGCAGAAAAGTGCAGTTACCTTTATCTAGGATATCGAAGAGCCTTTGTACTCTTAAAGGAGCTAATTACCTCTCGCTGCAAGCAATACGTAGCTCATTATTATTAAATCCCGTGTTTCAACGCTTTACCAGACTGAAAAATTACAGACTTACATATCTTGAAAGCATTTGCAGACGACAAATAAAATGGAGTTAAATGGTTGAATATGTGTTTAAACAAGAGAGAAAACATCGTGGGCAAAGGAGAAAATGCTGCTTAGCAGCATTTTCTCCTTTTCCCACAATGTTTTCAAAAGCATTTGCAGGCGACAAATAAAATAGTGTTTAAATGATTGAATTTGTGTTTGAGAAAGATAAAAACCATTGTGGGAAAAGGAGAAAATGCTGCTTAACAGCATGATTTTCTCCTTTTCCCACAATGTTTTCGGAAGCCTTTTCCTACAGGGTCATTAAAACCCTGGATTGTTAAGTAAATGTTAACGATCCTCAGAAAAGACTTTTGGAAACGCTGTGAGAGAAAGAGTTGCTAGCATTGCCTCCTTTTATCACAATGTTTTCTACCTCTTCGAAGGCAAATTCCATTACTTAAGCCAAATTTAGCCTGTCACTTTAAAATGTTTCCGGTATGAAAGAGTCTATAAAATTTTGTATCAACCCTTGGTCCTTTACCACACAAACCCGAGTTTTAACGACCCTGGAGAAGAAGGTTTTTGAAAATATTGTGGGAAAAGGAGAAAATGCTGGTAACCAGCATTTTCTCCTTTTCTCACAATCTTTTTTACTCTGTCAAAGCCAAAAATTACTATTTGAGCCAACTTCAATTTGTCGTCTGCAAGTGCTTTCAATTTGGTTGAGTACAAAATTTTGGCATTTGGTGAAGGGTAAACTGTTAATAGTCAATTAAATTTGTGGCATGCAAGGTAGAAAACATTGTTGTAAAATATAGATTTTCAAGATCTTCCAGATTTAAATCTTCATAAAAGTTGATTAAACCAATTAAAGAGATCATGGTTTTTTTTGGCAAAAAGAAGGAAAAAATCGAAGTTATCTTTTGCAGTTGTTGTAAAATATAGATTCTCAAGATTTTTCAGATTTAAATCTTCATCAAAGTTGATTAAACCAATTAAAGAGATCATGCTTTTTTTGGCGAAAAAAAAAAAGAAACGAAAATAAAAAAAAAACAAACAAAGTTGTCTGTTGCAGTCATATTTTATACAGTAACCCATAATGATAGGCACTTTAAATCATTTCCAAATCATCTCTTTTAGATAGGGGCAACGTTTCTTTAAAAGTTTATCGATGCAGAATTGCCAAAAATCTTTCTCTCTCAATAATTAACCCTTTACCAGACGATAAAATTTTAGCTTTATCCAAATTGTAAGCATTTGTAGACGACAATTTCAGTGTGGCTAAATAGTGTGACCTTGAAATAGAAGCCTTTTGAAAACATTGGGGGAAAAGGAGAAAATGATGGTAACCAGCATTTTCTACTTTTCCCACAATGTTTTCTAACCTATCAAGAGAAAATTGCACTATCTTAGCCACTACTCAAACAATGGGATATGTCATCGAAAGGGTAGAAAACAATGTGGTAAAAGGAGAAAATGCGGTGACCAGCATTTTCTCCTTTTCCCACAATGTTTTCAGACGTCGTTTTCATCAGGGTCGTTATAAGTCAGGATTGAATGGTAAAGTGTTAACCCTTATCCTGCTAAATAAAAGGAACGAAACCTTCAATCCGATAGTAAAAACCCAAATTTTCCTATTTCAAAGGTATTTTCGGAGGAGAGATATCTGCTTATCTGACAGGGTAGATCTAAGATCAGACTGCACGTTCTGTGCAGTCTGATTTTGATCTACACTGTCCGCAAAAGGTCAGTGAGTCGGGCTTAGCAGCCAAAGGGTTTAAAAGATAAATCTTTCAGTTATTACGCGCACCACAGAGCTGTCTCAATACATCATTTTGTTCTAGATGCGGCTTTAATCACAACAAATTAAATTTAAGTAAAATATCTTGTAAAGACTCCGCATTTTATCTGACCTCATAACTCTTCTATTTAGAGATAAAATACGACTTTCTTCCCACTTCATATTTATCAAATGATTGCGTCATTAATCAAATACTTCAGCACAGGACATCCCTAATTCCAAGACTTAAGATAAAGGGGGCAGGTTCGTTGTGCTTCTGCGTACATTTTAGATCTAGGAAATGACTGCACTGTACGCGCAGACTGATATTGATCTACACAGTCCGATATTTTTTTTTATAATATTTTGCCCAAAATGGATCTTGACATCTCATTTCAGCGAAAATATAGAGGATATTTGTTTTTTCGGTGAAAGATTGAAATTTATTTCATCTCGTGAACATCACCGGTAATATTTCCACGAATACCGTATGATGTTCACGAGATGAAATAAATTTTGATCTTTCACCGAAATAAAAAACAAATGTTCTTTATTTCATGCTTCTTACCCCCTTTTTATTGGGACTTGCGAGGTTCCGTGGAGCTCTCGGTATTTCCGTACCAGTGAGTTTATCAGTCGGTAAATTCACTGGTCGAAACGGTGAAATTATCAAACCATAACTCACCATTTTTCCCGATAAACTATCGAAAGGCATGAAATAAAGAATAATATCTGACAGGATCGGAGGGGGGCGGGGTAAGGGACAAAAAAGGATTGTCAGATTTTTATTTTCTCACAGAACTTCAAAATGATATTGAAACGTGATATAAGGAAAAAAACATCAGCGAAGAAAAACCTCTTGTGTGTCCTAAGACTAATTTTAGATCTTGTACCGGAAGTTCGCAAAGACTTGTGGAAATGTCACATGATCAAAAATAAGTTGAAATAACGGTCGATTACATAGGTTCGTATTCAAATCAGTTCGATGACGTAATATCTGATTTCATAAAGTAAACGACTGCAAAACGGCCATTCCGTTATTTCAACGCCCTGACTTCACAGTTTTGCTGAATGTAACTGCCCACTTTCGTGAGTCTTGAAGAGAAAAACTATATTTAGTTTTTACAGGAAAGTTTGAATTAAGTGGAAACAGTGTAAACATGCCTCTCTAAGATACTTATGATGGGTCTATAATGCCAATGTCAGGGCAACAGCTTCCTCCATTTATTGCTAATATTATCATTTATTATCCAAGCAAGTCATTGTATATTAATTAACCCTTTACCACACAATCCCGACTTTTAACGACCCGGAAGAAGAAACATTTTGAAAACATTGTCGGAAAATGAGAAAATGCTGGAAACCATTATTTTCTCCTTTCCCACAATGTTTTCTACCCTTTCAAAGACAGATTTCACTATTTGTGCTACATTTAATTTGTCGTCTGCAAATGCTTTCAATTTGGACCAGTCTGAAATTCTGTCGTTTGGTAATGAGTTAATGATCCATAAAATCCATTTTAGCTAACAACCGACTGAATCATGAGGTACACTGGCCCTAGGACATACAGAAAATTTACCAATAGCGAATAGTTTCGGTGCAGGTCAGCCTGCGCGGACTGCGCTGGCTGACCTGAATCGATACTTTTCGCAAATGCATTCAGCCCCCTTTACACAGAGCACGGTTCATATATATATATGTACCAAAACTGGGTATCAATCCAAATCATAATGCATGACAGAAATAGGCCAGGAGGGACCCGCAGAATAAACATGTCCACATTTTAGTTTCGTTGCTTATTCATTGGTGTATATCATAACCGTGAAGTAGGTCAAAAACGACCGTTTTGAGCTGCGCAGAAAAAAAAAGTGTTAGAACTAACAAAGTTTGGCAGCACTTTAATTGAGAGCAGTCTGTGTATCTTACATGGCTTCTTGCTCGCCATCATTCTATTCATTTGAAGCGTTCGGCTTTTCCCCCAGGAACTATTTTTTATGATCTTTCCGCCCATTTACTTGCATGAATTTATCAACCAATCGTTACAAATGACTTATGCATTTAATAACCCTTAACCAAGTAATCACCTGTTTATGCGAAGAAAGTAACTCTTCAAACATCGTAGAAGAAGAAGAAAATGCAGGTTACACCGGACTCAGGATTAACGTCTTATCCAAAGGACTATAAGTAAATTTTTCAGTTGGCCAGCCGTTGGAACTGAATCCAAACCATGACCCGGATATAGAATTGTTCGCCCACGGACAGGAAGTAGACTTGGAACCTGGATGTAAATTAGACAATAATTCCGGAAGTGGGTTATATTTTTCTGTGTCCCGGCTTCATACTATCTCCTTCATCTCTCGGAAATACAGCCTTATGCATATTCATACTGTTATCGTTCTGTATATCGACCCCCAAGTTTTATGGTTCCCGGGCTACCAGTCTTCTCTTAAACTCTTTACCAGACGACAAAATTTTAGACACTTCGAAATTGAAAGCATTTCCTGATGACAATTCAAATGCGGCTCCAATGAGGACTTTGACTTTCCAAGGGTAGAAAACAATTTTGGAAAAAGAGAAAATGTTGGTTTTCATCATCATCTCCTTTTTCAAATATTTTCCCTCCATAGGCCTTCTTCCGAAGGATAGTAGAAATGCGAGATTGTTTGTTGAAGAGTTACAGATCAAACTGACATTTACTCTTGTTTATATCGAAATGAGATATATAGGATCTGACATGAGTTGGCATTTGAGATAAAAAAAAAAAAAACGAGTTTAGAAAACAAGTAACTAACCGAGCCTTTGGCGAGCTCAACAGCATTTTTAGATGACTTTGATAATGTTTTGCCTTAAATGCAAACCCATATCAGATCCTGTATATCTCAAAACTATATAACAAGAATTATAGGTCATGATGTGTTAAAACATAGGCATACAGTATGTAGTTTACATGCAGCATATTCGCTTCTTTGAGAAAAGATAGTTGTCAAAAAAACTTATATAGAATGATTTTGTTTTACATCTAAAGATGATAAAATTCGCAGCTTTGTCACGATCAATTTTCACAGTTAATTTCACAAAGAAATCTACCTCAGCAATGTTTTAGAAATGAGGCGTATGAATTCAGAGTGTTGACTAAATACAGAACTATTTGCTTGTCTCAGACGTGTGTAAGATAAGAAAAGACTGTATTACATTGAAAACAAGGGTAGTTATGTAGTATAAAATTGACTCTTTCAATCATCGGTGTGTTTTCTTGCATTCTATATTTAAGGAATTCTTTCGTTACTAAAGTACCTTGTTAATTGCGACTTCTGATGTGATTTCCTACAACCTCTAATTCAGGGTTACTTCCTTTAAATTTACAACTAGTGTTTAGTTCGGCTTTTTTCGAAGCAAGTCGAGGTGTGGTCATAGCCTTGCTTGAGAAGAATATTTTGCTTGGTACTGGTAAAAGAAACTCCAGGAAAGCATGGATAGATGCACATGCCACCACGATGTAACTAAAACAATTTCGGAAATGGCGTTTAACACCATACAAACAAACAACAACAACAAAAATTGTCATAGCCCTGTAGTCATCTTGTGCGTTTTCATCTTCATTGTGCGAAAATTTCAATAGCTACTGAAGACATTCACCTTAAAAAAATTTCTGTCACTACTGAAAACATTTGCTTGCGATTTTTTTTTTTGTCGCTACAGGTCATTTGCTTGATAAAATTTTCTGTTACTACTAAAGACATGTGCTTCAGACTTGGGTCACATGTAGTTAGCAAGTATCCCAAAGGGAGCCTGAATAAATCATGTTGCCCTTTTCGACTCATATAAGATCAACCTTTTTTAGTATCCCTGGCATTGTCATCGCCCTCTTGTTGTTTGCCTCAACCCCGTCGTCTGGGTCACCCCGTCGTCTGCGTTACCCCATCGTCTGCGTCGCTCCGACGTTTGCGTCACCCCGTCCTCTATGTCACACTGTCGTCTGCGTCGCCCTGTCGTCTGCGTCACCCCGCCGTCTGCGTCACCCCGTCGTCTGCGTCACCCCGTCGTCTGCGTCGCCCAGTCGTCTGCGTCGCCCCGTCGTTTGCGTCACCCCGTCCTCTGCGTCGCCTAGTCGTCTGCGTCGCCCCGTCGTCTGCGTCACCCCGTCGTCTGCGTCACCCCGTCGTCTTCGTCGGCTCGGCGTTTGCGTCGCACTGTCGTCTGCGTCATTTTGCTGACCGTTGACATTTTCTAATGCGGACGAGCCTTAGCATCCGGATGAGTTGGTCATGTAAAATGAATTTCAGAGGAAAGCAATAATGATTGCTAAATTAAATAGTTGAGTTAATTAGAAAATATTTAATGTTCTCAATTTAGAGTAGGATCAAGACTGCTATCTGGTATGGTTGCTGTATCCTGCATGGTGTAATAGAGGAAAAAATAACACACAATATTTGCTTGTTGATTTTCGAAAACGTTGATTTCGTCTACTTGTTTTCTGGTTTGGTTATCGGTATTTTGGATATTTCAGACTAATTAGGGCTTCCTAATGACTCAATATCTTGCAGACGGTGGTGCAAATTACTTGTATCAAAATACGTTCAAGTTTTAACAATAATCCGGGTACTGGAGAGCAGTGATAAAACGATTAACCCTTAGCCGTTAAACGCGACTCAAGGACCTTTTGCGGAGACTGTAGATCAAGATCAGACTGCACAGAACGTGTAGTCTGATCTTTGATCTACATTTTTCCATAAGAATATATTTTCCCCCTAAAATACCTTGTCTTTGAAAGGGAAGAAAACAGTGTAGCGATAAAGGAGAAAATGTTGGTTCGAGCATTTCTCCTTGTCTTACAGGCTTTTATAATCTGTCTTTCTCGGGATCAAAGAGAGAGAGAGAGAGAGGCGAGCGGAAAGACAGACAGAGATGGACAGTGACAAAGAAGTTGTGAAAAACAAAGAGAAAGAAAGAGACACAGAGACGGGGACAGAGCACAGACAGACAGCCAGCCAGCCAGACAGACAGAGTGAGTTTGCGTTAGTGTAATTTTGTGTGTGTGTTTTTGTTTGTTTGTGTGCTTGTCTGTTTGTTGTTTACTGCATTTTCATGAGTTTTACTTTTCGGGGGTCGAAAAATACGTAATTGTTTCGTAATAGGTTTACCCATTAGTGTTCTTGTTATCTTAGAAAGTAAAAAAAACACAAAACCACCTCTTACAATTTACAGACTTGAACGTACAAAAAGAACAATTCTAAATGCCAAAAAATCTGTATTACAAAGCATTCTTCCTCAAATATCATGCCAGCATGAACCAGCTAAAACTTCCTTCTGACAATTTTTGTAATGCACCATGCGCCAAACGCGAAGATAGCCCTGTAAATCTTTCGAATGCATTTTACAACTGAGCCATGCTCTGTATAAAAGGTGCGTAATGCATCTGCGAAAAGTATCGACCCAGGTCAGCCTGCGCAGTCCGCGCAGGCTGACCTGGGTCGAAACTTTTCGCTATCGGTCAATTTTCTGCATGTCCAAGGACGAGTCTACCTCATGATTCAGTCAGTTATTTAACAAAAGTGACTACAATGGATCCATAGTTATGTGACGGCTTCATTGGTTTCATGCTTCACGGAGATGCAATAAGCCCCCCTTTTTCTGGAGCGTGGCTCAACTATTGTTGCCTATGCAGACAGCGTCAAGCCAGGTAGGGGATCTGTAGTGAAGTTGAATTGAAAACGGATGTGATGGGTTGTTTGTTTGATAGAATGCATCACGGAGATGCATTAAACACCCTTTTGACGGAGCATGGCTCATAGAGAATAGAAGGTTGGTGTCTCGGATGGATTAAGTTTATCGGGCAAGGCGGGGAAATTTATCTAGTGAGCCGAAGGCCTGTCACGCACTGTGAAAGAACAAAACAAAACGAAAAAAAGGCATTGTTTTAACCCTTTCCCAAACGATAAATTTTAGACTGGTCTAAATTGAAAGAGTTTGCAGACGACAATTCTAAATTTGATGAAAATGACAGAAAGTTCTCCAAAAGGGTAGAAAACACTGTGGGAAAAGGAGAAATTGCTCGTTACGAGCAATTTCTCCTTTTCCCACAGTGTTTTCAAAAGACTTGTACTACAGACACGTGAAAACCAGGGCTTGTTTGGGAAAGGGTTAAAGACCGTACCTTTAAATATCAATATTTAATGGTGACAGCGATTTGTTTACGAACACGAGACGGGGTTGGGGATGGAGGGGCGAGTGGGGTTTGTCGCGTACCAACGCAATGTTATTGTGTTCTTACGAAAGCTGTGAGGATTGGTGGATTGGTCGATTGTCTAACAAAAAAGAAATAAAGAAATATGGTAATAATCTATTTATTTCAAATAAAATAAGAAAAGTCAACATGGGCATCGTGTATTCAAGCCATAATTTTATAGTCTGGTACCCCACCGTACTACAAGAGTTCGTCAGGCAAAGCGCAATAATGGCGGCTCCCCTTTGGTAATCTGCAGAGGAGACGGTATATTGTTATTTCACATGATCAAATCAGACCATAGGCTGAATTCAAAACAGATCCCTTCCCATAAAGTAGTGGAAGTGAGTTTTTCAACCTATCGTTCTTATTTAGCGAGAAAAACTACATATCAGAATTGCTTTAACTATCCGAAATGTCAATGGACCTACACAACGTCCGAAAACAGGGCTACTTTTAAAATGATTCATAGTCAAATTTATATTTAAACCATACACCAACGGCACGTTTTAGATTCGGTAATGTATTTTTTTGTACAAAACTAAACTCATTTTATTCACTGATCATACTGATCAAACTGGATCACATGAAATTGGGAAAAACGGAGAAGCATGTAAGGGTACGCTTGCGGACACCTAGGAGGCCGCCATTATTGTGCTTTGCCTGACCCGATAACGTGGTGGTAGGGGCAGGTAATCCAGACAAATAGTTTTACTGTAAAATAGTGATTTCATGTACCAGTACATAACAAATATAGTTCCGGCTGGTCACATGACAAATTAGCCAAAAACTTAGATCGTAGTCCGCACAGGCTGACCGGGGCCAAAACTTAGTACTATCGGACAATTTTCTGCATGTCAGAGGATGAGTCTACTTCATGATTTAGACAGTTGTTAGACAAAATGAACTTTATGGATTCATGGCTATGTGATAATTTGCTTTGTGTAATCCAGCATGGAGATGCATTAAGCCCCCTTTTGCCAGAGTATGGCTCATATAGATATCTAACCCTGAAGAAGTGGGGGGGAGGGTGTCTTACAGGTGATTAGATTTTCGCTAAGCTCTTAACAACAGACGCAGTGATAGTGAAACCAGCCGGACTGGGCAGTGATTTATGTTTTTCTCGAGAATCACCAGTACAAGGTTTGGGCTCTGCATTGCCTTGCTTAAGGGCATCCCAACGCGTCTTTTACCATCAGCAGATGTCACACGACTTACTGTTTTAACCCATAGGCTGCAAAGCGCGATTCAATGATCTTTTGCGGACAGTGTAGATCAAGATCAAACTGCACAAAACGTGCAGTCTGATTTTGGATCTACACTGTCCGATACGGAGATATCTCTCCTTAAAAAGAAATACCTTTCACATAGGAAAATTTTGTTTTCTTTTTTTATTTTTCTATCGGCTTGAAAGTTTCGTTTCTTTTATCTAGCAGGATAACCCTTTCCCAAACGACAAATTTTGGACTGGTCCAAATTGAAAGAGTTTGCAGACGACAATTTTAAATTTGATGAAAATGGCAGAAAGGTCTCAAAAAAGGTAGAAAACACTGTGGGAAAAGCAGAAATTGCTCGTTACGAGCAATTTCTCCTTTTCCCACAGTGTTTTCAAAAGACTTGTATTGCAGACACGTGAAAACCAGGGCTTGTTTGGGAAAAGGTTAAAGGTTGAATTCCCGATTCTTAACCACTATACAAGCGATGAACAACAATAAAAGTGTTAACCCTTATCCAGCTAAATAAAAGAAATGAAACTTTCAAACCGATAGTATAAACCCAAATTTTCTCATTTCAAATGTATTTTTTGAGGAAAGACATCTCCTTATCGGACAGTGTAGATCCAAGATCAGACTGCACGTTCCGTGCAGTCTGATCTTGATCCACTCTGTCCGCAAAAGGTCAGTGAGTCTCGCTTAACAGCCTAAAAATTAATTTGCAAGTACTTTTTTTCCAATTCTTACCATACTGAGAACAAAATGAGAAGGTTGGGTTTTTTTTGCTAGACAGTACTGAACAAGATCAGACAGCAGAGAACTATGCAATAATTTCGAAAAAAAAATATTTCTGTCTAGACCTGAAATTGCTACCCATGTTTTGTTTACTGACTATTAACATGTGTTACATTTAGCCAACGGTTTTAGCGATAAGCAACGTCTGAGGCAGTGGAATTTACGGTCAAACATAAAACACGGTAAAACCATTATTAGTAAGAGACCTGGTCCAAATGTATAATAGTTATCTGTAGAATAATATGATCGGCAATTTTCGACACACTTCGTCAATTACTCTCGACATACGCCGAGCATGATCGGTAATACATACGGCATTGCTCGGACTTTTGCGGATGGAATCGGCGGGAAAAGTAAAAAGCACGCAAGAAATACCGATTTTATATACCTTAGGTACAGTTTATTAAACTCTTGGAATGGTTACAAGTTCACGTCAGGTCTTCAGTGCTTCCCTGGTCAGAATGTAGAAAGTTGATTCTAAATCTTGTAAGAAGATATAAATAAAACTCATGCTCTGTTAGTTTTCAGGAAAAAAAAACAGATATTATTATTGCTAACAGGTGATCAGATACGATATCAGGTGATCGTACATTTTTTTATATTAATCTAGTGTCTTTTCATATAAAACTCTGTATCAGTTCATTCAGTGGCACATTCCTCCGTTTGCTACGTGGAAAAGCAGTCAGTGGATTGGGAAGAATATTGTACAAAGTAGTGTTAAAATACACTCCAGGAAAGTATGGATAGTTGCACTGACCGCGGCGGTATAACTAAAATAGTGTCGAAAGTAGACTTAAACACAATACAAACACACAATCAAACACTCAGTTTTATCTAACTCTGTATCAGACGACAAAAAAGACTTGTCCAAATTGAAAGCATTTGTAGAAGACGAATAAAATGTGGATCAAATGATGTGATTTGTCTTTGAAAGAGTAGAAAACATTGTAGGTAACGGAGAAAATGATGGTAACCAGCATTTCCTCCTTTTCCCGCAATGTTTTCACAGGTCCCTTTTCGATTGGTTCGTTAAAACTCGGGAATTTGTGGTCAAGGGTTTATTCTTTAGTAAGACAGCTTGTAAGAAGAAACCTCATGAAATTGCGGTCCGTATTCACCAACCATTCTTAAGAACCTTCTCAGTCTTATTCTCTAGAATTTTCTAAATTTGAACGTAACACAATTTCTGATTGGCTGAACCATTTGGTTTAGCCAATCAGAAATTGTGTTACGCTCAAATTTAAAAAATCTTGGAGAATAAGACAAAGAATGTTCTTAAGAATGGTTTGTGAATACGGACGTTTGTTGTTTACCTCTCTGCCAGACGACAAAACTTTAGTCATGTCCATATCGAACGCATTTGCAGACGACAATTTAAATTTAGCTTGAATAACAGGAACTGCTTTTGGAAGGGTGGAAAATATTGTGTGAAAGGAGAAAATGCTGGTTATTAGCAAATTCTCCTTTATCCACAATGTTTTCAACCATCTCTTTTAATTCCTTTAATTCATAGGATTGTTTGGTGAAAGGTTAATTAAGAGAAGTGGTAAAGAATCGATCGAAGGTAGGGATGGATCAGGTTTAATTGACCTTTTTGAACTTATAGTTGGATATACGTGTACTTTGCTTTCTTCGTCGACGTTTCAAACCACACTCTACATTCAAAGTAATATAACTACAATATATTGGGTATGCCCCTGGGCGAGAAGGGGATGCGGAGGGAGGAGTGCTGAAAACCAAAGTTAGATCGCTTTCACGAGGGAAATTCGAACACAGACTTCCTTGCTTAGGCCTGACGTATTACCAGCGGCCTGATATTTAGACTGTTCCATTTTAATTTTTGATTTTCATTAGCTTAACTCTTTACCAGACGACAAAATTTAAGACTTGTCGAAACTGAAAGCATTTGCAGACGACAAAATAAATGTGACTCAAAAAATTGAAATTTGATTTGGGAAGGAAAGAGAACATTGTGGGAAAAAGAGAAAATGCTGGCTACCAGCATTTTCTACTCTTCCCACAATGTTTTCAAAAGCTTTCTTTCTCAGGGTCGTTAAAATAGGGATTGTGTGGTAAAAGGTTAATTCTGTAGGACTGTATAAGCACAAGGTTAATTTCAATGCCAATTTCAATTCTTTTATTCAAGTATTTAGGCCTCTGGCCCATGTACAATACCTTAATGTACAATTTATATACAGTAAGTGACGTTATCATCGGAAATCAAAGTGAACCTCTTTGACTTGTTATTGGTGTTGCTGGTTTTATTTTGCGTGATCCTATACTGCCATTTTTATTTTGTTTATGAGTTTGATAATATGAACCCTTTATAAGCGGGGCCAATTGTCCCAGCCATGTACATGTAGATGTATACACAAACCGCAAGAACTGTTTCGTCGCCAAGTATCCGTTTACCTCACAATCCCGAGTTATACGGACCCTGAGAAAGAAAGCTTTTGAGAACAACGTGGGAAATTTTCTCCTTTTACTACAATGTTTCTTTTACTCTATGAATGGCAGGCTCCATCATCTTAGCCATCTTTGGTTTGTCGTCTGCAAATGCTTTGAATTTGGATGAATCTAAAATTTTGTCCTGTTGTAAAGAGATACGTATGTACACTCGACCTCTCTCGACGGCTAAAAATACGATCCAATGAAACTTAGAAATGAACCACGCTCTGGCTAAAGGGGGCTTAATGTATCTCCGTGATGCAATATACCACTCAAGCCATCACATAATAATGGATCCATAACAGCCACTTTCTTTGTTAACCCTTTCCCAAACGACAAATTTTGGACTGGTCCAAATTGAAAGAGTTTGCAGACGACAATTTCAAATTTGATGAAAATGGCAGAAAGGTCTCAAAAAGGATAGAAAACACTGTGGGAAAAGGAGAAATTGCTCATTACGAGCAATTTCTCCTTTTCCCACAGTGTTTTCAGAAGACTTGTACTGCAGACACGTGAAAACCAGGGCTTGTTTGGGAAAGGGTTAAACCGACTCAACTATGAGGTAGACTGGTGCTTGAACATCCAGAATATTACTAAGAGAGAAAAGTTTTGGCCCAGGTCAGCCTGCGCGGACTGCGCAGGCTGACCCGAATCGATACTTTTCCGGATGCATTAAGCCCCCTTTTCACAGAGCAAGACCGCCTTTTTTTTTTTTTTTTTTTTTTTGTTTGTTTTGTTTTTTTTTGTTTCTTAATTTTAAAGACATGACTAAGCAAGCGGACAGTATAGATCCAAGATCAGACTGCACACTCTGTGCAGTCAGACCTTGACCTATGCCGTCCGCAAAAGCCCTGATTTTTGCCAACATCGCCGAAAGAGTACAAAGACAGAAATACAGACATAATTATCTTTCTCCGTCTATGATCAAGCACAATAATTCCCTTCTAATATGACCAGCTGGAATCGGAAAATAAAAAAAAAAGTAGAGACCTTCATATAAGGAGAAGGTTTCGTGTCGACGTCTACTTAATTAAAGAGTTGCAGTAAAAATCCCTCTACACACTCATTAGGAACTTTCGTTCTTCAACACTTTACCACACAATCCCGACTTTCAACGACCCTGAGAAAGAGGCCTTTTGAAAACATTGTGGGAAAAAGAGAAAATGCTGGTAACCAGCATTTTCTCCTTTTCCCACAATGTTTTCTATCCTTCCCAAAAACAAATTTCAGTTTTTGGGTCACATTTATTTTGTCGTCTGCAAATGCTTTCAATTTGGACTTGCCTAAAATATTGTCGTGTGGTGAAGAGTTAAGAGTTAAGACCTGTTATTTCCATTCACATTGTCCTTCGGGGTTTTAATCTTATTATTATTATATTTTTTTTCTCTGTCATTGGGCAATGTGCATATGCCTGTCTTTATCTTAGTGAAATTTGATGTTCTGTTCTAATATTCCTTGATTGAAAAAAAAGAGAAAGAAAATGTAGGTGGTTTTTTTATAAATCAAAAAAAAAAACCAGACAGTTCTTCCTTTAAGGAAAACCTCAGATGTTTGCGCTGATATTTCGTTATTTTGTCTATATTGAAAAACAACAAATGTCTTTTTTTTTTCAAAAATGAACCATACTCTGTGAAAAGGGGGCTTAATGCATCTGCGAAAAGTGTCGACTCAGGTCAGCGTGCACAGACCGCGCAGGCTGACCTGAACCAAAACGTTTCGCTATAGATCAGTTTTTTTTTTTTCCGTATGTCCAAGGATCATTCTACTTCATGATTCAGTCGGTTGTTAAAAAAAAGTGGCTATTATGGATCCATATTTATGTGGTGGCTTAATTGGCACAACACGGAGATGCATTAAGCCCCCTTTCGTCAGAGCAAGCCTCAAATATCAGACGGCGTTAGAGGTACTGAAATATGAATAGTTGAAACTCTTTCGTGGTTCCATATAAAGAAAAATAATGAAAAAGTAAGTCCCACCAACACTTTCCTGTTTTTTCCTCATTGTTTAACAAATTGTTGCAAGTCGAAAATTTCAATTAGATATGAGCCATGCTCTGTGAAAAAGGGGTCGTCTTAATGCATCTGCGAAAAGTATCGACCCAGGTCAGCCTGCGCAGTACGCGCAGGCTGACCTGGGCCGAAACTTTTCGCTATGGGTCAATTTTCTGTATGTTCAAGGACAGGTCTACCTCAAGATTAAGTCGGTTGTCAAAAAAAAAAGTGACCATAATTGATCCATAATCATGTGATGGCTTTATTTGTATCTTGCATTACGGGAATGCATTAAGCCACCTTTCGTCAGAGCATAACTCATATGTGTTTCAAGATTAGATGGTAATCAACATCATTGTTGCAAAAGAAAGCTGTGCTGCTAAAAGGTGTGTCCGAAAGTGCTAGTCAACTGTACAATAATGGGTAGATGGGTAACACATACAAACATTTAATTTTCAGTTAGTTTGAGCCTGTACTACACAATCCCGATTTTCAAGGATCCTGAGATAGAAAGTTATTGAAAAAATTGTGGGAAAAGGAGAAAATGCTGGTATCCAGCATTTTCTCCTTTTCCCACAATGTTTTCTGCATTTCTTCAAACAAATTTCACTTTCTGACTCACATTTATTATGTCGTCTGTACATGCTTCCAATTTTGACAAGTCTTACGTTTTGTCATCTAGTACTGTATTCAGTCTAGTCAGGGAAATCCAAAAGCGAAATGTCACAAGGACCCTTGTGTATACGTCAAACCAGCATTACGTCCCAATTAGTCGTAATGTTTATTGCCGTCGTATGTTTTAGTTCACCCCGAAGTAGTTTCTTAAATCAAATTATGAGCCGTGATTATTACTTTCTGTCTACAGCCTTGACTGAGCCTCGCCAACTCAGCTAAAATACAGAACATTGGGATAGGGTTTTTTTTTTGTGTGTGGCATTTGTCGAAGAAAATACCACTATGAGATCAATACGGCATTTTGAAAGTCACGTATCTTAGTTTGTGCAAAACCGAAGGAAGTAAACCCAATTAAACTCAATTTTTCTAAGACAAATAAGTGTTTCGATTGCACTCAGATATGAAAATTGCGTATTAAAATAGATTGGATTAGGCTATCGATCATGGAAATACTTCTTTTTTTATCGAAAATAGCATGATCCGCTATAGTCTTCTATTGGCGTAATGATACACACAATCTTTGTTTCCTGACCGCCCAATTCCGTGATTGATCGTCCCAAACCAGTTCGTTCCTGGACTTATTCGTCCCTGGGCTTGTTCGCCAGGACTTGTTCGTCCCACAAGATTGCATGCTACTCTGTTGGATTGTACATGTATATGACTATATAGCTGGTTGACTTTATTTTGAAACTACATGTATTTCTATGGTTAATTTTTCAAATTATTAATTCCACACAATGGCTCCCTTGACAAATGCCACACCAGCCTTTCAACGATTTGATTTTTCATTTTGTTTATGTGGGACAGCAGCTAGTGGCTTGGAAAGACAATACTTATGCTAGGCATCGGTTACCTCCCTACTAGAAAAAAAAAATCAGAACCAGGCACATAAGACGGTTTCAAAAGCTACTTGCATCTACCTATTTATCGTTTACCACACAATCCCGAGTTTCAACGACCCTGAACAAGACGGCCTTTGAAAACATTGTGGGAAAATGAGAAAATGACCGTAATTTGGTCTACAATGTCTGATACGATGGAATTCGTCTAGCGAGAACTTTGAAAGCGCATTTTTATTGTTTTTGTAATTTCTAAATTTTCAATCTATTCTTTAGGCAGTTCAAGGGTTGGTTCGAGAGCGAAGTCAGAAAATAAAGATGAACAAATTGCTGAATGAAGATCCAGGAACGAAAACATTGATATTTGATGATATTTTCTATCTCTAAGATTCTGAAAGAGCAGTTTCTGCATTTGCAAAGATGGGTATAAAAAATTTCCGTTTAATTGACGAAAAAGAAAATACAGACTAGTCAGACTTGAAAGCAAATGCAAATGAAAAGTTAATGGAGCCAAAATGGTGCGGGTTTTTCTTTGTAAGGGTAGAAAACATTGTGGGAAAACGAAAGAATGCTGGTTGCCAGCCTTTTCTCCTTTTGCTTACAATGTTTTCAAAAGCCTCCTTCCCTGAGGCTGTGAGAACACTGGATTGTGTTTGATAAAGGGTTAAAAATCACTAATAAGACTCTAAAAGATTTTACCTCACAATCGACAAATTTTCACCCTTATCCTGCTAAATGAAAGAAATGAAACTTTTAAGCCGAGAGGAAAAAACCCATAAATTTTCCTGTTTCCAAGGTATTTATGGAGGAAAGATACTTCCTTATCGGACAGTGTAGATCTAAGATCAGACTGCACGTTCTGTGCAGTCTGATCTTGATCTACGCTGTCCTCAAAAGGTCAGAGAATCGCGCTTAGCAGCTGAAGGGTTAAACTCAAATTTCTCGAAATTCGTTACTAGTGCATAAAGGTTTCGCTAAAAAATTTCTGCAACCAATATAGACATTATATTATAGTCTTGTCTCTCTCTCTATGTATTTTTTCACGACAAAATAAACGGGAGAGAAAAAAACTCGTAATGCCCTCTTCGAAGCAAATTTAGCATTTCATGCATAAAAATGCAAATGGGAAGGCTGAAACAGATCAAGTTTTGGGGGGAGAACAACGAGACGGGATAGAAAGGAAGCAACGGTCCATCAGAAAACAAGTACCCTCCGCACTGATTTGTCAATGGACGTTTTCTCTATACGAAACGACACTTTTTAGACTCGAATCAAATGTGTCTCAAATTGTATGATTTGTATTTAAAACGGGAGAACATTGTGGGAAAAGTAAGCAACGATCCACCAGAAAAAAGCACCCCCGTACTGATTTGTGAATGCATTTTCCTATTTACAAAAAGCCACTTTTTAGACATGTTTATTTCAAAATCATTTTCCGAAATCAAATTAAATGTGGCTAAGATGATTTGATTTGTATTCAAAAAGGTAGAACATCGTGGTAAAAGTAGTCAACGGTGCACCAGAAAAAAGTTTCCCCGCACTGATTTGTCAATGGATTTTCTCTCTTTACCAAACATCACATTTTAGACTTGTCCGGATTAAAAACAACTGCAGACGACGAATTACATATGACTGAAGTGATGTGATTCCTATATAACGGTTCGAAACATCGTGGAAAAAGGAGAAAATGCTGATTACCAGCATTTTCTCCTTTTCCCACGATGTTTTCTAAACCTGACTTCTTCAGGGTCATAAAAAGACGGAACCGTTTTGTACAGGGTTGAAGACAACTTGGAGTTGAGCGCGGGTGGTAATAATTATGGTGAGACCGTAACGATCCCTAACTATAGCAGGTCTGTAATGCTAGTCTTGCTCGAAGAAATTTTAAGCAGAAATTACAAGGTTCCTTATGTGGGACTCAAACTTTAAATCTTTCATCTTTATTGCTCCAACGAAGCAGATTGAACCTCTTATTAGAACTTTTTCCTTTATTTTTCATTAGATTTACATTTTTTTCCGTGTTTTAAAAGGATCGATTGAAGACAAAGCGTGTTCATTCCAGAATCAGATTTAATTAAAACAGACAGGCAAGTATTTTTGCATTTAGATTATCTGTGAATCTGTACTTTTTAAAACACCATAAGTAAAATGTGTAACATAATACTAGCAATAAAATGGTAAAATGATAATGGAATAAAAATTGAGACTATCGTTGCCAAACGTAACTCTTTTTTTTTTTTCACAAACGATTAGTTTATGGCAGTCTATAGCAATATCAGCTGTCTGCAAAAACACATTGCATTATAATCTAGTATCTGATTCAAATCAGTGGTAAATGCGGTCACCATTTTCACCTTTGCCAACATCAGCATCGACGCCCCAATAACCTCTGAACTCTTTCAAGTCAACATACAACAGAACACAAGCCACCTGGGAATCAACAATACGGCAAGTGTAGCCAAGCCATCTTCTGATGCCGTCAAGTGCGCTGAATATAAAAATTTTCCCAATTCCTTGGTGCCCGTCTTGGTTTCGTGACGCGGTCTCATATTCTATGCATCGTTGCTTTATCTTTTTGCCTATCTCTGTAACAGATCTTACCACAGGGGCTTAACGTGTTAGCATTCGGTTTCCAGTCGACCCTTGTCGTCAAGCAATGAATTAAGATCGACGATACATACCAATTATGCATATATTAAAGACATTTCTTGAACAACGGCTTTTACTAACTCAGACCAACGAACTCTTGCTTCTTTCTGCAGTGTACCATACTGCACGAGATAAGAAGTCGAGGTTCGAAAAAACTCAGATAAACTTTAGTTTTGTTCATGAGTATATTCGAAATAGTTGTAGCCGTCAATAGAGAAAATACATTAATCAATGGATAATATGTTTCCCGTATTCTTACATATTTATTTCCAATCAAGTGGGTGGTTACCCTTATTTTTTCATGTCCTTGACCCTATTCCCTAGGCTAATTATCCGATTTGATTCCTATCAACCCTAACATCTATCTATGCCACCCGCATTTTACGATAACCCTTGTACAAAACAATTCATTGTTTTAATGACCCTGTGGGAGAAGGCTTTTGAAAACATTGTTGGAAAAGGAGAAAATGCTGGTAACAAGCATTTTCTCCTTTTCACGAAATGTTTTCCACTTTACCAACAACAAATTTCGTCATTTTAGCTACAGTTTAATGGTTGTCTGCAAGTTGGACGAGGCTAGAATTTTGTTGTCTGTTTAAGAGTCTAATCGATATGACGTAGATAAATGTAATATGACATTTCCTATTCTTTTATTCTTTTCCTTGCCGAATTTAAAAAAAAAAAAGCATCATAAAAACCAATTACCGTTGACGACCAAGTCATCGATTATGACATAAAATGTAACCAACCTTTTGCAGAACAAGATTTGACTACATGGGCATGGAACAATCGATGAATAGATTTTCTTGTTGTCTTGTCAAAAAGGATCCATGTATTTCATTTTCGGTTTGAAGATTTGTTGAAGTCGAATGAAACTGAAGTCTGTAAATACATTGAGACAAAAAGCAAAAATGTTCGATGTACTTAAAGGCATTATACAGCAGAAAAAGTGTACTATTTCTGGTCCACATACGACAACTCATGAATAATGTTTACAGTTATTTGAAGATGTGTCTTCTCCTTTCAGAATTCCACCTGAATCTTGATTACTTCGGGTCAGTTTAGCTCAATGCCCGGGAAACATGGTGGCAAATAGCATAGTGATGTAATATACTCATTGGCTATTCACATGGCTCAAACCGGAAACTGCGGAATGATGACCGTTTCTGGTCGGCATTCAACGACTGAAAAATCAGACGTTTTCTTCAAAGCATTGTGGCGAGAGGAGTATTTGCTATATACATGAAATTATCTGACAATTTTTTGCGATATAAGCTATATCTTGTTTTAAATCCCTCTGTAACCTGAGAACATATATGATCGGAGCTGTGGCAAAAAGGGGTTCATGCATGCTCATGATGCATTTTCCAAGCAACTCATCACGTAAAGACGGATCTATAAAATACAGTTTGTCTAACAACCGACTGAATCGTGAGAAAGAATGGTTCTTTGACATGCAGAAAATTTGCCAAATGCAAAAAGTTTCGACTCAGATCAGTATGCACGGAATGCACAGGCTGACCTGGGTCGATGCTTTTTTTTTTTTTTTTTTTTTTTGGCAGTTGCATTAAACCCCCTTTTCACAGACCATGGCTCATGTGTATATAACGGAATCATGTGAGGCTGAAGACTTCGAAACTGCCGTTGAAAAGAGCATAATAACACCATGGACTCGTTTCAAGTTCTCTTTGGTCAAACCGGAAACAGTAGAAATGTTAGTGTTCCTGGTGCATGAAGAACAACCAATAAATTCGTTGAATGATTATCTGAATGTATACATAGTTTATCTTCTTTTTTTAAACTTTCAGCGTATGTAGATAAACTCGAGCAAAGCGAGGCTTTTGGGCTAAGACGAAAATGTGACAAAGGGCAAGATCGCCATCATATGCGAAATGAGACCATTGGACATTTGCGTAAAGTGTCGTCCCGCATTAGCCTGCGCTGTCCGCGCAGGCTAATTCGAGGCGGCACTTTACGACTACCTAAGATTTTATCATACGGTAGACTTTCGAGAAACAGAAAATCGCACAAAAACTGGAAGTGTCGTCTCGGATTAGTCACAGACTGCACAGGCTGTTCTGGGACAACACACTTTTACGCATATGTCCGAAGGCACCTTTTCGTGTGTTGTACGCCATATGACATTTATACTGTTGAAAGCTGACATAAACCTTCATCCAAACATTTGAGCCATGCTCTGTGTGAAAGGAGGTTTAATGCATCTGCAAAAAGTATAGGCCTATGTCAGTCTGTACAGTCCGCGTTAGCTAACCTGTGTCGATTTTTTTTTATTTGGGCTTTTGTTTAACTCTGTGCATTTGTTAGAGCCAGTCTGCAAAAAGTATAGGCCTATGTCAGTCTGTACAGTCCGCGTTAGCTAATCTGTGTCGATGTTTTTTCTTTGGGCTTTTGTTAAACTCTGTGCATTTGTTAGAGCCAGTCTGCAAAAAGTGTAGGCCTATGTCAGTCTGTACAGTCCGCGTTAGCTAACCTGTGTCGATTATTTTTCTTTGGGCTTTTGTTAAACTCTGTGCATTTGTTAGAACCAGTCTGCAAAAAGTATAGGCCTATGTCAGTCTGTACAGTCCGCGTTAGCTAACCTGTGTCGATTATTTTTTCTTTGGGCTTTTGTTAAACTCTGTGCATTTGTTAGAACCAGTCTGCAAAAGGTATAGGCCTATGTCAGTCTGTACAGTCCGTGTAGACTTTTTTTCTTTGGGCTTTTGTTAAACTCTTTGCAGTTGTTAGAACCAGTCTACCTCAGGATTCAGCCAGTTATCAGACAATTGGAATTTATGGGTCCTTAGCAATGCAATGGCTTGTTTGGTATAATGCATCTCGGAGATGCATTAAATTCCTTTTCCCATAGCATGGCTCATCTAAATACTCAAACAACGCTCAAAACAAAGGAAAACCGCTTTGTTGTTGGCGATTCCTGTCGTTCAATTGTTTTTCCTTTAGGTAACCGTTATACGTACTTTTTCGCTTTAATTAACTGGTATACGTAGTTTTAAATCTGTCTGTATTGACCAGGCATATTAATTGCGGTAAAACATGCGAAAAAATAACCGAGAAAAGAGAAGCTCCTGTTTTCAAGAGACACCCCCCCCCCCCCGACTTTAATGCAGGAAAATGAGTTATCACGATGTGATAATGTGATAAGTTTGCTTTTGGACTCCTGCCTTCTCCACAATTTAAAAACAAAAAAAAAAATCCTCTTGCGCAGGTTTTCGTCCTACCTGCTCTTTCCCAGATTTCACTGGCAGTGAAATTTGTATTTTTGTTCTTACAATGCGAACAGAAAAGAACCGATATTTCACCAGACGAGTATAAGTATACTGCATCACATGATGTACACAACAAAGTATTTGTCAAGGTCTCTCTGTCTCTCTTGCTGTCTCTTTCTGTCTCTTTCTCTTGTCTCTCTCTGTTTCTCTCTCTATTAGTTGGCGTGATAATCCTGTATTTGCGTTTAATAACCCTCATGGAAGAGGGCTTTCGAAAAAATCGAAAAATGATGGAATGGAGTAGTTTTCCCATAATGTTTTCTGCCTTTTTAACTCTCACAACAAATGTTATAGACTGGTCTAAATTGAAAGCATTTGCCGACGTACACGTCAAATGTGGCACAAAATAATGAATTTGTATCTGAAAGGCTAGAATACAATTTGGGAAAAGGAGAAATTTCGAGTTACCAGCCTTTTCTCCTTTTCCCTCAACGTTTACAAAAGTCTAATTTCCCAGGATGGTTAAAACTCGGAACTGTCTGATAAAGAGTTATAAAAAGAGAGAGAGAAAAAAAAATACAATTTGGGACAATTTTAATTTGGCGTCTGAAAATGCTCATAGTTTGGTCAAATGTAAAATTTTGTCGCTAGGGAAAGGGTTAAGCATTTGAATGACTTTTAACCCATAAGCTGCTAAGCGCGACTTAAGGACCTGTTGCGGAAGTATAGATCAAGATCAGACTGCGCAGAACGTGCAGTCTGATCTTTGATCTACACTGTCCGACAAGGAGATATTCCCCCCCCCCCCAAAAAAAAAATCCTTTTGAAATAGGAAAAATTAGGTTTATGCTATTGTTTTTGAAAGTTTCATTATTTTTATTTAGCTGGATAAGGGTTAATTATATTCAATCATTTACAGACGAGGATTCTTTTTATTCAACCCTTGATTTACCATGTAATTTTATTGGATTTATCCAGTCATTCATAAAAATACCCAAATAATGAACATTCCCACTGCTGTTTGGTGTAAACTATCTTACAATATATTGGAGAGTGTGGATCCACGATTTGACCGTATGGTCTATGCTATTTACTCTGGGTCTGTACTGTCTGAAAAAAAAAACATATGATATTTCCAAGGACAAGCTAAGTGTTCGCTTGGCTTACTATTATAACTGGCGTGCAACACACGAAAAGGGGCCTTCGGACATATGCGTAAAAGTGTGTCGTCCAAGATCAGCTTGTGCAGTCTGTGACTAATCCAAGACGACACTTCCCGTTTTTGTGCGATTTTCTGTTTCACGAAATTCTACTGTATGAAAAAAATATTATGTAGTCGTAAAGTGACGTCCCGGATTAGCCTGCGCGGACTGCGCAGGCTAATCCGGGACGACATTTTACGCAAATGTCCGAAGGTCTCATTTCGCATGTTGCGGGCCAATTATGATGGCGATCTTGCTCTTTGTCATATTTTCGTCTTAGCCCAAAAGCCTCGCTTCGCTAGAGTTTATCTACATACGCTGAAAGTTTACAAAAAGAAGATAAACTATGTATAACATTCAGATAATCATTAAACGAACTTATCGGTTGTTCTTCATGCACCAGGAAGACTAACATTTTTACTGTCCGAAGACCCCTTTTCGTGTGTTGCACGCCATATTATGAGCGGATATTCAGTCTTGTTCGATTATGACAGCGTGTTCGCTTCCGCCTCAACTCTTAAACTGTGTAATCGATTAGAGTTCCCACTTGTCCGGAACATTATTCCAGGAATGTTCGAAAATCGCACGCTTTCATGTACCGGTAATGATTATCCCTTTTTACCTCCCTTTACTCCTCAAGAAAAAAAAATAGACCTATAATGGATTTTGTTTGATCTCGTATGTTGGCCTAATTTAGTGATGATGTAATGATGGTTTTGGGGGTGGGAACCAATCAATGCATTCTTGCTATAAGATTGGAAGTACTTCTCAAGAACGCTGTTTCCACTCCACTGAAACATTTTTTTTTCCACGTAAAACCGAAGTCTATACAACAACCAGCGTTGAAACATAAATGAGTCATGCTCTGTGAAAAAGGGGCTTTTTGTATCTGCAAACAGTATAGAAGTCCGCGCAGGCTTACCTGGGCCGAAACCTTTTGCTATTTGTCCTTTTTCTGCATGCCAAAGGACCAGTCGGTTGTTAGACAAAATGGATTTTATGGATCCATAATTATATGATGACTTGTTTGGTATCATGCTTCACAGAGATTCATAAAAACCCCTTATCCTTTAACCCTTTCAGCGCCATAAGCGAAAACAGGGACTTTTGCGGACGGCATAGATCAAGATCAGACTGCACAGAACGTGCAGTCTGATCTTTGATCTATACCCTCCGCTTGTTTGGTCATGCCTATATAGTAAAAGTCTTCCGGAGACTCAGTGGATTGTATTTATAACCATGAAAAGAAGCAAAGTTTTTTTATTTGGCGCCGAAAGAGTTAAGCATGGCTCACATAAATGGAACCTCATCCTACAGCTGAATATACAATGCACTAAAAGTCAGAAAGATTTTTTTTTTTTAATCTCCTAGGCTTGACTAAACGAGAGGATGGGGATGGTATGGGTCAAGATCAGACTGCACGCTCTGCGCAGTATGGTCTTGATCTACGCCTCCCGCAAAAGTTCCTATTTCGCCTTTGGCGTCGAAAGGGTTACAGCGGAGTTAAACACCATTCAAACTAACATACAATACTTTAATCGGTACAACTATCGACTGGTGCATTTCTCTGCGGGCATATGTCATTGGAGTCTGCCTTCTTTACCCTTTCCCACTTGGAAGATAATTCTAAGCAGTCGGGACTAGTTTGCACTTTGGCAGTCCCTGAAATGATTATACGCACGCGCCTTCTCAGCACCATCGGCGCCATCTTGGATTGAAAATATGTTTATCCTTGTCTCAAAGCATTACGATTGAGTAGTTTTATATCGGGATATTACGGAGCCCGGTAGGTGTCATGCTCTACACATTTTTTATTTCGAAATAACGAAATCCTAAATCGTTAAAACGAAATACTATTTCGAGAAAACGAAATACTAAATCGTTAAAACGAAATGCTATTTCGAGAAAACGAAATACTAAATCGTTAAAACGAAATGATATTTCGAGAAAACGAATTACTAAATCGTTAAAACGAAATACTATTTCGAGAAAACGAAATACTAAATCGTTTAAACGAAATGCTATTTCGAGAAAACGAAATGCTATTTCGAGAAAACGAAATGGGTATGATCGGAACACTTTGTTGTCATCGTCCGCCATGGCCATGTGAGATGAGTGACTACACAGTCTGTACGATAAGAATTTATTAAATCGGCAACAATTTTCTTTTAAACCTATGGATTTTATGGCCTTTAAGCATTTCGTTTTAACGATTTAGTATTTCGTTTTCTCGAAATAGCATTTCGTTTTCTCGAAATAGAATTTCGTTTTAATGATTTAGTATTTCGTTTTCTCGAAATAGTGTTTCGTTTGAACGATTTAGGATTTCTTTATTTCGAAATAAAAAATGTGTAGAGCATGACACCTACCGGGCTCCGTAGGATATTGACTCGTAAAATGTTGTTCATAACATCATTTTCATCCATATCATAGCAACAGCTCATTTATTCATACAGTATGCCTGGTTTAACCCTTTACCACACAATCCCAAGTTTTAACAACCCAGAAGAAAAAGCCTTTTGAAAACATTGTTGGAAAAGGAGAAAATGCTGGTGACCAGCATTTTCTCCTTTTCCCACAATGTTTTCTACCCTATCAAAGAAAAATTGCACCATTTAGCCACACTGATGGTCGTCTATATATCCTTTCAATTTGGAAAAGGCTAAAATTTTGTCGTCTGGTAAAGAGTTAAGCTATTTCCTTGCTATTTAAACACTCCTGTGTTATACATCACCTGAGTTTATCTTTAACTCTTTCGTTACCACTGACGACATAAAAAAGCTTCTGTGGATAGTGTAGATCAAGATCAGACTGCACATAACCTGCAGTCTGATCTCTGATCTGCAATATCCGCTACTTTATTCAAGATTATGAAGGAACTGTCTCCTCATCTGGCACTGGACTATTGTTTAGTCACTCGTCACAACTCGGCCGATTCCGTACCTACATCTAACCTCGTCCGTATAAAGGAGTCTTCCATTTTAAACTACCAATCACATGATCTTAAACATGGCGGCGCCCCTGTAGATCGCTAAGCAACGACATGAACAACCACGGTGAAGTTATTCAATTCTATCGATCTGTCGATGAAAGCTCCCAACGGAATTGATAAACCACGTTAAAAATTGAATGTACAAACTTTTTGCCGACTGAAATATTCTTAGATAGATAACGATAGAAAATTTACTCGTGTTTTCTTTTTTAAGAGGAGCCTTACAATTTTAATAACGGTAAGGCGGTGTGCTTCCGGAGATGTGCGAAATGTACCGTGTAGGTGCATATCAAGCTACTTGATACAGCCGAGGGATTTGATCGCCGGATCACCCGAGGTATGCCGAATGTTGTTTAGTCTATCGACAAAGTGTAATTTATTTACATGAATTTGGTAGTGTCAACTGTAACATTTGCAGATTTGCTAAAAAGACTGGGTCATGCTCTGGCAAAAAAGGGCTAAATGTGTCTCCCTGATGCGTTATGCCAAGTCAGTCATCCCATAAGTATGGATTCATAAAGTCAATTTTTATAACAACCGACTGATTCATTGGGTTTACTGGTCCATGGACATGCAGAAGATTTGCCTAAAGCAAAGAGTATCGACCCAGGTCAGTCTGCACGGATTGCGCAGACTGACCTGGGTCGATACTTTTTGCAGATGCATTACGCCCCCTTTTTACATAGCATGGCTGAACTGTATTTGAAGGAAAGCGGTTCACAGGTTATTTCCTAAGTCCCTATCTCTGCCTCTTGATCTTTTACGACCTGTGTGAAAATTAATGAATCACAGGTGATTTCAAAATTAAGCACTGAAATTATGCATTTCAAAATCTGTTTTTGCCAGAAGATTTCAGGTGGCACATAGACTAGATCCAACTGCACCGAATGTGCAGTCTGATCTTTGAGGTTCAATTTCTGAAATGGTACCGCAGTCCTAACGTGCAGGCTAAGGGTAGGTGTCACGTGATAAAATTGACCTGGTGACTCAGTTTTCTATATAATCATGGTGTTTATTGCCAACATGAAGCAACTTAAGTACTTAAATTTCTAACCCTTAACCTGCTAAATAAGTGAAATATGGGTTTCAAGTCGAAAGTTAAAAAAGAAATATAAACAGTGTTGCTGTTTCAAAGGTATTTTGGGGTTAAACATATCTCCTTCTCGGACAGTGCATAAGCAATCTCTGGTTTTGTCTAATGCCGTTTACAACATTATTTCATTCATATCACAGCTGTCAATTAACCTATCCATGTGTTCCTCGAATTTCTTTTACGTGTATCTCGCACAAATCTCTTTTACATCAACTGGCTACTTTCCCGTATAAACATCGTGGTTGCAACTTAAAAGACTTCATAACAGTTAGAGTCGCATACAGACAAAACAATGAAAAAGGTCCGTAACGATATCCCTATTTTTAGAAACACTAAGCAACAAATCTGACAATTTTCGGAGGGCGTTCTCTATCGATTTATATCAATATATCAAAACCGCCCGTCACTTTTGCCAGTTACTCGGAAGTAAAGTCGCCCTAAATTATTCCAGAAGTGGAAAAAAGGACACATTCTGTGGAATGTAATAATTTATTGCCAACGGTAGAAAGAAACAAGGGATGACGGATGCATCAATGTTTTTCACGATGCTTTCTTACCCTTTCAGCGCCATAGGCAACAAGACGAAATATTTTCTCGGACGGCATAGATCATGATCAGACTACACAGAAAGTTCAATCTGATCTAAAATCTATATCGTCCTCTTCTTTATACATGCTATAAAGATAAATATCTTTCTGAGTTTCTGTTGCTTGGTTTTTTTGTTTTTTTTTTTTCAGCCCACGAAAGAGGTCATGTTTATAATACATGTATCTATATCTAGCGTTTTAAAACCTCCATTCTATTATTTTTAAATTAGCCGTGCTCTGGCATTAGGGGACCTAATGCATCTCCCACCGTGGATGCATTATACCAAGCATGTAATCATACAACGATGGATCCATTCGATTCATTTTATTTAACAACCGACTGAATCATGGGATATATAGAATGGTCCTTGGGCATGCAGAAAATGTAAGAAAAAAACAAAGAGTTACGACTCAGGGCAGCCTGCACATTCCGCGCAGGCTGCCATGAGTCGATACTTTTCGCATATGCATCAAATCCCCTTTTCATAAAGCAGGGATCATATCTTTCTGAGTTTCAGTATGTTGTTTTTTTTTTTTAAGCCGTCAAAACATGACCTCTTTCATGGACTTGGGTCGATACGTTTTTGCATTTATAGCATTAAACCATGTTTTCACGCAGCATGACTCATTTAAATTTGACCGATTGCGAAACACGTTCAACAACATAGATTAACCATTTAACTACCTTGAGAAATACGGCTTTTGAAAACAGTGTGGGGAAAGGAGAAAATGCTGGTAACCAGCATTTTCTCCCTTTCCCATCATGTTTTCTCTATTTTCAAAAGCAAAGTTATTCATTTTAAAGCCATTTAATTTGTCGTTTGCAAATGCCTTCAAATTGGACATGTCTAATTTTTTTTCTTCTGGTAAAGAGTTAATGAAACAAATAGCCCAAGTCTATATAGCTAATATTGACAGTTTATGACATTTTGACATCGTTCAGTTACCTTACCCATATTAACAGGGTCTTTAGACTGCCTATAGGTTTTCATAATGACGCAGACTGTTTATCAGATAACGACACTTAATTTCAGTGCGATATCCAGTCATTACGAAGTTTCGTATCTTATGTACGTTTGAGACAAAGTTTACGTGACGTCATGTGTCACAGTACCGTATTCCTACGCCCTATTTCCAGATAATGGCCGACATACAAGTACATAAGTCATGCTCTGTAAAAAAGGGGTTTGATGCATCTGCAAAAAGATATCGATCCAGGTCAGCCTGCACAGTCCGCGCAGGCTAACCTGGGTCGAACTTTTTGCTATTTTTCTGCATGTCAAAGGACCAGTCTACCTCATGACTCAATCGGTTGTTATATGGCGTGCAACACATGAAAAGGGGCCTTCGGACGTATGCGTAAAAGTGTGTCGTCCCAGATCAGCCTGTGCAGTCTGTGATTAATCCGAGACGACACTTCCCGTTTTTGTGCGATTTTCTATATCTCACGAAAGTCTACTGTATGAAAAAATCTTAGGTAGTCGTAAGGTGTTGTCCCGGATTAGCCTGCGCGGATTGCGCAGGCTAATCCGGGACAACACTTTACGCAATTGTCCGAAGGCACCTTTTCGTGTGTTGCACGCCATATAGAAAGGATTTTATGGATCTATAACTATGCGATGACTGACTTGGTTTAATGCGTCACGGAGATGCATTAAACCCTATTTTGCCACAGCGTCGCTCATGTATTTCTGTCATGTCAAACTATTATACAGTTGATAATACTGGCAAAGCTAAGATTTGAATTATCGTTAGATTTGAAAAAAAATACGATACTACATTTAGGCTTACTTGGAATTTTCTTTCACTTCGGGTGTTAACTGTGGTCAAAGAACTGCGGTGCCTTACGGTTGAAACTTTCCATACCTATAATTATGTTTGTGTTCGCATATGAATTGTAAAACCGTGAGATAAAGTTATGTAATAGAGACTGGTATTCGTCGGTTTTAATACTAAAAATTAATTAGACTTGTTTAAAACTTTATCTTTTTTTAAGTTGCCAAAGAATTGCCCAGTAACATTTTTTGCCAGACTCATTAAATAGAACTTTATCTCAAAAGTCAAATTATGTCAGATTCCATATATCCCATATCTAATTTAGGAACGTACGTCATTTCCGTCTGACTTGTCCGATTCGATCAAGCGCTCCATGGAAGAACAGTAACGTTCCGTCCACCTTGACTCATTTGATTACACTTGGCTTTCTTCGTTATCGTTTATTCTTATGAAAGTAATAACTATGTCAATCATGGTCAATTGATACTGACAATTTATGACATTGCTTATTTGTTTGATTGTTTGTTTGGCATTCAACGTATTACCATTGTTTCATTTAAATAACGATAAGAGTATTCAAATTCATTTTTCCCTCAACTAACCAGGGTCGATATTGACTAACGATTCTGAATTGCATTCTTAGTCCTATTCTAGATTTAGAAAGTAACTCGATTTCTGATTGGCTAAACAGTTTGGTTTTGCGTCACTTTGAACTTTTAAAATTAACGAAAAACGTTGTTAAGAATTGTTGGTGAATACGGCCCAAGTCTTTCACGTACCATAGTGTCCAAAGACTGAGGGAATAATACTGTTTAAACCCTTAAGCCGCGACTCACTGATCTTTTGCGGACAGTATAGATCAAGATCAGACTGCACAGAACTAGCAGTCTGATCTTGGATCTACATTGTCCGATAAGGAGACATTTTTTCTCCAAAAAAATAAGTTTGATATAGCATTTTTCAGATATTTGCTATCGGCTTGAAAGTTTCATTTGACTTACGTAGCAGGATAAGGGTTAATACTGATAATATCCGAGTGTTGGGATGCTGGCAAGGTGGGACTACCATCACTTAGACTGTTTTTGTGGTCTTTGAAATAACGTAGCTGACCCTTTAACCATTTACCACAAGACAAAATTTTAGCTTCGTTGAAATTGAAAGCATTAGCAGACGACAATGTCAATGTGGCTCAAATGATACAATTTTTCTTTGATAGGGTAGAAAACATTGTGGGAAAAGGAGAAAATGCTGGTTACCAGCATTTTCTCCTTTTCCCACAACGTTTTCAAAAGGCTTCTTTCCCGGGGTCGTTAAAAGTCGACAATTGTGCGGCAAAGGGTTAACCTTTGCCTTTCCGCGGTAGAGGCGGTGTTTCGCAGAAAATCCAGATCATTTGCCTCAAATTTGTGTCAAGAAGCAATGGTTTAATACCCAACAAAGTTGCTGTCACTCAGCTATTATCAGTTGGTTAACGCAATTAACCACATCCGGGATATTTCAGTCAAACTTTCAGACTTCGGGATCCAATTTCAAAACTTTATTTCCCCTTGCTGTCCGAGAATTAGTCACGTGGTAGAGAAACTTGTCACGTCACATTTTCTCTGGCGTCATTCCAGTTTTGTCTTATTCTAATTATCGCACAATTGTTTTGTCTTATCTAAAGATCAGGAATTTCTATGCGTCTTTTAAACCACTACCAAACAGCAACCTGATATGCAAAGTTGATGAAAACATTTTAGGAAAGGTAGAAAGTGCATGTACTTGTGACCAGCATTTTCTCTTTTTCCCACTATGTTTTCTATCATTTCAAATGAAATCACATCACTTGAGCCACATTTGATAATTGTGTCGTCTGCAGATGCTTTCAATTCGAACAGTCTAAAATTTTGTCGTCTGGTAAAGAGTTAACAGAGTTCGACAAAAAAAAAAAAGCTAGGGAATCCTTCAGTGTAGTCTTGATGTATATTGTCCCTAAAAACCCTTCTTTCGCATATCCCTTTCCCACACATTACCAACTGTTAGGGACCCTGAGAAAGAAATCTTTTCGAAAACATTTTGGGAAAAGGAGAAAATGCTGCCAACCAGCATTTTTTTTCCTTTTCCCAATGTCTTTTCTACCCTTTCAAAATATAAATCATCATTTGCGCCATATTGAATTTGTTGTCTGCAAATGCTTTCAATTTGGACAGGTCTAAAATTCTATCGTGTGATAACAATTAACAGAATTAAGCAAAAGAAATGCAGGAATGTTTCAGTCTAATCTCGATCTATGACTTCCTAAGAAGCCTCTGTTTTACCCAGGGACCAGGAAGGGTCCAAGGCCATACATGCTTGCTTGGTAAATAGGCATCTATAAAGTACTTTTTAGTCAAACACTGAACTCTTTACCATACGACAAAATTTCAGCCTTCTCCAAAATGAAAGCATTTGCAGACGACAAATCAAATGTTACCCATAGCACGAAAGCAGTCTTTTCAATGGATGAAAAACATTGTGGGAAAGGAGAAAATGCTGGTTACCAGCATTTTCTCCTTTTCCAACGTTTTTAAAAGCCAGGGTCTCAGCGTCGTTTAAAATCTGGATCGAGTGGTAACGAATTAAACAGAAGAAACGAAACAGGCACAGTTGTTTTTGCAATTAGGTTTACTAGTTAAACCATAATAAACCTAAGTTCAAGGTAAAAGCCTCGAAACAAAAGTTATAAACACAATGTGCTGTCTACAGTATAGGAAGAATGTTGGATGGAGAAAAGTAACGTTTTAACCTTTGTCCTGCTAAAAAAGTGAAATGAAACTTTCAAGCCGATAGTACAAACTGACATGTTGCTATTTCAAAGCTTTTTTTTTTTTTTTTTTGGGGGGGGGGGGTTATATCCTTATCGGACAGTGAAGATCTGTGCAGTCTAATCTTCGATCTACACTGTCCGCAAAAGGTCCTGGGGTCGCGCTTAGCAGCCTAAGGATTAAAGCACTTTACCAAATAATTCCATGTTACAACGCCACTACAGGCAAAGGCCTTTTGAAAACATTGTTTAAAAAAGGAGAAAATGCTGGTATCCAGCATTTTCTCCTTTTCCAACAATGTTTTCGTGTTTTTCATAGTAAGGAAATTGTGACTTCAGCCATATCTAATATGTCATCTGCAAATGCTTTCAGTTTGCATGAGTCTATAATTTTTGTCGTCTGGTATAGAGTCAATATAGGAGATAGAAAAGTGGTGATTTTATTTTCTCTTTACCCTTCATGAAATATCACGTTGATTAAAGGGAGCTATTGAGATTTTTGTAACCTTACCAAACCTAAAAAAAAAATATTACTGAATTCACTAAGGCGATAGCTGGCAAATCATTAGTAAAGAAGAAAGCATAAGAAAGAAAAAAAAAACATTTTTTTCAGCAGTATTTTCTTAATGGGATATGTAACCTTTTCAGGTACTTTTAGAGTTAGCACCAGAGTTTTGCAGAGACTACTGGGCATATCACATGTTCAATAATACGCGTCGGTATCTAGGATTCGCATCCAAATCATTATGATGACGTCATATCTGATGGAATAAAATAGACAGAGCAACCCCGAAAAAATGAAATTCCTTTTATTTAACACAAAACATTCGACCCTTTTACTGAATGTAACAGTACAGTTTATACAACTGCAAAACGAATTAGATCTAGGTATATTTACCGGTGTTTTAGAAGTAATTTTGATTCACTGAATAAAAGCCAATTTGGCCCCTTTAATAAACCTGGGGATAGAGTTTTCGATAACGTCCTTGAAAAAGGAGAAGATGCTGTCCAGCAGCATTTTCTCTTTCTCTCGCGATCTTTCTTTTCCCCCTTTCACTCGCAAAGTTCCCGCAACCGGTAAAAATATGATTTTTAAGCCAGAATTAAAGTTGGCAACGTTTATTCTGTTTTTTTTTTTTTTTTCACCTACAGGAATCTTGACAGAGAGCAATTTAACAACTTGTCAGACTCATAGTAATACCTGACGTTATAACTTCCCTTTCCCAAACGACAAATTTTGGACTGGTCCAAATTGAAAGAGTTTGCAGACGACAATTTTAAATTTGATGAAAATGGCAGAAAGGTCTCAAAAAGGGTAGAAAACACTGTGGGAAAAGGAGAAAAGGCTCGTTAGAAGCAATTTCTCCTTTTCCCACAGTGTTTTCAAAAGACTTGTACTGCAGACACGTGAAAACCAGGGCTTGTTTGGGAAAGGGTTAAGAGTGCTATGAACTAAACTGTCATGCAATTTGTTCCCCAACTTGTTTACGTTTGCGGGCCTTTAAATGTGGCTCTAATGGAGGAAATTGGGTATAAAACATTGTGAGAAAAGGAAGGCTGGTTAACAGCACTTTGTCCTTTTCCGATAATGCTCTTTTTTAAATCTCTCTTCGTCATGTTTGTTAAAGCTCGAGATTGTGCGGTAAATGATTGATATAGAAAGAATTTTCCAAGGAAGTTCCGAAGGATTTTGCCTCTAGAAAATTGTTTTTCAATCATAAAGATCGATGATGTGGCTTGTAATGAAAAATGTGTGTTAAATCAATCATGCTCTCTTACCTTTGCGCTATCGGTATGTTCAACATGGTTTAACATTACTTTCTCACGTGAGTCAAGAGATAATCCGGTTAACGGACAAGACAAGACGTTTCGCAATCGTAACTTTCTGCACTGAAACATTTTTGGGCGTAGCTGAATACGCTGGCTTTTGACCTACTTCCTGGTATTTATATACTCGAATGAATAAATATCAATTTGCGATTGGTCAAAAACTTGACAATGTTAAATCTGCGGGTCCCTGCAAGCCTACTTGCGGGCACATTTACGACAATAATACATGAGCATTGCTACTTCAAATCGATACCTCAGGTCTTTATTCACACCATAGCCAATACATGTGATAAGGGATAAATATTTCCTTGTACTAATTGGTAATTTAATTTTCTAAGTGTAACCCTATAACCCACTGGCTATAGTATGTCTACACATATTTTCAGAAGCGTCAATTTTTTTAGCACTCGTTCCTTTTTCATCGATGATTTAGATAAAGACAAACTCGTGAAAAAAAACTTCACTTTTGAACACTATGCGAAACAATGTGGAAAAAGAAGCAATTGCTGGCGAGGTTACTCTTCATTGTTTCTCCTCAGATTCAACAAAAAGGACTTCCAGTATTCAAATTCCAGTACCTCTTACGTTTTCTGTCAGTTTTAAAATCTTTCTTGCTATATTTGCTTATGAAACATGGCTAAGATAAGGGAAGAAAAATATGAATTGCATTCTTAGAGATACATCCTTACAGCCAGAGAAAAATACGCAGTTAAACCTTGAAAGTTTGTAGAATGGCTCAGAATTTGGTCGACTGTATAAACATACATAAATTACCGATATATATATGGTGTAAGGAATAGACAAACTCAAGTGGTTTGTCCTCATTTTGAACTGGAAACGACAACAGTGATTTCTTTGAAGGTTGCCGAAAAAAGAAAAGCATTCTCTATTTGTCGTAATCTGTGCAACCTTGCAGCCGCCAGGGGCAACTTTTGGCATGAAGATACAAAAATGATTATAGTATATTAAAATGAGCCATGCTTTGTGAAAAGGGGACTTAATGCATCTGCGAAAAGTATCGGCTCAAATCAGCGTGCGCAGTCCGCGCAGACAGACCTGGGCCGAAACTTTTCGCTGTTGCTCAATTTTCTGTATGTCAAAGAACCAGTCTACCTTATTATACAGTCGTTTGTTAGACATTATAAATTTTATGGATCCTTAATTATGTAATGTCTTGCTTGGTATAATGCATTACAGAGAATAACAATCAAAACGCACCCTAGAATGGTGGTTGAATAAGGGCCAGGTTTGAAATAAAAGAAAAAAAGTTACATGTTTACTCAAATGGAATAACGTTTCGAAAACTTCCAGTTCGTTACTTAGCAGAAGTAGCACTTAGTCTATGAGGCAGAAAAGGAAATTCTCATGAACGAAAACACCTCATAAAATTCAATGGTGGGAAAAAAAGGCTCCCTTGGGACTTCGAGTGGATTCATTCCGTTCCAAATGGGGGAAAAAAGCGAGTCACAGTGGATGCACTGGCCGCATACAAACGATAGAATAACAGTGTATGTAATCAAAGAAAAAGCATTGATCTCCGTCTAGCATATAGCAATGTCCAATAATTATATTATTATAGCTTAATTCTAGTCGGGATAACAGCTTCTATAGTCTCTCGCTCGTAAAATGTTCGCCCTGGCGTCATAAAACGAGGTTTGATTAATCCTTCACCTAACGGCCCCGTGTTTGTTCGACCCCGAACTGAAGGTTTATGGAAACAATTGTGGGCAAAGGAGAAAATGCTGGTAACCAGCATTTTCTCCTTTGCCCACAATGTTTTTGCACCTTTTCAGAGATAAGAAATATTTGATTTATCGCCTGAAAATGTTTTCAGTATGGAAAAGTCTATTATTTTGTTGTCTGGCTAAGAGTAAGCCCATAGAACACTAAGTAAATGATTAGACGCTTTCGTCTCCGTGACTGTTTGTTTGTATTTTCAACATTATTTCAGTGATATCGCGGCGGCCATTGCACCCATCTATGCTTTCCTAGGGGTTATATTACCAATACATCTCACTATATACTATCCAAACCACAGTCTGCTTTCCCCAAATAAACATTGTCGAAACAATACTCGGCGGTGAGAAGGGAGTGAATCCTGCCGCAATGACTATCATCCTTTCTTCTCAATGTAAAGAGAGATAACGAATATACAGATTCTGCCGTTTGTTTTTCTTTATCAAAAACTTACAAAATAACGGACAGCGTGGATCCAAGATCAGACTGCACGTTCTGTGCAGTCTGATCTTGATCTACACAGTCCGCAAAAGTATATGATGCTGTCCTCATGGTGTCGGACGGGAGAAGTGTGAATAGACCGATTGCTTTTGTATTCCCTGACAGTGGAATAATGTGATCGGTTGTGTCTGTCACTTTCGTTCCGCAGATCTTTCTTTCTTTCTTTCTTTCAGTCTGTCCTTCGTTTTGTGTCCTTGAAGTTCTTTACCCGTTCACAACCTTTTTTAGTCTGTCCGTCTGTCCGTCCGACCGTCCGTCTGTCTGTCTGTCTGTCTGTCTGTGAGCTTACTGAGCTCTCTGCCTTACCAAATAATAGCATTTATATCGTTACTTATGTAAATTATTAATGATAAATTTCTTTGTGATAATTGAAAAGCCATAAACATCATATTATAACACTATTACTTAAGACTAAAAGGTAAGACTATTTCAGGACTCCCAGTCGCAAACATGCAAACTATGTGAGGCCACCTTGTTTCTATAATTTAACGAAGAATAAAAATGTGTAATTATGAGGTCCCAACCTGTTGTTCATTTCGACCTACAACAGCTAGAATTTTTCCAAGTCATAAAGGATAGAACAGTGAACCGTTATGGGACCACCTACGCCTTCCCTACCAGAAAGGAACCATGCATTAGCATAGAGGGAGTCGTTTGTTTCACCAGCCATTCTAAAATGCATTCGGAGTCTAATTCCATATTTTAGAAGTAAAGTAATAACACCCCCCACCTACGAAGTAGAGAGAGTATACTGGTTTCACCATATCTGTCTGTCTCTTCGTCCGTCCGTCAATCCGTCTGTCTGCAGATTTTTTCGGTTCCGTGCTCTAACTCACAAGCCGTTTGACCTAGATCCCTGAAACTTAATACAAGTGTTACTCATGACCCAAGAAAGTGCCCTATTGGTTTTGGGTTATATGGTTCAAACGTCAAGGTCACAGGTGAACTTTGTTTGAAAATCGTGTCCGTGCTCTAACTCAATAGCTGTTTGACCTAGGACCCTGAAACTTAATACAGGTGTTACTCACGACCCAAGAAAGTGCCCTTTTGGTTTTGGGTCATATGGGTCAAAGGCCAAGGTCACAGGTGAACTTTGTTTGAAAATCGTGTCCGTGCTCTAATCCAATAGCTGTTTGACATAGGACCCCGAAACTTTATACAATTGTTGCTCATGACCCAAAGAAGTGCCCATGGTTTTGGGGTCACATTGATCAAAGGGTAAGGTAACTGGTGATCTTTGTTTTGAAAATCATTTCTGTTTTGTGATTGTGCTGCTTCAGTGACGAGAAGCTGGTGGGGTGTATTTGTCCGCTTTGCGACAGTTCTAGTTTCAGATTACTTTGTAATACAATCTTCTCCAGATAAAAGTATAAGCATGCTTTGGGGTAATAAGAATAAAAAGAAAATTAAGAATTGTTGTTAAATACAACCACGAGGGTGGGCAGGACTTGAGAGATAGAGTTCGATGCTAGTGTCCGTATTCACGAACCATTCTAAATGGCATTCTGAGTCTTCTTGCAGATTTTGAAAGTGACTTACAGTTTTACTAGATAAACCATTTGGTTAAGCCAATTAGATATTGAGATACGTTAAAATTTAGAAAGTTCTTGACCCTTAGGCTGCTACGCGCGACTCAGGAACCTTTTCCGGACAGTGAAGATCAAAATCAGACTGCACAAATTGTTTAATTTTGGTCGCTATTGGGCCTTTAACGCTGTACAGATTTGAAAGTTTAGACGTTCTGATATTTAAGTTTAGTTATTTATAATTGTTGGAATAGTTGGCAACTGCAAAAAAAGTAACATAATTGTATTATTACATCAGGTGTTGTTTGGATCCGGACTTTAAACTTTTCGGTGCTTAACTTTTTACCATACGACTCAGTTTTAGACTCATCGGTATTGAAAACACTTTGCAGACGACAACGTAATTGAGGTTCAAAGAGTAGGATTTGTCTTAAATGGTGAAAACATTGTGGGAAAAGGAGAAAATGCTGTTAGCAGCATTTTCTACTTTCCCACGATGTTTTCAAAATATTTGTTTAACCTTTATGTCATAAAAAGACTGGATCGGAAGTTATGACGTATTTGAGATGATAGTTTCTAATTTAGTTCACTGTGGCGCAACGTTTTATCATAAAGTACGGATGACTTACATGTGGGCAACACTCTATAAAAAAGGGGACTTAATGTATCCGCAAAAACTATCGATAAAGGTCAGCCTGCGCAGTCCACGCAGGCTGAAATGAGTCGAAACGTTTTGCTTTTCGTAAATTTTGTGCATGTCCGAGGACCGTTCTACTTCAGGAATCAGCCGGTTGTTAGACAAAATATATTTCATGGATCCATCATTTTGTAATGGCTTGCTTGGTATAATGCATCACGGAGATGCAGCATTAAGCCACCTTTTGCCACAGCATGGCCCGTGTATATGTTAGATAAGTTGGATTTATAAACAAGCGAAGTACAGCAATGAAAGAATGTAAACAAGTACATTGCGTAAATCGTTCGGTTGAAAGCAGGTAAGCTGTTTTTGTTAATACATTTTGGCACACTATGTAAATACAGATTAATCTCTTAATCCTTCGCTACATGTACAATATCAGACCCCCAGATAAGAGGGAGTATTGGTATTCTAAATCCATTATTTCTCTTCCAAACCCTATGCTATGGTACTCATTAGAATCGTCTCGATGAGATGATTCTAATGAGTAGCCATAACATAGGGTTTAGTGGAGAGTGATTAATATTTTTAAATTTGAAATTAAAATCACTCCCTCTATCTGGGGCTCTGCAGTATATATACAAAGTGGTTTCACGACACTCGGGAAAAAAATTGGCATGAAAATCAAAAACAAAAACAGTGGAACCCAACCTTTTGTCCTTTTCTCACAATATTCCTCTACCCTTTGAAAGACAAATCCCGTCGTATGAACCACATTTGACTCATCGACTGCTTGTGTTTTGAATTTTAACATGCCTACTTTTTTGTGGTCCGGGTAACAATTTAATTATTTACTATACACTCTTGTGGGCTTTCGACACTGTGGAAGAACGCTTTTGAAAATATTGCAGGCATTATCACCTTGCCTACATGTACTTTTTTTCATTTATTCTTTTTTGATTTGTCGCAGACAGCTTATGAAATCATTGTGGCAAAAAGAGAAATTCCTTGTAACAAGCAATTTCTTCTTTTCTCACAATGTTTTACCACAATAGAGATGTAAAACTAAAATTAGCTGGGGAGTAAAAGAGTGAATTCTTTACCACATGACAAAATTTTAGAGTGGTCCAAATTGAAATCTTTTTCAGACTTCAAATAAAATGTAACATAAATGACTTTATTTGTATCAGAAAAGGTAGAAAACATTGTGGGAAAAAGGAGAAAATGCTGGTTACCAGCATTTTCTCTTTTTCCCTCAATGTTTTCAAAAGCCTTCTACCTTAAGATCGTTAAAACTCAGGATTGTATGGCAAAGGGTTAACTCTTCACCAGGCAATCCCTGTTCTAACGACCCTTAGGAAGAGGACTTTAGGAAACATTTTTAGAATGGGATGGAGAAAATGCTGATAACCAGCCTTATCTCCTTTTCCCACAATGTTTTCCGAATGTCATCCATCGAGTCACGTTTAATTTTTCGTCTGCAAATGCTTTCAAGTTTTGGGTATCTCAAAATTTTGTCTTGTGGTAATGACTTAACCCTTTCCCAAACAAGCCCTGGTTTTCACGGGTCTGCAGTACAAGTCTTTTGAAAACACTGTGGGAAAAGGAGAAATTGCTCGTAACGAGCAATTTCTCCTTTTCCCACAGTGTTTTCTACCCCTTTTGAGAACTTTCTACCATTTTCATCAAATTTAAAATTGTCATCTGCAAACTCTTTCAATTTGGACCAGTCCAAAATTTGTCGTTTGGGAAAGGATTAATAGAAATAAATTCCGAGGTTCACGCATGACGATCATAAACATCCACCGAACCTTGTAGTCCAGTCGACAACGTACAGGGGTGAAACCAAGGAGTCGTTGATTCGAAATTCAAGCAATTTATTTCGGAGGATTGATGATATTCATCTCTACAGGAATCATACCTCTTTCACCTCTGATCGTTTTTTCGACGATTGTCATGTGGGAAAGCAGTCAGTAGCTTGCAAAGTACTGGTGAAAATGAAGCTCTAGGCAAGCATGGATTGATTAACTGGCCGCCCAGACAGACATGAAATAATGTAGAAAACGGCGCTAAACACCATACAATCGACAACTGAAATAGAGAACATTTCATCCTTGAAAAGGTTGTAGCTCTAAACTTGGTTGCAGAGGTATTCATTAGCCCTCAGTAACCAAACGACAAAATTCTTTGTTTGTCCAATTTCAAAGCATTTGCAGACGACAAGCCAAATGTGACTCACATGATAGAATCTGTGGGTGAAATGACAGAAAACATTGGGGAAAAGGAGAAAATGCTGGTAAGCAGCATTTTCTCCTTTTCCCACAATGTTTTCAAAAGACTTATACCCCGTGGTCGTTAAGACTCGGAATTTATATGGTAACTGATTAAACGTGAAGAGATGATTTTCTGAGATACATGTATGGCTATGATAAATCATCAGTCTTGTTCAATCATTTAACACACAATCCTTAGTTTTAATGACCTTGAAGAGGGTAGCTTTCAAAATCAGTGTGGGAAATGGAGAAAATGCTAGTAACCAGCATTCTTTCCTTTTCCCGCAACGTTTTCCACCTTATCAAAGACACATTCCGTCATCTAAGTCACATTCATGTTGTCGTCTGCAAATGCTTTGAGTTTGGACTGGTCTGAAATTTTGTCGTTTGGTAAAGAGTTCAACGTGTATAGATGACTCTGTGATACATGCATGACTGTTATAAATCATCGAATAAGCATTCCTGTTTAATCCTATACTCTTTCAGCGCTAAATACTTGTGTATACTCGACATAATTTATTATTTCGACAGCTGAGAAAACAGCCCACTGAAACTCAGAACATTATTCATTCTTATGGACTTGACTGTACAAACGGACGCTTTAGATCGAAGTTCAGACTGCACTTTCTGTGCAGTCTGGGTCTGTAGTCACCAACCATTCTTAAGAATATTCTTCCGTCTTATTCTCCAAGATTTTCTACATTTGAAAGTAACACAATTTCTGATTGGCTAAACCATTTGGTTTATCCAATCAGGAGTTGTGTTACTTTCAAATGTAGAAAATTCTGGAGAACAAGACAAAGAACGTTCTTAAGAATGGTTGGTGAATACAGACCCTGATCTTTATCTATGTCATCCGCAAAGTGTCTATTTTTGCCTATGTCGCTGAGTGGATTAAACTGCAAACTTGATTAGATAAACTTTCATGTAATAAAAGTTTTGGAAAAAAACCGAAAAACTGCCATCTTGCAGCTTTTTTTTGGTAGCTTTTAAACTTTTAAATCTCAGTGTGTCGGACAATGTAATCTAAGATTAGACTACACTGTCCGCAAAGGGTCCAAAATTGGCGCTACGCAATCAAAGGGTGTATGTGTCATAGAATATGCAACAGATTAATAAAGCATTAATAACGTTCCTTGTATCGCATACGGTATGATTACTTGACACGCGTATCTGCAGTGAATAATGGAATGAAAAACATCATGGGAACGAATCCATTTGTAGGAGCATCAATTACATCGAAATTCAACTTACTCTTTGCAGTACGTTCACGACGCTATCATTGAAAGCTGTTTAAAAACATCGTAGGAAAAGAAGGAAGCCGGGCATTTTTCGGCGAAGCGGAATATGCTGGCTTTTGACCTACTTTTTTGTTCTAATAATAAATGAATAAACGGAAATTTGCGATTGGTAAAAATGTAGACATGTTTATTTTAAGGGTCCCTGCCTATTTGCGGGCAAGTAATAAATGAATAAACAGAAGTTTGTGACTGGTCAAATATGTAGACACGTTTATTTTAAGGGCCTCCGCCTATTTGCGGGTAAATTTAAGCCGTCTATCTTTTTTAAAAGATGTTTCTTGTTTGCTTTTTGTTAAAATATTTTTTATCCTTTCAAAGATTGAATTAATGGTGTTTATCCTGCTTTCAACACTACTGTAGTTATACCACGGCGACAGATTAATTGTTCACGTATTTCTTGGGTTTCACCAATACCTGGCTAAGGCTTTACCGTGTCTTGCCCAGGGACACTCCCACCCAAAAAAAAAATCCAGTGTTTTGGATAAGGATTGAAATGATTGTAATCGAGGCCTCCAGATTAAGAGTCCCTCAATTTGATACTGGGCCACGCAGGACCCCTACACTTTCAAAGACAAGTATGTTCATTTGAGCCTCGATTTGGTCTTCTCAGCAAAAGCTTCTAACATGGACGGGTCTAAAGATTTGCCGCATAGTATAGTATTGCCACCATTACCACCTGGGTCCGTATTCACAAACTATTCTTAACCCTTAACCTGCTAAATAACTCTTTACCACACGAGAAAAATGCAGACTTGTCCAAATTGGAAGCATTTGCAGACGACGATTTAAATGTGACTCAAACGAGAAAAATTTGTCTTTGATAGGATGGAAAACATTGTGGGAAAATAAGAAAAGGCTGGTTTCCAGCATTTTCTCCTTTTCCCACAATGTTTTGAAAAGGCTTTTTTTTTTTTTTTTTTTCACTCAAGGTCGTTAAAAGTCAGGATTGTGAAGTGAAAGGTTAAAATGAAACTTTCAAGCTGATGGCAAAAACCCAAACGTAGTTATTTCAAAGTAATGGGGGTAGAGAATTATCTCCTTATCGGACAGTGTAAATCCAAGATCAGACTGCACGTTCTGTGCAGTTTGATCTTAATCTACACTGTCGGCAAAAGGTCTGTTAGTCGCGCTTAGCAGCCTAAGGATTAATTACATTTTTAGTCCTGTTCTCCAAGATTTTCTAAATTCGACAGTAAAACAACTTCCGATTGGCTAAACCAAATGGTTTAGCCAATCAGAAGTTGTGTTACTTTCAAATTTAGAAAATTCTGGAGGATAAGACAATGAATGTTCTTAAAGAATGGTTGGTGGATATGGGCCCAGATGATTTTAGGCTTAACCTTTTACCGACAACGAAAACTTTAAGGATGTTGAAATTTGAAGCATTTGCAGACGAGAGATTGAATGTGGTTTTCTCGATTGGGCTTTTTCTTTAGAATGGTTTGAAAAAAAAAAAACATTGCAAAAGAAGAAAATGCTGATAACTAGCATCATCTCCTTTTCTCCAAATGTTTTTACAAACCTTCCTTCTGAGGGTCGTTATTACTAGGGATTACTTAAAAAGAGATGCTTAACCCTTTCCCAAACAAGCCCTGGTTTTCACGTGTCTTTTGAAAACACTGTGGGAAAAGGAGAAATTGCTCGTAACGAGCAATTTCTCCTTTTCCCACAGTGGTTTCTACCCTTTTTGAGAACTTTCTGCCATTTTCATAAAATTTTAAATTGTCGTCTGCAAACTCTTTCAATTTAGACCAGTCCAAAATTTGTCGTTTGGGAAAGGGTTACTTAAACGAACTTCGGAAGATTTTTTTCTAAAACATTTTGATGAAAAGAAGAAAATACTGATAAGAAGCATTCTCCTTCTTTTCCTCCCTTAATTTTTTCTACTCTTTGACAAATCCCACCATTTATCTATTTATTTTATGGGGTTTAACGCCGTTAACAACATTGTTCTAGTTATATCGCGGCGGCCAGTGCACCTGCCCATGCTTTCCTGGAGTTTCTTTAACTAGTGCTAAGCACAATATTCTTTCCAAGCCACTGGCTACTTTCCCACCATCGTCGAAACAATGGCTAGTAACCACGTCATTTCGGCTGCATTAGATTTGTCGTCTGCAAATGCTTTCAGATCAGACTAGTCTAAAATTGTAGTTTTCCGGGAGAGAGTTAAATCGCTATAATTATAACCTCCAGAAAATACTTTTAGTTTAACGACAGACAAGAAAGAAACCGAAATCGGGAGGATAACGCTTTGAGTATGTCTAACGATTAAATCTAACAGGCAATGATTTAGAATTCCCTGGAATTAAAGACGTAAATAGCTGTCAAGCTCTCGACACCATGTCAAATTATGACAATTTAAATTGTTCCCCAAGTTCTGGCTTTAAGAAATTACTCCGACATTATGTAGACGTTGAATCTAACACACGTTATGATTTTATCGTCCCCCGGGACATAGAGATGATTTCACATAGATATATTGAATTTTAACCCTAAACCTGTTGAATAAGTCAAATGAAATTTTCAAGCCGATAGTAAAAGCCTCAATGAGCCTATTTCGAACTTATTTAATAGAGAAAAATATCTCCTTATCGGACAGTGTAGATTCAAGATCAGACTGCACGTTCTGTGCAGTCTGATCTTAATCTACACTGTCCGCAGAAGATCATTGAGTTGCGCTTAGCATCCTAAGGGTTAAGGCCTTCCTTTTGAAAGAAAGAGAGATATTGGTCTTTCGGCCTACAACTTGAATGAGAATATTCTGACTTGTCTCTGCTCTTTTTCGTGCACTGAAATATTCTATGAGATATACTGACATTATTTTTTCTTTATCCCTTTACCACACAATTCCCTAGTTTTAGCGATCCTGAGAAAAGCAGCCTTTTGAAAACATTGTGGGAAAAGGAGAAAATGCTGGTAACCAGCATTTTCTCCTTTTCCCGCAATGTTTTCTACCCAAGCAAGGACATATTTCGTCCTTTGAGCCACCTCTAATTTGTCGTCTGCAAATGCTTTCGATTTGAACAAGTCAAGAATTTTGTCGTTTAGTAAGGGGTTAAGGTTTCCTGACCTAACATGTGAGACATCTCAACAAAAATTCTTACTAAAAATATTCTTAAGATAACCCAGGCTTAAGGATTAAGCGTTTTAAATCCGTCGGAAAACTTCTCTGTAAGATATCTAGACCTAAACTGTTCTGTAAAATATCGAGAGAAAAAATCAGTACCGTAAGATATCGGAAACAATCTTTTCTGTAAGATGTCCACACCAAAATTTATTATGCAAGATATCCAGCAAAAACGGTTCTATTAAAAAATAATTCGGACTAAAACGATTTTGTAAAATATTCAGATAATATTGTTCCGGAGCCACTGGCTACTTTCCCGTCGTCGAAAGAATGATCAGCGGTGAGAGAAGAATGATTTCTGTCGCACTGACTGTCATCAATCCTTGGAAAGAGATTCGCCGAGCGAGGGGTTCGAACCAGCGACCGTCTGTTTTCAAGTCCTGAACACTACCGACTGCTCTTTTTTGCGCAGACTTCGCAGGCTGACATGGGTCGATACTGTTTGCATGTATTAAGCCCCATTTCCACAGATCATGACTCAAATACTTATTTATCTTTTTTTCAGGTCTAATTCCAGTGATCACACTTCTTGACAGTACCAACAAAACTCAGTGAAACACAACTTTGAAATTCCAAGGAATTCGCAATGACTTGGATAGTACTTGAATAGATAACAACTGTTGTTATCATAGAGACATATTTCCTTATTACAAAATAAATAAGCGATTATACACTAATTGCAGGTAAGTGCTTTTTATTATGACGTCGTTGTCAGTACTAAGTGATTGATTGATTACTTGATTGACTAACGGCAGGTTATCCTTCGCCATTTCAGCAAACTGTCTTTGTTTATGACATGTACCCAGTACCCTATGTGCTGTATTGTACCATAATGCGCATTTTCTTTTTTGTGGGAGTCTCCCTGGGCAAAACAAATCGGACTTAGTGCTGACGTGAAAAAGGAAACACATGACAAAGTGGACTGTTGCCGTGGGAGCAGAGATAATGTTAATAACAATATGAAAAAATAAATAAATAAATCAGTCAATCAATCAATTGATCAATGGATCGGTTAAACAATCAATCAATCAATCGATAGATCAAACAAAACATCAACCAGGCAATACATCAATCAATGCATCAGTCAATAATACATCGATCAATCAATACATCAGTCGATACATCAATCAATGCATCAATCAATGCATTGATGCATCAATCAACACATCAATCAATCAATACATCAATACATTGATACAATCAATACATCAGTCGATACATCAATCAATACTTCAGTCAATTCATCGATGCATCAATCAACACATCAATCAATCAATACATTAATACATTGATACAATCAATACATCAGTTATCAGCCTAAATCAGCTAATAAATCATATCAATTAACCAACTATTCAACAAAAAAAATTTGCAGTTCAAGTTCTAAGATTTGTCAGCTGATTGGCTAAGATAGAAGCTCTCAACCAATCAAATGGCTAGGCTTGGAATGGAAAACAATAAGAGCAATATTTAGAACAATCGGTAGCATACTGGACTTGAGAGCAGGGGTTCGAATCCCCAGCTCGGCTTATTTCTTTCGGAGGATTGATGGGAGTATTTGCTATAAGACTCATTCCTCAGTCACCTGTGGTCATTGTTTCGATGATGGTTATGTGGAAAACCAGCGAGTGGCCTGAGAAGTAATATTCTGCGAAAGGAAGCTCCAGGAAAGCATGGATAGGTACACTGTCCGCCGCGATATAACAGAAATAATGTTGAAAGGGGCATGAAACACCATACAAACAAACAAAGAAGAATCCGAGCCAGATTCGACGATAATGAACTCGGTGCTAAATTCTCTCGGTTCTCGTGAAACTGAACCTTTAACGCTAAGAACAGTCATATCTGCCTTTTCGGACGGTGAAGATTCAAGATCAGACTGCACAGGATGTGCAGTCTGATCTTTGATCTGCACTGTCCGAAATTCAGTGAAACTTTCCAATTACAAAAAGGCATTCAAATTAGGATATCTTGAACTGTTTTAATGACTGACTCCATCCGTCTATCTAGCTCGGCGTCCAAAGGGGATAACGACAGAAATCAGGAGTAATTATAAACGCGGCTCGCCATATACTTCCATCCGGTCGATCGATCTGGACAAAAAACTCTCCAATATGTCGCCGCTTATTGCATTTTTGTAATTTATAATAGTCTGACCGTTATGGTCTCGAGAGCAAGTGCCAAAAAAAAAAGAAGAGAGGGAGCAGTCAATAGTTGGTAGTAGCTGTACCGGAAACGAAATTTGCGAAATTTGACCTTGAAAGTATATTTGACCTTGGTTCTCAATCAAAGTCTGCTCCTCGCCGACACAGTGCTTACAGTGATGAATTTGTGATCAGGGTCCGTATTTACCAACCATTCTTAGGAGCATTCTTAGTCTTATTCTCAAGAATTTATTAAACTTGAACGTAACACAACTTCTGATTGTGATTGGCTTAACCATTTGGCTGGTAGTTGGCCAATAGTTGGTGGTAGCTTATCGAAAAACGGAATTTGCAAAATTTGACTTTGAAAGGATACTCTTTGACTTTGGTTCTCAAATACATGTAACGTGTGGTCCTCACCGACGCAGTGCTTACATGGATTTGTGATCATTGGTCCGTGTTTACCAACCATTCATAATAATATTCTTAGTTTTTTTTCCTCAAGAATTTTCCAAATTTTCAAAGCAACACAACTTCTGATTGGGTAAACCGTCTGGTTTAGCCAAGCAGAAGTTGTGTTACTTTCAAATTTTGAGAAATCTTGAGAATAAGCATAAGAATGTTCTTCAGGATGGTTGGTGAATACAGACCCTACTATTCCTGGTTCGATGAACCTTGTCACAATGACTATCTTCGATTCTCGGAAAGAAATTGACTGAAGTGAGGATTTGATCCAGCGACCTACTGGTTTCATGCCTAGCAAGACTTAGCAACTGGGCTCGGCTCATTTGAGTAGAGGGAATATTTTTGTTTCGGACGAATGTGGTTTTTTTTTGCTTCGGATTGAAGAGAATTTTACAAATACCGAAAATAAAGCACTATAAAAGATGCATAAGCAAAATTCTCCGACACACATAGAAAATGTGATTGTGCCAAGTCCCGTTGCTTAGTCGGTAAACATACAGGGCTTGAAACCAGGAGAATGACGCCGGTTTGTGTGCCAAATTAAAGTTCCCCCCCTCCCCCAGAATTGATGATAGTCATTGCGACAGTTTTTATTCCGGGGTTCTGCGTGGCTCAATGGTAAAGTGTACGACTCGTGACCTGGAGGTCCTGGGTTCGACCTTACTTGATCCACTGGAATTTTGTGGGGGTTTCCTTGGGCAAGACACTTCAGAGCCCTAGCCTAGTACTGGTGGAACCAAGGAAAGCATGAATATGTGGATTATCGCCGTGATATGACTGAAATAATTTTGAAAGCGACATAAAGCAACATTCAATCAATCAGTTTTTATTCCTCTCTCACGACTGATCATCGTTACGACGATGGTTATGTGGGAAAGCAGCCAGTGACTTGGGGAAAAAATGTGTAATTACTGGTAAAAAAGACTCAGAAGAACATGGATAGGTGCACTGGTAGCAGCAGTAGAATCGAAATAATGTTGAACACGGCGTTAAACACGATGCAACAGAACAACTCTTAGATTCATCCGCCCTCCTCCCCCCCTCTCTCCTCTTTGTGTAAGATATGTATACAAAGCGAATCGAACATCGAAAACAGAAATGCTGTCTTTTGCGTTCACAAAGATGGGCAAAACCTTGAAGAACGTAAAGAAAAAAAAAAACAGAGGCGGTACAGGTCACCGTCGACAAGATGGCCATTACAAGTGTGTTCATTACCGTCCATAAATAGGTTTTTCAGCCTCGTTCTATCGCTGAAAATCGCCACTTGATAACGTTTAATCCCTTCGCCCCTTGTAGACGATTTTTTTTTTTTCGGTATGTGTATCGTAACGCAATAGAGGACTTTGAAAACATTTTGACAGAAGGAGAAATTGCTCTTATTGAGCAACTTCTCCTTTTGTCGAAATGTTTTCATGATTTTTCGGTTTAGTTCAATACGCTGGATTTTTACTTATTTTTTTATATTAGTATACTCGATTGAATGAATAGTAAATTGCGATTGGTCAAAATTGTGGACATGTTTGTTCTGCGGGCCCATGCAGGCGTACTTGCAGGCACATTTATGCCACCAATATACAAGCGTTGCTACCGCTTATCGATGGTCCGGGTGCTTATTCACACTTTAGCAAATGAGTATAATTAAGGAATTATCCTTTTTGTACTAGTTGGTAATTCAGTATTTTTTAAGCGATACCCTTTCAAAACCCATGGCTCTATGTCTATATGAGCCATGCTCTGGCAAAAGGGGCTTAATACATCTCCTTAATGCATTGTACCAACCAAAACATAACCTAACTAGGGATCTGTAGAATCCACTTTGCCCAACAACCAACTGAACCGACTGAGGTAGATTGGTCCTTTGACATGCAGAAATTTGAGCGATAGCAAAAAGTTTCTGTCCAAGTCAGCCTGTGCGGACTGCGCAGGCTGATCTGGGTCGATACTTTCTGCAGATACATTAAGCCCCCCTTTTCACAGAGCATGGCTCATATGTATTTTCTGACAAATTGTTTCAGCAGCAACAGTTTCTGCTCCTTTTCCAACGATAATTTGGATTAACACGTAATGTAATTTGATCTCCAATGTAATTAAAAGTTTCGTTGTTTCTTCTTAACCCTTGGGCTTCTAAGCACGACCCTAAGACCTTTGCGGACAATGTAGATCAAGATCAGACTGCACAAAACGTGCAGTCTAATCTCGGATCCACACTGTCCGTTAAGGAAATATTTTTCCCAAGAAAAAAAAAAAAGTTTGAAGTAGCATTTTTCGGGTATGTACTATCGGCTTGAAAGTTTCATTTAATTCTTTATCACACAATCCCGACTTTTAACGACCCTGAGAAAGAAGCCTTTTGAAAACATTATGGGAAAAGGAGAAAATGCTGGTAACCAGCATTTTCTCCTTTTCCCACAATGTTTTCTACCCTTCCCAAAACAAAGTTAAATTTTTCAATCACATTTATTTTGTCTTCTGCAAATGCTTTCAATTTGGCGTGCAACACACGAAAAGGGGCTTTCGGACATTTGCGTAGTGTTGTCTTGGATTAGCCTGAGCAGTCCGCGCAGGCTAATCCGAGAAAACACTTTACGACTACATAAGATTTTTTCATACAATAGACTTTCGTGAAACAGAAAATCGCACATAAACGGGAAGTATCATCCTGGATCAGTCACAGACTGCACCGGCTGATCTGGGAGGACAAACTTTTCGTGTGTTGCACGCCATTTAGACCAGTCTAAATTTTTGTCGTTTGGGAAAGAGTTAACTTGTTCAGCAGGCTAAGGATTAAATACATGTGGCTGATATAAACACGAATCTGCGCCTGAAAGAGCAACACCAACCCTGCAAGGACCGATAGCTCTCAGAAGCTTCCGTGGGCTTATCGTGCCCTTCAACAGTTTCATTTCCTCAGTAGCTTGTTCCGTTTTCCTGACTTAAAAGCTTTCCTTCCGAGAATTTTAAAGAAACGTGATGGATATAAACTTAATCTGCGTCCGGAACAATAGCAAGTATCCGGAGCTGCAAGTATCGATAGCCCTCAGAAACTTCCGTGGGCTTACCTCCGTTTCCTGTTCTCTTTAGTTTGTTCTATCCTTCTGACGTTCAATCTTTCCTTCTTGGTAGAATTTGAAAGATAAGTGACGGATACAAACGGTACCTGTGCCCGAAACAGCATGTATCGATAGTTCTCAAAAGCTCCCATGGGCTTATCGGGCCCATCTCTACAATTTCATGCCCATCCCCGTTAGCTCATTTGATAGTGCACGGGATTTGAGAACGGGGGAGGTCGCTGGGTTCGAATACCCGGCTCAGACCAATTTCTTTCCGAAGATTGATGGTATTTAACTAGACAGGATTTATTCCTCACTCATCGTTGATCATTATTTCGATAATGGTCATGTGGGAAAGAAGCTAGTGAATTTTGAAAAAATGTCGTACGGAACACAGGTAAAAGAAACTCCAGGAAGCATGGATAGGTGCACCGGCCGCCGCGATATAACTGAAATAATGTTGAAAACGGTAAAATATCATACAATCAATCTACAATATCATTATCTCACTGGTTTGTTCCCTCTCTTTCGACTTCCCACCGTTCCCTCCAGATAGGATTTGACATTCTGACATGCAGCAAGCACTAATTGAATTTAAGCCAGGAAAAGGAAGTCACATCTGCTAGTATTGATAGTCCTCGAAAATTTCGTGAAATGTGGTTTACCTAGCCCTTCTACAATTTCATTTTCCGGCCACATATATGAGCCATGCTCTGGCAAAAGGAGGCTTAAGTGCATCCCCGTGATGCATGATACCAAGCAAGTCATCGCATAATCATGGATCCATAAAATCCATTTTGTCTAACAACCGGCTGAATCATGAGGTAAACAGGTCCTTCGACATCGAGAAAATTTACTTAACGCTTTTCCAAATCATAAAGTATTAGACTCGCCCAAATCGGAAGCATTTGCAGACAACGAAATAAATGTGATGTAAAAATTGAAATGTGTGTTGGAAAAGGTAGAAAACATTGAGGGAAAAGGAGAAAATGCTGGTTACCAGCATTTTCTCCTTTTCCCTCAATGTTTTCAATAGGTTTCTTTCTCAGGGTCGTTAAAAGTCGGAGTTGTGTGGTAAAGGTTTAAAGCAAAAAGTGACGACTGAAGTCAGGCTGTGCAGGCTGCGCAGGTTGAGCTGAATCGACACTTTTTGCAGATGCATTAACCCTTGACCTGCTCTATATCTAAACTGAAACTTTCAAGTCGATAGTAAAAACCCAAATATTGCTATTTCAAAGTTTCAAAGTTATTTGTGGGGAGGGGGAATATCTCCTCATCGGACAGTGGAGATCCAAGATCAGACTGCACGTCCTGTGCAGTCTGATCTTGATCTACACTGTCCGCAAAAGGTTCGTGAGTCGCGCTTAGCAGCTTAAGGGGTAAAGCCCCCCCACCCTCCCGCCCCGTCCCTTTTCACAGAGCGTGGCTCAGATGCAAAACGAACCTGGAACCAAAAGAGGAACTGTGAACAGCAAGTTTCGCCATGCCTCGGAATATTACGTGACTTAACCATTACCGAAAAATCCGGACTTTAACCCTTAAACTGTTAAAGAAATGACACGAAAGTTTTCACTCAACAGTAAATACCCCAAAGATTGCGCTTTCAAAGTTGATTTCACCGGGAAAAAAATACCGTATTGGACAGTGTGGAGCAAAGATCAGACTGCACAGAGGAAGAAGGCTTTTGAAAACATAGTGGGAAAAGGAGAAAATGCTGGTAACCAGCATTTTCTCCTTTTCCCACAATGTTTTATATCCTTTCTGATACAAATCCGATCATTCGAGTATCATTTTATTTGTCGTCTGTAAATGCTTTGAATTTGGAACAGTCTAGAATTTTGTCGTTTGGTAAAGAGTTCAAGACTCTACTCGTACAATTCAATTTTTTCTGCTACTTTATTCCGTTCTTTCGACCCCATTCCCCTCTTATCCCTCCCGGGTAGCATTTTACAGATATGCTATTGATAAGAAAAAATCTGGACCCCAGGCAATAACTCGGAACTACAAGTAGAGTCAGCCCTTAGGAACGTAGGTACGAGAAGTTTTCAAATATGAATGCATCTAAGCACCTAAAATTTGATTCTTCATAGGTTTCACTGAAATTTTTATTTTGTTCCCTCAAAATATTCACCTCCAACAGATATACAAAGTTTCGGTCTCCAGATCCAATCTTTGAAGGCATTTTCATAGTCGTTTTAAGTATACTATGAAAACATCGGACAATTGCAGAAACGAGGTGTTTGCGCTGAACAAATTTTCAACCTGAAAAGAAAATGAAGTCACAAGGGTCAAGGTCAGGTGAATACGGAGGGTGGGGGAGCACAACGACTTTTTCCTGCTTCAGAAAGTCTGGCTTCTCGTACAAAAGTCAATGACTGAAATTGATGGTGTATACATGTTGAAATAGAGTTGACAGAAAATGACAGAAAAATGAAGTCCAGTGTCTTCATAGAGTAACCACAGTTTATCTAAAAAAGACTATGAAAATGCCTTCAAATATTTCAACACTCCTCGTGACTTATCCTCCCACAGTTTTGTTTACCTTCCACTTTGTTCCGTCCACCCAATCCGGACCTACCTCCTCGGTAAGATTTGACAGACATACGACAGACAAGAAACGAATCTGTTTCCAGGAAACCCATAAATAGTTGCATAAATACGAATTGTTACCGCGTATTAATATTGACAGATTCGTCAATAGGACTTGGAGGGAAATCGCGCGCGCAGGAAATTGTAAATATAAACCGCCATAATTGGATGTCAGTCGGGCTCTTTGAATATTTGACCAGCCAGAACTGAATCATAATCAAACGTTGTCGTAAATTCTATTTTCTATAGACCAGCCATGCTCTTTGAAAAGTGCGTTTATTGCATCTGCCAAAAAAACATCGATTCATGTCAGCATGCGCTGTTCACGCAGGCTGACCTGGGTTGAAACTTTCTGCTTTTTATTGTTAATTTTCGAGGAAATATATATGTCCGAGGGCCATGCTACCTCATGTCTATTGTTAGCAAACTGGATTTTATAGATCCATGATAATGCGATGACTTGCTTGGAATCATGCATCACAGAGATACCTTAAGACCCCTTTGCCATGGCATTTCTCAAATGTTAGACAGAATGTAGAAGTTAACATATTTCCCCCTTTTAGACAACATTTTGAAGTTTTTGCAGAGGTTCGTTAGAAAGTTCTACGCTGTCAAAAATTCTATTTTCTACCAGTGTTTGACAGAATGAAGAAGCTAATATATCCCTCCTTCTAGACGCACTTTTAAGGTCTTGCACAGGATCTTTAAGAAATATTGTGGCAAAAGAAGAAATTGCTATGCTAAGGTAAATTCTGTTTTCTATTAATGTTTGACAAAATGTAGAAGTTAAACATTAATCCTTTTAGATGCATTTTTAAGTTCTTGCAAATGATCTTTGAGGAAAACATTGCGGCAAAAGGAGAAATTGCTCGATACGGTCGAAATCTTTTTCAGTCGATATAAATTATCTCAATTTCACAAGAATCTTTTCAATGATGGCAGATGCATATTTGTTTTATTAAAAATTAATGAGTCGACTGAGTCCCTTTCTTTTTACTTACCTCAAAGTTATATAAAATGAAATGAAGAAATATCTTAGATATCAAATTAAGATTTTCGGCGCACGTCGAAAAACCCACCAACAGCAAATATCATTATTACTCTGCACGCTATATTCAGGGTTACGATTTGGTATTTTTACGTGGTCAGAAAATAAGGCGCCCCTTCGGAATGTTTCCTTTATTGTCGAAAAGACTTGACATGGATTAATTTGAAAACTGTTACTGCAAAGCGAAACATCTTAAATAAGAACACCGCATGAGGATGTCTACGCTTGGCAGAATTTGCTTGATTTTCAAGGAAGGTTCAAAGTCGAAAATGGGGCATAATTGATTAAAAAAAACTTTTATGGTTACCTGCCCTTGTTTTATGGGTTCCCCTGGGTTCCCCTTATGATATTTACAACTCGTTCAAGATTGAAGTAAATATCTTCAGCAGTGGTAGAGATATTATAATATGTCATAGTTTTTGCACGACGACGACGACCCTGCCGCCGGCGCCGCCACCGCCGAGCTAAAAATATAGATCAAAAGCACCATTTTCCTAACGGTTCCCCAGTTTCCTTAAATTCGTAGAATTATCTAAAATTCTTTTTTTGTCAGTTATTTGTTAGGCAGCTAAACGTCAAAAGTTATTTTGCAAAATTTGTTTGCGAAAACGAAAAAGATGAAGAAGGAAAAAAATAGATTAGATGATTAAACAAAAGACAAGAAAGTTTTGATTTTTTTTTTTTTAAAGTATAGCATTTGTCAAAAAGAGCACCTATTGCCAGCCCGTCTAGTTGTTGAACTCTAAGTATTGGCATAAAAACGTTAACCACCGATCCTATCAATACCATTTCTTTTAAAGGGGCATTATCATATTTTTTGCTGATAAGCAATTTTTATTCGGCAAAGAATACTGATAAATAATACAAACCATATTTGAAAAAGGGGCTAAATGCACCTCAGTGATGCATTATACCAAGCCAGTCATCTCATAACTATGGATCTATAACAACAATTTTGTCTTATAACCGACTAGATTATTTGGATGCAGAACGTTTACAAAAGCAAAAACTTTTGATTCATGTCAGCCTGCGCGAACTGCGCAGCCTCACATGGTTTGATACTTTTTGTAAATGCATTAAGTCTCCTTTTCACAAAGCATGGCTTTTTTCTGGACGGATACATGATGTAAAAAATGCGAATCTTGCGTTTAAATTGCGGATCGGTCTACTTTCAATCGGTAACTCCAGCTACTCTTACATGTGTGTTTGAGATTATGACGTCATTGTACTGATTTGAATACGGGGGGATCTCGATGCATGTTATTTATCAAATGATATTCCCACAAACACTTTCGAAATTCTGGTGCGAACTCTAAAAATTCCTTTCGAGGATCGGACTACGTAGCCTATTAAAGAAAAACCACTGAAAAATATTTTTCTTACTTTTTTGTCTTTCTTATTTACTGACAGTATGCCAGTTGGTGGCTCACTTAATTCTGTGACGAATCATTTTGAAGTTTGGTGAGATTATTAAAAAATCTGAATGTCCCCCTTTAACTGCACATACATGTATTTGTTACCATTACCAAGATTGCCAGAATAAACCTCTCTGTCACTGACGCGTTTTCATTTTATATTTATAGGTTCATATACATTTTCCCATGGAACAACTTTATTTTGTCTCTCCAAAATCATAAATTATTAAAGAACTTTTCCCCCGAAGTAATACCAGTAATTGCGTAAGTCGATCCATTTTGTGGGTTTTTGCAAGATAAATAAAGATAGAACCAGAGTCTAAATTATTCATGTGATTTAAGGATGGCTCTACATCATTATAGAGAGAAATAAGTATATTGCCTAAATTTTTTAGTGTGGTAATGTTTTTTCGCTGTCGTAGGGCGACCGGAAGACCTTCTGGCGGACCATGTAGATCCAAGATCAGACTGTACATACGTGCAGTCTGATCTTGGCTCTACGTCGTCCCTTCCTTTATGAGCGGTTACGATCCGAAGTCTTTTTATTGCAATAAAAAATGTTCCTTTAATGCTAAGGAAAAAAATATGTACAATTTTTGATGGCCAATGAGTTAGCCATTGTCACCCCATGATACAATCTAAAAGTCGGGTTTGGTTGGTAGGTTGTATAAGGTGTTTGTTCTGTTTTCTCTATCGCGACGACCAGTGCAGCTATACATGCGTTCCTGTAGTTTCTTTTACCAGTATTTCACGACACGTTCTTTCCAAGGCACCGGCTTCTTTTTCTGGTAAGCACCGTCGAAACATTCTGAAGCGGTATATTTAGGTGAAGCGCCGCTTCTTACTTATTTGACCCTGTAGTGAACAAAGAGATTTATTGCGATTATTCGCTTTCTATCGTTCGTTCGTCTGTCTGTCTGATTGTCAGTATATATGTTCGTCCATGAACAAATTCAACGATCTTTTCATCAGAAATTAATGGCCCAATTTGAATCTTAATATCCGGCCGCCATAGCTCTTGGATTTTTCCCCCACTTTCTCAGGTCATGTGACCAACATGGCTGCCAAAGTTTAATGTAGAAATAAGGCATAGAATTCGTCCCCTCCAGACCATGATGGTATATAGTACTGAAACTTGGTATGAGATATCTGTATCAATAGCACTGTCAATACTATTCCTTGAATAGGTGCCACTTAAACTTTGGCATATCTTTAGGGTGATCACACTTCAGTGCTCTACTGTGTCCTATTGATTAACTCTTTCGGCGCCAAATAAACAAACTTTGCTTCTTTTGATGGTTGTAAATACAATCCACTGAGTCTCCGGAAGACTTTTACTATATAGGCATGACCAAACAAGCGGAGGGCATAGATCAAAGATCAGACTGCACGTTCTGTGCAGTCTGATCTTGATCTATGCTGTCCGCAAAAGTCCCTGTTTTCGCCTATGGCGCTGAAAGGGTTAATACGGGGAAAATCGTTAACCCGTTACCATACGATTCCGTGGTCAAACGACCTCGAGAAAGACAGATTTGAAAACATTGTAGGGCAAGAATAAAATGCTGGTAACATGCATTTCCTTCCTTTCAAAGACAAGCCTTATCATGTGAGCCATATCTAATTTGTCGTCAGCAAATGCTTTCAATTCAAACAGAATGTAACCATTTGTCATATGGTAGAGAGCTATTTCTTGGACCGCATGAACCAGAGTTTTGATGATTTATACAAAGGCCTTACGTGTATAACTCGTTATAAGCATGTGCGCATCGTTGAAAGGTGGAATTAGATCGAAGAAATATGCTTTTCGTCACTTTCTCGAATTCAGTCATATCAAGGTGACCCTTTACTTATCCATATAGTGCAATACCACTTTCACCAATACTCGGCCAGGCCTATGAAGTGTTTTGCCTATAGACACTCCAGCGAAAACCGAGTGCTTTAGAAACCATGCGAACCCGGAGCGTCCACGCAGCGAATCCTGAGTCAGACAGAAATACTGCTTGCTCAAGTAGGCATAAATAGGTCCCTTTCTGTACATGTACGCTAAAAGCATCGAAGATCCATCCATTCTTTTTGTCTCCTTTTCAGACATCTTCCAAATAGGAGAACCCCCCCCCCCCCCAACAAACACACACATACATGCAAATAGAAGGTGGAAAGGAAAAATAAAAGTAATTTATCATAACAAAGAAAAATCTTCACTTTTTTGTAAAACTGTTTCTATTAAAGCGGCTGAGAACTTATGTTGTTTATCTATTTTTCAGGACTTGGATCAGCTTTAACAGCAAACATCATGATCTTGGTAAGTTTTGTCAAGATAAATTATTAAACTTTTCTTACATGCCAGATACCAGATACATCTCTCTCTCTCTCGGTGTCTGTCTGTCTGTCTCTTTCTCTCTCTCTCTCTCTCTCTCTGTGACTCCAAATTTACAATTTACATTCAACAAATTTGAAACTGATCTTCAGCAACACTTTCCGTACAACCTACAAATGTAGTATGCAATTGAGATGGGCCTTTTGATACTAGTAAATCTTAGAAGCCGTAAATAAACCTTGCTCTGGCAAAATGGGGTTAAATGCATCTCCCTTATGCATTATCCCAAGCACGTCATCATAATTGGCGTGCAACACACGAAAAGCGGCCTTCGGACAATTGCCTAAGGTGCTGTCCCGGATTAGCCTGCGCAGTCCGCGCAGGCTAATCCGTGACAGCACTTTACGACTGCATAAGATTTTTTCATACAGTAGACTTTCGTGAAACAGAAAATCGCACAAAAACGGGAAGTGTCGTCTCAGATTAGTCACAGACTGCACAGGCTGATCTGGGACGACACACTTTTACGCATATGTTTCCGTGTGTTGCACGCCATATAATAAAAGATTCGTAGATTCAAAGTTGTATGATAACCGACAGAGCCATGAGGTAGCTTGGTCTTTTGAAATGTAGAAAATTTACAGTTAGCAAACGTTTTCAACCCAGGTTAACCTGCGCAGAATGCGCAGGCTGACCTGGGTGGATTTTTTTTTTTTTTTTTTTTTTTTTTTTTTTTTTTGCTATTCATTAAACTCCCTTTTCACAGAGCATGGCTTAAGTATAAAACCAGAAACGGTCGTCTTTCAACTCGTTACCGGAAAGCAAAATTCTAGACCTGTCAAAACTGAAAGCATTTGTAGACTACGCATGAAGTGTAGCCCAAATGGTTTTATGTACTTATGACAGGAAAAAGCATTGCGGGAAAAGCAGAAAATTCTGGTTGCCAGTATTTACTCCTTTTCTGGCTATGTTTTCATCTCTAGGGTCATAAAACACGGGATTGTTTGGTAAATGATGAACTCATGCCCCCCCCCCCCGCCTTTTCTACCCCCCTTCGAGCAAATTTTGCAGCAGGGTGGCGTTGAAAAGATTTTTGTTGTACGTTGATAGTCTTCATGAATTGGCATCAATTTCATATGAGCTATGCTTCGCCAAAAAGGGGGGTTTAATGCATCTGCAAAAAGTAGCATCGACCCCTGTCAGCCTGTGCAGTCCGTGCAGGCTAAGACGGGTCGAAACCTTTTGCTATTGCTGATTTTTCGGCATGTCCAAGGACCATTCTACTTCAAGATTCATCCGGTTGTTAGACAAATGGATTATATGGGTCCATAATTATGCGGTGTCCTTTTACTTTGGTACAATACCTTATAAGATGCATTATGCCATCTTTTCCCTGAGCATTGCAAATAATATTTATCGAAAAGTACTGTAGCTCTCGTTTCGAGCAACTTATCCTTTTGGCGCAAAGTTTTCAATGGTTGGTTGATTGAAGTCGAGAAATGTCTACAGATGGCGACGCGTTAAAAGTACGAGATATTCCGGGTCCCCCGGGGCGGTCTTTTACTCTGATTACAAAATGTACTATACGAAGATTAATATTCTACCCGGAAGCGGAATGACTTTCATTAATGGCTTTTCTATCAGAGTCTTTGACCTTTTTACGCGTTAACGTGATCGAAGAATGTGGTGTCTTAACACACGTGGAGTAATTAAATCTGTGGAACAACCGCTCTGCAGAGGAACAAATTGCCGAGATGATTTTTTTTTTTTTTCTTTCTTAGAGTTAGGCATGGGGATAATGCTTCGAGAACAGTTTTGAAAAAAATATCATACTTGATTGATTTAATTAACAAAAATACGGTGTGGAGAAATAAAGATTTTTGCTTTTTTCTAACTAAAGGGAGGTAATTTCTATCTACATTTTAAGGGAAAAAAATGTAGGCATTTATATCCTCTAATCACGTGACACTTTACCACACGTCCTCGAGTTCAAACGACCCTGGCAAAGAAGGCTTTTGAAAACATTGTGGGATAAGGAGAAAATGCTGCTGATATCCCCCCCCCCCCCCCCCCCCGTAACTGTAAAATACCAACATTTTGGTTTTTACCATCAGCTTGAAAGTTTCATTTAAGTTATTTAGCAGGATTAGGGTTAAAAGCAGGCAATAAAAATTGAGCATCTTCTAGTACAGCAACTGAATCTCTTCGCTACAAATATCTACAATACATTTGTAGAAATGTCCAAATTGCAGCACTTACAGACGATAAGTAAAATGTAGCTTAAAAAACGATATTCACCTTTGAAATGGTAGAAACATAGTATGAAAGAGAGAAATTTCATTTTCTGCCATTCCCAAAGGGGTCCTGCGGGGCTCAGTGGTTGACCTTTAGACCCCGGCTTCGAGCCGCATTGGATCCACTGGGATCTTCATGAGAGTGTTCTGGGCAAGACACCTCAGAGCCCTAGCCTAGTGCTGGTGAAACCCAGGGAATACATAAATATGTAAACTGTCGCCGTGGTATGACACCTTTTAATCAATCAACCCCTTTTCCAGAATGCTTTCAATTCGTTTTCATCTCGGGATCGTTTAAACATGATAGTATGATGATGATGATGTTGATGATGATGATGATTGTGATGAAGATGAAGGGTCCTCCGTTACACTTAGGGCACTGAAACAAAAGAAGTCCTGGATTGATCTCAGCAGGCGGCACAATCCGGCCGGTAGAACCTTGTCCAGGGTCCGTATTCACCAACCGTTCTTAAGAATGTTCTCCGTCTTATTCTCCAAGATTTTCCAGATTTGAAAGTAACACACTTTCTGATTGGCTAAACCAAATGGTTTAGCCAATCAGAAGGTGTGTTACTTACCAAACGACAAAATGTTAGACTAGTCAAAATCGAAAGCATTCGCAGGCGGCAATATAAATGTGACTTATAAATTGAAATTTGTTTGGGGAAGGGTAGAAAACATTGTGGGAAAATGAGAAAATGTTGGCTACCAGCATTTTCTCCATGTCCCACACAGTGGTTAGCGTATTTGACTCGTAACCTGGTGGCTGCCAGTCCGATACCTGGTTGAGGCAAACTTTCTTTCAAGCGATTTTTCGCCTCTCACCTCTGATGCATGTGAGGAAAGTAGTCAGTGGCTTTGGAAAGAAAGTTGTGTCAGTATTGGTGTGAGAAAACCGGGAAAGACATGGGTGCGTCACTGACCGCCATGATATGACCTGAGCTGTTAAAATGGGGTGTGCGACATTTCGTCGAAGACCACGTTCGTCGAAAGCGATCCCTAGCCCTGACCTTTACCCTAACCCAGACAAATTGTGCCTCAAATCTTCCTCCGAGACAGAGCTTTTCATGAAATAAATCTGGGAATTAAACAATCAGCATTTTAAAACATACATGGATTTCAACGAAAAACACTTTCGACGAAATGTCGTGCACCGGTTAAAATGACGTTAAACTCCAATACAAACCGAACAAGCTGTTTTCAAAAGCTTTCTTTCTCTTGGTCGTTAAAAGTAGGGATTGTGCGGTAAACGTCTAAACAAAGGATCAAACAAATAATACGTGTAACCTACTGCACTTGTTACGATCAACACAGAAACAATATTTCACCGTAAAAAATGTAGACCAAGTCTGACAAAGCCCATTTGTAAAGCCAAAATAGATCAGTCACAATGTAAGCTAGCATTTTTACCGATTTCTGGTTTCTAATTTACATGCTCACGTCAAAAGTTATTTGTAAGAAATCCGTAATCAATACAACAGGGATCTATTTTCGTGAACGATTCCCAAAACTTGGCGAAGAATGCGCGGAACAATCTCAGCAATTTAACCCTTATCCTGCTAAATAAGTAAAATGAAACTTTCAAGCCTATAGTAAAAGCCTAAATTTTGCTATTTCAAAGGTACTTTTTCGGAAAAACATATCTCCTTATCGGACAGTGTAGATCCAAGATCAGACTGCACGTTCTGTGCAGTCTGATCTTGATCTACGCTGTCCGCCAAAGGTCAAGGAGTCGGGCTGAGCAGCCTAAGGGTTAAGTCTGTACCAAACGACAGCATTTTAGACTTGTCCAAATTGAAAAGATTTGCAGACGAACAACTTGAATGCGGCTCAAACAATGGGATGTGTCCTTCAAAACGAAAGGAAACATTTCGGGGAAAGGAGAAAATACTGGTTATCAGATTTTTCACCTATTTTTTTTTTCCATAAGGTTTTCAAAAATCTTCTTCTCCGCGGCTTGAAAAAAATGTTTAGCATGCAATAAATGTAAGAATATTTTGTAGTACTGGATAGAGGTATATGTAAGCCGCTCTCTGTGAAAAGGGGATGTCATACGTCCGCATAATTATAGTATCGACTCAGGTAAGCCTGCGCGGATTGCGAAGTATTACTAGTTTTGCGCAAGTCGATCCGTTTTGGGAGTTTTTACAAGATAACTCTAATGGTAGAACACACGTTTAAATATTCATGTGATTTAAGGACATAGTTTTTACTGCTCATCGGCTTGCGCATATTTCTATTTGTAAATTCTATTACATGTATATTCCACTAGGTTAGTTTGACAGGGAGATATATTTTCATCTGTAATATGTCGGTTGCCTTTTAAACATATGGGAATCACAGATGCGGAAGAAAAAAAGGACATTTAGACATGATCGGGATGCCAAATCATGCTAAAGTAGACATTTATTATAAAAGGAGGTAATTCATTATTTCAGTAACTTTTAAAAATGCACTGTATCTCTTAAAAATGTCCCGCTTGATATACTTTTTTTTAAAATTTATTTTAACACAACATAAGATAGCATTGTTTCTGTGCAAATTAAAAAAAAAAAAAATATCTGTCCACTGAAATTGTTTTCATTGCAGAAAATTGATCAGAAAATAAGACTTTGTTGACAAGTAAGAAAATTTCTAATTGCTACTGTAATTCGTCCAGTGCCTTAATTCTTTCTGTTAATCCTTTTTACCATTGGCAAACATCACATTTCCAAGAGTAATCATTTATTGAGCCGTATTTTTACTTTAAAAACCGTTTTTAGATTTGAAATTAAAGCGTATATTCTGTAATTTTGACAAGATTTATCCCCTTAGCAGAACTCTATCTATGTATTTATTCCGCAACATATGATTTTTTTAATATTATTTTTTTTAGTTGGCATAGAATTTATCATCATCTGAGCGAAAGTGAACAAAAAATCTGTCCTTAGGAGGAAAAAACTGTGGCATATGTCCGTAAGGACGGCTCTACATCATTTTGGAGAGGTATAAGTGTATTAAGCTTAAACTTTAATGTATTTTACCCTTGCCGATGCCTTGGACGATCGGGAGACCTTTCGGACGGTGAAAATCCACGATCAGACATTACAGAACCAGCAGTCTGATATTGGCTCTACATCGTCCGCTTCTTTGCTATAAATTACGACCAAAGGTCTCTTTATTTACCATGAAAAAAGTACTTTTAAATCTAAATCTAAATTACCCGTTCCCAAACAAGTTTTGGACTGGTCCAAATTGAAAGAGTTTGCAGACGACAATTCTAAATTTGATGAAAATGGCAGAAAGTTATCAAAAAGGGTAGAAAACACTGTGGGAAAAGGAGAAATTGCTCGTTATGAGCAATTTCTTCTTTTCCCACAGTGTTTTCAAAAGACTTGTACTGCAGACAGGTGAAAACCAGGGCTTGTTTGGGAAAGGGTTAAATCTAAGTATATAGTTCATACGTTTGACATGCAGAAAACTTACAAATAGCAAAAAGTTTCCACACATCTCAGCCGGCACAGTCCGTGCAGGCTGACTTGGATCGATTTTTTTTTTTGGCAATTTGTTAATTTTCTACATTTCAAGCACCATTTAGCAGCCATTCAACATTATTTAAGGCGATAAAAAAGGATCTAGATATATTTTTAACAAAAGAACGTTATCGTTTTTTGTGTCACTTTCATACACATATTTTCATTCACTCTTTACCACACGACACAAATTTAAAATTGTCCAAATTCAAAGCAGACGACATATCAATGGTTGCTCGAATGATGGAACTTAATAGAAACATTGTGATAAAAGGAGAAAATGCTGGTAACCAGCATTTTCTCCTTTTCTCACATTGTTTTTAGAAAACCTCTTTCTCGTGGTCGGTAAAATTCGGGATTGTTTGGTAAAGGGTTAAGTAGGGTGCAACGTGCGTAATGAATGACGTATTACATGGCATAAGTACTTGAACTTTATTTATGCCCTTGTACTGATAGACGGCCCTGGAGGAAGGCTATGTATAATTGTATGCCTATATGTGCCAGGATATGACATGAAAACGGTTTCAAATGCGTTATCATCAATGAAAACTTTTTTACTCCAAACCGATTCGCCTCTAAAATTCTTATTACACAGCAAGAAATATTTTGCCTGCGACTTTTAAGGGGAAAAAAAATAGTTCTGCAAAAAAAAAAAAAATCGCTTGTTGACCTACAAAACATTCTGCTCCGAATAAACAATCTCTGAGATGAAAACAGAACTCTCAAAAAAAGATTGCCGTAATGATTTGTCCGTAGATTTAGAGACATTTGCCCAAGTCTGTTTTATATCATTTTTTTTTTTTCTCCGATCGACCCGATCCTTCAGAAAATCCCAGAAGCCAATACTATTTGGACAAGCCATAATAACTTATTTGTTGTTTCAAAGATCAGTTTCTCCGCCCCGGGACTATTTTTTACGTGCATGCCGATAAATATTGTCCTCTGAAGCTCATCGACATTACCGTGATTACTACAGTTACCCCATTTTGAAATTTTTCAACCGGTGCACTGAAGAATTTCCCTACGTCATTAATTTTACTCTGGTTCTACCCTTCATACCATCAACCCTTTCTGTGTTTGAAAAGAAGAGTTCTTTTGAGGGTATTTGACATAAAGAAAACCTGAGAAACCCAATAGATCTTAGTTCTGCTATAAAATTAATCTAAGTGAGCCGTGCTCTGGCAAAAGCGGGCTTAATGCATCTCCATAATGCATCATACCAAGCAACACATCACCTAATTATGGATCCATAAAATCCACTTTGTCAAACAACCGACTGAATTATATGGTAGAATTATCCGTTAACATGCAGAAAAATTAAAGATAGCTAAAAGTTTCGGCCCTTGTCACCCTGCGCGCACTGCGCAGGCTGACATGGGTCGAAACTTTTCGCAAATGCATTAAGCCCTCCCTTTTACAGAGCATGGCTCACGCGTTTTTATAGACAATAAGTATTTGAAACCTTGAACTAAATGCAATGTACTCTGCCCTTTTCATCTTTATTTTCTTGTTGAGAATCATAAAAAATTATTATGGAAATGTTTACTGACAACGCCGAAAGAATCAAGTTTTCTTTCACTAACTTTAAGTACGAAAGATTATGGGTATGAATTTCTTTCTGTAACGTCAGATATGACGTCATGGTTTGATGAGGTAGTAAGCTCACGAAAACCGATTGAAAACGGGGATGCCAGTATCCGTGAGTAATGATTTTGTCTTCTTTTTATTGTTGGATTAGTTTACTTTTTAGTTATTTTTTCTGAAAGATTCTTTATCATTTGGGAATCGTGTTTATATGCAATATTTCGATTATGTTACGTTGTATTTGGCGTGAGGAGGTTATTTTATTTTTTCAAGCGTTTAGGAATGGGTGGGGTAGATCTATCAGTTGCGGTACCTTGTGTATTGTGGAAACTGTAAATAGAGCTGATTAAAAACATCACCTCTACTGCAGCAAATCATATTACGATTTTCAGGGAAAGTTATTTGTTGATTTATCGAAAGGTGTTTTACGCCATGACTATACCAGCACTAGGCTAGGACATTCAAAGGACCTGCCGGAGGACATAAAAAAAAAACAAAAAAAAAAAAAACAGCACCCCAAGTGAGGATTAAACCCTGGACCTCTTGAGGTCCTCCATCCTCCAAGGGTGGAAGTGAATGTGTTGTATTTGAAACCTATATGTCCAGGTTTGATCGTCACTTCAAGCGCTGTGTTTTTCGTTCTGTGCAGTCTGACCTTGATCTACACCGTCCGCAAAAGGTCAGTGAGTCGCGCTTAGCAGCTTAAGGGTTAAATGCATTTTACTTTTTTCGAGGTCTTTGAGTAATTTTTACGTTGCATTTTTGCTATTTTGTAAAGATGTAATTTCTAATAAGATTTTTCAAGGAATACTCGCCAAGCCCCTGTAGCTCAGTCGGTAGCGTATATGACTTGAGAACAGGAGGTCGCTGGCTCGATCCCCGGCTTGGCCAATTTCTTTCCGAGAATTGATGATAGTTATTTCGACAGGATTCATTCCTCTCTCACCGCTGAACATTTTTTCGACGATTGTTAGGTGGTAAAGCAGCCAGTGGCTTGGAAAGAATATTGTGTCTAATACTGGTACAAGAAATTCCAGGAAAGCATGGATAGGTGCACTGGCCGCAGCGATATGACTGAAATAATGTTGAAAACGGCACCATATAATCAATCAATCAGTCTCAAAGAATACTAAGTAGGACCTACCCATAGAATCTTTGTAGTAAGATTGAATGGTGTTGTACGCCGCTTCCGATATGGCTTCAGCAATATCACGGCGACAGCTTACAACGATATCTTTTGTTTCGCTAGTGCTAGGCTGGGTCTTTCGAAAAACCCGGACTTTTAGTAAAGAAATTTCTTTCGAGGATAATTTTTACGAAAGACAAAAAGGAGGCGAGCGCAATGCAATTCAAGTACATTGGATGTTAACCCCTTAGGCTGCTAAGCGGGATTCACTGACCTTTTGTGGACAGTCTAGATCAAGATCAGACTGCACGTTACGTGCAGTCTGATCTTGGTTCTACACTGTCTGTTAAGAAAGTATCCCCCTTGCCCCAAAATAGCTTTGACCACTTGATATTCTACTTATCGGCTTGAAAGTTTCATTTATTATTGAGCAGCTTAAGGATTAACGAATCTTTCAGCTTCTCTCAGATGATATCTTTTAATATAAACTAAAAGATAATATTGCTCAACTTAATCACTCAAACCTATATTGTGGGAACTCATTAGAATTATCTGGATCAGACTTTTCTAAGAAAGTATCCGCAACATACGTATTTAGCCTATGGGCTGCTAAGCGCAACTCAAGGACTTTTTTGCAGACAGTGTAGATCAAGATCAGACTGCACACAACGTGCAGTCTGATCTGCGATCTAAACTGTCCGATAAGGAGATATATTTCCTCCACGAATACCTTTAAGATATGAAATCTTGGGTTTATACTATCGGTTTGAAAGTTTCATTTCTTTTATTTAGCAGGATAAGGTTTTAAATCGTAAAATATCAAGCCGCTAGAAAAAATCTGAAATAATGTTATTTCAAACTTATTTCAAAGAGAAAAATATCCCCTTATAGGACAGTGTAGATCCAAGATCAGGCTGCACGTTCTGTGCAGTCTGATCTTGATCTACACTGTCCGCAAAAGGTCAGTGAGTGGCACTTAACAGCATAAGGGTTAAGGGAGAAGGTTGCAATGTCTTAAAAAGCAACCCGACCAACAGTGAATTCTAATAAATTGTCAAACCATCACGGAATTGACAATCTGTATAACATATGTCTCCCGTGTGGGGAATCAAATTTTAGAGATCAAAATTTGTAATCTAAACTCAACAGTCCGTGACTTAGGAGGAAAAAAAAAGAAGAAACTTTTCTAACATATATGAGCCATGCTCTGAAAAAGGAGGCTTAATGCTAGTCTTGATTACCTGCCCCTACCACTACGTTATCGGATCAGGCAAAGCGCAATAATGGCGGCCTCCTGGTGTCCTCAAGCGCACCCCTACATGCTTCCATGTTTTCCCCAATTTAATGTGAACCAGTTTGATCAGGTAGTAAAATGAGATCAATTTTGTACAAAAAATACATTAGCGAATCTAAAATGTGCGGTTGGAGTATGGTTTAAATATAAATTCGACTATGAATCGCATTAAAAGTAGCCCTGTTTTCGGACGTTATATAGGTCCATTGACATTTCGCATGTCTGATATGTAGTTTTTCCCGCTAAATAAGAACGACATGTAGAAAAAAATCACTGCCATGTCTTTATTGCAAGCGATCTGTATTGAATTCAGCCTATGATCCGATTTGATCATGTGAAATAAGAATATCCCGTCTCCTCAACATATTACCCACGGGGCCGCCATTATTGCGCTTTGCCTGACGTACTCTTGCAGTAAGGCAGGGTACCAGACTAGCTTAATGCATCTCCGTGATCTATGATACCTATCAGTTCATCACATAATTATAGGTCTATAAAATCAATCCATTTTGTCGAACAACCGACTGAATCCTGAGATAAAATAGTCCTTGGGCATGCGTAAAAATTACCAGAAGCAAAACGTTTCGTCCCAGGTCAGCCTGTGCGATGCTTATAGCTAATACATCAAGCCCCCTTATTACAGAGCATAGCTCATATCTGTAGCGTTTCATTGTAAAGTTCACCATGCGATCTTTTTCGCATTTTTTTTAATGGAAAATGAGATTTAAAAAAAAAAAACGTTTTTATTATCCTTTTTACTCGTAATTTTTCTGAATATTATAATAGATGCATTTATGAAATTGTTGTTGTCAGCAAAGATGATGATGATGATGATTATTATTATTACGCCTAACATATATTTGAGCCATGTTCTGGCAAATAGGGGCTTAATGCATCTCCGTATCTCCGTGATGCTATCACGTAATTATGGATAAAGAATAGTCTCATTTTCAACAACCCACTTAATCCTTATGTAGAATGGTCCTTGGACATACGAAAAAAAACAAAAAAAAACTGACCAATAGCGAAAAGTTTTGGCCCAGGTCAGCCTGCTCGGATCGCGAAGATGCATTAAACCCCCCCCCCCCTTTTGCCAGAGCACGGCTTATTAATGATATTAATCTATAATTATGAGATGACATGCTCGGTGATATAATGCATTATGGACATGCTTTAAGCCCCCTTTTCCTGGAAGACCGCTCATTTGTTCACCACTACAATGGTTAGCTCTACAGCTAGAATGGATTTTATCTAGACTCGGAAGTAGGAACAAGTTGTTTAGGGACATCCATTATTTCCGCAGATGAGTCCGAATTAGTCCGGGGAGACTGAGTATGCGCCGGGGAATTATTACCGATTGACGGATCCGCACAAAACCTATAAATTATTGTAATTCATTAATGTTCTGCGGTGTCAAATTTATAAAAGAGAGATCACGGCGAGTCCGAATTAAGTCACCTCATTCATTGCGTAGCATCATGATAACCTTGTACTGTAGCATCGAATCTGGGGCAAACTGTAAAAAATAATGGTTGGTTGGTTGGCTGGTTGATTGATTGGTGTGTTGACTGATGCATTGATTGATTGATGTATTAATTGATTGATGTATTGATGAATTGATTAGTTGGTTGGTTGGTTGGTTGGTTGGTTGGTTGGTTGGTTTATTGATTGATGTAGTGAGTGAGTGAGTGAGTGAGTGAGTGACCGACCGACCGACCGGCAGGCCGGCTGGCCGGTCGGTCGGTTGATTGATTGACGGACCGACCGATTGATTGATTGATTTGTTGGTTGGTTTATCGATGGATGGGCAGATTGGTTGGTTGATTTTGAGCTGCAGCAGATCGTCTCTGCCAATCAGATCGTTAGCCTTGTTTGATTTAAAATTAGAATCTAATTTAGAATGGTTAATGAATATGGCTAAAAGCTTTCGATAAAGGCTCATACTCTTTTCCCATTTAGAACCAATGAAACAAACCTTGGATGTGGAGACAGAGAAAATATTTCGATAACATGAAACACTGCCCTCTCTTAGAATTTTCTTACTTTGTAGAATGTTTTTGAAGAAATCACGTAAAGGATTTTCTATGGACTATTTCTTTAATGAAAAACGATGCTGCTCTTTTATTTTATTTTTTTTGTCAGTTGTCCTCTAATATTTTGATGTCTCAAACACTTTGAAAATTGCAAGGAAAAACAAATGAGAGCATAGAAATTCCAGGGTAAAAGCTAGGAATGCTGTTTTTGCATTGTTTAACCTTTGGGCTTAGTACTAAGCGCGACTCAATGACCTTTTGCGGACGGTATAGATCAAGGTCAGACTGCACAGAACGTGTACTCTTCCCCCCCCCACGCAAAAAAAAAAAAAATATATATATATATATGTGTGTGTGTGTGTTTGTGTGTGTGTGTGTGTGTGTGTGTGTGTGTGTGTGTGTGTGTGTGTGTGTGTGTGAAATAGCAAATTGTGGGTTTTTTCTATCGACTTGAAAGTTTCATTCCACCTATTTAGCAGGGTTAACCCTTATCCTTCTAACAAAAGAAATGAAACTTTCAAGCCGGCGGTAAAAAACCCATATTTTCCAATTTCAAATATATTTTAGGAGCAGAGGTATCGCCTTACCGGACAGTGTAGATTCAAGATCAGACTGCAGGTTCTGTGCAGTCTGATCTTGATCTACGCTGTCCGCAAAAGGTCAATGAGTCACGCTTAGCAGCCCAAGGGTTAATATAAAGTCACGTCAGACTGGAAAAAAGTGCTCTCCCGGGAGAAAATAAATTCGGTGCACAAAAGTGAAGATTGTAATTAACTCCTTAAGCTGCGAGTTGCGACACGAGGACCTTTTGCGGACAGTGTAGATCAAAATCAGACTGCAAAGAACGTGCAGTCTGATATTTGATATACACTGTCCGATAAGGAGATATGGCCCCTCCCCCTCTCCCCCGCGAAAAAAAAAAATGAAATAAAATCTAGCAATATTTGGGTTTTTACAATCGACCTGAAGGTTTCATTTCAGTAGTTTAGCAGGTTAACGGCTTTATCTTTACCAGGCCGCAAAACGTTAGACTTTTCCAAATTGAAAACATTTGCAAACGACATATTAAATGTTACTCAAACGATGGGATTTTCATTTAGAATGATAGAAACCATTGTCGAAAAAGGAGAAAGGAGTTCACTCTTTGTCGGACGGTAAAACGTTGAACTTGTCGAAATTGAAACAATTTGCAGACAACTTAACCCATTTACCGCACAATGCCGCCTTTTAACGACCCTGGGAAAGAAGCCTTTTGAAAACATTGTGGGAAAAGGAGAAAATGCTGGTAACCAGCATTTTCTCCTCTTCCCACAATGTTTTGCACCCTATCAAAGAAAATTTGCACCATTTGAGCCACACTAATATTGTCGTCTGCAAATGCTTTCAATTTGGACAAGGTTTCAATTTTGTCGTCTGGTAAAGGGTTAAATGTGGCTCAAATGGTGAAATTTGTTTTAGCAACGACATCTATGGTGCGGATACGAAAAAAAATGCTGGCTACCAGGACTTGCATCTTTTCCCTCAGTGTTTTTTCGGTGTAGGTGAATGTGCTAGCTTTTGACCTTTTTTCTGGTACTGATAACAAATGAATATATAGAAATGTGTGATTAGTAAAAAAATGTAGACATGTTTATTGTAAGGGCCCTTGTCTATTTGCTGGCATATTTACGCCGTTTTTCTCTCTTAAAGAAAATTCTTGTTTAAAATTCGTCTTTCGAAGGGTAGTCACAACTTGTAATTACATGGTAAAGAGTTAGGTCTTCACCAGACGACGAAACCCTAGCATTTTCCCAATTGAAAGCATTTGCAAACGACAACTTGAATGGGACTCAAATGATGGGATTTGTTTTCTGGATGATAGAAAACATTGTGGGACAGGGAAAACAATGCATTTTCTTATTGTCCTTTTTTTTTTCAAAAAGACCTCTTGCTAAGGGACGGTGAAACAAGAGCTTGTTTTGGTACAGGTATATGGTTTTGCTTTTAATTCTTTTCCAAACGACAAAATTCTAGACTTATCCAAATTGAAAGTATTTGCAGACGACAAATTATATGTTGCACAAATTATGAAAGTTGTCTTTGAAAGGGTAGAAAACATTGTGGGACAAGGAGAAAATGCTGGTTACCAGCATTTTCTCCTTGTCCCACTATGTTTTCAAAAGCTTTCTTTTTCATGGTCGTTAAAAGTCGAGACTGTGTAGTAAAAGGCTGAAAGGGTAAGGGGCGGGTTTGTCTTTTTTTCCCCCCTATAGATGATTTACAACAAATGTTTGAAATAGTCATCAGTCCTGGTAATAGTTTTATCTATCGATGACGACAGATAAAGAGTCAGGAAATATCTGTGAGGGCTCATTTTTCTTTTTGATTTGAAATATCTTTCCGGTGTTTGTGTGTGTAGACTGTATTTATCACTGCGTTCTTGCTCTGTTTGAGAAATAGAATTGAATTCCATTTTTCCAGTATGGAAACACTTGTAAATAATAACTCGGGTTTTTGCGTTCTTTTTTGAAGGTCTTTTTGTTTCCTATTTTCTCGTGAGCCTTTTTGTTCCTCCGTCTGTCTGTCTGTCTGTCTGTTTGTCTGTTTACCCGTCCTTTTGTCACTCTGTTTCTGCCCCTCCCCCCTCTGTCTCTATCCCCTTCTCTGTCTGTACATCCGCCTGTTGACCAAGAACGTAAAGATCATTGCTATTTCAGTCCAGTTTAATTTGATAGGCCAATACATTATCATAGGTCGATTTATCCCTTATCCTGCTAAATAAATTAAATAAAACTTTCAAGCCGATAGTATAAACACAAAAAATGTTGTTTCAAACTTACATGTATTTTTAGATACAAATATCAATCGGACAGTGCAGATCCAAGATCAGACTGCACGTTCTGTGCAGTCTGATCTTGATCTACAAATCCACAAAAGGTCGGTGAGTCGCGCTTAGGGCTTAAGGGTAAATATCACCCTGCACATACTACGTGCCCTCTGGTCTTGACCTACAGTGTTTGCCAAAGCAACTCAAGTTCTATACAGCCATTAATAATGTACAGACGATAACGTTTTAGACTTGTCCGTAATGAAAGCATTTGCAGACATCAAATTTTATGCGGCTCGAATAATAAGGTTTGCCTTTGAAAGGGTAGAAAATATTGTAAGAAAAAGGGAACACGCTTGTTAGCAAGATAGTTACGTATAGGGCCAGGTTAAACAAACCACTTTTATTATTTGAACGGAGGAGTTGTAAGTCTCAAAGGGGCCTGTTTGGTTTTTATGCCGTAAATCGAAATTCTTGTGAAACGCCGATAAATACAACTAGATACATAGTGAAAGTAGTCGTGCAATACGTACGTTTTAACCAGGTTTAACCCTTAAGCTGCTAATCGCGACTCACTGACCTTTTGCGGACAATGTAGATCAAGATCAGACTGCACAGAACGTGCAGTCTGATCGTTGATCTACACTGTCCGATACGGTATTTTCTTTCCGGTGAAATCCACCTTGAAACCGTAATGTTTGGGCTTTGAGTATTGAGTAGAAATTTGCGTTTTATATAATTAGCATCTTAAGCGTTTATTTTCTAGCGTGAATGATATAAAATGGGGTATGCCTTGACCTCATGGTAAGTAGGAATTTCATGCCTAAATATTGCTTTCAAATTTAGGAAGGACGAGAAGCTTTTAAGTTTGGTTAAAAGTCGGAACTGAATGTCGAAATAAAACTTATGGCTGATTGAAAGTGACCTGCAGAGAATGGGCACACACAATCAGTAAATATTGCGTACTTCCGCCCAGGGCTTGCAGAACAGCTTGCAATCTTAGTCTCATACCTCTCACAAGAGGGAGAACTAGCTCGAGCAGTAGCCGCTGCCATGAGGTCAAAGGATACCTCATTTCGGTTCAGGCAACAGACTGGTTTGTTGGTGTATGCAGCAGCCAGATTCTAATTTCCAACCCATTTCATATCATTCACGCCAGCAAATCAAACCAGGTAAAAAAGAGGAGGGGGGGGGGGGGGGGGGAACGGAGGGTGCAACAGTATTTTTACTGTATATATTTTCCTAGCTATTGTATAGAAACTGTGCGATTACATTCTGTGAAAAAGTGCAGTTTTGGCTTTTAAAAAAAAACAGAACTTGTACTTTTGCAAGATTGATTCGATAACTAAATCTATTTTATTACACCAGATATGACGACATCACACTGATTTGAATACAAATTCTCGTAATGGACATGTTATTAATCATGTGACCATCGCGAAAGTTTTTGCAAAACACTAGCGCGAAATCCTAAAATACTTTAAGAGGCTACGTAGCCCATTAAGGATATATCGTTGAAAAACACTTTCTCCCTACTTTTGTCTTTCTTCTTTATTTATCATTTGCTAGCTATCGGTGTACTTAATTCAATGATAAAACATTTTTGAAGTTTGGTGAGATTATGAAAATCTTGATAGCTCCCTTTAATTGATTGAGTGGTGTTTTACACCGCTTTCAACATTATTTCAGTCATATCACGGCGACAGCTCATATAATTATTCATGTATTTCCTGGGTTTCACCAGTACTAGACTAGGGCTCCGAGGTGTCTCGCCAAAGGACACTCCCACGAAAGGCCCAATGGATCAAGTGACGCTCAAACCCGGGGCCTCCAGGTCACGAGTCCCACACTTTACCACTGAGCCACACAGGACCCCGTAAGCTCGCTTAAAGTTTTGCACAGCATGATAGAGAGGACAGAATCACCAAGTCAATCTGAACAGAGGATAATTTGTAGCAAAGTGCGAAAATTAATTTGGTGGGTAAATACATTGCGGTAAAACTGGTACACGCATGTCATTATTCGGCCTCCTTGTCGACTGAAAATGACAGACTAGTCGATAAATGGCGCTTTATTAACGCTTAACCTTTTAGCAGACGACCGAATTATCAGACTTGCCCAAATTGGAAGCATTTGCAGACGACAACTCAAATGTGGCTCAAATGATGGGATGTGTCTTTGGAAGGGTAGAAAACATTGTGGGGGAAAAGAAGAAAATGCTGGTGACCAGCATTTTCTCATTTTCCCCACAATGTTTTAAAAAAATCTCCTTTTTTTATAGGTCGTTAAATTCGGAATTGACCGGTAAAGGGTTAACTTTTTTACCAGACGACAAAGTTTTTAGACTTTTCAATATTGAAAGCTTTTCTAGACGACAAATCAAAATATGACGAAAGTTTGGTTTTTTTTTTTTTTTGAGACAGGAAATGTTGTTGAGAGAGAAGAAAATGCTGGATACAAAAGGAAAAAAAAAAATGCTCGTTCATCTTTTATCACACTGTCCAATATATATGATGTTTTAACGACTCTGAGAACGAAACCTGTTGAAAACATAACGTGAAAAGGAGGAAATGCTGATATAAATACTGGTATATGCAGTTTTTTTTTTTTCCCTCTTCCCACAATGTTTTTGCACCTTATTCGTGTAAAAATCCCAAAACTATTTGTGCAACATTTTTTCTTTGCCGTTTGGTAAAGGGTTAAGATTCATTTGTACTTCTGCAAAATGAATTCAAAATTTGTCTTTTAGTTCAAACATATTTTATTGCTATATGTATGTGTTTACATGGAAGATACAACTTGAAGAGAGATGAGATATGAGCTACGCTCTATGAAAAGGGGCTTAACGCATCTGCAAGAAGTATCGACTCAGGTCAGCCTGCGCAGTTCGCGCAGACTGACCTGGGTCGAAACTTTTTGCTATCGGTCAACTTTCTTCATGTTCAAGGACAATTCTACCTCATGATTCAATCGGTTATTAGAAAAAAATGGACCCTATGTAATCCATCTATTATGTGAAAACTTGCTTTGGTATAATGTATCACGGAGATTCATTTAAGCCCCCTTTTGCCAGAGCCTGGCTAATTTTATTTTGTTGTCTTCTTCAAGACAAGGGCTGTCGTCCGTAGAAGATATCCGCTGCTCTTCTCTACGCGCCCACGGGCGACATAGTGTAACTTTTGGTGACGATGTAGACTAAAAGTTAGACTGTACCGGATGTGGTCCAATCTGGCATCTGATAGGCGCAAATCAAAACCAGGACCCAAGACATTTTTTTTTCCCGATTGTAACTGAATTGTACTTTTAGACCATGGAATACAATGAATATATATATTTGGTCAACGCTGAACGAAATAATCTCTTTAAAGGCCCACTTGCGGCAAAAAGTAAACTAGACCTGTCACATTTAGTTGTAGTGTATATGGTTTAGATGAAATTAGATAGGCCCATAGCTCAATGTGATCACTGAAGATAAAGTTACGGATCTTGTGCACGGCACTTGCTCTCAATGTGATAGATCTGAGCCATGCTCTGTGAAAAGGGGGCTTAATGCTTCTGCCAAAAGTATCGCGCCAGGTCAGGCTGCGCTATCCGCGCAGGCTGACCCTTGCCGAAACCTTTCACTATTGGTCAATTTTTTGTACATCCAAGAACCAATCTACCTTAAGATTAAGTCGGTTGTTTAAAAAAGTGGTTATTATAGATTCATAATTGTGTGATTATGATTACTGTATGATTGTATAGTGTTTAACGCCGATTTCAACATTATTTCAGTTATATCGCGGAGGCCAGTGCACCTATCCATGCTTTCCTGGAGTTTCCTTTACCAGTACTCTGCACAATATTCTTTACAAGCCACTGGCTGCTTTTCCCACACAACCATCGCCAAAACAACGTCAACTGTGAGAGAGAGGAATGAATTCTCTTGCAATGACTATCACCAATCCTTGAAAAGAAATTGGCCAAGCCGGGGATCGAATCAGCGACCTCCTGTTGTCAAGTCCTGTCCGCGGTCGACTGAGCTACCGAAGCTGGGCCAGACAACTTGGAGAATGGTCATTTTGAGCACGTCTCTTTGTATCTTGATGTGACATTGTTTCTAGCCGGAAAACAACAACATGTCGATACATGACATAAGATGTGGTGGCAACGATCTTAAGATAACAAAAGTGACGTCCTGCTTCTACCGGGATCTGACATCATGTTGATTTTGAAAACAGAGAAAACAAAAAACAGGGCCGAGCCGCGCTGAATCTAATGACTACCTTCTCGTAAAACATCCATCACTACGTCAATTAACCCGTCCCCGACCCTGACGGAATTTTAGCTCCTTTAACCCTTTACTACACAATCCCGAGTTTTAGTGACCCCCAAGGAAAAGGCCTTTTGAAAACATTGAGGGAAAAGGAGAAAATGCTGGTAACCAGCATTTTCTCCTTTTTCCCTCAATTGTTTTCTACCCTTGCGAAAATGAATTTCTCTACTTTTTTTATGGCAAAACAAGTTTGTTGTCCGCAAACGCTTTCAATTTGGGCAAATCTAAAATTTTGTTGTTTGGCAAAGGGTTTACTCCCACACAGCGAATGTAAGCTGTTTTTTCGACAATGTTCTATGTTTTCAAAACTTTATAGTAGTGGAGAATTAATTGTAGGGAAAAAATAGTCGAAATTATTTCAAGGTTCCGGAAGGAAGTCCCATATCTTCTCACAATACTTCTGAAAAATGTCACCCACTAGAATCATGTGGGAAAAAAAGACATCTTAACTAGACAAGTCAATTAATCAACGGTGTGAGTTGTAGTTTGACGCTAGTGAGGGACATTAATGTGGTTCCTCTGTCGGAATACACAGCTCGGTTCTCCATTTTACTTCATTATTTACAAAAGGAAAGAAAAATGTCCAGACGGGTTTTCCCAATCTGGTGTATATATCTTCGGACGGGAATAATAATTCGGACAACAAAGGACGTCTGTACATTGTCCTGCACGAATTACTTGACATATTCTGACGACATCATTGACAGATGACGTAGGCTGTTTAGATGTTGTTCACTTCTGCGCTACATTTAAACCTTTTGTCTATACACAGAGCATTGTTTCTCAAGAGAGAGTTAAATTCTGTGCATCGACCTCAATACCAAAACAGAAAAACTAGTTGCTATAACCCTTTCCCAAACAAGCCCTGGTTTTCACGTGTCTGCAGTACAAGTCTTTTGAAAACACTGTGGGAAAAGGAGAAATTGCTCGTAACGATCAATTTCTCCTTTTCCCACAGTGTTTTCTACCCTTTTTGAGAACTTTCTGCCATTTTCATAAAATTCAAAATTGTTGTCTGCAAACTCTTTCAATTTGGACCAGTCCAAAATTTGTCGTTTGGGAAAGGGTTAAAAAGGTAGACAGAGTAAGAGGTACTTGGATGTAATAGTAATGATAATTAAAAAAAAAAGTAGATAGATAAAACAAGCGAACAATTGTCTCTTTTTCCTCAGTGTTTTATATCATGTTGAACAGTGCCTTTTTGCATTTAGATATATACAAAAGAGACGTGCTCTGAAAAAGGGAGCTTAATGCATCCGTGATGAATGATACCAAGCAAGTCATCGCATAACTATAGATCAATAAAATCCATTTTGTACAACAACCGATAGATTCGTGAGGTACACTCGTCCTTTGACATACAAACAATGACAAATAGCGAAAAGTTTCGGCTCAGGTCAGCCTGCGCTGACTGCGCAGGCTGACCTGGATCGATTCTTTTCGCAGATGCATTAAGCCCCCTTTTTTCTCAGAGCATGGCTCATTTCTTTTTCTTTTTTCAAGATTTGATGTTAATCAAAATCATTGTTCGAAAAGGAGTAGTTACTACTAGAAATTATTTGCCTGAAAATAAATGATAAGATTACACTCGTAAAAATGCATTGAGTCTTGCTTACCAGCCAAAGGAAAAAAAAATAGAGATAGGAAATTGCCAGTTTCTTTGAGATAAAGGTTTCAAACTTTCAATATTTTCATTACGCCCCCACCGTCTCTTCTTTATCACAGAAATCTATAAAACTGTATTGAACACGGACAAAAAAATAGATACTGTGTTTGGTTCTTCCGTACTTGATCCCAACTTACTCTTTCACGGCCAGTGGCGACTTAAGTAGTTTTGCGGACGGCGTAGGTCAAGATCAGACTGCACATAATGTGCAGTCTGATCATGACTCTACGCCGTCCGCAAAATGATACTGTACTACAAACAAAATCACCAATATGTTCAGGGAAAAATCTTTCAGACGTCGCTTAACCCTTTACCGTACAATGCCGCCTTTTAACGCCCATGGCAAAGAAGCCTTTTGAAAACGTCGTGGGAAAAGGAGAAAATGCTGGTAACCAGCATTTTCTCCATTTCCCACCATGTTTCCTACCCTGTCAAAGAAAAATTGCACCATTTGAGCCACATTGAAATTGTCGTCTGCAAATGCTTTCAATTTGAGCAAGGCTAAAATTTTGTCGTCTGGTAAAGGGTTAAGTCGAATTGATTCAGTTTTCAGCAAAAGAGTTGAAGGCCCGGTGTTGGCCAAAAGTACACAATGCGTGTGATAAAATGCATCTGAATTCAAAGCATGCTATTCTAAAGGTTTGAAAATTATTTTGAGGTTCACAATTTATCAAGTACTGTACGGTCTGTCAAAGTGTTAATCGCTGGCAGAAAACCGAATCTTAAAACAAGGCAAAACGTTGCGCAAGTCGCTTTATCTTTCGTTTTCTATTTACCTGATTTTAAAATTCATTTTTTTTCTGCAAGCGACTAACAATTGGACCGACCGTAAGCGTTTACTTAAGGCTGTGAATGGGGCCTTAATGAAAGAACAGTAAAAGAGGACCAATATTTCAGCAAGAGAAATATCTATTAAACACTTTTAACTTATGTTAACTGTCTGTGATGGCTGTCCTGAAAATAAATCCTGTCATTTAGGAGATTGTTTTTGTCTAAGAAGTGTCAAAATCGTCTCTTTTTCGTCCCTAGAATTGATTAGATGCACTCTCTGAACTAGCCTGCCCCAGGATACATTTATATCTTTGTCTTCATCTGTATATTCTTTGTAAAGAAATGTTTGCCGTATCTGTAGAACACAGTTTGTGAGTGGGTTGTGTAAAGAATATTAATGTTGCTGTCTTAAGATTTGAATGTTATCCAATGAATTTGGGAAAATTTAAGGTGACAAGTCCTTTACAAGTAGTAAAAAGTATCGACCTAGGTCAAGGAGGACTGTCCATGCTGACCTAGGTCGATACTTTTTGCAGATGCATTGAATCACTTTTCACATGACAAAGATATGGTTAGTCAGGTAAGAATACATAGATGCTCCAATTTTAAGGCATCCTGTGCCTGTTTGTGCAGTCTGACCTTGTACGCAGAAGACAATCCGAACAACCCTTTGCCTTGAAATAGGGGAGGCCAAAGCAAGTGATAATTTGTCTTCATCAATGTAAAAGAATAGAAAAAAAAAAAAACTGAAATGTCTTTAACAGAGATAGACGTCGTAAATATGTCCGCCAATAGGTCTGCAGGGGCCTGCTGAATAAGCATGTACGTATTTTGGACCAATCGCAAATTTCTATTTATTCATTCGAACATAATTTCCAAAGAGTAGGTCAAAAGCCAGCGCTTTCAGTTACGCCGAAAAAATCGGGTCACCGGAGTGAATGAGGGGAGTCTATGAAAGCCCACGTGATCAATACGAACCAAACCTTCTCCTTTCCAATGAGGATTTATTTATAGCGTAGATATGTTACCACCAATTAAGGAAATTGCAAAAATCATTACCGAAATTTATGCCATAATGCCGTTTATAGGCTTAATAGTAATAAATCTTTTGAACATGGAAAATCGGGCTTGGACTGAGAAGATTTTTTACGAGAATGATTTATTGAGAATTAACGTTCAATGATTGATGTTCCCCACAATTCCTTTGCTGTGTTGCCCACCGGCAACTGTCTTACAGCACCAGGGGAAAAAAAAACAGATATTGGTTCGCAGCGAGCGAAATTTAGAACAGAGAAAGACAGGACACAATTTAAAAAAAAAGAGAGATAGAGAGAAAATGTCCGATTTTGTCCTGATGTACGGTAATCAGCTTGGCTAAGAGAAAACCAAAACCAATACATGTGACTTGTCTTATTAACGATTAGGCTGCTAAGCGCGACTTACTGATCTTTTGCGGACAGCGTAGATCAAGATCAGACTGCACAGAACGTGAATACATGTATGTAATGACGTGTTTTATTAACGCTTAGGCTACTAAGCGCGACTTACTGACCTTATGCGGACAACGTAGATCAAGATCAGACTGCACAGAATGTGAATACATGTATGTATGACGTGTTTTATTAACGCTTAGGCTACTAAGCGCGACTTACTGACCTTATGCGGACAACGTAGATCAAGATCAGACTGCACAGAACGTGCAGTCTGATCGTTGATCTACACTTTCCGATAAGGAGATAGCTCTCCTACAAAAATATCTTTTAAATAGGAAAAGTTGGGTTTTTACTATCGGCTTAAAAAGGTTCAGTTCTTTTACTTTGCAGAATAAGGGTTAAATGCCCACTAGCGGCCAAAAGTAAACAGTATCACTTTATGTGAATGTTAAACTGCATCCGAATTCAAGTAATACCATTTTAAAGCATGGAAATTATTGTGACGATGACAATCTGTTATTGTACCGTATTGGTCCATATGTTAGTCGCTGGCAGAAAAATGAATTCTAAAACCGGGTTAAAAATTGACTTTATCTTTCGTTTACTTTTTTTTTTACCTGATTTTGATTTTTTTTCCCAGCGTTTAAGCGTGTAAAGCCCACTAAAGGCCCAAAAGTAAACAATTTGTAAGTCAAAATGTAGGCAAATTTAGTTACAACCATTTTTAGATATGAATATTACTATGAGCGTGACAATGTGTTACAGTAGAGTGTCTTAAATTTTCAGTTAGTGGAAAAAAAGCAATAATTAAAACTTAAATTAAAAAATGCAACTTTAACTCTGCTGTTACAAGTCATTTTTAGCTCGGCAGTTTTCGAAAAAATCATCGAGGTATTGTCGTAAATCTGTCGTCGTCTGCCTCGTCGTCGAGCAAAAACGGCGACATTTCGTAATATCTCTGTTATTACTGAAGATATTTACTTCAAACTAGGACAAGTTGTTACATATCAAAAGGGGAACCTACACAACAGGGACAGGCAACCCTCAAAATGTTTTTGACACAGTTATTATGCTCCTTTTTCTAATTAGAACTTTTTAAAACTTGGACATTTTATCATATCTCCGTTATTACCTAAGATATTTACTTCAAACTAGGACAAGTTGTTAGAAAGGGAAACCCATACAACAGGGACAGGCTACCCTCAACATATTTTTTACACAGTTAATTATGCTCTTTTTTTTTTACTTCGAATATTCAAAAACTTTCACATTCTATAATATCTCTGTTATACCTGAAGATATTACTGTAAACTAGGACAAACTGATTACTATCAAAAGGGGAACCCATACACCAATAGCGAAAAATTTCGGGCCAGGTCTACCTGCGCGGACTGTGCAGGCTGACCTGGATCGATATTTTTCGCAGATGCATTAAGCCCCCTTTTTATTTTCCGCCTAATTCTAGACGTAAAGTTTCCTTCATCTCGCATGAAAATAAGTTCTTTTTTTATAGGCATATAAGTTTCTGCGTATTGAAAACCTTTTAATTCCAATTTCTATTGAGGAAAAGTTATAGCAGATAGATTTTTTTTTATTATATATCAGACAGTTTTACGTATATGATTTTTCCCACTTATATATTATCACTTGTACATTGTGATCATATTGTCTTCGTTTGTAATTCAAATTATTGTACAGAGGTTTGGGAGAGAGACAGAGTCAGAGAGATAGACAAAGATAGACAGGGAGCAACAGAGAGAGAGAGAGAGAGAGAGAGAGATTCATCAGCATAATATACATGCAGGTTCAAAACCCTTGTAACATTACACTGAATATACAATATTAGAAGTTACGAGAAGATACAATGTACTTCCCAAGTTCAGATACAAATTAGCGCGAAAAGCGTTGAATTTTGGGATGGGATACTGATGTTTTTACAGAAAAGAGAAAATATGCCGAAACCATTCGTAATAATTCGGCCGATTCCGCGACTACATCTAACCTCGTTCGTATCAATGATCCATATTGAAGTACTGTCAGTCACATGATCTTAAATATGGCGGCGCCAATGTAGGTGTAAATCGATTAGCAACAACATCAAGAACCACAGTGAACTTATTTACATTCATCAACCTGTCTGTGAAATCTGCCAACGGAATTTATAGGCCCACGTTAAAATTGAATGTACAAATTGAACATGTCTACAGAAATGTATGTAAAAAATTTTGATGTAAAATTGTGACCTGTATATTCCATTTTTAAGTGGAGCTTTACAGTTTTAAGAACGGTAAAGTGGTGTATTTCCGGCGAAGAAATGTATTGAGTAGGTACATATTACGTATCGTAATACAGCCGAGGGATCCGATCAAAGGATCATCTGAGGTTTGCCGAATGATACCAAAATGCAAATTGCGGTAACCCCAAAGCTGCCAAGCGCGACTCACTGACCTTTTGCGGACAGTGTAGATCAAGATCAGACTGCACATAACGTGCAGTCTGATCTTGGATCTACACTGTCCGACAAGGAGATATCTTTCCGCAAAAAATAGTTCAAGGGTGTGACGGGTCTTGTGTCCTTTAACAATGCAAATACGAATGAGATTGGTCAATGACTTTTCCTGGTTATGTAATGTGGTAATAACAATAGCCACGTGCTTTTGTAATTGACTTTAGATTGTGTAATCTTGATGCCAGGGAATTCTGTTTAACCGTTTACCTCAAGACAAAATGTTAGACTGGTCCAAACTGAAAGCCCTTTCAGACGATTAATTGAGTATTTTTCAAATAATGAATTCTTGTCCTTAAAAAGGTCTAAAAATGATGAAGGAAATAGGAAAACACAAAATGGTTACCAGCATTTTATCCTTTTCCAACATTGTTTTAAAAGCCTTCTCTCTCAGGGTCGTTGAAATACGGGATTGTATTGTAAAGAGTTATTTTCAAACCTTATCCTGCGGATTGATATTTTTGAGTGTCTGAAATATTTGGATAAGTTTTTAGACTTTTAAGACGTATTGTATCACGTAAGCGATTAATTGCAGAGCAGAGATTATAGTTCAAGACCAGACTGCAGGCTGATTACAGTCTACATTTTCTACGTGCATGGCAGAAAAATTGTGGAAAAACAGATAGATGCAACGCAAACGCTCTTCTAGGGATTTTCCAGTATTGCTTAGTATGCTGGCTCTTGGCCCATTTCTTGGTATTAATAATACTGCACTGAATAAATAATGATTTGCGATTGGTCAAACATATGACAATGTTCATTCGGCGGGCCTTGCAGACCTATTTGAGGGTACAGTTATGCACCAGTTTACAGACGTTGCTAATCGATACCCCGCCACGCTTATTCACACCTAAGCGAATAAATATGATAGGGGATTGTCCTTTCCTAATTCTAATTGGAAATTTGATATTTTTTCGGCGTAGCTGAATGCACTGGCTTTTGAATCACTTCTTGATATTGTTATGTCAGAATGAATATATAGTAATCTGCGATTTGTCAAAAATGTGTACATGTTTATTCTGCGGGCTCATGCATCCCTATTTTTTGAACAGTTGATGGCATGGTTACTTTCACTTAAATATCTCCTCATATTGAAACCGTTACCAAAGTCGTATTCAACTGTTACAGAAATGTATCCTAAAACCGCAAAAAAAGTCGGCTTTATTTTAGTTGGTAGAGAGACAGTTTATTTTTTTTTTGTTTCCACTGACCGATAATGTCTGCTTCATTCATTTATAGCGTTCTGAGGGTTATACCACATTGGTGCGTCATAAACGCTAGATAATTGCTTCAGACGCGTTCTAAATCGTGACCGTTCTACGACAGGAAATCTAATTTGATGATGTAAATGGATCAGTATGCATTCAAATAGCTCCGCGAAGAAATAAGGCATTATAAAGAACGCGTGTGAGACGTAAATCATGACACGAACGGTGTGCGTCTTGCTACCATCATTGCCGTTGTCGGCACTCTCGCTGGTCTGGCAATTGCCGAACTACCTTTTCGGCCGGATATGGTTATTGGTGTTTCAAATACAGCAGAACAAATACTCCTTAAACTAAATGAGTTTCACAAGTCTCTAACTAATTGTCTCAAAATGCATAAGAATCTCTGCTAAAGAAGTCTTCAACTCAAATGGTGTTCCATGGCTGTACTCCTTCTTAAAAGCTGACGGCCATGACCGTTCGGCCAACCTCGGGTTATCCGTTGATCATTTATTCCCTCAACTAGTTTACGATGTGTGATATTTTCATACGCCCTACATCTCCTCGCCGGAAATCGGTAGCATTAATGCTCGTAAAATGATTACACTAAAAAAAAAAGAATATGAGAGTCGCAATTTTCAATCGAAAACTTTCTTAATACATTTCTGTTGACCAACGGTTTGTAAATTCATTTTTTTTTAGCTCCACTGGCCGAAGGCCAGCGGACTTATGTCATGGCCCGGTGTCCGTCGTGCGTCCGTCCGTCCGTGCGTCTGTCCGTCCGTCCGTCCGCCCGTCCGTGCGTTAACTTTTATTTCAAACATCTTCTTCTCTGAAACTACCCATCCAATTTTCATGAAACTTCACAGAAATGATCCTGCCATGGTCCTCTTCAGAATTTCTTGAAAGAATTTGATTCCTTCAAAAACTCTGGTTGCCATGGAAACAAAACTGAAAAATATTGGAAATCTTTAAAAATCTTCTTGTCTGAAACCATAAGGCGTAGGGCTACCAAATTTGGCATGTAGCTTTATGTAGTAGACCTCTATCATGTTTCTTCAAATTATAGCCCTGTGGTCAAAATTGGCTCTGCCCCAGGGGTCACAAGTTTTACATAGGCTTATATAGAGAAAACTTTAAAAATCTTCCTATACCTAGCCATAAGACCTAGAGCTACCAAATTTTGCATGTAGCTATATCTAGTGGGCCTCTACCAAGCAGGCCAAAATTTTAGCCCTGGGGTCAAAATTGGCCCCGCTGCAGGGGTAACAAGTTTTACATGGGCGTACATAGTGACAACTTAAGAAATCTTCCATCTAGCCAAAATTTTAGCCCTGGGGTCAAAATTGGCCCCGCTGCAGGGGTAACAAGTTTTACATGGGCGTACATAGTGACAACTTAAGAAATCTTCCATCTAGCCATAAGGCCTAGAGCTACCAAATTTTGCATTTAGCTTGATCTGGTGGGGGTCTACCAAAAATGCCCAAATTACAGTCCTGGGGTCAATTTGGCCTCATGCTGGGGCGGGGGGGAGGTTCACAAGATTAACATGGGCTTATATAGGGAAAACTTTTAAATCTTGGTGTACATAGCCAATCTTGGTGTACATAGCCATAAGGCTTAGGGCTACCAAATTTTGCATAATTATAGCTCTATCTAGTGGACAACTACAAAGAGGGCCCAAGTTACAACCCTAGGATCAAGTTTGGCCCTGCACCAGGGGTCACAAGTTTTACATGGTTTTATGGAGTGAAAACTTCAGAAACCGTCTTGTTACTAGCCATAAGGCAAGAACCCCCAAATTTGGTCATAAACATGTGCTTATACGGTGAAAATTCAAAAAATCCTTTTGCTCCTAACCGCAAACCCAAGGGCTACCAAATCTGGAGCACTTTTTATTTATTTATTTTTTTTTTTTGAAATTAGCCTCGCATCAGGGGTCTTATGTTTTACAGAGGCTTCATATGGACGAAACTTGAAAATCACCGTATTTATAACCATACAGCATAGACTTGTATTATTTTGGCATGTGGCTTTATCTTGTGGACCTCTACCAAGGTTCAAGTGATTATCGCTCTGGGATCAAAAATGGCTTTTCCCTGCGGGTCTCAACTTTAACATGGGCTTTTACAGAGAAAACTTTGTAAGTCTTCATTTTGAAACCATTTGGCTCAGAATTGAAATGTTTAGTATTTATGGTTTATATTTATAAGCCAGTGGAGCGATACAGGGCCATCATGGTCCTCTTGTTTTAAATTTATCAATTCCGTCGGTAGTTTTCACCGACAAGTTGGTAGATCTAGGTGTATACATTCACTTTAAAGTTGTTGTCGTTGATCAATGCTTTTCATGGACGCCGCCATGTTTAACATCACGTGACTGACAATATTCAAAATAGAAACTTCCTTTATACGGAATAGGTTAGAAGCAGCTACGGAAACTGCCGTGTTGTGATGAATGGTCTTGCTATGTGATAAGTTTGTGGAACCTTTTGACCTTAATTCTCAAAAGTACACGAGATGATGACCAATCTTTTTTTTTTTTTAATCTTGACTATTGTGTTCCCATTTCTATGACCAACGTACGCGATTAACTTTGCACCAGACAACAACATTACGGTAGACTCGACCGTAATCAAAACACTTGCAGACATCAAATTAAATGTGTTTCAATTGATGTAACTTGTCTTAGAAAGGATTGGAAACATCATGGAATAAGGAGAAAATGCAGGCTACCAGCATTTTCTCCTTTTCCCACGATGTTTTCAACAGCCTTCTACCTGACATTCGTTACATCATTTGGGATTGTCCGGTAAAGGGTTATATACTGCGTTGAATGGCGTCTTCAGAAAAGGTTCTGCAGAACTCGATTTGTTCATTGTTGAAGTCCAGGGTCCGTATTCACCAACCGTTCTTAAGAACGTTCTTGGACTTATTCTTCAAGATTTTCCAATTTTGAAAGTAACACAACTTCTGATTGGCTAAACCGTATGGTTTAGCCAATCAGAAGGTGTGTTACTTTCAAATTTGGAAAATTTTGAAGAACAAGACCAAGAATGTTCTTAAGAATGGTTGGTGAATACGGACCCAGGAAAGACATGGATGAGTGGCTTGTCGCCGTGATACAACTGATATACTTTAAGAACAGGGCCACCGTCGACTTTTGAAAGGTGGTATGGTTTTCCGAGATTACCGAAGGCACAACTGGGGGGAGAGCACCAGAAGGAAGTGTACTCCCGCTCGAAAGGGAGGTTCGGAAAAAGTTCGAATTTCCGAGAAAATTTTTGTATGTAATACGTTTCTTGAAGCAGTTCTTATGCACTTTTAGACCATTTTTTCTTTTTCATTTGAAACCCTCAGTGTCACGCAATTGACCTTTCTTGTAATTACCGCATAAAAACGAACAAGGACAGAAGGAAATATCAAATAAGTCGTTCGACCGATACCATATTGGGCCTAAAATTGCCCCGGCCGTGGCTCGACCGGCCAGACGGCCGACAACGGCCTTGTGAGATCATCTGCTTTGAACAGCGAATCAGAAACTGCATTACTGTTGAAATTTAGAAAGCTCCTGGGAAGTAGACTACGAATTTTTATCAAGAATGGTTGGTAAAGTCAGGCCCTGATCGGCAAACCATTTGATATAACTAATCAGAAATTACGTTAGTTTTTAAAATAAGAAAACTCTTGAGAATTATATTAAGGATCTTATTAAGAATGGCTGGTAAATCTGGACCCAGATGCTATCGACTGTGACTAGATTGCTAGTTAGACTTGTCGTGTAAACCATTAGGGACACATTTTCCTTGCAATCGAGTAATAATAAACGCCATGCGGCGCAATAATTTATGAGAAAATCGCGGCAGGAATTCCACCTCAGAGCGTATTATGTCTTCTAATTCCTTTTCTGCACGTAATGCAGTCTTTAAATCACCTTAACGCTTAGAGTGTTGACCCTTATCATGCTAAATAAAAGAAATGAAACTCTCAAGCCAATACTGAAAAAACCCAAATTTTCCTATTTCAAAGGTATTTTTGGAAGAAAAATATCTCCTTATCGGACAGTGTAGATACAAGATCAGACTGCACGTTCTGTGCAGTCTGATCTTGATCTACGCTCTCCGCAAAGGGTCAGTGAGTCGCGCTTAGCAGCCTAGGGGTTAAATCAGTGACACGGACTGTTTTAGTAAGGAATGGAAATACCGTTAGTCCTCAATTCAAACAAAAGGTTTTCTTGTTTTTTCCGAAATATGCCAAAAAGTGTCAGACGATGTAAATACAGAATCAGATTGCATATTTTGCGTTGTCTGATCTTGATATACATGTACAATCACTGTAAAAGCAGTTAAAACTCTGCCTTTCGTTTAATTAAGTATCGTTTCTGGAGAGGGGAAAAACACGCGGATGGTCGCCGTCAGGGAGGCATTCTTACAGGTTTCATTAACTCTTATTAACTCAAAGCCACACTCATGCATTGTGAAAAGTGGGCTTAATGCATCTGCAACAAGTATCGATTCAGGTCAGCCTGCGCGGACTGCGCAGGCTGACCTTGGTCGACACTTTTTGCCATTAGTCAATATTTTGCATGTCGAAGAACCAGTGTACTTCATGATTCAGTCGGCTGTTATAACAGATTGGATTTTATAGATCAATATTTAAGTGAAAACTTGCTTGGAATCATTCATCATTCTCTTTCGACGTCTGAAAATACAACCAACTGAAACTGAAAGATTTTCACTCAGCAAATGGATGGTATAGATCCAAGAGCAGACTGCTCTGTGAAGTCTGATCTTGGTCTTAGCAGTCTGTGGTAACACCCCATTTTTTGCCTATGGTGCTGAAAGGCTTCAGAAGCGAATTGTCACTAAACATGTCAAATTGTAGGCTTCGTAAGCAAGGGGTACTGGCTTAAATCTTAACTAAAATCGGTTGTAGGGTGTCAAGTTACCGCGGAAACTTTTATAATACCTGAATAAGTTAACTGCTGCCGTGATATGACTATTGACAGCTGTTTAAAAGTCCCTTTCAACAATCAAGCAGTTGGCCAAAACATGCCAACTTAATCGACATTCGACAGGGATGTATTTTCATATATGAGACATTTTTTTTAAAACTGTTTTTGCAAACGTACCCGGGGCATACTCGATGCAATCACTAAAATCCCTAAGATCACTATTTTATTGCAAAGCTTAAGTTCGTATGTTCGTATAAGTTCTTGACCCTACTACACCTTTCCTTCCTTTCCTCCCTTTTCTGTCTGTCTGTCTGTCGTTTGTCTGCCTCTCTCTCCCTCTCTATGTCTCTCTCTCTCTCTCTGTCTGTCTCTGTCCCTGTCTCTCTCTCTGGCTATCTCTCTGTCTCTGTCTCTCTCACTCTCTCTGATGAGCTTTCAAACCTGTCTTGTCTACAGTAAAAATATCTTAAGTCTAAAGGCTTTAGGAAATTGTCTAGACCTGTCGCTTTATTGTCGTAAATTTGTATTTTAGACTGAACGATCGATCTACACTCGGTACTTGAGTTCATCTAGACCGGTTTTGATTCACCATTCTAAACCATAGCGGAAGGGTCCTGTTTGTCTCAGTGGTAAAGTGAAGGACTCGTAACTTAGAGTTCCCGGGTTCATTGGACTTATTGGGGTTTTCGTGGTAGTGTCCTTGGGCAAGACACTTCAGAGCCCTTGCCAGGGTATTGATGAAACCCGGGACTTGCATGAATATGTGAGCTGTCGCCTTGATATGACAGAAACTAATGTTGAAAGAGGCGTAAACATCATGCATTCAATCACTCAATCATCAAACCATAGCTTGGGTCAGGTTACCTTCTAGGGTCAGGTTACCTTACAGTATGCCATGTTGCATTAGGCATACGGTACTTATTTCTCTTGCAATAAATACTGTTAAACTTCACACCGGCAGCCCGGGCTCGCTAGAATCACCATTAGAAGGGGCTGTATTCATCATCCTATCTACCCTAAATTCCATGACGAGCCATCTGATTAGTTAAGACAGTATGTCTAGGCCAATCAGATTACTAGCATTGGAATTCAGAGTAAAAAATTGTGAAAGAATGGTTCCTGAATAAACCGGTCGGAATACTGATTAAGACTTATACTAAACAATGTGACAACGATCGCACAGCACGGTCTCCCTTGATTGTGTTGCAGTACCCGCACACCAGATCTCTGCCTGATCTTGGAAACAAGTGTGATGTAATTGAAAGTCCTATACTGCTTCCGATAGTCACCGGTTTAGGCTTATCAGTCGAATACGTTCGCTGACCATTGTTTCGACAATGGCTATGTGGGAAAGCAGCCAGTGGCTTGGAAAGAACATTGTGCGGAGTACTGGTAAAAGAAATTCCAGGAAAGCATGGATAGGTGCACTGGCCGCCATATATAACTGAAATAATGTTGAAAACGGCGTTAAACACCATACAGTCTTACAGTCATAAACGAATAATTTAACCCTTTCCCAAACAAGCCCTAGTTTTCACGTGTCTGCAGTACAAGTCTTTTGAAAACACTGTGGGAAAAGGAGAAATTGCTCGTAACGAGCAATTTCTCCTTTTCCCACAGTGTTTTCTACCCTTTTTGAGAACTTTCTGCCATTTTCATCAAATTTAAAATTGTCGTCTGCAAACTCTTTCAATTTGGACCAGTCCGAAATTTATCGTTTGGTAAAGGGTTAAGGGAAACTATCACTTTATAAATATGTTAAAGGATATTACCGGTATATTGTTCTTACTAACAATTGTGTAACTTATTCACAAGTCATCTATACTTATTTACATGTCATCTATCTACCGGGGGACATTACGTAGTCAAAATCTAGTTTCCACGTATGATCGATGAAACGTTTCATTGGTTACGAAATGGCTCTATGCGGGGATCTTCGGCCAATGAAATGACGTATTAAAATCACCCATACGAAGGGATTCTATCGATTTACGTTTAGAAACAAATTCCGCTATCGTCATCATAGGTTAACGCCATGTTAAAGAGTTGTCAATTGAAATGAGAATTTTGATTGGTTTACAGTCGCTCTTTTATTTCATGAACGTTTGAAAAATTAAATCCAACAATAATTCTGGGAAGACATACATATAGTAGATACTAACGCAGAGGCCAACGATGGGATAAACGCAAATCAAAATTATCTTAATCAGTAGATCTAGTTCAGTTGGTAGCGAGCGTGGCTTATAAATAGGGTGGCAGCAATTTCGAATCTTCCGCTCGCGGTAAAATCCCTTTTCGCTGTAAAATTTCTCCTATTTAGTTTAATAGCACTTTTACTCTAATGACTAAACGTTTCACACATGTTGCATATGTCTGAAGGTAGCAAGTATCTTTGAAAGAGCTTCGGACACATTACAGGGGCTAAGAATGTACATACCTTTAAGGGATAATGTTTCAATTATTATTCTTATTCTTAACTCCATCTTTTTTTTTTTAATAGAATTGATTCAGAATGGTTGATGGAGCCCCTGGTAAGAAAAAGCCTGTTAAAATTCTATTGTGTTCATTAAAATACTTATTTTAATTCTATTTTATAATAATCACGTCCATGGTAATCCTTTAGCAGACAGTCCCAAGTTTTTATATACCATAGAGAGGAAGGCTTTTGAAAACATCGTGGGAAAAGGAGAAAATGCTGGTAACCAGCATCTCCTCCTTTTCCCACAATATTTTCCATCCTATCAAGGACAAATTTCGTCACTTGAGTCACCATTAATTTTTCGTCTGCAAATCCTTTCAATTTTGGCAAGTCAAGAATTTTGCCGTTTGCTAAAGAGTTAAACCGGTGAAAAATTAAACTGTCACGCTTCATACCTATTTCGTACGCTAGTGGAGCCTGTAGGGCACTGTTAGCCCTCTTGTATGAAAGACTGACTCAATGTAACCTTACACTATTGTCTTTCCCAAAGTGCAGGCATATTATCTCTCCCTGAAAATTGAATCGAAAACATTGAAACGCTAAAAGCCTAAACGTTTGTATTACAAACAAAATAATGGAGATTTATGTTACAACCCTGCATTAGTTTTCGGATGGCTTGCTTTTCAAAATGCGTTATCAATATTTCACTTCTATTATGATTTATTTATTTGAGCCATGGCCTGTAAAAAGGGGGTTAAATGCATCTCCGTGATGCATCAAACCAAGCAAGTCATCATTATAATAAAATCCAATTTGGCAAACAATCGACTGAATCATGAGGTAGATTGGTCCTTGGGCATGCGGAAAATTGACCAAAAACAAAAAGTTTTGATTCAGATCAGCCTGCGCGGACTGCGCAGGCTGATCTGAATCGATACTTTTTGCAGATGCATTTAACCCCTTTTCACAGAGCATGGCTCATTTTTATTTCAAGTTCCCGTTACAAGTTTACGCTTAGCTTGTCAAACGGAATTTTAGATCATTTTAAATTTTTACTAAACAACAGAATTTTAGACTGGTAGAATTTGAAAGCATTTGCAGACGGTAATTCAAATTTGGCCCAATTGATAAGACTGAAAAAGAAAGAGGGGAGGGTGGAAAATGTTGTGGAAAACGGAGAAATGCTGGTTAGTAGCATTTTCTCCTTTTTCCACAGTGTTTCCAAAAACCTTCTCCGTAAGGGTCGTTTATATTCGGGATAATGTGGTAAAGAGTTCAGGACAATTTAGATCCAGAGCAGATTGACATAAATCGTGTGCAAGGTCTGATGCCTTTTGGAACAATGTAGATTAAGACCAGACTATACAGAACGTAAAAACGGGTTTTGAACTAGACTATAGGATTGTTTGTGATGCACATTGACTAAAGCCGGTATAAATCGGTCCGTCAGTCAGTCAGTTAGTCAGTAAGTCAGTCAGTCAGTCAGTCTGAAATGAGCTTCCGTCAGTCTGTCCGCCACTCCCTATTGATAGCTAATATAAGAAGAGGCTAGGAATTTAGGATAAGTAATCGAAAAGATTTTTTTGTTTATCTCTGTCTGTCTGTCTGTCTATCTCTCCCCCTCTCTCTCTCTCCCTCAGGATCAGGGCAAACTCCTTTAGAACAGCGACCTCCAATAATCAACTTATTCATACGCGTGTTGACACGCCTACCCTAAAGACATCATAGACTTAAAGTCTAACCTTTACAGGACAATTCTGAAATTGAACTAGGCTCAACAAAAGAACATTAAAAACACTGTGGAAAAAAAAGAAGAAAATGCTCTTGAATACTCGAAGAATTTGCAGACGACAAAAATATGTTAATTTATCCTATAAAAGGATATAGAAGGATAGAAAGAAAAAAAAGTCGAAAGAAGAATTTGCTGGTTTTCTCTTTTTTGTGACCATGTTTTCAATGGTGTTTTTCCTCTATGTCGCGAAAGTAGAGGATTGATTGGTGGTAAATAGACAAAGCACGCGTTTCAAGCCAAATAAAAATAGTTCAAAGACCTTAAAGGGACATAAAACCTGATTTTTGAAAATCGTAACAAAGACTGCTAATTTTCTTTTGCTTGCAAGGATGGATTCAAAATTAAGACGCGGATAACAATACATGTAGAAGACACGAGCAATTACCAAGGTTTTTTTTTTTTCACTGTGAAAATGTCACTAATCCGTTAGTAACGTTATAACCGTTATTGCGTAACAATAAATACATTTAACGCATCTGAGATCGACTTGCTCCATAACTCAGTTGGTAAAGTGGCCGACACTAGTTTTGAAGGTCATGGGTTCGAGTCCCACTGTGGAAATATCGTTTTCAGCATTTTTTTCCCCCAAAGTAAGAGTAAAAAGTCACGTCCTTATTATTTTTCCTCAGAGAATATCAACTTTCTTTCCTCTAAAATAATATGGGTAAAAATCTGGTTTTACGTCCCTTTAAATCGGAATATCTTTGCCTCTGTTTACAGACTGGGAAGAAAATCTATTCACTTATTTGGCGCTCCGGATTAAAAGACAGAAAATAAAACAAAACAAAGCAAAAAAATCTGGAGACATTGAACAGAAGCCTGGCCCAGGAATTATTTGATTCAATTACCGATCGAGATGGAATTTCATGTAAAAACATATAAAACCGGTTCAAATTGACATTTAAAGGACGGCTATCGATTAACTCTGTACCAGCCGACAACATTTTAGACTTGTCCAAATTGAAAGCATTTGCAGACGACAATTTCAAAGTGGCTAAAATGAATCAATCTTTCTTTGATAGTTTAGAAAACATTGTGGGAAAAGGAGAAAATGCTGGTTACCAGCATTTTCTCCTTTTCCCACAATGTTTTCAAATGCTTTCTTTCCCAGGGTCGTTCAACCCCTGGGTTATATAGCGAAGGATTAATAGGGCTGTCAAGAGAATGGTTGGGATAGAGTCTCATAGAGGACTGGTATTGTACATTTATGGACAGCGAATTAGATTAGGCGGACTATAGCGGTAAACAGTATCGTAGAACCATCTTGCCAATCTGGAAAGACAATATTCTTGTTACATCTATACCTTTGGGTACAATGGCCTTTCAGGAAGAATCCACCAAACCCTTTAGCAAACAGTCCTGTTCTGTAACGACCCTTAGGAAAGGGGCTGAAGAAAATACTGTGTGGCAAAAGGAAGATATTTTAGTAACCAGCATTTATTCTTCCTTTTCCCAAAATGTTTTCATAATTCTAAGTGCAAATTTCATCATTTAAATAATCCACACTTGTTTTGTTATCTGCAAATGCTCTCTGTTTTGACAAATCTAGAATTATTCCGTCTGGTGAATGGGTAAGGTACACTGGCTTTATACACCAAGCAAAGTGAATTGTCAGCAAAAGCCAGTCTGTTTTGTACAATTTGTTAATTTAGAGCTATAAATATGTGAGCCATGCTCTGACAAAAAGAGGTTTGATGCATCTCTGTGACGCACGATACCATGCAGGTCATCATATATGGGCCATGCTCCGTGAAAAGGGGGCTTAATACTTCTGCGAAAAGTATCGACCCAGGTCAGCCTGCGCAGTCCGCGCAGGCTGACCTGGGCCGAAACTTTTCGTTACTGGTCAGTTTTCTGCATGTCAAAGGATCATTCTACCTCACGATTACGTCGGTTGTTGGGAAAAAAGTGGCTATCATGGATCCATGATTATGTGATGGCTTGATAGGTAGGATGCATTACGGAGATGCATTAAGTCCCCTTTTGCCAGAGCGTGGCTCATATCTATGGATCCATAGAATACTTTTTTTATCTAAAAACTGAATGAATCATGAGGTACACTGGTCCTTTGACATGTAGAAAAATGATCCGATAGCAAAAAGTGTTAACCCTTAGGCTGCTAAGTGCGAGTTACCGACCTTTTGCGGACAGTGTAGATCGTGCAGTCTGATCTTGGATCTACATTGTCCGATAAGGAGATATCGTTCTGCAAAAAATATGTTTCAAATAGCATTACTCGGGTTCTAACCATCGGCTTGAAAGTGTCGTCTGATTTAGCAGGATAAGTGTTGACTTAAGTCAGCCTTTGCGCAATGCACAGGCTAACCTGGGTCGATGCTTTTTTGCAGATACATTAAGCCCCCTTTTCACAGAGTATGACTCATGTATATATATCTTATGCAAAATAAAAATAGTAGTAGTAGTAGTAGAAGTAATAGTACTTAACATTAGTTTAAACCCGTAAACTGCTGATTGAAATACACGAACATTTTCAGCAAATATTGAACACTCAAAATATCGCGATTTTAAAGTCCTTCACAACATAAAAACTCTCATCTTCTCGGACGGCATGGATCAAAGTACTGATTAGTCTAATCTTGAGCTACATTGTCGTCGAAAGGGCTAAGCAGCCAAAGGATGAAACATCCTTTGATGGTGTTTCATTATTTCAGCAGAGCTCTGGCTAAAGGGGGTTTATTGCATTTCCAAGATGCATTTTACAATGCAAGTCATCACATAATTATGGCCCCATAACATCCTTTTGTCTAAAAAAAGGACTGAAATATGCGGTAGAATGGTCCTTTGACATGCAGAAAATCGACCAAAGTCAAAAAGTTTCGACCGTGGTCAGTCTGCGCAGAATGTGCAGGCTTATCCGAATCGATGCTTTTAGCAGATGCATTGAACCATTTTCTTTGTTTTGTGTTTAAAGAAAAAAAAAGGGTGCAGCTTTTAAATGGCTTCTTCCGGTTCTGTCCTATGTTTTATTACCAGAACTGCCTGTACAGGGGCATGCAAGATTTTCCAGAGAGAGAGAGAGCAAAAAAAAAAACCACATTGTAATACCTTTAGTCGAAAATAAAGTTTTACCAATAACTGAACTTCGGTGTAATAAGTGTCTACTGGAAGCGGTTCAACATAATGGAAACATACAAATGAACTCTGTCAGAAACATAGTCCATGATATATGCCATGCTCTGTGAAAAGGGGGCTTAATGCATCTGCAAAAAGCATTCCGCGCAGGCTGACATAGGTCGAAACTTTTTGCTATTTCTAAATTTTCTATATGTCAAAGAACCATTCCAGGTCCAGAACTAGTCGATTGTTAGACTAAATGGGGTTTATGGATTCATAACTATATAATTAATTATTGTTATAATGCGTCACAGAGATGAATTAAGCCCCCTCTTGCCAGAGCACTGTTTATATCTATGGGACAGATACAGTGGTCGTGAAATTTCGGGAATTTTCACACGGCCCTACATCCGTCATGGTCACTTCAGGACCGGTTACCATGGTCACGGAAATGAAATAATTCATTAATGGCCAATAATTACCAAATTAGGGATATATGTAAAACTGATTGGATCACCTCCGAACAGCTGAGATTACAGGTCCGTGTGAGTAAGATCGTAAAGTTGGCTATCCAGGGAGATTGACAGGGTAATGTTGTTCGGAAATGACATGTTAAAATGGTATTGAAGTTAATTGCAATTTTACGGAGAGAATGAGGTAGAGAGAGACAGAAACTGAGAGTCAAAGACAAACAGAAAATGAGAGAGCAACAGCGACAGAGCCAGAACGAGACACGTTGATAGAGACAGGTAGAGAGAGAGAGAGAGAGAGAGAGAGAGAGAGAGAGAGAGAGAGCGATTAGTAATTGGACGGAAGAGAAGTAGAAGGAAGGCCCAAGATATATCTCTGTGATAGATTATACCAAGCAAGACATCACATAATCATGGATCCATAAAATCCATTTTGTCAAAAAACCGACTGAATCATGGGGTAGATTGGTCCTTTGACATGCAGAAAATTGACCAATTGAAAAAGGTTTCGACTAAGGTCAGTCTGCGAGGAATGTGCAGGATGAACTGAGTCCATACTTTTTGCAGATGCATGGCTAAATACGTACATTTACATCGAGTTAACTAATATGGTCATATTTGATCAATTTTGTGTTTAAATTATTGCTGTTCCGTATTTAGCAATCATTATTTCATGCTTTTCGGTAGTTTATCGAGAAATAATGGTGGATTATGCTTTGTTATTTCATGGTTACGACCAGTGAAAATACCGATTACATATTTTCTAACTCTTCAATTGAAGGCGGAAACAGTAGTTTCCGCGCCCTAGTTATCTAGGTAATCAGCTCGTGCCATTCAAATGCAAGGAAATATGACGTAATTTACGGTTATATTTCTCGCGCTTTACGTAATATTGTAATGCGTTGTTATGTGAGGGGGTACGCCACGGGAAATTACCGAAAATAACTGTATTGGATTTGAAGAAAGTTCCAACAAAATAGGGGTTAGAAGCATGAAATAAATAGAATATTTGTTTTTTTTCGATGTAAGATCGAAATTTGTTTCATCTCGTGAACATCATCGGTAATATTTTCACGAGTGGCGGAACCACTCGTTAAAAATATTACCGATGATGTTCACTTGATGAAATAAATTTCGATCTTTCACCGAAAAAACAAATATCCTCTATTTCTATACCTGCTTTTACCTCTGGATTCCAAAGCTAGCCATCTGGTTGGCGGAGACAGAACGTCTCAGGCAGTGAGATGGTTAGTAAGCTCGGCTGTTTTCGAAAAAAAAAAAAAAAAAAGAGTCGAGGTATTGTCATAGCCCTGTCGTCGTCTGCGTTGTTTTCGTCTACGTCGTCTCGGGGAAAAAAAATGACATTTTACAATATCTCTGTCATTACGAAAAATATTTACTTCAAACTCGGAGTATCGAAAGGGAACCCATGCAACAGGGGCTGATAACCATCAAAATATTTTGATGAAGTTATACCCCTTTTCGACTGAGATTTTCACTGAAAATTAATCTTTTTCTAAACGCAACTGCCGCCGAGGGTTGGCTCCCGCATGCAGTGCCGTTATTATACATTAAACTCTTGCAGACAGTGCATTATGGGCTTATCGCCCTGGCTAATACACCAGGCTTTGGATATTTTTTCCCGAAAATCCTGTTCACAAGTATGTTTTTAAGATCAATGACAAGAGTTAGCTTTCTTTCCGATATCATCTTAGGCAATGTCATTCTCCTTTTTGCTCAAACAATCACGTGTTTTCAGTAAGCTGAGAAATAAGATACCGATCCTCGAATTTTCACAGTATCTAGTGTGACCAAGCTGGAGATCGCACCCACACATTTTGTCTTGAAGTCAACGCTCTAAACTTTACTGTGCGAAGGCGAAGGGTCAGTAAATTCTAATACTGGGTCCGTATTTATCAACCATTCTTAACCCTATCGGCGCCAAATGAATAAACTCGACTTCTTTTGGTGGCTGTAAGTGCAATCCACAGAGACCCAGAAAGATTTTTATCGTAGGGGCTTGACTAATTAAGCGGACGGTACAGATCAAAGATCAGACTGCACGTTCTGTGCAGTCTGATCTTGGTCTGTGCTGTCCGCAAAAGTCACTGTTTTCGCCTATGGCGCTGAAAGGGTTAAGAAAATTCTTCGATAGTCTTCCTTTCGACAATTTTCAAAATTTGCAAGTAACACAACTTCTGCTTGGCTAAACTAAATAGTTTAGCCAATCAGATTTCGTGTTACTTTCTAAATCTTGAATAAGACAAAGAATAGAATTTAGAATGGTTAATGAATACGAACCCTGATCATAACATAACCCTTGGCGCTAATACGGCTTGGCCAAAGATCCAACCAATGACACTTAGCATTGCAGGCAAACTCCACAATCCCTTAATGGTTAAATGACAGAGGTTCGAACGTTAAGATTACATCGATATATCGAAATCCACTAGATCAGTGTATTCTTCATGTGGGGTGAAAATATGACCCGGAAACTTTAAAAACAACCACCATACTCTACTAAGTAACACTTTTGAATACAATTGAAAACTGAGAAAAATCACAGAGGAATCAGTTCTCAACCGATGAAATATATCACCTTAAGAGAAGTAAGTGACACCGAGCCTTTAGAGTATGAAAACACGATGTTACCACGACGAAACACGATGTTACCACGATGAAACACGATGTTACCACTTTAACTTCTTGAAAGAAATTGAGTGCTGCTCTGGAAAAAGGGGGTCAAATGCATCTTCATAATGCATTATTCATGCAAGGCATCATATAATCCATAAAATCTATGGTAGACTGGTCTTTTTTCATACAGAAAATTGACAAATAGTAGAAAGTTTCGGCTGTTTACCAGCATTTTCTCCTTTACTCACAATGTTTTCCTAAGTCGCCTTTCTGAAGACCGTTAAAAATCAGGATTTTGTGGGAAAGGGTTGGATGGCCATATTGAATCAAATTTCTGTACAGCATAACAATATCTGTTTGAAATCATTTGGCGCCAAAAAGGGTTTTCCGACGTCAATAACACCTTCCGGTAGTTGGTATCGAATTTTTGTATCGGTTTGTTAAATTTCAGTGATATATTACTTGACAATTTTAGGTGCGGGCAAGAAAAATCGTGATTCTCTGTAATAAAAAAGGGGAAAATTCAGATCTTTCTTATCGAACCAAATCTAAAACGATTCACCACTGAATTAAGCAAGCCATAGCTAGCAAACCATCAGGTAGGATTAAAGACACACGTAGGAAAAATAGTTTTTCAATGGCATTTCCAAAAAGGGCTACGATGCCACTCAATGTATTTTTAGCTTCCGCACAACAGTTTTGCAAAGACTTGTGGGCATGTCACATGATCAAAAATAAAGGACGATTACGCGGATTCGTTTTCAAATCCGTATGATGACGTCATATCTGATGTCATTACAAAAGATGGAATTTTCAACTGCAAACGACTATCCCGTTATTCATATGTCTAAATTTCACACTTTTACTGCATGTAACAGTAGTTTCCTTACGCTCGAAAAGAAACATATAAGCCATGCTCTTGGAAAAGGGGACTTAATGCATCTCAGCAATGCATTATACCTATAACTTTGGAAATATCGTTATGTGATAAAAAGAATCCGACTTTCGTTGGCTTTTAATTTAATTTTTATTAAACCCATCTACAAAAAAGTATTACAAAGCTCGCTAGGGGCTTGCTTAACAACATTTTGTATTTAGACTCGTTTAATGAAACTTTATCTCAAACTCTATAACTTAAGTTAGAAGCTATATTTCCCATCTTCTACGAGGAAGGAAAAGCATTTTTTTCCCGATTTTTCCTGACAGTTTTATAGCTTTCAAAAAGCTTGGCAAAGTGAGCACTGTATGATTGTTTTAACATTGTTTGAACGCCCAAAGTGCTCAATAAATAAATCTAACTAATGGCAGTCAGAAGCAAGAAATATCAGTTAACCCTTCGGCTGCTAAGCCCGACTCGGAGCGCTTCTGGGGACAGTGTAGATTGAGATCAGATTGCACAAAACGTGCAATCTGATCTTTGATCTAAACTGTCCGATACGGTATTTTCTTTCCGGTGAAATTACCTTTGAAAACGCAATATTTTGGTTTTATACAATTGAATGTAAATTTTTCTTCCATGTATTTAGCAGTTTAAAAAGAAAAAAAAAAAAAAAAAGGTAGAGGACGTAAGAGGCACTGGAATATGAATATTGAAACTCTTTTGTCATTTAATATGAAGAGAAATAATGAAAAGTAAACTCGCCAGCATTTATCTCTTTTTTCCTCATTGTTTTCCACATTGTTGAAAAGTTAACCCTTTCCCAAACAAGCCCTGGTTTTCACGTGTCTGCAGTACAAGTCTTTTTGAAAACGCTGTGGGAAAAGGAGAAATTGCTCGTAACGAGCAATTTCTCCTTTTCCCACAGTGTTTTCTACCCTTTTGGAGAACTTTCTGCCATTTTCATCAAATTTAAAATTGTCGTTGCAAACTCTTTCAATTTGGACCAGTCCTGTCGTTTGGGAAAGGGTTAAACTTTAATTTTGTATACTTTTCAAGATTAGACGTTAATCCAAATTATCGTTGGAAACGGAGGATATGCTGCTAAAGATTATTTATCTGAAAATACATACAGGAATGGATTAAAATGTGTTGTTTTAAAAGAGAAGTGAGCCATGCTCTGTGAAATGGGGGTTTAATGCATTTGCAAAAAGTATCGACCCTGGTCAGCCTGCGCAGTCCGCGCAGGCTGACCTGGGCCGAAACTTTTTGCTTCTGTTCAATCTTCCCCACGTCAAAGGACCAGTGTACCTCATGCTTCAGTCGTTGTTAGACGAGTTGGATTTTATGGATCCATAATTACATGGTAACTTGAACAGTATAATGCATCACGGAGATACATAAAACCCCCTTTTTCCAGAGCATGGTTCAATGTCTTTTTTTGCTATTGGTCAATTTTCTGCATGTCAAAGGGCCAGTGTACCTTACTGCTTCAGTCGGTTATTAGCCGTAATGGATTTTATAGATCCAGAATTATTACGATGACTTGATAAATATAATGCATCACGGCGATGCATAAGATCCACTTTTCCCATAGCATAGTTCCGTGTCGTTTTAGAAAAATTCTATTTTTTTCTTTTTTTAAATTATATTGATTTCAACTTGAAATGCATATGATGGCTTCACGCTGATTTCAATTTAATGTCTTAATTGCTTTTTTTTTTCCCTAATTGCCTTTTTTTTGTTGTTGTTGAGTATTTCTACTAGCTTAAACAAAGAGAAACAAATGGGTCGTGCGCTGTGAAAAGATGGCTTAATGCATCTGCGAAAAGTATCGACCCAGGTCAGCCTGGGCCGAAACGTTTCGCTCTTGGTAGGTTTTCTGTCTGTCAAAGGGCCAGTCTACCTCATGAGTCAGTCGGTTGTTAAAAAAAAGTGGCTATTATGGATCCATAATTATGTGATGGATTGATTGGTACAGTGCATCACAGAGATGCATTAAGCCCCCTTTTGCCAGAGCATGGCTCATTAATATGGAACACTCTCTGATTAAAAAAAAAAAAAAACCTTTGATGGTTTTGAAACATTTTCTGTCTATTTTTTCTGTCATTTTCTAATTTTACTTCTTCAAAAAAAATTCTTTTTTTCTTAAATGTTCTTTTTTTTTTTTTTCAATTAACGCATCACCACCTGCAGGTGACAGCTTTTCGTTTTACAGGGAATTTTCTTTTGTAAACATGGCGACAAAAGGGGGAGAAAGTGATCGTAATGTTGTCACACTGTACCCATGTATTAACCCTTTACCACACAATCCCGAGTTTTAACTACTCTGATTAAATAGCCTATCGAAAAACTTATGGGAAAAGGAGAAAATGCTGGTAACCAGCATTTTCTTATTTTCTCAAAAGGTTTTCGACACTTCTCACCGACGGTTACCATCATGTCAGCTGAATTCAATACGTCATTTGTAAATATTTACAATTTGGACCGGTCTGAAATAATGTCGCTCGCATGATAAAGAGTTAAAACTCAATTAGTGTAAAGTACACGAAGCTACCTTTGAGATCTGCTATGATGTTTCGACTGTCGTCTCCGCCAGCTTGTTCAAAGTGACGTCCCAATGGCTGTTATATTAATAATTAATTTAAAGATACATCCTTAAAGTCAGAGAGAAAACACGCTGTTAAAATTCGAAAGTATGTAGAATGACTCCAATTTGTTCATCTGTGTAAATATAGATAGGTTACCAATATATATGGTGCAAGAGAAACTCGAGGGATTTGTCCTCATTTAAAACCGGAAACGACAACAATGATTTCTTTGAAGGATGCCAAGAAAAAAAATGAATTGCATTTTCTATCCGTCGTATTGTGTACAACCTTGCAGCCGTTAGGGGCAACATTTGGCATGAAGATACAAGAATGATTATAGTTTCATGAAATAAAGACGATATGTGTTAAAAGCTCGCTGACAATAAAGATGAAATGGGGTTAAAACTGGCTGTAAACGAGTACAGATATAACTTCTAGAGACCAACCGCCTCAGATATTGTAAAGCCTTAGAGAGCGATATAGATGGATAAGACAGTTTTAATCAAATAATTAAAGCTCAAACGATTAGATATAGTCTTTCTTTTTGATAGAATGATTCATAAAATACCCAACCGTGTACATTAAGATCAGACTGCATCAGACTGCACGTTTTGTGCAGTACGACCATTATCTATACCGTTGTCGAAAAATCAGCTGATAGGCAGCCTAAGAATTATACAGAAAGTGGTCGAGGACAAATAGGTTATCTGCAGTAGGAGGTTGCTGTTTCAATTAAATGACGCGGTCACAAAAACAAGTCTTCAACGAGATTGCAAAAAAAGAAAATCAAATCAATTTAAAACAGTTTTTGGTCATTTGTCAGGACAAAATTACGTCTTATTTCATTTGCATCAACGAAAGTATTGTTAATTTACGCATTCAATCGGGGAAAAAAAAACATCAAAAAGATGTTTATGCCTGCATATAGTTTGACTGGATAAATAATATAACTCAAATTATATGTATAGCCATACATGTACCCATGCGGTCTCGATATACCACTTGTCTGTCTGTCTGTCCGTCTGTCTGTCTGTCCGTCTGTCTGTCTGTCTGTCTGTCTGTCTGTCCGTCTATCTACCTACCAGTATGCCTGTTTGACTTTGTTTGTCTTTCCGTGTACCTGCCTGTCTGTCTGTATGTATGTCTGTCAGTCTGTCCATATCACTATGTGTCCGTCTGTCTGTCTGTCTTGGAAAGGCAAGAGAGCATGAGCCCACCTCCGAGTCAGGAAATCACGGGTTTAGAAATTGTGCTTTACAGCGATTTTAACAGTATCTCAGGCACATTACACTGACAGCTCACCCATTCGTGACTTTCCTGAGCATCGTCAGTGAGAGACGAGCACCCTTCAGTGCCTTTCGCAATGACACTCCCACAAAGGTGGCGTACAGAAGAAGTGTAAAACAGATTGTCAAATACATGAGCCGTGCTCTATGAAAAGGGGTCTTAATGCATCTACAAAAAGTATCGACCCATGTCAGCCTGCGCAGTCCGCGCAGGCTGACATGAGTCGAAACTGTTTACTTTATGTAAATTTTCTGCATGTGAAAGGACCATTTTACCCTCAGATCCACTCCATTGTGAGACAAAATGGATTGTACGGATCTATTATTATGTAATGACTTGCTTGGTATAACGCATCACGGAGACGCATTAAGCCCCTTTTTGCCAGAGCATGGCTCAGCTATGTATGTAAATGTATTGATGTGATATTATGCATGTGATATTGAGAGGGTCCAAAAATATATTGACAAATGGAGAAATGTGAGAGACAAGCTATGTTGCAATTGTGTAAAGTTAAGAGCTAACTTATTTGTTTATTATATGGTGTTTAACGCCGTTTTCAACATCATTTCAGTTATATTGCGGCGACCAGTGCACCTGTCTGTGCTTTCCTGAAGTTTCTTTTACCAGTGCTCTGCACAATATTCTTTCCAAGCCACTTGCTGCTTTCCCACATAATCATCGTCGAAACAATGATCATCGGAGAGAGAGGAATGAATCTTGTCGCAATGACTTTCATTAATCCTCGGAAAGAAATTGGCCGAGCACGGGATCGAACAAACAACCCCCCCCCCCCGTTCACAAGTCCTGTACGCTACTGGCAGAGCTACCAGGGCTCGGCTAGAGCTAATTTACCGAAAGACGTGCTGATGGCGACAAAAAAAAAAATGGACAATTTCTTTGCTTCTTGCAGCCGATCGCTTTTGAAAACAATGTGGCAAAAGGATTCAAACCAACAACCGTAGTTTATGGAACAAAATCAATAAATTATATTTTGAAAATTCAACGAAGCGATTAGTTTATTTTGAAATAATTTTCCCGAAGGGCACTTTGTTTTAACTCTATACCAAACTATGACATGTTGTATTGAACCAAATTGAAACCATTTGCGGACGACAAATTAAAATTTGCTAAAATGGTAATTACTTTCTGTCAGCGATAGTGTAGAAGACCTTGTGGGGAAAAAAAAGAGAAAATGATGGTTACCAGCATTTTCTCCTTTCCCCGCAATGTTTTCAAAAGCCTTAATTCTCAGAGTTGTTAAAACTCGGGATTGTGTGGTAAAGGGTTAAAAGTCTTGCGTCATGAAATCTGCACTTTACAATTGTTGCCCTTTTATGTCAAAGTCAATCTGGTCTCCTTTTATTTCAGTCAATTAACTCAGAGCCCCTAAGGGTAGACAATTTAACCCTCTACCAAACAATCCTATGTTTTAACGACCCTGGGGAGGAAGAATTTGGAAAACATTGTGAGAAAAAGGAGAAAATGCTGGTTACCAGCATTTTCTTCTTTTTCCACAATGTTTTTTTACCCTTCCAAAGACAAACCCAATCATTTTAGTCACGTTTGTCGTGTAGTGAAGAGTTAAAAACCTACAATATCTTTAGATTTTTACCAAACGACAAAAATTCGGACTGGTCGAAATGGAAAGCATTTACAGACGATAAATTAACCCTGCAGCTGCTAAGCGCGACTTACTGACCTTTTACGGACAGTGTAGGTCAAGATCAGACAGCACAGAATGTGCTGTCTGATCTTGGATCTACACTGTCCGATAAGAAGATATAACATTATTCGGGTTTTTACCATCGGCTTGAAAGTTAATATTGAACTTATTTACCAGGAAGAGGTTAAATATGGCTAGTGATGGAATTTGTGTCTGAAAGGACAGAAATCATTGTGGGAAAAGGAAAAATTGCTGTTTACCAGTATTTTCTCCTGTTTTCACCTTGTTTTCAAAAGCCTTCTTCCTCGGGGTCATTAAAACAAGGGATTGCTTGGCAAAGAGCTAAACATGTAAGGGGGAAAGGAATCAAAATACTGTAGATTAAAGAGGAAAAATATATGAGTCATACTCCGGCAAAAGGGGCTTAATACACCTCGGTGATGCATTATATCACATAATTATGGATCTATAAATACAGTTTTGTCTAACACTTGACTTGATCATGAGGTAGTATGGTCATTGCAGAAAATTTACTGACAGTAAAAAGTTTCGATTCATGTCAGCCTGCGTGGATTGAGCAGGCTGACATGAATCGATACTTTTTGCGTTAAACCCCCTTTTGCAAAGGGCATGACTCATATACATAATTTACTGTTGCGATTTGCCAAAGTGAAATCTGTGAGGGCAACCAGCATTTTAAGTTATTTTATCGGAGAGACTGGATCAAAGATGCACGATTACGCAGCCTGGTCTTGAATCTACACTGTCCACCACATATGGCGTGCAACACACGAAAAGGGGCTTCGGACATATGCGTAAAAGTATGTCGTCCCTGATCAGCCTGTGCAATCTGTGACTAATCCGAGACGACACTTCCCTTTCTTGTGCGATTTTCTAATTCACGAAAGTCTTCTGTATGAAAAAATCTTATGTATTCATAAAGTGCTGTCCCGGATGAGCCTGCGCTGAGTGCGCAGGCTAATCCGGGACAGTACTTTATGCAATTGTCCGAAGGCCCCTTTTTGTGTGTTGAACGCCAATTATCTTGAACATACCTGAGAATTTGAATAGCTTTAGTTGTTGTTGTTGTTGTTATGGGGGGCGGTGGGTGAAAGGGGACGAGTTTACAAACACAAATGACCTGACCTCTGACCTCTGGACCTCTGTTACCCGGCTCGGTGGTTCAGTCGATGACGAATAGGGCCTGAAACCCAGGATGTTGCTGTATTGAAATCCCAGCTTGGCAATACTCTCTACGAGCCTGGATGGTGGTCGTTGCAGCAGGATCCATTTCTCTCTCACTGCTGTGTCTTGTTTCAGCAATGTTTATGTCGGAAAGCAGTCAGTGGCTTGGAAAGAATGTTGTGCGAAGTAATTTTAAAATGATTGCCCAGGGAAGCATGGATAGATGCACTGGACGCCGAGATAAAACTTGAATAATGCTGGATATGGCGTTAAACCCCAAACAAACATACATACATATGAGCCAAGCTCTGTCAAAAGGGGGCTTAATGTATCTCCGTGATGCATCATAACAAGCAAGTCTTCACATAATTAGGACCCATAAAATCCACTATATCTAACCACCAATTGAATCATAAGGTAAGCTGGTCCTTCGACATACAGAAAATTGATCAATAGCGAAAAGTTTTGGCCCAAGTCAGCCTGCGCGTACTGCGCAGGCTGACCTGGGCCAATACTTTTTTGCAGAGGCATTAAGCGCCCTTTTCACAGAGCATGGCTCATACATATTCTTCTACAGTGTTCATAGGTTTAAGCTCGTAAACGCTTCTAGTGTGGATGTCTATATCGAAATTTTTGAAATTTGCTTTTGAGACACATATTTCTGGATTCGTAACTTGATAAGACTATTTTCAGTTCATGGTTTCATATTCAATACAGCGGCAGTTTTGAATAAAATGCATTCCGTTAATTGTGACAGACAATTCATAACGGCTTGATGGAACAGATGCGAGCTTTTAGTACCCAAAAATGCGCAGCTTAATTCTTTCGGCGCCAAAAAGATAGAACTGGCAAAAGAGAGTTTAATGTATCTCCGTGATGCATGATACCAATCAAGCCATCCCTGTATTATGGATATACATAATAGCCACTTTTAAAAAAACAAAAAAACAAAAAACGATTTAATCATGAGATAGAATAGTCCTTGGGCATACAGAAAATTGGCCAACAGCAAAAAGTTTCGTCCCAGGTCAACCTACGCGGACTGCGCAGGCTGACGTGGGTCGATACTTTTTGCAGATGCATTAAACCCCCTTTTTAGCATGGCTCACATATATTCGCTTTTTGAGACTGTCATAATACAATTTATTGAAAATTCGAAAGATTATTAAATAGTAAGCTTGGTCGCAAAAGTGGACGGAATAGATTCAGGATTAGACTGCACGTTCTATGCAATCTGATCTTGATCTATACGATCCGCTAACGCTCCCTGTTTCGCTTATGGCACTGGAAGGGTTAAAGAATGGAAAACGCGTATAACATTCGACCTTTAATTCCCGATTTGATAGCATATGCATTTGATATACCGGTATACAGTATAGTATCATATAACTAATGTGTCTCTTGAAACGTGAGAGGCTTAAACGATGCAGTAGTGTCAGATTTTCATGAAACGCTGCCATAAAATGAATGGAAGGATTTGTCTGGGTGCTCTTTCATCAAGAAGTTCTTCAAAAAGCACAGGCTGCCTGGAATTCAGACTGTAATGTCGGGATCTTTCTTTGATTGACGGCGTTTTTCATCGCCATTTTGTTTTTCGGCGTAGCTGACTACGATAGCTTTTGGCCTACTTTTTGGTTTTGATATACTCGAATAAATACGAAATAAATACACAGTAATTTGCGATTGGTACAAAATGTGGACATGTTTATCCTGCGGGCCCCTGCAAGCCTATTTGCATGTACATTTTTTGACACCAATGTACGAGCAGGCGTTGATACCACTAAATCCGATACCACGGGGCGCTTATTCATACCATAATAAATAAATATAATAATGGATAATCCTTTTCTAGTACAATTATTAGTTGGTACTTCAATATTCTTTTCAGCAGGATCATATGACTCATTAATGTGTTTCAAAACGTATTTTCAGACAAAATCATTTCTCCGCAAATAAAAGAACAAAAGGGTTTTATCATTCATATTTCATAAATGCCGTCCATCTTTTTATTGAAAACGTCGTCCTTTTTTTCTATTATTTAAAAAGTCGTCCATTTTTTTTTTTTTTTTTTGAAAACGTGGTCCATCTTTTTTAAAGCATCGTCCTTCCCTTCTTTTCTTCTTTTAATTGAAAACGTCATCCATTTTTTTCTTTTTTTTAATTGAAAACGTCGTCCATCTTATTTATTGAAAACGTCGATCACATAGTTTTTTCTTTATATATTGAAAACACCGTCAATCTTATTTATTGAAGACGTTATCCATTTTTTTTTTTTTTTTTTTAAATTGAAAACGTCTTCAGTTCATTTTTTATTGAAAACGACGTCCATCTTTTTTTTTTTTTTTTTTTTATAGAAAACGTTGTCCATCTCTCTTTTTTATTGAAAACGTCGTCCTTTTTTTTTTTTTTTTTGTTATTTAAAACATCGTCCATCTATTTCTTATTGGAAATGTCGTCCAACTTTTTTTATAATTGAAAACTTTTTTTTTTTTTATTGACAACGTCGTCCATTTTTTTTTTTTTAAATTGAAAACGTCCATTTTTTTTTTTTGAATTATTATTATTGAAAACGTCGTCCATCCTTCTTTTATTGAAAACGCCGTCCACCTTATTTATTGAAAACGTTGTCCTTTTTTTAAAATATCTATCTTGGTACACTTATGAGGCCAAACAATCAAGTAGCCGTTTTTGTGTCTGCGTTTTGTTCTGAAATACTATGGAACCTTTGGATTTCAAGCGCAGATGTGTGTCCATAGATCTGTCAAAACAGTGTAGCACAAGATCATACTGCACAGAACGTCTGGAGTCTGCATACTGATCTTGATTTTAATTTCCTAATAGAATAACCGCGAGCTTATACAACAGAGACTTCTGTTCATACATTTCTTGGGCTAAATGACGCTTAACTGTTAAGCTGCTGATAATATACAATACAATAATTCCGACTCACTGACCTTTTCCGGACATTGTGTAGATCAAGATCAGACTGCACAGAACGTGCAGTCTGATCTTGGATCTACACTGTCCGATAAGGAGATATTTTTCTTCAAAAATTAAGTTTGAAATAGTATCACTCGAGTTTTTTACGATCGGCTTGAAAGTTTTATTTAACTTTATTTAGCAGGATAAGACTTACAGTTATAAACAAACAAAATCCCGTGTTCTTACAACCCTATGGAGAAGAACGTTTGAAAACAATGTGGGAAAAAGGAGAAAATGCTGGTTACCAGCATTTTCTCCTTTTCCCCACAGTGTTTTCTTCCCTTCCTTGGGTAGATTCCATCATTTGAACTGCGTTTGGTTTTTCGTCCATAACTGATTTAACCCTTTCAGCGCCATAGGCGAAAACAGGGACTTTTGCGGACGGCATAGATCAAGATCAGACTGCACAGAACGTGCAGTCTGATCTTTGATCTATACCTTCCGCTTGTTTGGTCAAGCCTATATGATAAAAATCTTCCGGAGACTCAGTGGATTCTATTTAGAGCCATCAAAAGAAGTCGAGTTTCTTTATTTGGCGCCGAAAGATTTAAAGATGGACGAGTCTAGAAATTCATCATCTGGTAACTAAAATTCAAGCAAGTGTCGAGGGTTGTATAATTGCACATTTACAAAAGAACCATGCTCTGTGAAAAGGGGCTAAATGCATCTGCAAAAAGTATCAACCCCGGTCAGCCTGCGCGCAAGTTGACTTGGGGCCGAAACTTTTTGCAATTGGTCAAATCATCTTCATGTCCAAGGGCCAGTTTACCTCGTGATTCAGTCGATTTTTAGACAAAATGGATTTTATAGATCAATGATCATGTAATGACTTGTTTGGTATCATGTATCACGGAGATGCATTAAGCCCCCTTTTGCCAGCGCATAAATGATAAATTGAACACTATTTACACGGAAATTTAATACGAATGTACATTTCCTCGCATCTAGGCCGTCCAATCACGTGACGTCACCATGCGCGAACCGGTCGTTAAACAGAGGGAATCAATTTTCATAAATGTCCATAGGCAATGAGTTTAATTCAATTTTTACGGATATTTACGTGACTAATTTGGACGGAGATTGTTTAATCGAAGTCCTATCTCACCACAAGGGATTTTGTTTCCCCACTGTAATTTTGTACTCGAGGATAAATGGCTGTATATGTTTTCTTGGTTTTATAGCTCACTTCGGTATGTAATCTAAGATTTCGTATTTTTTACATTTATAATATCACGTTTAATTGTTTAAACAAAATAAAATGGTGAAACACAATGACTGTTGTTTAAAGATTCTTTTATTCTTTTTTAAACTAAAAACTAGATCTAGTATGTAGTAGTGTGCTTTTCTTTTTTTCCCAGGTTTCATAACATTCATATTACCCCAACATTAGAAACTCAAAATCAGGAAAATTTTGTTATTAATATTTGAACGATGCACTTGCAAAAGGGTGTTTAATTCATCTCCGTGATCCATCATACCGCGCAAGTCATCCCGTAATTATGGATCCATAAAATCCATTTTTTTAACAGTCGGCTAAATCATGAGGTAGACTGGTCCTTTGACGAAGAGAAAATTTTACCACAAGCAAAAAGTGTCGATTCAGGTCAGCCTGCGCGACTGCGCAGGCTGACCTGAATCGATACTTTTTGCAGATGCATTAAACGCCCTTTTTACAGAGCATGGTTCATTATTAATGATTATGGGACATTGTTAGCCTAACGTAGTTGAAATGCTTGAACTTTCAAAAATGAACTTAACCCTTTCCCAAGCAATCATGTTTTAACAAAAGGGGGGAAAAGGGTTTTGAAACCGTTGTGGGAAAAGGAGATAATACTGGTTACCAGCATTTTATCCTTTTCTCATAATGCTTTCTTCGTGTCCTGACTCATTAAATTGTTTGGTAAAAGGTCGTCGAAGTCTATACTATTTTTTTCAAACCAGTCGTCAGTATTTAGGATGTTAGAAAAGAATGTACATTGAACAGTAATTATCGGTAAACAATATTAAGGCAGTTGGACGAATTGTTATATATTGAGTCATGCTCTGTGAAAAAAAGGCTTAATACATCTACGAACTGTATCGACCCAGGTCATCCAGGTCACCCTGCACCGTCCGCGCAGGCTGACCTGGGCCTTAACTTTTCGCTATTGATCAATTTTCTGTATAACAAAGGACCAGTCTACCTCATGATTCAGTCTGTTGTTTGACAAAATTAAACCTGTCCCAAACATGCCCTGGTTTTCACGTGTCTGCAGTACAAGTCTTTTGAAAACACTGTGGGAAAAGGAGAAATTGCTCGTAACAAGCAATTTCTCCTTTTCCCATAGTGTTTTCTACCCTTTTTGAGAACTTTCTGCCATTTTCATCAAATTTAAAATTGTCGTCTGCAAACTCTTTCAATTTGGACCAGTCCGAAATTTGTCGTTTGGGAAAGGGTTAAGTTTATGGATCCATAACAATGTGGTGCCTTGCTTGGTAACATGGATCACGGAGATGCATGAAGACCCCTTTCGCCAGAGCATGGCTCATATATATTGTGTTCTCTATTATTGTGTTTGTTCGCACCACAAGTATAAACTTCGCTGTTCACATCTAAATATAATTAAAAAAAAAAATAAAGTAGTACATTTGAACAGCCATAGTGTGTCACTTGGTAAGGTTTAAAGCAAATTGTCTTCAGGTAGAAATGTATAAAATATATCTTAGAAAAATATTGTCATAAATGATAAACTGCATTCTTAAACACACCCATACAGTAATTCCGAAATTCATTATACCAGCTCTATGTAGTTGTTTTGGAATTCTTTGTGTACATACAAGTGACACAACATCGACCTTTAAACGCAAAGTATAATTCTAACTCGATAAACCGTTCATTCACAGTCTATATTATTGTTTGTTTTTTGGGAATACATGTTTAAAACCACGAACCGTGATGAGATAATATAAACATTATCGAGTTGGGTTTATAAATTATCTCGTCACGGTACGTGATTTTAAACCAGTTATCCCAAACATAAACAGTAATATAAACTGATAATGAAAGGTTTATCGAGTGAGAGCTATAGCGGCCAAAAGTAAACAATGGGGATGTTAGACTGTATCTAAAATTAATTCATACCATTTAAAAGTATGGGGATTATTGTGAAGATGGCAGTCTGTTATTGTTAATCGTTGGCATCAAAATGAATTGTAAAACCAGGCAAAAAGTAAAAAAAAAAAAGATAGAGCGACATGGACACCTTTGACCTAGTTTTAAAACTCATTTTCCTGCCAGTTGCTAACACTTGGACCGACTGTACCATGACAGATTCACAACAATTCCCATACTTCTAGGTTGTATGATTTGGGAGGCGTCGTGCATATGGACAACGATAAATACAGGGAAAAAATATGACGAATACTATAAACTGGAGAGTGGCGCGGCAGGTGCTGATGTGGATGAGGAAAGGGCCTCACAGTTAACTTGATACTGAGAGCTTTATCGTCGAATCCGATATCGTCACAAGTACAGTTTAGCAGGATAGCATGTAGGCCGTCATAACCAACGCAGAAAGCATCGAATTTTCGTTCGCAGTCCTCACATCAGTCTCCACTTCTAGTATCGTATTCACCCCAACCTTTCCAAATAATATTGTTAGACCAATTTCAAGAGTTTCCAGCATTCCAAAGTAAAACATTTCTGAAATATAGACATACAGTAATGAGTAATAGGTTGACGCTTAGCAAAATATTAAATTACCAATTAGAACAGGTAAAGGATTACCCCCTAACATATTCATTTCCTTGTATATTGGTGTCATAAATGTGCCTGCAAATACGCCTGCAGGAGCCCGCCGAATAAACATACCCACATTTTTTGACCAGTCGCAAACTTCTATTTATTCATTCAAATATATCAATACCAAGAAGCAGGTCAAACGCCAAGGCATTCAGCTGTACAAAAATTATATGAGCCGTACTCCGTGAAAAAAAGGCTTAATGCATCTGCGAAAAGTATCGACTCAGGTCAGCCTGCGCAGTCCGCGCAGGCTGACCTGGGCTGAAACTTTTCGCTATTGTTCAATTTTCTGTATGTCAAAGGACCAGTCTACCTTATGATACGGTCGGTTGTTTGATGTAATAAATTTTATAGATCCCTAACTATGAGATGTCTCGCTTCGTATGATGTATCACGGAGATGCATTAAGCCACTTTTTGCCAGAGCATGGCTCATATATAACTATTTAAATATAAGAAGAACTCGGAAGGTTCGATTTCCCCTACCATCCTGTCAAACTATTGGATGAAAAACACAGATGTAGGTGCTGCAATGTTTTCTGGAACGATCTTTCTTCCACTGGGAGTTTACTTTCATCAAAAGGCAACGTTACCCTTTACCACACAATCCCGTGTTCTAACTATCCTTAGGAAATAGCCTTTTGAAAATAATTGTGGGAAAAGGAGAACATGCTGGTCAACACCTTTTTCTCCTTTTTCCAACGATGTTTTCTATCCTGTCAAAGGCCCTTTTCTTTTTTAATTATTGAGACGTCTGCAAAAAGCTTTCAGTTTGGGCAAGTCTGAAACTGTGTCGTTTAGTAAAAGGTTAAAATGTTGACGAATATAAAGTAGTGTAGTTGGGGAACACAGGACGTAAAAACATTCCTGTTAACTGGAAATCTGTGTGCTATGTCACGGGGGTCCCATTACTGAAGTTGCCACACGACCCAAGTTTTACAAACGTCCGTTTTAAAATCTTGAAGCGACATCAGATGATGTATCGAAATGACGGACTTATCTTTTGAAACCATTATGGGGAAAAGGAGAAAATGCTGGTCACCAGCATTTTCTCCTTTTTCCCCACAATGTTGTTAGAAGCCTTCTTTTCTAGGGTCGCTAAAATGGAATTATACGGTAAAGGGTTTAAATGCTTCATTGGTGTTCAGTTCGCTGGAATCGTTAATGTTCTGAAAAACGTTCCGTGTCAATTTAAATTCTCATTTGGGTCGTTGTCCCCACTCTCTGTGTCTAGCAATTTCACGCTCTTGTTTTCTGTTAAAATCTGGTGTTTTGGAATTAACTTTCACAAGTTGTTAGTTTCTCCTTTATCACGACACCAAGTGAATTTGTGAAGCGACTTGACACTCACACTTTTGCTCCACAACACTGATTGTGTAATATCGATCTATGCCCTCCCTTGTTTTCAGTGTAATATACCCATCATGAATTTTCTTATCTTATACACGTTTGATATCATAATCGTTGACGTCATTTGTGACGTCATTTTGTACATATTTCATGGAAGTGGTCGGGTTTTATTTAAGGAATGAAGAGAATGTTCTTTTTTTCAAGGAGGTATGAAAAAAAAAAAAAAAAACCGTATCACACTGTATAAAACCGCGAAGCGGTTTTATACGAAAGTGTGATTAGGTTTTTTTTTTTTTTTTTTTCATACCTCCATAAAAAAAAAAAGAAAAAAAAAAAAAAAAAAAATCTCTTCATACCTTATAATTTAATATTACAGACAACATACACCCTCGGAAATAATTCAAACTGCATTCATTTTCTTTATTTTTAAATATAACGCTGGATTTTCTAAAGCCCCCTTCCACTCATATTTGTATGGCGCAAGAATACAATAGGAAAGCAGTTTTCAGATCCCCAATACTAACGTGTCCTGAAAATCAACCAATAAAACGAAAGTAAATCAACACGGCAGTGTGTAGGACCCGCAATGTGTAACCTTCACTCTGAGTAGAAGCATGGTGACTATTTTTTCTCTCGTAACTTTTATTGTTGAATTGTTATATATATATATATTTTTTTTTTTTTCCTTCATAGAATGATATTCAGGGCAAGAAAAAGCTAACTAATAAACTTGGGACTCTGTATAAAATTCTTACAAAAAAAAAAAAATGTGGAATATTGTATACATGTTTGTTTACATTAGTTTGACAGCTAAAGTAGTTCTGGCATAACGTGATTTTTTTTCATGGAGCTATGAAAATTTTTTTAGCCAATCAGAACTCGCCAATATTCATGAAAACAATTGATATTAAATTATTTAAGGATATTACCGCTCGTGCATCTATAGATGGTTTTGAATCTTCTGAACTATTATTTGTAGAATATGGTTACGTGATTAAAAAAAAAAAACTGACATTCGTCGGCTTTTGAGATAACATTTCATTTAACTCGTCAAGAAAAAATGTTATTAAGCTCTCCAAAGGCTTGCTCATTATCATTTTCCTAGACTTGTTTAACAAAATTTTATCTCAAACGCCAAGTCATGTAAGATCCTATATATCACATAACTTCCCTTGTTTCCAATGTAATACACCCGTAACAATTTTTTTCTTATCTTACATACGTTTAGGATTTGCATCTTGTTATGTCATATGCGATGTCATTTTTATACTTTTTTCAAAGAAGTGAATGGTTTTTCTTCATCGAAGTTATTACATGTGCTTAGATGGTTTTGCATTTTCTGCCCCATAATTTGTGAAATATCGTAGTGTGATACAAAGCATTTTATGACATTTGTTGGATTTTGAGATAAAACTTTATTAGACCCGTCTTCGAATTTCTAATTAAGCTCGCCGGAGGCTCGCCTGATAACATTTTTCTAGACTTGTTTGATAAATCTTTATCTCAAATGCCAACTGATGTCAGATCCTATAAATCTTTCAGCGGGATATATAGACTTGACCGCTTTTAACACTGAAAATACAATAAGCTCAAACACATTTTTTTTTTATCTTGTAGGCTTTTATTTCAAAATTAAAATGCAGGATGTATAGATCGAAGAGTAGGCTTCTCATTCTGTGCAGTCCGATCTTGATTTACGCCGTCCGCAAAAGGCCCGGATTTCAGCGTAGGCTGACGAGGTCGAAACTTTTTTGCTGTCGGTCATTTCTTTACATGTCAAAGGACCATTCTACATCAAGATTCAGTCAGTTGTTCAACAAACTGAATTTTATCGATCCATAACTATGTGGAGACTTGCTAAATGTAGAATGTATCACAGAGATACATTAAACTCCCTTTTTTCAAGACCGTCACCCACATTCAAACCATAATAATTTTACATGTGTGACCGAAATTCATGCTGACTGTTAATATTTTTGTAGGAGCCGTGTTCTGGAAAAGGGGGGTTTGTTGCATCTCCGTGGTGTATTTTTATACCAAGAAAATCATCACATAATTATGGATTCATGGAATCCATTTGTCTAAAGACCGACTGAATGTGTGTGTATGTGGGAAAGGAGGGGGGTTAGAATAGTCCTTGGCATGTAGAAAATTTACAAAAAGTTTCGACCCAGGTCAGCCTGCGCGGACAGCGCAGGCTGACGTGGGTCGATACTTTTTGCAGATGCATTAAACCCCCTTTCCTCAGAGCATGGCTGATACAGATTCTGCAAACTCGTTTCAGAAGGCTATTTGTTATAGCACTTTACATGATGTCGGGGACGATTCAGTCGACATGTGACAGTTATCTACGTCCCTCTAGAAAAACAAAAGACGTACACAATTGTTTAGTCCGGGATTTGTAAATGTCCTCTTGGTGAAAACGGCATGGGAAATCTCTTGGAATTATTCATGGCTTTCTAGTAGTAATTACCCCACAGATGCTATACATCGCTTTAAGACATTAACCCTTAGGCTGCTAAGCGCGACTCGCTGACCTCTTGCGGACAGTGTAGATCAAGATCAGACTGCACAGAACGTGCAGTCTGATCTTGGATCTACACTGTCCGATGGGGCGATTTGTTCTAAGAAAAAATAAGTTTGAAATAGCATCATTCTGGTTTTTAACCATCGGCTTGAAAGTGTCATTTATTTAGTAGGATAAGGGGTTTATCTTTTACCACACAATGACCCTAAGGAGGAAGGCGTTTGCAAACATTGTGGGTAAAGGAGAAAATGCTTGTAACTAGCATTCTCTCCTTTTCCCATAATGTTGTATACCCTATGCTAGACAGATTGCATATTATGTTACATTTAATTTGTAGTCTGTAAATGCTTTCAGTTGGACAGGTCTTAATTCTTAAGCTGCTAAGCGCGACTCAATGACCTTTTGCGGACAGTGTAGATCAAGATAAGGCTTGCACAGAACGTGCAGTCTGATCTTGGATCTACACTGTCCGATAACGAGATATTTTTCCTCAAAAAATAAGGTTGAAATAGTATTATTCGGGTTTTTACCATCAGCTTGAAAATTTGTTTAACCCTTTACCGCATTATGCCGCCATTTAACGACCCAAGGGAAAAAAATCTTTTGAAAAGATTGTGGGAAAAGGAGAAAATGCTGGTAACCTGCATTTCTCCTTTTTTCACAATGTTTTCTACCATAATGAAGACAGAAGTAAACACTTAAGTTACATTTAATTTGTCGTCTGCTCGAGAGAGTGTCGTTTGGCAAGACACTTCAGAGCCCTGGCCTAGTACTGATGAAACCCAGGAGATGCATGGATATGTGAGCTGGCACCGTGATATGACTGAAATAATGTTGACAGCGGCGTAAAACAACATTCAATCAATCAATCAATCATTCGATCGATCGAACGATCGATCGATCAATCAATCTTTGTCATCAGAACTGAGAAAAAGCCTGGGCGGAGATTCAACAGCAGCTTGCACTTTCTCTTCAACTTCTTACATCAGGACTTTTTCATAAAATTGATTAGCCCGCCGTTTTCGACACATAAATAAGTTTTAGCGGGCCTATCAATACATTAGAAAACTAATCTTCCAAGGAAAATAAATGACTGCAGCACAATTCAGACTGCAAATTCTCAGAACTCAAATAAATGTAATCGACATTTGCAGTTTCAAAAAAAAAATGTCTCAAGTATTTTCGATTTTAAGGGGTCCGTATTCAATAACCATTGCTAATATCATTTCTTACCTTTTAGTAAAGAATTTTCTGAATTTCAAAGTTACACAAATTCTGATTGGCTAAACCAAAATGGTCTAGCCAATCAGAACTTGCATTACTTATAACTTATAAGACTACAATTAAGAATGGTGGGTGTATACGGGGCCAGGGTTCCCTTTCTTTATACCCCCCACATATGAAGTAGAGGGGGTATACTGATTTTGCCATGTCTTTCGTCCGTCCGTCAGTCAATCCACCCATGTTTTCGTTTCCGTGCTCTAATTCAAAAGCCGTTTTACCTACAAACCTGAAACTATATACACGACCCAAGGAGGTACCCTATTGTTTTTGGGTCACATGGGTCAAAGGTCAAGGTCACAGGGGAACTTTGTTTGAAAATCGTTTCCGTGCTCTAACTTAAAGGCCGTTTGACCTAGGACCCCGAAACTTTATACAAGTGTTGCTCATGACCCAAGGAGGTGCACTATTGTTTTTAGGTCACATGGGTCAAGGGTCAAGGCCACAGATGAATTTTGTTTCGAAAATCATTTCCGGTCTGTGATCCTGCTGCTTCAGTAGCAAGGTGCTGGTGGGGCAATTGTCCGCTTAGCGACAGTTCTAGTTTGAAAAGGTGTGTAACAATATCGGATATGGTAAATATAGGATCAGACTGAATGTTCTGTGCTGTCTGTTCTTGATTTACAGTTGACAGAAAAGCAGATAAAATCGACTGGTGTTTCAAAAGGGGGGGGGGGGGGAATAATTAAAGATAATTAAATGAGCATTTTTTTAGCCAAAAATTAATTACACATATATTGCAATTTCAAAGTTACTTTTCCCCAAGAAAATGACACCATATCGAACAATGTTGATCAAAGATCAGACTGCACGTTCTGTGCAATCTGATTTTGATCTACATTGCTCGCAAAAGCGCTTTGAGTCGCTCCAAGCCTAAGGGTTAACAGTAGGCCGAACAATGCTATGTATTAAGGAACCGGAAGAAGAAGGCTCCTGAAAACATTGTAGGAAAAGGAGAAAATACTGGTAACCAGCATTTTCTCCATATCCAACAATATTTTATACCCAATTTGACGACAGATTCCATCATTCAATTAAAATTTTAATTTGTCATCTGCTAATCTTTTGAATTTGGACGAGTCTAAAAGTTTGTCGCCGGGTAAAAGGGTTAACCAATGGGGCACAGAGGACCGCTAAAAGACAGTCTTTGTGTAGTCTATTGTATTGGGGATTGGTCTGAAGACACATTGACAAAAATTCTGATAGATCTACAAAGTGGCAACTTTAATTGACAGTTTTCTTTCTTCTTTAATTGACAGATGATGGCAATTTAACAGTCCCGCTGTTGCTTGGTCTATAAAAATTTAACAGAGAATAGAAAGGGGAACCAGGCGAAAACAAAATTAGACTTGAGAGAGGTGACCATCTTTACATATAAATGTTGAAAATATTGACTTCACGGGAACCAGTAAAAGCGGATTTTCCAGGGAAGTTTTGTTTTATGTAATCAGCTGGATCCCGTCTCTGCATTACGAGACATAAGCAGGCTTAGATGGTACTTCATCAGGATTAAAATGTTGTAGCTTTAAACAAAGACATGCTCTGTCGTCTAATGTAAGTAGTAGAGATTTCTACCTTTCGCTGTATTTGATGTTATGTGTTTTCTTTCTTTCTTTCTTTCTTTCTTTCTTTCTTTCTTTCCTTTCTTCCTTCCTTCCTTCCTTCCTTCCTTCCTTTGATATTATGTGTTTTCTTTCTTTCTCTCCTTCTTTCTTTCTTTCTTTCTTTCTTTCTTTATTTTCTCTTTCTTTCTTTCTTTCTTTCTTTCTTTCTTTCTTTCTTTCTTTCTTCCTTCCTTCCTCCCTCTCTCCCTCCCTTCTTTCTTTCTTTCTATGTTTCGTTGACTGCGAAAATATTGCCTTTTCAAGATTAATAGACATGCTCTGAGAGAGGGGGTTTTAATACATCTCCGAGATTCATGATACCAAGCAAGTCATCATATAATTATGGATCCATAAAAGCCATTTTGTCTAATAACTGGCTCAATTAGAGGAAGCACGGTCCTTTAGCATGCAGAAAATTTAAAAATAGCAGCTAAAAAATCGACCCAGGTCAGCCTGCTCGGACTGAGCAAGTTAACCTGGGTCGATACTTTTGGCATAAGCATTTAAGCCCCCTTTCCACAGTGAAACGATTCATTTCTTTTCTCCAGAATGTCAAACACAGTGGACATCAGACTTCTCATTTTGTCTGTCTGATCCTGATCTACGCTGTATGTAATAGTTGTGAAAGGCTATCCAAGACATAGGGTTAATTTAACCCCCAATATTACTACACAACGGACTAATTTAGAACCAAGATTAGACTGCAAGTTTTCTTCAGTCTGATCCTAATCTTAATCCTTTACTGTGTTTAACCCTTAAGCTGCTAATCGCGACCCACTGACCTTTTGCGGACAGTGTAGATCAAGATCAGACTGCACAGAACGTGCAGTCTGATCTTTGATCTACACTGTCCGATACAGTATTTTCTTTCCGGTGAAATCAACTTTGAAACCGCAATGTTTAGGCTTTTAGTATTGAGTAGAAATTTGTGTTTCATTTATTCAGCAGCTTAAGTGTTAAAAGTAATTACACGCTCATTTGGAATTTAGACTGTTTTGGATCGAAATATTTAAAAAAAAAAAGTTTTGTTCAAAATATCGAATCAAGCATGCGAAAATTAAAACGTTTGAGCCATGCTCTGACAAACGGGAGCTTAATGCATCTCTGTGGTGCTTTATACCGTGCAGGTCATCACCTAATTTTGGATCCATGATATCCATTTACTCTAGCAAATGACTGAAGCCTGAGACAGAAAGGTCACTGGACACGCAGAAAATTGACCAAAAGCAAAAAGTATCGACCCAGGTCAGCCTGCGCGGACTGCGCAGGCTGACCTGGGTCGATACTTTTTGCAGATGCATTTAACCCTGTTTTTACAGAGCATGGCTCATTTTTTCTCTCTAAATTTGCAATTTTATCTTTAACTTTTAAAACATACAAAAAAGCAAAGATTTAGACTACAGATTACAGTAATTTATTGAACGATACCGATTTCGCATGGACTTTGATCTTTTCCTCATTAATAATTCTTATATCGAATTTATCACAAACAATAAAAGAGGGTAAGACTATTTTTTAAACAAAAAAAATATATATATACATAATCGACATGGACCGCTAGTCATTTTCATTCGATTAATCCTACTTTAAAGAAGAACGGAGGCAACTCATCACAAACATTTCAACAACGGTATTTTCGCTCGACAAAAACAAAGTTACGATTCGCTTTCGATGATTGTTGTTGTTGTAGCTCTTCTTCTTCTTAGCCGAGCCCCAGTAGCTCAGTCGGTAGGGTATAGGTTTTGAGAACAGGAGGTCGCTTGTTCGATTCCTGGCTCGGCCAATTTCTTTCCGAGGAATGATGATCGTCATTGCGACAGGATTCATTCCTTTCTCACCGATGACCATTGTTTCGACGATGACTATGTGGGAAAGCAGCTGGTGGCTTGCCTAGTACTAGTACTGGTAAAAGAAACTCCAAGAAAGCATGGATAGGTGCCCTGGCCGCCGCGATATAAATGAAATAATGTTGAAAACGGCGTTAAACACCATACAATCAATCTTCTTCTTTTTCTTCTTCTTCTTCTTCTTCTTCTTCTTTTCAACGGGCAGCATTATTCTAGCCTTGGGTCGACAATCTCGGTTATGTTTTCAGTGAGAACCCCAGGTCCGTATTCACCAACCATTCTTAAGAATATTCTTTGTCTAATTCTAGACAGAAGTTGTGTTACTTTCAAATTTAGAATATTCTGGAGAATAAGACCACGAATGGTTGGTGAAAACGGACCCTGGAAGAGTCGAAAAGTCGACACTGAATATCAAAATGAGGCTTCAAGGAGGTATCGTTTGATCTTGATATACACTTGATATACACATTCAATCGATCAGTCCCGACAGAAAATCCCTATTTGGTTTATTTTGCGCTTTTAGAGCTGATAGTTTCATTGGAATTTGCTGAAATGACAGACAGATTTCATATTTTTGATGAAACCTGTCATTTATAAACGTCCTAACAGTTAACTGCATGACAAAATTTTGGTCATGTCAAAATCACAGTCAAATTAAAGATAAACTATTCTCATATCACGGACGAAATGATGCTCAAAGAATTGGATATTTCTTCGAAAAAAAAAAGTGTTGGAAAAAGAAGACAGTGCTAGGTCTTGACATTTTTTTTTTTGTTTTTTTTTTTTTGTTTAATGTTTCAAAAAATAGTATCTTAACCCTTCACCGAACAATTTTAGGTCTGACCTACCTTAAGGGAGTGGGCTTTTGATAACATTGTGGGAAAAGGAGAAAACGCTGTCACCAGCATAACACCAACATAACAATCGTCGACACAGTGATCGGCAATGAAGAGAAAGTTGAATCCTAGTATTATCATCGATATTCCGAAAAAGAAATGGCCGAGCTTGGAATTCGAACCTACGATACCCTTGTTTCAAGTCTCGCACGTGACCCACCTAGCTTCCGGGCTCGGCGAAAAGGTTACGATATACATGTACATGTAGTTCATTTAAATACTTATCTAATTATCTTTCCCTCTCTCTCCCTCTCTCTCTATCTCACTCTCAGAATAACTTCAATTAGTCGCACGTCAATCAAAAACTGACAAGGCATTGTTTTACCAGGAGAATTTCAGGATGCATTATTGATAGACCAACAGTCATTTTATTATGATTTTGTTTCAATTCTGTACGCATGAGAATCGCGGCCCTCAGCTTATAGAGTTTTACTCTTTTACCAAAATAGTTACGTGTTCTAATGGCACTGAGGTAAAAGACTTCTGAAAAACATTGTGGAAAAAGGAGAAAATGCTGGTCACCAGCATTTTCTCCCTTTTTCCACAATGTTTCCTACACATTCGAAGAAGGAAAGCAATCATTTAAGTCTCTTCTTATTTGTTGTATACAAATGCTTCCAAAATTGAACATGTCTAGCTTTTGTCAGCTGGTTATGAGTTACCCTTATCCTGCTGAATGAGTCAAACGAAATTTTCTAGCCGACAGAAAAGATCCATATTCTGCTTTTTCAAAGGTATTTTGTGGGAAAAGCATCTCCTTATCGGACAGTGCAGATCCAAGATCAGACTGCACGTTCTGTGCAGTCTGATCTTGATCTACACTGTCCGCAAAAGGTCGGTGAGTCACGTTTTAGCAGCTAAAGGGTTAAAGTGTTTCTACGGATTTAAATGACAGGTTCCAATAAAAAATATGAAATCTGTCTGTCATATCGGCAAATTCTCACGGGAATATCAACTTCTGAAACTCCAAATAAGCCTGATGGACATTTTCCGTCCGGACAGCTGACACATTCATTGTTTTCTACCCGATAAAAGCCAAGGTATGTTGTCACTGAATGTGGGTTAGAGCCCCACGGCTGGCCATCTAAAATTAGTAGGCTAATAGTCTTTCGGATGAGCCGTTAAACCGAAGGCCCATGTGACAGTGCTATACACCGAGCTCGTTAAAGAACCAGGCGTAACTTGGGATGGGTTTCGTCTTGTAACTTGCACTATTCCCCGTAACAAAACTAACAGTCTTCAGTGGGGGCGTCGCCCATATAGGCAATCGGTGGCGACGATATATAAACGCAAATTCAATCATTCAGTGATCGTGAAGTAGAGCGTCGGCTTTGCAATCTCGAGGTCCCGAGTTCGATTCCCGGGAGCGAATGAATCGATCCAGGTCAGCCTGCGCAGGCCGCGCAAGCTGATCTGACCCGAAACTTTTCGCTATTGGTCATTTTTCTCTATGCCCAAGGACCACTTAACCTCATGAGTAAGTCTGTTGTTAAAAAAAAAATGTGGCTATCATGGATCCACAATTATGTGATGCATGATGTATTATACTAATCAAGCCATCACATAAAATGGATCCATAAAAGCCACTCTGTTTTTAATAATTGACTTAATCACGAGGTTAAGTGGTCCTAGGACATAGAGAAAATTGACCATTAGCGAAAAGTTTCGGCCCAGGTCAGCCTGCGCGGAGTGCGCAGGCTGACCTGGGTCGATACTTTTCGCAGATGCGCTAAGCCCCCAGTTCACAGAGCATGGCTCAGATATATTAGCTAGGTATCAGCCTTTTCATATCCCCCACAATATTTTTCCACCCTTTCGAAGACAAATACGTCATTTGAGCCACGTTTTATTTGTCGTCTGCAATTTGCCTTGAATTTGGACGAGTCCTAAATTTCGTCGTTTGGTAAAGGGAAAAAAACGGTATCAAAATTACTCCTCTTCTTATTTTTCTTAGAGGCAGTGACATTTTCTTTCAGACATTCTAATTGGGTACCGGTGGACAGATAAAAGCGTTTAGTAATAAAATGTGATTTAAACTGAAAATAGAGATGCGGTACACGGTCTAATAGATTTTCCGTGTAACGACTGTCTCGTTTATTGTGGAGCTTACGTATAAAATACAGGGATGCGGGCTCCAGTCATCTAACTTATTGTGTCACTTTTTTTTTTCAAAGCACGATGTTGTAAATATTCTTGTAAATTGGAGATGATCGACATGAATGCACATGAGTTATGCTATGTGAAGAGAGGGCTTAAGGTCAGTCAGTCGCGCTTAGCAGCCTAAGGATTAAATCCATCCTTGCACGCGCGTTTAATACAAAGAACTTGCGCAAGGAAATCTAGTTGGAAATCCCTTTAAAGGCTTCAAGGCTTCTTTAACTCTTTACCACACAATCCCGACTCTTAAGAACCCTCTGAAAGAAGCCTTTTGAAACCTTGTGGGAAAAGGAGAAAATGCTGGTAACCAGCATTTTCGCCTTTTCCCACAAGGTTTTCTACCCTTCCAAAAACAAATTCCAAATTTTCAACCGACTTTGTATTGTCGCCTGCAAATGCTTTCAATTTGGACCAATCTAAAATTTTGTCGTTTGGTAAAGAGGTAACCCGTTCAGCGTATAGGAAAAAACAGGGGCTTTTGCGGACTGCATAGATCAAGATAAGACTGCACAGAATGTGCTGTCTAATCTTGTATGTATTCAGTCCGCTGGTTTAGTCAAGTCTTTAAGATAAAAATTCCCTCTGAGTTCCAGGTGATTGTATTTTCAGCCGTGGAAACAGGTCAGTTTTGTTTTACGAGGAGTGTTAAAATGAATGCATCTAAGCGCCTAAAATTTGATTCTTCATAGGTTTCATTGAAATTTTTATTTCATTCCCTCAAAGTATTCACCTCCAACAAATATACAAAGTTTCAGTCTCCGGATCCAACCTTCGAAGGCATTTTCATCGTCTTTTCTAGGTATACCATGAAGACACTGGAATTCATTTTGTCAACTTCATTTCAACGTGCGTAAACCATCAGTTTCAGTCATTGTCTTTTGTATGAGGAGCAAGAATTTCTGAAGCAGGATAAAGTCGTTGCGCTCCCCCACCCTCCGTATTCACCTGACATTGCCCCTTGTGACTTGTTTGTGTTTCCAAAGCTAAAAAAATACCTTTCAGGTCGAAAATTTGTTCAGCGCAAAAACCAGGGTTCTGCAACATTCCAGTGTCTCCATAGTATACCTAAAAAAGACTGAAAATGCCTTCAAATATTGGATCCCGAGACTGAAACTTTGTATATTTGTTGGAGGTGAATACTTTGAGGGAACAAAATAAAAATTTCAAAGAAACCTATGAAGAATCAAATTTTAGGTGCTTAGATGCATTCATATTTGAACACTCCTCGTACTTCGCGATGGAAGGTTAAGGGAATTTATTGGATATACTATATGCATCAGTCAATGTCGCTTTTGTTTCTACTTACAGGCTTGTCCGATCGCTGGAGAGAAATAACTGATACACGTGGAAAGCTTCAGAATGGATTGATCTACAGCTGTAAATAAACACAGAGATGGCCCTAATAAACTGACAAAATGGAATTAAAAGAGGGAGGAATTTTCTGAATGTGTTGTGTCTGGAATTTCTGAGAGAGAAACCCATTGGTCTGTTGTTTTCCGATTGTTATCTTAATTAACAACTAATTAATTAATCATCAGTGAATTGTGTGTGTTCCAATTTGAGTGATGTAGTACGTAGGTTTAGTGTCAAGGGTAAATTATATTGGCAAATTTTCCTTTTCTACATGTGTGAATGAGGAAACACTAGAATGTATACAACAGAATGATTATGTGAATACCGGATTTTACAGTTTAAATAAGGATGTTACACAACTACGGCTATCTAATAGTGACTCTCAAACTGGTGTATGTTTGAGGTATAAAAGATAGGTCATTGTGACGCGGAAAGATTTCTGATACACAGATGAGTTGGCTGGATGAGTTCAGTGCGCACATGTGCAAGGTAAAGATTAAAATGCACAAAAATTGATTAAAATCAAGAAGAAGCTAAGCACTGTAAAACAATGTTTGAATGTAGTTAAGAGATCCGTTGTAATTATTCATTTATTTTTTTTTTATCAAATGCAATACAAAACAGTCATATAACGGAATTCAGTGAATTGACAAGACCGATAGAATACCGTTAGAGAAAATTCAACTTCGAAAACTAGAGGTGTAAAAAGTCTTATAATTGGAGAAGCTGATCTGAAATCCGATAACTTGCTGCAGATCATAACATTGCTCAGGACTATCAGCACACTAGGATTTAGAATAATTCACTGGCCATAGTGATATACCATTGCAGCTATGGCCACAACAGCATCTGTTGCTTTCCTTAACGAGAGCAACGGTACGACTGAGAGCATAGCGGAACGATTCACGGGGCCAAAGTTGTACAGCGTGGAACATGCAGTGGTAACATCCACAGTACTCGGTTTGATGATTTTATGTACGATCATCGGTAATGTTTTTGTGATTGCAGCCATCATTTTAGAGAAAAATCTACACAATGTTGCAAATTATCTTATATTATCGTTGGCTGTTGCTGACCTCATGGTAGCGGCCATTGTCATGCCCATCAGCGTCGTTGTAGAGGTAAGAATTACTTTTTGTATCATTTAGTATATTAACTTTAGACCAAGGACCTTATTTACAAAATGTTTTCAATAATTGAGCCATACTCTGTGAAAAGGGGGCTTAATGCATCTGCGAACGGTATCAAACCAGGTCAGCCTGCGCAGTCCGCGCAGGCTGACCTGGACCGAAACTTTTCGCTATTTGTCAATTTTCTGTATCTCAAAGGACTAGTCTACCTCATGATTCAGTCGGTTGTTAGACAAAATGGATTTTATGGATAGATAATCATATGATCACTTGCTTAGAATGCTGCATCACAGAGATGCATTAAGCCGCCTTTTGCCAGAGCATGGCTCAATTTTATTCCAATAGTTCAGGTTCCAAGAATAGCCACCTGATTGGTTGATATGATCCGTCTCAGCTGCGCAAATTGCTTATCCTTGGCATTTAGGAATAGAACAATAAACTGACTGGCCAATACGGCACATGGAAATAGTGACCAAAGTGTCAGATAAAGCTCTAGCAATACGAATAACTTGCGATGTTATATAATAATACATTAGCTGCGGCTAACAAATAAGAAACCATCTTCGCCAAGCAAGGGAGACAACTGATTGGGTTATTTTGTGACGCGGATAGTCTTGGCGAGCGTCATATACATGTTAATCAACGAGTTTGATAAAAATGATAATACATAAACAATCATGTAAGATTCTCTATATGTCACATGAAACGAATGACAGACAAATAAGCATCCTGCAGAATCGCCTTAGCCTACATATTGTTCATGTTTACAGGTGTAGTTCGGTTTGAATTCTGTACATACACGAGAAGATAGTTCTGTGACATTTAATAAAAGGTAGAATGAAATAGTTGACAGAGGGAGTGAATCGAAATACTAGTATTTTTCACAATTTTGTTGACTGTCATAACTTATGCCGCATTTCTTGTGTTTTTAAACATGAAAATCGTAACATTTTCCACACATATACGTTTTAGCAATAACGACGTCATTTTCCTGCAAAGTATTCAAAAATTCTGGCACGTGCTATGTTTGGTTTCGCCGGCTTCACACAGTCATAACTACAAAAATACCCAGAACTGGGAGCCAAAAAAACGATAATACGCTAGTGTATTATTAAAAATAAGTTATGGGTCTAATATGGCGTGCAACACACGAAAAGGGGCCTTCGGACATTTGCGTTAAGTGTTGTCCCGGATTAGCTTGTGCAGTCAGTGCAGGCTAATCCGAGACAGCACTTTACGACTACATAAGATTTTTTCATACAATAGACTTTCGTGTAACAGAAAATCGCTCATAGACGGGAATTGTCGTCTCGGATTAGTCAAAGCCTGCCCAGGCTGATCTGAGACGACACACTTTTACGCATATGTCCGAAGACTCTCATTTCGTGTGTTGCACGCCATATACTGTCGGAGGAGGTTTTATGTGATAAAATGTAAAGTGTTATAAGGGGCCGCACAGATTAAAAAAAAAAACATTGCAATTCACTTCAACTAATCTATGTATATAGAGTCGCTATACCGTTGACGGCTACGTGCATGCTATCAGTTTCTCTCTAATCATGTTTGCCGCTAGAGTGGCTGTAATTGGTGTAATTTTTGATAGGACATGTTCAGCTGCCTAAGAAATTGATCTGTGACTACTATACGACTAACCTCAAGTGTTCCGTTCTGCTGTATTACGCTGGGTGACATGTACCTACATCTAGGATTAAATTTTCTTCGTCAGATATAGATCGTATTACTTAGCCGAGAATCTTAAGACTCCATAAAACGATACACAAATCAACGTAAAGTTTCAATCGAAATCATCAATAAATACATTTCCGTTGACAAAAAAGTTTGATATTGCTTTTGTGTAAAGTTGTTTATCAATTTCGATGGATGTGTTGTTGACAGAATGGTAAATGATAATAACTTTAACATAGGTGTTGAATGGCGACCGTCTTGACACGGAAGAGGTTTGGCGTAGTTACGAAATCGACCGAGTTGTGACGAGTGATTTCACCATCGAGAGAGTAATATGGACACATACCAATGACCAGAGAGTACCCTCCCTTTCCATGCTATATTTAGATATCGAGTCAATGCGCTTTATTGGCCAATCAAATTTTGTACGAGATATGCTCCTCGTGACAATAACTCTATTGCTTCTTTGGTCAGTTATGTTGGTATCGTGTCATTACTTCAGGGTATGAAAATGTAGCTACTGCTATAGATAGACATTGTGACGGAGCGTACAGCCTTGAAGACAGCCAAGTAATTGCTTGTACTCTGGGAAACGGGAGTTTAATGCATTTTCGTAATGAATTATATCAAGCAAGTCGTCGAAATATACGTCGACTGTTTTGTTTGAAAACCGGGCAAACCATGAGATAGCATGATCCTTGGATATACAAAAAAAAAAAAGGCCAAAAGCCGACGGTTTCGACAGAGGTCAACCTGTGCAGACGGTGCATGCTGACATGAGTCAAAACTTTGTGCAAATGCGTTACAACCCCTTTTCACATAACACGACTCGGATACCTTAGTCACGAGAGAAGGTCCAACCGTGCCTCCATTAAACAGAATTTCACATTTCCCCATATCTCTTTGAATTCTGTCCCAAAATTTTCTGAATGTCCAACCAAACTTGAACATTTCCTAGTTTTACTCATCGAAAGGGTGTAAAATGATCCCAGTACTAGACAATTCAGGGAAAAGTCTTTATAAAAATCCCTTTGAACCCTTAGGCTGCTATGCGCGACTTATGGACCTTTGGCGGACAGTGTAGATCCAAGATCAGACTGCACAGAACGTGCAGTCTGATCTTGGATCTTCACTGTCCGATAGAGAGATATCTTTCCCCCCAAATTACCTTTGAAATACCAAAATTCTGGTTTTTACTACCGGCTCGAAAGTTTAATTTCGCTTATATAACAGGATAAGGGTTAAAAAGAAAATGTCACAAAATACGTGACAGACTAGACTTTAAATCACGCTACACATTTTGAGACAGGAATGAAACCTGTCTCCCATAAGCTCTCGGATAGAGAATTTCACCACACGGGATTCAAACCCTAAATTACTACTGTATCTTCGAGCAAGTAATCCGGCGATGGCGATTTCAGTTTCTAGCTCGACCATACTCTTGTCAGGTACTGAGTGTAGTCATTGCGACGACAAGATTCTCTAAATAATAAACACTCTGTCGGTAGTAAACTTGTGAGACAGCAGCCAGTTGCTTGGAAAGAGTATTGTACGAAGTACTGGAAAAAAGAAAATTCAGGAAGACATAGATAGGTGCACTGGTCGCCGCGACATGAGTGGTATATAGTTAAAAAATAGCATTAAAAACCCAACTAAAAATAGAATTGTCCCAAAGCACGTTTAAAGTTTTCAAGGGGGAAAAGGGCGGAAATCCGCAAGACAGACATTAAGAGCATTAGTAATAATATAGTTGAATCCTGCTCTGTGAAAAGGGGTTAAATGTATCTGCAAAAGTATCCATGCAGATCAGCCTGCGTAGATCTCGCTGACTGACCCGAGTCAAAACGTTTTGCTATTTATAAATTTTCTGCATGTCCAAGGACCTGTCTACCTCATGATTTAGTCCATTGTTTGACAAAATAGATTGACTGGCTCCATAATTATGTGATGGCTTGCTTGATATAATACATCACGAAGGTTCATTAAACCCCCTTTTGCCAGACTGCGGCTAAATTACAGATTGATAGTATGGGAAGTTCCACCTATTCTTTTTTTACAGTGTAGTTTTTTGTTGTGTTCGAAATGAAAGATCAAATATAAGTAAAAAAAAAATGGATAGAGAACTGTAATTGGTTGGTTTTTTTTATTTATCGTCGCCATCGATTTTCCATGAGGGTGACGCCCCAAGAAGGTTGATAGTTATGTTACTGGGGAATGTGCAAAATACAGTACGAAACTCATCTTAAGTTTCGCCTGGTTCTTTAAAGTGTTCGGTGTATAGTACCGTCACACAGAAGCAAGATTTTATTCGAAGGTCTATTGGTAATCTACAGTTTGCCAGTCGTAGGAATCGAACCCATACCGTCCTTTTATACCACAGAGAAATTTCTCGCGATCCGATTGGATAATATATTCCGAATATATAGTGCTGTGCACTAGCAGCTCCCAGGGTATAGCACAGCAAAATCAAAGATGGCAGCGTCGGATCGTCGTGAAAACAAACCCTTAAGTGTTAAAGGTCATGTATTGTGACGTTAAAAATAATGATAAACTAATGGTCGTTTGAAAAAACTAATGGTCGTTTACTTTTGCCAACAAATTATAAAATGAAAAGTTACTTACTTTTAGAGTTGTGTTCACAAATCCATGTTTAGATAAAAATACGTCAAATGTCTATCGCAGTGATTTCATGCACCAAACACATACGTTTTACTTAGGTTTCGGTGACGTCATTTTTCAGTGACGTCATTTTGCAGTGTGTTTGGGCACTCGGAAGGGAAATTCGCTTTCGTAAACGTACTCAATTTGTGAGACCATAAAACAGGGAAATTTCGCTGAATAAACGTTTGAATGGTAAAACTTTGCAGTACAATGAATTCGTTGTAGGGTCTCAGGTAGCAGGGGACTTGAAAACTTGTTCACGGCAGTGGCGAGTCATGTCCACTACCACTTGAGCTGTTCGAGCTGGTCAGAAAACTCTGAGACAAATGAAACACTTATTTAAATTTGAGCCGTGCTCTGTAAAAAGGGGGTTAATGCATCTGCGAAAAGTATCGACCCATGTCAGCCTGCGCAGTCCGCGCAGGCTGACATGGGCCGAAACTTTTCGCTATTGGTCAATTTTCTGTATGTCAAAGGACCAGTCTACCGCATGATTCAGTCGATTGTTAGACAAAATGGATTTAATAAAGCCAAAATTGCGTAATAACGTGCTCGGTATCATGGATTACGGGGATGCATTAAGCCCCCTTTTGCTAGAGCATGGCTCATTTCTTTATGTAAGCGCCGAGCCCCGGTACCACAATCTGTAGCGTACAGGACTTGAGAACAGGGAGTCGCTGGTTCGATTCCCGGCTCGGCCAATCTCAATCCGAGGATTGATGATAGTCATCGCGACAGGATTCATTCCTCTCTCACCGCTGACCATTGTGTCTGCGATGGTTATGTAGGAAAGCAGCCAATGGGTTGCAAAGAATATTGTGCGTAGTGCTGGTAAAAGAAACTCCAGGAAAGCATGGATAGGTGCACTGTCTACCGCGATATAACTGAAATAATGTTGAAAACGGCGTTAAACACCATACAATCAATCAGTTTTTAACTAAGGTAAGGCACGATTAATGCGGAACAGCTGTCTGTCATAATATATTTAATATCAAAAAAAAATTTGAAACAATTATATTTACCTTTTGAGTAGGGTTTTTCTTTGAATCATCGTTTATGATGATTTAATCACCACATTTTATCACAAAATAATCAAGGAATTATCTCCCTTTGATGAAAATTTTGAAAACACATTAACATTTAATGATGTAAAAAAAAATTAATGTTAAAAATGCGATTGACTGTATAAATGGCTCATCTATTTCTGTTCATATATTCAAACAAAAATATGCCCCAGATCTGGGCAGGGAAATATAGTACATCTTCGTAAATTGAGCCATGCTCTGTGAAAAGGGGGCTTAATGCATCCGCGAAAATTATCGACCAGGTCAGCCTGCGCAGTACGCGCAGGCTGACCTGGATCGAAACTTTTCGCTATTCGCCAATTTTCTGTAGACTTTTGAAAATATGTGTGATTAACTGTACACACACACACACACACACACACACACACACACACACATATATATATATATATATATGGCAACAGAAAAGTCGGCAAATGCCTGTCCGACACAAGGTTTAGTAGGTGAACTGTGTTATTAAAACGTCACGTGTATATATATATATGTGTGTGTGTGTGTGTGTGTGTGTGTGTGTGTGTGTGTGTGAGTGAGTCGTACTCTGGCAAAAGGGGGCTAAATGCATCTCCGTTATGCATAATACCAATTAAGCCATCACATAATTATGAATCCATAATGGCCACTTTTTTTTAAACAACTGACTGAGTCATAGATAGACTGGTCCTTGGACATACAGAAAATCGATCGATAGCGAAAAGTTTCGGCCCAGGTCAGCTTGCGCGGACTGCGCAGGCTGACCTGGGTCGATACTTTTCGCAGATGCATTAAGCCCCCTTTTCACAGAGCATGACTCATATTTAGTTTCAAGACCTATGAAGATTTCAATGTCCTGTGAGCATTATTTCAGTTATCGGAGGGTAGCAGTTCACATATTCATTTTTTTCTCGGACTGTTTTGAGTCTGTACATTAACCCTTATCCTGCTAAATAAGTAGAATAAAACTTTCAAGCCGATAGTTAAAATAAAAAATTTTGCTATTTCAGAGGTATTTTTGGGGAAAGATTTCTCCTTACCGGACAGTGCAGATCCAAGATCAGACTGCACGTTCTGTGCCGTCTGATCTTAATCTGCATGGTCTGCAAAAGGTCATTGAGTCGCTTTTAGTAGCCTAGGGGTTAAAATTACACTATTCAGACTCCCCACACTGAAAAATATTTATTTGGTTTATTTGGGGCTCTGGGGTAACTGAGGTAAAAGCAGAGGCTTTTTCGCACGGCTTAGATCAAGATCAGACTGCGCGCAAGATCAGACTGCACATTACCCGCAATCTGATCTTGGATCTGAACCATCCACTTGTATACGCAAACCTTTAAAGTGAAAAACTTCATAAGTCCAAGTGAATTAATATTATCAGCCTTCGAAAGTGCTTTGTGAAAAGGAGGCTTAATGCAACTGCGGAAAGTATCGAGCCAGGTTAATCTGCGCAATCGGCGCAGGCTGACCTGGGCAGAAACTTTTCGCTATAGCTCAATTTTCTGTATGTCCTAGGACCAGTCTACCTCATGATTAAGTCGGTTTGCTAAAAAAATGTGGCTATCATGGATCCATAATTATGTGATGGCTTGACTGGTATACATGTATTTGGCACTGAAAAGTTTCAATGTAATGTCTGTACATTTTATATTTGCAGATAAGCCAAGGCTGGTTCATGAGATCAGAAATATGTGACATGTATATTTCCCTGGACGTCCTGTGTTGCACCGCCTCCATACTTCATCTCGTTGCCATCTCTGTGGACCGCTACTGGGCGGTCACGAACATTGACTACATTAGGAGTCGAACTGCGAAGCGGATCCTGATCATGATCGCTGCAGTATGGTTCATTGCAATGTCCATTTCGATACCGCCATTGTTTGGCTGGAAGGACGGCAATGACCCGGCCGTTACCGGTATATGTTTAATAAGCCAAGACTATGGGTATACCATATTTTCGACAGTTGGTGCATTTTATTTGCCCACCATTTTAATGCTTATTATTTATGCTAAGATATTTAGCGTTGCTCGGCAACGTATTCATCGGAAACGATTTGTGCAAGAAAAGAACAGTGCTGCAAAATCCGTGGCCGAAAAAGTAACAAAAATGACCAATCTTTCAGTGCCAAGAGAGTCACCATTATCACGCTCTGAAATCTCAGAAATGCCCAATGGCAATGGTAGTAGTAGTAGTGCAGAGCATGATGATAATGAGAATAAATTTAAAACAAACGGACATGTGGACGACGCCACTACAGCCATGCTACCCAAAACAGACAATGAAGTGTTAAAAGCAAAAAGACAGAAGGAAAAACTTGAAATGAAACGCGAGCGGAAAGCTGCCCGAACTTTAGTGATCATTACAGGGGCGTTCATCATATGCTGGTTACCGTTTTTTATCATCGCTGTTATTCGACCATTCATCCAAAAGAAAGTGCCCATACCGCCGCTCGCGGAGAGCATAACTCTCTGGCTCGGCTATTGTAACAGTCTTCTCAACCCAATTATCTACACGATCTTCAATCCAGAGTTTCGTGCTGCATTTCAGAAAATTCTTTTTGGCAAATATGGCCGTAAATACAGACAGAATAAATCTAGAAGTAATTGTAGATGAAGATAACTACAGTGCTTTGTTTGAAAGAAACTACAGCGGAAACTACAGTGCTCTGTTTGACGGTAACTTCATTGCTGTTTTGAAAGGATACTACAGTGTTCTGTTCGAAGAAAACTACAGTGCTGTTTTGCAAGGAAACTACATTGTTGTGTTTGAGGGAAACTTCAGTGCTTTGTTCATAGGAAACTACAGTGCTGTGTTTGAAGGAAACCACAATGCTGTGTTTATAGAAAAGTACAGTGATGTGTTTGTAGGAGACTACAGTGCTGTGTTTGAAGAAATCTACAATGCTATTTTCGTTGCAAGAATTCAGTACATGTACATAGTATTTACATTGCCTTCCAGCTCGTACATAATGCATTTCTGTATATATGTATATACTGCTTCAACAAAACTTATTAACCCCTTCGAGGGCAATTTACATATGAGCCCTGCTCTTACAAAAGGGGGCTTAATGCATCTTCGTGATCCATTATACCAAGTAAGTCATCACATAATTATGGCTCCATAAAATCTATTTTGTCGAAGAACTGACTGAATCATAAGGTACACTGGTCCTTTTACAGGCAGAAAATCGACCAAAAGCAGAAAATTTCGACCCATGTCAGCCTGCGCGTACTGCGCAGGCTGACCTGAGTCGATACTTTTTGCAAATGCATTTTTATTCCCATTTTGACAGAGCATGGCTCATATTTCTGTTCTTTTTGCTGACAGTGTAGATTGTGATCAGATTACAGAATATGCAGTCTGGCCAAGAATTTATACTGTTTGTGAGATATTTGAGACATACAGACTTGAAAAAGAATGCACTACTTTGGTTTCTGTCCATTACAAAAATAAACAAGCTAAACTGCATTTTTCCTTACAATCTGTACCAAACAATCCCGAGTTATAACGACCTGTTTGGGGAGGGCTTTTGAAAACATTGTGGAAAAAGGAGAAAATGCTGGTAACAAGCATTTTCTCCATTTCCCACAATGTTTTCCACCCTTTCAAGGAATCTTTTCTCCATTTTGCAACATTAAATGTGTAATTTGCGATTGCTTTGGATGTTGACAAATCTATAATTTTGCTGTTTGCAAAGAGTTATAATCAAAAAAAAAAAAAAAAATAGAGTTGTCAGCCGTTAAAGAAAGCATCACTTAACCAATAGGCTGCTCTGTGCGACTCAATGTGCTTCTGCAGGCAATGTAGATTAAGATCAGACTGCACAGTCCGTGCATAACAATGTTTTCAAAAGTTTTGGACTGTAGGGGTTTAAAAATAGTGATTGTACTTTAATGGGGGTCCATATTCACCAGATAGTCTAAACTATTTCCTAACTGGTATATTCTAAACTGCAATAGGAACGCAGTTTCTTATTGGCTTAACCAAATAGTTTAGCCAATCAGAAATCTAGTGACTTTCTTAATTTAGAATTAGGATTCAATTCAATATTGTTGTTAATCAACATGAGCCATGCTCTGTGAAAAGGGGGCTTAACGCATCTGCAAAAAGTATCGAACCAGGTCAGCCCGCGCACGGTGACCTTGGCCGATACTGGTCAATTTTTCTGCATGTCCAAGGGACCAGTCCACCTTATGATATAGTCAGTTGTTAGATAAAATGGACTTTATGGATCCATGGTCACGTGATGACTTGCTTGCTATCATGAATCACGGAGATGCATTAAACCCCCTTTTGCCAGAGCATGGCTCATTAATGGTTTAGCCAATCGGATTCTGTGTTACTTAACTGATTCAGAATTAGGATGCAGTTTATAGAATGATAGTGTGAATAATCACCATGATTCTACAATATGAGTGGTCGAATTTTTGTTAGCCGCAAATCGAATGATAAAGCCGTGGGACAAGCTACATGTACCTTAAAGTTGCCCATTTAGATTTTTAAGCCATATATAAAAAATTCTTGTAAATTACAAATAATCCAAGTATATATGAGCCATGCTCTGTGAAAAGGGGGCTTAACGCATTTGCGAAAAGTATCGACCCATGTCAGCCAGCGCGGACTGCGCTGGCTGACATAGGCCGACACTTTTCGCTACCTTTAGATTTTCTGCATTTCAAGGGATAATTCTATCTCACAACTCAGTCTGTTGTTTGACAAAATGGATTTTATGAATCCATGATTAGGTGATGTCTTGCTTGGTATAGTGCACTACGGAGATTCATTAAGCCCCCTTTTGCCAGAGCACAGCTCATTCATATATTGGGTTTTTTTTTGCATATATATATATATATATATATATATATATATATATATATATATATATATATATATATATATTTTTTTTTTTTTTGCACCTGCAAAGAACCGGGACGGTATAATTCATTAAAGATGTGCAACTTTGGAGTTTAAATTACTGAATTATCGTTTCGAAATCGTTAATTTTTATGCGATAAGGTATGACGTCATGGTACTGATTTGAATTTCCATGCAAATTGACACATGTATTTGATCATGTGACTTTCCCAAAAGTCCCTGAAAAACTCTGGTACGAAATCTAGAAATATACCAAGATGCTTAGTAGCCCATTAAGAAATGACTTCTTTTTTTCATTTTTTGTATTTCATTTTCACCGATGGTTTGCCAGCTATCGCCCTGCTAAATTCAGTAATGGTCAGCTTTGTAGTATGGTAATGCATAGAGGATACTTTTTTTTTTTTTTTTGTGAAAGATCGAAATTTATTTCATCGAGTGAACATCATCGATAATATTTTCACGAGTGGCGCAGTCACGAGTGAAAATATTACCGTTGATGTTCCCGAGTGTGTTGATGTTCACGCGTTACAATATTACGTCAAGCGCGATAAATATAGCCGTAAATTACGTCATATTTCCCTCCATTTGAACAGCGCTCGCTGATTACCTAGGTAACTAGTGTGCGGGAACTACTGTTTCCGCCTTCAGTTGAAGAGTTAGAAAATATGTAATCGGTATTTTCACTGGTCGTAACCATGAAATATCAAACCATAATCCACCATCATTTCTCGATAAACTACCGAAAAGCATGAAATACTACAGCATTCTAACTACTCGGCCTCCCCATTTAGATAAGGCAGCGCAAGCAGAGACACTTTTCAATGTTGACTGATAAAAAGTATCGTGTTCGCTTCTCATTCCAACCAAAAGAAACCTTATCAAAAAGACAATGGGTAATACAAGTCAAACTCGATACTTTTGCCCTCTGTGACCTTAACTGTTCACGCACCTCTCTCTCTGTAATGAAAATAATTGCCTTGATTCTTGGCTATATCAGTAAATATTTTATGAGAGGTCGATGCTGTTCACAAGATGCAGTACTATTCCCTATATTAGAATTATGTAACTAGCACCAATTTTTCCCAATTCATGGTATCCTTTCCTTTCATGAATTTCGTGACAACTTCCGAGTTTGATCTGGGAAATTGTTCTGTTTTCAGGGTTATCTGCAGAACCCCCTTTTAGTAACCCTTTACCAAACAGTCCCGAGTGTTAACGACCCCACAGAAGAAGACTTAAGAAAACATTGCGGGAAAAGGAGAAAATGATGGTTACAATCGTTCTGTCGGGTTATTTTTTGTTCAGAAAATAGTTTTCTTTCTTTTTTTTTTATTTTCTTTTCCTAACAAAATTTCAGTAATCTATGTTTTCTCTTTTTAACCCTTATTCTGCTAAATAAGTTAGATAATAAGAAAAAAATATCTCCTTGCCGGACAGTGAAGATCCAAGATCAGACTGCACGTTCTGTGCAGTCTGATCTTGGTCTACACTGTCCGCAAAAGGTCAGTAAGTCGCGCTTATCAGCTTCAGGGTTAACCCTTTCGCTGACAACTAAATGGATTTGACTTTTCTTGAGGTCTAAACGTATACTTTCGTTGCGATTGAAGCCGACTCTGATCAAAGACTTACAACAGGTAGCGGACGGTGAAGATCCAAGATCAGACTGCACGTTTTGTGCAGTCTGATCTTGATCTACACCGTCCGCAAAGGCTACCCAAGGCGACATTGGCAGTAAAAGGGCTTAACCTGTTTTGGTTAACAGACACTGAACACTCATACGCCACCGACTTTTTCCTCTTTCTGTTTAATTAAAATGACAAGTCTTCTTATGGCGCGATCCAGAATCTTGTTTTCACAGTACCATGGCTAACATCCGATAGTTCGATAAAGGAAAAAAAGTAAACTATGCTCTGTGAAAAGGGGGCTAAATGCATGTCTGTGATACATTTTACTAATCAGGTCATCACATAGCTACGAATCCGTAAAATTCATTTTGTATAACAACTGACTGAATCATGAGGTACAGTTGTTCCTTTGACGTAAAGAAAATTGACCAATAGCAAAAAAGTTTCGTCTCAGGCAAGTACTGCGCGGACTGCCCAGGCTGACCTGGGTCGATACTTTCTGCCGATGCATTAAGCTCTCTTTTCACAGAGCACGGCTTTTTTTAAAAATTATATACAGGTCTATTACCCGGTCAACTTTGAAGAAGCAACAAAAGTTGCCGGTTAGAAGTTTTGCTAGGTGTATTTATGCGTTGTCGCCGAAACTTTTGGGATCGTAAAGTGAACTTTTTGGCCCTTTCGTAAAATGTGTAGCATAAGATCAGACTGTTCTTAAAGTACAAAGTAGTATATCGGAGTGGGATGCTTCCCCCCCCCCCCCGCCCCCATGCTTCAATGTGCCGTAGTAAGGTCATTGAATATGCAAATGTCTTGGTTTAATTTTGTCAAACAATAAGCAGTATTTTCACCTTTTCCCACAATGTTTTATTTTTTTACCTTACCAAATTAAATAAATGAATAAATAAATCTTTTAAGCCACGTTTAATTCGTAATTAAACATATTTTAGTGCCTCTCCCTAAAAGACAGTCATGTGATATAACAATTACAGTTAATCAAATGAAATGAATATACTCCAAAAATATGAATTAATCTTGAAAACTTGAGAGAGTGACAACGGAAAAAGAAGTATGAAGAAAGGAATAATGAGGAGATTGAGCAGAGTGAAGGAGGGAAAAATAAAAATTTAAAAAAAAAAAATGGAATTTCCTAATTCCGCAAGTGCTCTCCATATGAACGGGCCTACTTGTTGTTGTTGTCCGATAAAGCGTTAAAATGACATTGACATAAAAAGCTACTTTTCATGATTACTCCGAGGACAGGCATATGTAAGGCCATTAATGCAATACCGTCGTAAAATGCTCGCAAATACCCCACATATTAGCAGAAAAACACCGCTAAAAACCTGCTTCGGTGATGAGAAATGGGCAATAAAAATGGCTTTTTATCATGATGGGTTTTTTACATTAAAAAAATATAGGAACCATGCTCTGTGGAAAGGGAGCTTAAAGCATCTGCGAAAAGTATCGATCCAGGTCAGCCTGCGCAGTCCGCGCAGGCTGACCTGGGTCGACACTTTTCGCTATTTGTCAATTTCCTGTATGACCAAGGATCCATCTACCTCATGATTAAACGGTTGTTTGAAGAAAGTGGCTATTATGGATCCATAATTATGTGATGGCTTGATAGGTATAATGCACCATGGAGATGCATTAAGCCCCCTTTTGCCAGAGCATGGCTCATGTATTAAGCTCTTTAATGCCCTGAAAGCCTTTAACCCTTAACCAGACGACAAAATTTTAGACTTGTCCAAATTGAAAGAATGTTCAGACGACAAATTAAATGAGGCTAAGAGGTTGGGATTTACGTTCGAAAGAGTGGAAAACATTGAGGGAAAAAGAGAACATGCTGGTTACCAGCATTTTCTCTTTTTCCCACAATGTTTTCACAAGCCTTCCACATCAGGGTCGTTAATCATGGAATTGTGTGGAGAAGGATTGATTTAACTGGTAACCAGCATTTTCTCCGTTTCAGACTATGTTTTCTACCCTATCCTAAACAAATTCTGTCATTTGAGTCACATTTAAATTGTCGTCTGCAAATGCTTTGGATTTGGAATGGTCCAAAATTTTGTTGTTTGGTAAAGAATTAAACCTTTATAAAAACAACAGAAGTTTAGAACCGTCCATATTGAAAGCGATTACTGGCGGCAACGTGAATTATGTGGCTTGAACGATGCGTTTTGAATTCAAAAGGCTGTTTTTTTTTTCCTTTTCATCGTGATGTGTTTTAAAGCATTTGTACTGAGGATGGCTAACCAAAGGGATAGTTTTGTTAAGGGTAAAACTTTGACTCAAAAATCCACTCCAAAGCTATTCCCAACACTGATCCATTTCTAAATTATCTTTATCAACACCTAAATAAGTTAACTTTTATACTTCCAAAAAACTTCCAAGTGGTCAGTAAAAATACAGAATAATGCTATTTCAATCTAATCTTTGGAGAAAATGATTTCCTTATCGAACAGTGTAGATCCAAGGTCAGACTGCACGTTCTGTGAATCTACACTGTGCGCAAAAGGTCAGTGAGTCGCAATGCATACCAAGGGTTAAAAGAAATTTTCAACAACCACATCTTGCTATTTCAAAGTTATGGGAGAATATATCCCAATCACACAGTGTAGATTCAAGATCAGGGCCCGTATTCACCAACCATTCTTAAGAACATTCTTAGTCCTATTCTTCAAAATTTTCAAAATGTGAAAGTAACACAACTTCTAGTTGGCTAAACCAAATGGTTTAGCCAATCAGAAGTTGTGTTACTTTCAAATTTTGAAATTTCTGGAGAATAAGACTGAGAATGATCTCCAGAATGGTTGGTGAATACGGGCCCAGACTTCAAATCCCGTGCAGTGTGATCTTGATCTAAATAGTTCGCAAAAAGGTCCTTGCGTCGAGTTTAACAGCGTAAGGGTTAAAAAAAAGTTGTTGTTTTTTTCCTGCTAGTGCATTTTGGTAAGAATTCAGAAACCATTCAAATTGAGCTTGAAAGCATGTTTAAATTGCATAAAACATCAAAAGCTTAAAAAAAGGAATGGAATTTACAAAAACTTCTTTGTCGTAATGACGCGTGTCCTTGAACAGCTTAAAAGAATCCCGTAGTTATGCTTAAAAGTACTGAACTACTGTATGTACGAAATAATTCATGGTTTTGATTGCAGTTGGCATGAATAATTCAAATTATGCCCTCATACAGCAATATATTTACATATCTGTAACAGAAGATCCTTCGAAACCATTTTCTGTTCCTGAAAAAAAAAAAAAGAAATCGCTCAAGAAACGATGAGATAACCGCCGAGCTTTCTTAACTCTTAAGCTGCTAAACGCGACCCAATAACTTTTGGGGGATAGTGTAGATCAAGATCAGACTGCAGAGAACGTGCAGTCTGATCTTTGATCTACACTGTTCGATGAGGAGATACCTTTTCCCAAAAAGTAACTGAAATATCAACTTTCGGGTTGTTTTTTTATCGGCTTGAAAGTTTCATTTAAGTTATTTAGCAGGTTAAGGGTTATTTTTTCTTAAAGGGGCATTAAACCAGATTTTATTTAGCAAGTTTTTTTTTTTTCTTTAAAGAAAACCTAAAGAAATAGCGTTAATTTGCATTCGCGTGCAAAGATGGTTGTAAAATAAAACATAGGTAAAAGTACATAATGAAGACACGAGGAATTATCGACTTTGTGTTTAAGTTTACCTTGAAATTTGCTCTTACGTTAGTTAACATTTAGCTGTCAGTGCATCACGGCGAATGATTTTTTTTATTTTGTATTTTAATTTTTGATATTTTTTTAACTTGAAAAAAAAAATCGGTTAGTCCCATAGTTCGGTTGGTAGAGTGGCCAACCATGTGTTTGGAGGTCCTAAGTTCGAGCCCTACTGGAGGCTTTTTTTTTTTTTTCAAGCTCCTTTTTCCACTCTAGAGGATATCATTTACTTTAATGTCCCTATGAAAACGTCAGTAGAGAGTTACACAAATTCTTCCTGTATTGAGTTTAAAAAGAAACATCGTTTAAAGGCTGAGATCGTTTCAAATTACGTCCCATACAAAACTGTATACAGGTCTAAAAGCATAAAACTTTTTTCGAAAGAAGCTACCCATAGCCGCGTTTGTCATGTAGACATAACCCTTAAGCTGCTAAGCGCAACCCACTGACATTTTGTGGACAATGTAGGTCAGATTGCACAGAATGTGCAGTCTGATCTTTGATCTACACTGTCCGGTAAGGATACATTTTCTCCAAAAACTAAGTTTTAAATAACATTATTCGGGTGTTTACCATCGGATTGAAAGTTTTATTCAATTTACTTAGCAGGATAAGGGGTTATATAGGAAAGAAAAGTGAAACCAAACCGAAATATTGCGATTGATAGCTCCAACATTAAAGTTAATTATCTCCCTTTAAAATCTTGGATATGCAACGGTGTTTTTATTCTCGCACATTTTCTCTTACTTTGTTGAAATTAAAGTAATAATCTATCAACGAGCACGGTGTAATGGACTGACGTGCTCTTGTTGTAAGCCAAACAATACTTTAACTTCCCCTTTGGGAACATTGCGGGCAGTGACCTCGTATAGACAAACAGTGATACCGAACGACCCTGTATTTTTTGTGACCACGAGAAGGCAGTCTCTTGAAAACATTCTGAGAAACGGAGAAATGCCGGTAACCAGCATTTTCTCCTTTCCAACAATCCTGTCAATCCTTTGAAAGACAAAATCAATCAACTGAGCCACGGTCTGTGGATTTTGTTGATTGCAAATTCTTTCAACTTGGATGAGACGAAATTTTGTCGTGTGATAAAGAGTTAACCCTTTACTGCACAATACCGCCTTTTAACGATCATGTGGGAAAAGCCTTTTGAAAACATTGTGGGAAAAGGAGAAAATGCTGGTAACCAGCATTTTCTCCTTTTCCCGCCATGTTTTGTACACTAATGAAGACAAAAATAATCACTGAAGTTGAATTGTATTTGCAAATGCTTTCAATTTTGCCCAGTCCAAAAGTTTGCCGTATGGTAAAAGGTTAAACAGACATAATGATTTTGCCATGGAAACTATTCAAAAATGTACGTTTAGTATACAATACGGCTTACACGGTCGTTTACAAGGTATCGGTAATTTCCAGTGCTTTTTATTTGATGTTGTTTGCTTGGTCCTCACCAGTGGTTTTCTAAGGCAATAAGCTTGAGCCATGCTCTGTGAAACTGAGTTTAATGCATCTGCGAAAAGTATCGCGCAGGCTGACTTGTATCGATATTTTTTGCTTTTAGTAAATTTTCCGGATGTCAAAGAACCAGTCTACCTCTTGATTGTAACACAACGTAAATTTTATGGTTCCATGATCATACAATGACTTGCTTTGTATAATGAATCGCGTAGATGCATTAAACCCCTTTTTGTCAAAACGCCGCTCATTTGTTCTTTGCCAAAAGGGCACTATTTTACTATCTCAAACTAACATTAGTTGCTCGAGTACCAATCCATTTTTGGTCCAGTAAGCATCAGTAAGAAAGTGATATAAAAAGTAATCAAGAGTCCTGTGTGCGATCATTATCACAGATATTTGAGGTTTCGTGGGAATGGGCTTGGGCATGGCACAGTATCGCCCAACCCCAGGCAAAGGGTTGAGGGATATTTTAATACCGCATGCATTGATACAAAGCTTGTGAACTGTTATAATATTAAAGTGGACGAACTCAGACTTTTTTAATAATCAACAAACAGAACTCCAAAAATGTTTTATCGCTGATTTAGGAAGGCAAAGCGCAAGCAAACCATCAATAAACATGAATGCAAAGTGTAAGGATAAACCATTTTTTTTTGTGTGTGTATTTTATTAATGGGCTACGTAGCCGTTTAAGGTATTCTTAGATTTCGTGCCAGCATTTTGTAAGGAATTGTGGGAATGTCACATGATCAATAACACGCGTTTATATATGTGGGACTGTAAACAATTCAGCATTTAGAGAGTAAACGGAGTTACCGATTTCATCACGACGAAATTGCACTTTTTCTTAGCGAATTCAATCGTCAGGTTTCCTTACGCATGCGAAGAAAAATATATTTTGTAGTATTATAAGTGTTTTACAACAACAAAAAAGACCTTTCAATGCATAGACTAAGTATCTCTTTTCAACCATCACGATACCGTTAGTGCATTTGTGACACCATTGTCGATACCCATTTTGATGACATCACCCTTAATCTACTCGTATATACCGTGAGACAAAACCCCGGTCACATGAATAACTGATGACGCTTTTCAATTGGTTCCGTAATAAACATATGTCGGAACTTTAGACCAGTCAATGGTCACGTTATAGATCACGTTCACAAATGGATTTTCTTTCGCTAATTTTAGTAGCAAAGTTTCCAACGAAAGACTCCATGCTTTCGGCATAGGCCTACCTCGGATGATCCACTGATCAAGTTAGATAAAGACGAGTTTTGAAATGAAACACTAATTCTAACTGTATGCACAGCTAATATTTAATATTGATAAAAATATGATTTCAGCAGTCAAATTTCAAATGGCTTAGTATTAACACGTAAACCACACGGCACACAATCCCGAGTTTTTAGACCATGACTTAGAAGGCCTTTGTAAACGTTGTTGGATAAGGAGAAAATGCTGGTTAAAATGCTGGTAACCAGCATTTTCTCCTTTTCCCACAATATTTTCTAGCCGATCAGAGACAGAAATCGTCATTTGAATTACATTTAATTTGTAGTCTGCAAAAGCTTTCAATTTGGTCGAGTCCACAATTTTGTCGTTTGGTAAAGAGTTAAGTGTAGATGGAACGTTAGGCAGATGATGTTGTCACACAATAATTTATCACTTTGAATGCAATATTGAAAATCAAGCATTAATATTTACAAAAAAAAAAAATACAAAATTGGACGACCATCTCACTCGCAGCTTTCATACAGTGTATATAATTAGTGTTGAGACTTAATTGTTTTAAAATTGTTTTCTTTAAGATCTAAAACAGAATAATAACTGATGTTTTAAGTTTTTTTTAAAGATTGTACAGTGTTGTATGTGTTTTTATTTTTCGTATAGTGACTTTTGAGACAGTAATATCAGTCCTTGGGGATTGACAATCTTTAACAGTATAATACTGGATTGCCCTTCTTCCAAACGATTCCGTGTTTCAACGATATATATATATATATATATATATATATATATATATATAAACTTTTTGTAAATTATTATAATTCATTTATTTGTCTTTATTTTTACTATTATCAGTAGTAGTATTATCATTATTACAATTATTATTTTTACCAGTAGAAGTAAGGTAGCTAGTGTGGTTCCCCGCCATACTTCAAAAGTACGCCATGCAAAGAGCAATAATGGCGGCCCCCGTTGGTAATATGCAGGGGTAACGGGTTATTGTTATTTCACATGATGGAATCGGACTGTAGGCTGAATTAAAAATAGATCAGTTGAAAAAAAAAAAGTCATGGCAGTTAATTTTTTTTAATTGTCGTTCTTATTTAGAAAAAGTACTCATCAGAAATACATGTACTTCAAGTATCCGAAATGTCAATGGACCTATATAACACTCGAAAATAGGGCTACTTTTAAAAATGATTCATAGTCCAATTTATACTTAAACCGTACCTCAACAGCACATTTTAGATTCGATAATTTATATTTTCTACAAAATTTGTCTCATTTCATTCACTAATCAAACTGGATCACATGAAACTGAGAAAAACAGGAAAGCATATAGGACTAAGCTTGAGGTCGCCATGGAGGCAGCCAATACTGCGCTTTGCCTGACCTGATAACATGGTGTTTGGGGCAGGTAATTCAGACTATAGTATAGCTCACAGATGATTCACTTTCGTCACTTATTATTACATGTATTATTATTATTATTATGTTACTCGAAAATCACACTGCGCATTCTCTGTACATTTTCTGCAATCTGATAATAATCTGTACTGCCTACAAAAGCAACTGATATACGGAGCACGGTAGGTGTCATGCTCTACACATTTTTTATTTCGAAATAACGAAATCCTAAATCGTTCAAACGAAATGCGATTTCGAGAAAACGAAACACTAAATCGTTAAAACGAAATGCTATTTCGAGGAAACGAAATACTATTTCGAGAAAACGAAAAACGAAATCGTTAAAACGAAATGCTATTTCGATAAAACGAAATGCTATTTCGAGAAAACGAAATGGGTATGTTCGGAACACTTTGTTGTCATCGTCCGCCATGGCCATGTGAGATGAGTGACTAAACAGTCTGTTCGATAAGATTTTATTAAATCGGCAACAATTTTCTTTTAAACCTATATCGTTATGGATTTTATGACCTTTAATTTTTCTTAATCGTGACTTCGTTTTAACGATTTAGTATTTCGTTTTCTCGAAATAGCATTTCGTTTTAACGATTTAGTATTTCGTTTTCTCGAAATAGTATTTCGTTTTCTCGAAATGATATTTCATTTGAACGATTTAGAATTTCGTTATTTCGAAATAAAAAAATGTGTAGAGCATGACACCTACCGGGCTCCGTACTGATAAGATATGCAATTCACTCTAAAAGTTTGAAGCCTTGTACTTTTGTGTTATCCATCACGTATAAATTTTACACTTGACTGTTGATGTTAATCCTTAGGCTGCTTGGCGCGACTCAAGGACCATTTGCGGAGAGTGTAGATCAAGATCAGACTGCACAGAATTAAACTTACATAATGAAGTTTTCGTTAAGACACAAAGTCTTTATGTCATTCTGTAAGAGTTAGAAAATGTTTTGGTTTTTTTTTTTGCCAAGACTGCACAAGTCACGCTGCTCAACAAATATCTCTACTCCTGTAGTAAATTCTATCGACTTATCGATGGCTTGGAATAGCAAAGTCGTCCATGAAAAGTTAACGATTTTATAAAACTTTAAAAAAAAAATTAGAAGGCAGCGAAAGAGTTAAGCAACATAACGGGGTCCGAATTTGATGAAATTGCTACAGAATGATACAGCATGAAATGCCCTTTCCGAACATGTATGAAATATATGAGCCATGCTCTGTGAAAAGGTGGCTTAATGCATCTGCGAAAAGTATCGACCCAGGTCAGCCTGCGCAGTCCGCGCAGGCTGACCTGGGTCGATACTTTTCGCTATAGGTCAATTATCTCTATGTCAAAGGACCAGTCTACCTTATGATACTGTCTATTGTTAGACATAATGAATTTTATGGTTCTCCAACTGTTTGATGTCTTGCTTGGTATGATGCTCCACGGAGATGCATTAAGTCTCCTTCTGCCAGAGTATGGCTCATATACGTTCGTTAGCAACACTGACTACTTTACTATCCTATGGCATCGTTATATTAACACTTAAGCTGCTGAATAAATGAGACGCAAATTTCTTACTCAATACTAAAAGCTCAAACATTGCGGTTTCAAAGTTGATTTCACCGGAAAGAAAATACCATATCGGACAGTGTAGATCAAAGATCAGACTGCACGTTCTGTGCAGTCTGATCTTGATCTACACTGTCCGCAGAAGGTCAGTGAGTCGCGATTAGCAGCTCAAGGTTTAAATGCTACGTTTTGTTGCTTCAGTTCTGGATCTACAGTGGATGGTACTGTCACTTCTGTACATGTAAGGCATTGTTGAATTATGTTTCGTTACGGTAGGCTGTTAAGTTTCTGTTGAATATATTTAGATGTTTCAATTTTAACTAATTTTCGCAAGCCAAGGATACTAAGGTAGTACCCTTGGCCGTTCGCCTCTTTAAAAATCGAAACTCCCGCTGCGCCATTTCATTGGATGCGATCAAAACCCATCGCGTCCAATCAAACCATCCGTAACAAGAAATCTTCCGCGAAACAGAAAACAATAATGGCGGCGCCCGTCACAAACGAAAGTTGTCGTGTTTGTGACGAAAATTTGCCAAAAAAGAGTAGACGATCGATATTTAATGAGTTTTTTATAGTTCAAGATCAATTATGTGAAATATTAGGACGGGTTCCACAGCCAAATGATTGCGAATCATCTTATGTCTGATTAATTTCAGAAAATTGTGATGAATCCGAAAGCGCAGCCATATTTGATGCATAGCCTAACAAATTTTATTACGAGCATTTTGATTGGTCGGAAATAACATCAGCAAAGGTTACGCAGCTCGTGATATTCGATAGGTGGCGCAGCGGGAGTTTCGATTTTTAAAGAGGCGAGCGGCCAAGGGTACGTAACGAAAAAAGTGGAGTTAGTATCCTTGGCTTGCGAAGATGATTTTAACTGTACATTGATACAAATACATATATAAATAAATAAATATATTAATTCTGTATAACACTTGTCTGTTTCTGTGTTTTCCTATATTATGCCCCCGAACAAATATTCTGGGGCGTATAATTTTTGTTTGGTGTGTCCGTTTGTCCGTACATCCGTCTATTTTCGTGTCCAGTCCATTACTACCTTTGTTAAAGACAAGTCCTATCATATTAGCCATACCCAAATTTTCGTCTGCAAATGCTTTCAATTTCGACAAGTCTAATTTGGTTTGTATTGTTTTGTATTGGAGTTTAACGCCATGTTAACAGCTCAGGTCATATCATGGCGGTCAGTGACGCACCCATGTGTTTCCTGGCTTTCTCAAACCAGTACCGACACAACTTTCTTTCCAGAGCCACTGAATACTTTTCTCACATGCATCAGAGGTGAGAGACGAAAAATCGCCGAAAGAAAGTTTGCCTCAACCGAGTATCGAGCTCGCAACCACCAGGTCACGAGTCAGACACGCGAACCACTGAGCTACCCGGGCGGGCCGAAAAGTCTAAAATTCTGTCGTATCGTAAAGAAATAAGGGTTCAGCTGGGCAAACAAGTCCATAACAATTATGTAAATGTGACTCCAGCTCTGTCCTTGGAAAGAGACAGAGATTATGTAAAACAAAGCCTCATTGTAAAACAGCTAGATATCTCATAAACCCTGTACGCTGTATACAGAAATTAGGGACCTTTCTTGTATCTAGGTATAACCATCTAAAAACACTTACCGGCAACTTTTGCATTTAATCGTAAAGTATGGGACATCTCTGTAAAAGTTAAATGGAGATGGAAGTTTTGTCATGAGATGAGCAATTTCTCCAGATGTCTCAATGTTTTCGAAAGGAACGTGGGGGGGGGGGGGGGTGTTAACGGTTCAAACCCCGGCTTGACCAAAGTAGTATAGGCCAGTAGCCTAGGGACAAATGAGCCATTTTGTCCCTAGTCTACTGGCCCTGGAGCCATTTTGTCCCTAGTCTCCTGGCCCTAGGGCCAGGAGACTAGGGACAAAATGTCCAAATTGGGCCGAAAAATCGTCATTTACCCTTATCTCACCCTTAACCCTTCTAAAACCCTTTTGTTTTGTTCTAAAACCCTTATACTTTCTTCTAATGGACAAATTTCTTCTAAAACCCTTATCCCTTAACGGTCGGTTGTAACCCTTAACGTTTTTGATACAACCCTTAACTTTTACACAGGCAATCACCTTGTTCGACTTAGTCTTTTTTTCATCGTCTTTGGTCTTTCTCTGGTATCGTTGGACTTAGTCTTTTCTCCACGATATGGGCTATATTCCTTCTTCAGCTTGGTTCAGGCAAAGACTATCGTTGGACTTAGTCTTTTCTCCGTCTTTGTTCGGTTTGGTCTTTCTCTCTACTATCGTTGGACTTAGGCTTTTTTCCACGATATGGACTATATCCCCACCTCACACTGTTTAGGTTGATCGATCATCGTTCGCCTCTGTAGGACTTAACCATTTCTCTGCTTTCGGTCGATTTAGTCTTCCTCTACCATCGTTGGACTTAATCTTTTTTCCATCTTCGATTGGGTGTTGTAGATAATTAGTAGATAGAATATCATATTCTATGTGAAATAGAACGTTATGTTCTATCTACATGCCTCCGCCCACGTTCGCGCTCTTTCATTTTAATGGAATTAACGTTAGCCAATCGTTGATCTCGTTACATTTTTCTGCATTCATATAGATATTGTAGGGCTTGGCCTTTTTGATCTATATGCTTCCGCTCACGTTCGCACTCTTTCATTTTAATGGAATTAACGTTAGCCAATCGTTAGTTTCGTTACATTTTCTACATTCACATAGATATTGTAGGACTTAGTCTTTTTCTCTAATCTCATTTGATCTATATGCTTTCGCCCATGGTCGCGCTCTTAATTCTGTTAATTCTGTATCAAAGTAGGTCAATCCTCCTGTCAGGCTATAAAGCCAGCAGATTTCTCTATAGATCATTTCCACGATGAAGTTGTCCGTGCGCTGTTCTCCATGGTGAGTCTTTTTCTGCCATGTTGGATTTCTAATACCAAGTTGATGTGGGTTATTTGATGGAAGTTCGGGAAGGAAGTGAAGGAAGCTATAGTCTTTTCAGACCTAACCATTCAGACCTAACCAAGACCCAGAAAGTCTGCTTCTTCAAATTGTCCTTTTCAGGACTAACCAAGGCCCAGAAAGTCTGCTTCTTCAAATTGTCAAAGAAACAAAGTCAAGTCCTATACATTTTCATATCTTTATTTATGTACAATGCTTCGTAAGAAATTGTATTGTCAGAAAACTTTGAAGTACAGAAATATATACAATAATCATTACAATGAAATTTTTATTTAAAACATTTAAAAAACATTCTGTACAATAATCATTACAATGAACTGTTAGAAATTTTTATTTAAAACATTGAACTGTGAAAATATAGATATATACAATGAAATTTTTATTTAAAACATTTAAAAACTTTATGTACAATAATCATTATTTGGGTTATTGTCTAACTCACAAGCAGCCATAAACATGTCTAAAAGATTAGTCCCGTATTCGGACAGTACGCTTCTAAAACCATGTCTAAAAGGTCATTAACCCTAAAACAAGGTCTAAAAGTCTAGTACCGTATTCAGATAGATTCTTCAGACAGAGTAAGTAGCGATGAAGCAATGCAGTCCATGTCGAATTTTAAGTATGAAATATATATATATACAATGAAACATTGAACTGTAGAAATAAATGAATCGTTTTTGAAACAGTTCTTTTGAAACAATTCTTTGAAAACAGTTCTTTCGAAAATGTTTTTTTGTTAAAAATTACAGACACAATTTTCTTTTTTTCTTCGGGATGTCAGGTTCACAATCACTCTTGCGTTTCTTTTCATTATTTTTCAGATCTGGACAACTTTTTGCGCTGTGTTTTTTGTCTTTCAAAATTTTCTCGTTCACAACATCGGATTTCCATTTACGTCTCAACTCGATATCTGAACAGATCTTCTTTCCTTCTCGTCGAATTTTCTTTTCTGAAGAGGGTTTCTTGTTTTTCACCTCTTCGATTTGATTCTTTCCAGATAACTTTTCTGAAGAAGTCTTGTTGATTTTCTTTCCTTCAGTTTGTGAAGAAATCTTGTTGATTTGATTGTTTCCAATCGGTGAAGATTTCTGAGACATCTGTTCGTTGTTTTGGTCTTCTCCAGATTTCTGATCGAGTATAAGCGTATCCTCTTTCTTTTCTGAGGAAATCTTGTTGATTTTATTGTTGATTTTATCGTTGATTTTCTTTTCTGAAGAGGTTTTCTTCTTCACAGGGTAATCTATCTGAATTCTACAGATTTCTGTATCGCTGATTTCTGTGTTATCAAGCTCCATATTTTCAATCTCCCTTTCGATCTGATTTTCGATCTGTTTTTCGGTCTTTTCAGGCGATGGGTCGTTGATTTTATCGTTGATTTTATCGTTGATTTTATCATTGATTTTATCGTTGATTTTCTTTTCTGAAGAAGGTTTCCCTGAAGAAGGTTTCTTGTTTTGGGGATTTTTCCCCTTTCCACTCGATGAGGTTGTAGGCTGTGACGGTTTTGTCTTCCGTTTATTCTCGTCTACTTTATAGGATAATAGAGACCCAACGTATTTCATATGTTGAGATTCACCACTCGTTTCCGTTGTTGGTGAAATTTTGACATCGTGGGTGTGGGGGTTCACGAAGACAAAAACGAATCTCCACATTTGATTTTCTTTCTCTGGACATTGGTTGGCCCAATGTCCTGATCTGTCGCATGTAAAGCAAATATTCATTGTCATATCATCCACTCTATGGCGTCTGTCGAATGTCGCTTGATCCAGGATTCTGGTGATACGATAGACACCTTTTTCTGCAGAATGTTGGTGGGATAGAAATGATCCCACATAGTTCCCAGTATGGTAGACTTGATATCGTGGTGGTATATTGCTGATCTCATAATCGTGAGTGTATGGGTTAACATACAGATACACTCTCTTTGGCGTTGTACTTTGTAGCTTGAACTCACTCATTTTTCTATCGACTGCTCTGTTTGAAATCTTTCCGAAGAATGATGGAAATGTCAATCGTAACATCTTTTATGCCCGTTCGATCTGAAAAAGATATAAAAAGCTAGGATTTTTGAGTTTTGGGTCATTGACTGAATTGCAGGCATAAAACAATGTCTAAAAGATTAGTCCCGTATTCGGACAGTACAAGCGACGATGAGGCTATTCAGCCCATGTCGAAGAAGAGAAAAAAATTGCTGCCGGCAAAGAAAAGAAAAAGAATCCTAGTCTACCCAGAGAGTAGCAGTCATGATGAAAGCGACGATGAGAAATTTTCACCCAAAAAGAGAAAAAGTTTACCATTGAAAGAAGAAAGTGACTGTGAAAGCGATGAGAAATCTTTGAAAGAGCTATATCAAAAACCAAAACAGTCCTTTTCAGGACTAACCAAGACCGATAAAAAATCTTTGAAAGAAGAAAACGATGAGAAATTTCCACCGTCAACCTCAACGAAGGAGAAATTTTTGAAAGACGAGAAATCTTTGAAAGAAGAAGACAGAAAATCTTTGAGTCATGCTGGACCATTTTCAACCAAGAAAGAAGTATATTCTTCAGACAGAAACTCTTTGGATATGAGAAGCCTATACAACTTAACAGAAGTGGGAAAAAAGAAGTCAAGAAAATTCAAAACAGAATCCCATGTACTGGAGGCGTCTTTTAAGAAATTCGAGGAGCTACAACCCCACCAACTGACCGGGTTATTCGACGATGTTATCCAACAAATCGTTCAAAAGTTAAAGGCTGAATCGAGGGATATGATTAGAATTAGCATCAATCACCCCTCATTGAAAATAGGGATTCATATTCCCTTTCTATATGTGGAGGAGTTGGAGAGTCATACTATGTTGGACGAAATTGAAAAAGTTCTACAATCGAATGAAGAATTCGTCTTGAACGATGGCCGCATGACATTTGATATCACACATACGATACCGCCAAGCGGTAGTGGGAAAAGACTTAGGGCCACAGAACTATTGGATTCAAAGGTTTTCGCAAAGAAGAAACAATCGGTTATTGAAATTAACAATCGTGATCATCTATGTTTTGCAAGAGCTGTTGTTGTGGGGATTTGTTACCATGAACGTGAAAACACCCAAGAATGGAACCGAAGATGGGATATCATCAAAAGATCAAACAGACCACTTCAAAAGACTGAAGCCGAGAAATTGATGAATGAAGTTGGAGTTTCGTCGACACAGCCTGTAGGTCTTGAAGAATACAAAAAAATTCAAGAGTTCTTGTATGAAAAAAGCTACGTTATTAAAGTCCATCAACAGCAGTCGAGAGTGGAAAAAGTATTTGAACATCCAGAAGTGAAAGACGATAGTAAAATCATACATTTGTACTTTCATCAAAACCACTATGATTACATCAAATCCATCACAGGATTTCTTGATTGTGCTTGTTATTGTGAGTTCTGCGACACACGTTACAACAGGCGGGAAACCCATGCTTGCTCAAAGATCTGTAAAGGTTGCTTTCGTGCTGGAAAATGTCCATCGGAATCAAAAGAGTATGTCTGCGCCAAGTGTCATAGACGATTTTTCAGTGCAGCATGCTTGAAAAATCACAAAACACTTCAAGGCAAAGAGAAGAAAACCATTTGTGAATTAGTGAAACTCTGTTCAAAATGTGGAGGTCAGATTTTTGACAGAAAGAAAAATCATGTCTGTAAGGGAAAGAAAAAGTGCCACCTTTGCAAGAAGATAGTTGACTTTTCTCATCGCTGTTTTATTCAGCCTTACCAGAGTAAGATGAAACACAACAGCGACGATGAGACGAGTTCTTCTCTAGTCAAAAAACCTTTGTTCATTTTCTTTGATTTCGAATGTCAGCAAGACACGGGAGTACACATTCCGAATTACTGTATTGCACATCGAGCCTGTGCTGAATGTATCGACAAGCCACTTGATTTTCATTGTTCCACATGCAGTGAATTCGAAGAAGGGAGAGAAGTTATTTTTCAAGGAAAAGAAACTTTGAGTCAATTTTGCAGCTGGCTCTTTACAAAGCATCATAAAGGAATCATAGCTATTGCCCATAATCTCAAAGGGTATGATGGTCAATTTATTCTCAATCATATTATCAACGTAGGAATGAAAGAACCAGAAGTAACCATGAATGGGAATAATATTTTGAAGTTAGAACTGAACGGTGTGTGTTTGATCGACTCCTTCAGTTTCATGAACTTTGGGCTGGCAAAATTTCCGACTACGTTTGGACTTCAAGAAATGAAAAAAGGCTACTTTCCTCACTGGGCAAATACAGATGAATTCTGGGATTACGTTGGCCCGTACCTGGATATGTCTTATTACAAACCCGATTCAATGTCCGAAGAGGCTCGATCAAAATTCATAGTCTGGTATAATGACAAAGTTCAAAATGGTGAGGAATTCAATTTTCAAAAAGAGATGGAGATGTACTGTCGTTCGGATGTTGATATCTTAAGACGAGGCTGTGGTGAATTCAGAAAGTTGTTCATCGAACAGAGTGGAATTTGTCCATTTACAGAGTCGTTTACCATCGCCGGAGCCTGTAACAAGATTTGGCGAAAAGATTATTTACCAAAAGATCAGATAGCCATCATTTCATGCAAAGATCCAGTCAGACGTCGGTTTTCTATGAAAGCAATACGCTGGGTTCAAAGCATCGCTAGGGAAAAAGTGATTCATATTCAACATGCCAAAAATGGTGGTGAATTTCGAATAGGGAAATACACCGTAGACGGATTTCACCACAAATCAAACACTGTTTATGAATTCCTCGGGGATTTATTTCATGGCTGCCAGACATGTTTCAAGGATCGAAAATATATCAACCCCATCAATGGAAAAACAATGGATGAATTGTACAACAGTACTATCGAACGACTAGAAACCATCAAAAGAATGGGATATAACGTCGTGACCATATGGGAGCACGAATTCGATGCCAAGATGAAGAAGAATAAAGAGTACAGAAAAACCATTGAAAGTCTATACCCGAACTGTGACCCCATCGAACCAAGAGAGGGGTTGGCTGGAGGCAGATGCAATGCAATAAAAATTGCCTATGATGTTGAGGAAAGCAGTGAGAAGGAAATCAAGTACATTGACATTTGCTCTCTGTATCCTTACGTCTGCAAACATAAATTCTATCCTGTAGGCCATCCCACAATCTTGACTTATGAGAACATTGACATGGAGAATATTCGCCAGTATGAAGGACTCATTAAATGCAAAGTTCTACCCCCAATTGATTTGTTTCATCCCGTTCTTCCAGTTCACTGTAACAACAAGATGATGTTTCCACTTTGTATGAAATGTGCACAAGAAAGCTCAAACGTTTGTAATCATGATAGAGAAGAGAGAGCCTTGGTTGGAACTTGGGTTACATTCGAACTGTTCAAAGCTCTCGACTGTGGCTATCGGTTAATGCAAGTGTATGAAATCTGGCATTTCGACTCTGTTTCGGATCAATTCTTTAAAGGCTATGTGGACAATTTCTTGAAAATCAAGCAAGAAGCCAGTGGATATCCCGGCTGGTGTCAGACAGATTCAGAAAAGTCCCAATTCATTCGTGAGTATGAGGAAGCCGAAGGGATTCGTCTTGATCCCAAACGTATTCAAAAAAATCCTGGCAAAAGATCATTTGCTAAGATTATGCTGAACTGTCTTTGGGGAAAATTAGCACAGCGTGAAAACATGAGCAAGACGAAATACATCAGAGAACCGTCTAAATATTTCGAGTTGATTACCGACCCGAAATATACGGTAAAACATGTGGAAATCTTTGACAATGAGTGCGAATTCATTTTAGTCAACTATGAAGAAACGATGGACTTTGTCGAAACGCATGCGACAGCCAATGTTATTGTAGCATCCTACGTAACAGCTTATGCAAGGTTGGAACTGTACAGCGTTCTTGAAAGATTGGGGGATAGAGTTCTGTATTTCGATACAGATAGTTGTATGTACATTCATGATCCTGAATTGTGGAACCCTCCCATTATTAACAGCAGACTAGGAAAATGGACCGATGAAGAGCCTGATTGTAGAATAACTCATTTCAGAGGATTAGGTCCCAAGAATTACGCCTATAAAATGAGAACAAAAGATGGAAAAGAAAAAAGCAAATGCAAAGTCAAGGGAATTACTTTGGATCACAATACAAATCAACTGGTGAATTTCGACACCTATTCAAAATGTGCTTTGGATCGCACAGTAGAAATTAAAGTTCAGTATGACTGTAGAATCAGAAGGCATAAAGACAGAACAGTGACCAGCGAACCACAATCAAAAACATTTCGCTCTGTATATACCAAAAGAGTCATTGTAAACGATACTGATACTGTCCCCTATGGATATAAAAGTTTGAGGGTATAAATAAACTGAAAGAAAACAACATCGTGTTACATTGAAGTGAACGATCAAAGTAAGACGTTCTTTAAAAAACAGTTTTAAAAACAGTGGAAAATCAAAAGTGAAAATCATGTCAAGTGAAATACTACCTTTACCGATAGAACTACGTGAAAAAGATCATAGAGATTTCAGCCATCAGCACACGCTCGATGAACAAGTACAGTTTGATATTAAATTCAAATGTGTGAAACTTTGGATAGACAAATTGCATAAGGGAGTTGCAAAAGGAGAAACATCCTGCAAATTGTATAGAATGCACAGCTTTATTGTGATGATGGGGGATGATACAAATTTCGATCTTCCTCTCCAAGCTTATTTAGCAATCTGTCTGTTGAAAGACAACTATATTGCTAAACAAATGCAAGCCACAAGTCGGTGGGTATTCATCATCGTAGGAAGAACAGAAGAAAGTTTTCTGAACGTCCTGAAAATGAAATCAGTTCTGTTTGACTTTTACTTACGCTACAAAAGAGGATCCATTCAAGACGGTGAGGAAACAATGGAAACCTTGGAAGGCTATATTCTATTTGATAGAGATGTCACAGAAGAAACCGTATATTCAGCTCTCTCGACAAAAGATATTTCAAAACATGTTTTTCCATTTAGTGGAGTACGTGAATATAGCGAAATGGATAGCAAATTTCCATTGTTTTTAGGTAATGAACAATTACATAAAGTTATTGTGGAACATGAAGACAAGTGGAAAAATCGAGGTATCTGTGAATTCGCGTTGTAAGATTGTAAGAATTGTTTTGTCATTGTTGTAGTTTAAAAACTATATTGTTAAAAACATTGTCAATGGTTTGTATATAAAATATATCTTCAATGCTTTGTAAGAAATTGTCTTGTAAGAAATTGTCTTGTAAAAAATGTTATAGCGTTAGAACGTTTGCTTTAAACGTTACTGTTTTTCATGATATTGTTATCATGTTATTGTAAGTTGAATAAAGTTAAAAACTTTTGAATAAAGAAATGATTTTAAAAAGTCGTCTGTTTTGATTTCTTCCCCAAAAAAAACTTGGAAAAACAAAAGTCGTATGTTTTTTGATTCCTTCCCAGAAAACTTGAATAAAGAAAAGTTCAGACTTGGACAAAGAGAAAAATCTCACAAAGAGAGACCAAAAACTTGGAAAATTAACAAGAACCCAAAGAAAAGAACAGAGATGGGAAAATGTAGATAGAAAATTTTATTCATATAGAATGTTATTTTCTATCTACAATACCTACAGGAAATGTTCTATCTACAATGCCTACAGAAAAGTCTACATCCCAAGACAAGTCCCCTTCGATCAAAAACTATAAATTGCTGACGAACTTTCTCTCTATAATCATTCGACTTTCGATTCTCGAATAGTACGAATAAAACTCTTAATTAGTGTGAATAAAACTTTTTTACAATTAAAAAAGTTTTTGTTAACTAGTGCGAATATTTCGTGCTGGAAAAAATGGATTCCAACTTAGACCAAAGTGATCACGGAAGAATGGATTCCAACTTAGACGTTTTAGACGACGACTCCTTACCACAAGAAAATCCCGTCCTAGACATTTCCTCACCACAGCCTGAAAACAGCAGAGATATTCTATCGATAGCTATGAATTCAACATTCATCGAGCCGATGACAGGATCGGTAAATAAAATCGAAGAAGAAATAACCCAAATGATTTCAAACCAAAATTCTGTAATAACTCAGATTTTAGACGAAGTGAAGATTTTGAATAGAAACATTGAGACATTATGCCTACAAAATCAACAGAGTCGACAGAACCACCAGAGTCAACAAGATTCATCTGTAAGACAAGATTCATCTGTATCGATTTCAGCCCAGGTTAACTTTGATAAAACCAGTTTTCAAAAGTTAACAGCTTCTATCGTCACTCCTGTAGAACATCAGACAACTCAGACAGAAGAACCCAAGCCAAGAAGAAGAGGAAGAAAACGAAAATCAGAGAAGGCAGAGAAAGACGATAACCAACTTCACAAAAAACAACGATTCGATCCCAGCTCTGTAACACCACCAAAAACGGGGTTGGGTAAATATGGAAAAAACATTGATAACTTCAAGGAGTTCAAGTTCCCGATGATCTCGAAAGAACCAGAAGAAAAGTTATCATCAGAAGAAAAGCTGTCATCAGAGGAAAGCTCTCGATAGAGGAAAGCTCTCAATAGAGAGAAAGCTATACCAAAAATCGAAACAGTCCTTTTCAGGACTAACCAAAACCCTAGAAAATCTATCTTTTGAGAATTGTCAATTTCGCAGATGTGTTGTACTCTTGCAGAGAGAGAGAAAAATTGCAAAGAAAAAATTTTTTAGTGATAGAAAAACTTACAGACAGAAAAGTTGTAGCCAAAAATTTTCTCTGTAAGATTTTTATTTGAAAAAATTTTACAGAGAAAAATTTTTTTCAAATAAAAATCTTACAGAGAAAATTTTCGGATAAAAATTTTTAACGATAGAAAAACTTACAAACAAAAAATTTTTCGATTAAAAATCTCGGATAAAATTTTTACAATTTAAAAAGTTTTGCAGATTAAAAACTAGGGACGAATAAAACTAGGGACGAATAAAACTAGGGACGAATAAGACTAAGATCGGATAAGTCTAGATGATCCGATTCCTGGGAAATGGTGGGAAAAACCCAGTAAACATGCTTTCGTTACATTTTCGGAAAATGACGTCATGTTTGATTTCCGGGAAAGTCACGTAGAGCACAAAGGGAGATAAATCTTGTCTGACTAATTCAACCATAATACGGTATATAACCCATATCGTGGAGAAAAAGACTAAGTCCAACAGAACCCTTGCCTGAGCCAGCGTGAGATGCCATATACCCCATATCGTGGAGAAAGACTAAGTCCAACACGATGATAGAGAAAGACTAAACCGATCAAAGACGAAGAAAAAAGACTAAGTCCAACACGATGCTAGAGAAAGAAAGAACAGCTCTCAGCGATCGAAGACGTAGAAAAACTAAGCCCAACGATACCAGAGAAACACCGAAGACGGTGAAAAACTAAGTCCATATATAGCCTATATCGTGGAGAAAAAGACTAAGTCCAACCTGTGACGTCACATGACCATTATGTCCCATAGCCTCCCAGAGGGGTCAGCGGACCATTTTGTCCCTAGTCTCCTTACCCTAGGGTAAGGAGACTAGGGACAAAATGGCTCCAGGGCCAGTAGACTAGGGACAAAAGAAAAAAAGACTAAGTCGAACAAGGTGATTGCCTGTGTAAAAGTTAAGGGTTGTATCAAAAACGTTAAGGGTTACAACCGACCATTAAGGGATAAGGGTTTTAGAAGAAATTTGTCCATTAGAAGAAAGTATAAGGGTTTTAGAACAAAACAAAAGGGTTTTAGAAGGGTTAAGGGTGAGATAAGGGTAAATGACGATTTTTCGGCCCAATTTGGACATTTTGTCCCTAGTCTCCTGGCCCTAGGGCCAGGAGACTAGGGACAAAATGGCTCCAGGGCCAGTAGACTAGGGACAAAATGGCTCATTTGTCCCTAGGCTACTGGCCTATACTACTGACCAATTTAATTCGAATGATCATAGTCATTGCGATAGGATGTCGGCTGTGTTCCAATAACAATGAACCATATTCCGTGAAAAAGGGGTTTAATGAATCTGCAAGAAAGTATCGGCACAGGTCAACTTGCTCAGTTCGCACAGGCTGATCTGGGTCGAAACTTTTTGGTTTTGGTATATTTTCTGCAAATTCCAAGGACCATTCTTTGTACTTCAGAATGCAGCCGGTTGTTAGACAAAACGGGCTTTATAGACCCATAATTATGTGATGACTTGCTTGGTATAATACATCACTGAGATGCATTTAGACCCCCCTCCCCCGAAAGCATAGCTCAAATGTATTTGAGCCGTGCTCTGGCAAAAGAGGGCTTAAACCCATCTCCGTGATACATGTTACCAAGCAAATTATTACAGTGTAATATATCCCTAAAATCCGTTTTGTATAACAACATACTGAATCATGAGCTACACTGGTGCTTTGACTCGCAGAAAATTGACCATAAGCAAAAAGATTCGGCCCAGGTCAGCCTGCGCGGACTGCGCAGGCTGACCTGGGTCGAAACTTTTTGCACATGCATTTAGCCCCCTTTTCAAAGAGCATGGCTTATTTCTAAAAGTACAGGATGGGATTAGGTCAATGTCCGAAGATTTTACCATGCCACAGGGAAGCTACTAACAGTGTTTACAACTGATCTTTGGTTTTTATATTGGGGTCTTGCGAAGTTCTAGAGTGAATAATTCATCAAGGTCTAAGTTTACAATGGTGTACTATAACAAAGTTCTACTCAACTTTGTAGGCCCTTTAGGCTGTGCAGATGTGCAGTCAGAACTGAGGAGAATCTACCTACAGCCCCAATAGCGGCCAAAAGTAAACAACGGGGTGTTGAAATGCATTCGAATTTAAACAGTACCTTTTGCTTGTATGGAAATTAATGTGAATGTGACAGCCTTATTGTACAGTCGATACACGTGTAAGTCGCCTGACAGAAAAAAATGAATTTTAAAACCAGTAGAAAGTAAACTTCAATCAATTCATGAACGTATTAGCTGATTAAAAAGTTAGTCATACCTGTGGCGATACCGGTTCCTTTATATATATATATACATCAACATTACTTTCGTGAATACTTCTCACCGTTTGAGTGAATATTACTCACCGGATTTCGTGAACACGTCTCATCGTTTAAGTGAACACTACTCACCGGATTTCGTGAATACTTCTCACCGGTTAAGTGAACATTACTCAGTCCGTTTGAGTGAACATTACTCACCGGATTTCGTGAATACTTCTCACCGGTTAAGTGAACACTACTCAGTCCGTTTGAGTGAACATTACTCACTTTGTTTCGTGAACACTACTCACCTGTTAAGTGAATATTACTCGCCGCATTTTGTGAAAAGTACTCATCGTTTGACTGAACATTACTCAGTGGATTTCGTGAATATTTCTTATCGTTTGAGTGAACATTACTCACCGGATTTCGTGAAAACTTCTTACCGTTTGAGTGAACATTTATCACCGAGTTCGTGATGACTTTTTTAATAGTCCCAAAGCTACAGGGCCTCTGTAGAGGGGATCGTCGTACAGAATAAATCAAGATCAGTCTGCTGAGAACTTGCAGTCTGATCTTAAATCTGACCGATCTTTGGATAAAAACATCCTGGGATATGCAGTATTTTTGCCGTCTGTTAATTAAGACTGAGCATGACTGTTTTATCTGTTTTATTTGTCTAACCCCCAGGCTGGCAAGCGCGACTCAAGGACCTTTTGTGGACAGTGTAGATCAAGATCAGACTGCACAGAACGTGCAGTCTGATCTTGGATCTACACTGTCCTAATAGAATCCCCCCCCCCCCAAAAAAAAAGAAACTGAAATAGCATCATTTGGCTTTTTACTAGCGGTTTGGAGGTTTCATTTAACTAATGAAACAGGCTTAGGGTGAACATCTTGATCTTTTCACTGTAGCTCTAACTGACGTGCAGCTAGGGATAGAAAACATTGCGGGAAGAGGAGAAAATGCTGGAAACCAGCATTTTCTCCTTTTCCCACAATGTTTTCAAAGGCAGCCTCCCTTTAGGGTAAACACAGGATCGTTTGGTATAAGGTTAACAAAAAACTCGGGTCAAACTAGTGTCATCCTATTGCCCGAACAAAATTTGCAAAAAGAAATGACCATTAGACCAAGCTGTATCATCCGACGAAATGAGGGTGTAAGGGAGACAACTCTGACTTAATAACACTGATGCAACGCGTCATCAAAATTAGAGTTATTTCCCTTGGACCATTTGCCATTACGGTACAGGACATGCTCTGACCTCCGATGCTGGCGAAAAGGAAGCTTATGCTTTTCCGATGAGTAATTTCTCCGTTGTTGTATGATGGCCTACTCGAAAGATTTAAAGAAAAAAATGCACCCCTATTAATTCCTCTTCGAACAAAATGACAGTGCATGTTGAATCGCCGAGCCCAGGTAGCTCAGTCGGTAGCGTCCATGACTTCAGAACATGGGGGTCGCTAGTTCGATCTCCGGCTCTGTCAATTTCTTTCCGAGGACCGATGATAGTCATTACGACTGAATTCATTCCTCTCTCACCACAGACCATCGCTTCGACGATGGTTATGTGGGTTAGCAGCCAGTGGCTTGGAAAGAATATTGCACGTAGTGCTGGTTAAGGAAACTCCTGGAAAGCATGGATAGTGCACTGGCCGCCGCGATATAACTGAAATAATGTTGAGAACGGCGTTAAATACCATACAATCAATCAAGCATGTGGAATTGACAACATTTCTCTCTTTGGTCACAGGCTCATTCGTTGTGGTATAATAGTGTTTTATTGGAGAATTACATGTATTGGTTAGGAAGAGGCCATCTAAAATCAGACTTTTCAGCCACCTTATAACATCCAGAGTCCTATTGTTCTAATGCTCATGCAAAAGACTGGTTATCATTCAGTAAGCGCTGTTTAGCAAAATGGTATCAGAGCGAACCCCTTTGCTTCAAAAATGTATGAGCCATGATCTGGCAAAAGGGATCTTAATGCATCTCTGTGATGCATGATACCAAGCAAGTCATCACACCGTTAGAGATCCATAATATCAATTTTGTGTAACAACTGACTGAATCCTGAAGTAGACTGGTCCATCGACAAACAGAAAATTGACCAGTAGCGAAAAGTTTCGGCCCAGGTCAGTCTGCGCAGACTAACCCGATGCGATAGGCCTACTTTTCGCTGATGCATTATGCCTCCTTTTCATAGAGCACGGCACCGACTTTCCATCTCTTGCTATGTATGCTTTAACCATGAGTCAAGGGGGAGAGAAGAAATAAAGGTGTGTTGTAAAACAATTTCGACAACCTTACAGAAAAAAAGAGTGGTTTTGTCCGGATGAACTCTGGGATCGTTCGTTAGGGTTTCTGAAGCTATGGAGTTATGAGCACGATCAACTGTCAAACCATCATCTAGAATACCGGTACTTTTATCCATTTGCCACACTATTTTCTTTGCCATCATAGGGAATTTACCCTTTCCCACACAATCCTGAGTTTTAACGACCCTAAGCAAGACGACTTTTGAAAACACTGGGAAAAGGAGAAAATGCTGGTAACCAGCATTTTCTCCTTTTCCCATGATGTTTATTTTTTTTTTCTACTCGTTGTTTGACAAATTCCATTATCTGAGCCAACCTCATTTTGTTGTCTGCAAATGCTTTCGATTTAGACAATTCTAAGATTTTGTCGTCTGTAACGAGTTAGGCTTGTTTGCATATTCTGCTTAAAAATGCTTTCAGTTTGGAAAAAGGACAAACCTTATGAAAGGTGCTGAATGATTTATTCTGATTTCAAGACGGACAATATTCAAGAATAGTCAGTGTTGAGACTGAACAAGGTCCTTTTCGACCCTTAACCCTTTCCCAAACGACAAATTTTGGACTGGTCCAAATTTAAAGAGTTTGCAGACGGTAATTTCAAATTTAATGAAAATGGCAGAAAGTTCTCAAAAAGGGTAGAAAACTCTGTGGGAAAAGGAGAAATTGCTCGTTACGAGCAATTTCTCCTTTTCCCACAACGTTTTCAATAGACTTGTACTGCAGACACGTGAAAACCAGGGCTTGTTTGGGAAAGGGTTAAGGGTCAATCTAATTATTCCCTTGGACTCTCAGATCAAATTCAAAATGCACAGAACATGCACTTGATCTGGGATCTATAACTATCATTGCCATGCTCTGACAAAAGGTGGCTTACTGCATCTCCGTGATGCATCATAAGAAGCAAGAAATCACATAATGGGGATCCACAAAATTCATTATGTCTAACATCCAACTGTGTCATTAGGTAGACTGGTCCTTTGACACACAGAAAATTGACTAATAGCGAAGTTTCGGTCCAGGTCAGCCTGCGTGGACTGCGCAGGCTGATCTGGATCGATGCTTCTAGCAGATGCATTAAGCCCCTTTTTCACAGAACATGGCTCATATTTTGTTAGCAAAGAAGCTATGAAATTCATGGTCTAAGTCATTTTCAAAGTCTGGAAGTAGTTTTTTTTTTTTTGGGGGGGGGGGGCGCGAGAGAGTTGCATAGGCAAAAAAAACGTGGAATGTTTCCACAGCCAGCTAAACCGAAACTCTACATTAAGATTCATCCCCCCACCCCTAAAAAAAAAAAATATTACCTAAAACCAAAACTAGTCTTACCATATCAACAAGTAGTCCCGAAGTATTTATGAACCTTATTCAAAACATCAAACAGCACAGTATTATGCTGTAAAGATCTTTTATAGATCAAAAACATAAAAAAAATCTGTTCAGACAAATACAACATATAAGTTTATTTGGATACAAAATGATGTCTTTTAACCCTTGACAACACAATCTAGGGTTTAAATGACTGAAAATGAAGGTTTTTGAAAACATTGTGGTAAAAAGGGGAAATTGATGGTAACCAGCATTTTCTCCTTTTCCAATAATGTTTTCTATTCCATAAAAGACAAATACCATCATTTGAGCCACATTTAATTTGCTATCTGCAAATGCTTTCAATTACGAGTCTTAACCCTTTACCAGAGGACAAAATTTTATCCTTGTCCAAATTGAAAGCATTTGCAGACGTCAATTTCAATGTGGTTCAAATGGTGTAACTTTTCTTTGATAGGGTAGAAAACATTGTGGGAAAAGGAGAAAATGCTGGTTACCAGCATTTTCTCCTTTTCCCACAATGTTTTCAAAAGGCTTCTTTTCCTGGGGCGTCAAAAGGCGGCATTGTGCCGTAAAGGGTTAATTGCTGTTGTTTGGTAAGGAGCTAAACATAATGTAACTAGAACTGTCACTGAATGTGACTTAATACCCCCGCCAGCGCTTTGACAGAAAAAAAGTGTTAAGTTCAAGGGGAGATAATTCCTCAACCAGGGGGAGTTGACACTTGAAAATTATGTCTTACAAATCTTCAATATATGATCAATATATGTGCAAAGTTTCAATGCAATTGAAGGAAAACTCTAGGAGGAGTTCGCGACACAAAATTGCTAGTATTTTGTACACAGACGGACAGATGGACACACGGACGGACGGACAGACAGGCTGATTCCAGTATACTCCCAAAAACATTCGTTTTGCGGGGGTATAATTAGAATGACAAATAGAGACATAACTGGTACATATACAAGAGATCTCTCTACAAATCCTGCTGAATATAAGCACATCTGAGCACATCTACTCAGAATATAAATGAAAAATGTAAAATGAAGAAATTTAGCCCTTTAAGTGCCTTTCACAGCTACAGTTGCTTGTGCGGCCAGTGCACAAAACATGCAGTCTGATCTTATATCTACACTGTCTGCTTTGCTGACATATTCTAGACCAAACCAACCTTGACCTTGCATTTATCTGGGCCGCATTTCTAGATTCAAAGAGTCTGTTGGGTTCATTTGGGGCTCTAAGAGTTAATCGTTTAGCACCAAGCACAATTAAAGCTTCTTTTGCCAAGTGTGTAAATCAGGATCAAGATCAGATTTCATTCCATCTTGGTCCAAATTGAACGTCAACTCACTGTTAACCCTTAGAGTGATGAATAAACCTGCCAGACATTTTTATCTTAGAAATAAGACCCAAATAATTGCAATTTCATGGTTGCTTTTGTCTACAGTGATACAGCAAAGCGGCCAGTGTAGATCAAAGATCTACGCCTGATCTTGATCTACACTAGTTGCAAAGACAACTATAGTCATGAAAGGTGCTTTAAGGGTTAATCAAAGAGTAGCCATCTGAATGATTGAGACATTCCATCTCTGCACACCAGATTGGTAGTCTTTGAATCTAGAACCAAATTTTAAGCACCAAAGGCAAAGGCAGGGGCTTATCAAATGGCGTAGATCAAGATCAGACATACACATAATATATAGTCTGATCTTGGATCTATACACCCCACTTGTTTAGTAAAGCTTATAAGAGAATAACCTTGTCTAAGTTTTAGTACAATATTAGGTTTGTTGTTAGTACAATATAAGTTTGAATTGTAGTATGATACTTTTGACTAACCATGTCCATTTTAGTTTTGGGGCACTCAGTGGCTCCTGGTGCAAAAAGAGACAATGAAAACAGAAACAACAAACTGTGAAAAAAAAATTGTTACAACAATTCAGAAACAAATCCAAAGCAAACACATTTTCAATATTTACATTGTTCCTAAATGGGCCATGCTTCCTGTATTATCCATAGATCGAAGACATAATTCTGTCAAAGTAGTCATTCTTTTCTTGAGTAGCTTTCAAAGAAAAGTGATTCAAAAATGTGCGTATTAGCTACAAAGTAAATTCAACCTTGCTTGCCATCCCTTCCAAATCGAATATACAGAGGTCTGCCTCAGTTATAAAACTTCTCTATCATTCTGTACAGATACATTTTGGTGAACTGAAAGAATGTACCAAAATCTCTTTCCCCCTCCTTACAATCCATTCGGATGGTAACCTTGGTCTCTGATTCAGTGATGTGAGAATTCATATAGCAGTAGAAACCCACAACTGGCTTATTCAACGGAGCTCCGTCATTTTGCCATATGGTGGAGGAAATCATCTTCTCCATGGGAATTCCTTCCTCTGTTCTCCCTTCCTGATTTACCAGATAGCTCTTCACCTGTAAATTTACACAACCCTTCATTAACCCTTTACCAAGACAACAAATCAAATGGTGCTCTACTGATTAGAATTGTCTTTGAAAGAGTAGAAAGCATTGTGGAAAAAACAGAACCACTCTGCTGTCTTTGCTTTGGTTTGTATTGGAGCCTAACGCCATTTTAACAGCTCAGGTCATATCATGGCATTCAGTGACGCACCTGTGTATTTCCTGACTTTCTCACGCCAGAACTGATACAACTTTCTGTCAAAAGCCACTGACTACTTTTCTCATATGCATCAGAGGTGAGAGGCAAAAAATCGCCGGAAAGAAAGTTTGCCTCAACCAGGTATCTAACTCCAAACCACCAGGTCTGGAGTCAGATACGCTAACCACTGAGCTACCCAGGCAGGCTCTGCTGTCTTCATGTAACAGTTAGCTCTACTCTTTACATAACCCTTTATTAACCCATTACCAAAGAACAAAATTTTGGAAAAATCCAAGTTGAATGCACTTTTGCAGACGGCAAATTAAAAGGTGCTCCAACGATTGGATATATCTTTGGAGGGGTAGAAAGCATTAGGGGAAAAGTTGAAAATGCTGGTTACCAGCATTTTCTCCTTTTCCCACACTGCTTTCGAAAGTCATCTTCCTTAGGGTCCTTATAACTTGGAATTGTGTGATAAAGGGATAAACATTCCCAGGTTTCAACGACACTGAAGAAGAAAGCATTTGAAAATATTGTGGCAAACAGTTTAAATGGTGGTACCTTGCGTTTTATCCATTTCCTTGAAAGTTTTCTATCCTTTCAAAGATGCTATTTCATCAATTGAACAAAGATTGATACTAAATGTACATCTGAAAATGTTTTAACCCTTTATCAATTCGCAAAATTTTGGACTAGTCCAAATCCAAAGCATTTGCAGATGACAGATAAAATATGACTCAACTGGTCGGATTCTCCTTTGAAAAGGTTAGAAAACCTTGTGAGAAAAGGAGAAAGTGCTGGTAACCAGCATTTTCTCCTGTTTCCACCATGTTTTTCAAAGGCTTTATTTCTCAAGGTAATTAAACATAGGACTGTTTACTAAAAGGTTAAGATAAACCCAGTGCTTCAAGTTAACTTGTACCAATTCTTTACCTTCGTCACTGAGCCAGACAGCACCCCCCCCGCCCCCCCCACTTCCCTAGGGTCATTACAAGGCTACAATTCAGTAAAACATTTATTAACTCTATACCTGACAACAAAATTTGGGACTTGCCTGAACTGAAGGCCCTTGCAGCCAACAAATGAAAACTGTCTCTACTGATGGAAGTTGTCTTTGAAAGGACAGTAAAAATTGTGAGAAAAGGAGAATATCTCCTTTTCCAACAATGTTTTGAATAGCCTTTACCTTCAGCAACAAAAATTAAATGCTTCTTAAAGGATGGAAGTTGTCCTATAAAGGTTAGAGAACATTTAGGGTAAAGGAGAAAATGCTGGCTACCAGCATTTTTTCATTTTCCCATAATGTTTTCAATATAGCCTTGACCTTCCAGACCAGTAAAACTCGAAATTGCGCAGTAACAGGTTAAATCCTCATTGCTGAAGTCTGATAATATGCTCACCTTCTTCCTTCTGGCCCATGTCATACACCAGGCTCTCATGAAGTACTGGCAGCTGACCTCTGAGTCGGAGTCCTCTTTGTATCTCAGAGCAGGCTCTTCTGGTTTGTAGTTAATCAGCTCCTCTCCATCATCCGAGTCATCTTCAATGAAATCATCGATACTAAACTCATACCTCTTATCCCCTCGGAATCTTTTCGGAGTGTCTAAATCAAGGTCAAAGATACTTGGGGGCCTGCAAGTAAAACGTGAAGAAAAATACTGTATAATTGAGGCATGCTTTGTGAAATGGACGTTCATACATCCAAAAAATGTATCGACCCAGGTCACGCTGCGCAGTCTGTTCAAACTGACCTGGGTCGAAACTTTTTGCTATTGGTGACTTTTTTGCATGTCAAGGAACCAGTATACCTCATGATTCGGTCAGTTGTTAACCCTTTACCACACAATCCCGAGTTTCAACAACCCTGGGGGAGAAGCTTTTTGAAAACATTGTGGGAAAAGGAGAAAATGCTGGTAACCAGCATTTTCTCCTTTTCCCACAATGTTTTCTACCCTATCCAAGACAAATTTCATCACTTGAGCCACACTTTGATTGTTGTCTGCAAATGCTTTCAATTTGGAAAAGTACATTTCTTGTTGTGTGGTAAAGAGTTAAACAAAATGAACTATATGGAACAATAATTATGTGATGACTTGCTTGGTATGATGCATCACAGAGATGCATTAAACCCTGTTTTGCCAGAACACTGCTCATTTATGGTTTAGCTATGGTTTACAGACATCTGAAGGTATTTTAATTTCACCATAAAAGAGACCCCATGTTTATACCACCAATACTCTGTTTAGGAAGGTAGCTTTTCACCCTTTACCAAACAATACCAAAATTGCTTTAGAAAACATTGTGGGGAAAGGAATAAATGCTGTAAAGTAGGATTTTCTACTTTTCTACTGTTTTCTTCCATGACAAATCTCAGCATTTGAGCTACATTTTAAGTTGTCATCTGAAAAACGCTTTCAAATAGGAAAAGTACAAAATTTTGTTGCTTGGTAAAGTATTAACCTTTAACCCTTTCCCAAACAAGCCCTGGTTTTCACGTGTCTGCAGTACAAGTCTTTTGAAAACACTGTGGGAAAAGGAGAAATTGCTCGTAACGAGCAATTTCTCCTTTTCCCACAGTGTTTTCTACCTGTTTTGAGACCATTCTGCCATTTTCATCAAATTTAAAATTGTCATCTGCAAACTCTTTCAATTTGCACTAGTCCAAAATTTGTCGTTTGGGAAAGGGTTAAGGAGCTGAGTGTGACTCACTGACATTTTGCGGACAGTATAGATCAAGATCAGACTGCACAGAATGTGCAGTCTGATCTTGGATCTACACTGTCCGATAAGGATATATCTAAGACCAAACAATAACTTTGAAATAACATAATGCAGGTTTTTACTATTGACTTGAAAGTTTTTTTTTTTAACCCTTAAGCTGCTGAATAAATGAAACGCAAATTTCTACTCAATACTGAAAGACCAAACATTGCGCTTTCAAAGTTGATTTCACCGGGAAAAAAAAAAAACATATCGGACAGTGTAGATCAAAGATCAGACTGCACAGAATGTGCAGTCTGATCTTGATCTACACTGTCCGCAAAAGGTCAGTGGGTCGCGATTAGTAGCTTAAGGGTTAACTTATTAAGCTGGATAATGGTTACAAACGTTGAGGAAAATAAATGTTGAACAGCATTTCTCTCTTTCATACAACATTTTTCCAAAAACAAATGACCAAATCCAATAGTTCTTTCATATGTTGTTTAACGCTTCTTTCAACAACAGTATTTCAGTTATACTGCAGCTGTCAGTGTACCTATCCATGCTTTCCTAGAGTTTCTTGTACCAGTACTTCTAACAATATTCTTCCCCAGCTACTGGCTGCTTTCCCCCATAACCGTCATTGTGACAATCTTTGGAAAGAAATTGGCTGAGCTGGAGATTCAACCCAGCAGCCCCCTGATCTAAAGTCCTGCATGCTGCGGACTGTGCAACCTAGCTCCGCCCCCAAATCAGAGTCCCTACCGATTTGTCCCTTACCTTGGCCTTTTCTGTCCACCTGGTTTTAAGTCCTGCAGGCTACTGACTGTGCAACCTAGCTCCGCCCCCAAATCAGAGCCCCTACTGATTTGTCCATTACCTTGGCCTTTTCTGTCCACCTGGTTTTAAGTCCTGCAGGCTATAGACTGTGCAACCTAGCTCCGCCCCCAAATCAGATCCCCTATTGATTTGTCCATTACCTTGGCCTTTTCTGTCCACCTGGTTTTAGGTCCTGCATGCTACTGACTGTGCAACCTAGCTCCGCCCCCAAATCAGATCCCCTATTGATTTGTCCATTACCTTGGCCTTTTCTGTCCACCTGGTTTTAGGTCCTGCATGCTACTGACTGTGCAACCTAGCTCCGCCCCCAAATCAGATCCCCTATTGATTTGTCCATTACCTTGGCCTTTTCTGTCCACCTGGTTTTAAGTCCTGCACCCAACAGACTGTCCAACCTAGCTCCGCCCCTATATCACAGTTGTCACATATTTTCACTTACCTTGGCCTTTTCTGTCCACCTGATGTTGAAGCCTCTTCATCGCCATTTTCTTCTTCTTCCGCTTGGCTTTGTGCTGCACCCTGTTCCATCCCACTCTCAGTGGACTGTTTCTTGTCATTCGGATAAAATGCCTCACCTCTCTTCAGAGCTTCACATCTTTCTTTGAACTTTTCTTCTGCTATCTGTCTTTTTTCAGCTCTCCTTTCTCCTCTTTTCTTTCTGCCAGTAACATACAACAATAGATTTGAATGATGCTCTGGGAAAAAGAGGGCTTAATTCATCTGCTAAAAAGTATCATCCCCGGTCAGCCGACGTAGTCTGCACAGGCTGACCTGGGCTAAAACTTTTTCTCAATTTTCTGTATATCAAAGGACCAGTCTTGTATATCAATGGACCAGTCTTCCTAATGATTCAGTCAGTTGTTAGACAAAATGGATTTTATGGATCCTTATTTATGTGATTACTTGCTGTGTATAATGCATCACAAAGATGCATTAAGCCCCCTTTTGCAAGATAATGGCTAATTTATCTATTAACTGTGATTGTATGGCCCCCAAAAGAAAAAGTTTTTTTTAACTCTTTACCACACCATCCTGATATTTTACAAGCCCAAAGAAGAAGCCTTTGGAAAACATTGAGGGAAAAGGAGAAAATTCTGGTAACCAGCATTTTCTCCTTTTCCCACAATGTTTTCTACCTTATCTAAGACAAATTCCATCATTTCTGCCATTTTCAAATTATCTTTTGAAACAGCCTTCAATTTGGACAAGTCGCCATTTTTTGCCCTGTGGTTAACCCTTTACTAAACAATCACAGGTTTTCACGAGCCTGGGAAAGAAGACTTTTGAAAACATTGTGGGAAAAGGAGAAAATGCTGGTGACCAGCATTTTCTCCTTTTCCCACCATGTTTTCTTCTCTATCAGAGAGCTAAAGCTCATCTGTACGAAAGTTGAATTTGTCGTCTGCAAATGCTTTGAAATTGGTCTAGTCTAAAATTTTGTCGTGTGGTAAAGGGTTCAAGGGTTACATGATTGTGGAAGAAAAATAAAGATGAAAGCAACCTGCAATTTTTAGTTTCTGAAAAGATCATAAAGAAAATAAAATAGATTGTTACTACACAGCATTTCTCCCCCTTTCTCCATGATGTTTTCTACCTACATAAAGATCATTACTATCATGTAATTTGTTATGCTGAACATGCTTTTTCAGTATGGACATGTATATGATTTAGTCCTTTGTAAAAAGTTAACAAAATGCATTTATTACAAAAAATGTTAAATAAAACCAGTAGCAGCATTCCCCCCCCCTTCCCCCCCTCCCAATTGTGATGCTAGAGAAAAGACAGGGGCATAGCCAAAGATTTAGAATCCCTATGCACTCAAAATCGAGAATGCTTTTTCACCCTTAGGGCACTAAGCAGTGTGCAGTCTGATCTTGATCTACAATGTCTGACAAAGCCATAACATAAGGGCACTGGCCTTCTGCCAGTGGAACTAAAAACTGTTCAAATGTCCCCATTATTTCTACATTTCCCACTAGCGTGTTGTGCGTTATGGACACTATGCCTTTGAAAGATGTTCAAAAATAGATGTACACATACACATATACACAGCTTTAAATACCAAGACAGCAAAAATAAATTAATACCCATGTACATAGGACCAAAGAGATGACAGGAAACACAGATAGCAGACAGAATCCACAGCATCACCAAAACAGCATTTTCTCCTTTTCCCACTAAACCAGCATTTTCTCCTTTTCCAACAATGTTTTCTTCCCTTCCCAAAACAAATTTCAACTTTCAAGTCACATTTATTATGATGTCCGCCAAACCTTTTAATTTGGACAAGACAAACATTTTGTCATTTGGTACAGAGTTAACCCTTTACCACACAATCCTGGGATTAAATGACCTTGGGACAGAAGCCTTCAGAAAACATTGTGGGAAAAGGAGAAAATGCTGGAGACCAGCATTTTCTCCTTTTACCACAATGTTTTCTTCCATATCAACATTAAACTCCATCATCTGAACCACACACAAATTGTCTTCTGCAAATGCTTTCAATTTGGACAGGTCTAAGATTTTGTCATTTGGTACAAAGTTAAAGTAGCAACTTACAAGATTAAAGCATCATGTCTATCTGCAGCTTCTTGCTTTTCCTTCTCCAGACGAAGCTTTTCTTTCATCTCTTCTGTCGCTTCCTGCAGCTCCTCCACCGTAATCAACAAAATCTGTGAAAAAAAAAGAAAACAGCTTGCAATTAACTCTTTTGGCGCCAAAATATATAAACAAGAGCACTGCATGCGGGCACCAATGCTCAGCTGCGGTTGCTTTATTTTCAGTGAAAATTCTAAGACGTAAAAGGGGCATAACTGTGTCAAAAATACTTTGACAGTTGCCTGCCTTTGTTGTATAGGTTTCCCTTTTGATATTTAATAACTTGTCCAAGTTTGAAGCATATATCTTCAGTAATAACAGGGATATTATAAAATGTAAAAGTTTTCGCATGATAACACAGGCAACGTCAAGGCCACGACAATACCTCAATGTTTTATTCGAAAACAGCCACGTTAACTATACTTCTTTCGAAGGCTGAAAATACACTACGATGAAACTTTACAATTTTTCATCATTTTGGCTTGACTAAACAAGCAGACGGCATAGATTCAAGATCAGACTGCACATTCTGTGCTGTCCGATCATAATCTATGTTGTCAACAAAAAGTTCCTGTTTTTGTCAATGGCGCTGAATGGGTTAAAGTGCATAGAATGAGGTTCCTAGTAGAAAAAGCATGCCGAACAAAAATTTTTTGCCTTTTCTTTATCATCAGTCCTGTATCGAACACTTTATGTGACCAGTAAGTCTGAAGACCTTTACAAAGTGAAAGCATTTGTAGACAATAAAATAAATGTGACTCAGCCAATGGGAGTTGCCTTTTAACCCTTTACCACATAATCCCAAGTTTAAACGACCCTGAGGTAGAACCCTTTTGAAAACATTGTGGGAAAAGAAGAAAATGCTGGTAACCAGCATTTTCTTCTTTTCCCACAATGTTTTCTACCCTTCCTAAAACAAATTTTAATTTTTGAGTCACATATACTCATGAACAAACTCTTTACCCAATAATACAAGATAAGACTTGTGCCATTTGAAAGCAATTGCAGACACCAAATTATGTTGACCATGCTCTGTGAAAAGGGGGCTTAATGCATCTGCAAAAAGTATCGAGACAAGGCTGACTATGCCAAGACTTTTTGCTTTTGGTCAATTTTCCGTATGTTCAAGGACCATTCTACTTACATTCAGAATTTAGTCAGTTGTTAAAAAAAGTGGCTGTCATGGAAACATAGCTATGTGATGGCTTGCTTGGAACAAAGCATCACAGAGATGCATTAGGCCCCTTTTGCCAGAGCATGACTCAAGATTATTTCAAATGATAGGATTTGTCTTTGATTGGATTGAAAACATTGTCGCAATGACTATCACCAATCCTTGGAAAGAAATTGGTCTAGCTGGGGACTTGAACCAGCAATTCCCCCTGCCCTCTGTTTCAAGTCCTGTACCCTACACTGTTCCACTAGGCTTGGCAAATAATGTTTACAAAGAGATGTCTGAAAAAGAAAGGGTGTAACATACATCTTTCAGGACTCTTGTTATAAATCTACAGGTTTTCCTGCACCATTCTGCTCTGTAGTTTGGGCTTTTCTGAAGCTCCTTAATTATCTTGGATGTCAATTGAGAAGGTTTGTAAGTCACCTGTAATGAAGAAAATTATACTGTTAACCCTTCACACACTATCCTGAATTTAAAGACCCTGAAAAGAAGGCTCTTGAAAACATTGTGGAAAAAAGAGAAAATGCTGGTCACCAGCATTTTCTCTTTTTTCCTTAATGTTTCTACCCTTTCGTAGAAAAATACTGGTAAAAAACATCCAATTTGTCCTCTGCATCTCCCTTCAAGTCTAAAATTTTGTCCTGAGGTAAAGACTTAGGAATTTAACACTTGACCAAACCATCCAGAGTTTTAACAACTTTGACTTTTGAAAATGATTTTGAAAAAGGAAAAAAAATCAAAATGCTGGTAACTAGCATTTTCTCCTTTTCCCACAATGCTTCGTTCCCGCTCAAAGACAAATTACATCATTTGAGCTGAAATTAATTTGTCGTCTGCAAATGCTTTCAATGTGAACCAGCCTAAAAGTTTGTTGCTTGGTAATGAGTTAAAGTCAACTTATTCACTGCTAATTAATCAACTATACTCCAGATTAAAGCCCCCTTTTCACAGAGCAGGGTTCATATATATTCAGTAATGAGAGACATTTATAAAAAGTGTCAAAGAAGTTTTTGCACGATGATGAAGCAGAAGACAAACCTATGATGATACCTCAACCTTGACTTCACAAACAACCAAGCATAAAATACATCATTAACTCTTTACCAAATGCCAATTTTTCATAATTACTCAATTTGAATGGTTTGTATTTGAGTTTAACACCACTTTAACAGCTCAGGTCATATCATGGCGGTCACTGATGCATCCATGTGTTTCCTGGCTTTCTCACACCAGTACACAACTTTCTTTCCAAAGCCACCGACTGCTTTTCTCACATGCATCAGAGGTGAGAAGCGAAAAATCGCCAGATAGACCACCAGGTCATGAGCCTGATATGCTAACCACTGAGCTACCCAGGCGGGCACTACTCAACTACTCAATTTGAAAGCATTTGTGGACAATAAAATAGTTGTGACTCAAATGATAAGGTTCATCTTTAAAAGGGCACAAAACATTTTGGGAAAAGAAAAAATGCTGTTTACCAGTATTTTTTCCTTTTTCCTAGAATGTTTTCAAAAGCCCTCAGCGTCATTAAAACTGTATAGTAAAGGGTTAACGGATGCATATTTACCCTTTACCACACAACATTATTTTAGTTTTGTCCAAATTGAAAGCATTTGCAGACAACAATGTAGCTAAAATGGAGCAAATTTTCTTTGATAAGGTATAAATCATTGTGGGAAAAGGAGAAAATGCTGGTTACCAGCATTTTCTCCTTTTCCCATAATGTTTTCAAAAGGCTTCAATCCCAGGGTTATTAAAAGGCAGCATTGTGCAGTAAAAGGTTAAGGTTTTACATGTATGATATGAGCAAAAGTTGACAACTAAAATTTTGTGGTACAAATGAGTCTTTGCATGGGCAGAAATATTCTATAATCAGAAAGCTGTCCCTGTGTTTTGAAATTAGCTGTCCATGCACAATAGATCGTCATGAATCCAGTTAACATCATCAGGTGAGAGTGAATAAACTCACTTCAAACTCATGTTTGTCCCATCTCCTTGGCATCAAGGCCTTTTCTTTCTCAGTCTCCAGTCTCTCAGCCTCTTCTTGAGTGACGATGTCTGGCACTTCATTGTTTAGCAAGTGAACCAGGTCTCCACCCTGCGAATATGACATAAGCCCCTCTATCAGACAAGTTTTTAAACCCCTAAAGTATCAGGCTAATAATTAGGGAACATGTTTCTTTTACAATGGTTGAAAGACTGATTCCTGGAAACCTAGTACTTGTTCTGTGAGGGTGGGTAGTTCAAAAAGTGAATTCCATTTATTACAAAATTCAAACCAAGAATCTTTTATGAAACCTGTTGAACCTCTGCCCCTAAACCAGTGCCTCCCACCTACCTACCTACTGGAAACATTGTGTACAAATTGTGGACAAAAGTAGTAAATGCTGGAAACCAGCATTTTCTACATTTATCCACAGAAGACACAATGTGGCTTTTGAAAACATTGTGAGAAAAGGAGAAAATCCTGGAAACCAGTATTTTTCTCCTTTTCCCACAATGTTTTCTATCCATTCACAAACAATAAAATCACTGAAGTCACATTCATTTCAGTCTGCAAATGCTTTCAATTTCGACCAGTCAAAATTTTTGACATCAGGTAAAGACTAAAGTATTTAAAAGCTCCTTCTCATCAACTTACAAATGTTTATCTGGGTCTGTATTCACCAACCATTCTTAAGAATTGTTCTTAGTCTTATTCTCCAAGATTTTCTAAATTTGAAAGTAACACATCTTCTGATTGGCTAAACCAAATGGTTTAGTTAATCAGAAGTTGTCTTACTTTCAAGTAAGAAAATTCTGGAGAACAAGACTTAGAAGTTGATAAGAATGGCTGGTGAAGACAGACCCTGTTTTCAAACATGAAAATGTTTATCTCTTGCTTCCAAGACTCCTAACAGTAAGCGGTGAAAATGAGCTCCGCATGCAGGGGCCAGTGCTCAACTGCAGCTTCTCTTAGATATAGACTGATTTTCAGTGAAAATTTTAACTCGAAAAAAGGGGCATAACTGTGTCAATAATGTTTTCACTGTTAACTGCCCTTAACTTATGGGTTCCCATTTTGATTGTTAACAAGCTGTCCAGGTATAGTTAAAAGTAGTCCAAGTTTGAAGTAAATAGCTTCATTAATGATAGAGATATAAAAAGTCGAAGTTTTTGCACCAAGAAGCAGACGACAACCAAGGCTACGACAGGGCCATGACAATACCTCGATGTTTTCTTTAAAAACAGCGGAGCTAAAAAAGGTTAATCTCTGGCTTCCCATCCTCATTAATCCAGTTCCGATGTATTCCTTAAACTACATTTATCGCCCCTGGGTTATCTCGCGTATGTTTCCTCATTCTCATGAATTATTCATGAGGCATTTTGATTGGTAATCTCAGTTTTTCAGTGAGAAAATTTAATCTATTTTTATCAACCATATGCCATCATTTCTATTTTTACCTAGTCTACAACCAACCAAATCGCTTGTATGGCGAAAGATACTTTAAACATGGCTGAGGCCGTTAACATCGTTGACAAAAGTTTATGAAAAAACATTCGGCGTCACCCCGAAAGAGTTCCAGCTTAGTATACAAGGATTTGTAATGTCTGCCCTGGACTGTCGTGAGGCAAGTGCCACAGAAGGAAAGTCCACCGGCGGCCGCCATATTCGTTGATAATAATAATGATGTGGGTTTTACCCGGGTTGTTCATATTAACGGAACAATGTGGTTAACCTCCGCTACAAGAGATTATCGTTTGGTATCGACAATTCGATTTTCTATTGGGTGTAATTTGCAATCTTATGAATATTCATAGAAACGACGTTTTCAAAATTGAATGTCCCCGGGGTGATGAATGGTAATACTTCACACCTGGGTTTAACGAGGGTGTGGCTTCCAAGACAATGAATCAACCAAGAGCAACTGTCCAAAAACAAACAAAACCTACCCCAGATGGACTGTTCATAGAGAAACCTTCATTTCCCCAGACAGATGTCTTGATGGCAGCAACACGGAACTCTTTCATGATCTTATCTCTCATCTTATCATTCACGTTCTGGGCTATGTTGTGGTTCAAGACAAAAGGGTCTTGGATATTCATGGACGAGGCCTAGAAAACACAAACATACATTTCAGTGTAAATTAATGCTGTTAACCCTTTTACAACCAGTCCCGAGTTCAAACCACAGTTTTACTAAGAAAGAAGATTTTTGAAAACATTGTGGGAAAAGGAGAAAATGCTAGTAACCACATCTATTTTATATTCTACTTTCTATGGTTTTGATTGTGGGCAAGTCTAAAAAACCTGTTGTTTAGAAAAGGAGTTGAACAAAATTTTCTGCATGTGATATGATCATGATGTAAATTTTTTCCATCTGTCTTGATAATTCCTGGTAGATTTTGAAACTCTGTAATTCCTTTCCATTAACACTAGTCAATGTGGTTTTGTTTATATTGTACCAAGGTTAGACATAATTAACCCTCACGCTGTCATACCTGACCCTGTAATTTTTTTCTGAACAGTTATGACCAAGAATAAGTCTACATATACAGATATATTACAAAATCTGAAAATGTCTAAATTTCTGAACGACAACGCCCCCATAGACGACGATAGGGCTACAGCAATAAGTTGATCTTTTCTTTGGAAACAGCCGAGCTAAAAATGTGTAAAACGCAAGATAAAATAATTCTAAGTTACCTTAAAACTACGAATTCTTCCATCAGCCATGTTATCTTTCTCAAAGAAATTCAGAAAGGAAATATCTTTTCCAGTTCTTGTGCACAAAACATTATCTTGGAAGTTAAATGCACTCCAATAGGAGAAAAACCCAGACAGGAGTTCCGCTGAACAAAGAGAAACAGCAAGTGACAATCAACTTTCTACCAGACATAAAATTTAAAATGTATTTATATTTAACCCTTTACCACACAACCAAATTTTCAGCTTGTCTAAATTCAAAGCATTTGCAGACTACCAATTAAATGTAACTGAACGGGTTGAAAACATTGTAGAAAAAGGAGAAATGCAGGAAACCAGCATTCCCCCTTTCCTGCAATATTTTAAAAAGCCTTTGACCTTAGGATCGTTAAAACTCGGGATTTGTGTGGTAAAGGGTTGAACACTTTGCAGGCAAAAATTTACATAATTATAGTTTATATCATGACATTCATATATGAAATTGTAGAAAACATTGTGGGACAAAAGAAAATGCTAGTTACAAGCATTTTCTCTTTGAAAGAACTTGCAGACAACAATTTAAATGTGGCTCAAATGATGGAATTTATCTTTTATAAGGTAGAAAACATCGTAGGAAAAGGAGAAAATGTTGGTTACCAGCATTTTCTCCTTTTCTTACAATGTTTTCGAAAGGCTTCTTTCTCAGGGTTGGGAAAACTTGGGATTATGTGGTAAAGGGTTAATAAGTAAAAGCCTTCTTCTGCCTGGATGTAAAACATCAGATAGTTTGACAAAAGGCTGAACTGATTGACACATTCTCTTGCTTATTATTAAAACCTTGCGAAAGTTGAAAACACTGTGAGAAAAGGACAAAATTCTGATATCTAGCTCTTTTAATCAAAATAATGTCTAGGTCATTGAAAAAGAATGTTCTTTTCCCTCAAGATATATCCCTTTCGTGTTCCCTGTCAACATTGTAGGTTGGCCTAATATTAACCTGCACAGCATTAGGTTCATTTAACCCTTTACCACACGACAAAATTTTACACTTGTTCAAATTGAAAGCATTGGCAGATGACAAATTAGAATTGGCTCCTATAGTGAGATTTGTCTGTAGGAGACAGAAAACAGTGTGGTTACCAGCATTTTCTGCTTTTCCAACAATGTTTTCAAAAAGCATCTTTTAAAACTTGCAATTGTGTGGTAAAGGGTTAAGGTAAAACTAAATTTGAATATTATTTTCAACAATCTATGTCTTTGTTGTGGGTGACCAAACTTTTTAAAGTTGTTATATATCCTGGTGGTCAGTGCACCTATCCATGCATTCCTGTAGTTTCTTCTACCACTACTTCAAACAATATTCTTCTCAAGTCACAGGCTGCTTTGCCACACTTCCATCCTTGAAAAAAGGCGTGCGAGAGTACTGAATCCTGCTACAATGACTGTCATCAAAAGAAATTTGTCAAGATGGGGATTCAAACCAGTCACACCCTGGTTTCAAGTCCTGTATGGCAGAAACTGCACCTCAGGGTTCAGCATAAAAATGAAATCCAGCCAATCTACAAATATAGAGATGTAAAGTCAATCTACCTGCACACTGTGTGTTGGAGGACTGTGGTATAACCTGCCAGTCCATGGCAAATGTAAAATCCCATCCTTCTATCTTTGAGCGGTTAACTGGACCTGGAATTAAAAAATACTCAGATATAACAAGTAGGCTCATTAATCAGAAAACTTGTAGCCTAGGTTAAAGTCCATTCATTTTTTTCCTTTTCTATCATTTGGATGTTACTTTGTCAAAAATGACGGCCAGGGGACATTCAAAAACCTACTAGAGCAACATCTATTTTAAACCATCTTACAATAGGGTAAAACAGATGTCTTTGCAATCATTTTTGAACATAAATGACCAAAAATAGATACCAAAATTGCATATGCCCCGGATCGATCACTTCCTGTACCTGTACCATCTTCGAAAATATTGACAACAAAATTTCAAAGAAGTTATCCATTATAATATGGAGAATATTTTAACCCTTAAAGCGCCTTTCACGACTATAGTTGGGTTTGTGGCCAGTGTAGATGAAGATCAGGCTGCACAAAACGTGCAGCCTGATCTTTGATCTAGTCGGCTTTGCTGAACCACTGTAGACAAAAGTAACCATGAAATTGCAATTATTTGAGTCGTATTTCTAGGATGAAAATGTCCAATAGGTTTAGTTGGCAGTCTAAGGGTTAACAATAGCAAGGGTTAACAATAGCATGGGTTAACAATAGCAAGGGTTGTTCAAGGTTGTGATGTAATTTTGAAGGCTTTGACCTGTTCTGAAAAGTCATTCATATATGAAATCACCTAAGTTGTACTTGAATTGTTCTAAAAAGCGCAAATCCATTGTTATCAATATTGTGAAGCCATGCAATAAATGAGTCTATAATTAGACTACCAGCACAACTGATAGTAATGGAGAGACCCTTGAATGTCCCCAGGCAGTAATAATAACGGAAGCGATAAACAGATAGCTACAAAAGATGAACAGCAGACCGGGATAAGGAGAGCGTGATATGGAGTAATAACGAAATTATTATCCGGTGGACCCAGGCTAGAAAACTTGATGTCTGAATCTCATTTAGAATTAAAGGAAATAGGGGTATGAATATATGAGTAGTGCTCTGGCAAAACGGGACTTAATGCATCTCCGCAATATGCAAGATAAAATGTCCTTTACTATTTACCGGTCTTTGAAAGGAAAGAAACGAAAAAGAGAAAATAAAGGTTACCAATATTTTCTCCTTTTCACATGATGTTTTCAAAAGCCCTCTTCCCCTCTCCCATGAAAAAGTGGGTTTACTTGTTAACTCTTTACCACACAAGAAAAAGGCAGACATGTCCAAATTGAAAGTGTTTGAAAATGACAATTTTAACATGACTCAAATGAGGAAATTTGTCTTTGATAGGGCAGAAAACATTGTGGGAAATGGAGAAAATGCTGGTTACCAGCATTTTCTGCATTTCCCACGTTTTCAAAAGACTCCTTCCTCAGGGTTGTTAAAATTCGGCACTGTATTGGAAAGGGTTACAGGGTTAACATGTAAGGTTTTATTACCATGAAGGTTGGACAGAGCCTCTATTGTAGGTAGAACTGGGGGCTCCAGGTTCTGCAGATAGTTCAGTACAAGCAATGTCAAGGCATAGTTAGATAGCTTTGTTGAAGCCTGACTGTTGCCAGCTATCCCTTTGATCTGAAAGAACATTAGCATACATAGATTCAAACCTTGTTGAACTGACTCAGTTTGTTACAAGATATGTTTGATGAGTTACTGAAACTGTTGTTGAAGTGAACACTCAAACCAACAACAAAGCCTCAATGAAATGTATGAGCCATGCCCTGTTAAAAAGGGGTTTAATGCATCTCTGTAATTCTTTATATCTAGCAAGGTCATCACATAATTATGAAATTACATAAAAATTCCATTTTGTTTTAACAGCTGACTGAATAATGAGGTAGAATGGTCCTTTGACATGAAAAGTAGTGACCAATAGCAAACAGTTTTGACCCAGGTCAGCCTGCACGGACTGTGCAGGCTGACCTGAGTTGATACTGTTCGCAGATACATTAAACCTCCTTTTCCCAGAACACAGCTCATATTACATATGATGTATTGTAGGACAGAAAAAGATGAAATGCTCATGATGAGAAATTTCTCCTTTAGTCACAATTGTTTTAAAAACCCTAACATTAGCCAAAGCCTCTACATTTACAGGATATTTACAGTTACAGAAGTTTTGACCCAAATACATCTCTGCCAATGACTGAATTTTACAGTGTAATAAAAGTCAAGTTGTCCACAGTTTAGATGAACTTTGTTCTTGCATGGTCTGACTATACCCTGCTGATTGCTTCTTGGTCCTTTATATGTTTTTCATTTGTAATGCACTTCTAAATAGATTGCATCTAAAGAAATGGACATATTTAAAAATCTATAAAGAAATGGACATATTTGAAAACCTAATAAGCCCTAATGAAATATAATAATAAAAACTGAAGGGTTTGCTATTGAAATTGGTATAATTAGCAGGTTCTCTTTTATAAATAAACCAGCATGTTTTGTTATAAGTGTCCCTACTGATAGGTCAAAATGCCACAAGAAAATCACCTCATTATAGTCATTAATCTTTATATTAACCCTTAACCCTTTCCCAAACGACAAATTTTAGACCCTTCCAAACTGAAAGAGTTTGCAGATGACAATTTTAAATTTGATGAAAATGGTGGAAAGTTCTCCAAAAGGGTAGAAAACACTGTGGGAAAAGGAGGAATTGCTCGTTACGAGCAATTTCTCCTTTTCCCACAGTGTTTTCAAAAGACTTGTACTGCAGACACGTGAAAACCAGGGCTTGTTTGGGAAAGGGTTAAAGCGCATTCAGAACTATAGTTGCATTTGTGGCCAATGTAGATCAAGATCACACTGCACAAAATGTGCAGTTTGATGTTTGATACACTGTCAACTTAGTATATTGTAATTTTACAGACTACAGCCATTATAATACTACAATTATCCTGGTCTTATTTCTAAACTAGAAATGTCTGTTGGGTTTATTCGGCACCCTACAGGTTAATTTAGGTAAAGATCAATCTTCAACATCAATCAATTCCACATTGCTTCACTTTTCCAGTCACAGTCTTACAGCAATCATCTGCTAAACGTGAACATATTCCATGTAAAGAAATCTTAGCATTTAACCCCTGAAGCACCAAATATGTAAACCCTACATCTTTAAAAAGCCAGACATACAATTCACTAAAAATCTTAGAGATTTTTTTGTTGTTATAGGCCTCAACTTAACAAGTGGACATTATAGATCCAAAATCAGACTGCTTTTTCTGTGCAGTCTCATCTTGATCTATGCCATCCACAAATGCCTGTGGTGCTCAGAGGGTTAATTTTCACTATTGTAAATATTTCAGATTGCATATTACAGAGCAGAAGTTCTTAATATCTTTTATCTGTACTACCAAACAATAATTAATTATTAATCTCAAACCAGTATACTTAATTGTCACTGCTAGAGAAAAGTGACAAGGAAAGCCATGACAAGGATTTGTGGAGACAAACTGTGGCCTTTCAATGGGCATTAAGGTCTATGCTACTACACTGTGTAGATATAACTCAAAGGGATTTTTCTCCTCTTATTTCCTCCAGTTCTGAAAATTTTATACACATTCAAATACCATGAGCTTCAAATGCTGCATCACAGCAATTATAAAAAAGTTTTTACAGTGAATTTAAGATGATTATATCATGTATTTGTATTAAATCAGAATTATTTCGTGATTCAAGATTAATTGAAAAATGACCCTATCTTCTGTTACCGTCGTTAACACTTTTTTCAACCTTGTTTCACATGTCAACAGCCAGTACATCTATTCATACAAACCAGGTGTATCCACACTAGAAATATGCTCAACAGTCTCTCAAAGCCTCTGTCAGCTTTTGCACATAATTACAACAGCAAATACAATGTTGAGCAATGAGACAGTTTCCCAAAAACGTATACAGTTTGAGACTTGAACTCGTCATCGTTCACTCTAAGCAAGCTTATATCCTCGGATATGCAGCCCAGTTTCAGACCGCACAAAAACTTGTTACAACAAATTTCTGTATCTTTGAAAATGTTTCCAAAAGATAGTCTGTGGCTTGGAATGCACAGTTGTGTTACCATATTGTATAGTAACACCAAAAAATGGAAAATGAATAAACCAGAAATTTTCTGTAAATTAATAAAACACATAGTGCAGTATCATGGCTGTGTATCTAAGACCATCTCATACAAATATCAGACACAGAGTAGATCAAAGATCAGGAAGTATATTGCATGATGTCTGTTTACTGGTAGCTGTATTGTGTCATCAAAGGCAACTCCGACAAACGTACTAGAGCTTAACTACTGAATCTCACATAATTACACAAAACTGTGACACTGTTAACCCTTTACCACACAGCCAGAGTTTTAACAACCCTGAGAAAGAAACACTTTGAAAACATTGTGTGAAAAGGAGAAAATGCTGGTAACCAGCATTTTCTCCTTTTCCCACAATGTTTTCTACCCTATCAAATACAGAAATCGTCATTTTTGGTTCATTTATTTCGATGTCTGCAAATGCTTTCAATTTGGTCAAGTCCAAAATTTCGTTGTTTGGTAAAGAGTTAATCAACATTTTCAACATACTTTCTTTTTCCAGGAAAAGTCTTTCTCTTGTAGAAAGACAGACATATGTCAAGTAGGAAAATGAAAGGAATAGTTAACAATTAAACTGCTGATTAAGAAAGTTTACAATGCTTCTGTAAACTTTACCAAGCCAGTGCTATGTCAAAGAGAGAATTGAAAAAAAAAAAAAAAAATCAAATTCAAATCTCATAGTAACTTTTGAAAAGGCAGGAAAACTGAAAAATTGCCCTCATACAGTGTTTTTACAACCATTCATTTGAAAATAATCAGACAAAATAAGTGCTATTGATTTTTTGTTAAAATATTTTTGAAAAGAAAAAAAAAATAAGATACAATTTACATTTTTTCCGCCCCCACACCCCCACGAAAGATTTGAACAATTTCAAAAGTATTCTAGTCTTTTCATCAAAGTAAACCATCCTATTGGCTGACTGTATGCTACCAATTAGAAACCTTGAACCAGATAACCAGATACCTTGCCTTTGCAACTGAGCATTAGACAGGTTACCTGCTTATCCAAAGAGGTAATGTATAGCTTCGTGGCATTTTCTGGCAATTCAACTCCACTGTTATCAATGGAATACCACTGATAGGTCCAGCCAATTGAACATGAAGAAAATAACATCAGCAGATTAAAGGTTAACAAACAGGTGATACCATACCTTTCCCCAATATCGTATAGCATAGACCAGTAGTCGGACTCTACTGTTCAGTACACTATACAAATACAGCAACTTCGTATTCTGAAGGGCCATTCTGTATGGAGGAGAAAAATATAAACATTGCAAAACACTATACCATTTAACCCTTTCCCAAACAAGCCCTGGTTTTCACGTGTCTGCAGTACAAGTCTTTTGAAAACACTGTGGGAAAAGGAGAAATTGCTCGTAACGAGCAATTTCTCCTTTTCCCACAGTGTTTTCTACCCTTTTGGATAACTTTCTGCCATTTTCATCAAATTTAAAATTGTCGTCCGCCAACTCTTTCAATTTGGACCAGTCCAAAATTTGTCGTTTGGGAAAGGGTTAACAGAAAAAGTCTACATGAAAAATTTATCAGAGGCGGTTTCCATCCCCTGTTCTAAATTGTATTCTAAGTCTACTTCTTAAGAATTTTCTACATTTCAAAAGTAACAGAATTACTGATTTGATAGCTAAACAAATGGTGATAAAACCAATCAGAAGTTGTTAACTCTTTACCACACAATCCAGAGTTTTAATGACACTAAGAATGAAGCCTTCTGAAAACATTGTGGGAAAAGAAAAAAATGCTGGTTACCAGCATTTTTTTCCCCATTTCCCACAATGTTTTCTACCTATTCAAAAACAAATACTATATTTGAGAACATCTGAATTGTCGTCTGCAAATTCCTTCAACATGGAAGGAGTCTAAAATGTTGCGATGTGGTAAAGGGTTAGTTAAAAATATGACTAAGGATGCAATTCAGAACGGTTGATGAATATGGGCTCCAAATAGCAATTCTAAGTCGGAGTTTGAATTTACAAGCACAATAGAGCACCTCATAAAGAGAATATTAATGGACGACCTATTTTTTGGTATTTAAACATTCACCAAACAATTCTGTTTATTTTCCTTTTTTAAGAGACCTGAAGAGAAGAATAAAGCTTTTGAAAACATCATGTGAAAATGCTTGCAACCAAAAACCCTCTCCTTCTCCAACAATATTTTCTACCCATTCCAGGACAAATGTTATCACTTGAGTCACATTTGTCATTGTAAAACTAAAGAGCCTGGAACAGTACAGTTTGGTTAAGAATTAAGCAGCAAGAATTAAGAATTGAGAGGTTCTTGATGAAAACCTTCCTTCCAGGCCCCCATATGAAATGTCTTACTTGAGCAACAGGCCCCCATATGAAATGTCTTACTTGAGCAACGGACCCCCATATGAAATGTCCTACTTGAGCAACGGGCCCCCATTATAAATGTTTTACTTGAGCAACGGGCCCCAATATGAAATGTCTTACTTGAGCAACGGGCCCCCATATAAAATGTCTTACTTGAGCAACAGGCCCCCATATGAAATGTCCTATTTGAGCAACGGGCCCCGTATGAAATGTCTTACTTGAGCAACAGGCCCCCATATGAAATGTCCTACTTGAGCAATGGGCCCCCATATGAAATGTCTTACTTGAGCAATGGGCCCCCATATGAAATGTCCTACTTGAGCAACGGGCCCCTGTATGAAATGTCTTACTTAACCTATTTACCACACAACAAAATTTTAGACCAGTCCAAATTGAAAGCATTTGCAGATGACCTATTAAATGCAACCCAAGAATTGAAATTTGTTTTGGAAAGGGTAGAAAACATGTGGGAAAAGGAGAAAATGCTGGTTACCAGCATTTTCTCCTTTTCCCACAATGTTTTCAAAAGGCTACTTTCCCAGGGTCGTTAAAAGTCAGGATTGTGTGGTAAAGAGTTAAGCAACTTACAGGAAGGACTACCTATACAATGGATCTTCATATAGATGAGCAGCTCTCTGGCAAAAGGTGGCAAAAGGCAGTTTAACCCTTTCCCAAACAAGCCCTGGTTTTCACGTGTCTGCAGTACAAGTCTTTTGAAAACACTATGGGAAAAGGAGAAATTGCTTGTGACGAGCAATTTCTCCTTTTCCCAGTGTTTTCTACCCTTTTGGAGAACTTTTCGCCATTTTCATCAAATTTAAAATTGTCGTCTGCAAACTCTTTCAATTTGGACCAGTCTAAAATTCATCGTTTGGGAAAGGGTTAATGCATCTCTGTGATGCATTATACCAAGCAAGCCATCACACAATTATGGACCCGTGTAATCCATTTTGACTATCAACCAATATAATCATGAGGTAGACTGGCCCTTTGACATGCAGAAAATTGACCAATAGCTAAAAGTTTCGACCCAGGTCAGCCTGTACAGACTGTGCAGGCTGACCTGGGTCAATACTTTTTGCAGATGCATCAAATCCCCTTTTCACAGAGCATGGCTCATATCTAATAATATATCTCTTCACAAGTGAATAAAATTAAAGGCTTGTCAAAATTCAAATATTAGGTCAAATGATGAGATTTGGCTTTTCAAGGGCACAGAAAATTGTGGAAAAAGGAGAAAATGCTTGTCATCAGCAATTTCTTCTTTCCTCACAATGTTTTCAAAAGTGTCTTTTCTCTGGGTTCCCAAACAAAGGACTGATTGGTAACGGGTTAAGAATATTCCACCTTATCTGGATTTCAGTTGATTGATAGAATGGTGTTTTATGCCGCTTTCAACATTATTTCAGTCATGTCATAGCCACAGCTCACATATTCATGTATGGCCTGGGTTTCATAAGTACTAGGCTAGGGCTCTGAAGTGTCTTGCCAAAGGACATTCCCATAAAATGTTTTCAAAAGCCTTCTCTTTCAAGTTCATGAAAACTCAGGATTGTACAGTAAAGGGTTAAATGGTGATTTGTCTTTTCAATAGCGTAGGAAACAAAGTGGGAAAAGGAGGAAATGCTGGTTACTAACATTTTCTCCTTTTCCCACAATGTTTTCAAAAGCCTTCTCTTTCAGGGTCATTTAAACTCGGGATTGTGCAGTAAAGAGTTAAACAATATAAGTAATCATCATTCAGTAATCAGAAGTACCTTTCACTGGGGTGCATATGCACAAAATTTATGTATACATTTTAGGTAAGCAAGCATTACGTCTGAAAAATAGTTTCACAAGAGTACATAACTTTACAATTAAAGTAAACATTTGCAGACCTTTATGCCACCACATACCTTTGGGTAAAGCAAGGATCGCATGTTTGTATATACAATCCCAAAAAATTAGTGAAAATCTACACAGTTTAGTAAAAGGTACCTCAAGTTACCAGTATTTTCTCCTTTTCCCCAGAATGTTCTCAAAAGCCTTCCTCTTCATGGTCATAAATACATTGAACTCTTTGGTGGGAGGGCTAATGAAGTTAGTGAGAGAAAAGTACAATATAACTTACTTGTTATTCACAGACAGATCACACTTGATATCTGTCCCTGCATTCTTAAACCTGACCAGTGGGCAGCGCTGGCTGGGAATGACAGACACATCCAGTAAACCATCCATATTGTCAGTAAGTATACGGGAGATCAGTTTACACTGTTCACCCAAACTCATCTTTGACAAGTCATTTGGCAACAGAGGTCCCCATTGCTTTTCCTTCAGAAACTTGAAATCTCGAACAAATGGCAGCTTGACGGGCTGCAAAATATACAAATACACAAGCAATGCTTGCAAAAGGGAATTTAACTCTTCACAAATCAACAAAATTTTAGACCAGTCCAAATTGAAAGCATTTACAGACGACAATTTAACTGTGGCTCAAATGATGGAATTTGTCTAGAATAGGATAGAAAACATTGTGGGAAAAGGAGAAAAAGCTGGTTACCAGCATTTTCTCCTTTTCCAACAATGTTTTCAATCAGCTTTTTCCTCAGAGTCGTTAAATTTCAGGATTGTGTGGTAAAGGGTTAATGCATTTGTAAAAACATCATCGACCAAAGTCAGCCTGTGCAGCCTGCATAGGCTGACCTTGGTTGAAATTTTTTGCTTTTGGTCAATTTTCTGCATGCCAAGGACCCGTCTACCTCATGATTTAGTTGTCGCAATATCTTCAGTCAAACAATGAACTTTGTAAGTAACTGTTGAAAATGACAGGCTTCATTAAAAATGTTGTCAAAAGTCGTTAACTGTCCCATGCTGACGACATTTTATGCCATGTAAAAGTTAAGAATCAGTACTTGGGAAATGCTGACATTATATGGTTTTGTTAGATTTACTATAGAGATCAGCTTCTTTGCTTTCTGGTGCTAATTGTGGTCACTTTTTCTATGGTGCTGACAACATTTTAAGCTGAGGAATAGTCAAGTTTCTTTGACGCTTAAAATGAGATAACAGTTTATCTCCTGTTGTACAGCATTTGCGTTAAGAACAGGATTCCAATACAACTGGTCCCCATTTTTGCAGTGAGTGTAGTGGAGACTGCATTAGGGAACCAGTGAAATTTGTCATCAGATTCGTCAACAATATCGGTCATTCATGTACCTGAAAAACAGATTTTAAGCTTGTCAGAAAAGATAAGACTATAACATTTCCAAGGGACAAATGAGTAAAACAATTGTGAAAAATGCAAAAAACATGCTCTGGAGTAAACACTGCTGGCAGAGTTAAAAAATTTAACCCTTTACAATACAATGCCGACTTTCAACGACCCAAGTAAGAAAGCTTTTGAAAACATGGTGGAAAAAGAAGAAAGTGCTGGTAATCAGCATTTTCTCCTTTTCCCATTATTTTCTTCCCTTCCATAAACAAACATAAATTTTTGAGTCACAGTTATTTTGACCTCTGCAAATGCTTTCGATTACCACTAGTCTAAAATTTTGTTGTATTGTTAAAAGTTGTATCAGATTATCAGTAACTGAAACCCTTTGAATGCAGGACAATAATATATGCTTCACCTTGACTTCCCATGTTCTACTATGCATTGTAGAGACATCCAGGAAGATGTCCATATCACATCCAGTCAGGCCAAACCCATTCACTGAGGATCCAAACTGGTTTACTGTGCAACCTGAACAAATAATTATTCACATATCAATAGTGTGTTTGCTTGTCTGCATTACATGTTTTTAACACTGTTTTTAACCTCATGTCATTCATTTATATCATAGGGGCCAGTGCACCAGGGCATGTGTTTCTGGATTTCCTTATCAGTACTTGGCACATCCCTTTTTCCAATTCACTGGCTGCTTTCCATTATATACATCATTCATAAATGTTCAGGGTGAAAGAATAATGAATCTTGTCTCGAGGACAATATTTAATCTAACAAGAGGGCCATGATGGCCCTGTATCGCTCCACTGGCTTATAAATACAAACCATAAATAGTAAACATTTCAATTCTGAGCCAAATGATTTCAAAATAAAGACTTAAGTTTTCTCTGTAAAAGCCCATGTAAAAGTTGAGACCCGCTGAGCAAAGCCATCTTTGATCCCAGAGCTATAATTAGTTGAACCTGGGTAGAGGTCCACAAGATAAAGCCACATGCCAAAATAATACAAGTCTATGCTGTAAATAAAGTGATTTTCAAGTTTTGTCCATATGAAGCCTCTGTAAAACATAAGACCCCTGATGCAAGGCTAATTTCAAAAAAAAAAAATCAAAACAGGAAGATTTCTTAAGTTGTCACTATGTAAGCCCATGTAAAACTTGTGACCCCTGCGGCGGTGCCAATTTTGACCCCAGGGCTAAAGTTTTGGCCCACTTGGTAGAGGCCCACTAGATATAGCTACATGCAAAATTTGGTAACTCTAGGCCTTATGGCTAGGTACAGGAAGATTTTTAAAGTTTTCTCTATATAAGCCTATGTAAAACTTGTGACCCCTGGGGCAGAGCCAATTTTGACCCCAGGGCTATAATTTGAAGAAACTTGATAGAAGTCTACCACATAAAGCTACATGCCAAATTTGGTAGCCCTATGCCTTATGGTTTCAGACAAGAAGATTTTTAAAGATTTCCAATATTTTTCAGTTTTGTTGCCATGGCAACCAGAGTTTTTGAAGGAATCAAATTCTTTCAAGAAATTCTGAAGAGGACCATGGCAGGATCATTTCTGTGAAGTTTCATGAAAACTGGATGGGTAGTTTCAGAGAAGAAGATGTTTGAAATAAAAGTTAACGCACGGACGGACGGACGCACGGACGGACGCACGACGGACACCGGGCCATGACATAAGCCCGCTGGCCTTTGGCCAGTGAAGCTAAAAAGAGCAAAAACCAACTACAAGAGCTGAGCTTCACTAATCCAAGGTTTGAACTCACAACCACTGGATTACCAACCATTTGCATTACCTACTCAGTTACCAGGCTGGGCTCACCCAATACTGAAGATATTACTCTTAAACCTACAAAGAACTACCGCAATTAACACAAAGGACACACAAGCATAGGAATGTAATATATTGTTTTTCGACAGCATGTACAACATTTCATGAAAAGGAGCAATTGCTTCTATCAAGAGATCACTCCCTTACCCACAATGTTTTCAAAAGTCTTCAGTGGCTTCTGCTTCAGTCATTGTTGTACAATAAGAAGCTTCAGGATGTATAGCCAAGTTTTAATATTTGAGGAAAATAGGCATTCCTACAGAAACCAAATACCTCAGTAGCATGGCATCTTATCAACACTTTCCCAGTGACCATGACCTTTGATCCTAGTGACCTTTAAACACTGAACTATGATATAAATGACCCAACCCTTTATGGGCACCTGTCTTCAATATCTAGGGTCAGAGAAAATACATGTATGAAGTTAATCATCACATATTAAAAGCTTTCTGATCAAGAAAGTGGAAACATTGGTCTAGAAACAGATGAACACACAGACAGACGGACAGACAGACATGCCAAAACAAGTTTATCTTCCTTTTAACCCTGCACTAAACAATACCGACTTTTAACAACCCTGAGAAAGAAAACCCATGAAAACATTATGGGAAAAGGAGACAAGAGGGCCATTGGCCCTAAAGGCTCACTTGAGTAAGGTCATCTAGGATTGATAAGGCTAAAAAGCTCCTGGTCGTGATGATGTAAAAAGCACGAGTGTAAGTGATCTACTTTTTGACCGGTTTATCCATTTTTTGAATTTCTAATCTGGCTCAAAATGTTGCCTCTAGAGTCACACAAGGTTTTTTTCTAAGATTTGGCCCTGTGACCTACTTTTTCACTTGACGTGACCCAATTTCGAAGTTGTCCGACATTTTATCCAAACAAACATTCTGACCAAGCTTCATAGGTATAAGGCTTCAAATGTGGCCCTTATTAAAGTGCACCCAAACTTTTCCTGAGATTTAGCCCCGTGACCTACTTTTTGACCTGACATGACCCAATTTCAAACTAGTCCCAGATTTTAACCAGACAAACATTCGGACCAAGTTTCATGAGTATCAAGCTGAAAATGTGGCCTCTAGAGTACACACAAGGTTATTCTATGATTTGGCCCAGTGACCTACTTTTTGACTTGACAGGACCCAATTTTCTATGCATACAAAATTTTAACAAATCAAACATTCTGACCAAGTTTCATGAGTATCAGGCTGAAAATGTGACCACTAGAGTGTACACAAGGTTTTTCTAAAATCTGGCTTAGTGACCTACTTTTTGACCCGATGTCACCCAATTTCAAATTTGTCCAAGATTTTATCAAGACAATCATTTTGACCAAGTTTCATGAGTATAAGGCTGAAACTGTGGCCTCTAGCGTGCACACAAGGTTTTTCTAAGATTTGAACCAGTGACCTACTTTTTGACCTGACATGACCCACTTTCAAACTAGTCCAAGATTTTATCCAGACAAGCATTCTGACTAAGTTTCATGAGTATCATGCTGAAAATGTGGCCTCTAGAGTGCACACAAGCTTTTTCTAAGATTTGACCCCATGCCGTAGCGTACAGGAATTGACAACAGGAGGTCACTGGTTCGATCCCCGGTTTGGCCAATTTCTTTCCAAGGATTAATGATAGTCACTCCGACAGGATTCATTCCTCTCTCACCGCTGACCATTGTTTGAACGATGGTTATGTGGGAAAGCAGCCAGTGGCTTGGAAAGAATATTGTGCGGAGTACTGGTAAAAGAAACTCCAGGAAAGCATGGATAGGTGCACTGGCCGCCGCGATATAACTAAAAGTATGTCGAAAACAGCGTTAAACACCATACAATCAATCATTGACCCCTTGACCTACTTTTTGACCCACCATAAAAGGATTTCAAACCTACCCACGATTTTATCCAGACAAACAGTATGACCAAGTGTAATGAGTATCAGGCTGAAAATGTGGCCTCTAGAGTGCACACAAGCTTTTTCTAAGATTTGGCCACACGACCTACTTTTTGACCTCACGTGACCCAATTTTGAATCTGACCGAGATTTGATCCAGACAAACATTCTGACCAAGTATCATGAGTATCAGGCTGAAAATGTGGCCTCTAGAGTGCACACAAGTTTTCTAAGATTTGGCCCAATGACCTACTTTCTGACCCAACATGACCCAATTTTGATCTCGTCTGAGATTTTATCCAGAAAAAAATTCTGACCAAGTTTCATGTGTATCACGCTGAAAATGTGGCCTCTATAGTGCACACAAGCTTTTTCTAAGATTTGACCCCGTGACCTACTTTTTGACCCCAAGTGACCCAATTTCGAACTTGTCTGAGATTTTACTGAGACAAACATTCTGACCAAGTTTCATGGAAATCTTCAGAAAATGTGGCCTCTAGAGTGCACACAAGGTAAATGTTGACGACCTCATGACGCATGCCGGACGCTGGACAAAGCATGATCACAAAAGCTCACCTTGAGCAGTTTGTGCTCAGGTGTGCTAAAAATGCTGGTAAAACAGCATTTTCTCCTTTTCCCACAATGTTTTCTAACCTTTCAAACACAAATACAATCATTTGAGAAGTCACATTTATTTTGTCATCTGCAAAAGCTTACAAATCTAAAATTTTGTTGTCTGGTAAAGGGTTGACTTTTTTGACCATGTGAGAAACAAAAAAATATTTCATTTACCAGGGAAAAAGTTCCCAAGCACTTCCTGTAGCTTTTCACACAGGGTGAACTTATTCTGTGCCTCATCTGCTGTGACTTGTAGATTCTGACACAGCCATTCCAGCTGATTTTGTACCTATTGAATACATACCACAGATAACATATTTTAAAGATACATCTTTACAGCCAGAGAGAAAAAAATGCGGAAAAAATTTGACAGGATGTAAAAAGGTTTAAAATTAGCTGTGTGAACATAGATAAGTCACCAAAATATATCAGGTAATGATAAATAAGTTTATCAGAAATCTTCGACTTAAAACCAGAAACAGCACAACATTGATTTCTTTGATGACCCAAAGAAATTGAAATGCATTTTTTATCCATCCTAATCTATGCAATAGTCAGAGGCAACAATTGCCATGAAGACAAAAGACTGATTATAGTTTGATAAAGTAAAGATGAAACTGTTTACAAACTGGCTGAAAAAGAAGATAGGTGCATCTTAAACATCATGAGTGCCTTTTGATGCTATTACAACCTGTGCAGATCACAGTCAGGTTGCACTGAACATGTTGTCTGATCTTGGATCTACACTGGCTTCCGTTTAGAAATGTTATGGCTTATTGCAGCCTTGAAATGAGGGAAAAAAAAAAAAAGGTCTGACTGAAAATGTCCATTTCGTTAATTTGACGCTTCAAAGGTTAACGTGTATACATTCATAATGCACATGTTACCCCTGAGAACAAAATCGAAATTAATGTTTGGGTTTTTTTTTAACTTCCAACCAAACACCTACCCCTCTAACTCTCATCAGTTTCTCCACCAGTTCTTCATGATAATATTGATCAATCTGCTCGTCCACTGTTTGTTTTCCTCCTTTTCCACGTTGTCCATCGTCAAACCAGGTCTCATTCTCTCCCCAGGCTCCCTGATGACCCATATAGGCTTCGGGCACCTCTCTATAGCCAGCCCTCCCAAATGCAAGCAATCCCATTCCTCCACCCCTTCCACCTCTTGCAGCTATCAAGATAAATTTTTTTTAAAATTCTTCAAGTCGATACCAAACAACAAAAATTTTGGAGTTGTCCAAATTTAAAGCAATGGTAAACGAAACATTAAAATATGGGTCAAGAGATGGGACATGCCTATCGAAGGGTAGAAAACATTGTAGGAAAAGGAGAAAATGCTGGTTACCAGCACTTTCACCTTTTCCAATGATGTTTTGAAAAGCTTTCCTCCTCAGTTTAGTTAAAACAATGGGTTGATTCTTAAAGGGTTGATTAACTCTTTACCAAATGACAAAATTTTAGACTGGTTGAAATTGAAAAGATTTGCAAAGGACAAATGAAATGCGGCTCAAATTTTAAAATATGTTTTGGGAACGGCAGAAAACATTGTGGGAAAGGAGAAAATGCTGGTAACCAGCATTTTCTCCTTTTCCAACAATATTTTCTACTCTATTAAAGGACAGAAATCACTATTTGAGCAACATTTAATTTATTGTCTGCAGATGCTTTCAATTGGGTTAAGTCCAAAACTTTATTGTTTGGTAAAGAGTTAATGGTATATGAAGAATACATCCTATCTCTGTGCCTCTCATCAAATTAGCGACCCTTGGGTTTCAACCCCACTATAATATATATATAGAATGAGCTACCAGGCTCGGCCAAGGTTGCTAAAGCATGGGATATCTGGTAAATTGATTGATTAATTGACTGATGTTTTACACCACTTTCAACATCATTTCAGTCATATCACAGTGACAGCTCACAAATTCATGAATTTCCTGGGTTTCACCAGTACTAGGCTAGGGCTCTGAAGTGTCTTGACGATAGAACACTCCCAAGAGAAAACCCAGCTGATCAGGTGGGGCTCGAACCCGGGACCTCCAGGTTACTAGTCCCACACCTCACCACTGAGCCACGCAGGACTCCAGGATATTTAGTAAAGGATTGATGTGACAGACTCCGAAGCAGACGAGCTGACTTACGTCTCTGAATGCTCAGTTGTCCCCCAGCCTGGAACTGCCTGTAAGAATGATCATACTGATTCGTAGCTGGTTGGCCTGGAACCTGTATCATACATGCCAAAAATAAACAAGGTTTACTTTCAAAACAAAATCAAAGCATGCCATTGCAAAATCATCAAGGACTAACCCTTATACTGCTAAATAAGTTAAACAAAACTTTCAAGTGAATAGTAAAAGACCAGAATAATGCTATTCAAAATTTATTTTTTGGAGAGAAATATCTCCTTATCGGAGAGTGTAGATCCAAGATCAGACTGCATGTTCTGTGCAGTATGATCTTGGTCTACAAAAGTTCAGTAGTGCATTGGGCTTAGCAGCCTATGGGTTAAGGTCTAATGCACAAATACATGAGAAATCATAATGGCAAAAGGAGAAAATACTTTGGAAGTCCAGTCTCCTTTTACCACAATGTTCTTTTATTTTTAGAAAGAAGTCTGGTTTACTACAAAAATGTTATCTGCAGGAGTTAATGACTTGAACATGGGAGAATCACTGAACTGATATTGGAGATTTTTGAAAAGACAATGAAAAATCGCAAAATTGCTGACAAAATTTTAGACTTGTCCAAATTAAAGGCATATACAGACGATATATTAACCCTTTACTGCACAATGACGCCTTTTGACGCCATAGGGAAAGAAGCCTTTTGAAAACATTGTGGGAAAAGGAGAAAATGCTGGTAACCAGCATTTTCTCCTTTTCCCACAATGTTTTCTACCCTATCAAAGAAAAGTTGCACCAATTGAGCCACACTGAAATTGTCGTCTGCAAATACTTTCAGTTTGGACAAAGCTAAAACTTGTTCGTCTGGTAAAGGGTTAACTGTGGCTCAAATCAATTTTTTTTTTAAATCAGCTAAAAAAAAAAAAATTTGAAAAAGACAAAATGCTCATTGCCAGAATTTTCTTCTTTTCCCTATATGTTTTCAAAAGTGGCCACATTTACTGCTAAGATTGTAATATTTGACAAACTGGTTGTTTTCAGACATACCCAAGTATTAACTCTTCACTCAGTGACAAAATGTTTGAATCTTCACTGTTAAAACCACTTGCAAATGATAAATGAGACAAAGACAAAAAAATGATGGGATCTGTATTTGAAAAGACAGACGGCACTGATGTAAAAAAAGAAAATGCTGGCAACCGGCATTTTCTCTTTTCCCAACATTCTTTTCCAGGCAAGCCTTTAGGGGACTAAGTATACAAAAGCAAACTATTGAAACAATACTACCCACCTGCACCACTCTCTCTTTAACAGTGAGGGTCTGACTGTTGAGCCTATGGTTTGGCAAGTTGAGGACATACCTAACAGCATCCTGGTACTTAAATTCAACAATAGCATACAGATTCTGAAATACAGTGAAAAAAAAGCAAAGGTACTGTAGGCTCTAAGCAAAAGTAAACACTCAGTGCCAGTTATCCCAAGGACACCAAAATCCTGGGTCCGTATTCACCAACCATTCTTAAGAATATTCTTGCTCTTGTTCTTCAAAATTTTCCAGATTTGGAAGTAACACAACTTCTGATTGGCTAAACCATACGGTTTAGCCAATCAGAGGTTGTGTTACTTTCAAATTTGGAAAATCTTGAAGAATAAGTCCAAGAACGTTCTTAAGAATGGTTGGTGAATACAGACCCTGGTGGCAACACAGAGATTCTGCATTTTACAGAGAGAGGTCTCCTTCACTGTGCTAAATAATGGCTTTGGTATAACAAAGATTAACTCTTTACCAAATGACAAAATTTAGGCTGATCCAAATTGAAAGCATTTGCAGACGACAAAATAAATGTGATCGAAAAAATGAAATTTATTTTCAGAGAGGTAGAAAACATTGTGGGAAATGAAGAAAATGCTGGTTATCAGCATTTTCTCCTTTTCCCCACAATGTTTCCAAAAGGCTTCTTTCACAGGGTCGTTAAAAGTCTGGATTGTGTGATAAAGAGTTAATCCTTTACCACACAATCCCAGATTACACGACCCTGGGAAAAGAAGACATTTAAAACATTGTGGGAAAAGGAGAAAATGCTGGTAACCAGCATTTTCTCCTTTTCTCACAATGTTTTCTACTCAAATAAGGACAAATTCTGCCATATGAGCCACCTTTGATTTGTTGTCTGCTTAATGTTTTCAATTTGGACAAGTCCAAAATTCTGTTGTTTGGTATAGAGTTAATTAAGAACACCATCCTTCAGTTAGTGCTGAGATCCTTGATAAAGCTTTTCAAGTATCTCAGTGATCCTGCACAAAGTTCTACAGCATACAAAGCTTGGGATAGATAGTAAAATATCACAATGAAAATTTACATTCAGCCATAAATGACTTGTGCATACATGAAAAATTTACTTTTCATTTGACATGAGAAGTAAAAACACAAATAATTGTGAATCGAGGAAAACCGAATATCTTTGTTACAGGTTTACTTGTCACATTGCAAGACATAATGTATGCAGTGATTCAGATTGCACATTATTTTTACCAGACAGCTGTTATAAATGTGAAATTTTTTATAGGCCATTTTGTCCTGACCTAGAAAAAAAACTTTGGCCACAAAATTAATAATAAAATACCGCTAGGTAGGTGTTAACATTTAAATTGAACAAACAATGTGAACTCAAACAGAGTGTTTTATTGAACAGACCATCAACAGTAATAATCAGTTGTTTACAGAGTCAGGGTTCCAATTTAGCACTCGCATAGATCTACTCGCAAAATGCGAGCTGAAGCTTAGCCATTTATGCAGCAAAAGCCATTCAGTTTGGAACTTGCGGGGTTTTTTTGTGTGGCCGCTTGACTGTTCATTGTCTTCGAGTTTTTTTTTTCTTCATTTTCAGGCCAAGAAGCACCAACGGCGAACAAAGTTTTCTGACCCGAGTCAAGTTTTCTTTTTCTGGTTGCCATGGCTTACTGACGCGATCATAAGACGCTTGATTTTCTTATTGCGTAGTCTAGAGCAGCTACAAGATGTTGACCGATCACAAAAACGCTTTAAATCACAAACATCCAGAATCCTTTGCAAAGAATCATGGGAATTGATCGTGCAAATAAAAAAAAAAAAAAGAATTAGGGGAGATCACTGCACAAGAAAAATCGTAATTCGGCTTCGTACTGAACGTATTTCGACCTGAAATATAGCATTGTCATATTTCTTGAAAAACCGGTCGGCCATTTTGTCCCACAAAGTAAATTTTTATCGGCAATTTTGTCCTGATTCTTGAAAAAAAATCGGCAATTTGTATTTTTTATCGGCAATTTGCCGAGGGCCGACGCCAATCTGAATCACTGTGTATGGTCTGCAAAGTATCAGTTATGCTTTTGGTAAATTTCCTGTATGTCCAAGGACCATTCTACCTCAGTATTCAGCCTTTGTTAGACAAAATGGATTTTATGGATCCATAATTATGTGACAACTTACTTTGTATAATGCAGCATGCAGATGCATGAAACCCCCTTATGCCATTGCATGGCTCATATAGATATATAGATAAGTCTAAAAATATTGTTTGGTTCAGGGTTAATTGTAAAATGTGCATGGAAGGGACATAGAATCATCACTGATGAGTTACCTGTGGTTTGACGATGGTAACTTTTGTTACTTCACCAAAATCAGCGAAATACTGCCACAAATCTTGTTCTGTGGTTGCCTGTGGAAATCCTCGGACAAACAAGCTGAGTTTTGCTTGTTCCTTCTTGTTCTTCCAGAACTGCAGGGCATTCTTGTGTCTTTTTCCATTGATGTGCCATTTCATAGAATTGACTGAAAATCACAGAAATCACTTTAATGACAACTTCATACATTTTTTTCTTCATTTGTATCAAAGCACAGAATTCCAGATTAAGGAAGTGATTTTGATTTCAAAATTAAAAGTATTAGTTATTCTCCTCTAAACCCTATGTTATGGGTACTCATTAGAATCATCTCATCGAGACGATTCTGATGAGTACCCACAACAAAGGGTTTGGAAGAGAAATAATGGATTGTGAACACTATCACTCCCTCTTATCTGGAACTCTGGTACCATACTATCAGTGAAGGCATCTTGAGGTGCTAGTTTACACAGCTGCTGTCAAGATCAAACTGCAAAGATTGAGGTTCTGGGTTTGTACAGGTCTGGCTAAATAATTAAACAGGTAATTATAATGTACAATAAACTAAGACTTGTGATGTAAATCTATACTGTATAGAAGTAATTACTTAAAAATACCTTTCCTTATTTCCCAGGGGTGTGGAAATCTTAAAAATTTCCACTTGTCCTGGACAAGTAAATTACAAAAATCTGCTTGTCTACCAGTGTGGCTCACTTGTCCAATACAAAATCATTTTAAATGGCATGCATGAAGTGACATATCAGAAATATGGGGATACACTTGACAAACCTCACAAAAAACATTGTTACGTTCGTCTGCATTCAACCATGGGAATTGTTTCAACCAAGCCTCGTTAAAAAACATGAGCTTTTTTTTTTTTTTCATATTTCTTGTAACGGTCCATTTTAGATTTAAGTTTGAAGCCACACAATGGTTCCAGAGTCTCAGACTTCTCACTTTCCGCTTGCTTTGAAGATTTAACAGAAGAAACCAACCCATTTTCTCTGATTTTATGCATCAATTGATCGCTGAATCAAAAAATGTTTTTGTTTGACTAGGGACAGTTTCCAGCAAAGGAAATAATTGCTAAATCACGACCCATTTCGCACAGAAGCTGTTAAAATGATACTATTAATTAGTCTAATAAAATGATTTTAATCCATATGATGATCTTGAAGCTGTTCAAACATTTTTCAAAGCAATCAAAATTGATGTGCTAAAACAGCAATATATAATACCGACCTTGTTGTATGCCGTGAATGCGGAGTACACCAAAATGTTTATTTTGCTTTCTAGAAATCAGGGATCGTCTCAAGCTGCTGATTATAATTAGAAATGTTATTTTTTATTTTTTTACCAAAGTGTGAACATTGGTATTTCACTGGGTAAGTATACAACAATTCTTTGTTTTAAAATTTTCCTCATGTTTTTCTACTTGTCCGTGGACAACTACACTGAAAAAAGGCACTTGTCCAGATCCAAATTTTCCTGAGTCGGACAAGTCGAGCATAGTATTTCCACAACCCTGCAGAATTTACATTTCAGAATACATTGTCCGGGTACTGGTGTAGTGCGATTACTTGTACAATTTTATTTTCTGAATTCTTCTTTCATTTTGACAGCGTATGTTGTAACCCAGTCTGAAGGTTAATATTTCAAATGAATTCCGATATGCATTACAAATTAACGGGCATCGCGAAAGAAATAAACAAAAAGTTACTCACAGTTTGGCAGCTCCGCGTTGCAAATTTCGCAGTGAAGGACGCCTTGTTGGTTCATGGTTTGCTAGATCAGATTAGTTACACACGTAAAATATAGTAGGTGTCTCCGGTCCGTAAAGCTGACCTTTAGTCTAAGATGTACCTAAAAAATTGATATTTCACTATCATGGAGAATCGCTTTTTTGTCTATAATAGTTTTTACTCCACGCGTCCGCTTTCCGGCGAGGTGGGCGATATCTACCCTGGTATCCGGTTCACCTGACGCAAACGTTTATGTACAACCAGGAAGCAGGCTGCCAGCTGAGGTCTATTCGGCCCTTGTCATCTTCGGCAGAAAATCGAAGAAGGTGTCACACCACTAATTTTTGGCACACAGAAAATAGAGAGATATTGACTATATATATGCACTATCATATATCTCTTAATGCCAAACCTGTTGCTCCTCCGTCCATAACTCGAAAAAGTACACCCATAGTCCTTCAAAGGAGCACCAGAAGTAAACGTGTCAACTGATTGCATTTTTCACTGAATCCTAACCAACTCGGGCAATCTTGAATTTGTACTCTAAGAAACAGCTCAAAGTTTTGTTCTTCCAGTGACATGAAATAGTCCTGTCAGTATACCTTTGTCAGTGGTCCACCAATGTCCAAATTTGAAGCAAATCCAAATTATGTATCACTAAGCCCTCTCAGATCCGTAAAACAGTGCGACAGAAGTGCTACTGCAAAATTTCACGCGGGACTACTGCACTATACTGTATTTTAATCAACTATTATGTCAATATTTTTTATTTCTACTCTAATTCAAAACTATCAGGATTTTTTTTTTTTTTGGGGGGGGGGGGGGGGGGCGAAGAGGGATAATTAGCCAATATTTACGGGTACCGAATTTACCTTTGGTTGAGCCTCTGCTGCCAGTGCATCTCAGGCTAAGGCAAAATAGACCTGCACTATTTTTTGGCTTCATTCTCTCTCTCTCTCTCTCTTCTCATGTTGTATATATTGAAACAATACATTTTATTAAGCTGTCAGGCCTTTCGAGAAATGTATTTGTTCACTTTTAAGTGTACATGCTTTAAACCTTCTGTTTCTAATACGTGATTATCTGTTCCACAATAGACATTGTCCATTCTGAATATCAGGGTACTCGGTTTCCTGTTGATGAATACAGTAGCATTTTACTGGATTTTAACTGTGGATTGTAAATGTTTCTGTTGAATATGCATTCCTGTTTCCAAGCTTTCCGAGCATTCTTTCCAAGCCACCGAGTGTTTTTCATAGTAACACAACCAGCAGTGAGAGATACAAGTCCTGTTGCGGTGACTAGATCCCATATTCCCCTAAAGACTTTTGATAAGATGGGATTCAGACTAATGAACCCTCACGCCTGGTTCTTTAGCACTGTGTGTTACCAACAGAGCTACAGAGATAACTGAGCCATGCTGTGGGAAAAGGGGGTATAATTCATCTCCGGGATGCATTATATGGAACCAGTCATCACATAATTATGGATCCATAAATGCCATGTTTGTCTAACAACTGACTGAATAAAGACGTAAAATGGTCCTTCGACATGAAGAAAATTTACGAACATAAAAAAGTCTCAACACATGTCAGACGAGAAAATTTTAGAACCATCAAAATTGGAAAACTGGAAGTATTTGCATGTGACAAATTAAATCAGTCTCAGTATTTTCTCCTTTTTCCCACATTTTTTTTTTAAAAGATGTATTCGTCAGGGTTGTTAAAACTGTAAATGTTTGGTTAGGGTTAAAAGCTGCATCAGATATCATCAAACGCAGTTATCCCGTTGCTGTATGCCAACACAAGGAAGGCAACTCGTATTTTGGTCGCCAACTTTTACACAGCAGTTATTATTCTTGCAGAAATCCTTTTGACGATGTATCCTTCCCACCAGAGAGAGGGAGAGAGAATTCTGCTAAAACTTGATTGTGTGTGTAACTGCTCAGAATTTAGTCAGCTGTGTAAACATGGATAAATTGGATAAATTACCAATATATAAAGAGGCGTGCTCTGGCAAAAGGGGGCTTACCTCCTTGATCCATGATTACAAGCAAGTCTTCACGTATCTATGTATGGATAAAATCCAATTTTGTATGACAACCGACCGATTCGTGAGGAACAATGGTCCTTTGACATGCAAAAAATTGACCGATAGCGAAAGGTTTCGGCCCAGGTCAGCCTGCGCGGACTGCGCAGGCTGACCTTGGTCGATACTGTTCGCAGATGCATTAAGCCCCCTTTTCACAAAGCATGGCTTATATAGAATAAGGGATAGCGAAACTGAAGGGATTTGTCCTCTTTCAAAACCGTGAAAGAGAACAGTGATTTCTTCGAAGTTCTCTAGAAAATGAAATGCATTTTCTATCCGTCGCAATCTGCAACCTTGCAACCGTCAGGGGCAATACTTGGCATGAAGATATAAGAATGACTATATTGTCATAAAATAAAGATGAACTTGGTTAAAAACCGGCTGAAAACGAGTATAGATGTATCTTTAAAAGCAAGACAGTTTGTGTGGTGTTGCATGCCGTATTTTTGAATCATTATTTTATTAAGATTATTTCAGTTATAGCATAACGGTCAGTACACCTATCCATACTCTCCTCGACTTTCTTTCACCGGTACTTTGTACATGATATCTTCCAAAGCCACTGGTTACTTTCCCTCACCACCACTGTGGAAACAACTATTATCGTTCAGAGAGAAATGAATCTTGTTGCAATGGCTATTTAAAGTCAATACTCGGAAAGAAATCGACCTATATGGGAGATTCGAACCAGTGACCTCTATAATGCACAGACTTTATCTCTAGGCTCATATACCTGCCGTTTATTACAAAGGAGCAGCGTTCAAATACGGAGTGCAACACGCGAAAAGGGGCCTTCTGGCATATGCGTAAGTAGTATAGGAGGGTAGACCTCGGACAGTGTCCGAGGTCTACCCTCCCTGAGTGCCATTTTGTCCGAGGTCTACCCTCCCTGAGTGCCATTTTGTCCGAGGTCTACCCTCCCGGGGAGGCAAAAGACCGGTCAAAATGTCAAACCGGAAGTAGATGTCCGCCATCTTTGACGCGGCTGGGGGTCCTTTTTATCCATGGTCTGTGAAAATGGGTCTTAATGCATCTACACACGTGCGCACAGGTCGTAATGATATGGTTCAGCAGACACTATCGTTTGACTTAGGCTTTTTCTCTGTCATCGTTGGACTTAGTCTTTTTTTCCCGTCTTCGTTCGCCTCAATCTTTCTCTATCACCGTTGGACTTAGTCTTTTTTTCCCGTCTTCGTTCGCCTCAATCTTTCTCTATCACCGTTGAACTTAGTCTTTTTTCCACGATATGGACTATATTCCCTACTTACGCTGGGTCAGGCAGAGAGTATCGTTGGACTTAGTCTTTTTTCTCCGTCTTTATTCGCCTCAATCTTTCTCTATCACCGTTGGACTTAGTCTTTTTTCTCCGTCTTTATTCGTCTCAATCTTTCTCTATCACCGTTGGACTTAGTCTTTTTTCTCCGTCTTTGTTCGTCTTAACCTTTCTCTATCACCGTTGGACTTAGTCTTTTTCACCACGATATGGGTTATTTCACCTCCTCACACTGGTTCAGCCAGACAACATCATTGGACTTAGTCTTTTTTCACCACGATATGGGTTATTTTTTCCCTCCTCAGACTGGTTCAGGCAAAGACCATCGTTGGACTTAGTCTTTTTTCCGACTTTGTTCGCCTCAATCTTTCTCTATCACCGTTGGCCTTAGTCTTTTTCACCACGATATGGATTATTTCACCTCCTCACACTGGTTCAGCCAGACAACATCGTTGGACTTAATCTTTTTTCACCACGATATGGGTTATTTTCCCTCCTCAGCTTGGTTCAGCCAGAGAGCATCGTTGGACTTGGTCTTTTTTCCCTCCTCAGCTTGGCTTAGGCAGAAATCACTGTTGGACTTAGTCCTTTTTCCGACTTTGTCCGCCTCAATCTTTCTCTATCACCATTGGAGTTAGTCTTTTCTTCGGCTGCTAGCTGTATGATCTTTAGATATTTGTCTGACGAACTCAGTCTTTTTTTTAAAACTAGCTTTAGGGATAAAGATCGTATTGCTTTGTAACTTGTCTATAAGATCTGAGAGCTGAGGTGATGTATAGCACTATTTGTCGATTTGATTGAATTAGTCAGACAAGATTTGACACCTTTATGCTATACGCTATCTTCTGAGTTGGTCAGAGATGGCTTATAGCATAAATCCTTACCATACAACCATCGTGTTGGACTTAAACCTTTTTTGAGTTAATTCGATTTGAAGTATATCGTTTGGAATGTAACTCTTGGAATGTAACTCTTGGAATGTAACTCTTGGGATGTTACTCAGTCGTAAAATTGACAAGTCTCGAAGATAGGACTTTCTGGGATGAATGTTAGCTCTGAAAAGTGCTGTTTTTACCATTCTCTGGATTGGAATTAAATTAATCATCCGAGCAAGTTAATTCCAAAAATCAGAGAAAGATAGAGGATTCTAAACCTCCTCATCATCACCTCATTGGTTGGTTGATATCACAGACTCCCCAAAGATTGGATCATCAGTTGGCATAACCCAAAGATCGGGGTAGAAATTAGGTGTTGGGTTCTGGGTATAAGGGTTATGCCCTTGTCTTGCAGAGAACTCAGACGACGTCTTTGTCTTTTGACGTTTTCTCTTCTCCTCGTTCCTTCGAGTTTTACCAAATAGTCCACAGCAGAATCTGAACAAACCCATCGTGGAAATGAAATGGTATATGGAGAAATTTGCTGGTTTTATAGCTTGGTGGAGGGATTGACCTACTTTTCGTCTTGGAATTAAGAGTACGAACGTGGGCGAGACCATGTAGATAGAACATAATGTACTATATGATCTATCTACATTTTTCCAAGACTGATATTTTGTGGAGAAATTATCTTTGTGGAAAAAGAATGAAAAAAACACCATTTAAACAGTATAACTTTTATTTGAACAGAACTGAACAATGAACTGAGCAATGAACATATTTACAACAAACACATAGATAAAAGAACTATTATACATTTATATACTATTTGTGGGGAGAAAGTCTCTGAGCTTTATTGAATAGAATTCCATACTGCTGATTGAACCATAACACTACATCTCGATCGTTTCGTCGATGTTCCGTTGAGAGGAATTTCTGTTGAAGATATTTCTGTATGTTGTATCCTCTGGCAGCAGCATCCAATACGAAGATACAGTAAAATCCGCAAACTTTTCCCTGTGGACTCTGAAGAGTTTGTCGATTGTATCTCCACGAATAAGAATGATTGTCTAAAAAGTTAATGATTTCTGGCTCAAGTGGTGGTAGTCCGTAGGGATCAAAGTATAGTACATCACCATTATTGTTGAATATCACGGCTACCCAATGTTCTCCTGGACCGGTTGATTTCTCTGTGTTCACAATGTAGGCTTTCACATGATTGGGTTTTTGTCGAGGTAACTGATCTTTTGCACAGACTTTTGCCTGTAGATTTTTTATCCATGTTCCGTGATCCAATATGTATTGAATTTCAGAAGTATACATTTTTTTCTAATCACTTTCTTCCCAGGATTGTTTTACTTTGTCACACCAGTATTGTAACCACGACTCCGTGAATTCAGATAAAATGTTTTGTTTTATATTTCGCCATAATCTGTAGGCTTCCACATAGTCACTTTCATCGAGTTTCATTTCTATGAGTTCAGGATACCATTTTTCCATGATTTCGTATGGATTTAATTCCATCATGGCTTTTTCTATGAACATATCTGTATGTTCTTGTCTATCCTTGAATAAACACAGTTCATGCTGTGTTTGACTGGGATGATCCACTTGACATCCGTAACACTGGTTGGTAACTTCACTGACAATAAGATTTTTTAATTTTTCAGTCATATGTTTTTCGAAGCTGTTGTGAATGTCATTTTTCCGAGTAGAGATGCACTTCGACACGGAATATTTCACTTTTTCTGCTTCTTCTCTAAGTGTTATAGCAAATCTGAGTCCCAACATTGTTTTTTAGTTCTTTAGTCCTGTAGATAGTCCTGAAAAGGACTGTTTTTTCAATAGTTCTGAAAAGAACTGTCGTTTTCGATATTATATTCCTTAGTCCTGAAAAGGACTGTTTTTGTGAAAGCTATCTTTTGATCAGAGAGTTTCTGTTGATTTTTCCAGGATTAATAATCTGTGATAACTTCTCTCAAACTGTTGATTTCAATCTGATTGTCAAATTCAGCAAAGACAATAACGTTGATAGCTGCTGCCAGAGCTTGAGCAAACTGAAGTTCAATTCGAAGATTTCCAGTTTTTATAGGATGAAGTTGTCCTTCTTCACTGCCTTGATCCGCTGTCAAATCGTATCCCCACAAACAGTATCCACCAACATAGTCTTCTTTACCAATATTAAATGATTTATTGAGTGCTAAAGATGAGTTAGCCTGATACAATGATAGAAAGGATTTCAAATACAATCCTGCTTCAAAGTTAGGTTCAAAGGGTCTGTTATGAATACTGTGACCATTACATGATACATCAATTTTTGACAGATTGAAATGATGAAAGAAAAATGGATTTCTACCATAATCCCCATTATAATCAGTATTTGCTACCATTGCAATGAAAATGCGCTTTGGAAGTTGTCCTTGAAACAAATGATCTTCAACTTTAGACTGAAGGCCTGTAGAAATGGTAAAAGTTTTTACTTCAACCCTACGAATAGGGATTTTCATGTTTTGCTGAGCAATAACATGATTTAGATCATTTGCAACAACAGGTAACAATTCGACATTTCGCACATGAAGACTGACTGTTTCCAGTACAATTTTTGAAGCTGGTGCACCACCGCCTCCTGTGAGACAAAAGTTTAGCGAAGATCTGTTTAATCTAAGTCTGATTTCAATACCATTAGGTAAATATTTTTCTTGTTGAAACAGATCAAGATGCAAGCGTCCAAAAAGTTCGGCAGTTCTACTTTGTGCAATTTCACCCATTCTTTCTTTTAACCCTGCATTTTCTCCATCATGGTTGAGTGAATTGAAATGGCCAGAGGTGTCTTCGATCCAAAGATCACCAGCTTTCAAATGCGTAGTCTTGCTGTCAGAATTATATGACATAAGATTTTCGATATATGCTCTATATGGATAGGTATCTGAATTGCTGGTGATTAGTTTATTATTTAGATACAAATCGACACTACTAAACAAGCTGTGCAGGAAGTTGTTTACAGGGGCCACATTTGCATTGGCAAGTAAATCGGTACCGTCAGCTTGAACGAATTTGTATTTGACATACAAATACGATTGTGACAAATCTGTCCAATGTTCAGTTTGAGGTGGTATGATGAATTCTATTGGTGCATTGTTTGCCAAAGACGATATTGGGAAATGTTCAATCCATTGACTTTCTTGCATCGTTGTCATTGTAGGTGGTACAGAAAGAACATCGAGTTCTGACTTACTGCATTCACAGGACCCGCTTTGCATCATTTTTATATAATTCAAGTAGATGAATTCAATATATGAATCAATTATATTAATCAAATATATCAAGAGGTCGTCTGTCTCTTTGTCTTATGATCTTACCACTGTGAAGGCGGTAGGGGGAATGACGTGGTTTTCGTGATTTTCTTTTATTTATCCCTGGTATTAGCTTTTCTGCTAGATCATGAATGGCTTGTTTTCCCCGTGAAATTACAACTTTTTTGGGGTTTTCGCCACGTAAAAGGATATCTTCTACTACACCTATTCCTTGTTTGATTCCTTCTTTTTTCACGGCATTAAAACCAGATTTAATCAACGGTTTAAGCAATGGAGTCACTACTTTAATTGCCGATTTAAATAGCGAACCTAACCCATAGCCATACTGATGTTTTTCACCACGATAAACTGGTAGCATTTTTTTAAATGATTTTCAATGATTTTCAATGATTGTCAGTTGAACGTTGTCTGAAATGTAACTTCACTATTGTCTTACCAGTAATGAAATGAACCGGTATACCTAAATCCCCTGTTATTTGAATGTGAATATGATCGAAATCGGATTTCGAAACGGGAATATAATGCGGTATTGTAATTTCATGATTGACATGTTGAGAACCATAACCATTTTCAATCAAATCGGATGTTTTGAAAGGCAAAACACGAAGTATGGGAGCAAGTGTATCACCCACTATAGTGTGTTCAGCAATATCTGAATAAATATACAGATGATTGTAGCCAGCATCAATGTTTGGGTTGTATTTAAAGTATTTGAAAATATTTTTACCCTGAAAAATTGTATCATGTTTGAATTCTGGTGATCCACCCAGTTTTAAAAACAGAGATGGATGTAATTTGAGCCCTGATTTTATAATATTATCAAATGTAATTTTCGGACGTTTGGTTGAAGATGAATAAGTGATGTGCAGACCCGACGAATTCTTACGAAGAGCAGGACCTACAGCGGTTTGAATCACATCATTGATCGTGTCTATAAGATGAGCAGGTGAAGTGTAATTCCCGGGTGGAAAGTTAAATCGAATTCCCCATTTTATTATATCACCTCCACTATTTTGTCTTAATATATTTATTTTCATATTATCTCCTCTTTTGTCTATCTGTGATATTAATTTGACTAAGTCCTTATCCGTTGTTATAAGATCGAACTGTGCTTCTTCTTCACTTATGTTTAAGAACTGAGAGGGGGTAATAAGTTGAACTAGTGCGACTTCCCAAGTTTCCTTGTCAATATGAACTGTCTTTGGTAAATGAACCTTAAAGCAACATTGGGTGTTGTTCGGATAAAGACCCATGGAACTATCGCTGGGTAGAGTGAGATAAAACGAATTCATTTTTTACTATCAATCCACCCTGACTGCTTTTGTTCTGATCTGCTGAATTTTAACCCTGGTGATGGAAGAATATATCCAAGTGAGCTGCTTAACAGGATCAGCCACAATTCACGATCTTGACTTTGAATACTTAAATGTACTATTGAGGTCGCAATAATTGCATAAATGACTAAAATCTGTGAAATATAGGTAAACTGATTCTTTGGGACACGATTTCCATAGCAATTGTAGTTATTACTGATACTACTACTACTACTGCTATCGAAATTTTCTATTCCGAACTTTTCTTCTATTCCAGACTTTTCTGTTCCACACTCGATGTTTGACTGTGGATTCATTATGAATGTACTGACTTTTTATAACTTTTTCTTAAGTTATATGATTTCTTTTATAAGAAAAGATGTTTTCAAAACACTAAAATAGGATTACACCAAATAGGATTACACCAAATAGGATTCTGGTATCCAACTTTGAAATTTTTTTGGATAGCCTTTCCAATTGACTTTTATTTCTTTGATTAATTTTTTACCCTTACGTCTTGTACGCCTATCAAGAACTGAGTCAATCTCATAAATATCATCATCTTTTATTAATTGAAGTTCATATTCATAATAAGTTCCTAAAATCTGTTCTCCCAGCAGATCTTTTACTTTATAGGTAATAGGCGAAAATGTTTTGTTGACATGGCTGATTTCAAATATTTCTTGCGTCCAATTCGGTAAATAGCCCTTATCAAATGTACGTTTTGTTTTATTGATTCGAACATGATCTCCAATTTCGAATTTCGGCTTTTTTGTCATTACATTTGCCGGTAATTGAGGATACAGATTTCTTGAAATCTCTGCCTCATTGGATTTTGTTACCATTACAGGAGATGTTTTTATACTTCTGTGAAAAGTATGGTTGTAATTCTTAACTAAAGAATTCAATACGTCAATGTAACGCCTTGTTTTCTTGTACGTAAAGTATTTCCACATTCTCGTTTTCAAAGTTCGTTGAAATCTTTCAACAATACTTGCTTTTGTCTCTGGGTTTTCAGTGGTGAAAAAATGAATCTGATTCTTTTTCAAGTAGTCTTGAAACGATTTGTTTTTGAATTCCGAACCTTTATCTGTTTGAAGCGCTAAAGGTTTTCGTTTTGATTTCTGAACGATAGATTGAAATGCTTTGATTAAAGTTTTACCCGTTTTGTCTGGAGTAGGGATAACCCATGAAAATCTCGAAAACACATCAATCACACAAAGTAAATATTTCTTGTTATCATTTTGTTTTGCTAAATGTTGCATGTTAGCCAAATCAGCCTGCCATTGATAATCTATACCACCTACAATAGTTTTTCGTCTTTTGAAACGACGACGAATCGGTTTGTGTAAGGTGTAGGTGGATTCACCCTGTAACCATTCTTGAACATCTCTGTATCTTATTCCTTTCAAAACAGATTTCGCAGCGTGATACAATTGCTTTACTCCACTAAATGCGACAGTACTTTTAGGATCATAAAACAACTTTCTTAACACGTAATCAAGTTTTGACTTTACCATGCCTCCCATGACTGAAGTGTTTTACGGCTCGGAGTCTTTTTTATAGACTTTGGGGGAGTTAGCAGTTCTTTAACATAGAATTGCTTCCATCGTTCTCTTTCTTCAGGTTTCATGTATGGAGATTTTTCTTTTATTCTTTTCATACTTCTTTTTATAGGAGTTAACTTAGCACTTTTTCGTACGCTTTTTGGTGTGTGAAATAAGTAATCGGAATCTCCATAGGATTCTGCATGGGAATCTTTATCTTCGCTCAATGATTTACTCGGTGATTTATCATGGACTTTTTGTATCCATTTCCATCTGTTCAAATTGCCAATAACTTCTTGAGGTATATTACTTTCATGTAATGCCTTTGAAAATGTTTTCCATCCTCTGGGCTCAATCCCTTTTCTTTGACGTATCGCATCATTGACAAGATCAATAATATTGGAGCCATGGATGCGTGTACCTTTATATGACACCACCCCTTGTTCGTCCCAAGTTAAATTATCGTTGTCTTTTATCATACTCAAAAGTAACTCAGCTTTTCTTTTCATGGTTTTTGGTACACTTTGCAAAATTCGATCATACAAAGCAACAGATTGCAGGCCAACAGATGCTGATTCCTGTGCACCATCATCGTTTTTTGGAGGAAAATTGATCGAAGTTGGTTTTGTTTTCTGAAGCGAATTATGTAACTTAATCAAAGTTTCACCATATCTTTGAGCCTTTTCTGTTTCTGACAGGTCGGTACTTTGTAAAATTTGACTCATATCTTGCCGAAGATGTGATGCATCTGCAACTTGTGGATTAGGTGGTAAACGAGGTTTTTGAGCTTGTTCGACTTTCCATCGTTTCATATTTTCTAAGACCTGGTAAGGTACGATAACCATTTTTCTAACAGACATGATTTTTATCTATAAGATTTCTTATCTACAAGATTTTTTATCTATAAGATTTTTTCATTGAAAATTTTTTATCTACAACATTTTTTTATCTACAAGGCATTAAGAGCTCCTCCTATTCCTCCGATAACGGCTTTTCCTAACAAAGGTAATAATGCAGGTGCAAGCAATGGAAGAAATCCACCTTTTTGATTTAAAATTTGTTTTTTATCTTTTACAGAGACCGATTTTGAAGCTAAACGTCTGAGATGTTGTCGGTTTGAATACAACTTCTTCTGATGATCTGGTGATAAATGTACATTGCCTTTTAAAAACATTATGACAGCATTCCGATATACACCTTATTGCTTCTGAGGGTGAATCTTTGACAAGCTTTTTACGTATTTTTGGTGTAGCCTGTATCATGGCCATAACCATTGACCCGTGTTTTTTTTATCAGAGGTGTTTTCTTCATGTTGACTTTATCACTATTTCACATCAAATGAAAATAAAAGTTCTATGGCACTATCATTTATACCTGATGTTTTTATCATACTGTCTTTTTTAACATACTGTCTTTTACAGTCAGAATTACTTTTTAAGAAAACTGTGAATAGACAGCATCAACCAATGTATCAGCGCTAGCCATGGACGAATCCACGGGAACGGATCTTCCTTTCCCAAGGTCAAGCATCTGATTTTTTTCGTCAAGTTTATATCTTCCTGTGCCGAGGTTATATCGCAGCATATCTTCTATCATCCGTCTATATTTTCTTAATCCTTTTTTATGTTTAGCCAATGTATTTGGAGACCAAGCGACGGATGGAATTCTTTGAAACGCTATTTTTTTGCCTGGTAATATAAATCTTGAATACTTTCTTTGGTAATTCCGCATTCTTTTACCAAGTATTTCCTCTCTAGATTTCGGATAGCGTTGATGTTCTGAAATGCTACTTCCTACAGGCCTTCGTTTTCGGGTAGTAACAAATCTTTCATCAATCATTGGTGGTGGGGTGATAGTTCTTTCATCAATCATAGGTGGTGGGGTGGTAGTTCTTTCATCAATTATAGGTGATGAGGTGGTAGTTCTTGCATCAATTATAGGTGGCGAGGTGATAGTTCTTGCATGCGTTTTCGGGGGGTTTCTCTTCTTTGGAGATTTTTTCTTTTTTGGAGATTTTTTCTTCCTTGGAGACTTTTTCTTCTTTGGAGATTTTCTCTTTCGCGGAGCACGTTGTCGAGGTTGTCTTTCATTCCCAAATTTCCTAACGGTTTTTGTTCCATCCCATCTCAGTAAACTTCTGATAATAACACCACCTAGAAATCCACCACCTCCAGGTTTTAAAATAATTCTACGTTTAATTTCCTCATCAATATTCGGGTCTGCTAACTGTTCGATATCTGCTCTATGTTTTGTCATATACGTGGTGGTTTGTTTTGGTAATTTGATTTTATCTTCAATGATGTTTTGTGCTGCCAGCGTAAACCATTTTAAAATTTCTTTTAACCCTGCTTTTAACACAGATTCTCTTTCATGTCTATTGGTTTGTTGACTTAAATTTCGCAAAGCAGCTAAAATTGAAGTTGACGTGGCTGGTAAAGCCATGTTTACTCACTGTCGTCTATTGATAGAATGACAATATAAATTAAAATGAAGTCATTTTTATTTTTAAAAAACATTATAACGATTAAGCAGGGGAATAAACGGTTGGGCCTCTTTCGTCTTCTTCATAACGATGAAATATATCTGTTCGCAGTCTTAATTCTTTATTTGTTCGTGAATGGAAATCGATGATAAGATATCCATGATCCACCGATGTAGCATCTTCATAAGCAGGTAACAAATGTGGGGCTTGCATTTGGTGAGCTAGTGTTTTAATCTGATTCTTATCTCGTTCATTTCGAAATAAAATCATATATCTGGAATTAAGACTAATGGTTCGACTCGATTTCGATTGCTGAAACATATTTTGCGTGATGTAAATCACACTTGCATTACGGTGATGTCCTTTTCTTGTAAACCAAAGTTTAATTTTTTCCTCATCTTTTTCACCCAACATATCATCAAAGACGATTAAATGCGGAATAGATACATCGCTGACAAGCTCGTTTTCATCTTCAGGAATTCCTTCCACGAATTTTATTAATTCAAACTGCGAATTGAATTTCTCCTGCATAAGATTGTAAGCATACTGCCATTCTTTATAACACCAGACAACTCTTTCAGGAACGATATTGAACAAATCTTCGTAATAGTCAATTAATTTATGAACAAAGACTGTCTTTCCACAACCACTCGGACCTGTGATGAAAATATTACAAGGATGTTGAAATAAAATAGCTTGTACATCCACCTCCATGATTTCTTTACTTTTCTCTTTAAGGATTAATAATAAAATGACAACATAAATAACGATGAAAGCATTTTTATTCAATCATTTCTTAAAAAAAGATCAGTCTTGGAAATTGTAGATAGATCATAACATTCTATGTGAATGAATTCTTACAGTACGTTATGTTCTATCTACATGCTCACCTACCGTTCGTACTCTTAATTCAAAGACAAAAGCAGGTCAATTCCTCCACTAAGCTATAAAAATCCAGTGAACTTTTCCTATAATCATTCATCTCTCGTTTCTCGAGTAGTGCAAATAAATTATAAAGTATACCAAGACGAGAAAAATCAAAATATGGTGCAGCTAATTTTTCAATTTTTAAAAAATCTTGCAGAGAGAAAAAAACTTTTTTTTGGCGATAGAAAAATTTTTATCGATAGAAAAATTTTTACGATTAAAAAAATCTTGCAGAGAGAAAAACTTTTCTAGCAATAGAAATTTTTACACTTAAAAATTTTTTATCATAGAAAAATTTTTAAGTGTAAAAATTTCGGATAAAAATTTTTTACAATTTAAAAAAATTTTGCAGATTAAAAACTAGGGACGAATAAAACTAGGGACGAATAAAATCTAAGATCGGGTAAGTCTAGACGAACTGATTTCCGGGAAATGTCGGAAAAAACCACACTCAGATCATATAGTTAGGCAAAGAAAAGACTAAGTCCAACGGTGATAGAGAAAAAATGAGGCGAACAAAGACGGAAAAAAGACTAAGTCCAGCGATGCTCTCTGCCTGAACCAGCATGAGGAGGGGAAAATAACCCATATCGTGGAAAAAAGACTAAGTCCATCGATGTTGTCTGGCTGAACCAACGTGAGGAGGTGAAATAACCCATATCGTGGTGAAAAAGACTAAGTCCAACGGTGATAGAGAAAGGTTAAGACGAACAAAGACGGAGAAAAAAGACTAAGTCCAACGGTGATAGAGAAAGAGTGAGGCGAATAAAGACGGAAAAAAAAGACTAAGTCCAACAATACTCTCTGCCTGACCCAGCGTAAGTAGGGAATATAGTCCATATCGTGGAAAAAAGACTAAGTTCAACGGTGATAGAGAAAGATTGAGGCGAACGAAGACGGGAAAAAAAGACTAAGTCCAACGGTGATAGAGAAAGATTGAGGCGAATAAAGACGGAGAAAAAAGACTAAGTCCAACGATACTCTCTGCCTGACCCAGCGTAAGTAGGGAATATAGTCCATATCGTGGAAAAAAGACTAAGTTCAACGGTGATAGAGAAAGATTGAGGCGAACGAAGACGGGAAAAAAAGACTAAGTCCAACGGTGATAGAGAAAGATTGAGGCGAACGAAGACGGGAAAAAAAGACTAAGTCCAACGATGACAGAGAAAAAGCCTAAGTCAAACGGTGATAGAGAAAGATTGAGGCGAACGAAGACGGGAAAAAAAGACTAAGTCCAACGATGACAGAGAAAAAGCCTAAGTCAAACGATAGTGTCTGCCTGAACCATATCATTACGACCCGTGCGCACGTGTGTAGATGCATTAAGCCCCCTTTTCACAGATCATGGTTAAAAAAGGATCCCAACCGCGTCAAAATGGTGAACATCTACCGCCGTTTTGACAATTTGACCGGTCTTTTGTGAGTAAGTCCAACGATAGTCTCTGCCGAACCATATCATTACGATCCGTGCGCGTGCGCGCAGATGCATTAAGACCCCTTTTCACAGACCATGGTTTAAAAAAGGATCCCTGCCGCGTCAAAGATGGTGAACATCTATCTCCGATGAAGAAAAAAGACTAAGTCCAACGATAGTCTGTACCGAACCATATCATTACGATCCGTGCGCGCAGATGCATTAAGACCCCTTTTCACAGACCATGGATAAAAAGGACCCCCAGCCGCGTCAAAGATGGCGGACATCTACTTCCGGTTTGACATTTTGACCGGTCTTTTGCCTCCCCGGGAGGGTAGACCTCGGACAAAATGGCACTCAGGGAGGGTAGACCTCGGACAAAATGGCACTCAGGGAGGGTAGACCTCGGACACTGTCCGAGGTCTACCCTCCTATACTACTTGCGTAAAAGTGTGTGGTCCCAGATCAGCCTGTGTAGTCTGTGACTAATCCGAGATGACACTTCCCGTTTTTGTACGATTTTCTATTTCACGAAAGTCTACTGCATGAAAAATGTTATGCAGTCGTAAAGTGCCGTCTCGGATAAGCCTGCGCAATCCGGGACGACACTTTACGTAAATGTCCAAAGGTCTCATTTCGCATGTTGCGGGCCATATAGGAGCCTCGCTCTGTGAAAAGGGGGCTACATCTGCAAAAAAGTATCGACCAAGGTCAGCCTGCGCAATCTGCGCAGGCTGACCTGGGTCGAAAGTTTTTGCTACTCGCAAATTTCCTGCATGGCTAAGGACCAGCCTCTCGCATGATTCAGTTGGTTCTTAGAATGTATTTTATGGATCCGTACTTATGTAATGACTTGCTTGGTACAATGGATCACGGAGATGCATTTAAACCCCTTTAGTCAGAGCATGCCTCATATGGATTTTTTTTTTGTGTGTGTGTGTTTGTGTGTGTGTGTGTGTGTGTGTGTGTGTAAATATTTTCAAAGACCTTTTCGAAAACGAGGAACAATGCATGTAACCGACCCCATACCTTCGAAACATACTTCATGTATGAATGCATGAAGAGTAAACATAATAAATTTATTATCATTTTTACAATATGCAGATCAAGAACAGACTGGGTAGAATATCATTCAGTTGGTCTGAAAATAAGTGATATTGTCTTCGTTTTCAACATCATAGCGGTCATATCACAGCGGTCAGTGCACCTAAGCAAGCTTTCCCGGAAATTCTTTTACCAAAATAGGCCTATCAGTGTCAATTTCATTTGAGCCATGCTTTGTGAAAAGGGGTCTTAATGCATGGGGAGTGGGGCGGGGGAAGTATCGACGCAGGTCAGCCTGCGCAGTCCTCGCAGGCTGACCTGGGCCGAAAGTTTTCGCTATTGGTCAATTTTCTGTTTGTTAAAGGACCACTCTACCTCAATATTTAGTCGGTTGTTACACAAAATGACTCTATGGATCTATCGCGGAGATGCATCAAGCCCCATTTCCCCAGAGCATGGCTCATTTGAATTAGAATCTGAACATTTTACAGTTGCTTTGTCTGACATAAAGGTGAGGGTTTCGTTCAGAGAAATTTTACATACCCGTTTGGGTCTTTGACTCCTTACAAGACAATAGATTTAGACCCGTGTATATCTTGCAGGGAAGCAATGCATCGATTGATTGATTGACTGATTGACTGATTGATGGATGGATGGATGGATGGGTGGATGGACGGACGGACGGACGGATGGATGGATGGATGGGTGGGTGGAAGGATAGATAGATTGGCTGACTGACTGATAGATAGATAGATAGATAGATAGATTTACCAACAAATCGAATTATTTATTGATTGCTCGATTGAATGATTGAATGAATGTTTGATTGATCAGTTGATTGAATGGTTTGGTTGATGGTTGGTTTATTGAATAAATGGTGTTTTACACCGCTTTCAACATTATTTCAGATATATAACGGCTACAGGTAACATATTCATGTATGCCCTAGGTTTAACAAGATTCGGAATATATCTCTGAAATGTCTTGCCTAAGGACACTCCCGTGAGGATCGAATCTGGGCCCTTCATTTTGCAAGTCTTACACCTTACTGAGTAACGCAGGTCCCTACAACAACTGGTATATTGGCAACAACGTTAAAAAATGATTTGAGCCCTGCTGTATGAAAAGGTGCTTTCGTGCATCTGCAAAGAAGTATGGACACAGGTCAGCTTGCGACGTCCGTGCCATTCTACGTCATGATTTATTTGGTTTTGTTCTAAATAAATGGATTCATGATTATGTTCTTGCTCTTGTACTTCATTTTGTTGTTGTTGTTCTTCTTCTTCTTCTTTTTCTTGCTTCTTCTTCTTGGTTCTTTTTTCTCTTTATCTCATTGTCCGTAAATGTATGTTTTGTATGTATGTCTGTGCATTACTGTGTTCAAATGTACACAGAAGATTCCTTTTTTTACCCTAAAGTACGTATTGGAAAACACTAAACAAACAAACACATCCGCTTTGCATTGTGGGAGATGGCACAAGGGGCTGAAAAAGGTGTGAATATTAAGTTTATATTAATGGGCTGAATGAACTTTCACAATGACCACTGGACGAGTACTAGAAACAACTACCGATGACCCCTGGGGATGAGTACCGATGGGACACTGGCGACCGATGACGACCACAGAGTGAGTGGACATTCAACTGCGAAACCGTCGTTTCTATGAATATTCATAAGATTGCGAATTACACCCAATCGAATTTGTCGATAACATAAAGATACTTTCTTGTAGTGGAGGATAATCACATTTCTTCCGTTAATATCAATAAACCGGGTAAAACCTACATCATTATCAAGGAATATGGCGGCCACCGGTGGGCCTTCCTTCAATGACAATCCAGGGCAGACATTATAAATCCTTGTATATAAAGGCAAATATTCAGAAATACAGCATGCTGCTGCAGTCCTTAGGGGTATGTAACAGAGGTGACGTCATCCTCGTTGACCCAGTTCCGATGTAATCCGTAAACTACAGTCATCCATTTGATTGGTTGTAGACGAGGTAAAAATAGAAATGATGGCATGTGGTTGGTAAAAATAGATTAAATTTTCTCACTGAAAAACTGAGATTACCAATCAAAATGCCTCATGAATAATTCACGAGAACGAGAAAACATACGCGAGATAACCCAAGGGCGATGAATGTAGTTTACGGAATACATCGGAACTGGGTTAACGAGGATTATATAATGACACATGAATTAAAAAAGATTGGTCTAAATAGTTTGAAAGATATCATATGGATGCGAACAAGGGATTGCTTTGCAAACACCAGAATCACATACAGAGGTTGTTCAAAAAGAGGTTACAAATCAATTTCCAACCAAAGTGAAGTGAGTGACACTGTCACAAACACACATAACAGTGTAAATGGGTGAGATATGCAAATGTTACGTAATCATTTCCTGTATTGTTTTAACTGGTTGGTGACCATTCGGCATACCTCGGGTGATCCGGTGATCAAATCCCTCGGCTGTATCACGTAGCTTGATATGCACCTACACGGTACATTTCGCACATCTCCGGAAGCACACCGGTTTACCGTTATTGAAATTGTAAGGCTCCTCTTTAGAAAAAACGCATGAGTAAATTTTCTATCGTTATCTTTCTATGAGTATTTCAGTCGGCAAACAGTTTGTACATTCAATTTTTAGCGTGGTTTATCAATTCCGTTAGGAGCTTTCATCGACAGATCGATAGAAGTGAATAACTTCACAGTGGTTGTTCATGTCGTTGCTAAGCGATCTACAGGGGCGCCGCCATGTTTAAGATCATGTGATAGGTAGTTCAAAATGGAAGCCTCCCTTATACAGACGAGGTTAGATGTAGGTACGGAATCGGCCGAGTTGTGACGAGTGGTTGGTGACAACAGGGATCGTGTAATATACGATCGTGTAACATACGAACCCTGGTGATAATTAATTAACATTTATGACCATGACCATGGGAAGCAAGGGCCTGAGTTCACCCTTTACCAAACAAACTTAGTTTTGACTACACGTGCCCTTAAAAAGTGTTTGAAAATCATTGTGGGTAGAAAAAGATACATAATGTGCAGGCTTTCCCTTCATTTTCTAATATGGGGTTTATTGGCGTCTTTTCAAATGAATAAAAGAAGGCAAACATTTGAATTTTGGGAGGTCATTAAAAAAATTTGGATGTCCAAAGTCAAGGAACAAAGGGGGGGGGGGAAGGCAAAAGCCCTTCAGAAAGGTAACCAGCATTTTTTGCTTTTCCAACAATGATTATCTTCTGAAAGACAGTTAACCCTTACTACACAACCCTGACTTTTAACGGCCCTGAGGAATTTTGCCTTCGAAAACATTGTAAGAAATCGAGAAAATATTGGTAACCAGCATTTTATCCTTTTTTTCGCAATGTTTTCTATACATCCAATGACAAAAACCATCATTTTAATCACTTTCAATTTGTCGTCTGCAAATGCTTTCTATTTAGTCAAGTCTAATATTTTATCATTTGGTAAAGAGCTACCATAAATCATATGATCAAAATTGAATTTGTTTTCTGCAAAATTTTGAACTCGCATAAGTCTAAATTTTGTTTTCTGGTAAAGACTTACGCTTTACCACATAACCCAACTCCCGAGATTTAACCTTGAGGAATGATGCTTTTGAAAACGGGTCACACTAGAATACGCCACAACATGAATTTGAAAACATTTCGGAAAAGAAAGCAGCTAATTAGGAGACTTTTCTCCTTTACCCACAATGAAGAGATGACTTAGAAAATAATAAAAGAGTACAAATAACAATTCAAAATATTTTCATTTCAAGAAAAAAGACTTTTACCTCATGCTGAAGTTTCTTTATGGAAATGGCTCTCGCGGAGTGTCAAGGTTTTTCTTCTGTCCGATTTGGATTTTCGAATAATGTTGGCACAGCGTCAGGTTTTTCAATCGTAGCCTAAAATTGCTATAACCAACTGTCTTTGCTAGATTTGGAATTATTAAATACTGACTGTCCTCAAAGTGTTTCAGACCAGGGATCGTATATAACTGTGATTTACGATCCCTGTTCAAACACAGTTTAGTTTATTCGTCGGCACATAAATCCGTCGTTACTGTCCTATCCCGATTTAAACGTTGAATCCATAGCTTTCTCCTTTTTAATTCTCTTGGAAATTTGAACATACTAATTCTATGAATTCCCGAATCGACGTTGCAGCCACAGGCTACGGAGATTGTCATTTTTTCGGCTTAAATTTCCATTTCACACTTGGATAACCGCGTCCGAATATCAGCATCCCAATGTAAAGGAAGAAGACTAAGTGCCGCTCTGACGTCACACACGGACGGGAGATAAGCAAATCAGGGGAAGTAAGTGATGCACCATTTTCGGACCGTAAATCATCGTGACAATTGAACCGTGGTTTATGATATGTTACCGGGTAGTAATTGCGGAAAATTACGCACAGATGTCTTACTGACATCATTTACAGATGATTGAAGGGGGAAAAAAAAAGCGAAGTCAAAAAATCTTTGGATTTGCCCTTAAAGTGTTAGAGGCAAAATTTTTGACACCAGAAATGCATAGATTTATTACTTTGTGACGAATGAGATACGTTCTTTGACGTGCTATATTTCTGTTTCTGTATTAAGAGCTAGCTGTTTCTATTTATAGATGTACCATACACAAAATGAAACGAATTTTGTGTAAATAAAAGGTTAGATGAAATGCGATTAAAATGAAAGTCTCTGGTTATGTGTTATTGATATTCTACTTCAAAATATAATTCAGATTGAATGTACTTGCTAAAAAAGTAATTTCAATGATGAGATGAATTATTATTTAAGGACAAATACGCTGCATTCGGTGATAATACATGACAAGTTTACCTTGTGTTTACCTTGTGCTAAGTAAAATCACGACACATTCAAATATTCACGGTAACTTTGTTTGGATATCGCTTCTCGGCCTTTTGGCTAAGATCAAAGTGTAGTATCTGTTCTTATCAGCATAATATCTGATACGTTCCCCCATAGAGGGACGTCCCCCATAGAGGGACCTCGATATTAAACTGATTTTTGGACTTAGGTGAGTTGTCAGGGGCTTGCTCCGCTCTCGCCACGGGTCGGCCCGGTATTGCAGTATCTCCGGGAGTGACCCAACTTCCTCCATGGGGGAAGAAACAAACAAACTCACCTAACATCTTGACGGAGAATCTTGCTTCCATGCTAGTATCTAAGTTGATCATATCTAAAAACAAAGGGTTTTTCGTTGTAACGTCCTTGAGCAAGACACTTCAGAGCCCCAGATTAGGATTTGGGAAACCCATGACATACGAGGGTTGTCCAAAAAGTATGTAGACTTTTCCCATAGCTGAAATATTTATCAACAGTTTTATACCAAAATTTGGTGACGTATTACTGGATGTATCGTTAATACATGCTACGAATTTCACTAAAATACAATAAAAAAGTAAAACTTTACAAAGGATTTAAAAACACCACTAGCTGCTACCCGGTGCACGACGCAAGACCACTTTGACGTCTTGTAGAAATGTCATCATAAACTTTTTCCATGTAAAGGAACGTTAGTTTTTTCCCATCGTTCGCGCAAGCTTTCTTTTATTTATGAAAATTAAATGTACTTTTATCTATGTATAAAATAAACTGAGTCATTCACTTTTATTATAATACATCGAAACTCTCGCCTCTGATGAAGGCTAGGGTATCTAAGCCTGGCGCGAAATACATGTTTATGGTCTTATGAAACGCCGAGGCATGCTGCTACTGCACGGAGAACCAGACGGATAGACATTTCATTTGTCATATTTAAGTAAGGTAGATTGATGAAATGCACTAACACCCCAAACCGAGACTGCTTCCTATACCAGAGTGTGTCAACTGTTTCAACTCTAGCTCATCTCCGCGTACGTAGATTAAGACGAATCCAAAAGGCTGGGATTCTGACATTGCAAGGGATGCCATGACGTGGAAACAGTGCAGATTGTGGCTTCCCTTTCTTCGATAAAGAATCTCTACATTGCCATGTACAACAAATGTATTGCCTTTTTTTAGAAAATGTATATATGTATATTGTTGGTGACTGCGTGGAAAAAAAATTAAGATAACTTTTCAAAGCGACGTCAAAGAGGTCTTACGTCGTGCGCCGGGTAACAGTTAGTGATATTCTTTCATCGTTTGTAACTCTTACTGGAACATTGTATATTCTGATGAAATTTGTGGCATGTATCAATGACAGATCCAATAATACTGTTACGCTCCGGTTGTTAGGGCTTTGGTAGAGTGTACGCGTAACTTCCATGTTGAGCGGGAAAACAAGGTAAGTCAGCTGGGTAGGCGAACGCTTAACCAACAACCAGGCTTGTAAAATACACAAAAAGGGTAAGTTTTAATTCATTTAAAAGATAAAAAGATCCATTCAAGTGACGGTTATATAAATACGAGATTCCTACTCTTTTAGCTTGGCTCAAGATCTCTGTGCCCAACGATTTGGTCTAAACTGTGTTTTACTACACGTAAGTCGACATGGCACCAATATTTCAAACATTAAACAGTATGGCAACAATTCTTCCAAAATGTACAAGATAAAAGGATTATCAAAAGAACCAGACTCTAACTTCTGAAATGCTCACAATTTCAACAAAAGGACGCGCTATAATTTCGATCCACCCAATAGATCTAGCAAAACTTCTGTCATCTAGTCTTGAAACTGTCTATTCTCTATTTTGAAAATCAGACAGAAGGTCTAAAATGTCGCCAAACTAAAAATCACGATTTGCTTCACTGAGTTCCAGAGCTAGAATCCCCTGATATCAGAAAATCCTTTCCTTTTATAGTGCTTAGTTGCGTAACTGACCAAAAAAGGGTACAAGTATCAGAACTTGGTAGGGCTAACCAATATCTGGTAGACGGCTGCTACCGAAAAAGGGTAGATCTACCCTTTGGTAGAAACTACTACCGACAAATGGTGGAAACTGAATCTACTAGGATACGTAAAAATGGCCGCTAAAAAGCCATTATCAGACCCTTACCATGAACTTTGAAAGGGAATGAAAGTTAAAATACAATGTCTAGGTTTATCAACCTGTAAAAGAACTTGAAAGCTGCAATAAAATTGTCGACACTTTGATTCGAGAAGCGTTCACTTCAAGCGTGACGGTCCCACAATGCAAAATAATGATGGCTGACACGAGTGAATTTTAGAGTAAGTAACATGTTTTCATACGTTATAAAGTGCTCTTGAAATCACCAGTTCTGGAATGCAGACTTCACCAGAGGCAACTTGAATATATATAGTTTGCACCAGCAATCTCAACATTATAAAATACTAAAGAATAACAGTGCACTGAAGTGGAAATATGGTGTAAACACTGCGGTCATGTGGCTAAGATTAAAGGTCATTCGCAAGGAAAACTTGAATTATTCACACGATAACCATTGTGAACAACCTTTTAGACTAAGGCTTTTACTGTTTATTTCATGTGTAGCCTGGCTGGATATCAGACAGTCAGAATGTATATCTAATGTATGGTAGATCGCCACATTCTACACTAAAACACAGAGATCTTGCACAGCTAAAAAACAAGTTAAAATGTAAATAACATGTAGGATGAAAGGTAAGCTACTCTCAGTTTTGTCTCTCACTGTATTGTAAAGACTGTCTGACCAAGATACATAAACATTTGGGCATTTCGATACGTCACCAAATTTTGGTATTAAATTGTTGATAAACATTCGATTAAATGGCAAAAGTCTATCCTCGGAGGTTCATGAGTCGTTACCCTAAGACTTTGACCCGATTCCGAAACTATTATCAAAAAACGTATGAAGCAAAACTGTGCTTACCTCAAAAACCAATCTTTTTCCTTTTATTTCCGATCATCCACTTTAAATTATACAAAAAAAGTATCCCTCTCCAGTTGAAATGTAAGTTACAAGTATTTAGCAGCCGCCATTTTTCCAGTAGGTCCTACGGTCGTGACGTTATATAGTATAAATATTTCGGTGCCCTTGAGTGAGCATTAGAGTAATATGTACAGGATTTAAGGCTATATATATATTTTTTTTTATGTGTCTCATGAAATGTAAACTGTACTTTAGGCACGTTTCAGCTTCTTAAAAAGGGATTAAGTGTTTAAAGTGTTTTTCTTTTTTTTTTTTCAAATCAAATATAGGATGTTTGGCAAGTTCAACTAGTTGAAAAGAACATGAATGAAAGAAATGTCTGAAATCGTCTTCTATAAATGCAACAGTTAAAACTTCAAACAGTTAAAACTAACTATTCATGGAATCAAAGCAGTATTATTGGCAGTGATGGCACTTAAATATGTTACCTCTTCTGACAACTCTTATAGGTGTGCAGTACTTTAGGTGTACCCAGTACTGACAAGAATCACACTGTGCCCATGAGGTGAATACTAATGAAACAGTCTTTTAATTCTTTTGGCTGAAATCTTCAACATTTACAGCACAGCTCAGAAGGTTCAATTTCAGAGTTAGTTTCTGTTTCACTTTCAGATGTGACAATATTAATGGTGGAAGGACCAGGCTGATCATTATTTGCTGTTGCAGAATGTAGTTTTTTAGGTTTAATTGTTTTTTCAAATCTTTTCACCGTACAATTTGAGGTGAAAATATTTTTGGAATAACATTTTTTACTCTTTTGCTTGCTTTCATGATCTTTCATTAATTCATGGATGTTTCCTGATATTCCCTACCCGCAACAATCTTACTCATTGTGTTTCTCGGAGCTTTAACTTATTTACTCCTAATTAATTTCAAGCTTTTTTTCTTTGAAAGAAGACACTCTTCATAAAACATATCATCAGGTAGATCTACACAATTAGTCATCATGGTCTCCTTTTTCATCTATTGGTGGTGAACCTGAAAAAGCAACAATTCCACCTTCTACAGTCTCTTAGCTATCCTGAAGACCTGGTTGATACTGAAATACTTCAGCTGGTTTTAAGTATTCTCCTGGGACAGCTTGGGGATTGAACGGGAATATACCAGTGCGTCTAAAATCAGCCTGGATATTCTCTGCGCAAAGAGCTGTAGAATACACTTTACAAGTTATCTTGCATATGTTGTATCGAGTAATATTTGACGAAGATTCACGGATAAGTTTATGGCAGCTAGCATTGTATATTCGTTCAAATGGGCCGTAACAGTTAACATCCATGGGTTGAAGAATATGACTTGTATGTGCAGGTAAAACAAATATAAAATTATTCCTGTCAGGATAGCCCATTCAGTTAAGTCTACAGAAATGTGAGATCGATGTTCATCTAGGAGAAGAAGAACCTTCTGGTTGTCACGCCCTGGTATGAACTTTAAAACGTGATTCTCCAAGTAATCCTTGAAGATTACTCCATTGGACCATCCGGTTTTCAGTAGCACTGACTCCACATGAACCGCCATCTCATAATTCTTCTCTCATCCTTTTCCCAGGAAATACAAAAAAAAAAAGGTGAGATGGCAACTCACTATCACCTCCCACTCCTATGATAGTGATTGTCTTCCCTCTACCTGATGTTACAGCCTGACGATAAAATTCTGAACCTGCTACAACGTAAGGTGGTTTGTGGTCGACAGATATTCCCTTTTCATCAACATTATATATCAAGTGTGGTTTATGTAATAAGTCATGTTTAATCAATGTATCTTTCAAGTTAATAAAGTACTCTGCTACAATTTCTTTTGATGCCGTCTTTGCTCTTACATGTTCTAATCCCCTGGGTTTTAGAACTTTCAACTCTGGCCAGCGTTTCAGGAAACCTCTCATCCATTTCATTGTAAAAGGTATATCTGCTGAACGTTTTCCAAGGTGAATAGCATAATCACTTGCAATGTCCACACATTCTTGCCTTGTGTATCCATATCCATATGGTGCCGTGGTCTTGAAATGCTTTACTAGGGTGGCCTCTTTATAACAATTTAAAACTGGAGTTTTTCCAAAATACTGCTGTATCCGCATTTACTTTTCCAAGTACTCTGTCTCTTAAGGTAGTGTCTGGTATATTGCATATAATGGAAGCTTTTCTGACGGACAAGTTTTCTTCTTTTACTAATCTGAATACTTTTATTATCCTGTGAGGTGAGTACAGCCTGTACTTGTGCTTCATAGGTATTGGATTTAGCTGCAAAAAGAGTAAAATTATCTTCTAATGCTTTTTTCCCTAATTTTTCTTGTTGAATTATTTTTAATATGTTTTAGTCTGTAATCATCATTTTCAATGCAGATATAATATTCTAAAAAGAATAAAAGAGAATGAAGTCCATGTAACTAGGTTATATGCCTTAATTTTATTCATTCTAAAATATTAGTTCACTATCATGTTATCAACTTGTCAACAATTTTGTTTCTTTGCATATAAGACATCTGGGTGTAAAAACTAACAATTTCAAAATAATGCCCGTAAAATTTTATGAATGTACCATACCATTGGGCCCTGGACATTATTCATAGTTTGAGAGGAGTGGTGAAAAAAGTATTGCCAAAAAACAATATTTTGCGTGTAAAAATTCCATGAAAATGTGTGAAATAAAGGGAATAAGAAAAATTGAACATTTTTCCAACTGTATTGAAAATGTTATTGCAAAATTACATGTTTATGCCGCATCTTTTGCCGGTATCAGGAATCGAACGTAGAAATCGTAGTACAGCGTTTCCTACGGTCAGCGCATGCAAAAAGTGAAATCTTGCGTAGAACGTGACGAAAACAAAAACATAACGACCCAAGGACTATAACCATTCGGTTTAACCAATCAGAAGTTGTGTTACTTTCAAATTTTGAAAATTGTGGAGAATAAGACTAAGAACGTTCTTAAGATTGGTTGGTGAATACGGACCCAGGTCACTGAAGATCATTTGGTTTAGTTACTGGCTGTGGTTTTGAAGGTCATGAGTTCGGTTCCAACTTTGGTCATATCCCTATGGTTTGTTCGTTTCTACGACCCCTTTAAAAAAAAGATAAAAATCTAGTTTAATAAGGCCCCTTTAAGGTTTTCGAATTTAAAAATGATGCTTTATATACATGTAGAAGGGCGAATTGCATATTCTTTGGAGACAGACTTTGATCTAACTGTCCTGGAAAGCACATGGAGTTAATCCAATCGCATTCTTGCAAGGTCAAGGAAACCTTGAAGTTGTTGTACATTGTCCCTGATATAAAAAGGAACTTAAATTTATCAGTTACAACCGAACAATGATTAACTTTATTGTCATAAAAATGAATATTAAATGAAGTGTTTATTTCGTTCAGTGTTACAGGCAAAATGTTTGACGCCAGAAATGCATAGACTTATAATAGTGTGACGAATGAGATACGTTCATTGACGTGCTCTTCCTCTTACGGTATTAGACTTAGCTGTTTCTATTTATAGTTGTACCATACACTATATGAAACGAATTTTGTGTGGAAAAAAAGGTTCAACGAAATGCAAGTAAAATGAAAATCTCCTGTTATATGTTATTGATATGCTACTTCAAAATATAATTCAGATTGAATGTACTTGCTAAAAAAATAATTTCAAAGATAAGATGAATTATTATTTATGGACAAATACGCTGCATTCAGTGATAATGCATGACAAGTTTACCTTGTGTTTACCTTGTGCAAAGTAAAATAACGACACATTCAAATACTCACAGTAACTGTGTATGGTTATCGCTTCTCGGCCTTTTGGCTAAGATCAAAGTGTAGTATCTGTTCTTATCAGCTTAATATCTGATACGTCCTCCATAGGGGGAACTCGATATTAAACTGATTTTTGGACTTGGGTGAGATGTCAGGGGCTTGCCCCGCTCTCGCCACGGGTCGGCCCGGTATTGCAGTACCTCCGGGAGTGGCCCACCTTCCTCCTTGGGGAGAAGAAACAAACAAACTTATCTAACATCTTAACGGTAAATCCTGCTTCAAGCTATATCTTAGTTGACCATATCTAGAAACAGTGGATTACTCGCAGCCCCAGCTTAGAACTTGGGAAACCCAGGACATACGAGAATTTGTGTGCTGTCGACGTGATATGACTAAAATAATGTTGAAAGCGGCGTAAAACACCATATTGATGAAGGATCTTACATAAGACTTAGTGTTTATGTTTTATCATTTTTATCAAAGTATAATGAGTTGACTAAAATTACATTACGCGAGCCTTGGCGAGCGTCATATACGCTCGTACATTCTAGAATCTCGTTTCTACTAAACAACTCCCCATAAAATCTAGTTTAGTAAGGCCCCTTTAGGGTTTTGAATTAAAAAAAAAAACAAAAAAAAAAACGCTTTATATCTAAGTTGGAAGTGCATATTCTAACGGTCCTGAAAAGCACATTGAGTTAATCCTTTCGCTGTCTTGCAACGAGTAAAACGAAGTTTGTGTAAATAAAAGGTTAGATGAAATGCGATTAAAATGATACTTTCTTGTTCTCTTGTATTTTCATGCTATTTCATACAATAATTCAGATTGAATCAACGGTGCCTACTTATATAGGGGCATCATCTACTCCCCGAAGTCTGTCTGTCTGTGGGAAGTTGCGTCGGTCGTTCCGTTTATCTTCCTTCCTTCCTTCCTTCAGTCCTATAGTCTGTCCGTCCGTCTGTCCTGCCGTGCTGTCTATCTTTCTGCCCCTCCTCTTTCTATCTCTTGCTCTTTGTCTCTCTCTCTCTCTCTCTGTCTCTCTCTCTCTCTCTCTCTCTGCTTGAAAATATTTAGAAAATATTTAGAATCACAAACCTTAATCTTCAACCCAGCAGTATCTTTAAAACTTCTACCAGAACCTCAAACTAGATTCGCAGTCTGATTACAAACTTACATCTGTGTAACGGTACATTAAATTTGCTTCTGGTTAGCCAATAAAAACCAGGACCCCGCCACAGGAGGCTTATCAGTCTTCGAAGCAGTCTACATCAAGGCATTGGCATTAGAGTCCTCTGTGTGCGAACACGATGTTAGGCCAGATCATCTTGCTGTCACTGGGTTTCACCCTCGTCCTCGGGGACTTGAGGTCAGATATTGAGGCTCTTCAGGAAAAAGTGGCCAGGTGAGTTAGAGTTGTTTTTTAACCCTTAAGTATTAACCCTTATCCTGCTAAAAGTAGTTAAATAAAACTTTGAAGCCGATAGTTGAAACCCGAATAATGTTATTTCAAACTGACCTTTTGGAGAAAAATATGTCGTTATCGGACAGTGAAGATCGGAGATCAGACTGCACGATCTGTGCAGTCTGATCTTGATCTACACTGTCCGCAAAAGGTCAGTGAGTTGCACTTAGCAGCTTAAGGGTCAAACTAACTTAAGCAAAACTTTCAAGCCGATAGTTAAAGCACATATTGTTGTTATTTATGAGTTAATTCTGAGGAAACATATATCGGACAGTGTAGATCCAAGATCAGACTGCACGTTCTGTCAGTGAGTCGCCCTAAGCAGCCTAAGGCTTAAAAACATCAGGTTTATAAGCGATACTTAATACACTTTTGCGGATGGTGTTGATCAAAATCAAACTGCCGAACATGTGCAGTCTGATCTTGAATCTAAACTGTTCGATACGGGTCTTAAGCGAGACTTAACCGTTAGACTGTTAAGCGCGACTCACTGACTTTTAGAGGACGATGTAGATTAAGATCAGGTTAACAGGAGGTGCAGTCTGACCTTGGATCTACACTGTCCGACTAGGAGATAGTTTTCCTCAGAAATAATTCTACACTATCCGACAGAGAGATATTTTTCGCCAAAAATACCTTTGAAATAACGAGAATTGTGTTTTTACTACTCGCTTGTTTCATCTTATTTATTTAGCAGGTTAAGGGTTAATACGCTTTTGCGGACAGTATAGTTCAAGATCAGACTGCACAGAACGTGCAGTCTGATCTTGGAACTATACTGTCCGCCACGGACGTATCTGATTCGCGACCTGGTGGTGGCGGGTTCCATAACCGGTTAAGGCAAACATTCTTCCCGGCGATGTCTCGCCTCTTACCTCGAAGAATCTCAAATTATTTTATTTGGTAAAAGCTATAAAAAATGGGGTTTTTTGCCGTTTTCAACATGATTTCAGTCATAGTACCGCGATAGGTTAGTCAGTTATGTCTTGGGTTTCGCTAGTAATAGGTTTGGACTGAAATATTTTTCCAATGGGACACTTCCGAGAAAAAAAATTCCAGCGCTTCGAGTAAGGATCGAACCAGAAGCCTCTAGGTTGCGAATCCTTAATCCAAGGTCAAGATCAAACTGCACAGAACGTGAAGTATTCGCCATTTTGTGACATGATCAAGCCCAGGTAACTTGAACTCTTTACCAAACAGCAAAATTTAATATATCTCCAAATTCAAAGATTTTTGCAGGCGACAAAATAGATGTGACTCAAAAGTTAAAATTTGTTTTTGGGAGAGTAGAAAGCATTGTGGGAATGGGAGAAACTGCTATTTACCAGCATTTTCTTCTTCTCAAACAACGTTAAAACTCGGGATTGTGTGGTAAAGGGATTTATAGTTTGACTGTTTTTTCTTTTAATTTGAAAAAAGAAAAAAAATCTGTTTCATTAATTAAACGCTCAAAAGATTTAGAGCGACTCGGAATTCTTTTGCGAACGATGTAGATCAAGATCAGACTGCACAGAACCTGAAATCTGATGCTGATCTTCACCGTCCGATACATATACAGTACATATAATTAGGGACTTATTATTTGCATAGAATCTTTGTTTCAACAAATTGAAAAAGGACATAGCTTCCATTTATCGGATTAAGAGTTCAAATCTTGAGTGTCATAGGCAAAAACAGAAGCTTTTGCGGATGGCATGTATCATGATCAGACTGCACAGAACGTGCACAGAACGCGCAGCCTGATCTTGGATCAATACCTGGTCCGCTTGTTTAACTCTGTACCACACCATCCCGACTTTTAACGACCCTAAGGAAAAAGCCTTTTGAAAACATTGTGGGAAAAAGAGAAAATGCTGGTAACCAGCATTTTCTCTTTTTCCCACAATGTTTTCCACCCTTTCCAAATCAAATTTCAATTTTTGAGCCACATTTATTTTGTGGTCTGCAAATGCTCTGAATTTGGACACATCCGAAATTCTATCGAGTGGTACAGAGTTAATCCAGCCTATCAGCTGGGTTTCAGTATATTGTATTTTGTTAAGCCTTCGTAAAGCGGGTGAGTTTATGATAATCAGCCATGCTCTGTGGGAAAAAAAGGCTTAAACGCATCTGTAAAAGATATCGACCAAGGTCAGCCTGCGCAGTCCGCGCAGGCTGACCTGTGTCGAAACCTTTTGCTACTGGTCAATTTTCCACATGCCCAAGGACCGTGCTACCTTAGGATTCAGCCGGTTGTTCGACAAAATGGATTTTATGGATCCATAATTATGTGAGGACTTGCTTGGTACAATGCATCTCAAGGATGCATTAAACCCCCTTTTGCCGGAGCAGGACTCATACATTTGGGGCTGAAAGATCATTCTGGGTCCGTATTCACCGTCCATTCTTAAGAATGTTCTTAGACGTATTCTTCAAGATTTTCCGAATTTGAAAGTAATACAACTTCTGATTGGCTAAACCAAATGGTTTAGCCAATCAGACAGTGTGTTACTTTCAGATTTGGAAAATTTTGGAGAACAAGACCAAGAATGTTCTTAAGAATGGTTGGTGAATACGGCCACTGAAGGGTTGCGAGTTAAAAATTTACCAAACGACAATTTTGTTCGACTCGTTCAAATCCATAGCATTTGCAGACGACAAGAACATGCGGCTAAAATAGTGGTGACCGTCTTTGCAAGGGTAGAAAATATTGTGGAAAAAACGATAAATTGCAGGTTACTAGCATGTTCTCCTTTTTCTATAATGTTTTCCATGTCCGATACCTCTTCTTCAAGTAACTTAAAACTCGAGATTGTGTAGTTTAGGGTAAAAATAGTAAAAATAAATTTCTAGGGTTTGTTTTATATATGGAAGCAGCCAGTGGCTGCGCAAGTTAGTGGAGATTAGTCCCGTTTTAAAACCATAGTCATTGTCGGAAAAGTGGATGTATTATGTTAACATTTATCCTGCTGAAAAAAAGAAATGAAATTTTCAAACCATTAGTATAAACCCGTATTTCCCTATTTCAAACGAATTTTTGGAGGAAATATATGTCCTTATCGGACAGTGTAGATCAAAGATCAGACTGCACGTTCTGTGCAGTTTGATCTTGATCTACGCTGTCCGCAAGATGTCAGTGAGTCGCGATTAGCAGCCTAAGGGTTAACCTTTGGCCTGCTAAATAAATGAAATAAAACTTTCCGTCCGAAACTGAAAACCCAAACGCTGTTATTTCAAAGGTACATTTTGGGGAAAAATATCTCTGTATAGGATAGTATAGATCCAAGATCAAACTGCACGTTCTGTGCAGTCTGATCATGATCTAAACTGTCCGCTAAAGGTCAGTGAGTCGCGATTAGCAGCCTAAGGCTTAAAGATTTCTCCATGAAACGTTTTCAACTAGAGAGACAAAGAAAGAGAGCAAGGGAAATAGAGGGACAGACGGACGGACGGAGGGACGTACAGACAGACAGAGCGAGACGGACATAAGAAACAGAGACAGAGAGAGACGGATGAACAGACAGACAGACAGAGACAGCGAGTTTTAAAAGTAATCATAGTACCATATTATCTTTATGACAGGGAGAGAGCCGAAATAGAAATCTGGAAACAAAAACTTGACGTGATTCAAAATATCATCAAAGAGGAGAAAGAGGAGTGTAAGTTTATCCCAACTTTTGTTTTTGGTTTGGTTTGGTTTGTATTGGATTTAACGCCATTTTAACAGCTCAGGTCATATCATGGCGGTCAGTGACGCACCCATGTGTTCCGCTGGCTTTCTCACACCAATACTTACACAACATTCTTTCCAAAACCACTGACTACTTTCCTCACATGCATCAGAGGTAAGAGTCGAAAGATCGCTGGAAAGGAAGTTTGCCTCAACCGGGTATCGAACTCGCAACCACCAGGTCACGAGTCAGATACGCTAACCACTAGCTACACTGGGCGGGCTCTTAACTTTTGTGTGTATGCGGATGATTAATGAACGAACGAACGAACGAATCTATCCATATATCCGTTTGTTCGGCGGTCCGCTCGTCTTTCCGTCGATTCAACCACCAACCCACCGACCTAGCCCACCAACCCGCTCACCCAATTCATTCATTCATTCATTCATCCAGCCATGAGAGAGGAATGAATCCTGCCGCAATGATTATCACCACTCCTCGGAAAGAAATTGGCCGAGCTGGTCAATTTCGGCGATGGTTACGTGGAAAAGCAGCCAGTGGCTTCGGAAGAATATTGTGCAAAATACGGTTAACATAAACTCAAGGAAAGCATCAATAGGTGCTCTGGCCGCCGCGATATAACTGAAACAATGTGGAAAAAAGGCATAAAATACCGTACAATCAATCAACAATGCTTTCGATTTGGACCCGTCAAAAGTTTTGCCGTCTGACAGAGTTAGTTACTGCCAGAAAACAGTCAGACACGATGTCGACTTCACCGTTCTTCCGTTACAAAGCACAGGTCCACGTGACCGCGGACCATCAGGTCTGTTTTTCCGCTTCGTTAAAATCTGGCAATGTCTTATCTTAAACTGTTTTAATTCAATCAGTGAAACAGAGATATCTCGTAATTTGAACATGGTAGTTCTAACGTTATCTACATCATTCTTAACAAAGAAATGACCTTAGATCTAGAAGAATTTAGTTCTTTACCAAACGACAAAACTTTGGACTCGTCCAAATTCCAAAGCATTTTGCAGACGTACAAATTAAATGAGGTTTAAATGATGGACTCTGTGAGTAAAATAGCAGGAAACATCGTAGGAAAATGAGAAAAAAACTGCTGGTTACCAGGATTTGCACCTTTTCTCACAATGTTTTCCAAAGCATTCTTCTTCGGGGTCGTTGAAACTCGGGAATGTGTGGTAAGAGGTTAACCCTTATCCTGCTGAATAAAAGAAATGAAACTTTCAAACCGATAGTATAAGCCCAAAACTTTCCTGTTTCAAAGGGATTTTTGAAGTGAAGACTCTCTTTATCGGACAGTGTAGATCAAAGATCAGACTGCACGTTCTGTGCAGTCTGATCTTGATCTACGCTGTCCGCAAACGGTCAGTGAGTCGCGAGAAGCAGCCTAAGGGTTAAACGATTCGAATCTGAGAAGCGTCAGCTCAAAGCTTTCACAATTCTCATCATATCTACTGTAGATTCATCTCTTTTTATCTTTTTTTTTCTGTCTATCTCAGATTTAACTACTCTGCTGCCAATTTACCCTTTTCAAGCGCCATAGCCGAAAACACGGGCTTTTGCGGACAGCATAGATCAAGATCAGACTGCACAGAACGTGCAGTCTGATCTTGGATCTATGTTGTCCGCTTTTTTTTCTTTAAGCCTTTTAAATAAAATTCTTCATGACTTTCTGTGGATTTTTTTTTCAGTAGTCGAAATAGCTTGTATTTATATATTTGGCAGTCAGTCTTACAAAATTTGGCTTTTAATTGGGTGGAGAAATAGATTTCCGCTGCAATAAAAGACGTTTTTGGTCATTGTTGAACTCTCATCCTGCTGAATACCTTAAATGAAACTTTCAAGCGGATGGTAAAAACCAAAATGTTGGTATTTCAAAGTTAATGGGGTTGGGTAGATATCTCCTCATCGGACAGTGTAGATTCAAGATCAGACTGCACGTTCTGTGCAGTCTGATCTTGATCTACACTGTCCGCAAAAGGTCAGTGAGTCGCGCTTTGCAGCCTTAGAGTTAATATCATGTAGCGGGCGGGTGGTGTAGATCTAAGATCATACTGCAAGTTCTTTGCAATTTGATCTTGATCTACATCGCATGCAGATGCTTTCTTAGTCGACACTGAGAATGAAATAAGAACATTGCGTTTTCATCGTAATGGCGCCGTGTTAATCAAACACAAAAAAGTACTAATATCCAGCCTTCCGTTTTAAGATTTTCTCTTTTTAGAACAACATAATTTTATGCTGCATACTTCATATATTTATTTATTTATTTATTTACTTATTTATTTACTTATTTATTTGTCTGTTTTTCTTAACTAGTTTGCACTTTAGAGAGGCTTGGAACGTTGGATTCTGTGGTAAAGGGTTAAACAAATACATAAAACTTGTGGGGAAAAAAAAAAGTTTACCTGCATTTTCAGTAAACCGCCGGAAGAGACATGGCGTTATGTATGCAGTTCCTGTTGGTCCGCCAGGTAACCCAGGTGAGTTTATGTCCCTGCATTGAATCGAACTTAGTACCGATGTGTTTTAAATTTTTCTGTTTTTAAATTTTACTAAATGCAAAAGACTTAAGCTGTCCGTTTCGTCTATTAACCCTAAGGGTGCTTAGCGCGACTCAAAGACCTTTGGCGGACACTGTAGATCAAGATCAGACTGCACGTTTTGTCCATTTAAATCTTGATTTACATGGTCCGCAAAAGAGCCCTGAGTCGCACATAGCAGCCTAAGGGTTAAGTCCATTAACTGAGTTAAGTCTGTTTAGTTTGGTGAGTTGAATCTGAAATGTCATGTCACTTGAGGATTTGAGAATCTCTTAACCTGCTAAATAAGTAAAATGAAACTTTCAAACCGTTAGTAAAAAAAAACGAATTTTGCTATTTCAAAGGTATATTTTGGGGAAAAATATCTCCCTATCGCACAGTGTAGATCCAAGATCAGACTGCACGTTCTGTGCAGTCTCATCTTGATCTACACTGTCCGCAAAAGGTCTTTCAGTCGCAGCCTAAGGGTTGATGCGAGTGAAACGTGTATCATATAAACAAACTCAACTTAAATCAGAAACTGAATCTATTAGTGGATTTAAGCAAAATAAGGAACTTGTGTTTTTTCCGAGAAACTGGGATCAGAATTTGAATAAAGTTCGTCTCTATAACTGACCCATGCTCTGTGAAAAGGGGGCTTAATACATATGCGAAAAGTATCGACCCAGGTCAGCCTGCGCAGTCCGCGCAGGCTGACCTGGGCCGAGACTTTTCGCTATTGGTCAATTTTCTGTATGTCCAAGGAACAGTCTACCTCATGATTCAGTCGGCTGTCGAGAAAAGTGGCTACTATGGATTCATAATTATATAATGGCTTCATTGGTACAATGCATCACGGAGATGTATTAAGTCCCTTTTTGTCAGATCATGGCTGAAATAAATTCTTTGTGAAATCAAAGTAATGGGAATGATGAACAAAGGGCTCAGACTTTAAAGCACCAATAGCTGCCAAAAGCAAACAAAGATATATTATGTGCATTTGAATTCAAGGCATACCTTTTAAAAGTGTGGAAATCATTGTGAAGCTGACAATTAATTTCGTTATCTTAAGGTCGGTCCAAGCGTTCGTCGCTGGCAGAAAAATGAACCAGGTAAAAAATAAGCAAAAGAAAGAGCGACCTGGCAACTTTTGACCCACTTTTGCAATTCATTTTTTCAGCCACCGACTAACCCTTGGACCGACTGTACAATAACAGACGGTTACTCTCACATATATCTCCATGCTTTTGAAAGGTATTATTTAAATTTAAATGCATTTTAAGGCCCGCCATGTTTACTTTTGGCAGCTATTGTGCCTTTAAGATATGCAATCTTGTGACGTCATTAATATGGTTTGCAGGGTTAGCTGGCGTGTCAGGAAAGAGCGGCAAACCAGGACCACGGGGTGTACAGGGAGAAAAGGGATTGCCCGGCAAGCCAGGTATAATGGGCCCACCTGGAGCCTATGGGCCCTTCGGGGAGGAAGGTGAACAAGGTGTAGAAGGACCCCCGGGAATACCGGGCATACCCGGACCACCCGGATTACCAGGTAAGTACCCTTGGCACCTGACAATGGCGTCGTGTCCTCTGACCCTAAAGCTAATTTTAACTCTTAACCTGCTAAATAAAAACTTTCAAAGCGGTAGCATAAAACCAAATTTTCCTATTTTAAAGGTACTTCCGAGGAAAGATTTCTCCTTATCGGACAGTGTAGATCAAAGATCAGACTGCACGTTCTGTGCAGTCTGATCTTGATCTACGCTGTCCGCAAAAGTTCAGTCAGTCGCGCTTAGTAGCCGAAGGGTTAACTCTTAGCCTGCTAAATAACTTGAATGAAACTTTCAAACCGATGGTCAATAGCAAAATTTTGCTATTTCAAAGTTACTAGGGTTGGGGAAATATTTGCCTATCGGACAGTGTAGATCAAAGATCAGACTGCACGTTCTGTGCAGTCTGATCTTGATCTACACTGTCCGCAAAAGGTCGGTGAGCTGCGCTTAGCAGCTTTAAGATTAAAAATCAGACTGCACAGAACGTGCAGTCGGATCTTGGATCTACACAGTCCGTTTAGATGGATTTTTTTCGGCGTGGCTGAATGCGCTGGCTTTTGACCTATTTCTTGGTACTAATAAAGAATGAATAGATGGTATTTTGCGATTGGTCAAAAAAAAATATGCACATGCTTAGTCGGCGGGCCCTTGCTGGCATATTTGCTCAAACATTTATGAAACCACTATTAACAAGCGTTGCTACCGCTAATCGATATCCCTGGGGGGGCCTTGATTCATACCATAGCACTACAGTGTAGTAGAGCATGATTCTTTTCTTGTGCTATTTGGAAATTCAATACTTTTATAAGCGTTACCCAATAACCCAATACTACTTTTCAACAAAATATTTTAAAACAGTGAGGAAAAAGAGGCAACTGCTCGTGGGTTTACTTTTCACTACTTTTACTTCATACTGAGCCTCAAAAGAGTTTCAATATTCATATTCCAGTATCTCTTACGCCGTCTATCTTTTTTTAAAGATAGTTCCTGCTTTTAAATGTAGAAAACAGAATTGCAATAGCAATGCATGGAATTTTCAATTGGCCCGAGATGTTTATTGAATTCATTTAGTAACGTAGTGGAAACAAAGTACGGAATAGGTCGTGGATAATTGCCGAGGACTGCCGAGAACTGCCGAGGACTACCGAGGACTGCCGAGGACTGCCGACCTAAATTATAAATGAGCCGGGCTCTGGCAAAAAGGGATTCAATGCATCTCCGTAATGCATCGTACCAAACATAGTTATAGTGATGGATGAATAAAATTATTTTGCCTGATAAGCGACTGAATCATGAGGTAGGCTGATACTTGGACAGGAAGAAATTTGGCCAACAGCAAAAGGTTTCCACCAGGTCAGCCCGCGCACTGGGTTGATACTTTTTGCAAATGCTTAAAACCCCCTTTTAGCAAAGCATGGCTCAAATACATAATAGATACGCCAAGTGCTTTGATTTCAGCCGCGCTCTGTGCAAAGGGGGCTTAATGCATCTGCCAAAAGTACCGACCCAGGCCAGCCTGCGCAGTCCGCGCAGGCTGACCTGGGCCGAAACTTTTCGCTATTGGTCAATTTGCGGTATGTCAAAGGACCAGAGTACCTCATAAATCAGTCGGTTGTTATTCAAAATGGATTTTATTGGTCCATACATATGTGTTGACTTGCTCGTTATCATGGATTACGGAGATGCAATAAGCCTCCTTTTGCCAGAGCACGGCTCATTTATTAAAGCTTCTTTCCCATTATCTGTAAATCAAATCTTTTCTTACAGGCCTCACCGGAGAAATGGGCGAAGAGGGGGATCCCGGCATTGACGGAGAAGACGGAGCCCCGGGACCTGAGGGACCAGAGGGAAAAGAGGGTCCTCAAGGCTTGCCCGGTCTACAAGGCCTAAAAGGTGACAAAGGACTTGTCGGTGCCCCTGGTGAAGTAGGGCCACCCGGTGACCAGGGCCTGCCTGGTTTGCAAGGATTTCCTGGAGTTCGGGGACTCAAAGGAGAAGAAGGCGAACAAGGTCCGCCGGGGCTACCTGGATTACCCGGCACCAATGGAACAAAAGGAAATCAGGGTTTTCGGGGAACTTCCGGACTACAGGGAGCCCCCGGTAGGTTAGTCGCGTACAATTACATGGTTGCCGCCCCAGCCTATTACTATGCCCCCCGAAGATACGTTGCAGCTCCCCAAAGCAAATATGCCCCTGCCCGACCCATGAAGGGTTAAAGGAACTTTCTCTTATTACGTTGACACTTAAAAAAAGTCTCTGCCGATTCTACAAATATACTGTACTTTTAAAAGGCTTTTTTTTTTCTTTTTTTTCAATCCCATGCTCTTACTTCTCTTCATACCATGGCCTTTCAATGTCTTACCCTTTACCAAACAATCTCGAGTTTTAACGACTCTGAAAAAAGGCCATTTGAAAATATTGTGGGAGAACGGCGAAATGCTGTTATTCAGCATTTTTTTCTTTTCCCACAATATATTCTATCATTTCATAAAAAAAAAAATCTCATCATTTGAGCCACATTATTTAATGTCTTGTCTGCAAATGCTTTAAATTTGGACCAGTCTAAAATTTTGTCTGATAGTAAAGAGTTAAACCCATTCGGAACAACTCGGTCAATTCTTCGAATCAATTTCTTTACGACTGAGCGAGGTGTTCCGAATATTTGAACCCTGAGCAAAATGGTTGTACAGAAAACATCGGTAAAACTGATCCTTTTGTCTCGCTGTTTCTGAATTCTTGAGACATTTATCTAAATGAACTTCTTTTGATTTTTTTCATTAACCGCTGAATGAAAGACAAGCTCACAATGTAAAATGAAAACAACGATATTATTAAAGGAATCTGTGTACAGTATTAATCTTAAATTTTTCTTTTTCTTTTTGTTATATAACTGACACTCATAGTACACGCCCATTTTTTGAAGTTTACTCTTTCCAAACAGAAAGGAAAGAATTAAACTCTTCCAAATTGAAAGCATCTGCAGACAAAAAAAAAAAAAAAAAAATCGACATTGGTACAAATTAACTTATTTTCTCTGATGAGGTGGAAAACATTTTGGGAAAAGGAGAAAATGCTGGTTACCAGCATTTTCTCCTTTTCCCATAATGTTTTTTAAAACCCCTCTTCTTCAAGGTCGTAAAAAGTAGGAATTGTGTTATAAAGCGTGCGGACTTGACCAACTGACAATGGACAAATATTGTGACAAATCGAGAAAGTGTCCATCATGTCCATTTTTAAATCTGCTACAATATTTCCTGCAATTAGGATCCACATCCGCCTATTTATTCTAAATATCATTCCAATTCTAAGTTATAAGACTAGCCATCCTGATCGGTCGAGGCATTCTGTCTGGACCAAACATTAGATGGGGAGGCTTGAAATTTTGATTAAGAATTGAAGTTAAAAAGATTGGACTGCGCAGGCTGACCTGATTCGATACTTTTTGCAGATGCATTAAGCCCCTTTTTTACAGACCATGGCTTAACTGTATTTGTCTATTGTTCTGCAATAATGGGTGTACCGTTAACTGACGGTATCGGAAATAATAAAGAAAAAACCTCGGTAATTTCTAGTTAGTGCTTTGTTGGACCGAACTATGGGGTTGACCGAACTATGGGGTTGAACCACAAAGTTCGCACGAACTTTGGGGTTGAAAATTTTCAACCCCATAGTTCGGTCGGATACCCCAGGTTATGCACCATCGGACCGAACTTTGGGGTTGAACACCATAGTTCGTACGAACTTTGGGGTTCAACCCCATAGTTCGGTCAACCCCAAGCTTAACGCTTTATCTGCACGCATGAAACAATTAGCAGTATTTGTTTAGATTTTCTAAAAAAAGAAACTTGCGAAAAGAAATCTAGGCCCGTATTCACCAACCATTCTTGAGATTATTCTTAGTCTTATTCTCCGAGATCTTCATGTTTTGAAAGTAACACTACTTCTGATTGGCTGAACCATTTAGTTTAGCCAGTCAGAAGTTGTCTTACTTTCAAATGTAGAAATTCTGGAGAATAAGACTAAAAACGTTCTTAAGAATGGTTGGTGAATGCGGACCCTGGTTTTAACCCTTTACCAAACAAGCCCTGGTTTTCACGTGTCTGCAGTACAAGTCTTTTGAAAACACTGTGGGAAAAGGAGAAATTGCTCGTAACGAGCAATTTCTCCTTTTCCCACAGTGTTTTCTATCCTTTTTGAGACCTTTCTGCCATTTTCATCAAATTTAAAATTGTCGTCTGCAAACTCTTTCAAATTGGACCAGTCCAAAATTTGTTGTTTGGGAAAGGGTTAAGCCCCTTTACAACACAACAACCGCCGCTAAAAGCACTGTCCGGAGTAATGAACAACTAACCATACAATATGCCAATACAACCGATTTTAATCCTTAGGACGCTAAGCGCGACTCAATGACCTTTGTGCGGAAAGTTTCGATCAAGATCAAACTGCACAGAACTAGCAGTCCGATCTTGGATCTACACTGTCCGATAAGGAGACATGTTTCCACAAAAAAAAAAAGAAGAAAAAAAAACCTTCAAAATAGCAAAATTTCGGTTTTTCCTATCGGCTTCAAAGTTACATTTGAGCCATGCTCTGTGAAAAAGGGGCTTGATTAATGTAGCTTAGAAATGCTTGTTTAAAACCAAGAATCTGTGATAAACTACAAAAAGGAAAATACTTAGAGTAAAGGAAAGTGTCTGACAGTTGAAAAAAAAAAAAACATCGTGGAAAAAGAAGCAATTGCTTATTGCAATGTGTCAACTTAATGTGCGTTACGGTCGTTTTATGCGTTCAGTAGTAATTAGTCAATTAATTACTCGATTGAAACAAAATTATAGAAAGATAGATAGATATTTTATTGAAGTAACGTAAACTATACATAGTTTCTAGTTACACAATATGAAAATAATACAGTTTATACAAAACTATTAAAAAAAAAAACTGAAATAGAGAAAAGCAAAACCGAAAAAACCCAGGCTGGCAATGTGGCAAAACGACAAATTACTCGAATTACAAGAATTTTGCCCTGTGCCATAATGATTACAAAAGTGACCTGTTGCAAAGGTCAGAATGAAGCTGCTTTGACGAAAGCATAGGTCTTTCATATCACTCGACAGCTACATGTGACCCACGCTCTGTCAAAAGGAGGTTTATTGCATCCCCGTGATCCATTATACCTAGCACGTAATCAAACAATTATGGATCCATAATACCCCCTTTTGTGTAATAACAGGCTGAATCCCGGGACAGAATGGTTCTTGGACATGCAGAAAATTGATCAGCTGTAAAGTGTTTCGACCCAGGTCAGCCTACCCGGACTGCACAGGCCCATATGGGTCTCTACTTTTTTTTGAAGATGCATTAAGCCTCCTTTTCACAGAGCATGGCTCACGTTTTTAACCATGCTTAAATTCGTTGGTGAGATAAGTTCGCGATGACTTGAATTCGCGAATTTCATAACCGTCGTTAAGTTCACGAAATTAAATTTCGCGAAACAGATGCTACATTTACAGCAAGCAAGCAAGAACAAGGAACTATTTCATGCAGAGAGTGGTGGTTCTGGGCATTTTTTCTATCAGAAAATAATGTTTTCTGTGAAAAATTCTAAGTTTTTTCTTGATTTAGAAAGCTGAGAAAACTTCCACTAATTCTCAGTATTTTGAATGAGGACTAAATTGTAAATAACCTAATAAACACAGACACATCCTCTCTTAACCCTTTCCCAAACAACAAATTTTGGACTGGTCCAAATTGAAAGAGTTTGCAGACGACAATTTTAAATTTGATGAAAATGGCAGAAAGTTATCAAAAAGGGTAGAAAACACTGTAGGAAAAGGAGAAATTGCTCGTTACGAGCAATTTCTCCTTTTCCCACAGTGTTTTCAAAAGACTTGTACTGCAGACACGTGAAAACCAGGGCTTGTTTGGGAAAGGGTTAAACCTTAAACCTTTACCAGACGACAAAATTATAGGCTTGTCCAAATTGAAAGCAGTGGCAGACGACAATTTCAATGTAACCGAAATGGTGCAATCTGTTTTTGATACGGTAGAAAACATTGTGGGAAAAGGAGAAAATGCTGGTTACCAGCATTTTCTCCTTTTCCCACAATGTTTTCCACAAGCTTCTTTCCCTGGGTCGTTAAAAGTCGGGATTGTGTGGTAAAGAGGTAAACTGCTGAGTAAGTTAACCCTTAAAGCGCCGAATAAACCCACCGGTCATTTTCATTCTACAATAAAACCAATATAATTGCAAATTCATGGCTACCTTTTGCCTGTAGTGTTTTAACATAGCGGACAGTGTAGATCAAAGATCAGGCTGCACGTTTTGTGCAGCCTGATCTTGATCTACACTGGCCTAAAAGGCAACTATATTAGTAAAAGGCGCTTTAAGGGTTAATGAAACTTTCAAGCCGATGGTGAAAGCCCAACTTTTGCTATTTCAAAGGTATTTTATGGAGGAAAAATATCTCCTTGTCGGACAGTGTAGATCCAAGATCATACTACACGTTATGTTCAGTCTGATCTTAATTAACACTGTCTGCAAAAGGCAAGTGAGTCACGCTTAGCAGCCTAAGGGTTAATATAGGTTTATAAAAGGGTTATATAATTTATGGGTTAATAAAGGATTAACATTGGAGACAAAAAATGTGCATAGATAAGGGGAGTAACCGACAGGAAACAGACAGGAGGACGGACAAACACGGAAGTTATTTATAGACAGATATATAGACAGACAAACTGAACAGAGACATACAACCAATTCGAAGAGAGAGACAGCGAGAGAGATAGACAGCGAGACAGAGGAAGAGAGACAGAGGCAGAGAGAAGCATAGAGAGAGAGGCGGATTAACTCATTCCTACCTGAAACACTTCCGCCGCAGTTAATACAGGGCTGAAAAATTTGGACAATTAACATAAATTGATAGCATAAATTAATTCAGATACATGAATAACATGAAATAAATGTGGTAAAAGAAGGAACCGATCGTACTTAGTAATATGTTCTTTTACCGCACTGTTTTTTAAACATTCTACATTCAGAGAAAAAAAGTACCTGCTTGTGGTAGTGCGTTGGGAGGGAAGTTGGAAGGGAGACAAAGAAGGATTGGAAAAATGTTAAACCATAGGCTGCTAAGCGCGACTCAAGGACTCTTTTGCGGACAGTGTAGATCAAGATCAGACTGCACAGAACGTGCAGTCTGATCTTGATATACACTGTCCGATAAGGAGATATTTTCTCCCCAAAAATACCTTTGGGTTTTTACTTTCGGCTCGAAAATTTCATGTCACGGTTTTAGCTGGTTAAGGGTTAAAATGAGGTCAACAAAGCTCGAATACAGACTTATTGTGTCCAGCAAATCATAGTCTATTAACACAATACGTGTACACTTGAGCCTCGCTCTGGCAAAAGGGGGATTAATGCATCTTCGTGATGCATTATACCAAGCAATTCATTACATAATTGTGGATCCGTAAAAATTATTTTGTCCAACTTCGAATACCGACCGAATCTGGACGTAGAATGGTCCATAGACATACAGAAAAAATTGGCAATAATACAAAGTTTCGATCCAGGTTAGGCAGCGGGGACTACGCAAGCTGACCTTGGTCGATACTTTTTACAAATGCATTTAACCGGCTCATTTTTTTTTTTTTTCTTCTTTTTGTCTCGTAGCAAAGTACTCTGCCTGTAAATAAAGCACTGAACACCCAGTATACAAGTACTTGTTTATTACGCATTTATCGCCCCTTGTAAATGTGTATGAAATTAAGAAACACCACTTCTGCAAGTGCATGTATCACCGTTTGAACACTTGTAGAAGTACACGGAGTTCAACAATAATAACCCAGGTACAAGAACATATGTATAAAGGACTCATACCCTTTGTATAAGAACAAAAATATGAATCACTGATGCCTTTTGAACAAGTACAGGTACATAAAGCATTCCAACCCCTTTTACAAGTACATCTATATAAAACATTCATACGTCTTATACAGCCAAGCCCCCGTAGCTCAGTCGGTAGCGTACAGGACTTGAGAACAGGAGGTCGCTGGTTCGATACCCGACTTGGCCAATTTCTTCCCGAGGATTGATGATAGTCACCGCCGACCATTGTTTCGACGATGGTTATGTGGGAAAGCAGCCAGTGGCTTGTAAAGAATATTGTGCGCAGTACTGGTAAAAGAAACTCCAGGAAAGCATGGGTAAGTGCACGGGCCGCCGTAATATAACTGAAATAATGTTGAAAACGGCGTTAGACACCATACAACCAATCAATCAATACGTCTTATACAAGTGTATATATGTAAAACATTCATTCGTCTTGCACAAGTGTATGTGCATTAAGCATTCATGCCCCTTTTAAAGGTAAGTGTATAAGGCATTTATACACCATGTACAAGTACATGTCTATGAAGCATTTATAACCCTTGTACAGGTACATTTATATGAAATAGTAATACCCCTCTAAAAGCACCTGCATGTAAAGCATCCATACCCGTAAAGCAAGTACATATATACGAAACATTCATACAAGTACATGTACATGAAGCGGTCACACTTCTTGTGCAAGTTCATGTGTTGAAGCATTCATATCCTTCGTACATGAACCTGGCCGGGTAGCTCAGTGGTTAGCGTATCTGACTTGTGACCTAGTGGTTGCGAATTTTTCGCCTCTCACCTCTGTTGCATTTAAGGTTAGTAGTCCGTGGCTTGGAAAGAAATTAATGTCAGTACTTGTGTGAGAAGGCCAGGAAACGCTGGTCTCCGAAATATAATCTAAGCTGTTTAAACGGCATTAAACACCACAACAAACTAACAAATACGAGTATGAAACATTAATACTCTTGTGCAAGGACATTTACATGTATAATGAAACATTGATAACACCCTTGTACAGGTACATTTACGTGTATATAAAGCATCCATACCCCCAAAGCAAGTACATGTATACGAAACATTCATACAAGAACAGGTACATGAAGTAGTCACACTTCTTGTGAAATACACGTATATGAAGCATTCACATCGATCCTTCGTATATGAACCTGGTCGGGTAGCTCACTGGTTAGCGTATCTGGCTTGTGACCTGGCGGTTGCGACAATTTTTGCCTCTCACCTATGTTGCTTGAAAGATTAGTAGTCAGTGGTTTAGAAAGAAAGTTGTGTCAGCACTGGTGTGTATTTAGTATTTTCATCCTACGTTATGCTCTGCTATGCTATGCTATGTTATGTTACGTTGTTATGTTGTGTTATGTTAGATCAATGTCCTAAGGAACACAGATCTCGTGTAAGTGTCTAACTCTTCGCATTTAATTTGTCGTCTACAAATAAGTGGTACTCTGGCAAATGGGAGTTTAATGCATCTCCGTGATGCCTCATGCCAAGCAAGTCACTACATACTTATGGACCCATAAAGTCAAGTTCGTTTAACGGCAGGCTGAATCATTAGGTTGAATGGTCCTTGGACATGCGGAAAATTGACCGATAGCGAAGACTGCGCAGGCTGATCTGGGTCGATACTTTTTACAGATGCATTGAACTCCTTTTTCACAGTGCATGCCTTATATTCTCTTATTATTGATCAGTCTAAAATCTTCTCATCTTGTAAAAGTTAAAAGGGCATTAAACCAGAATGTTGTTCCAGTTGTTTTATTGCCGGGAAAGTGGGGAGAAAAGGAGAGAGTTTATATTTCGTAGGGAAAAAAAAATATATATATATATATAAAGACGTGACTGTTTGCCCTTGCTTGGGGAAAATATGCTGTAAAAAAAACCAAAAATTTCCTCAGTGGGACTCGAACCCATGACGCTCAAAACCATTGTCGGCGACTCTACAGAATAAACTAGGGAGCAACCGATAAATTTCTGTATTATAAGTGCATTTATCAGTCCGCATGCAATACCGTTACAAACTGAATATTTTTTTTTTTAAATTTTGAAATACAATTAAAAAACCAAAAAAATACCTCATGTTTTCTACATGTATATCTATTTATGGTTTACTTCAAAAGCCATCTTTGTACGTGAATGATAAGTAGCAGTCTTTCTGAACGTTTTCCAAAAGCCTACAAAACGAAATGTGGTTTTATACCTCTTTAAGCCAGGTATACTCTATGGCAATGTGTTTAACCAAGTCTATATACAACCTCTTTTGATAGCAAGGTACTTCCATATCTCTTAGCCCTTTGTAGGTTAATTTATTAAGACTATTTTTAACACAGAAAAACGTTCCGTATCAGATAAAAGATCGAATCAAGTGTTACGTTTTGAACAAGAGTACAAATTACTACGCGGTCATATTACCCGATTCTCGAATAATATCCACTAGAAACAAATTACCACGCGGTCAAATTACACAACGCTCGATTTATATCCACATCATGGTAAGTCAAGCGTACCTTAACCCTTAAGCTGCTACGCGCGACTCACTGACCTTTTGCGGACAGTGTAGATCCAAGATCAGACTGCACAGAACGTGCAGTCTGACCTTAGATCTACATTGTCCGATAAGGAGATATTTTTCTCCAAATAATAAGTTTGAAATAACATTATTCGGGTTTTTACTATCGGCTTGAAAATTTTAGTTATTTAGCAGGATAAGGGTAAAAAAAAAAATAACAGCTTCCCCCAACTTCAAACGAGAAAAAAAGGTATAATAATCGAATCAGCGTATAGAATCATTTTTTTCAAGACTACGAACAAATTGCTGGATTGTCTGACAAGAATTTCTATTTAGGTTTTTTTTTTGTTACAACGCCATTTCAAAGTTTTAAGATTCGGTGTTTCTTAGAAACCGACAAAAAATGCTGACGTATTTATACATCATTGTCGCCATCTTGGCAGCATTCAATAACGTTGCTAATTGTGAAATTGATTTAAGTCGAGTTGATTTTATGATACAATTAAAACAGCTGGATGAAAAGATTACAAAATTCAGAAGTGAAAATAATGACTGGATAAAAAGACTGGCTATTCTACAAAATATTATCGAGGAAACAAAGATTGAAAAGGAGGAAGGTGAGAGCATTTATCTGTGTAACATTAATTCTTTTATTGCCACAAGCGAAAACAGGGAGTTTTGCAGATGACATACATCAAGATCAGACGGCACAAAACGTGTAGTATGATCAAGAAATAATCTTCTTTCTATTGTGGTTTATCGTTCAATAAACCACGGTTGTAAGTTATGAGATACAATAAATAATCCACGAGGGCGTAGCCCGAGTGGTTTATTTATTGCGCCGCATAACTCACAACTGTGGTTTATTGAACGATAAACCACGATAGAAAGAAGATTATTTCGATTCTAACTTGACAAACACTTCATACTTAGTATACAAAAAGCGAAGGCGGATTAATTCTTACTTTACATAGAATATAGATTGACGTCGATTTTACCACGCTTCCCTTGCACTGCGGTTATAGAGCCGAATTCTCGTGTTATGCTAGAATATTGGATCTATACCGTCTGTTTGTTTACTCATGCCTTGAAGTCAAAAATCTTTCTAAAACTCAATGGACTATATTTTCTTCTATCGAAAGAGGTTTAGATTATATGAGCCATGTGGGCTTAATGCATCTCCGTGGTTATACCAAGCAATAAGCAAGACATCGCATAATTAGGAATCCACAGAATTTGTTATGTCTAACAACCGACAGTATCATAAGGTAGACTGGTTCATTGACATACATAAAATTTACCAATAGCGAAAAGTTTCGACACAGGATCTGGCTCGATACTTTTCGTAGATGCATTAAGTCCCCTTTTCGCAGAGCTTGGCTAATAAATTTGGCGTCGAAAGAGTTGATAAATGAGCCATGCTCTTGCAAAGGGAGGCTTAATGCAGCTCTGATATGCATCATACCAAGCAAGTCATCACATTATTGTAGATCTACAAAATCCATTAAATGTATAACAATCGACTGAATCATGAGGTAGGCTGGTCGTTTGACATGTAGATATTGACAAAGAGTGAAAAGTTTTGGCCCAAGTCAGCCTGCGTGGACTGCGCAGCCTGACCCGGGTCGATACTTTTTGCAGATGCATTAAGCCTTATATTTTCACAGAGCATGGTCCATATACAGTATATCCCTTGTTTCTGTTTTTAGTGTTGTCACGTAGAAGGCGCAATGTTGATCCTGAAATGGGCTCTTTCGTTGGAAAGCCGGGTGCACCTGGTAAGTTGTCAATGAATGCTGTTTTTTTTTCTTCATCTTTCAGCAAACGATTTCGAAAAATTTGTGGCAAAAGGATTGATTGATTTAATGTTTTTAACGCCGCTTTCAACATTATTTCATTCGTATCATTGCGACAGCTCAGATATTCATGTAATTCCTAGGTTTCACAAGTACTAGGTGTGGCAAAAGGAGAAATATCTTGAAAATACACCCAGTTGTAAGCGACATTAAAAACCAATCCAAAAATCGTCACACAATAAATGCGAGACGCTTTGATTTCTGTCCAGTTGTCCTGTTTCATTTCACGTCGGCAGTGCTGCCTGGCTCTATGGTGAAGGTGCAGGATGCACAAGTTTTGATGTCACGGGTTTGATTTTCACCGGAAGCAATGGTTTTTCTATCTTTCCATCTCCCCCCCCCCCTTTATTTTTTTTCCCCGAAGTGCGGTTGAGTAAGATACTTCAGACCCCTGGCTGAAACCAAGGAAACACATAAATGCGTACGCTGTCGCCGATGTATGACAGAAACAATGTTGAAACCAGCGCTTAATACCGCTCAATTATTAATTTCACCTCCCTCATTTTGTTGTCAATGTTTTAATCACTTCCCTCATTTTGTTGTCAATGTTTTAATCACCTCCCCCATGTTGTCGTCAATGCTTTAATCACCTCCCTCATTTGTTGTCATTGTTTTAATCACCTCCCTCATTTGTTGTCAATATTTTAATCACTTCCCTCATTTTGTTGTCAATGTTTTAATCACCTCACTCATGTTTTTGTCAATGTTTTAATCACCTCCCTCATTTGTTGTCAATGTTTTAATCACCTCACTCATGTTTGTGTCAATGTTTTAATCACCTCCCTCATTTTGTTGTCAATGTTTTAATCACCTCACTCATGTTTTTGTCATTGTTTTAATCACTTCCCTCATTTTGTTGTCAATGTTTTAATCACCTCACTCATGTTTTTGTCAATGCTTTAATCACCTCCCTCATTTGTTGTCAATGTTTTAATCACCTCACTCATGTTTTTGTCAATGTTTTAATCACCTCCCTCATTTTGTTGTCAATGTTTTAATCACCTCACTCATTTTGTTGTCAATGTTTTAATCACCTCACTCATTTTGTTGTCAATGTTTTAATCACCTCCCTCATGTTTTTGTCAATGCTTTAATCACCTCCCTCATTTGTTGTCAATGTTTTAATCGCCTCCCTCATGTTTTTGTCAATGTTTTAATCACCTCCCTCATTTTGTTGTCAATGTTTTAATCACCTCCCTCATTTTGTTGTCAATGTTTTAATCACCTCCCTCATTTTGTTGTCAATGTTTTAATCACCTCACTCATTTTGTTGTCAATGCTTTAATCACCTCACTCATTTTGTTGTCAACGCTTTAATCACCTCCCTCATTTTGTTGTCAATGTTTTAATCACTTCACTCATTTTGTTGTCAATGTTTTAATCACCTCACTCATTTTGTTGTCAACGTTTTAATCACCTCACTCATTTTGTTGTCAATGTTTTAATCACCTCACCCATTTGCTGTCAATGTTTTAAACCTTAACCTGCTAAATAAGTGAAATGAAACTTTCAAGCCGATTGCAAAAAGCTTAAATGTTGCTATTTCAAAGTTATCTTTTGGGGAAATATGTCCTCCGCGGACAGAGGAGATCCAAGATCAGACTGCACGTTCTGTGCAGTCTGATCTTGATCTTCACTGTCCGCAAAAAGGTCCTTGAGTCGCTTTTAGCAGCCCATGGGTTAACAGAAGCTACGTGTATGATGAACGAGGTAAATCAGAGAGAAGCAGAGAGTGTAGACAAAGATCAGACTGTATGAACTTGGATCCCACTAACTGCATGAAACTTTCAAGCCGATTGCAAAAAGCTTAAATGTTGCTATTTCAAAGTTATCTTTTGGGGAAATATGTCCTCCGCGGACAGAGGAGATCCAAGATCAGTCTGATCTTGATCTTCACTGTCCGCAAAAAGGTCCTTGAGTCGCTTTTAGCAGCCCATGGGTTAACAGAAGCTACGTGTATGATGAACGAGGTAAATCAGAGAGAAGCAGAGAGTGTAGACAAAGATCAGACTGTATGAACTTGGATCCCACTAACTGCAAAAAAAAAAAAACATGCTAGGATAAGGGTGAACACATTATGAATGAACTTAGCTGTGGGAATATTGGGTGAATGCATCCGAGGAATGCGATATACCAAGCAAGTCGTTTTCTTGATAATATGCACCCATTTTGTCTAAAATTTTGCTGAACCATAAGGCAGAATAATCCTTTGACATACAGAAAAAATACCTGTAGCAAAATCAGGGCCTGCTCGGACTGCGCAGGCTGACGTTTATCGATACTTTTTGCTGATGCATTAAACCACTTTTTCACAGAGCAGGTGTCAAATGTATTTCCAGGTCTTCCGGGATCATCCGGTATGCCGGGTACCATGGGAAGACGGGGCGTAAAGGGTTTGAAGGGAACCGCTGGTTCCCCTGGATTACGTGGACCCCCCGGCCCGTTCGGTCCACCGGGTTGGATGGGACCACCCGGTTTTGAGGGACCAGTTGGTATAAAAGGTGAAAAAGGTCAACCCGGTTTTGACGGTGTTCCAGGTTTGATCGGAGACGTCGGCTACGTTGGGTTTACAGGCCAGCCGGGCCATCAAGGACCTCCAGGCTTCTTTGGACATCCAGGGTTTATCGGAATGACTGGTATGCCGGGACCAAAAGGTGACCCAGGTTTCACCGGCCCTCCGGGGGTCCCCGGAATTCAAGGAGCAACAGGTCTTCCAGGACCGGTTGGTCTTTACGGTGTAGCAGGAGAAATGGGCGAACTTGGGTTCATTGGGCCAAGAGGACCACCGGGACCTATAGGATTATCAGGAGACGTTGGTGATCAAGGAGACAATGGTGACTGGGGACCAACGGGTGCCCCAGGTCCTATCTATGATCCTCATGCAGGATTCCTCCAAGCTCCAATGCTTGCCGACGTAGGTCAAGGAGAGCTACAAGACATGCCAGGAGGCGCTAACTGCAGTAAAGTAAATGGGACAGAAAAGTCGGTAAACTGTACAGACTTGCCTGTCATGATGATGGGAGGCAAAATGCCTGTTTTCAGACATCCTCCTCCAGGTGCGCATGTTATAGCTCCACAACATAAAAACGGGTCACTTCCGGCTCCTTCAAAGCTGGCAGCGCAAACCGGGTGGGCGTATGACTCAGGTCTTGTGTATGCTCCGCCAGTGTACAGTAAATCGTATATGGGCTACGCCCACGGGCCTGAGGAAGAGGAGGAAGTAATCTATGGAGGCGAAGAAGAAGGTCATGATGATGAAAAAGACATCCTGTCAGAGAAAGAATTCTACGATGAGGAATCCGAAGATGATGAAGGCGATGCAGAGGAAGTACAAATTGAGGGCGACGATAGCGATGTTAATTCTGAGAGTTAAGTCAGCGATAGCGATGACGTCAGTAACAATGATGACGTTATTGGTGAAAACTAACTAGGGGAACAAGCAAATGGTGAGAAGATTATCTAAAATGATGAGCATAACGATAAAGAATCTAAGAAACTCTATTACAATAATCACCACAGATTGTTCATTTGAGATCTATCCCTTTTTTTTTAAACCCATGGATTGATAAGAGCGACCTCTTGCGGACAGTGTAGATCAAGATCAGACTGCACAGAACGTGCAGTCTGATCTTTTATTTACACTGTACGATAACGAAATATTTTTTCGCTAAAAAATAAATTTGAAATAGCATTATTCTGGTTTTTACTAACGGTTTGAAAATTTGAATTCACTTATTTATCGGGCTAAGGGTTAATTTTCACTTCTTTGCAAGCTTTAACCCTTATATCAAACGACAAAATTTTAGACCTGTCCAAATTGAAAGCATTTGCTGACGACTATATAAATGTGACTCAAAAATTGAAATTTGTTTTGGGAAGGGTAGAAAACATTGTGGGAAAAGGAGAAAATGCTGGTTACCAGCATTTTCTCCTTTTCCCACAATGTTTTCAAAAGGCTTCTTTCTCAGGGTCGTTAAAAGTCGGGATTGTGTGGTAAAGGGTTAACAAAGTTAAGTAGATCTGATTAGTTTTTTTTTTCATAATTACGACGATGTAAGCCTCCGGGGACGAGTTATGGCTAACTCTTTACCAAACGTCAAAAATTTAGACTAGTCCAAATTGAAAGAATTTGCGGACGACAAATTAAATGTAACGCAAAAAAATTGAAATTTGTTTTTAAAAGGATAGAAAACATTGTGGGAAAAGGAGAAAATGCTGGTTACCAGCATTTTCTCTCTTTCCAAATTGTTTTTTCAAAAGCTTTCTATGGTTTTAAACGGCAATATAAGAGTTGATAAATAAAAGAAAAGATGAATAAAAAAACTAATCCTGTTATTCGTTGATGTCTACATTAGCAACCATAACTTTGTGCCAGACGCCAGAGTTTTAGACTTGTCCAAATTCAAAAGCTTATGCAGATGACAAATTCAATGCACTAAATATAGAAACCCGTTTCTATGGCTGATAAATCAATCCACTTAAAACCAGACAGTTTTTTTTGTAGAACAGGCTTGACTAAACAAGCGGACGGTATAGATCTAAGATCAGACTTAACTTTCTGTGCAGTCTGATCTTGATCTATGCCGTCCTCAAAAGCCCTTGTGCTCGCCCATGGTGCTAAAAAGGTTTAGCAATCTAATAACGCAGGCGTACAAATTTTGTGTATCCTCTAATCATTAATAAAACAGACCACACAGATATCTGCTGTATGTTTGAAATCCTTGGCTTGTTTGTTCAATTAGTTTTATCAAATTCCTTTGTCGAATGAGATAAAAGAAAGCATTATGGAAAAAAAGAGCCGTTGGTTTTCTTTATACTCTGTCTCTCTGTCTGTCTGTGATTCCGTCCGTCCGTCCGTCCTCCGTCCGTCCTCAGTCTGATTCTCTCTTTCTCTCTCTCCTTCTCCTTCTCTCTGTCTCAGTCCCTCTCTCTCTCGCCCTCTCTCTCGCATAATCAATGAGTATCACTTTCATGCTCGAGATTACTGTTAATCTCTGATCAAAGATTTTTTTTCCATCCGGTGAACTTAAAGCCTGCCTTTCGTATCGAATTCATGCTTACATCATCAGAAAATGGCCGTACTTACCGTAACCTCTAGGCTGCTATAAACATGAATGGAAAAATACAGTCGTTTTTTAAAAAAACAAACAAACAATATTTCAGTTTCAAAATTTGGACAGTGTAGATCCAAGATCAGACTGCAGATACTGTGCAGTCTGATATTGGCCTACGCTCTCCGCAAATGAGGTGAACCTCGGACTTAACCGCCTAACGTTTAATTTATTCCGCTCCGTGACAAGTTTTTAACGAACTGACTCTGTAAACATAATGGTTAATTAGGAATGATCAAGATAATTTTAAAGGTACATCCTTACAGCCAAAAAAAAAAAACGCTTATAGAACTTCAAAGTGTGTAGAATGGCTCAGAATTTGATCAGCTGCGTAAACATAGATAAATTACTAATATACATGTATATGGTGTAAGGGATAGAGAAGGTATAAGGTATAATCTTTATGGTAACCAGCATTTTCTCCTTTTCCCACAATGTTTTCTGCCCTATCAAAGAAAAAAAAATTGCACCATTTGAGCCACATAGAAATTGTCGTCTGCAAATGCTTTCAATTTGGACAAGGCCAAAATTTTGTCGTCTGGTAAAGGGTTGAAACGCGTAGACGTAAATTAAAACATGGTGGAAAACTGAGAAACTACACGTTACATTCAATTTCTGTATTTTCCAATAATGCTTTCTGAACCGTTTTAATTCTTAAAGACATAAATGCCTACGTACCTGAGTTTAAACAGACATCATGGTTCATTTGCATTAACCCTTAACCTACAAAATAACATAGAAAGTGCATTTCAAACCGTTATATAAGTCTAAAATTTCCATAGTATTCAAATGTTTAAGTTCTTTTCACAGGGAAAATATAACCGTATAGGACAGTGTGGATCCAAGATCAGACTGCACATTCTGAGCAGTCTGATCTTGATTTACAATGTTCGCAAAAGAGCACTAAGTTGAGCTCAGAGGCCTAAGGGTTTAGTTAAACATATTTATTTTACATCGATTGAGAAACAAGTTCTTACATCTTAAACTAATCTCTCTCGATTCTGCTTCCTTGGTACCATACCAGTACTCGCGCCGAATGTGTGGGCCTATGAACGGTCCCAAAGTTGACACCTGCTCCCGGGAATCGAACTCAGGACCCGTTGGTTACGAGGCCGACGCTCTACCTCACGACCACGGACACCACAAGCCTGAGGGTTAGAACAGATATATGGTTTCTAGTTTCGAATTACCAGAAATTCAATCAATTACCGGTCTTATCTTATATCTGTTTTTTTTTTTTTCTTAATCGAGATAAAGATGACCCAACGCTCTAATTTTTTATCCCGGCCGGGTAGCTTCGTGGTTAGCCTACCTAACTCGTGACCTGATAGTTGTGGGTTCGATACCCGATTGAGGCAAACTTTCTCTACGGCGATCTTTCGCCTCTCTCTCCTCTGATGCACGTGGAAAGAAAAGTTGTCAGTGGCTTGTATAGAAAGTTGTGTCAGTACTGGTATGAGAAATCCAAGAAAAACATGTGTAGGTGCACTGACTGCCGTGATATGACTTAAGCTTTGAAAACGGCCTTTAAACAAACAAATTTCTTAAAAGGGTTGTTTAGATTTTTGTTATTCTTAACAAACTTCAAAAAAAAATTCTTCACTTAATTGAGTGAGGCGATAGCTGGCAAACAAACTGTAAATAAGAAAGACATATGTCCAAAAAATAAAAGATCCAGTGGCATTTCCTTAATGGGCTACGTAGCTGAGTAACGTGTTTTCAGATTTGGAGCCAGAATTTCGTAAAAGGTTCATAGAATTGAGACGTGATCATAGACATGTCAATAATGTAGGATTGCATTTAACCCTTAGGCTGCTAAGCGCGACTCATTGACCTTTTTGCGGACAGTGTAGATCAAGATCAGACTGCACAGTACGTGCAGTCTGATCTTGGATCTACACAGTCCGATATGGAGATGCTTCCCCAACACCCATAACTTTGAAATACCAACATTATGGTTTTTACCATCGGCTTAAAAATTTCATTTTTGTTATTTAGCAGGATAAGGTTTGATAAGTATGTTGACGGCATGTTTAATCTCATAGAAATAGACGGAGGTACCACTGTAAGGCGATCAACACGTTATTTGAAAGCCACAATGTCACATTTTTACTTGATGTAATCGCCTAGTTTCTTTACGTTTGCAGGGAAAAGTACGTTTCATAGTAAATTATCAGAGTTTAGCAGAAATAAAAACTAAAACGGCTCCTCTGACTGGCCCCTCTAACTGGCCTCTAACCCTTCATTCCACACACTTTCTCTTTGGCTGTAAGAATGTATCTTTAAAATTACCTTGATCGTTCCTATTTTACTAACATGGTTACAAGCCAGTTCGTTAAAAATTTGTCACGGAGCGAAATACCTGCCCATACATCACAAATCGAATTATTCGCTTAGTTCATGTTTGACAACTCTGAAAATCAATTTGTACAGATAGCAGGTAGAGTTACGTCCCTTGACACTAGTAATTTCGCTTTCACTACGAAGCTGGTACCCGTTATATATCTTCCGTAACCGTCCGATAGATTTTCTTGATCAAAAGAACAATAACCGGCTGCCAGTAAACCTTGACTAAATGGTTTTAAAGTCTACGTCTACAGGCACTCGTCACAACTCGACCGATTCCGTAACTACATCTACACTCGTCCGTTTCAAGGAAATCGCCATTCATTAAATAACATGATCTTAAACATGTCGGCGCCCTTAAACTTCTTCTTGTCACCAACAACAACGGCAAAACTTCCATAGAAATGAAAAAAGCTTAACAAATGAAACAACAACCTTTCTTTAACTGTAATGTATTTAATAATGATTTCGGTTGAAATCTGTGACTAGCGTAGTTTTTTTGTAGCGGAGTCTTATGATTCTTAGAGTAGTAAAACGGTCTATTTCCGGCGGAGAAATACAGGGTATAGGTACACATCACCACCTATCGTAATACAGCCGAGATATCTGAACGGCGGATATCCCGAGATATGCCGTATTTCCGGAGTAAATGTAAGTATGACACCCAGTCAATGAGGATAATTTTGATAAACTCCATCGAAGAACTTGGAATGTCGTAGAGACGTTCATCGACTTAATGGAACTACTTTGGCCAGGTCAGGATTCCAATTTGGTAAAACGGTCTGTTTCCGGCGAAGAAATGTAGGGTATATATTACAGCAGAGAGATTTGAAAAGCGGATCTCCCGATGCTATGCCGTATTTCCAGAGTAAATGTTATTATACCACCCAGTCAATGAGGATAATTTTGATAAACTCCCACGAAGAACTTGGAATATCGCAGAGACTTTCATCGACTTAACGGAACTACTTTGGCCGGGTCAGGATTCCAACATTGTAAAACGGTCTGTTTCCGGCGAAGAAAGATAAGGTATAGATACATATCCCTCTATCGTAATACAGCTGAGAATTTGAACAGCAGATATCCCGAGATATGCCGTATTTCCAGATACTGTATAATGCAGGTCCTTTTACCGTCTATCATACTCTCTAGATCTCGTTTTGTTTCATGTTTATAAATGATACTTTTTGCGACTATGTACAACTGTGTACTTGTCTTGTAATAAACTTCTGTTCTGTTCTGTATTTACAGAGTAAATGTAAGTATAACCATCAGTCAATGAGGGCAATTTCGATAAACTCCCACGAAGAACTTGGAATACTAGTATCACAGAGACTTTCATCGACTTAACTCTTTCACTACTAATGACGACTTGACTACCTTTTGCGGACACCGTAGATCAAGATCAGACTGCACAGAATGTGCAGTCTGATCGTGATCTATGCTGTCCGCTACTCTATTTTTAAACTATAATGAATGTGGTTTTAAATGGCAGTGGAAATCTATTTTAGACCTCGGAAAAAACATGTAATTTCTGGAGTTAGTAGTGAAATAGTTAATGGAACTACTTTGGCCGGGTCAGGAACCAACTTGGAACCGTCGTATTTATTGTCGAATTTATTTTCTTTTGAATTAGTGATAAATAGATACTACTATATGATTACAGAGACTCTTTGGGAAACGGCGTCAATTCTTTATCAAACAACAAAATGTTACATTGTTACAAAATGAAAGCCATTTTCAAATGACATATAAATGTGACTCAAATGATGGGATCTTGCCTCTGACAGAGTTGAAAACATTTTGAGAAAAGGAGAAAATGCTAGTTACCAGCATTTTCTCCTTTTTCCACAATGTTTTCAAAGAGCTTTTTTTTCTCAAGTTCATAAAATATTGGGATTCTTTGGAGAATGACTCAAGAAATAAGAATAATGTTTCATTCAACTATGTGGATTTAAATGGGCCTGTAAACACCAATAATATTTAATCCGTAAGCTACTCACTCACTTTTTGCGGACAGCGTAGATCAAGATCAGACTGCACAAAACGTGCAGTCTGATCTTGGATCTACACCGTCCGATAAGGAGATATTGTTCTAAAAAAAAAAAAATTAAGTATCAAATGAAATTATTCGGATTTTATACTATCGTCTTGAAAGTTTCAATTAACTTATTTAGCAGGAGAAGGGTGAATAGCCTTCTTCATCCAATTCTCAAGAGCTTTCCAAAATAACGAAGATTTTGACTGGCTTAACCAAATGGTTCAGCCACTCAGAAATGGCGTTACTTTCTGCATCTGGAAAAAAAATACTGATAATGCAATCTAAAATGGTTGGCGCATACGGGCCCAGATTTGTAATGTCATCATTATTTATTATCTAATTTAATTGTCTGTAATGTTTTGATAAGGGCGGCTGTCAAGCCTTGACAAACTGGGTATAAAACTTTTTATCCACCCTTTTACAAAGATTCTTTTATAACGTCGCATGCTCTTGTCAGAAAGGCCATAAAATGCTATAAATAGAAATTCTCATTAATCATCTTTGATTTGTTTTTACTTTCTTTCAACTTTGGGAATTTCAGTTTTTATTTTTAATAATAATAGTAATAATAATGATAATAATAATTTTAATGAAAAGGCACCGATTATTGTTAAAGTTAAAGTTTATCATGGGCCTGCCTCATCTAAATTGTTGACTGTTAGAAAACTGTGCCTCTTTTACTAAACTGCGTAAGCACGAAATATTGTGTATCAATCGTAAAGATATAGAGGATATTTGTTTTTTTTTCGGTGAAAGATCGAAATTTATTTCGTCGAGTGAACATCATCGGTAATATTTTCACGAGTGGCGCAGCCACGAGTGAAAATATTACCGATGATGTTCACAAGATGAAATAAATTTCGATCTTTCACCGAAAAAAACAAATATTCTTTTTATTTCATGCTTCTAACGCCTTTTTTTGTCGAGACTTCCATAAAAATCAGTACAAACTCCCCGTGGTCGGTATTCTCACTGGTCGTACCCGTGTAATATCGAAAAATAGTTTCAGCGCTATTTCTCGATATCCTACCGGAAAGCATGAAATAAATGCATTATGGTGAACATTGTTTTCAGACTTGATGCAAGCACCAAGTCTGAAAACAAGATTCACTATACTGCATAACTTTACGATTTGAGTAAATCTTTGCTCAACTTTGCTACCTCATACCTTTGGCTGATCTGGGCTGAAACCTTTTGCTTTTGGTTAATTTTGGGCGTGTATAAGGTCCATTCTACGTGAGGATTCAGTCGGTTATTAGACTAAATGGATTTTATAGATCCACAAATATGTGATGACTTGCTTGGTATCATGGATCACGGAGACGAATTAAACGCGCATTTGCCAGAGCATGGCTTATAAACAAATGAGCAGCATTCTGGGAAAAAGAACGTTCATTGTATCGTCGAAATGGCTTATACAAAGTAAGTCGTAGCATAGTATCAATCCATTATCTAAGAAAAACAAACAAAATAGCCAAACCATGAATTAAAACGGTCCTTTGACATACAGAGAAAGTACCAGTGGCAAAAGGTTTCGATCCACGTCAGCCTGTACGGACTGCGCAGACTTACACGGGTCGATGTTTTTGCAAGTTCATTAAACCAATGAAACCACTCTTTCACAAAGCATGACCAGTTGTGTTAGAAAACAACAACAAAAACAACAACAGTTGTGTAGACCCACTATCAGACTGCACGTTATTGCAGCCTTATCTTGAGCCACTCTTTCTGAAAATAGCCCAATGTTGTACAAAACTGTTATTGGACTCATGAACGCTCCATACTCGGCCTTACGGTGCTTTGATGCATTGCGTTATTTAGGGACTACAACTTCTAAGATACCTGGGAAAGGTATATTTAATTTACAAAACGGAATAGATATTTTATACGGCAAACTCAATAGTCAGAATACATGTAGTTAATTACAAAGTACGCAACAGAAACGACATATTTAGATATACATTATATTGTACAAAATATATGACTTAGTGGACACGATTGATAATTCTTGTGTATCTGAGAGTATTTTTTTTTTAGAATATAGTACAATGAATCTTATTTGGTACAGTATCTGATTGCGAAATACAAAATACATGTCATTTCGGTTTTAATAGATTTTGACAACGTTGCACCCAAAGGTGTGCACTGCATTTTTTTGAGTTTTAACAACCCTGATATAAAGGCCTTTTGAAAACATTGTGGGACAAGGAGAAAATGCTGGTATCCAGCATTTTCTCCTTTTCCCACGATGTTTTGTACCCTTTCAAAGAAAAAAAGTCCTAATATGTGTGACATTTAGTTTATCGTCTTCAAATGCTTTCGATTTGGTCTAAAATTTTGTCATTTGGTACAAAGTTAAAAGGCCAGGATGAAGGCATCCTAAATAATACCCATGTTTATTGATAAACCGTTTCTAAATGAATACTTCTCTTGCTCCCGCAGGTTACAACCTTCTGGAAAAAAAATGTGGCACGAGATAACGTTAGATACAAAGATTAAGAAAAAAGAAAAACGTGTATTAAAGTGAAAAAAAAAAAAAAAAAAATGAGAAAATCTACAATGAAAATCCACCAAATCAATTTAAATGTTACATGAGAGGACGTTTTCAGAAGACAATGATATTTAATCGTAAATAGGTAACACGAAAATGAAAATATAATTTCATTTTTCTGGTGTTTACTTTTGTCTATGGCAAAATATCTTTAGACCAAATCTGGTGAGAAAGACGTTGTGAATAAAAAAGGAAAACTCGATGATTTCATTTTGCCAATATACAAATAAAGGTATCGTAAATCAAAGTGAAAAGCTAAAAATTAGATTTTTTTTTTTAAAAACCAACGAAGAGTCGGAGTAAAGGAAAAAATAGCTTGAAATACTCTAATGGTTTAGCCAATCAGAAATTGCGTTCCCTTTTTGAATTTCGTATTTTTCTTTTGAATTAAAATGGAATTAAGAATGTTGGTGAAAATGAGGTTCGATACGGTGAGATTTATTCACGGTGAGATTTATTCGCGGCGAAAAGAACTTTGAAATCGTTATATTTTACTTTTTCACCATCGGCAAGAAAATATCTAATTTACATGTAATTTTTTAGTAGTTTAACACAAAATCTCAGTCTTTTTAATGATCATTGGGACGAAAGCTTGTAAAAACATTGTAAGAAAAGTAGAAAATAGTGGCAACCAGCATTTCTTTTCTTTTTCCCACAAGTTTTCCACCCTTTTATAGGCAAATAACGTTATTTTAGCAAGATGTATTTAGTTGTCTGCATGTTCTTTTAATTAGGAGAATTCCATTTTTTTTTTTTTTTGTCCGTTAAAGAGTTAAGATTAAACGCTTTATACATGAATACAGATGAAAACTCTCCGGAAAAAGAGAAATGGCACATTATGAAAAAAATATGGTTACAAATATTTTCCCTACACAGGTATGGGACATAAAGTCCCATCCATGAAATTAAAAAAAAAAAACACAGATATGAAAGAGACATGACTTTACAAGATTTTTTTATTCGAATGATTTGTAAACAAGTCTAACATTTCGAGGCCACGTGCATTGACAAAAGGAGCGTTCAAGTCGCGTGTCCTAGCAGCCGCCCCTTAACTATTCTTTTTAGACTTGTGGATTACAATTCATTTCGAATGGTCACGTGTACAGACGGTGCCACAGATCAGTAAATATACATCTCTTCCGGCTAGATTGGTTTATCCTTCTAGCGAAAACCCTATGCTTTTTAGTTTCATATCAGTTAGGGGATTTTTGACGTTTTAAAACGATGTAGACTTAAATTTCAAATTCGTTAAAGTGGTCTCTGTCGCGAAAAAAGCAAAAACTAGGAGATAAAGCTGTGAGTCCGTGCTTAAAACTTGCAATATAAAACATCAATTGCACTTTAACGACCTTACTAGGCGGAATTGAATATAAAATTGACCTTCTATACAAAAGGTAGAACGAATTTTTATGAAAGACAAATTTCCGATCTTTTTTGTAACCAAGGATTATTTCGTGTATTTCTTAAGATTTTTAAGGGATGTAATGAGCCGGAAATTGCAGCCGTATTGAAATTCATCCGCAGAATTGATACGGTGTGGGATGAAAGAACGCTCGAATTCAATTCCTTTTTCATTGCGGCTCCCTTTTGGGGTTTAAACTTTCTTTTGACCCTTAGGCTGCTAAACTCGACTCGGGGCGTTTTGCGGACAGTGTAGATCAAGATAAGACTGCACAAATTGTGCAGTCTGATTTTGGATCTACACTGTCCGATACGGTACTTGTCCCCAGTAAAATAAACTTTGAAATTACAATGTTTGGGCTTTTACTATGGAGTGGAAACTTCTGTTCCATTAATATATCAGTTTAAGGGTTAAAGCCCCATATCACTTATAGATTTTTATGTCTCGCTGTTTATACGAAAAAGAAAGCACTGCCCCTAACAGGCGACGGTATTCTATTTTTTTCAAATTCTATTTTTTATATATTCCAAATGACGAGAGCATAATACAGTACTACAGACAATTTGATTGCGACAGTACCTATATTAAAATGAACGAAGACCATAATTTTAACTTATTTTCAAAGAGGAAAGGATATTTAACTCTTTATCAAACGATTCAGACTTGTTCAAATTGTAAGCATTTACAAAACGACAAAAATAAATATGATGCAATAGATCAGAATTGTCATGAAAGGGTAGAAAACATTTTTTGGAAAAGGAGAAAATGCTGGGAACCAGCATTTTCTCCTTTTTCCAAAAAATGTTTTCAAAAGTCTTCTTTCTTGGAGTCTCAAAAAACATAGGAATTATTTAGTAAAGGATTAAAGTTACAAAAAGGCAAAGATTTAAAAAAAAAAAATAGGGGCATCGAGCTACACGGATTTATGAATGAAGATCTTTGCAGATGGTATTTCCTCACCGATGATTTCTAAACGGTTACGCGTAGTGAGGAAAAAACACTGTTCACACACCTTCGATATCATTTAACACTTTACCACACGATCCCGAGTTTTAACGACCCTGGAAGAGAAGGCTTTTGAAAACATTGTGGGAAAAGGAGAAAATGCTGGTACCCAGCATTTTCTCCTTTTTCCCACAATTTTTCTACCCGATTATAGACAGAAATCAACATTTGAGTCACATATAATTTGTCGTCTGCAAATGCTTTCAATTTGGTCCGGTCTAGAATTTTGTCGTTTGGTAAAGAGTTAAGGCCCAACAGACGTCAAATGTATACAATTCTGTGTATAAGTACAGGTTAATTTCATTTATACTATTAAGGACATATGTCACAGTTTTTTTCCCATGGACAGTTTTATTTTTTAGAATTTTATTTTACTTTTCATGTTCTCTCAAATGATAGTATGAGGTATGCGAGGTAAAAAAATGAAAAGAAAAATCATTAGTTGCGGAGCAAAATACAAAGATACAGTTTTTTTTAAAGAAGGTAACTCTTGTCAAATTTACGGAAAATAGGCATTAATCTAAAAAAAAAAATTCCAAAAAAACATATACATGTACTGCTCAAATAAATGGCTGTTCGTAGAAATGTGATATTTTCCAATTGTAAAAATGTAAATCGAAAGAATTAAGGCACTAGACAGATCACGGTAGATTTTAGAAATGTTCTAACGTCTAAACAAATACTCATTTTCTGATAAATTTTCTGAAAAAAAAATCAGCGGGCAGATTTTTTGAAAATTGTGCAGAGAAATAGAACTTTAATATCTTGTAAAAAAAAAAAAAATAAATAGAAATAAAAATAATAATAATAATGGTAATAAATGATTCAAAGCGAGGCATTTTCAAGAAATGTGTCTTCTACGTCTGTGATTTCCAGATATTTAAAAGGCAACCGACATATTAAAGGTAAAAATATACTATCTCACTGTCATAGTAACCCCTTTGGAATATAAAAGAGTTACAAAAAGGAAACATGCGCAGACCGGTGAGAAAACTAAACATATGTCCTTAGACGTATGACTATTATTGTAAATCTGTCAATCTGTACAAGTATGGTTTGTCAAACTTCACTCACTGGCAGAACAAAAATTATTAACCCTTATCCTGCTGAATAAAAGAAATGAAACTTTATAGTAGATAGTAGAAGCCCAAAACTTTCTTGTTTCAAAGGTATTTTTGGAGGAAAGAAATCTCCTTATCGGACAGCGTAGATCAAAGATCAGACTGCACGTTCTGTGCAGTCTGATCTTGATCTACGCTGTCCGCAAAAGGTCAGTGAGTCGCGATAAACAGCCTAAGGGTTAAAACTAGAATCAATGTGCCAACATTTATTAACTCTAATATGTCTCGTTCTGCCAGTGGAACTTTATATTTCTAAGTTGGAAGAACTTGTGGTCCAACCCCATTTCTACTTGTTGAAATAAAATATGTTTAAACTACTTTATCCAACCACACTTTAACAGATTCTCACTCTTACAATAATCGCCATACTTTTGAATATTATGAATGAAATTTACCCGTATTTTATTTACAGGATTGTTTGCGTTTGGCCGCTATTGGGCCTTAAGATATGGCATATTTAACACGTTTTTCTGTATCTACGCCATTGCAGTATTATCTTAATTCTAAATGGGGAAAGTGCCATCATTTCTGACTTGCTTAACCATTTGGTCTGGCCATTCAGAAATTGTGTTCCTATGAAATTTCGAAAAATTCGAGGGAATTAGATTCTGTATGCAGATTTAAATGGTTGTTGAATACGGTTATCAGTTCACTTTCGTGTTGTACTTTTCATTCCATCCAAAAGAAACTAGCCTGGTAGCACAGTTGGTAATATGCAGGGATTGAAACACAATACATGTAGTTGCTGATGCAATTTTCAGCTTCTTTTACCCTTATCCTTAAACAGAGCTTTCAACACAATAGTAAAAACCGAAATATTGTTATTTCAAACTTATTTTTTGGAGAACGGTATCTCCTTATCGGACAATGTAGATCCAAGATCAGACGTTCTCTGCAGTCTGATCTTAATCTACACGGTCCGCAAAATGTCAGTGAGTCGTGCTTAGCCGCCTAAGGGTTAACCCTCTATCAGACGACAATATTTTAGACTGGTCCAAATTGAAAGCTTTTGAGGATGACAAATCAAAGGTCGGCCAAATGACGCCGTTCGTTCGTGATAGGATGGAAAACGTTTCGGAAAAAGGAGAAAATGTTGGTCACTTAACGAAAAACAAGAGCACCACGCTCGGCTGCAATTTATTTCAACGAAAATTTGAGTGGAAAAAAGGACAAAAATGTCATAAATATTTTGATGATTTCCTGCCGCTGTTGTAAGGGTTCCTGTTTTAAAAGGTAACGACTAGTCCAAATTTGAAGTAAATATCCTCTGTAATGAAGGAGATATAAGATATCAAAATTTTTCACGAAGCAGACGATGACAATGCCAGACCCATAACACAACATAACATAACGTAACTAACGTAACGTAACGTAACGTGACATAACATAACATAACATAACACAACACAACATAACGTTTATTCGGCATAAAAGAAGTACATATTTAGAGCCAACTAAATACATATTAATAACAAAGCGAAAACTGTTTTCCGAGAGAAGAGTTGATATATGACTGAAATGTTGAAAATGCCATGTCTATATAGTTCTAGGCAGTTTTAAACAGATAATCAGCTACATAACGAAAAGTTTCTGGGAAAGTAAATGTGAGTTAAGATTCGCTTCTCTTTTCAAAAGCAAAGAACAAAAACTTAGATAAATTGGAATTAGTTTTCTTTGACTTTGAAAAACGAGCCTACAAAAATGTCACCAAGCGATTCTTTGGCGAGCTAAAGAGTTTCAAGGTCCTAATAAACGTTGCTGTTTGCTTTGATTTTATAACATGTGTCTGTATGGCCCGAAAAAGCAACTGAATTCGCCTATGTCTGTCTGTCTGTCTCTGTTTGCCTCACTCTGTCTCTCCCTCTGTCTGTCGGTCGGTCGGTCGGTCGGTCGGTCTGCCTGCCCGTCCGCCCGCCCGCCCGTCCGTCCATCCGTCCGTCCGTCCGTCCGTCCGTCCGTCCGTCCGTCGGTCTGTCTGTTTCTCTCTCTTACTCTCTCTCTCTCTCTCTCTCTCTCTCTCTCACAAAATTTAAAAGGAAAAGTACCACTTCTAACCCCCAAACAGTTTGCGCACTCACGGGTTCTGTTTACACATCACTGACTGGCCGGAAAATCAACCCTTTTTACCTATATACATACTTGTAGTCGAAAACAGGAGCTTTAGCGAAAGGCATAGATTAAAATCAGACTGCACAGAACGTGCAGTCTGATCTTGTAATTATATCTTCCGCTCACTCAGTCAAGCTTATAGGATTAAAAGAAAGAAAAAAAAATCCGAGTTTCAGTGTATATCTACGAGAATCTTCAACCGTAGAAAAGTCCGGTTTATTTAATTAGATTGACTTAAAGCTCTGTCTCACCCGACGAGTTTTAAACTATTCAAAATTCATACTATTAGCAGTCAACAAATTCAAAATTCGGTACAGGTGAGCTGAAATTGCCTGATGCGGAAGAAAACATTGTGGCAAAAAGAGAAAATGCTGGTTCCCAGCATTTTCTCCTTTTCCCACAATGTTTTCAAAAGCTCGGAGGTCGTTAAAACTCGGGATTTTGTGTGGCTAAAGGGTTAAGCTTTATCTCACCCTCCTCCATCATGTTTGTTTCAGGTTTATTTCACGCGTATAGATTTCAATAAAATGTGTGGGCCAAGATCTGGCAAAAGGGGGTTTAATGCAATCTCCGTGATGCGTGAGACCAAGCAATTCATCACATAATCATGGATCCATAAAATCCATTCCGTATAACAACCGACTGAATCATGAGGTACACTGGTCCTCTGACATACAGAAAATTCACCAAAAACAAACCGTTTCGGCCCATGTCAGCCTGCGCAGACTATGCACGCTGACCTGGGTCAATACTTTTCTCTTTTTTTTTTTTTCTCTCTCAGGTGCATTAGGCCCCCTTTTCACAGAACATGGCACATGCATAAACGACTTTGTAGATAGCGATAAGATTTCGAGCATCTAACAAGCGCCCTGTCTGACCCATGTCCGGTCTAACGTTTGGTCAAATTACCTTTCACAGATCGAATCAGTGAGAGCTAATGATCCGGGTGATTTTTTTTTTTTCCCGAGTTTGTCATTACTTACACAGAGTTTCGAGTCACATGGTCAATTGAAATCTACAAAAAGTTTCAACGAAAGCGAAAGATAGAGAAATGAGCCATGCTCTGTGAAAAAGGGGCTTAATGCATCTGCGAAAACTATCGCCCCAGGTCAGCCTGCTCAGTCCGCGCAGACTGACCTGTGGCGAAACTTTTCGCTATCGGTCAATTTTCTGTTTGTCCAAAGACCAGTCTACCTTATAAATTTGTCGAATGTTTAAAAAAAAAGTGGCTATTATGGATCCACAGTTATGTGATGGCTTAATTGATACAATGCATCAGGGAAATGCATTTAGCCCCCTTTTGCCAGAGTATGGCTCAAATGTATGTTTCATTTGTATATGAGTGGTGCCCTGGCAAAAGGGGGTTTGGTGCATCTCCGTGATGCTTGCTTGATTGTATGGTGTTTAACGCCGTTTTCAACATTATTTCCGCTATATCGCAGGTGCCAGTGCACATATCCATGCTTTCCTGGATTTTCTTTTACCAGTACTCCGCACAGTATTCTTTCCAAGCCACGGACTGCTTTCCCACATAGCCATCGTCGAAACAATGGTCAGCGGTGAGAGAGGAATGAATCTCCGTGATGCATTGTACCAAGCAAGTCATCACATAATTACTTATCCAGAAAATCCATTTTTTTTTTTTTTCTAACAACCGAATGAATCAAGGAGTAGAAAGGTCCTTGTGCATGAAGAAAATGTACAAATAGCAAAACGTTTTTACCCATGTCGTCCTGTGGAGACTGCCTAGTATGACATGGGTCGATACTTCTTGCAGATGCATTAAACCCCTTTTTCACAGAGCATGGCGCACATATTACATAATATTGTTCTCTCTCCCTCGCTCTCTCTCTCTCTACAAGTTACAATTTAGCAATCTTATCTATTCTAAGAGCTGAGTTAAAAGTCAAGATCCCAAAAGAGAACGAAAACCTGAAGTCTTCGACAAAGGAAAAAAAAAAAACAACACAAATCAACGATGCTAAAATGCTAAAAGAAAAGAGAATATTAATATCAAAAGAAAAAGAGGGAAAATGCTTTTGCTATTAAATTGAAGAGACGGGAAATCTTAAATGTTAAATGACCAGAGAAAATAACATGTGTTTAAAAAGAAAAGAAAAGCAAGTAAAATAAATATGAATTGTATAAATATTCAAACAACTTAAATATTCTAAAAATAGAAAAAAAAAAACTTTTATGCTCATCGAGACATCAACGACAGAACAAGAAAAATAAGATAAATCTTTATCCGCGCAGACTGACATGGATAGAAAGCTTTTGCTATTCGTAAATTTTCTGCATGTCCAAGAACCATCCTACCTCATGATTTAGTCGGTGTGAGACAAAATGCATCTTATCGATGTATAAGTACATGTATGTAATGACTTGCTGATTGGAATAATGCATCACGGCGATGAATTAAACTCCCTTTTGCCAGAGTGTAGCTCATTTGTATTTAGCACAAAACAATATCACAAATCACATGTACAAAGAATAAAGAACGATACAATAGTTAACCAACGATTTAAATTCACGTATTCTGGATTACTGAACTCAGAGTACTATTTTCCAACCGTTTTCAATTCGATGAATTCACGTTTTCGTTGCATCTTTTGTGTGTTCGTTTCTACTGTGGTTTCTCCCTTCGAGAGTTTGCTTTCTTTTATTACCGTCACATCTCCTTGTTATAAGATGGTAAAATGAGACATAAAGCACAACTCGTTGTGGAACAAGGACAAAGGGTGAAAAATACGATTAAATTTCTTTTGGCAGATGATCCAACCACATTTCGAGACAAGATACTTCCACGCGACAGACATGCGGTCTTAACAATAACGTTTTGGACAATAAAGTATTAATTACAAGCAAGAAATTCGGTACACCTTCGTTCCTTTCGCTTTAAAGCCAATAAACACGAGGCTAAAACATCTTAAATGACATCCGAATAACGATACATCCGGAAAGATTTTAGTTATATCGTTGCATATACGTTTTAAAGAGTAATAAACATCAACTGAACGAAATATAATTATTACTGGAGCTGTTGGTAAGTTGTATATTTAGAACGAAATTCATGTTTCTTGTTCAAGTGTGATTCATCTAAGAGACTATGGATAAATGATGCGAAGATATTATCACGAAATTTGTAATTATCATTTCTAATTATCCACGTGGGCCGAATTGTGGCAACACATGGCGATGCGATGTGAAGATATCAGGGCTTTAACATCCAAAAACAAATTTGGGAGAAGCTTTCTGCCAGACGAAATCCACCCTTTTTAATTGCACGGACATACGTCTATTAAACATACCACCAATACGACCGTGAAAAAAATGTGGCAACAAGAAAAAATGGCCCACGATGGGTTATTTTTCTGCGTAGCATTTTTTTTTCAATACTGAGTCGAAATCGAAAATTTACCTGTCAATTTTCTTTAGTGTTCTGGTCAGAAGAGACCATAATTTGCTGTAATGAAGTAATGAGTTAATTTCAGGTGATGAAAGCACGATGCTTTGGTCTCGATGGCGGTTTGGCAAAGTCTTTGTACTACAAGAAGGAATGTAGCTATGGATAAGGCACGCTGGTCTACTACGGTTTTTTATTTGTTCCCCATTCATGTCACGTGTTACCATGGGTTTGCTATTTTTTTTTTGTAACATTTTTTTTTCAATCAACGAAGAATAGTTTAAGTGATATCATCTAGGATTAGATGTTTAACAAATCATTAGATTCTTTTACAAACTTGTGTCACGCTTTTTCAAATTTATTTCAGAGCTGACGTTGATGGACTGGTGATTTCTTTGGAATAGGCTCTGTTCAGTTACAAAGTAGGCCAATGTTTTATAATTGAGCCATGTTCTTTGAAAAAAGGAGTTTAATGTATCTGAAGGCTTACTTTGCCGAAACCTTTTGCTTTTGGTAAATTTTCTGCATGTCCAAACCTTCCAAGGACCAGTCTACCTCAGGATTCAGTTGGTTGTTAGACAGACTGGACTTTATGGATGCATGACTGTGGGATGATTTGCTTGGTGTAATGTAGCACGGAGATGCATTAAACACCTTGTTGTCAGAGCATGGCTCATATTATTTCGGCTTCTTAACCCTTTCCCAAACAAGCCCTGGTTTTCACGTGTCTGCAGTACAAGTCTTTTGAAAATACTGTGGGAAAAGGAGAAATTGCTCGTACGAGCAATTTCTCCTTTTCCCACAGTGTTTTCTACCCTTTTGGAGAACTTTCCGCCATTTTCATCAACTTTAAAATTGTCGTCTGCAAACTCTTTCAGTTTGGACCAGTCCAAAATTTGTCGTTTGGGAAAGGGTTGAAAACATAGTCCTCCAACTGCGTGAAGGTTGAGGAAAATTGTTCATTATGCGCTTCTTTGGTAAAGATTTACTTCGTATCGACATTCTTTATGAGCCAAGCTTGTACAAAGGGGGTTTAATGCATCTGCAAAAAGTATCGACTCAGGTTTTTACTTTTGCAAGAGAGTTGACTCATAAGTGACAAATTAAGCTCAAGTGGGACATTAAATTCGAATAATGTTATTTCAAATTTACTTTTTGGAGATAAATGTCTCCTTATCATACAATGTAGATCCAAGATCAGACTGCTCGTTCTGTGCAGTCTGATCTGCAGTCTGATCTTGATCTACACTGTCCGCAACAGTGTATCATGTTGTCCTCATGGTGTCGGAAATGAGATGTGTGAATAAATTGTTTGCTTTTGTATTCCCTGCGTATCTCCAAAAAGTAAATTTGAAATAGCATTATTTGGATTTTTACAATCGGATTAAAAGTTTCATTTCACCAATTTAACAGGATAAGGGTTATAAGTACTTGTAGATGTGTCTTGAATTAAAAGCTTTTCCTTTGGAAGATACCACTGAAGCCCCCTTCCCCTAACCCAACTCTCTCTGATCTCGATTGGCTTTCCTTGACTCTACCTTTGTCACTCTTGGAAAGCTCAACAGTGGCATTCTATGGTCGTGACAATTTGCAAAAGGCAACAACGAACCCGTTTCAATCTCGAAAGCATCGATAAAACAACCTCGTCATGCATCCAAACTTCAAGCCGTATTGACCAACCATTCTGAACTGCGTTCTAATTTTCAAGAGTCTTTCAGATGTTTTTTTTAAAACGTTTTAGCAATGCTAATGCATCTGCGAAAAGTATCGACTCAGGTCAGTCTGGGCCGAAACTTTTCGCTATTGGTCAATTTTCTGTATGTCCAAGGACCATTATACCTCATAATTAAGTCGGTTGTTAATTATGTGATGGCTTGATAGGTATAATGCATCACGGAGATGCAGTGAGCATCCTTTGCCAGATTACGACTCATTTAGTTCAGTCAATCAGAAATTATATTACTTATACATTAATTTACAATTCCACTGAAAATGGTTTGAGAACACTGGCACTGGTCTCTGTCTGCTCTTGTCAATATTCTTCGAAGATTTGACCTGTCTGCTATGATGCATTACTATCTTGTACAGGATAAATTAATACACGAAATAGCACAAATTTCTTGAAAATATAATGATTTCAAATGGGGAGAACATTTTTTTAAAATACCATTGTTTACTGCAAATCTCTGTAGACAGTTTCTAAATATAGACATGGGAAAAACAGGGATTTGTGCAACAGACTGACAACAAATATAAAGTCCACACCACATCTTATGAGCTGGGCTTATTCCGGCCCCTTTTCTCAAGCTTGTAGGGGCTATGTTTTAAATGACTGATGCATAGGTTTTATGTAAGCTAACCATGGCTGGATGAATCGTACAAGGTAGGGTTTAGTGAGTATACGAATATTTTATTTTGAAATTCGCTACCATGATAGCTACCTTCAAAAGAAGTTCTGTACCCAGAATACCCGTATCAGAAAAATGCCACCTAGCGGAAGATAATGCTGGTCACTCTTCGAATTAAAGCCACGTGGGTTACTTTCTACGGTAATCTACTTTCTTTTCTCCTTGCAGTATTTCACATTAACGTGCGTGTAACAGCCTGCACGGACGGCGATGTGCGAGCTTGTCTGACGTACGTCCGTATTGTCTGCCAAAATTCGACCTTGTAAATAAGTCTATTGAGGACTGAAAGTGGTCAATAATTCCTTCTTTAAATGCAAAAGAAACAGATTTTTATCCCCGTTATTTTTGCATATATTTTTTGATGACCGTTCCGTGGCAGCAGGAACAGGGAACTTGGAATGGGGTAGGAGCATTGATACCCACTGTGCTTCGCTTTTGGTTTACCCTTTACCACACAATCCCGAGTTTTAACGACATAGAGAAGGAAGCCTTTTGGAAACATTGTGGGAAAAGGAGAAAATGCTGGTAACCAGCATTTTCTCCTTTTCCCACAATGTTTTCTATCCTGTCAAACAAGAATTCCATCATTTGAACCATGTTTGAATCGTCGTCTGCAAATGCTTTCAATTTGGACAAGTCTACATTTTTGTCGTCTGGTAAAGAATTAGGAGACTCTAGAAATGCATGGACAACTGTCAAAACTGCCGTCATATAAACGAAACAACGTTGAAAAAGGCGCTAAACACCAAACACACCAGACAAACAAAATACGGTCCCATCTTTTCAGTCCCATTTTCCGACAACCCGGTTCCATACGGGGAGTTTTACACCTCACCTGAGCTGACCACACATTAGCGGTTATGAATAATCAATTTCTCGTTAATTTCACATACACGTGTCAGGTTTCATGTAGTACTGCGCTTGTCCTGTATCTCTTTGAGGTACTCTCTTGTCCCGTTTCAGCCTTTTCGCTGTTATGTTCAACTTTTTTTGCGGATGGTGTCGATTCAGATCAGACTGCACATAACGTGCAGTCTGATCTAGGATCTATCCCGTCCGCCACCCAGTGCTGAGCTGTATACATACATGTTTGACCAAAGAGGATCTTCGTTTGCATTACTCGTATGATTTAACTTTGATATATCAAAAAGTAATCGAATTTATTTATTGCCTTGGCAGTAAAGAGAGATACAGGTTTTGGCCTTTCTACAAGTATTTATTTATTTATTTGTTTATTTATTTATTCATTTATTTATTGGGGGTTCCAAGTGCAGTCAATTTCTATCCCTATATATATATATATATATATATATATCACATATTTCAGCCATGCTCTCTGAAAAAGTGGCTTACTGCATTTGCGCAGGCTGACCTGGGCCGAAACCTTTTGCTTTTCATCAGTGTTCTGCATGTCCAAGAACCAGTTTACCTCGTGATTTAGTAGGTTGTTATACAAACCGGAATTTATGGAACTATGATACCGTGATGACTTGCTTGGTATCATGCATCATAGAGATGCATCAGGCTCCCCTTTGCTGGAACACAGCTCATATCAAAACTCTTTCAGCCTATTCGTTTCTTTTAGTATACTATGGTCAGTGCCCTCAGTTTTAGATTAAGATTTCACACTGTACCACTGAAAATATTTGAATATATTATTCGAAAAAAAGGAATGCACTGCTACAAGCAATTTCGTCTTTTTTTTTTCCCGGCATGTTTTCAATATTACGCAATCATGGAAATCAGTTTCCTGTCAGTCTTTTATCATTATTATAACTATTATTATCATTACTTTTATTATCAGTTTTTTTAGCCACTCGTTCTGGCGCTTGTAAGTGTGAGCTAGTAGAATCATGGGTAGGTGCACTTGTTGCTGTGATGAAAATGACAATGCTCAAACCGGATTTTAACAACACTAACAAGCAGAAAGACAAATTGGTTGTGTCTACGTCCGTCTTAATTTGATTTAAACAGTGCACTGTGACATAATGATCGGTCATTTGTCAAACATGTATATACTGGACAAGACAAGCAATGATCACGTAATTTATTATCAGCGATATTCTTGCGGACTTTCACGCTGCATGTATTTGGTTATTTCCCCGTCGAAAGCGTCGAAAGCATTGAATCAAATAAACAATACTTCAGCGAATGATGATTAAAGATCAGAGGGGAAAAAACGCTGTTAAAACTTGGAATTGTGTAGAATGGCTCAAAAATTAGTCAGCTGTGTAAATGTTAGCTAAAGTACTAATATATAAGGTGTAAGGGATATAGAAAGTCAAGGGATTAGTCCTCATTTGAAACGGAAACGACAACAGTATGAGGGCTGCCAAAAATCCCACAATGTTTTCTACCAGTTCAAAGACAAATTCCATTATTTTAGCAATATTCAGATTGTCGTCTGTCTGCAATTCCTTTCAATTTGGACAAGTCCAAAGTTTGTCACCTGATAACATAAGACTTCGCATTTTAAATGGCTCTCTGCTAAAAGCTGTGTTGACTTTCCGGTGTAACACTACTGCGAACTCCTTCCGGGTCGTGTAACACTACTGCGAACTCCTTCCGGGTCGCTGGAGTAAAAAGTAGTCCCATTTGAGAATTTGACAGGGGACACTTCTGTTGCACTGTTTTATCATAGAAAATGGAGGGACAGGTCTAAAATGTGTTTGTGGTGTTAAGTTGATGATTTCTGTGGAAACTGAGTGCAAGTTTTGTGTTTCTTGGGGAACTATTTTGTGGCTGTGTCCACCTAAAGGAACATGGTCTGTCATCAGTGAAGGCTTTTTTTTTTTTCAAAATTATTTTTTGAGGGCAGTATTATTTGAGGAGGAATAGCAAAAAACGCAATCGGTTGAGGTTCCAATATTTTTAGTGTCTTGTGTAGGCCACTGGACATATGTTTGATAGCAACAAACAGCAACAGTATGGGTATGTTATTTAAGGCACAGTAGAGGGTCAAAGATGGTGAATTTCACTCAATTTTCAATGCAGCAAAAAACCAGTGGTGTGACACCTTCTGTGATGTACAGCAAAGAATCTGTCGTCATTTCGGTACGATTTATTAGGAATGAACTTTACTTATAAGTACTGTAATATTTTTAAGTACTGCACTATTTTTAGAATGGAGGCGTTGGATGTTTCAAAGTTGCTATTGACTAAGGACCATATTGCAATCAACACTGTCCAAACACGACTTCGAAGGACATTTTATTTGCTTACTGGCTGGCAACCTTTTGAAATAATGTATTTTTAAGTAAATAATTCAACGAACATGATCGATTATTTTGTACATGTATATATACGCAAGCACAGTAGTTAAACCAGACTCTGGAAACAAGAAATATCCTTAAAAAAAAATTACGGCGTAAACATGGCTGCAAATAGGTCTGTAGAGGCCCGCAAAATACACATGTTCTTATTTTTGACCAGTCGCAAATATGTATTTATTCATTCGAATAATTATAATAACAAAAAGTGGGTTAAAAGCCAGCACATTCAGCTACGCCGAAAAAAGTAGTCCGCTGCAGTAAATACACAGCTGTATGAGCCATGATCTATGCCGACATGTACCTGACGCGCATGAGCACACATCATGCCGGTATCATTTTTCAAAAAATCGCTGCCATGTTCTCTTTAATCAAGGTGAATCGAGGAGAAAGACGATGGAGATTCTTCATTGATAATCAGATTTTGTAAAACAATAGAATATTTTACAGATGACCCGTTCAGGTATATATGGCAAAAGGGCTTAATGCATCGTCAAAAAGTATCGATCCAGGTCAGCCTGCGTAGTCTGCGCTGCGCAGGCTGACCTTGGCCGAAACATTTTGCTATTGGTCAATTTCTGCAAATCCAAGGACCCGCTTACCTCATGATTCGTTCAGTTGTTATACAAACTGGACTTTATGGATCCCTGATCATGTGATGATTTGCTTGGTAGCATGCATGATGGAGATGCATTAAGCCCCTTTTTGCCAGAGCATGGCTCATATATTGTCTATTTATTGCATCCTGGTAATGCATTCTATCAAGCAAGTCGTCGCACATATATAGTCTGTTGCAACGTTAAAATCACTTCTCCGTTAAAATCAGTTCAGGACTTTAACGGAGGAGTCTTTTGTCTTGATACCGGTAAAATGAAGTAGAAGGGTCCTTTTGCATTTCGAAAATTTACAAACAGGAAAAAGTTTCCAGCTAAATCAGCTTACGGGGACAGCACAGGCTGGCATGGGTCATTACTTTTTGCAGATATCACCTTTTTCGCGTATTGATAATGCGCGAATATCACTCAATTTGAATATACATGACGAGTAAAAGAACTGTCAAAACGGTCAGATTTTTTTTTTTTTTTTGGGGGGGGGGGATGGCGAGAGATATAGATGACATACGAACGCTGCAGTGGCGACATCTTGTCCGGTCACGTGCCAAATTTGAAGGTTAGGATGTTATATTTCTTTTCATTATTTCCTTGAAATCCGCTCGTTTTTGACCATATCTAGTTTGTTGCTATGTAAATTCCATGCTGTATGACTTTTGCATACCTGGAAGAGAATAAAGTGTTGTATTATTATTATTATTATTGTATATACAATCATCGTTCTTGACATCAAATTCAAATGACCGCTGTCGTTTGGTCACTCATTTGATTTACTGAATATATCAACATAACAGAACAGAATATACCCAAGGCATCAGTGACACGTTTTTATGCACTTATCCTTTCTAGCGCGATCTTGAATGGACTTGGCATATCAAATATTGCTTAAATTATAAGATCCATATTTGAACCAAGAGAAAATATTGTAAGAACAGACGAAATCTTGATTACACCTGTTTAGACACATATATCTCTTAAAGCTGCATAAAGCTATATTTTAACAAAGAAAAGCAACGAAACAAATCTGGAGAAAGTATGAAAGTCGAGGTTCTGTAAAGAAAATTTATTGGGAGGTGATGGTATACTAATAGAGATTTGCGAACTAATACGAAGACGAGTACGATGACGGTGGCGAGACAAATTAAGGGGTTGTTTCAAAGTACACATGTATGACGCTCCACTATATAATTGTGTATCAGCATAAATCACATAAACGAAAAGCCTACATTGTGTGATGTTATACACATACGGCTTTATAATTAATGCATCAGATTTTGTTGACATGAAGCGTAAATGTAAAGCTGAAAAATTCATTATCAATACACAGAATGAGAGTTTGCTACACATATTTAGGGTATATTCTGGGAGTCAAGATGTTTATTATATGAATAAGTCTTATTCCTATAGTTCATTCTTACCAGGACAGTTACGAAATTGTTAGCTGTAAGAGTGTGGGATGCAAAAAAAAAATGACCATTTTCAACATGGAAAGAATGTGAAAATAGTGCTATTCCAATGTTCTTTCGGCAAGAATATGTAACAAGGTAGCAAACAGTGAAGATTTTGACAAGCACTGTCCAAAAGCAACTTAAGTCAGTTCAAGCATTGTAAGGGTTAAAGAATTTGAGCTATGCTCTTGAAAAGGGGGACTTAACGCATCTCAAATTGCATTATACTAAGCAAGTCATGACATAACTAGGGATCCATAAAATCTATTTTTTTCTAACAAACCAACTGAATCATGGAGTAGAATGGTCCTTTGACATGCAAAAAATTGACCAATTGAAAAAAGTTTCGATCCAGGTCAGCCTGCGCTGCGAGCGGACCGCGCAGACTGACATGAGTTGATACTCTTTGCAGATGCATTAAGGACCCTTTTCGCATGGCCCATTTCTTTCTTGAGAACCAATAGTTTTGGTCATTGAACACATTACTGTTAAAATGGGACTTCTCCCGCTACACCATTTGAAAGCTTTGTAAAACATTGTAAGAAAAGAAAAAAAAAATGCTTTTAGCAAGCAAATGTTGCTCTCTCCCTTCCCCCCCCCCCCCACAATATTTTCAATAGTTTTCAATGTTGCTCTCTCCCTTCCCCCCCCCCCCAATATTTTCAATAGTTTTCAAAGTTATTGATTGCCTTTCCTTTTAATGTTTTATCCTTAACGCAGGTTCGATTACGGTCCTGTTGAAAACTGATATTTGCCTTTTCTTTGAATTTAATTTTGTCCCGTGTGAACATATCTTCAACCCTTTACCAAACAATCCCGAGCTTAAACGACCCTTAGAAGGCAAGTCTTTTGAAAATATTATGCGAAAAGGAATATTGCTTTAAACAAGCATTTTTTTCAGAGGGAAATTCCATCATTTGAACCATATTTGATTTGTTATCTACAAATGCTTTCAATTTGGACCAGACTAAAGTTGTGTGTGTGTCTGTGTGTGTGTGTGTCTGTGTGTGTGTGTGTGTGTGTGACATGGACAGTAAGGGGTTAGACAGTTGAAATATGGGGAAAATGTGAACAATCTTCTTTTCAGGTACAGCCCTTTGGGGTATCATGCTTTACACAGTATGTTAACTCTTTACCAAATGACAAACTTTTAGACCAGTCTAAATTGAAAGCATATGCAGATGGCAAATGAGGATCAAATGGAGAAGTTTGCCATAAATTGGTAGAAAACATTGTGTGAATTGAAGAAAATAATCTTTACCAGTTTGTTCTTCTTTTCCATCAGTGCTTTAAAAAGCTGTCATCCCCAGGGTTGTAAAATCATGGGATTATTTGGCAAAGGGTTAAAAAAAACAATTACAAGCCCGATCGAATGATATTGAGGCATCGCCGGGAAAGGTTACCTTGTGTTGTTACTATACATGTATGTTCAGGAGTTGTTTGCAGGAAAACAAAATCGATTTAGTTGTATAGAAAATGATACTTTTATGTATATATGGGACCTGTCACGCTTAGGGAACTTTCTGACATCTGCGAAAAATATCAGCTATGATCAGCATGTGCAGTCCCGGCAGTCTGTGTGGATCGAAAACCTTTCGCTTTAGGCGATTCTTTGTGTTTTAAATGGCCAGTCTAAGTCATTTTTAAAGATGTCGACCGACCCGACCTTAACCTGGCTTTGCAGGTTTTGAAATTATGTGATTTACGCTTATATAAACCCCACTCGATAATGTATATATTATCGGAAAATCTCATAACGGTAATAGAGGTATGCATGGAATTATTTTAATGATTATTTTTAGTGATACGTATCAACTTTCCACACCAAAGTAAAATTTACAATAGCCCAATGGATAGGTACATGTAAGTGTGCCCTAGACATACCTGATTATCTTGATTCCGTTTTCAGAACATTATATCGCCACGGTACGTGATTTTAAACATGTATGCCCAAACACAAACAATAATATAAATTGATGATAATATGTTTATCGCGTGAGAGCTATATAAACAATTTTTTTACAAGCGCGTCATACATGTGTACTTTGAAACAATCCTTCGATTTGTCTCGTCATCGTCATCGTATTCGTCTTCGTATTAATTCGCAAATCTCTAATAGCTGGGGTAAAAAGCAAAACAGAAAAAGCCCCTCCCCCTTCCTCACTGGAACAAAAAAATCTGGCCGCTTTAGATGCTAACATGCGATTTTCGAAACCATAATCCCGCGGCTGTACCTACTGAAATATTCTCTATAATTACTCATTTAGCATGTTTAAAATGTATACATCCCTTTATACGCAATTGTGGCTGACCCGTTACAAACGGAATAGGTTACGAAATATTACAGAATTGGAACTGTAATTATTATTGTTATTTTTGTCTATATCTCAGTTTAAAAAGACAATTTTGCAGGCGAATAAAAATTATCAGTTTTGGCAGAGAATTTCTAGAAAAACAAGTATCCGATAGGACATCTAGTCGCATCCCACTTTAAGAAATTATATAATATTTACCACAGTTGCCAAGCAATAGACAGTTAATCTGATCTGGGAACTATGAGTATATAAACATGATATGGCGTGCAACACGCGAAAAGGGACCTTCGGACATATGCGAAAAAGTGTGTCGTCCCAGATCAGCCTTTGCAGTCTGTGACTAATCCGAGGCTACACTTCCCGTTTTTGTGCGATTTTCTGTTTCACGAAAGTCTACTGTATGAAAAAATCTACATAGTTGTAAAGTGTTGTCCCGGATTAGCCTGCGCAGACTGCGCAGGCTAATCCGAAACAACACTTTACGCAAATGTCCGAAGGTCCCTTTTCGTGTGTTGCACCCATATTTCAAAGCAAATAATTTGATAGGTTGAGGCGGATATCCTTCAACTAATCGATTAGCTTCCTTATAATTCAGATATTCCAAATCTGTAATTAATTAATTCTTAACTTCCTGAATAAGTGAAATGAAAATTCCAAGCTATTAGTAAAAACCCAGATTTTTTCTATTTCAATGTACTTTTGAGGGAAAAATATCTCCTGATCAGACAATGTAAATCCAAGATCAGACTGCACAGAACGTGCAGTCTGATCTTGATCCACACTGTCCGCAAAAGGTCTTTGAGTCGCACTTGGCAGCCTAAGGGTTCATTCGGTTAGTACAAAGCAAGGGCATGGGCATGTCTGTAAGGAATGAAAGGGGCCAATACCCTCCGATTATGAAATATTATAAATCCATAACATCTTTAACCCTTTCCCAAACGACAAATTTTGGACTGGTCCAAACTGAAAGAGTTTGCAGGCGACAATTTTAAATTTGATGAAAATGGCAGAAAGTTCTCAAAGAGGGTAGAAAACGCTGTGGAAAAGGAGAAATTGCTCGTTATGAGCAATTTCTCCTTTTCCCACAGTGTTTTCAAACGACTTTACTGCAGACAAGTGAAAACCAGGGATTGTTTGGGAAAGGGTTAATCATACGCAGCACGTGCAGTGTAAATAAACACAAAAACTTGCGGATTTGTCTTTCAAACAGTCATAACTCATACAGATTAAATCTCTGACAGATATCTATGATTCACAGTTAAATCCTTTCAGCTCTTTTGGTGAAAACAGGGGCATTGACGAAAGGCATAGATCATGATCAGACTGCACAGACTATGTAGTCTGATCTTGGATTTATACCTACCGCTTGTTTAGTCAAGTCTGTATTAAAGACACAAAAATTGTCGAGTTTCGATGGGTTGAATCTTAACTCTTTACCAAACGACAAAATTACATACTGGTCCAAATTGAAAGCACGTGCAGACGACAATTTAAATGTGCCTGAATTGATGATATTTTTCTTTGAAAGAGTAGCAAACATTGCAGGAGATAAGGAGATTTTTTTTTTTTCTCCAAAAAGTAAGTTTGAAATAACATTATTCGGATTTCTTTACTGTCGGCTTTAAAGTTCTAATTAACTTATTTAGCAGGATAAGGGCTGACAGGCATGGAATTAAGTGTTGTTGTCTTTTTTATCCTTAATCGACACTCAAACCTATGTGAAACAAGAACCGAAGCCTACGGGTTGTTTTAAAAGATTACCATTGTTTCGACGATAGATACATGTATGTGGGAAAGAAGGTAAATGGATTGGGAACTCTTGTGAAAGAAAACTCCAGGAAAACATGGATAGGTGCACTGGCCGCTGCGATGTAACTGAAATGATGTTGAAAACGGCATTGAAGATCGTATACACAAATAAACAAAGAAACAAAACGAGATAGGCCTTTGCAGACGTTGAATTCGACGTGGCCCAATTGATGGAATTTGTCTCTGTTACCAGTATTTTCTTTTTTTCCCACAATGTTATCAAAAGACACTTTCCTCAGGGTCGTTAAAACTAGGATTGTGTGGTTAAAGCCCTGGAACCGACTGAGGGTGTTTTCGCCGACAGTGTAGATCAAGATCAGACTTCAAAGAACGTGCAGTCTGATCTTTGTTCTACACTATCTGCCATTATGTTACATATTTTAATAAAAACAACCTTCAAACAGCAATGATTCCAACTGTGTTTCCTACCAAAACGGTCCACATCATCCAGCGCTTTAAGGGTTAAACACACAAATCACAGTTGGCTTCAATGATGGAACTTGCCTTTACATAAATAGAAAACATTGCGGGACAAGGTGAAAATGCTGAGTCCGTGTTCACCAAACATTCTGTAGAACATGTTCATTCTTATTCTCCAGAATTTTCTAAATTTGAACGTAACACACCCTCTGATTGGCTAAACCAAATGGTTTAGCCAATCGAGAGTTGTGTTGCTTTCAAATTTAGAAAATCTCAGATATGAAAAGTAAGAGTTTTCTTAAGAATGGGTGGTGAATATGGCCTCGGATTACCAGCATTTTCTCCTTTTCCCACAATGTTTTCAAAAGGCCTCTTCCTCAGGGTCGTTAAAACTCTAGATTGTTTGGTAAATGGTTAATGCAATCTGGTACAGAGAGGGAAATTGATTGATTGGTTGGTTGGTTGGTTGGTTGGTTGGTTGATTGGTTGATTGATTGGTTGATTAATTGATCTATCGATCGATTGATTGATTGATTGATTGATTGATGTTTTACGCCGCTTTCAACATTAGTTTGGTCATATCACGGCAGCAGCTCACATTGTCATGTATTTCCCGGGTTCTACCAGTGATAGGCTAGGGCTCTGAAGTGTCTTACCCAAGGACACTCCCCCGAAAAGCCCAGTGGATCAAGTGAGGCTCGAGCCCGGAGCGGCCAGGTCACGAGTCCTCCACTTTACCACCGAGCAATCCAGGATCCCTGGTTGCAACTCGTATAGATTTCAGTGTGCCTACCTCTCTGTTAACAAATCGCCTTTGGAATAAACTAAAGTGAGCTAGAAAAGAGTGCAGTAAAATAGCAGCGATTCGATTTTTATCTTTCTATAAATTGAAAATGTATTTTTTGATTTGTAAGGCAGTCACAAAGATAAAGAACGCAAAATCCATTTCGAAAAACAAGTCGTTAAATACTGCACCAATGATTTTAAGCCAGATTCAGACGATGCAAGATTTTTTTTTTTCAAGTATTGCTATATAGCTGCAAAAAAAACCCTCCCCCACTGCCGAGTTAAAATCTCATTTAGATAGCGCAAACCCCTCCGATAACACGTGGCTTCAAACAGCATTTTGTTTACTCTTCGTCGCGTGCAGCGGAAAATCTCGTTAACAAACAAACATGGCGCACGCGCGATGACCGAAAGATCCGGCTTAAAATCTGCATGCGCATTTGAAAATATTCTTCCGTCTCGGAAGGTGATTGCAGTTTGACTTTTCCGTTAAGGTCAAAACCGCAAGATAAACCGCTGATGCTAATCTCCTTACAAAAGAGAAAATTCACGTAAAATTGAGTTTCCGGCGCAAAACAAAATATCAACGGAGCACAAAACCACGCGCCACGCATGCGCGATTATGTAATGGGCTGGTAACAGACATGCGCATTCCGTATCGTCGGTTGCACCCGTTGACCTTTCAGGAAAAAAACGTACCATTTCTATAAATTAATACATTGAAAGGACAGGAAACTTGTCAATGTATCAAAACAAATACGAGAAAACCTGTGCGCGTGAATGCTTCTTTGCCACGGACTTGAAAACTGGTGTAAATCGTTTCTGTACGTGATCGGAAATACGAATATGTGCATTATGGGAGAGTGCGCATTCTGCAGTCGGCATAACGTCGCCCTGTGCCAATATTGAACACGTCCACGCATTGATTTATAGGCATTCAACTTTCTCCATGGTTTACTAGATTTGAAAAAAGTTACACAATGTGCTTACGAAAGGGAAAGAAACAAAGGTGGGATAAACGAGAACTTAGATTTTTCGCCGAAAATTAACAAAAATCGTCTTTATTTTTCAACGGTTTAATATACTATTCTAGTTTTCAATGACCATGATTTTTTTTTCATGGAATGAATAAACACTATGAAAAAACCCTCTACTGTTCAATATTTCGGCTATTGCCTTTTTCAGAAGTTTTGAAACTTGTAAGAGAGACAGAGAGACCTTGACAAATGTTTTGTTGAATATAACATGTAATTTTGACTATGTACACTTGTACACGTCTATTAAAGTATATGTTCTGTTCTGTAAACAGGGAGTCGATGGTTCGATCACCGGCTCTGCCGATTTCTCTCCGAGTATTGATGATAGTCATTGCGACAGGAATCATTCCTCTCTCATCGCTGACCATTTTTTCGACGATGGTTATCTGGTAAAACAGGCTCGGAAAGAATATTGTGTGTAGAACTGGTAAAAAAAGAAAGAAACTCCAGGAAAGCATGGATAGATGCATCTGTCCGCGGCTTTGTAACCGAAACCATGCTGAAAACTGCGTTAAAACCACACAATCAATTAACCCTTAAAGCGCGGAATAAACCCAATGCACAATTTCAGTCTGGAATAACACCAAGATAATTGCAATTTTGTGGTCACTTTTTATGTCTAGTGTCTCAGCAAAGCGGACAGTATAGATCAAAGATCAGGCTGCACGTTTTGTCCAGCCTGATCTTGATCGACACTGGCCGCAAAGGCAACTATTGTCGTAAAAAGCGTTTTAAGGGTTTATCAAGAGTTTTGAAACACTTTATCCCCCTAGAACATTTTCAAGCGTGCATTACTGCAACCACAATGTTTTACATACGAGTGATTTTGAATACAAGTAGATTTTGCATACAGATTCAGCCGAAAGTAGGACCTAAAAGCCTGCCAGCTACCTATCCAGGCTCCGTCTGCCAAAATAGTCAGTGCACCATGTTTTATGATACACTGTTTGTCATCCTCGCACGCTTAACCCTTCTCTAAGAAATCATGTGAAATTTGACCCTTAACCCGCTAAATAAGTGAAATGAAACATTCGAGCTTATCGTAAAAATCCAAATTTTACTATTTCAAAGGTAGCTTTTGGAAGAAAAAAATCTCCTTACCGGAAAGTGTAGATCCTAGATCAGACTGCACGTTCTGTGCAGTCTGATCTTGATCTACACTGTCCGCAAAAAGCCTTTAAATCGCGTTCAGAAGCCCTAGACCATCTGAAAGCATTGATGGAAAAAGGAGAAAGTGGTTTTTTTTTCTCAGTGCTCATTCTACTGTGACAGCGATATGATTTGAGACATGCTCTATGACAAGGGATTTTAATGCATCTGTAAAAAAGTATCGATTCATGTCAGCCGGCGCAATCCGCGCAGGCTGATCTGTGTCGAAGCTTTCTGCTTTTGGTAATTTTTTTTCTGCATGCCCAAGGACCATTCTTCCTCGTGATTCCGTCGGTTGTTATACAAAAATGGATTTTATGGACCAATAATTTTATTGGTACTTGGATACCATCAGGCATAACAGAGATACATTTACCTCAATTAGCCAGAGCTCTAATGTATTGTCATTATCTTGTCATTGTCTTATTTAATTATCTTTAAAATAATTGAATTGTTTAGGTTTGAACCCATATCGTACTTTTCTCGAACTGTTTTAGTCCAAAGATGCACGTAAAAACTACAGATTGAAACTACTAGCATAAATCATAAATTTTGAAAATGTATTGTACAATTATTTTTTTTTTTGTAATAGCAACAACATTGTATTATATTATGCTAATAAATATTGATTGATTGATTGATTGATTGATTGATAAAGATCTAATACACAAAACACTAAATCCCCCATATCTATTCGTCTGCGAGGGAAGTTTTTTTTTTTTCCCATACGGACCCATTAGAATTCAGAAAGAATAACAGACAGAGCTTCCAAAAGAAAAGGAAAAAAAATCCACGTACAACCAAGACAAGACCGGGCAGGTGCGGTTGCTGTTAAACGACCAGATCCTAGAAAAACCAAAAAACTGCAGCTTAAGTGATTGTAAAAGCCAACATTGCGGTTTTGAACCGACAAAAGTTCTTCATTTTTCTCTATAGTGCTGAATTGTCGCTTAAATCAGCGAATTAATTGGACTTCCCATTCGATCGTATTGTGGAAAGGTGGTTCTCAGTTCCCAGCCGATGACAGAAAAAGCGATCCAACTGTTTTACTCCGCCGCCACTATCGCAATATCTCGGAGGCTGTGCAATTGCGGATGATCATGAACCACCGTTTAACCCTTTTATCAGTCAATCTCGTGTTTTATCGACCATGACGATTAAAGCTTTTGAAAACATAGTGGGAAAAGGAGAAAATGCTGGTAACCAGTATTTTCTCCTTTTAGCACAATGTTTTCTAACTTTCCAAGGAAAAATAACATTTATATAGTTATATATGTGATAGCTTCGCCAATTTTTAAACATAATCGCACAGATATACTGTCTCCCATACTAATTTTATCATCAAGAAATGCCTGATTACCAGCATCCTTTCCTTTTCCGAAAATGTTGTCAGTATAAGTCGGGATTGTTTGTTAAAAGGTTAATTAATGAACTTCAAGGATAGAATTTTCATAAAGCGTAGATTTGAAAATGATGTAGCAGCGATAAACAGACAAAGAAGTGTAACCGGTTTAAAATTGAAGCTTCTATGCTTGTATTTTTAAAATCAATTCTTAATTTTAATGATAAATCATGCTTTTTTTTTTCCTCGCTTAACTCCCAAGAAGATAATTTTCTATGGGATCTGATAAGATTTACAGCACAGTCACGAATTTAACTCTTTACCAAACGACAAAAATTTAGACTGGTCCAAATTGAAAGCATTTGCAGACGACAAAATAAAAATGACTCAAAATTAAAATTTGATTTGGTAAGGGTAGAAAACATTGTGGATAAAGGAGAAAATGCTGGTTACCAGCATTTTCTCCTTTTCCGACAATGTTTTCAAAAACTTTTCTTTTTCAGGGTCGTTAAAAGTCGGGATTGTGTGGTAAAGAGTTAAAACATAACTGACGCGGGAGTATAAAGGCAATTTAATCCTTATCTTTATCCTGCTGAACAAGTTGAACTAAACTTTCTGGTTCATAGCAAAAATCCAAATTTTGCTATTTCAAAGTTATTTTTAGGGGAGAAATATCTCCTTATCGGACAGTGTAGATTCAAGATCAGACTGCACTTTCTGTGCAGTCTGATCTTGATCTACACTGTCCGCAAAAGGCCACTGAGTCGCGCCTAGCTGGCTAAGGGTTGATGCCAACGGTCATGAGTAGAAAATTCTGTAACGTTTGAAAATGTCATTCGGCTTCCGATACGTCACGAATTACCGCCCTTTACTTGGGCCCATCTCCCATACTGACTTGGCTGAGCATGTCTGTGTTAAGCAACTTCTTATTAAAGATAGATCCTTACCGTCAGAAAGGAAAAAAAAAAAGAAAAAAAACGCTGTTAAATCTTGAAAGTATGTAGAATGGCTCAGAATTTGGTCAGCTGTGTAGACATAGATAAATTACCAATATCTATGGAGTAAGGGATAGAGAAACTCAAGGGATTTGTCCTCCTTTAAAACCGGAAACGACAACACTGATCTCTTTGAAGGCTGCCGAAAATGAAATGCGTTTTCTATCCGTCGTAATCTATGCAACATTGCAGCCGTCAGTGGAAAAAATTTGGCATGAAGACACAAGAATGATTACAGTTTTATAAGATAAAGACAAAGTGGGTTAAATACTGGCTTAAAACGAGTAAAGATGTATCTTTAAAGAATTTCAAAACATAAACATTTTGTTTTTAATGATACCCATTGCTATTCATTGTTTCGAAGATAGCTGTGTTGGAACCTTCAGACAATAATACATTATTTAAAGAAGTCTCGTACCACCAGGGAAGAATATTGTGCACAGCACTGGTGAAAGAAACTTCAAAGAAATCATTGATAGGTTAGGTGTAGAGGTGCACTGAACGCCGCGATAAAACTGAAGTAATGTTGAAAACGGCGTTTAACACCATACAAACTATACAAATCTTTTAGATGCAAAAAAAGTTAATCAATAGCCGATCTCAACTACTGCAGAATAATAGCAATTCACAGGACAAGAACATATCCGTGAGAGATCGAAATGCACTATGGTGCATCTTGATACAATTTCACCCTTTACCCTCTATTAACGACCCTTTGAAATAAGGCTTTTGAAAACATTATGGGAAAAGGAGAAAATGCTGGTAACCAGCATTTCTCCTTGTCCCACATGTTTTCTATTCTTAGAAAAACGAATCCGTTCATTCGTCCATAAGAAATGAAGCTTTTGAAAACATCGTGGGAAAAGGAGAAAATGCTGGTAATCAGCATTTTCTCCTTCTTCTACAATGTTTTCTATTCTCAGAAACACAAATCCGTTCATCCGAGCCACGTGTTATTTGTCGTCTGCGATGTGATTTAATTTTTTCTCAACAGAAAATCGTTTATTTGACAAAACTTTTCCAAAGTGTATAGTTAAACATATATTTACTTTCTAAAGTCCCGCGATTTGTTTTAGTATTCTGTTGGCTACAGACCGATAATTCTTCGATATTTTCCAATTCTAAAATTCTCTTGTCTGGTAAAGGTTTCAGGCTACAGTTGCCTAGGATTTTTTTAAACAAATATTGTGATAGATACACCATTGTAAAGAATTTATGAGTTTACAATCTGGATTTTAAACAAATACATCTTCAAGAGGTTCGACCGTAAACTGTACCGTATCACCTTCTTAGTGCACAGAATTTTCCAGCTCGGACAAATTCTCTTTAAGGTTTAAAGATACATCTGTACTCGTCTTCAGCCACTTTTTGACCCATTTAATCTCTGTCATTTATTAAACTATAATCATTCTTGTATCTTCATGGCAAATGATGCCATTGGCGGTTGCAAGGTTGAATAGATAACGACCGATAGAGAATGCATTTCATTTTATGGCGGCCATCAAGGAAGCCACTGTTGTTCCGTTTCCGGTTTTAAATCAAAGATTTCTGATGTATGTATTATAACTTACACCATATATATCGGTAATTTATCTATGATTATACAGCTGACTAAATTCTGAATCATTCTACAATCTATCAAATTCTAACAGTGTTTTTTTGGCCCCCGGCTGTAAGGATGTCTCTTTAATGATAGTCCTTACGACACAGTTCATTTCTCTGTCCCGTTGCAGTACATTTAGCAGACAATCTGTATTTGTGCCCAACTTTTTTCCTGTTTTGTTATCAATGACATTTTCCCGACTTTTTGCTATACATGTATCTACTAAATATAATTGAGCTATGCTCTGGCAAAAAGGGGTTTAATGCATCTCCGTGTTGCATGATACCAATACAGTCGTCATGTTATTATGGATCCATAAAATCCAGTTTGTCGAACAACTGTCTAAATCATGAGATAGACTGGTCCTTTGACATACAGAAAATTGACCGATAGCGAAAAGGTTCAGCCCAGGGTCTGTATTCACCAACCATTCTTAAGAACGTTCTTAGTCTTATTCTTCAAAATTTTCTACATTTGAAAGCAACACAACTTCTGATTGGCTAAACCACTTGGTTTAGCCAATCAGAAGTTGTGTTACTTTCAAATGTAGAAAATCTTGGAGAATAAGACTAAGAATATTCTTAAGGATGGTTGGTGAATAAGGATCCAGGTCAGCCTGCGTCTGAGCCACTTTATATTTGTCGTCTGCGAATGCTTTGAATTTGGATGAGTCTAAAATTGTGTAAGCTGGCAAAGAGTTAAGACTTTACCAAACGACAAAATTTTAGACTAGTCCAGATTCAAAGCATTTGCAGACGATAAAAAAATGTTACTCAAAAATTGAAATTAGTGTTTGGAAGGGTAGAAAACATTATGGGAAAAGGAGAAAATGCTGGTTTCCAGCATATTCTCCTGTTTCCATTTTTTTAAGCCTTCTTCTCCAGGGCCGTTAAAACTCAGGGTTGTGTGAGAAAGAGTTCAAGTAAATAGCTAAGACGTGTGCAACACACTTTGAATATCCAGGCAAAGACTCATTAAGTATTTTAGAAGACTACAAAGTCGTAGAAACGTCCAAATTGAACGCACATGCAGACGAAATTAAAACTTGTCTTTAATGGTGGAATTTGTCTCAATAGGGTAGAAAAAAAATGGGGAAGAAAAAAAACTGGTTATAAATATTTTCTTTTTTTTTTCCCACAGTGTTTTCAAGAGCCTCCTTTCGTCGGAGTCTGTGAGGCACTGGATTGACAATTCAAGGTTTAACTCTTTACCAAACGACAAAATTTTAGACATGTTCAAATTGAAAGCATTTACAGACGACAATACAAATGTGGCTCAAAGGATGGAATTTGTCTTTGATAGGGTGAAAAACATTGTGGAAAAAGGAGAAAATGCTGGTTACCAACATTTTCTCCTTTTCTCACAATGCTTTCAAAAGGCTTCTTCATTAGGGTCGTTAAAATTCGGGATTGCGCATTAAAGTGTTAATCTGTGACTGATATGTAGATTTCATACCACTTTAATTTCACTGCATAATTACGAAATTCACATGTCAAGATATGTTTTCGGTCAGCCAAATACAAAAAGTACAAAGACTTCCGGTTCTAGGCAGTTTTTACCGTAAAATCTCCAAAACGTGAGACAACTTAGACTCGAGGAAACAAATTACTTTCGCTACAACCTCATATCACTCGTCACAACTCGACCAATTCCGTTACTACATCTAACCTCGTCCATATCAAGGAGGTTTCTATTTTTAACACTTTCAGTCACGTGATCCTAAACATGGCGGCCCCCATGGAAATCATTTAATTAATGACAACAACAACTGTAGTGAAGTTATTCATATCCATCAATCGATCGGTGATAATTGCTAACTAAATTAATCATTAGGATGCTAAACGCGACTCACTGACCTTTACAGATAGTGTAGATCAAGATCAAACCGCACAGAACGTGCAGTCTAATCTTGGATATACACTGTCTGATAAGGAGATATTTTTCTCCCAAAAATAAGTTTGAAGTAGCATTATTCGGGTCTTTTTTACTATATCAAAGTTTAATAGTAACTTAATTATCAGGATAAGGGTTAATAAATCGAAATTAACAAACGGGAATGTATATAGAAGAACTTCGATCGAAAATTGTGGTTAATGCATTCTTTTTTTTGTGTGTTGTCTGATTACTTTACGAGCTGTAAAGCGGTCTATATCCGGCGCAGAAATGTACTCATAACACGTATGCGAATATCACTCATCGTAATACAGCTGAGAGATTTGATCAAGGGATCAACCGCAGTTTGTCGAATGATCTTATATTTATCTTTAAACTGCCCCAAGATGCCTACAGAACGTGCAGTCTGATCTTGAATCTATACTGTCTGCTCGTTTAGTTAAGCCTAGAAGTGAAAACCTCTTTGACTGATAGTGGATTGTATGTTTAGCCGACGAAAGAGGTAGAATTTATATGAGCCATTGCTGTGAAAAAGGGGGGCTTCTTGCATCTGCGAAAAGTATCGACCCAAGTCAGCCTGCGCAGTCCGCGCAGGCTGACCTGGGCCGAAACTTTTTGTATTTGGTCAATTTTCTGCGTGTCAAAGGACCGGTGTTTCTCATAATTCAGGAGGTTGATATTTACAACGGATTTCAGGGATGTTTAATACTGTGATGACTTGCTTGGTATCACGCAACATGGAGACACGTTAAGTCTCCTTTTGCCAGAGCATAGCTCATATATTTGGCACCGAAAGACTACACAGTAGAGGGCGATGAAATCTGTTAAAGTCAACCATCAAAAAGAGAACAACAACAACAAAAATAAAAGAACATAATTCTACAATAAAACCAAACATGAAACGCGGAGGAATACATAGATTGGAAATTAATTGCATCAAACGCATATTTACATATTTCAGAAATCAAGAGAGAAAGACAGGAACGCTCTACACGATATAAAAGAGAGAGGACACACAAAGATACGGGGCTGAACCACAAATTTAACGATTGAGTTCGTTTAATATTGTACCCAGGTGACGACAGAAACTATCCATTACCACTGCAAATGCGCACGTGCAGTATTAAACCAAATTCAAAATTAATCGTTTAATAATGTTTATACGGTTAAACGGAATACTGCCACCGCTCCAGACAAGATTTATAAGTATTATATAAACGTTTTTGAACACAACATTTTACGAGTATGGGCGGTGACGAGACAAAATCTGACATTTATTTTCTCTCTGTGTTTTTCGAAGACATTCTCCCGCTAATCCGGGCTGTGTTCGCTCATTTTTTTTTTCTATATAAAATACGTTAGGTTTATAAAACATTAACCGATTGTTGTAGGAGCTGTTTTAGGAATACCAATAACTACAGTACCAGACGACAAAGTTTCGGATGTAAACAAATAGAAAGCATTTGCAGACGACAAATGAAATGTTGCTCAAATGATGATCTTTGTCTTTGAATGGATAGAAAACATTGTGGGAAAAGGGGAAAATGCTGGTTTCTCTTTTTCCCACTATGTTTTCAAAAGTCTTTTTTTTTTTCGGGTCGTTAAGACTCTTGTGTGGTGAAGCCGTAGAATCAAGCTCTATGAAAAGGGGGCTTGGTGCATCTGCACAAAGTATCGAGCCAGGTTAACCTGTGCAAAATATTAGGTTGTTTGATTTGTATGTTTGAACTGTGTTTTACGTTCTCGTATAAATATTAAGATTGCATTATCCTCTAGGTGGGGGGGGGGGGGGGGGGTGTTTGTCCAAGTCTGCACACTTCTATGTACATGAAATCTTAAAATTTGACAGAAGGTTTGGCTGTTTTATCTCCAAGATTTTCCGAATTTGTAAGTAACACAACTTCTGATTGGCTAAACCAAATGGTTTAACCAATCAGAAGTTGTGCTACTTTCAAATTTGAAAAATCTGGACAATAAGACTGAGAACGTTCTTAAGAATGGTTGGTGAATACGGGCCCAGATCAGCTATTGGCATGGTTTCAATGGTTTCTGTTGTACTGTCTGTCAATCCAACTGCCTATCTATCCATTAGTCTTTTTTCAAGTATAACTGATAAAATCTGCTGTTGAGGCCGGGCAATCATAACTCATAATCTTAACTCTTTAGCAGCTAAGCGCGATTCACTGACCTTTTGCGGACAGTGTAGATCAAGATCAGACTGCACAGAACGTGCAGTCTGATCTTAGATCTACACACTCCGATGATGAGAAATTTTTCTCCCAAAAATAAGTTTAAAATAAAATTATTCGGTTTTTTACTGTCGGTCTGAAGTTTTTATTTAATCTATCTACCAGGATAAGGGTTAATATCGTGAAAAGCTTGAATACTAGTAACTTTGATGAAAATCCCACAATTGGTAAGGGAAATGTAGTCATTTAAAGTTGAAAAAAATTACATCTCATGCTTACGTGATAAAGACCGCATTTTGGGTGCCGTTCTTTTGAAACTAACACAGATTGTTTGTATCACCAAGGAGCTGAGACCTACTGAAAATGAAGAAAATGCCATGATCAGTTTTTGTAACAGTTATGGCCCACTGAATTCGTTAGTCCCTTCTTTCATTAGCATGGTACATGTATTTCTCAACTATCAGTTGATAGCAACATAAGGAATAATATGGACTCAGGATTGATTGATTGATTGATTGATTGTATGGAGTTTAACGCCGTTTTCAACATTATTTCAGTTATATCACGGCGGCCAGTGCACCTATCCATGCTTTCCTGGAGTTTCTTTCACCAGTACTTCGCACAATATTCTTTCCAAGCCACTGGCTGCTTTCACACATAACCATCGTAGAAAGAATGGTCAGCGGTGAGAGAGGAATGAATCCTGTCGCGATGACTATCATCAATCCTCGGAAAGAAATCGGCCAAGCCGGGGATCGAACCAGCGACCTCCTGTTCTTAAGTCCTGTGCGCTACCGACTGAGCTACGGGGGCTTGGCTATGGACTCAGGAAAGCGAGGATAAAACTCATGAACTGTATTTTGGGGGAAAAGAAATCGAAAACGCTTAAGATATGAGCCATGCTCTGTGAAAAGGGGGCTTAATGCATCTGCGAAAAGCATCGACCCAGGTCAGCCTGCGCAGTCCGCGCAGGCTGACCTGGGCCGAAACTTTTTCGCTTTTTTTTTTTTAGATTTTCTACATGTCCAAGGACCATTCTACCTCAATATCCCGTTAGTTTCCAGACTAAATGGACTTCACAGGCCCCTAATTATGTGATGTCTCGCTTGGTTCAATGCATTGCAGAGAGCATTCAGCCCCCTTTTGCCAGAGCATGGCTCATATATTTTTACCATAACAAAACTTGCGCTGTATCACAGGAAATTGAGAGAAAAATGAGGTGACACTATCGCTCATCTTACTTTAATACAAGATAGTCCGATAAGCCCCCCTGATTTAACAAGATAAAACTCAGAAAAGACGATATTCTTAATTTGTATGATAATCTCGATTATGCGTGGCGACCCTAGCGACTAGTCGACATACATTTGCGATCTACCTATTCCCTTGCATATTGTGAAACGAATGTTTCATCACTGTTTTAAATATTTTGAAGTGTTAAGCGGTTTATTTTCTAGGTCCTTTGTATGATATTTCTATATTTCATTCAATTTACATGTTCCTGCGATATTTTTTCATTATGTGTTTTTATGGCTAAAAACATTGTTTGTGCTGAGTTGCCGAATAAATGACTGAATGAATCAAAGAATGAATAAACTATGTGTTTTAAAGACCCTGTGGAGATTCGTTTTTGAAAAAAAATGTGGGAAAATGAGAAAATGCTGATAACAGGCATTTTATCCTTTCCAATATCATTTTTTCTTTTTAATTCTTTTAAAAGTAAGTTTCCGTCATTTGTGACATATTTCCAGAGCTCCAGATAGAGGGAGTGATTTTGATTTCAAAATTGAAAATATTAATTATTGTCCCCTAAACCCTATGCTATGGGTACTCATTAAAATCGTCTCATTGAGACGATTCTAATGAGTACCTACAACATAGGGTTTGGAAGAGAAATAATGGATCTAGAATACCATCACTCCCTCTTATCTGGAGCTCTGTAATTTCATTTATGGTCTGCAAATTCTTTAGAATTGGGGCATGTCTAAGTATTTGTGAATGGGTAAAGAGTTAGCTCTTTAGCCAACTAAAAGGTTTTTTATACGTGTACATATTGAAAGCATTTGCAGACGACAAAGTAAATGTGACGCAAATGAATGATTTATCTATTAAAAGTACAGAAAACATCATAAGATAGGTAGAAAATTCTAGCATCCAGCATTTCTCAATCCACCATTTTTTTAAAAAATCTTCCTTCATTAACTCTCTACCACACAGTCCCGAGTTTAAATGACCGTGGGAAAGAAGCCTTTTGAAAACATTATGGGGAAAAGTGGAAAATGCTGGAAGCCTTTTGAAAACGTTATGGGAAAAAGAGAAAAATGCTGGTAACCAGCATTTTCTCCTTTTCCCACAATGTTTTCTATCCTTCCCTAAACGAATTTCAATTTTTCAGTCACATTGATTTAGTCGTCTGCAAATGCTTTCAATTTGGAGAATTCTAAAATTGTGTCGTTTCGTATAGAGTAAAGGTCGTTAACACAACAGAGTCCTAGTTGTCCAATTTTGAAATGGGACACCTTTTAACTGCTACGACTCGAAAGTATTTCGGTCTTGTGAGATACCATCGGTCAAGGAGTCGAAAATAACATCAACAGTATGTATGCAAATAGATCATAATTCTATGAACCATGCTCTGTGAAAAGGGGGCTCAATGCATCTGCGAAAAGTTTCGGCCAGGTCAGCCTGCGCAGTCCGCGCAGGCTGACCTGGGCCGAAACTTTTCGCTGTTGGTCAAAATTTTCTGCATGTCCAAGGACCAATCTATCTAATGATTAAGACGGTTTAAAAAAATGGCTATTATGGATCCATAGTTATGTGATGGCTTAATTGGTATTATGGATCGCGGAGATGCTTAAGCCCCCTTTTCACCAGAGCATGGTTCATATTTATTATTATACCTACAAATTTTTCCAACTCAAATACAAACATCGCACGCTGGTAAAATCGGACACGTCGGGGAAAAAAATCCGTATATACGCAGTGTCAATGATTGATGGTTTTTATCGCCGTTTTCAACGTTACATCAGTTATATCGCCGCGGCAAGAGAACCTGTCCCTACTTTCCTTGAGTTTCTTTTAGCAGCACTTTTCACAATAGTCTTTCCAAGCTGCTTTCCCACATAACCATCATCGAAACAAGGATCAGCTGTGGGAGAGGAACGAGTCCTGTCGCAATTGCTATTATCAATCTTCGGAAAGAAATTCGCCGAGCTGGAGATTCGAACCAGCGATCCCCGGTTCTCAAGTCCTGTACGATACAAACTGAGCTACCGGAGCTCGGGATGCAATGCCAGATACGGTTCTAAATATGGTGTGATGACATCATCCAAAGGCGGACTTCTTTTGACTTGGTTCCCGATTAGATTGGTCAAGATACTACGTTTTCATGAATATTTAGATTATTTAGATCTTGATGTACACAATCAACAAAAACTTTGAAAATATCATATGGCTACGAAATGTTTCAGGAATAGAAATAATTGCTTAGAATTTGAAAATAAAAAATAAAATAGATGATCATGGCCTTGTGACGGTAACATTGTCACAAATTAAAAGAAATAGAATGTGCATGATAAACAAGATTTTGTCCATTTGATTAATTATTAATTCTTTCTTCATTTTATGTCGTTGCTGTCCATTTCTTTTTTTTTTTTTTTAAATTTTGAACTTTATTTATTTGATTCTGATTTTATTTAATGTAGTTGATATAAGACGTGACTGTTTTAGAGAGCGGGACCATATAAGCTTTTAGTTTTGCTTTTGTTCCAATCCTTTTCAAATGGCTATGTTGTACTTTACATATTACATGTAAATACCAGTAGAATTCGTTTAAAATTTAAATTAAGCAAGAATTTGATTCGTTATTGTATCTTTTATCAACTGATCAATCTTAAAGCTACAATTAAATTTTGCAGCTTAAACTCCAGTTTTATACAGTTGATTTTCCTGCCAGCAGCTAGCATTCTTACAGGCTTTACTACAACACGTTGCCAGACTCAAAATAAAATCCATACTATTAAATGATTGGATAAAATTTGCCTGCATTACTGTATTTTGACTCCCCACTTATTTACTATTGGCAGCTAGTAGGAGCCCACCCGGGTAGCTCAGTGGTTAACGTATCTGACTCTTGACCTGGTGGTTGCGAGTTCGATACCCGGTTGAGGCAAACATTCTTTTCGGCGATTTTTCGCCTCTTACCTCTGATGCATGTGAGAAAAGTAGTCAGTGGCTTTGGAAAGAAAGTTGTGTCAGTACTGGTGTGAGAAACCTAGGAAACACATGGGTGCGTTACTGACCGCCATGATACTACTACGACCTGAGCTGTTAAAATGGCGTTAAACTCCAATACAAACAAAACAAACAAACAAAAGCAGCTAGTGGGTCTTTGAATCTTTACCAAACAACAAAATCTTTGACTTACCTACTAAAAGCATATGCCGATGACAAATTGAATGTAGCTCAAATGAGGTAGAAAACACTGCGGGAAAAGGAGAAAATGCTGGTTACCAGCATTTTCTCCTTTTTTCGCAATGTTTTCAGAATCCATCTCTTTGTGGGTTGTCGAAACTGGGAGTCATGTAGTGAAGGGTAATTGTTTTGTAAGCGCTGTGGATGCCAATGAAAGGCTTTAGATGCTAGCTGACACAAAACGCGCAATCCGATCTCGGAACTACACTGTCCGACACGTCAGGATATTCTGGTCTCCCCTCCCCGTCTCCACAACCCCGCCCCCTTACACACACACGCAAAAATATGAATTTGATGAATGTGAGCCGCGTTCTGATAAAAACGGGTTTAACACATCTGCGTGGTTTAACACATCTCCGTGGTTTAACACATCTCCGTGGTTTAGCACATATGCGTGGTATAACACATCTGTGTGGTTTAACACATCTGCGTGGTTTAACACATCTGCGTGGTTTAACATCAGTGTGGTTTAACACATCTCCATGGTTTAACACATCTCCGTGGTTTAACACATCTGCCTGGTTCAACACATATCCCTGGTTTAACACATCTCCGTGGTTTAACACATCTCCATGGTTTAACACATCTCCGTGGTATAACACATCTCCGTGGTTTAACACATCTGCGTGGTTTAACACATCTGCGTGGTTTAACATCAGTGTGGTTTAACACATATCCATGGTTTAACACATCTCCGTGGTTTAACACATCTCCGTGGTTTAACACATCTCCGTGGTATAACACATCTCCGTGGTTTAACACATCTGCGTGGTTTAACACATCTACGTGATTTAACACATCTGCGTGGTTTAACACATCTGTGTGGTTTAACACATCTCCGTGATTTAACACATCTCCGTGATGCTTTATGGGTCATAGTATAATCCAATTAATGAACTCTTTACCACACAATCCCGACTCTTAACGACCCTGAAGAAGAAAGCCTTTTGAAAACACTGTGGGAAAAGGAGAAAATGCTGGTAACCAGCATTTTCTCCTTTTCCCACAATGTTTTCTACCCTTCCCAAAACAAATTTCAGTTTTTTAGTCACATTTATTTTGTCGTCTGCAAATGCTTTCAATTTGGACAAGTTTAAAATTTTGTCGTTTGGTAAAGAGTTAAAGACCCATAAAATCAGCCTACATTTTGTCTAGATTGACTGAACCTTGAGGTACTCGTAGAATGGTCCTTACACATACATGAAATTTACAAACAGCAAGAAAGTTTCGATTCATGTCATCCTGCGCCGGCTGAGCAGGCTGATTTAGTCGATACTTTTTGTTGCAGATGCATTAAGCCCCCTTTCCACCGAGCATGGCTCAAATGTATTTCTGTTCAATGTCCAAAGGCCCTTCATTTTTCTCGTAACGACAGAGTTGCATTCATTTCAACGGCATTTTCCGTCAAAATTTGTGAACACTGGGATAATATTTCATACACTGTCCGCAGCCTAAGGGTAATATTTCATACACTGTCCGCAGCCTAAGGGTAATATTTCATACACTGTCCGCAGCCTAAGGATAATATTTCATACACTGTCCGCAGCCTAAGGGAAATATTTCATACACTGTCCGCAGCCTAAGGGAAATATTTCATACACTGTCCGCAGCCTAAGGGTAATATTTCATACACTGTCCGCAGCCTAAGGATAATATCTCATACACTGTCCGCAGCCTAAGGGTAATATTTCATACACTGTCCGCAGCCTAAGGGTAATATTTCATACACTGTCCGCAGCCTAAGGGTAATATTTCATACACAGTCCGCAGACTAAGGGTAATATTTCATACACTGTCCGCAGCCTAAGGATAATATTTCATACACTGTCCGCAGCCTAAGGGTAATATTTCATACACTGTCCGCAGCCTAAGGGTATTACTTCATACACTGTCCGCAGCCTAAGGGTAATATTTCATACACTGTCCGCAGCCTAGTGGTAATATTTCATACACTGTCCGCAGCCTAAAGGTAACATTTCATACACTGTCCGCAGCCTAAGGGTAATATTTCATGCACTGTCCGCAGCCTAAGTGTAATATTTCATACACTGTCCGCAGCCTAAGGGTAATATTTCATACACTGTCCGCAGCCTAAAGGTAATATTTCATACACTGTCAGCAGCCTAAGGGAAATATTTCATACACTGTCCGCAGCCTAGGGGTAATATTTCATACACTGTCCGCAGCCTAGAGGTAATATTTCATACACTGTCAGCAGCCTAAGGGAAATATTTCATACACTGTCCGCAGCCTAGGGGTAATATTTCATACACTATCTGCAGCCTAAAGGTAATATTTCATACACTGTCCGCAGCCTAAGGATATTTCATACACTGTCCGCAGCCTAAGGGTAATATTTCATACACTGTCAGGAGCCTAAGGGTTAATGAAAGTCATGTAGTGGAATTCGTCTTTGAATGGGTCGAAAACATTGTTGGAAAAGGAGAAAATGCTGGAAACCACCATTTTCTTCCTTTCCAAAAAAAAAACGGGTTCAGGTCTTTTTCCTTAGGGTTGTCATTTATCGATTTATTTATTAATTAATTCATTTATTTATTTATTTTTGAAAAATCAACCTAAGACTCTAAACTTCGTTCGTCAGTTTCTACCATGGTTTGCACAGTTTTAAAAACGAAAGATAACTTAAAACAGTGAGAATACAGGAAGTGTGTATTTTCGCATAAATGGAAAGATCTCCCTGTTACCTATTACCAACGTGACAATCCCGAATTTTAACGACCTGAAGGTTTGTTTGTTTGGTTTGTTTATTTGCTGATTGCTTGGTTGGTAGGTGTATTTCAGTTACATTGCGGCGACCAGTGCACCTATTCATGCTCTCCTGGAGTTTCCTTTTCAAGTGCGTTGCACAATATATTTTCCCAAGCCAGCGGATGCTTTCCCCCCATAACCATCGTCGAAACAAAGATCAGCGAAGAGAGAGAAATGAATTTTGTTGCACCAACCATCATCAATCCTCGGAAAAAAAATTAATCAACTCGGGATTCGAACCAGCGAACCACACCCCCCCCCACCTTAAGTACTTTAGGCTACTGACTGCGCTTCCAAGCTCGGCATCGACCTGGAGGAAGAAGGTACATGAAAACATTGTGGGAAAAAGAGAAAATGCTGGTAACCAGCATTGTTTTCCCTTTTCCCTCAATCCTTTCCAACTTTTTAACCCCTAGGCTGCTAAACGGACAGCGTAGATTAAGATCAGACTGCACAGAACGTGCAGTCTGATCTTGGATCTACTCTGTCCAGTAAGGAGGTATCTTTACGGACAGCGTAGATTAAGATCAGACTGCACAGAACGTGCAGTCTGATCTTGGATCTACTCCGTCCAGTAAGGAGATATCTTTCCTCCAAAGATACCTACAAAATTAGAAAATATTGGATTTATACTATCGGTTTGAAAGTTTCATTTCTTTTATTTAGCAGGATTAGCGTGAATGACAATCTTCAGCATTCGAGCCATATTTAACTCTTTGCCACACAATCCCAACCTTGAGAAAGAAGCCTTTTGAAAACATTGTGGGAAAAGGAGAAAATGCTGGAAACCAGCATTTTCTCCTTTTCCCACAATGTTTTCCTCTCTATCAAAAACAACTTCCACAATGTGCGCCACGCTTAATTTGTCATCTGCAAATGCTTTGGAATTGGACAAGTCTAAAATTTTGACGTGTGGTAAAGAGTTAAGATGTTCTCTACAAATGCTCTTGGTTTGGATTGGTTACATTTTTGTCTCTAGGTGAAGGATTAAGGAATATAACATTGCAAAAATAAATTATTACAATTATTCTTTTTACCTTATAAAGCCTGCAGTGATTCAGCCCAATGGCGCATCAGCCTCCCCAAAAAATTCCCCAAGAATAATCCATTTTTTTTTCACTAGAATTAAATGAAATATTATCTAATCAACACTGAAACAAACCATGGCAACACGTTTAGCGTAACAGCTGAGAGAGAACTTTATTGTGTTTTACTTTCGGCCATTTACAACGCCAAAACAAATACAAGAGCGCACGTGTAAAACGAGATCGATTTCGTGGAGTAAGGCTCATTTCGACCCCCGTGCATGCAATAATAGATGCACTTTTACGCAGTTGAAACTGAATACGGCGGAAAAAGTGTCCCCGTTTCATCGACCGACGGACAGAAATGTATATAAAACATAATTGTGTTTTCAAGCAGAAAGGGAAAAGGCGTCAATGACTCGATACTTAAAGCGACCATTTCAGATTTTTTTTTTCTCCATTTCATCAAACTTAAAAAAATAAAAATCACTGTATTCAGTAAGTTAATAGCTGGCAAACCATCAAAGAAGAAGAAACACGGTAAGACAAAATATTCCTCAGTAATATTTCCTTAATGGGCTACGTAGCTTCTCAATGTATTTTCACATTTTGCGACATAGTTTCGCAAAGACTTTTGGGAATGTCACATGATAAAAAAAACACACATCTATTTATAGGGCTTATATTCAAGTCAGCATGATTACGTCATATATGATGTAATAAAAATAGATGGAGTTATCGATTGCAGAACGGCCAACCCTTTACTTTAGCGCAAAGAAAGGGGGAGGGGCTTACTGCATCTGCAAAAAGTAGTCCGCGCAGGCCGACTGGGCCGAAACTTTTTGCTTTTGGCCCATTTTCTGTTTGTCTAAGGACCAGATACAGTCGGTTCTTAGACACAATGGCTTTTATGGTTCCGTTATCATGTGATAACTTGCTTGGTATCATGGATCACGGAGATGCATTTAGCCCTCTTTTGCCAGAGCATGGCTCAAGCGCATATTTTTACAGAATTTAGTCGATCAGTTCATACGATTGAAAAAAAAAAAAAAAAAAAGAGAAAAAAATAATGTATCTAATGGTATTTATCGGTGTTCTACAAGAAATCTTAACTTATCAAATAAACACTGAATAGACCCCTCGAAGGTTCTACAGAAATGAAGGAACAATTTTAGTCAGCAAAAAAATACAATGCCGAGATCATTTTTAACAAGATTTGATTAACATGCTTGATAGTGTAGATCTAAAATAAGGCTGCACATTTCCTTCAGTTTAATCTTAAGCTCTACCGGCGACAAAAGTCACTCGATCGGTTGCGAAAAAGTTGCGAGGAACCATCCTGGCATGAACATAATGATTATACATATACACTAAATATGGCAGACTCCATTTTTCGGTAGTTAGACGCACACTCGCACCACAAATTACATGGCAGATACTCTTTCTCTATGTTAAGTTAAAGATACATCCTTACAGCCAGAAAGAAAAACACACTGTTATAGCTTGATAGTGTGTAGAATGGTTCTGAATTTAGTCTTCTGTTTAACCTTTTACCATACGACAAAATTTTGGACCAGACCAAATTGAAAGCATTTGCAGACTACAAATTAAATGTAACCTAAATGATTATTTCTGTCTTCATTAGGGTAGAAAATATTGTGGGAAAAGGAGAAAATGCTGGTTACCAGCATTTTCTTCTTTTCCTACAATGTTTTCAATAGGCTTCTTTCCCAGGGTCGTCAAAAGGCCGCATTGTGCGGTAAAGGGTTAAACATAGATAAATAACCTACACACATGGTGTAAGGGATAGGAAGTGATATGTCTTTATTTACAACCAGAAACGGCAACAGTGATGTCTTTGGAAAGCCTCCAGAAAATGAAATGCATTTTCTATCCGTCGTAATCTGTGCAATCTTGCAACCGTCAGGGGCAACAGTTGGCATTAAGATAAAAGAATGATTATATGTTCATGAAATAAAGATGAAATGGGTTAAAAACTTGCTGGAAAAAAAAAGTATAGATGTATCTTTAAAAGCCCAATAGTGGCCAAGATAACAATTCAGGTGTATTTGAATTTAAATCATACCATTTACAAGAATGGAAAATATTGTGAAGATAATCTGTTATCGTGTAGTCGCTCCATGTGTTAATCACTTACAGAGAAACGAATTTTAAAAAAAAGGCAAAAAGTAAACAAAAACTAGAGCGACCTGGCAAGTTTTAATCTAGTTTTGTGATTAATTTCTCTCCTAGCGCCTAACAGTTGGGCCGACCCTACAATAACAGATAGTCGTCTTCAAAATAATTTCCATACTTTTAATTGGTATGATATAACTTTAACACTTAAGCTGCTGATCGCTACCCATTGACTTTTTGCGGACAGTGTGGATCAAGATCAGACTGCACAGAACGTGCAGTCTGATCTTTGATCTACACAGTCCGATACGGTATTTTCTTTCCGGTGAAATCAACTTTGAAACCGCAATGTTTTGGTTTTTAGTATTGAGTAGAAATTTGCGTTTCATTTATTCAGCAGCTTAAGTGTTAAATGCAGTTTAACACCAGCTTTGTTTACTTTTGGCAGCTATTGTTACTTCAAGAATTCAGAGCCGAAATGTGCAGATCCAAGATCAGACTGCACTGCAAGGTTCAATCTTGGTCTTAACCTTCATCCTGCTAAATAAGTTAAATAAAACTTTCAAACCGATAGTAAAACACCCGAATAATGTTATTTCAAACTTAATTTTAGGAGACAAATTTCTCCTTATCGGACAGTGTAGATCCAAGATCAGACTGCAGGTTCTGTGCAGTCTGATCTTGATCTACACTCCCCGCAACAGGTCGGTGAGACACGCTCAGCAGCCTAAGGGTTAACTGATTGCTAAGCAACTAAAACCGCCCTTGGCACCGGGTTGAAGTTAATTCTTTACCAAACAACAAATTTCTTGGGCCGTATTCACCAACCATTCTTAAAAATATTCTTAGTATTTATATCTGGGATTTTCCACATTTGAAAGTAACACAACTTCTGATTGGCTTAACCATTTGGTTTAGCCAATCAGAAGTTGTCTTACTTTCAAATTTGGAAAATCTTGGAATATTAGACTAAGAATGTTCTTAAGAATGGTTGGTGAATACGGACCCTGGACTGGTCCAAATTGAAAGCTGTTGCAGACGACAATCAAAACGTGACTAAACTGTTTGGGTATAAAGCATTGTGGAACAAGGAGAAAATGATGGTGGCTAGCAGTTTCTCCTTTTCCCACAAGGTTTTCATAAGCTTTCTTCCTCAGGGTCGTTCAAACAGAGAATTGTTTAGTAACGGGCTAAGCCGGTCCATTAGTCTTTAGTTGTTGGTGGGCTCTGATCATACCTGTACCACTTTGGTTATACTGACTGACTGACTGACTTTGTGAAAGGGGATTCAATGCGTCTGCAAAAAGTATCGACCCCTGTCAGCCTGCGCAGTACGCGCAGGCTGACAGGGGTCGAAATTTTTTGCCATCGGCCAATTTTTATGCATGTCAAAAGACAAGTCTACCTCATGTTTCGATGCGTGGTTAGACAAAATGGATTTTATGTATCCATAATTATGTAATGACTTGCTTGAAACAACATTATGAACATTTTCTCTTTTCCTGCAATATTTTAAAAGCTTTGTTTGTCAAGGTCGTTAGTTCATGAGATTGCTGTAAAGGGTTTAAATTGCTCATTGGACCAAGCAATTTTTTGGACCATCAATAAAATCTCTCCTGCGATTTCAGTGTTTATACTTTTTATTCCGGGAAAAAAACATATCGGCAAATGTGGATCTAAGACCTGACTACAAAGACCGTGCAGTTTTAGGAGCAAGGAATCGCGTTTAACAACTAAATGATTAAATACTGTTTTTGCATAAGTTATTGCCTTTGAGTGCCTCTTTGTCTGAAAAGGGGATGGATGGATGGATGGGTGTTTTGGAGTTATTTTTACAGTTTACGCTCGATTGGAGATATTTTAGACAATGTTGTTGTCTTTGAGAGGAAACATCCGCTAAATTTTCGTTTACCACATTCTAAGGTTACATTCCATTTTCCGGAAAACTCTCTAAAAAGTCTTTTTTTAACGAGCAAAAAGGTGACTTTTGGCGCCAAAGTAACGGGGCATATCGAATTAACGCACCCCGCCGTTTTGATTTCAAAACTTTTTTGTCCGATGTATTGACACAAAACAAATTATTCGGAAGTTCCTGTAATTGCATGAGCAACTTCTGCCACGTGCCGATAAAGCGCTGCTGTCAGTTATAATTTTCCCATAAAGAATGCATTGAAAACTCTGTATAACAATCATCCAGTCATGTAACCCCTAATAAACGAGCTACTGCTCAGAATTGACGATTATTAGTTACCGTCACAGTTCCAAACGGCAGCCATTTCTACAAACTTCGTGGAATCTCGGATTTTTAGCGAGACTTTACCGGGCATGACACGTGACCCCTATCATGTGATTTATGGCAGCGTATGATTGCGCTCTTTCCGCTAGTCGCTCAAACGTTTCAATATCGAAATTATGCGATTTTGCTTCCTCCGAAAAATGAGAGAGCTTTAATCTTTGCAAATCATAACTTTACTCTATCGCTGCCGATTGGATAGTTTTTGAGGATAGCGTAGGTCAAGATCAGACTGAACAAAACATGCTGTCTGATCTTGGATCTACATCGTCCGCTGTCTGATGCTAAACTTTGATCCAAATCACATTTCATTGTCTTGGAAGACCTCTATACAGGTTGTATTCATATGAGCCATACTCTGACAAAAAGGGGTTTAATGCATCTCCGTGATGCATCATACCAAGTAAGTCCTCACATCATCTATGAGATCCATCTGTCTTACAAACGGCTCAATCCTTAGGTAGAGTGGTCCTTTGACACGCAAAAAAATTTCTAAAGGCAAAAATTTCGACCGATTTCGATCAGCTTGCGCGGGATTGCGCAGGCTGACCTTGGTGGACGCTTTTTGCAGATGCATTAAACGCCTTTTATCACAGAGCATGGCTTATATACAGTAGTTGGCAGAGAAAAGTTTCATGTTTTAGAAATAGATTAGTCTGGGGCTGCGTTAAACTCTTTCAGTTCTAAGTACATAACCTCAACCTCTGTCCACGGTTCAAAATACAAATGAGCCAAATGAGCCATGCCCTGTGAAAAGGGGCTTATTGCATCTGCGAAAAGTATCGACCCAGATCAGCCTGCGCACTCCGCGCAGGCTGACCTGGGCCGAAACTTTTCGCTATTGGTCAATTTTCTGTATGTCCAAGGACCAGTCTACCTCATGATCCAGTCGGTTGTTAAAAGAAAGTGGCTATTATGGATCCATAATTATGTGATGGCTTGATTGGTACAATGCATCACGGAGATGCATTAAGCCCCCTTTTGCCAGAGCATGGCTCATATTTGATACTAAAAATCAGAAAGATTTATAACTTACAGGTGTGGGCAATAGAGAATCAAGATCAGACAGCACGTTCTGTGAAGTCTAATCTTGGATCTCTGCCGTACGCAAAAGCCCTTTCTTTAGCTTTTGGCTCTGAAACGGTTGAAAAGGGGGTGGGGACTGTCTGTTATCCCCGCATGAAAAATTCCTTTAAATGTAATTTTCACTAAAAGTCAACATTATGTGACTACTCTTGACTTCATTACAAGATATACAAAGATGTTGCTAATGGTAACTTTGTGTCAAATAGTGCCTTTAAGAACACTTGGGGTGGGGGGGGGGGGGGTTCCTGCATGGCTCAGTGGTAAAGTGAGGGGACTGGTAACCTAGAGGCCGCGAGTTCGAGCATTACTGGAAGCACTGGAATTTTCGTGGGAACGTCCTTGGATAAACTTCAGAGTCCCAGGCTAGAAATGGTGAAACCCAGGACACGCATGTACATAACTGGCAGATGTCGTCCTGGTATGACTGATATAATGTTGACAGTGTCGTAAAACACCATTCAATCAGTCAATTAAGAACGCCCTTGTGTTGGTCCCTGGGTACAGTCGTACTGTTGAGCTCATTTCTAAATTATAAAACGCTTCTCTTCTGAGGATACAAATTATTTAGCGTAGCAAAGCGCTTTACTTACTATTCCAAGACAAAAATTATTAAGGCAATACATTCTAGCTTTAAAGTAATGCCTTTCAGAACACGTTGTCTGTGCATGTCATATTCTTCGAAGACTTGACCTGTCTGCTTTGACGCATCACTATCCTGTACAGGATAAATATTGATATGTGGTGCGTAAATTGACGCTCAAAAACAGCAAGCGGAAAATGGCTACAAAAGATTTGTCTGTGGAAAAATCAAGCCAGTTTTTTGCTACAAATTTCTTAAAAATATAATTATTTCAAACGGGGAAAACAACTCTATGAAATACCATTGTTTACTCCTGATATCTGTAGACGGTTTCTAAATATAGACATGGGGAAAGTAGGGTTTTGTGCAACAGACTGACAACCTTGCTTAGCTTATACCGTGGCACTTTCCCAAGCACATAGAGGCTGTATTTATAAATGGCTAGTGCATAGGTTATATGCCATCTAACCATGGTTGGATGAGTCGTTCAAGGTAGGTTTTTAAAGCAGTGAGTAAACGTATATTTTATTTTGAAATTCTCTTCATTGATTGCCGCCTTGAAAAGTAGTTCGGTTCTGTACCCAGAATGTCCATATCAGTTAAGTATGGATTTGAAAAATGCCACCTAGCGGAAGATTATGGTTAGAACAATGTCCATCGTTCCTGAGTCGGTTCACCCACGAACTTAAATAATCAGATATATTCCAATGAAAACAGGGATCTGCTCTATGGAGTTATATATAGATGGCTTAGCTGCCTGGCGATTCCTTTACCATTCTAGGCGACGACTCGGGACAAATCTAAAATTACTAAATTGTCTATATAAAAATGGAAAAAGAATGGCGTCTTCTTGCTGTTATCATTCAGCAAACAATCCTATGTTACAGCAATCCCGAGGGAAAATACTTTTGAAAACATTGTGGATAAAGGGGAGAAAATGTTGGTTACCAGCATTTTCTCCTTTCCCCATAATTTTTTCTAGCCTTCAAAAACAACTAAAATCATTTCCGAGACATCTAAAAGTTTTGTCCTTTGCAATTACTTTTAATTTGGATCGGTCCACACATTTGTCGTGTAGAACGAGTTAATAAATCTAGTTACCAGCTTTTTTGCATTTCAGCAGAATGCTTTGTACCCTTTCAAAGACAAATTTGAGACATCTAATAATGCAAATGCTTTCAATTTGGACCAGTCCACAATTGTGTCGTATGGTAAAGAGTTGACATAGCAACCAAATTAACCGTTTACAAAAATCTGTTACCGTTTAACCCTTATGCTGCTAAGCGCGACTCACTGACCTTTTGTGGACAGTGTAGATCAAGACCAGACTGCACAGAACGTGCTGTCTGATCTTGGATCTACACTGTACGATGAAGAGATTTTTTTCTCCAAAATATAAGTTTTTAATAGCATTATTCGGGTTGTTCCTGTCGGCTTGAAAGTTTTATGTAAGTTATCTAGCAGGTTACGGGTGAAAGCCTGGTGTTAACTTGGAAATTAATGACTCAGAAAATCGCCTCAGAAATTCGCCATTTAATTCTTTTTCTTCTCTAGGTGGGGGTCAGGCGTGGTTAAAGGATGAAGGTGTAGGATTTCTTACCTGGAGGCCCGGGTTCGAACCTAATGCTCTGAGTTTTTGTCGTGGTGTTCTTGGGTCCAGGCCCTGTTCTGGTGAAGCCAAGTACATACATAGAATTATATAAGTCATCTGCCGAAGTGACATGACTGAAATAATGTTGGAAATGAAGTAAATAAACCAATCAATCGATCGACCGATCAATTAATCAAGTAATCAATCAATTAATTAATCAATCAATCAACCTCTCCGAATGATAAACAATCCCGTTTTACTGGTTTTCTCTACCAGTCTCCGTATAACGATACCACAAAATATTTAAATTTTTGGATGTTTATGATGACCTGTTCATTTGAAGTCTCTCTCTCTGAAGGTCTATATCCAAATATATCACATATAGAGCACAGAGGGACATGCATCCTTCGAAATTATCATCATCATTCCCTACTTCAGATACTACACTGAGAAAAACTTGTAAACCGCCACCGTTCATTTTGGAGAATAACGGTTATACCGAATGAGCAAAATCAAAGTTTTAGAAAGAAAAATATTTGATAGAAATGTGGTTTGAGCTTCCAGTTTTGTTCGAGCAAAACTATTTTATACGAGTGGCGGTTTGTAAGTTCTGAAAAGTATATTTGTGAGCACAAAAAGAAAAAAATCAGCGACAAAAAGGTGAATTGTGGTAAAAGTTCTATGCTGGGCATCAGTTGCATATTTCCCTTTGAAGGAAAAAAAAAAAGCGGTGTACTCTTGAATTATTTTTCAAGTACATGTTGCTTTGAAGCTGGATTTTCCCCCAAATAACTATCCAATATTAGCTAAAGATCAAACAAAGTCTGGGGGAGTAATATAACTGTTAACAGAGAGCTAACGGTACCGAAAACAAAAGATTAAAAACTCATATTTCCCCGGCAATGTAACATGTTGCTTGGCCATTACTCAGACTGGAAATATAAATCTATATAATAATTTGTAAGCAAGCTGTTACCATAGCAATCAATATATGCAAAACCAGTAAATTTCTAGTCTCCGTTATTTTGCGTTGGTTTGTCATGTACTACGTGATATACGAATGAATCATAACTGTATTGTTCAGTTCTCCAGTAATGCATGTTTTATTCAAATACTAATTTTATTACCAGAGATCGTGGCCGGCTTTTGAAAACATTGTGGGAAAAAGAGCAATTGCTTGTTACAAGCAATTACCCCTTTTCTCACAATGTTTTCAGTGTCATTTTCTCTTCTCATTTTCATTTTCTCACTGTCCATAGTGAGAAATAGTGTAAAGTGCACCTAAAATAAGCATATATAGTAGTGTTGTATTGTGTTTATTGCATCCTTTGCTCTTTCATTCTACCAAATGATCCCCTGGTGGACTAAATTTGTCGTCTGCAAATGCTTTCAATATGGATGATTCTAAAATCTTGTCGGTACTAAGTTTACCACACAATTCCGACTTTTAACAACCCTGACAAAAAACAAGGTTATCGTGAACATTGTGGGAAAAGGAGACACTGATGGTAACCAGCATTCCTCCTATTCCCGCAATGTTTTCTACCCTTCTCTAAGCAATTTCAATTTTCTGAGTCACATATATTTTGTCGTCTGCCAATGCTTTCAATATTGAGGACTCTAAAACTGTGTTTTCTGGTACGGATTTAATCATTCTCGGGACGAATGCATTTTTCCGCTCGTAAAGGTCAATATCAGACTATATGAATAACAGTTGACCGGATCTGGGAATAGTCACATGATGACCTTTGGCATGCAGAAAATTTAGAAATAACAAAAAGTTTCAACCCATGTCAGCCAGCGCGGAATGCGCAGGCTGACATGGGTTGATACTTTTTGCAAATGCACAAAGCCCTCTTTTCTCATATATATTACGATTAGTCAGATCTTGATCACCGGCTTTAGAGAAACCTACAAGGTACACCAATAGAATACAGCCAATATTTTTATTCGACAAAGAAAACCCTTTTCGAACAATAACATTTGCAGACGACAAACTGAATGCGACACTAATTATGGGAAAAGGTTGGAAAATGTTGTCGAAACTGTGAGAAAATGCTGGTTACCAGGGTTTTCTCCTTTGTTGCAAAATGGTTTCAAAAAGCTCTTCCACCGACTTTGAAAACAGTAACGCTGGTCTCACGCATCCTGCAGTAAACTTGACGGATTATTTTCTGACTAAATAAAGAGTTAGGCTAACTGTAGCATCTAGCCTATATCTCCCTGGATTCGTCAGGTGCTATTTTCACTTTTAGAAATTATGCAAAGACCGAAATCGACCCTGTATTTTTGGCACATCCTGTTTGTGGCCTGTTCATTTCAAGATTGACGTCATCTATGACGCATTTTTTAAAACCAGCTTGCCCATGACCGTTTTTCAGTGCACAGGTGTGTGGCATACATGTATAAAATACAAAGATCTTTCAATCAAAATGTTGGAGGTTAACAGTTTCAGAATTCAGAAGTGGGCGAAAATTATAATATTCTTTGTAAGAAACCTTGGATTTAAGCAGTTTCGTGATAATTCGTCGTAAAAAAAAGTGTAACGCTTGATTCGACAATAAAACTTCAGACTTGTCAAAACTGAAAACATTTGCAGGCAGCAAATTGATTTGGCGCTAATGATTGGATTTGTTTTTGAAAGACTAAAAAATATTGCGTGAGAAGGAGAAAATGTTGGTGATCAGCAATTTTTCCTTATCTAACAATGTTTTCAAAAGCCTTCTTTTTCAAGGTCCTGATAACGGTAAAGCGCAAAGAGGATGTGGAACTACAGACTACAGACTATCCAATTCGATAGAGACGGAAATCTGACTTAAAGTGACAAGCGAAAACTTTGACCACAAAATCTTAGGCTTGTCTAAATTGAAAGCCATTGCAGCCGACAAATTGAATACTACTCAAACACTGGTCTCTGTCCTTGAAATGTTAGAAAACATTGTTAGAAAAAGGAGAAAAGGTTGGCTACCAGCATTTTCTTTTTTCTCTTTTTCCACAATTCTTTCAAAAGCCGTCTTGCTCAGGGTCGTCAGCATATAGAATTGTTCGGATAGAGGCTGATGAGAAGTAAAGATAAGATCTGTTTACAGACATATCTCATCACTGGATGCCAAATATGATAAAAAATAGAAATGTTATTTGTTGCTTAAAGGCAAGGAATCGCGATGCAACATCTTGAAAAGGATTTAAAATACTCAAACCTAGTTCAACTTACATGAATGTCGACAGCCGTGACTTAGAGCAAAGGGATTAATGTAACAAACTGCCTAGGTGAGTCTTGTTATTATTTTTGACTTGTTTTTTGCATATCTAGAGGGATACATGTGCATACTGCATCTAACAAACTCCAGACGCTTGGTGTGAAATGTACTTTTAAACCCTTTATCGCAGATTAAAATTTCATTTTGTTTTTCTGTACACATATCTTCCGGTATTTCGAATGCATTTTTATGTCAAAATTATGTTCGAATATCTAATAGTTTATTATTCGTCATTCTTCTGTTCTTTCCAATTTCTATCGGAAGTGAATAGAACTTTGCACGCAAAAAAATAGAAGGAATACATAAATTTATTAAAGGACTCAGAAAATCAAAGAAAAAAAAAAAGTAACGAAAGAAAAAAAAGTTATAATATTTCATTCAAGTGGATTAACTTTAATCCCACCGATTATTCTAATTAAGTGTTCGAACTTTATGTAAAAATGACATTAAAGAACTTCAAAAACAACTCTGTACCGAAAATATAATCGCAAGGTTAGATATTAATAGACGATTTCGACTGACACCCATGATTCCACTTCAACAACCAATCATGCGTGGTTTTACAAGTGAATGCTGAATTCGAAACGAGGCTGATTCTGCACTTGATACACAATAGAATGAAAAGAAAATTCACAAACCATTTTCGGTGCCAAAGGATAGTTTAGTTGGTTTTATTGACAGTATAAATCGAAATAAAACTGTACAATGTATACACTTGGATCTTGGGTCTACTTCGATCCGTGGTTGGCAAAGTATCCAGGCCAAAAAGAGAACTGAAATTGCAATATCAGCAGTGAAGAATAAGAACAAAATAAGTACAGTATACCTACTATCTTCAATTTCAAAGACGTTGTTTTTTCTCATTTGCTTTCCAATAAAAAAAAAATCCAAAACTACAACACGGGAATTATATTGTTCAGATTGTCTGTAAATGAACATTTTCAGGGAGTCATCCCTTGTGTAGGCATAAGAAAATTCCTATCCTGCCGTTCGCGGCCACATATACATGTATATATATTTTGCGGGCATTGTACACTTTAAGTAAGATCAGCCTGCTCACATACGTTCTCTCTGATCTTGTTCCAAAGTCTCCGATGCGCTATCGGAGGTCACCATGATGCCTACAAGTAAAACGAAATCTATTTTTGTTATTGTTAAATATTCAAATTCAACAGAATAAGGATTAAGTTAGACGGTATTTTATAACTGCTATACTTAATCTGAAAGCATTGTGCCACAATGTTTTCTACCCTTTCCTAAAATTTCAATTTTCGTGTCAAACATATTTTGTCGTCTACAAATGCTTTCATCTTGGACATGTCTGAAATTTTGTCATTTGGTAAAGAGTTAAAGTCATAATGGTTTGACCCTTACCAGGTGACATACTGATGTCGTTAAACTGTACCAGCTGATTGTTTGGAAAAAAAAAAATAGAGGGGCTTAAGTCTTAACCTGCTCATTAAGTGAAATGAAACATGAAACTTTCAAGACGATAGTAAAACCCCAAATTTTGCTGTTTCAAAGGTAGTTTTCAGGGAAAAAAAATCTCCTCCTCGGACAGTATAGATCCAACATCAGACTGCACATTCCGCAGTCTGATCTTAATCTACACTGTCCACAATAGGCCTTTGGGTCGCGCTTAGCAGCTTAAGGGTTAAGGAGTATCTAAGAATTTTTGGATAAAGGACAAAGTTAATAGCCTGCACACTCTGAGCTCCCCAACAGCCCTTAAATCTTTATACCATACAATCTTGATATTAAACGACTCTGAGGTAAAATAGAGACGATTTTAAAACCCCGTGGGAAAAAGAAAGAAAGATGCTGGTTAACAGTCTTTTCCCGTTTTCCCCAAATCAGTAGTTTCTAGCATGTCAAGGACAGATATCATATTTTTAGTGTATTTAACTTTGCGCGTGCAAATGCTTACAATTTGGACAGGTCTACAATTTTGCCGTCTAGTAAAGAGCTACAAAGCGTCTACCAAATATTTTCGAATAAAGTAAAAGCCACGAAATTGTAAGAATCAACAATTTTCAACCAACAGTAGATAGTATGCAAATTTTGAACAATACAAATCGATGTTCCACCGTTGTTTTCTCTATTTTTTTTCCAGTGCTGTTCGATTCAGCTGTTACCGCAGACAAGATGTTGCGCCGTGTCTTTAACAAGTCCTTAAATGACGATCGATCCGCGGACTAGACCTTAGTCGATGTTTTATTTTACAGTTATTTCTCTCTCGCTCTCTGAATTTATACCGTTATTCCGGCGGCTTTCAGGTGAATCCGCGAAGAAAAACAGTTCGACCAGAATTTGCCCCGTATCAGCTGTTTCAGACCACGAAATCGCAGGTGGTTGTTTTCTTTTCATCTTTGTAACACACTAGCTCTTGCAGTCGATTAATTACATGTTTCCAGGGACAACTTTTAAAATCATCTTGGTTAGAGGAGAAATTAATCCTAAAGAACATTTTTCTCCTGTGTAACTATATTTTGACATGGATTCTTAAAGTGAACCTGAGTAAACGTTGACAAGCAATATTTTACAAGAATGCTTTCAAAACCGTCTACTGCAGTTCGGGCAGCAATGACTTTCCAAGTTCCACCATGTACATGGTTAGTGATAGCAATATCAAATTTTAGTGTTATATATATATATATATATATATATATATATATTGTTGTTGTTGTTGTTGATTGTATTGGCTTTTTTTTCTGTATGCTGTATTGTTGTTGAATAAAATGAGCCATGCTCTGGTAAAGGGGGACTTCACGCATGTCCGTGATGCATCATACCAAGCAAGTCATCACGTGATTACAACTGCTTAAAATACAAATTCCCGGCGAAATGGTCGTGCCCCAATTTCTGTAGACTGTAAAGTTTCCCTAAGTTCGACACATATATTTTATACAGCGGCCACTGACCCCTTTTTAAATCTTTAACATCACAGATCCCATCATATATCCCTATCGTACCATTTATAAAACCATTTACCGAACGACAAAATTTCAGACATTATCCCAATTAAAAACATTTGCAGATGACAATTAAATGTCGCTTAAGTGATAGCATTTGTCTTTGAAAAGAAAGAAAACATTATAGGAAGATGATAAAATGCTGGTTACCGGTACTTTCTCTTTTTCTTGCAATGTTTTTAAAAAAACATCTGTATTCAGGACCGTCTAAACACGGGATTGTGTAGTAAAGGGTTATGATCTAGTCAACCATTATGAGAAGTTACTTTGAATGATACATGTATCTGTCATAGACAAGGTGATCACTCTTCACTGCAGAACAGCTCAACACAATTTCAGCAAATTAGGCAACAGAAAACGGGACGGGAATGGGTTCCCTGCGAAATCGTCGTTCCGCCAGTTTCTGTAGGCCTCTAAAGTCTCCCAAAGTTCGAAAAACGTATCTTAACACACACACGCACAAAAAGATATATACATGTATTTTATACAGCGACCACTGACCCCTTTTCAAATCTTACTTTAACATCACAGATCCCATCATACATCCCTACCGTATCATTTGTATAACTCTTTACCAAACGACAGAATTTTATACTTGTCCAAATTAAAAGCATTTGTAGACAACGAATTTAGTGCGGGTTAGATAATTGGAGTTGTCTTTGAAGGGATAGAAGAATTACAGGAAGAGGATAAAATGATGGTTACCCAGCACTTTCTCCTTTTCCTACATTTTTTTTTTTTTTTTCAAAAACGTTCTTTGTCAGGACTGTCTAAGCACGGGATTAATTGGTAAAGGGGTAATTCATAATTTCATTCACGTCAGACCTCCTTTATCATATGACTAAATTATGTTAACCCTTATCCTGCTAAATAAGTTAAATGAAACTTCAAAGCCGATAGTAAAAAACCCGAATAATCTTATTTCAGAATTTATTTTGTTGGAGAAAATATCTTCTTATCGGACAGTGTAGATCCAAGATCAGACTGCACGTTCTGTGCATTCTGATCTTGATTTACACTGTCCGCAAAAGGTTAGTGAGTTGCGCTGAGCAGCCGAAGGGTTAACCAGACTTCACATGTCGTTTCTGTATATTTTATCCCTTTGGGTGTTAAATGATCCGAGTTTTAGATCGTTATCTTTCCCCTAATCAGGCTCAACATAAAGTGCATCAGTTCAAAGTTGAAGTTTTAAGTTGTTAATCATGTTCACGAAAACGCTGTTGTAAAAAAAGAAAGTCGCTTATAAGATTTTATCCAATTTGTATAGATGCTCGCAACTTTTGAAATCGTTTTTATCATCTTGATTTATGGCTGCATAAGCAAATTTTAAGTCTTGTCGTCACAAAACGTTTTAACAATGCGGATTTTTTTTTTTCAGCAAATTTATCACCTTTACACACCCGCCCGAAACCCAATGGCACTCGTTTAATACTGATTTGCTGTTTGATGCGACCTAGTGGTCGTTGATTTGAAATCTCTGGCATGAAATACTGGTAGTAGAACAATTGAACCAAAATTGTTTACTATTTGAAGCAGTTCAGTTGTACATTAAAGAATCTAAACGTTTTTCGTAATTTTCAGTCTATTTTTGTAACTGTTAATGACAACTTTATAAAATTTTAGGCAATCACAGAGAACACCATCTTTTTTTCTTTTTCCTGTTTTGAACTTTTCTTGTTGTTTCTTTTTTGTTATTCTTTGTAATCTTTCTATTTCAACTTTTAGCTCCCTCTTACTGCGTTTCTTTTCTTTTTCATACTTCAATGTTGTTGTATTTGTACATACCGTTGTTAGAACTTTATAATTTGTGCTGTAGGGGAAGGGCCAATTCTAAGTTGTGAGAACTTGTGGCCCAACCCCATTTCAACTTACGAAAAAAAAATATGTTTAAACTAAACTAGTAGAACAATTTGCCAGTAAGTTATAAGTAGCTGATTCGGAAAAGTGTCTTACATTTAGCCCTTATCTTGCTATATAACTAAAATGAAACTTCCAAGTTGATAGTAAAAACTTAGATATTGCCATTTCAAAATTATTATTATTATTATTTTTTTTTTCTTTTTTTTTGGGGGGGGGGGGTTTACCTCCTTATCGGACAGTGTAGATCCAAGATCAGACTGCACGTTCTGTGCAGTCTGATCTTGATCTACACTGTCCGCAAAAGGTCAATGAGTCGCGATTAGCAGCTTAAGGGTTAATATTAGCACAAGGCCATTATTAACCGTGGTATAGGATGGAGTCGACATCCTCTTACCAGGGAAAACAGGAGCTTTTGTGGTCGGCAAAAATCAAGTTTAGACCACACAGAACATGCAGTCTGATCTGGCACCCATGCCATCCTCTAGATTTGTCAATCCTATTTCATAAAAATCTTTCTGGGTCCGGTTTCATCAACCGTTGTTAGCTGTGTTCTTAGTCTAATCATTAAGGACTTTCCAAATGTAAAAGTAGAACAAACCAAATGGTTAATCCAATCAGAACTTCCGTTACTTTTAAATGTAGACGATTCTTGAAAATACGACTAAGAATGCTATTAAGAATGTTTGGTCAAAACGGAACCTGTGTTGCACTGGATAGTACATTTATTTTCAGTTGTCGACAGAAGTCTAGTTCATATGAGCCATGCTCTGTGAGAAGGGGGCTCAATGCCTCTGCGAAAAGTATCGACCCAGGTCAGCCTGCACAATCCGCGCAGACTGGCTTGGGCCGAAACTTTTAGCTATTCGGTCAATTTTCTGCATGTCAAAGGACCAGTCTACCTCATGATTTAGTCGGTTGACAAAATGGTCTTTATGGATTCATGAACATGTGATGACTTGCTTGGTACAATGGATCACAGAGAGGCATAAACCCTCTTTTGCCAGAGCGCAGCTCATATGTATTTGGCGCTGAAAGAGTTAATCTTTCACCAAACGACAAATTTTTAGCCTTGTCCAAATTGAAAGCTTTTGCAGATGAAAAATGAACGTAGCTTCAGTCTTGGTATTTATCTTAAATATTTATCTCCTTTTCTTACAATATTTTCAAAAATTTTCTTTCTCAGAATCGTTAAAAATTTGGTTTGTGCGCCAGTTTTCTTTTTAGACAACGCCTCTTCAACAGGTTAATGAATGTAACAGGAAATTTCCAGTAAGTGGCAAAAATAGCGATTTAAACGTTATTATCGCCGTGAAAATATCGTCGTGTCCCCGATATTTAAGTTTAGCACGTTCTGTGCACTCTGACCTCGATCCACACTGTTTTGTAGTCTAAGGATTAAGATTTGCATACATATGTGTTTCTTTAAAAGAAAAAAAAAGTAACAATTCCTTATTATCACAGAATCGATTACCGTCGATGAAGAAATCTAAATGTGACGTGAAAGCGCTTTCGTATTTTAAAGTAAATTTCTACAATTCTTTTGGTTTCTTTGCAAAAAAAAAATACATGTATAAACTTAAAAGTATAAGACACAGTCCCTACGCCACCCGCTGGGTTAAAAGCAAGGCACAGCCGTCACTCATGCCACTTCGAGAATGGTTGACAAAAATCTGAGGACTGGTTGTCAGAAATAGAGGCCAATTCGTTAGTCGGCAATCACAGCGTTTTCCACTTATTAACCTCTCAAAGAGTCGATACAGTATGAATATATGCTAAACAAAATAGGTAACCGAACACTTTTTGAACTAAGATATTAGCCACAAAACAGACACGTCTTTTTATCGTTTGTTTTGCATGCCACTATCTTGTGAAGAGTCCCTATGAAATACACACAATCACCGGCATAATCCACCTGCAATCATTCATTCATGAGGTTGTAGGCTCAAATCAGATTCACGATGACGAGTTACATAAGCAACATTTTTAATTATTTCTGGGAGCGAGGCGATTGAAATACATGTATACTAAAAAAAAAAAAAATTAAAAACATTTTCTCCTTTTCCCGCTATGTTTTCTACTCTTTAAAAGGCAAGCTTCAGTTCTTGAGTCATGTTTAATTTGTCGTCTGTTTTTTTTTTCGATTTGGATAAGTCTAAAATGTTTTCGTTTGGTAAAGAGTAAAAATATGTAATTAAATTTGCCTCTATTGGGAGAAAAAGGACACCCATGGGCCTCCTGCAGTCTAATTTTTAAATGATTGTTGCAATGTAAAATTAATGAAAAGACTTTTTTTTCTTTCGCCACAGTTTATGTATATTTAACTAACTCTTAGGATGTTAAGCCCGACACACTGACGTTTAGCGGACAGTGTAGATCAAGATCAGACTGCACAGAACGTGCAGTCTGATCTTAGATCTACACTGTCCGATAAGGAGATATCTTTCCCAAACTCATACATATGAAACAGCAAAATTTGGGTTTTTACAATCGGCTTGAAAGTTTCAATTTACTTATTTAGCAGGATCAGGGTTAAACACCAAATATATAAATTCAAACTCTGTCTACGGCTGAAAGTACAGCTCAAATCTTCGAGACATTTAATGAAAGCTTGACTTAACAGGCGGACGGGATAGATCCAAGATCAGACTGCACGTTCTGTGCAGTCTGATCTTGATATATGCCCTATGCTAAGACCCCCGTTTCTCATACCTTACGCTAAAACCCTTGTTTTTCATACCTTACTATAAGGTTTAACCAGAAATGAATATCCCGTCGATTTATAAGGAGGTTTTCATATCGTTTGCAAGTTTATTTCAAGAGGGAATTCTGTTTTCCTTTATGGGTACAGGATACACCCCCCACCCACCGGAAAAATCATTTATGTATTTGAAACGGTTTGTAAAGACACCCGCTGCTCGCTTCCGTTACTTATTTAACCCGTTACAGAACATGCTGATTTTATTCTTTTGATAGATCACACGAAAAAGGTGCACTGAAAGAAAAATGTCATTTATGGTGTTGAAAACATTGCCTTTCACGAGAAAACGCACCTTTTTCAAGGTTATTTTCAATGACTGTCTGTTGCAGAGGGGCTTAAAAACACCGTTTGTGTGGTTATCAGCAAGTGATGGTAACTCTCATCCTAATATGATTGCACAAGTACGATCAGAAGTGGGAAAAGAAAGTGTGCGCAATGGTTACCTGAAGTTCTCCTGGTTTTAAAGCATTGTTCTCGTTTAATACTATCCAAAGAGTTACAAAATAAAGCTCTATAAATGCACTGTATTTCTATTCGCAATTTTGTGTATGTTTCCCCGTAGGGTAAGGAAGCATGCACATGGTAATGAAATAATGAAATTCATTCCCTACTTCATAATTATAAACTACACAAGTGGCATTCTTACGGAATGTCCAACCGTCTCAAAGGCAAGTAATGATTATTACAAAACGTCTAATAGATAATCGTCATTACTATAGAAGGAAGGCGCTTGGTATGATGCATCACGGAGATGCATTAGACTCCCTTTTTCCAGAGCGCCGCTCATTTTAATAGAGGCAATAGGAGTCGAGCTAATTCTGTTATACGTAGTTCAAAGACTTGAGTCTCTATCCATTTTCGGCTTTGGTTTTCAACTAGTTAAAAAACGGCCTGTACACTTCAGTAAACTTCGGTCCAAATACGAGACGAACTATATTTTTTATAACCAAAATGTTTGCTTTGGTATATCTAATATGCAATTTAATCCAATAATGTATCTCCGAAAGTCTGTATAGGCCTGTTATTTTGAGAACTTGGTTTACAGCAGACGATAATAAAGTTTATTCAGGTTCTCTGAATTATCTTTCATAAATCTGTCATTCTAATCTACCATACAATGAAGTGTAAAGAAACTAGGTTTTTGCAAGACTTTGAAGTAAATTTGGGAACATTTATATATTGTATACAACATAATGAATGATATCGTGTATAATTCACTGCAGTAGAGCCTATTTACGATTGCGTTATCCTGTAACTTTTCAAATTTCGGAATCCGGGATGTGGTATGACGGCCAAATCCGCGTAAGCAGACCGTCATCTGAAGATCATGCACGAAATATACCAGGAGAGATTACTATGAGAGACAAGACTATTAAATACGAAATACATCGAAGTCTTTTAAGAAGAATGCCAGACTTTGCGGATTTTATTCCTACCTTAAACATCTGAAAGTTACAGTACTCGTATTCATTACATGTATATTCTTTAAGCCATTGGTACGGGTATGACCCCTCTCTCACGGCTAAACGTAATTTGGCTTCTGCCTATATTTCAAATCAACCGGAGAAAGAATTTTTTTGCTTAAAGCACTGATTAGAGACATGCTATATAAATGTGGCACACCCACGTGACGTGGTTGCCCATTTTCTCACTATATATATATATATATAAACCGTCACGATGACTACTTTGTATATAGTTATTGTTATTTTGCGTAATGTAAATTGTTCACAATAAAGCAAAAAATATGTATTGTATTGTATTGTTTTACAGTTGTAAATACTGTATACTGAATCCGGAAATGCATTCAGCGAGCATTTTTAGGAAACCGTATAACTTTGATTACCGTAGCGAACATCATAGAAAGTTAGTAGTTTACCATAACAGTTTGCACTGTTATCTTGTGTGAATCTGTTAACCCTTTCCCAAACAAGCCCTGGTCTTCACGTGTCTGCAGTACAAGTCTTTTGAAAGCACTGTGGGAAAAGTAGAAATTGCCCGTAACGAGCAATTTCTCCTTTTCCCACAGTGTTTTCTACCCTTTTGGAGAACTTTCTGTCATTTTCATCAAATTTAAGATTGTCGTCTGTAAACTTTTTGAATTTGGACCAGTCTAAAATTTGTCGTTTGGTAAAGGGTTAAGTAAAACTAGCATCAGCGAAAACTATCTTACACAATCCTTAATCCTTAACTTGCTATAAATGAAATGAAACTTTCATGCCGATGGCGAAAGCCCAAATGTTGCCATTTTTAAGATATATTTTTGTGAAAAATATCTCCGTATCGGACAGTGTAGATCGAAAATCAGACAACACAAAACCTTGATCTACACTGTCCGCAAAGAGTCCTTGAGTCCCGCTTAGCAGTCTATGGGTTAAACCTTGTCATATAGTCACGATGGTTCTTCACACGGTTCTAGGGATGCATAAATTGGTGCACTGGTAATTGTGATAACTCAAGGCCGTTTAAGATTGCGTCAAACACAAAACATGGAAACATTTACATGATGCTGAACGTATTTGAAAAGGTATCCATCTTTGCGTGTTTGATCTACAATGTACATTGGCCAAGGGTGCACTTTATTTTGCCACTGGCATGTTATCATTGTACCAACGCTCCCGCGACCCAAATGAAGAAGGGTAGGCTTTTGAAATCATTGAAGGAAAAGTAGAAAATTTTGATAACCAGCATTTTCTCCTTTTCCCACAACGTTTTCTAAACTTCAAAAAAAAAAAAAAAAAAAAACCAATTTGAATCATTTTAAGCCACCTTTAAGATTGTCGTCTGCAAGTGCTTTCAATTTGGATTTCAATTTTTTTGTCGTCTGGTAAAGAGTTAAACAGGCCTACCATTGCAATGAGAACTGGAGGATTATCTCTTTCAGGCCACATGTATGGCGTGCAACACACAAAAAAAGGGGCCTTCAGACATATGCGTAAGTGTATCGTCCCAGATCAGCCTGTGCAGTCCGTATTAACTAATCCGAGACGACACTTTCTGTTCTTATGTGATTTTCTGTCTCACGAAAGTCTACTGTATGACAAAATCTTATGAAGTCGTAAAGTGCCGTCTCGGATTAACCTGCGCGGAGTGCGCAGGCTAATCCGAGACGACACTTTACGCAAATGTCACAAGGTCTCATTTCGCATGTTGCGGGCCGTATAATCTGGATCTCTTTTGACGGCTGAAAATACATTCTATTATGACTCAGAAATATCTTTAGATCTACAGTCTTGACTTTACAAGATCAGACTGCACGTTCAGTGCACTGAACTTTGGCACTGAACTTGCAGCCTGATCTCGACCTTTGCCGTCCACAGAAGTCTATTTTTCACCTTTGAAGCTTAAAGGGTTGAAGAAAAAAAGACATGCAAGTGACATGCTTTCGAACGCGTCTGTGTCCCAAACCGCAATTAAAATTAAATCGGCTTTTAGTCATTTTTAACACGTCAAAAACCCTTTTCCGTATTCCGTATCATCATTTGAGGCTGATTACTATCTGAAAAGTTGGATAAAACTTACACTTGCATATTTAGATTCTTCATTTTTACTTAATATATAGCAGGAATCATGCTCTTGCAAATGAATTGGTCCATTTTTTATTTTTTTTTCTTTTGGCTTATATCCGTTTGGAAAATTCTGTCAAGCTACCATATTTCAGGTTTATAGAAGCAAAAGTAAACCGTTTCAAAAACAAGAAACACGAAAAGGATACGATTTAATCTATTTATCCATGGACGGACGGATTTATAAATTCTAGGGTTTTATGATATCGTTCTGGGGCTCTGGTTCTATTCAAAGCGTGAGCCTAATATGGGTCTTAACTCAGCGGGCTATTTACTCCGCGCCCGTGCTCGCGACGACCTCCCCATCCCTTCTGGTTTGCTCAATTGACTCAAGACCTCAACTTCCATAGAGGTTTAACCCATTACCGAATATTTCCATTTTTTGACAACCCTTATGAAAAAAGTCTTTTTTAAAACCTTGTTGGAAAAGGAGAAAATGCTGGTAACCAGCATTTTCTCCTTTTCCCGCAATGTTTTTAGCCTTTCGAAGAAAATTCCTTTTCCCGCAATGTTTTTAGCCTTTCGGAGAAAATTCTATCTGTTGAGACACATTTCAATTGTCGTCTGCATATGCTTCCAAAATGGTCGAGTCTAAAATTTTGTCGTCTGGTACATAGTTTATAATGGTTATAAGTATAATAAAGGATCGAAAAGTTTTGTCTTCCTTTTTCATATCTTTTATTATTTACCTTCTCAATTATTACAAACAAACTCCCACTTCTTATTCATCCGTAAGTCTTAATTCAATCCTGTTAAAATTCTTTCTAAATCCCGAAATCAGCCATGTGCTTGGCTGAGATGTTATGTCTCAGCCAATCACATGACTAGTTTTGGTCTTTAGAATAAGATCTGTACTTAGAGTTGCAAGAAGAAACGACCCTCCTATGCAACTGAACCCTTCTTTTGATTTTCTCTTTTGATCATCTTTGCAATCCAGTTTATGTGTACAAGCGCGTGAGTTGTTTTATACTGTTCTAAAATTTCTATCTGAAATTGCGCTATTTCTTCTTCAGTTCATCATCGTCATCATTATCGTCATCATCATCTTCATTTTCGACCTCTTCCTAATCAGTGTCATTGTCGCCACAAATAAAATCTATTCGCCCCTACAATGCATGAGTTTAATTATGGTCATAAATATATCAATACATATTTATATTGGTTTACATAGATACTACACCACAAAACCTACACATTTATAATTAGAATACTCCAAAAGAGTCATCATCATTCCCCTCTCTCTCTCCTTTACATCAATACATGCACCTTACAAAAAAGACACAATTAAAAGAAAAGCTTTGCTCTTCAAAAGCATAAAAAGTCGCATAAAATACATTCATGCAGTTCACGAATTTTGAATAAATAATTATGTCCAACACGTACGACAATATACCCATGTAAAGAATTTGCCTTAATTTTTTTTCCATTATTGTTCGATATATACATGCATAATGAATGATAGATTGCAAGGCGTCGAAAGATTGACAGGAACTAAAAAAACAAATTATTTAGCACTTTTACTCAAATGGTACTGCATCGCCCTATCTTTTTTTTTTGTAATAATAATAAGAAGAAAAAGTTGTGTACAGTTATATTGGTCCCACAGAGAATTTCAATATTTTTACTCTACTCTTTATCTATAATTTGACCTACTCTTACTTTTTTATACCATACTGAATTTCCTTTAAACTGGTCATTGGCGATCGAATGCTGGTCTTTAAATGAATATAAATGATCATACCATTTTCAAGTATGGATATTATTCTAAAGATGACAAAAGTAAATCGCTGGCAGTTTTAAACCAGGTAAACAGTAAACAAAAGATAAATCCACCTTGCAGCTTTTAACCTAGTGTAAAAACATATTTCTTCCAGCGACCAACACTTGCAGCGACCATACAAAAAAAGATTGTCATCTTCACATTAATTTCCATACTTTTAAATCGTATGTTTTGGATTCAAATACATTTTAACACCCGCATTGTTTACTTTTGGCCGCCATTCGGCCTTTAAGGTATACAACAGTGATTTTAAATTTCGCTTGTAAATGTATAACAAGAACATCCTCATGCTTAATGGATACTGTGGAGATCACAAACCTACAAACTACACGAATCTATTTTTGTCTTAAAAATAGAGCATGAAAATATTTCAATATAAATTCAGAGGTTGGAGGATGAAACTGGCACTATTTTGTGAGGCGGACAGTTTCAAGGAATGGCAAATTTGCTATGAAGGGAAATAAAAGTTTAAAAATTTATGTGTGAATGCATGAATTTCTCGGTAAATGTCAGACTGCATTTTGAGCAGGGAAATTTTGAATACCAGCTGGAAAAATGAAATAACATTGGACTGGTGACATTCGTACATTACAGGTGGGCTATGAGTTGACGGGTTCAACTAAGTACAAGGTTACCGGTGCTTCATAACACTTAACTCTTTGCCATAATTTGATCTAAAATTTTGTCGTGCAATAATGAGTTAACTCTTTCCTAGACGACAAAATTTTTGAATTGTCTAAGCTGAAAGCATTTGAAGACGACTTATTATATCTGGTTCAAATGAAGGGATTTGTCTATGAAAGAATAGAAAACAAGGTTACCAGCATTCTCTTTTTCCACAAGCTTTCTGAAAGCGTTCTTCACTAAGTTCGTTAACATCGGGATTGTTTGGTAAAGGGGTTTTAAACAGTCAATTTATCACTTTCCTCTACATATTGAAAACGTTTTTACAGCACATCTGGTGTCATGCTCTCGGTGTATTGCAAAGGCACTTGATTTTTGACAAAAATTTGCCTTCTGTAACCTAATAGACGAGGTGTCCAACTATACTACGTCCTAGCTGGTACCGCGTCATGTACGCGGCAATCCTGAAAATAACCTTATTGGAATACGTAGCGCCACCTATTGACTGTTTACTTCATCAAATCGAGACCGGAAGTGTTTTTGTATCGCATCGGTTAAAAAGAAATATTAGAATATCTTTATTTCTGGTAAGTTACTTTGCCATGCAATAATAAAGCACAATTTTCCTCCATGTTTTTAAGATAATTACCCATTATTCTTCATAAAACCCACAATCTAAGATTTGCAAGGGAAGGTCGTCTGCTATGACGTCATAGCCTTCGCCGGAATAAAACCTACGGAAACTCAATCATTTTCCAAAAATAAGAATCATTTATGACAATTTTCCAAATATTACAAGAGTAAACACGGTACCAGAGTGGACTCCCTTGGGAGCACCTGTAGTCAACATGGTAGCTTGACCTGGATATTTCTGTTTGAAAAACACGACTTGCCCTTTGATAGCCTCATTTATCAAAACTTGAGATACAACTGTTAATCACAGTATTGGAAACTGATACAGGGGAGTTCTTTCTCTTGTATAGTAAAATTTCGGCGAAATTAGGTACAGCGGTACAAGCGAGGATCATCCTTCCTGCCAAACAGATCCCCAACAAGGTTTTCTTTTCCCAATGTGAAATAGAAATCTTAATGTCACGGTGAACATATTGAATTACAAAAATCTGACTGGTCAACGAAACGTAGCCATTTCCTTTTTAAATAACTGCAAGTTGCTAGATAGTATTGTCCAATCAGATTCTTTCACTGTATTCACCGTGGTATTGAAATTTCCAATTTACGACGGGGTGAGAGAAATTTGTCCACCTCCATAGCTTCGACTGTTATTATTTTCTTAGGATCCTGTGTGGCAGAGTGGTAAAGTGTAGGAGTGGACATGAAAAATATTAAGAAATGGCCGGAGTCGTGTTCAGTAGGTTATACAGTTGGGCACCTTGTCTTGTACGAAAAGTAATTTAGATGGCAAATTTTTTTTAAAAAAAAGATATATGCAGGCATATTTTTTTTTTTGTAAATGGAGCACCACACCATAAGTATGTCTTAAAAATCAACATTGTAAGAAAACTTAATCAATAGGGTTTATAATATATGTTGGAATTCATTTTCAATTTCTTCGTTGATAGAGTACTATGTCCCATTTTACATGTCACCTATTGAGACAAATTTGAAGCCGGCCGTAAATTGAAAAAAATAAAAAGATTTGAGCCATGCTCTTTGAAAACAGGGCTTAATGCATCTCTCGTGATGCATGATACCACACAAGACATCACATCACATAATCATGGATCCATAATAGCCATTTTCTAACAACTACCTGAATCATGGGATAGAACGGTCCTTTGACTTGAAGAAACTTGACCAATAGCGGAAAGTTTTGGCCCAGGTCAGCCTGCCCGCGCTGCGCAGGCTGACCTGAGTCGATACTTTTCGCAGATCCATTAAGCCCCCTTTTCACAGAGCATGGCTCATTAACATATAGAAAACTAAGTTAAGGCTTACCCCTTACCCAAACGACAAAACTTTAGACTAGTCTTAACTGGAAGCATTTGCAGACGACAAATTCAGTGTTGTTTAAATGACTAGATTTGTTTTGAAAATATCAGAAAACATTGAGGGGAAAGGGGAAAATGCTGGTTAACAGCATCTTTTTATTTTCCCTCAATGTTATCAAGAGCTTTTTTTTTTTTTTCTCAGGGTCCTTAAGTCTTGTAATCGTGTGGAAAAATATATAAAATGCACGTACCAGAATTTTTAGGTATCATTAAGAGCAATTTTTCCTTTTGTCACCTTGATTTTAAAGTGGTCTGCTGTGACACGCACAAAGTCTTCTGACGAAGGTGATATGTCAAATTAATTGAAAAATTAAGGGTTGTTAAGCTCTGACAATAGATAAAGGGTAAAACGTATCGGATTATTTGTATGTTCAATTCTGTTCGTGATATGTCATGGTACTTACCCCCACCCCCATCAAAACGACAGATTTCTCTCTGTCTCCCCTTCAGATCAAAATGACATATTTCTTCTCTTCTTTCTTCCCTCTCCCCCCTCCCATCAAATGACAGAATGTCAGTACAACAAACCCTTAAGCCCAAGGGGGTAGCTCAGTGGTTAGTGTGTGTGACCCGTGAAATTGTGGATGCGAGTTCGATTCTCGGTTGAGGCAAACTTTCTCTCCGGCAATTTATTGCCTCTCACCTTTGATGCATGTGAGAAAAGTAGTCAGTGGCTTGGAAAGAAAGTTGTGTCAGTACTGCTGTGAGAAAGGCAAGAAATGTATAGGCAGGCGAACTGACCGCCGTGATACGACCTGAGCTGTTAAAACAGCTGAAAAACATATACATGTACAAACGAGCCCTTAACTGCCAATATTGACAAGACGAGAATATTCTAGTCTTCTACAAATTCAAAGCATTTGCACACGACGAATCAAATGTTTAATGAAAGGGGTTTATCTTTTAAAGGGTACAAAACATTGTGGGAAAAGGAGAAGGCTTTCGCTGACGATGAAGATGGAAGTCATCTTTGACCTACATCGTCCACCACCTAATGCTAAGTTAACATCAATAGTATCTGTTGTGTGAAGGAAAAAAAAAGACTGTTGGGTCTTTGATGAGAATATGGAAAAACATTCAAGGTCATCATAAAAGGGGTAAAGTCTTTTTCCGGGAACTTCCTTTGCATTTTCAGTTGTATCTACACCTTTAGCCTCGTTCGCGATACACTTCCGGAATTTTTGTTTTTTGCGTTCGATTGTTAAACTGGCAGCCTGTTATCGATCTTCGTATCAACGTCTATCGGACGGCTACGGGAGATACAACGGGTACCAGTTTATTCGATTGTAAGAAGGGTCTTTTGCATTTTAAATCTACTTATGGATCTCGAAAACTGCCAAATTCCTTCCGTCGGTAGCGAAAGAGTTGCCAGCGTAGGTAAGGCAACACTGACTGACTGACTGACTGACAGACTGACTGACTGATAGTCTTCATCATCATCATCTGTTATTATTATTATTATTATTATTATTAGTAGTAGTAGTAGTAGTAGTATGACGACGACGACGATGATGATGATGATGATGATGATGATGATCATGATCATGATGATGGTGGTGCTGCTGCTGCTCCTGCTGCTGATGTCGATGATTATGATGATGATGAAATTGTACCAATCTATCACCTTATGATAGCATTACGTATACAATTGGTTAATAGGTTCGGGTAGTACTAAATTATGCTTCCCACGGGCTCTACATATACATTATATCGATGGACGTTTCCGTGACATCTTCACAAAGTGTTTTAATTACGGCATGTCTTCAAAGAATGATGGCCGTAGTTTCGTGAACTGTCTTATCTGATTTTAAAACCCCTTTAAAAATTCGAATTCAAACAGACAGTTCAATTCCGCCCTTCTCTTTCGAGTTCAATATCAAATGATCCGTCGACTGTAAGACATGTCAAACACGATAACTTTACGAAAGTCACCTATTGATATACTTTATATCCCAATGATTTTGTTATTTCTAACTAAAGCATTACTACCGCTCAACTTTGTGTGTTTGTATGGTGTTAAACATTATTTCAATTACATTACGGCGGCCAGTGCACCTATCCATGCTTTTATGGAGTATCCTTTACCAGTTCTTCGCTTAACCCTTTCCCAAACAAGCCCTGGTTTTCACGTGTCTGCAGTACAAGTTTTTTGAAAACACTGTGGGAAAAGGAGAAATTGCTCGTTACGAGCAATTTCTCCTTTTCCCACAGTGTTTTCTACCCTTTTTGATACCTTACTGCCATTTTCATCAAATTTAAAATTGTCGTCTGCAAACTCTTTGAATTTGGACCAGTCGAAAATTTGTAGTTTGGTAAAGGCTAATGTTCCTCCTAAGCCACTGACCGATTGCCTCTATGACCATTATCAAAACAATGATCAGATACCACTTACCGTATAGTTAGATATCAAATAATCCTTAAGACGACATCTTTTTTGCATTGCACTTTTGAAAAACATTATGGAAAAGAAAAACATACTTCTCCTTAAATATGGCTGAAATGATAGGATTTGTTTCTGAAAGAGCAGAAAACATTGTGTGTGTGTGGGGGGGGGGGGGGGGGGGGGGGGGGGGGGGGGGGAGAGAGAATGCCGGATACAGTAAAAAGGCTGTCTTCATTAGACGGGGCATGAATATGCTGATAAAGAACCTACCGGCTTCTTCATCGAATTGTCTTACTCAATTCACCGTTCACCACACAATCCCGAGTTTTAAAGATCCGAAAGCTGCCTTTAGAAAACTTTATGGAAAAAGGAGAAAATGCTGGTAACCTTTCTACCTTGTCCGCGAGCTTGAGCTCATTTCTACCACTTTTGAATTTGTCGTCTTAAGATATTTTCAATATCGTAAGTCTAAAATTTGATGTGTGGGAAAGGGTTAAGATAATAGGTAAGAGGTCCAGAGTTTGAATCCCAGCTTCGACAAAACTCATTGGAGGACAGATTATAATCATTTTGAAAGTACCAGTTCCTCTCCCAAAACCGATACAATTCAAAGCCCTAAGGCTTCGAATCATCAGGTTGCTAATGTTAGACACCACCTTATATTTTATATCCATATTTGGAAACAGCATTTCAAGCTTTGTTATTATTAGATATAGCAGTTTCGTTAACCCTTAAGCCGCTAATCGCGACCCACTGACCTTTTGCGGACAATGCAGATCAAGATCAGACTGCACAGAACGTGCAGTCTGATCTTTGATCTACACTGTCCGATACGGTATTTTCTTTCCGGTGAAATCAACTTTGAAACCTCAATGTTTGGGTTGAAATTAGTATTGAGTAGAAATTTGCGTCTCATTTATTCAACAGCTTATGTGTTAAAATCGGACCCTGCTGTGTTGACCAAGACACAAAATAACAAACAAGAACGCTTAGAAGAGTTACAATTGAGAGGTCATGGTAGAAATTAGCCACACTCTGGCAAAAGAGGCATTACTGCATCTCCGTGAGGCATCGCACCAAGCAAGTCGTCATAATTATATACATAGTATTTTCTGGCGTGAATGATTTAAAATGGGTTGGAAATTAGAATCTGGCTGCTGTATACAAGAACAAACAAGTCTGTTGTCTCTGAAATGGATTGAACTGAGGTATCCCTTAACCTCGTGGCAGCAGTACTGATCGAGCTGTTTCAACCTCTCGTGAGAGGTGTGAGACAAAGACTGCAAGCTGTTTTGCATGCCCGGGCGGAAGTACGCAATATTGCCTGATTTTGTGTGTCCATTCTCTGCAGGTCACTTTCAAGCTGTCGTAAGTTTTGTTTTGACATTTAATTCCCTGTTTTAACCAAACTTAAACGCTTCTCGTTTTTCTTAAATTTGAAAGCAACATCTAGGCAAAAGATTTCCACTTACCATGAGGTCAAGGGATACCTCACGCCAGTTCATTTTATGGGCAAAAGACGAGTCTGTTGGTGTATGCAGCAGCCGAATTCTAATTTCGACCCAATTTTATCTCATTCACGTCAGAAAATCAAACCCGGTAAAAAAACACAGGGGGTGCAACACTAATTTTACTATGTATATAATCATGAATTCATAAAATCAATTTTGTCTAATGTCCACCGATTTATGCGGTAGACTGGTCCTTTGACATGCAGGAAGTTTGCCAAAAGGCAAACAGTTTCGACCCAGATCAGCCTGCGCGGACTGCACAAGCTGACATAGGTCGAAACTTTTTGCATATGCATTAAACACCCTATTTACAGAGCATGGCTCATTTTTTCCCCTAAAACGGTAGTTTTTTAGCCTCAGACCCTTTTATTCTAATGCACTTTTCTTTTCAAAGAAAGCAGCAAATGTATGGAGGTCCCATATGCGGTTCAAGGTTACAGTGGCCAAGTTATAAGCATAACATTGGGAGCAGATTCATTGATTGATTGTATGGTATTTAACGCCGTTTTCAACATTATTTCAGTTATGTCGCGGCGGCCAGTGCACCTATCCATGCTTTCCTGGAGTTTCTTTTACCAGTACTACGCACAATATTCTTTCCAAGCCACTGGATGCTTCCCCATATAACCATCGTCGAAACAATGGTCAGCGCTGAATGAGGAATAAATCCTGTCGCAATGACTATGTCAATCCTCGGACAGAAATTGGTCGAGCCGGGGATTGAACTAGCGACCCTCTGTTCTCAAGCCTTGTACGCTACCGACTTTGCTACCAGGGTTTGGCCACATTTGGAAACAGAAGACACCGTGAATTCATGTTTAGATGCACTTACTGCTGTGATATAACTGATATGTATAGAGTTGTAGGGGACGTAAGATTCATCAAAATTGTAAACAAACAAACCAACTAACCAACCAACCAACCAACAAACAAACAAAAAAACAAAGGCTATTTTTAGCATTACTGTTACCATGATGAGAACAACCTTTATTGTCCACACCAGCATTCACTCAATCCGGATAGTGGACGGTGTGGATAGAAGATCAGAGTGTGCGCTCTCTCTGCCGTCTGATCTTGATCTACGCAGTTCGAAAAAAATGTGAGCCATGCTCTGGCAAAAGGGGGCTTAATGCACCTCCATGATCCATGATATCAAGCAAGTCATCATATGATCATGGATCCATAAAATTCATTTTTTCAACAACTGTCTAAACCCTGAGGTAGAATGGTCCTTTGACATACAGAAAACTGATCAAAAGCAAACAGTTTCGGCCAAGGTCAGCCTGCGCGGACTGCGCAGGCTGACCTGGGTCGATACTTTTTGCAGACGCATTAAGTCCAATTTTCATAGAGCACGGCTTAAATTTAAGTCGACACTGGCACAGTGAAAGAGTCAATAGACTTATATATTTCATTTATTTATTCGCTTATTTATGTACTTTAGTTAAATACATTTATTCAACCATCAAGAAGAGGGATTGTTAAGATTGAACAAATTCTATGCATGAAAAGCCAGTTAACCCCACCAAACGACAAATTGGAAAGGCAAGGATCCAAATGTCCAAAATTGAAAGGCACTCGCAGACGAAATACTAAATTTACTAAAAATGATAGTTTTCTGTCATTGAAAGAGCAGAGAACGTTGTGGGAAAAGGAGGCAATGCTGGTAACAAGGATTTTCTTTTCAAAAGCTTCTCCACCCAACATCGTTAAAACGCGGAATGGTTTTGTGAGGGTATATTCCTTCCTGAAATAATATATATGCCATACTCTGTGAAAAGGGGCTTAATGCATCTGCGAAAAGTATCGAACCAGGTCAGCCTGCGCAGTCCGCGCAGGCTGACCTGGACCGAAACTTTTCGCTCACGGTCAATTTTCTGTATGTCCAAGGACCAGTCTACCTCATGATTCAGTCGGTTGTAATACAAAGTGGATTTTATGGATCACTAATTATGTGATGTCTTGCTTGGTACAATGCATCACGAAAATGTATTAAGTCCCATTTTTACAGAGTATGGCTCATATCTATTTTTCGATCCCAATTTTGAATTCTATGACTAGCCATTTAATTGGTTTAGACGTCTCTTGTCTCAGCCAACCAGATTGATAGTCCTGGAATTCAGAATTAACCCTTCACCAGCTAAATAAGGGAAATAAAACTTTCAGGCCGATGGCAAAAGGTCCTTAAGCCTCCCTTAGCAGTCTAAGGGTTAAAATCTAATTTGGAATTATTGGAAAATATAGTTTCAGGCAACCTTTTAATGTACAGCGCAATTTTCCCAAAATATTAAACGAAAGTGAAAGTGCAAAATGCAAATACCTAAGCTCTCTACCCGCAAACCAAAAAATTTTAGAGCTTTACAAATTTAAAGCAGACGACAAATTGATGGAGCCAAGATGATAGGTTTTCCCCTTGAAAGGATAGAAAACATTTTGGGAAAAGGAGAAAATGCTGGTTACCAGCATTTTCCCCTTTTCCCAAAACGTTTTTATAGTACTCCCCCCTTAGGATCGTTAAAAACCAGATTAGTTTTGTTCGGTAATGGGTAAATAAAAAATCTAACTTTTTCAAGAAAAGGGATATTTTGTTATAATCATATTGTAAACACTGCGGGAAAAGCAGCGACTATTTGTTGCAAGTAATCGCTCCTTCGGACACATTTTCAAAAGTTGGTCCAATGCAGTGGTGTACAAAGCCTTGTATGTACAATAATTGGGTAGGGTAAAAAAGAATTTCTAAATGAAGTTAAGATCTTAAACTAAGATATGTCAATAACGTGTGAAACCCCTAAAATGATACATTTTACAATCGACCCTTCATCCCATTCAGTGATTTTTGGAATATTTAAAAAATAACGAGGTGATAAATCGTGAATAATTAACTCTTAGGTTCCTTAAGCGTGACTCGAAGACCTTTTGCGGACAGTGCAGATCAAGATCAGACTGCACAGAACGTGCAGTCTGATCTTGGATCTACACTGTCCGATAAAACGATATTTCTCCCCCCCCCCCCCCCCCCCAAGAAATAACCTTTGAATAGCAACATTGGGTTTTTCACTATCGACTGAAAGCTTCATTTGACTTATTTAACAAGATTAGGATTAACTGTTTACCACACACTCCAGAGTTTTAACGACCCTGATAGAAAGGACTTTTGAAAACATTGTGGGAAAAGGAGAAAATGCTGGTAACCAGCATTTTCTCCTTTTCCCACAATGTTTTCTATCCTTTCAAAATCAAATTTCCGTTTTTTAGTCACATTTATGATGTTGTCTGCAAATGCTTTCAATTTGGACAAGTCAAAAAATTGTCGTTTGGTAAAAGAGTTAACTGTTTTCTATTCTTTCTTACACAGATGTGGTCAAGTGTTTCTTCCAAACAGTCGTATGTTGACGATTTTTCATTTGTTTATCTTTTTTTTTTCTAAAAAATGTTGTCAATTGCGAGTTTCAATATCGGTTCTGTATGTTAACCCATTAGATTACATGCCATTTGAAAAAAAATGACGTTTTCTTGCTCTTAAACTTTTTTTAAAATCAATCCCGAATTTAAATGACCCTATAGAAGGACTTTTGAAAACATTAAAAAAAAGCACAAAAACTGATAACCATCATTTTTTTCCTTTTCCCACAGTGTTTTCTATCCTTCCAAAAACAAATTTCATTTATTTTTTTGGTTCACATCCGTTTTGTCGTTTGCAAATGCGTTCCATATTGACAAGTCTAAAATATTGTCATTTGGTAAACATTTAATTTGTTTGTCATCTTACTGCAATTTCTAGTAGAGTTGGATGGTATAAACATTGCGTACAGAATGCTAAAAACGGGAAAACAAAAACATAATTTAATCAATATAAAAAGAATATAAATAGATAAATCTAAGAGCGATGTTACAGCTGGGATACCTAGACAGATTCAAGATCTGACTGCACCTTCCATGTCGTCTGAAATTGACCTCTACAGTCTGCTAAATACAGTAACTCATGTAACAGGTTGACTTTAAAAAGTGACAGAAGGAAGAACACAAGCATTGTCTGTGTGTGTGAATTTTTTTTTTTAGTGTAGCCGTTATTACAAGAAATTAACAAACTATGAGGCCCGGTTTCACGAAAAAATTTAAGTCTCTTATTACTTTACTCAAATCTACTAACTGTCCCAGTTTCTGGCTTAACTCTTTACCACACGACAAAATTTTAGACTGGTCCAAATTGAAAGCTTTTGCAGACGACGATATAAATGTGACTCATTCATTGAAATTAGTTTTGGGAAGGGTAGAAAACGTTGTGGGAAAAAGGAGAAAATGCTGGTTACCGGCATTTGCTCCTTTTCCCACAATGTTTTCAAAAGGCTTCTTTCTCAGGGTCGTTAAAAGTCGGGATTGTATGGTAAAGGGTTAAGCTGAGTTTGATATCTGAGACACATTTCAACTACAATAACAGACTGTAAGTAACGTTTTCCAATCCTGAGTTGACACTACGTTTCAGGCTCAACTAGGCAAAATAAATAGACTTAAGTCAGTTAACACACTTAAGTCCATTGCTTCTCTGAGACGAGTCTGAAATATTGTGTCAACACAGAACTTGAGAATGTTGTATAAGTCTGTTAATTTTAGTGAAATGCGTCCAGAATAACAAACTCAGCTTCAGTCGGAAAATACGTCTCTTTGCAGATTTTTGTAAAATAGTAGACTTAAGTTTTTTCGTGAAACAGGGCCCCGGGTTTTACATTTTTTTTTTAAATTTCCCACTAAACGACAAATGTCTTAATAAAAAAAAAAAAACCCAGACTGGACCGATTATAAAGGAAGATGCTTGGAAACCTGTCTGTCTGGATGAACATTAACGTGTAGATCTATGAGGTACTCTCATTCTAGTACGGACAATCTTTGAATAAACAGAATTTTTGACGTACAGCTGCATGTCTGTAACACTTAACCAAACAATCTCCTGTTTTCACAAGGAAGGTGTCTTTTGAAAACATTGTGGAAACAGGAGAAAATGCTGATTACCAACATTTTCTCCTTTTTCCACAACTTTTTTCTTTCTTTTCAGAGACAAATCTCATAATTTTAGATACATATTATTGATTTTGTTGTCTGCAAATTCATTCAGTCTAGACAACCCTACAGTTTTGTCGTTTGGTAAAGAGTTGGCCCTTAAGCTGATAAGCGAGACCCATTGCTTTTTTGTGGACAATGTAGATCAAGATCAGACTGAACACAGTGCAGTCTGATCTTTGATAAACAATGTCCGATACTGAATGAAAAGCTTATTCCTAGGGAAAACAACGTTGAATTACAATGTGTCGGGTTTTTACTATTTGTGAGAGATGTTCATTTGTGGCTTTTTTGTGTGTGTGTGTGTGTGTATTTTTCGGATTATAATGCTCTCTTTCGGTTGTTTACTGTTTATCAAATACCTTTTCCTAGATTTGTCAAAATTGAAAGGAGTTTTAACCCTTTCCCAAACAAGCCCTGGTTTTCACGTGTCTGCAGTACAAGTCTTTTGAAAACACTGTGGGAAAAGGAGAAATTGCTCGTAACGAGCAATTTCTCCTTTTCCCACAGTGTTTTCTACCCTTTTTGATAACTTTCTGCCATTGTCATCAAATTTAAAATTGTCGTCTGCAAACTCTTTCAATTTGGACCAGTCCAAAATTTGTCGTTTGGGAAAGGGTTAAACGACAAATTCATTTTGGTTCAGATTTAAAAAAAAAAAATGAATTGCAATGTGTCGGTTTTTTACTATTTGTGAGAGATGTTCATTTGAGGCTTTTTTTTTTTCGGATTATAATCCACTATTTCGATTGTTTACGGCTTATCAAATACTTTTTCCTAGATTTGTCAAATTGAGAGGAGTTTTAAACGACAAATTTAATTTGGTTCAGATTAAAAAAAAGATGTCTTTGATAGTATTGAAAACATCACGGGAAAAGGAGAATGTTTCTGGTTGCAAAAGCTTTCTTTCTCAGGGGGGCGTTAAAAGTAGGGCTACTCTGAGGCTATCTTAGACACAGAAAAAAGTTGGCGATTGAGGATAAATTTCATCGAACGTGTCTAAAAAAATAGATAAGTTAGGCAGCCCATTTGTGGGTTTGATAGTATTTTTTCTTCCAGACGTGTTTCATGAAATTTTATCTACACAGCCAATGAATTTCAGATTCCTTTCCTTTCAAATTTATCTCTTTTTTTTATTTGTATATCGCATGGCAAAATAGAACAATGACAAACAAACAAAAAAGAAAAAGAAGAAAAAAAAATGAACACAAAACCATGTGTTCAAAAAATACATGAACACATAATCAAAAACGTTAGAACACATAAAAGTGATATCACATTGCACAGAAAGAATTTATAATTAAAAGAGATAAAATATAAAATTGAGCCATGCTCTGAGAAAAAGGCGTTTAATGCATCTGCAAAAAGTATCGACTCAGGGCAGCCTGCGCAGTTCGCGCAGACTGACCTGTTTCGAAACTTTTTGCTTTTGTTAAAACTCTTGCATGTGTAAGAACCGTTTTAATTCAAGACTCAGTCGGTGGTCAGACAAAATCGATCTGATGGATTCATTATTATATGATGACTTGCTTGGTACAATGCATCGTGGAAATGCATTAAACCCCCTTTTGGCAGAGCATGACTCATATGTACCCTCCATCAAGCAAGTCCCTGTAGCACACTGAGTTCTGTTGCGGTCCTCGCTCACACTTAACCCACAAGCATAACTTAAAGCCCATTAGCAGTCAAATGTAAACCATTCTATGTATAAAATACTGGTAAATTCATTTATTATACTAATTTAACTCTTTACCAAACGACAACATTTTAGACTGGTCCAAATTGATAGCATTTGCAGACGACAAAATAAATATGATTGAATCATCGAAATTTGTTTTGGGAAGGATAGAAAACATTGCGGGAAAAGGAGAAAATGCTGGTTACCAGCATTTTCTCCTTTTCCCACAATGTTTTCAAAAGGCTTCTTTCTCAGGGTCGTTAAAAGTCGGGATTGTGTGGTAAAGGGTTAAAGTATGGGGATTATCATATAAGTCTGCCAATCTGTTGAAGGTGGTTAGTTAAAGTTCTGGCCACTTTACAGATTTAGGAATATTAAAACTAGATTTAATATTGCCGACATTATTTCGACTTTCAGCAATAAATGTTCTGCCAGTAATTGGAACTTTGACTACCCATACTTTAACCCATAGGCTGCTAAGCGCGACTCAAAGACCTTTTTGTGGACAGAACGTGCAGTCTGATCTTGGATCCACACCGTCCGATAAGGAAATATCATTCCCCAAAAAATACCTTTAAAAAAGCAATATTCGGGTTTTACTATTGGTTTGAAAGTTTCATTTCACTAATTAGGCAGGATAAGGGTTAACAAATCGCCAGACTTGCAACAATCGCCATAACTTTAGTTGGTATAAATGAAATTTACCAGTATCTTTTCACAATAAGAATGCTAAATAAATAACGTGAATGTTTCAAGCCAAATAAAAAATCAAACGCCAAACATCCAAATGGTTATTACTTTCTTTTTCCTGATGTTGTTTGTACTCTCTCTCTCTCTCTCTCTCTCTCTCTCTCCTAGCAACTTGTGAGCCCAGTTTACAAGTACATGTAGAAACATTTCGAACGTTTCAAAATTGAATTATTTTTCTTCTACCTAATACTGCACATTTCGTCGTGAGAATCCTGGAAGACTTGAGATTCTGTTTTTCCCCCATATAAACTAAAACGTTACCATGGTTATCTAATCACTGTCCGCCAAGTCTGGAAAATCATTTTCTGACTTTTTTGAAGGTCGAAATAGAGTCACATCACTAGGGTCCTTCCCGTCTGACACATTTTTCATAAATTCGATATAGGTCATAGCAAGTCTCAATGTCTCGATCCGCGAGAGTCGTTTTTCATAGTTAAACGCCGGAAGACGTTTCCGTAGAGTCTCAAACGCTTCGTTCAGATGGAACATGCGCCGTCTTTCGCGTACGTTTGCTGCTTTCCGTTGAATTACCGATTGCACTCGTTTCCTTTTCGGTTTTTGTCCGGTTTTCTGTTCTCCACAACTTCCCCCGCTACCAACAGAGCTAGTCGGAGAAATTGTTCCATAAGCCTGCGCGAAAAAGGTTTCATGTCCGGTTGAATATGGAATGTGGTTTAACGGAGTCGCAAACGACATCTCTCCCGTTTGTATGTATGTCGGCACGGATATTGAGCTTTGTCCTCCTTGATCACCATGAGGCAACGTCGCGTAACCCATATAGCTGCCATATTGCGTGTCCACTGCCTCGTGTCCTGGGTAAACGGCTCGAATGCCACTGTCTGACGGATGTGACCACTCGTATTCTGAATATGGAATTCCTCCCCCGATGATATTTTCCTGGGAGTGTGATGGATACCCGTTATATCCCAAATCGTAACGTAGTTCCGGGGCGTGATCGGGTTGATCCGCGCCATAAATATCCATTCTTAGAACTCTTGAATATCTCTATTTTTGTATGTAAATTTGTCAGATGTTTTTCGCAGAGTTTGATTTTTTCTTTCAAGTTAATTCAGAGTGTTTGCCATCCGACATGAAATGTTGCCTGTAGTGTATACATCAAACATAAATAAAATTGTGTTTTCTTTTTAAATATTTCTTCTTTGAAAATCCAAGATTTAGAATTTTACAACAATGTCAATTAGCTTTAATATCTCTGTAATATTTTATTTTTCTTCGCATACGGTACAGTCATAAAAGCACACTGAAGTTAGATTAATAGAAACGGATTTCGCCCCTTTTATATCAGTTATACGTGAAGTTTTCGCTCTTTTATTTGCAATTTCCGTCAATGTACCTGTGAAGTGACAAATACTTCACGGGAGACGATCGCCAAAGCGACAGGTAGCTCAAATCCTATTGGGTCATTTATGTAAATAAAACTTTGCCCATGCGCATTCATTGTCTTGTCGCGTGGAGGAGGCGTTGCTAATAATAGTCACGCGACCGTCATCGTACAGGTAAAAATTCAATCCAGATCCGCCCACTGTGATATTTCCTGTAATAGGACCGTATCCATATTGGCCCCTTTTTGGATAGTTTTAGCTTCAATTCGAAATAAAGTGAATTGAGCTACTAACATGATAACAGTATATGTTTGGGCTCTGTCTTGCTCATTGGTAAAGCGTAGGACTCGTAACCTGTCGGCCACTAGTTCCAGTCTCTCTGGAAACACTGGACTTGGCGTGGAAAGTGCCCCAAAGCAAGACACCTCAGAGTCCTTGCCTATAGTATTGGAGAAACCCAGAACATACATGAATAAATCAGCTGTTGCCGTGATATAACTGAAAATGGCATTTAACTCTAATCTGCTAAGTGCGACTCACTAACCTTTAGCGGACAGTGTAGATCAAGATCAGACTGCAAAGAACGTGTGGTCTGATCTTGGCTTCACACTGTCCCATGTCGAGATATTTTTCCTCCCAAAAATACATATGAAATAGAAAAACTTTGGTTTTTACAATCGACTTGAAAGTTTCTTGTCATTTATATAACAGTTTAACCCTTATGCTGCTAAGCGCGAATCACTGACCTTATGCGGACAGTGTAGATCAAGATTAGACTGCACAGAACGTGCAGTGTGATCTTTGATCTGCACTGTGCGATACGGTATTTTCTTTCTAAGCGCGACTCAAAGACCTTTTGCGGACAGTGTAGATCAAGATCAGACTGCACAGAACGTGCAGTCTGATCTTGATCTACACTCTCCAATAGGGAAATATTTTTCCCGAAAAAAAAAAAAAAATACCTTTGAAGTAGTAAAACTTGGGTTTTTTACTATGGGATTGAAAGTTGCATCTCACTTACATGTATTTAGCGGGATACAGGTTAACTCGTTAATCAGCGACTGAATTACAGACTTTTCAACATTGCAAGTAATCTTGTAGCTCAAAGGAAGGATTGGCCTTGATATGGTAGAAAACATTGTGAGGAAAGGAGAAAATGCTGGTTATCAGCATTTTCTCCTTCTCCCACAATGTTTTCAATAGCCTTCTCCATCAGGGCCGGCAAAACTCTAAATTGTTTTGGTAAAGGGTTTAAGCCCCTTTCAACAACATTTTAATTACAGGACCCCGACAAATAACTCGTCTTTCCATTCGTCCATTCTTTTTCTAGAATCTTGCATAATTTACTGTCAAAGCCACTGGCCGCTTTCCCATATAAAATCATCACAACAACGTTTAGTGGTTGGAGAAAAAATGATTCCCGTCAAAATGAATATCATCAATCATTGGAAAAAGGGCCGAGCTGGGAATCGAGTCAACGAACGACTCCTGGGTTTCAAGCCCCGTACATTGTCGACTGCGCTATTTCTCTAGTAGTGGGCCTACCACACTTATTTCTTTTTCTTCCAAACTGTAGGCCGTTAGCTCTGTACCAAATAATTCCGAGTTTTAACAAACATGAAAGGAATATGAGAAGAGGGGGAAATGCTGGAAACCGGCCTTTTTCCTTGTTCCCACAATATTTTTTACCATTTATTATTATTATTATTATTATCATTATTATTGTTGTTGTTGTTATTATCATCATCATCATTATTATTATTGTTGTTATTATTATTATTATTATTATTATTATCAACACCGTCTCCGTCGTTGTTGTTGTTCTTGCTAATCGTTGCCGTCATTGTTGTTTAGCCGTTGTTAGAACTCGCGGACGCTTCCGCCACTATGTTGAAAAAAAGAAAATGAGCCATTTTCTTTGAAAAGGGGGATTACTGTATCTGCAAAAAGCATTGACTCATGTCAGCCTGCGTAGTCCGCGCAGGCTGACACTAATCCATGCTTTTTGCTAAAGCTCAATTTTCTACATCGCTAAGGAGCACTCTAACCCATGATTCTGTCGGTCGAAATACAAAATGGATTTCATGGATCCATAATTATGTGATGACTTGCTTGGTAGACTGGTTCACGGAAATGCATTAAGCCCCGTTTTGCCCGCGGCAGAGTATGGCTCAAATATATCACCCAAAAAGAACCATTGGTCAATCACAGGTACGTGATATGACACAGAAATCTGGCGTTTAATTCGAGTTACGAAAAATACAAATGAGCCATGCTCTAGCAAAAGGGGGCTTAATGCATCTCTGTGATGTATTATACCAAGGAAGTCATCACATGATCATGGATCCATAAAGCCCATCTCGTCTAACAATCGACTAAGTCATGAAGTAGATTGGTGCATTGATATACAGAAAATTGATCAATAGCGAAAAGTTTCGGCCCAGGTCAGCCTGCGCGGACTGCGCAGGCTGACCTGAATCGATACTTTTCGCAGATGCATGAAGCCCCCTTTTACTCAGAGCATGGCTCAAATATATCAGCCAAAACGAACCATTGGTCAACCACAGGTACGTGATATGACACAGAAATATGGCGTTTAATTCGAGTTACGGAAAATACAAATTAATTGTGTCACTTTCATCTAACACCTTGAAATAACTATCTTTTTTTCACACTGTGCATGACTTGGAAACTATAAGACGGTTTGACACCGTAAGATATGGGTTTTTAATCACCAGAAACACATTAAAATAATCTCAAAATTTTCGGGCAAAAGTCGCAACATCTTGGATACTGATCGGGTGTACCATACTTATTCTTTTAAGAATATTATGGGTGCACATTTTAAATTTCAAGATCAAATAAGTTTTCTATAAACGATTCATTAATCAAAAATATTTCAGCTATATAAAAATATCTTGATCTACTTTGCTTTGCCGCGCAAAGAGTAATGTAGAGAGAAACAAAAAAAGAACACCTTTTGGGTGAAAAATGTATCGGCATTGTTCGTCTATTTACTTAACGGCATCTTATTATCATTTTCAATTTCAACTCCTTTTGTTCCCTTTCTGTCCTTTCCGAGACATGTTAAATGACACGGCGTGTCAAAGGCTATGACCTTTGCCTTTGACAAATGACCTCTAATGAAATCTTTAATGATCTTCACGTTAGCAAAATGAAATATGCTTAAATTTTTATCACACAACAAAATTTTTAGATTTATCAATAAATTGAAAGCGGCTGCAGACGAATAAATCACATGTGGCTTAAATAATGAAAGCTGTCTTTGAAAGTTACAAAACAGGACAGAAAAAGAAGAAAGCGTTGATACACAGTGTTTATTACCTTACTACAAAAATGCTTTCGGGTCTTCTTTTCTTCCTGGTCGCGAAAACATACGATTTCCTGTATAAGGGTTTTGAAAGAGAATGACTTTTATTTATGACATTTTGTCTCTAATGAACATCTTCAGATGAAAATCGGCGTGAAAAAAAATCACCGAGATAAAATTCAAAATGCGCCTTTTTTTATTCATGGAAAACATCGATTCAGATAACAGTGTTTCCTTTCCATCTTTCTTTTCTCTTTGAACCACAGTCCCTTGATTTAACGACCCCAAAGAAGAATAATTCCGAAAATATTGTTGGAAAAAGAGGAAATGCTAGTAACCAGCATTTTAATTTTTCCCACAATATTTTCTACACTTTCGAAGTACATACTCCAACATTTCAGTCACTTTTAATTTGTCTTCTGCAAATGCATTCACAATGCAATTTCGCCGTCTGGCAGTTTTAATGTGTTGAACTTTTTACTGCTGAATTAATCGTTTTACTGCTCATGAAGACTTAACTGGTTACCAGTCGACACAGTTTTAGAGTCATCCAAATTGAAAGCATTTGCAGACGACATATTCATTAGATGAAACGCAAAAAATATGATTGTTTTTGCAAGGGTAGAAAATATATGAAAAGGAACGAAATGCTGGTTACCTTTGTTGAAGATATTTCGAGGATTTTGTAAAAATATGACCGTATGATACTAAATCATGACCATAACATTTGCTTTTGGTAAGGAATGTTTAGACGGGGAAAAAAAGAAAGATTTTACTGGCAGCGAAAAGATTCAAACTGAGAATACAACAGAAACACATATCATACTATTTTTGTGGCATTTGTCGAAGACAAGTTCAATACGGTATTTTGAAAATCGTGTATCGTAGTTTGTGCAAAACCGAAGGAAGTAAACCCTATTAAACTCAGTTTCTCTAAGGCAAATAAGTGTTTCGACAGCACTCAGATATACAATCAACAATGGAGTAGTAGAATGAACTGGATTAGGGCATCGGTCATGGGAATACTTCTTTTTTTATTGAAACTATCTATACCTGCTATGGCCTTCTATTGGCGCAATGATACACACAACCTTTGTGTCCTGACCGTGTTCGTCCCAAAGCCAGTTCATCCCTGGGCTTGTTCGTCCTTTGGTTTGTTCGTCCGGGCTTGTTTGTCATATATCACTGTTTGTTTATTTTTCAAATTATTAATTCCACACGATGGCTCCTTTGACAAGTGCCACACCAGTGTTTTCAACGCTTTGATTATTTATTGTACGCATGAAATATACAAGAGGTAACTCAAACTCAACTTCATTTTGATGAAAGAACTGAAACTCATATAGATATTAGAAAAAAAAAAAATGCAAATTTCTTTCTTTCTTTCTTTCTTCAAAATACGACTGTATGATGCTAATTTATTACCAAAACATTTTCTTTTTTTTATTCTATGAAAATAAACGTTCAGACGAAAAGAAAAGTTGCATCCCTAGCGGGACATGATGTAAAACTGGCACTGTTTTGTTACTTCTTTACTGATAAAAGTTGTTTCTTTAAAATTGAATCTTGCTCTGGCAAAAGGGTGTTAAATGCATCTCCTTGATGCATCATACGAAGCAAGTCATCACATAACCATAGATCCATAAAATCTATTTAGTCTAAAAATTGGCTGGATCTGGAGATCAGAATACCCTTTGCCATACAGAAAATTTACAAATAGCAAAAAGTTTCGACTGCACGGACTGCCCAGACAGACATGGGTCGATTCTTTTCGCAGATGCAATACGTCATCTTTTCAGACGGCGTGGCTCAATTATGAATTTAAAAAAAAAAATACTCTGCTAGATCTTGCCAACGGCAAATATTTCCTGACAGCAATAGTAGAAAAAAATGAGCACAGCTTTTCGCTTGCCGATGGCAACCGTCTGTGCCCTAAATATCGGAACACATAAATTTCTGGGATCTGCAAAGCGATTTTGCTACACGACTGGTGAATAGCCACAGGTTCAAATCAAAGCGCTGGCAGCACTGACGAGAGAGAACAACGAGTAAAATCATGTAAAAGTAACAGATACCATCGTGTAAACCAGCAAACCATTTATTCAAAGCTTTTCTAGATACATCATTTCGCTTATCCAAAATATTACTGAATTAATGAAAAAGACATGCCCAACTTAACTCTTTACCGAACGACAAACTTTAAGATTAGTCCAAATTTAAAACAATTACAGACGACAAAATAAATGTGACTGAAAAATTGAAATTTGTTTTGGGGAGGGTAGAAAACATTGTGGAAAAAGGAGAAAATGCTGGTTAACAGCATTTTCTCCGTTTCCCGCAATGTTTTCAAAATGCCTCTTTCTTAGGGTCGTTAAAAGTCGGGATTGTGTGGTAAAGGGTTAAAAGTATGAAAGAACTATTTGATCGATAGGTCTGAAGAGATATTAGACCATTATTACAAAATTTTCCGGCTCGAATACATGCGTCGCACCAGGATAAAATATCACATACGGCAGGAGAAAAAAACTCTCTATCTACACAGTATGAAATACGGTTTCAAATATGGAAAGATGACGTAACTCACGAACGGAAAACGTACCTAGTGATTCGCGATTTGATTGGTCAAAATTTACGCCATGATATTTATTCACCATTTACAGAAACGAAGTTACTACCTACTTCACCATTGTTTGTTTTATTTTGTTGTCCAATCCACAAATAAAATGTCAATTATAGCAAAATTTTGTCGTTTAAAGTTGTAGGTATATAATCAAATACACTTTCCTAATGCTTGTATTTACTTCTCGCTTCGTAAGAAAATGTTGACATCTCGCTCGATCTTCGGCCTAGCGCGATATTAATTTCGATTTAAATACAAACATCAGGAAAGTTACTACAACATAATATTCCATATCCTACATCCGAAAGCAGACTGTATGTTCTGTATTGTCTGGGCTTGATTTTCATTGTCTGTAAAGGCAGTTTTTGGTCAGTGCTGAAATGCTTTGATCAATGGTAAGTTCGACTCAAAGCCGTAACTTAAACTATCATTTGAAGCAAATCACCATCTTTATGATTTAAGAAATTCTCTTATTTCTGTCGCTTATGAATACATAAATGGCAAAAAATATTTGAACAAGTCACGTCTGTGAAAAGTCAGAGAGTCTTTTAATTTGCACACATGGAAACTGTTTAAGCCATTTACCTTCGGGAAATACAAGAAAAAAATGACGTTTTAACCAAACCTTTTACAACACAATCCCGACTTTTAACGGCCTGAGACAAGAGTCTTTTGAAAAAATTGTGGATAATGGGAGGAGTAATGATGCTGGTAACCAACATTATCTCCTTTTTCTGCAGTGTTTTCTACCCGCTCAGAAACAAAATAGATCCACTCTTCATTAATTTTGTCATCTGCAACAGCTTTGAATTTGGGCAAGACTTTTTTTCTTTTGTTTGGTAAAAAGTTAACAAGTACAGAGGAAGATTTGTTTATATTATGTGGGATTTAAAAAACAAAACAAAACATTTCAAGACACGAAAAACAAATAAGAAATCTCCCAAAACATAGGAGAGAAAGAATAAGTGTCTTGAAGACAGCTAATTCTCCTTAATTGCCCATAATACTAAATAACAGGTGAGAACCAGCTTACATATGAGCCATGCTCTGTGAAAAGGGGGCTTAATGCATCTCCGTGATCCATGATGCCAAGCAAGTAATCATATAATTATGGATCCATAAAATCCATCTTGTCTAACAACCTACTGTATCATGAGGTAAAATGGTCCTTGGACATGCAGAAAATTGACCAATAGCGAAAAGTTTCGGCCCAGGTCAGCCTGCGCGGACTGCGCAGGCTAACCTGCGGGCGGATTTCTCTTAAACAATAACTCTAACATATAATATAACACTTAACTCTAACATCTACCCTTAACATTCCATCTTTACATTTCCATCTAAACATGACAACCCGCATCTCCTTGATCTGAACGACTTACTCAAGATATAGTAAAATCGCAAAAAGTTACATTTGAAAGTCCTAATGGACAATTTACAGAACCTTATCCTAGGAATTTTGAAACAGGGAAATTAATTAGAGCTAATTGGGATTTAGGACCGGAATTCGCGGATAGTTTAGGCAAGGAAAAAACCTATGCATGGGGTACATTCAATACTTTAAATGATTGGAATATGAGAGTTATTAAATCAGGTGAAACATTTGAACATATATGGGTCGGTGGATCAGAAGCACTTGAACGATGGTATGCTTGCGGTAAAATATCTGGTGAAACTTACAATAATGCTAAAGGAATTTATCCAGCGCAATATCCAATAGAAAAGTACACTGTTACAGGTGCTGATCCTAAGATTGGAAACATAGAGGCTAATTTAATGACTCAAATCAATGCAAATTACCAGGATTGTCCCGAACCTTGTTATATTAAAATGTGGCCATATGATGGGTCTTCTGGACCTATAAATGTGTCTGCACAAGTTGTTGTAGAATATTTCAGTGAACTTGAATGGAAACACTTTCCGACCAGATCATTCTTGACTCTCAACACTAATAGCAGTGTAATTGCTATAGGACAAGATTTGGCATACTCACCCTTGTGGACGTTTGCAAGACCACAGAATACCTTCAATTGGCGAACTGGCTTCAACTACACAAAGCAAGCTGCTCCTGCTACAACTTTGATTTCATCAAATAGACGTAAGTAATGGCTGTTTATACTATAGATCCACATAAAGTTCCTAATGTTCAAGCAGTAAGATTTGTCGATACTGGTAAACCGCAGTGCTTTTATGATGATCGAACCGTAATAATGCCGTTAGGAAGATATGTCAGTTCTGGTTCTTCTTTTGAAGTAATATTAAAAAATTTCATAGATTTAAGTTTTCCTGCTAATTTCTACAAGATTAAACAAAGAGCCGCTGGTTCTCAATTAGCGAGAAATGTTTTCATTAATCACGGACCTGTATTTGAAGAAGGTAATTGGGGTTTAACATGTACTGAACATTTTCAAGATGACGAAGATTGTGTTTTTTCTTTTACATATACAAATGGACAAATAGCTCCTGTTACATATCCTTTTATTTTAGCATATATATTTCAACGACAAGAACAAGTTGGTGGTTATGCCGGATTGTCTGTAGTTCATTTACAAGATAATACTATTGTATATGATACTAAAATAGAAGTACGCAATAGAAAGTCCAATCCTTTAAGATTGAGACAAGCACTTATACTTTCAGATGCCCCTTATCCACCTCGTAATACGACCCAAGGAACCAGGACAGAAGGCCTGGGATCCGAGAATTCTAAATCCCCAGATCATTCAGACGAACAACAGGGGCGAAATCCAGAGAGGCAAAGACGGTCGAACATTCATGAGACATGTCAATTGGGGGAATTCAGAAGACAGAAAAATCCCAGTAACTAGACTAATAGGCAAATATACTAGTATTGCTGATGTACATAACGCTTTGAGTTTAAATGAACGAAAGTTCTGGAATTCTGTGAAGAAATTTTTAAATGAACATGATGTATCATTATCTTATCATAAACAAGACATTGAACTTAAATCCTTTCACCATTTTCACATTTTGTGGAATTATCAAGGAGAAGATAGATGGTCCCAATTAAATGCATGGCGGACGATGAAAAAAATTGGGTAATTCAGCATCTGCAAAAGTCTATGGAAATGTAATTCTAGATAATGAGAATCATAGAAATAATGCAATGAGATACCAAGTCTCTCCTCCAAGAGTCTTCATGGGTACGAACAATGAATCTTTGCTTAGATCTTTCAATAGAATTGTAAGAGAAGGTATGAATAACTTGACTACAAGCACTGATTGCAGTTCTTTTGAACGGCACTTTCAGTTCGAAGAACCAAATAGTGATTGTAGTGATGATGATAGTATCATTGACCATTTTTCAGACGACGCACAGGCGTTAGCCTTTTTTGGTTTGTCCCAGTCTAATTTAACGACTGATGTTATTATTGAGAAACAATCTGAGAAACCATTGCTATTATCTTTGGACAATTTAGATGAACTACAGGGCCCAAGTACATCTAAAGGTCAGAAAAGATCCTTCGACATGACTGATTTATATGTCAAACCAGGGCCTTCGTCTGAACCTCCTTTGAAAAAAGGAAAATCAATGACATATTACGATGAAATATATGAAATGATGAGTAGGTATAATGTTAGATCAGAGCAAGGACTTAGATGTGCTGTTATGGAATGTAATAACGAACAAGACCAAATGACCATATTGAAAGTGAATTTGTCACCTTTGAAAAACACTGTATATAAAGAAGTAATAGCAAATTTGAAACTAGTTACAGAACCCTATCATGAATTATACATGAAAATCAAAAAGACAGATGAAACATTTGATTGCAATGACACATGGAATTTGTTTATGAATTGGTGCACTGAGCAAAATATGGACAAGATCACTATAGCTAAAATGCTTCTAGAAATATACTGTGTTATTTTCAAAGTACTTCCTAAAATTAACACTTTTTGTTTTTATGGACAAGCTGACGCAGGAAAGACATTTTGGTTAGAAAATGGACTAGCATACTTAAAAGAATTCGTTGCTCAGGCATCTAAACAAGAGGACTTTCTTTGGAGTCCATGTATTGGAAAACAATTAATCATCATGAATGAGGTTCAATTGATTTCCAAGAAACACATTGATGACTGGAAAGAAGTAGCAGAAGGGTTGGAAACTTTAGTTACAGTCAAATATAAACAACCTGAAAAATTACAAAGAACACCAGTACTTATGACAACAAATGATTGTCCTTGGGGCAAAGCTCAATCTCCATTTGATAGAAAAGCTATTAAATCTAGAATGTTCAGCTATTACTTAACTACAACATCAGATGTTCTTAGAGAACATGCGAAGTTGCATCCAAACACTGGTCCGTCTCCAATTATGTTTCAGAGAGTGTTTTAATATTTTCTGCAAAAAGTTGGAAATGATATCGATATGATTTCTTGTTATTTAGAAGATGACGATGAATTGCAGAAAATATTCAGTCAGTTAGATAGAATTTTCATTTCTGACAAACGCTTTCCAGATGAACAAGACACAGTTATACTCGGAAATGATTCAGCAGATTTGGAGTATTATCCTCAGAACACTGAGATATACCCCAATTCTACTGAGCGACAAACTCAATTTAACAAATATTAGAAAATTCTATTTTGTTAGAAAAAGGTATTATTTTGTTGATTTAGAATCATTGAAAAATTGTCAATGGTTAAAGTACTATTGTAAGAAAAAAATAGTAATGCCAAACATTACATTATGGTGTAGATTTAAAAATAGTATTGTCTTTAGTTTTAATCCGAAAGGAAAAAAAAAACTAAAAACTAGTACTACTATTACACATACATCAACAGAATATCAATGTAAAGATTGTACACAATTGTTAGCGTCTAATATTATTGAATGTAATTGTAAAAATATTGATTTAACATTGGATTTACCTCCAAAATAAACCGCTTCAGATAGGCCATGCAAAGAGGCTTGCAGGGATCCCCAGAATAAACATATCTGACCAATCACAAATTTCTATTTATTCAGTCAAATATATCAATACAAAGAAGGGTCAACACTCAGGGCATTCAGCTACCCCCCAAAAAAAAGGTATCCATGCACCTACTGACATTCAGTACATATATATATTTTCCGCTAGAGGCATAAAGGGGAGAAGGTACGGAGCACGGTTGACACTACGCATTCTCGCGTGAGTATGAATACTAAACGAATATCTGACCCGTTTGACAACTTTCGTTTAACAAACACAACGGTTTTTTTTAAAGACCTCTTCGACAGACAAGATGAGAAATGCACGCTAAATGTCCCGGTAGTTTCCGGAAGCTGTCCCACCTGGATAAACAAGCGCCCTCTACCGTCATAATTAAACAAGGGGGATGAATAGGATGACATTGACTCTATCGACTATAGATAACAATGAAGGGCTCGTTATTACACGATATATGTGGAAAAGATTGTCTTGCCCTCACTTTCTCTCTGTGTCGCGTGCTTCAAAATACAATAGAGAAGTCAACAAGCTGTTCACTGGAAGTGTATTACCCTTTTTCCGATACCGTCAACCTGGCCTGCCAAAATTTATTAGATTTCTGATCAAAGTAAACCACTTCGTAGTTTTGAATTTATTTATCTATATATTTATTTATTTATTTATTTAATATTTATTTATCTATACTTCATACATTCGGTTACACTTTTTTTTTCCCCATTTATTTTTAGAAAAAAAAAAATAATAATAATCATATATGAGCCATGCTCTGGCAAAAGGGCACTTAATGCATCTAAGTGTTTCAATGGTACCAAGAAAGCCATCACATACTGATGAATCCATAATGGCCACTTTCTTTTAACAACTCACTTAATCATGAAGTAAACTGATCTTTGGACATACAGAGAATGGACCAATAGGGAAAAGTTTCGGCCCAGGTCAGCCTGCGCGGACTGCGCGGGCTGACCTGGGCCGATACTTTTTGCCGATGCATTAAACCCCCTTTGCACAGAGCATGGCTCATATTTATTCGTTATACATTTACTTATACATTTATTTATTCTCATTTTTTTATTACTCTTATTTTCAACTTTTTTTATTTCATTTATTTATTTATCTATCCATTAATTCATTTCTTCAAGCATTTGTTATGTTACTCATACATTTATGTGAAATTCAACACATCTAGCTTAAAATAACGGACAATATACAAAGTTCAGGGTTGATATTATCGTTGCTTTATACCAATTAAAGATACATGTATCATTATAGCCAGAGAGGAAAACGCTATTCAAATTTGACTGCAGGATGATTCAGAACTTTGTCAGCAGTGTAAACATAGATAATTTACCGAAGTACATGTACATGTATAAAGTTTAAGGGATAAATGCATATATAGGAAATCTTCGATTTAAAACCGGAAATGTCACAACACAGCGGTGTCTTTGTTGGCCTCCAGAAAATGAAATACATTTTCTATCGACCGTAATCCATGCAACCTTACGAACCGCAGGGGCAACATTTGGCATAACGATAGAAGAATTGATTATAGTTTGATAAAATATGGCTGAAATGGGTGAAAAAGATGAAACTGCTGAAAACGAGTATAGATGCATCTTTAAACTGCCGACTTCCAGTAGTGAATTATGCAAATACATCGCCGGAAATATAACAGATTTAATCATTGTTTCTATAAGTTTAGGTAGAGTGGATGCCTCCATACCTTTCTAGCACAATCAAAAACACGCGTGAATAGAGGACGAGTTGCGCATTTCTCATTTGCAAAAAGTTTCGACCCAGGTCAGCTTGCGTAGTCCGGGCATGAAACCTTTTGCTGTTGGTCAATTTTCTGCATGCCAAAGGACCAGTGTACCCCATGATTCAGTTGATTGTTATACAAGAAGTATGTTGTGGATCCCCAACGATCTGACATAGGTGGTATCATACATACAAGAGATGCATTAAAACTGCTTTTCCCAGACCATGGCTCAAATGTGTCATGACGATGGGGGAGTGCAACTCTATCCTAAGTGCCTATACTTTGTATAGGCACTTAGGATAGTGTTGCACTCACCCATCGAATGTAATAGATGTATTTTGTGTGTGGTACCCCAAAGTCAATTAGCCTGTTCATTTGAGCTAACGGTAGAGCTGCCAGAATTGGAGGAGATATTCCGATGCGTTCGATTGGGCGTCTTCCGCTTTTAGAAGCTCTGCCGTCTCTTCCACTCGATATTTGGAAGAGCCGGCGGAGATTCGAAACAAAATGGCGGAAGCGGCCAACGAAACGTGAGTTGAAGAATGGTTTCTTTTCAGTTAACATTTGTTTTTTTGTTGTCATGTGCAAATATTCGTGTTTTTACTTGCTGAAAAGATTGCTCTTGCTCAGTATCCAGTTTGCGGTGGTAAATATACGGTAAATACTGATTAATTCCTCCACATTTCTTGAATCGCCCTCAGAATTTTAAGGGGCGAAATGTCTTGGGTTCGAAACGTTCTAATATCTCTCGAATTGGTATAAAAAGTATATATATTTTTATCACTTATTCGACTTACACTGATGAATACAAAGCTGCTATTTTGGGGATTGTTCAAGGCCTATTTAGACAGAACAAGCTAGCGTCATTCTCATCAAATAGCCATTCTTCTACAAACAACAGCAGTTTGTTGTAAAAAGCCGCCATGTTGAATGATTCTAAATTCGTTCGATTGGCTTTCTATTCTAATCGCTTCTGTGAATAGCATTCTCTTCTTAGCAGAGCCCAAACGAACCGGCTAAATGTCAGTCGAAACGGTCAACAGGGATACAACACTGAGGGTGATTGAGTCAATGACAGTCGAAAACGGTCAACAGGGATACAACACTGAGGGTGATTGAAATCTGTTTTTACAGCCTGTGACACATTTGGGCACTTGGCATTTTAATACATGTATAAATACATACATAATACAGTCATGTTTTAACCTTCAACCACCGTGGCTTTTGGTAAATAAACAGCAATTGCTTGAAAAGAGTGTATAGCTCTCACTCGATAAACCTTTCATTATCAGTTTATATTCTTGTTTATGTTTGGCATAACAGGTTTAACCCTTTCCCAAACGACAAATTTTGGACTGGTCCAAATTGAAAGAGTTTGCAGACAACAATTTTAAATTTGATGAAAATGGCAGAAAGTTATCAAAAAGGGTAGAAAACACTGTGGGAAAAGGAGAAATTGCTCGTTACGAGCAATTTCTCCTTTTCTCACAGTGTTTTCAAAAGACTTGTACTGCAGACACGTGAAAACCAGGGCTTGTTTCGGAAAGGGTTAAGATCACGTACGGTGACGTGATAATTTACATGTATAAACCACACTCGATAATGTTTATATCATCTTGTCACGGTTCGTGGTTTTGTACATGTATTCCCAAAAATAAACATGATATAAACTGTTAATGAACGGTTTATCGAGTTAGAGTTGTACTGAAGGTTTTAGCCCGTTCAACGCAGACTTTAACCCTTATCCTGTTAAATAAATGGAATAAAATTTTCAAGTCGATAGTAAAAACCCAAATATATCAAGGTTTTTTGTGGGGGTGGGGGCGGTTTTATCTTCTTATCGGGTAGTGTAGATCCTAGATCAGACTGAATTTTTATGGTCTTTTAGTCGCGCTTAGCAACCTAAGGGTAAACATATTCGTAGGTATAACACAATTTCAAAACATTCGTAATGCTCCACTCTCCAGTTATAATTTGGACCTTTGGATTCTACGGATGATTTGATATGCGTTTGAGGACAGCGTAGATAAAGATTACAAAGAACAAAACGTGCAATGACAGGCAGATCTTAGATATACACCATTCAATACGGTAAGATTTTTCCCGACACAAATAACCTTGCTGGTCGTAGTCTATTGTTGGTCGGAAATCTGCATTTAACCCTTCGGCGAGTTTTTACGGACGCAATAGACCTAAGATCAGACTGCACAGAAAGTTTAAGTTTGATCTTGGAGTTACACCGTCCGCTTGTCCAGTCAAGGCCATTTCAGGCGGTCCAAGCGTTAGTCGCTGGCGGAGAAATTACTCTCAAAACAAGTGTAAAAGTTGCCAATTAACTCTATCTTTTGTTTACTTTTTGCCAGATATTACAATTCATTTTTCTGCCAGCGACAAACACAGGGACCGACCACACAATAAAAGATTATCATCTTCACAATATTTTCCATATTTTTAACGGTATGATTTAGATTTAAATGCATCTTAACACCTGCATTGATTTGTTGGCCGCTATTGGGCCTTTAACCCTTTCCCAAACGACAAATTTTGGACTAGTCCAAATTGAAAGAGTTTGCAGACGACAATTTTAAATTTGATGAAAATGGCAGAAAGTTCTCAAAAAGAGTAGAAAACACTGTGGGAAAAGGAGAAATTGCTCGTTACGAGCAATTTCTCCTTTTCCCACAGTGTTTTCAAAAGACTTGTACTGCAAACACGTGAAAACCAGGGCTTGTTTGGGAAAGGGTTAAGGAAGATTGTATACACAATTTACGAACTATGTATAGGTAGACGTTTCGGAGAAGCGTATGATAATCATCTTTGATCGTCGTAAACTGATCGGTTTTTAACTTGTAACCCCACTCCCTTTCTCCTGGATTAGAACGTTTATGTTTACAATTTGGGGGGGGGGGGGGTTCGTGGGTTCGTCTTCGGTCCTCAAATACATGTACGTATTGTCATTTTGGGTTCAATCAGGGATCGTATATTACTATATATGATCCCTGGTTCAGTAAAGTAGGAAGACAGTTATAGTGGTTTTTATATTTCTTAGTTGTTTGCTCACAACAGTTTTCCAAGAGTTTTACATCCAACAAATTATAGCAGTGAGATTACAGGAAAATCGATTTTCATCATCGCAGGAAAAACTCCCATTCAAACAAACTGACAAAGACGCAAATAAGGCCGATTTCTATTCCAGTCATGTGATCGATTTGACTTTCTAAAAATAGATTTGGTGTGGCATAAAACCCCGAAACCATCCAGTTACAAACTTTTTTTCGAATAATCAAGTGTTCAACAACCCTGACAATGGGACTTTTTAAAACAATATGGGAAAAAAGAGAATATGCTGATAACCAGCATGTTCTCTTTTTCCCACTTTTTAACCCTTTCAATGACAAATTTATCATTTGATTTACATTTAATTTGTCGCCTGCATATTCTTTGCATATTCTTTGAGTTTGTGCAAGTCTAAAATGGGGTTGCACAGTAAACGGTTAGAAAATGTTTTGTACAAAAACTGCATTAACCGTTAGGCTGCTAAGCGCGACTCAATGGCCTTTTGCGGACAGTGTAGATCAAGATCAGACTGCACGGAAACGTGCAGTCTGATCTTGGATCTACACTGCCCGGTAAGGAGATATCTTTCCCCCAAAATTACCTTTGAAATTACGAAATTTGGGATTTTTTACTATCTGCTTGTAAGTTCATTTCACTTATTTAACAGGATAAGAGCTATTAAAAAATAGACCTAGGACCAGGATTTCACCCGATTCAGTTGACCCTACACTCTGTGTATGCATGTTTTCAAGGTCGCGTGTTGGTATTAATAAATTTCCATGAAGACGTGCTTTCCTTACCACACAATCCTGAATTTTAACGACCCTGAGAAAGAAGCCTTTTGAAAGCATTGTGGGAAAAGGAGAAAATGCTGGTAACCAGCATTTTCTCCTTTTCCCACAATGTTTTCAACTCTATCCAAGACAAATCTATACTCAGTGTATGCATGTTTCAAGGTCGCATTTTGGTATTCATAAATTTCCATGGAGACGCACTGTCTGTTCGAGCCTGACAGGAAGGTAGATACACTTTGTCAAAATTTGATGCGCACATTAGTATCTGTCCGCTGCAACAACCGTTTTCCCTGACATACATTGTTTATGAAATTGGTCAAGTTGCGGAAGTTGACAGCACGTGATTTAAACTCTCGCGTGGGGCGTGATTTCAGTTTACTTTTCCCGCCTCTGACACGCGCGTGACGGACGTTCTTCAGCTATGGATGAGAGCGGATCTATTTGTCAAGTGTCAATTAATTAGCGTTCCCGTTTTCTTCATACCCTTCATTTTTTTTTTCCAAATAGGATCTTTGAGCAGGGTTAAACATTGAACTTCTTGTACCTACGTCATGGAATACGCCATGTATTCAGGGGCATAGCTGTCTGTACGCAGGAACGCAGTTGCATACACTTTGCAAAAACCAGAAGACGATTTTGCGATAAAAAAAAATGTCACTAGAGGCCATCAAATAGCTTCTACAAATCAAAACTTTTCTGGAGGGAGACCCCCGTAGCCTTCATGGAAATCCTCTCCCCTCTCTCGACACTTCGCGCCTCGGTTAACCTTTTACCACTTAACATAATTTTAGACTGGTCTATATTGAAAGAATTTTCCGACGACAAATTAAATGTTTAAGAAATCAGAAATTCTTCCCTCGAATTCGTGGAAAAAAAAAAAACATTGTGGGAAAAGGAGAAAATGCTGGTTACCAGCATTTTCTCCTTTTCCCACAATTTTTTTCAAATGTCCTTTTCTCTGGGGTCGTTAAAAGTCGGGTTGTGTTGAAAAGGGTAAATACCTTCTATATTACTTTTGCGTACCATTTATTTTGGGTTAGCTACGCCCCTGGTATTGATTTATGCTCGGAGACTGCTCCTACTCATACATATACAGACTCCAGTACTACTCAGAATACAATAGGTCGTGTAGGCCTATAAAACATGTTACAAAAAAAAACAGTGGCTCTTTACAGTCCACTTCATTAACAGATCTCCCTCGTTACATTTCGACGTCTTTTTAATATATAGGGGCATTAAACCAAAATTTGATTTGAAAAAATACTAATGTTTATGGGAAAATTGGGAAAAGGTCGATAAGGTCGATATTTTTAAGGAAAAATCATAAGGAAGTGGCTGTTTACACTTAGTCGAGGAAAAACAAAACAGGTAACAAAACAAAAAAAGAAGTGCTGGAAAAAAAAAAGCCTCGTGTAATACTCCAAATCATGAAATTCATTAATTTAATCGACAATTCTACCTACTAAGCAATGGGTCCAAACGCTGTTTTATCGTGTTAGAAATGTATTCGTTCCTTGTTACGCTATAACTTTTTTACCGTTGATAACAGAATAGGAAATTTTCCAATAAAAATATAAACAAGAATTTTCTTTAAAAAGATAGACGAAGTCAGTTTGCTCACCAAAATGCCAGCAGGGGCCCGAATAATAAACGTGTCCACATTTTTGACCGATCGCAGATTTCTATTTATTCATTTGAATACATGTATATCAATACAAGGAAGTAGGTCAAAAGGCAGCGCATTCAGTTCACCGAAAAAAAAAATCCGAAATTCCTCCTGTCTTCTACATTTATTTCCACCTTAATTTTGATTTTAAAGCCATCTTTGCACTCGAATCGAAATAAGCAGTCTTTGATAGGATTTTCAAAAAAAAAAAAAACTTTCGAAAAGAAATCTGGTGTAATTTCCCTTTAAGTATAATGCAAATTTCCTCGATAGTTGGAATACAAGTGCCTCGAGCTCGGCAGCTTAGTTGATAGAGCAGAGGACTGGTAAACAAGAGTGGTGTGATCGAATCCCGGCCCGGCAAAGCTCCTTTCGAATATAAATGATCGTGAAGTAAGACAGTATTTAGTCTCTCACCCTCGACAACTGTTTGTCTTTAATCTGAATATTTCCATATACCCTTTAAAAACCATCCGCAGTTTCAACGATCCTGAGGGAGAAGGCTTTTGAAAGCATTATGGGAAAAAGAGAAAATGCTGGTAACCAGCATTTTCTCTTTTTCCCATAATGTTTTCCCACAAAGCTTCTGAAATCATTCTTGGAAAAGAAGCATTTTCTCCCGTGCCAACAATATTTTCTACCAATTCAACGGCAGAAATCATCTTTTGAGCCACACTGGAAAATGCTGTCATCTGCTTCGAATTTGGTCGAGTCTAACATCTTTGCTGTTTGATAAAGAGTTAAAATCAATCAGTAATTTAGGGCTCTCTGACTGTCTTCGTGCAGGTGTTCTCGTCTCAACCCCCACCCCCCGCCCGACACAGCCGACTAGTTTCTGGGCCCGTATTTCGAATATAAAATCTATTTTGAGAAGAACAAAACAGATATCGCAAAGGCATCTAATATTACATCGTATTTGCAATGGAAAGAACTGAAATAAATTAATTTACGAATAATGGAAGTTAATTAGCGTGGCTTAATTAAGTCTCGAGAAATTCTATGACATAAAAAGATGCGCATAAAATGATTTTCGCTTAATAACTTGCAGTTTTACGACCGATTCTATTTCAGTTTTTGTCCCCAACTCCGGCGTCCAATTCATTCTTTTTGTGGCTTTTGTGGATAGTGTAGATTAAGATCAGATTGCAGAGAACGTAATGGTTTGTTCTTTATTCAGGTTTGATGCTCTAAACAAACAAACAAAATTGTTAAAACTGGAATATCTAAGGATTTTTTTTTTCCTTCCTTTCATCTGAATATATAGCATATCATCTGTTTGACAATTAACCGCTTAGCGAAGTTTTAACGACCACAAGAAAAAAAAAAAGTTTGAAACATTGTGAGATGATGAGAAGATGTTAGAAACCAGCATTTTATCCCTTTCACACAATGTTTTTCCAACTTTTCACGGAAATATCTCTTTATTTTCACCGTATATACCAGATCGTCTACGCAGGCTTTGAATTCAGACGAGCCTAAAATTTTGTTAGATGGTAAAGAATTTGCGGTATAAAACTCTCCCAAAGATGTTTAACCCTTTACCACACAATCCCGACTTTTAATCACCCTGAGAAAGAAGCCTTTTGAAAACATTGTTGGAAAAGGGGAAAATGCTGGTAGCAAGCATTTTCTCCTTTTCCCACATTTTCTATCCGTCCATGAACAAATTTCGATTTTTCAATGACAATTATTTTGTCGTCTGCAAATCCTTTCAATTTGGACTAGTCTAAAATTTTGTCGTATGGTAAAGTGTTAATCCTTAAGCTGCTAAGCGCGACTCACTGACCTTTTGCGTACAGTTTAGATCAAGATCAGACTGATCTTTGATCTACTTTGTCCGATAAGGAGATCCCCCCCCCCGCAATATTTTTGCGATAGCAAAATTTTGGTTTTTACTGTCTGTCTTAAAGGGACGAGACATAGCCCACGAACTATCAAATAGTTACGAACCATCGACGCGCAGAGTAACGAGGTTCCATTGTATAACGCAATTTGTCATTCATATACATTATCTTGCTTCAAACCTATGTCTAGTTGTTAAAGCAACAACTTTTAGTATAAAAAGATTATTTTTTCAAACTTTTTCCTCGATAATGTCTTTTCAATATCCTTTCATAATCTGTTTCCCAGTATGTCTCCTTGATTATACAATACTACAATCAATAAATTTCAAAATTTACCAGATATTTCGTAAAGGTAGAGAGAGAGAGAGAGAGAGAGAAAGAGAGAGAGCTGTAAGGGGGTGCACGCGTGAAAATTGAAATTGTCGATATTTGTATTATTTTGTATGACGAAAAACTTTTGTAGTTTAAGTCAATAAAATACTTACTTACTTACTTACTTACTTACTTACTTAAAGGTTCATTTCACTTATTCAGCAGGATAAGGGTTAATACTTAAGCTGCTTAGCGCTTCTCCATGTGCCTTTACAAAAAAAAAAAAAAGCTGGTGAGGATCAGACTGCACGGAACCTACAGTTTGGTCCTTGATCTAGATTTCCGATACGCTGAGATTTTCTCCTCGAAATTCGGTCCTTATCATAGGATGAAAAAAAGGTCGTTTGATTAATCTAGTAGTTTAACACTTTACAAAACGACAAAATTTTAGACTTGTCCAAATTGAAAGCATTCGCAGACAACAACATAAATGTGATTAAAAAGTTGAAATTTGTTCTGGGAAGGTTACAAAACATTGTGGGAAAAGGAGAAAATGCTGGTTATCAGCATTTTCTCCTTTTCCCACAATGTTTTCAAAAGGCTTTTTCTTCAGGGTCGTTAAAACTCGTGATTGTGTGGTAAAGGGTTAATTCTTTACCACAATACAAAAACGCAGACTTGTCTAAATTGAAAGCATTCGCAGACCACATAATAAATGTGATTATAGTTGAAATTTGTCTTGGGAAGGTTACAAAACATTGTAGGGAAAGGAGAAAATGCTGGTTACCAGCAATTTCTCCTTTTCCCACAATCTTTTCAAAAGGCTTTTTCTTCAGGGTCGTTTAAACTCGTGATTGTGTGGTAAAGGGTTAATTCTTTACCACAATACAAAAACGCAGACTTGTCCAAATTGAAAGCATTTGCAGACGACAATTTAAATGATAAGAGTTGTCTTTGACAGAGCAGAAAACATTGTGGGAAAAGGAGAAAATGCTGGTTACCAGTATTTTCTCCTTTTCCCACGATTTTTTGGAAAGGCTTGTTTCTGAGAGTCGTTAAAACTCGGGATTTTGTGGTAAAGAATTTAGCCATTTTTCATTCCCTGCAGAAGCAAATTTGCTGGGAGATGATTTTAAAAAAAAGGAAAACACTACTTTAAAATGATTATGATAAAAAGTTAAAACAAAGTCAAAATTAAATTAAGATTTTACACGAAGCACTTAACAACAACAACAACAAGTCCATTCTGACATAAGGATCAAGAAATATCTTTAAAAACGATAGACGGCGTAAATTTGCCTGCAAATACGCAGGGACCCTTAAAATAAACATTTCTATATTTTTGACCAACCCTAAATTTCTATTTATTCATTTTTTTATCAGTACCAAAAAGTAGGTCAAAAACCAACACCTTCAGCTGGGCCGAAAAAACAAATCTTATATTAAGCAATTTTTGCTAATGCTACAATGTTTTCGCTGAGACAGTCGGCCTCGAGACAAGAAAAGTCTTCTTCTTGAGGAAAAGGGTTCAATCTGTACCGGACAACAGTATTTAGACTAGTCCCAAACTGAAAGAATTTGCAGACGACAAATAAAATGCGGCTTAGACGATTGGATGTCCTCTGCAAGTCCTTTCTATATGTACAAATATAAAAACTCTAATTTTCTAGAGTTCAGCTCAAATATTAACCCTTTGACTGCTAAGCACGACTAACTGACCTTTTGCAGATGGTGTAGATCAAGATCAGACTGCACAGAATGTGCAGTCTGATTTTGGATCTACACTGTTCGATAAGGAGATATTTTTCTCCAAAGAATAAGTTTGAAATAGCATTATACGGGTTTTTACTATCGGCTTGAAAGTTTCATTTAACTTATTTAGCAGGATAAGGGTAAATATTTGTCTTTGGAAGAGGATAAAACATTTAGATCTATGAGAAAAGAAGAAAATGCTTGTCCCAGAACTTTATCTTTGCCCTCTAATTTTTCTCAAACGCTCTTTTTTTCAGTGTCCTTAATTTAATCCTTAGGCTGCTTATCGCGACTCACTGACCTTTTGCGGACAGCGTAGATCAAGTTCAGACTGCACAGAACGTGCAGTCTGATTTTTGATCTACACTGCCCGATAAGGAGATATCTTCCCTCCGTAAATCCCTTTGGAACAGGAAAGTTTTGGGCTTATGCTATCGGCTTGAAAGTTTCGTTTCTTTTATTCAGCAAGATAAGGGTTAAGAATTGTTCAGTAAAACTCGTTTTGCTTACAGCAGGACGAAAAGATTCCTTTACCAAACTATCCCGAGTTTTAACCCTTATACTGGTAAATAAATTAAATGGAATTTTCAAGTCGTTAGTAAAAATCCCCATATTTAACTATTTCAAAGTTATTTATTTGGTGAAAAAAATAACCCCTTATCGGACAGTGTAGATCCAAGATTATACTGCACGTTCTGTGCAGTCTGATCTTGATCTACCCTGTCCGCAAAAGGTCAGTAAGTCGCGCTTACCAGCCAAAGGGTTAATGATCTCGTGGAAAAGTGTTTTGAAAAAAATTCTTGAAAAGGAAGAAATGCTGGTTACAAACATTTTATTCTTTTCCTACAATGTGTTCCAAGCTTTCAAAGAAACAAAATCCATTGTTTTAACTCTTTCGGCGCCAAATAAACAAACTTGGCCTCTTTTGATGGCTGTAAATACAATCCACTGAGTCGCCGGAAGATTTTTATCATATAGGCTTGACCACACAAGCGGAAGGTATAGATCAAAGATCAGACTGCACGTTCTGTGCAGTCTGAACTTGATCTATGCCGTCCGCAAAAGTCCCTGTTTTCGCCTGTGGCGCTGAAAGGGTTAAACACATTGTTTTTGTTTTGTCGCCTGCAATTACTTTCAAAATTTTGACAATTTTCATAAGGTAAAGATACAACCATTATTTTGCTAAAAAAAATGCACGTTCTGTGCAGTCTTATCTTGATCTACACTGTTCGCAAAATGTCATTGAGTCGCGCTTTGCAGCCTAAGGGTTAAAAATGAAAAAAAAGGAGAAAAAAAAAATGGATAAAAATACGTCCATAAAAAGTCGCCTCATCCGCATCAATTCGATTCCGTTTGATCTCATTTAACGTCTAATACGGCAATGAAATCCCCCGCAACAACCACACACCCCGTACAAATATTTATAATTTACTCAGATTACTGGAAAAAAAGAAATAACAAAAAAGACCCTTCCCCGTCAGAAACGAAAGCTGAATTTTATTTTAAGGTGTAATCCATCTAAATACCTTCTGGCCATCTTTATTTCTTACGTTAACACTTAACCCTTTACCACACAATCCCGACTTTTAACGACCCTGAGGAAAAAGCCTTTTGGAAACATTGTGGGAAAAGGAGTAACCAGCATTTTCTCCTTTTCCCACAATGTTTTCTACCCTGTCAGAGACTGAAATCGTCATTTTTGTGACTTTTAATTTATATCGTCTGCAAATGCTTTCAATTTTGACAAGTCTAAAATTTTGTTGTTTGGTAAAGGGTTAAGCTGATGAGTGCGACTGACTGACCTTTTGCGGACAGTGAAGATCAAGATCAGACTGCACAGAACGGAACGTGCAGTCTGAACTTTGACCAACACTGTCCGATAAGGAAATATATTTTCCCAAAAATTACCTTTGAAATAGCAAATTTGGGGTTTTTACGATCGGTTTGAATGATTCTTTCACTTTTTTAGAAGGATAAGGGTTAAATCTTTACCTTATGACAAAATTTTGTCCATATTGAAAGCACTTGCAGACGACAGTAAGAATGTCAAACTGCACAGAACGTGCAGTCTGGTCTTGGATCTACACTGACCGATAAGAAGATATTTTTCTCCGACACATACGGTAAGTTTCAAATAACATTGTTAGGGACTGAAAGGGTTTGTTTTAAACTTAGTTAGCAGGATAAGCAGAGCTACAGATAAGAGTGAGTGATGGTATTCTAAATCCATTATTTTTCTTCCAAACCCTATGTTGTGGGTACTCATTAGAATCGTCTCGACGAGACGATTCTAATGAGTACCTATAACATAGGGTTTAGTGGGGAATAATTAATATTTTCAGTTTTGAAATCAAAATAATTCCCTCTGTCTGGAGCTCTGATAATGGTTACGATCCCTGGCCCAAAATACATAATAACACATCTACACACATTTACACACACATGCACACCAAAAAGATAAGATGTATTTAATATCTACACTTATCGTGAAAAAAAAGTCATCACAAGGAATAGATATGCGGCTAAATATATCTGTAATTCTTCTTTACTTTCTGCCGAGTCCCGGTGGCGCAGTCGGTAGCGTACAGGACTTGAGAACATGGGGTCGCTGGTTCGATTCCCGGCACGGTTAATTTCTTTCCCAGGATTGATGATAGTCATTGCGACAGGATTCATTCCTCTCTCGCCGATGACCATTGTTTCGACGACGGTTATGTGGAAAAGCAGCCGGTGGCTTGGGAAGAATATTGTGCGTAAAAGAAACTCCAGGAAAACACGGATAGGTGCACTGGCCGCCGCGATATAACTGAAAATAATGTTGAAAACGCTGTTAACCCTTTACCAGACGACAAAATTTTAGCCTTGTCCAAATTGAAAGCATTTGCAGACGACAATTTCAGTGTGGCTCAAATAGTTCAGTTTTCCTTTGATAGGACAGAAAACATTGTGGGAAAAGGAGAAAATGCTGGTTACCAGCATTTTCTCCTTTTCCCACAATGTTTTCAAAAGGCTTCTTTCCCAGGGTTAAAAGGCGTCATTGTGCGGTAAAGGGTTAAACACAATACATTCAATCAATCAATCAATCAATCAGTCAGTCTTTACTTTCTCCCTCCCCCCCCCCCCCCCCCAAAAAAAACAGGTATAAGATTACATGTATGTACTCAAAAAGGACAGAGTTTCTAGATTGGTCGTGAAAGAAAAAGGACAGTAGATTGCAAATATTTACAACAATCAAGAAAGGAACAGGGGCTCGTAATTACCAACCATGTATCGGCGTAGCTGAATGTGCTTGCTTTTGACCTAATTTTTGGTACTGATAAAATATGAATAAATATATTTCGTGTTGATAATGCATGTACATGTACATGTATTCTTGCCGAGCGCGGTAGCTCAGTCGATTTATGTACAGGGCTTGAAAACAGGGTGTCGCTGGTTTGAATCCCCGAGGGCTGAATATAGTCATTGAGACGGGATTCATTCCTCTATCACAGCTGATCAATGTTTCGACGACGGTCGACAACTGAAAAGCTGGAACATTTATTTGTCTCTGGTAGAATAGTGTGTGAAGTACAGGTGAAAGAAACCAGAGGAAAGCATGGGTAGGTACACTTGGCGACGCGCTATAACTGAATTAATGTTGAAAACGGCGTTAAACGCTATACAAATAAATAAACAAACAGTTAATAATATTACCAGTCTATTTCTCAAGAATGTTTCCAAGTTACAAACCACATGCCTCAGCCAATCAGGAATCATTGCATATTGCATTATTTCTAAATCCTAAATAAGACTGAATGCATGTTAAAATGGTACGTCGTTACAGGTCCTGAAACGAAATTCTGGCAATGTATTATGTAACGGCCAACACCCGTGGTATCCCGGCCTTTAATCTGCTTTGTGAATAGATCTAGATCAGGGCACGTATTCAACAAGCATTCAAGTACAAGGTAAGTCCATGAACAGTTATATAGAGTAATCTAATAATCAAGTTAGACAACTTCAATTTGAGTCATGCTCTGTAAAAAGGAGGCTTTATGCATCTTCGAAAAGTATCGACTCAGGTTAGCCTGCGCAGTCCGCGCAGGCTGACCTGGGCCGAAACTTTTCGCTATTTGTCAAATTTCCGCATGTCCAAGGACCATTCTACCTCATGATACACTCGGTTGTTAAAGAAAGTGGCTATTATGGATCCATAATTATGTAATGGCTTGGTAGATATAATGTATCACGGAAATGCATTAAGTTCCCTTTTGTCAGAGCGTGGCTCATCTTTTCTTTTTTTTATCCAAATTTTGGATAGTCATTTAACATGTTAGAAACTTTGTTTGGTTTTGGGTAATTGTGGTTTCGTTTGGCGGGGAGGATTAAATTTCTTCGTGTTTTTGTTACAAACATTAATTTTATTTGTATAACATAAATACATCAAAGGCGGAAATCGCCGCAATATTTGGGAGCTTAGATGAATTTTAAATAAGCTCACGCCGGCAAGCTAATAAAGGCAAGGTGGCTGGCTCAATTTAAAGGGCATGCGCAGTATGGATTTCCGTTTTGTCGCGTGACCGTCACGCGCTGTTCTTCCCGCTGATTGGTTACATGTCCGCCCCCATTATAAAGCGCCCTCCTGCATCTGTCTCGTCGCGTGGAATAAACGAGATAAATAGCTTATGATGACTTTTCACGGATTTAAATGTTATTTTGCCGGATATATTTACCGGTAATTATGAAGAGGCGCCATTTCCGTTTATTAATATTTGCCCAGAATATGCACCTACACTCTTACAACCAGGCGCCATATTGTTACTCTTGTCCTTTATGAAAGCATTTGTAGACGACAAATTAAAGTTGGTCAAAGATAGAATTGTCTTTAACCCTTAACAAATCACAGCTAAAACCTAAAACTTGCGATTTCAAAATTATTTTCGACAGAGAAAAAATTCCCTTACCGGACAGTGTAAATCTTAGATCAGACTGCACGTTCTGTGCAGTCTGATCTTTGTCTACACTGGCCGCAAAACGCAACCGAATCGTGCTTGGCAGGCAAAGGGTAAAAAGGATTAAAACGTTGTTGGAAATGGAGAAAATGCTGGTCACCAGCATTTTCTCCTTTTCCAACAATGTTTTCAAACGCTTTCTTTTACAGGATCGTGAAAATTTGAGATAGTTTACTGACGGACTAAGCATAAAAGAATATTGTCATACGTTGATTGTTGGATACCTTGAATGATCGTTAGGAGACTAGAAGTATTCCCGTCTTTTCTAGTAAGAGAGAAATGTAACTGTCATTAGTTGATAAGTAGGGTTTTTTTTTAACCTATTTAGTTCGGACCGTTGCTCTTCCCCGCCAAAACTACATCTATCATTTTTTTCAATGAATGAATGAATGAATGAATCAATCGATCGATCGATCGATCGATCAATCAATCAATCAATCAATCAATCAATCAATCAATCAATCATCATTTTCAGAAAAATAATAGAATAAAGCAAATAAATGAATAGATAAATAAATAAATTCATGAGCAAATGAGAAGTTGCCTGAACGAGAATTCTATGAGAGTATGTAACAAGATAAAAATTGGCCATCCTCTGTGAAATTGGGTTTGATCAATCGACTCAGTTCGGAGGTCAGCCTGCGCAGACCAACCTGGGCCGAAAAAGTTTGCTGTTGATAAATTTTCTGCATGTCAAAGGACGATTCTTCCTCAGGATTCAGGCGGTTGTTAGACAAAATGGTTTGTATGGATCGATGGTGATTTGATGACTTGCTTGCTATAATGCATTACGGAGATGCATTAAACCCCCTTTTGCCAGAGCGCGCTGGTATCTCTATTTAGATTTAGAATTAAAGAGCCAAACCTACCCATTAAACGTCTGTCGATTTGTGCAGTCTGATCTTGATCTAGCGCAAAAAGCAAAATAATATAGTTTCTATAGGCGTTCACACTATATTCGGTTTTTTCCAGCAGATTACATCCACTACCCATCCCCTCAGCCCCCCCCCCCCCCCCTCTTTTGTCTATCTGAATTTTAATTTTCTTTCTGTATTCCCAAGAGTCAATAAGTTACATCGATTATCAAACTGTTATTTAATTAACTACCTTAACATCAAGAGAAAAATGTTGAAAAAATCTCCCGATTTCTTTTATTCGACTTGTTTACTTATGGACCGTTTGAAGAGTCTGTTTACACTGCAGTCAACCGACCTTTTTTTCGGCGTAGCTGACTAGGCATTCGGCAAACCTCAGGTGATTCGTTGATCAAAACCCTCGGCAGTATCACATACATGTAGCCAGATGGTGTCACATCCGTGGCTTTTTGCCATATTGAAAATAGAGTGAAATTGACCATCTTTGAAGCTTCACAAATCGCTTAAACTTTGGCAACTGTGGCTTTACCGTCTCTTGCTCTCAAAAGTAAAGTTATAGTCCTTCAAAAAAATGCATAAAAAACAACATGTCAACCGATTGCGTTTTTCGCTAAATCCCAATCAATACAGGCACCCTAGAAATTGCCCTCTCAAAAACACCTGTTCATGGCCATGACTCCAAGTTTTTGTTCCTCCACTGACACAAAATAGTCCAATCAATATATGATAAAATCACATCTAAATGGTCCCCCACTACCTAAATTTGAAGCAAATATAAATTATATACAACCAAGCTCTCTCAGCTCCACGAAAGAGAACAACAAAAGTGCTACTGCAAAATTTCACATCGGACTACTTTTGACTACTACAACCCGGAAGCAATCTCACAGTGGTGCGACACCTTGATATGCATCCACACGGCACATTTCTTCGCCGGAAATACACCGCTTTACTAGTCTTAAATTCGTAAAACTCCACTTAGATAAAGAAAACACTAGCCACAGTTTCCTGCAGGAAGCTTTCTAAATACATTTTGTCTGACAAATAGTTTGTACATTTATTTTCTAACCTGGTCTATCAATTCCGTTGCCATTTTTCAGCGACAGGATGTTTATCACCGTGGCTGTTGTTGCCGTTGCTAATCGATTTATGCGGGCGCCGCCATATTTGAGATCATGTGACTGGCAGTATTTCAAGATGGAGGTACGGAATCGGCCGATTTGTGTGAGTGTTTGACTAGGCAAGCTTTTGACCTACTTCGTGGTATTGATCTACTGGGATGATTAGATAGCAATTTGCGATTGGTAAAAAAAAAAGTATGGATAAGTTTATTCTGCGGGCCTATTTGCCGGCAAATATATGACAATATACAAGTGTTGCTATTGCAAATATTTGAGCCATGTTCTGTTGCAAAGGGGCTAGATGCATCTGCGAAAATCATCGATTCAGGTCAGTCTCCACAGAAGTTGCAGGCTAACTTGAGCCAAAACTTTCCACTATTGCCCAATTTTCTGTATATCCAAGGACCAGTTTACCTCGTGATACAAGCGGTTGTTGAAAAAAGTTGTTATTATGGATTTTTAATGATGTTATGGCTTACTTCATATCATGGATCACGGAGATGCACTGAGCCCCCTTTTGTCGGATTATGGCTCATAACTTTACGCGTTAACCTATAACCTAGTACGTGCACGTATATCTACATTTGAGTCATGCTCTTTGAAAAGGGGGCTTAATGCATCTGCGAAAAGTATCGACTCAGGTCAGCCTGCGCAGTCCGCGCAGGCTGACCTGAGCCGAAACTTTTCGCTATTGGTCAATTTTCTGTATATCCAATACCATTCTACCTCATCATTAAGTCGGTTGTTAAGAATAGTGGCCATTATGGATCCATAAATATGTGATGGCTCGCTTGGTATCATGTATAACGGAGATGTATAAAGCCCCCTTTTGCCGGAGTATGGCTCATTTCTTTAAGCTTTAAACCTATTGCATGCACGCATATCCACATTATTTTCAGACACGACAGTAAATGTTTTTTACCAACTGTGATTTGGACTAACAATCAACTTTGAAAACAAAACAAAACAAAACAAAAAAACATGTATCTGATTGAAAATTTCACATTTCAAAACTATGCTAAACAATGAGGAAAAAGAGGTAATTGCAAGTGGGGTTACTTTTCATCATTTCAATTCATATTTAACCTCAAAACAGTTTCAATATTCAAACTGCATTACCTCGTACACCATTCATGTTTTAAAGATATTTCATGTTTCAGATTTTGTAAAAAATCAAAACATGAAATGTATAATCGTGGTAGAATTTCAGTGTGGACATGGTAAGCAAGAAAACATTTTGACAGATGAATAAATTGCTCTTCAGCATGAGAAAGGTTTGCACCATTTAACCCGGACGACAAAATTTTAAACTTGTACATATTGAAAACATTTGCGGACGACAATGATGAAATAAGACTTTTAACATTGAGAAAACTTTGTGGGAAAAAGGTCACCTGCATTTTCTCCTTTTTCCCCGCACTGTTTTCCTTCTAAAGAAAAATTTGGATCGTGTTGTAAAGGTTTATATAACAAGGCTTTTTACTTCTTGTGGTTAAAATCTGGCTATGTTGTAAGGGAAGTGTGACTTCCTTTTCACCAAACGACAAGATTTTCGACCTGTCCGTATTGAAAGCATTGCAGGGAGCAACTAAGTAGCTCATTCGGTAGCATACAGGACTTGAGAACAAGAGGTCGCTGGTTCGATCTCCGGCTTGGCCAATTTCTTTCCGAGGATTGATGATAGTCATTGCGGCAGGATTCATTCTTCATTCACCGCTGACCATTGTTTCAAAGATGATTATGTGGGAAAGCAGCCAGTGGCTTGAAAAGAATATTGTGCGGAGTACTGGTAAAAGAACCTCCTGGAAAGCAAGGATACGTGCACTGGCCTCCGCGATATAACTAAAATAATGTTGAAAACGAAGTTAAATATCAATCAATCAATCAATCAATCAAAGCAGGGAGCAATTGTGGCTTAAATGTGATGAGATATGTGTGTGAAACGGTATTAAACATCTTCGGAAAAGGAGAACATGCTAGATGACCAAACATATATTTTTCTTTTTTTTTCAAAAGCTGTCTCCTTCAGAGGTGTTTAAGACACAAGATCGTTTCCTTGAAGGGCTAACCTTTTACCAAACGACAATTTATTTTGTCTAATTCGAAAGTATTTGCAGACGGCAAACTAAATATTACCCAGATTTAGGGATTTTCAAGAAAAAGATAAAAAAACATTTTCAATATGTTCAAATATGTTACGTTCAAATTGAACAACTACACATATACTTGGCCATTATGAATGTCATTCAGACAGTTTCCGTTTTTTCTTTAACTTTTTAATTTTTCCTCTTCGTATGTTTCCTCTGTGTATGTGCAAATGTATTTACATTCTGTCAGCTAAAAAATGTATGTCTAATAAACTGAAACATTACAGTCTGATCTTAATCTTTACTGTCCACTAAAGAAGAAGAAGAAGAAGAAAAAGAAGAAGAAGAGGAAGAAGAAGAACTACAGCAAGATCAACAACAACAATAAAAAATGCAAAAAAAAAATGTCGCCTGAGGCATTTTACCAATCAATTGACTTTTGATTCATCAAGCAGCCATCAAATATTTGATTAAGGTAATTAACTCAACATTAAGATCAAACTATAGCAAAGCTACTTTGGAGGTCATTTTCTTTTTTTTTCATCTCTGGAATCGGACACCTTAATATATTAGGAATTTTCTATATTAACCCTTAGGCTGCTTAGCACAACTCTGTGGGCTCTTGCGGACAATGTAGATCAAGATCAGACTGCACAGAATTTACAATATGATTTTCGATCTATACTGTTCGATTCGGTCAGACTTTTCCAAAGGAAATAACTTTGAGGTCGAATAATTTGAGTTTTACTCTCTGATGTAAGTTTTCATCTAACTATATACCGGACGAGATAATTTCAGCCTTGCCCAAAATAAAAACATTTGTAGATGGCAAATGTCGCTCAAAAACTTACAAAATATGTCTTTCAAATGGTAGGAATTAAATACGTCTTTCAAATAGTAGAAAATATTGTGGAAAAAGGAGAAAATGCTGGTTACTAACATCTTCTCATTTTTCTACAATGATTTCAAACGCCTTCTTCCTCAGGGTCGTTAATACTCAAATGGTGGAAATTAAATATGTCTTTCAAATACATGTAATGGAAAACATTGTGGGAAAGGGAGAAAATGCTGGTTACCAGCATTTTCTCCCTTTCCTACAATGTTTTCAAAAGCCATTTTCCTAAGGGTCGTTATTACTCAGGATTGTTTGATCAAGGCTCGGGCAGTAGAAGGGTAAACTGACCAATTGACCAACTAACCACAGGGAATTTGTCAACAGAAAAGTGTGAAGATTACACCGTGTGAACGGATGATCAAACAGCGGGATCGAGACAAATGTCTGTGTCTTTTTATTTATTTATGTATCTAGTTTCCTCCCTTCTCCATACCCAGCCGAGCCCGGGAGCGTAGTCGTTAACATACAGAACTTGAGACAAGACGATTGGCGGTTTGAATCCCCACGCTCAGCCAATTTCTTCCCGAGGATTGTTCATCATGATAGTCATTGCAACAGGATTCATTCCTCTCTCACCACTGATCATTATTTCTACGACAGTTATATAGGAATAAACGGTCCGAGTGGCTTTATTGGGTGAATTTGCGTTTATTTACCGTTGCCACCGGTTGCCCATATGGACGACGCCCCCCGAAGGCTGTTAGTTTTTGTTAAGGGGGATAGTGCAAGATACAAAACGAAACCCATCCCAAGTTACGCCTAGTTCTTTAACGTGCTTGGTATCTAGTGCTCAGCGTCACACGGGACCTCGGTTTATAGTCTCATACGAAAGACTGTTAGTAATTTTAGATGGTCAGACGTGGGGCTCGAACCCACACACCCAAGTGACCCAAGACTTAATGTTTACAAGTCCTACGTTCTACCGCTTGGGTTATGCTGGCTGGTCAGCCGGGGTGGCTTGGGAAAAATATAACACTGGTCATAGAAATCGAGGTAAGTATTGACTGGCGTACTAGCCGCAGCGATATAACTGAAGTTATCTTAAATACGGCTTTAAACAACAAACCATATCCATTTTTTTGCATACAAACTCGAATGATCCATTTGGTGTCTAAACTTGCACCAAAAATCCCGTGTTAAAACAACTAAGAGGCAGAGAGGGGCTTTTGAAAACATTGTTAGGAAAAGAGGGGACGTTGGTGTCCTTCAATGCTTTCTACCCTTTCAAAGACAAACCACGTCATTTAAATGTTAACCCTTATCCTGCTGAATAAGTTAAATGAAACGTTTAAGTCAAACCCCAAATTTTGCTTTTTCAAAGTTTTTTTTTTTTCTTTTTTTTTTTGAGGAGGGGGGGGAGAAATATCTCCTTATCGGACAATGTATATCCAAGATCAGACTGCAGTCTAATCTTGGATCTACACTGTCCAAAAAAACGGTCATTTAGTCGCATTTGGCAGCCTTTGAGTTAGTTAATAAGTTGTCTACAAACGCTTTACACTTTTGACGAGTGCAAGAATATTTGTTGTCCGGTAAAGATTTTGGAGCAGTTTTCAACATTTATCAGTCAATCTGCTAATATGATACTAACTATCGGCGTTGTCTAAGCATGTCAATATTCTTCGAAGATTGGACCTGTCTGCTATGACGCATCAATAATCTATAAAGGATAAATATGAATACACGGTAAGTAAATTGGCGCTTAAAATAGCGAGCGGGAATGGCTATAAACAATAGAAATATGTCTGTGGAAAAGTCAAGCCAGTTTTTCGCCACAAATTTCTTAAAAATATAATGATTGCGAACGGGGAAAATAATTTTATAGAATACCATAATGATTGTTTACCGCAAATCTCTGTAGATCGTTTCTAAATATAGACATGGTGAAAACCGTGATTTCTGCATGGCTCGTATGTATGTATTAAACCATATTTTGATGAATACCGTTATACATGTATTTGGGTTTAGGGTGCTTTCATTATGGACATAGGGTCTTAAATGATTAAAGATTGTCTTTGATAGTCCGGTATAAATATATTGTGAGAAAAGAAGAAAATGCTGGTATCCAGCATTTTCTCCTTTTCCAACAATGTTCTTGAAGCCTTTGTCTTTAAAGTCTTTAAAACGCCAAACTGTATGGTAGAAAGAAATCGGGCAAACTGGCTTAAACATGCATACATACAACACAAAGAATTATTCAATTACAGGAAAAGAATGCTTCTTTTGCGTCATATTATCCGACTGTCTCATTCATACGAGAGTCAAACAATGTAGACGTGTACGATGCAGCACAGGCGAGGTGTTACATTTAAAGACACGTGACATACAAGGAAAAATGAGCCGACCTTGATATCGGGTCAAGTTACCCGTACACGTGTTCCGGATTGTCGGTATTGCGCATGGATTATTGGCCGGAAATTCGATAATTTTCCACCGGAAGTGATCTTCAGTTGCATATGCCTTAATCAGAGCTGAGCCCGGTGGCTCAAGCGGCAACAAAAGAAGGTTAGTAATCCAGGGGTCATGGGATCGAATACCAGGCGCCAGGTCAGGCGCTTTTCAAAGATTTGCGACAGAAGTTTTTCTTCTTTCACTACGATACATGTTTTCGACGTTGTGTACATGGGAAGGCAGCCAGTGGCTTGAACAGACGTTGTTGTTCGGTGTACTTGAGAACGTCTCGATAGGTGCAATAACTGACAAGGCTACAACCCTTGAACGTGACTAGTTAAGCTCCAGGTTTTAACAGCTTGTACTCGATTGATTTTGATTTTGCATTTATTTATAGTCGACACCGGTTGTCCATATTGGCGACGACTCCACAAGGCTGTTAGTTGTATAACAGGGAAAAGTACATTGTACAGAACGAAACCTATCCACGGTTACATCTGGTTTTTCAGTCCAGATGCTCCGTGTATAGCACTGTCACACGGGAATAGTTTAAAACCATTTACCACACAGTCCCGAGTTTTAACAACCCTGGGGAAGAAGCCTTTTGAAAACATTGTGGGAAAAGGAGAAAATGATGGTAACCAAAGAGTTACATGGTGAGGTTTGACCAAGGTGGAGGCGATTCGAGCATGCAGTTATAAACTGCCATTTGTAAACGGTAACGCGGGTTACCAACTTGGAACCTATCATGTGATAGACTGTAGGTCATTTGATTGGTAGCCTGTTATCGATCTTCGTATCAACAGTCTCTTGGTCGGTTACGGGAGATACGCCTACAACGGGTACTAGTTTTGTGGGTCACAAGGAAAGCAACACGATATGATTGGCGGAACATAATCACGTGCGCATAGTTTATTTACCGGATAATTCTAAGGTAGACCGCTGTCCTCTAATGCAACGGTCGGCAAGGTTTCCTGGTATTTCCGTAAACACAATATATATCTATTTCACTCGGTTCTTTTATATGGTGAAGCTTTGTACCAATGCAGTCAGATACCCTGCTCTCTTTTCCACTGTTAACTGCACGTGTAGGCGTTTAATGCATTTATAAACCAAGATCAGATTGCACAAAGCGTGCAATCGGAATTTAGATGAAGCTTACGGGCAAAAAGTACAGCTTCTTCTTTTACCTTTGTTTTACACTGTTTTCTTTTAGCACACAATACCGGGTATTCACGGCCCTAAGTTATGGTGATTATGGCTTTTTGAAAACATTGTGGTAAAATGAGAAAATGCTTGTAACCAGCATGTTATCTTTTTCCAACAAATTCTCTTAAAGACAAATCACATCATTTGTTCCACACGTATTTTGTCGCCTGTGAATGAATTAAAGCTTTACAACACGACAAAATTTTAGACCCGTCTAAATTGAAAGCATTTGCAGACGACAATTTTAACGTGGCTCAGGTAATGTGATTTTTTTCTTTGATGGGGTAGAAAACATTGTGCGAAAAGTGCAAAATCATGGCTGGTTACCAGCATTTTCTCCTTTTCCCACAATGTTTTCAGAGTGCTTCTTTCTCAGGATCGTAAAAAGTCAGCATTGTGTGGTAACGGATTAAATATGAATGCGTGTTAACCGTTTACCGCACAATCCCGACTTTAACCGATCCTGAGAAAGCTTTTGAAACATTGTAGGAAAAGGAGAAAATGCTGGAAACACGCCTACGTACACGTCTACATTGTTTTCTTTTTGAGGAAATTTTGCCTCAACCGGGTATCGAACTCGCAACCACCAGGTCACGAGTCAGATACGCTAACCACTGTGTTACCCGGGCGGAGATTATGAAAGTTGAGTTCATACTTAACTTAGTTTATGCTAAAACTTTCAATTTCATTACTGCATCGGCATATAGAGTAATTATAATAAAAAATCTTCCCATAAAGGCCCAACAGTGGCCAAAAGCACAATACAGGTGTTAAAATGCATCTAAATTTCTCTTTCACCTAAATTAGCTCTTGTGGCTAATCCCTAAGACAGTCGTTGGATCTCGTGACGCTAAATTTTTCGTGCCGATAACTAGCCCGTAATACAGCGGTTGGATCTCGTGACGCTGAACATGCCTTCATTAGTATTATGGAATGTGCATTGTTTGGAAAGGTAAGTAAATTGATATTTCTTGTTTCTGTGTTTTTCCACTTATAATGTCAAGATTCATTATAATACTCTTTTGTTGTAATTGTTTTATTCTCTGACGCTCCGACATTTATCCGCCATATTTTATGACGCTAATTCTGTACTGACTTCACACCTCTTGACGCTCCTACAGTTATCGTGACGCTAAGTCGGTAGGTGGATTTATCCCATATTTGGGTCAAAATACATACTAATAAAGGCTTTTTTAATAGAATATGTCATATACTCCATTTTTACTACAAAAACAAAATGAAAATATGCAATATTTGGGCTTGTGACGCTTCCTGACATTTCCCGGCATTTCCTGACGCTGATTAGGGAGACCGGACAAAATGTGTCAAAAAAGTGTTTGTGTGACACCATCAACATCTAGTGTAAGGGAGACTAATCTTATTTTCAGTTTTTATATTAGAGTTACTTCCCTTAACCGAACAACTTCGTAACAGAACAACTTCGTAAACATTATCTCCGATTTGACCTCTCTCTTTTATTGGCACTATTTTAACTGAACAAATGGCTTCAAAGAACGGACTGACATTGCTCAGATATGTAATTGAAGAATGTACAAAAAACAACAAAGGATTTGAAAATGTATTACAGAAGGTGAGGGATATTTTTCACTAGCTTTACCAACTAACACTGTGGGGTCGTACCAACAGATTCTTTTTTTCTATTTCCCGCGAGTAGCGATCACAAAGAATACTATCGTAGATTTATATCAAAAATGAGTAAATGTAAGAGATTTTTCATCAGTGTGGCAATGGAGCTGTCAATGTCATCTTGCTTTTGATACCTTGTGGCAATTTATCCATATGCCTCAATAATTTCTGAAGGAATAGTGTAGAAGATAAAGTAAATTCCTTGGTGAAAAAAGTGTAGCCGGTCGAGGTAGGAATTCGGAACCCCTTGCTTATAGGGCTTGTGTGCTAACCACTGAATTACCTGCACCACTCAACTTCCACATTACTGATTATCATATGTGCACAGCATAAGTAGACGCTTTTAAACTTTTGACCAAAGGACAAAATAAAAGACTTTTCCAGAGTGAAGGCATTTGCAGATGACAAATTATTTATGGCTCATATACTGGTTATCAGTATTTTCTCCTTTTCCCATGATGTTTTCAAAACCAATAACCTCTAATCCCCATCCCTCAGGGTCCTTAAATTACGTTTGTTTCAGATGGTAAAGGGTTAGTTACATAAACTGAAGAAAAGGAGCCTATCAGAAGATAACAACTAAAATGTGAGTCATGCTGTATGAAAAGTTGGTTTAACTCTACCAAACTACAAAATTTTAGACTAGTCCAAATTGAAAACAGCTGCAGGCGACAAAATAAATGTGACTGAAAAATTGAAACTTGTTTTGGGAAGGGTAGAAAACATTGTGGGAAAAGGAGAAAATGCTGGTAACTAGAATTTTCTCATTTTTCCATCATGTCGGGATTGTGTGGTAAACAGTTAACTCTTTCACTGCCAAATAAATGAATTCAAGATTCCTGCGGTGTCTATTAAAACTATGTTTTCATTGCAACTGAAGATAATTTTGATGCATGTTTTGTGCAGTCTGATGTTGATCTATGCTGTCTGCAAAAGCCATCCAAGGCAACGTTGGCAGTGAAAGAGTTAACATTAATGCATAAATTTCCTGTCATGTTGCGCAGGCTGGCACAGATAAATAATTTTGGGTATTTGTAAATTTTTTGCATTTATCCAAGGACCATTCCACCTCATGATTCTGTCAGGACTAAGACAAAATGGATTTTATTGCTTCATAATTATGTAATGACTTTCTTCGCATAATGAATCACTACAATACATTTAACACCCTTTTGCCAGACCTTAGTTCATATTCAATTTTCAGATCAAACCTATTTCTAGTGGCTATGGCAAATGTAAGTGTGAAATGAAAGTCGAGGAAAACCATCAAAATAGGTTGGGCACACTTCATGGCGGAATGACAGCAACACTAGTAGATGCTGTTTCAACTTGGGCTCTTTTGACATCAGAGGAGGGGGTTCCTGGAGTCAGTGTAGATCTAAGTGTAACGTAAGTGAACTAATCATGTTTAAAATAGGCCTGAAAAGATGTTTTTAGCTCCATTTTTTTTTTTAACCATTTACCACATGATTCTGGTTTTTAATCCCCCTGAAGAAGAAACCTTTTAAAACATTGTGGAAAAAGGAGAAAAATAACTGATATTATAGGGTGTAAGGGATAAGTAGATACATGTATATCAGAAATGTTCGATTTAAATCCGGAAACATTGCAATAGAGATTTATTTGATGGCCTCCAGTATAAAATAAAATGCATTTTATATCCTTTGTAATCTATGCAGCCTTGCAACCATCAGGAGCAACATTTGGCATGAAGATACCAGAATGATTATAATTTGATAAAATAAAGATGAAATGGGTTAAAAAGTGGCTGAAAAAGAGTAAAAATATAACTTTAATCCTCAAAGCCCTGGAACCGACTTGAGATGTTTTTGCAGACAGTACAGATCAAGATCAGACTCCACAGAACATGCAGTCTGATCTTGGATCTGCACTGTCCGCTATTAATGTTAATGTTAATGTTACCAGCATTTTCTCCTTTTCCCACAATTTTTTCGAAAGGCTTCTTTCACAGGGTTGTTAATAGTTGGGATTGTGTGGTAAAGAATTAAAAGGCTTTTTTCCTCAGGGTTGTTAAAACTCAGGATTGTTTGTTAAAGGGTTAGTAAATAATCCAGTGAGCAACATACCAATACTAGGCTTTAAACCAGGGAGTTGCTGCTTCAAATCCTCAGGTTGGCCAATTTTGTCCCCAAGACTGATGCAAGTCATTGCAATAGGATTCATTCTTCTATCACTACAGATCATTATTTCGACTAAGATTATGTGTGAAAGCAGCCAGTGGCTGATTCTCATTACAAGCATTTTCTCTTTTTTCAGTAAAGTTATTGAAAGATTTTTCGTCATGGTTGATAATATTCTGACTGCTAAGTGCAACTTTTTGGGCTTTTGCAGACAGTGTAGATCAAGATTAGATTGCACAGAATGTGCAGTCTGATGTCGGCTGTACATGTACACTTTCCAATACTGTTAGATTTCACCAACGAGCAAAACATTTTAAATCCTAAATCATAGGTTTTCACTTTAGGCTGGAAATCTTTAGTTTAACTCTTTACCACACAATTCCAGGTTTTAACGACCCTGAAAGAGTAGGCTTTTGAAAACATTGAGGGAAAAGGAGAAAGTGCTGGTAACCAGCATTTTCTCCTTTTCCCACAATGCTTTCTACCTTATCAAAGAGAGAAATCGTCATTTTAGTAACATTTAATTTGTCATCTGCAAATGCTTTCATTTTGGTCCAGTCCAAAATTTTGTTGTTTGGTAAACAGTTGAGTTATCTAGCAGCCTAAGGGTTAAAACACAGGGATTATACAATAATGTTGAAAATGAACACCTAACAAAGCAAACAGATGCTCTCGCTTATTGAGAATTCAGAGTCCTGGCAAGTGGTCATTTACTAATTTTGTCACGTAACTTTAATTTTTTCAGATACATGAAAGGTGCTAGAGTTGGAGATGAAATCGTTATAGATGTTACGACTTTAAAACGTGGAAAAAGACTTGCTTTTCTAACTGTTGATATTCGGAACAAGTTGGACGGCAGTTTACTTGCCCAAGGAAAACATACGAAATTTGTTGGATGAGTAGAGAAAATCTAGTCAAAGATCTAATTATGTTATGCTGAAATATTTAATTTTTTACCAAACAATACCAGGTTTTAAAAACCCTGAAGGAGAAAGCCGTTGAAAACGTTGAGGGAACAGGAGAAAATACTGGTAACCAGCATTATCTCCTTTCTCACAATGTTTTCTAAACTTTCAGAAACAAATCTAATTATTAACTCTTGACCAAATGACAAAAATGTAGACTGGTCAAAATTAAAAGCATTTACAGATGACAAATTAAAAGTATCTCAAATGATCATTTCTGCCTTTGATTGGATAGAAAACATTATGGGAAAAGGAGAAAATGCTGGTTACCATCATTTTCTCCTTTTCCCACAATGTTTTTAAAAGGCCTCTTTCTCAAGGTTGTTAAAACTCAAGATTTTGTGCCAAAGGATAAAGCCGCATTTAATTTGATTGGCAAGTACGGTCAATTTGGACCAGTCTAGAATTTTGTTGTTTGGTTAACAGTTAATAATTGACCACTCCCCAAGAGTAGACTACAGTTTTATACCAGTCCAAATTGAAAGCATTTGCAGATGACAAATTAACCCTATACCATACAATCCCGACTTTTAACGACCCTGTGAAAGAAGCCTTTTGAAAACATTGAGGGAAAAAGGAGAAAATGCTGGTAACCAGCATTTTCTTCTTTTCCCACATTGTTTTCTACTCTTTTCAAAACAAATTTCAATTTTTCAGTCACGTTTATTTTGTCGTCTGCCAATGCTTTGAATTTGGACCAGTCTAAAATTTTGTCGTTTGGTAAAGAGTTAAAAGTTGCAAAGAGCTTAACCCTCAAGCTGCTAAGCACGACTCACTGACCTTTTGCGGATAGTGTAGGTCAAGATCAGACTGCACAGAGCATGCAGTCCGATCTTAGCTCTACATTGTCCAATAAGGAGATATCTTTCCTCCAAAAATACCTTTGAAATAGGAAAATTTGGGTTTATACTATCGGTTTAAAAGTTTTATTCCTTTTATATAGCAGGATTAAGGTTAAGTTTATTTGTACCACTGTTGAATATGTCATCTGCAGACACACTCATTTTGGAACAGTCTAGAACTTGTCACTTGATAAAGTGTTATTGTAATTTTCATCTATTTACATCTTATTACTTTAGCAAATAACCCTATGTTTTAACAGCCCTGTAGAAAGAAGCCTTTTGAAAACATTTTGGAAGAAGAAAATGCTGGAAACCATCATTTTCTCCTTTTCCCACTATGTTTTTTATCTTCTTTATCCTTTCAAAATCGAATCACATCACATGAACCACGATTAGTTTGTAGTCTGCAGATGTTTTCAGTATGGGCCAGCCTTAAATTTTGTGGTTTATTGAAGAGTTGAATTGCTTTCTGAACCAATGTAGATCAAGATCAGACAACACAATAGGGCACTGTGTGGTCATTGATCAATAGTGTCACCTATGATGCCATATTCTAGCTTTGAAAGGGATCTTGAAGTTGTTTTTTTGGTTTTTTTTTCCTTATTGATTGACTCTTTACAACTCAACATAATGTTTGGAAAGCCAATAATGAAAGCATTTGCAGATGACAGTTAACCCTTTATCTTAAGTGAAAAAATTTTTAACCCTTTACCACACAATCCCGACTTTTAACAATCCTGTGAAAGAAGCCTTTTGAAAACATTGTGGGAAAAGGAGAAAATGCTGGTAACCAGCATTTTCTCCTTTTCCCACAATGTTTTCTACCCTTCTCAAAAGAAATTTCAATTTCTAAGCCTCATTAATTTTGTGGTCTGCAAATGCTTTCAGTTTGGACCTGTGTAAAATTTTGTTGTTTGGTAAAGAGTTAAACCAGCAATAAAAACCCGAATAATGTTATTTCAAACTCAATTTTAGGCAGAGATATCTTCTTATTGGACAGTGTAGATCCAAGATCAGACTGCACAATCTGTGCAGTCTGATCTTGATCTAGACTGTCCACAAAAGGTCAGTGAGTCGTGCTTAGCAGCCTAAGGGTTAATCAAAGATTATATTAGACAATTTATCTTTGGAAGGGTAGGAAAATCTTAGGGAAAAGGATAAAGTGCCGATTTCCAGCGTTTTCTCCTTTTCCTACAATTTTTTCAAGCTTTTTTTGTCAAGGTTGTGGAAAATTGAAATTGTTTCACCAAAGTTTTCTCGCCTTTTTTGTCAGGGAGACTTTACAATAAAAATATAAAAAACCTTGATGACTTGTCGTGTTTTCTACTTGTGTTTCCCACAATGTTTGCAAGCCTTTTTGGTCAGGGTTTTGGAATTCTGGGATTGTTTCCAACAGTGTTTTCTAGGCTTTCTTGTATTGGTTGCTGAAACAGTTACTAGTATCCATTTGGCTGCCAAATGAGTTTGTTGAGCTAATTCTTGTGTTTAGAAGTACTATTCCAATGCAAACTAAATACAGAAGCCCTTTACTCCACTTCATATAAATGAAGAAGCTCTTTAGTAACAATACTGAACTAAGTAGTGGAAAGTGAAAATCTAAGATAAGATCGGACAGAATGTACAGTTTACTCCTGTTCTCGCACAGCCCCAATGGTCCCAAGTTTTTACATGGGCTTATATAGAAGACTTCAAAAATCCTCATGTTCCTAACTGTAAGACCTAGGGTTCCCAAATTTTGCATGCAGCTTCATGTAGTAGACCTCTAACCATAGTGTCCCAATTATAACCCTAGGGTCAAAATTGGAAATACATAAAATCAATATGACTTTAGCCCTAGGGTCAAAATTGGGGTCACAAATTTTGCATGGTAGTACATGCAATCAATATGACCTTACCTTATATACACTAATCAAGGGAAATAACTCCAGTTCGCTCATGACAGATGTGTCTTAGTTTGTTACTATTTACTTCCCTTGATAAACTGCATTTTTACAGGATTAGTGTAGTCATCCAAGTTTTTGGGATGGAAAATGTACACTTTTCAGTGAGAGTGATTTATTTTGATGTTAATTAATATACTCAGATGAGTTAGATACATAATAATGTAGTGAGGTTTGTATCATTTCTTACCAAATACTAGTGCACTCAAACAAAAAGTGCTTTGACAAGAAGATTAGGTATCGTTCATACCGAATATCAGTGCACTCTAACAAAAAGTGCTTTGACAGAAAGATTTCTAAAACTCTGACAGCCGAAAACATGTTTTCAATGGCACAAATGGAAAAGTTCTGCAACAAAAAACTGCAACGATACCGGATTTTACCAACTTGTATTTTTTGATATCATCTTTGCATTTGAAAACAAATGACGTTTATTTTTGTTTTGGGCGGGGGGGGGGGGGTGTTGTATTTTCTCTATGACATTTTATTGCCATTGAAACTTCTTATGATTCATGTCCCTGCCAATGTCAGTTTTAAGCGCATTATACATTTAGTTAACTCTTTACCAACCTACAAAAGTTTTGACTGCTCCAAATTGAAAGCATTTGCAGACGACAAAATAAATGTGATTGAAAAATTGAATTGTGTTTTTGGAAGGGTAGAAAACATTGTGGGAAATGGAGAAAATGCTGGTTACCAGCATTTTCTCCTTTTCCCACAAAGTTTTCAAAAGGCTTCTCCCTCAGGGTCGTTAAAACTCGGGATTGTATGGTAAAGGGTTAAAATGCAGTGGAGCGACATAGGGCCATCATGGTCCACTTGTGTTTCCTTTTTCGATTTTGATAGGAGAACAATGAAGTAAATCTTGAGCCAGTGCAAAACTATGGCACCCCAATAGGGTTATAGGTATACCCTTTTTGAGTATTTTGTGTGTGTGCGTGTGTGTGTGTGTGTGTGTGTGTGTGTGTGTGTGTGTGTACCAAACAAGTCTTTGTTTTAACGATCCTGAGGAGAAAACCTTTTGTAAACATTGTGGGAAAAGGGGAAAATTCCGGTAATCAGCATTTTCTCCTTTTTCCCACAATGTTTTCAACCCGAAGACATATTCCTTCATTTTGGCCATATTTGACTTGCCGTCTGCAAAAGCCATCTGTTTGGACAAGTCTTCATTCTTGACGTCTTGTACACAGTCACAGTTGGTTGTTGATTGTATGGTGTTTAACGCCGTTTTCAACATTATTTCAGTTATATCGCGGTGGCCAGTGCATTTCTCCATGTTTTCCTGGAGTTTCTTTTACCGGTACTCCGCAGAATATTCTTTCTAAGCCACTGGCTGCTTTCCCACATAACCATCGTCGAAGCAATGGTCAGCGGTGAGAGAGGAATGAATCCTGTCGTAATGACTATCATCAATCCTCGGAAAGAAATTTGCCGAGCTGGGGATGAAAGCAGCGACCCCCTGTTCTCGAGTCCTGCACGCTACCGACTGAGCTACCGCGGCTCGGCAGTTATAGTCATAGAGCATGGCTCATAAAATTAGATTGGTGACACAATATCGCCGTCTAAGTATAGGTTATCGCAGTCTCCAGTGATGCATTGTCCCACATTTTAGCCGAATATTTTAGGACCAAGACTTAAAAATTGGCTGTCGGTTTTGCACTTGCTGCTCGATTGGATGGAAATATGGTGTTGATTTTTACTTTGTTAGCAACAGGCTTTTTCGCAGGTATTAGTTAGAATGATGTTTTTTTTTTTTTAATTTATCGCTATTTACTCTCGAAAAACCTACAGCGCAATCAATATGATGGGCATTTTTAATATTTTCAACATCAAATATATGAGCCATGCTGCGAAAAGTATCGACCGAGGTCAGCCTGCGCAGTCCGCGCAGGCTGACCTGGGCCGAAACTTTTCGCTATTTTTCAATTTTCTGTATGTCAAAGGACCATTCTACCTCATGATTCAGTCCGTTGTTAGACAAAATGGATTTTATAAATCAATGATCATGTGATGACTTGCTTGGTATCATCCATTACAGAGATGCATTAAGCCCCCTTTTGCCGGAGAGCGGCTCATATCTACGCGACCTCTTTCACAGGCTGAAAATACAATGCAGTGAAACTCAAAAAGATTTTAGAATTATAGGATTTGACATGAGTTGGCCTTTCTGATAAAATTTAACCCTTAGGCTGCTAAATAAATGAAATGAAATTTTCCACTGCATAGTTAACCGGGAAGAAATATTGTATCGGACAGTGTAGATCCAAGATCAGACTGCACGTTTTATACAGTCTGATCTTGGTATACACTGTCCACAAAAGATCAGTGAGTCGCGCTTAGCAGCCTAAGGGTCAATTAAACCGGTCTAGAAGAAAATGTTATCTAAGAACTTAAAAAAATCAAAGCGCTGACGCACTGAAGGCAGCGGGTTTGTGCCAGCTACAGGTCTTATTACTTTCTTTGCACAGGTTTCCTTTATACTTGACTTGAAGTAAAAAGGTGCCTTAATCGATCTGCAAACAGTATAGACTTAGGTCAGCCTGTGCAGGCAGTCAGTCTGTGCAGTCTTCACAGGCTGACCTGGGCTGAAACTTTTCGCCATTGGTCCATTTTCTGTACATCGAAGGGTCGGTCTATGGATCACTAATTATTTATGTCTTGCTTGGTATAATCCATCACGAGGATGCAAGAAGCCCCCTTTTGCCATAGCACAGCTCATTTGTTTGTGGCTAAGATAAAATCTAGTACATGAGCACAGGCAGAAAACAAGACTTGAATAAATGATATTAATCCTTTCCAAAACAATCCCAAGTTTTTATGACCCTGTGGAAGAGGCCTTTAAAGATATTTGTGGAAATGGAGAAAGTGCTTCTAACCAATGTTTTCTATTATATCAATCCGTAACATTTATGAAATTCTTGAAAGGTATCTTAAAGTACTGAAAACCAGTCTTAGTATAATTTTGAGGTTTTACACCTCAAAATCCTTGTAGGCTAAATAATGTGCTTTATAAAAGTTTTGCCGATCCCTTTTAAGGAGTTTGTAGCTCAAAGACTTGAAGTTGGTACCGCTGGTTTAAATTTCCAGCATGGTCTTCTTTCTGATCCACTTATCATTTATGCCATGTTGTTATTCAGTGCATGACCTTAAGGAAATAGCCAAGAAACGCATGCATAGGTACACTGGCAGCTGTTATGACCCAAGCTGTTTAAATTTCATTAACTGCTAATAAATTATACTGAAAGAAGCCATTTGCAGACAAAAATTGAAACATGGCTCAAAAACAGTGTACATCTTTGATAGGGTAGAAAACATTGTTGGAAAAGGAGAAAATGCTGCTTACCAGCATTTTCTCCCATTCCTACAATGTTTGTAAAAAGTTATGTTCTAAGGGTCGTTAAAACTTGAGATTGTGTTGTACAAGTAAATGCATAATATAATTTGCAGTTATAACTACTTTTAACTCTTTACCACTCAATGCCGACTTCTAACAACCTTGAGAAAAAAAGCCTTGTGAAAACAGTCTGGGAAAGGAGAAAATGGTGGGAACCAGCATTTTCTCTATTATCCACAATGTTTTCTATCCTATAAAATAAAACTTGTACCATTTGAGCCACAATGAAATTGTCGTCTGCAAATGCTTTCAGTTTGAACACAGCTGAAATTTTGCCGTCTGCCAAAGGCTTAATGGGTGACTTTTCGTGTAACATCGCCTGTCATAGCCGAATCCGTACGACTTTGGCGATAAAAGGCGATGTTACACGAATCCCATTACGATGCCCTATGCTCAAAATTCATCATGCAAACAAACACCGACAAGAAAAAGTCGATGCAAAGAATCAAAGTCGCCGCAAATTTTTTTATTTAATGCTTCAAGAAAGCCAGGGCAAATAAGTAAATGTCAGTTTTCATCAGCAGATTTTTTAACACATTATGAAATTGATGTGACTGTGAATCTATATCAAAAGTTGTCTTCTGTTACAGTATCTAATACCCTCGCATAGCGCTCTCTGAACTCTTTTCCAAACGAAAAATATCAGACTCTTCCAAATTCAAAGAGTTGACAGACGACAATTTAAAAAGCTGCAAAAATGGTAGAAAATTCGCTAGTAGTGGGGGGAAAAGTATTTGTTAAAGGAGAAATTGCTTATAACGAGTAATTTCTCCTTATCCAACATGTTTTTCCAAAAGAATTTGACAGCGCACGTGATAACCCGCGTTTGTTTGGGAAAGTGTTGAAAACAGGGCCAAGTTACTAAAATGTTGCTGTCCTAGGATAGTATGATTCAAGAGAACGTAAGTTTGCAAGGCATGCTTTCAATTTAAACAAGTCTAAAACTATACTGTTTGGTGAACGCTGTTAATAAAGAATATTGGTTTTGCATTGCGATTTATGAACAACACAGCGAAAAACTGGTCTCTCTCCAGATTTTTTCCAACAAAGTACATTGTAAATTTATCTAGAACTTGGTGAGAAATAAACAAAAGGGTTCTAAACAATCTTTGTTTTAAAAACTAAACTTAGAAAGAAGTAACCAATAATGGTTAGATACAATCATAACCATCATACTCGTTCTTCGGCGGAATTTAACACAATTTCAGCAATATACAATTTTAGCGGTGGTCATTCAACAAAAAACACAAATAGTCGGAAAAACTAGGTACTAAATAATCAAAATGATAATTAAACCTGTGTACGAAATGACGAAAGTGGATACGAAATGACCAACTGGATACGAAATGACCAAAATAGAAAGTATAGGTAGGTACGAAATGACCAAAATCGTATCTACGAAATGACCTAGGTACGAAATTAACTAGGTACGAAATGACTGGAAACCTGTACAGCCTTGACCAATGGAAACAAGGCATTTATTTGGATGAGTCCATTTCTCGCGAATACCGAAAATAAAAGTAATACTTGGGCGGATTTTTTGATGTTGTAAGTATTAACAGAGCAAAAATAGTATCGTATTGTATATACTTCGTAGTTTAAGAATGAATTAAAAAGCCAGTTTAAGGCGAAGTAGAAAGATTCCTTGTTAACCTTAACACCCCTATAAAAAAGAAATTCCCATTGTCCATTTCCTAACTCGAAAAACTATTAAAAATATAGTCGCGCGCTTCTGCGCGGCGACTAATAAAAACTTTTGCTCTGAAAATATTTTCTTTTGCACTTTTTCGGTCTATGTAGATACCGACGCCCTCTTTCCGTTTCTATTCTACAGTAACATTACGGATGAACTCGTAAGGTGTAAGGCAGTTTTGAAAGGGTGTCGTCTGCGCGAGTAGCGCGTATTTATACATGATCGTTTGTGTATTCATGGAGGAACTATTTAGTCAAGTGTAGGAATCAAGTTTTGTTTACCTCGCGTATCCAGGAAAAAGCTGCCGGATGCAAGAGTTCTCGACCTAGATAAATATCGTAAGCGTTGAAAATCAGTAACTCATACCTGGGGACTATGACAGCGGGTTTCACCCGCTGCCAAAAATTATCTCAACAGTCAACGAATATCAGATTCTTTTTATGGCATTACTGTATCTTAAGAATTATAGGACATGATGTGTTAAAATATAGTCTTACATCTATGTACATGTGTATTGAAATTTACATGAAGCACATTCACTTCTTTTACAGGTGTGTACGTGGCGGACGAAAAATAGTTCAAAAACGTGCATATAATAATTTTGTATAGGATAAAAAGGTGCTGAAATTGGCAGCATTGTCACAATCAGGGTCCGTATTTACCAACCATTCTTAAGAACGTTCTTTGTGTTGTTCTCCAGAATTTTCGACATCTGAAAGTAACACAACTCCTGATTGGCTAAACCATTTGGTTCAAATGTAGAAAATCTTGGAGAATAAGACAAAGAATATTCTTAAAAATGGTTGGTGAATACGGACCCAGGACTTTGACAGTTAATTTAACACAGAAATCTGGGTCAGCAATGTTTTAGAAATAAGGCGTGATGATTACATTTTTTTGTCCAAATATGGAACTATTTGCGCTCATGTATCTTTTGAGAACGTGTGTAAGATGACAAAATTTGTAATGGCTGTGTTACAATGAAAATAGGGATAGATTTATGATATAATTTCCCATTAAACCTAGTCTAGAAAGAATGTTATTAAGCCGGAGCCTTTGGAGATCTTAATGATATTTTTTTGTCGACGAGTTTAATAAAAGTTTACCTCAAAAGCCAACGATTATCAGATTCTTTACATCTCATAACTGTATCCCAAAAATTATAGTCCATGATGTGTTAAAACATAGGCCTATAGTGCATATGTGTGTTGAAATTTACATGAAGCCTCTTCGCTTCTTTGACAGATGTGTCCATAACCTACTGAAAATATATGTAGAATTGCAGATCTAAATAAACTTCCATATTATGATTTTATTTCAAGTTTTAAAATGATAAAACTCGCAGCTTTCTAAAGTTCATCAAATTTGACAGGTAGTTTCACAGAGAAATCTTGGTCAGTAGTCTTTTGGGAATGAAGCGTATGATTACAGAGCTTTGACCAAATACAGCACTATTTGCTTATCTCAAACTTGCGCGGGATAAGAAAATCCACAATGCCTATATTACACTGATAATGATTGTATTTTTCACACGTAGGCGCAACCCACTGATCTTTTGCGGACAGCGCAGATTCAGATCAGACTGCACAGAACGTACAGTCTGATCTTGGATCTACATTGTCCGATATGGAGATATTTTTTCTCCAAAAAGTAAGTTTGTATGAACATTATTCTGGTTTTCTTACTATCGGCTTAAAAATTTCATTTCACTTATTTGTCAGGATAAGGGTTAAAAATGGTATACATTATCTTTAAGTTTAAACATATTTTATTCAACAGTATAATATACAATTTCACAGAGGACAATACACCACTCGTGAAAATATTACCGATGATGTTCACTCGATGAAAAATATACATTTCGGTCTTTCACCGAAAAAAACAAATATCCTCTATTTCTTATTGTAGCCATGCATGCTATCCCACCACCAGTTCCCACCGGTAACAGCAACAGTTCAAGGTAAATCTTATATGGCATGCAACACACGAAAAGGGGCCTTCAGACATATGCGTAAGTGTGTCGTTCCAGATCAGCCTATGCAGTCCGTATTGACTTTTCCGAGACGACACTCAATCGGTAGCGTACAGGACTTGAGAACAGGAGGTCGCTGGTTCGATCCCCGGCTTGGCCAATTTCTTTCCGAGAACTGATGATAGTCATCGCGACAGGATTCATTCCTCTCTCACCGCTGACCATTGTTTCGACGATGGTTATGTGGGAAAGCAGCCAGTGGCTTGGAAGGAATATTGTGCGGAGTACTGGTAAAAGAAACTCCAGGAAAGCATGGATAGGTGCACTGGCCACCGTGATATAGCTGAAATAATGTTGAAAACGGCGTTAAACACCATACAATCAATCAATCAATCAATCAAACAGAAAATTTACCAATAGCAAAAGCTTTTGACCCAGGTGAGTCATCTGTGCGGAGTGGACAGGTTGACCTGGTTCGATACTTTTTCAAAATGCATAAAGCCATCTTTTCGATGTTTTCAAATTGATGTTCTTGCCATCAACTTTACTGTGACCTTTTTCCTCGATTAGATAAAAAAAAAAAGGTGATTCAATAGAAATTAAAGATAAACCGCAAAATTTCACTGGTTTATATCATATAATCCTACATAATACAAAGTTGTCTACAACGATTCTTTTTCTTTCCCCTTTTTTTCCTCCGAAGCCCTTTGCATTTGCTGAATGTTTTGTTGGTGAAAAGAGCATCATTTAAGACAAAGTGGGTCATGCACAATGGTCAGGTCACAGATACCTACAATGGCAACTCTATACGAGTTGACGCCACGTCGTCTGTGTCAGATAGAGCTCATGGGATTGTGAGTATTGTACTTTAGTCACGTGATCTAACATGACAAGCTGACATTAATTAAAGATAAATCCTTACAGAGAGAGAGAGAGAGAGAGACAAAAACGAAAAAAAAAGTTGTCAAAACTTGAAAGTGTAGAATTGCTCAGAATTTAGTCAGCTGTGTAAATAAAGATAGATTACCAATATATATGGTGTAGAGAAAGTCAAGGGAGTTGCCCTTATTAAAAAGCCTGAAACCACAACAATAATTTCTTTGAAGGCCGCCAAAAATGAAAGGCATTTACTACCCGTCGAAAACTGTGCAACCTTGCAGCCGTCAGAGGCAACATTTGACATGAAGATGCAAGAATGGTTATAGTTTCATAAAATAAAGATGAAACGAAATGAAAAAAAATCTGACTGAAAAAGAGAATAGATGTACCTTTAAAACGTTGTTTCGGCTTTTTTGTAAAGAGCTTAAAAAAAATAATAACACGAGTGGAATCCAGTTTCAGAGCTCCAGATAAGAGGGAGTGATGGTATTCTAAATCCATTATTTCTCTTCTCGATGAGACACTTCTAATGAGTACCCATAACATAGGGTTTAGTGGAGAATAATTAATATTTCAATTTTGAAATCGAAATCACTCCCTCTGTCTGGAGCTCTAAGTTGGTTCGTCAATACGAGGATAGATTTCCATTCATAAATAAAGATGATGGAAAAACATGGACCATGCTGTGTGAAAAGGATGCTTAATACATCAGCGAAAAGTATCGATCCAGGTCAGCCTGCGCAGTCTGCGCAGGCTGACCTTGACCGCAACTTTTCGCTATAGGTCAAAATTTCTGTATGTCGAAGTAACGGTGTACCTTATGATTCAGTTGGTTGCTCATCTTCGCAAGCCAAGGATACAAAGGTATTACTCTTGGCCGCTCGCCTCTTTAAAATCGAAACTCCTGCTGCGCCATTTCATTGGATGCGATCAAAACCCATCGCGTCCAATCAAACCATCCGTAACAAGAAATCTTCCGCAAAACAGAAAACAATAATGGCAGCACCCGTCAAAAACGAAAATGTCGTGTTTGTGACGAAAATTTGCCAAAAAAGAGCAGACGATCGATATTTAATGAGTTTTTTATAGTTCAAGATCAATTATGTGAAATATTAGGACGGGTTCCACATCCAAATGATTGCGAATCATCGTATGTCTGATTAATTTCAGAAAATTGTGATGAATCCGAAAGCGCAGCCATATTTGATGCATAGCCTAACAAATTTTATTACGTGCATTTTGATTGGTCAGAAATAACATCAGCGAAGGTTACGCAACTGGTGATATTCGATAGGTGGCGCAGCGGGAGTTTTGATCTTTAAAGAGGCGAGCGGCCAAGGGTACGTAACGAACAAAGTGGAGTTAGTATCCTTGGCTTGCGAAGATGTTGGTTGCTCGACAAAACTGATTTGATGGATCTATAATTATGTAAATGACTTGCTTGATATCATGGATCATGGGGATGCATTGAGCCCCCTTTTGCCAGAGCATGGCTCACATTTTAACTCTTTCGCTGCCACCTAAATAAAGTCGAGTTTTCTTGGAAGTCTAAGATTAAACTTGCTCTGAAACTGACGACAATACAGGGCAAAGCTTAGCATCAGGTATCGGATGGTGTAGATCCAAGATCAGACTGCACGTTTTGTGCTGTCTGATCTTGATCTACGCTATCCAATACGGCATTGGCAGTGAAAGAGTTTAAGCGATGATAGATGTTCTTGGACACCGTGTACATCCTGCTGTTGAAACCAACATGTTTTCCTACATACGCAGGCAGCAACTATTGTGGCACACATGACGACGCACATTTCCGACGCCTACTTCGCCAAGGCTGTCAGCAATACAAAGATAGGGGTGTTCACGCAGGCCGAGACATTAGCGGTGTACCCAGAATATAGCCAGTATGCTAACTACGGGTGCTCTGAACGTATCCTTTATTCTCTGTTGCCATAGGAGCGGCGTGTAGTTTTTTCGCTGGGTAATTTTGCCTATAGATATGTTTCTGCGTGACAGTTGTGTATCATTTTCGTTTTAGGATCAAAATATATAAACAGAAAATAGGGGTCTTGGAGGCCCCGAGTTCGAACCTAACTGGATCCACTTTTTCTTTTTTTTTTTTTTTTCGAGGGAGTGTCTTTGTGCAAGACAATTTAGAGTCCCAATCTAGTGAAACCCAGAAAATACATGAATATGTGAACTGTCACTGTGGTATGACTGAAGTAATGTAGAAAGCGGCATAAAACACCATTCAGTCATTAAACAAGAAAACATAGCATTACTCGTGGATTTACTATAGGCTTGAACGTTTCATTCAACTTATTTAGCAGGATAAGGGTTAATTCATCGATGGAAAACAAAGGAATTGAAAAAAATATTTACAATAAGACGCAATTGACCATCTTTGCTGATAACACGGGAAAAAGCAATTCAGGATCAGGGCTGTGAATTTTTCGTTCCTGATACAATTCGTGGTGACTTTGATGCTTTGCGTCAACTTTTTCTTGTATTATATTATTTTATGCATTTGACTTGGTTGTTTATTTAAGAAATAATCTTCTTTCTACCGTGTATCCACGTTATCGTTCAATAAACCACGGTTGTGAATTATGGTTCACAATAAATAATCCACGAGGGTGATAACCCGAGTAGGCTGCGTATTGTGGTACAACAAATTAGTCTCGATCAGCCAAGGGTGAATAGGTGAATAGAGCAACACAGAGATTGTCACCCTTGGCTAGCGAAGATGCATCTTGTGGGCTTTTAACCCTTTTCCTGCTAAATAACTTAAACCTTCAAGCCGATAGTAAAAACCTGAATTACGTTATTTCAAAGTGACGTTTTGGAGAAAAATATTTCCTTATCGGACAGTGTAGATCCAAGATCAGACTCCACGTTCTGTGCAGTCTGATCTTGATCTAGACTGTCCGCTAAAGGTCAATGAGTCGCGCTTAGCGATGTTAATGTTAATGAAAGAGACTGCATACACTAGTTTAATGGTATTTCAGTTGCCTTAGCGATAACAGATCAATGCACAGGTTCCTGCCAGCGGTCCTGCACATTTGATGGTCGACAGTATTACACACTGGCTGGTTCCGGTGGTGCGCGCGCAGTTATCAGAGACACAAATTTACTTTGTCACGATGATTACCGAGGCAAGTCGAACATTCTTGTGCACGAATACGCGCACAGTATCCATGGAAACGTCCTTGACTCGGCAATGAAATCAAGAGTGAGTGAAGAAAAACTTTTTAACCCTCGGCCTATTCAATCATATGCGTTATTATTAACCCTTTACCACACCACACAGTTCCTTGTTTTCACGAACCTGGGGAATTTAGCATTGTCTCCTTTTCCCACCACGTTTTTTGCCGTAGCCTAACAAAGATAAATTCTATCATTTTAGCCAAATTTAATTTGTCGTCTGCGAAAGCTTTCAATTAAGACATGTCTTAATTTTCGTCATCTAGTAAAGGTTTAAGAATATAAATGAGCCATGCTCTGTGAATAGGGGTCTTAATGCATCGCCGTGTTGCATCATACTAAACCAGTCATCTCAGTTTAATACATCCTTAAATTCCGTTTTGTGTAACAACCTACTGAACCATGAGGTAGGGTGGTCCTTTGACACGCAGAAAAATTGACCAAAAGCAAAAAATTTCGGCCCAGGTCAGCCTCAGCGGACTGCGCAGGCTGACCTGGGTCGATACCTTTTGCAAGCCCCCTTTTCACAGAGCATGGCTCAAATAAATTTTTCGAGGACTTTACAATCCGGTGTTTTAACAACCTTGGTCAAAGAAGAGGGCATTTGACAGCATTGTGGAAAAGGAGAACAATGCTGGTTATGCGCCTTTTTCCCACAATGATGTTTATCAATCAACAGACAGAAATAAAACTTTTTGTCTAACAATCGACTAAATCATGAGGAAAAATGATCCCTGGACATGCAGGAAATTCACCTAAGCAAAAAGTTTCGAATCATGTCAGCCTGTGCGGACTGCGCAGGCTGACATGAGTCGATGCTTTTTGCAAATGCATTAAACCCCCTTTTGAAAGAGTATGGCTAATACGTTTGATGTCAATTTCAGATAACTGCCGCCTATGCTAATGCCAGAAATAAGGGTATATGGTCGGACGCTTACGCCATGGCCAACGAACAGGAGTACTTCGCTGTTGGAACATCTGTGTTTTTCCACACGGAAGAAACCACTGGAGCCGGCACTCACAGTATGAATAGGTTCGTTAAAGGTCCTTTAACTTAAACCATAGGTAGAGGTTAAATGTACACCGAATAAGTCTGTACACCGAATAAGTCAGATGTCAGTCATAATACGGCAACGCCCTAATTTTCATTGGCGCAGGCTTAATGCACAGTTCCTGACTAGATTTGTGTAACTATAAACTCCGCCCATAGGCGGTATCGGATAAAAATAGACATCAGACTTAAACGGTATACGGACTTATTCGGTGGACGTTTAACTTTTACCTTAAATCATACTAGATGCATTGGATATCAGCTCTGTGAAAAGGGGGTTAAATGCATCTGCCAGCAGTATTGGTCCAGGTCAGCCTGTGCGGTGGACTTCCGCACAGGCTGACCTGGGTCGAAACCTTTTGCTGTTGGTAAATTTTATACATGTCCAAGGGCTGTTATTGCTCAGGGTCCGTATTCACCAACCATTCTTAAGAATATTCTTTGTCTTATTCTCCAAGATTTTCTACATTTGAAAGTAACACAACTCCTGATTGGCTAAACCAAATTTAGCCAATCAGGAGTTGTGTTACTTTCAAATGTAGAAAATTCTGGAGAACAACACAAAGAACGTTCTTAAGAATGGTTCGTGAATACGGACCCTAGATTCAGCTGTTTGTTAGACACAATGAATTGTATGGATCCATAAATAGGTGATGTCTTGCTTGGTATGAAACATCATGGAGATGCCAGGGCTTAAGGCTCATATCTTTTAGTGGTCAGTGCAAATTAAAATCTGGCTGCACAGAACATGCAGTCGCATCTTAAACTTGCACTGTCCGTTACTTATCAAGATGCTACAACTCAAAAACTTGTGGTTAAACAGTATTTGGGTCTTGCATGCTATTAACATTATGGTGGACTCTTGTCATAAGATTCGATCTTTTAGTTGCATTTTGGCCAACTGGAGAAAAGAGTACGTGTACCTGTCATCCGTACAAGACTGCTTTTTTTATTTATCTTAGTACACGATTAATATTAGTACGTAAACAGCCAGTGGCGTGGGTAGAATACTGTGCTTGGACTGGTAAAAGAAGCCCCAGAATAGGTGCACTGGCCGCCGGGGTAAAACTGAATCCATGTTAAAAGCGGTGTTTAAAAACGCCAAACAAACAAAAAACATTTAGATAGGTATCTTTTGTCGTACCTATCAACACAATGGACAATCATGTAGTTTTTATTTTGATACACTGTGCGGAAAAATGGTCTAATATTTTGGCCTTTTTCTTTTGTTGTGTGTGCCTGATGTTATAGATCAAATTTCGCGGCATATTCCGTTTCAATTCTCCATGATCAATGACGTCTCACGTTGTATGTAATACGATGCCTGTCTGTCATTTTCCGTCACCATTGCTATTGATAACCGTTTCCTTCGGACCATCCCAAGACGGATACAAATTCTGTGCAAGCCAGAATGTTCTACTCTGGGGAACTTTGATATGCGTTTAAGAGACAGTTTTTGATCTAGCAACTATATGTAAATTCAAAGACAGACCCACGTCCAGGACTTGTTGCGCGACATCTTTTGTTAGCAAGAAGTCAAAGATTCTTTGTTTTTTTTGTTTTTTTTTCAATGCAAAGTCGTTTCCAGGGTTGGTTTCCCTTATCTCGGCGTCCATTTGTTTCCATTTTAGCTGCAACAATCAAGTATGCTGGTCAGAGGCAGCGACAAGATACCATTTATACCAACGAGATGTATTGCTATACGGAATTCTCTACGACATTTTCTCAGACAAACCGGGTAGCCTGAGAGCTTGCATGGCTAACTAGTACTTTCTCTATTATGGAATATTATAATAAAGATGAGCAGTGCCCTGTGAAAATGGGGTTTTATGCATCTTCGTATTGCATTATAGGAGTTGCAAACAATTCGCTACCGAACGTGGGTCCTTTTTGTCTACAATCGGCTGAATGATGAGGAAGAAATGTCCTTTGACGTACAGAAATTTACCAAAAGCAAAAAGTTTCGACACAGGTCAGCCTGCGCAGACTGCGCAGGCTGACATGGGTCGATACGTTTTGCAGATGCACTCAACCACCTTTTCACAGAGCACGGCTAACATGAATAGTGCTACAACGTATGGAAATTATTCTTCAACCTGTTATGTAATAGTTTAGCCTGGATAGTCGGTTTCTTGAGACTCATATAGGCCGGTGGTCAAAGCGAAAGCGTGTTACACGAATAAACTTTTCTCAGAAATAAGCAGAGCAAAAAGAAAATTAATAGACTAAAAGGTCCCATGGGATGCTTCGCATGGTTTCGCTCGGAAGCAAAACGTTCCATATAAATTGACAAAGTGGACAATAGATGCCATTCTTTCTTTACCTTAACGTAACAACCCGATTTGTCAACCTCGCAGTTGCGAGATGCAATCCGTAACTTCACTTAAAACTAATCAGTGATAGCGATAGTAAGAGAGACAGTTGCCTCCAAAATGTAAGAATTGAATAGATCTACAAGTAATATGGCTTTCCAGTTCGGCTGTGTTACAGGACTGTAACATGGTACCTATGAATGGCCAAAATTTATCTTCCATCAGTGAAAATACAAAACAGTTATCCTACAAAAACGGTCTGCAGAAGCTTTAGCATCTACTATAGCAGTCTAAAGGTTAACTGGACACAAACGCATTTTCATGTGTGCATCAACAGGATAGACATGGATCAGCCTGCAATTATTTGGTCTTGGTCTACTCAGTTTGGATGTAGAAAAATAAAGACTAGACTCTACACTTCTGGCTGCTGCAAAGGAAATGAGCCATGATCTATGAAAAGGGGGCTTAATGCTTCTGCAGAAGGTATCGACCCAGGTCAGCCTGCGCAGTCCGCGCAGGCTGACCAGGGCCGAAACCTTCTGCTAGTCAATTTGCTGCAGGTCAAAGGACCATTCTACCTCATGATTTAGTAGCTTGTCAGACAAATTGAAATTTATAAATGTATAATTATGTGATGACTTGCTTGGTATCATGCGACAAGCAGAGAAGTCCCCTTTTGCCAGAGCTCAAATGGTTTTCTTTATGAAGGAAGAGGTACCGGAGTTGCTGATGGAGGTACACGTACTTGCTTGCCTCGGCCAACAGTGCCGTACCGCAGCAGGGCGTGGTCAAAATTGTGGGAAGAGGTTTGGTATAATCACCGCCCTCGTTAACCCAGGTGTTAAATATTACCATTCATCTTCCCTGGGACATTCAATTGCGAAACCGTCGTTTCTATGAATATTCATAAGATTGCACGTTGCACCCAATAGCCAATCGAATTGTCGATAACATAACGATACTCTCTTGTAGTGGAGGATAATCACATTTCTTCCGTTACTATGAATAAACCAGGTAAAGCCCACATCATTATCCACGAATATGGCGGCCACCGGTGGGCCTTCCTTCTGTGGCATTTGCCTTACGGCAATCCAGGACAGACATTACAAATCTGGTATGCAAAGGCAAATATTCAGAAATACAACTCTTTCGGGGTGACACCGAATGTTTCTTGTAAACGTTTGTCAATGATGTTCACGGCCTCAGCCATATTCAAAGTATCGCCAAGCTTGATTGAAACAAGCGATCTGATTGGTTTTAGCCGTGGTAAAAATAGAAATGATGGCATATGGTTGATAAAAATAGATTAAATTTTCTCACTGAAAAACTGAGCCCAATGATTACCAATCAAATCATGAATAATTCATGAGAACGAGAAAACATGCGCGAGATTTATACCTAGGGGTGTTGAATGTCGTTTACGGAATACATCGGAACTGGGTCAACGAGAATGGTATATCACCGCCTAGTTCGTAACTAACAGTTTAAAACATCCGTAAAGGCTAATTTACACGGTATGTTTTAACTGAATGATAATGTAGATCTAATTTCAAGCATATCTGTATTTTACATTTACACGGTGTGTTCTGAAGAACTTCTTCCGATTATCTATTTTACTCCTTCAATGGGATAGATCACCACCTGTCAGTTGTGTAATTGTATCTGACTTTCCACAAGATAGGGTCTGTTTAGCGGACAGAAAACAAAAGTAATTATTTGGATGGTACTGAAGTATAATTAATATCAATATAAAAGGCTGGAATTCACCATACTGAGCACTGACTGGTTCGTTCTTTCTAAAAAAAAAAAAACAGGGAAAATAGAACATGTCCTGTTTGCTCTGCTTTACAATTTTGTTAGCAAATCTCCCATTAAAAGAGGGTGATCTAACACACGTGTTGCAACAGATTTGAAAAAGCAAGTCATGTCAACTGGCCTTTAGGCTACAATAAGTGATAGACAAACAGCAAACAATGCTATAGATGTGCGAGTCGTAAAACAATGGGCTAAATTACCATGGACAATTTGGCTGCATTACGGGCACCGTGCGGGTTCCGATATCTCGCTGTCTCGCGAGACTTGGTCATTTTCTACCATATGATTATGCACAAGACTGCTCAAAGAGAGATGACTCTATCGGATTGGCGATAAGACGTACTACGTACATGTGTATGATATAAGTAATTTATTAGGAAGTGGGGCGACACAGGGCCACCGTGGCCCTCTTACTTACATATAGTCGGCACCTAAGCGAGAAAATTTCTAATAAACTGTCTAAATGGGCCTTCAACTTTTTGTTTTCGTCATGTTTGTTCTCTTTGGAATGAATGAATGAATGAATGAATTAATTAATTAGGGAAATGTATTAAACACCCTTTTCTCACATCTTCGCTTTCATAGCTCTATTATTACGTACGTAGTGATCGCTACCCCTGCCTAGTGAAGATGTTGGATAAGGGGATTTAAAGCATATCCGTGATGCATTATACCAAGCAAGTAATCACATAATTATGGATCCATTATATCCATTTTATCGAATAACCGACTGGATAAGGATGTAGAATGGTTCCTAAACACGAAGACAGTTTACAAATGGCAAAAAGTTTCGACTCATGTCAGCCTGCGCGGACTGCGCAGGCTGACATGAGTCGATGCTTTTTTGCAGATGCATGAAACGCACTTTTCACAGAACATGACTTTTAATCGATACGATCAAAGACATTTTATTACCAACTCCTAGATCTACATGTATCTTTAGATCTACTCATTTATTCATAAATAGTCCACCATCACCATAAATTGCCGAATTGATCGAAATAGATCTCGAAGTAAAGATCTAGCCTACTGGTAAAATGCTGCGGAGAAAAGCAAGATTTTATTTAAAGTGCTCTGGCGGCCGCGAGGTAAGTAAAGTAATGTTGAATTCGACTTAAAACACCTTACTTACAACCAATCAATCAACCAGGTCACCTGATACTGATAGTGTATGGGACAACTTGCGGCCTGAAGTCTCATTTGCGAAGGTTTTTGATTTCAATCTTTACCTTTCATACCCATTGTGGAGAGAATTTGGCATCCAAGATCAGTCTGTTTCTGCCCCAATCTGACCCTGGTCTGTCCGCTTTTCATACCAAATTAGTAAGTTTTACTACATATTATCAATAAGAAATCGATTATTTATACACAACTCGGCTATTTGAATATTCAGTACAGCAAAAAAAAAAACGGTTTTAAGCGTACACGCAAACTGAAGATATCGCTGTGTACACTGTTCTATCTATGCAAGGCCCTGTGTACGTGTAAGCCATACACTGTTGAGTAAATACACATAAAGTAAACCGGTGATTTACCGGCAAACTAGATTTAGTGGATTGTAGGGATCTTTTCATTCTATATGTAGATCTAGATCTGTATGAATTGACTTTTAAATGTCATAGGAAATCTTTCAAACCAAGTTCGAAAGTAAGGTTTCTTTCTTCTATCTATGCTTTGTGCGAAATCTCTCACTTGCAGGTGAAACAAATTTCATTCAAGACCTGATTAATTCTTTTCTTCAAATGCTCTTCCTGCTTACTTTGTTTTCACCAAGACACTGTATTGTTCCATGAATCTGATGAGGTATCAGCATTGAACTTTTTATTGTCTACCTCAGGCAAAAGTTCTAGATCTATTGACTGCGCGGACCACAGGTGAACGGCGACGACAATGTAAATCCTATATTACACACTAATATACTGAAAGGTAAACAACTCGTAATGTATTTTCAATACCCCAGACGCGAATTCCATGCTGTTTACAAGTTATTTTACTTCCATTTTTAACATCCATAGTACCAATGGATAGCGGAAACATTATTCTACAAGAAAATCATGTCACAGTTTGAGCCATTTCAAGTTGCTAAGAAATATCTATCTCGAAACTGTCAAACAACCCAACTCTGAAGAGATCCGATTGCATTGAATCGCGAAAATTTTCATGAGATAAAACCCATGTACAACGCGAAAGCGGTTGAATTTTTGACAAGTATCATTTCGGGTCCAGCAATAATAACGCATATAAACCTGAAACATTAAACTATTTGATGTGAATAGGCAGTACAATCCTTATTTCCATCGGTAAATCTGTCCAGCGCTCAGCTGCCTGCCATTTTGACGTACTGCGCATGCTCGGTTTGTTTCAAAACGTGTTCTCTCATTGGTTATCGATGAAGGTGTGTCTGGATCCGGCCAATGAGAAAACGCGATACAAAAGCATGCCTCGTAGGCCATAAAGGATAACAGTTTACATGGCTGGACATTTTCAGATAAAAGCTTCGTACAACACAAAAACATATTGAAGTTCTATTTTCAGTGCAGATATACTTTTGAATATGTAGGCTTCAAATGTACCTTGCACAAGAACGGATATTTTTCGCGCTGAAAATGGATTTTATCTCTTGAAAATTTTCGCGATTGAATGCAATCAGATCTCTTCCGAGTTGGGTTGTTTGAAAGTTTCGAGCTAGATTTTTCTTAGCAACTTGAAATGGCTCAAATTGTGACGTGATTTTCTTGTAGAATAATGTTTCCGCTATCAATTGGTACCATGGATGTTAATATTGGTAGTAAAATGACTTGTAAACAGCATGGAATTCGTGACTGGGGTATTGAAAATACATCACAAGTTGTTTACCTTTCAGTATATTAGTGTGTAATACAGGATTTACACTGTCGCTCGCCGTTCACCTGTGGCGTGGACGGTATTTCAAGAACAGACTGTTACTTTGACAGCTATTGCTATACTTGCATGTAGTCTATTTACAATAATTGAGTGTTTTTCTTTTTAAAAAGAAAACGTTAAACAGACGTAAGTCCATTATTTTGCTAAGTTGAGTCTGGAGCGTGTGTTGACTCGTGAAATGCATCTCAAATAACAAACCCAACTAGAGTCTGAAAATGATTCCCTTACCGGATCATTCGGCATACCTCGTGTGATCTCGGCCGTATCACGTAGCTTGCATTGCACCTACACGGTACATTTCTTCGCCGGAAGTACACCGTTTTACCGTTATTGAAATTTTAAGGCTCCTCTAAAAAAAAAAAAGAAAACACAAGTCACAATTTCTATCAATATCTTTCAAAGGATATTTCCGTCGGCAAACAGTTTATACATTCAATTTTTGGCGTGGTTTATCAGTTCCGTTAAGCTTCCATCGACAGATCGATAGATGTAAATAACTTCGCCGTAATTGTTAATGTCGTTGTTTAGCGATTTACAGGAGCGCCGCCATTTTTAAGATCATGTGACTGGTATTTCAAAATGGAAGCCTCGTTTATACGGACGAGGTTAGATGTAGGTACAGAATCGGCCGAGTTGTGACGAGTGCTAGCTGACATGATCAAAAGTGTCATGAGACTTAAGTTTTTTTTTTTTTTGTGAATCCAAGCCCCGGTCCTATTTTAAAATGAAAATCACATAGATGTTAATCTTAATTAACTGATGATCAGAGCCTATGTTTCAGGCACTAGGTCCAAAGGCGAAGGTCAAAATCATACTCTTTAATTTAGTCCTGTCCGTACATTGTATCTCTTGATTGCGTGGCCCAGCCTATGTCACACGTGTATACGTACACCTTCATTACACAGTGTGCAGATCCGAGGTTTCAGACACCAGGCTTCAAGGTCAAGATTTTAGCAGGAGCATAAGGGTCAAATGCTCTCATACAATGATAAATCTCTTAATGCTTGGTCCTCTTAAACTACTTCACGTATATATTTACTTCGATGACTCGACATACAGAATGGTGGTCATAAAGATCAAATTTTAACCCTTATCCTGCTAAATAACTGAAATGAAACTTTCAAGCCGACTGTAAAAACACAAATTCTGCTATTTCAAAGGTATTTTTGGGGGAAAGAAATCTCCTTTTCGGACCATGTAGACCCAAGATCAGAATGTACGTTCTGTGCAGTCTGATCTTGATCTACACTGTCCGCTAAAGGTCCATGAGTCGCGCTTAGCAGCCTGAAGGTTAAGGGCAGGGTCACGGCTTGGGGTTTTAAAGGTCACACCAATCGGACATTTCATTTAACTCTTTACCAAACGACAAAATTTAAGACAGGTCCAAATTGAAAGCATTTGCAGACAATAAATTAATGGTGACCCAATTGAAGATATTAGTCCTTGATAGGTTAGAAAACATTGTGGGAAAAGGAGAAAATGCTGGTTACCAGCATTTTCTCCTTTTCCCACAATGTTTTCAAAAGGCTTCTTCTTTGGGGTCGTTAAAAGTCGGGATTGTGTGGTAAAGGGTTAAAAAACTCCCTCGGCGGGGGATTTCTTTACAACTAAATGTTCTAACACGGACAAACTAATGTTTTATATACGACTTTTTTTCCTTGTTTCTAACAAATCCCCTCTTTTCAAACTGTTTCTTTTTAAATTAATACCAAAATCTTACATCAAGTCAATGGTTGATTCCTGATATGCTGGCCTGTGAGGACTGAATGGAAGAAATAGCCTTTTTTGGCCAGTTGTAAGAGACAAAAGTTATAAATATAGCACGCTGTCTAACCTTTTATAAACTATCCCGAATTTTAACGACCCTGACGGAGAAGGCTTTTGAAAACACGATAGAAAAAGCAGAAAAGGCAGGTAACCAGCATTTTCTCCTTTTCCAACAATGTTTTCTACCCTTCTAACAACAAATTTCAATTTTAGAGTCCCATTTCTGCAAATTCTTTCAATTCGGACAAGTGTGAAATTTTGTTGTTTTGTAAAGAGTTAAAGATACATCTATACTGGTTTCATCTTTATTTTATCAAACTATAATCATTCTTGTATCTTCGTGCCAAATGTTGCCCCTGACGGTTACAAAGAAGGTTGCATAGATTAAGACCAATAGAAAATGGATTTCATTTTCTGAAGGCATCAAAAGATCACTGTAGTGACGTTTACGGTTTAAAATCGAAGATTTCCGATATATGTATTTATGCCTTACACCATATCTATATTGATAATCTATCTATGTTTACTAAATTTTGAACCATTCTACAGCCAATCAAATGTTTACAGCGTTTATTCTCTCTGGCTGTAAGGACATATCTTTAAAACTTCTCAATAAATTTACCTTTAAAAGCCACCTTAACGAAATCGACATTTTCAGCCAGTTAAAGAAAAAAACATTCGAATAAAAAGTTGGTTCAATTCTACTCTCAGGATGTGTGAGCAGTGCAGGCGAGCAGTGTAGATCTAAGGTCAGACTGCACGTTCTGTGCAGTCTGATCTTGATCCACACTGACCGGTCTTTGAAAAGCACCAAAAGTTTTGAAGGAGCGTTCACCATTAAGCTGGTAAGCGTGGCTTACAGACCTTATGCGGACAGTGTAGATCAAGATCAGACTGCACGGAACGTGCAGTCTGATCTTGAATCTACATTGTCCGATGAGGAGATATTTTTCTCCAAAAATTAAGTTTGAAATAACATTATTCGGATTTGTACTATTGGTTTGAAAGTTTTATTTAACCTATTCAGTAGGATAAGGGATAAGGGTTACAGAAAATAAATTCCAAGTAAATGGTAAAAATCCGAAACATTGCGAATTAAATTTCTCTTTGCCGAAAAAAAGTCTTTTTATTTTGAACGGTGTAGATCAAAGATCAGAATGCATGTCCTTTAAAGTCAGATCTTGATCTGCATTATTGACAAAAGTGCTATGAGTCACGCTTAGCAGCGTAGGACTTATTGTTGCCCAGCAAAAACTAACAGTTAGGCTTTATCTTTTATTTTAGGTAGATGTCAATCATGTATAGTTACTGGTTCATGTTATTACAAGTTTTTGCCGTCATCTATGTGGTTGCCGCGGTGGTTATGTGGTTGCTTAGAAAGATCAAAGTTGGTCATTATGACAGCAAATATGTGTTCATTACTGGCTGTGATACAGGCTTCGGTTTCTTGTTAGTAAAACAATTGGATAAACTTGGATTTTATGTTTTTGCCGGATGCTTAACTGAAACAGGTGCCAAATCTGTACAAAAAGAGTGTTCCAAAAGGGTTACAGTGGTGGAGGTGGACGTGACAAAAAAGGACAATGTTGAGAAAGCCGTGGGGGTTGTACAAAAGTACTTACCGAAAGATAAAGGTGATTTCTGAGTCGCCTGGTTGCGGGACAACTAGGCTGTCATTGTTATCTTTTTCATTGGTTTACAAGGGCGAAGCCGGGCCTGTTTTTTTTTCTGGCTTAGCTGAATGTGCTTGCTTTTGACCTACTTGTTGGTATTGATAACAAATGAATAAATAGAAATTTGTGGTTGGTCAAAAATGTAGGTCTACATGTTTGTCGTAAGGGTCCCTGCCTATTTCCGGACAAATTTACGCAGTCTATCTTTTTTAGCTCACCGGAGCACAAAGTGCTCAAGGTGAGCTATTGTGGTCGTGCTGTGTCCGGCGTCCGTCGTCCGTCTTTCGTCGTGCAGTCGTCATCATCTATCTTGTGTGCACTCTAAAAGCCACATCTTCAGTCAGATACTAATGAAACTTGGTCAGAATATTTGTCTTGGTAAAATCTTGAACAAGTCCAAAATGGTCACGTTGGGTCTAAAAGTAGGTCACATGGTCAAATCTCAGAAAAAAAACCTTGTGTGCACTCTAGAGGCCACATTTTCAGCCAGCTACTCTTGAAACTTAGTCAGAATGCTTGTCTTGGTGATATCTTGGATAGAATCCAAATTGGATCTAGTAGGGTCCACAAATAGGCCATTGGGCTCGGGCAAATCCTAGAAAACCCTTGTGTACACTCTTCAGCCTGTAACGCATGAAACTTGGTTAGAAAGTTTGTCTGAATGATAACTTAGACAAGTTCCAAAGTGGGTCACATCTGGTCACAAAGGAGGTCACCAGACCAAATCTTAGAAAAAAACATTGCGTGCATCGTAGAGGCCACAAATTTTAGCCTGATACCCATGAAACTTGGTCAGAATGTTTGTCTTAATGATATCTTGGACAAGTTTGAAATCGGGTCATATTGGTTCAAAAAGTAGGTCACTTACACTCATGAGTTTTACATCATTAAAATCAGCATCTCTTCAGGTTTATCGACTGTAGATGACTTTACTCAGGTGAGCGCTGTAGGGCCAATGGCCCTCTTGTTTAAAGATATTTGTTCTTTTTAACTTACACAAAAGTGGGGAAAAAAAGGGGGGGGGTGTTATTGGCTGCTCTGAAAACAGATCTCTCGATATCAGGTTTATACTGCTGGATAGAAATTATGCAGTTTTGACACATATGCAGATGTTTTGGTGATTCAAGTTATTGACATAATTTTAGTCTTTATTAAATTTCCTTCTCTCTCGAAGAAGAAGAAGGAGAAGAAGAAGAAGAAGAAGAAGAAAAAGAAGAAGAAGAGGAAGAAGAAGAAGAAAGGGTGTGCATAGGAATTTCGATATTACGCATAATTTGCATACGTGCGTATGTCTGGCTACGCAACTGGTTTGACTCTTTACCAAACGACAGAATGTTATACTGGTACAAATTGAAAGCATTTGCAGACCACAAATCAAAGGCGGTCTACAGGACGAATTTTGCTGCTATTAGGTTGGAAAACCTTTTGGAAAAAGGAGAAAATGCTGGCTACGAGCATTTTCTCCTTTCCCTACACTGTTTTCAAAGGCCTTCTTCCTCGGGGTCCTGTAACAATCGGGATTGTGTTGTAAAGGGTTAAATTTATAACTTGATTTAAACTAACTCGTCCAGATACGCTACATTTTGACAGTGAAGTGCTATGCACTTTGTGACGTTCAGACATGATAATTTTCCTACACAATCTATTACGTGTGAAATGACCAAACATTAAAATACAAATGGCACACTAGCGGCCAAAGGTATTTAAGCCATGCTCTGTAAAAAAAGGGGGCTTAATGCATCTGCGATAAGTATCGACCCTGGTCAGCCTGCGCAGTCCGCGCAGGCTGACCTGGGCCGAAACTTTTCGCTACTGGTCAATTTTCTGTATATCAAAGGACCAGTCTACCTCAAGATTAAGTCAGTGGTTAAAAAAAGTGGCTGTTATGGATCCATAATTATGCGATGGCTTGATTGGTATCATACTATAAGTTGTGAATTTCTTAAGACTTTTCTATTTTGATGAACAGGCTTATGGGCTGTGGTGAACAATGCTGGAATCGCCGGGCCCGTGGCGCCAACAGAATGGTTGACCAATGAAGATTTTGAACATACAATTGCGGTAGATTTGCTTGGGGTAATCTATGTAACAAAGGCTTTCTTGCCCCTTGTCCGTAAAGGTGAAGGTCGTATCGTAAACATGGCGAGTATATGTGGAAGAATAGCCGTGGCAACAGCGCCATATAGTGCAGCCAAGTTTGGTGTAGAAGGGTTTACAGATGCTCTAAGGTATCGATATACATAATTATGAGCGATGCTCTGGCCAAAGGGGGCTCAGTGCATCTTTGTGATGTATGATACAAAGCAAGTCATTACATAATCAGGGATCCATAAAGTCCATTTTGCCAAACAACTGACTCAATCATGAGGGACACTGGTCCTTGGACTTGCAGAAAATTGACTAATAGCGGCCCAGGTCAGCCTACGCAGACTGCGCAGGCTGACCTGGGTTGATACTTTTTGCAGATGCATAAAGTTTCCTTTTCACAGAGCATGACTCGTATATACTAATACCTCACAAAAAGGCAACCTTTGTTCAGCGAACAACCTGTATTTAGCAAGTGACTTGTATTGAGCGAACAACTTGTATTGGGCAAGTTTTTTTTTTTTATTAGCTCTTTAATACAATCTCGAGTTTTAGCGACCCTGAGAAATAAGGCTTTTGGTAACCAGCATTTTCTCTCTTTTCCCTCGATGTTTTCTGCATTTTACAAGATACATTTCGTGTTCTGAAGAGCATTTATTTTGTCGTCTTCAACTGATCTCTTTTTTAGACAATTCTAAAGTTTAGTTCTCAAAGACGGCTTTGTTTGTTTGTCTGTTTCTTCGTTCTTTCGTGCGATCGTTTGTTCGTTCGTATGTTTGGCGTTTAACACCGTTTTCAACATTAATTCAGTTATATTGAGGAGGCCAGCGCAGCTATCCCAACATAACCATCACCAAGGCAATGATCAGTGGTGAGAGAGGATTAAATCCTGTCGCAATGACTGTCATAAATCCTCGAAAAGAAATTGACCGAGCTGGAGATTCGAACTAGCGACCACACTGGTCTCAAGTCCTGTGCGCTACTGACTGAGCTACTTGGGCTTGGTCCTAGCTCTAGACAACATTGTTTTAGACTGAATACATTATTTCATTAACATGAATTGAACATACATTTTAATCAACATAAATTAACATAAACACGTGCGAAATCGATGTTGCAAAAGGTGCTTATCGCTTGCTGTAGGCATTGTCTCCTACTTTTACAACGTTTTCTGAAAAGGCCCTGCGAAATGAATTATTAGATTTATCTTTTCCGGTGGTAAAACAACAAAATAATTGTTAGTTCAAAGATATTTTGATCGGAAAAATATGGGCTTTTTGCAGACAGTGTGGATCACATATCGGACGGCACGTTCTGTGCCGTCTGATTTTGATCTATACTGTCCGCAAAAGCCCATTGCACTCAACGTCATAAGCTTACTTTTGTTTTTTCTCCAGACATGAGTTATATAAGACAGGTTGCTCTGTAGTTGTAATTGAACCTGGATTCTTCAAGACTGGAATTGTCAGTGATAAAACTGTCAAAGATGGATTGGATCGAAAATTTGAAGCCTTAGATGAAGAAGTTAAAAGGTATTACGGGACCGCATACAAAAATATATGTAAGAGTTTTTTTTTTTTTTTTTTTGTTGTTGTTGTTTTATTATTCAGTCACTCAATCCATAGGCCACTCAAACTCTATTGGTCTTTTACGGGATACTGAATGTTCATCATCGGACACCGTTACTATAAATAGCACATTAGCTACTGCCACTATGTCGTATATAAACTGGTACCCGTTGCATCTCCCGTAACCGTCCGATAGGTGATACGAAGATCGATAACATGTCCTACATGGCAAGTCTTACCATATACAACATAGAGGCAGTCGTCAATGTTTTATTTATAGTAACGGTGTTAATGAAAATTTTATCATTCCGTGGTGTACAGACGAAGCACCAAAGCGATATCTAGTAAAAGTTCGATAACTGACCAAGGAAAATTTTAGTGTTCTGTGATAGACCAATGGACCTTCAAAGGCCTGTGGTCAATCACACATTATTATGGGCAAAAACAGTCATTTTGAATATGAAAGATGCATTTTTTTTTCAATCGTAAATATTAACGAAGGTTTTCGGTAAACCTGCCTATTGAAGAATTTTCTTTCAGCCTTCTGAAAATTCTTTCGATTATTGGTATGCCTTGATTAGACAATAATTATAGCTAGTTCCATTTACACGGATTTCAAAAATGACAGAATAACATATGAGCTATGCCCTGTGAAAAGGGGGATTAATGCATCTGCAAAAAGTATCGACCCAGGTCAGCCTGCGCAGTCCGCGCAGGCTGACCTGGGCCGAAACTTTTTGCTATGGATGAATTTTCAGCAGCTGAGAGGATCAGTGTATCTCATAATTCAGTCCGTTGTTAGACAAAATGGGTTTTATGGCTTGATAACAATATGATGACTTGCTGGGTATCATGCATCAAGGAGATGCATTAAGCCCCCTTTTGCCAGAACATGGCTCATATTAAAGTTAGTATAAATTTACCATTCTTGCTTTCTAATTAACGAGAAGCTGCATTAGCAAACTATCAACTGCAACATTTCCTCTCTTGGCAACCCGGGAGATTGCTTCTCGCAATGTTTTTATATGTTTTCATATAATGAACATGTAGCAGGTTTCTAAAAGTTAGTGCGCTTAATGATACATCCTTACAGGCAAAGAGAAAAACGCTGTTTAAACTTAAAAGTGTGTAGAATGGCTCAGAATTTAATAAACTGTGTAAACATAGATAAATTGCCAATATATATGGTGTAAGGGATAGAAAAAACGCAAGGGATTTGCCCTCATGTAAAACCGGAAGGGACAAAAGTGATTTCTTTGAAGGCTGCCAAAAAATGAAATGCATTTTCTATCCGTCGTGATCTGTGCAACCTTGCAGCCGTCAGGGACAACATTTGGCATGAAAATACAAAGGTGATTATAGGTTCATAAAGTATAGATGAAACGGGTTAATAACCGTCTGAATACGAGTGTAGGTGTATTTTTAATGTAACAGCAGATCAATATTGTTTCCTATGAATGACACCGACAAGGTACCTATTCTAGCCCTGTAAATGGATAAACCTATCCCTGTTTTTTAATTTCTAGGGTATCTGACTCGTGACCTGGTGGTTGCGAGCTCGATATCCGGTTGAGGCAAGCTTTCTTTCCGGCGAGTTTTCGCCTCTCACCTCTGATTCATGTGAGAAAAGTAGTCAGTGGCTTTGGAAAGAAAGTTGTGTCATTACTGGTGTCAGAAAGCCAGCAGGACACTTGGGTGCGTTGACCTGAGCTGCGTTAAACTCCTATGTAAACCATACCAAACTATTTCTGGAGAACTGCTTTCTCTTCTTCAAATTAGGCATTACCCAGAGGACGTAAATCAATAAGTCCAATGGATCTTTGAGTTCGGGGAAAAAAAAAAGGAAAAATATTGCAATTTCAAAAAGATGGTTTTGACCGGAATATGCTACACAATAGCGGACAGTGCAGATATAAGATCAGATTGCACGTCTTGTGCAGTCTGATCTTAGATCGACACTGTCTGCAAAAGCAACAGAGATCGAGATTAATGGGCTAGAAGTTAATCGTGTGATGTTCTATTATTATATTTACAGTCATAGAGCGAGGGTCCAATTTTTTGTCCCTAGTTCTGTCGCCCAATGTTCACAAGGTTGTCGACGCTTATGTACATGCAATAACAGCAAGATATCCAAAAGTCAGGTAAGTTAGATAAGGCATGATATGAACAGAACAGCGAGCCTTCGGCGAGATAAGTCACTTTTTTTGCAGATGAATTTAATGAAATGAGCCGTGCTTTGTGAAAAGGGGTCTTAATGCATCTGCGAAAAGTTTCGGCCCAGGTCAGACTGCGCAGTCGCGCAGGCTAACCTGGGTCGAAATTTTTTGCTATTGGTCAATTTTCTGCATGTCCGAGGACCGGTCTACCTCATGATTAAGTCGGTTGTTAAAAGGGGGCTCATATGGATTCATAATTATGTGATGGCTTGATTGGTATCATGGATCACGGAGATGCATTAAGCCCCAATTTGCCCGAGCATGGCTCATTTATTTTTTGTCACATACCCTGCCTTGTATTCAGCATTACAGACTCGAATTATTTTTATCTTACACGCATTGGAGATAAGCATTGGTTGACGTGCCTAATGTGACGTCATTTTATACTTCATTCAGAGAACTATATCGGGTTTAATTCATGGAAATTACTATTTCGATGGATGAGTGCAACACTATCCTAAGTGCCTATACTTTTGTATAGGCACTTAGGATAGTGTTGCACTCACCCATCGATTTGTGAATGTATTGTTTTGCATATTCTGACATATCTCTATGTGATAAATAGAGGATCTTACATGAGTGTTTGTGTATTATTATTTTTATCAAACGAGTTGACTAAAAATGTATGACGCGAGCCTTGGCGAGCGTCAAATACATTTTAGTCAACGAGTTTGATAAAAATGATAATACATAAACACGAATGTGAGATTCTATTTATCACATAAAACAAATGAAAGGCAAAAAATATCCCACATCGTTACCCTTAGCCTATACAGCATTCACGGGTCCATGTTTACAGTTGTAGTTCGGTTTCTAATGTGTACATACACAAGTAGATAGATCTTTGACATAAACTCCGAAAGTAGAATGAAACATTTTTCTAGACCAGTTTAATGATTTTTTTCTTTCTCATACGCCAACTTATATCAGTTATACATATTAAAGGCAAGTAAAATACAGATTCTTTCTACCACATAATTTGTCTCTTTAGAGTTGCATGTAGATTAATGGTTGTTAGATCTCTATGCGAAACTGACGTGCAATGATAAATGAGACCTGCACGCTGGTTTGGAGGAGTGTACATGCGGGTTCCACTGGACCACCATCGTTTTCTCCTTTTTCCACAGTGTTTTCAAAAGCCGTAATTCTACTAGTTCATAGGATTGTTCGATAAAAGGGTTAAGCAAAAACGAGTAAAGGGCAGGGAATGTGTAAGTGCAATTACCTCTTTACAAATTAACAAAATTTTCTACTCTACCAGATTGAAAGCATTTGCATACGACAAATTGAGTATAGCTTAAATTGTAAATTTTAGCTAGAAAGCATTGTGAAAAAAGGGAGAAACTACCTTCAGAGTCGGGATTGTTTCGTAAAGGCTAAAGTCCAACTTGGTCTTTTTTATTTGCCAGATACACTGTGGGCTGGGATGCGAATATTTTGCTCCGAATTTTGATGATGGCTCCAGACTGGCTGACTGATCTTTGCTTCGGTATTCTTCAAGAAAGACCGGCAGGGAGATTTAGATAGACCTTTCATCCTTATCGTATTTCGAACCAAACAACCCTTAAACCCTTAATCCGGTAAATAAATCAAGGCAAAATTAATCGCCCGGCTTTAGTACTGGGGAAAAGTTTAGTGAAAGATCAGACTGCACAGAATACTGGTGACTCAAGCTGACCTTGTAAATTAATCAAAAGTGTTCACCAAACAGCCCACCTATTAGCCCAAATCCTAAGTAAGTGAAATGAAGCTTTCAAGTCTATAGTAAAAACCAGAATAAAGCTATTTCAAACTTACTTTTTGGAGGAAAAAAAATCTTTATATTGGACAGTCTATATCCAAGATCAGGCTGCACGTTCTCTGCAGTCTGATCTTGATCTACATTGTCCGCAAAAGGTCAGTGAGTCGTGCTTAGCATCGTGAAGGTTAGAACATTTTTTTTTCTTTTTTACCAGAACGAATAAATTATCATTGCTTAGTATTCTGAACGTTTATTTCTTCATTCACCACACAAATGAGTCATGCTCTGTGAAACGGGGGCTTAATGCATGATAACAAGCAAGTCATTACAGTATCATACATCCCTAAAGCCATTCTGTATAACGACCCACTGAATCATGGGGTACACTGGTCCTTTGACATGCAGATAATTGACCAAAAGCAAAAAGCTTCGGCCCAGGTCAGCCTGCGCGGACTGCGCAGGCTGACCTGGATCGATACTTTTTGTAAAAGCATTTAGCCCCCTTTCCACAGAGTATGGCTCAAATATTAACATTTTGTACAAAGTAAACAAAAGTACCATTTACTCAATATCGCCTACACATGACTTTTGAAAACATTGTGACAAAGGAAAATTACTCAAAGTAACCATTATTTTTCCTTTTTTCACAATGTTTTTCCTGTATGCGTGTATCAAATTTGACAAAAAAGCTTGATTGTCTGTATTTTGCTTCAAATTTCTTTTTTAATTCCCAACGAGCGATTTTTCCTTTTGTTTCAATGTTTTCTACATTACTCACGTATCAAATTTGTCAAATTTATAAAACTTTTTTGAACATCTATATTCCATTCAAGTTCATTTTTTAATAGAAAGTTGACAGCTGCAGAAATGTTCCAGGTAAAAATGAGAAATTTGGTAAAATAGAAAGATTTTGCAACACATGAATATTTACATAACTGATAATTACATACATGTACAAATAGAAAATGTAATGATTATGTTATGTACATTAAATAATCCTATCACCTAATGCTTACGAAAATAGATAAGTCATGCTCTGCGAAAAGGGAGTTTAATGCATGTGCAAAAAAGTATCGACCCATGGCAGTCCGCGCAGGCTGACATGGGTCGAAACTTTTTGCTATTTGTATATTCACTAAACGTCCAACGCCCATTCTACCTCGTGACTCAGTCGATTGTCAGATTTTATGGATCCATAATTATGTGATAACTCTCTTGGTACAATGCATCACAGAGATGCATTATAGCCCTTTTCCAAGAGCGCAGCTCAAATAAGTATTTTTTTCCTGAAAACGACTATAATTTGTCCAGTATAATTTAACTAAAATACAGAAGTGTTGGGTATAGTTTAACGACGATAATATGTCACACGGCAAGGTTTCACCCTTTACCAAACAATCCCGAGTATCAGCGACCTAGAGGAAGAAGCTTTTTGAAAACATTGTGGGAAAGGGAGAAAATGCTGGAAACTAGAATCGTCGTCTCCTTTCCCACACTGGTTTTACCCTTTCAGATACAGCCATCGTCATTTAAACCATATTAAATCTGTCGTCTGCGGCTGCTTTTCGAATTGGACGTGTCAAAAATGTCTTTTGGTAAAGATTTAAACCAGTTGGACATTTTAGCTGATTCAGGGTCCCAATTCACCAACCATTCTTAAGAACATTCTTGGTCTTGTTCTTCAAAATTTTCCAAATTTGAAAGTAACACACCTTCTGATTGGCTAAACCATATGGTTTAGCCAATCAGAAGGTGTGTTACTTTCAAACTTGGAAAATCTTGAAGAATAAGTCTAAGAACGTTCTTAAGAATGATTGGTGAATACGGACCCAGATGATGGTTACGAAGATGGTTTTGTTAATGCATTACGAAGATGCAGCAATCCCCTTTTTCACGGAGAGCCGCTATGTTACGTGTGGTTTATTGCCATGTACCCGTTCACTACAAGACGCAGAAATTTTAGACTTGTTCATATAGTTCATATTGAAAGCATTTGCAGACGACAAGTACAATGCCCCTCGAATTATGGTGCATATCTCTGAATAGTAGAAAAAGGATAGGAAACGCTGGTGGGTATCGGAGAAAATGCTGGTCACAAGTATTTCTCCTTTTTCAACAATGCTTAAATACCTTCTTCCTTAGGGTCGTTACAAACGAGATTGTCTGGTAAAGGGATAGTGAGGACCAAATCACTAATACACTTAAATTAATCACAGCAATTGTTTCAATCCCTTTTGATAAACGCATCCTAGAAATCTTAAAGAAGGCCATTCAGATTTTTAAATGCACACCAAACTTCAAAATTGTTCTATCACTGAATCAAGTACGGAAATACAGCTTGCAAATTATCGACCATTAAGAAAGAGAAGTGTAAGTGTATTTCCTTAACCCTTTACCAGACGACAAAATTTTAGCCTTGTCCAAACTGAAAGCATTTGCAGACGACAATATCAGTGTGGCTCAAAAGGTGCATTTTTTTTTTTTTTTTTTTTTTTTTTTTAAATAGGGTAGAAAACATTGTGGGAAAAGGAGGAAATGCTGGTTACCAGCATTTTCTCATTTTCCCACAATGTTTCCAAAAGGCTTCTCTCCCAGGGTCGTTCAGACTTAGCGCCAGAATTTCACGAGGGCTTCTGGGAGTGTAAAATGAATTTTAACAAAACAGGATGATATTCAAATTGGTGAGATGACGTCATATCTGGCGTCATTTAAAAATAGCCGGCGTTCCCGATTGCAAAACGACCATCGCAAACTATCTCATTACTTAAAACTGCAAACCTGCACCTTTCTACAGAATGTAACCGTCCCATTACTGTCAGATCGCACAGAAAAAAAAAAAAATATTATAGCAGTATATATCAGTGCTTTAACTCTTTACCACACAACAAAACAAGTAGACTTGTCCAAATTGAAAGCATTTCCAGGTGACATATTAAATGTGGCTCAAATAGTAGAAAACATTGTAGGAAAAGGAGAAATGCTGGTTACCAGCATTTTCTCCTTTTCCCACAATGTTTTCAAAAGGCTTCTTTCTCAGGGTCGTTAAAAATCGGGATCGTGTGGTAAATGGTTAAAAGACAGGTCACGGCGAAACAAAAAAAAATCTGAATTAGCTCCTTCAAGCAGTGTCTACGGCGTGATGTGGACCACTTGATAGAAACCGTTGATACAGATGCTAAGTGTGCGGATCAAGATTCTAGGTCTTGGTCCACGATGTATGCAAAATACGTGTCAACCTCGCATACATCAGGAAAAAGGGTAAATTTCACGATTCATTGATTTCCTCGGTTATTTTCGTGTCTGTTAATGGTATGCTTTCCGGCTGCGCCGTGCCACATGATCCGTTTAACCTGCGCTTTTGGTCGATTGCTCCGTTACCGTAGGCGGTCGAGTTGCCATAGTAACCAACAACAGAAGTCTTTGTGTATTTTGTACTTAAATTTCTTGCATCAGTGTACCTGTAGAGCTTTTTTTTAAGCACTGCCTTGACCTGGAAAAAAGAAGAAAAAATATATATACAGATATCTGGTTGGTATTTAACACTTTAACTTCTAAGCTATACTTTCAACGCATTTGTGGACAGTGTGGATCTAGATCAGACTGCACAAAACGTGCGATCTTCTACAAACACCTTAAAATATTTTTCTAAAAAATGTAATGGCTGAGAAAGACATCGAAAGACAATATCTTGGTCCTTTAAACTGATTCATCCGTTCATTTCATTTGAGAGAGAGGTCCTGCGTGGCTCTGTGGTAAAGTGTTGGACTCGTAACCTGGAGGTCCTAGGTTCGACCCCCACCTGATCCGCTGGGTTTTTCGTGGGACTGTCCCAGAGCCCTAGGCTAGCACTAGTGAAACCCAGGAAATACATGAATTTGTGAGCTGTCGCCGTGATATGACTGAAATAATGATGAAAGCGCGTAAAACACCATTCAATCAATTATTTCATCTGAGCCATTCTCCGTAAAAAGGGGGTTTAACGCATCTGCAAAAAGTTTCGACCCCGGTCAGCCTGCACAGCCCTCGCAGACTGACCTGGTTCGACTATATTACAGGATCGGTCTACCCCATGATTTAGTAGGTTGTTCGACAAAATAGATCCATAAATATGAGATGGCTTCGTTAGTATGATGCATCACGGAGATGCATTAAACCCCCTTTTGCCAGAAAACTGCTCATTTACATGTGTTGATTATATTTCATTCTGTGTGTTTATTAAATTCACTTTTGCGGAAATTGTGGACCAAGATCAGACCGCACACAAAGTCCATCTACACCATCCGACACGAAGATGATTTATCCTGTGGGTTGGATTTTTTTTTTTTTCCAGTCGCCCTAAGCAGTCTCCGAGTTTAACCCTTAAGCTGCTAAGCGCGACTCGCTGACCTTTAGCGGCCAATGTAGATCAAGATCAGACTGCACAGAACATGCTGTCCGATAAGTAGATATTTTCCCCTAACAAATCAACTTGAAATTGCATTATTTGAGTTTTTATTATCGCCTTGAAAGTTTCATTTTAGTTCTTTAGCAGCATAAGGGTTTAGCTTTGATTGTTTGTTTCGTATTGATCACCATTTTTTTTTCTCAATTTTCTCACCAGTCCTAAGCACACTGCTGCATGTTTCACCACACAAAACTTTTCTGGGCTGGGTGGGCGTGAAATTAGTATTTAATATAGAGTCTAATATTTTTGTTGCACTTAACTTGAGATAAGCATTTCAGAATCTCATCCAACTGCTTGCACGCCAAAGAAACAGATAAAGTAAATTGTCAGGGTGATACTACTAGAATATTTTTAAACTAATCCCTAAATCATCGATCGATCGATCGATCGATCGATCCATCCATCCATCCATCCATCTAACTACCCTCTCACTAACCAAACTAAACCAACCGATCAACCACCAAGCCTATCATCAAACCAAACTGACCAATAGTATTAATGCATCAATCATTTAACCCTTTACCAAATGACAAAATTGTATACCCTGTCCAAATTGAAAGTGTTTGCAGACAACAAATTAAATGTGACTCAAAAATTGAAATTTGTGTTGGGAAGGGTAGAAAACATTGTGGGAAAAGGAGAAAATGCTGGTCACCAGCATTTTCTCCTTTTTACACAATGTTTTCAAAAGGCTTCTTTCTCAGGGTCGTTAAAAGTCGGGATTGTGTGGTCAAGAGTTAATAAATCAGTCGATACTTACCTCTCCATTGAGGAAACAGTAAAAGATTGCCACCAATAGTCCCTGAAAGTGCATAAAAAATATGAGCTGGGCTCTAGCAAAAGGGGACTTGATGCATCCCCGTGGTGCACTAGGCAAGTCATCACATAACCATAGCTCCATAAAATCCACTTTGTCTAAAAACTGACTAGATTATGAGATGGACTGATCCTTTGACATGCAGAAAATTGACCAATAGCGAAAAGGTTTGGCATTAAGCCCCCTTTTCACAGAGCATACCTCATTTATATTTGACTTCTAGCACGCTATTGGCATAGATCAAGACAGACTGCACAAACAGTGCGATCTATTCTTAGTCTACAGTGTCCAATATCCTTAACCGTTATAATACAGTTGAGTCATGCTCTGTGAGAGTGGGGCTTAATGCATCTGCGAAAAGTATCAACCCAGGTAAGCCTGCGCAGTCTGCGCAGGCTGACTTGGGTCGAAACATTTTACTTTTGGTAATTTTTTTGAATGTCAAAGGACTATTCTACATCATTCAGTCAGCAGTGAAACGAAATGGACTATAGGGGATCTATAATTGCGTGAAGACTGCTCGATATTATACATCACGGAGATACATTAAGTCCCCTTTTCACAGAGCATGGTTCGTATGCAGACTCCTGCCTAACCTGGTTGCTCAGTCGATAGTGCTTGTAACCTGGAGTCGCGGGTTCGAATCACCAGCTTGGCGAATTTCTTTCCGATGGCTGATGATAGTCATTGCGAAAGGATTTTGTTTTCCTTTCCCACTGCTGATCATTGTTTCAACGATGGTTATGTGGGAACGCAGCCAGTGGCTCGGGTAGAATAACTATGCAGAGTACTAGCAAAAGACACTCCAGGAAATTATGGATAGATGCAGTGGCCGACGTGATATAACTGAAATGATGTTGAAAACGGCGTTAAAACATCTTTCAAACAAACAATCTATACATTCCACGCAACTCTAATGGTAGCCTACATGACTTTTTTTTACAAAGAAATAAGTGGATACAACTTTTTGTGGCCTTAACCGATAAGCTACTTCGGGTGATTTATACCGTTTTTGCGGACAGTGTAGATCAAGATCAGACTGCACAAAACGTGCAGTCTGATCTTTGTTTTACACTGTCTGATAAGGTGAGATATACCAAAATAATGTTGATTTGACTGATTGTGATTTTATGCCACTTTCAACATTATTTCAGTTTTATCACGCCGACAGTTCGAATATTCATGATTAACACAGGTTCCACCACAAGTAGGCTGGGGCTCTAAAGTACCTTGCCCAAGGACAATCCCACAAAAAAGTGCTACCGGTGGGGATCGAACCAAGGACCTCCAAGTTTAGAGGCCTACGCTTCACCACCAAGCCACGCAGGACCCCAATGATGTAGAGAACAGCATAAAAAAAAAAATGATCGTACCTGGAATGACTGTAGAATGGCATTGATGTACAAAAACACGATCTTGACTTGAGGGTGGTCACTAGGCGGTGTTATAAACAAAACATAGGTGATTCCCAGCAATGGAAATAGAATGACCGTTGCCCGCACCGCTTTCCTAAAACAAGGGAGATAACTTTGAATAATGAAGAATTGATTCTTGTTTTCTAAACATTTCCACTTGCAGTTACTTCCCTTCGATAGTGGGACAAGCAGAGTTTTAACCGACTGTTTCCTGCGAATTAACCCTTATCCTGCTGAATAAGTGAAATGAGACTTTCAACCCCTATCCTGTTGAATAAGTGAAATGACACTTTCAACCCGATAGTAAAATCCAGAATAACGGTATTTCAAACTTATTTTCCTGAGAAAAATATCTCCTTATAGGACAATGTAGATCCAAGATCAGACTGTACGTTCTGTGCAGTCTGATTTTGATCTACACTGTCTGCAAAGGTCAGTGAGTCGCGCTTAGCAGTCAAAGGGTTAAGTCATATGATAGGGAGAACTCAGTTAATTTACAATTTGTCAAAACGAAACAGTGCTTGGTTCAATCTAATCGTAAGAGCACTAAAAACATTTGAGCAATGCGCTGACAAAATGGGGCTTAATGCATCTGCGAAAAGTATCGATCAGTCAGCCTGCGCAGTCCTCGCAGGCTGACCTGGCCTGAAACTTTTCGCTATTGGTCAATTTTTGTATGTCCAAGGAACAGCCTACTTCATTATTCAGTCGGTTTGTTAAAAGAGTGGCTACTATGGATCGATAATAATTATGTGAAGGCTTGTCTGATACAATACATGACGGAGATGCATTAAGCCCCCTTTTGCCAGGACATGGCTCATTTTTTGTTGTCTCTGTGAACAATGTATATCAAGACCAGACTGCACAGAATGTGCAGTCTGATCTTGCATACACATTGTCTGCCACGTTACGAAAAAAAAATCTAATCAAACCCTCTCAGTGCCATGAGCGAAAACGGGGCCTTTTGCATACGGCATAGATCAAGATCATACTGTACGGAGCGTGCAGACTGAGCTTGCAGCTGTATCTTTCGACCAATCAGATGCCTAGTCTTGAAAATGAGATTTCGAGTGAATTTGAAATTCATTGGCCAGTTCTGCCACTGACTGAAAAATTCTTTAAAAATACAACTGATTGAAGAGTTCTTTAAACAAGAGCTGAAAAAAAAAGAATAAAGTCATTTCATCGAGGTAAATTTCTCTCAAAAAATAACCATGTTTTAGTAATTTCAGACAAATATGCCTTAGAAATCAGTGAAATTACATATAAGCCATGCTCTGTCAAAAAATAGTGTTTAACCCTTTACCAAACGACAAATTTTGGACTGGTCCAAATTGAAAGAGTTTGCAGACGACAATTTTAAATTTGATGAAAATGGCAGAAAGGTCTCAAAAAGGGTAGAAAACACTGTGGGAAAAGGAGAAATTGCTCGTTACGAGCAATTTCTCCTTTTCCCACAGTGTTTTCAAAAGACTTGTACTGCAGACACGTGAAAACCAGGGCTTGTTTGGGAAAGTGTTAATGCATCTGCAAATGTATCGAACTCGGTCAGCCTGCACAGTCCGCGCAGGCTGATCTGTATCGAAACATTTTGCTTTTGGTAAATTTTCTAGATATCTAAGGACCATTCTACCTTATAATTCAGTTGGTTGCTCGACAAAATGGAATTTACGGATCCATTAAAATATATGATGACTTGCTTGCCATTATGCATCAAGACGATGCACTAAACACCCTTTTGCCAGAACATGGCTTACATAAAAGAATACCAGCTTTCACCTGTACTGTCTTGTCTCCAGCGTGTGTGAAGCCCGTAATTTGGTGATCAACACCCATACAATTGTCGAGAGAAAAATTATGTTTGCCTGCAAGAAGAAATTCTTATAGAATAATGTTCTATTCTTTACAAAAAAAAATTGGACTCAGTTGAAAGCACTTGCAGACGACAAATTAAACGAAGCGGATAAAAAAAAAAAATGATTTGGTATTTGAAATGGTAGGAAACCTTGTGGAGAAACGAAAAGGAATGCTGGTTACCAACATTTCCCCCTTTCCCTTCAATGTTTTCTAAAGACTTCTTCCTCAGGGTCGTTAACCCTTTCCGAAACGACAAATTTTAGACTGGTCCAAATTGAAAGAGTTTGCAGACGACAATTTTAAATTTGATGAAAATGGCAGAAAGGTCTCAAAAAGGGTAGAAAACACTGTGGGAAAAGGAGAAATTGCTCGTTACGAGCAATTTCTCCTTTTCCCACATTGTTTTCAAAAGACTTGTACTGCAGACACGTGAAAACCAGGGCTTGTTTGGGAAAGGGTTAAAACGCAAGATTGTTTGGCAGAGGGTTAACTCTTTCGGCGCCAAATAAGCAAACTTGGCTTCTTTTGATGGCTGTAAATACAATCCACTGAGTCTTCGGAAGATTTATATCCTATAGGCTTGACCAAACAAGCGGAGGGCATAGATCAAAGATCAGACTGCACGCTCTGTGCAGTCTGATCTTATCAATGCCGTCCGCAAAAGTCCCTGTTTTCGCCTATGGCGCTGAAAGGGCTAAGCTACAGACGTGGACTGTAATTTAGTATGTAGGAACGACAATTTTGTGGGGAAAATTTGGAACCAGTCGAATTTCTGTCCCCCTTAACGCGAATAACGCGAAAAAAAATCGTTTTTTTTTTTTCGATTCGGAAGAGAAATTCATGTATGCAATATTGGGGCCTTTTTTTATTATTATTATTTTTCCCAAAAAATATAATTCACCATAGCATACAATGTAGATTCAAGATAAGGGGAAACAATCTTCACAATCTGGTCTTGATCGAATCACTTCTTAAAATCAATTATATAAGCGAAAGGCCACGTGGCTAAGGATGAAATGACGCCAAAGAACTTCAGGACTTTATGGCGGGAAATGTTATAACTAAATTTCCTGTTCATTAGAGGTTAAATTTGACGCTTCATGTCTCATTTCCGTTTCTTATAACCTTTAAACTGCTAGATAAATGAAACCAAAATTTCCACTCCATGGTTAAAAAAAACCAACAACAAATATTGCGGTTTTAAAGTTGACTTCACTGGACAGAAAATTTCGGATCGAACAGTGTAGATCAAAGATCAGACTGCACGTTTTGTGCACTCTGATCTTGATTTACACTGTCCACTGTCGCGCTTAGCAGCCTAAGAGTTAAATACAGCCCTTTCACCGAGATCTTTGACTGACAAAGATAGCCTTTCCGAACGGTGTAGGCTAGATAGCGACAAATCTACACTCAACTTGCAGTCTGATCTTTGGAAATTCACCGTTTGCTACTTTTGTTTAGAATTTTGACCCGAAACTTCATTAATATGCACAGAAGGTGTCGTCTGATCTTTGATCTACACTGTCCGCATCTTTGCCAGATATTCTGACAAAACTAGTTTTGAAATTGCAATATCTACATTTTTAGCACTCTCTGAAAATGTTAAGTTTCATTTGAGCAAGCAAACCAACATTTTCTCCTTTTTCCCACAATATTTTAAATAGGTCGTTAAAACCCAACTGATTGGTTGGTACAGAGTGTCAAAACCCTCCTCCCTCAGCATTCATTAAAACGAGGGATTTCTAGGGAAACGGTAAGACCTCTACCAAACGACAAAATTCTAGACTTGTCCAAATTGAAAGCAATTCCAGACGACAATCTTAATGTGGCTCAAACCAAAGAATTTGTCTTAAGTAGGCTAGATAACGTTGTGGAAAAAGGAGAAAATGCTGGTAACCAGCATTTTCTCCTTTTCCCACAACGTTTTCAAGAGGTTTCTCCTTAAAAACCGAGGGACTGTGTGGTAGACGGTTAAATTCAGCTGGAGACGGAGGAGAAAAACGTTTCAAAATGAATTTCTCCGGCTTTAATCTTATAATAACACAAATTTGTTATAAATAGGTTAACAAAAGGAAAATTTTATTGTTAAACTATTGCCTGTGGGATACAGTCTGCGCTACTTCCACTTAACCCTTATGCTGCGACATAAGTTAACCCTTTACCAGACGACAAAATTTTAGCCTTGGCCAAATTGAAAGCATTTGCAGCCGACAATTTCCGTTTGGCTCAGATACTGCAATTTTTCTTTGATAGGACAGAAAATATCGTGGGAAAAGGAGAAATGCCGGTTACCATCATTTTCTCCTCTTCCCACAATGTTTTCAAAAGGCTTCTTCCCCACGTGGCAGTGTGTGGTAAAGGGTTAAATGAAACTGTCAAGCCGATAGTAAACAAACAAAAAAAACCCCTCCCATAATGTTATTTCATGCTTATTTTTTGAGAAAATATCTTCTTATCGGACGGTGTATATCCAAGATCAGACTGCACGTTGCATGTATCTGATCTTGGATCTACAATGTCCGCAAAAAGTCAGTGAGTCGCGCTTAGCATCTTTAGCATTAGAAGAATTAACATTTTCTTTGCCTTTGATGAAAAGAGGCACTTTTGTCTACCACAAAGATCAAGATCAGACTGCACAGAACCTGCAGTCTGATCTTTGATCTTATCTACCCGCTTGTCGAGTCAAACCTTTAAAAGTAAAATATTAAGGAGTTTTTTAACCGGTCGAAAAAGGTTTTATATATTTTGCGAGTCGATGACATTTCCAGTTCGAACAATCAACTTGGTACATCCGTACTCGAGGTAGAAGGGACGTATTTAGATATTTTGAAATTAAAATTTTTCTCTGGTTTTTTTTTTTGTAAAACGCTAGAATAACCTTACTAGATACATTTATCGCATTTTGTCACATAACTCCCCTCGTTTTCAATCTAAGACAGCCATTACGAATTTTCTTGTCTTACACACGTATGAGATAAGAAAATAGTGTCGTATTTGGTCATCACTCTGTAATTATACGCCCAATATCTAAAATTTTGCCGACCATGATTCCTGTGTGAAATTAATTGTCAAAACTGATGATCGTACAAAGTGGGCTTTGAAAACATTGTGGGAAAAGGAGAAAATGCTTGCTCAAATATTTTCTCCTCTATCAAAGACAGAAATCATCATTTGAGCTACATATATAAGCCATGTTCTGTGAAAAGGGGTCTTAATGCATCTGCGAAAAATATCGACCCAGGTCAGCCTGCGCAGTCCTCGCAGGTTGATCTGGGTCGAAACTTTTCGCTGTTGATCAATTTTCTGTATGTCAAATGACAACTCTACATCATGACTAAAAACTTAAAAAAAGTGGCTGTTATGGATCCAGAATTGTGTGATGGCTTGATTGGTACAATGCATCACGGAGATGCACTAAGCCCCATTTTGCCAGAGCGTGGCTCGCACATATTTTGTCGTCTGCTCTTGCATTCAGTTTGGTCGAGTTCAAAATTTTGTTGTCTGGTTAAAGAGTTGAAGAAATCTGTCTGCCTGTCTGTCTGTCTGTCTGTCTGTCTGTCCCTACTAATGTACTCCTCCTCACCCATATGTCTGCTTACTCTCTCTCTCTGTGTCTCTCTGTCTGTCTGTCTCTCTCTCTCTCTTCCGTCCCATTCTGTATGTCATTTCGGTGCCGTTTCCACTTTCATCACGTCATGTTCAGTGACAGAATTTAATTGTCTGTGTCTGTTCATTATAAAGAAAAGGCGTATAGATCTAATTCGATTTCATATCAGTCATTGTCTCAAGGCCGGTCATGATCATGAACATTTCTGTTGGTTTGCACAGTTAATTTACTTTTCTCTCTTCCTGTCTCTGTCAATCTGTCTGTCTGTCTCACCCTAAGCCGGGTCAATACTTATTACCGCCAGCCCGATAGAGTATCTCTATTGAATACTAATCTGTATCTTTAGTGAAAAAGAGGGCCCTAAAGCGCTCACCTGAGTAAAGTCATCTACAGTTGATAAAGCTGAAGATAGATCCTGGTTTTAATGATCTAAAACACATGAGTGTAAGTGACCTACTTTTGGACATGACATGACCAAATTTCGAACTTGTCCAAGATATCATCAAAACAAACATTCTGACCCAGTTTCATGAGTATCAGGGTGAAATGTGGCCTCTAATGTGCACACAAGGTTTATCTAAGATTTGGACCAGTGACCTACTTTTTGACCCAGTGTAACCAAATTTCGAACTAGTCTTCGATATTACCAATACAAACATTCTGACCAAGTTTCATGAATATCAGGTTGAAATTGTGGCCTCTAGAGTGTACACAAGGCTTTTCTTAGATTTGGGTCAGTAACCTACTCGTTGACTCGACATGACTCAATTTCAGTCATGTCCAAGATACCATCAAAACAAACATTCTGACCAAGTTTCATAATTGACTGGCTGCAAATGTGGCCTCTAGGGTGCAAGTAGGTTATTTTCTGAGCCCAGTGACCTACTTTCCGACCCGACATAAATCAATTTCAAACTTGTCTGAGATATCATCAAGATAAATAATCTGACCCATTTTCGTTATCAGGCAAAAAAAGTAGCCTCTAGAGTGCACACAAGGTTTTTGTAAGATTTGGTTCAGTGACCTACTTTTTGACCTGACATAACCAAATTTGGAAGATTTTATCAAGATAAACATTCTGACCAAATTTCATGACAATCTGACTGAATGTGGCCTCCAGAGTGCACATAAGGTAAATGTTGACGATCCGGACGACGCACGACGGACAGCACGATCACAAAAGCTCACCTTGAGCACTTCGTGCTCAGGTGAGCTAAAAAATGAACGAATCTCGCGAGACAGCGCGATATTATTAGGTCAGACACGGTGCCCTCAACCTAGACACAGCATATTCTTACCCATGATGACAATATCAAATGAGAAATTGTCTGAATATACTTATTAGACACTACATCGCTATGAGAAATACATCCAGTAGTAAAGATAGTTGTAAATGCTTGTATGTCGTATACATAGGAGCCATGTTCTGTGAAAAGGGGGCTTAATACATCTGCGAAAAGTATCGACTCAGGTCAGCCTGCGCAGTCTGCGCAGGCTGACCTGAGCCGAAACTTTTCGCTATTTGGCAATTTTCTGTATGTCAAAGGACCACACTACCTCGTGATTCAGTCGGTGGTTAGATACAATGGACTTTATGGATCCATGATCATGTAATGACTTTCTTGGTATCATGCAGCACGGGGATACATTAAGCCGCCTTTTGCCAGAGCATGGCTCATATAGACTCTACGTTAACGTTGATTTTCTTTTACGCGTGGTTCGGTAAGTCTAAACGTGCCTTTAACTTGAAGAACACAGATGAAAATAAGAAGTACTGTTACTTTAAAGCCGGTGCTCCATAAATACCAAGTTGACACTGCTTTTCGTTTCAGGTTACTTTTTGATATAAAAAATCCACCGATATTGTTCAATACTTTATAGAATATCGTGTACGAAATAGAGGAAAATTGTCTGTTTCGGTGTATGATCGCAATTTCTTTCATCAAGTGAAAAGGCTATATTTTCACGCGTGGTGAAGCCACAAGTGAAAATATGGCCTTTGCTTTTCACGAGATGAAAGAAATTTTGATCATACACTGAAACAAACAATTATCCTATTTCTTTTATGCTCTTCACTTCAATCTTTCTTTTCACGTCTAATTTTTGCTCACCGTGAAACATATGTGTGTTTTGCAAGCAAACTAGGCCTATTCAACCTAGTCGAATATGGACTAGCTGTAATAATGACGTCATGAGTGATTTTCACCGCGTCATAAAACGTGTCCTTCACCCGCTAAAAATTATTCATGTTCTATAAATATCCATATCGTGTCAGAATTTATGTAAAAGTTATAACATTCACCGGTGTATTATACCATTTACCACCGAATTATATAGAGGATATTTGGGGTTTTGTTTTTGTTGGTGAACGATCGAAATTTATTTCATCGAGTGAACATCATCGATATTATTTTCACGAGTGGCGCAGCCACGAGTGCAAATATTACCGATGATGTTCACGAGATGATATAAATTTCGATCTTTCACCGAAAAAAACAAATATTATAATATTTTATGCTCCTAACACCTATTTTGTTGGGACTTTCATCAAAATCCAGTACAGCTGTTTTCGGTAATTCCCCGTGGCGTACCCTCTTCACATAACGCATTACAATATTTCGTAAAGCGCGAGAAATATAGCGTAAATTACGTCATATTTGCCTCCAATGGCAGGCGCTGATTATCTAGGTAACTAGTGCACGGGAACTACTGTTTCCACCTTCAATTGAAGAGTTAGAAAATATGAAATCAGTATTTTTCGTAACCATGAAATATCAAACCATAATCCAGCATTATTCCTCGATAAACTACCGAAAAGCATAAAATAAAAGGATATAATTCACTATTGGATTCCTAACTACTGAAAAGGGCAAAAGAAAACATCTAGATCTATATACATGTACTTACAAAAAGAACCAGCAATATAGGCCCAATCATAACAAAGTCATAGACGTAAATGTCATCAACATTCAGTAACCAGCATCTGAAACGGAAGAACAACGGCGTGAACCATGATTTGGCAAAATGGATTTAACCCTTTGCCAAACGACAAATTCTGGACTCTTCAAAACTGAAAGCATCTGCAGACGACAAATTTGAAACTGATTCTTGATGCAAACCTACTCTTTTAGCCATTTCTGTGTCAAACGCGAGTTCAAGTTGCTTAAAATTGAAAAAAAAAAAAACGTAGAATCTAGGTCAAAATCAGACCACACAGAACGTTCATTATTTTCTCCCCATTTTCCGCATTGTTTTCAAGGGAACTGTTTTCAGGGTGTAAAATCCCGCATTCAAAAAAAGGAAATAAAAAAAAATGGGAGTCGTAGTCTCGTTTAACGTATCTCCGTAATGCATAGTGCGAAGCAAGACATCACATAACTATGGATCCATAAAATTCATTTTGTCTAACAATCGGCTGAACCATGAGGTAAAATTGTCCTTAACCCTTTCCCAAACGACAAATTTTGGACTGGTCCAAATTGAAAGAGTTTGCAGACGATAATTTCAAATTTGATGAAAATGGCAGAAAGTTCTCAAAAAGGGTAGAAAACACTGTGGGAAAAGGAGAAATTGCTCGTTACGAGCAATTTCTCCTTTTCCCACAGTGTTTTCAAAAGACTTGTACTGCAGACACGTGAAAACCAGGGCTTGTTTGGGAAAGCGTTAAACATGCAGAAAATTGACCAATAGCAAAAAGTTTTGTCCCATGTCAGCCTGCGCGGACTGCGCAGGCTGACATGGGTCAATACTTTTTGCAGATGCAAATTCAACCCCCTTTTCGCAGACCGCGATCATTTATTACATATTGCCCAGGCCCCCACAGCTCGGGTTCCGCCCTAAGGCTTAACTATTAATCCAAGGGTTGCTACTTCGAAACCCAGCTCTGCAATAACCTCTCTTTTGATCGATCAATCACACTGGGTCATCGAGGCCGGACTTATTCCTCTCCCATCCCCATTAGCCTTCTTTTCGACTTCGTTAGAATGGGAAAGCAGCCAATAGCGTATAGTGAGTGTTGTACATTGTAGTTTTTAGGACCTAGCCTGATCACAGCTGTGTTACCAAGTTTTATTTCTGACTTGCTCTCTTGGGTTTTAGTCTAAAAGTTCGCAAAACATTTGAAAAAAAAAAAAAAAGATACATGAGTCATGCTCTGGCAAAAGGGGGCTTAATGCAACTCCGTGATGCATGGTACCAGTTAAGCCATCACATAATTATGGATCCATTTATAGCCACTTTTTTAAAGAAACGACTCAATCATGAAATAGACTGGTTCTTGGACATACAGAAAGCTGACCAATAGCGAAAAGTTTCGGCCCAGGTCAGCCTGCGCAGTCCGCGCAGGCTGACCTGGGTCGATACTTTTCGCAGATGCAATAAGCCCCCTTTTCACAGAGCATGACACATATGTAGAGTATTAAGAGACAACACTGGGCTATTTTTAACCACATCTTCATCAGTCACAAAGACCTACAGTTTCTAGACTGTCCGTAAAGCCAGCCAACCGCATTCTGAGCGCTTTAAGGTGACAAGCAATTGCTACAACTGTCTTGCGGTCTTCGCAAACCAGAAGCGTCCTTCCGAAACTCCTAAGCACAGCGGCTGGAGCCAAGTTATTAATTCATTTTTCTGGTTTTTAACCTGAAAAGGGCTTAAACAAATGACCTTTTGAGATTCTGTCTTTGACGTGAGCATAGCCAACGAAAGTAGGAAGTGTGGTTGGAATTACATATAGTCTTGGCGTAGTAAAACTTGATATCATTACTTTGAAATGTTTATCTCTTAGATCGCTGAATAAACCCAACAGACATTTTCAGCCTTGAAATAAGACCAAAAAACTGCAATTTAACCGTTGATTATATCTATGGTGTTTCAGCAAAGCGGGCAGTGTAGATCAAAGATCAGACTGCACGTTCTGTGCAGTCTGATCTTGATCTACATTGGCCGCAGTGGCAACTGTAGTTTTGAAAGACGAGGGTTAAACCATTGTCGGGTATTCTCAGTTTATTGTATGACGACGTTGGCAAAACAGTCACGTTTTATAAGATAATAAAACTTACTGATCGTTTGCAAATTTTAACCGAATTATAATCCAGATAACCACGTTAACAGCAGGCAAACCTATAAAGGAGAAAAACGAAAATTCATGGTTAAATACCCACTATTCTGTTTCAAACTATAAAACCTATAGACTTAGACTATTGAATAAAAACACTGACTAGAAATTTAATGTGGGCTGACATTATTTCGTTTCTCTCTGGAAGGCTAAAAAACATTGTGAGAACAGGAGAAAATGCCGGTTTCTAGCATTTTCGCCTATTCCCACGATGTTTCAAAAAACTCCGTTCTCAAGTTTCTAAAATTACGAGACCGTTTCAGTCAAGTCAAGTCAAGTCAACTTTATTTGGCATTCGGCAAACAAATGTGCCATTGGCCATTTACAAGAAAATATGGATATATGGCAATGACAAAACATACATGTATGTAGTGTACATATAGATACATATCATAATAAACACAATCTGGTGAATGATAAGTTATTCAGAATTGATGGTAAAGAATTAAATTTATCTATAATAGACTATAAAGAAAACTGTGAACTAAGATCGTCTGTTTAGACAGTCATACGAAGGAAGGGTAACTTGGTAAACACGTCGGCAAACATGATTGTTCCTACCTTGAACCAGATTTTTTTGACAGCATTTTTAAGTCTTAGAGACAGAAGTTGCCTAAGGGACTGTTTTAAAAAATCGAGCAGACTAATAGAAAACTGGTAGACGGTGGTTGCTTTGAATTAAAAAAAAAAATACATTTTTGCTAGTCGACAATATTTTAACCCTGTTCATTTTGGTAGTCTTCACAGAATGAGAAATAAAATACGATTAAATTCATATGATTTTTCCATGACAGGGCAGACAACAATGTGGGAAAAAAAGAAAATACTACTCAACAGCATTTGAGAGCATTTGCTTGCGACAAATTAAATGCGAATTAAAGAATGGAATTTGTACTAAAGTGGGTTTAACACATTGTGGGAAAATGAGAAAATGCAGGGCATGGCTCACGTGTATGTAAACAAACTAGAGATTGTTTGGTCATATGTCAAACCGGAAAGAGAATTACATAAAATTTCAACCACTCACCCCATCCAATAGCAACCAGGTACCGTAACTTGATCTTGTCCGCTGAATACGTCCACACAATGATGATATGAAGGTAGAGCCCTTCCACAAACATCCAGAAGAAATTGGTTGAGTGGCTAAATCTGTACAGGCTGATCAGGGTTTTACACAGCCACTGAATTAGAAAAATGAAAAGGGAAAATGGAAAAAAATAAAAAATCAGTTGTAAAGTCTCGGTCGATCGGTCCGTCAATTGATCAATCGATCAATCAATCAATCAATTAATCAATCAATGCCATTTTCACAAAGTTCAATTCTAGCAACATGGATTATAGCTTTGGGAAAAAAAAAAAAAAAAATACTGCTCTAGTTTACAATGTAATTTGGCTTGCAAGAAATGCTACAAAAACTTTCTTATTTGACACATGTCTGAAAATACAACGTCATAAGAGTTTTTGTTTGACGTCATAGGTCAGGGGACTATATTCTTACGCCTTACTTCCAAAATATAAATTCTAACTTTTGAACGCAGACATGAAAAATTACACTCCCTTCAGAGAATTGAGTCGGTAGCACATACGGTAGCGTGTTTCGAATATTCTTAGGATGGTGTCATGCGATTTTAAGAGTAAATCTGGCAATCGAAGGCATTTAAGTTAAAAGTTTAGGAAATCCGTCAAAGATAAAAGGTTATCAAGCTCGTAAAATTCTTGCTATTTAAATGAAACGTTTCCTTCATTTCATATGATTTCATATAAAAGGTCGAATTATGGCAGGTCCTGCGCATCATTTTTTCACTTGTTACTTTTTAAGTAATTACCAACTCTTGAAAATATCAAATTCAGATCCGTCCAAAAGCAAAAATGTACATGGTAATTGTGTCCAAGAACGCAGAGATGAGTGTCATTATATACTAAATGGGAAAAAAAAAAACGCAGAGTGAACATTTTATGCGATAACTACTGAACCACTGAACCACAGACTTTCTTAAAAATATTGGGGGGGTACCATTTGAAATTGTCTGAATAAATCTACAAATACATGTACTGTTCATATTGTTATGAAACTTTGGCCATTTGTCGATAAATGTTAATTGTTATATCTAGCAATAAACCAAATATTGAACTAAACACTTTCATTTTAGCGCATAAAACGTTTAGCCTGTTTATTTTTCCGTTTTATATAAAATTCATATGAAATAAAAGACTCCTGTCCCATCTTTCCCGCATCAGTTGCAGGCAGACAATTTTGAAAACGTCATAATGAAATATAAATAATCGATATGATAAAAGGTTATGTAATAAATACAAGCCAAAACTTTGTGACAAAAGGAGAAATTGCTCGTTACGAGCAATTTCTCCATTTGTCACAATGATTTCAGAAGTGTTCTTCAGAAAGGCCGAAAAATTGTTCTTCTGGTTGTAACTACAAATGAGCCATGTTCTGATAAAAGGGGGCTTAATGCATCTCCGTGATGCATGATACTTAGAAAGACATCATATAATTATAGGTCCATAAAAGCCATGTTGCCTAAAAAACTGAGTGGATCATGAGGTAGAATGGTCTTTGGACTTGCAGATAATCGACCAATAACAAAAAGTTTCGACCCAGGTCAACCTGCGCGGACTGCGCAGGCTGACCTGGATCGATACTTTTTGCAGATGCATCATTCTCGCAGATGCATTAAGACCCCTTTTGTTTTTCACAGCGCATGACTCATATGAAAAGCAATTCAACATTGCTCTCTTTATCAGCCAGTTTCCAGGCTGCTTCTTCATAAAACATAAATTTCTTCAGCGCTTGGCATCTTCGTGTTATCCGAAGCCGTATCAGAAGATGGTGTGCCAAATCATATCACATCATTAAAGGCGTAATTCTTTCTATCATTAATATTCATTGAGTTCTACTTAATCTAAAGTGACCATCAATTTCTCTTGAAAGCACTCCACACTCAATTTTGCCTCCTAATGGGGAACAAAATGGCTGCCAGCGCTGGAACAAAAATTTACATACAATAATGAACGAATCAAACGCGCCATGCTAGGTTAGGCTAACGACTTGCCTTTAGGCATCTTGAGTTAGCGCTTTTGTCTTTTAAGATCTCTTATTGTATTTTTTCTTCGAGAAATTGGCTCTTCGTACGCCAAAGTGGATTTGTTTGTACTCGTATATATAAAAAGTAGGGAAGGTACTTTCTAACTGAAATTGGGTCAGACATACAATTCTTAGCTTTTCTTTACGATGAGGCGATCTTTTGACACTTTACCAACTATCAGACTTATTTTCTGACTTAGGTTGAATTTGTTATTCCAGACGCACTTCACTAACATTAACAGACTCATGTAACATTCTAAAGTCCTGTGTTGACACAATGTTTAAGACTTAACTCAGCGAAATAATGGACTTAAGTCTGTTAATTGACACAAATCCATTTATTTTGCTTAGTTGAGCCTGAAAAGTAGTGTCAACTCAGGATTTGAGAACGTTACTACAGTCTGTTAATGTTACTTAAATACGCCTCAAATAACAAAATCAGCTCCCATTTTCCAAAATGATTGCCACCCCCAACGATTAACTTTTTCAGGCGAGAGGTAAAGGCTTTTAATTTGTTAATCAAACCATTTGAGTCACATTTCATCTGTCCTCTGCAAACGCAGAACTGTACCTTTTAAAAAAATATTTTAGCGCCAAATATAATTAAGCCATGCTCTGTTTAAAAAAAAAAGGGGGGGGGGGCGGGAGGGCTTAACGCATCTGCAAAAAAAGTATCGATTCATGTCAGCCTGCGCAGTCCGCGCAGGCTGACATGAGTCGATTCTTTTTTGCTACCGGTCAGTTTTCTGCTTCTAAAAGGACCAGTCTACCTCATGATTCAGTCGGTTGTTAGACAAAACGGATTATTTGGATCCGTAATTATGCAATGACTCGCTTGGTATAATGCAATACGGAAGTGCATTAAGCCGCCTTTTGCCTGGCTCACACACATATATATATATATATTCTCGACCACTTTCGAAGGCTGAAAATACAAGTCACTAACACTCAGAAAGATTTTTGTCTATTAAGCTTGAATAAAGAAGCGGACGGTATAGATCCAAGATCATGGAGATGCATTAAGCCCCTTTTGCCAGAGCATGGCTCGTATGGATTTTTTCCCCATACATTTTTTAAAAGCCGTCTTGCTCGGGGTCGTAAAGACAAGATTTCTTTTTTTTTTGCAAAACGTGAATGGACATCAAAACCATACTGCACAAAACATGCAGAGCAAAACAAAGGTGGGAAGACAAAAAATATATATATAAGGAAAAAACAGAACTCACAAGTAGATAGAGTTGGAATCTCAATACTGAGTGGAAAACAAAAGGTCATAGGATTAATTTCTCCTAGTATGCAACTTCTCCATTAGTTTTACCTTTATACGACATCTTCTAGGTAGGATAGCGTTTGGATATAACGCTGAAAATGACTTGACCAAACGTAATCAGCGTTCGTATTCACCAACCATTCTTAAGAACGTTCTTTGTCTTGTTCTCCAGAATTTTCTACATCTGAAAGTAACACAACTCCTGATTGGCTAAACCATTTGGTTTAGCCAATCAGGAGCTGTGTTACTTTCAAATGGCCTCTCTTTTCCGACCAGTTTAGAGGACATTCATAGTCTAATTCTAATGTAACACAATTTATGATTGGCCAAACTGTTTGGCTTAGCCAATCAAAAACGTATCACTTTGAAATTTAAGAAAATTGTGAATATAACGTAGGTTAGGGTACCCCGCAGGATACTGTATTAATTAATCAATCACTCCAATACATGTATATCATCTAAATGAGCAATGCTCTAGCAAAAGGGGGTTTAATGCATCTCCGTGATGTATTATACCAAATAAGTCATTACATAAATAGAGGATCTTACATGAGTGTGTATGTATTATCATTTTTATCAAACAAGTTGACTAAAGTTATATGAGGCGAGCCTAGGCGAGCCTTGGCGAGCGTCAAATACATTTGAGTCAACGAGTCTGATAAAAATGATGATACATAAACACGAAAGTGAGATTCTATTTATCACATAAAACGAGTGACAGTCAAATAAGTTTTCCTGCATCATCACCTTCAGCCTTAATACCGTTCACGGGTCCATGTTTACTGTTGTTGTTCGGTTTTAAACGTGTACATACACAAGTAGACAGCTCTTTGACATTTATACCGAAAATAGAATGAAACTGTTTCTAGAGGGGATAATTCCACCTATTTCCCCAATATTGTTGATTTTGAAAAGCTTCAACTGCATTTTTTTGTTTTTATTACACATGAAAATAAAAAAACTTCCCACGCTTATACGCCTTAGCAACAATGACGTCATTTTTCCGCGAAACGGCGTAGTAGTTTAAATTCCGGCACGTACTGTGGCTGGTTTCTCCGGATTAACGCGGTGGTGACTAAAAACTGATCAGAACCGGGACCCAAAAAACGATAATACACTAGTGTATTATCGAAAATAAGTCATGGGTTTAATACACTGCTGGAGGAGGTTTTATGTGATAATTAAGGATCCATAAAATTAACATCGGCCTACAATCGGCTGAATCCTGGTAGACTGGTCCTTTGACTTGCAGAAATTTAACCTATAGCAAAAAATTTCGACCGAGGTCAGCCTGCGCGGACTGCGCAGACTGACCTGGGTCGATACTTTTTGCAGATGTATTTTGCAGATGTACTGGCCCCTCTTCACAGAGCATGACTAAAGTAATGATCTCATGACAAGATTTCCTGGCTAAACCAATCAAATCCTAGTCTGAGAATCTAAAATTTAGGTAATATTTAGAGCTAAGTACTGTTTAATTCAATGGAAATTCTTTATTGAGGTTTTCCAATAATGCCGTACATTTCTATAGGAACTAGATTTCTTATCATGACTTAAATAAAAAGCAAATCAAAGACAGCAAATTAATTTCATTTGAGCCATGCTCTGGCAAAAGGGGGCTTAATGCATCTCCGTGATACATGATACCGATTATATTATATAATCAGGGACCCATAAAATCAATTATGTCTAACAACCGACTCGTCCTTTGAAAAACAGGAAATGTACCTATGTCGAAAAGTTTCAGCCCAGGTCAGCCTGCGCAGACTGCGCAGGCTGACCTGGGTCGATACTTTTCGCAGATACATTAAGCCCGCTTTTCACAGAGCATGGCTCATTTGTATTTTTACTGAAATAAAAAACATTTTCTTCTTTCTTTTCGTATTTACTTTATTAGTTAGCAAAATTTGAGAAAATTCAGTATGACAGTCAATTAGATGAATATGAAATGAATCTATCATTTCGAGGTTTTGAGGAAATTGATTCTGACAAACTTTAGTGTGCTAAAGTGTCGACTATATTAGAGTGCGTAGTTCAAATAACTTATGCTTTATATCAGACTTGTTTTGATTTTTTTATCAGACGGTTTGGATCAAGTTTAGGCAGCACGTTCTATGGAGTCTGATCTTGGTCCGCAAAGGCACTCTGATCTTGAAATAACATAGTTTAATACTTTATGGAATATTTTCGTCAATATAGAACTGAATTTTTTTAATCTGTATTATTTTTGCGATTTGTGCAGACCCATTAATTTCGTCTGAGGACTGGGTTAATTCTTTACCACACAATCCCGAGTTTTAACAACCCTGAGAGAGAAAGCTTTTGAAAACATCGTGGAAAAAGGAGAAAATGCTGGTAACCAGCATTTTCTCCTTTTTCCACAATGTTTTCTACCCTTTCAAAGACAGAAATCTTCATTTTAGCTTCATTTGATTTGTAGTCTTCAAATGCTTTCAGTTTGAACAACTCAAAAATTTTACATTGTTTTTGTAACCTAAGCAGAGACAAATCAGGGACGTCACTAGCCCTTCTGTCCATGTGGATTCCCAGATGTCCTATAGTGCGGATCAGGCTTTCATACCCCCCCCCCCCCCCCCGGAAACTTTTTTCTGAAAAGAAGAATAGTGCAATCTGATGAATTCATGACATTCTAGGATCGGAATTCAGTTACCCTTTTTAAAAACACTCTTATAGTCTTATTCTCAAGAGTTTTTACTAAATTTAAAAGTAACACAACTCCTAATTGGCTAAACCAATTGGTTTAGCCAATCAGAAATTGCGTTAGTTTCAAAATTCATAATTAGACCAAGAATGTTCTCAAGAACGGTTAGTGAATACGGACCGTTCTTGTGTTCATTATCTAGTCATGAAAATCTTTCGCGTAGGGAAGCATGAGGCAAAAAATAAACTATTCACTCGCCAGATATATTTTTATCAGGTTGATGTGGATTTTAGCCGCAAAATCGCTCGAAGGAACAGCTGCGTGACTGAATGTCGACTATATCCGTTCTACTACATAGTTCAAACGCCTTATTGGCATTGACGGCAAAAGTAATTGCCTCCGAAAGCAACTTAAATTTTTGACTATTCGCATCCGGGTACAGAGACGATCGCAAAAAAATGGGAGAAATCTCCGAACAGATTATTGGGCGCACGTTAAAATTCTCACATTTTCACAAATTGACGAGAAAACTAGAATTTGAACATAAACTTTGCTTGCGTATCCAATAATCCTTCGTTTCAAATACAAATATTTTCTATTTAAATGCTAAACACAAGAAAAAAAAAAAGTTTAATTCATCTGTTACTCGGGATGTTTACGTTTCCCAAAACGGACACAAAATGGCTACCGTACACGATAAATTTCGTTTTTCTTTTAAAATTTACATGTTATAAACGACTTCTAAAAGCGCTCTAGGTAATGAAACGTTCAATAATTTATCCTTGGTCATATGTGTCACTAAAAGTTAATTGCATTTTGCTAAAATACAGATTAAACCGAAGAAGAAGAAAGTCAGTTCAGGGGTGTAGCTTTTCTCCAAGACAATTCACGATGGACTTAAGACGGTGCGGGGCACAATATATTATAATACAAATATGAAGAGAAGCATCGCAAAAGTCTCATTATAGAGACTCCAACAGAATTTGCGATGGATGTCCAAATTTTTATTTAATTGTCCATTGACTGTTTCTTCCCGGACCATCAAGGTTACAAGCGACATGAATGGACAGCTTAGATCAATAATAAACTGCGAATATTGTACAATCTGAAATATTCTTTGCTTCTCGATATTATCTCCTACACTGCCAATGGTGACTTATCACTTATCCTGCTAAATAAGTTAAATAAAACTTTCAAGCCGATAGTAAAAACCCGAAAAATGTTATTTCAAAACTTAATTTTTGGGAGAAAAATATCTCCTTATCGGACAGTGTAGATCCAAGATCAGACTGCACGTTCTGTGCATTCTGATCTTGATCTATACTGTCCGCAAAGTGTCAGTGAGTCGGTCCTAGCAGCTTAAGGGTTAAACGGCTTTTTGGAATACCGTAGATTAACTCTTGACCAAACCACAAAATTTCGACCAGTCCAATTCTATAGCATTTTCAGTTGACAAATCAAATATGGCTGAAGCGGAGGAAAATGTTTTTGTTTCGAAAGGATGGAAAACGTAGTGGAAAAAGGAAAAAAATGCTGGTTACCAGCATTTTCTTCTTTTTCCACGATGTTTTCAAAGGTCCTATATACCCTGTTCGTAAATAAACGAGATGGTTTGGCTATGTGATAATAACGAGTTCTAGGCATCAATCTAGAAATAATGTTTGGCACAATCCAGAACAAAAGTACACGAAAAGGCTATTCCACGTTATGTCCTGGATAAGCCACTTTCTTTTCTTGTCCAAAACATGACAAAGTTGGACAATACCGGATATTAGTTGACCCCAGAAAGTTTCATTATGCTTTGTCAATTACGTGATAACATGTTCAATAATGAACTTGGGCAAATAGTGAAATATTGATTTCTTCAGTATGTTTAGCGCCGTTTTTTCGACACTATTTCAGTTACATCACGGCGTTAAGTTTACCTATACAAGTGTTCCTTGAATTTCTTTTACGAATACTTTACAAAACACGCTTTCCAAGGTACTTGTTAACCCTTAGGCTGCTAGTCGCGACCAACGGACCTTTTGCGGACAGTGTAGATCAAGATCAGACTGCACAGAACGTGCAGTCTGATCATTTAAATAGAAAATATTTGTATTTGAAACGAAGGATTATTGGATACGCAAGCAAAGTTTATGTTCAAATTCTAGTTTGCTCGTGCAGTCGTGCAGAACGTGCAGTCTGATCTTGTATCTACACTGTCCGATAAGGAGATATTTCCCAAACCTTCATAACTTTGAAATACCAACATAATGGTTTTTACCATCAGCTTGAAAGTTTCGTCTAAATTATTCAGCAGGATAAGGGTTAAATTTCCTTCATCTAAAGTACACGTTTTAGAATGGAACCCCGACGTCAGTTCAAGGTTCCAGACATACACTGGATCTCAGTGATAGAGCAACACTCTCGAAATAGGGTGTTTCATACATCTCCGTGATGCATTATACCAAGAAAACTTACCGAGTCAAGAGTTGGGGAGGTCCTTTGACATGTAAAATATTGACCAATAGCAAGAAGATTCGATGCGTGGAATGCGCAGGCTGACCTGAATCGATACTTTTTGCAGATGCATTAAAAGTCCTTTTCACAGAGGATGGCTCGCTCAATTTTTTTTTTTTTTTAAATGAATCTCGTCAAGTATACTGGTATTAATGGAGCCTTTGAAGAGTATTTAATTTACGTCTTTTTTCTGTATAACTTTAATGTCTATTTTCCACCTTAAAAGCCAGCGACTGATTGTTTTATTTTTTAATCAAATAACTGTATCTTACGAATTTTAAGGCATGTTGATATGTTGAAACATATATGTGCATTTGTGAGCTGAAACTTACGCGAATGACCCCAACTCACTCCTTGACCTGGTGTACGTGCGGGACGAATAATACCTCTACAGAACACTACACACAACACGTTTGATTTCACCCCCAATAATGAATAAAATCTAAACTTTGCCACGATCATCTATTTTGAAAATTATGTTGAGAGGGGAATGGACTTGAGCCATGTTTTGAACAAAAAGCGTAGGAACACAGTGTTTTTTACCTATGACGTCACATTGTGCCTATTACAAAGTTGACTAGTAATTTCTATATGGCACTGATAACAAGGGAAGTAATACTGTGCCAAATTTCTAGGACTTGGTCGACACACAAATATGCTTAAATCCTCCCAGTGCCATAGGCGAGAGTAGGGGCTTTTGCAAACAGAATAGATCAAGATCAGACAGACATTCTCTTCATTCTGATCTTGGATCTATACAGAAGGCTTTGTTAGTCAAGCCTATAAACTAAGAATCTGAATTACAGGTGAATGGTTTTTTCAGCCATCGAGACCGTTTGAATACAAATATCTGATGCAGAAAGAGTTAATCAAAACGATAAATATTTAAATATATATTTTTCATTTCCTATGTTTATATATTTTCTTTATGTCATACATTATGACTTTTCTTCGTAGAAATTAGTATAGCAGTAGAACAGATTACATTTTTGACGAAAATGAGAAAAACCTCAAACATACAAGACAGTTGATAAATTCTGTTAAAACAAAGACTCATATATTGTAATTTCTGGTTTTTTTTTTCAACCCTTTTACCAGATGCCAAAAATAAAGCATTTGCAGGCAACAAATCAAACGTGACTCAAATTATGAGATATGTCTGTGAAAGGGTACAAAATATTGACGGAAAAGGAGAAAATCATTTTATTTTTTCTTTTTCCCTAAATGTTTGCAAAAGCTATGTCTTCTAGGTTCGTTTAAACTCGGAAGGGTTGAAGAAGTATCTCACAAAACATTGGACGATGCAGACAAGATCAGGCTGCACATTCTGGTCAGTCAGATCTTAATCTACATTCTCTGCCAAAGCGTACAAGAAGTTATCGACCTCTCAAGAGCTGTAAGATTTTATTGTAAATTTTTCCCACTTACCGACATTGACGGGCTCTGCATGTAGATAAGTGAATGTCGCATGACAATCCAGATGATATTGCTCAGAATGAAAGTCACGATCAGATGACAGTGGATTAGGTTTCTAAGGCAACGAAGGCTTCTGTAGAACAGTATAGCACAACATTATTATCATTGAAAATATAATATTAGTCATGCTCTGTGAAAAGGGGGCTTCATCCATCTGCGAAAAATATCGACCCACGTCAGCTATGACGTGGTTGACCTGGGCCGAAACTTTTCGCAACTAGTCAATTTTCTGTATGTCAAAGGACCAGTCTACCTTATGATACAGTCGGTTGTCAGACATACTGTATTTTATGGATCCCTAATTATGTGATGACTTGCTCGGTATCATGCATCACGGAGGTGCATGAAGCCCCCTTTTGCCAGAGCATGGCTCATACATAATGTGTGAAAAGTTTACAAGTGCAGTCCAAATTGTATTTAGGATGCACCAAGAGGATACTTAAGATTTGACTGCATAAGACAGCTGCTTACTTAGTACAGGTAGAGACAGTCCAAAAAGAACGTTTATAGTTTTAAGTCCAAAAAGACCGTATACAATTTTAAAAGTCCCACAAAAAGGAATCACGAGGACTGTGGGCCGGCTATAAAAAACGACAGTGCTTTGCCTCTGGATATTTCATTTCAGTGTACAAACCAAAGCCAACGGATTTATCTATGCCGTCAGAAACATCAGTAGAGAAGTTCGGAAGATAAGTGTAGACACTTGGGCAAATGTGATCAACAGTTTCAAAGAGCGAGTGCGCGAAGGAACGCTTCAAAAGGGCGGACATCTTGAAAACATCATGCGTTATTGGATTCTCGTCATCACAGTGTAGGACCGGAAGTGTACAGTGTTAGTGATTGTATGTGACTTGGAATTCTGTACTGTGACGGTTTGTGATTAGGGCGTTAAAAATATGTACACACTGTAAGTCAAGCTGGTGCCTTTTCATTTATTTTGATGGTTATTATAAAATATTCATATCCAGTTATTTATTTGTAATGTATAAACCATATTAGGAACACATAATTATGTGCGTTAAGAACCTTCCATAGAGCAATGGGGATGCCTTGATCATTTGACGACGCTAATAATACAGATGATTTTGTCCCAAAATGATACCGTTTTCACTCTATTACTCGGCGTTAAAAACCTTTTTCTCAACGGAAAATGTATGACAGTTTCTTTATTCATACATTTGTGAAAACATGTCAAGGTTTGGTAACAGAGTCGGCTACAACCTTCCTTGTCCTTCGTTTATAATGGCACATTGAGAAAATAAAATTGTACAGTCACGTGTAAGCGGTTGTACAGTCATCTGAGATCTCTTCTTAATAGAGTAAAACCACAATACTAGTTAGTCAAATCATCTCGAGGAGCACATGGTGAGGTGAATTGGTCTCCACGACAAATGACTTATGTAAAAGTGTACTTGTGCACTCAAAGTCTTGAAATCGGGATTTCTATTACTGACAGAATAGCCGAAAGATTATGATCCTATATAGACCGTCCTTAGATCTACACGGACGGGACAGCTGATTTGAATAAGATAATGAAAAGGGTATTTTACTTTTTTCCCCTAAATTTTGAAAGTATTTTTGGAAAAGGAGCAGTTGCTTGCAACAAGCAATTGCTACTCTTTCAGCAATGCTTGCATAGTGTTTAAAAAATCAACGATGGTTGTCTTTCCTGTTAATAACTGTCCTTTATGTTAATTGTAATAGTTCTTGGGAGGTCAAAATTCACGTGTACGCTTAAAGTCAAAACTTACCGGAAGTATAAAAATATGAAGAGCGCTATGGCCAGCGTAAGTGTAGACACAGTAAATCCGACATTGTAGATAATTCGGATAGCGGTGCCATGTTCGGTCTCGGGCTTGATCTTGATGTCTTCGCTGCCCAAACAAAAGTCATAAACGGCTTTATCCGCCCACGTGCCGTTCTCGTGACAAAATTTTGTGGCATTATCTGTAAAGAAAACTATAGGTATTAACGTTTTATAAAATAAAAATGAGTTAGTCAACTGCTCGATTTGACTTCTGTACTTTTACAACCAGTATTAGATAGAACCTGCTTTGACCTCTATGTATCATTTCTTTTGACGGCTTTATTTTAACCCTTAGGCTGCTAAGCGAGACTCGATGATCTTTAGCGGACAGATTAAATCAAGATCAGACTGCACAGAACGTGCAATCTGATCCTTGATCTACATAGTCCGATACGGAGATATTTTTCCCTCCAAAAATAGCAATATTTTGGGTTTTACTATCGGCTCGAAAGATTCTTTTGACTAAATTAGGAGGATAAGTTTTAACCCTTTCCCAAACAAGCCCTGGTTTTCACGTGTCTGCAGTCTTTTGAAAACACTGTGGGAAAAGGAGAAATTGCTCGTAACAAGCAATTTCTCCTTTTCCCACAGTGTTTTCTACCCTTTTTGAGACCTTTCTTCCATTTTCATCAAATTTGAAGTTGTCGTCTGCAAACTCTTCCATTTTGGACCAGTCCAAAATTTGTCGTTTGGGAAAGGGTTAAGCAGTGTCTCTCTAGTTGTAGATTGAACTTAGGGCTATAATTTGAAGTTTCATGGTAGAGATATATTAGATATAGAATGGTTACCACCATTTTCTCCCTTTTCCACGACGTTTTCAAAAGCCTTCTTGGTCAGGGTCGCAAAAACTCGCGATAGTATAGTAAAGGATTAACCCTTTCCCAAACGACAAATTTTAGACTGGTCCAAATTGAAAGAGTTTGCAGACGACAATTCTAAATTTGATGAAAATGGCACAAAGGTCTCAAAAAGGGTAGAAACACTGTGGGACAAGGAGAAACTGCTCGTTACGAGCAATTTCTCCTTTTCCCACAGTGTTTTCAAAAGACTTGTACTGCATACACGTGAAAAGCAGGGCTTGTTTGGGAAAGGGTTAAACGACCTTTGTCGGTTACTCACTAGAATCTATTATACCTGTAAGATAGCCCGGACATGGTACAGATGCATATCAAAGAGAAAAAAAAAAGAATGTGGTAAAATGAGGAAGATGCCATATTATCAGCATTTCTCCTTTTCTCACAATGTTTTCAAGACCCTTGCACCAGGGTCGTTACTCACTTGAATCGTTTATCCCTGTAAGATAGCCCGGACACGGTACAGATGCAATGGTGCCAGCTAGGGTCCTTGGCCAACAGGATACCTCATCCCAGCTACTATTACAGTACAGCTTTCCGTCATCTGAAGATAAAGAGGTGAAAAATCTATATTTATAATATTATGGTGATTTTGTCTGTATTTTTGGAGGGTGTTTAACGCCGTTTTCAACATTATTTCAGTTATATCGCAGCAGCCAGTGCACTTATCCATGTGTTCCTGGAGTTTCTTTTACCAGTACTTTGTACAACAATTCTTCCCCGGGGGACTGCATGCTTCTCCATATCAACGTCGTCGAAGCAGTGATCATCAGTGAGAGAGAAATGAATCTTGTCGTAATGACTATCATCTGATCGGAAAGAAATTCGCCCAGCCGGGGATTCGAACCAGAGAATCCAACGCACAGGAGTATACATGTACAAAAGATATTGTTTAGTATAAAAATGCTCTTTTCTTTTTCCTTGGACTATATAACAATTCAAAATGTTGATTATCATATGAGGTTTTGTTGCTGTTGTTGCTGTTGTTGTTTTCAATATGTATAGAATCAGAACATCTATATAACCAATAATTTGATGAGAAAATAAACTTTTCGGCCAAACAGTCTTCTGTGTAATTCACATAAAGGTTCATTCTTTCTTTTCTAGTTTTAATTACACTATGAACAAAAGAAATGCAGCCGTTAACTTTGTAACGTATGAATAATACGTGAATAAATGCAAAGACATTGTGACAAATGTAGGAAATGCCTTTTATAAGCACCCTCTCTCCCTCTCGACCCCTGAAACACGGTCCTAGACTGTTTCTCATAGGCTTGAACTGACAGGCAAACGTATAGATCACAGAACAGACTGAACAATCTCTACTGTCTGATCTTGATCTTTCCTGTAAGATATGGAACCCTTGTTTTCGCCTTTGGCACCAATACCGCCAATAAAAAACCTTCAGCTCACAAGACAGGACATTATTTTTTTTTTCTAAACAATTAATGTTCTTTGAACACTGCCGACTTAAGAATAGAATTACAAAGACAGGCGACTAATCTTTCAAAAACCGAAACTCATGATGAATTTTCTTGAACCTTTACCACACAATACCGACTTTCGAAAAAGAAAGGCTTTTGAAAACATTGTGGGAAAAGGAGATCATGCTGGTAACCAGCATTTTCTCTCCTTTTCCCACAATGTTTTCTACTCTTTCCATAGCAAAGTCTAACATTTGGGCTATAATTAATTTGTCGTTTGCAAATGCTTTCACTTTGGACAAAGTCTAAATATCTTTCGATCGGTAAAGAGTTTTAACCCATATCCTAAATGAATAAATTGAAACTTTAAGCCGATAGTAAAAACCAGAATAATGTTATTTCGAACTTATTTTTGGAGAAAAACATCTCCTTATCGGTCAGTGTAGATCAAAGATCAGACTGCACGTTCTGTGCAGTCTGATCTTGATCTAAATTGACCGCAAAAGGTCAGTGAGTCGCGCTTAGCAGTCTAAGGGTTAAAGAGCCCGGATGTACCCCCAAGGTTGACAAGCCCTGTTATCTCATCTAGTTTCTCAGAAAGCATGTTTCTTGCAGTTAACAGCTCCATAGGGAATGTTCCCAAAACATCAACATATTATCAATATCTCCATCTCGGGAAATGTAAAAATTCTCGGCAAATTCTCGGCAAGACTTGGGCCGCTTTTCTATGGGTTTAGTTTTCCAATATATCAAGCGGTATCCGGCGATGTAACGATTCCCCGCGTAGGAATAAAGACAAGTAGTGCGCGTAGTGATTTGAAAATGAGACTATTAAAAGAATGCAAGTGAAATATTCGTATCCAGGGAGAAAGAATGGTGTCTGCTTCAATGTTCTCGATTTAATAATAACTTTGCATCGAAAATATCTATTTCCGAATCGTTTGCAGTTCCCGTGATAAAGTAGAGGTGCGATCTGATAGATTTAAAAAAAAAAAGGAGGGGGCGGTGCGGTTCAGAGTATATCTTTACCCGTTTCCGGTGCATCGTGATATTTCTTTGAGCTTTGCTTCGGCAACAGGCGGATTCACGAATCTCCGTACATCGTTATACCTAGACTGGTATCAGTCCGTTAAATAGAGCATTTTCATTTAAAAAAAAGAAAATTCATAAAATAAAACAGCAGAACAAATACACTCATATAATGTTCTCAAGGTCTGATTTAACGGACCTGTATTTCAGATAAAGAGCAAGTAACAACATATATTCCTGAGGGTTTACAATGGTTGTGTACCTTGTTTATTAGAATGACTCAAATGCAGGGCCTGAATGCCAGGCTACGTTATACCAAGCAAGTTGTCACATGATTACTGATACATAAAATCCATTTTGTATGACAACCGACTGAATCCTGAGGTAGACGGTCATTGAACATGCAAACAAACGTTTTTAAAAGCAAAAAGTTTCGACCTAGGTCAGCCTGCGCGGTCAGCGCTGGCTGACCTGGGTCAATACTTTTTTCGCAGATGCATTAAACCCCTTTTTCATAGAACAAGCACGGTATTGTTTGGTGAAGATTTTAACTTATGCTGATGAGCAACATTTTATCAGAATGTTTAAAAAGTCGTCTGCGGCAATTTCGTGGCAGGTTGAAAATATTTGAACAATCACGCTATAGAAAGAATATAGGTATACGATGTTAATTACACTTTCAAAAATAGATTAAAAAGCAATTTTCCTTCACTTAGAAAAAAAAAATCCTTCTTGTACCCTTTACCACACAGCCCCGACTTTTAACGACCCTGGGGAAGAAGGCTTTTGAAAAAAATGTGGGAAAAGGAGAAAATGCAGGTAACCAGCATTTTTTTCCTTTTCCCGCAATGTCCTCTACTCTATCATAGACAGATATCTTCATTTGAGCTACATAAAATCTGTCGTCTGCAAAAGCCTTCAATTTGGTATAGTCCAAAATTTTGTTATTAGGTAAAGAGTTAAGGACTTAATTACGGGCTTCATTTTTTTTTACCTTTCTATTGCAAGGCCTGTCCGCTGTATCAAGCCTTAGCCGTTTAAAAGTCGACACAATGTTTGACATGTCCAAATTGAAAACATTTGACCGAAAAGGCGGATGGTTTAGAACCAAGATTAGACTGCACTTTCTGTGCAGACCGATCTTGATAAACTTTCTCTGCTTTCGGCTATGGCACCGAAAGGCTTATCCCTTTACCAAACGAGAAAGTTTATACCCTCCCAGAATGGAGAGCACTGGCAGGCGACAATTCTGAAAGTGGTACATATAAACTGAGGCTTTTTCACGGGGTAGAAAACATTTGGTTACCAGCATATTCTCCTTTTCCGACAATATTTTCAGAAGGCCTCTTCACAAGGGATTGATTGGGAAAGGATTAAAAGAAGTCGATTATCACATCAGGGTCCGTATTCACCAACCATTCTTAAGAACATTCCTGGTCTTGTTCTTCAAAATTTTCCAAATTTGAAAGTAACACACCTTCTGATTGGCTAGACCATATGGTTTAGCCAATCAGAAGTTGTGTTACTTTCAAACTTGGAAAATCATGAAGAATAAGTCTAAGAATATTCTCAAGAATGGTTGGTGAATACGGACCCAGGTCTTTATTGGTATAAAAGTAGAATGTTGTTTATGAGCCATGCTCTGCCAAAAGGGGGCTAAATGCATCTCCATTTCTCTGGCATTTTAAATACGACAATACCAGGAAAAAGAATAGTATTGGTTGTATCAACACAAATCTCTTTGTCAACTTTCCCACCCACCCCCATCCCAAAGAAAAGGGAAAAGGGGGGGGGGGGGGTGTTCACATTCAATTCCTTGGTATTTTTCGGCGTCCACCATTATAAATATGCTTGACATGTGACGATTTTTATTTATTCTTCCAAATGCTTGACATTTATTTTTGCCACAGAGTATCAGCGCTCGTCACAACTCTGTCGATTCCGTAACTACATCTAACCTCGTCCGTATGGAAGAGGTTTCCATTTTGAACTGCCAATTACATGATCTTAAACATGGCGGCGCCCATGTAAATCGATTAGCAACGACATAAACTAGCACGCTGAAGTTATTCACTTCTATCAATTTGTCAGTGAAAACTTCTATCGGAATTGATAAACCACGTTAAAAACTGAATGTACAAAGTTGTTGTCATCAGAAATATGTTTAGAAAGATTTCGATATAAAATTGTGACTCATGTTTTCTTTTTTTAAGAGGACCCTTATAATTTGAAAAACTGTGAAACGGCATATTTCCGGCGAAGAAACGTACTGCGTAGGTGCTGTAGGTGAAACAGCCGAGGGACTTGATCAGCGAATCACCCGAGGTTTGCCGAATGAAAGTATCAGCCGCATAACGGCAATGACAATAAATGGGATCAATTTACTCTTCCGGTTAGTTTCTTTGATTAGATTCCTTCCACAAACACAGACGATTCTTGACAAATACAGACGAGCTGTTCAAGAAGCAGACACCATTTTATGTAAAAAACGATTTCCTGCTTTACACCCATTTAAATATCTTGCCGTAGACCAATTTATAAAAAACTGTGAAAAAGGGGAAGATGCTCGTAACGAGCAATTTCTCTTTTCAAAACAGTGTTTTTATAGGTACATGTATCTATTCATGGGAGATTTTGAGTGTGTTTAGTAAAATTTTGGAATGCAATATTCTAAGTTTTCATTTCTTTTAAAAGCATCAGCACACACACTCTCCCTTCCTCCCTCGCCCCCTCTCTCTCTCTCTCTGTCTACAATGCCTGTAATATATTTTCTTGTCTTGCCATAAGAACAGTTTAGGCATCATTGTTCGTTATATTCTCCAGACGGGAAAGCCGATTTCTAATGTTCTAATAACATGTGGTACAACCTCTATTCAGTTTATTTGAGGAAAATAATTGTTAATATGTTTGAACTTAATAAACGTCTGATACACTAGGGTCAATGCGTCAAAATCAGCGGAAATGGAATAATTTTCATTCTAGGTCGGATTAATTATACAAGCGCCTGTATCACTTTGACTCGTAAAGGAAAAACAAGCGTCTGCAGTTTGACGTTTACTCTTAAACTGCTGAATAAGTACAATAACGATTCCCTGCGGACAGTAAAATCTCAAAATATTGCTATTTAAAATTTAATTTTGCCGTTAAAAGCTCATCCTATCGGACAGTATAGGTCCAAGATCAGACTGCACATTCTGTGCGGTCTGATCTTGGATCTACATTTTCCGCGGAAGGGCACTGATTCTCAATCTGCGGCGTAAGGGTCAAATGGAAATGGCAGGACAGTTCCGAGAAATATATGAGTTGTATCGGTCGGTAAATGTCCAAATAAACATCCAAAAGACATACGACGGGCCATAAAAAGGTCGGGATATCTCCGGCACTAACGAAAACAAATCACGGGAGAACGTGGCTTTACTTAGAAATCTCCGATTGTTTATTACGCCACTTTGACGTATCTGAGGGAGGTTTGCCCATTAAACTGCTAAATAGATTAGATGGAAATTTTCAGCCACTAGGAAAAAAAATGAGTCATGCTCTGTGAAAATGGGGCTTAATGCATCTGCGAAAAGTATCGAGCCTGGTCTGCCTGCGCAGTCCTCAGACCTAATACGTCAGTAAAAGGGCCCTCAGAATAAATATGTCCTCATTTTAGACCAACTCCATCTATCATCATCTACTAACTCGAGACTTATACAAAGAAGCAGGTCAAAATCAAGTCTATACCTCTTTGCCAAAACCGAGCAAGCCTCCAGTATTCTCAATCAAAGTACTAAAAGTACTAGTCGTAGATGATCGTAGAATTTAGCTAGCAACTAGGTTTTCATAGTGGACCATTTCATTAAGAACTCATTTATCGGACGTTTAACTACATTTTTCTAAGTTTGATAGCACTATTTCGTGAGTATGTTCCATAAAATCGTAAATCTAATCGTTTTTCATACGGTTTCAGGTGTCAGCAAAGTGGTTTTGGGTGCAATAACAGTGGTTAGGATGTTTTTACAGCGGTTTGGGGTTATTTTACTGGCGATCTGAGGCGTTTTTCCAGTGGTTTGGTGATGTTTTGGAGTATTTTCTATTACTTATTCATCCACGATGAAGACTGTATAAACTATGTCATGTGAAAGCCACGAAACAAGGCCCATTTCAGATCTAGAGCTCATTCTATGACACTTACATCTGAAGATCATTGTTTGTGTAATTGACTTGTATAGTTTTTCAATCCACATGTTATTTTTACATCTGTTCATTGATCTATGAGGACATATTTTTCCTTAAGCAGAGAGTCGTCGTCACAGGATTTTACTTTGACGGTTGACAAAAAAAAAAAAAAGCTACGCCTGAAAGGTCATCACTTTCTTAAAACTATATTTTATAGAAAATGCATGTAGCCATGTTTGAAAGTACATGTAGACTACAGCAATGGAATTTAGGCTAACACATTAAAGTTCAAAACCAATAGGTGCAAGAGTAATTATCCCCTTTCGTATCAATAAAGGTGATAACCCTTGTAAAATCGGTGTCACAAATTGTCAGAATAAAAATGTCTACGTTTTTTACCAATCGGAAATTACTATGTATTCATTCGACACTAGTCCCAAGAAGTAAGTCGAAAACCAGTTTGTATAGTTGCGCCGAAAAAAATAGAACCTCCAGTACTCACAAAACACGTTATTATATAGACTCGAACTATATTGTTTCAGATTAATTTCCCAAATATTTTCAGACCGAGGCAGGGGTACTCAACGACAATTTAGACCATAATACAAATCTTAGTCGCAATTCGTACGCCTACACACATGTTCACGTCGGAGCAAATTAGGATATATACACTTTTCTCAATCCTTAGGCTGCTAGCGCCACATGATTCTTTTTTTTTTTTCGGACATTGTAGATTAAGATTACACTGCTCAACCTAAGGTCCAATCATGCATCTACACCGGTCGATACAGTAAAAAAATAAATAAATAAATAAATTCGCAATATTTGGGTTAAAACGATTGCCTTTTTTAACCCTTAAGTTGCTAATCGCGACTCACTTACCTTTTGCGGACAGTGTAGACAAGATCAGACTGCACAGAACGTGCAGTCTGATCTTTGATCTACACTGTCCGATACGGTATGTACTTACCGGTGAAATCAGCTTTGAGACCGCAATGTTTGGGCTTTTAATATTGAGTAGAAATTTGCGTTTTATTTATTCAGCAGGTTAAGTGTTTAAATCTTTAGTTTAGTAGTATAAAGATATAGTAGAACATTATCAGTAGTACCTGATCATGAAGAAGATTTGATTAAAAAAATACTGTGTCCTTCATTTCGGAATGCATCTTCGCAAGCCAAGGATACTAAGGTAGTACCCTTGGCCGCTCGCCTCTTTAAAAATCGAAACTCCCGCTGCGCCATTTCATTGGATGCGATCAAAACCCATCGCGTCCAATCAAACCATCCGTTAAAAGAAATCTCCCGCGAAACAGAAAACAATAATGGCGGCGCCCGTCAAAAACGAAAGTTGTAGTGTTTGTGACGAAAATTTGCCAAAAAAGAGCAGACGATCGATATTTAATGAGTTTTTTGTAGTTCACGATCAATTATGTGAAATATTAGGACGGGTTCCACAGCCAAATGATTGCGAATCATCGTATGTCTGATTAATTTCAGAAAATTGTGATGAATCCGAAAGTGCAGCCATATTTGATGCATAGCCTAACAAATTTTATTACGAGCATTTTGATTGGTCAGAAATAACATCAGCAAAGGTTACGCAACTCGTGATATTCGATAGGTGGCGCAGCGGGAGTTTCGATTTGTAAAGAGGCGAGCGGCCAAGGGTACGTAACGAACAAAGTGGAGTTAGTATCCTTGGCTTGCGGAGATGTTCTGAATGCTGACTGGCTGATTGATTGTATGGTGTTTAACGCCGTTTTCAACATTATTTCAGTTATATCGCGGCGGCCAGTGCACCTGTCCATGCCTTTCTGGAGTTTCTTTTACCAGTACTCCGCACAATGCTCTTTCCAACCCACTGGCTGCTTTCCCACATAACCATCGTCGAAACGATGGTCAGCACTGAGAGAGGAATGAATCCTTTCGCAATGGCTATCATCAATCCATTTCGGAATGCATTTACCCCGCTAAATCAAAGAAATGAAACTTTCAAGCCGATGGCAAAAATCCACCTTTTTCTGTTTCTAAGGTACTTTTACAAGTGAGATATCTCCTTATCGGACAGCGTAGATCAAAGATCCGACTGCACGTTCTGTGCAGTCGGATCTTAATCTACGCTGTCCGCAAAAGGTCAGTGAGTCGCAATTAGCAGACTAAGGGTTAAAACAATGTGTCCTTCATTTCGAAATTAAAACCGTCGAAATATGGCTAACGTACTGCTTGCTACGAAATACTACTTTCAGTCGAAATAACTGGCAATTTCAAATGCGGGGAGCTTAAATCAAAGTTTTGTTTTTATATGCCTACAAAGTCGCAATTATTTGAAATGAAGTTTTAAAATCGATTTCAATTTGCATTGAAAAGCCCCAAAAAGCTTTCTATGGATGCTTGCTGACGCTAAAATGTTCAAGTTATTTCAATAACTAATTCAATTTTTCTCCTGCGCAGATATATTCCCTTTTTACAGATGTACGTAAAATGTAGGACGAAAATCTCAAGACGTAACGAAAACAATGATTGATTGATTGATTGGTTGATTGTATGGTGTTTAACGCCGTTTTCAACATTATTTCGGTTATATCGCAGCGGCCAGTGCACCTATCCATGCTTTCCTGGAGTTTCTTTTACCAGTACTATGCACAATATTCTTTACAAGCCACTGGCTGCTTTCCCATATAACCATCGTCGAAACAATGGTCAGCGGTGAGAGAGGAATGAATCCTGTCGCGATAACTATCATCAATCCTCGGAAGAAATTGACCGAGCCGGGATCGAACCAGCGACCTCCAGTTCTCAAGTCCTGTACGCTATAAACTGAGCTACTGGGGCTCGGCTTAACGAAAACAAAGCTTGTATCACCAATGGATGATTTTCTTAGTTAGTTTGCTTGGTTGCTTGCTTTCTTACTTGTTTGTTTGGTTGCTTGTTTGCTTGTTTCATTGATTAAATCGAGTTAAACACCGCTTTCAACCGTGGTGATCTTGTCAGTCATATTTCGACGATAGCTTACTTATTCATGCCTACCCCGAGTTTCACCTGTAGGTATACTGGGTTTGGGCTCTGAAATGTCTTGTCGAAGAAAAAAATCAAAGCGCTCCGAGTGAGTAAGGAATTAGAGATGTCAAGTTTGGGAATCCTACACTAATCAGTCACGAAAGACACCGTTCACTGAAATACCTGTAAAGGATCGTATGTATAAAAGGCTGCTTACAAATCAGTCATGCTCTGTGAAATGGAAATTGATGCATCAGCAAAAAGTATCGACTTATGTCAGCCTGCGCATTCCGCGCAGGCTGACCTGAGTCGAAACTTTTTGCTATTAGTATTTTTTCTGTCTGTTAAAGGACCATACTGCTTTCAGGCTGACCCCGTTTTTGGACAAAATGATCCATCTTATGCGACGACTCTCCTGGTATAATGAATAACGAAGATACATTTAACGCCATTTTCCCCAGAGTGCCACTAAAAATATTATAATATTAGTTAACCAACACTAAAAAGATGAAAAGAAACTTTTCTCGTCTTATTTCAAATTGAAATCTTTATGACATATAAGGCTACATATCCTAGGTAATTATAATGAAGCATCCAAAAAATTCTGCATGACCGCAGTGCTAAATTGACGTCATCAGTGACGTTTACGAGTGAATTTGATCGGTTAAATTCAATCAGAGGAAGTGGCGCCTATACGCAGTGTTTGTTTAAAACCCATTTCCTGTTGCTATACCTAGTTTTCCGTAATTTTCTATCAAAAATCCATCTCTACTTAATGGTCTCCTGGGGTTTCTCAAGCAATGTTTCTCAATAAATGGAGCCACTGAGTGTAATAAAATCTACTAAATTCTTAAGTGAAACACGCAAAATAGACAGGATTCTTTACGTTGCAAATTTATACGTATAATAAGAATAAAAGTATTGGGGATGCTCCATGAAAAGGGGGTTCAATGTATCTCAGCAACTCATTACACCAAGCAAGTCTGGCAAAAGGGGGCTTAATGCATCTCCGTGATATATTATACCAAGCATGTCACTGCATAATTATAAATCCATAAAATCAGTTTTGTGTGACAACTAAATGATTCATGAGGTACAGTGGTCCTTGGACAAACAAAAGATTGACGAAAAGCGAAAAGTTTCGGCCCAGGTCAGCCTGCGCGGACTGCGCAGTCTGACCTGAATCGATACTTTTCGCAGATGCGTTAGGCCCCCCCCCCCTTTTCAGACAACACGGCTCAATCATATTATTTATTCATTTTGTCTAAAACAGGTTGCATCCTCTCATAGTGGTTTTCTGACATGCAGAAATTTAACAAATAGCAAAAAGTATGGGCCACTTGACGGTGTGTGTTTGAACCCCCACGGCTGGCCACTTAAATTTACTAAAAAGTCTTTTGGATGAGACGTTAAACCTAGGTCCTGTGTGACGGCGCTATACACTGAACATGCTGAAGAACCTGGCGTAACTAAGGATGGGTTTCTTCCTGTATCTTGCAATTTTTTCTTGGGACATTCTTCTTGGGGCGTTGCCCATATGGGCAAACGATGGCAACGATAAATAAACGGAAATCGATCAAATAAAAGATAGCCAAACTAAATTGTGGCTCTGTTAAGTGACTATTTTACTTTCATTATAACTCTAGGATGCCATAATTACAGCATGGCTGATTTTCATTCCCAGGAGCTCACCTGCAATCATGTTCGAATCACCTTTGTTTAAGGTTTAACGAGGTACATGGTGAATGACGTATTACAACATGAAAGCTATCGTGTAAAGTCCACGTAGAAAGTACATTGAAACAGCCGCTGCACCCGTCGTTTCTCTAATAAGAATACGAAACCCAGACGCAGCGAAGTTAATTGAAATCCCGTGATGTAATCTCGTGCAAACCACGTGACCAGAGCGACTTCCAGCTGCTTTATGTGCATTTTGTACGTAAAGCACCCCGTCTGTTTCAATAATACTATCATGTATTGTGGTGTTGCGAGCGGGCCGATTCGCTCACCGATTTTCACCTTGTTTACTCTGGCTGCTATGCGCAAATCAGTGCGCTTTTGCAGACAGTGTAGATCACGATCAGGCTGCAAAAAACGTGCACTCTGATCTCGTTTCAACTCTGTCTGACCATGTGAGTTTTTTTCGGCGAATGCATCTTTCAAATAACAATATTTTTTATGCTCAATCTGGAGGTAAATTCTTACACAATTCATGTAGAGGTTTGGACCTTTTCCAAACAATCCAAAGTTTTAACGAAAATAAGGCTTTTAAAAAAGAATGAGTGTACAGGAGAAATTGTTTGTAACCTACATTTTCTTCTTTTTCCAGAGTGTTTTCCATCATTTCAAAAACAAAAATGAGCATTGTCTAATTTGATTTGTCGTCTTCAAAAGCGTTTATTTTCGACAAATCACAAATTTTGTCATTTGGTAAAGTTATGGATTAACCCTTTCCCAAACAAGCCCTGGTTTTCACGTGTCTGCAGTACAAGTCTTTGAAAACACCGTGGGAAAAGGAGAAATTGCTCGTAACGAGCAATTTCTCCTTTTCCCACAGTGTTTTCTACCCTTTTTGATAACTTTCTGCCATTTTCATCAAATTTAAAATTGTCGTCTGCAAACTCTTTCAATTTGGACCAGTCCAAAATTTGTCGTTTGGGAAAGGGTTAAATCTTTACAAGATGACACAATGTCGGACTCTTCGAAAGAGGGCGGGTTTATATATGCCTATCCTCCGCCCCCCCCCCCCCAAAAAAAAAGGAGGGGACCCTGTTGTTAGCTCTGCTGTTTTCGAAGAAAACGTCCAGGCATGTCGTCATCGTTGTCTGTGTTGTCGTCTGCGTCGTTGTCTGTGTTGTCGTCTGCGTCGTTGTCTGTGTTGTCGTGCAAAAACGTTGACATTTTATAATACATCTGTTATTACTGAAGATATTTACTTTAAACGCAGACAAGTTTTTATCTATTATAAGGGGAACCCATAAAACTGGAGCAGGCAACCGTCAAACTATTTTTGAAGCAGTTATGTGCCTTTTTCGACTTATAATTTTCAAAAACGTTGACATTTTATAATGTTTCTGTTATTACTGAAGGTATTTACATCAAACCCGAACAGGTTGTTCACTATCAAAACGGGAACGCTTACAACAAGGGCAGAAAACCATTAAAGTATTTTGACACAGTTATGCCCCTTTTTTGACTGAAAATTTTCACTGAAAATAAAGCAACTGCAGCGGAGCGTTGGTACCCTCATGCAGTGCTCTTGTTTCTTCTGTCAAGATATGACAGGGTGACTTTACCTCACAATGGTTCAGCAGATTCCAAGAGCAACAATACGCCGTGTCATCTCAAGTATCGATCTCCGAGCAGAGTTGTCGTTCGTTACTCTCACCATACATCTCTGCAACGGGCTAAATGACAAGAATCTTGTCAAACCGAGGAAAACATGTTTTGTTACTGTTTAACTGTTTCATGTGTAACATAATAAAGTAGAAAAAGGAAATATGATTCCGGATGCATTATAGGTGCATTCAAACTGATGAATTTACCTGTATACAATGGAACTATTTTTTCAAGCTTCTTTACTGATCAGAATCTTATGCCAATTGAAAAAAAAAAAAAAAAAATGGCAGCGCCCATGAATGATGACAATTTAAACAAAATTAAAAAAACAAATTATCGTCCTTTAAAAGACATTTAAGCTTTTCAGAAAATCCCTCTTTTTCACATTTCCTACCACTAAGTCTGATTGGCCGTATGCTGTTTGAACAGCACACAAAACAATCGATTGGCCTTTCTTTCACCGGCGTTTGTGTCGCAATTTTGAGTTATGGTCATGTGACGAAAATATCACGTGATGACGGACTACTTTCTGAGCCAACTACAGAGGTGAATGGGAATGATCCGTAGTGCAAGAGAGTGCTCAAGTATGCCTACCGGATGTCGTGCAGGTGTTGCTGCACATGGAGGTCATACCCGATATTGACCTGGATTTCATATCTGTTATATGCTTTAAGTACAATAAAGAATTACCTCAAGATGAAATACAAATGAGCCATGCTCTGGCTAAAAGGGGCTTAATGCAACTCCGTGATGCAATATACATAGCAAGACAACACATAACTAGGGATCCATTAAATCTACTGTGTCTAACAACCGACTGAATCATGAGGTAGACTGGTCCTTTGAAACACAGAAAGCTGACCAACAGCAAAATGTTTCTGCCCAGGTCAGCCTGCGCAGTCCGCGCATGCTGACCTGGGTAGATACTTTTTGCAGATGCATTAAGCCCCTCTTTTCACAGAGCATGTCTATTTTACATTTGGCGCTCACAAGGCTACGGTTAATACATAAATACACTTAAAAGCATTTAGGCAATAGGAGAATTTGCTCGTCACGAAAAATTCCTCCTTTTTCCAAATGCTTTCAATAATTGCCTTCAGCAACAAACAAGAAATTGTCTACGGCCGATACGCGAATATATAAGCCAGAAGAGATATTTTATAGAGATGGTCGATCGTTTGTTTCTCTAATACAGACGAGTGTTAAATTCTGACAACATGCTTAAGAGAGGCAATCCATCACAAAACTGACGTAGAGAAACAGTTTTAAGTTTTCAAATAATGGTTTCTCTCTGGTACTTGTTGCTCTAGGGACGTGGAAAAAAAGAAAATTAAATTGAAATTACATGTACCAAAATTTGTAATTCCTATAGTCAACGCATTGCGGCCTGCAGATGTAGTTTTTCTTTTTTTTCCCGTCATGAAGATCACTTTGCTAATCATTTACTGCACAATCCCGAATTTAACGACCCTAAGAAAGAAACCAGATCATTGTGGAAAAAGGAGAAACTGCTGGTTACCAGCATTTTTTTTTTTTTTCCTTTTTCCACGATGTTTTCTTCCCTTTTATACACGAATTTCATCATTTAAGCCACACTAAATTTGTCGCCTGCAACTACTTTGAGTTCAAAGGAGTCTGAAATTCTGTCGTTTGTGAAAGAGTTAAAACGTAATGCCAGTCAAAGAAATTGTTCGTATCGAACATTTATTCTTTTGCATCACTATTGGAACAGGTAACCAAGCACTGAACTTCATCATTATCATCATCATCATCATAATCATCATCATCACCATTATCTTCATCAATATCATTAGTGCTGTTGCTGCTGCTGTTGTTGTGACATTTACTGTTGTTGTTCCCGCATAAAGTGCATTTTTTTTATCCTAGAGCTACATCGTCCGACATGGCAAGTCTTGGATTCTAAATACAATCTTTACTACTGGCTTCAAATGCTGAAAGCCCGGCCGGGTAGGTCAGTGGTTAGCGTATCTTACTCGTGACCTGGTAGCTGCGGGTTAGACCTTTCGCCACTCACCTCTGATGCGTGTGAGAAAGCCAGGAAACGAATGCCTAAGTGCACTGAACAGTGATAAGACCTAGGCGTTAAACTTCAATACAAAGAATCAATCAAATCTTCAACGTATAAATGCTCAGCTTCTCAAGCCTCGAGAGATTTGTTTTTGCTCGTATATTTGTTGTTTCGGGAAAGGTAGCAGGAACTCACTATACCACTGAAGGCTAAAAATCAACAGCTGCCCGTCATTATGCATGTGTATGTATGTACAGTCAGTGACCATTAGCGTGCCATCAAATTCCAAATTCCTATTGACTTGCGTACATTTTTCAGAGTCCAAGAAACTTCATTAAGATGCTTCTGATCATGCTGTGATTAGGAAAACTACTCTGGTAGAAAGCGATGTTACTGGCCCTATTTACACTAGGATGGTGTTATTTTTCCTTGCCTAACATCAAAGTTGTAGCTCTGTAAACCTAGTGGCGATATCATTCTGTCAAATTTTGGCCACGTCGGCATTGATGTTAATGTAAAAAAGAAAACAATTTTTTTTTTAGATATATTGACTGCTTAAAACAGATACACTAAACAAAACTTCTAAACGGCCACTTTTAAGCTGGAAGTCCCCGTAGACCTTGTTTAGCATCCGCTATCCAGAAAAGAGACAGTTCATTTGGTTTGATATTTTGGAGAATAATTGACCAGTGTAAAAGCTAAGCTAAGCTTAAGTCTGAAGAGAATTATTTGACTTGTACTTTTGAAAAATACTGATTCAACATTCATTCACTCAGCATTGCAAATTGAAAAATCATTTTTTTTCAAAAACTTCATGCTCCTTCTCTCGGTTTATATTTTCGTGCAGAAAATAATTTTCATGTTTTTTCTTATTGCTGACAAAATTTGAGTAATTTATGGTTCTCCTTTTAACCTGTTTTTGCTGAAGGACACCACGCATGCGCAAAACATGTGTTTTCCCTTTTTTGAAAAAGAGATGCCTTCGTTGGTAAAATCGAGAATCTTTTCATTACAATACTACGGCTAACGTCCAGATATATGTTACAATTTGTCTGTACTTAACGGTCCATTACATGGTATAACTTACAGGAGAAAAAAAAGTAGCCGGTTAGAAGTTTTGCTGAATGTACATTTTATCAATATGTTATTGTATCTCGTCTGAAAAATTTATATGTGAATGTCAAATTTTATTGAATTCATTTACATATTAGTTTCCTAGCGATAGCTTTACCACTTAATCCAGTATGAATTAAACAGTTAACTTAGAAATGAGCCGTGCTCTGGCAAAAGCGGGCTTCATGCATCTCTGTGATGCATGATACCAAGAAAGTCATCTCATCATTATAGATCAATAACGTCCATTTTGGCTAACAACCGACTGAATGCTGAGATAAACTGCTCCTTGGACATGCAGAAAAATGGCCAATAACAAAAAAGTTTCGGCCCAGGTAAGCCTGCACGGACTGCGCAGGCAGACATGGGTCGATAATTTTTAACAGATGCATTAAGCGCCCTTTTCACAGAGAGTGGCTCGTGTAATTCAAAAGGGATTTTAAATTTGATGAAATATTCATGGCCACTCACTATATTTTCAGAAAGGAACACAGTACCAAGTGAAACTAATCTGTGAATGTCGAAGTCAGTAATTTCGACATATTTGTGCATGACTTGTCTGATGGTGCAGGCCCTATCGATGTCCATATTCAGACCTCAAGGTCACCCGTTGGGTTGGCGTATCAAATTTTGAGCCATATTTTCAATCAGCAATAGTAATTTCATTTCATTCATCGACTACCCTTTATTCGATAAAAAATGTATCGTGCCTTTATCACACCGTCTAGTGGTGAACCGTTTCTATAAATAAACCCTGGAGGAGAAAGTGAGGTAAAGTTTTCATTATGATGTCATTCCATATTAGGATGGGCCAGCTAATATTTTAATAGGCAGGACAGCTTCTTGCACATATGTTTACTTCCCGAGACTTAACTACGAGTATTTATGCAAAGGAACTAGGCAGGTAAGGTTTCGGTTACAACTATCTAGCAGTGGAGGCTCACGAATCGGCCATATTAGAAGCACCCCGTCTCCCACCAAAACTCGAGCCTTTGCTCTTTCGCTGCATAGGCGGGTGCCTTAACCCTTAAGCTGCTAATCGCGACCCACTGACCTTTTGCGGACAGTGTAGATCAAGATCAGACTGCACAGAACGTGCAATCTGATCTCTGATCTTCACTGTCCGATACGGTATTTTATTTCCGGTGAAATCAACGCTGAAACCGCAATGTTTGGCTTTTTAGTATTGAGTAGAAATTTGCGTTTCATTTATTCAGCAGCTTAAGTGTTAATTACTAGGCCAGCAAAGTATGGCTAAGGTGAATGTTGGGCAGATACAAGATTCCCTTGAAAACAGATAAACTAGTTAGGTTTGCCACGGAAAGACTGACGTCTTGTTTTAATTACGTAATCAAGACAAAGTCACGAAGCGAGACATAATGGCAATAACAGACGACAGGTTCGCTATTAATTACTTGGAGAGACCTTTTTGTTCCAGTTGCTTCTATAAGACCCTAATTTTTAACTCGCCACCTTATGCAGTTGCACTAAAACGCCCATATGTAACTGTTCAAACATTTGAGATAACATTTAGCAACAGTGCTACTTTTCCATTAGCCAAAACGGTTCCTAGCTAAGTCCACTTTCAAGCAAATTTTGGTACTTTGGTAATCTAAAAAAAATTGATACTGTCATGTTAATATTAAAAAAAAAAAAAAAAAAAAAAATAGGGTCTTTATTCACTAGACATTCTTAAGACCGTTTTTAGTCTTATTCTCAAGACTTTTCTAAATTTGAAAGTAAAACAATTTCGGATTGGCTAAACCATTTGGTTAAGCCTATCAGAAGTTGTGTTACTTTCTAAAATTAGTCTAAATTAGACTGAAAATGTTTTTAAGAATGGTTGGTGAATACGGACTCAGGTCTTTAGATTCCATACTTAGCAAAAAATCCACCGTTTCAAACTCGGAACAACGATTGTGGACGAGAAATTAAATGTGAACCGATGGGGCTCAATGCATCTTCGAAAAGTATCGACCCAGGTCAGCCTGCGCAGTCCGCGCAGGCTGACCTGGGCCGAACCTTTTCGCAGTTGGTCAGTTTTCTGTATGTCCAATGTCCGGTCTAACTCATGATTAAGTCGGGTGTTAAAAAAGAATGGCTGTCATGGATCCATAATTATGTGATAGCTTGGTTGGTATCATGGATCACGGAGATGCATTTAGCTTCCTTTTGCCAGAATATGGCTAATATTTTTAGGGAATAGGTGAATAAGCTTTTTGTTCGATGATCGTTAAGCGCTGAAATGTTCTATAAAGTGTCAAGAAAAGATGCAAATGATTCAAAGAACTAGTAGCCATTAAACATTCAGAAAATAATTAACATTTATTAAAATGTTTTCCTGTAATAATAATGATAACAAATAATAATAATAATAGAAAGAAAAATTACATGTGTGAGTATGCACCATGAATTGGGCTTATTTCATTTTATAACAAACTAAGAATTGGACAGAAAACTTGGTAAAACTGACATAAATGTCCCTCAAGTAGGACAAAAATAGATCATTGAAGTTGCCTCTTTATGTGATCTTTTTTACCGTCTCTGTGAGAACATTAATTATGCACTGGTTAGACACCTTTCTTGCCTTCGTCATAAGATGTCAGGGGTTGGAAATGCAGTCGCCTGGTTCTTAATCAAATTTTGTGCAACAAAAATTTCGAATTTATTGATTTTACTGTCATATTTGTTTACGTTTGAGAGCTGGTCTGGTTCTTTCCAACACTTATTGCTTTCGAAGTATTCGGTCCTGTCGGAGACTAGACCTCTTTAATGGGAGTGTTTTGATCACAATTGAGGCTCTGTTTGTTTTGTTGTTTTTGTTGTTGTTGTTGTCGTTGTCGTTGTTTAAATTAAAGCACATGATGTCAAAACATCTTTACCTTTTTACTGCCAATTTTTTGCAAATCAAAATTATGCATAATCCTTCTCTATTTAAAAACTTTATCGAGCCATGTAAAACTCGCCCATTTTGAAAGTATCTGTGCAGAGACGACAAATTAATTTAAAGTAACAATAGCTGCCAAAACTAAACAAAGCAGTTGTTAAAAATCCACTTGAATTTAAATCATGTCTTTTAAAAGTATAGAAGTTTTTGTGAAGATGACAATCTGTTACTGAGCGGTCGGTCAAAGTGTTAGTCACCGACAGAGAGATTAATTTCAAAACTAGGTTAAAACTTGCCAGGTCGCTCTATCTTTTTTTTACTTTTTGCTTGATTTTAAAATTCATTTTTTATTTCATGCTTTACGGTAGGATATCGAGAAATAGCGGTGAAAATATCTTTCGATATTACACGGGTACGACCAGTGAGAATACCGACCACGGGGAGTTTGTACTGATTTTTATGGAAGTCTCGACAAAAAAAAGGCGTTAGAAGCATGAAATAAATATAATATTTGTTTTTTTCGGTGAAAGATCGAAATTAATTTCATCTCGTGAACATCATCGGTAATATTTTCCCGAGTGGCGCAGCCACTCGTGAAAATATTACCGATGATGTTCACTCGATGAAATAAGATTTCGATCTTTCACCGAAAAAAACAAATATTCTGTATATCGAGCACACAATTACACATTGTCATCTTCATAATATTTTCCAAACTTTTGAATGGCATGATTTAAATGTAAATGCTTTTTAACACCTGCATTGCCTTTTTCGCCGCTATTGGGCCTTTCAGGCTTGAATAATGGCGTTTCTCTTCCATAGGGTAGAAAATATTGCGAAAAAAAAAAAAAGCGGAAATGCTGTTTACCAGCATTTTCTCCTTTTCCAACAATATTTTCAAAATTATTCTTCTTTAGGGTCGTCAAAACACGAAAGTTGGTTGGTAAGTAGTAAAAAGCCCCAACAGATTACGATTTACTACTCATGGGTTTGTATTTTTATACTGCACACAACAAATATGAACCAAATTCTGGCAAAAGGAGACTTAATGCGTCTCCGTGATGCATTGTACCAATAAAGCCATCAGATAATTATGGATCCATAATAGCCACTTTTTTTTAAACAACCGACTGAATCTTGAGGTAGACTGGTCCCTGGACAAACAGATAATTGACCAATAGCGAAAAGTTTCAGCCCAGGTCAGCCTGCGCGAACTGTGCAGGCTGACATATGGTCGATACTTTTAGCAGATGAATTAAGCTCCCGTTTTACAGAGCATGGTTAACTTGTAACCGTCTTTTAACCCTATAAGACTTTTGAAAACACTGTGGGACAAGGAAAGAATATGCTGGTAACCAGCATTTTCTCCTTTTTCTAAAATGTTTTCTATCCTGCTTAAGAAAAGTCCCACCATCATTTACGCCATGACTGATTTTTTTTTTTGTCTGCAATCTTTTTTCAAATTGAACCAGACCGAAAATTTGACGTCTGGTAAACGGTCATAATATCTTAGGCGATATTTTTCTTCTTATGAATAATAGCAGACTGCAAACATTTCTGTCTGCATTACAAAAGACATACATCAAAACTACCACATTAACTTCGCTTCATAAATCTGAATGGATTGCTCCATTGATTTAAAGGGGCACTGAGACAGATTTCGTTTCGCAAGTTGTTAAGAAAATCTTAACGAAGATTGCTAATTTCTTCTGGCGATCAATTATGCCTTTGAAATTAAAACATAGAAAAACGTGTAGGAAACCTCTAAGATAAACATCCATTTTTTCTTTTTTTTGTTTTTTATTATTTGAACTGTATTTCTTTTTTTATTATTATTTATTATTCCGTTAGAAACGAGATACCTTTTGTTGTGCATTTTTTTCGGCGTAGCTGAATGTGATGGATTCTGACGTATTTTTGGTAGTGATAACAAATGAATAAACAGAAATGTGTGATTGGTAAAAAATGTAGACACGTTTATTTTAAGGGCCCCTGCCTATTTGTGAGCAAATTTACGCCGTCTTTCTTTTTTAAGCTATTTCTTGTTCAAGCGTTTTTCCTCTAAATAATAGGTAAACAGTCACGTCAGTAGTGTATATTTTACCAATTAGCCGACAAACTGTTTTATTTCCGTTTCATTCCGTCTCATCATCTCTTAACTAAATGTCCTCTAAAAAAGTTTCCTCTCTTAACTAAATGTCCTCTAAAAAAGTTTCCTCTCTTAACTAAATGTCCTCAAACCGAATCACCCTCTTCACCAAAATTTCATGTAACACGCTGCAAAAATCACATGCTCATGAAATCATAAACCAACGAACTTGTTTACGTCTGTCGCAACCCATTAGGTTAAGCATTCATAATTAAATCGAACTAACCTCTATCTTAAATCATTTTACCTTAAATTCAATTTTTATATCATATCAATCCCTTATGTAGTAAATGAAAAATTTTCGAAAAAAAAAAAAAAAAAAATTTTAATTTTAAAAAATTTTAATTTTAAAAAATTTCATTAACCTTACGAACTCAACGAACTGATGAACTGATTGCCTTACGAACTGAGTGACTGATGAACTCAACGAACTGATGAACTCAGCAGCCAGACGAACTCAACGACCTTACGAACTGATTGCCTGACGAACTGATTGCCTTACGAACTCAACAACCTTACGAACTGATTGCCTTACGAACTCAACGAACTCAACGAACTGATTGCCTGACGAACTCAACAACCTTACGAACTGATTGCCAGCTTAAGATTTTAATAAAAAAAAAAAAAAAAATTGAATTTTACTTAAAAAGTTTCAGCAACATAATAGGTTAAAGAACCGACGATATATGAAATATGGAAACAAGAAAAAATAAAGAAAACGAAGAGTTTATAGACCAATTTCTATCTTATGCATTTTTTGATATTGAATATAATAATATGTGTTTAAAAGAATTAACAAACAGTGCTTGCAAAGTATTTTCCATAGAGGATAAAGAATACAAACAAGTGGAAAAAGTGATAAAAAAATATGAAGAACAAAAAGAGCTTTTTTTAAAAATAAATCATTATAATTACTTCTTAAACCGTAACATAAATGATGTAATTCATGAATGGTTTGATAAAAATAGTGAATTTGGATATGAATATGAATATCTAGAAGAATTAATATCTTTAAGAGAAAAAATATAATGTAGATATATATAAAAAATATATATACATTATTTATTAATATTTTAATTTAATTTTTTGATAGAAATAAAAAATTGAATTTTACTTAAAAAGTTCCAGCAACATAATAGGTAAGGTAATAAAGCTTACAACAAAATAATGAGTGAAACAATGAATAATAAATACTATACAATTTCACCATATGATGATCCTGAGTACCACGCAGAAATGTGTTTCCGTTATAAAAACTATAACCCAGAAACCGGCACTTTCCTTGTTAACTTTTACTCAGGTTTAGGAGAAACAGAACTAGAAGAGATGCAATCATGCTATTGGGAGCATTTTACTGATAAAGAATGTTATGAAAGAACTGATTATACAATGGAAGAAAAATGGATACTAAAAAGAGCAAAAGAAATAGTAAAAGAATACAAAGGTTATCCAAATTATACAAAAGATTATTCTGAAGTAAACAAATCAAAATATGAAGATTATGATTTTAATATCGCAGAGTTATGGATAGATTTTAATAAAAGAAGAGTTAACATACGTTTGTTTTGTCCTAAATCTGGAAGATCACATGTTGAGTATCTTGATTTAGATGATCTAAAAGAAAATTATAATGAAGATGAAAAAAATAATCAACTTTCTGCATATGAATTGGAAAATAAGATTTGTGATGCTTATAATTATTTTGAAAGACAAACCCAAGCTGGTATAAGATCATTTTTAGAAAAGAAAGAAGAAGAAATTTGGAAAAAAGTAGAAAATCTTTTGGAAAAAAAGAATGAGAAAGAGAGAAAGAAAGAGGATATCACGGTATTAGAACAACAGGAATTAGAACAACAGTTGAAAGCTGCGATAGAAGAAGAAAATGAGAAAATTAAAGAAGGTATTATGAATGAAATAGAAGAATTAAAATTAGAATATTAAATAAAATTTTTTATTATTACGTTAAATAAAAAAAATTAATAAAAAAATTATTAATTTTTTATTTGTTTTATGATTATGGATAATTACCAAACAAAAGTTTCAACACACACTTTTATCGCATACACAAATTTAAAGGACTTAAATTTAATGCAATTATTTAATGAAGTGGAAATTTTAGATCCTTTAGTTCATTTGAAATATAGATGCAACGAAAAAGGCCATAAAAAGAACCAAAAAAGCAACAAGACACAAAAACAAAAAAACTTTTTAAACTGTATTTCTTTTTCTTTCGTTTATGACAACAAAAGCTTAAACCTTAAATTGTTTAAAAACGGAGTTATACAAATAACTGGTTGTAAATCTTTAGAAGATTGTAAAACAGCATTGATTTTTATTTGGCATATAATTAGTGATCGTCATGTGGATGATTTTAAAATTTACCTTGTGTCTGTTATGAGAAATATATATATTAAGCTTGGGTTTAATATAGATAGAGAAAAACTAAGCAAAATAATTTTATCTGAAATTAATGGAGTAATATGTCCTTGTATAGGAGGATTTGTAGGAAAACAATTTTTATTCCCAATTGAAACAATAAAAGATATGCCTGTTTATAAATTTACCATAAAAAGAGATGAAGAAAACAGAAAGTTTTTATCAGAAGAAAATGAAATTACATATGAACATTTCATTTCTATTTTTAGTAGTTTAAATATTGACATACATAACAAACTATCTATTGAAAACACAACAAAGAAAAAAATAACAATTTCAGTTTTTCATTCAGGAGGAGTTCTGTGTTCAGGCATACATGAAAAATATCAAACTGAAGTAGTTGAGATGTTTTTACAACTAATAAATAATGTTAAAGAGGAAATAACAATAAAAAGCAAAGAAGTATTCTCATTAAAAGATTACTTAATTCCTAAAAATTGAATTTAAAGTAAAAGATAGTGCGGAGATAGTAGGTAAGATGGCAAGCTTACAAGATAAAATAAAAAGGTATCCACCCCCAATAAAATATCCAGTTTCATTTTATCCAATAAATTTTATACCATATTCATTAGCACGCATAGAATGTACTGTTAATGATTTTAATTTAAATTATGATTTAGAAAAAGCTATTACTTTAAAAGAAAAATATGAAAAATTAAAAAATGGAATAAACTATAATACAGGGAAAAAAGTACAATATGGAAAAGAAACTTATATTAAACTTTTACAAAAATTAAAGAATCATGTTCTTTTACTTAACACAAAAGAAAAATATAGAGATACTTTAACAAAAGAAGATTTAGAGACAATTGAAAAGATAAATGAAGAAGTAAACAACATTAATAACTTAATATCAGATTATAATGAAAGAAGAAGTAATCTATGTAAGAAAATGCAAGAATTAACAAATTGGAGAGAATATACAATTTTTGAAAATAAAAAATATGGTCTTTTTAATGAAAGTTATAACAATCTTCATCATGAAAATAATTGCTTAGGCAGATTTGAAAAAAAACTAAATGAAAACGTATCAGTTTGTGATTTCATAAGTTATATTATGGGAAGAAATATTGATGAAAATTATGTTTTAGAATGTATAACATGCGGTGAAATTAAAAATTTATAATTTTTATTTGTTCTTAACACAAATAAAAATTTATTTTTTGTATTCCTCTATTCTATGATGTCCCCAAGCAAGTGTATGAATTCCATCAGGTAGAATAAACCTTTTATCATCATTTGCACTTAATGCTATTTTATTAATTTCTTCCGTATAAATTTGATGCTTATAACTTCTTAAATTTGTTATTGTTCTATGCTGTATATTATTTTTTTCTAAACAATCTAAATAATCCTGATGCGTTATAGTTTTCTTAATTATATTTTTCTTAATCCCCTTACATTTTCTATTTTCCACCCCATCATCCATTTTAATACTATACATTTTCGATCTTAATCCAATATATTCTTCTATTTCCTTTCCATTTGTTTCATCCTTAAACATACCAATCACCTTTTTATTTACACCAACTGGAATGTCAGAAGGATGTCCCTCTTTTGGATAGTCACTTGTATCAAACTTTTCTTTAACATCATCTGAAATATCTTTATAAAAATCTTCTGTTTTAATTTCATACAATAAACTATCAGTATCAGTAAGTCCTAAAGTTGCTCTATCTCCATATTTTGCTTTAATATAGTTATAGTGAAAATCATACATCAATGTTTTACTTAACTCAAGAATGGAAAACCCTAAATATATTGGCTTGTTAAATGTTATTTGTGTTTTTCCCATATGAATGCTTATCAAATTTTCATCAAATATTACTAAATGCTTAAAGTTTGGCTTGTTTACAAATTTTCTTGCTGTTTTTCTATTTCTAACAAGCTTAACATTTACCCTTTTTCTTATATTTTCCATAGTTTTACCAAACACTGAATTATTCATCAACTTATAAAAATCTTTTTCAAAATCATTTTTTGCTTCTGTTCTTAGTTGTGTGTTTAAATCTATGTATTGTTTTAACCATTCACTTTCTTTAAACTTAATCCCTCTATGTATCTTCTTCAATTTTAAACCAAGACTTAAACATTGTTTTAAACTTTTATAATGTATAACATATTTCTTTTTATCATGTAAATTTGGTACTAGCTTTTTAACCTTATTTACTTTTATTCTCTCTGCAGCAAGAGGAAGCTCATTAAAATAATCATGTAGTTCTTTAGGTACATCTAAATCAACTTCTAAAAAACAGGAATGGTGTTCCCAGTTGTTTAATTCCTTTTCCGTCATCCATTTAAATCCACCTGTTGGAAGCTTCTGACTCATTGCCCAACCATACAAGTTATTAGCATCTAAATATTTACAAAATACTGGAGACATATTCGAATTGTACTTTTCATCTAAATATTTATTATTAGCTTTTATACGCCTTTTAACAATCATTGAAATTCCACCTCGGATCCCCCTTTCAACAAATTGGATTTTATTTTCATCTCTAAACAGTTTTAACTTAACACCAGTTAACTTTAATGCTGCATCCCAAGCTAAACCAGGTGCAGTAAAATACCAAGCAGGGTCTAATTTATAAACTTTAAAACAAACTTCTCTAAAACTTTCAAACACATCAGCTAAAAGAAGAACATCCGTTTTTAAATATAAATCATGATATTCACCAAGAGTTTTAATTTTAAATGTTTTCCATACCTTTTTTGCATGTTCATAATCTTCTTCCGTAATTCCTTCCCCTGTAAGTTTTGAATAAAATGCTTCTATAGGTGGTAATTGTGTTTCATTAAGTCTTTCTAATGAATCAATATATTCATATGGATAAACACCCTTTCTACGAAGAAGCTTAAACTCTTCTTCTGTTGGAAATTCGCTTTTTAAGTTTTTAAATTGATAATCTTTTAAATTTTCTGCTAGTTTTGCTAAACTGCTACTCATAAATTTAAAACTATCTATAAACCTAATATCCTTATAAATATCTTTATTTTTATACTTACCTACTAAAGTCTTTTTTGTAAAGCTTATATATTTTTCCTCATTATTTGGAATTACATTAATTTCCCCCTCACTAACACCAAGATTTTTAACAAACAAATGACTATCATATCCAGACAAATTATGATAGATAACAGGAAGAAAGTTTGGCTTACGAAACTTAAGATTACATTTATTATGTGCGGCTCCTCTATATATACCACTAAAATGACAGTGGTCTCTTACTTTTTTCCATTTATCTTTTTCCTTTTTTTCTTCTTTTTCTTCATCTTCTTCTTCATCTTCTTCCACTCCATCTTCTTCATCGCTTTCCTCTTCTTCATCCCTTTTTTCTTCCTCCCCAAACTTTATATTACAAAGATAACAAGTATCTGCCTTATTAAATTTTTCTGCATTCTCTTTAGTAAGTATCATTTTCTTTTTTGGTAATTTAAAAATCTCTTTAGTTAGATTTTCTATTTCTTCCACAAGCTTTTCCTCCACTTTTTCTCCACGATATAATAACAATCTAGACTTAAAAACATTTTCATCAAAACTTTTTAAAAAGAAAGCATAACCCGTTGGAATATGTATATGAGTTTTTGTTGTTGAACTTTTACTTGGATTTGGTTTTGCATGTTGTATTGGTACAAGCATCGTTTCAATATCACCATAAGCAACAAAAGGAAGCCATTGTGTTTTAACCCAGTTTCTAAACATTACGGTACACCGGTTTTTTGATGGCATTTTAATTCTTACAGCATCTTCTTCATAGCAAAACACCTTATGATCTTTTAAAACTCTTTCGCTCGTAAAATGACCTAAACAACTCCAACAAAAAGAAAGTTTATGTCCATCTTTAGATATTTTTGATGCTAATAGCGCACTCGGATCTTTTACCCAAACATAATGACTATTTTCATCTTCATCTTTTATTAACAAAAGAATTACTAAATGTTTTCTATCAAAAGTTTCTTTTCTTTGCCTTCTAAGAGGATATAATCCATCTTTCTCATCATAACCTATAACAACAATAGAAAAATCTAGATTTTGATTTTCAAATTTATTAATATCGCATAACTTAACAGGACATTCTATTCCTTTCATATTTAATTCTTTGATTTGTTCTTTTAATTTTTTATCAACTCTTTCTGGGTGTTCTTTTTTTGGATAAACTACCCTCATACAACAATATAGAAAACAATAATGATCTTCTTCATTTTTAATATTAACAAGTCCATTTCTGTTATTTGCTCTTTTTAATCCTACTGGCAAAGGCATCCATGAACCAGCTTGTCCTTCCCATACTTGCATATTTTCAACAACATGCAATGTTAAGCTTTTAACACTCTCAAAATTCCAACCACTTCCTTCCATTAAAAAATCTTCGAAACATTCCATAATTCGTTCTATCATATCATTATAAATGCTATTTACATTAGTTTCCCTTGTTATAATTTCATGTCTTGAAGAAAATTTAAAATAAATATATTCTATAGTATTATCATGTTTTAGCCTTGAAAATAAACATACTAGTTCTAACTTTACCTTTGTATTTCTATTATTTCTTAAAAAATTAGTAATGATCCCCCTACATAATTCTAAAAAATCATTTGCTCCCCATCCTGGTATTCCATCTATAACATACTGTGTTGCAAATTCTCTTAATGCAGATGCTTCTTGTCTTAATACAAGGTTTGGCATTTCTCTTCTTCTTCTTTGTCTTTCTCTTCTTCTTTGTCTTTCTCTTCTTGGCAAGTCTTCTTCTACATTTTCTAAAACATCGTTTATAACTTGTGGAATTTGCTCTTCCGCAACATTACCTGTAATCCAATTAGTAAAATTAGATACTCTTCTTCTAACACTCTGTGGAATTACTGTTGAGGCAACCCTTTGAGCACCACTATATAAATTAGATGCAATCGTTTGACTAGCATCTACCAATCTATTGATAAATCTTCTTGAAAAAGAATTCATCGCTATAATTTTTAAATATTAATTTCTTTTCTTAAGTCAAATTTTATTATTTTTTTTCATAAATAATAAAATTAAAGAATATCAATTCTATATTTATTATTCCATACTCTACCATTCCAGTTTTCAATTGTTTGTGGACATTTATCAATAAACTTACCTGCCTTATAAATTGATGGAAACTCTTTTACCTCTTCTGTTTCAACATCCTTAAAGGTAACTTTCCTCGGATTTTTAGCTATATCCTTTAATCTTTCATAATTTGGAATTTTTTTAAAAAATTTTTTTTCTTCCTCTTCAGGATATAAACCATGCTCTTTTAACACATCAATGTACTTTTTCTTGTTCCAATAGGAATACCACTTAATATTGTTATCTGTTAATATTTTCTTAAAATCAGCAACCTTTTTCATATTTTATTTAAGTAAAGATTTACTTAATATACTACACTCATCTTATTCCCATCACTCTGGAAGTTGATTAGTCTGTCACTAAGTAAAACAGCATATGCGATAGTATTTGCTGGAACAGCCGGATTAAATGTTGCTTTAACATGAATATCAGTTACAGAATACTTAAGCCTTTCACTTTGTTTTGATAAATCAAACACAAACAAAGGAAAAATAAATTTAAATTCATAAGGATTAATACTAGGGTTAGATACTAATTCATCCATGTTAAAAAACTTTTTTCTAAATGAAGCGGCTTCACCATATATTCTACCAATTTGATTATTAGTAAAATTTATGTCATAATCATATGCGGGAAATTTTCTTGATCCTAACATAACATAAATATTTCTTATATTTATGCTGTCAAATATAGCAGGGTTTTGTTCTTGTATGCCACTTTTTCCAGTTTGAAAACCAACAATTAAGAAACGTGGTACCTCAGGAGATGATTTAGATGAAAGTCTCCAAGTAAATCCTGTTGCTTGTGGAACCGCAATACTGTCGCTTTGTATCATTCTATACCCAACTGGGAATTTTTCTTTCTTCTCGATAAATTTAAAAAGTTCCAACTTGTTTCCATCTTCTGGCGTTACATGAGGCATAAACCAAGAAACTTTTGTTAATACAACCTTACCTGGTTCATTTGTAGCAGGATTACCAACTCCTGCTGGAACAGTAGCACGTTTAAAAATTGCATCATTATCATCGTTTCTTGTTAAGGTTAGTGTTTGTTTCATTCCATATAAAATTTTGTTGTAATCTTCACAAAAGCCAAATATATGTTTCATTGGTATCTTAAAACTAAATGTTCCAATTGGATTTGAACTAAAAATATACTGTCTTCTAATTGCAAAACCGGTATTATTTTCAATTTGTGCAACGTCACTGCTATCTTTTAACCATAGTTGATTTTGTCCTTGAGATCTAGAAAAATCATCCGGGTACTTTAACAATCCAAGTAATGTTGTAGTCTGACCGGGATAATTAATTGATTCAATCTCTTGCCCGCTAAGTTGGTATCTTAAATTTTTGAACAGATACATCAATCCATTATTTGTTAAGGTAACTTCATCTAAATTTGCTCCAGCTACTGTATAAGGATTATCATCTGTTTTTAGCAATCTTCCTTCAATTAGTAGATACGATTCAGAAGGATGATAAAAAATATCTTGAGTTTCAATATCAATCCTAATATTTCCTCCAGAATTGTTAAGATTAGTCCCTGTAATAGGTAGATATTCATAATATTCATATTCATCAATACTGTCGTCTTTTAAAATTGGTGCTTTAATATTTAAAATATCCATTTTATTATATACAATTATAATTTTTAAGTCAAATTATAATTGTTTAATTAATTTGCCCATAGTTGAGGGAATGACTTGTTTTCATCATCTATATACACACCCTTAAGTTTAATATTCTTAATTTTTTCTACAGAAAAGTTTTTTTTCATTTTTGGATAAATTCTATTTCCGTAAAGAATGGTTACCTTTGGCATATTATTTTTTTCTAAATATTGATTTACATCTCCTTCAAATTCATTAATGATATCAACTTTTTCTGGTGACAATTTTAAAACAGCTTTATCATAACCATATTTTGTATCACTGCTATCTAATACTTCACAATCTTCATCAAGTTTAAAATTAGCATAAAGAATACTAACCCTTTTAGTATTATATTTTTCATAATGCGTTAAATTAAATTTTAAATTTGTCATTCTTTTTTATTTAATGTAATATTTTACTTAACTTAAATTTATAATACTTTAACTCCGGAACCCTTACTATTTAATTTTTTAACTAAATCTTGTATAGCAATAGCACCACCGTCCATTAACTTACTAATATCTTGCATTACAGGTTGTGCAGTTGTAGTAGGCTTTGGCGTATATTTTTCTATAATCTTTTTAGATTTTGGTGTTAAAGCCTTTTGTACTAACTTTTTACCTGCATCAACTGCAGCACTCTTTCCAACCTCTAATGCTTTCTTCGCTCCTTCTTTAGCCACACTTTTACCTACATCAACTGCTGAAGATGCAATTTGTTTAGCTGCACTGCTTGTAAAGAGTTTTGTAAGAAAATTAACAAAACTATCAAACATTCCTGCTCCTCCGTATGCATAATTTCTTTTAAATCCTCTCTTTTGTGATGAAATCATTTTTATAGTATAGACATTAATTTTTTATAAGTTTTTGCATTTAAAATATGTTGTCTTTTTAATTCATCGCAAATACTTACCAACTCATTTCTTACACCTGTATGACCGGCTCCTTTACTTGCCATTAAAAGATTAAATCTTTCTAATAGAGCGTTAGGGTCAGATGGGATAACTGTGGTTGTTTTCAATCCAAATCCAGTTTTTCCCGCCCTGATGTCTCCCCAAATGGGTCTAAGTAGTTTATTCCACTTACTTGATGAAGAACTTTTAGGTCTAGGGTTAGTTGGGTCGTTTTCACGACGAAGAGCATTGGTTTTTATCATTATTTCTCTGTAATCAATAAGGTCCTCTGCTTTATAAACGTTTTGATTTGGATTTTTAGCAACAATTAACTCCCATAGACCAGGTGTTCCTTTATATTCCTTACCAGCAATTATAAAATCATCTTCATCAATTATTACCATTTTATTACCAATATAGAACTTACCATTTTTATCATATAATCCATATGTTCTATCAACATCACCTTTACCAACAAATTTTGTTAAATACTTCTTTGCAGTTGTCCCAATAAGATGAGTATCTTCATATTCTTCCAAAAACTTTTGCTGTTCAGATGGAAAAGCTTCTATTGTTGGATAATTTGGTAAGTTAATAGCCTGTGGTAACTGTTCAATCCCCTCTTTAATAGGTTTAAGTCCTTCTGTAATCTCCTTTGTTGAAGCTTTTTGTGTTTCTGTAATAGGTCTAAAAAACTTGGAAAGGTCTGTTTGTAATTCAATATCGCCGGTTCTCTCTGCAAGCTGATTATCACGAATTCTTTTCATTGTAGCAAGATAATCTTTTACTGTTTGTTCCCTTTTTAAAGGGTCTTTTATCTTCAAAAACGACATTTTTTTAAAAGTAAAAATTTTTTTTAATTTGTATTATCTATCTCACATACGCAAGAACATTTAAACTTAGGTGGTTTTAGTTTTATTCTTAATGATGGCCACTGTTTCTTTCTACTAGTCTCCTGAATTCTTCTCGTGCTTCTATTCGTCCCTTCTCTATTAAACTCTCCGATTCCTCTAGCTTGCTTTTTTTCTTTGTTTTACTCCTAATTTCTTCCTTCATTTGTTTGTATTTTTCCAATTCTTCCATAATTAATGTAAATTCTGAATGATCTATTTTGTTGTCTGTTATCGCTTTTGATATATGCGTAAGTAATGTATTTAACTTCGAATCTGCTAGCATTTTAATCTGAAGATGTTTTTCAGATTTTGTTCTGCTTCTTCTAACTACAAACTTACCCACTAAAGCAGCTAACCCAACAACTAAAGCACAACCTTCTAGAACTATAGTCCCAGGTATTGCTACTATGGTTGAAAGTAAAGCGATTCCACCTGCTCCTGCGCCTAGTGCTATAACGGTTAGTCCGGCTTCTACATTGTCTACAGTCTTACTAATCTTCATGTATTTTTTACTTAGTTGCTCTCTTTCCCTAACTTCGCTTTCTAGAAAAGTCTGAATTTCTGATATCTTTTGTAACCTGAATGATTGACCGTTATCTCTTGCAGTTATTACTGGCTCTAATGATGGTGCATTTGGTATGTTTCGTGCTTCTGGTAGCTCTGGATAAATCTTTTCTTTTAGTTCCATTTTATTAACGGCAACTTATTTTTAAATAGAATAGTAAAGTCGACACAAAAATTCGCCTTCATTAATTTTTTTTATTTTATCAGAGTTGTTTGTAATTGTTGCAACAATGTCATCCACTTCTTCTAACGTAACTTCATTCATAATAGATAATCGATTAAGTTTAAGATTATAAGATAGAGAGGTTAAAACAAAACCTTTACTCATATTGAAACCCATACCTAAGGTCATCGTTATCGTTTGTCCTACTTCTAATACTATCGGTTGTTGAGTAAAAATATCCCATGTAACAGGATTAACTTTTTTAGCTGGATACTTAACTTCTACAGGTTTCCAAAAAATAGTTTTTGGTTGAACTATTTTATGTTTTCCATTTCCAAATTTATGCACATTCATATTTTTAAATTTACAATATTGCCCCTAATATAGGAATATTAGCAAATGGACTATTAGGTCCTAAAAGAAGACCTTTTCCATCATAAATTTTACCACCTTGTTTTAAATACAATCCATCGCCAACGGAACCCAATCCTTTACCTTTTGCTGGACCAAGAAATAAACCTTTACCATCAGTTTCTACTTGACAAACACATTCACCTTTCTTAAGATAAAGTCCGTTGCCCATTGCTTTTTGAACTCCAGAAGATGCTAAACCAGATAGTGCTCCAACTCCTAAAGCTGGTAAAACAGTCCTTGCTAATGCTGGTAAAACTGATGATGCTAATCCCGCCAACATCCCAAGAAATCCACCTTCTACTTTCATATTATGTTTAAGTTGTTTTGTTGACATTCTAAACGTTGCTCCTTTACCAGCTTTATATGCTTTTGTAAGTTTATTTACTTGAGATTTGGTTAATGCAACTACATCATTACCATGAATATCCTCATGTTTTAAACGAATACTGGCTGGAGCTTTGTTTTTAAAAGAATGTAAAATTTTTTCCTTTTGCCCGTCTGATATATTTATTTTTGCATTAATATAGTTTGTCATTTTTATATTTATCTCGCCTCTCTTATATGAAATCTAATTGTTAAATTTTCCCCTCTTAGATTGAGTAATGTTCCATTTTGATCAGTAATCGACACATTAAGATTATGTATTTCATTTAATGTTAGTGGAAGGTAAACTAGATTGACTGGATTTTCTATAATTTTATATCCTGGTGGTACATTTGGAAAAAAACTATAAATTGTATTTCTTTGTGAACCGTTAACATAACTGCCTGAAATTAAATCTATATTAACTAGTAAACTATTAATACTAAGAATATTTACAACATTTTCTGATTCGTGAAATCCTTGTTCATATTTAGCACGAGAGAATCCTAATACTTTGGCAATAGAATTTTGCTGATTAAAATCAATCTGATATCCATTTTCTACAACAAGAATAGACTTTAAAGTATTAGTATTTGCTGAGATGTTAATATAATATTCTTCATTAACAGCATCATAATGTCCTTTTTTTCTCATTTCTTGTTGAATTACATCGTTAATATCAACTAGATCATAACTTCCTTCAGGTATTCTTATTTTTACCCATGATGTGCCATTGTCTGGTGTATAAACAAAAATGTTATTGCTTGCATCAATATTAGGAAATGAATAATAAGTTTCAAGGTTAACCAATGCTATTTCATATTCTTTATCTTTTTCTAATAGAAGTGGAGGAGTAAATCTTGTTTTAAACTCTGTTTTATTATCGCTTACGATAATTTGAAATGATGTTTTATGATCAGTGTTTTTTACTATCTTTTCAAGTAATTCTAGTTCCATTTTATTAATTTGTAAAATATATTTTAAAATGAAAATATATTTTTTTTAATAATAATCTTTATAATCTCTTGGTATATAAACGTTATCAAATCCACATCTATATTTCCCATTATTAGGGTTCTTTGTTAAATCTAACACTACGAATCCATGAGGTTGTTCCCAGCACTTTTTACAAAAATTGATAAACTCTGTTTTAGTCATATCATCTCCTACATGATCACTATAAATATGATTAAGATTTTTTAAGTCTTGCCTAAACAAGCATATTAAGTTTGCATTTTCTCTAATAGTTTGACGAGGTAGTCTAAAATAGTTTTGTGCCAGATAAAAACAATCAGCATTACTATGTCTACCCCGTACATAATAGTTTTCACACTTGTTTTGTCTTTCTAAAAGTAAGTCATCAAATATCATTAAGTTTTTATTTGAAGCATTTAAATCTCTTGGGTCGGGAACATCACTAGCATATTCAAAAAATTCACAATTGATATCAGATTTTTCCTTAATTGTTTTTGCCCATTCTTCAACTAATGCTGTAGGTGAAATATCACGGTTTTGAACTTCATCTTTAATTGAAAACAGTCTTAATATGTATTCTTTTGGTATTTTTTCTTCAAATGCTTTTTTAAGTATTCGATATTCTGGTTGAAACAAACTTTTACCAAAAACGTATAAGTTACTATAATCTAGCCAATCAGGTCTTAACAAAAGGTTAAGTAAAAGCGTAGTTTTACCACATCCTGATTTGCCTACTACTAAACCTCTGATGCTCCTAGGTAAAAGGGGATGGTTAAATCTTTTTGCTAAAGTTTCATTCCAAGATAAATTAACAATATCCATTTTATATTAAAAACTATATTTTAATATAAAAAATGTATTGCGTTAAATGTAAAAAGAAAACTGATACAACAGATTTAAATTGTGTAAAAAGTAAAAATGGTAAAAAAATGGTGCGAGGAAAATGTGCTATTTGCAGTACCGTGAAAACACAATTTGTTAAACAAAAAGAAGGTGGTTCATTGTTAAACAAAGCAATCAATAACTTGCCCGTCGAAATGCACTTACCCGGACATAACTTCACGGGTCCAGGCACTAAGTTAAAGAAAAGATTAAATCCTGACTTAACACCTAAAGATTGGTCAAAGCCTGTTAATCGTGTTGACAAAGCAGCATATCATCATGATATTTGTTATCTTAAGCATAATGATACTAAAACACGTAATGATGTGTGTGATACTAATATGCTTAAAGAGTTAAAAGGTATCTATAATCCAACTATTAAGGAAAGAATGGAAAGAGGACTAGTTTCTTCGTTGATAGGAACTAAGAAAAGATTTGGTATGGGTGTGAGTAAAAAAAAAATTTGCTAGCAGAAGAATTACATAAACCAGTAAAAAGAAAATTTAAGAAAAGGAGAGTTAGAGTAAATGGTATTGATAGGATATGGGCTGCAGATTTAGTAGATATGCAAGCATTTTCTAAACTTAATCGTGGAGTAAAATTTCTTCTTGCTGTCATTGATATCTTTTCAAAATATGGATGGTTAATACCATTAAAGGATAAAACAGGAAAATCTGTTTCTGTTGCATTGAAGAGTATTTTTAAGGAAAGAAAGCCTGAGAAAATGTGGGTAGATAAAGGTAAAGAGTTTTATAACAAAGATGTTAAAGATTTGGTTGAATTGTATTCTACTGAAAATGAAGAAAAATCAAGCGTTGTTGAGAGATGGATTAGAACAATGAAAGAAAAAATGTGGAAGTATTTTTCTGCTCACTCTACAAATGTATATATTGATGTATTACAAAATCTTGTTAAGGAATACAACAACACGAGGCATTCTTCTATTAAGATGACACCAATTGAAGCAAGTAAGAAGAAGAATGAAATAAAAGTTTGGAAAACATTGTATCCTGATTATGATCAAGTAAGGGAGTATATCAAACCAAAGTTTTCTGTTGGAGACAAAGTAAGGATAAGTAAAAAGAAAAAGACTTTTGAAAAAGGTTATACTACGAGATGGACTGAAGAGATTTTTACAGTTACGGAAGTAAAACATACGACGCCTATAACGTATAAGATTGAAGATTTAAATGGTGAAGAAATAAAAGGTAGTTTTTATGAACCTGAACTACAAAAAACGAGTCAAGAGGTGTATAGGATAGAAAAGATTATTAAAAAAGGTAAAAAGAAATCTCTCGTAAAGTGGAAAGGTTATTCTGATGAGTTTAATTCATGGGTAGATAATAATGCTATTGTGAATATTTAAGTATATAAAAAATGGAAAATATTTTAATTGATAATATAACTTTACCAAATAAACCTTTAAGCAATTTTGAGCTTGATGATGCGGCAAAAAAATTAAAAATAAAAAATTTTAGAGGAATATTTTTAAGAGATACCTTACCTAAAAAAGTAAGAAATAAAGAATGTGGTATATTAAATCTTGATGACGCAGGTGGACCTGGTACTCATTGGGTTGCATGGTTTAAAAATGGAAAGAAAAAAATTTATTTTGATAGTTATGGTATTCAACCACCTCTCGAAATTATAGGTTATTTAAAAAGTCCAATACACTATAATACAGATCAATTACAACAAGCAGGTGAAGTATTTTGCGGTCATTTATGTTTGTACATTCTTAAAGAATTATCCTTAGGTAATAAATTTCAAGATATTTTAAATAAACTTTTTTAGCAATATTAAAAATGCCTGTTGATAAATTTGGGAGATTGAATGAAGCAAAAACAAGTACTGATGGTGTATCACTTGCTTACATCTCAAATAATTTTTTACGTAAAGATGGAACTACCCCAGCTGCTGGTTCTATAAATATGAATGGAAACACGCTAACTAGGGTTAGTAATCCAGTTAATCCGCAGGATGTAGCTACTAAGGCTTATGTTGATACAAACTCAGGGTTGTTAGATGAAAATGGAGGATATCATTTGAAGGGATATTTAAATATGGGTTTTAATAAAATAAAAAATATAGCAGACCCAGAGGAACCGAGTGAAGCAGTTAGTAAAAATTATATGGATAAAGCTTTTGTTTTGGGAAAAGATGGTACAGCAAGAGGAGACATTTCCATGGATGGATTTAGAATAAACAATGTTGGTTCGCCAATAGAAACTCGTCAGGTGGCGAATAAACATTATGTGGACACCGCTGTTGAAGCAATAACTGCAGGAAATAATGCTTTAACAAAAAACCAATATGGAACTTTCTTAGCAACTGGTAAAATAGATATGAATACTCATCAGCTTACTGGAATATCAAATCCTATAGACCGTGATTCAGCAGTTAATAAAAATTATGCTGACAATGGAGGAGCTATTGTAAAAAATCCTGATGGAAGTTTTACAGCAATATCTGATGTAGATTTTCGAGGTTTTACTATAAAAAACGCAGGAAATCCTGTAGATGAAAGAGACTTAACGACAAAGTCTTATGTAGATTCAAAAGTATCACTTCCTTCTCTCATAGGACCTAAGCCTATAATAAGCGTGTGTGCCGAGGAACAAGGTCCTTTAACAGATGGTCAATATGAGTTTTCTTTTGGTAATGGAAACTCAGGAAAGAGCCATGGACATGGGGGTTATTGTATGGCTGCTCCTGGTAGAATTATAAGAGGGTCTTTAATGGTAGTTAAAGGTGGTGGTGAACTAAAAGAAGAGGCAAAAGTCAATATAGTTGTAAATGAAGTTGAACAGAATAAATACTCCTTAATAAAAAATAAAGGGGAAGGTTGTAGTTGTACAGTTTTTCCTCAACCTTTAGAAGTAAAACAATGTGATGTTATAAACTTTATAACGAGGAGAAACAATGTAAATGCTAAAAATGCATATTTATCAATATTGATAGAATTGGATTTGTAAAAATAGTTAAATATTTAACCCAGTAAAAGGGTTAGATATTTATTTTGTTTAATAATCTTTTATAATACCTTCTTCCAACATTTGTTCTAATATATCGATTTTCTCTTTCTTTATATCATTCAACACTTTTTCTAATACTTCGATTTTCTCTTTCTTTATATCTTTCTCTTTCTTTTTTGTTAAAAGATTTTGTACTTTTTTCCCAAATTCTTCTCCATTCTTTTTTAAAAGAAAACTTATACTGTCTAGTGTTTGTTTTTCAAAATATTCATAAGGATTGTTAGACTTATTTTTTTTATCTTCATCATCGCTGCTACTAATATATAGATCTTCTATTTCATTGTTTATAAAATCAATATGCTCATCTTTCCTTTCACATTCTGAAAATAGTCTAAAGCTTTTATTGTTTAAGTCGTTAAACTTATCTTTCATTTCACATGCTGAAAGTTGATTATTGTCTTCATCTTTTTTATCGCTGCTACTAATAAAAACAGGAGATTCATTGTTTTCACATGCTGAAAGTTGTTTATTTTCTTCATCTACATCATCATATGGTGATAACCAAAAGTTACCATTATCACTTAAATCATACATTGTTTCAAACATCATTTTGTTGTAAGCTTTATTATCTTACCTATTATGTTGCTGAAACTTTTTAAGTAAAATTCAATTTTTTATTTCTATCAAAAGAAATAAAAAAAATTTTTTTTTAAATATGAAGAGTTATTGTTCTTTTTTGAAAAGAGTAATCTCTTTGTATGTCTTCAAGAAAGTCAAAAAACAATTCTCTTAGTTTTTTATTTGCTTCTTCTCTTGAAAGTTTTAAAAAATCGTTCTTGGTTTCTTTTGGATTAGTACTTTGGAAAGGTTGGCTTAAAACATATTCACTAACTTTGTCTGTCCATTGTTCATAAAAATGATGATAAATATTATCTATTACTGGTTGTAATACCTCTTGAAATGAATCAAGGTTTTCTTCTACAATTTCATCTAAAATGTTTCTAGTATAGATCTTTTCAAACTCTTCAATTCTTTTTGTGTAAATATCTGTTAGTTCGTCTTCTTTTTGTTCACTCATTTTTTTATTAATTTTTTTATTTAACTTATTTTTTCTTGTTTCCATATTTCATATATCGTTGGTTCTTTAACCTATTATGTTGCTGAAACTTTTTAAGTAAAATTCAATTTTTTTTTTTTTTTTTATTAAAATCTTAAGCTGGCAATCAGTTCGTAAGGTTGTTGAGTTCGTCAGGCAATCAGTTCGTTGAGTTCGTTGAGTTCGTAAGGCAATCAGTTCGTAAGGTTGTTGAGTTCGTAAGGCAATCAGTTCGTCAGGCAATCAGTTCGTAAGGTCGTTGAGTTCGTCTGGCTGCTGAGTTCATCAGTTCGTTGAGTTCATCAGTCACTCAGTTCGTAAGGCAATCAGTTCATCAGTTCGTTGAGTTCGTAAGGTTAATGAAATTTTTTAAAATTAAAATTTTTTAAAATTAAAATTTTTTTTTTTTTTTTTTTCGAAAATTTTTCATTTACTACATAAGGGATTGATATGATATAAAAATTGAATTTAAGGTAAAATGATTTAAGATAGAGGTTAGTTCGATTTAATTATGAATGCTTAACCTAATGGGTTGCGACAGACGTAAACAAGTTCGTTGGTTTATGATTTCATGAGCATGTGATTTTTGCAGCGTGTTACATGAAATTTTGGTGAAGAGGGTGATTCGGTTTGAGGACATTTAGTTAAGAGAGGAAACTTTTTTAGAGGACATTTAGTTAAGAGAGGAAACTTTTTTAGAGGACATTTAGTTAAGAGATGATGAGACGGAATGAAACGGAAATAAAACAGTTTGTCGGCTAATTGGTAAAATATACACTACTCACGTCCATATGATTTTTTTTTTCCTCAAAAACAAATGGGTTAAAATCCTGCGTAAAGCTCCTTAAACATGTCAGGATAAACCACCACGCGCTTTATGCCGATCTCTGTTACTCAGTTGGTAACGCACAGGGCTTGAAACCGAGAGGGTCGCAAGTTCGAATCCCAGCTCGGCCGTTTCCTGTAAGAGAGTTTATGATCGTCCATGGAAAGTGACTCATTCCTCTCTCACCTCTGGGCATTAATATCATGCAAAGCACTGGTACAATAAACTGTAAAATTAATATGAGCCGTGCTCTGTGAAAAGGGGGCTAAATGCATTTGCAAAACATATCGACTCAGGCCAGCCTGCGCAGTCCTCGCGAAGGCTAACTTGGGCCGAAACGTTTCGCCATTTAGTACTTTTTCTGCAACTTAAAGGACCAGGACACCTTACAATTCAGTCGTTTGTTAAACAGAATGGATTTTATGGATCCATAATACTGTAGTGACTTGCTTTGTACCATGCATTGAGGAGACGCATTAAACCCCCCTTTTGCCACAGCATGGCTTATAGTTATAAATGTCCATCTCTTATAACTCATTACTTCTTCTTACTGTTTCTTGTGCCAACAACCAGTGTGTCGTAAAAGGTCTGTGGTGCAAAATTTAAAGAGGCAATCTGAACACCGTGCTTAAATCCATAGCCCTTTACCATTATGCCGCCTTTTAACGACCCTGAGAAAGAAGCCTTTTGAAAGCATTGTGGGAAAAGGAGAAAATGCTGGTAACCAGCATTTTCTCCTTTTCCCACAATGTTTTCTATCCTACCAGAGAAAAATTGTACCATTTGAGCCACATTGAAATTGTCGTCTGCAAATGCTTTCAATTTAACAGACAACGAAAATAAGGGATTCTTTCGAATGGGAAGCATTTGCAGACAGCTTACCTAAAATGATCGGATTTGCTTTTTTACCCTTTACCACACAATCTCGAAATTTGACCACCCTGAAGAAAGAGGTTAAAAAAAAAAAAAAAAAAAGTAGGAAAAGGAGAAAATGCTGGTTCCAAGCATTTTATTCTTTTCCCACATTTTCCCCCTTCCAAAGAGAATCTCATCATTTGAGTCACATTTCATTTGTCATCTGCAACGCTTTTAATTTGAATTAGTATACAGTTTTGTCGTTTGGTAGAGTTAAATAATAGGGGAAAATTAATGTAGAACAACAGTTGTTCATTTCAAGAATGACGTCACTTGTGACAAATTATTTAGAAACTCAGTGCCCGTGACCTTTATTCATTGCACAGGTGTGCATACATGTATCTCGGATAATAGTCGGATATTACAATTCGAAAGATCTCTTGGTGATAGGGAAAATATAAGTGTTTCAGAATTCTAAAGGAGCGAAAATTAATAGCAGCAAAAGGAATATGTATCGAAACATTAAGGTCAGTTCATTTGTGTTTTGTTCAGATTTGTGTTTGAGTAAATATAAGGGTGAGCTTCTAGTAGAGCCGTTAAACGCCATAATGCTCCATAGCATAGAAAGTAACGATCTAGTCCAGGTATTCTTCTCGAAAAGGTAAACCGCAAAGAAGCAGAGGGATCCTTTTAAAACTAAAATAATTCCAAATCATTGGCTTAAAGTTGGATTTGTATTGGAGTTCAACGCCATTCTAACAGCTTAGGTCATATCATGGCGGTCAGTGACGCACCCATGTGTTTTCTGACTTTCTTACACCAGTACTGACACATCTTTCTTTCCAGAGCCACTGACTACTTTTCTCACATGCATCAGAGTAAGACGCGAAAAATCGCCTGAAAGAAAGTTTGCCTCAACCGGGTATCGAACTCGCGACCACAAGGTCAAAGAACCATTTTACCGACAGATCCAGTCATTTGTTAGACTAAATGGATTTTGTGGATCCATAATTATGTGATGACATGCTGGTATACTGCAATACAGAGATGCATTTTGCCAAATCTCGGTTCATTCGGAAACGGCATTTCAATTTATATCAATCTGTGGAAATTTAATTGAACTCGGATCCGGTTATGTTAAAAAAACTTTCGCTGAAAAGGGTCAAGAGTGAAAGATAACTGTAGTAATAGAAATGAGTCGTGCTCTGTGAATAGGGGCCTTAATCATTTGCAAAATATATCGATCCAGGTCAGCCTGCGCAGTCCGTGCAGGCTAATCGAGGCCGAAACCTTTAGCTTTTGGTCAATGTTCGAGGATTCCTCTACCTCAGGATTCAGTCATTTGTTAGAAAAAAATGGATATAATGCATCCATAGTTATGTGATGACTTGCATGGTAAAATGCATCACGAAGATACAATTAGTCCCCTTTTGCCAGAACATGGCTCAAGTATTTTTTGAAGTTTTATAAAAAAAAATTCATTAACGACCTTCTTATTCTCTTATTCTAAGGCAATGAGGTCTAGTGCACCCGACTGGCAAAGGTATTCACCAGGCATAATTTAGAACATTCCTTGTCTTAATTCTCACATATTGTCTAGATTTTAAAGTGACACAATTTCTGATTGGCTTAACCAAATGATTAAGCTGATCAGAAGTTGCGTTACTGTCTGATTCTAGAATAAGACTAAGAGCGAAACTAAGAATGGTCAGTGAATACGGCCCCAGAATTCTTGTCTTTAAGTTCAAGACATTTAAAGTGCAAGTACCACATCACGTGGGAGTTAGAAAAGAAAAGAAATGCAACATAATGGTTGTGCATAGGTACAATTTACTACTTGCATAAAATAAGACCAAAGGCGCTGGGCAGCTAGCTTGTCCGAGGACCTTTTAGATCAGTTATGTATGACCTGTCAACTTCATTTATGATTTCATCTATCTTTTTTTTGTCTCCATCGTAATTTTCCAGACGAATTCACCTTTCATGAACTTTTACTGTAATATCAGTTACATAACATGCAGAAGATTCCGAGCTTTATTTTAGAGGGAGACGAAAACACGTGACAAATGGATTCAAAGCATTTTTTTCTGCCGTCATTTTTTTCGGCACTGGCCTTTGACCTGCTTCTTGACACTGATACAGAATGAATAGATGGTAATTTGCGAATATGCACATGTTTATTCGGCGGGCCCCTGCTGCCTATTTGCTCGCACATTTAACAAACCATTATTTACAAGCGTTGCTACCGCTAATCGATAACCCGGAGCATTGATTCACACCACAGCAAATTAATGTAATACAGAATGGTCCTTTTCTTGTTCTGTTTAGAAATCTAATATTTTTTAACTGTTAGTCAATAACGCAATACTACTTTTCAATGGGATAAAAAACGATGAGGAAAAAGAGGCAACCACTCTTCAGGTTACTTTTCATTATTTCACTTTACATTATGAGCCACAAAAGAGTTTCAATATTCGTGTTCAAGTATCTCTTACACCGTCTACATTTTTTAAAAGATAGTTCTTGTTTTTGTTTCCACAAAGAGGTATAGATTTGTTCGTATGAGACAACGCTTTTCAGGAGCCAAATTGCAAATTTACCTTCAGATAGACTTTATATAACTTGGGTTTATGATAAGGTCAATTGTTGACTCTGTAAAAACTGGTGATAATAAGGAAGCATCCAGTCGGATAAAGGATCTGTACCTTTGGTTAATTTATTTTGTATCATGAAAAAAGGCTCTTTGTTTACTGTGGATTTGGGAAAAAAGTCCTGATTGATTTGAGCCATGCGCTGTGTGAAGGAGGCTTAATGAATCTGCCAAAAAGTATCGACTGGTGTCAGTCTGCGCAGTCCGCGCAGGCTGACAAGCGTCGACATTGTTTGCCATTTTTAAACTTTTTGCATCTACCCATCTACCTCCAGATCCAGTCGATTGTTAGACAAATGTATAGTATGGATCCATGATCACCTGATGATGAGCTTGGTATAATGCATCACGGAGATGCATTAAGCCCCATTTTGCCAGGGCATGGCACATCTATTTGGCATAAAAACTCATTAAATTGGCTTATTTGTGCTGTCTTTTGTGTTTTGACGGTGTTCGCTCACAACAGTGCCAACCATCTCAGCCGATTTATTCTGATTATCTGTCATTGTCAAATCGAATTCTAGCTTTGAAAAATTGACTTGGCATTGCCTCATATCGCTCCTAACCCGTAAGCTGCTAAATAAATGAAACGAAAATTTCCGCTCAACAGTAAAAACCAAAATATTGCAATTTCAAAGCTGCTATCGAAATGGACTTACTTTGTTATCGTCGCCAACTCGCCAACGGTTGCCCATACGGGCGAACCCCTTCCCCAAGGCTGTTACTTACGGTGGATAGTGCAAGATACAGGACGAAACCCATCTTAAGTTACGCCTGGTTCTTTAACGTGTTCGGTGTATATCATAACACGAGACCTCGGTTTAACGTCTCATCCATAAAACTTGGCAGTTTTTAGCTGGCCAGCTGTGCGGCTCTTAACTTAAGACTTAAAGACTTAACCCTTTACCGCACAATGCCGCCTTTTGACGCCCCTGGGAAAGAAGCCTTTTGAAAACATTGTGGGAAAAGGAGAAAATGCTGGTAACCAGCATTTTCTCCTTTTCCCACAATGTTTTCTACCCTATCAAAGAATATTTGCACCATTTGAGCCATATTGAAATTGTCGTCTGCAAATGCTTTCAATTTGGACAAGGCTAAAATTTTGTCGTCTGGTAAAGGGTTAAGACTTAAGTGTCACGAGATTTCTTGCTTACAGGTCCCAAGGCTTACCAGTTGAGTTATTCAAGCAGACCTGTCTCGAATTTCGTTTCTGATAAAGAGTTAGAGGAATTCTAGCTATCGCAGGAATTCGAACAGAAGACCCATAGTCATAAGACATCAACAATAGATCTGCTTTACTACTTGAGCCATGCTTTGTGAAAAAGGGGTTTAATGCATCTGCAAAAAGTATCGACCCAGGTCAGCCTGCGCAGTCCGCGCAGGCTGACCTGGGCCGAAACTTTTTGCTATTGGTCAATTTTCTGTATGTCCATGGACCAGTCTAGCTCGTGATTCAGTCGGTTGTTAAAGAAAAGTGGCTATTATGGATCCATAATTATGTGATGGCTTGATTGGCACAATACATCACGGAGATACATTAAGCCTCATTTTGCCAGAGCATGGTTCAATTACTAAGGCAGACACACAGAGAAAAAGTTTCGACTTATATCAGCCTGCGCAGTCCCTGCAGGCTGACCTGGGTCGAAACTTGTGTGCTATTTGTAAATTTCTGGCATGTGAAAAAACCACTCTACCTCCAGATCCATTTGACTATTAGAGTAAACAGACAAAATGGATTTTATGGATCCATAGTTATTTGATGACTTGCTTGGTACTAACAATCACGGAAATGCAATAAACCCGCCTTTTGCCAGAGCATGGCTCAAATTCAATTTACAGCGCCTGATGAATACGGGCCGTAAACCCATGATGGGTCCGTATTCACCAACCATTTTTAAGTATACTCTTAAGCTTATTCTCCAAGATTTTCTACATTTGAAAGTAACACAACTCCTGATTGGCTAAACGGTTTGGTTAAGCCAATCAGGAGTTGTGTTACTTTCAAATGTTGAAAATTCTGGAGAACAAGACAAAGAACGTTCTTATGAATGGTTGGTGAATACGGACCCTGATCTAGAGTTTGGATCAAAGTATTTCCCCAAGTTCACCACCTCCTCCACTAGGACAGAGGTCACTCCGCCGTTGCCATGGTAAATACGTATAATGAAGAGCAATAATAGGCACCATAACGAGCAATGAGACTTGTGTAACACTATTCATTTATTCATGGACATTTTTTGACGGACGCTTCACCCTTAATCCTTAAGCTGCTAATCGTAAATTAATGACCTTTTGCGGACAATGTAGATCAAGATCAGACTGCAGAGAACGTGTAGTCTGATCTTTGATCTACACTGTCCGATACGGTATTTTCCTTCCGGTGAAATCAACTTTGAAACCGCAGTGTTTGGGCTTTCAGTATTGAGTAGAAATTTGCGCTTCATTTATTCAGCAGCTTAAGTGTTAAGAAAGAGAAACCCTTTTGCAACATAATTATAACCTGCACGTTTTAGTTTATATATACCGGGTAGTTAGAACGCCAAGCAATAAACCAATTACATGTATGGTTTACAAATCGATTAGGCGAAGTAACTATTTTTGATTCCTCGTAACCGCCCCCCTCGATCTGCCCCTGTAATCTTATTTTTAAAAGGAAACGGAGAAGAAATGTCTTCATTCATAGACTGAAATAAAATCTTTAAACTTGCGTACGTGGCTCATGCAAGCCACTGATAATCTGTCTTTCTACGATCGATAACTTAATATGTGTTTATCAAACGAACTGTTAAACTATCAATGCTAAAGTAAGAATCGAAAATTTCTACTGTTCATGAAAAATTACAGAGCAACCCGTGTACCAGGCAAAGGATACTACTTGTCCTCGCCGATCCCCTGGGGCCACTAGATACATTCGGAAAAATGCCCCCTGATTGATTGTGTCCAATTAGTGGAGAAATTTCTGTCATTTCACCGTTGGAAAATAAAATGGTCGTAATCAAACGGGCAGAAGATCGCTGGGAGCCGGTACACAATTACTGCTTCATGAATTGGAAAATAAACGGTGAAAATGGGAGGAATTAATGCTCTACCGCCCCTTTGTTTACAGTATTTTCGAATCTTTACCAGATGACCGAATTTTAGACTTGTTCAAATTGAAAACAATTTCAGGCTTCGAAATAAACACGGTTAAAATAATGGGGTTTGTGTATGCAGAGAACGAAACAGAACAGGATCGTGTTCCTCAACCTTTCTTAAGAACATTCTTCGTCTTATTCCCGAGGATTTTCTAAATTTAAAAGTAACGCAACTTCTGACTGGCTAAACCAAATGGTTTAGCCAATCAGAAATCGCGTTACTTTTGAATTTAGAAAATTCTTCAGAAATAGACTAAGAGCATTCTTAAGAATGGTTGGTGAATACGGATCCAGGAGAAGAGAATTACTAGTAACCAGCATTCTCTCCATTCCTGTGAAATAAAATATTTTCAAAAGCTGGTTTCCGAAGAGGTTGTAACACTGGGACTGGTTGATAAAATTTGTTGCTCTCGCACAAGATATCATTCATTAGTCTACATCTACTTAACTCTCTACCAAACAACAAAATTTTAGACTGGTCCAAATTGAAAGGATATGCAGACGACAAATTAAACGTAGTGTAAATGATGATTTCTGTTTTGGATAGGGTAGAAAATATTGTGGGAAAAGAAGAAAATGCTGGTTACCAGCATTTTCTCCTTTTCTCACAATATTTTCAATAGGCTTCCTCCTTAGGGTCGTTAAATGTCGGGGTAGTGTGGTAAAGGGTTAAAAAAAAGTCTATATTGGGTCACTTGTATTCAAACAAAAAACCCAAACAACAACATAGAATAAGTATTGTGAATTTGGAAATTATTGTAAAATTTTCCTTTGAAAAATGAGCGATCCTGTGGCAAAGGCGTTTAGTATATTTTTGTAATACAGGATACTAAGCAATTCGTTGCGTGTTAATATAGAACAGTTGGTCTAAAAACCGACTGAATCATGAGGTAGAGTGGTCCTGTGGCATAAAGAAAATTTGCCTATAGCAAAATATTTCGATGAAGGTTAGCCTGCGCGGACTAGGTAGGCTGACATGGATCGATAGTTTTTGTAGATGCGTTTAACCATCTTTTCAAAGAACATGACTTTAGTTTACATGCCAAATAGCGGTCAGAATATCAATGCAGATGCTAAAATGCATTCAAATTTAAATCATACCAATTAAAAGTATGGAAAATATTGTGAATATAACAATATGTTGCTGTGTGGTGGGTCCAAGAGTTAGTCGCTGGCAGAAAAATGAATTTTAAAATTAGACAAAAGTAAACAAAAGATAAAGTGACCTGGCAACTTTTAACCTACTTTTGAAATTAATTTCTCTATCTGCCATCGACTAGCATGAACATTGGCAGAGGGGTTTGGTAATAACTTCTTACAACTTGGGTTCGGTATGACTCAAACACATAAGTATGTGTTTACCTATATGTACATGTATATGTACTGTTGTCGCTTACAGAGCTTGCAATGTAGCGGCTACATGTTGGTGCAGTGGCTTTGGTACGAAATTGGATTGAAGTCATTCCATCAGAAATGTTTGCCGTATCATCGCTTCACAATCTATATATATACAAAGAGAACTACAAACGCAAGTGTTTTATGGGTATTTTATACCGTGGACCGGAAATATGCCTGTCGCTGACTAAGATGGACGACGGACTGATTCGGGAAAAACATTTCAGCAAACGATTCTAATCCTTGATTGATACCAACTCCAAGCCTGCAATTAGACACTATATCACGTAAATGTAGCGTTTCCAGCTTAGCTATGGTGCCCACTTTCCCCGTAAAAGTTAATCTACGTGGTAGGTGCCTAGAAGATTGTTCAAATAATTGAATGAATGTATGGTGTTTTATGGCGCATCGACATATAGGATCACTTAGCGCGCAAATAAAAAGGGTAATGAAAGGAAAGAATAGCATGTAAAAATGTGAGTCATGAGTTAATATGAAAGATGTGTTATGAGATGATTCTTTTATGGAAACAAAACAGAGATATACAGTGATAAGAATAAAAAAAAGTCTGAATAGGAATAAAAGGATTTAAAACAATATCACAGTTTTGTATAAGGTCCAATCTCCTTGAGGAAAGTAATGTCCCTGATTAGATGGACAACCTATCAGGTATGCCTTGATCCGTCACTGGCGACAGTTGGAATTTATCTTTATTTTATAAAACTGATCCATTTGAATATTTGATTAATAATCATTGTGTACCGTATCCATATGAGATTTTCAAACAAACGGATCCTGGTAATTCATCGTGAAAGATACAATATTGAAGTGAAGAAATGAGATAAATAGAACGTAGAAGTCTGTTCAAAGCTGATACACAATAAACAAGATATTAACCATGAACGTATAGTATAAACGTATTTTTTCATCAGTAATACAATATACAAATGAGCCGTACTCTGTGAAAAGGGGGCTTAATGCATCTGCGAAAATTATCGATCGAGGTCAGCCTGCGCAGTCCGCGCAGGCTGACCTGGGCCGAAATTTTTCAGTAATAGTCAATTTTCTTATGCCCAAGGACCAGTCTACCTCAAGTGGCTATAATGGACCTATAATAATGTGATGGTTTGATAGCATTCGGCATACCTCGGGTGATCCGGTGATCAAATCCCTCGGCTGTATCACGTAGCTTGATATGCACCTACACGGTACATTTCGCACATCTCCGGAAGCACACCGCTTTACCGTTATTGAAATTGTAAGGCTCCTCTTTAGAAAGAACACATGAGTAAATTTTCTATCGTTATCTTTCTAAGAGTATTTCAGTCGGCAAACGGTTTGTACATTCAATTTTTAGCGTGGTTTATCAATTCCGTTAGGAGCTTTCATCGACAGATCGATAGAAGTGATTAACTTCACACTGGTTGTTCATGTCGTTGCTAAGCGATCTACAGGGGCGCCGCCATGTTTAAGATCATGTGATTGGTAGTTCAAAATGGCAGCCTCCTTTATACGGACGAGGTTAGATGTAGGTACGGAATCGGCCGAGTTGTGACGAGTGAATTTGATAGGTATCATGCATCATGGAGATGCATTAAGTCCCCTTTTTCCAGAGCATGGCCCAAGTATAATACTTATGAAATGAATTGGTACGAAAGCTTATCTTCTGGAGGTCTTCTCAAGTTTCCGGGTATAGAGTATGGTAACAAAAAAGTTTGGTCAAATTCACTGATAATAAAAACAAAAAAAAAAAAAAAAAAAGAGGGGGGATGAACGCTTTACCTTCTTAATCACGTCATGAATTCAATGAATAGAATGCAATTGACAAAGACCAGAGTGCGTATTTTGGTCTAATTATAGATTTTTAAAGTAACGCAACTTCTGATTGGCTAAACCAATTTGGCTAAACCAATTGGTTTAGCCAATCAGAAGTTGTGTTACTTTCAAATTTAGACAATTCTTGAGAATAAGACCGAGAATGTTCCAAATTGACACTTAATTTCGCAATCCATAGTTTTAACGACCCTGAGGAAGAAAGCATTTGAAAGCATGGTGGAAAAAGAAGAAAATGCAGCATTATTTTATTCCACAATATCTGCAAGAGAACGCGCGGGCGTGCTCGTGACCGGAAGGTAAAAAGGTGGACCCAAAGTAGTTTTTCCCTGTCTGCGGTTTAAATCTATCTTTTCGCGTGATAAGACAGAATCATTCACTCGCGCAAAAAGGCAATATTTCTTGGAAGCACGAGTTTTGAAATATTTGCAATTCAGATGTCTTTTGGAAAAGAAAAACGAGACGCTGTGTAAATAGCGTTTCTGGTTGGGCACATTTATTTACAAATGGGGTCCGACGTAGTTTTTAATGAGTTATTGTCCCTTAGCTCTCTACCAGACGACAAAATTTAACCCTTATCCTGCTAAATAAGTTGAAATAAACTTTCAAGCCGATAGTAAAAACCCGAGTAATGATAATTCAAACTTATTTTTTGGACAAAAATATCTCCAAATCAGACAGTGTAGATCCAAGATCAGACTGCACGTTCTGTGCAGTCTTATCTTGATCTACACTGTTTGCAAAAGGTCCTTGTGTCGCGCTTAGCCGCCTAAGGGTCAAGAAGTTCTAAACTGAAAGCATTTGCAGACAGCAAATTTAGCGTAGCTCAATCGATGATATCTGTTTGTTGAATGGTAAGAAAGATTCGGGGACAAGGAGAAAATGCTCGTTACCGGAATTTTCGAATAATTTTTTTTCAAAAACTTTCTTTTATCAGGGTCGTTAAAACTTCACATTGTCTAGCAAAGGGTTAACGCTTTACCAGACCACAAAATTTCAGACTCTTCTAAAGTGAAATAATTAACTGACGACATATTCATTTTTTAACTCAACAGACGATATCTATCATATGGTTGACAGAAACTATTCGGGGGAAAAGGAGAAACTACTGGTCACCAGAATTTTCTTATTTTCCCAGAATGTTTTCAAAATTGTCTTTCGTAAGGGTCGTTAGAACAGAAGATTGCATGGTAATCGGTTAACTCTTCAGTCGCATAATAGGTGAAATCGTCGTTGTCAATGCGAACAGACCAATGGCTACCAGAATATTTTACAAACCATCAAACATTTTAGATCTAAGATAATTGCCATGCACAGCTTGTATGCACAGGTTGTAAAGTCGAATCTCGGATCGGCTTAGCCAAGGCTATGATCGACTGTTTTTAACTCTTCCGCAACCCACCACATTGAAACTTACAGTTTCTTTCTGATATCATTATTGGCAACATGATAAACCTGGATTACCATTAAAATGCTTAAAGCACTAAACAAACAAACAAACAAACATTGGATTAGATCGAAGTGAAAGACTTTCTTCTTGAAACCAAAGGAAAGGTCGTGAAGCGTTAAGAATTATATCATCAAATGACAGGCAGCTACCTGATTTATATAGTTAATACGTAAGAGAAAATGATTTTATCCAAATGATACTAGTTTTTGTGGAGGTCGTGGGTCCAAATTAAACAACACAGAACACGGTAGATGCGGATCTTGCAATTCAAATGTAAAGCTGTCTTTGTCAGAATGGCTGGTTTAAAAGGCGGACAGTGTAGATCCAAGATCAGACTGCACGTTCTGTGCAGTCTGATTTTGATCTACACTGTGCGCATAAGGCATTGCATCCAGGCACGTCACAACAAAGGTTTATTTTTTCTAGCGTTCTCATACACTCTTCCTTTGTCAATTTCTGAAGAGAAATGTGAACTGGGTTTGTTCACCTGTCAAACCGTTGGCCAAAGGCTTCTCATTTACATGATATATGGGGCAAGCGTATCAGTAAATATGTTTTAGCCAAAGATATCAGGGAGCCAGCAAAGCTGATCAATTGGCATACGCTATGATTCATTATGTAATAAATTTTCTCTTTTCTTTTCACACTTTTTAACCTTTTACTTATCTAGTTCAATTCGATTCAGAATAAATTCATTATGCTCAAATCATAAAAACAAAAGACATATGGGCATTACTAACATAATATCATTTTCATTACTTGATTGGTTGTTTATTTTTTCGTTTATTTATCGTCGCCACCGCGAGCCCATATGGGTGACGCCCCAACAAGGTTGTTGGTTATGTTACGAGGGATAGTGGTAGATACATAACGAAGCTCAACCTAAGTTTTGCCTTGTTTTTTGGCGTACGCTGAATGTGCTGGCTTCTGACCTACTTTTTTGGTACTGATAACAAATGAATAAACATAAATGTGTGATTGGTCAAAAATGCAGACATGTTTATTTGAAGGGCCCCTGCCTGTTTGGTGGCAAATTTACACCGTCCTTTCGTTTTTAACTCTTTACCACACAATCCCGACTTTTAACGACCCTGAGGAAGAAGCCTTTTGAAAACATTGTGGGAAAAGGAGAAAATGCTGGTAACCAGCATTTTCTCCTTTTCCCACAATGTTTTCTACTCTTCCCATAACAAGTTTCAAATGTTGAGTCACATTTATATTGTCGTCTGCAAAAGCTTTCAATTTGGAGTGGTCTAAAATTTTGTCGTTTGGTAAAGAGTTAAAGATATTTTCTTGTTTAACGTGCTCTGTTTGTAGCACCGTGATAAGGGATCTTGGTTTTACGTCTCACCTGAAAGACTATTAGTTATTTTAGATGGTCAGACTTAGGAATCAAATCCAAACCCTCAAGTGGCCGAAGACCTGTCATTTACAAGTCTCACGCTCTACCACCTGAGCTATTCGGGTGATCTTCAATAATTGACAGGGTTTCTTTTTATAGTATAGAAAGACTGGATAAACAGACAACTTTTTATGAGACACGATAATAGCACTTTAAATCTATATTCCGCATCTCAGGCAATTAATCATTTTTACAAGAAGATTGCATGTTCTGTCGACCGTGAGCAAGAAGGCTGTCAGACAACGTGTGAAAACGGAGAGAATTTGGGGTTCCGACATTTTCTCCTTTTTCCGATAATGTTTTAGAACTACCTTCTATCGTTTATTTCACAACCCCGCGTTTTCAATGGCGCCCCGCAGGCAGGAGGCTTTTAAAAAGCATATCCTTTTCGTACAATGATTTCTATCTTATAGAACTTCAGCACATATGAATGAATTTCAAAATTGTCGTCTGCAAGTGCTTTCAATTTGGACCAGGGAAAGAATTCGTCGTTTGGGAAATGCTTAACCCTTATCCCGCTACATGTAAAGAAGTGACATGAAACTTTTCAAACCGACGGTAAAGACCCAATATAATGTTGCTATTTCAAAGTTTTTTTTGGGGGGGGGGGGGATATGTCCATTTCACACAGTGTAGATCTAAGATCAGACTGCACGTTGTGTGAAATCTGATCTTGATCTACACTGTCCGAAAAGGGTCTTTGAGTCGCGCTTAGCAGTCAAAGGGTTAATATACATATCTCATCATTTGAGCCTCACTGAATAAATCGTCTGCAAATTATTTCCATATGAACGAGACTAAAATTTTGTTGTCTGGGAAAGAGCAGACGTCAAGTGAAACAGACATGGACTGGTCGGAATGGGGCCAAGTAGCGACACTCAGTGGGCGGAGGAAAGGTAGGAGCATGGGAGAATGGGTGGTTCCAGGGTGAGTCAAACTGAAGCTAATTGGACGAACAGATAAATTTGATATGAGCCATGCTCTGGTAAAAGGGGGTTTAATGCATCTCCGTGATCCAATATACCAAGAAACCCATCACGTAAAATTATTGTAGATGCGTAAAATTCATTTTTTTTCCAGCAACCGGCTGAATTCTGAGGTAGGATAGTCCTCGGACACGGAGAAAATTTACCAAAAAGCAAAAGGTTTTGCGCAGACTACGCAGGCTTCCATGGGTCGACACGTTTTGAAGATGCATTAAGCCCGCTTTTTGCAGAGCATGGCTCATATGTAGGAGCCTTGCTCTGGCAAAAGGGGGATTAATGCATCTCAATGCGATTCATTATACCAAGAAAGTCATCACATGATTATGGATCCATAAAACCGACTGAATACTCCGGTAGATCGGTCTTTTGACATCCGGAAAATGTACCAAAAACATAAAGTTTCGTTATAGGTAACAATGTGCGGGCTGTGCAGGCTAACATGTGTCGATACCTCTTGCAAATGCATTATATCCCCTTTTCACAGAGCATAGCTAGCTCATTGATATGTATCCAAATTTTATCTTATTTATGGTCGTTGGTCTGGCAAGCTCAAAGATGTCTAACTCTGTAGTATAGAATATCAGAAACATTATAGTTCTTTTAGATCACTTTGTTTTAACCCTTTACCACACAATCCAGAGTTTTAACGATCCCAAGGTAAAGAACTTCTGAAGATATTGTGCGAAAAGGAGAAAATGCTGGTTATCAGCATTTTCTCCTTTTCCCACAATGTTTTCTACCCTTTCAAAGGCACATTTTATAATTTGTGCAATTTTCATAATTTGTCGTCTGCAAATACTTTCAATTTGGACTGGTCTATAATTTTGTCGTGTGCTAAAGAGTTAATTGATTGATTGATTGATTGATTGATTGATTGATTGTATGGTGTTTAACGCAATTTTCAACATTATTTCAGTTATATCACTGGGGCCAGTGTTCCTATCCATGCTTTCCTGGAGTTCTTTTACCAGTACTCCGCACGATATTCTTTCCAAGCCACTGATTGCTTTCCCACATAACCATCGTCGAAACAATGGTCAGCGGTGAGAGAGGAATGAATCCTGTCGCAATGACTATCATCAATCCTCGTAAAGAAATTGACCAAGCCGGGGATCGAACCAGCGACCTCCTGTTCTCAAGTCCTGTACGCTACCGACATGAGCTACGGGGCTTGGCAGGTAAAGAGTTAATACACAACAAGATAACAGCTTTCTTAAATGCTACATCGGCATATCTTAAAACTGACCGAAGACCCAACTGCCTTTCATTTTAAGTCATTTCCTATATATTGAAACAAATATATAATCGATACATTAAAAAACACCTTTGTCAGGTATATAAAAAAAAAAAGAAAAATTTTCACAATAATATATCATGTTTAAGGATCTTTATGTATGTTTAACCAGCAAAAAAAAAAAACAACAGGGGAATAAGGATGTTCTATGCAGACTGATAGCACTAAGACATGCAAAGACGCTGCAACGATAAATAACGGCACTTATATTGCAACAAAAGATATGTATTATTTATGCAAATACATATTTGCAATAAATTGTCAAGTTTTGGAATTTTTGAGTATGTTTTTCCCCATTCGTACAATAGAAAATTCGGTGTGATGATGATGAATTCTGTCTGGACAAAGACATGCAAAGAACATATGAGCCACACTCTGTGAAAAGGTGGCTTAATGCATTTGCGAAAAGTATCGACCCAGGTCAGCCTGCGCAGTCCGCGCAGGCTGACCTGGGTCGAAACTTTTCGAAAATGGTCAATTTTCTAATTATCAAAGGACAATTCTACCTCGTGATTCATTTGATTGTTAAAAAAAAACAGTAGCTGTCATGGAACCATCATTATGTAACGCCTTGCTTGGTATCATGAACCACGGAGATGCATTAAGCCCCCTTTTTCCAGAGCATGGCTCATACATCCATATATGAGTTGATAGGGATTGCCCTGTAGGTCAATTATATCTTTTATGCATATTAAGATCACACATAATCCTTCTTAATTCAACTCTGTTACTGTCAACATGTCTCAAATCTTGTTTAGCTCAAAAATTCCACTTTAATCATTCCTTTAACACAGATGTGTGCGCTAAATGACCAAAGCTGTCGATGCGCCATAAAGCAACATTCATTCATTCATATAATGTAAGAAAGACGCATATTATCAATGCAAACCTATTTTTGCAGTAATATCGGTATGTTCTGAGTGTAACTGACATGTCCTCTTCTACTACATGAAAAAGAATTTATATAGAAGAAAATCAGGTCGGACTAAACTCACAAACTACAGACAAGACCACCGAAATCATTTATCTCTGAGAAATGGTATTCAAAGAAAAATAATTTAAACCCTAGGCTGCTAAGCGCGACTCACTTTCTTTTGCGGACAGCGAAGATCAAGATCAGACTGCACAGAACGTGCAGTCCGATCTTGGATCTACACTGTCCGATAAGGAGATATTTTTCCTGCAAAAATACCTTTGACATAGAAAAATTTGGGTTTTTACCATCGACTTGAAAGTTTCATTTATTTAGCAAGGCAAGGGTTAATGCAAAGACGCTTTTGCAATTGTCTATTTTATCACAAACTGCCCGTCAGGTCCACAAAGCCATGGCCGGGCTAACCTTTGCTTCTCAACACTGCCAGACGATCTCAAACTGTTATCGTAAGCCACAGATCTAACGAACGAATAATTGATGAAGGCTTGCTTTACATTCAGACGAGAGGCAAATCTACATAATGAATCATGTTCTGTGAAAAAGGACATTAACGCATCTGCAAAAAGTATCGCGCAGGCTGACTTGGGGATCGAAACCTTTTCGTCATTGGTATATTTTGGGCATGTTAAAGAACCGTAAGAATTACCTGTCATGTTTCAACTGATTTATAGACAAAGTGAATAAATATTATCCAACAACTTGTTTGGTAAGATGTATTACAAAGATGTAGTAAACCCCCTTTTACCAGAGAGCCATGCTCGGCGGAAAAAAAAAAAAAAAAAAAGGGGGGGGATTAACCCTTTCCCAAACAAGCCCTGGTTTTCACGTGTCTGCAGTACAAGTCTTTTGAAAAAACTGTGGAAAAAGGAGAAATTGCTCGTAACGAGCAATTTCTCCTTTTCCCACAGTGTTTTCTACCCGTTTAGAGACCTTTCTGCCATTTTCATCAAATTTAAAATTGTTGTCTGCAAACTCTTTCAATTTGGACTAGTCCAAAATTTGTTGTTTGGGAAAGGATAAATGCATCTCCGTGATGCATGATACAGGTCTATTATGCCATCTCATGGTTATGAACCCAAAATGGTCTCTTTCCTTAACAAGCGACTTAATCATGAGGTAGACTGGTCTTTGGACAAATAGAAAATTGACCGAAATTGACTGCGCGGGCTGGCCTGGGTCGATATCTTTCGCAGATGCATTAAGCCCCCTTTTAACAGAGCATGAATCACGAGTCTGTTTATATATCACTTTAAATATGGAACAAGAAAATCGCCACACTGAAAGCATATGCAGACACTAAATCAAATGTGCCTCAAAATGAGTTGCTTTGTCTTTGAAAGGCTTATAAACAATTTAGAAAAACAAACTAGTGCTGGTTACCAGCTTCTTTCCCCCTTTTCCCTCCACATTCACAAAATAATTCTCCCGACTCTTTACCACACAGTCCTGAGTTTTAACGCACTAGGGTTAAAAGCATTTGAAAACATTTTGGGAAAAATGGAAAATGCTGTTGCACAACATTTTCACCTTTTCCCACAATGTTTTCTACCCTTTCTCATAAGAATCCTATCGTTTGAGTATCAATTCATTTGACGTCTGCAAATGCTTTGAATTTGGACAAACCTAAAATTTCGACGTTTGGTAAAAGGACTCTTTACCGGACGACATTTTCGACATTTTAAAAGCATTTACACGCGCCATATAAAATATGGCTAAATGATTGAGAGTTTTTGTCTTTGAAAGTCATGAGAAAATTGAGGGAAAGGAGAAAATGTTGCTTGTCTGCATTTTCGCTCCCCCCCCCCCAACCTTTTATGTTTTCGACATACTTCGTCCTCAAGCTGTTAAAAAGCACCGGATCGCTTGGTAACGGGTTGACGCTTGCATCTGAATATGAGCTATGCTGTGTGAGAAGGGGGCTTCATGCATCTGCAAAAACAGTATCGACCGAGGTCAGCCTGCCCTTTCCGCGCTGCCAGACTCTAGTCGAAAGTGTTTCCTATTGGTCAATTTTCTGCGTGCCCAAAAAAAAGAACAGTTTACCTCATGATTCAGTCTGTAGATGGACAAAACAGATTTTATAGATGAATTGCTTGGTATAACGTGTCATGGAGATGAATTAATCCTTGGGATGCTAAGCGCGACTCAAGGAGCCTATTGCGGACAGTGTAGATCAAGATCAGACTGCACAAAACGTGCAGTCTGATCTTGAATCTACACTGTCCGATAAGGATATATCTTTTCACCAAAAATACATTTGAAATAGGAGAATTTGGGTTTTGCTATCAGTTTAAAAGTTTCATTTCACTTAGTTAGCAGGATAAGGGTTAAACTCCCTTTTGCATGGCGCATGTACATTAACTTATCACCTCCTGGGACATTGGGGTATGATTTGAAAGATTTAACCCTTTACCACACAATCTCGACTTTTAACGACCCTTAGAAAGAAGGCTTTTGAAAACATTGTGGGAAAAGGAGAAAATGCTGGTTACCAGCATTTTCTCCTTTTCCCACAATTTTTTCTCGCCTATCAAAGAAAAATTGCACCATTTGAGCCACATTGAAATTGTCGTCTGCAAATTCTTTCAGTTTGAACAAGGCTAAAATTTTGTCGTCTGGTAAAGGGTTAAAAAATTTTAGCCTTGCCAAAATTGAAAGCATTTGCGGACAATAATGTCAATGTGACTAAAATGGTGCATTTTTCATTGATAGGTTAGAACATATTGTGGGAAAAGGATAAAATGCTGATTACCAGCATTTTCTTCTTTACCCACAATGTTTTCAAAAGGTTTCTTTCCCAGGGCCGTTAAAAGGCGGCATTGTGTGGTAAAGAGTTAAGTTCTTATATTGAACACGACTTAAGAAAGACGGGATGGGGGTGTCCCTGGTTCGAATTCTCAATTCGGCGAATTTCTTTCCGAGGATTGACGGTTGTCATTGTAATAGGATTCATTCCTTTTCTGGCCGCAGAGATATAACTGAAATAATGTTAAAAACGACGTTAAACATCAATCAATCAATTAATCAATCAATCAATCAATCAAATCTCACAGTTATTATCAACTATCAGTACTTCGATAGCAATGGCTATATAGGCAGTAATTTCTCGCACTTACGGCATTACTAAGTGAGCCATGCTCTGGCAAAATGGAGCTTAATGCGCCTCAGTGATGCATGATACCAAAAATGCCATCATGGATCCATACTAGCTACTTTTTTTTTTTTTAAACAGCCAACTTGATCATGAGGTAGAATGGTCTGTGGACATACAGAAAATTGATCAATTGCGAAAAGCTTCGGCCCAGGTCAGCCTGCGCTGACAGCGCAGGCTGACCTGGGTCGATACTTTTCGCAGATGCATTAAGCCCCGTTGTCACAGAGCACGGTTCATTAGTAGAAAGGGTCTGTAAAACCAGACCCCCACCCACGTGCTATCATGTTGAACGTATCTGTTCACACCCACAGGCACATGTACTTAATATAATTGCTCGTTTGTTTACGAGTAGTTAAAGCTGGGATAAACAAAAGTGATACAGTCGTCATTTCGTTTCAAGCAATTTCCTTTCATCTGAAAAATGATGTTTCTGGTGGTCTGTCGACCATTTGCTTTGATTTTCTTTGCTGTGCATGTCATAAGACGATTCTCGCAGGAGTTCTGAGCCCGTATTCACCAACCATTCTTAAAAACGTTCTTAGTCTTATTCTCCTGAACTTTCTATATTTGAAAGTAACACAACTTCTGATTGGCTAAACCAAATTGTTTAGCCATTCAGAAGTTGTGTTACTCTCAAATTTAGAAAATCTTGGATAAGAATGTTATTAAAAATGATTGGTAAATACGGACCCTGGTCTTGAGGAAATGGGGGGAAGGAAGAAGAGGAGAAGAACAACGACGAAGGGGAGGAAGAGGACTTTATTGCTATTCTTTCAATCAAAGCACCGAAAGCACTGACGCATATTTGCATGTAAAGATAGCAGAAACCTTTATGACCGCTACAAAGCTAGTAACTCAGCTTAGTTTACTTTTATCATAATCTAGATTAAAGCTATCGCATTGTCATATTGAAATTTACATTATGTAGGTCCTTATTGTTGCTTTTATCTAGCAGGCGATTTTAATGCTCGCACCAAGAAGTATTATTTTTTGTATAATTTCATATCACGTTATATTCTGAATCTATGTTTTCAATGTGGAAACTGAGCCGGTAGCCTTCATTAACATTGATTGATTGATTGATTGATTGATCGATCGGTCGGTCGGTCGGTCGGTAGCCTTCATTAACATTGATTGATTGATTGGTCTGTTGATTGATTGATTAATCTATCGGTCGGTCGAGCGGTCAGTCGGTCGGTCGGTCGGTAGATAGATCGATCGATTGATTGATCGACTGATTGATTGATCGACTGATTAATCGATCTACTGATTAATCGACTAATTGATCGAATTTTACTGTTGTTATACTGTTTTGATATTACTTAAATTTATTCATGAAGACAGCTCATTTCTCTGATAACGGAATCCAGTAATATCAACAAAAAGAGGTAAAAGAAGCAAATTTTTAAAAATAAAGGTGAACAATCAAAGCAAAGTTTTAAGACTCATAGCCATGGTGTCAGTAGGTTAAAACATGTGACAAAATGTAATTGTTTGCAATATGTTTTAGATTAACTCTACTGAAAAAATTTGGACATCATTAACGCTTCATCAGACGACAAAATTAATTTTTTGAATGGTACATATTGTAAGCACTCGAAGTTGACAAAATTATTTTGGCTCAGACGAAGAGTTTTGCCTTTCGAAGGGTAGACAATTGTAAAAGAGGCCAAAAGAAGGAGTAAGCAGGCGAGTCATTCGGAAGTAACGAAGGTGAAAGAAGAAAAAAAGAGGCTGAGATTGTCTCCGGACTATTTCCTGTACAGGAATTCTATAGCGGAAGGTTATTACGACTAAAAAGCGCCCCATTTAGTCTTTATTGACCAGTTAAATGGGCAAGGTGATAAATGGGTGCTACATTATTCACTACAAAATGACCGGCGATAACTCCGATTTTTCATCTAATATAGGTCATAAAGTTAGGGCAACATCTTAAAAGCTTTCTCCTTTGCATACCCTTAACGTGCTACATAGATAAACATTGTCTATTTGTAGAAAAAATAAAACAATTAAAACATTCTTATCGAAATGATAATTTCTCAGCAATACGGACAGTTAAGATGCAAGATTAGACTGCAGATTCTCAGTTCTGTGCAGGCTGATCTTGATCGAAACTGTTCGTGAAATCAACGTAAACTCGTGTCCAGTCTCCTACTCGAGTTAAATGTAAAGTGACCGTCTTTTGTAAGTCAATGAAGGCTCACTCGGGTTATCTTGACTCTTACGGAATACATCGTTTTCTTTCTTTGAATCTCTACCCTACTGATGCTTTTAGCAAAGAGAGTAGACTGCAGTCTAGATGTTAACTATTTATTTTGGTGTTAGATCAATATCTTATCACTAACATCCCCTGTTTTCAGTGTAATATAATAATAACGATTTTTTCTTTGATCACGTAGCTTCCCTCATTTTCAGAGCAATGTATCCATTACGAATTTCCTTACCTTACAAACATTTGAAATATAGAGGACCTGACATGACTTGGCGTTTGAGATAAAATTTTATTAAACGAGTTGAGGAAAAATGTTATTAAGCGAGCCTTTGGCGAGTTCAATAACAGTTTATTTTGACGAGTTTAATAAAATTTTAAAAATCGTTAGATTCTGTTATCACATAACGATAGTTCACAAATCACAGATAAGAAGATTCAAAACCATCTATAGACCTAGATGCACGCACGGTAATATCCATTAAAGAAAAAATCATTCACTTCCATGAAATACGTACAAAAAGACGTCACACAATTGTGATATCGTACGTGTATGAGATAAGAAAATGCGTAATGGGTATATTACACTGAAAACAACGGATGTTATGTGATAAAAAATTTCCTGATGTGAAAGGAGCATTATGTGACGTCATCTATCAAAGCATGGTATCATTGGCCTTTACTTCCGAAAACAACGTCCGACGCATACTTCCCGGCGAATTCAACTGTGAAATTGATGACTGTAGTAAACCCGAGGTTTGTACCATATTCAGATTTAAGATCAAGTAATTATTGGTCAGCTTCTTTGGAACCCTTTTAATTCCGAACGTACACTTATGTCTGAGCTGTGAGTTGGTCTCATTCATAAATATGTAGGTTTGTCACATAGAAAAATAATGTTCAGTAATCTCTTGAAATATAGTTATGTGATGAAAATAATCTGACATTTTTTTGGCAATTGATATCAAATTTTATTAAACTTATCATGAAAAAAATGTAATCAGGCTCCCTAGATAACATTTTTCTAGACTCCTTTAACATAATTTTATCTCAAACGCCAACTTATGCCAGATACCATATTTACATTGTAAAATAGTGTTGCACCCCCCTGTGATTTTACCGGGTTTGATTTTCTGGCGTGAATGATATGAAATGGGGTGGAAATTAGATTCTGGCTGCTGCATACACCAACATACAAAGTCTTTTGCCTCTGAAATAAACTGAAATGGGGTATCTCTTGACCTTAAGGTAGCCGCTACTGATCCAGCTGTGTCAGCCTCTTGTGAGAGGTATGAGACGAAGACTGCAAGCTGTTCTGTAAAATTCCTGGGCATTAGTACGCAATATTGACTGACCATGTGTACCCATTCTCTGCAGATCACTTTCAACTGGTCGTAAGTTTTATTTCGACATTAAATTCCCAGTTTCAACCAAACTTTAAAACTTCTCGTTTTTCTAAAATTTGAAAGCAATATCTAGGTAAAAAATTCTTTCTTACCATGAGGTCAAGGGATACCTCAATTCATTTCATTTCATTGGCAAAAGACTTGTCTTTTGGTGTATGCAGCTGCAGCGTTCTAATTTCTACCCCATTTTATATCATTCACACCAAAAAACAAAAAAACACAGGGGGTGCAAGCTTTTTTTTAAAACTATGTATACATAATGGGTGAATGGATGTTGTTTAGATATACGTTGCATCGACAGCTTAGTCATGTAGTGGGCATGGCCGTATTAGAAGATGATTTATCCTATATAATTTCTCTGAGTTCACACCAAAATTGATGTAAAAATATAAAACTATTGATGCTTATGAATGAAATATCTTGATTTTATATTCATCATTCATGTTGTATTCATTCATTTTTTTTGGTTCCATCTTTTTATATGCGAAAGCTGACAAAAATTAACTTTACAACATTCTACGTAAAATATTCCCATGCAAAACAAGTCGCGTTCATGACTATATTTGTAACTATATCAATATTTTCAACCTATTATTTAGACTAGGGTTTTAAACTGCACAAGCACAAGCAGTAGAATCATTAATCATATAATCCAAAGTTTGCGTCAAAAATAACATTCCCTGTGCAAATGATATTTTCTGAAAGCTCGTCAATTTAACCCTTTATCAAGCAGTCCCATTTCTGGCAATGATGAAAAGAGCTTTCGAAAACATGTTGGGAATTGAAGAAAATGCTGGTAACCAGCGTTTTCTCCTTTTCCCAAAATGTTTTCTTATCTTTCAATGATAACCCCAATCATTTGAGTTATATTTTTTCCCAATGTTTTCAATTACGAAGAAACTAATTTCTTGTCGTCTGGTACGGAGTTAATCGCCGGAAGAGGCGTGTCGACAACGAACGAAAGCAGTTATTAATCATAAGGCAAACTATGAATTTTATGTTTCTGCTTCCTTTGACTTTTTCCCGATAGCCATGAAAGGTTCTCTATTCCACGAGACTTCAAAAGTAATCATATTCACAAACGAGCTTTAAGTTCCTTAATGAGCTTAGAACGACGACAATTTCATGCAAGCATTTCGTGACTGCGCCTAATTAACGCTTCGAAAAAAAATAAAGTATACCCGTTTTTATTATGCAAGTAAGAGAAGATTTATGTTGTATTGGTTTGAAGGCTAAAACGAAACAGTTCGCCATGTTTTCTATGTGTAAAAATAACCAAGATCATTGTTAATGCAATCTACGATATCTTCAATGAAGTTTCAGGACAGACGGACAGACATAAGAGTGGTATGATTAACGGAAAGTGGGGCATAAAAAGCGCTTTTAGATAGGCTCTTTCGGTCTGTTGCCAATCTACTGCAAGACTGACTGATAAAGCGAAAAGAAAATAGTTTTTATGGAAAAAAACTAGAATTTGAAGACTTCAAAGATTAAATAGGTACAGGGTGTCCCATAATATACGTTGCCATTTCAAACGCGTATAACTCTTAATCGGTATAAAAATTTACATGCCAACTTCGTACATGTTAAAGCCTCACTAGATGTGCATATCACCAAAAAAATATCATACATATTTTGGAAAAAAATGATATTGATCACATTTCTTTGTCCTCATTCAAAGATCCAGACTCCCAGTGCTTTGATTCTCAAGGTATACCCTCTTTTTTCGGCGTAGCTGAATGTGTTGACGTTTGACCTACTTTTTTGTATTGATAACATATGAATAAACAGAAATTTGTGGTTGGTTAAAATGGTCAAAAGTGTAGACATGTCTATTCTAAGGGCCACTGCCTGTTTGCCGGCAAATCTTTTTTAAAAAGATATTTCTTGTTATTTCTTTCATCAAGAAGTATGTAACTGTAAACTCCATCTGCCGCTACGGCTGAAAATATAATCCACTGAAATTAAGGAAGATTTCAAATCTTATCAGATCAACTGAACAACAGGACGGTATAGATCTAGGATCAGACTGCACGTTCTGTGCTGTCTCATCTAACACCATACCGTCCGCAAAAGCACCTTTTTTCGCCTATGGCACCGAAAAGGCTAGCAGTTTTTACCCCTTTTGCCAAAGGACCCTTACTTCTTCAACGGCGATGAAACAAGCCTAACAAAGTAAAGTTGTGGATAAGGACAAAATGCCGGTAGCCAGTATTTCCTCCTATTCCTACAGTGTTTCCTACCCTTTCAAAGACAACCCCATATATCGAGGTGACGTTGGCTTATGCGTTTGCCGCCGAGTAAAGGATTAATTAGAGAATCAATGTCAGTTGAAACCGTACAAATACATTATAAGTAAGCATAAATCACGGTCAGACATAAATATCTCTGTTCTGGACCGAAATTCAATTAATTCTGAAATACACGTATCTCTTTGGTACCACTTTTCCCTGTTTAAGCACCGATTGCGACGAATTATAAACCTTTGTTTCTATTAGGCATGTATTCATATTCACATTGTAAAAATGTTTTGCACCCCCTGTTTGTTTTAACCGGGTTTGACTTTCTGGCCTGAATAATATAAAATGGGTCAGAAATTAGAATCCGGCTGCTTCATACACCAACAGGCCAGTCTTTTGCCTATGAAATGAACTGAACTAAGGTATACCTTGATCTCAAAGTAAGCAGGATTTTTTCGCTTAGATATTATTTTAAAGTTTGAAAAAAATGAGAAGCTTTTAAGTTTGGTTAAAACTGGGAAATTCAATGTCGAAACAAAACTTACAACAGGTTGAAAGTGACTTGCAGAGAATGGGCACACACAATCAGTCAATATTGCGTACTTCCGCCCAGGGCTCGCAGAACAGCTTGCTGTCTTCCGTCTCATACCTCTCACATGAGGTCAAGGGATACCTCTGTTCAGTTCATTTCAGAGGCAACGGACTGGTTTGTTGATGTATGAAGCAGCCAGATTCTAATTTTCAACCTATTTCATATCATTTACGCCAGAAAATCAAACCCGGTAAAAACACAGAGGATGCAGCACTATTTTTACTATGCATATATTGTTTACATATTTTTTGTCACGTATAATATGCTAATGTTGTATTCACATGATGTATAATCCTCCCAGCCAAACGAACCTCTATTTTAACCTTTTGGCTGCTAAGCGCAACTCATTGACCTTTTCCGGACAGTGTGGATCAAGAACAGCCTGCACAGAACGTGCAGTCTGATCTTGTATCCTTCCACATAAAAATGCCCTTTGAAATAGCAAAATTTGGGTTTTGACTGTCGGCTTGAAAAAATTCATGTCACTTATTTAGCAGGATAACAGTTAAAGAACCTGAAGGAAAGACGTTTGAAAGCTGTTAACTCTTTTATCACACAATCACGGGTTTTAACGACCCTGAACAAAAAGCCTTTTGAAAACATTATAAGAAAAGGAGAAAATGCTGGTAACCAGCATTTTCTCCTTTTCCCACAATGTTTTCTTACCTTCCAAAAACAAATTTCAATTTTTGAGTCACATTCATTTTGTCGTCTGCAAATGATTTCAATTTGGACTGGTCTAAGAATGTGTGGTGTGGTAAAGGGTTAAATAGCATTTTCTCCTTTTAGCATAATGTCTTCTACCCTTGCAGACACACCGTCCACCACTGAACCAGATTTTTTTAGTCGTCTGCAAATACCTTCTACTTGATCCAATCATCTAAAAAATTATCGTCACGTACAGTGATGAGGACAATGGTTTCCAGTTACTCTGTTTATCTTCTTTGCAGGTTCGAGTCGGTTATTACCAGGACGAAGTTTACATGGATCACTTCAATTGTCGTGATGTAATGTCTGTGGGCCTTGATGTCAATGAATCGTTTCTACGGTTTTTGAGCTCCACTGGCCGAGGACCAGTGAACTCGTGACAAGGTCCTGTGTCCGTCGTGCGCCGATGCGTGTTTGCCATAACTTTTATTATTCTCTGATTCTAATGCCCGAACTTAAACAAAAATTGACACAAATGTCGCTACTATACTCCTCTTTTAGATTCATTAAGAAAAAACAAAGAGTTCCGTGAGGAAGTTTAGTTGCCATGGCAATAAAACTGAAATATCCTCAAACCTTTATGTCTCCAAACCGGCTGGTTGGATTTCTTGGCAATTTGCCATGAATAATTCTTTGGCAGACCGCTTTAAGATGCCATGATAGAAAATGGATCTGCAAAAACATGGCTACTTTTGGATTTTGTTGTTTGATTCTATATAAGCTCCACAGGGGAAATCTTCGTTAAATTTACTCAGTAAACCTTCAAATTCAACAAGTCTTGATTGGTCCATAAACTTGCATACATACGAACGCACGCATGCCAGCACTCTGACCTAATCATCACACGGTTTCTTTTGAAACACAATTTCTAATTGCAAAAGAAAAATAATTGCTGTTGAGATCATTGATCAAATTGTTCCGGAACCAGGTCAAATTTAGTAGGCCCCCATATTTCACATCAATACGATATCTACCATCGAGTCATCCAATTAAGTTATTGGCGTTTGGTCTGTGAGCTATTTTGATAGGGCAAAAGCACATCAGTCATGTTTGTTTCTTTATTGACCCGTCTTTGACATGTCAAAGCCGGTTAGAGTCACTTACTAATTGAATCAATACCTAAATTGTCACAGCAGGAAAAAAATCACCGGTTCCATAATGGAACAAATTACTGCCTGTCTATTGTTACCAAATATACCTTTCTTTTTTCTGTGAGAATTTTGCCTCTACCGTATTATATTCAGATAACGACAGAGTAATCGAACTGGGACTACGCGTAAGATCATTTCAAAACAGACTCGGTGTTCGTTAATAATCAGATGAAAAATTTTTTATCCTGTCATTCTAATGGGCAAATGCAGATCTTGGGTCCGCGGCGTCCGTTACCTGATCCAAAACTGTATCCAAAATGTATTTTTTCTTGAATAACTTGTATTCAAGCACGAGGTTCAAGTCAAATAAGTCACTCTGAACACTGGGGTCAGGAATTAAAAACAAACATATGACATGTCCAAACTGAACAATCATTGTAACAGATTCACCAGCAGATTATTGAAGCCTCCCTTAACCCTTTCAGCGCCAAATGTACAAACATTACCTCTTTTGACGGCTTAAAACACCATCCATTTAGACTATGAAAGATTTTTACCTCATAGGCTTTCTAAAACAAGCGGACGGCATAGATCAAAATCAGACTGCACGTTCTGTGCAGTATGATCTTGATCTATGCCGTCCACATAAGGCCCTGTTTTCGCCTATGGCGCTGAAAGTGTTAAACAGTGGTCATGAAGCAATGTCCTGGGCAGAGGCACTGCAGATATACAGCCTCGTACTGGTTTAACCGAGAAAAACCATGAATAAATGAGCTGTCAGAGATAGATGAGTGAAATTGGAGTAACAGACCCTTCAATCAGACCCGGTTCATCTAATTTTCAAATATGCATATTTTAGAGTATAATATTTCGGGAGATGTCGTAGGTAAATGCACGTAATGCATATTAAGAATAAGCAAATGATTTCAATGGCAGATATGCTGAAATTTGATTGCTTTTGTGCATTTAATGAACTTAATCTTTGATTCGTCTGTTTATTCAGCGATTTTTGTTGACATAGACACAACGCAATACATTGCTCAGAGTTATAATGGTGGACTGTTACAGTCGGTAGATAAATGTTAATGAAATAAAACGACATGTGCTTCCATCCTTTAAATTTTTACGAAAGGACAAAAATGTATATATGTCCAAATTTGAAAACATGGACCATACTCTGTGACAAGGGGACTTGATGCATCTGCGAAAAACATCGACTCAGGTCAGCCTGCGCAGTCCGCGCATGCTGACCTAGGTCGATACTTTTCGTTATTGGTCAATTTTCTGTTTGTCCAAGGACCAGTCTACCTCTTGATTTAGTCGGTTGTTAAAAGAAAGTGACCATTATAGTTCCATAATTATGTGATGGCTCGAATGATACAATGCATCACGGAGATGCATTAAGCCCCCTTTTGCCAGAGCATGGCTCATATGCAGTCGACAAATTAGTTTTGACTCCAATGAAGCTATTTGTCTCTTTTTCCACGAAGCTTTCAAAAGCCATTTTCCTGTTGGTCGGTCAAGCACGGGATTGTTTGGGACAATAGTAAAAATGTGGAGACGACTTGAATGGCATCCAACCAAATTTCGTTTCGCAGGCTTTCTTTTTTAGAAAATCTTAAAGACGGAAATTTTTCATTTGCGTGCAAAGAAAACTTTAACCATTGATAGAAATGCATGTACGAGAAACAGGAAGCCGTAAATAAGATAGCTCTGATGGCCGAGTCGCTGAGCTGTGGCATACATATAGAAAATACGAGGAATTAACCAGTGTTTTGTATTTTTACCTGTAAACTTTCCTATTCCTTGGGTAACAGGTAGCCGTTAATAAGATAGCGCAGTTGGCCGAGTCGCTGAGCAGTGATTTTGAAGGTCAAATCCCAGCGGGAGTGAATTATTTTGCAGTATTTTGCACAGCTTAAAGCAAAAAGTCATATCCCACCTTCTCCACCCCCATGCCCCACCCATACAAGAAATGGACCAAGATCTAGTTTTATGTTCTTTTCAGACTGATTTGCAGACTTTGTAGACCACACGGAACTTGCCAAGTAGGAATGCAGGTAAATGGTTCCTCTGGAGTGTCGAGTAAACTTAGTTAATTGGACACTGCCAATTAGTAAATCAATGCGGTGAAAGCGCTGCTGAGGTGGGGTGCGTATAATTCTGTTCAAGTTGAAATCCAACATTTGTACCAAATAATGAGCACGTAGTGCTGCTAGAAAGAGTTGAGTAAAAGCAAGCAGACATTTAAAGAGCTGAGAGGTATCTCTCCGATAAATTTCAGAGCAAATTGACATTTTTTTTCTCCTTTTTGTGGGGAGGGTGGTTCAATAGAATGTCAAAATAAAACGACGTGAGAAGTATTATTAAGCAATATCTAGACAAATAAAGCAATCCTGTTCAAAGAAATTACCACAAGAGTTCTCATGATGCTTCTAAGCTTTTCGTGACACTTGTTGACGTTTCTTGACGCTATTTGATGGAACTGATACATAATGCGTGTACCTAAGCATGCCTCATGGTAATCTGTTCTAACAGTGTTTTTTTTTTAAATTGTGTTACGATAATGGTATATTTGTTTACATATTTATAGACCAAGTCGTGAGAGTTCCCCTTTTTGTTAACGTTTTAGTAATGCCTTGATGCCAAAGTGAATAAAATGCTTTCTTAATAGTACTATTTTACTAGGTAATGATTTTGCAATGTTAGGTACCCCAGAATCAATGTTTTTTTAGGTTCAGTTTCCCATATGGTAAATCTGAGTTGGGATGCTTCGCATCCCACCTCAGAAAGTACAGTGTATCTTATTATTGGAATATCAGGGCTGTCATTGGTCAGGAAATTTCAAATGAAACTATCAGTGAATGTAAAACTAAGATCAAACTGCCTTTACAGTGCAGTCGTGATCTTGATCTAGATTGTATGCAAAAGCAACGTGTGTATGGCATTCAAGAAAAATCATCAATACTTTCGCGCAATTTTCACTGTTCCTACCTTATCTTAAATTAACTTAACCCTTTACCACACAATCCCGACTTTTAACGACCCTAAAGGACAAGGCTTGTGAAAACATTGTGGTAAAAGGAGAAAATGCTGGTTACCATTAAAATACTGGTTTTCTAGCCTTCCAAAAACAAATTTAAATCTCTGAGTCACATTTTTTGTCGTCTGTAAATGCTTTCAATTTGGACAAGTCCAACATTTTGTCGTTTGGGAAAGAGTTCATGATTAATTCTGAAATTCACATCTGCTGCTACGTTCAGATCAACGTTTTTTTTTAGCTTTCATTTTCTGAGAGTCGCCTGCTAGAAACAAAATCGAGACAAATATTTATTCTGATCCATCATTCATTTAGGCCCCATTTTAAAGCCCTTACCTCACCATCCCGAGATCTCATGGCCCTCAGGAAAAACATACTTATGAAAACTTACTGGTAAACAGCATTTTCTCCTTTTACCACAATGTTTTCTCCGATCTCAAAGAGAAATACAATCATTTTAGCCACAATGGATGATCGTTTTCAAATGCTCCTAAAAAAGACAAGACTTAAATATTATTTTCTAGTAAAGCGTTAACCCTTTACCACACATTACCCGTATTTTGCGGAACCTGGAGAGAAAAAAGGGGCTTTGAAAACATTGTGGTAAAAGAAGACAATGCTATTAACCAGCATTTTCTCCTTTTCCAACAATGTTTTCTACCATTATCAAAGACCGATACCATTTTTTGGAGCTAGATTAATTTTGTCGTCACTTTGGACAAGTCTAACATTTTGTCGTCTGGTAAAGAGTTAAATTGCCTGTTTGTTCTTGGGACACATAATTGTTTTGTATTCCATTTCGCTTCGCTAAGTTGATCACCATTAAGCTTCCCGCCGAGGATGAAATCAAGTCGTATTTTTTTTCACTCTCTGCTAGTGATTTTCTTTCTTCGAAAATTCTTCATTTTAGAGACTATTTCATTTCATCCATACTCTCAGAAAAGGGGGTTTAATGCATCTGCAAAAATTGTTGACGCATTAAGCACCTTTTTCACAAAACATGGCTCAAACGGCACCACCTCATTTACCCATGTGTTTCTCTGGCTATAGGCCTACCGGTACCAGGCTCGGGGCTCGGTAGTACCATGCCAACGGTACTCCTCTGAGACCGGTGGGGTCTGTCGGATTATCTCTTTTTTCTACAATGTTTTCAACCCTTTCCAAGAAAAATCTCACCTTTTTAAGACATGTATTTTTTGTCATTTGCAAACACTTTCAAATTGGACATTTCTTGAATTCCAAAGATACCTTGCGACGTGAGCCGTCTTCAAATCTACCCGACTGTCCAACAGGCTAGTATTGAAGCACTTGATACTATTCTATTAATATACCGAACTGGGTCTGTATTTACCAACCATTCCTAAGAACATTCTGTCTTATTCTCCAAAATTTTCTGAACTTGAAAATAACACAACCTCTCATCGGCTGAACTATTTGGTTTAGCCAATCAGAATTTGAGTTCCATTCAAATTTTGAAATCTTGGAGGATACGACAAATAATGTTTTTGAGAATGGTTGGCGAAATCGATTGACTGATTGATTATATGGTGTTTAACGCCGCCTTAAACATTGTTTCAATTATATGGGGCCGGCCAGTGCATCCTACCAATGCTTTCCTGTATTTATTTATTTATTTATTTATTTATTTATTTTTATTTATTTTTTTTTTCAGTACTCCGTATAATATTCTTTCCAAGCCACCGGCTGCTTGCCAATGTAACCAAAATAACGTCAGCGGTGAGAGAGTAATGAATCCTGACGCAATGACTATCATCAATCTTTGGAAAGAAATTGGCCAAGCCGGAATATCGAACTAGCGACCCCATATTCTCAAGTTCCGTACACTACCGACTGAGCTACCAGGGCTCGGCTTGCGAAAACGAACCTGGTGTCAAGTTTATCAATGCAAATGGACGAGTGCTGGCTTTTTGTACCGTATTTTGCGATTTTACTCATTGGCACTTTCTCAACAATAAATCATTTTTCATGATTTTTTTTCCGAATTCCACAGCTACCTATTGACATAATCTTTCTTCGAATGCATCATCGCTAAATCGATGCTTAAGGTTAAAACTAAATGCCAAAGCAACACCGTAACATAGCATTGACGTCTACGCCATAACACTGACGTCTACGAGTCGGATTAAGGCAGTAATTAACAAAGGACAATGAATACAAATACCAGGACAATTATCTGTGTAACTTTATTATGAACCCCTAAGCTTCTAAGCGCGACTTACTGACCTTTTGCGGACAGTGTAGATTAAGATCAGACTACACAGAACGTGCAGTCTTATCTTTGGTGTACCCTGTCCGATACGGTGTTTTCTTTCCAATGAAATCAACTTTGAAATCGCAATATTTGGTTTTATGCTATTGGGTAGATTTTTTTTTTTTTCAATCATTTATTTAGCAATTTAAGGGTGAACAATCTCGTGTTTTAGCATGATGGGGAAACGAAATAATGACAGTTTGTCGGTAACTAGCACTGTCACCTTTTCTTTTCCCACAATTTTTCCACCTCTGAAAAGAAAGGGCCTCTCGTTTGAAAAACATTTAATTTGTCGATCAGCAATGATTCCACTGTGAACAAATTATAAATTTTGTTTGTTAGTAAAGAGTTAAACAGACGGAGACTTCAATTTATAGAAGATAACAAGAATTAAGCCGGGCTATAAGGCAGTGCTGTGCTAGAACCACTTTTGTAATAAAACGGCTTTTTGTAATAAAATTATCCGTCTTATTACAAAAGTGGTTCTAACAGTGCTGTGTCAGAACCACTTTTGTAATTAAACGGACTTTTGTAATAAAATTATCCGCCTTATTACAAAAGTGGTTCTAACAGTGCTGTGCTGTCTTAAACTTCTCGCCTCGGACAGGACATTGACTCATTACAAAACGCCAAAATTGACTAGTCCAACTTAACCCTTTACCACGCGATGCTGACTTTTGAAGACTCTGACAAAGAAGCCTTTTGAAAACATTGTGGGAAAAGGAGAAAATGCTAGTAACCAGCATTTTCTCCTTTTCCCACACTGTTTTCTACCCTATCAAAGACATATTTAATCATTTGAGTTGTGTTTAAATTGTCGGCTGCAAATGCTTTCAATTCAGACAAATCTAATTTTTTTCTTATGTGGTAAAGAGTTAAAGCAGTTGCAGACGTCAAACTAAATGATGCTCATATGATGGGATTTGTCTTTGATAGGTTTTTAAAAACATTATGAAAAAAATGCTGGTTGCTAACATTTTCTCCTTTTCCAACGATGTTTTAAACAGACTCTTTCCTCTGGTTAGTTGACACAAGCAGTTGCCTGGAAAAAGCGTAAAGAAACTGCTATACGCAGCACTTCGGTGCCTATTCACAAACCATTCTTAAGAATGTTCGCAGTCTTATTCTCCAGAATTTTCTAAATTTGAAAGTAACACAATATCTGATTGGCAAACCAAATGGTATAGCCAATCAGAAGTTGTGTTACTTTCAAGTTTAGAAGAACAGGTTTGTAAATACGGACCTTCGATTGATAAATTGAACCTGAATAGAATATTGGTTTCGTAAAAGATATTTATTCAGAAGGATATAAGTGAATGTATCTTGTAATCCATACTTGGACGATAAAAAAAGAGAAGATGGACCAACAAAAGTCTCCATGAAACACGATAAGTACCTCGTTATACAACATGCATAATTCATGAAAGCTACAAAATATATTTACCTATATCTTGGAAATCAGCTTAAAGTATCTTTTTCAAAGAGAATTTCCTTGTTTGTTGTAAAGGATACATCGAAAACAATATCAGAAAAGTATAAATCTCGAAAAGTCACCATGAAATACTATAAGTACCTCGATATATACATGTAACATACAGAATTCGTGAAATTTAGGTAAATTTGACCAACATCTTGGAAATCAGGTTACATGATATCATTCAAAATCTTTTCAAGAGTTTGTCTTCATATCGTGAGATACTGTGGTCCATGGGCATGCAGAAAATTGAACAGTATCAAAAAGTTCCGACCCAGGTCAGCTTGCGCAGATACAATAAACTCCCTTTTCACCGAGCATGTATAAATTAATTCGAATTTTTTGTTGCACAAAATTTGATTATGAACCTACCGATTGCATTTCCAACCCCGACATCTAATGAAGAAGGCAAGAAAGGTGTCTAACCAGTGCATAATTAATGTTCTCACAGAGACGGTGAAAAAAGATTACATGAAGATGCAACTTCAGTGATCTGTTTTTGTCCTACTTGAGGGACATTTATGTCAGTTTTACTAAGTTTTAGATCCAATCCTTAGTTTGTTATAAAATTGAATAGTCCAAAGTCATGGTGCATACCCACACATGTAATTATTATTATTATTATTATTATTATTGTTAAGTATTGTAGAATGGGTTGATTAGTTTCGGATAGTTTAATGATTACTAGTTCTTTGAATCATTTGTATCTTTTGACACCTATATCTTGGAGATCAGTACATCACTCAAACCCCTTTTCAAGAGTAATGCTCCAATGCGTCGCACGCGGATAAAATATCACACACGACAGAAAAAAATCCGTATCTGCGCAGTGTAAAATACGGTCCAAATATGGTATGATGTCCAACCTCACGCACGGAATACGTACGTAAAGGTTTGCAATTTGATTTGTGAAAGTTTTACGCCAAAATATTCATCTTCTATTCATAACCAAAGTGTTGAAAGCACTGGTGTGGCATTTGTCGAGGGAGCCATTGGGTGGAATTAATAATTTAAAAAAAAATCGTAATATTATCCAATATTCGCTTGAAGGTAAATTATTTCAATCTGTAAATATTCATGCATAACCCAATTTAGAGTAGCATGCAATCATGTTGACGAACAAGCCCAGGGACAAACAAGTTCGGGCGAACTGGTTTTGGGACGAACAATCCCAGGAGACAAAGATCGTGCGTATCATTGCGCCAACAGAAAGCTAAGAGCGTTTACATCTATTGTCAATAAAAAAAGAAACATTTCCACCATCGATGGCCACATCCAGTTTTATTTTAATACATCATTTTCAATTTTATATCTGAGTGCTATCGGAAATTTATTGGTCTGAGAAAATTTGAGTTTAATCGGGTTACTTCTCATGCTGCTCGAATCATATTCAAGCACCAGGAAAGTTACTACACCATAATAGTCCGTATACATTCGTGGTATAAGAGGCGTCGAAATCAATAGTGAAATGGAGATATTAGGATTTCATTTCACTTTTTTTAACAATGGATTCTTGGTTTGCTCTTCAATCTAACTGAATTCCCCGACACTTACCGCCTGCTCTCTAAAATTCTTCCATCTCTGCTTGCTTATAAAGTCTTATTGAAAATGCATCATTCATCAGAAACTTGATGTTAATCGAAAACATTGTGACAAGTGCTGAGATCACTTTTACTTTGAACTATGATAGAATATTGTGACGGTGAATAACAGGAAACTTTTGTGTGCTGGAAATGACATACTCATAGATAATAGTTTCGTTTTAGCAGATTTAACAGAAGTCTTAAGTTTTTTCTACAATATGTTGTGATCATTACTTCAGCTGCTACGCTTTCTTATTTGATCAGTGGCAGTACTTTTGATTCCCTTTGCAAGCATTGTGATCCTGGGTCCGTAATTACCTAACATTCTTAGTCTTATTCTCTGGAATTTTCTAAATTTGAAAGTAACACAACTTTCTGATTGGCTAGACCATTTGGTCTAGCCAATCAGATGTTGTCTTAGTTTCAACTTTAGAAAATCTCAAATATAAAGACTAGGGATGTTCGTTAGAATGGTTGGTGAAAACGGACAGTGAGCTATGCTGCCCGTTGATAATCGAATCATTTGATCACTGACAAAAATTAATGCTCTTTCTAACAATACAGGAAAGTGGTGTTTGCTTCCAGGGGGAAACATCTACACATACATGCACTTTTCTTTCTTTAAAGACTGTAAAACCGTTGTTATCGATCACTCGTCTAAATAACTTGTCACTTGTCCGAGAAATTGCGAATCTCAATTTAGGAACAATCGGCTTGCTTTTGTTAAAGACATAAATAAATAATGTTATTGTCTACAGTTGCGAACTATCTTAATAGAATCTAACCTTATGTAGAAGAGATCCTGTGTCTATTAGACGCAACAAGTCTGGCACGGTAATCAGTCGGTGAGGCACAGAACTTGAAACCAGCGGGTCACTGGTTCGGATCCCCTGCTCGGCCAATTTCTGTCCGAAAATCGATGATAGACACCGGACAGAACTGATACCTCTCCCACCGCTGCTCATTGTTTTGACGATGGTTATTTGGGAAAGCAGCTTTGCTTGAGCAGTTTTATAAGCATGGGCACTGGACTCAGTTAAAAATTGTGTATTCAACGTAAGTAGTAATGGTTATTTTGTTCTATTTACAGACGCACATAATGGTTTGTCCACAATAATACAACATAATCATTTTCCTCCTGTTCCCTTGGGCAGTAAGCTTACGTAAAATTTTCTTGGATTATCCGTTGTTTTACAAATTACTGCCTGGCTATTTTCTTGTTTTGCACACTGCTTTCTCTTCCGGAAAGAAATATACGAGCCATGCTCTGGCAAAATGGAGTTTAATGCATCTCCGTAATGTACGTCATCAAGTAATTAAGGATCCATAAAATCCATTTGTCTCACAACCGACTGAATCATGAGGCAGGCTGGTCTTTTGACACGCAAAACATTTACCGATGGCAAAAAGTATCAACTTTTCTGACCTTCAATATCGCAATGAGATATAAAGAATCCGTCATTCTTTTGCTTTTAAGGTAAAATTCTATTAAACTCTTCTACAAAAATTTTATTAAGCTTGCCAGAGTCTCGTTTGGGAATATTTATTTTCTGACCTCATTCAATAAATTCTATCTTATATGCCAACGTTGGTCAGATCCTAAATATCACAATACTATATGCAGTGCACAGATCTGTTCGTTTTTGCAGATTTTTTACAAGTATCTGCTCAACTATCTTCCTAAACCACTGGCTGCTTTCCCACATAAACAAGCACCGATAGATAAGAGAACTTTTATTGGGCTGGTCTTTAGAAAGGAAGGTCCAAAGTTTGACAATTCTAAGATCTCGACAGCGAGACAAAGAAGATTTAGAACCACTTTTGTACTAAAATTACTTTTTGTAATAGAATTTTCAACTTCGCTTTATTACTTGAAAATTCACCTATAATGATATAGTTCAAAATAAAAAGAAAGACGCTTTAATACAAAGGTGGCTGTAACAAAGCAGACTTTTGTGATCATGTACAAGTAGTGTATGGTCCCATCGTACCATATTTTGTAAGAAAATAACCCAACGGGGGTCGACTGGTTGCGTGGAAATGGGGCGAGGAGGGGCAATGCCAAGTTTGACTTCGATATCAACTACACATGAGCAATGCTTGGTGAAAAGGGGCCTTAATGCATCTGGGAAAAGTATCGACCCAGGTCAGCCTGCGCAGTCCGCGCAGGCTGACCTGGGCCGAAACTTTTCGCAGTTGGTCAATTTTCTGTATGTCGAAGGACCAGTCTACCTTATGATAAAGTCATTTGCTAAAGAAAGTGGCTGGTATGGATTCACAATTATATGACGGCTTTATTGGTACAATGAATCATGGCGATGTTTAAGCCCCCATTTGCCAGAACATGGTTCATATATGTCTGTAAAAAGGCAGTGATTATACAAAGAAACAAGAGGGCCATGATGGCCCTGGATCGCTCACCTAAGTTAATAGGCGAAATTTCACTCCAGGATCATAATGACCCAATTTAAAAACTCATCTGAGATATTATTAAGACAAACATTCTGATCAACTGTCAGGTCATTTGAGCTGAAAATGTGGCCTCTGGAGTGTCCAAATTGTATTTCTTCAATTTGACCTAGTGACGTAGTTTATGACCCCATGTGACCATATTTCAAACTCATCCGAGATATCAAGACAAACTTGTTGACCAAGGTTCAGGTGAATTGGGCAAGAATTGCCGCCTCTAGAGTGCCCGCAAGGTATTTCTGTAATTTGACCTAGTGACCTAAATTATGACCCTATGTGACCCAATTTCAAACCAATTCAAGATATTATCAAGTCAAACATGCTGACAAATTTTCAGGTCAGTTGAGCAAAGATTGTGGCCTCTACAGCGCCCACAATACATTTCTTTAACTTGACCTAGTGACCTAGTTTATGATCCTATGAAACCCAATTTCTCACTGATCCGAGCTATCATCAAGTCCAATATGTAGACCAATTTTCAGGTCAATTTCGCTAGAATTGTGGCCTCTAGAGTGCCCACAATGTATTTCTTCAGTGTAACCTAGTGACCTTGTTTATGACTCTATGTGACCAAATTTTGAAATCATCCGAGATATCATCAAGACAAACACGCTGACTAATTTTCAGTTCAATTGAGTAAGAATTGTAGCCTCTAGAGCGCCCACCAGGAATTTCTGTATCTTGACCTAGTGACCTAGTTTATGACCCAAGGTGACCCAAATTCAAAATCATACGAAATTTCACCAAGTAATACATTCTGACCAATTTCTAAGTCAATTCAGCAATAAATGTGGCCTCTAAAGTGCCAACAAAGTATTTCTTTAATTTGACCTTGTGACCTAGTTTATGACCCAAAGTATCCCATACTGGAACTCATCCGAGATTTTATCAAGACAAACATTCTGACCAATTTTCAAGACAATTGAGCAATAAATGTGGCCTCTGGACTACCTACAAGGTATTTCTTCAATTAAAACTAGTGACATAGTTAATGACCCTAGGTGACCAAAAATTCCAACTCATCCGAGATATCATAAAGACAAACATTCTGACTAAATTTCACGTCAATTGAGCAAGAAATGTGGCCTTTAGAGTGTCCACAAAGTATTTCTTTAATTTGACCTAGTGACCTAGTTTATGACCCCAGGTGACCCAATTTCAAACTCATCCAAAATTTAATTAAGACAAACATTCTGACCAATTTTCAAGTCAATTGAGAAAAAAATGTGGCCTAGTTTATCAGGTCAATTGAGTAAGAAATTCGGCCTCTAGAGTGCCCACAATGTATTCAAAGTCCCAAATTCAAAGTCATCCCAGATTTAATTAAGACAAACATTCTGACCAAATTTCAAGTCAATTGAGCGAAAAATGTGGCCTCTAGAGTGCCCACAATGTATTTCTTTAATTTGACCTAAAGACCTAGTTTATAATCCTATGAGACCCAAATTCAAACTCATCCCAGATTTAATTAAGACAAACATTCTGACCAATTTTTAAGTCAATTGAGCGAAAAATGTGGCCTCTAGAGTGTCCACAATGTACTTCTATAATTTGACCTAGTGACCTAGTTTATGACCCTAGGTGACCAAAACTCTAACTCATCCGAGATTTCATCAAGACAAACATTCTGTCCAATTTTCAGGTCAATTAAGTAAGAATTGTGGCCTCTAGAGTGTCCACAAGGTATTTCTTTAATTTGACCTAGTGACCTAGTTTATTACCCCAGGTGACCCAAATTCGAACACATCCGAGATTTTATCAAGACAAAATTCTGACCAATTTTCAGGTCAATTGAGTAAGAAATGTGGCCTCTAGAATGTCCACAAGGTATTTCTTTAATTTGATCTAGTAACCTAGTTTATGCCCCTAGGTGACCCAAATTCGATCTCATCCGAGATTTTATCAAGATAAACATTCTGACCAATTTTCAGGTCAATTGAGTAAGAAATGTTGCCTCTAGAGTGTCCACAATGTAAATGTTGACGACGCACGACGGACAACCACAAAAGCTCACCTTGAGCACGTTGTGCTCAGATGAGCTAAAAAAAAAAGAGGTTTTTTTTTTTTTTAAGAAATAATTGACTAATGTTGTTAATCTAAGTCGCGCTTGCGTCAGATTAAATCCTGCCTTTTCCGTAAATGGGAATAAGAAAAAGTAATCTAATTTTATTTAACCGTTTAGATCTAAGACGCATAAATTTCAGTTAAGATGAAGTGTAACCTATCGATATGTTTGGATTTTATTCTGAAGTTTCCCAGGGGAAAACGCATGAATTTGTAGAAAAGTAATATTTTGTCTTCACTTTTTACCCTTCGCCATTCTCATCCTAAACCCTCCGTTCCTTTATCATTTTTAACTTCTTTGTTTGAAATACTTTAGAAGAAAAAAAAGGTCAGATTTGTACAAAAATGTGGGAGATAAAGTTTGAAAGATTGGCAGGCATTATTTCTGTCTTGTTAGGAGCAATTTCTTCATCCTTTCTCCAGTTCTTTGCACAAAACGACGATAGAAGATGTGAGTGTGGAAAGTTTTCAAAAGTTCACTGCCAGTGGGCGCCCTAATTTTTTTTTTTTTTTCGAACAGCGTGTATTAAGACCAGACTACACACAACAATATCTACACTGTCCGAATCCTAATGTGGAATATTTACAAAAAAAAAAAAACATTTTTATTTTCGGTAAAACTTTACGAAACGACAAAATTTTAGACTTGGCCAAACTGAAAGCATTTTCAGACGACAATTTCAACATAGCTTAAAATGTTTCTTTTTTTTAATGGAAGAACACGTTGTGGCGAAAGAAGAATATGTTGGTTACCAGTATTTTTTCTTCTTATAAAATGTTTTTTAACAGTCTTTCAACTAATGGTCGTTAAAAAACGGGAATGCAGGGTAAAAATAAAACCTCAAAAAGAAAGGAGTTGTTTAGTCGGTATCGAGAAAGTTCAGTTGAATGGTTCTGACATCAAACTAACTTATTTACACCAAAAGCAATTATTTCAAAGACACGTTTACAACTACTTTTGTGTTATTTATTGACGTTTTTCTTTCATACCGACTCAGTTCAGTCTCGAACGTGCTTATTTAAAAGGATTTTTTTTTTCAGAATTCTACATGACCAAACTTCCAAATGCATCCTTACCGAATTAAGTACGCTATGGGAATAACTGGCAAATCATCAATAAATGATAAAAAAAAAAAAATGTAAAAAAAAAAATGCTTTTCAGAAATCTAACAGCGAATTATACCCTTATAACTCACCGGTGAATGTTATAATTCACAGGTGAATGTTACAACTTTTATTTTTGACATGCCACGGATATTTATAGAACATCAATGTTTTTTTTGCGGGTGAACGTCACGTTTTATGACGAAGTCAGCATCTCTCGTGACGTCATTATTACAGCTAGTCCATATCCGACTAGATTGAATAGATCTATTTCGTTTGAAAAACGCAAATATTTTTCACAATGAGCAAAGTTATACGTGAAAAGAAAGGTTAAAGTGAGAAACATAAAAGAAATAGGATAATTGTTTGTTTCAGTACATGATCGCAATTTCTTTCGTCTCGAGACAGCGAAGGCCATATTTTGTTGGCCACTCGTGAAAATATAGCGTTTGCTTTTCACTCGATGAAAGAAATTTTGATCATACACCAAAACAGACAATTATCCTCTGATTGAAGGTATTTCCGTAATGGGATACGTAGCATCAAAATGTATTAACTTGTATAAACTTCGCGCCAGAATTTCGCAACTGTTTGTGGGAATGTAACATGATCAAAACGCGTCGATAATGTGGAATCGTTTTGAAATAAGCACGCTGACGTCATATTTGATCTAATAAAATTAGGCAGAGTTTGGATTGCAAAGAGACCAAACCATTATTTTAAGGAAAAATTTGCACTTTTTTTCTGCATGTAACCCCCAGTTTCAGCTAAAAGTACATTACGTATTTATCAGCTTGAACAAAAAAAGAAATAACTGGATACAAAAAAGGCTTTGGAACACATCATAGGAAATGGAGAGCATGCAGCTACTCTTTATTGCCAACTTCTCTCTTAGTTTTACAGTACATTTTTTTCCGCCAGCAACAGCAACTTTGACAGACTGCACTGTAACACATTTACAAAGATAATTATAAAAATATCCATAATTCTAAACTGTATGAATTATATCTCTTCATTTTGACTACCGAATCGTTTACATCTGGCAGCTAGTGGGCCCCTAAATATTCCTAACGAATTACCATCTCACTATGTCGTGCTGGACGTTGTTCGTATATAAGAATAATATCATTCCACTTCGATACCACCTCCCGACGTTTCTGGATAATTTGCTTATTACAAATACTTTTTAAAATCTTACATGTACATAGTAATTTTCAATTGGTCTCTCTTTTTTTTTTTTTGTATAAATTAATCACAACCTGTTAGTTTCTCAAAATATATGCCTTAATTGTAGCACTAACATAGTACCGACATTCAAAGCAGCAAGAAGGGGGAAAAGCCGACAGATATATTAACCATTTGATTGTCTTGTATGACAATTCGAATCCACTAATTTCAACCCTGAGGCTGCTGAGCAGAACTTGCAGTCTGATCTTGGATCTACACTGTCCAACAAGATGTCTTTCTCCCAAAAATAACATTGAAATAGCAAAATATGGGTGCTTACTATCGGCTTGAAAGTTTCGTTTATTTTATTTAGCAGGACAAGGGTTAATGAGCCGCCAAAACAAACAAGGCGAACCGGCGACATACTTTTAGGTCGTAGTTGTACGGACGGCGAACCGGCGACATACTTTTAGTTCGTATAGTTGTACTGACGGCTTGAATGAAAAATCTGTATCCAGTGTTCTACAGAAGCTTCACTGTGTATTATTTTTCACCCCCATGTAGTTTTTTACGCCCTTTATAGTATATTTGGGCCATTTTTTATGAAAAGAACGTTTATTGCAATTTCAAAAAGTATCGACGTATGTCAGCCTGCGCATTCCGCCCAGACTGACATGGATCAAAAGTTTTTGCTCTTTGTTAATTTTCTGGATGCCAAAGAACCATTCTACCTCATTATTCAACTATTCAGCCATTGGTTAGATAAAATAGATTTTTATGGATCCATACCTATATGATGACTTGCTTGGTATCATGCATCACGGAGATGCATTAAACCCATTTCGTCAGAGCATGGCCCATATTATTTTCGACGTCCTATATCCGAGTATTTTTTACGTCTTTTATACTTGTAGTATATTAGATGAATTCATTATATCGTATAATCTCTGTATCAATAACTCCCAGACCTTGTAGAGTTTCACCAACGGCCGTTAAAGCAATTAGTCATTTCTGTTTGACCCTCGTAGCTATTTCCCTCTTTTGTTTTCTTTTAAAGTTTCGGCCAGTGCGATATCAAAAAAATCAGGCATTTATCTGACAGTACCCAAATTCTGCAGTTTGTAATATTTGTTGTCCTTGGCGACGGATGTAGATCAAGATCAGGCTGAATAAAGATTATAGATTAGCCTGCAGTCTAGTCGTCTTCGGCATTCTTCGGTGTCCATCAAATCTTTCAAGCCTGGCTGTATCTAATTTGATCATTGAGGTGTATTGTAAAATTAATACGCGCGGTTTTTTTTTTTTTTGACATTTGTAATTCAGCTGGGCAGAGGAAAGCCGGCCATGGACTGTCCAACAGGTTTCGACCATGTATCTTTGAATTATAGTAAATGGTGAAATGATTAACTGGGTAGCAATAGCAAAAATAGTCATAAAATACATATTAGAATCGGTTCCATGTACTACATTTGCCAAGCCTTGGAGCTGTTGGTGACATATAAGGCTTGAAATCAGAGGATGGCTGGTTCGATTCCCAGCCAGACCAACTTATTTCAAAGGAAAGATGACAGTCATTATGACTAAATTCATTTCTCTCTCTGATATTTATGTGCAAAATCAGCCAACTGCTTGTAAAGAACTTTGTGTAAACTATTAGTAACAGAAAACATAGATAGGTGCACTGACCGCCACGATAAACCTAAAATATACAGAAAACAATTAAATACTTGACAAGAAAACAAACGAAATACTGACTAAACTCAAAAAGAAATCTCGCGCGAGAACCCTGCACCAATATTAATAGGATGCTCTCCCAAGACTACGACCCGGGCTGTCTTGGGACGCCCGTGGCGTTCCAGGGCCAAATTGACGGCGGTCCTACAGAGATTAGCTTTCAAGAGGCGTCTCAGATACGGTTATTCCGGGAATAACATAGGGTATCATTTCTTTATTAACATTTTTTTAGCCTGACTATCCGTCTTATTCACCATGATTTACAGGACATTTTGTGTCGTTTATTCCGTAAAAGGATACTCTAGCCAGACCGGATATTACATTTTCTACTTTATTCTCAGCAGACTATGGCCGGTTCTTCTATCTTTAGGTTTATTATTCACCAGACGGCAACACTTTAAGACTGATCCAAACTGGAAGCATTTGCATGCTACATAATATTATTATTAACTCTTTACCAAACGATGAAATTTTGTACTGGACCAAATTGGAAGCATTTGCCGACAACAAATTAAATATTGCTAAAGTGATTATTAGGTCTTTGATTGGGTAGAAACATTGTTGGAAAAGGAGAAAAATGCTGGTAACCAACTATGGTATGAATCAAGGCCCGAGGTACTGATTAGTAGTAGCAACGCTTGCAAATATCGGTTTCATAAATAGTTAATATGGCAGCAGGGGCCCGGCGAACAAACATGTGCACATTTTTTGCCAATCGCAAATTACCATTCTTTATCAGTACCAAAAGGTGGGTCAAAAGCCAGCGCATTCAGCTATATCGAATAATGATTTAATTTGATTATAGAAATCTAAGAAGCTACCTTTAACGGAACGAGCTCGGATTCCATATTCACCACAGTCCTAAGCATCATTCTTAATATTTTTCCAGTTTTAGAGTGTAACACAATTTCTGATTGTCTTAACCAATTGTTTAAGCCTGTTGCTTCAAGTTTAGAAATTTATTTAGTTTAAGTCGCTGTCAGAAAAATGAATGTTAGAACCAGGTAAAAAGTAAAAAAAAAACATAGAGCAACTTGGTCACATTTAATTCAGTTTTAAAATTCATTTTTTTTTTTTCTGCCGGTGACTGACAATCGGACCGACCATACAATAACAGAATTTCATCTTCCAATACCTCCATATTTTCAAGTGGTATGATTGAAATTTAAATGCATTTGAATGCCTGTGTTGTTTACTTTAGGCCGGTGTAATGCAGAGTCATTTTGTAGGAGAGGGTCATTTCTCTGCATTACACCGGCACTAGAAATGTCTGGAGATTATGGTACATAAATTAAAAGTAAAATTTGATGATGAAGCTCGCCATCATTTTTTGTCATAAAATTCAAATTAAAAAAATATGCCTTGATCCGGCAAAAGGGTGTTTAATTGCATCCCTGTGATCCATTGTAATAAGCAAGCCATCACTTACTCATAAGTCAATGAAAGCCACTTTTTTTTAACATTTGACTTACCCATGTGGTAGCTGGTCCTTTGGCAAAATTGACAAATAGCGAAAAGTTTCGACCCAGGTCAGCCTGCGCAGTCCGCGCAGGCTGACCTGGGTCGATATTTTTCGCAGATACGTTAAGCCCCCTTTTCACAGAGCATGGCTCAAATATATTTTCTCGAGGAAAAAACATAGCTCCACGTTAAACGCAGAAAAAGTCTTTCGTAATGTAGAATCGAGTATTGGACTGTATAGATCCAAGATCGGACTGAACGTTCTTTGCAGGCTTGTCTTGATCTACACCGTGCGTTAACGCAAAAAGTGGTGAATTAACAATTGATAGAAATGAATAATGTCTAAAAGGTACAAGTAGAGATCAGAATGTTTAATAATGAAATATTGAAAATCAAATAAATAGTTTGAACACAAAAGAAAGGACGCGTCTCTACACCCTTTACCGAACAATGCCAGTTTCAACAACACCAACACCCAAGAAAAGAGGCTTTTGAAAGCACTGTGGGGAAAGGAGAAAATGCCGGTAACCAGCATTTTCCCCTATTCCCACAATGTTTTCAACCCTCTCAAAGTGGGGAAAAAAAGCATTTTAGATACATTGGACTTTTCGCCTGCAAATGCATCTGAAATGAACTCGTCTATTTTTTGCGGTAAAAAATATTTATCATCAACGAGGGAATACATGTACATACATTTTAAAGAGAACTTTACAGGCATATGTTTTCGTTTATGTCCACTTCTTTAGTATATTTGTCACATAATCGTTATGTCCTTTGTAAACTGTGTTCTATACTGGCAAATGAAAAATCTGTAATATTTTACCAATCGCCAAAATTTCACTCGTCCATATTGAAAGCAAATTGCAGACAAAATTCGATGTCGCTTAATAATTAAATTTTATCTCATAGTTAAAAAAAAAATCGTTGGAAAAGGAGAAAATTCTGATTACCAGCATTTTCTCCTCTCCCTGCCATGTTGTTCAAAGGGTTTTTGCCTCAGCGTTGTTAAAACCCGGAACTAAGTTGTCATGAATTAAACTAAATTTACGACGGAATTTTCTTTTTTCTTTTTCCAGAAAAGAAATTCTTTTGTCTCTCTGGATATTAATGCTTTCTTTTTCTGTGTTTCTCCTAAAAGTAATAATACTTAAATATGTGACAATATGAATAATCAAAATAATTATTATACGATTCATTAGTTTAACTCCTTACAGCACAATGCCGCCTTTTAACGACCGTGGAAAAGAGGCCTTTTGAAAACATTGTGGGAAAAGGAGAAAATGCTGGTAACCAGCATTTTCTCCTTTTCCCACAATGTTTTCTACCCTATCAAAGAAAATTCCACCATTTTGAGCCACACTGAAATTGTCGTCTGCAATTGCTTTCAATTTGGACAAGGCTAAAATTTTGTCTTCTGGTATAAGGTTAAATAATAAATCGCTTATGGATGAAAAAAAGGGAAATAAAGTAAATCAAATCTTAATTCTGGTTATGAGAAGAACAAGAAGAAAAGAAGTGAATTAACTGCAGAAATTCACTTTGCCACAAATCTAATAGCGACACCTAATAATATCTAATACTGATAAATTGATGATAATAGAAAATAGCAATGATTTTCTTCCCCGAATTCATCGCTACCAAAGACCACGATGATAATGACGATGACTATAATGATGACGACGACGACGACGATGATTATGATGATGATGATGATGATGATTAAAAAAATATCTTACCCTCCACATCTCTGTAAAGCTCATTCAAAAGAGTCATACATTTTTCCAATCCATCCGAGGTGGAGTTCGAATCGCTGGCGTTCAGAGTCATATTTAATGGCAAATAAAACACGACATCCAGTGTAGTGAGTCTCTTGTAAACTTCTTCTAAACTAGGTAACGGCCTTTTACGTCCTTTGGCAAGATTATTTTCCGCGGTTTTTGTGTCTCTTTTGAACTTTCTTATCCCGTCATCCTCATAATAGCTTCTAGACCTATAAACATCTGTTTTATAAGAAGCTGTCGATCGCAAACCTCGTCGCAGAAATGACAACGCCGCCGACAAAGGCCTAGCAGGCGTTAAATTCCGTTTAGACACTTTAATGCCGCGTAATTGATGTACGTCAATACGGTGCCATCCCTTCCCTTCGTCCAATATTTCTCTATTTCTCAGCTCATTACTGATTCCGGGGTCCCGATTTCTTGTTATCGTGATACAATCTTGCTGTTCTCTATCCGTGTTCAGGACAGCACGTAATGACATCGGCCCCTGTGACAGTGTCCGCAAGGTTTCTTTAGTCCTCGTGGTGTTATTCCAGTCTTTCTGAACATCAGTTTGGGTTTCATAATTTAACGGTGCACTTTTTAAAGAATACATATTCCCAGAATGTTTTGAATTTTTCACAGGTCCGTTAGTGGCCATCCAATTTTTGAAAAATCGACTTAAATCATATTTTCTATAATCCTCTGTTAGAAAACCGTCTGATCTCATTAACGTAGAGTTAACGCTCGATACGTTATAAGCGCAGCGTACAGAATAAACTATCACAAGAATTGTTAACGATGATTCAAGTATATGTATTTTTGCCATTTTTGCGGCAAATTCGTCAGCCCATTCAACACAATAGTCAACAATTTGTTTGTACTCTTATATCTTGGCGATTAATTGCACCCCTGGCACCAACAATATCAGTAAGTTGCACTTATCAAGACATTCCGATGATAAAGTAACTTTGAAATAGCAATATTTGGGTTTTAACTATCGACTCGAAAGTTTTATTTAATTTATTTAGCGGTAGAATGGTTAAACAAAAGAAAAAGGTTTCAATTCATGTCATCCTGCACAGACTGCGCAGGCTAGCATGGTTCGATCCTTTTTGCAGATGCATCAAACAGCTTTTCACAGACTATGACTCGTATTTATTTGCTGTAAAACTGCCATACTTCATCAAACCTTTAATCAATATTATATCTTTACACAACAGCACATTATAAAATTTAATGAGTCAAATATATAGAGACGGTGTACTTTTTAGATGGTCATAAGGGGAAAAAAGTGTACCATTGAAATTGTATTGCTTTTTCGAGCAACTATAACTTCCGACACGTTATTTCAGTATTAGTAGGAGGAGTAGTAGTAGTTGAAGTAGTAGTAGTAGCAATTATGGTAGTAGTAGTTATAGTAGTTGCAGTTATAGTAGTAGTAGTAGTTATAGTAGTAGCAGTTATAGTAGTAGTAGTAGTTATAGTAGTAGTACTAGTTATAGTTGTAGTAGTAGTTATAGTAGTAGTAGTAGTAGTAGTTATAGTAGTGGTAGTAGTAGGTATAGTAGTAGTACTAGTTATAGTAGTAGTAGTAGTAGTTATAGTAATAGTAGTAGCAGTTATCATCGTAGTAGTAGTTGTATTAGTAGTGGTGGAAGAAAAAGTAGCATTTATAAATGTTATATGTTAACCCTTTACCACACGATCCCGAGTGACCTTAAGAAAAAAAGCTTTTGAAAATAGTGTGGGAAAAGGAGAAAATGCAGGTCACCAGCATTTTCTCCTTTTCCCACAATGTTTTCTATCCTTTCAAAGAAAAATTTCCTAATTTGTGAAACATTTAATTTGTCGTCAGCAAATTGCTTTCAATTTGGGACAGTGCAAAATTTTGTCGTTTGGTAAAGAGATTTATTGCTTTTGAAGTTTGTTTTCCCTTCCGAGATTGAACCTCCTTAATGAGAGTGTTTGGTGCCTTTGGATGCTCCATTTTTTTCCCTTTAATTTTAAAGGCCCCGTGGCGACCATAGGTAAACAATGCGGGTGTTAGAAATGCATTTGATTTAAATAATACCATTTAGAAGTACGGACACGTTATTTCAGTAGTAGAAGTAGGAGGAGGAGTATTTATAAATGAGCCATGCTCTGTGAAAAGGGGGCCTAATGCATCTGCGAAAAGTATCGACCCAGGTCAGCCTGCGCAATCCGCGCAGGCTAACCTGGGCCGATACTTTTCGCCACTGGTCAATTTTTTTTTTTTTTTTTGTCCAAAGAACGGTCTACATCATGATTACGTCAACTGTTAAAAAAAAGTGGCTATTATGGATCCATAATTATGTAATGGCTTGATTGGTACCATGGATTACGAAGATACATTAAGCCCCCTTTTGCCAGAGCATTACCCAAATGTTATAGATTAACCCTTTACCACACGATCTCGAGTTTAAATGACCTTGTAGAAAAGAACTTTTGAAAACATTCTGGAAAAAGGAGAAAATACTGGTTACCAGCATTTTTTCCTTTTTTTTTTTTTTTCCGCAACGTTTTCTACCCATTTTTTAGCTAAACCTCTTTGTTTGGATTGCATTTAATTTTTCGCTTGCAAATACTCTAAAATGGGACAAAAATCAAATCGTGCGGTTTTGGAAAGATTTAACCCAAGACTATATTGAGACTAAGTAGATACTCGTTTTAGGTATGTTTAAAGGCCCAATAGCGGCTCAAAAACGTTGCAGATGTTAAAATACGCTTAAATTTAAATCATGCCTTTTTAAAAGTATTAAAAATATTGTGGACATGACAATCTGTTATCGTGTGATCGGTCAAAGTATTAGTCGCTGGTAGAAAAACGAATTCTGAAAGCAGGCAAAAGGTAAACAAAAGGTAGCGCGACCTGGCAACTTTTAACCTCGTTTTGAAAATGATTTTTCTGCCAGCGACTAACGTCTGGACCTAAGTACAAAAGCAGATTGACATCTTCAGAATAATTTTCATACTTTTAACCCTTAAGCTGCTAATCGCGACCCACTGACCTTTTGCGGACAGTGTAGATCAAGATCAGACTGCACAGAACGTGCAGTCTGATCTTTGATCTACACTGTCCGATTCGGTATTTTCTTTCCGGTGATATCAACTTTGAAATCGCAATGTTTGGGCTTTTAGTATTGAGTAGAAATTTGCGTTTCATTTATTCAGCAGCTTAAGTGTTAAGTGGTATGTTTTAAATCTAAATGCATTTTAACACCGGCACCGTTTACATTCGACTGCAAATGTGCCTTTAATGAGAAAATGTAAATTTGACGTGACACAAGTTACATTCGACTGCAAATGTGCCTTTAATGAGAAAATGTAAATTTGACGCGATTTCACAAGTTCATCATTACCGTCCTTCATCCTCCACTATTTTTCTTGCACCAACAGCAAACGAGTAATTACAAATGTCAGACAAAAACGTTTTAAATAACCCTTTACCATAGAACAGTTACATTTACGACCTGTCAATATTTAAAAGAATTTGCAGATGACAGGATAAATACAGATCAGAGTGTAGGATTCGGCTTGGAAAGGGTAGAAAACATTGCGTGAAAAGGAGAAAATGCTGGTTACCAGCATTTTCCCCTTTACACACAATGTTTTCAAAAGCCCCCTTCCACAAGGTCGTTAAACTCAGGATTGTGTTGTTATGGATTCTTTAAGAGTATAGTCAAAAAAAGAAAAATCAAATTCACACAGAAAAATTAACAAACAAAAAAGATCCAGTCCACAGTTTTCCGGTCCACCCCAGGTATAGAACTTTTCCTGGAAAACAGATTTTTCACTCTAACAGGTAAGTCAGCACACACCTTCCTGGAAAAACGTTATTTATATACACCATGGCAACCCCGTAAAACTTCCTAACTAGCCAATCAAATTAGTTGCTTGTTCTTCAAGCGAACACACACACAAAAAAAATCCGAGCGAAAGAAAAAAAAGAGAGAGATTTCCTTAGAAAACACGCGAACAAACAGAAAGAAAGAGTTGTAACAAAAAAAATCATCCAGGAAAATCTGAATGCGTCTCGTCCCTGGAATGTTTCGTGACGGTTTATCGCACACCGCCAAGTTGTAAAACATTGAAACGAGAAACCGACTATTGTACTATAACCTGATTTATTACTTTTGGTGTGATTCCATAATGGACGAAAAAGATCGGTAGTTTCCAAATAAGTCTAAACGAAATAACATAAAGTGTAACCTCCAGTTTTTTCCTTTCTCTCTCTCTCTCTTCCCTCCTCGTTACTCTTCGAACAAAAGCACTTTTGTATTCGAAGCGACTTCCTTCCGCATAAACTGTCTTGGCAATGGAGAATTCCCAGAACGTTGAAAATAAAGCAAATAGCATATAACAATTGGAGATAACTTTATTATTGTATTAACTACAGCCCTCCTCATTTTTTTCTTGACAAAACAAATTCCCCCTAACTCCTTTCCCGAGAAATCCCCTAACTCCGTATAAAAGAGTCAGCTCTGATTACCAACGTGTTCGCTTTTGATTCTTTCATGAAATCATTTCGAAACACTTGTATGATACCAAATATAAACTGCGTTTCATTGATGCTTTACAAGAAAGATGTGATACAATAAACATTGGTCCTCTTCCCACGATATTTTAACCCTTTACCAAACAATTCCGGGTTTTAACGACCGTGAGAAAGAACCCTTTAAAAAAAAAAATGTGGAAAAAGGAGAAAATGCTAGTAACTAGCATTTCCTCCTTTTCTCACAATGTTTACTACCCTTCACAAAACAAATGTGAATTTTTTAGTCACTTATTTAGACTGTCCTCTGCAGATGCTTTCAGTTTGGGCTAGTCCAAAATTTGTCGTTGGGTAAAGAGTTTAAGGAAGTGTTTCTTCACGGTCTCCGGGGTGAGATCCAACCCTTTTCACACACACGTGCACGAAAGAAAACTTCTAGTTTCTTTTCTTCTTCGGACAGTGTAGATCAAGATCAGAATGCACAGAACGTGCAGTCTGATCTTGATCTACACTGTCCGATTTATAATTCTTTTACTATATTTTTATGACAAAAAGCTTGTAGTTACAAGGTACTCGTGTTTTTCACAGATAGAAGATACGTATTTCTCTAATTTGACGTTCAAAGCGCTAATGATCTCGAACTCACGCAAAATTTGGACAATCCTTAATTTATTTGACAACAAACAGAAATTGATTAAATTTGCAAATTTGGCGTTGTTGATTGAGCAAAGAGGAACAAATTCTCGGCATGTCGTAGAGAGACATTACCCTGTCGTAAGTCGGCTTTTTTTTTTCTTTCTCTACTTTGTAATGTCGTCCAGGATCCTTCTTCACCAATCATTCCCAAGAAAATTCTTTGACTTATTCTCAAGAATTTTCTAAATTTGAAACTAAGACAAATTCTGATTGGTTAATACAAATGGTTTAGCTAATCAGAATTTGAGTTACTTTCAAAATCCATAATTTAGATCGAGAATGTTCTTAGGAGTCGTTGGTGAATACGGACCCACGGTCTGTATTTATCAACCATTCTTTATTTAGATCTAAGTCTAATTCTAGATTTAGAAAGTAACGAAACTTCTGATTGGCTAAACGATTTGATTTCAATTTCAAATTTAGAAAATTCTTGAAAATACGACTAAGAGCGTTCTTAAGAATAGCTGGTGAATACTGATCCAGGTTTCCGGTATGGCTCAGGGGTTGAAGGTGTATGATTCTCAATCCACGGCTCATAGGATCAATCCTTACCTAAGGCTCGGATTTTTTCGCTGGAGTTCCGCGATTGGCCAAGAAACTTCAGAGCCCTAGCCAAGTTCTTGTGAAACCAAGGACAAACATGAATAAGTGATTATCGTCGGCCTGATATGACTTTTAAATAGTCTTGAGAGGAGAGTAAAACACTGTTCAAGCACTTTGTGAGATCGCCCACCGTTGTCAAGACTACGGAGTTGTTATCCGAAAGTTCTAGTTTAACCCTTTCCCAAACGACAAATTTTGGACTAGTCCAAATTGAAAGAGTTTGCAGACGACAATTTTAAATTTGAAGAAAATGGCAGAAAGGTCTCAAAACGGGTACAAAACACTGTGGGAAAAGGAGAAATTGCCGAGCAATTTCTCCTTTTCCCACAGTGTTTTCAAAAGACTTGTACTGCAGACACGTGAAAACCAGGGCTTGTTTGGGAAAGGGTTAATACACCTTTTAGCTCTGTTTGAGTGAGAATGCTCTTTGGCAAGTACTGCAGAGCTTCTGCCTATTGTTCATAAAACCCGGGAAACAAACGCTGTCGATGTGATATAAATGAAATATTGTATAATACGGCGTTACAGAACACCATTCAAATCAACAGCTTGAGGACCCAAGACGAAGGACAGAGCAGAACTGTTGTTGAAAATTGTTTTGAAACCCTATTTTGTCACTACCCCAAATCCCACCCACTAAAACAACTTTTTACACCCCGAGCAATAAGTAAAATGGTGGACTTTTTTTTAATTACCGAATCACAGGTATTTGAAGGTTGTTTTAGCCAGAATATATAACAAAATCACGGACACTGTAAATCCTGTATCGCACTGTATTCAACATAATCATCTTCATTACCGTCATCATCATTAGCAACAACAGCAGAGGTAACATCATTATTATTTGCCTACAAAAAGTCCAATTAAGACTGTCGAGTGCCGGGAAGGGACGCACAATGCTGACTGCAATTGTTTGCAGTAGACCTTAACATTTTCACTTCCATATGAATCAATTCAACTTCTTTGACGACGGGGGGATAATTATAGTTGCATGACAACGAAAATACCACTTTTGCTCGTGGTTCAGAATGAGGTAACGGACGGTGTAGATCAAGATCAGACTGCACGTTCTGTGCAGTCTGATCTTGATGTACGCCGTCCGCAAAAAAGGTATTAATTCTGCCTACAGCAATGAAAAAGATAAGCGTACTCTGCACTCACTGTCTTCTATATCGGGTTCGCAAATTACGTCCCTTCCTTCTCTCGTCTCTCTGTTTCGTGTTCGATAATTTTATTAAAATTATTAATTCTTCATAAACATATGGGCCGTGCACAATAAAAAGGGGGTTTAATGCATATGCAAAAAGAATCGACCCATGTCAGCCTGCGCACTCCGCGCAGGCTGACATGGGTCGATTCTTTTTGCTATTGGTCAATTTTCAGCTTGTAAAAGGACCATTCTACTTCATGATTCAGTCGGTTGTTAGACACAATGGATTTTATAGGTGCATGATGGTGTGATGTCTTGCTTGATATAATGCACCAAGGAGATGCATTAGAGCTACTTTTGCCAGAGTGCAGCTCATTTACAGAGCTAAACGAAAAATTTACAGAGCTAAACGAAACATTTACAGAGCTAAACGAAACATTTTTAAACGAAAAATTTACAGAACTAAACGAAAAATTTACAGAGCTAAACGAAACATTTACAGAGCTAAACGAAACATTTTTAAACGAAAAATTTACAGAGCTAAACGAAACATTTACAGAGCTAAACGAAACATTTACAGAGCTAAAGGAATAATCGATTTTGAGGTGATAATATGACGATTGATTGTATAATAATTAACGCCGTTTTCAACATTATTTCAGCTATATCGCGGCGGCCTGTGCACCTATCCATGCTTTCCTGGAGTTTCTTTAACCAATACTTCGCACAATATTCTTCCCAAGCCACTGGTTGCTTTCTCACATAACCATCGTCAAAACAATGATCAGCGGTGAGAGAGGAATTAATCCTGCAACAATGACTGGCATCAATCCTCGGAAAGAGATTAGCCAAGTTGGGCACTCGAACCAGCGACCACTGTTCTCAAGTCCTGTACGGTAACGACTGCGTTATCAAGGTTCGGCAAGATGGCATGAAAAACACGCTTTACAAATCTCTTTGTCGTCTTACAGCAAAGGGCGTTTCCGAGCCCGGTAGCTCAGTCGATAACGTTCGGGCTTTAAGCCGAAAGGTCCCTGGTTCGATTCCAAGATGGACTAAATTCTTTCCGAGGACGGATGAAAGCAAATGCGACAGAACTCATTCCTTTCTCCCCGATGTACATTGTTCCGATAATATTTATAAATACTGGAAAGCAGCGAGTGGTTTGGAGACGCTTGTGAGAAATACTAGTCACAGAAAGATTAGGACAGCATGGATAGATGCACTGGCCACCGCAATATAGTACTGACAACAATATGATAATAACTTCAGGATATGGCTTATCTGTTTACTAAACGAACCCGAAAGTGCAAGGGTTTTGAAAAATATTGTGGTTAAAGGCAGCATAACAGAAAAAAATGCTAAGAAGCTGTTTTAACTCCCACTAAACAAAACAAACAAACAACAACAACAACAACAACAAAATGCATTGACTTTCACTCTATAGATGGAAATATAGAACAAGAAAGTATATTGTGCAATACAGAGATGAACCATACTCTGGTAAAAGGGCATTTAAAGCACCGTACCAATCAAGTCACCATTTACATGTAATTATGGATCCATAATAGACATTTTTGTCCAAAAACCGACTGAATCATGAGGTAGACTGGTCCATTGACATGTAGACAATTTACGAAAAGCAAAAAGTTTCGACCCAGGTCGCGGACTGCGCAGGCTAACCTATGTCGGTACTTTTTTGCAAATTCATTAAGCGTCCTTTTCATGGAGCATGGCTTAAATATTTAGAATCGTACTACAATCGATCTAAAAATAAAAATCTGTAAACATCCCCATGAAGGCGTAAGCCGAAACGTCCATAAAGAAATTTTCAGTGGAACTTATGCCAATATAGATCATTATCTCCCGCTAGATGGCATTCTGCAAATACACATCTATCTAATTTGGGCATCCTGGGTACAGAAGCGGAGTAATTTTTCAAAACGACAACCGTGACTTTGAATTTCAAATAAAATAAACGTTTACTCAATAAAACGCTACCTGGTGCCATTCATTCAGCTATGATCGGCTAACATGTAACCTATGCACCGACCATTTATTAAAACAGCCCCTACATGCTTTGGTAATAGGCTAATAGCTTCAATGTAAGCCCTACTTTTCCCCGGCATACGGGGGATGGGTGATGCGTCATATAAGACAGGTCGAATCTTCGAAGAATATGACATGCGCAGACAACGCACTATAGATTTATTTCCTTCAATCGAAATGAAATAAACACGTGGAAGAGTAACCTACAATATAATGGGTGAGAAAAAGGGACGTGTATCAACTACGGAACAGAACGTGATGGTAAAGTTTCTTTATGGGCATGATAAAATCGGATTGATCCACTCCTTTCTGTGAAATCTTTTGTTCGTACAGATCAAAGTACTTATCTCTATTCTGAAATTTAAATGTCCCTGGAGTCACGACTTTGTGAATGAATGAGAAAAGCTTGAATGGAAATCAACCAAAAATCCTTTGGTTGCTAGGCACCGTTAAATTCGCCGTTTGCGGACAGTGTAGATCAAGATCAGTTTGCACAGAACGTGCAGTCTGATCTTGGATCTACACTGTCCGATACGGTAACGGTAAGATTTTTTACGATAAAAAGATAGAACATTGTAATCGCAATATTTTGGCGTAGACAATTCGCTGGAAATTGTAGTTTAATTCATTAGCCTTCACAGGATTAAGTCTCTGAGAATGCCCCTATAATTAAATAGATTTTTCATCCTGCCAAAATATCTATGAAAAGCAATTCTAAAATTTACTTCTTTAATACACATAAAATATTTATGGGTGCAGGTTTTGCAAAATATCTTAACTTATCTGGTCTAGCATATCGATGACTAGACGGCACGTTGTTTGCAATCTGATCTATAATATTCGCCAAAGAACCAAAATTTACGCCTTAACAAATAAAGAGTTAAGCGTGTCGATTGAATCATCTAGAAAATTGAATAGGGGATATAACATAATATGAAATATGCCGGGGAAATATACACATTTAGAAAATTAAATGGGGAATATGATGTAGGATGAAATATGTTATAGAGGATTTTTTTTTTTTTTTTGAAAGATCGAAATTTATTTCATCTTGTGAACACCATCGGTAATATTTTAACAAGTGGCGATCTTTCACCTAAAAAAATAAAGAAAACCAAATATTCTATTTATTTCAATGCTTCTAACCCCTCTTTCGTGGGGTGGGGGAGGGGGTGGGGTGAAAGAGACCATTTATCAAAATCTAGTACAGTACGAATTAATAAAGACACCGAGCACTGACGCTGTTTTAAACGAAATCAGTCAATCAGTCAGGTGGCTATCAACACTGAATCACCAGAGAATCAACTCTTTACTACTCAACCCCGACTTTAACGACCACAAAGATTGAATGTATAGTGTTTAACGCCGTTTTCAACATTATCTCAGACATATCGCGGAGGCCAGTGCACCTGTCCATGCTTTCCTTGAGTTTCTCATACCAGTGCTACGCACAATTTCTTTCCACTGGCCGCTTTCCCACATAACCATCGTTGAAACAATGGTCAGTGGTGAGAGAGGAATGAATCCTGTCGCAATGACTTTCATCAATCCTCGAAAAGAAATTGGCCAAGCCGGGGATGGAACCATCGACCCCCTGTTCTCAAGTCCTGTACGCTACCTACTGAACTACCGGGGCTTGGCAACGACAAAAAAAAAAAAAAAAAGGATCAATGAATACATTGTGGGAAAAGGAGAAAATGCTGGTAATGAGCATTTTCTCCTTTTCCTACAAATTTTTCTAACCAGTCAAAGAAAATTTTCCTAAGCTGTGCAACATTTATTTTGTCGTCTACAATTGCTTTGAATTTGGACAGGTTTAAACTTCTGTCGTTTGGTAAAGAGTTAAATAGCTGAAAAGAACAGTTTTTTTTTTCAGCAAGTACCTAATTTTCATTTTGGTCAAAATGGTAAGCAAAAAAGTGTAAAATCCCAACCAGACTGCACGCTCCTGTTCAATGCATTAGGGCCAAGTTTTGGTACAAAGGTTAAAATGCATTTTCGTGATGCATTATGCCAAGCAAGTCATCGTTTATTCATAGCTCCATTAAAATTCATTTTGTCAAACAAACGACTAAATCTGGAGGTGGACCGGCCTTTTGACATGCAGGAAAATGACCAAGAGCAAAAAGTTTCGGCTCAGGTCAGCCTGCGCATTCCGCGCAGGCTGACCTGAGTCGATACTTTTTGTAGATGCATTAAACTCCCTTTCTATAGTGCACAGTTAATATATTTTGTGAGAAATTAATCATTTTGATCGAATTAAGGAACGCAAAACACAGAGACGAGAGAAGGGAGGGACATAATTTGCTAACCCGATATAGAAGACATTGCGTGCAGAATATGATCAACTTTTTCACTGCTATAGGAGTGCACAGGCTGACATAGGTCCATACTTTTTTTGCAGATGCATTAAATTCTCTTTTTACAGAGCACGGTTCATCTTTAAAGACAGTTTATCATTTTTTTTTCTTTTCTGAGTCCTCATCATGACTATATAAGGCAATCGTGCATTTATACTAGATACGGGTCTGACGTAAATCATTCTCTTCTTATGAGCAATGAATTATTTTGATATTTTCTACATATACCGCACAATGACACCTTTTGACGCCCCTGGAAAAGAAGCCTTTTGAAAACATTGTGGGAAAAGGGGAAAATGCTGGTAACCAGCATTTTTTTCCTTTTCCCACAATGTTTTCTACCCTATCAAAGAAAAGTTGCACCATTTGAGTCACATTGAAATTGACGTCTGCAAATGCCTTCAATTTGGACAAGGCTAGAATTTTGTCGTCTCGTAAAGGGTTAAACATTACTACTCTTCAAAAAAACAGAATAAACAGGGTCCCTTGCAAATTGTCGACCATGTTTCTCGCCGTGGTCACAGACAATTAACAGTTTCAAAAGAAATATCAAAATTGCAATCACTTTCCACAGAAATGATCAAATCAATACGGAAATACATTTGAGCCACGCTCTGGCAAAAGGGGGCTTAATACATCTTCGTAATGCAGTTTACCAAGCATGACATCAAGTAACTAGGGATCCATAAAATCCATTTTATCTAACAGCCGACTTAATCGTCAGGTACACTGGTCCTTTGACATACAGAAAATAAACCAATAGCAAAAAGTTTCAGCCCAGGTCAGAATGCGCGGACTGCGCAGGCTGACCTGAATAGATACTTTTTGCGGGTGCATTAAGTCCCCCTTTTCCCAGAGTATGGCTCATTTAATACAAGTCCCTTCATTAGTAGATAACAAAAGACTCGATCTAGAACATTACCCTTATCATATCTCAACAATACGACATGCCTTACGAAATACAACATACCTTATCCAATCAACCCTACCGTATGCATTTAGCTAGCCCTTATCCCCTCTACCATGCATTATCAATTTCATGTAACACGCGGGCTAAATCACATGCTCATGAAATCTTTAACTAACTAACTAACTGTTTACGTCAATCGCATGCTCATAAAATTATCAAAACCATTCATAATTAAATCAAACTAACTTCTATCTTAATCCTTTTACCTTTAATTCAATTATTATAACATGTCAATCCCTTATGCAGTAAATAAAAAATTTTCGAAAAAAAAAAAAAAAAAAAAAAAAAAAAAAAAAAAAAATTTAATTTTTAAAAAATTTCATCAACCAACGCATCAGTTAACCAGCTAACCAACACATCAGCTAACCAGCTAACCAGGTGCAACGGGTTAACCAACAAACCCATCAACCCAGTGAAACCCTTACATCAGTTAATCGCTTAACCTCCCCATCAACCAACGCGTCATGCAATGGCTAGTCAGTTTATGAGTTAGTGGAGGGCTTAAGATTTTGGTAAAAAAAAAAAAAAAATTGATTTAGAAGTTATAAATTGCAGTAAGCAAGTATATAAAAAAAAATGTTAAGAGGAAAACAAATAGGTATCATTAAAAAACATGATGTTATTTTAGAACAAAATATGTGTTCTTTTGCTCCTTTTACTATAAATGAAATAATGGAGTATATGCATGATTTTGTAAATAACTTAATTAAAAAAACTAATACTGATAATGTTTCTAATAAAACTTTAGCAAATGTTTTTTCTTTTATTGACAAAAAGAAAATTAAAGGAGAAAACAAAAAGGAAGAATTGAAAAAAAATATTACTAGTTATGTGATAAAAAATTATAAAGAAATTGTAAAAAAAGCATCTATTTTTAAAAATGAAGAAGAAGATAGAAAAAGTAAAAACCATACAAAACTAAGAAAAGAAATATTAAACGTTTGTAATAATTTAGTTTTAATTGATTATATGTTAGGTATTACGGTAAGTAAAACAGGATATGGATTAATTATTAAAGAAGCCCATACTAAATAAATTAAGTAAAAAATTTTAAAATTAATTTTTTTATTTTGTTAACATGTAAATAAAAATTGATTTTACTTTAAAAATATCCATAAACATAATAGGTAATAATCAAGCATGGATATTACAGAAAGAACACAAGAAGACTTTGAAATAGAAATGAGTTTTCGTTATAGAAACTATAACCCAGAAACCAACACTTTCCGTGTTGTCCTTAACACAGGTTTAGAAGAAACAGAAACAAAAGAATTTTCTACTTGTCAATTTTTAGAGTTTATAGATAAAGAAGAAAGAGACATATATCTTAGAACCGATCATACAGATAAAGAAAAATGGATACTAGAAGAAGCAATAAAAACAGTAAAAAAATACAAAGGATACCCCGAACATACTAAAAACTGGGGAGAAGTAAACAAATCTAAATATGAAGAATATAATTTTAGCGAAGCAGAGTTATGGATAGACTATAATGAAAGATGTGTTAACATACGATTGATTTGTCCTAAAACAAGATTAGGTCATATTGTGCATCTTGATTTAGATGATCTAGAAACAGATTACTATGAAGAATTAGAGTCTAAACTCCTATACAACGTGAAATGTGTTAAAGAAGACTTAATGTATTACTTTGATGAGTATACCAAATGTTGTGAAGAAGATTTTATAGATCAAGTTAAAGAGAGTGAAGAAGAAGATTTTAATCTAGATTTTGCTATAGTATCTTTTATTGAAGGTATGAAAGCAGGCTTTACCGATTGGCTTATGGAAGAAGATAAAGATTATAAGCCTTTATAAGGAAAAATAAAAAATTTTATAAAATAAAAAATTTTATAAAATAAAAATGCTAGAGTCAGATTTTAAGCAAAAGCTAAGTGACCTACTTAAGGATAAATCAAATATTCATCCCATAAACACAAACAAAATTATCTACACAAATGGAACCGGGTTAATGCCTTATAAAAATCCTAGATGGTTTAGTGATATATACTATTACTACAGTAAAATGCTTTATGAACAATCAATAGAAGATCTAAACATAATATTTCGCGGTGGCGGCAGCAACATACATGTTAGGCATTGTTTTTTCTTTGAAGATTTAAATGATTTGAAACAAAGATTTTTAGACTGTCCAAACAAATTAAGTTTCCTTGAAAGTTGTATTAATGATATTAAAGAATACAGTATAAACATAAAACTTTAAGTTTCTATAAATATTTAACCCAGTAAAGGGTTATATATTTTACAAGTCCAATTCTATCAGTATTGTCAAATATGCATTTTTAGCATTAGGGTTATTTCTCCTTGTTATAAAGTTAATAACATCACATTGCTCTACCTCTAAGGGTTTAGGAAAAACTGTACAACTACAACCATCTCCTTTATTTTTTATTATGGAGTAGTTAGGTTGTTCAACTCCATTTATGACAATATTAACTTTTGACTCTTCTCTTAAAGCACCGGTTCCTTTAACAACCATTAAAGTTCCTCTTAAAATTCTACCAGAAGCAGGCATACAATAACCTCCTAACCCATGGCTTTCTCCGGTGCTACCATTACCAAAAGCAAACTCAAAATTACCATTTTTTAAATCTCCTTGTTCCTCAGCATGCACGCTTATAATAGGTTTAGGACCTATGAGAGAAGGAAGTGATACTTTTCCATCCACGTAAGATTTTGTTGCTATGTCTCTTTCTTCTGTAGGTGCCGCAACATTTTTTATAGTAAAACCTTGAAAATCTACATCAGATATTGCTGTAAAACTTCCATCAGGATTTTTTACAATGGCTCCTCCATTATCAACATAATTTTTATTAGCAGCAGCATCACGATCTGTAGGATTTGGTAATCCAGTAAGTGGGTGAGTGTTCATATCTATTTTACCAGCTGCTAAGAAAGTTCCATATCGGTTTTTTGTTAAAGCATTGCTACCTGCAGTTATTGTCTCAACAACAGCATCTACATATTTTTTATTAGCAGCTTCACTAAGATTCTCTGGGTCCGCTATATTTTTTATTTTATTAAAACCCATATTTAAATATCCTGTCATATGATATCCTCCATTTTCATCTAACAGCCCAGCGTTTGCATCAACATAACTTTTAGTGGCAACATCCTGCGGATTTACTGGATTACTAACCCTCGTTAATGTGTTTCCATTCATATTTATAGAACCATCAACAGATGTTGTTCCATCTTTACGTAAAAAATTATTTGAGATGTAAGCAAGTGATACCCCATCACCGCTTGTTTTAACTTCATCCATTCTTCCAAATTTATCAACAGGCATTTTTAATATTGCTAAAAAAGTTTATTTAAAATATCTTGAAATTTATTACCCAAGCACAATTCTTTAAGAATGTACAAACATAAATGGCCACAAAATACTTCACCTGCTTGTTGTAATTGGTCAGTATTGTAGTGTATCAGACTCCCTAAATAATCTATAATTTCGAGAGGTGGTTGTATACCATAACTATCAAAATAAATTTTTTTCTTTCCATCTTTAAACCAAGCAACCCAATGAGTACCAGGTCCGCCTGCATCATCAAGATTTAATATACCACATTCTTTATTTCTTACTTTTTTAGGTAGGGTATCTCTTAAAAATATTCCTCTAAAATTTTTTATTTTTAATTTTTTTGCGGCATCCTCAAGCTCAAAATTGCTTAAAGGTTTATTTGGTAAAGTTATATTATCAATTAAAATATTTTCCATTTTTTATATACTTAAATATTTACAATAGCACTATTATCAACCCATGAATTAAACTCATCAGAATAACCTTTCCACTTTACAAGAGATTTCTTTTTTCCTTTTTTAATAACCTTTTCTATCCTAAACACCTCTTGACTCGTTTTTTGTAGTTCTGGCTCATAAAAAGAACCTTTTATTTCTTCACCATTTAAATCTTCAATCTTATACGTTATAGGCGTCGTATGTTTTACTTCTGTAACTGTAAAAACCTCTTCAGTCCATCTCGTTGTATAACCTTTTTCAAAAGTCTTTTTCTTTTTACTTATCCTTACTTTGTCTCCAACAGAAAACTTTGGTTTGGTATCCTCCCTTACTTGATCATAATCAGGATACAATGTTGTCCAAACTTTATTTTCATTCTTCTTCTTACTTGCTTCAATTGGTGTCATCTTAATAGAAGAATGCCTCGTGTTGTTGTATTCCTTAACAAGATTTTGTAATACATCAATATAAACATTTGTAGAGTGAGCAGAGAAATACTTCCACATTTTTTCTTTCATTGTTCTAATCCATCTCTCAACAACGCTTGATTTTTCTTCATTTTCAGTAGAATACAATTCAACCAAATCTTTAACATCTTTGTTATAAAACTCTTTCCCCCGATCCACCCACGTTTTTTCTGGCTTTCTTTCCTTAAAAATACTCTTCAATGCAACAGAAACAGATTTTCCTGTTTTATCCTTTAATGGTATAAGCCATCCATATTTTGAAAAGATGTCAATGACAGCAAGAAGAAATTTTACTCCACGATTAAGTTTAGAAAATGCTTGCATATCTACTAAATCTGCTGCCCATATCCTATCGATACCATTTACTCTAACTCTCCTTTTCTTAAATTTTCTTTTTACAGGTTTATGTAATTCTTCTGCTAGTGAATTTTTTTTTTACTCACACCCATACCAAATATTTTCTTGGTTCCTATCAATGAAGAAACCAATCCTCTTTCCATTCTTTCCTTAATAGTTGGGTTATAGATACCGTTTAACTCTTTAAGCATATTAGCATCACACACATCATTACGTGTTTTAGTATCATTATGCTTAAGATAACAAATATCATGATGATATGCTGCTTTGTCAACACGATTAACAGGCTTTGACCAATCTTTAGGTGTTAAGTCAGGATTTAATCTTTTCTTTAACTTAGTACCAGGACCAGTAAAGTTATGCCCAGGTAAATGCATTTCAACAGGCAAGTTATTGATTGCTTTGTTTAACAATGACCCGCCTTCTTGTTGTTTAATAAACTGTGTTTTTGTTGTTCCACATTCAACACATTTTCCTCGCATCATATTTCTACCATTTTTACTTACCGTATACTGTATATCAGTAGTATCAGTTTTCTTTTTACATTTAACGCAATACATTTTTTTATATTAAATAATTTTTTTTAATATAAAATGGATATTGTTAATTTATCATGGAATGAAGTGTTAGCAAAAAGATTTAATCATCCCCTTTTACCTAGGAGTATCAGAGGTTTAATAGTAGGTAAATCAGGATGTGGTAAAACTACACTTTTACTTAACCTTTTGTTAAGACCTGATTGGTTAGATTATAACAACTTATGCGTTTTTGGTAAAAGTTTGTTTCAACCAGAATATCGCATACTTAAAAAAGCCTTTGAAGAAAAAATACCAAAAGAAAACATATTAAGGTTGTTTTCTCTTAAAGATGAAGTTCAAAACCGTGATATTTCACCTACAGCATTAGTTGAAGAATGGGCAAAAACAATTAAGGAAAAATCTGATATCAATTGTGAATTTTTTGAATATGCTAGTGATGTTCCTGACCCAAGAGATTTAAATGCATCAAATAAAAACTTAATGATATTTGATGACTTACTTTTAGAAAGACAAAACAAGTGTGAAAACTATTATGTAAGGGGTAGACATAGTAATGCTGATTGTTTTTATCTAGCACAAAATTATTTTAGATTACCTCGCCAAACTATTAGAGAAAATGCTAACTTAATATGCTTGTTTAGACAAGACTTAAAAAATCTTAACCATATTTATAGTGATCATGTAGGGGATGATATGACTAAAACAGAGTTTATCAATTTTTGTAAAAAGTGTTGGGAACAACCTCATGGTTTTGTAGTGTTAGATTTAACTAAGAACCGTAATGATGGAAAATATAGATGTGGTTTTGATAACTTTTATATACCACGAGATTACAAAGATTACTATTAAAAATATATTTTCATTTTAAAATATATTTTACAAATTATAAAATGGAAGTAGAATTACTTAAAAAGATAGTAAAAAACACAGAACATAAAACTTCATTCCAAATTATCGTAAGTGACAATAAAACAGAGTTTAGAACAGGATTTAACCCACCACTTAAATTAGAAAAAGATAAAGAATATGAAATAGCATTGGTTAATCTTGAAACTTATTATTCATTTCCTAATATTGATGCAAGCAATAACATTTTTGTTTATACACCAGATAATGGTACATCATGGGTAAAGATAAGAATACCTGAAGGAAGTTATGATCTAGTTGATATTAATGATGTAATTCAACAAGAAATGAGAAAAAAAGGTCATTATGATGCTGTTAATGAAGAATATTATATTAGCATCTCAGCAAATACTAATACTTTAAAGTCTATTCTTGTTTTAGAAAATGGATATCAGGTTGATTTTAACCAACAAAATTCTATTGCTAAAGTATTAGGGTTCTCTCGTGCTAAATATGAACAAGGATTTCATGAATCAGAAAATGTAGTAAATATTCTTAGTATTAATAGCTTACTAGTTAATATTGACTTAATTTCAGGTAGTTTTGTTAATGGTTCACAAAGAAATACGATTTATAGTTTTTTTCCAAATGTATCACCAGGATATAAAATAATAGAAAATCCGGTAAACCTTGTTTATCTTCCTCTATCATTAAATGAAATACATGATTTAAATGTATCAATTACAGACCAAGATGGAACATTACTCAATCTTAGAGGAGAAAATTTAACAATTAGATTTCATATAAGAGAAGCAAGATAAATATAAAAATGACAAACTATATTAACGCAAAAATAAATATATCAGACGGACAAAAAGAAAAAATTATACATTCTTTTAGAAACAAAGCTCCGGCAAGTATTCGTTTAAAGTATGAAGATATTCATGGTAATGATGTAATAGCACTAACCAATTCACAAGTAAATAGACTTACAAAAGCTTATAAAGGTAAAAAGGGAACAACGATTAATATGTCTCCTAAACAACTTAAGCATAATATGAAAGTAGAGGGAGGATTTTTACCTTTGTTGGCTGGTTTAGCTTCATCAGTTCTACCTACATTAGCAAGAACCGTTTTACCTGCAATAGGAGTTGGTGCGTTATCTGGTCTAGCTTCTTCAGGTGTTCAAAAAGCAATGGGTAACGGGCTTTACCTTAAGAAAGGTGGTTGCGTCTGTCAAGTAGAAACTGATGGTGAAGGTTTATATCTTAAACCATACAAAGGTAAAGGATTGAGTTCCGTCGGTGATGGATTGTATTTAAAACAAGGTGGAAAAGGTCTTCTTTTAGGACCTAATAGCCCATTTGCTAATATTCCTATATTAGGAGCAATATTATAAATTAAAAAATATGAATGTACATAAATTTGGAAATGGAAAACATAAAATAGTTCAACCAAAAACTATTTTTTGGAAACCTGTAGAAGTTAAATACCCAGCTAAAAAAGTTAATCCTGTAACATGGGATATTTTTACTCAACAACCGTTAGTAATAGAAGGAGGACAAACGATGACGATAGCCTTAGGTATGGGCTTCAATATGAGTAAAGGTTTTGTTTTAGCTTCTTTATCTTATAATCTTAAACTTAATCAATTATCTATTACAAATGAAGTTACATTAGAAGAGGTGGATGACATGGTTGCAACAATTACAAACAACTCTGGTAAAATAAAAAAAATACAAGAAAACACCTTTTTGTGTCGTCTTTACTATTCTATTTAAAAATATGTTGTTGTTAATAAAATGGAACTAAAAGAAAAGATTTATCCAGAGCTATCAGAAGCACGAAATATACCAAATGCACCATCATTAGAGCCAGTAATAACCTCAAGAGACAATGGTCAATCATTCAGGTTACAAAAGATATCAGAAATTCAGACTTTTCTAGAAAATGAAGTTAGGGAAAGAGAGCAACTAAGTAAAAAATACTTGAAGATTAGTAAGAGTGTGGACAATGTAGAAGCTGGACTAACCGTTATAGCACTAGGTGCCGGAGCAGGGGGAATCGCTTTACTATCAACCGTAGTAGCGATACCTGCAACTATGGTTTTAGAAGGATGTGCTTTAGTTGTTGGGTTAGCCGCTTTAGTGGGTAAGTTTGTAGTTAGAAGAAGCAGAACAAAATCTGAAAAACATCTTCAGATTAAAATGTTAGCTGATTCAAAGCTAAACACACTACTTACACATATATCAAAAGCAATAACAGACAACAAAATAGATCATTCAGAATTTACTTTAATTATGGATGAATTGGAAAAATACAAACAAATGAAGGAAGAAATTAGGAGTAAGTCTAAGAAAAAAAGCAAGCTAGAGGAGTCGGAGAGTTTAATCGAGAAGGGACGAATAGAAGCACGGGAGGAATTCAGGAGACTTGTAGAAAGGCATTCAAATTAAAACTACCAACGCCTAAGTTTAAGTGTTCTTGTGCATGCGAGATAAACAACACAAATTAAAAAATTTTTTTACTTTTTAAAAAATGTCATTTTTGAAGATAAAAGACCCTTTAAAAAGGGAATCGACAGTAAAAGAATATCTTGAACTAAAAAAAAAAAATTCGTGATGATCAGATTTCAGAGAAAACAGGTAGACTTAAATATAAACAAGAACTTTCTAGGTTTTTTAGACCTGTTACACAGACACAAAAAGAAACAACGGTAGATCTTAAAGGAGAACTAGACCCTATTAATCTAGGAATAAAAAAAATGCAAAGTATTATTAAATTAAAAGGTTTTCCTTCCGTATTAGCATATGAATCAGAAAATTTTAACCATTTAGAAATAGAAATTATTGAATTAGAAAGTGAAGAAAAAGGTACCAGAAAACCATATTTTCTTGGAAAAATAGCAAAAAAACACTTAAAAAGATATGATAATGAAGAAGATGTTGATACAACGTTTGGGTTTTATGAAATTGATGGAAGATTATATATTGGTGATAAAGAAGTTAGTATTGTTGACAATTACTTGGTGTTAGTTGGTGATCAAGATTATGATACTGATAGAGAAGGTTTGTGGGAATTAATTGTTGCTAAAAACCCAGACATAAGAAAATATGGTATTTTTGACAAAGAATTTTATGAGGATATAATGATAAGAACTAATTCTCTTTATATCAATAACGACAAAAAAGAAAAAGATCATAAACCTGTTGAAACAGAGTTGAGACCTAAGTGGAGAAGAATACTTAATGATATTTGGAAAAAAAGGTCTAAAAAAGGTGGAGGAAATATTACGGTAATCCCATCTGACCCTAATGCACTATTAGAAAGATTAGACCTCTTAATGGCAAGTAAAGGAGCCGGTCATACAGGCGTAAGAAATGAGTTGGTAAGTATTTGTGATGAATTAAAAAGACAGCGTATATTAGATACAAAAGCTTATAAAAAATTAATGTCTAAACTATAAAAATGATTACATCACAAAATAGAGGATTTAAAATAAATTATGCTTATGGAGGAGCAGGAATATTTGATACTTTAACTAATTTTCTTACAAGAGCATTTACAAGTCAAGCAGCTAAACAAATTGCATCTTCAGCAGTTGATGTTGGTAAAAGTGTGGCTAAAGAAGGAGCAAAGAAAGCATTAGAGGTTGGAAAGAGTGCAGCAGTTGATGCAGGTAAAAAGTTAGTTCAAAAGGCTTTAACACCAAAATCTAAAAAGATTATAGAAAAATATACTCAAAAGCCTACTACAACAACTCAACCTGCAGCGCAAAATATTAACGCCTTAATAGATGGTAGTGCCATTGCTATACAAGATTTAGTTAAGAAATTAAATAGTAAGGGTGGTGGAGTTAAAGTAATATGAAATTTAAGTTAAGTTAAGTAAATTATTACATTAAATAAATGACAAATCTAAAATTTAATTTAACACATTATGATGATTATAATACAAAAAAGATTAGTATCCTTTATGCTAATTTAAAACTTGATGAAGATTGTGAAGCATTATATAGTTGTGGTACCGAATACAACTATAATAAGGTTAATTTAAAATTGTCGCCTGAAAAAGCTGATATTATTAAGGAATTTGAAGAAGATGTAAATAAATATTTAGGAGAAAATAACATACCTAAGGTAACCATTCTTTATGGAAATAGAATTTATCTAAAAATGAAAAAAAACCTTTCAGTAGAAAAAATTAAAAATATTAAACTTAGCGGTGTGTATGTAAATGATAAAAACAAGTCATTCCCTCAACTATGGGCAAATTAATATAAGCAATTATAATTTGACTTAAAAATTATAATTGTATATAATAAAATGGATATTTTAAATATTAAAGCGCCGATTTTAAAAGATGATAGTATTGTTGAATATGAATATCATGAGTATCTTCCTATTACAGGAACCAATATAAACAACCCTGGAGGAAATATTAGGATTGATATCGAAACTCAAGATATTTTTTATCATCCTTCTGAAGCATATTTACAAATTATAGGTAAATTATTGAAACAGGCACCTGCCGTTGGTGGTGGCGACGACATGTATGATAGAGCGGCGGATCAGGTTGCCTTAATAAACAACGGGATGATGTATTTGTTTAAAAATATTAGATATCAACTTAGTGGGCAAGAGATAGAAAACATTAATTACCCCGGTCAAACTACCACAATGTTAGGATTGTTAAAATATCCTGATGATTTTTCTAAATCACAGGGGATAAACCAACTATGGTATAAGGATCTTAAAGAAACCGTTGCAAACAATAATGGCTTTACTATAAGAAAAGACTATATTTTATCAGTTGGTGATGTTTTTGATAATAATGCTCGACCATCAGGTGTAGAAAATAATGATGTGGGAACATTTAGTTTTAGGATACCATTGAAACACATATTTGGTTTTTGTGAAGATTACAACAAAATTTTATATGGTATGAAACAAACTTTAACCTTAACAAGAAATAATGATAATGATGCAATTTATAGAGATGGTGCTGATCCTGGTAAAATTAAATTACATAAGGTATCTTTGTTTATGCCTCATGTAGATCCTGAAGATGGTAATAAGATGGAACTTTATAAATTTATTGAGAAGAAAGAAAGATTTCCAGTTGGATATAGAATGATACAAAGCGACAGTATTTCGGTTGAACGAGCAACAAGTTTTACTTGGAGGTTAGCATCAAAATCATCCCCTGAAGTGCCACGTTTTTTAATTGTTGGTTTTCAAACAGGCAGAGATGGTGACCAAATAGAAAACCCAGCTATATTTGACAACTTAAATGTTAAAAATATTTATGTAATGTTAGGTTCAAAAAAATACCCACTATATGATTATGATATAAATTTTAATCAAAATCAATTTAGTAGAATATATAGTGAAGCTGCTTCATTTAGAAAAAAGTTTTATAACATGGATGAATTAGTATCAAACCCTAATTTTACTCCTATAGAATTTAAAACCCTTTACCCTTTGTTTGTGTTTGATGTATCAAAGCAAAGTGAAAAGTTAAAGTATTCTGTAACTGATATTCATATTAAGGTAGCATTTACTAAAAATCCACCTGCAAATACCAAGGCTTATGCAGTTTTAATTAGTGATAGACTAATTAACTTCCAGAGTGATGGGAATAAGATGAGTGTAGTATATTAAGTAAATTTTTACTTAAATAAAATGAAAAAGGTTGCTGATTTTAAGAAAATATTAACAGATAACAATATTAAGTTTTATTCCTATTGGAACAAGAAAAAGTATATTGATGTGTTAAAAGAGCATGGCTTGTATCCTGAAGAGGAAGAAAAAAAATTTTTAAAAAAAATTCCTAATTATGATAGATTAAAGGATATTGCTAAAAACCCTAAGAGGGTTACCTTAACGGATGTAAAAACTGAAGAGGTTAAAGAGTTTCCATCAATTTATAAGGCTAGTAAGTATATTGATAAATGTCCACAAACGATTGAAAACTGGAATGGTAGAGTATGGAATGATAAATATAGAATTGATATTCAGTAGTTTTATTATTTATGAAAAAATAATAAAATTTGACTTAAGGAAAGAATTTTTTATTTAAAAAAATGGAACGTCAATTTGATAGATATAATGTAGCTGGATTAAGAAATTTAGCAAGGGAAAGGGGATTAAGAAGATACTCAAGGCTTAGACGTGATGAATTAATAACTCTTTTGATTAATACGGGACCCTCAATATTAGATAGAGAGCCGGATACCATTGATACACCAATATTACAACCAACGCCCTATATACCACCAAGACAAAGACCAACCAGGCAACAAACTACTTCAGTTAATGATTTGCTAAGGAGCTTAGAAAATGTAAGAGTAGAACAACCAAGTATAACACCTGAACTTAATGCTTTAAAAAAAAAATTAAAAAGTATATATGATGAAGAAAGAGAGGAAAAAATAAAAATAAAACAAAATAGATCTGCCTTAAAAAATTATGCAACTGAACATAAAATAGACGGTATACCTGTTAAAACGATACAAGAGTTTTTAATGCTAACAAAACCAACAACTGAAAAACTTTTAAGAAGCATGCATAGTCATAAAGTAAAATTAAATCTTCAATGTTTTATGGAAAGAGGAGAGGGTAATAATAGACAAATAGTAGAAGCAAATTTTTCTTCTTCTGATAAAGATGGTTATGAGATTATTTTAGAAGGAACTAATATAGAAAAAGTATACGAAGAAATGATGGAAAGAATTATAGAAAATTTTATTAATTTTGTTTCATGTGGTAGTGGTTGGACGTTTAATAGTGTGGTTCATTTAAAGTTACATAGTGTTATTTATGAACCATTAAGAGCAGGTGGTTGGATACCTTTACCTAAGTGGATTGCTAACAAAAAGGCATGTATTAATATGAAAAGTGAGAATGATGAATGTTTTACAGATTGTATTTTGAGACATTTAAATCCAACAGATAAAAATCCACAAAGAGTTGATAATGATTTAAAATCAAAGAAAAATAGCTTAAATATGAAAGGAATTAATTATCCTGTTTCTTTACAGGATATAGATAAGTTTGAAAGGCAAAATCCAACAATTAGCGTTAATGTTTTTGGGATAGTAGAAGGTAAGGAAAAAATCAAACGTATTAGAGCTATAAAAAGTTTAAAAGAAAATCATATAAATTTGTTATATATTGAAGATGAAGAAGAAAAAACACATTATGTTTTAATAAAAAATATTAATGCTTTACTGAGAACTCAAACAGCTTCTAATAATAATGTTGAGTATTGTATGCTTTGTATGAACCATTTTGGTAGTGAGAAACTTTTAGAAAAGCATATGGAGCGTTGTGAAGATCATGATGGAGTTGATTTAATAATGCCTAAGTTTGATCCTGAAAATCCTGAAGAAATTTTTATAAAGTTTAAAAACTATTGTAGAAAAATTATGGTACCATTTATAGTTAATGCTGATTTTGAATGTATATTACAAAAAATAGAACCACAACAAAAAAGTAATACTATTGAAACACAAAAGCATATACCTGTAAGTTATAACTATTTAATTTGTCCTTTTAATGATAAAATTATGAAACCAGTATTAAGAGGATATGTAGGTGAGGATGCAGAAAAACATTTTATAGATACTTTAACTAAGGATGCTAAACAACTTTATAAAGAATTTTATAAAAACCCAGTAAAAATGGAAATTTTAACTGAAGATAAAGTTAGAAAACATAAAAATGAAGTAAAATGTTGGATATGTGGTGGTAAATTTACTCATGAAAATTATAAAGTAAGAGATCATTGTCATTTTACTGGTAATTATAGAGGTGCCGCTTGTAATAATTGTAATCTTAAAGCAAAAGTTCCTAATATTATACCTGTTATCTTTCATAATTTATCTGGTTATGATGCTCATATTTTTATTAAGTATCTTGGTAAAACTAGTGGTAGAATTGATTGTTTACCTAACACAGAAGAAAAATATATTAGTTTTACAAAAAATCTAAAGGTAGGAAATAAAAATATTAAATTAAGATTTCTTGATAGTTTTAAGTTTTTAGCTAGTAGTTTAGAAAAAATTGTAGAAAATTTAAAAGATAAAAATTTTAAAAATTTAAAGTATTATTTAGAAAATCATCGTGGTGGTTATACAGAAGAAAAATTAAAATTGTTAAGTAGAAAGGGTATCTTTCCCTATGAATGGATGGATAGTTTTGATAAGTTAAAAGAAACACAACTACCACCTATAGAAGAATTTTATTCAAGCTTAAATGGAGAAGGAATTGAAGAAAAAGATTTGGCACACGCGTTAAAAGTGTGGGATGTTTTTGGTTGCAAAACTATGTCTGATTATTTACAACTATACAATGAAACAGATGTTGTACTTTTAGCTGATGTTATGGAAAACTTTAGATTTTCTTTGCATAAAGAATTTGACTTAGATCCTGCTTGGTATTATACTTTACCTGGATATGGATGGGATGCTATGCTTAAGGTAAGCGAAATAAAATTAAAAAAACTTACTGATATAAATATGCTTAACTTTTATGAAGCATCAAAAAGGGGTGGCGTTTGCATGACAAGTATTAGACATTTTGAAGCGAACAATAAGTATATGGGTGAAGAGTATGATGCAACTAAACCTAGTATATATGGGTTTTATATTGATAAAAACAGTCTTTATCCTTGGGCCATGAGTAAGCCTTTACCTGTAAACTATTTTAAGTGGATGACAGATGAAGAATTAAATAATTGGAAAAAATATCCGTGTACCCTGGAGGTTGATTTAGAGTATCCTAAAGAGTTACATGATTTACATAATGAAATGCCTTTAGCAGCAGAAAAATTAAAAGTTAGTAAAGTAGAAAAGTTAATACCAAACTTAAATGATAAGGAAAAATATATACTTCATCATGAAGCTTTAAAGACTTACCAGAGATTAGGATTAAAAATTAAAAAAATACATCGTGGAATTAAATATCAAGAGAGTACCGCTATTAAAAAATATGTTGATAAGTGTGTAGAATTAAGAACACAAGCAAAGAAGGATGAAAATAATTTTTTAGATAATTTATGGAAGTTAGCAATGAATTCTGTTTTTGGTAAAACCATGGAAAATATAAGAAATAGAGTAAACATAGAATTAGTTAATGGTGAAAATAGTGAACGTTTTAAAAAGTTAACAGCAAAACATAACTTTCATAATCATACTATATTTGATGAAAATTTGGTTGCTGTTCATATGAAAAAAACATGGATTAAATATGATAAACCAATTTATTTAGGAGTAAGTATACTTGATATTAGCAAAACAACTATGTTAGAAGATTATTATAACTATTTTAAAAATAAATTTGGTGAAGATAAAGTATTTATGTGCTATACTGATACTGATAGTTATGTTTTAAAAATAGAAACTGAAGATTTGTATGAAGATTTAAAAGAGGATGCCGATGATTTGTTTGACTTTAGCAATTATCCAAAAAATCATCCATTATATAGTGATAAAAATTGTAATGTGTTAGGTAAGTTTAAGGATGAACTAAAGGGAGATCTTTTAACTGGATTTGTAAGTCCTGGAGCAAAAACTTATGCTATGAAAAAATTAGTCTTAAAAAAGGATAAAGAAGGTAAAGCAGTAACCGATAAAGATGGTAAATTTATTTATATTAAGCCTATTGAAGCTAAAGATAAAGATGGTAAACAAATTTATAAAACAAATGAGAAAGCAGAAACTAAAAAATGTAAAGGAGTTAAAAAGTCTGTAATTAAAAATGACCTAAAATTTAAAACTTATAAAGATTGTTTGGATACTAAAAAAGATTTTTGTGTAATTATGGGAGGAATAAAAAGTAAACATCATGAATTAACCACTATAAAAATGAAAAAAATAGCATTAAGCTTTGAAGATGATAAAAAGGGTTTGATACTCTTGGATGGTAGTTATAGAACATTATCACATGGACATTATAAACTGACTGATGAAGCATAGGGAGCAAGACCAAAAATAAATAAAAATTTTTATTTGTTAATAAAACAAATAAAAATAATTTTTTTTTTTTTATTTAATTGGTAAATCATTTTCTGTTGTAAAAGGAATTAACAATTCTATTAATGCATTTCTATTTAGTCTAGTAAAACCTTTTATTTTTTTCTTTACTGCTAAATATTGTAATTTAAAAATTCCATAACACTCTAGTTTATCTTTTATTGAACCTTTCCATTTTTCTTTAAAATTAATTTCTTCAACTATTTCTCGTGCTCTATCATCATCAAAACAATCAGCACAGTAAAATTGTGAACAATCATTATTAAAACAATTCCAAAAAGAAGGTAAACATTTTTTCCTGCAATATATACAAGTTGGAGAAATACAAGTTGAACAACTGATATATAAAAAAGTTTTTTCTCCCCATTCACACTTACATGATTTTGACCAACCAAACGGTTTATCTTTGTTAATACACGCTTCACATTTTTTTATAAATCCCTTTCCCTTTTTTACTTTTCTTTTTAATAAACTATTACAACAGGTACAGTTTGTTAATAAAATACTTTCATTTTCACAATAGTAAGGACAAACTCTAATTTCCATAATTTAATTATTAGTTTGCTTTAAGATTTATAAATTTTATTTTTTTTTTTTTTTTTTTTTTTTTTTACCAAAATCTTAAGCCCTCCACTAACTCATAAACTGACTAGCCATTGCATGACGCGTTGGTTGATGGGGAGGTTAAGCGATTAACTGATGTAAGGGTTTCACTGGGTTGATGGGTTTGTTGGTTAACCCGTTGCACCTGGTTAGCTGGTTAGCTGATGTGTTGGTTAGCTGGTTAACTGATGCGTTGGTTGATGAAATTTTTTAAAAATTAAATTTTTTTTTTTTTTTTTTTTTTTTTTTTTTCGAAAATTTTTTATTTACTGCATAAGGGATTGACATGTTATAATAATTGAATTAAAGGTAAAAGGATTAAGATAGAAGTTAGTTTGATTTAATTATGAATGGTTTTGATAATTTTATGAGCATGCGATTGACGTAAACAGTTAGTTAGTTAGTTAAAGATTTCATGAGCATGTGATTTAGCCCGCGTGTTACATGAAATTGATAATGCATGGTAGAGGGGATAAGGGCTAGCTAAATGCATACGGTAGGGTTGATTGGATAAGGTATGTTGTATTTCGTAAGGCATGTCGTATTGTTGAGATATGATAAGGGTAATGTTCTAGATCGAGTCTTTTGTTATCTACTTTCATTCATTCTGATAAAACAAGATACACGGACCAGACGCTTTTCTATCGGAACTACTTTTGACTGCTACAACCCAGAAACATTTAGTTCGAATGTTACACTCAAAACCTACATTGGTTATCTCCCTTAGTACAGGTAGCGTGTGAAGAAATATTACGCCTTAGAGTGCCGACACAGATTTTAGTCCAGGAATAAAATATAAATCCAGATCAGACTGCACGTTTTGCACAGTCTGATCTTGATCTACCCAGGCGGCAAAGGCAGCAATAGTTGTGAAGTCTAGAAATAAAACACAAATAAGTCAAAGAACTCAATTTCAAGGTTGCTTTGTCCAGATGGTCTAAGCAAAGCGGACCGTTAAGATAACAGATCAGACTGCAAGGTTTTTTTTTTTTCCCCAGTCTGATCTTGAGCTAAACTGGCCATAACTATTAGGCAACTGTAGATGTGAAGTGTAAAGTTTGATTTCGAGGTTGCTTTCGTCCTGAATGTCTTAGCAAAGCGGACAGTGTAGATCAAAGATCAGACTACACATTTTGTGCAGTCTGATACTGATCTACAATGGTCATAACTCTGAGGAACTATAGATGTGAAGTCTGAAGTTTGATTTCAAGGTTGCTTTTGCCAAGAATGTCTCAGCAAAGCGGGCAGTGTAGATCAGAGATCAGACTGCGCGTTTTGTGCAGTCTGATCTTGATCTACACTGGTCGCAACGGCAATTATAGGTGTGGAAGGCACTTTAAGGGTTATACAATGGGGACAAGTTTAACCCGAACTGTCACTCTATAATCCAGAATGTCAAATACAACAACTAGAAAACCAAAGAAGTTCCAATAAGCGCTCCCAAAGGAGAGACACTAATACGTGAATAAACTCCTTCGCTGTCAAATAAATAAAGTTTTTTTAAAGTATTGAGATCGTAACCCTTAGGCTGCTAAGCACGACTCACCGACCTTTTGCAGACAGTGTAGATCAAGATCAGACTGCACAGAACGTGCAGTCTGATTTTGGATCTACACTGTCTGATAAAGAGATATTTTTCTCCAAAAAAGAAGTTTGAAATAGAATTATTCCGTTTCATACAATTGACTTGAAAGTTTGATATGACTTATTTAAGAGGATAATGGTAAGATTACAATTAACCCTTAGGCTGCTAAGCATGACTCACCTACCTTTTGCAGACAGTGTAGATCAAGATCAGACTGCTCAGAACGTGCAGTCTGATCTTGGATCTACACTGTCTGATAAGAAGATACTTTTCTCCAAAAAGTAAGTTTGAAGTAGCATTATTCGGGTATTCTCCGTCGGCTTGAAGGTTTAATTCAACTTATTTTGGCAGGATAAGGGTTAGACGACAATTCCAGATTGGAATCATTCGCTGATGACAGATGATGTGTGTCGCAAATGACGAAATTCGCCATTGTGGAAAAAGGGGAGAAAATGCTTGTCACCAGTATTTTCTGCTTTTCTCACAATGTTTTCTAAAGCCTTCTACCTCATGGTCATTGAAACACGGGATTGTTTGGTAAATGATTTACTCTTTACCAAACAGTCTCGAATGCCTACGACCTTCACAACGAAGGCTTTAGGATGAATAACGGTAAAAAGAGAAAGTACTAAAAGCAAATATTTTCGCCATTTTTTCTACCGAGCATTTCTGTCCTTTTGAAGACAAGACCAACAACAACATCTTATTTGTCTTCTGTATATTAGCTATGATCTGGCAAAAGGGAGTTAAATGCGTCTCCAGTATACATTACACCGAGCAAGTTATCATATAATATGCCGAGCCCCCGCAGCTCAGTCGATGGCGTACAGGACTTGAGAACAGGAGGTCGCTGGTTCGATCCCCGGCTCGGCCAATTTCTTTCCGAGGACTGATGATAGTCATTGCGACAGGATTCATTCCTCTCTCACCGCTGACCATTGTTTCGACGACAGTTATGTGGAAAAGCAGCCAGTGGCTTGGAAAGAATATTGTGCGTAGTACTGGTAAAAGAAACTCCAGGAAAGCATGGATAAGTACACTGGCCGCCGCGATATAACTGAAATAATGTTGAAAATGGAGTTAAACACCATACAATCAATCAGTCAATATCATATGATGATGGACCCATAAAATCAGCTTCGTCTGACACCTAGACTGGTATCAGTCCGTTATATATAGCATTTTCATTTAAAAAAAATTCATAAAATAAAACAGCAGAACAAATACACTCATATAATGTTCTCAAGGTCTGATTTAACGCCCTGTATTTTAGATAAAGAGCAAGTAACAACATATATTCCTGAGGGTTTACAACAGTTGTGTACCTTGTTTATTAGAATGACTCAAATGCAGGGCCTGAATGCCAGGCTATCTGACACCCAGCTGAATCCTGATGTAGAATGGTCTTTGGACATGCAGAAAATTTACCAAAAGCGCGGACTGCGCGAGCTGACCTGGGTCGATATTCTTTGCAAATGCATTAAAACCCCTTTTAAGAGATCATAGCTCATATATTTTATAATCTGGATAAGTTTGGCCGGAATAAATACTCTGTGATCTAGAATATCAAGGACAACAACTATGAAACCGATGAAATTCCAATAAGGAGAGACGTTGAACCGTAAATAAACTCCTTTGCTGTCAAATAAATAAAGTCTTATTTTTAACCCTTAGACCGCTAAGCGCGACTCACTGACCTTTTGCGGACAGTGTAGATCAAGATCAGACTGCACAGAACGTGCAGTCTGATCTTGGATCTACACTGTCCGCAAAAGCTTGAGGTAGCAATATTCGGATTTATACTATCGACTTGAAAGTTTCATTTCAATTTTTTTAGCAGGTGAAGGGTTATGATCTTATACTACAGTTCCCAAATGGAATAATTTGATGACGACAAATGGCTATGTCTGAACTGACGGAATTTGCGATTATCTCATAGAAAAGAGGGCGGAGTTAACAACTGCAAGGCTGCAAACCCAGCTTTTTTGCATTCTTTTTTCTCTGCATGTAGCCGTCCAACTTCTTTACGTTTGCAGGGAAAAGTATATTTTGTAGAATTTATCAGTGTTTAACAATAACGACGTTAACCCTAAATAAGTGAAATGAAACTTTCAAGCCGATAATAACAACCCAAATTTTGCTACTTCAAAGGTATTTCTTGGGGAAAAAATATCTCCCAGTCGGACAGTGCAGTCTGATCTTGATCTACACTGTCTGCAAAAGGTTCTTGAGTTACGCTTAGCAGCCCAAGGGTTAATAAAAATACTCAAAAAGGGAAAAAAAGCCCCTTGTCCGAGTGTAAATATTGTCGTCTGAGTAAAGAGTTAACATGTCCGAGTGTAAATATTGTCGTCTGAGTAAAGAGTTAACTCTTTACCAAACCATAAAAAAAAAATATACTGGTCCAAACTGAAAGCATTTGTAGACGGCATGGTATACCCCCTGGTGAGCAGCATTTTTTTCCATTTCCAACAAGGTATTATAAAGTCTTTTTTCACCATGGTCGTCAAAAGTCGGAATGGTGTGGGAAAAGTTAAATATTATAGACCAAGATTTTTGCAGCCTCCTTCACAATGGTCTCATATAATACCTAATTTCCTGTCATTGGCGTAACAGCTCTTCGTGTATTGTATCAGGACTAATTTCGCGTTGTCTTTGTTCCTACGCGTTGAGTTTGTTTTTTGTTTGTTTGACGGCTTGTGTACCTTTGTTTGCAACAATATTTCACGTTAAATCGCGGGGGCACTTCCCCTATCCGTGTCTCTCTAGGGTTCTACCCTTTCTTGGAAGGGAATTGCAGTGTCCTGCAAAAAGACACTAAAGTCATCCGTGACGAAACCAGAGATCGGAAAATAAAATTCTGAATCCTTTTCTAAACAAATACAGATTTGTACGATCCTGAAAGAGATATGCATTGCAACATTTATTCTTTCAGTGCCAAATAGATAAACTCGACATCTTTCGACAGTCGTAAATAGAACTGACTGAGACTCAGAAAAATTTCTATCGTAAAGGTTTGATTACACATGCTGACGGTATAGATCAAGATCAGACTGCACGTTCTGTGCAGTCTGATCTTGATCTATACCGTCTGCAAAAGTCCCTGTTTTCGTCTGTGGCGCTGAAAGGGTTAAAAAAAAAAAAGACAAGTAAGAAAGAAATATTCCGATTGGTGCATAAGTTAATTAGGCTTGATGGGGCATGCAAGAAAAGAAGTTTAGACTAGGCCTCATGAGAACTACGGGGTGCTTCTATTATGTTTAGTTTGACATACTAAGTTCGTATTATTGCGCTTGACCCTTTACCACACAATTCCCTCAATGTTCTTAAAAGCTTTCTTAAAAGTATGGAAATAATTGTTATGCTGCAAAGAAATTTCTCGCGAATTTATATTGCTGCATGCACACTGGCAGCTCCCAGGGAAGAGTACAGTTTCCCTGTCGGAAGCCCCATTGATTTCTACACTTCAACGCAAAATCCAAGATGGCTACATCGAATCGTCTAGTGAAAAAGACCGTTACGTATTAAAGGTGGTCATGCATTGCTACATTGAAAAAAAAAAAATAATAAACTGATGGTCGTTTGAAACAACTAATGGTCGTTTACTTTTGCCAACAAATCATAATATGAATAGTTACTTAACGACTTGTTTAAATCCATGTTTAAATAAAAATACGTCGAATATCTATCGCAGTGACTTCATGCACCAAACTGTATGCTTTACCTAGGTTTCAGTGACGTCATTTTTCAGTGACGTCATTTTTCAGTGTGTTTGGGCACTCAGAAGGGAAATTCGATTTCGTAAGCGTGTTCGATTTGTGAGACAATGAAACAGGGAAATCTCGCTTGAATACGCATTGGAATGGTAAAACGTTACATTATAATTAACTCGTAGTCCGGTCTGGTGGCAGGGCACTTGGAAAGTTATTCAAGGCTGTGGCGAATCATGTCGTCGCCTTGCCTTCGGCTCGGGGGGACATGATTCGCCACAGCCGTGAACAAGTTTCCAAGTGCCGTGCACCTGACCCGACAACTGATATTGTAAAGATGACATAGAGGATATTTTTTTTCGTGAAAGATCTAAATTTATTTCATCGAGTGAACATCATCGGTAATATTTTCAGTAGAACGGTACAATTTTAGCGTTTAGATGACGGGGGAAGGGAGAGTGGTTCCCAATCGGAACTCCGAATATTTTTTCGAGACCGGGTATAATGTATTCATATGTATATGATTGAGTGACTATAAAAATCTATAGCCTCTATTAAATTAACCATGCTCTAGGAAAAGCGGGCTTAATGCATCTGCAAAAAAGTATCGACGAATGTCAGCCTGCGCGGATTGAAACTTTTTGCTATTGGTCAATTTTCTGCATGTCAAAGGACCATTTTAAATCCAGATTGTGTCAATTGTTAAACAGATTTTATGGATCTGTAATTATGTAATGATTTGCTTGGTATAAGAGATAACAGACATGCATTTAATACCCTTTTTCCAGATCTTGACTCAAATCTATAGCCTCTTTTAAATAGATTGTAAACTTCTTTGCTTTTTTAAGCAATATTAATTGAGATAAATTCAGACAAAAAATAGTTTCTCTTATTCGATGTCCGGTATTATTGAATATCAAACATACAGAAAGACAAACAGTATAAAAGAGAACGTGACCAGGAAAATCAAAACCGATGGTTTCTCTGTTGAACTCTTTACCAGACGACAATATTTCAAGCTTGTTCAAATTGAAAGCATTTGCAGACGACAAATTAAATGTTGCTAAAATGATGGGATTTTCTCTTAAAAGGTAAAAAACATCATAGGAAAAGGAGAAAATGCTGGTTACCAGCATTTTATCCTTTTCCCACTACGTTTTTAAAGCGTCCTTCGTAAGGGCCGTCAAAACTCGGTAGTATGTTGTAAAGGGTTTACTGCAAAACACTTCATTAGTGTGTTTATTCCTTTTTTAAAATATCATTTTCTTTTTCTATGACACCTGAATAATGATTTTCAATTTTTTTATCTTGTTTCCATGGTAATTACAAAGCAAACGTCTCCAAGATTAACAAAAACGACCTCATTAACGGGATCCAATCTTGGACAGAGTCTTTTTAAATTTTCTGCCTTTGTGATCAAAACTATCTCTTTCTCTATATCCTTTAGTATTCCTGCCGATTAGATGAATATTTTCGAGGTCACAGACTAATAAATTTCTCTCTAGTTCTTCTTTTAAACCTGTATTGTGGGGACTCATTAGAATTGGCTCATTCACCCGTACCCCTGTGCCTCTCTCCTTCTAACTTAAGATTTTGCATTACATGTATCTCTCTAGGTCACTATCCAACACCATTTCGTTTCTGCTCCCCCCCCCCCCATTTTTTCTGGACACCCTTTCTCACTATCGACAACCCTTCTCTCCCTCTTTCCGAAATTTCTGTCTGTCCACCTGTTCCCCCCCACCCCCGTTCGCTTTTTTTCCTCTAGTTTCACCCCCACTCTCTCTCCCTCTCTCTCTCTCTCTCTCTCTCTCTCTCTCTCTCTCTCTTCTCACAACCGCTTTGTAAACAAAAATGGGGGTATACCCGCAGGACGCACGACTTCTATATTTTTGGATTTTTTTTTCTTTTTGTTAATTCTTTTGATTTCTAAGATACCGGTATCTCGATATGATAAGAATGAGTAGAAGTGGTTACAAAAGTAGCTGTAGTAACTAGAGCTGTCACTAAATGTGACTTAATACCCCCGCCAGCGCTGACAGAAACTAGTATTGATGTTAAGAGAAAAAAAAGGGTCAAGTTCAAGGGGAGATAATTCATGAAGCAGGAGGAGTTGACACTTGATAATTGCGTCTTGCAAACCTTCAATATATGATGAATGTATGTGCAAAGTTTCAATACAATTGACAGAAAACTGGAGGAGGAGTTTGCGACACAAAATTAGTAGTATTTTGTACACAGACGGACACACGGACACACGGACGGACGGACAGACAGGCTGATTCCAGTATACCCCCGAAAACATTCGTTTTGCGGGGGTATAATAATAGTAATAGCGGTAGTAGCAGTAGTAGCATTAGTAGTTATTGTTGTTGTTGTTGTTGAAGAACTAGTAGTTGCTGTGGTAGTAATAGTAACGTAACTTATGGAACAACAACTCTATTACCCTTATTACTATAGCTTCTGCTACTACTACTACTCCTACTACAACTAGTTTAAGTGATAACTTTATATGAATTTCTCTGTGAAAAGGGGGCTTAACCCTTTACCACACAATCCCGACTTTTAACGACCCTGATGAAGAAGCCTTTGAAAACATTGTGGGAAAAGGAGAAAATGCTGGTAACCAGCATTTTCTCCTTTTCCCACAATGTTTCCTATCCTATCAAAGACAGAAATCATCAATTTAGCAACATTTAAATTGTCGTCTGCAAATGCTTTCAATTTGGTCCAGTCCAAAATTTTGTCGTATGGTAAAGAGTTAATATATCTGCAAAAGTTTTGACTCATGTAAGCCAGCGTAGTCCGCAGTACTTCGCACAATATTCTTCCAAAGGCACTGGCTGCTTTCCCACAAAGCCATCGTCGAAACAATGATCAGCGGTGAGAGAGGAATGAACCTCGTCGCAATGACTATCATCAATGCTCGGAAAGAAATTTGGCAGAGGCGGTAATTCTAACCAGTGATCCCCTGGCCTCAAGCCAAGCCCCCGTAGCTCAGTCGGTAGCGTACAGGACTTGAGAACAGGAAGTCGCTGGTTCGATCCCCGGCTCGGCCAATTTCTTTCCGAGGATTGATGATAGTCATCGCCACAGGATTCATTCCTCTCTCACCGCTGACCATTGTTTCGACAATGGTTATGTGGGAAAGCAGCCAGTGGCTTGGAAAGAACATTGTGCGGAGTACTGGTAAAACAAGCTCCAGGAAAGCATGGATAGGTGCACTGGCCGCCGTGATATAATTGAAATAATGTTGAAAACGGCGTTAAACACCATACAATCAATGCCTTGGTCTCAAGTCCTGCACGCTACCGACTGCGCTTCCAGGGCACAGTCCTATGGAAAGGTCCAATATACAAATGAGGCATGCTCTGGCAAAAAGAGGGCTTAATCCATCACCTTGATCCATGATACCAAGTAAGTCATCACACAATTATTGATACAACAGACTGAATCGTGAGGTAAACTGGTCCTTTGACATGCAGAAAATTCACCAAAAGCAAAAAGTTTTGGCCCAGGTCAGTCTGCGCAGACTGAGCAGGCTGGCCTGGCCGATACTTGTTGCAGATGCATTAAGCCCCCTTTCAACAGAACATTGCTATTTAATATAACCTGTGAATTTAAACACACAACGATAATTGGAAAATTCAAAAATATTTCGCTGCTTTCACCTGTAAGGAGCACCAATTCTACATCTGATTTCGCCAATAGAGTCTCTTAGTTTGAAAGTACACACCCTTTTATTCTAAACACTAGAACGTTTAGCACTAGTAGCGCAGAACCTGGACTTTACATGCCAATGTGGATGGTGTAGATCAAGAAGAGACGGCACAGAACATGCAATCTGATCTTTTATCTACACTGTCCACTTCTTTGTCTGATATACTGGCAAAAACAGCCTCGAAATCGCAATATCTCCATTTTTAGTAATGATTGAGAAGAATAGTTCAAAGCACTTCAAATCACTTGACGATAATCCGTCACTCGTGATAATTTACTTGTGCATTGTCCGCAGGTCTCATTTATTTAGCATTAAAATGTTTAACACAAAAACTGTCACGTTAAACAAGAAATTAAACACACTATTTCACAGAATGTTTTATGCGGAAACCGCACAGTTCCGATTACAACTTTTCATTCTTTTGCGAACAGTGTAGATTAAGACCAGACTGCATAGAACGTGAAGTTTTGTCTTGATTTACACGGTCCGTGCTTATTCGCTTTTGGTTTGAAACAATCTTAGAAGGATATAATAATTTCCTTTTATTTCTTTAAGATAGAGGGAATTTCATTGATTTCCCAACCTTAATCCTTTACAACAAAATCCCGTGCTTTCACTACCCTGGAGAAGAAGCGTTTTTGAAAATATCGTGGGAAAAAAGGAGAAAATGCTGGTAACCAGCATTTTCTCCTTTTTTCCACGATGTTTTCTACCATAAAACAGACAATTCTCATGATTTGAGTGACACTGACTTTGTCGTCTGCAAATGCTTTCATTTTGGACAAGTCTAAAGATTTTGTCGTTTGGTACAGAGTTAAGTTTAATTGAATTTCACACGTACACACACCTATCACAAACTCAAACGAGACGATATTGTCGTTACAAAACGGATTTCCTTCCCTATAACCAGAGCCGAGGTGTCAAGATTTCCGACGGGAATTCAAATCCCTTTTCTAATATTTTCTGACCATTTTCCCATCTCTGGTGATCACGCATACTAATTCCGGATCTCTTGGAGGGCAAAGATAAGACTTGATTTGTTGTAGTGGCTTAGAAACGCTTGGGTACGTATGGACCAGTAGGAACAACGAATATGAGTCATGCTCTGTGAAAAAGGGGCTTAATGCATCTGCGCAAAGTATCGATCCAGGTCAGCCTGCGCAGTCCGCGCAGGCTGACCTGAGCCGAAACTTTTCGCTGTTGGTCACTTTTCTGTATGCCCAAGGACCAGTTTACCTCACGATTAAGTTGAATATTAAAAAAAAGAGTGGCTTTTATGAATACATACCGGTAATTATGTGACGGCTTGATCTGTATAATGCATCATAGAGATGCCTGAAGCCCGCTTTTGCCAGAGCATGGCTCAATTATTCTCTTTAAAAAAAAAAAAAAAAAAACAGAAAAATGGCGTAAGGGGCACTGGAATGTGATCTTTCGAAACTCCTTCGTGATTCAATATGAAGAATAATGAATAATGAAAAGTAACCCCTACCAGCAATTGCCTATTTTCTCATTGTTTTGCCCCCCCCCCCCTTTTTTTTTTTAAACAGTGAAATTTTTTAATTAGAAATCCTTTTCGAGATTAGATGTTAGTCCAAACCATCGTTGGAAAAGGAGCGGTTGCTGCTAGGACTGATGTGTCTTAAAGTAGTTGTGGATATTTACATAGTCAAAAAAGCCTTGCACTCCCTGTGTTTGGATTTTCTGATGTGAATAATACAACATGGGATATAAATTAGAATCCGGCTGCTGCATACACCAATAGATCAGTCTTTTGCCTGTGATATGCACTGACTGATGTATCTTCATGGTGACTTCATGGTAAGTAGGAATTTTTGCTCAGATATTGCTTTCAAATTTATGAAAAACGAGAAGATTTCAAGTTTGCTTAAAGCTGAGAATTTAATGTCGAACTAAAGCTTACGACGGGTTGAAGTGGACCTGCAAAGAATGGGCACACACAATCAGTCAATATTGCGTACTTCCGCCCTGGGCTTGCAGAACAGCTTTCAGCCTTCTTCTCATACCTCTCACAAGAGGTTGAAACAGCTCGATCAGTAGCCGCTGCCATGAGGTCAAGGGATACCTAAGTTCAGTTCATTTCAGAGTCAAAGATAGTGGTTTGTTGGTGCATGCCCCAGACAGATTCAAATTTCCATCACATTTCATATCATTCACGCCAGAAAATCAAACCCGGTAAAAACACAGAGGGTGCAACACAATTTTTACCGTGTATATAATTGGTTGGAGGGTTTAAGACGTATCAACGCTTGCGGATTGTTGTCATTATTTTGTCCGCAAATAGGCCCACAGGGGCCCGCAGAATAAATATGGCCTTGTATTTTGACAAATTGAAAATTACCATTTATTCATTTCATTATACCATAACAAAGAAGTAGGTCAAACGCAAACGGGGTCATTTACGCCAAAACATTACACGGGTGCCTTTAAAAGCGGTTGAAACATTTGCGCGTTATCTATAACTTGTTCGATTTCCAAGAAATTACCGTAAATGACTTTCAAAGTGCCTCCTGATTAACTGTACACACATTCTTCAAGGCAAATAGCCGACCAGAAAAGGCATTTTGTGAAAGCTTTTTGGCACCAGGTAGGGTATCGATTAACCTTTGGGCTGCTAAGTGGGACTCACTGACCACTTGCGGACAGCGTAGATCAAGATCAGACTGCACAGAACGTGCAGTCTGATCGTGGTCTACACTGTCCGATAAGCAAATATCTTTCCTCTAAAAGTACCTTTGAAGCAGGAAAGGCCGAGCCCCCGTAGCTCAGTCGGAAGCGTACAGGACTTGAGAACAGGAGGTCGCTGATTCGATCCCCGGCTCGGCCAATTTCTTTCCGAGGACTGATGATAGTCATTGCGACTGGATTCATTCCTTTCTCACCGCTGACCATTGTTTCGACAATGGCTATGTGGGAAAGCAGCCAGTGGCTTGGAAAGAATATGGTTCGAAGTACTGGTAAAAGAAACTCCAGGAAAGCATGGATATGTGCTCTGGCCGCCGTGATATAACTGAAATAATATTGAAAAAGGCGTTAAACACCATACAATCAATCAATCAACGATGCAGGAAAAAGTTGGGTTTTTACTATCGGTTTGAAACTTTCATTTCTCTTATTTAGCAGAACAAAGGTTTTTGGTTGCAACCCTTGTATATAGATGGCAATAATGGGCCCGCTTGCAGGTCCACACAGGCCCGCAGCATAAACATGTCCACATTTTCCTATCTTGTATTACTTTTTATTTATTCGAGAGTGAGAAGTAGGTCAAAAGTTAGCTCATTCAGCCAAGACGAAAATGAATTTTGAAAGCGAACAGTATATTCGATTAAAGCACTTAAGTTAGAAGACAGAAGCTTATCGGCAATAATTAAAAGTTGACACGTAAGATTGAGAGCTGAAATTTACAGGAAATTCCCCGCACACTGGCCCATGTTCCTGTATTACGTGACCTATAGTAATCTTTGAGACCGGGTTAGGCCAAGATTAGTCTGCACAAACGAGTTTCTGATCTCGCTCCACTCTCATTGACGCATCGAGTATTGTTTAAGCGTTGTGAAAACATTCAGATGAATTACTGAATCCTAAAAGGATGGTAACTACGTCGCTTTTTCTTACTCAATAGTATAAGCGTTTAAACATTTCTATTTTCGTCTTTTTGACAAGCTTGCTATAGAGCTCCAGATAGAGGGAGTGATTTTGATTATAAAATTGAAAATATTGATTATTCTCAACTAAACCATATGTTATGGGTACTCAATAGAATCGTCTCATGGAGACGATTCTAATGAGTACCCACAACATAGGGTTTGGAAGAGAAATAATGGATTTAGAATATCATCACTCCTTCTTATCTGGAGCTCTGGTGCTAGAAAGAAATTGGCACGAAAGTCAGCCTACCTAGACGAGAAAAAGATCATGTGCCAAACATTTTGAGAGCTGACCCAGTCAAAAAAAGAGGGGGAAAATTTGAATACAGTTTAAAATCCACATGTCTGCAAAGCTGTTAAAACCCATTCGTTTATTCCCTTCACAAAGTGGAACCCTTCTTCCCAACAAAACTTTCAGGTTTAACCGTTTACTACACAATCCTTGAATTTGAAAAAGAAGACTTTTGAAAGCATTGTGGCTAAGAAGAAAATGCTGGTAATCAACATTTTCTCCTTTTTGTTTTCAAAAGCTCTCTTCTTCAGGGTCGTTAAAACTCAGGATTGTGTGATTAAGCATTAAACAGCAGCCTGAGCTGATCGGACAATAAATTGAAGAAAACCATGAAATGAAAGTTAATCTGTTTGTTTTCCATGAACATTCTAATGAGAAAAGTTTGAAGCGTTTTAATCCTTAATCTGCTAAGCGCGACCCACTGCCCTTTTGCGGACAGCGTAGATCAAGATCAGACTGCACAGAACGTGCGGTTTGATCTTGATCTACACTGTCCGATAAGGAGATATCTTTTCTCCAAACGTACCTTTGAAATAGGAAAATTTTGTTTTTTACTTTTAGCTCGAAAGTTTCATTTCTTTTATTTTGAAAGGATAGGGGTTAAATCAAATCACAATGCAACTGATCATCATACCTTTTTTTCCGGAAAAGGTTCTGCGCGTCTGTCCATTTTATTTTCTGTTGCGTGACGAGATTCTTACGAACATGAAAGTTCGCAACAAATGCATTGCTCCAATACAAACCGCCACGGCTGGGATTCGAACCCGTGTGGGCAAAGATCCTCGCTTATCGAGGTTTAAGAGACCAATACACTAACCCCTGAGCTAAAAAGAATTCTCCCTAACGCAGATGTCAGGTATTGATTTTATTCGGGAAGAAGCTATGCCGTAAAAAAGGAGTGATCGCCCGTAACAAGATACTTTCGGAACCGGAAGACCAATTCGGAACCGGAAGACCAACACAACTTTTTCTCGTCAGAGCCATTGGCTCCGAATATGAAGTTTCCTTCCCGCGTTAAACTAACTGTAGCTTAAAGCATCAATTTTGTCTTTGAAAGAGTAGAAAACATAGCTGGAAAAAGAGATAAAGCTGGTGAGCCGTGTTCTCTCCTTTTCCAACAATGTTTTGCAAATTAAAATCATGAAAACATCTTTTCTGTCTTTGAAATTGCAGAAAAACAGTTCGAAAAGGGGGGTTTAAAAAAAGCTGGTTACCAGCATTCTCTCCTTTTCCAACAACGTTTTCTCAGTCAAATTCATCGTAGCTCAAAACATCATTCCTGTCTCCGAAATTGTAAAAGGCATTGTTGGAAAAGGAGAAAATGATGGTTAGCAGCATTTTCTTCTTTTTTCTACACTGTTTTCAAAGGCTTTCCTTCTTCATGGTCATTACAACACGAAACTGTATGCTCTTTGGTAAATGACTGATTTTAAGTAAGCCATAGTAGAAATTAAAAGCTCTTCCTACATCAAAGCTATAGATGAGTCATGCTCTGGCAAAAGGGGGCTTAATGCATCTCCGTGATCCATGATACCGATCAAGCCATCACATAATTAAAGATCCATAATAGCCACTTTTGAAAAAAATGGACTCAATCATGAGGTAGACTGGTCCTTGGACATGCAGAAAATTGACTAATAGCGAAAAGTTTCGGCCCAGGTTAGCCTGCGCAGGCTCACCTGGGTCGATACTTTTCGCAGATGCATTAAGCCTCCTTTTCACAGAGCATGGCTCAAATGTTTAAAGCTCGTATTGGATGGATAGAGAACAAAATAGGGGAAAAAAAAAAATGACACTTTCGGTGCGTTCAGAACTTTGATTTCTAGACTGTTTTATTTAAATGCACCGATAATATCTAGCCACGACAAATATAACACATAAATGAAAGGTAATACACAGTCATCATGCATCATAATAATTTTTTTTCTCGGAACTTTTCGCGCCATATTTCACAATTCCGCTTCAAATTCCTCCTCGGACAGAAACAAATATTTACTGAAGTTTGAAGCTTACTCATTTGCATTTTGATTGAAATCGCGAATTCTTCACCCTTTCGGCGAAAAAAAAAAAAACATAAAATCAACTGCAGACAGTGTAGGTAAAAAATCACTGAATCACGTTCTACGCAATTCAATGTTTCATGAGACATTGGCACCAACACGTGAGCCATGTTCTGGCAAAAGGAGGCTTACTGCATCTCCGTGGTGCATTATACCAAGCAAGTCATCACATAATCATGGATCCATAAAATCCATTTTGTCCGGCACCAAACTGGACCATGAGTCAGAAGGATCCTTAGAGACGCAGAAAATACACCAAAAGCAAAAAGTTTCGACCCAGGTCAGCCTGCGCTGACTGCGCAGGCTGACCTGGTCGATACTTTTTGCAAATGTATTAAACCCCCTTTGCAGGGCTAAAATAGATTTTTTTTTTTAGAATGAACCCATTGTACTTATTTGGCAACCCAGTAGATTAACCCCCTCTTGGGAAATGTATGGCAATTTTAGGATAAATGTTGTTATCCCCATAGAGTTTTTCGTGTCCTGCGGTCGTACCAACCAATTTGCTTTAAACCAGCGCTCTGAATTCCAAGCATACTTACTTATCTGATTGGCCGAGATGTTGTTTTATATCATTTTTTTTTTTATTTATTTTTTCATACTTTTGAATGTCCAGCTCGCAAGATCTACATCGAATGTCCACAGATTGCTGATTTATTCATTTTTTTTTTATACATTTAAATGATACTTATGCATCAACCCCTTTCTTTGTTAACCTTTCTCCAAATAACGAATTTTTGACTCTTCCAAAGTGAAGGTAATCGAAAACGACAAATTTGAAAAAATGTACATATGACTTATAGTTCTCTGATAGTGTAGAAAACATTGTGGGAAACGGAAAACATGCTGGTTACCACGATTTTCTTCTTTTCCCACAATGTTTTTACAAGCTTCATGGTCCTCAAAACTCGAAAATGTATGGTAAAGGGTTAATGATATTCAAATCGTAGATATATAGATCATCCATAATCTGTAAATTGCAACATTCCTGGGTTTGGCAAGGAAAACAAACCAAACCGTAACTTTATAGAACATGATGTTTTCGGCACTTGCTCAAACAACAATGAAAGGTCATACCACATGTCTATCAAATACTTATTTCTAAAACTCTGCACAAGTATGGAAACAACAGCACTGCATGCAGGTGCCCACTGTAAGCTGCAGTTACTTGCTTTTGCTTGTATCACCTGTCAAAAATACTTTGATGGTTGGTTACCTGCCCTTGTTGTATGGGTTCCCGTTTTGATAGTGAACAGCTTTTCCACGTTTGAAGTAAATGTCTTCTATAATAACAGAAACTATTGTAAAATGTTAAAGTTTCTGCACGACGCGGACCCAGACGACGACAGGGCTATGGCAATACCTCGACATTTTCTTCGAAAACGGACGAGCTAATAAAATGAAGTTACTTGTCTACTTCATAACAATTTGTTCATTTCGCTTATCGGTATTACCGTAATTTTTCAAAATAGCACGGCGGCGGTTCATAAGTTTTTCTCAGTGTATTTATTCACGAAAATCTATTGTTTAAATAATCGATCTTCGTGAAAATTTACAATATTTGTATACTTTATCGTATTCCGGTTTAAAAAAAAAAAAAAAAAAAGAAAAAGAAAAACTTTCAAAGTATAGAAGAACATTTTCCTTTGACTGAAGTACGTATTCTGTTTACCTAGAGCGTTCTATAGGCTAAATATTAGATAGACGCTACAAAGCATGAAATAGATTTACTTTGAGTTGTCACTTAATGTTGTACAGGTTCTAAAAAAAAACTTAAAAAAAAAATCTGAAATCTAAATTTCTTTAAAAATTGATGCCACGTGTACGTTACAATGGTAGATTTGTCGAACGTAGTACTATTCTTGGCATATTTCCGACATCGAAGTACACCTAAACCTGGGGTGCTCGTGAAAAACGGACGTACGCTATATTGACATGTTTATTAACCCTTAGGCTGCTGAGAGCGACTCAACAACTACATGTACTTTCATCGTGGACAAACCGTCGATTATACTAGACATGTGTAAGCATCTCGACATCAGGAAATGAAATTGTTATTCGTTGTCGAGTGACATTTTTAGTGAAACATGCACCCGCTTTGCCGCACCATACTTGCAGGCTAAATTTTACGGTAACATTTTCATAAACTTACGACGTTTGATAGATATAGGATCTGAAAAAGTTACATTTGAGAACTAATTTTGTTAGTCCAGAAAAGTGTTATCATGCTAAAAAGAATTAAAAAAAAAAAAAAAAAAAAAAAAAGATTGAGCCATGCTCTGGCCAAAGGGGGTTTAATGCATCTCCGTAATCCATAATACCAATCAAGCCATCACATAATTATGGATCCATAATAGCCACTTTTTTAACAACCGACTCAATAATGAGGTAGATCTAGACTGGATCTGGGACATGCATAAAATTGACTCATAGCTAAAAATTTCGGCACGGGTCAGCCTGCGCAGGCTGACCTGAGTCGATACTTTTCGCAGATGCATCAAGCCCCCTTTTCACAGAGCATGGCACATTTATCATTATCTCTAAAGCCAGCGAATGCCAGATTCTTTTTATCCCATGACGATATCTCACGAATTTAAGGCTGGAATATGCAAAACCAGACACTAGGGAAATCCTAAGGTTAAAATTTATTCGCTTCTCTGAAAGTGGTATAAAATGACGTCATATCTGACGTCAAATAAAGCTTTAACTCAAACGTCTGTAAGATTAGAAAAAGTCGTAATGGCTGTCATTCGGCATACCTCGGGTGATCCGGTGATCAAATCCGTTAGATGTAGGTACGGAATCGGCCGAGTTGTGACGAGTGAATGGCTGTATCACAGGGGAAACCACTCGTCACACCTCGGCCGATTCCGTACCTATATCTAACCTCGTCCGTATAAAGGAGGCTTCTATTTTGAGCTACCAATCACATGATCTGAAACATGGCGGCGCCCCTGCAAATTGCTTAACAACGACATTAACAACCACGGTGAAGTTATTCACATCTATCGATCTGTCGATGAAAGCTCCCAACGGAATTGATAAACCACGCTAGAAATTGAATGTAAAAACTGATTGCCGACTGAAATATTTTTTAGAAAGATATCGATAGAAAATTGTGACTCGTGTTTTCTTTTTTAAGAGGAGCCTTACAATATCAATAACAGTAAGACGGTGTGCCTCCGGCGACATATCAAGCTTCGTGATACAGCCGAGGGATTTGATCAGCGGATCACCCGAGGTATGCCGAATGAGGGGAAACAAGGGGAGGTTACGTCATACAACGCACCCGGTACAACAAAGCTGCCGTTACTAACAAATGAACACACTTCGTTCTCCAGGCGACATCTTCGTTTTTCAGCAGACGACATTTGAAAATTTGTGGGCTCTAATGAGTAAGTTCGTCTGCTTCAATGATTTCAGATGTATTCATGTAGAGAAATTTAAATTCTAAATGATGTGGAATGACCATACCTATGTTTAACCCTTAGACTGCTAGGCGCGACTCACTGACCATTTGCGGACAGTGTAGATCAAGATCAGACTGCACAGAACGTGCAGTCTGATCTCGGATCTACACTGTCCGATAAGAAGATATCTCTCCTCCAAAAATACCTTGAAGTAACAAAATTTGGCTTTTTTACTATAGGCTTGAAAGTTTCATTTCTTTTATATGGCTGGATAAAGGTTAAAGTGATATCAACTGCAAATTTGCCTCTGTAGGTAATGAGTGCAAATGCAGGGCAGTTCAATTGATCCCCCTTCTTTTCCTTTAATTTTCTCATTTGCTGCCGAATGATTAAATTAACCCTTATCCTGCTAAATAAGTTAAATAAAACTTTCTTGTCGATAGTAAACACCAGTATAATGTTATTTCAAATTGATTTTCTTTTGTAAAAACTATATCTCCTTCTCTGACAATGTGGATCTAAGATCAGACAGCATGTTCTGTGCAGTCTGATCTTGATCTACACTTATCTTATCTTATCACTTATCTTTCTTATCTTATCGCAAAAGCTCAGTGAGTTGCGCTTAGCAGCCTAAGTGTTAATGGATGAAAGTAAGATTTTTTTCTTTTCAAAATCCCTAAAGACCCTACAAATTTAGCAATTTTGATAAGGAAATTGAAGGAAAAATGCTTTTTGATGGCCTCAAAATTCTGAAACCAGGAATAACCTTGAAACTTTCTCCGATGTTAATTGATCTTTTTTTTTTAAACCCATTCTCAAGGAAGAGGCACTTGGATTGTCAATATGATTACAGTGGCTGACGGTGTAGATAAAAGATCAGACTGCATGTTCTGTGTAGTCTGATCTTTGATCTACGCCGTCTGTCAAACAAATAAATCTAAGTGTAATTCGTCAAAAAAGGGAAAGAACACCGCGGAAAAAAAATCACTAGACTTGAAAACGCGAGAAGGTCACGTGGTAATTCATATAATGCAAATGAGGTTTCTATAAGCGGCAATCATATAATGACTTACTTGTTTGTTTCATGTTGTAAAATACGAGGGACACTTTTTAAGTTCGTAGAGTAAGCCTATAACTTTTTAACGCGATTATGAAGTTGCACGATTTTTTACACAGAACTTGCGTAATCATTCCTCTCTCGAACGGTGTCACGGTATGCGGCGCACGAGGTCCACGTGCACGCTGCGCTGGGTATTTTCAACACGTGGTTTTATACACTATAGTAAAATATAGCGTTTAATATGGATGGAAAAATCTCTGAACAGAGGGTATATTGTAAGATTCGAGCACAGCTCGGGTTTCCGCCAACAGAAATTCATGCTGATTTGCAAAAAGTAGTTTATGGGAACGGTGCTTTAAAATATGCTACAGTTTGCAAGTGGGTACGTCGTTTTAATGATGGTCGGGAGTCAATTGAAAATAACCCTCGAGTGGGTAGGCCGGTTTCCGTTTTGACGGAAAAGAACGTTGCTACTGTGAAAACGTTAATTGAGGAAGACGCACGTTATACCGTGCAAAAGATAGAAGAATTAAGTGGCATTCATTCGTCAAGTGTTTTGAAGATCTTACGTGAACGACTTGGGCTACGTAAGATCTGCCCCATTTGCTCACTGAGGAGCAGAAACAAAGTCGGATTAGACTTGCATCGCAAGTTATAGAAAAATATGATAAATGTGACCCACGTCATTTGGAAAAGATAGTTACAGGTGATGAAACCTGGATCTATCATTTTCAACCCGATTCTAAGGCTAAAAATAAGGTTTGGGTTTCATCTGAGGGCGACAGACCTGTCATTGCGCGCCGTTGCAAAACATCAAATCGCATGTTGTATGCGATATTCTTTGATTCGAAAGGTCCAGTCCTTCAAATTCCAGTCCCGAAAGGTAGTTCTGTCACTGGAAAGTTTTACAGAGAAAGTGTTCTTACTCAATTTGTTGATTTCTATCAGAAACGCAGACCGCGCACCGGTGTCCGCGGCATCAAATTACTCCATGATAACACACCGGCCCATAAATCCGCTACGGTACAGGAATATCTGAAAGAATCTGGGCTCGATGTCTTAGATCATCCCCCATACAGCCCTGACCTGTCCCCCTGTGACTTTTGGTTGTTCCCAAGACTAAAGGAAATGCTAGCATGGCACCGTTTTGAATCCCGTTGTGGTATAGGCAGTGCGGTCTACCAGTGTCTGCAACATATACCTAAAGAGGACTACCGGGCGGCGTTCCGGAAAGGGGTAGATCGGTGTAAAATGTGTGTGGTGGCAGACGGGGCATATTTCGAAGGTCTTAGATAAATAAAATTTTGATATTTCAAGCGGTTTTAAAAAGACCGCCCTACTCTACGAACTTAAAAAGTGTCCCTCGTATATTGAAATTTAAAGCCAATAAACTATTTGAAAACACTGATGCTGACCTCTCCAGGCTTCGTTTTTAACTAAAGCAGCTGTTGCGTACGAATTGCACTTAAATACAGTTTGAAATGGGTTGATTGAATTGATGAGCGGTTTGCTACCTTACATTTCTATAAAAGTTTTTCGGATGAGACGTTAAACCTAGGTCCCATGTGACGGTGCAATACACTGAGCACGCCCAAGAACTTGGCTTTGACTTAAGTTGAGTTTCGCAATGTATCCCGCACTGTACCCTTAAACAAATTAAAGGTTTCTGGGGCGTAGTTTATAGGGGCCACCGGTGGCGACGATGAATAAACGGAAATTATTAAGCATCTCGTTAAAACATGTCGTCGATTAACAGAGGGTTAGGTGCCTGTACAACGTACTTTAGATACCCCACATTTTACGAAAAATGAATTAAAGTATGACGTCAGACTAAAACCTTATATGTGCAAACCCCGCCAATCAACAGCTTTATTTACAAATATAGATCTATCTTGACAAAGAGGATTTTATTCTAGGCCTGAAAACAATGTTTTAGAGTTGTCCATTTTCTAACTTTATCACAAGTTCCCGAGCTTTAATAACTCCGACGAAGAATGCGTTTGAATACAATTTGGGAAAAGGAGATAATGCTGGTGACCAGCGTTTTCTCTTTCCCCTACAATGCTTTCTACCCTTTCACAGACAAAGCCAAACAATTTGACTTCAATTCATTAGTCTGCGAGTGCTTTCAATTCAAAAGAGTTTAAAATTTTGTCAAAAGAGTTAAAGCATTTGAAGACGATAAATTTAATGTGGCTCAAATAATGGCACTAGGCTATGGAACCCAAGGTGCCATGTGTCCCATAATCATTTTTTATTTCATGGTAATGAAACTAACAATTCAATAAAATAAAACATGAACTCGTTATAGCGAAATCTTATTTCGATAAAACGAAATGCTATTCGAAATTACTTTTTCGTTAAAAACGAAATAAAAACAAATTTTGACTTTTGACACCAACAGGGCTCCGTACTTGGCGTTGAGAATGTAAAAAAACACTTTGGGAAAAGGAGAAATGATGGTTTCCAATTGTAGTTTAGGAAACATCAAAAAGGACAAGGCCAAAGGGGTCGGGTAATCAGATTACCAGTTATACTGAGATAAATATAGAAACTGCTATGGTATTGTAAATGTGTTAATCCTAAGGCTGCTAAGCGCGATTAAGACCTTTTGCGGACAGTTTAGACCAAGATCAGACTGCACAGAACGTGCAGTCTGATCTTGGATTTAGACTGTTCGATGGAGATATCCCCCCCCAGAAAAAAATAAATAACTTTAAAATTACTATTAGCTGGAAAGCTTCGTTTCACTTCTTTGGCAGCCTAAGGGTTAAACCATGGTTTAAAGTGACAGCGTACATGTACCTTTATCTTGCAGGACCGAGATAATCCACAGATCAAACCATTGTTCCGAGTATACAGATTTATCTTTATGGAGGTAAGGTATAACTTAAACATTTCGTCGAGTATCGTAAAGCGTATACCAAGATTACACTGCACATCTGTGCAGTCCGTTCTTGTTATACACTCTACGATAAGAGGCCGTTCAGAGGTCGCAATGGCGGTTATGGGTTGATCGAGGTAATTGTGATTTATTGTAACAGTTAATCAATCTTCCAAGATTTAATTGATATATTGTCCGTGTGGGTTATTGCCCGTTTGGCCTGTTTTGTGTTTCGTCATAAATACCGTTTAGATATTGACCCCTCCGGTACCTAAGGACAAATTAAGTTGTTTCTCCAAACAGTGTGTATGGGGATTACAGTGCACAGAACAGACGTACTGATTTACATCAAGTATTTAATCCTGCAGGATCCTTCTCAAAAACCTTTAAAGTCTAATTCTCAAGGACGTTTTCACTTTGAAAGTAACACAACTTCTGATTGGCTAAACCGACTGGTTTAGCCAATCAGAAGTTGTGTTACTTTCTACAACTAGATAAAAAAGATTAAAAATAAAACAAAGAATGATTGTCGACTAAGAGGATTCAACTACATTTCTAGTATTAAATTTTGTATAGGATGGTTTTTGCAAGTCAGTCTATTTTCTGTTTCCTCATTAACTTCGTGTATACTAGAATAAAGTGTTCAAAGATAAGTTACGTGGCTTTTTGCAGACATCGGAGATAAATATCAGACTGTGAAACAATTTCCGGTCTTGGACGTACTTGATATATTGTCAAGGCCAGATAATGCCCTTTTTCAAAGAGGCCTAGTTTATATTTCGCTACCTACCAACTTTGCAAAAAATCACCCCAGACAAATTTAGTACTAGAAATCTATGTGAATCCGCCAGTTCCGTATTCGACAACCATTCATGGTTTCATTCTTAGTCTTATTCTAATTTTAGAAAGTATCAGAAAGTTTGTGCCATAATGTGTAAATAGATACTATTTTGCCCTGTGCGTAATACAAACCAAGCTTTGAACGGAATATAAAGTGTTTAAATGCATCGTAGAAAATGTGCTATCGCTTGATAGAAGCAAGACAATCATTTGCCAATAGAGCTTTCCATTAAATCAAGAAAAGACATTATACTTGAGTTTAGTGGAATTATTCATTTTTGTACCGGGGTAGAACCGCCAATAGAGTGTTAGAGGTTGTAAGGGAGGTAACTCTTATAAAACCCTATTTCCTCAATCCAACTCGAATTCACGTTCTTCATTTCACGACCTGCGCCTATATGATCACCTTTACTCTGTCTGTCAAATGTTTATCAATCTATCTTTTTGTCTGTCAACATATCGCTCTCCCTCTCACTCTCTCTCTCTCTCTGTTAACCACCATTTTCTCCTATTCCGGCTATATCTTCTATCCTTTTCAAAGACAACTACCAAGGTACATGTATATTTCACCTTTTACCACAAAACAAAATTCTAGACCTATCCATATTGAAAGCATTAAAAGACAATAGGGTGAATTTTGCTCAAATGATGAGATTTGTCTTTGAAAGAATAGAAAACATTTTGGGAAAGGGAGAAAATCCTGGTAACCAGGATTTTCTTCTTTTCCCAAAATGTTTTTGAAAGCTTTCTTTCACAGGCTCGTCAAAACTCGGGAGTGTATGGTAAAGGTTCAATATGTCCTCTGCAAACGTTTTCAACATGAACGAGGCCATTTTTTTTTTGTTGTAGTTGTTGTCGTTTTCTTGTAGGCCTATAGAGATAATATGAACTGCACTTACCGGTATAGTTCAGGTTTATCGAACTAAGGCACTGTCTTGCTCGAAGTCTGTATTCGTCTGTAAAATATTCCGCCATGTTTTAAATTTCCATAATTGTTGTCTTCAACTGAAAAAAAAAAAAAGTAATTTATGCAAGACCTCCTTAGTTGGGTTTTTTGGAGCCATAGTGAACGATGTCTGGAATTAAGACAGTTTACCTATTCACGTGTTCATGATAAATGGTGGAAACATATTGGTAACAAACGATGTCAACAATGTCAACCCTTTAGAGGACGGATCCTGTCATTCGACCCACATGAAATTAAATCTTTATTGGTGGTCTTTCAATTTAGAGGAGTCTAAAATTTCGTCGTCTGGTGAAAAAAATTCAGTACATGCTTTATCTACGTTTGCAGCTTTGTTATGATTTGTTTTACCATAGGAAATAGACAATACTGTAACCTTTTACTATCAGTTCCGATTTTAACGACCCTGAAGAAGACTGTTTCTTGAAAACGATGTGGTAAAAGAAGAAATTGCTTGCAACCAGCAATTTCTTCTTTTCTCTCAATATCGTCTACCCTCTCAGACACACACACACACACACACACACACAAAAAAGAAAAACATAAGCTTTGAAATGAAAAACATTTGTTTTGAAATACAACTAATGTGTTGTCTGCAAATACTTTAAATTTTGACAGCGCTGTAATTTTGTTGTATGCGACCAGTTGCTTTAAACATCAACTTGAAACCGCCTCCTCGTGCTTTTCCACCAGGTTCCTGATTACCGTTTGAGGAATGTGGTACCATTCTTCAACAAGCATAGGACTGAGCTCCTGGATTTTAGGGCGGGACAGGGAGCGTGGCAGACGGGCTTAAAGTCGAAACTGCAGCTTACAGAAAATTCTCTGCACTCCAACTACCAAACATTTCATGGCCTTTCAGATCTGATTTGAATATTGTTTGCTTGCTTTGCTATTTGAGGGAATAAAAACAAGGAATGCATCTTTTTGCCGCTGAATAATTCATCAAATTTACATTCTAGGAAATATGTCATCCTGTTTATGTTGTGCAACACGAGGCATGTTTGTCACCCTCCAAGATTTACAGCCGCTGTATATTACATTGATGTCTCTACATGTTTACTTCCTTATCTGATAGCGTAATAAAAATGCGCTCGTTAAATAGTTCCTGAAAACACGAATTCGTTCTTTGCAAGTTAGTGCTTATAAAGCTATCTATAATTAGACTTTGTGTCGTGCCTGCTTTATTAAATCTTCACGAAATTACGTAATTGAAAGCATTTGCAGAAGACAGATTAAATGTGGTTAAAATAATTAGATTTGTCTTGAAAAAAAATATAAAATATCGATGGGAAAGATGAAAATGCAAGTAGCAAGATACTTCTCCTTTCGCAAATGTTTTCAAAAGCCTTTCCTGGGGGTCGTTGGAACATTTCTTGTTTAATAAAAGGGTAAGGCACTGTATTAGCGAAAACAGAAAGAATTTTGCATCAACAATTGAAAAAAAAAAAAAAATGTAATGCATACATGAAAAGTTTGTACTTTACTAGAATCAAATGAAATAATAAGACATCAAACTCAGTCGTGTTCTTCCAGTGCGCAAAAAAAAAAAAACTTTGCCTGCTAAACGCTTCTCAGTGCTCTGATCTATATAATACTTTTCAATACGTTCAGATATTTTTGGTGAATTGATCTATGAATTGGTATTATTTGGGGCTTTTACATTTGACAGAAACTTTACATGAAATTAATGGAGCAGACTTAGAATGAAAGCTTCGATTGCCTTTTTCATTTATATTATAACTTTATTAGTACGTATACACCAGTTACCAATATACACCAGTGATTCAAACTAATTGCTTTTACTCTTTACTAAACTACTATTACTCTTTACTAAAAGACTAGATTTTTAGATTTGTCCAAACTGTTAAATGTAGCATTTGCAAATAACATACGAGATACGATTCAAATAATAATATTTGTCTCAGAAATGGTAAAAAACGCTGTGGGAAAATGAGAAAATGCTGGTTAACAGTACCTCCTCATTTTCCCACAATATTTCAAAAGTCTTCTTCTTCACGGTCGTTAAAACACAGGATTGTGTGGTAAAGGCGAAAAGAATCTTTTCATTTCTCATTCTCAAGATTTTACAAGTGATGAAAAGCATTAGTTTCGATCTTTCGTATCATTGCTAAATACGGCTCCACAAATCTTCTTCTCGGGACTTTCAGTCCTTTTTTTTTTTAATGTGATACATCCGACTCTTTCCATTCGTGATCAGCCTGCAGTTTACGTGAAATTCAGATCTGGATTTACATTTTCCGCTTTTCTTGGGATAGTTTCATACTTTCAGTCTCCAATAAATGCCAACAAATCTAACGCATTCATTGTAAAAGTCAACGATTAAAATATTTTTCAAGATATGGTGTTAACCTGGTTGACGTTTTGTTTGCTGGTTATGTTAACTGGTGTTCAACACCTTTTTTCAATATTATTTAAATTATATTGCGGCAGCCAGTGCACCTATTCATGCTTTCCCGGATCACTTTTACCAGCGTTCAGACGATATTTTTCTCAAGCAACTGGCCGCTTTCTTACATAACCATCTTCAAAATAATGATAAGCGGTAATAGAGAAAGGAATCTGTTGCAATGACAATCATCAATACTCGGAAAGAAATTCGCCGAATTGTGAATTCGAACCAGCGACGCCATGATTTCAAGTCCTGTACGTTACCGAAGGTGCTACCGAGTTCGGCGGTTGGCGCTTTGACTCTATTGTACTCCTGTCAGACTTAACCAAAATGAAAAAAAAAAAACTTGCAGACGACCCACAAAAATAGGATTCAAATGGCGGGATTTGTCCATGACATGGAAGAAAGCACCGTTGGGAGGGTGTGTGGAGAAACGTAGAAAACGCTGATTATCACTGACTCCTATTCCAAAATATTTTCAAAAGCTCTCCGTCTCAGGGTGGTAAAAAGACAGAATTGTTGGTACTGGCTTAACTGTAAAGCTGCTTAACGCGACTCACTGACCCTTTGCGGACAGTGTAGATCAAGATCAGACTGCACAGAACGTGCAGTCTGATCTGTGATCTACACTGTCCGATATGGTATTTTCTTTCTGGTGAAATGAACTTTTTTTTTTTTTGAGTTGAAAATTGAAATTTTCGTTTCGTTTATTTAGCAGCTTAAGGGTTAATTAAAATCCCGTATTTCGTTACGATCCTGGGGTTACTGGCTTAACTTCATACAAAAAGGATAAAACACTGGTAACCAGCAATTCTCCTTTTCTGATGATGTTTTCAAACCCTGTTAACCCTTAGGCTCCTAAGCGCGACTCACTGAGCTTTTGCGGACAGTGTAGATGAAGATCAGACTGCACAGAAAGTGCAGTCTGATCTTGGATCTACACTGTCTGATGGGGAGATATTCCCCCCCCCCTCGAAAAAAAAAAGTACCTTTGAAACATTTGGGTTTTTACCCTCGGATTGAAAGTTTCATTCCATTTATTTAGCAGGACAGGGGTTAAAGATAAGTCCTATTTCATAACTCACAAAGGATGCAAATGCTTGGACGTAACCCTTATCCTGCTAAATAAGTGAGATTAAACTTTCAGGCCGATAGTAAAACTCGAAATTTGATATTTCAAAGGTAATTTTGGGGGAAAGGTATCTCCTTATCGAACAGTGTAGATCCAAGATCAGACTGCAGCTTCTGTGCAGTCTGATCTTGATCTACACTGTCCCTAAAAGATATTTGAGTCGCGCTTCGCAGCCTGAGAGTTAAAAGCAGTCTGAAATTTGGTCGTCTGAAAAATAAATTCAGTTCGAATTTCTTGAATGACAGGACAATGCGTCCAATTTTACGCTTGTATCCGCTTTAAAACGATATTGCCAGCAAAAGTCGTTGATGCAAAAGAAATACAAATGCTTACACAAACGAATGCACTTAATTCCTTTCTGCATTTATCCTTTAGTCGCAAAATGAATATATTCTTTTATTTACGAAAGATGAAATTACAATTCCACCGAAAATTGAGGGAACGACTGCCATAGTTTAGAACCAAAATAACAGTCGTTGTAGATCTAAGATAAGACTGTGCGTTTTGTGCAGTCTAATCTTTGATCTACATAGCGTTCATCGCTCCATAGTATGCGTATATCGATGAAAGGGTAACCCGTCAATTCTGAAACAAGATGTCTTGCCTGAAGCTGCGACCAGACCTGTTTTAATCTTTACCAGACGATCCAATTTTTAACCTCAGTAAAACAGCTTTTGAAAACATTTTGGAAAACGATGGTTCAAATGCTGGTAACAAGCAATTTTCCCTTTGCCCATGAAGTTTTAAACGCCTTTTTTCTTCAGAGTCGTTATTAAAAAAAAAAAAAAAAAACGCAGTTTAGAATATAGTTTTTATCACATATTCTAAAATGACACGTGAATTCGGCTCTATAACCAAAGTTGCAACGGAAGCGTGGTTAAATCGACGCCATTTATGTTCTATGTAAAGTAAGAATTAATCCGTATCCACTTTTGTACACTTAGTATGAACTTTTTTTTCCCTATTATCAAGAGCTGGACCTCATGTTAGAATCGAAATAATCTCCTTTCGTAGTTTATCGATCAATGAACCACGGTTGTGACTTATAAGGCGCAATGAATAAACCGCTCGGGCTATCGCTCTCGTGAATTATTTATTGTGCCTCACAACTTACAACCGTGCTTTACTGAACGATAAACCACGATACAAAGAAGATTACTTCTTAACTTCCATTGTTTTTAGCTTAAAATGCCCGTGACGGTTTTTCTTTATTTCTTATTTTACACACGTTTGAGAGAAGCACTGTGTGACGTCATATATGACGTCATTTTTTTTATTTCCCTTAGGGAAGTGAATCGCATTTTATTCATGGAAATTAGAACATGTGTATGTATGATTTTGCGTATTCTGACATATATTTCGTGAAATAGCGATATGAAGTTTAAACAAAAATCTTATTTGTTAGTTTGTTTTGTTTTGTTTTCAAGTAAAATTTAATTCAGTTCATTTACGAAAATGTTATTAAGCTCGTCAGAGGCTCGCTTTAACAACATTTTTCTAGACTCATTTCATAAAAAAAAAAGAAATCACAAATTTCAGACCTTATATGTCTTTTAAAAGATTTATTTCAGTTTTATTTCGTACCTTTCTACCGAATTATTATTTGGTTTACCGCTTACCAAGTGATACAGAATTGCCCCTATAATATACCAATTATCCGGCACAGTAACGATTAACTCAGTTTTCTAGCTTGTCACGTGGCTCTCTTGAGAGTATGCCAAGTAAGACCGGAGGCAGTTTGACTATTTGAAACTTAAGAATAAAGGCGTGAAACAACGCCGAAAAAACAGCTCCTTACTTTATTTAATGAAATTATTTTGTTAAGTGATCCTCAGAGGAAATCTGCGATGTTGACAGAAATCGTATTGTGAATGCATTGTCTGTATCTCAATTAAACTATAGAAGTGTAGACTATTTCAGACTGTTCGATCTAAAAGGTAGTTCGACTATCAGTTATTTAATTAACCCTTTACCACATAATCCCATGTTGTCAACGATCCTAAGAGAGGATGCTTTTGAAAACATTGTTGGAAACATTCTCTCTTTTTCCCACAATGTTATCCACCATTTCAAAGACAAATCCAATTATTTTCGCTTTTCCTGATATTTCGCCAGATGCTATCAATTTGGACGTGTAAAATATTTTGTTGTCAGGTAGAAAGTTAATTAAGTAATGATTTGATCAACACATGAATTATTGAGTCGATGGATCTAGTAAGAAATTTAATAAAACTAGCAAAAAAGTCAATTAATCAATCAGTCGTTACAATCATTAAATCAGAGTAACAGAAAATATCTTTTATTACAGCCATGCTTAACATGAAAAAGATAAGGAAAATGTGTAACATAACAAAACATGACAACCCAGTACCACCAATCGATTGACCAATCTAATCTGGCAATAAACCAATCGTTTTGTGTGTGGGTATATATGATGAAGAAAGACAAGCGTGATGATACTCTCTGATTGTATCGAACACTAAATAAAGAAAGAATGTAGATAGAAGTATATTGGAAGGGTAAGCAAATTACAGAGAGGTCAGTACATAGTAATATCTAAAGGTACATCCACTGAAAAGTGCCCCCTGGAAACCTGCCCCCTAGGAAAACTGCCCCCCTTCCTCAAGAAAACTGCCCCGCCCACACTGTGCATTTCTTGTTTTACAAACCAAGAAAACTATTTTAGCTCGTCTACAAGCCCCATCAGGCAGTGATGGCAAGTTCTATTAAAAAAAGAAAAAGGGGGATAGAAATTGCCATAGATATCCCCGCTTTTTTTTTTTTTTTTTTTTATCTGATTTTATTAGTTTAATACTGTAAAGGAAATATGAAAGAAAATGGAACATACATATACACAAAGAAATACAAGCACTTTTCAAGAATGATATGGTGCATGTACTTTTCTTTTTTCGTTTATTTCTAATTCAGCACATCCTTTTTTCTATTGACCAAAGTACACATGTTTTTTTTTTTCCTTTTTTAGTACTATCATCTTTATTAAACATTATATTTACGATGAATTTTTAAATGTTCACAGTACAGTTTGAAACGCAAAAAATCTTTACAGTAAATACTTAATCAATTACCTTTAATAGGATTAAACCTTTCCAAAGAATTACTTCTCCTTACCAGGGTTAAACCTTTCAAAGGGAATCTTTAAGTCTCGAGAAATGTGCATTCACGTGGTCTAAATTCAAACAATGAAAATGAAAAGCATTAAAATAATAATCGACAACATCTGCATCAGTATCATAATGTTAAAATTTCCAGGGCAGTTTTCCTAGGGGACAGTTTTCCGTGGGGGGAGATTTCCCGAGGACAGTTTTCAGGAGGCATTTTTCCGGGGGCAGTTTTCCACGGGGCAGTATTCCTGATACCAGTTAACCGTTAACGAATTCGTCAACACGCTAGTCAATCGGATAATCGACCAATCAATCAATCAACCAGCAGATCAATTGATTGAATGTCTTACCGAATCATCTACTAATTAATCAACAATTAGTAGTTATGATCTATGTGCTAAATACTAGTTAAATCAATAAAATTAGTGACAGGATAGTTAATCAATCAATCAATCAACCAACCAACCATGGATGGATGTACTGACAGTCATTCTATTCCACTATACCCCTCCAACTTCGTTATTGGTATAGTAAGTCATCAACCAGATGCTTTTTCTTGTGATTTTAGACTTTTCACGTCCACCTATCGAACCCAATATAGACCATAGAGTCCCTGTGTAATTCGTATCAATATAGTTTTACTTCATCATCAAATATGCTTCGGTCATAACTGGGCAATAGATGCTTTTTCAGGTTTCCTTGGTTTACGAGTTTAACGTTTTGGCTTGTAGCGTCTTGATTAAAATACACCCTCACTTAAGCAGGAACGTCTGTAGGATGACTACATGATTGTACGATCACAAATCCAACACCTTTAGAATAAGCCCTTGAGGACCGATGAAAAGTGACAGCTTTACACGTGAAAGTACTATCGAACAACCGGATGTACCCATTATAACTGTCACAACAAAAACAAACCTAGATAAGGAGATCAAAGACCAAAGTAATCATTGAACAGAAAGATAAAACCACATTTATTGATAGTGTTAATAAACCTCATCCGGGTACATAAAAATTACATTCATTGGGCTTCAAGGCTTCAATGATCGTTTGATGCCCCGGTAACCCTTTCCTCGGATATTGGCTATACAATTAGCTTTCCGGACATCACAGATCAAGGTCAGACTGCAAAGAACCTCACTGAAATTCATTTAAATGAAACTCATTACGCACGGCGAACGGCTTTTTCATGTCTTGGAACAGACGAAGGACTTCAGAGCTTTGTTACTTGTCTGTGTTCATGGCTTACAGCTTTATAATGATTGCTTAGTTTAGTGTTTAGGTCAGTGTTTGATTGGTTGTTTGGTTATTGTGCTTAGTAATGGAATGGTTGCTTGGTTATGCGTAAAGCTGTGTGCTTAAATGGTTGCTTTGTTGTTTTTTGTTCGGTACTTCTTCAATGGTTGCTAGTTCAGTGTTTGAACGCTTGTTTAAATTTTTTGTTGGAAAATTGAATGGTTATTTTGAATGGTTCTCTCTGTTTTTTTTTTCTTTTGATGATTGCTTGAGTGATTGCCTATTTTCAATTAAGTGCTTGCTTTGAGTTGCGTTAAGTGTTTTTCTGGTTGCTTGGTTCTGCATTTTACTGTGTGATTGCGTATTTTTTTGTTAAGTTCTTAAATGGTTGCCTTATGTTGTCTTTTGTTGTACTTAAGTTATGTGTATTGATTAATACTTCAATGGCACTTGGTTTAATTTTTCGTACTTAGATGGTTGCGCTTTATTGTATTAAGCTGAGTACAAAAATGCTTGCTTAATTTTGTGTTAAGTTTGGTTCTGTAATGGTTGCTTGGTTTTGTCTTATATCGAGCATGCATCTTTCTTTAATTTTGCAATGGTTTTCAGTTTTGTGTTTTGATGAGTGCTTGCTTGCTTGCATTGTTTTGTGTTTAGCTGAGTGCAAAATTGGTTTTATGGTTCTTGTGTCTACTTGAGTTATTCAAGGATGGTTTGGTTTACTGCGTGTTGAATATTTTAAAGGCCGTTCGGTTTTGTGTCTATATGCATATTTGAATGCCTGTATGGTTTGGTTGTTAAGGGCTTGTATACTTGCCTAGTAATGTGTTTAATTAAGTTCTTAAATTGTTGACGGCTTGAATGGTTGCTTGGTTCGTGTTGCGTGTTTCGGTGTTTGCATGGTTTGATTAATGTGAGTGCTCAACTGGTTATTTAGTTGTGTGTTGAGTTAATAGTTAGACTGGTTGTTCGGTTTTGTATTGTGGTGAGTGCTTCAGTGTTTGCTTAGTTTGTTTTGTGTCGTTAGATTTTATGATTTACTTGTTTTTCGGCTGATTGTGTGCTTAGCTACTAATCGTATGACGAAACAACGCGTTTGAAGGTTGCTGGATGAATTGTCTCAATTTTAGATTCCTACCAGACTTTTACAATCGTTGCCGGTTTGCGTTTTGTAAGGTGATTTTGGTGTAAAATTGATTTGCAGATGGATTTCTAAAGCCCTTAATTATACTTTCATGATAGTAAGGTTCATTAGCAAACGTTTACACGTCCCTATGGGAGTCCAGTCTTTTTATTTTATGTTTGCTCTCTCAGAAAGCGCATTGCTTTGGCAAAAGGGGGCTTAATGCATCTCCGTGATGCATGGTACCAAGGAAGTCATCACATGATCATGGATCCATAAAGACCATTTTATCTAACAACCGACTGAATCCTGAGGTAGACTGTCATTTGGCATACAGATAATTGACCAAAAGCGAAAAGTTTCGGACCAGATCAGCCTGCGTGGAGTACGCAGGCTGGCCTGAGTTGATAGTTTTCGCAGATACATTAAACCCCCTTTTCACTGAGCATGGCTCAAAAGGTTTTTTTTTTTTTTTTTTTTTTTTTTTTTAATCTCTCTTTTCAAAGTGGCTTGCTGCAAGACAGCAAAACTACAAGGATTGTCTGTAGGTGGAAGGAGAAGTATGATATACCTTTGGATCAACCTGTTTTGGTTTATTATTTCACAATAATCTTTAGCTAGGATGAGATGACTATACTGAGAAAATTCTTATTAGCGAAACCACGTAACGGTAATGGTCAGGTTACGCTGTCTACGTTTTAAGATACTCTTGCGAAGCATCTTGCGTTCTTTTCTTGGATAAACATATTGGAAGTCTAATATTTTGCCACACGATTCCGGCCTAAATACATGTAGTAGTAATTCGGTCTGGTTGAAAATTTGAAAGTCACTGGAGGATTTGAATTTTCAGATAACATATGAGCCATGCTCTGTGGAAAGGTGGCTTAATTCATATCCAAAATTATGTGATGACTTGCATGGTAAAATGCATCACGGAGACGCATTAGGGCCCCTTTTGCCAGAGCGTGGTTCATATCTTTTGTTTTTATATTGAGTCAAATCAGTCTTGTTGGTTCATATGGAAATCGGATCATGGATATGCAAACAAAATCAGTACACAAAGAACTAAACCAGTAACCATTGATGGTCGTGGTATGGAGGAGGTAGAAAAGTCTGTCTACCTGAGATGTCTCTATCAATGGTGTTGCAAGATAGGATGTCACATACAGAATTCCATAGGACGGAGGAGTTTTTGAAGCACTGAAATGAATTTGTAGGTTCGAAACACTGACTACATTACCAAAGTTAACACTAATCCTGCTAAATAAGTTAGATAAAACTTTAAATCCGATAGTAAATAATGTTATTTCAAACTTATTTCTGGAGAAATAAATCTCTTTATCGGACAGTGTAGATCCAAGATCAGACTGCACGTTTTGTGCAGTCTGATCTTGATCTACATTGTCCGCAGGAGGTCAGTGAGTCGTGCTTAGCAGGTTAAGGGCTATGAATTTTGAAACTTAATGTACCGAAAGCCATTAGCATGGAAAGTCATTTAGTCATTCAACAACCAGTTAGAACCCTTCCAGAGAAGATGTCCTCACCAGATTTCCGTAATCTTCCGGCCAATTACAATCTCTTAAACAATACTACACCACCTCAATGGTAAAATAAACGTTGATTAAACATGCTCTTTGCATTGGCAAAGGCCCGCCCGGGTAGCTCAGTGGTTAGTGTACCTGACTCGTGACCTGGTGGTTGCGAGTTCAATACCAGGTCGAGGCAAACTTTATTTCCTGCGATTTTTCGCCTCTCACCTCTGATGCATGTGAGAAAAGTCGTCTGTGACTTTGAAAGAAAGTTGTGTCAGTACTGGTTTGAGAAAGTCAGGAAAGACATGCGTAGGTGCAAGGAATGCCATGATATGACCTAAGCTGTTAAAACGGCATTGAACTCCAATGCAATTAATGCTTTCTCAAATCAGCAATAATTCTAAGAGTCGCAATGCGTTTGACACCAATTGGAAGAAGAAAAGATTGTAGTCGCCCTTAAAGAAACTTAGTATTGGCGACAATTTCGTTTTGAGAATAAAATGATATTAATAATGAGCTATGTATGCAAACGAGTTATACTGTGAAGACTTTGAAGTTTAAGAGAATTTTGATGAAACATTCGTTAAATTTGTAACTTCTTGTGAGGGAAGCCCTGTGGGGAATACTGAAATGCTGTTTTCAGGTTTTAACTATAAAATGTATTCAGAATCAATTATCATGATGACAATTGTGGACAAAGATTGGCGTGCCTATATGAACTTTCTATCATGTGGACTGCGAATCTGGCTTAACAATCGAAATTACGATGTACACAATTGCATGCATCAAGAACAAAGTAGACGCAAAAAGATATCAAGAACAAAATAGGAAAGCAACACCTGAAAATACAAATGATTTTTTTTTTTTTTTATGATATGGAAAATCAAATAGAGACAAAAGATGAAGGTAATCAATTAATCATTTCTATTTCCGTCCAAAGTTCTGTTTGATATGCAATTAATTACTGCGAAAGTTTATCAAAATTAATTTGCTGTGGAAATTTTGTATTTAATTATAGTTCTTTACGGTACATTGGATAAAATGAAATCATAAATGTCCTCGTCGTTATACTTTCTCGATTTTTTCAGCTATATTCAAGTTTTCATAATCGTTGGTACTGCAACTGCTTGCTGGGCCTTAACCCTTAGGCTGTTAAGCCCCATTCACTGACCTTTTGCGGACAACGTAGATCAAGATCAGACTGCACAGAATGTGTAGTCTGATCTTTGATCTACACTGTCCGATAAGGAGATATCTTTCCTCAAAAATACCTTTGAAATAGGGAAACTTGGGCTTATACTATCGGCTTGAAAGTTTAACTTCTTTTATTTAGCAGGATAAGGGTTAACATAGGGACAAATTCAAAACTAATCTTAAACCCTTTTATCTGGGACGTTCTAGTTCTACCTAAGACGTGTCACAGGGCTAATTTACAAAATCTTGTTTAAGTTTAATCTTAATTGTCAAGATTATCTCACAAGCAACCAGACAACGAAGATTTTTTCAGAAATCGGACTTTATATCAGGCGCACATTGGTTTTCAAAAAGTGGCCCAGATCGGGCTCAGCATTTTTTTTTTTTTCACCATTTTCTTGAGATACATGTACGAAATCTCTTTTTAACTCTTTACCACAAAAGCAAAGCATTGACGTGTCCAAATTGAACGCATTTGCAAACTAAAATTCTAATTTCGCTCAAATAATAGAATTTGTCGTTAATTGGGTAGAAAACATCATTGGAAATTTTCCCACGATGTTTTCTACCCAATTAAAAGGAGAAAATGTTGGTTACCAGCATTTTCTCCTTTTCCCACACCATTTTAAAGGTTTTTCCCCAGGATCGTTAAAATTCGGGATTGTGTTGTAAACCGTTAAGCTTTACAACTTTAACATTTGATAATTAATTATTTCTCCCTAAATAGAACCTATGCGACGACAATTTTCTGGTCATAAAAGTACGTTCAAAATTATCCGTCGTCCTTGTACTTGCTAATGCATAATTCACATACTAGTTAAAGCGATCGAGTAAAAAGAGGGTTAAAGTTATTCGCCGGAAGCAAAGGTAATTAACATTTGATTACGTCATTTCCTAATGCCCAAAGGGGAATTTCTAAAATCTGCTTAACCCTGAAATAAACGATGTTGTTTTTCACAAACCTGAGGAAGACGGCTTTGGGGAATGGAAGAAAGTGTTGTTAATCAGAATTTTCTGGTGTTCAAATAACGTGTTTCCAGCCTATCAAACTCGATCTTTTGTGTCAAGCTTGATTCTCGTCAGAAAATGTATTTTTAGAACTGACGAATCTAAAATCGTGTCTTTTGATAAAAAGTTTAATGTCATCCGACTTTACGACAGTAAAATTGCTCCCCCCCCCCAAAAAAAAAAAAAAGAACGTTAACTACTTTACGATTAACTATTTCACTGCCAATGGAGCCCAAATATCTTTTGTGGACGGCGTAGATCAAGATCAGTCTGCAGTCTGAATGTGCAGTCTGATCTTGGACCTACACCGTCCGCTACCTGATGATGAACAAGATCAATATAATAATTATTTTCAATTGAAGTGGAAAGTCTTTTATAAGATCTCGGAAAAATTGGACTAATTTAGTTGGCAGCGAAATAGAAAAGTCGGAAACTGATAGAGATTTGTACAAAGTGTCTTGTCGATCTATTTGTTTTACTGTCAATATTAGTTCAATTTCGTCGCATTTTAACTACATGTTGTTAAATTTATGGAGACAAGATTTTAGTCTGAGAAGTTTTTTTGATTGAATTCTTTGGAGGAAAGAATTAACACAATTTTGATTCCGACGTAAGGCAGGCTGTTTTTTGAACGCTTTGTAAACACTACTTTTCCTTACTCAGCTAAAGTTCAACGGTAAGTTGATAACTTTACATGTTTTCTTTGTATTTCTTTTGCAGAAAATTGGTTGGCAAAATACTTTACTGTTTTCTCAAGTAAAAGACATATGGGATCTGACACGAGCTGACATTTGAGATAACGTTATATCAAATGAGTCTAGGCAAAAATGTTTGTCAGCGAGCGTATGAGAAGCTTAGTAACATTTTTTTTGACGACAAGTTTAATGAAAATTTACTTCAAAAGAAAACGAATGTCAGAGTCTTTTTAACCCTTATTCTGCCAAACGCGACTCACTGACCTTTAGCACACAGCGTAGATCAAGATCAGACTGCACAAAACGTGCAGTCTGATCTTGGATCTACGCTGTCTGATAAGGAGATATCTCTCCTCAAAAAAAACTTTGAAATAGGAAGATTTTGGTTTTTAGCATCGACTTGAAAGTTTCATTTCTTTTATTTAACAGGATAAGGGTTTTAAAGCATGTTTATCTCAAGAATTATAGCTCATGATGTGTTATAATATAGGCCTACATGTAAACGTGTAATGAAATTTACATGAAGCCTATTCCTTTCTTTGACAAGTTTGTACACGGACGAAAAATAGTTCGAAGGAAACATGCACATAATGACTTTGTTCTCAATCAAAAAATTATAAAATTTGCAGATTTGTCACGATTACCAATTTTGGATATCAATTTCAGAAGAAAATCTGGGTCGGCAATGTTTTAGAAACGGCGTATGGTTATAGAGCATCGTCCAAATACGGCACTACATGCTTACCTCAAACATGAGTAAGATAAGAAGTTTCTTATTTGCTGTATTACGCTGACACTAACGGCATTTATGTGATGAAGTCGATTATTCTGCGCTAAGTCAAATATGATTCTGATATCAAAGACTTGTAACGAGCATTTATAAGCACCAGGCTTACAACTAGCTAATCATGAAAAAGTAGGAAAAAAGTAGGATTAATTTCAATGAAAAAGTAGGATTTTTATGATAAAAGCAGGAATCTTATGATAAAAATTAGGAATAAATTTAACAAACTTTTCATTCAATTTTGTATATAAACTAATTTTAACACTGCAGAACAATTCAGATCAAGATGTGTTTGAAGATACACAAAGCCCCCAGATGGCAACCAGTCATTAATGAATGGAAAAACATAATGTTGAAAAAGATTTGAATCATTTCTACTTTTTGTCCGATTTACAGCCGTATCAGAAGCTGGCTTCAACTTTCTGAGAAGAATTAGAGTAATTTGACACAAAAAAACATAGAATTTCTAACCACAACAATTTCAAAGTTCAATTGATCTTTACCGGTGGGTAACTCATAAGTTTCTCAATGATAATAAGTCATGTACAAAATTTAGTTTTAATCTAGTTATGAACAATTTTTTTTATTGAAAACAAAGACCTCCCGGATTTCTTTCTAAATCTTTCTAAATGAAGACCCTGAAACTATTATAATTTCTACTAAATTTATCAACAATCAAATTAGTCAAATGGAAAAATAAAGCTATCAATGAAATTAAGGAAAAATCTTTTGACAGATATTGATTTTGTTTGAGAGTAAATCAATCAATCAATAAATAACTGCCTGAGAAATAATCACGTACAAAAAGATGAGAATGTCTCCTGTGGCACTCAAAATACTTAATATTTAAAACTCTGAAAAACAAATTACATGAAAAATGAAGGAGGAATTACTCACAGAAGCATTATAAGGTGAGATGAAACAAAGGACAAAATCTATTGAGCAAATAAAAGCTTGATTTTATGTGTTACAGCACTTGGTAACTAAAACAACTTGTGTGACACTCCACCACCTTCCATGGGACCAATTTTTAACACAATGACAATAATTTAAGCAATCTTCATAAAGTTTTCCAATATCATTCTACATACCAACCATTTCACTCCTAGACCAGATGGTTTTGAACGAGAAGAATCTGAAATTTTTCCTTTTAAAAACCTATATGAATGCTGTAACTCCCTGCCATTTTTTACCCAGGGCTAGAATTACATGTAGTTGATTCTTGGAAAAGGTCCACTAGATAAAGCCATATACCAATTGATACAGGTCTAATCTAAATGATTATTAACAACATATTTAAATTTTCCAAAATATAAGGCTCCTGTGAAACATCTGATCCTCTGGGTAGGGCCTACATGTATTTTGACCCAAGGGCTAAACTTTAATTAAGGTTGGTAGTGATCCACTATATGAAGAGTTCTATGTACAAATTTGGTAGCTGTAAGATTTATGGTAGGAACAGGAAGATTTTTTTAAGTTTTCACCATAACAACCATAAATTGAACTTGGCACTCCCTGGCTGGGGACAATTTTCACCTCAGTGCTATAAATTGAATCATCTTGGTAAGAGCATACTAGATGATAACACATACAGTATATTACAGCTCTAGCTGTCATGGTGAGGAACAAGAAAAAATTCTGAGTTTTCACAATATTTTAATTATTCTGTTAAGTGGCGTTACATGTATGACCCGTCCAAGTGTGCAATCTTAGTCTTTACTGAAGCCAAACATTTCATCACTAGACGAGTATGGCGACTGGGCGATAGCGTCGTAATTGAGGTAGTGGATTATTATCATTTAGGCATAATATGTATTAAATTTATGAAAGGTTCTGTAAGCATTGATGACTTCTGTCACAAACTGAAGTCTACACTCTTAAGTCTATTAAATGTTGGAGTACATGAAAATGGTGTTCGCCCCTTAATTTCCTATAAACTGTACAAGTCAATGGTACTACCAAAAGCACTCTATGGCTGTGAATTATGGTCAGAATTAAACAAAGCAGAGTCAGCTCAGATAGAAAGAACCCATAGATTCTGCGTTAAGTGTATTCAGAATTTCCCCGTGTATACTAGAACCGATATTTGTCTCGGTCTCGCCGGTGTTTTACCTTTCGAATCTGAGATCCATTATAGGAAACTCTTATTTCTGGACCAAATTTGTCGTACCTCGACTTTACAAATATTTAAAAAGTTGTTCAATTATAGGCTCTTTTCTTTCTATATGTGTGGTATTTCCGTTGAACTTGGGTTTATCCCAGATATTGTAGGTATTCTCCGCAAATATTCACTGGAATATTACGTACAGAATTACATGACCACGGGTCTTTTTCCTACAAAAGCTCAATGGAAAAGAATCTCTCGTAATGTCATTAATGGACACGCAAATGCTACTTGGTTGATCAGGATTCAGGCCGACTGTCATTTATCTAGCTTCTTATACACCAAACCTCAATTAATCCTCCATAGTGAACTATGGGAATTAAGTAGGTCTATTTCCTCTCCATTGATGGCTAAGCATTGTAACAATTGTGTTAAGATGATAGCTAAATTTTATAGCGACTCATTTACAAATTTCTGTCATTATTGCAAAAGTTATTTACAGTTTCGTCATGTGAACATATTTTATTGCAATACCCTTTTACAAAGAACTTGAGGATTAAATTGTTTCAGAGTATCTCATCGGAGACAAATGAATGCATCTATCAAGGTTTAGGAGCCTGAGTAATAACAATATTATTGTCGCCCTATTCTCAGGTCTTCGAAACATCGTGGAGGACAATGTTTTAAATCATGGGCTTAGGCTAGTTATTGTACCTATCCTCGGAAAGTTTTGGAACTTTTTTCTCGTGTAATAGCTGTATGTTCCGCAGTTATCAATTATTCTTTAATTCCTTCTGCCCGCATGTCCAAGCAGCTGTAACATATATCCATTCTTTTTGCCAGTCTACTGCCTTATATTAAAGTTTTGGTTGGGTATTTAAATCTTTATTTCTCGCTAACTCAAACACTTTTTTGCCATTGATTTATTGATTGATTGATTGATTGAGTGGTTAATTCTCCTATAAATTTATCCACTTGTTCTCTCAATCAATGGATTTTTTCTAGGTGTCTGTTCATTTATGTCTTGCTCCTTGATTATTTTGTTCCTTATTATTGTTTGGCTTTTTTTTTTTTTTTTTTTCCGTTGCATTTCGTTTTCGTTGCAAGTTTTCCAAACTTGATTCACATTTTCCTTTTTTTTTTTTTTTTTGTATCGTTTCACTCCTTTCTTTTGTTCTTTTGGATTTATACAATGTGCTCCCGCATTCTGATCAGGAAAGGGCTTTTGCATTTTCGTCTTTTTACGGCAAGGGTCTTTTTTCTGGTTGGAGTTTGGCCTACATTGGCTCTCTTTCTAGCCATATACTTTTTATTATTTTTCTCTTTTTCATTATTTTCTAATGTGTTCATTTTACCATTATTTACCATTATTGTATAATGCTCGCTAATTTGGTGTAAAAAGAAAACAATAAAATAACCCCAAGGGCAGTTCTAATTTTTATTCCGGGGCTATAATCTTATTACTTTTGGTAGAAATCCACTGCATGAAATTGCATGCAAAATTTGATAGCCCTATTTGATAAGTAATACAATTAAATAAACGACAATAACTCCTTCCAATATGAGCCATTCAAATAAGCCCGAGAATCTGCTCCACAGCACTTGATATTGATCATTCTGTGACACTTTACTGAAGATCATCTAAGAATTGGAGGAGGAGTTACGAGGACAAGGCAAGGAAGACAGACAGACAGTGCAACTGGTATTTGCCACCCTACATGGGACATAAAAACTCCAGTCACAAAATATACTGACTGTCTATCTTCAGGAGGCTCTTAGCTTTTACTCTACATGCTGCTGTCGCATAAATGGCCAGTTGTGGAAACACATTTCCCATACAGGCACCATGCAGCTCACATAATAGTATGAGATAAACAGTACCATGTTCAAAGACACTGTAAAAAACCTTATAAGTAGAATATGTCATCCTTGCATTCTGCAACATACTAAAATATTTGAAAGATACATTTTTTTTTTTTTTTTTTCATAAAAATTAGGAATAGTAGGAATGTTTTTTTTTGTTTGTTTTTTTTTAAAGTAGGGAAAAACAGGAACAAAAAAGTAGGAAAAGTAGGACTACTAGTAAGCCTGAAGCATGTTTCTCCACCAATTCATTTTGATCCACGTTCTGTGAAAAGGGGGCTTAATGCATCTGCAAAACCGTAAAAAGTATCAACCTATGTCAGCCTCCGCAGTTCGCGCAGGCTGACCTGGATCGATACTTTTCGCTATTGGGTCAATTTTCTGCATGTCAAAGGACCACGGTACCTCATGATTCAGTCGGTTGTTATACAAAATGGATTTTATGGTTCCATAGTTATGTGAGGACAAGCTTGGTGTCATGTATTACGGAGGTGCATTAAATCCCCATTTTGCAAAAGCATGACCCAAATGTACCTTAATAAAAGAACAGGTGTAAACACACTGAAAAGGACAAAGATATCCCACAAGAATTGAGAAAACTCAATATTTAAACCAAAACTGCCTAAGGCCAATAATAAGACACTGCGCACAAAGTGACTATATTATGTTTGTCAGAAAACACATTTAATATTTATACTAATGGCTCCATATTCGGAATAATTATTAGATGTTTCCTATCCAACGATTTCTTATGAAGTGGATACCTTCAGTAAATGTGAAAACGAATTGAATTGTAAAGCCTTTTTTTTTTTTAGGTGTAAAATTATCTGAAACTGTATGGTCAAGACTAGGTTAATATGTACAGTCTTTTTCTCACTCAGTCACAGAAAACCCTATAATCTGACTTCGGTGTCCTGTGATGTCCAAGACATCCGCTCTCTGTGGAAAGTATCATATTTCGTTTAAAGTTCTTGCCATTGATATTATGTTGTTACAGCGTCCGTTTTACTTTTCTTTTTAAAGATCTCAAAAGCGCCAGCAAAATGTATTAAAAATGTGCTGAAGTGTCTGGTTTGTTATAAACAACAGAAAATTTTAGGTCAGAAATGCATAAGTATGGAACGAGTAAAGGAAAGAAAATGAGAATTGTTCGTTATCAGAAAGAGTGAAACGTTAAAAATAACAAGAATTTAGTGCTATCTATGCATGGTTGATATAATAGATACCTGTTCTACCTATTTACACTGTTCTACCTATTTACTCCATCCGTCTGTCCAGTCTCTATGGCAGATCTATACACATAACGAAAAATCCGAAGTTCATTTATTTCCAATTTTATATGCACAACTTTTTCGCTCTCAATCGTATACTTGGTTTGTGTTAAAAGCCGTTTTAAAAAAATCAGTTGTACGTATTACATTACTCGTTACACCATTCCCATTCATGCGTTCCTTCTTAACTAGTCCTATGGGTACATTCATTCCAAGCCACTAGCCGAAATATAAAGTTACAATCCTTATCTTCCCCTTTGTGGCATTTTTTAAATACATAACCTATCTGATATGGGTATTCAGGTTAAAGAACCGGACTATTGTTCAAGGCGGCAATCTATGCAAAGAATTTCAAAATAAAGTGCACTTTTACTCACTAAAACCTACATTGTATGATTCATTCAGCCGTGGTTAGCTAGCATAAAACCTATGTACCAGCCATTTATAAACATAGCCCATATAAGCTTTTGAAAAAGCCCCGGTATAAGCTCAGCAAGGTGGGGACATTATTTTTGTTGTCAGTCCGTTGCACAAATCCTGGTTTTCCCCATGTCTATATTAAGAAACTGTCTACAGAAATTTGCAGTAAACATTTGATATTTCAAATAAAATATTTTTCCCGTTTGAAATCATCATTTTTTTCCAAGAAATTTGTAGCGAAAAATGGCTTGATTTTCCCACAAATATATTGTTTATTGCCATTTTCCGCCTGCACTTTTTAAGTGGCTATATACGGTATCTGGACAATGCCCCCCCCCCCCCCGCGAAAACTGCCCCCTGGAAATCTGCCTCGCCCCCAGGAAAACTGCCCCCTAGGAAAACTGCCCCGAGAAATTTTCAACATTGTGATACTGATGCTGATGTTGAAGATTATTATTTCAATTCAGTTCATTTTCATTGATTGAATTTATTCCGCATGAATGCACATTTCTCGAGACATTAAGATTCCCTTTGAAAGATTTAACCCTGTTAAGGAGAAGTGATTCCTTTCAAAGGTTTAATGTTACCAAAGGTAATTGATTGCTTTTAAGTATTTACATGTAAAGAATTTTGCACCCCAAACTGTACTGTGAACATTTAAAATGTATTGTAGATATAATGTTTGATAAAGATGACACTGAATCATGAGGTAGACTGGTCCTTAGGCATATAGAAAATTGACCGAAAGCGAAGAGGTTCGGCCCAGGTCAGCCTGCGCGGAGTGCGCATGCTGACCTGAGTCGATAGTTTTCACAGATACGTTAAGCCTCTTTTTCACTGGACAAGGCTCAATGTTTTTTTCAACCTCTCTTTTCAAAGTGGCTTGCTGCAAGACAGCAAAGCTACAAGGATTGTCTGTAGGTGGAAGGAGAAGTATGATATACCTGTGGATCAACCTGTGTTGGTTTATTATTTCACAATAATCTTTAGCTAGGATGAGATGACTATTTTGAGAAAATCCTTATCGGCTTATGATTTTTGACTACGTAACGGTTATGATCAGGTTATGCTGTCTGCGTTTTTAGATACTTGAGCAAAGCATCTTGCGTTCTTTTCTTGAATAAACATATTGGGAATCTAATATTTTGCCACACAATTCCGGCCTAAACAGCAATAATTCGATCTGGTTGAAAATTCTCGAGTCATTGGAGGATTTGAATTTTCAGGTAACATATGAGCCGTGCTCTGCGAAAAGGGGGCCTAATTTATATCCAAAATTATGTGATGACTTGCATGGTATAATGCATCACGGAGATGCATTAAGCCCCCCCCCCCCTTTGCCAGAGCGTGGTTCATATATATATTTTTTTTTATATATATACCGAGCCAAATCAGTCTTGTTGGTTCATATGGAAATCGGATCATGGCTATGCAAAAGAAATCAACACACAAAGAACTGTACCAGTTGATGGTCGTGGCATGGAGAAGATAGAAGAGTCTGTCTACCTTAGAATCTGTATCGTACGTAATGATATTGCAGGATAGGATGTCACCAGCAGAACTTCATAGGTCGGAGGAGTTTTCATAGGATTTCATAGGTCGGAGGTGTTTTTGAAGCACTGAAATGAATTTGGAGGTCCATAACACTGACTACATTACCAAAGTTAACCTTTAGTTCTGCTAAATAAGTTAAATAAAGCTTTTAATCCGATAGTAAAACCCCCGAATAGTGTTATTTCAAACTTATTTTTGAAGAAAAAAATATCTGTTATCGGACAGTGTAGATCCAAGATGAGACTGCACGTTTTGTGCAGTCTGACCTTGATCTACTTTGTCCGCAAAAGGTCATTGAGTCACGCTTAGCAGTTTAAGGGTTATGGATTTTGAAATCCAATGTATCGAATAATGTTATTTCAAACTTATTTTTTGAAAAAAAAAAAAAAGATGTGTCCATATCGGACAGTGTAGATCCAAGATCAGACGGTACGATTTGTGCAGTCTGATCTTGATCTACATTGTCCGCAGAAGGTCAGTGAGTCGTACCTAGCAGGATAAGGGTTATGAATTTTGAAACCCAATGTACCGAAAACCATTTGCATGGAAAGTCATTTAGTCAACAACCAGTTAGAACCCTTCCAGAGAAGATGTCCTCACCAGATTTCCGTAATCTTCCGGCCAATTACAATTTCTTAAACAATACTACGCCACCTCAATGGTAAAATAAACGTTGATTAAACAGGCTCTTTGAATTGGCAAAGGCCCGCCCGGATAGCTCAGTGGCTAGCGTAACTCGTGACCTGGTTATTGCGAGTTCGATACCAGGTTGCGGCAAACTTTATTTCCGGCGAAATTTTGGCCTCTCACCTCTTATGCATTTGAGAAAAGTAGTCAGTGGCTTTGAAAGAAAGGTGTGTCACTACTGGTGTGAGAAAGCCAAGAAAGACATGCGTAGTTGCATTGACGGCCATGATATGACCTGAGCTGTTAAAACGGTATTAGACTTTAATGCAATCAATGCATTCTCAAAACAGCAATTCTAAGAGTCGCAATTGGAAGAAGAAAAAGATCGTAGTCGCCTTTAAAGAAACTTAATATTGGCGACAGTTTCTTTCTGAGAATAGAATAATATTAATGCTGATTCAAATTTCGGCAAAACTTCTTACAAATGAGCTATGTAAACGCGTCATACACTGGAGACTTTGAAGTTTAAGAGAATTTTGATGACACAGTCCTTAAATTTGTAACTTCTTATTAAGGGAGCCCCTCGCTGAATACTGAAATGTTGTTTTAGGGATTTAACTATAAAATACATTCAGAATCAATTATCATGATAATAATTCTGGACGAAGATTGGCATGCCAATATGAACTTTCCATAAAGATGACAACGAATCCGGAAAATAGTCGAAAATACGATAAATACAAATACATGCATCAAGAACAAAATAGGAAAGCAACACCTGAAAATACAAATGTTTTTTTTTTTTTTTTTTTACTCGGAAAATCAAATGGAGACAAAAGATGAAGGTAATCAATTAATCATTTCTATTTCCGTTCAAACTTTGTTTGATATGCAATTAATTACTGCGAAATTTATCAAAATTAATTTGCTGTGGGAGTTTTGTATTTAATTATAGTTCTTTACGGTACATTGGGTAAAATGAAATTATAAAAGTCCTCGCCGTTAGACTTTCTCGATTTTTTCAGCCATATTCAAGTTTTCATAATCGTTGGTACTGCAAATGCTTGCCGGGCCTTAACCCTTAGGCTGTTAAGCGCCACTCACTGACCTTTTGCGGACAACGTAGATCAAGATCAGACTGCACAGAATGTGCAGTCTGACTTTTGATCTACACTGTCCGATAAAGAGATATCTTTCCTCCAAAATACCTTTGAAATAGGGAAATTTGGGCTTATACTATCGGCTTGAAAGTTTAACTTCTTTTATTTAGCAGGATAAGGGTTAACATAGGGACAAATTCAAAACTAATCTTAAACCCTATTATCTGGGACGTTCTACTTATGACGCGTCACATGGCTAATTTACAAAATCTTGTTTAAGTTTAATGTTAATTGTCAAGATTGTCTCACAAGCAACCAGACAACGAAGATTTCTTTTAAAAAATCAGACTTTACATCAGGCGCACATTGGTTTTCAAAACGTGTCCAAGATCGGGCTCAGCGTTTTTTGTTTTTGTTTTTTTTTTGTTTTTGTTTTTGTGTTTTTTCGGGGGGGGGGGGGGTTGCACTATTTTCTTGAGATATATGTACGAAATCTCTTTTTAAATCTTTACCACAAGAGCAAAGCATAGACGTGTCCAAATTGAACGCATTTGCAAACTACAATTCTAATTTCGCTCAAATAATGGAATTTGTCGTTAATTGGGTAGAAAACATCGTTGGAAATTTTCCCACGCTGTTTTCTACCCAATTAAAAGGAGAAAATGTTGGTTACCAGCATTTTCTCCTTTTCCCACAGCATTTTAAAGGTTTCTTCCCCAGGGTCTTTAAAATTCGGAATTGTGTTGTAAACCGTTAAGCTTTATAACTTTAACATTTGATAATTAATTATTTCTCCCTAAATAGAACCTATGCGACGACAATTTTCTGGTCATAAAAGTATGCCCAAAATTATCCGTCGTCCTTGTACTTGCTAATGCATAATTCACATACTAGTTTAAGCGATCGAGTAAAAAGAGGGTTAAAGTTGTTCGCCGGAAGCAAAAGTAATTGAAATTTGATTACGTCATTTCCTAATGCCCAAAGGGGAATTTCTAAAATCTGCTAAACCCTGAAACAAAAGATGTCGTTTTTCACAAGCCTGAGGAAGACGGCTTTGGGGACTGGAAGAAAGTGTTGTTAATCAGAATTTTCTGGTGTTCAAACAACGTGTTTCCAGCCTATCAAACTCGATCTTTTGTGTCAAGCTTGATTTGTCGTCAGAAAATATATTTTTAGAACGGATGAATCTAAAATCGTGTTTTCTGATAAAAAATTTAATGTCATCCGAATTTTACCACATTCAAATTGAAAAAAAAAAAAAACTTACGATTAACTCTTTCACTGCAAATGGCGCCCCCAATATCTTTTGCTGATGGTGTAGATCAAGATCAGTCTACACAGAGCGTGCACTCTGATCTTGGATCTACATCGTCCGCTACCCGGTGATGCACAAGGTCAATACATTTTCAATTAAAGTGGAAAGCGTGTTTTAAGATCTCGGAAAAATCGGACTGATTTAGTTGGCAACAAAAAAGTAAAGTCGGAAACTGATGGAGATTTGTACAAAGTGTCTTGTCGATCTATTTGTTTTACTGTCAATATTAGTTCAATTTCGTCGCATTTTAACTACATGTTGTAAAATTTATGGAGACAAGATTTTAGTCTGAGAAGTTTTTTTTTTATTGAATTCTTTTGGAGGAAAGAATTAACACAATTTTGATTCCGACATGGGGCAGGCTGTTTCTTTGAACGCTTTGTAAACAATACTTTTCCTTATTCAGCTAAAGCTCAGCGGTAAATTGATAACTTTCCATGCTTTCTTTGTATATCTTTTACAGAAAGTTTGTGGACAAAATAATCTTGAACAGCCATTTGCTGTTTTTCTCATATAAAAGACATGTACGATCTGACATGAGCTGGCATTTGAGATAACGTTATATCAAATGAGTCTAAGAAAAAATGAAAATGTTTGTCAACGAGCGCATGGAGAGCTTAGTAATATATTTGACGCCATTATTTCGGTGTCTTAAATACTCAATGGCTACAGCCTCAATGACTGTGTAATAGATTCAAAAGAACAGAAGAGTTCCACTAAACTATGTTTTAAAATTTAATAATTCCAATCACAGTAATTTATAATACAAATGGTGAATTCCTACTTACACTTCACACAGTCTAAACAATTCAAACTGTCCTAAACTATCACTATTGCGTTGATCCAAAAACTGAGTAAGTCACGAAGAACAAATAAAATTCCTGGTCTCAACAAATCTCCAAAAGCTGAGAATCCAACGGTGATAATGACAGCATATGTTCCAACGCCGCTGCCAAGTATTTAATATTTAAATTCTTTTCAAACTACAGTCACAATCTAAATATTCGATTGAGAAGACGCCAATTTCACAACTTTTCTGCTCACTCACCTACTGTGTTTGGGCCCTTATACAATCGAGTGCACCCAGAAACTTCCGGAAGAACATTCGAATGCACCAAGAAACTTCCGGAAGTACATTTGAGAAAAACACAGGGGAATTCCCAATAAACATATACACTGGATTATGGCAATAATACCATCAATTTTTCTTTGAGACCAGGATATGGACCTATCATACAAACAATTGAGTACCTATATTACTATCAATTAAAATCATTCGCTAATTACCAAGTAATTACGAAAACCAATATTTATGCTAGACTATTCTGCATACATCATGTTTTGTAAACAAAACATCGAAAGTACTAAAAATATCTTGACACGGTTACTAAAATTAGAAAACTAAATAAACATTAATGTATCACTAGATTATTCACGAATATTTCCTAACAACAGGTTTAATCAAATTTTACTTCAAAAGCAAACAGCTGTCAGAGTCTGTTTAAAACGCCTGTTTATCGCCAGAATTATAGCTCATGATATTTTAAAACATAGATCTACATGTATATGTGCATTGAAATCTACACGACGCCTATTCCTTTCTTTGACATGTCTGTACTAGGACGAAGTTCAAAAGACAATTGCACATAATAACTTTGTTTCTAATCTAAAGATAATAAAGTCTGCAGATTTGTCACGATCATCATTTTTGGAAATAAAGTTCACAAGGAAATCTGGGTCGGCAATGTTTTAAAAATGGCGTATGGTTACAGAGCATCGATCAAATACAGCACTATATGCTTATCTCAAACATGAGTATGATAAGCCTCGTAATGGCCGCTGACACGATATTTATGTGATGAAGTCCATTATTCTGCGATTAGTCAAATATGTTTCTGATATCAAAGACTTGTAACGAGCATTTATAAGTATGAGGCTTACAAGTGGTTTATCATGAAAAAAAGTAGGAAAAAAGTAGGATTAATTTCAAGGAAAAATTAGGATTTTTATGACAAAAGTAGGAGTCTTATGATAAAAAGTAGGAATAAATTTAACAAACTTTTCAGTCAATTTTGTATATTTACTAACTTTAACACTGCAGAACAGTTCAGAACAAGATGTGTTTGAAGATACACAAAGTCCCCAGATGGCAGCTAGTCATTAATGCATGGAAAAACATAATATTGTAAAAGTTTTGAATCATTTCTACTATTTGTTCGGCTCGATTTACAGCGGTGTCAGAAGCTGGCTTGAACTTTCTGATAAGCATTAGAGTAATTTGACACAAAAACGAAAGAATTTCAAACCACAATAATTTCAAAGTTCAATTGATCTTAACCAATGTGTAACTCATGAGTTTGTCAATGATAATAAGCCATGTACAAAATTCAGTTTTAGTCTAGTTATAAACTTTTTTTTTATGGAAACGAAGACCTCCCGGATTTCTTTCTAAATCAAGACCCTGAAACTATTATAATTTCTACTAAATTTATCAACAATCAAATTCGTCAAATGGAAAAATAAAGCTATCTATAAAATTACGGGAAAAGTTTTTGACAAATATTGATTTTGTTTGAAAATAAATCAATCAATAAATGAATAATTACCTCTGAAATAATCACGTACAAAAAGATGAGAATGTCTCCTGTGGCACTCAAAATACTTAATATTTAAAACTCTGAAAAACAAATTACATGAAAAATGAAGGAGGAATTACTCACAGAAGCATTATAAAGTGAGATTAAACAAAGGACAAAATCTTCTGAGCAAATAAAAGCACTTGGTAACTAAAACAACTTGTGTGACACCCGCCCACCTTCCATGGGACCAATTTTTAACACAATGACAATAATTTAAACAATCTTCATAAAGTTCTCCAATTTCATTCTACATACCAAACATTTCACTCCTAGACCAGATGGTTTGGAACAAGAAAATTCTCAAATGTTTCCCTTTAAAAACCTATATGAATGCTGTAACCCCCTGCCATTTTTTACCCAAGGGCTAGAATTACATATAGTTGATTCTTGGTACAGGTCCACTACATAAAGCCACATACCAATTATTACAGGTCTAATCTAAATGATTAAAAATAAGATATTTAAATTTTCCAAAATATAAAGCTCCTGTGAAACATCTGATCCTCAGAGTAGGGCCTATTTTGACCCAAGGGCTAAATTTTAATTGAACTTGGTAGTGCTCCACTAGATGAAGCTATGTACAAATTTCTTAGCTGTAAGATTTATGGTAGGAACAGGAAGATTTCTTAAGTTTTCACTATAATAACCATAAGTTGAACTTGACACTCCCAGGCTGGGGCCAATTTTCACCTCAGTGCTATAAATTGAATCATCTTGGTAAGAGCTTACTAGATGATAACACATACAGTATATTACAGCTCTAGCTCTCATGGTGGGGAACAAGAAAAAATTCTGAGTTTTCACAATATTTTAATTATTCTGTTACATGTAAAACCAATCCAAGTGTACAACTGTACAAGTATATTGCTCTACCAAAAGGACTCTACGGCTGTGAATTATGGTCAGAATTTAACAAAACACAGTCAGCTCAGATAGAAAGAGCCCATAGATTCTGCGTTTAGTATTTACACGTGTATACTAAAACCGATGTTTGTCTCCGTCTCGCCAGTGTTTTACCTATCGAATCTGCGATCGACTGTAGGAAACTCTTAGTTCTGGGCCAAATTTGTTGTGCCTCGACTTTACATATATGTAAAAAGTTGTTCAATTATAGGCTCTTTTCCTTCTATATGTGTTGTACTTCCGTTAAACTTTGGTTTATTCCAGATATTGTAAGTATTCTCCGCAAATATTCACTGGAAGATTATTTACAGAATTACATAACCACGGGTCTTTTTCCTACAAAAGCTCAATGGAAAAGAATTTCTCGTAATGTCATTAATGGACACGCAAATTCTACTTGGTTGATCAGGGTTCAGGCCGACTGTCATCTTTCTAGCTTCTTATACATCAAACGTCAATTAATCCTCCATAGTGGACTATGGGAATTAAGTAGGTCTATTTCCTCTCCATTGATAGCTAAGCATTGTAACAATTGTGTTAGGATGATAGCTAAGTTTTATAGCGACTCATTTACAAATTTCAGTCATTACTGCAAAAATTATTTTACAGTTTCGTCATATGAACATATTTTATTGCAATCCCCTCCTACACAGAACTTGAGGACTGAATTGTTTCACCGTATCTCAACAGGGACAAATGAATGCATCTATCAAAGGTTTAGGAACCTGAGTAATAACAATATTATTGTCGCCTTATTCTCAGGTCTTCGAAACATCATGGAGGACAATGTTTTAAATCATGGGCTTATGCTAGTTATTATACCTATCCTCGGAAAGATTTGGAACCTTTTTTCTTGTTTAATAGCTGTATATACCACAGTTATCACTTATTCTTGAATTCTTTTAGCCCGCATGTCCAAGCAGCTGTGACATATATCCATTCTTTTTGCCAGACTACAGCCTTGTATTAAAGTTTGAGTTGCGTATTTATATTGTTATTTGTCGCTAACTCAAGCACTTTTTAGTTGATTTATTGATTGATTGATTGACTGCTTAATTTGTCCTATAGATTTATCCACTTGTTCGCTCAATCAATGGATTTATTCTAGGCGTCTGTTCATTTATGTCTTGCTCCTTGATTTTTTGTTCCTTATTATTGTTTGGCTTTTTTTTTTTTTTTTTCCCTTGCATTTCGTTTTCGTTGCAAGGTTTCCAAACTTGATTCACCTTTTCTCTTTTTTTTTTTTTTGTATCGTTTCACTCCTGTCTTTTGTTCTTTTGGATTTATACAATGTGCTCCCGCATTCTGATCAGGAAAGGGCTTTTGCATTTTCGTCTTTTTACAGCAAGGGTCTTTTTCTGGTTGGAGTTTGGCCTACATTGGCTCTCTTTCTAGTTATATACTTGTTATTATTTTTCTCTTTTTCATTATTTTCTAATGTGTTCATTTTACCACTATTGTATAATGCTTGCTAATTTGGCGTTAAAGAAAAATTAATAAAATAACCCCAAGAGAAGGGCCAATTTTTACCCAGGGGCTATAATTTCATTACTTTTGGTAGAAATCCACTGAATTAAATTGCATGTAAAATTTGATAAGCCCTATCTGATAAGTAATAAAATTAAATAAACGACAATAACTCCTTCCAATATGAGCCAATCAAATAAGCCCGAGAATCTGCTCCACAGCACTTGATATTGATCATTCTGTGACCCTTTGCTGAAGATCATCTGAGGATTGAAGGAGGAGTTGCGAGAACAAGGCAAGGAAGACAGACAGACAGTGCAACTGCTATTTGCTACCATACATGGGACATAAAAACTCCAGTCACAAGATTTACCGACTGTCTATCTTCAGGAGGCTCTTAACTCGTACTCTACATGCTGCTGTTGCATAAATGGCCAGTTGCGGAGACACATTTCCCATACAGGCACCATGCAGCCTGCATAATAGTATGAAATAAACAGTACCATGTTCAATAGTAGAACAGGTGTAAACACACTGAAAATGACAACAAACATCCCACAAGAATTGAGAAAACTCAATATTTGAACCAAAACTGCCTAAGGCCAATAATAAGGCATTGCGCACAAAGTGACAACATAATGTTTGTAAGATAACACATTAAATATTTATACTGATGGTTCCATATTCGGAATAATTATTAGATGTTTCCAATCCAACGATTTCTTGTGAAGTGGATACCTTCAGTAAATGTGAAAACGAATTGTTGAATTTTATAGCCTGGTTTTTTTGGGTTTTTTTTTTTTTTTTTTTTTTTTTGTTTTTGTTTGTTTGTTTGTTTGTTTGTTTGTTTTTTTTTTTTTTTTTTTTTTCAGGAATAGGTGTCAAATTATCTGAAACTGTATGTTCAAGACTAGATTAATATGTACAGTCTTTTTCTCACTCAGTCACAGAAAACCCTATAATCTAACTTCGGTGTCCTGTGATGTCCAAGACATCCTTTCTCTGTGGAAAGTATCATATCTCGTTTAAAGTTCTTACCTTGGATACTCTGTGCTGTTACAGCGTCGTTTTACTTTTCTTTCAAAGATCTCAAAAGCGCTTGAAAAATGTATGTAAAAAAAATGTGCTGAAGTGTCTGGTTTGTTATAAACAACAGAAGATTTTGGGTCAGAAATGCATAAGTGTGCAACGAGTAAAGGAAAGAAAATGAGTGCTATTTATGCATGGTTAATATAATAGATACCTGTTCTACCTATTTACTCTGTTCCACCTATTTACTCCGTCTGTCTGTCTAGTCTTTGTGGTAGATCTATACACATAAAGAAAAACCCAAGTTCATTTATGTCCAGTTTTATTGCACGACCTTTTCGCGCTCGATCATATACTTGATTTGTGTTAAAAAAAAAAAAAAACAGTTATACGTATTACATTATTCTTAACACCATTCCCATCCATGCGTTCCTTCGTAACTAGTCCTATGGGTACATTCATTCCAAGCCTCTAGCCGAGATATTAACTTACAATTCTTATCTTCCGCTAAGTGGCATTTTTCAAATACATAACCTATCTGATACGGGCATTCTGGTTACAGAACCGGACTATCCTTCAAGGCGGCAATCAATGCAACGAATTTCAAAATAAAGTACACTTTTACTCACTAAAACCTAGATTGTATGATGCATCCAGCCATGGTTACCTAGCATAAAACCTATGCCCGAGCCATTTATAAACATAGCCCATATAAGCTTTGGAAAATGCTCCGGTATAAGCCCAGCAAGGTGGGGACGTTATTTTTGTTTTCAGTCTGTCGCACAAATCCTGGTTTTCTCCATGTCTATATTTAGAAACTGTCTACAGAGATTTGCAGTAAACATTTGATATTTTAAACAAAATATTTTTCCCGTTTGAAATCATCATTTTTTTTTTATTTTTTTTTTTCAAGAAATTTGTAGCGAAAAACTGGCTTGATTTTCCCACAGATGTATTGTTTATTGCCATTTTCCGCCTGCACCTTTTTAGTGGCAATTTACGGTATCTGGAAAACTGCCCCCTGAGAACTACCCCTTGGAAATCTGCCCCCCCCCAAAACTGCCCCCCCTTAGGAAAACTGCCCTGACAATTTTTCAACATTGTGATACTGATGCTGATGTTGTTGATTATTATTTTAATTCATTTCATTTTCATTTATTGAATTTATTGCACATGAATGCACATTCTCGAGACATTAAGATTCCCTTTGAAAGGTTTAACCCTGTTAAGGAGAAGTGATTCCTTTCAAAGGTTTAATGTTACCAAAAGTAATTGATTGCTTTTAAGTATTTACATGTAAAGAATTTTGCGCTTCAGACTATACTGTGAACATTTAAAATGCATTGTAGATAAAATGTTTAAGAAAGATGACAGTGCTAAAAAAAAGAAAAAAGGGATGTGTACTATTCCCAATGAAGAAAAAAAGATGCGCTGAATAAGAAATAAACCAAGAAAAAGAAAAGGTAGTTGTGTCATATCATTTTTGAATAGTGCTTAGATCTCTTTGTGTATGTATGGTCCATTTTGTTTAATGTTTCTATTTAGGAATTAGACCTAAAACAATAAAATAAGATAATTAAAAAAGAAACTTGATAAAGCAGGGATATCTATGGCAATTTCTGTCTTTTATTGTTTATAAAATTTGCCATCACCGCCTGATGAGCAAAAAAAGATTTTTTTTTTTTTTTGTAAAACAAGAAATACACATAAAAGTGTGGGCAGTGGCAGTTTTCCGGGGGGGGGGACAGTTTTCCGGTGGGCAATTTTCCTGGGGCACTTTTCCGGGGGCAGTTTCCCACGGGGCAGGTTTCCTAGAGCACTGCGCGTATTACTATTTATCCTGTACAGGATTGTAATACGTCATAGCAGACATGTCAAATCTTCGAAGAATATTGACATGCGCGGAACAACTCCTTACAATGGCAGTTTGATGTTTAACGACGAGAAAAGAAATAATCTTGTTACAAGAATTTTACGAAAATTTGTGTAGAAACTTTTACAGACCAACGTTTGTCTTACCGATTCAGTCAAGTGAGCCGTATTCACTCAACAAACATTCAAAATTGCTTTCTTAGTATTATTCTAGATTTAGAAAGTAACAAAATTTCTGGTTGGCTAAACCGTTTGGTCCAACCAATCAAAAACTAACGGTTAATTGAAATTTACTTAGTACATTCTTGAGAATTAGACTAAAAATGTTATTTAGAACGGTTGGTGAATACCGGCATTAGATTACCGAACTTTATAATACGAAGGCTCGTCAAACTGGCTGAAATAGAAAACGTCTTTAATGCAGGTTCCTTCCCTAAGGCAATGAACACCGTGAACAAAGTGTGACTACATTCTGTTTGTTGGATAACAGATTAAATATTTATACTGATGTCTCTACTGTCAGTATAATCATTAGCTATTTAGATGGAATTCTAGAAGGGTTAACCCTTTCAGTGCAGTAGGCGAAAACATAGGCTTTGCGGTCGGCATAGATCAAGATCAGACTGTACCGAACGTGCAAACTGATCTTGGATCTATGCCGTCCGATTGATTAGTCAAGCTTATAAGATTAAATACTTTGTGGGTGTCAATGGATTGTATTTTCCGCCAACGCTTAAAGCCGAGTTTTTTTTTTTTTCATTCGGTGCTGACAGAGTTAACGCTATACCAAACGACAAAACTTTAGACTTGTCTAAATTGATAGCATTTGCAGACGATAATTTCAATGTGGCTCAAATGACTGAAAATTGTCTTTGATGGGTTAGAAAACATTGTGGATAAAGGAGAAAATGCAGGTAACAAGCATCTCCTTTTCCCAATATGCTTTCAAAACCGTCTCTATTATTGTCGTTAAAACTCGGGATTATGTTATAAAGAGTTAACCACCTTTGGTCTGCTAAATGAATAAAACAGACGTTTTCTGTCTGCAAGGAGACCCTGCTATTGAATTTGCGAAATTGTTTTTATTTGGCTATCTCACAGAAATGTCGAACAATGTTGATGCTATATCATACTGTGCTCTCTGTGGTTTTCGGTCTGACTCGAGAGGATTTTTTTTTCACGGGCTAAAAGTTAAATCCTGTTTCTGTCAACCTTTATTTCTTTTTTTTCTCTCTCTTCTTTTCAGAAACTTTTCATTTTTTCTTATATTTTATATCTTTTATGATTTGCCCCCTTTTTTATTTTTTAATTGTTTGTGGTTGTCTGCAATCATAGCATTATAAAAATAATTATAAAATAATCAAAAACATATCCAAAAGATTGCTTAATAGGTTAAATGTATATTCTCCATCAATGGGAAAGGCCAGGAAGTGTTTGTTTGTCACAGGTCAAAAGTTTAAGCCGTGCTTCCACCATCCATACATATGTGTGTGTGTGTGTGTGTGTGTGTGTGTGTGTGTGTGCGTAATTTTAGACATTTATTAAGTTATTTAGACATTTATTTAGTTTTTCATTCATTCATTCATTCATTCATTCATTTGTTTATTATTTCAAGGTTTTTCCAAAATCACATGTATTTCTATTAAACTTCTAAACAGACTAAATTCATACTTTCAATCAATAGGGAAGACTAGTGTACTGAATATTCTGCATATTCAAGCCTGCACTTGGCCGGACCATCTCAACAAAACATCGAACATTAGCTCAAACAGACGGGACTTATTTCAAAATTTTGCAGTTTATCTAAAAGAAAAATTTACGACAATACAACAAAATTTCAGCCATGCTCTGACAAATTGGGGTCTAATGCATCTTCGTGATGCATTATACCAAACAAGTCACCTATGGATTCATAAAATCGATTTTGTCTAACAACGAACTAAGTCGTGTGGTAGATGAACTGGTCCCCGTTGTAGATATACATATTACAACTGGCACAGACTATTGTGTCGTTGCTTTCCATTGGGCTACATGTATACCACAGTATGGCCAATCAGACCAGCTTCCACATTTCCATTTTGGCTGTATGAGTAAGACTGCGATATTTTGCACAATTTGAAATTGGTAATCGAAACTAAAAAGAATATTAGTAGACGAAAACACTAAAAGGTGATACCAAAAATACAATTCACTTACTCGTGACGTCAAAAATATTGGAAAATCCTCTGCGCAGGAAGTGAAAGTGACCTCCCCTGAATCTCTAATAGTCTCGCGACATGGCTGTTCTAAAAATAGACGGGTAGAAATCCGCCCGTTTTTAGTAGCCGATACCGATCCCTATACACTTGCTGTATCAGGGGAGGTAACCAGTCTATGTGGTAGACTGGTCCTTGGACGTGCAGAAAATTGACCAATAGAAAAAACGTTCGACCTATGTCGGCCTGCACTGACATTGGTCGATATATTTTTGTAGATGCATTAAGCCCCCTTTTCACAGAGCATGACTCGTTTATTTCTGTCACTATATAATATATATGGAATATATATATGGAATATGATCTTGTAGCAACATTCCTGGTTCTTTTAAGTGCCTCAAGCTGAGTAACAAAAAATGCTATCGCGCTAGACCGAAGGTCGAGCAAGATACCGAAATTTCCTTACCAGCATCTGTACCGCTGTCAGGCAAAACTTTTGACAAATTCTGATACCTATTTCTGTCATTACCGGAGAAACTTACTTCAATTTTAGGCCATTTGTTAATTAACCCTTTAGCGCACAATGACGCCTGTTAACGACCTGGTAAAGAAGCCTTTTGAAAACATTGTGGGAAAAGGAGAAAATGCTGGTAACCAGCATTTTCTCCTTTTCCCACAACGTTTTTTACCCAACCAAAGAGCAATTGCACCATTTGAGCCACCCATGAAATTGTCGTCTGAAATGCTATCGGTTTGGACAAGGTTATAATTTTGTCGTCTGGTACAGGGTTAACAATACAAGAGGTTCATAATGGCCCTGTATCGTTTAACTGTCTTTCTAATAAAAGTGCCGTGCAATTAACTGGTATTGACAAAGACATTACAGCATTGGGCAATAAAATTTCCCTGGGGGAAAAAAAAGCCTAGCCTTTTTTTTTTTCACATGCCAAAATGATGTCAGCGAAAACAAGCAGAACTAATCAAGGATCAGTCTTACCAAAAATCAGCTGGCTCTGACAAGGACAACTTGTTGACAAGAAAATTTGAAAGACTAAACAGAGAAGAAATCCATTTTTGCTGAAAGCCAGCAAAGCTTATGTCATAGTGCGGTTTCCGTCTGTCCCTTAGTCCTTTTCTTGGTTACGCAATGAAGTCGACATTTGTGGTCAGATTTTCCTGAGACTAGCACAGTTCGTTTATGTCATAAATAGCTTGATCCCATTTGATTTTGAAAAAAGCTGACAGTCAGTAAAGGAAAACTAGCCATTTATAGTTGAAAATCGACATTTTTGTTCACGCGATGAAGTCTGCATTTTTGGTTAGATTTTTATGAAACTTACACTGTTTGTTTATATCAACAATAACTTGAACCCTATTGATTTTGAAAAAAAAATCTGATAATCAGTAAGGGAAACGTAGCCATTTAAAGTTGAAAATATACGATAAAGTCCGCATTTGTGGTTCGATTTTCATGAATCTTGCACAGTTGCTTTATATTATCAATAGCTTAAACACAATTGATTTTGAAAAATATCACTGCCAGTAGAGCGATACAGGCTCTCAAGGGCCTCTTGTTTTTCTATGACAAGAATTGTAAAATTTTGGAACGAAAGACAGAAATTTACATACATCACTTCATATTGTATATTCAGATCATGTCAGCATAACCAATCAACATAAGAATTAATCGTTATCATTGAAAACTGAAAATTTTCTCTTCGAAAATCTTGAATACACGATACCAAAAGCATAATACCGATCTTAATATGGTGCAGTTTAATAATTATGGGAGATGATTGGTAAGAAACTGAATTTTACATGTAATGAGTGAAAGAGGAAGCTATTTTCCTTGATTTGTACTTCTTTGAAGTCGGTCAAAGTGGGATGACATAGTTGAAGAGAAGACGTTTGAAAAAAAAGTCAGAAGGCCAGCGAGCTTAAAAGGGGAATCAATGAAGGGCTGATAATCCTCAAAATGTTATATAAAAACTACTTGAAGGCATGAAATGGTGAACTGGCTGTCCCGATATATCTGAAATAATATTGAAAACGGTGTTTAAACACCATACAAAGAAACAATCATTTTAGAGAATGTATACAGACGCCAAAGGAACTGTAACAAGAAATAACGATCCATGCTTCTCAATATTTCCTTGTTACAAAAAAAAATGACGACGGAAACAATAGTTCCGAGTCTTGATTGCTTGTTTACAGATTGCCGATAAGTTTCTTAGAAAAGGAAATTGATTTTTCAATTTAGATGTTATAAATATCCCGGGTCTGCCTATAAATAATTTGCCAAGAATCGCTCTCTCGATTTTATGATCCTCGGTTATATTTTCATGGTCTAGTATTAAAGAATGATTGCTTACGAATTGCTTCATCTAAATGATATAAAGGGAAATGTTTTATTGGCATAGAACAAAGCGATATCGGGATTAAAGAAAGACAAGCGCTGTTAACACTTTCAGGGCCATGGGTGAAAACAGGGGCTTTGTCCGAGAGGAGAGAGTAAGATAAGGGTCTGTATTCACCAACCGTTCTTAGGAGCATTCTTAGGTCTTATTCCCCAGAATTTTCTAAATCTAAAAGTAACATAACTTCTGACTGGCGAAACCATTTGGCTCAGCCAATCGGAAGTTTAGTGACTTTCAAATTTAGAAAATCTCACATAAGGACTAAGAATGTTCATAAGAATGGTTGGTGAATACGGATCCTGACTGCACAAAACGTGCCGTCTGATCTTAGATCCATACCGTCTGCTTGTTTAGTAAAGCCTTTTAGTTAAAAAAAAACTGTTTGATTTTCAGTGGACTGTATTGAAAGCTGTCGAAAGATTTCGAACTTACATGTTTGGCACTGACAGAAGTTCAGGAACGTTCAGAACGTTCCTAGTCTTATTTTTCAATTTTGTCTACATTTGAAAGTAACACAACTTTTGATTGGCTAAACCATTTGGTTTAGCCAGTCAGAAGTTGTGTTACTTTCAAATGTAGAAAGTCTTGAAGAATAAGACTAAGAATATTCTTAAGAGTGGTTGGTGAATACGGACCCAGGTCTAACATCACTTTACCTAGGGACGTATCAACACTTAGGTGCCTAAGCGCGACTCGCGGACCTTTTTGCGGACAGTGTAGAACAAGATCAGACTGCACAGCACGTGCTGTCTGATTTTTGATCTACACTGTCCGATAAGGAGATATTTTTCTCCAAACAATAACTGAAATAGTAAGATTTTGGCTTTTATCATCGGCTTGAAAGTTTCATTTAGGTTAATTAGCAGGATAAGAATTAACAAACCATTCTAGATAGGCCTATTAGTCATATCATGGATTGCACTACTTGTCACCTGATTGGTTGAAATGCTTTGTCTCAGCCAACCAGATGGCTCGTGCTAGGATCTAGTATTTCAATTCATTTTGAGTCATGTTCTGTGACAACCGGGTATAAGGCATCTGCTAAAAGTATCGACCTATGTCAGCCTGCGTAGTCCCGATCAAATTTATGAAGACAAAATTTCTTGGTTAAAGTGAAATGTAATGCAACTTTAAAGCTCCATGCCCTTTTTTGAAAAAAAAAAATGGCTTAGATTGATTGAATTTGCGTTTATTTATCGTCGCCACCGGTTGGCCATATGAGCGACGCCTTTTGAAGACTTGTTAGTTTTGTTAAGGGGGATAGTGCAAGATACAGGACGAACCCATCCTAAGTTATGCCTAGTTCTTTAACGTGCTCGGTTTATAGCACCGTCACACGAGACCTCGGTTTAACGTCTCACCCGAAAGACTATTAGTAATTTTAGATGGCCAGTGGGGCTCGAACCCACACCCTCAAGTGACCTAAGACTTCATGTTTACAAGTCCTACACTCCACCACCTGAGCTATGCGGGCTGGTCATTGGCCTTAGAAATTAAAGTAAGCCATTTAATAGGGAGACAATAGAACGTTGTTTACTTTACTGAAGCTTTAAGGAATAGGAGAATTACGGAAAACCCTCTTTATCCATATTTCATGGCAAGACCCGAAATATGGTAATGAGGTGTGGGGTAATTTGCATAGGACAGGGATGTCCTAGAATTAAAAAAGGTGTACACGGAACATATATTGCGCCGTTTTTTTTTTTTCTATTGCGCGGTTGGATGCTGCTTTTAATTTCATTTTTGATACAGAACACCTACTACGAGTGCGCATCTTTCCGCCTCCTGTTCTATTTTGGGTTCGGGCTATTTTTATGACGGAATCTCCATAAGCAAAAACAAATGCTTTATCAGTCTGCTATTGCCGTTTTTTTTTTCCTTCTGATCGTGGTGATTTTTTACCTTCTGTAAGAAAACAAAAAAAAAAACCAAAAAAAACTGAAGCGGGTACGAGCTTTAACCCTTTCATCGCAAAGAGCGAAATGACGGGCTTTTGCGGACAGCATAGGTAAAGATCAGATAGCATAGAACGTGCGTGTCTGATCTTGAATCTATACCGTCCTCGTTTTGTCAAACCTATACGATAAAAGTATGTCTGGGTTTTAGGGGATTATATTTTCAGCCATAGAAAGAGGTCGAGTTTATGTAAGCCATGCTTAGGGGAAAAGGAGGCCTAAAGCATCTGCAAAAAGTTTCGACCTATGTCAGCCTGCGCAGTCCGCGCAGGCTGACATGGGTCGATACTTTTTGCTAGTTGTAAATTTTCTCCTTGTCAAAGGACAAATTTACCCCCAGATCCAGTCGATTGTCCGACAAAATGGATTTCATGGATTTATAATTATGTGATGACATGCTTGGTATTGTGCACCAAGGAGATACACTAAGCCATCTTTTGCCAGAGCATGGCTCAGATATCTGCTGCTGAAAGAGGTAGAAGTATACTGTTCAAAAGTACAAGGCAGACTGGTCGTCGGCATGTCTTTCCAAAGGACATCAGAGATGGTAATTTCAAGTACAAGTGTGCTCGCGTGTTCAACTCCAGTTAGACATAATACTTCTCATTCACGACTTTTCCTTCATTAGTAACGTTATGACGACATTTCATGTCATTCACGTATACCGGTCAAGTAGACAGGAACTAGCTGTCGAGTCTTGACATAATCAACTACAAATTGATCTGGACTGTGTATGTTTTTTTTTTAAATTTTCTAAGCACAAATGTGAAGGAAGATTCAGGTCCTGTAGTGTACAACAATTCTGAATTTACAACCTTAGTCTAATTTTCAAGATTTTTCTAAACTTTAGTGTAACACAATTCCTGATTGGCGAAGCAAATGGTTTGACGAGAAGAGTGATAACTGCGATATTTCACCATTTGCCATCGATCAAGTATTATCATGGTGGAGAGAGTGTCACTTGGTTTGAAAATGGGAACAGAGATGTTCTCTCTAGCGGTACAGCATCTATTCCCGTACTATGAACAGGATGTGGCTGCATTAATGCTCGTATCCAAAATACCTCCAATCTCATTATAATGGTTCAGATTTCGAAATATGCTTTATAGACATTTTCCCTGCTTATCTGCTTAATTAGAGTGTCAACAACAACAACAACAAAACATGGTATCTTATTCAAAGTTATTCCTTTCCCATGCACGGTCTAACTTTTGTCTCAGCCAACAAAACAGTGACAAGGACACGAGGACCTAATTTGGAAGACAGTGAACCCTGCTGCAGGGATCTCAGAAACTTTTAATCCTAAGAGGGTAAGGCTAACACACAACTTCTGTTGTTTCTATAGACAAAGTCTATCGAGATCAGATTCCCTTTTTCGGACAGCGTAGATTAAGATCAGGCTGCACAGAACTATACATGTATCCGCCTTAAAACGATTCAAAACATTGTGAACAGGGGAGAAATCACTCATTACGAGCATTTTCTCCCTTTAGCAAAACATTTTCCAAAGAAGACTGTGGATAGACAATTTTTTTCGCTGGTTTGTTTGTTGGTTCGTTCGTTCGTTTGTTGGTATGTTTGTTTGTTTGTTCGTTTCTTCGTTTGATTGTTAGTGTAGTGTTTAACGTTGTTTTAACATTATTTCAGTCATATCACAGCCGCCAGCGCATCTATCCATGCTTTCCTGGAGTTCCTTTTGCCAGTGCTTCGCACAATTTTCTTCCGACGCCACTGACTGCTTTACTACATAACAATCGTCGAAAAATATGATCAGAGGTGAGGGAAAAATGAATCTTTTTGCAATAACTATCATCAATCCTTGGAAAGGAATTCGCCGAACTGCGGATTCAAACCAGTGACCCTCTGGTTTCAAGTCCTGAACGTTACCGACTGCCCTACTGAACCTGACTTAAATCGTCTTAAAGCACGTTAGTCCTCGTGTTGGTCATGTGACAGTTTTTTTCAATCCGTATAACTCATTTTCTGTGCTTTCTAAACATGGAGCGTTAAAGTTTATTAGTTTAAGGTAATAAAGTCCCAAATGAAATCTTGTAAATTTTATATGGAGGTCCTTATATTTCCTTCTCATGCCATGAATATTTGATACAGATAGAACTTACATAGATTATGTTCCCTTTTTTACGACATTTCTTCAATTATTCGCCGAGACCCGGAAGCACGTTCGCAACGTGCATGGATTATAATCCCGGGGCTACAAATTCGAGCCTTTAGGTCCATGATTCATTCCCAGGGTTGGTGAAAGCCAATACAAAAGAATTCATTCCTCTCGTATCCCCCCAACTCTTTAACACACAATCCCCTGTTTCCATGACTCTGATAAAGAAGCCTCTTGAAAACATTGTGGGAAAAGGAGAAAATGCTGGTAACCCCAGCATTTTCTCCTTTTTCCACAACGTTTCCTTCCTTTTTAAATACAAATACAAACATTTGAGCCACATTCAATTTGTCGCCTGCGACTGCTTTTAAATTGGACAAGTCTAAACTTTGGCATCTTTTTAGAAGTAATAGACTCGACGGCTTTCGGCTGAAGAAACACTCCACTGAAACTGAGAGACTTTTTATGTCATAGGCTTAACTAAACAAGCGGATGATATAGAGCAAAGATCCGACTACACGTTCTTGGCAATTTGATCTTGATACCCAAAATCTCATCTTTTCGCCTACGGCGCTGAAAAGATGAAAAAAAAAGTTTCTACCTTGTAGTTAAGCAGCCGGTGGCTTCGAAGTCATATTGAGCGTGGAACTAGCAGACAAGGGTTCCAGGTTCGACATATTTGAACCATGCTCTGTGAAAAGGGAGCTAAATGCATCTGCAAAAGTATCGACCTAGGTAAATATTCTGCATGTCCCAGGACCATTCTACCTCATGATTCAGTTAGTTGTAAGACAAAACTATGTAAATGACTTGCTTGGTATAATACATCATGGAGATGTATCAAACCTGGCTTTGCCAGAGTGTGGCTCATATAGTTTGAACTCAACTTCTTGTTAACTCTCAGCCGCTTCCGGTAGCGCAGTCGGTAGCGTACATGACTTGAGAGCAGTGGGTCGCTTGTTGGAATACCTAGCACGGTGATTTTTTTTATCCGAGGACTGATGATAGTCATAGAGACAGGATTCATTCCTCTGTCACCGCTGTTCATCGTTTCAACGATGGTTATATGTGGCTTGGGAAGAATATTGTGCTAAGTACTAGAAAAAGAAAGTCAATGAAAGCATGAATAGATGCACTGGCCTCGATATAACTGAAGCAAAGTTGGACAAGGCGTTAAACACCATACAAATCAAATTGTCTGACGAGGAAATTAATTAATGTCGTGCTCAAAGTGCTATTGATTGATTGTGTTGATTGTTTGTATGGTGTCTGTATGTTTGTTTGTATGATATTTCACGCTGTTTTCTTCATTATTTCAGTAAGCGGAGGCCAGTGCACCTATCCATGTTTCGCACAATAATTTTCCTGAATCACGGGTGCTTTCCCACATAACCATCTACGAGGCAATGGTCAGCGGTGAGAAAGGAATGAATCCTGTCGCAAAGAGTATCACCAAACCTCGGAAGGAAATTGACCGAGTTGGGGATTCGAACCTGAAACCCCCTGTTCTCAAGTTCTATACGCTACGGACTGCGCAACAGGGGCTCGGCGCTAAAGGGTATCATCTAATAAAATAAATCCAACAAAGCAAAACAAATATCGTTGTTTCCAATAATGGGCAATAGGAGACACTATAGGACACTATTGGTGACCACTGGTCATTCTAAATGATCAGGTCAATGGCTTTTTCCGTCATTCATCAATAGAAAATGAAAGAGTACGCGGTCAAATCGACTTTTGTGGCTGGTGTTCCTGTTAAAGGGGAACTGAAACGTATAACTTGCATTTGCTTTGAGTCTTTCTACCAAAAAATGGGAGAAAATTTCCAAAGAGCGTTTTCGTTTATCGAGCCAATTTCAAGCAAGGGCAATCCCATCAAAAGGATCAAAGCCATAGAGGCCACTGACATTGCAATTAAAGGAAATTCTATTATGAGAATTGTCTTAAAAACTGGGTCACTTTGACAACACATTCCATAAGTCTTTTAGACGTTTTGAATCAGAAGAACCAGTATAAACCACCAATGAGTTAAAGCGGACGGCTATGTATAGGATAGACAAAGAGTGGGGTTGTCTATGTGATATGGACACCAGTGTTAGCGACTGTCAATATCAAATAGATATAGACATCTTTGTCCATCTTATTTAGACCACTTGTAATGATGAAACGTTGTATATACAATACCAACTAAATACTGATCGGTGATTGGCTTATTTATCGAAACCGTGGTCTAAAGTTAAAAAAAGAAAAGTTAACTTTTATCAGAACATCGTGCTTTTCACGACCCGGATGGCTTTCAAAAATGAAATAATGTCTGAAAATAAGAAAATGCTGATAAAATACTGGTAATCGGCATTTTACCTTTTTTCATCTTTACACCCCCCCCCCTTCCCCCCCGCACCGTCCCACTCTTTCAAAGACAAGTTCCATCAATTCAATACTTATCATTTTTGTCGCCTGCAAAAATTGTCAAGATGGACAAGACCAGACTTTTGCCAGCTGGTGAAAAATAAAAAAAAAAAACTCGATACAATATGAGCCATACTCTGGCAAAAGGGGGTTTAATGCATATCCGTGATGCATGATGCCCAGCAAGTCATTACATGGTCATGGATCCAGAAAGTCCATTTTATGTAACAACCGACTGAATATTGAGGTAAAGTGGTCCTTGGACTTGCAGAAAATTGACCAATAGCAAAAAGTCTCGGCCCAGATCAGCCTGCGCGGACTGCGCAGGATGACTTGGGTCGATACTTTTTGCAGATGCATTAAACCCTCTTTTCACAGATCATTGCTCATATTATTCCGGGTTGGGATGCCAGAAAGTGTCAAACTACCTTCTACACAAAATATCTTACACCACAAGACATAATTTAGACTCGGCCAGTTGAAAGCATTTGCAGACGACGAAACAAATATAGATCAAATGATAAATTTCGTCTTTGAAAGGGTTGAAAGCATGGTGGGAAAAGGAGGAAATGATGAAATAATGAATATCGGCATGTTATCCTTCTCTGCAATTTTTTAACAGTCTTATTGCTCAAGGTCGTTAAAACTCGGGATAATGTGGTAAAGCGTTAACTCATAAATAAATACAGGAAACAAGCCCAACGATAAAAAGCCAAATATTGCCATTCTAAAGTTCCTTTCGCCGAAAATAATCCCATCGTATCGGTAAGTGTAGATCAAAGATCAGCCAGTGCGTCCTATGCAGTCTGATTTTGATTTAAAAATGTCTGAATCCAAAGCTTAGCAGCCAAAAGGTTGAAACATTGTATTCACCAAAAACCCTTCAATTACATGTATATCAGACGCTGACAACGATCCCTTCAAAGCAACAAAAGCGACTGACAATAGATCGACTGTTAGAAAGGATTGTGTCTTGTAATCTACATAAATAGTGTGTCTTTTATCCGTTTTGTGCTTTTTACTTCAAAAGTCACAAATACAATTAATTACAAAATACATCTTGTCTTTCTCCTATGATCCAACGATACAATGACATGGCAAACGAAATGACTCTTTTGGACTAAGTTGCAGAAGGTGTCGAATCCAAGTTCAAAGCCTTCAAAGCTACTTTTTTTTTTTTGCATCTGATCGTCGACCTACTTTTAACTCTGAAAAATAACTTCGATTTCAATTATCCATGAAAAGGTCAATAAACTGATGTTTACTGAAGATTCAGTGCACTTATGTAACATTACATAAGCTTTTTTTTTTTCGGTATAAAACCGTTGACAATTTATTACCAATACATGAACAGTAGACCAGAACAGAGCAGAAATTTTATTTGACATAAAAGGATATGAGCACAATGGTCACAGCAATTAATTACAAAGCATGCAACATATGTGACATATATCAGTTCACAAGTATTGAAACAATATAATCTACTTCAGTTATTTAGTGGACATTTTAGTATTAAAATGTGAGAGTGTTTAAAACTATGTATCTTATTTTTCTTCAGTGTTTTGTGTCATTAAACAAAGTAAAATTGGTTGGAAGCTTTCGACAAGTTTTGACAATGTTGTGCGCTTCATAAAAGACCAACATAAATGCATCGTAACTAATACCCATGTTCCTTGATAAATTTATTTCTAAATTAAAAAGTCCTTTTCTTGCTACAGCATACACTTATCTAGGTCTCCTACTGTCGTCTGGAATCATAATTATCTTCCCTGATTAGTAATTTGGAGTAAAATCTATGTCTCCTGCAAACGACTGAAACAGACTAATTATGAAACATTATGTTTAAAAATGCTGTCTGCTGTAAGTTGGTTGTCTTTTATTTCAGGATTATACTGAATAAAAGAGTTCAGCCTTATCCATGAACGATTAAATTATGCAAGAATTTGAATTCAAAGCTATTGACAACGCCTAAATAGATTTCCTTTCAGGTCATTGACATACGAGCAATGCTATGGCAAAGGGGGACTTAAGGCATCTCCGTTATCCATGATACCAAGAAGTCATAACATACTGGTGGATCTATAAAATCCATTTTGTCGAACAACCGACTGAATTCTGAGTTAAAATAGTCCTTAGACATGCAGAAGATTTGCCCAAAGCAAAACGTTTCGCTCCAGGTCACCTGTGCAGACTGCGCAGGCTGACCTGGACGCCACCTTTTTTGCAGATGGATTAAGCCCACTTTTCACAAAGCATGACTCATATGTATATGCACACAAGACAACTGACAAATGTTATTTCGCTTTAAGCTAATATTACTTCTCGTCATACAAATGAATAGTGTACATGATGTATTACAAATATGAAAACAAAAATTGATAATGAATGAATTACACATGACATAAAAGAACGAAAGGACCTTTAGAAAAAGGTAGAGCTTTATGCCAACGTAGTTTTTTTTTTTTTTTTTTCCAAAATTAAATTAATTATTGTTTACTTACTACTATATCATATTACATGTATCTTATACACACAATCTCAAATCTGAAATTGATCATTGTTTGTATACTGTGATATTACATTGGTGATTTCTAATAGCCTAAACTACCACTTCCGAAAATCACATTTATGTTTCATATTGTATACAATACTTTATACGCAACAAATATCAGTTTAAAGGTTTTTTATATATCATAGTATATTAAATGAAATGATTATTTTTAAAAGTTAAATGGATCTATTACATCAATGATGATCAGTAAATTACATCAATGCTTTCATACTCCCTGATACCTTTCAGTATCAATCAGATTGTCGTTTACATACATATTAAAATAGACAGATGATTGATTGCCTAAACATTACGTACAGTTTCATGTTGATGAGTATGTATAAATTGCAAGATATTTTTCTGCGTTGTTTATTGATTACACTCTCAAATAAATGAATGCCTAAAATGTTAGATGACCATTCATTCGTCACAGCATCACATTGACAATCTTTCATAAACTTCAAAATGCATTTCTTGATTGTTCATATACTATGTTATAAATTTAATGGTTGTAAATAGAATACAGTGTCATGTCGTTACTTCTTTAAATACTTCAGCATTATATTAACAAGATGTTTGTTTGTAAAACAGTCATCCCCCCCCTACTGCCACATTGATACAAGAAGTGGCCACACCGCCGTGAGTATACATACAAGATTGTAAACAGTCGCCGATACACAGACTGGGTTATCGATTTTCTCGGCACGCGCGTTCGACTTCCGCTTTTTACCAGTCGACTTCGATGCTTACTACGTCCCCGATAATACGCGAATAAAATGTTGGAGCCACAAGTTGAGCCACATATGATGATTTTTGAGACACTTTAATTTTTTTTTTAGCAAATGGCTCAAGTGGCGAACGGCAGCCAGGGCCCTGAATCATTTGGAGGTCACTGTGACCTTGACATTTCACGGATTAACCTTAAAATCGATAGAGATCATTTACACTTCAAGATGAATATCTGTACAGAATTTGAAGGACCTAGGTCAATTCTGTGTGTAGTTATCATCTGGACAAGGTTTGGTCTGTATATCATTAAATTGAAGGCCACTGTGACATTGACCTTTGATGGATTAATCTCAAAATCGATAGGGATCATTTACACTCCGAGATGTATATCTGTACAGAATTTGACGAGCCTAGGTCAATTCTGTGTCTAGTTCTCATGTGGACAAGGTTTGGTCTGTATATCATTAAGTTGAAGGCCACTGTGACCTTGACCTTTGATGGATTAATCTCAAAATCGATAGGGATCATTTACACTCCAAGATAAATATCTGTACAGAATTTGACAAGCCTAGGTCAATTCTGTGTCTAGTTCTCATGTGGACAAGGTTTGGTCTGTATATCATTAAGTTGAAGGCCACTGTGACCTTGACCTTTGATGGATTAATCTCAAAATCAATAGAGATCATCTACACTCCAAGACAAATGTCTGTGCTAAATTTGACGAGCCTAGGTCAATTCTGTGTCTAGTTATCATCTGGACAAGGTTTGGTCTGTATATCATTAAGTTGAAGGCCACTGTGACCTTGACCTTTGATGGATTAATCTTAAAATCGATAGAGATCATCTACACTCCGAGACAAATGTCTGTGCTAAATTTGACGAGCCTGGGTGAATTCTGTGTCTAGTTATCATCCGGACAAGGTTTGGTCTATATATCAACATGTTGACGGTCACTGTGACCTTGACATTTTTACCGATTGACCTCAAAATCAATAGAGATCATTTACACTCCAAGACGCAAGTCTGTGCCAAATTTGACGAACCTGGGTCAATTCTGTGCCTAGTTATTCTCCGGACAAGGTAAGGTCTACCGACCGACCGACCGACGGACCGACAGACATGTGCAAAGCAATACACCCCCACTTCGTTGAAGGGGGGGGGCATAATTAGTATTAATAAACCACATTGTAATATTAAGGCTCATTTTACACCACAATATTATACCAATGATTTTCATGCACCTAAATATAATATCGATTATAACTTATCGGCTGCAATATCATAGTGATAGTCATTTTAAGGCCACAACGTCATTTCCATGATGGTTATAACACTACCTCATAAATGGTGTTGACGATTATCTTTACGCTACCATTTGGTTAAACACAAATTATGGCATTGTTTTAATACGCCAATACAGTCAATATTAATTGTTCAATATCATTTTATTGTTTCTTCTGTAGTGCAGGAACACTTTGATGGTTATTTTTACAGAAATTTTATATATTGATTTTGTTTGCAAACGATAATTTCATGACAAATTTATACACTACAGTATGATATGTACATGTAATATCATTAATACTTTATAGTATCATTTTCGTGACTGTTTATACACTATAGTATGATTTTGACGCATTATTTGTACACTTACATATTATAATGATGATGTAATGTTGAAGCTACAGTATCATTACTTGATCATTCATACACTACATTATCACATTCATGATTGTCTATACACGGACATATCATATTTGTTATTATAAATACACTGTGGTATTATTATTGTATAATGAAATTTATATTGAAAATGGTTATAGAGTATTACAATATACTGATACTGGCAAATCATAAAATACGATTTCTCTTGGCGTGTTTATATACTCTATACTGATGACTATACCATAATAGCACTATTTGCGATTGTTTGATAACTTATAATGTTCTATGACAAACAACACTCTATTTTTCGATATTTCGGCTATCGTTTTATTCAAGAGAAAAAGGCAATAGCCGAAATATCGAACAATAGAGTGTTGTTTTTGGTAGTGTTTCATTCATTCCCTGACGAATTTAAAGTGTCATAATGATGCTATTTCTCGGATTATGTATTCACCAAATATGATATTGATGGTTGTTTATAAAATATGATATTGATGATTGTTTTTTAAAGCACTAAAATCTCATATGCATTGTCATTTATAAGCGACTATGGAATATTACAGTTTGTTTATACAAAGGAAATGTGGTGTAGTACAACTCTTTTAATGCCCGGAAGAAAATTCTATTTCCCTTTATTTTTAACTGGCAATGCCAATATCAGATACAACCTGGAGCAGGTGGTGAAGAGCACTGATCGGACTGCATCTTCATTGCAGTCTGATATTGATCTTGATCAACGCCTTTTGGAAAACTACTGCAGTCAAATTTGGCAGTGAAGGCTTCAAGGTAGATTATGTTTATCATTCCGCGAAGCCACATTCAGAGAAAGCATTCGTCATTCGGTTGGTTCTAGACAAACAACGGACCGTAAAAGGTCTCGTGAGAAATATCAAGTCGTATTATTTACACAGTGCACCTATAGACTGTCTGCGTTCGAATGCTTTAAGAGTTTGCAAGGAATTTCCTTTTCTGTGATAAGAATTGCTTTTTTTCCTTAATTACTTATCATCCTTGGTGTAAAAATCAAAGCCCTTAATACGTTACAATATCGTCAGAATATTTTTTTATATTTTTCTTTTGTCGTTATCACCACTTTTTTTTTAATTAGGTTAGTATACCAATCTCTTCCCTTCTTAGAATTTTTATAGTAAAAATATTTGATTACAGTCTTTCAAGACCACGCAGTGCTTTCAAAAATATAGACGAAACTGACTTCTTTATCGTATTAATATGTTGCGAAATTATAGCTTTCGGTAAACAGGGTATATTTCTCTTTCTTTATATCATGGTTTTTCATGTAGTGATATTATTGACATTTACAAATTAATCCGTTTGGAAAAATGAGCCAAGTTCTGTGAAAAGTGGGTTTAATGCATCTGCAAAAAGTATCGACCCATGTCAGCATTCGCAGTCCGAGCGGGCTGACATGGGTCTAAAGGTTTTGCTGTTTGTAAGTTTTCTGCATGTCAAAGGACCATTCTACCTCATGATTCAGTTATTAGAAAAATAATGATTATGTGTGACTTGCCAGGTGTAGTGCACCACAGAAATGCATCGAACCTCCTATTGCCAGAGCATGGCTCAAATAATTGTTGTTGGTTGTTGTTTGAATAAAGGTCCGACTTGCAAACTAATGAATCTACACTGTCCATTATTTTTGACAGGTATTCTGACCTTTAAAAACCATTTGAAATGCAACAGTAGTTATAAATATATCAACATTGTCCACACTGCTCCCCATTTTTTTAAACCATATTTTTTAATGCCTTTCTGTCTGTCTTTCTCTCTCACTCTGTCCAAGCTTATTTGTTACCGTGAGAATGTTCTAAAACTGTACAGCAATACATCTGTCTTTAATTGAGCCATGCTCTGGCAAAAGGGGGCTTAATGCATCTCTGTGATACATTATACAAAGCAAGTCATCACATAATTATGGATCCATAAATTCCATTTTGTTTAATAACCCAGTGCATCATGAGGCAAACTGTTCCTTGGACATACAGAAAATTGACCGATAACAAAAAGTTTCGGCCCAGGTCAGCCTGCGCGGACTGCGCAGGCTGACCTGGGTCGATACTTTTTGCAGATGTATTAAGTCCCCTTTTCACAGAGCATAGCCCAATTCTGTTTGTCTAACTGAACAATCAGAATAAACTGCTTATTTTTTCCACAGGACGTATCCATAAATGCAAAATCTTCCCTTTTTAGCGAAGCTCATTTAATCGGTTGTGAAGGGTTTATGCCACAACATCCGATTTCTTATTCGTGTTGTAATGGTATGCAACAGGCACACTCGATTGGGAAAAAAAAAAACACGTCTATTCAAACTTACTTTAACTGACGATCCCATGTTTTGACCACCCCACTGAACAGGACTTTTGAAAAAATTATAGAAATAAATGAAAATGCTGGTAAGCAGAGTTCCCCCCATTTTCCCACAACTGGCTTTACCCTTTCAAAGATGAATCCAATCAAGTGAGTCACACCAAGTTACTTTAAATATTAAGTTGATCAGGATTACCGTCTGTTAACTCCATGCCAGACGTCAAAATATCAGACTAATCTAAATTGACAGCTTTTGCAGAAGACAACTTTAATATTGCTGAACTTGTCTTTGAATGGATGGAAAACATGGTGGGGAAAGGTGAAAATGCTGGTTACCAGTATGGTTACCAGCATTTTCTTCTTTTCGCACGATGTTTTCAAAAGTCATCTAACCTCAGGTTTGTTAAAATTCGAGATTGTTTGTCAAATGGTTGAAAAGATAACCAAAATCTTTGTCAAGTAATTTTGCTGACAATATGGTTCCCCGAATGAAAGGTATTTCACAAAGACATAGCTTCAGCATTTTCAATCAAACAGAACATGTCATTCAGACATGCAACGATTAACAATGACTTAATGACAGGAGTCTGGCATAGCAGGATCTCGTAAAGTCTCGTCGAACCTACATACAATCTCGCGTGATCATATGTTCTGACACATGTCAAGAGCCGACCAACCTCAACTGATTACAAAATATTTGCATCAAAGTCACAAAACGAGACGAATGGAGACCGCACTACGAGTATAATAATTGTTCACTTTATTGTTTATGCAGATTTCACAAGCTAGACTTTAAACGTAATATCTTTAACATTTTTAAGCAATAAAAGGTTTATTTTTAGCAAGAACGCCTTGCAAAACATGGCACAGTTGTAAATGTTAATATGATTGATTGATTGATTGATTGATGTTTTAAGCCGCTTTCAGCATGATTTCATCATAACACGGCGACAGCTCACACATTTCTGTATGTTTCACCAGTACTAGGCTAGGGTTCTGAAGTGTCTTGTCCAAGGACACTCCCACGAAAAATGACTCCTACGCTTTACCACTGAGCCACGCATGACCCCAAGCAGTTTGACCCTGATCCATACCTTCTGCAAATACATCTCAACCCTTGTCCTGTTGACTCAATGAAATGTTCAAACCGACAATGAAAAACCGAATAATGCTATTTCAAACCTATTTTTATGGAAAAAAAGTCTCCTTATCGGACAGTGTAGATCCAAGATCAGACTGCACGATATGTGCAGTCTGATCTTGGATCTACTTGTCCGCAAAAGGTCAGTGAGTCGCGCTTAGCAACCTAGGGGTTAAGGATCAGTTCAATTCTTCTTTCTATGAGGAATGAAAATGGAAGGACGTAGTAAGCATATAAAGAGCGTTATGGCATCATAGTAGGATAGTGACTGGTTTGCAGCAAGATCAAATAAATCTTGGTGAGATTTTTCTAGATCGTTGCTGTCGTAACGAAACTTTGAACAAAATCAAAATTATCGCTGAGAATCGGGTCATACTATATCGGCTTTGAAATACCGGCGCATCGCTAAAAAAAAGTTCCTGTGAATTCCATACCCTGCCAAAATAGAAACATTATGTCCTTAAGCTGCACTCAAACCACGGAATAAACATGACCCTATAAATAAACTTGCCAAAACATGTGACCTATCCTTGGTGGGACCAAATGCTAGTCTCTCAGACGTAAGTTCAGGAAATGCCATTCGGCAAACCTCGGGTGATCCGTTGATCATGTCCCTTGGCTGTATCATGTAGCTTGATATGCACCTACACGGTACCTTTCTTCGCCGGATATACGCTGATGTATCATTCTTAAAATTGTAAGATCCTCTTAAAAAAGAAACTCGTAGTCTTTGAATACTTTGGTGGAAGTCAGAAAAACTAAAGTGTTTTGACTTTTTATGCGTATGAGAGATGCTATGTCTATCCGAAAATGAACGTTAACGTGTCGTCGGCACGCTTAAACAGGGAAAGCACAGGCCTAGCTAACCAGGCGGTGTGTTGTGCATAAAAAACACTATAAAATCTCTATGCAGAAGCTACCAAACCACATGAGGTGTTTCAGACTACCCGCGGTCAGGGCGACCCCGTGTTACGTTAGGACGTCAGTAGTATAGGAGGGTAGACCTCGGACAAAACGCGTTTTGTCCGAGGTCTACCCTCCCTGAGTGCCATTTTGTCCGAGGTCTACCCTCCCTGAGTGCCATTTTTGTCCGAGGTCTACCCTCCCGAGCAGAAAAAAAGCCGCATCACTGCAGTTTTGGCGTGATTCGGTTTCCGCGACATATGAATACAATAATAAATAGTCCGTTACTAGGCTCGGGAGGGTAGACCTCGGACAAAAGTAGTTCCGGCAGTTGGTTCAGGTAGAAACCCTCGTTGGACTTAGTCTTTTTTGGAGGGTTGATCTTTCTCTCTCTCTCTATTACCGTCGGACTTAGTCTTTTTTCCACAATTGGATTAAAAAGTAGTTCCGACTGATGTAAACAAGTAGTTCCGACTGATGTAAACAAACGTAAACAAACGTTTTGATTGGTCGAGACGTTTTCCCGCCAAAATTCGATGGGTTATTTCCCCTTTTCAGCTTGGATCAAGGCAAAGACCCTTGTTGGACTTAGTCTTTTTCACAATTGTATTAAAAAAGTAGTTCCAGCTAATGTAAACAAACAGGTTGGTTCAGACAGAGCCTATCATTGGACTTAGTCTTTTTTCCACGATATGGTTCCCAAGATGAAAGACTCTTCTATTGGTCTTAGCGATATTGACAATTTGAGAAAGATAGACTTTTCTTGGGGAATGGTTAGTCCTGAAAAGGACTGTTTTTGGAGATTAGACTGTCTTTTTTTCCTCGTCTAATGACAGCAACCAAAATTTGCATGACAGATGGGACAACTTCCAGTTCTTCTTGTGATTGTCATTGTACCATCCTTCGTGGTGATCTTTCTCCCGAGTTCAACGTCAACTAATATGAGCTCTGGAGTTGTTGTCTGCATAAACAGCTCAAGTAATTTTTCTCTGAGCTCTCTGTATGGCTGTGTTATCTGCTCTAGATGTCTTTGAACTGCTATGAGTTGTCTTCTTAATACCAACAGATCTTCACCAGCATTTAAATAGTCTTGGAGAGCATCAATTATTTGATGGTTTATCTGTTCCATATTTTGAATTCTTTTTTCGCTTTGGTTACTTTATGATTTATTCGTCTTACTCGAGAGAACGAGAGTCGAATGACTATAGAAGAAGTTCACTGATTTTATAGCTTGGTAGAGGGATTGACCTACTTTGACTTGGAATTAACGTTAACCAATCGTTAGTTTCGTTACATTTTTTGGAACTGATACTCTTAGACATTGTAGATAGATCATATAGTACATTATGTTCTATCTACATGCTCTCGCCCACGTTCGCGCTTTTAATTCTAACGCGAAGTAGGTCAATCCCCCTGTCAAGCTATAAAAGAGCCAGCATTTTTTATTCTTGTATTAACTCATTTCACGATGAAGTTATCGAAATTTTGCTGTGGGCTGTTTGCCAGCAAGAAGAAGAATAAGAAAGAAATGAAAGAGAAATGGGAGCAAGAGGCCATGGAAAAGAAAGAAGACGAGGCAGAAGAAAGGAAGAGACTAAAGCATAAAGCTCTTCGCGAGTTCTTCGCAAGACGAGGGTATGAGTTTTATACTCATACCCCAATCGTTAAGATGGGTAATATTTACCCAGACTTATCAGAACTAATACCGCCAACAGAGCATCGCGGTTGGCAGAATAAATTAATGAGAATGTATCCTTCATTGAAATGGTGAAGAATACGTTCTCTTTAATTTTAAAAACAGCCCTTTTCAGGGCTACCCAATACCAAGAAAGTTTTTACTTTCTTCAAATTGTCAAAGAAACAAAGTCAAGTCCTATATGTTTTTATATCTTTTATTTAAAACTTTTTTATTTAAAACTTTTGTACAATAATCATTACAATGAAAACATTGAACTGGTAAAATATATACAATGAAACATTGAACTGTAGAAATATTTGAATCCTTTTTGAAAACAGTTCTTTGAAACAGTTCTTTGAAAATGTTAGCACATTTTTACAGACACGTTTTTCTTTTTTTCTTCGGAATGTCAGGCTCACATTCACTCTTGCGTTTCCTCTTATTGTTTCCATTATTGTGTTCGTCATTATTATTTTTCAACACAATATCTGGACAGATTTTTGCACCATGTTTTTTTGTTTTGCAGAAGAAACAGTTCTTCTTCTTCTTTTCTCTTTTCTCGTTTATTTTCTTTTCTTCAGATCCTGAAGATTTCTGAGACCTCTGTTCGTTGTTTTGCTCTCCAGACAGTGAAGAGGGTTCGTTGTTTTGATCGAGTATAAGAGTATCCTCTGAAGAAAGTTTATTTTTTTGCGAACTTTGTTGCAAACTTTGTTGTGGGTTATCATGTATTTCTACTTGAATTCTACAGATTTCTGTGTCGTTGATTTCTGTGTTATCATGCTCCATATTTTCAATCTCCTGTTCGATTTGATTTCCTGTCAATGAAGTTGTAGTCTGTGACGATCTTGTCTTCCATTTATTCTCGTCTACTTTATAGGATAATAGAGCCCCAACGTATTTCATATGTTGGAATTCTCTAGCGGTTTCCATTGTTGGCGAAATTTTAACATCGTGACTGTAGGGGTCCACGAAGACAGAGACGAATCTCCACATCATTTTTTCTTTTTCTGGACATTGTCTAGCCCAATGTCCTGATCTGTTGCATGTAAAGCAGATATTCGTTGTCATATCACCCACTCCATGGCGCTTGTCGAATGTTGCTTGATCCAGGACTCTGGTGATACGATAGACATCTTTTTCTGCAAAATGTTGGTGGGATAGAAATGATCCCACGTAGTTCCCAGTATGGTAGACTTGATATCTTGACGGTATATTGGTGATCTCATAATCGTGAGTGTATGGGTTAACATACAGGTACATTCTCTTTGGTGTTGTACTTTGTAGCTTGAACCCACTCATTTTTCTACCAGTTGTCCTGTTTGAAATCTTTCCGAAGAATGATGAAGATTTCAGTCGTAACGCCTCTTTTTATACACGTTTGGTCTGAAAAAAGATATAAAAAAGCTAGGATTTTTTGAGTTCTGGGACATTACTTGACTCGCAATCAGTCATAAACCATGTCTAAAAGGTTAGTACCGTATTCAGACAGTACAAGTGACGATGAGGCAATTCAGCCGATGTCGAAGAAGAGAAAAAAATTACTACCGGCAAAGAAAAGAAAAAGAATCCTAGTCTATCCAGACAGTAGCAGTAATGATGAAAGCGATGATGAGAAATTTTCACCGTCAACCAAAAAGAGAAAAAGTTTACCATTGAAAGAAGAAAGCGACGGTGAAGTCAAAAAATCTTTGAAAGAAGAAAACGATGAGAAATTTCCACCGTCAACCAAAAAGAGAAAAAATTTGAAAGAAGAAAGTCATGCTGGACCATTTTTGCCCAAGGAAGAAAAAAGTAAAGACAAAAAATCTTTGAAAGAAGAAGACAGAAAATCTTTGAAAGAAGAAAGTCATGCTGGGCTATTTTTACCCAAGAAAGAAGAAAGTGGAGACAAAAAATCTTTGGATATGAAAAGTCTATACGCCTTAAAAGAAGTGGGAAAAAAGAAGTCAAGAAAATTCAATACAGATTCCCGCGTGCTGGAGGCGTCCTTTAAGAAATTCGATGAGTTACAACCCCAGCAACTGACTGTCTTATTCGACGATGTTATCCAACAAATCGTTCAAAAGTTAAAGGCTGAATCGAGGGATATGATCAGAATTACCATCAATCACCGTTCATTGGATATGGGGATTCATATACCCTTTCTATATGTGGAGGAGTTGGAGAGTCATACTATATTGGACGAGATTGAAAAAGTTCTACAGTCGAATGAGGAATTCGTCTTGAACGATGGTCGCATGACATTCGATATCACACATACGGTACCCCCAAGTGGAAGTGGTAAAAGAGTTAGGGGTACAGAAATATTGGATTCAAAAGTTTTCGCAAAGAAGAAACAATCGATTATTGAAATTAATAATGAAGATCATCTATGTTTTGCAAGAGCTGTTGTTGTGGGGATTTATCACCATGAACGTGAAAACACCCAAGAATGGAATCGAAGATGGGATATCATCAAAAGATCAAACAGACCACTTCAAAAGATTGAAGCCGAGAAATTGATGAATGAAGCTGGAGTTTCGTCAACGCAACCTGTAGGACCTGAAGAATACAAAAAAATTCAAGATTTCTTGTATGAAAAAGACTATGTTATTAAAGTCCATCAACAGCAATCGAGAATGGAGAAAGTGTTTGAACATCCAAAAGTGAAAGATAATAGTAAAATCATACATTTGTACTTTCATCAAAAACACTATGACTACATCAAATCCATTACATCATTTCTTGATTGTGGTTATTATTGTGAGTTCTGTGATATACGTTACAGGAATCGGGAAGACCATGTTTGCTCAAAGATCTGTAAAGGTTGCTTTCGTACTGGAAAATGTCCATCGAAATCAAAAGAGTATGTCTGTTCCAAGTGTCATAGATGTTTTTTCAGTGCAGAATGCTTGGAAAAACACAAAACACTTCAAGGTAAAGAGAAGAAGACCATTTGCGAATTAGTGAAACTCTGTTCAAAATGTGAAGACCAGTTTTTTGTCAGAAAGAAAAATCATGTCTGTAAGGGAAAGAAAAAGTGTCATCTCTGCAAGAAAATAGTTGACTTCTCTCATCGCTGTTTTATTCAGCCTTACCAGAGTAAGATGAAGCATGACAGTGACGATGAGACGAGTTCTTCTGTAGTCAAAAAACCTTTGTTCATTTTCTTTGATTTTGAATGTCAGCAAGATACAGGGATACATATTCCGAATTACTGTATTGCACACCGAGCTTGTGCTGAATGTATCGATAAACCACTTGATTTTCATTGTTCCACATGTAGTGAATTCGAAGAAGGAAGAGAAGTTATTTTTCAAGGAAAAGAAACTTTGAGTCAATTCTGTAGCTGGCTCTTTACAAAACATCATAAAGGAATCATAGCTATTGCCCATAATCTCAAAGGTTATGATGGTCAATTTATTCTCAATCATATTATCAATGTCGGGATGAAAGAACCAGAACTGACCATGAATGGGAATAATATTTTGAAGTTAGAATTGAATGGTGTGTGTTTGATTGACTCCTTCAGTTTTATGAACTTTGGTCTGGCAAAATTTCCGACTACATTTGGACTTCAAGAAATGAAAAAAGGCTACTTTCCTCACTGGGCAAATACAGACGAATTCTGGGATTACGTTGGGCCATACTTGGATATGTCTTATTACAAACCCGATTCAATGTCTGAAGAGGCTCGATCGAAATTCATAGTCTGGTATAATGACAAAGTTCAAAATGGTGAGGAATTCAATTTTCAAAAAGAGATGGAGATGTACTGTCGATCGGATGTTGATATCCTAAGACGAGGATGTGGTGAATTCAGAAAGTTGTTCATCGAACAGAGTGGGATTTGTCCATTCACAGAGGCGTTTACCATTGCCGGCGCCTGTAACAAGATTTGGCGAAAAGATTATTTACCAAAAAATCAGATAGCCATCATTTCAAGCAAAGACCCAGTCAGACGCCGGTTTTCTATGAAAGCAATACGATGGATTCAAAGTATTGCTAGGGAAAAAGGGATTCATATTCAACACGGTAAAAATGGTGGTGAATTTCAAATAGGAAGATATACTGTAGACGGTTTTCACCACAAATCAAACACTGTCTATGAATTCCTCGGGGATTTATTTCATGGCTGCCAGACATGTTTCAAGGATCGAAAATATATCAATCCCATCAATGGAAAAACAATGGATGAATTGTACAACACTACCATCGAACGATTAGAAACCATCAAAAGAATGGGATATAACATCGTGACCATATGGGAGCATGAATTCGATACCAAGATGAAAAAGGACAAAGAGTACAAAAAAACCATTGAAAGTCTATATCCGAACTGTGACCCCATCGAACCAAGAGAGGGCCTGGCTGGAGGCAGATGCAATGCAATAAAAATTGCTTATGATGTTGAGGAAAGCAGTGAGAAGGAAATCAAGTATATCGACATCTGCTCTCTGTATCCTTACGTCTGCAAACATAAATTCTATCCTGTAGGTCATCCCACAATCTTGACTGCTGAGAGTATTGACATGAAGAATATTCGTCAGTATGAAGGGCTCATTAAATGCAAAGTTCTACCCCCAATTGATTTGTTTCATCCTGTTCTTCCAGTTCACTGTAACAACAAGATGATGTTTCCACTCTGTATGAAATGTGCACAAGAAAGCTCAAACGTTTGTAACCATGAAAAAGAAGAGAGATCCTTGGTTGGAACTTGGGTTACATTTGAACTGTTCAAAGCTCTCGACTGTGGTTATCAGCTAATGCAAGTGTATGAAATCTGGCATTTCCACGCTGTTTCGGATCAATTCTTTAAAGGCTATGTGGATAATTTCTTGAAAATTAAGCAAGAAGCCAGTGGATACCCCAGCTGGTGTCAGACAGACTCGGAAAAGAATCAATTCATTCGCGAGTATGAGGAAGCTGAAGGGATTCGTCTCGACCCCAAATGTATTCAAAAAAACCCTGGTAAAAGATCGTTTGCTAAGATTATGCTGAACTGCCTTTGGGGGAAATTAGCACAGCGTGAAAACATGAGCAAGACGAAATACATCAGAGAACCATCTAAATATTTTGACTTGATTACCGACCCGAAATATACGGTAAAACATGTGGAAATCTTTGACAACGAGTGTCCATTCATTTTAGTCAACTATGAAGAAAAGATGGACTTTGTCGAAACGCATGCAACAGCCAATGTTATTGTAGCATCCTACGTAACAGCTTATGCAAGGTTGGAACTGTACAGTGTTCTTGAAAGATTGGGGGATAGAGTTCTGTATTTCGATACAGATAGTTGTATGTACATTCATGATCCTGAATTGTGGAACCCTCCCATCATTAACAGTAGGTTAGGAAAATGGACCGATGAAGAACCTGATTGTAGAATAACTCATTTCAGAGGATTAGGCCCCAAGAATTACGCTTACAAAATGAGAACAAAAGATGGAAAAGAAAAAAGCAAATGTAAAGTCAAGGGAATTACTTTGGATTACAATACAAATCAGATGGTAAATTTCGACACCTATTCAAAATGTGCTTTGGATCGCACAATAGAAATCAAAGTTCAGTATGACTGCAGAATCAAAAGGCATAAAGACAGAACAGTGACCAGTGAACCACAGAAAAAACCTTTCGCTCTGTATACACCAAAAGAGTGATTGTAAACGATACTGATACTGTTCCCTATGGTCATAAAAGTTTGAGGGTATAAATATCTGTAAGAAACAACGTCGTGTTACACTGTTTTGAAGTGAACGATCAAAGTAAGACGCTTTTTTAAAAAACAGTGAAAACTATCGCGGTTCTATCAAAAAGTGAAAAAATCATGTCAAGCGAAATGCTACCTTTACCGATAGAACTACGTGAAAAAGTTTATAGAGATTTTATCCAGCAGCACACGCTCGATAAACAAGTACAGTTGGATATTAAATTTGCCTGTGTGAAACTTTGGATAAACAAATTGCATAAGGGAGTTGCAAAAGGAGAAAGATCGTGCAAGTTGTATGGTATACACAGCTTTATTGTAATGATAGGGGATGATACAGATTTCGATTTTCCTCTCAAAGCTTATTTAGCATTTTGTTTGTTGAAAGACAACTATATTGCTAAACAGATGGATTCCACAAGTCGGTGGCAATTCATTATCGTAGGAAGAACAGAAGAAAGTTTTCTGAACGTCCTGAAAATGAAATCGGTTCTGTTTAACTTTTACTTACGCTACAAAAGAGGATCCATTCAAGACAGTGAGGAGACAGTGGATACCATGGAAGGGTATATTCTTTTTGATAGAGATGTCACAGAAGAAATCGTATATTCAACTCTTTCGACAAAAGATATTTCAAAACATGTTTTTCCATTTAGTGGAGTACGTGAATATAGTGAAATGGATAGCAAATTTCCATTGTTTTTGGGTAATGATCAGTTGCACAAAGTTATTGTGGAACATGAAGACAAGTGGAAAAATCGAGGTATCTGTGAATTTGCATTGTAACGATACTGCACTCTATGACCTATAAGATTTGAGGGTATAAATAACTGTAAGGGACAACACCATGTTACACTGGCTTGAAGTGAACAATCAAAGTAAGACGGTTCTATCGAAAAGTGGAAATCATGTCAAGCGAAATGCTGCCTTTGCCAATAGAACTACGTGAAAAAGTTTATAGAGATTTCATCCATCTGCACACACTCGATGAAGGAACACAATTCAACCTTAAATTCAGATGTGTGAAATTTTGGATAGATAAATTGCACAAGGGAGTTGCAAAAGGAGAGACATCCTGCAAAATGTATAGCATGCACGACTTTATTGCAATGTTGGTGACTGAGTCAGACTTCGATACCACCATCAAAGGCTATTTGACAGCTTGTTTGTGGAAAAGTGAATATTTCGCTAAGAAGTTGCAAGCCACAAGCCGATGGCGATTCATTATCATAGGAAGACCAGAAGAAAGTTATCTGATCATGCTGAAAATGAAATCACTCCTGTTTAACTTTTACTTACGGTATACAAAATCAAGAGATAATGCAGAAGGAGTGGATATCATGGAAGGTTATCTCCTATTTGATAGAGATGTCACAGAAAAAATCGTACTTTCAACTCTTTCGGCAAAAGCAGTATTCAAAAACGTCTTTGAAATTAGAGGAACGTGTGAATATAGTGGATTGGACAGTGTATATAGTTTGTTTTTGGGCAATGAACAATTGCACAAAACTGTTGTGGAACATGAAGACAAGTGGAAAAATCGAGGTATCTGTGAATTTGCATTGTAAAAATGTTCTGTCATTGTTGTAAATAAGAACTGTATTGTCAATGCTTTGTATATAAAATGTACCTTTATTGTTTTTTTGTATATAAAGTGTCTTTGTATATATAAAATATAGTGTTAGAACATTTGGTTTGTTTTAAACGTTACTGTTTTTTTCATGATATTGTTAAGAACTTTTGAATGAATAAAGAAATGATTTTAAAAAGGTCGTCTGTTTTGATTTCTTCCCAAAACTTCAATAAAGAAAAGTTCAGACTTAGAAAAATGTAGCTAGATCATCACATTCTATGTGAGATCATATAGTACGTTATGTTCTATCTACATGCTCTCACCCCCGTTCGCGCTCTTAATTCTGTGTCAAAGTAGGTCAATCCCCCTACCAAGCTATAAAATGTTGACAGAAATTTTCCTATCTTTTATTCTTTCTCTATCTTTTTTATCCTAGCGATATGTCTGTGAGACAGGGTTTTGGCACACCGCCTCAATCTTATTATAGTGGGCAATATTTACGCTATAAGAAGTACTTCAATCATGAGCATTTCATTAGAAAGCATTATTTCGATGCAGAACGATACTTGGATGAATCTCAGCCTAGTTTGTTCTCTAGAAGATTTTCCGCTTCAGAAATTTATGAAATGGTGAAATCTACTGTAGAACATAGCGATAGTATTAAATTGCAAGGTTTCAACAAGATAATTTTTTAAATGAAATTTCCTGTTGAAATCGGAAAAGATGCAGATGGTAAAGAGGCGTATGTTTGTAAAGTCGTCGCCTGCTATGATGGATTTGAGTTGCCGGATGTAGTCAAGTATAAAGATCTTTCTGTCATCACGGCATATCCTGTATAATGGATAAAAAACAATGGTTCTTTTTAAGAACCACTCTCTCCTTCTTTTTAGGATTGAGGGCTCTTTTCAGAGCCAACCAATACCCAGGAAGTCTGCTTCTTCGAATTGTCAAAACAAAAACGTATTTCTCAGATCTAAAGATTGGTTGTATCAGACTCAAAAAAAGACTAAGTCCTATCCGAAGAATCGTCGTTTTTCCCCCAAACACCCGCCAAGATCAACCGTTTTTCCCACTCCCGCCATTCCTTTTCTACAAAAAGAATATAACAAGTCTGACGATTGGTCTACGTTAATTCTGAGTCAGAAAAAAGTAGGTCAATCCCTCCACTAAGTTATAAAAATTCAGTGAACTTTTCCTATAACCATTCGACTCTCGTTTCTCTCGAGTAGCACGAATAAGAAATCGTAAAAGTATACCAAGACGAGAAAAATGCTTATATTTTTTCCTTATTGTCCACAGTGTGATAGACCATGTGCAATAGAGTGCGGAAAATGCTTTCATATCCTACAACATCTTGGAGAAAAGCACAATTGTCCAGAACCAGATGAGGGATTCTATGACTATGATGAAGACTATGGTGTAGTGATTTGGTGTTATCATTGCTGTCAAGCTTTCATCGTGGTCCAGTTTGAAGAAGAAGAAGAACATCTCGATCGCAACCAGTGAAGGATGAATCTTCATAAAAACAGCCCTTTTCAGGGCTAACATGCAACAAGAAAGTTTTTCTACTTTTCTTCAAATTGTCACTTCAACTCAATTCTGAATTAAGAAATATAACGAAACTAACGATTGGATAACATTAATTCCAAGTCAAAGTAGGTCAATCCCCCTACCATCCTATAAAAGACGGGACTGTTTTTCTTTTTAATCAGTTTTCCCTCTCAGAGCTCAAAAATGAAGACCCTCGACAAACGGTTCAAATTGTCTGAAGCAGAGCGACGATTTAGAAAGGGATGCAAACAGATCGATTTGCTTAAAAGCCGTCTGAGTGGGATAGAAAAACGATATGATAAATGTAAAAGCAGAGCTGTGCAGTATAATCTGAAAATTCAACTTTGTTCAATCAAAGGAGTACTCATTATGTATAATGAGTATGTCCAAACCAAAGTTGAAGAAATCAATGAACTTCGGCGTGAGCTATTCCCCGAAGATTCAGATGAGGAGGTTTAGAGTCCTCGATCTTTTCTCTAGTTTTGAAATTAAGTTAACCGATAGTTAAATTAATTTCATTACAGAGAATGGTGAAAAACAGCCCTTTTCAGGGCTAACATACACCAAGAAAGTTCTATCTTTCTCTTCAAATTGTTAGACCAACTCAATTCTGATTTCAAGAAAAAAGACTAAGTTCATCAGAAAGCCTTGATCCCTACCGGAACGTATAGACTTGTTTTTTCATCTATCTTTTACTTATTCAAAAGAGAATATAACAAAACTAACGATTGGCTAACGTTAATTCAGAGTCGAGGTAGGTCAATTCATCTGTAAAACGTATAAAGAAAGCCGGTCAAGTTCTCATTTAATCATTTTTACCTCTCAATACTCGAGAATAAAAAATGTTTTGCATGTTCATGTTTGGATCAGTGGCATATTATTCGATACTGAACTGGTTAGAAGATTGGTTTCGTCGACGGCAGATACGTCATAACCTAGCACTACTTATTATGTTACTTGATGAGTTAGAGGCTGCGAGAGATAGACGAAGAGGTTAAAAAATACAAATCTTCGAAAAACAGTCCTTTTCAGGACTACCAAACGTTAAGAAAAGTTCTATCTTTTCAAATTTTGTCAAGCAAAATTCTGCATAACTCTAAGAAAAATCTCATCCCAAATAATATTTTCTAATATAGTATAGTTCATTCTTTTGCAAGTAAGCAGTATAACTATGTAAAAAACGAAAGATTATCATTTCTGCTTGACTAGAATTCAGCTGTTTTCGTTCAATCATAGGATATGTTACATTCGCAATAGAGCTCAGATCAATCGGTTAGCCAGTACCCCAGATTTCTATCATTTCTCTCTGTAAGTGTTATAATCATTCGTGGCTGCTTCCGACCGGGTCCGCGCTCTTAATTCTGTATCAAAGTAGGTCAATCCCCCTACCAACCTATAAAACGTTGACGATATTTCTCTACAATCATTCGGCTCTCGATCTTCGAGTAGTACGAGTAAAAACACACTGTTAACGGGAAAGATGAATCTCAACTTAGCCGATTACAACTTAGCCGACTACATCTTAGACAACTCCTTGCCACAGAGTGGAAACAGTGGAGATATTCTAGCGTCAGCCATGAATTCGACATTCATTGAGCCAATGGCAGCACCAGTTAACAAATTCGAGGAAGAGATGCGACAGATGATCTCAAAACAAGATGCTACAATAACTCAGATTTTAGAGGAGTTGAAAACATTGAACAGAAACATCGAGACAATATGTCAGCAAAGACAGTCAACTACACCTGTTATTGTGAAGATTCCGGTGGAGTTCGACTTTGATAAAACCAGCCTTCGAAGACTAACAGACTCCCTTGTATCAGTTGTAAAAAAGAAAGATCAGAAGTCAAAGGAAAATCAGTCGAAGGAAAAGCAACACTCAAAGGAAACACAACCAGAGAAAGATCATCAACCAAAGGAAGAGAAGATAAAAAATAAAAAACGAGAAATAGAGAAAGACGATGATGAACAACTTCACAAAAAACAACGATACGATCCCACCTATGTATCACCGTCAAAAATAGGGTTGGGAAAACATGGGAAAAATATCGACAACTTCAAAGACTTCAAGATCCCAAAGATTCCAAAACTCAAACTCAAAAAGATACCCAAAGAAACAAAGAAAAGTTCTCAATAGAGAAAAAAGACAAAAAAAGACAGTTCAATCTCCAAAAACAGTCCTTTTCAGGACTAACCATTCCCCAAGAAAAAATCTATCTTCAACAATTGTCAATAAGTAAGTCAAGTCGCCTCCAGCCGTATAAAAGACGATGATATTTCCAGTACATTAATCATTCGGTTCCCGAATAGGTGACAGCTAAAGAAATGGTGATGGACTATAGTGTACAATTTCTACTTCTCTCGATGACAAAATGGTATCTGACAACCTTTCTACTGGCCATGATGCATGACTCCACTTTGCCTATGCATAAAATAAACAAAATAAGAAGGTTAATAGCAGACCGAAGAAGAGTCGTGGAGTGCCCTATCTGTCAGACAAACTTTGGATACTGTCATTAGACGAGGAAAAAAAGACAGTCTAATCTCCAAAAACAGTCCTTTTCAGGACTAACCATTCCCCAAGAAAAGCCTATCTTTCTCAAATTGTCAATATCGCTAAGACCAATAGAAGAGTCTTTCATCTTGGGAACCATATCGTGGAAAAAAGACTAAGTCCAATGATAGGCTCTGTCTGAACCAACCTGTTTGTTTACATTAGCTGGAACTACTTTTTTAATACAATTGTGAAAAAGACTAAGTCCAACAAGGGTCTTTGCCTTGATCCAAGCTGAAAAGGGGAAATAACCCATCGAATTTTGGCGGAAAAACGTCTCGACCAATCAAAACGTTTGTTTACGTTTGTTTACATCAGTCGGAACTACTTGTTTACATCAGTCGGAACTACTTTTTAATCCAATTGTGGAAAAAAGACTAAGTCCGACGGTAATAGAGAGAGAGAGAGAAAGATCAACCCTCCAAAAAAGACTAAGTCCAACGAGGGTTTCTACCTGAACCAACTGCCGGAACTACTTTTGTCCGAGGTCTACCCTCCCGAGCCTAGTAACGGACTATTTATTATTGTATTCATATGTCGCGGAAACCGAATCACGCCAAAACTGCAGTGATGCGGCTTTTTTTCTGCTCGGGAGGGTAGACCTCGGACAAAAATGGCACTCAGGGAGGGTAGACCTCGGACAAAATGGCACTCAGGGAGGGTAGACCTCGGACAAAACGGATTTTGTCCGAGGTCTACCCTCCTATACTACTGACGTCAAGAAATCCATATTCGCCCACGCGCTTTAGGAACCGCTTTCAGACTGCGGGTTTCACTGGTCGCAGCTTTCCTGGGCTACAGCCAATCAGTAGACGAACTGTTACAGAGTCGACTGGCAGAGTAAGGAATACGCTCGAGACGTCTTTTCATACGTCCTGTGTTACGTTGGAACCACCGTGCAGCTCGTTTGGCGTGTCATAGACCACATCTTCGATTCAGGAGACAAGACTGGGAAAATATTCTTTTATTTCGTCGAGTCTCATTTCCATTTGGACTGTAGTGATGGCCGACGTAGTGTACTTCAATGTGATTGGTATTCAGACGCATGTGGCGTCTCACGCATTGCGTTTTGGTGTAGGAGGTATTATTGTTTAGGAAGGAATAACTACAACTTACAGAGCCCTACTGTACATTGTCCGTAACAATTTAACGGGATTACGGTATCGCGGTGAAATCATCGGTCCGTTAGTTTTGCCGTTTCTTCAAGCAGAAGGCCAGGGTCCGTATTCACCTACCATTCTTAAGAGCATTCTTAGACTTATTCTCCAACATTTTCTAATTTGAAAGTAATTCAATCAGAAGTTGTGTTACTTTCAAATTTAGAAAACTCTGCAGTATAAGACTAAGAACGTTCTTAAGAATGGTTGGTAAATACGGGTCCAGAACATCTCATGTACGTGAAATCGGGATTTGAGAACGCTCCTTACGTCCTAAAGACTAAAGTTTTGAAACAGGGCCCAGAGCTATAGAAAGTAAAATAGAAAACTCAGTTTCTTATATTACAGTATCTTCGAACTGTAATTTAGTCATATTACTGCGAAAAGTAACTTTATATATTTCTTTCAAGGCTTTCCCCAACTCTAAGCTGGGAATTTGCATTCCCTGGCCCAAGAAGGCTTCTACATGATTACAGCAGTTAGCGTGGATCAAACAATGGTTTTCTGACTAGAAATGTAAGCAACTGAAGTAAAGAGGATAAAGTTAAACGAAGGACATATCTTTCTCACAGAAACAAAGGTTGAATGATAGGCATAGTTTCTGCATCGATTCAAACATGTTTCAGATTTTAATTATGATACCGGTATTAAAAGATGTTTGCTCTTTTAAAGGGGGCTGTTCAGATTTCTATAACTTTATAAGCGAGCCAAATTTAAAAATATATATATATTCCATCACTGAATATAGTAAGGCAATACTTTGCAAAGACATCTATAAATAAACAGAGATGCAAGATGTTTTTCCCTTGGTATTTCCTTAAAGTGATACATAACAGCTTGAAGTATGTTTCGCGCCAAAATTCTGCAAAAGCTTGTGGGAATGCCGTATGATCATTTACAACTGTCGATTATGATTGATCGTATTTAATAGATGAAAAGTGATGTCATATCTGGGTTCATATTCGCGGCCAACCATTCTTTAGAATATTCTTTGCTTTAGCCAATCAGAAGTCGTATTTCTTTCAAATTTAGAAAATTCTTCTGCATAAGGCTATGAATATTCTTAAGAATGGGTGGTGAATGCGGACCCTGTTCTCATAAAAGAAAATAGACGGAATTCCCGATTGCAAAATAAACAACGCTCTGTTTCAAAGTCAAAATTCAAAATTTTACTGTCCAGTTTTTTTGTTTTTTTTTTTTAATGTTTGCAAAGAAATCATTTTTAGACATGTTTGTTAGTGTTTTATGAGAAAATTGATAGAAGGTAAACATATAAACATGAATATTTAAATGGATACAGGAAAGCTGAATGAATTGAGTATCGAAGAGAGTAGATCAAGATCAGACTGCACGAACTCTTCATCTACTTGATCTACGCTTTTCGCAAATATCATTCAAGGTCACGATATTCCGTACATGGGCCAATAAACATCCCAGGATTCTGTTCTATCTGACCTCTGTCCATCCCAAATGAATAGTCATTACGTATTATGTTCAGCCAATCCCATTGAGGTATTCAAATCAGCTGACAAGTCTGTCTGTTATATAGCATAATGAAATCATGATAGAAACTTATTATAAAATCTGATTTCTGTCAGGAATGCGTCTGAGAAAGAAGAGATCAATGCAAAAGAGCTGTAACAGCGGTATCCTTTTCCCCCCCATGTCTTTTCAGCTGATTTGTGTAGCAAATCTACTGACTATGATCACTCCATATACGCATGCGCCCTACGCATTCTACTTTTATATAAGCCAATTTATCTCAACCTCACCATGGTTACTACAATTTAATTATATTACACACATGTATACATTTCAACACTAAAGTTTGTTTGTTTGTTTGTATTGGAGTTAAACGCCATTTTAACAACTTAGGTCATAACACGGCGGTCAGTGCAACTACGCATGTGTTTCCTGGCTTTCTCACACCAGTACGGACACAACTTTCTTTCCAAGTCACTGACTACTTTCCCACATGAATCAGAGGTGAGAGGCGAAAAATCGCCGTAAAGAAAGTTTGCCTAAAACGGGGATGGAACTCGCACCCACCAGGTCACGAGTCAGATACGCTAATCACTGAGCTGTCCGGGCGGGCTTCAACATCTAAAACCAATGAGTCAGACCGAATTGTGTGCTTGTTATCCAAATTCACCAACCATTCTTTCTTTCATTCTGAGTCTAATTCTAGATTTCCAGAACCATTCCATTAAGCCAATCAGAAATTATGTTACTATCAAATTTAGAAAATTTACGAGAATAAGACTAAAACTGTTCTTAAGAATGGTTGGTGAATACGGACCCGGTCATCTACCCATACTTTGGCATGCGCATTCTTACGAATATGAAAGTTTGCAACAAATGCACAGCTCAAATACAAACTGCAACGGCTGGGATTCGAACCCGTGCGGGCAAAGATCCTCGTTTATCGAGGTTTGAAAGACCAATACACTAACCCCTGAGCTAAAGAGAATTATCCCTAAAGTAGTCGTCAGGTATTGATTTTATACGGGAAAGCTATGCCGTAAGGAAGGAGTGATCTCCCGTAACAGCATGAGCAATAAAATCACAGCTAGCCTGTATGGTTGACCAACTCTCCTTGCAAATGCTTGTTCCATTTTGATATTATGCACACATTGTATACATGTGGTTAAAAGCTTATTTTTCATTCCTCCGTAGCATTGCCATATACTGTTCAACAAATCTGATCCGCAGGACTTTCAGTTTTTTTTTTTTTTTCCAAATTTGTACAGAATCATAAAGACCGTAGAAAATTTACGACTTTCTAAATATCTTTTAGTCTTTACCACGGTGAAAATTTTCTACACTGATCGAACCATTAAATACCCTTATTATGCCAACTGGCATATCTCTTTCTCTGACAAACTGTACACAGCAAATAGCGCAAAAGATTATCGTGTAAGATATCGGGTTAGACTGAAATAAGGAGTACAGTTCAGTGCAGTACTTTAAACGACATTTTCTACAATGATTATACTAATGAAAATTAATAATAAATATCCTCTATTTGGCCAACTAGCCGCCCAGTTGTCACTGATCCAGCTGGCATGTCTAAAAAATGAAAACAATACTTGGCAGTTAGCGCAAACACTATCGCGAAAATATAGCGGTCAGATTAAGTTAGGGATTACAGTAGTTTTAACGGCATTTTCTACAATCCTCGAACCATTTTTATCTATTATTAGGTCAACTGGCAAATTGCTGACGTCTAAATGTCTGAAAAAACACTCAAGCTAGACTTCGAAATTAGCCCAAACAATATCGCGATAATACCGAGTTTAGAATAAACAAGGGAATACAGTAGTTTGCCTGCTTGCCCGATCCCCGCCCTTTCTATTGGATGGTTACAAACGGGATACAAATACGGATACCTGTTTGTATTGATTTAAACTAATTTTAGCCTGGCTACGCGCCAGAAAACAGTCTCATTATCGTAACCACAAATTTTACCAACATCTTTTCAAACAATTCTAAACATTCTGTTGTGCTAACAAGGCTTAAAGGGTACTTGGTCAGAAAAAAGAAAAATGTACACCTAAAATCTACTACCAGAACATGCCATGATATTGTATCCAGTTTGAATTCCTAGAGCGAAAATTTCATTGCATTCAAAAACAACAGTAATGACTTTACTCAAACGGTCTGAAATCATGAAATCATTATTTACCTTGAAGTGGGAGGCGGCTATGTTACTACAATTGTAGGAACAGGACGATCTGTCACAACATAATGACATGTAGATCTATAGTCTGTTTGAGTCATGCTATGTGAAAAGGGGCTTAAAGCATCTTAAAAAATAAAAAAAATAAAAAAAAAAAGTTTCAATCCATGTCAGCCTGCGCAATCCGCGCAGGCTGACATTGATCGAAACTTTTTGATATATGTCAATTTTCTGCTTGTCCGAGGACCATTCTACATGCGGATCCAGTCGACTGTTGAACAAAAAGGATTTTATGGATCCATCATTATGCATCACGGAGATGCATCAAACACCTTTTTGCCACAGCATGGCTCTATTTGAAACAGGGACCATGATTATGGCCCACTCTAAATCCAGCACTATTTCCAAATTCCAGGCACGCCATTTAATTAACCGAGACTTACTATCTTAGCCATTTAAATGGCTTGTTTCAGAATGGAACAAGAGGGCCATAATGGCCCCGAACCGCTCCACTGGCTAATACGTACAAACCATACATACCAAATATTACAATTCTAGGCCGAAAGGTTTCGAACACGATGGCCTGATAAAGTTTTCTTTCTAAAAGCCGATGTGAAAATTGTGACCCCAGGGCGAGTCCATTTTTTGACCTATAATTACAATTTCAAGCAATAATTATGAGCTATTACTTGAATCCTGGTAAAGGGCAACAAGAAACAGCCACATACATGTACCAAGTAATGAAGGTCTAAACCTTATGGTTACAAGCAAGAAGAATTTCAAAGTTTCCTAAATATAAAATTAGAGGTGGGGCTTATTTAGATTCAACAGCAAAATTTTGAACAAATTTCAAAAGAGATCCTCTAGATGAAGCTATAATGTCGAATTTGGTAGCCCTATGCTAGGGAAAGGAAGATTTTTAAAGTTTTCACTATAAAAACCCCTGTAAAACTTGGGACAGGGCCAATTTTGATTGATTGATCGAATGGTGTTTTACGCCACTCTCAACATTATTTCAGTCATATAACGGCGACAGCTCACATATTCATGTATTTCCTGGGTTTTACAAGATTGGCCAGGGCTCTGAAGTGTTTTACCCAAGGACACACCCACGAAAAACCCTGCGGATCAGGTAGGGCTCGAACTCCGGACCTCCAGGTTACGAGTCCCATACTTTACCACTGAAGTAGTATAGGAGGGTAGACCTCGGACAAAATCCGTTTTGTCCGAGGTCTACCCTCCCTGAGTGCCATTTTGTCCGAGGTCTACCCTCCCTGAGTGCCATTTTGTCCGAGGTCTACCCTCCCGGGGAAGCAAAAGACCGGTCAAAATATCAAACCGGAAGTAGATGTCCACTTTTTCTACCCCCCCATGCCACGGTCAGAACCCCCTTTTTAACTATCTCTGTGAAAAGGGGTCTTAATGCAGCTGCGCACGCGCGCACACAGGTCGTAACGATATGATTCAGACATACCGCGGTCAGGTGTTTATGAGTCATGATCTGGTAGAAATGGGGTCGTAATGACACGGCTCAGGCAAAGACCATCGTTGGACTTAGTCTTTTTTCTCCGTCTTCGTCCATCTCTGTAGGACTGAGCCATTTCTCTGTCACCGTTTTGGACTTAGTCTTTTTTTCTCCGTCTTTATTCTGTGAGATTGTGCCACCGTCTGTAGGACTTAGCCATTTCTCTGCTTTCGTTCAACTTACCCATTCTCTCTATTAGGATAAAGTTGGACTTAGTCTTTTTCTCCGTCTTTGTTCGTCTTAGACTATCTTTATTAGTGTATTTCCCTTTTTCCTGGGAAGGAATCAAAACATGTGACTTTTTAATCATTTTTTATTCAAGTTCTTAAAACATCATCGTTAAAAGCAAAACATTCTAACACTATAACATTTTTTACAAAGACAATGTTTACAAAACAATATTGAAGATACATTATATATATACAAAACATTATTAACAATACAGTTTTTATCTACAACAATGATAAAACAATTCTTACAATAAAATACATGATTCATTCAAAGTTTTTACAATGCGAATTCACAGATACCTCGATTTTTCCACTTGTCTTCATGTTCCACAATAACTTTGTGTAATTGTTCATTGCCCAAAGACATTGGATATACGCTATCCATTTCACTGTAATGACGTGTTCCACTAGATGGAAAAACATATTTTGAAATATCTTTTGTTGAAAGAGATGAATATACGGTTTCTTTTGCGACATCTCTATCAAATAGAATATAGCCTTCCAGAGTATCCACTGTCTCCTCACTGTCTTGAATGGATCCTCTTTTGTAGCGTAAGTAAAAGTCAAACAGAACTGATTTCATTTTCAGGACGTTCAGAAAACTTTCTTCTGTTCTTCCTATGATAATGAATACCCATCGAGTTGTGGCTTGCATTTGTTTAGTGAAATTTTGCATCTGATTAGCAATAATGAGATCTTTCCACCACCAACCTGCTAAATAAGCTTCGAGGATGGGATCTGAACCTGTATCGTCCACCAACATCATAATAAAACTGTGTATGGCATACAGTTTGCAGGATGTTTCTCCTTTTGCAGCTCCCTTATTCAATCTATCTACCCAAAGTTTCAAACAGTTGAATTTAATATCAGACTGTACTTGTTCATCGAGCGTGTGCTGATGGATGAATTCTCTATAAACTTTTTCACGTAGCTCTATTGGTAATGGTAGCATTTCACTTGACATAATTTTTCACTACAAGATTTCTGTCTACAGTTTTTTCAATCGATAGAAATTTTTTCTTTGCACTACTCGAGAGAACGAGAGTTGAATGGTTGTAGAGAAATATCGCCAGTGTTTTATAGGTTGGTAGGGGGATTGACCTACTTTTGTCTTGGAATTAAGAGTACGAACGAGGACTGAGTATGTAGATAGAACATAACGTACTGTAAAAATTCATTCACATAGAATGTTATAATCTATCTACAATTTCCAAGACTGATCTTTTTTTTTGGAAGAAATGTTTGAATAAAAATGCTTCCATCGTTATTTATGTTGTCATTTTATTATTAATCCTTAAAGAGAAAAGTAAAGAAATCATGGAGGTGGATGTACAAGCTATTTTATTTCAACATCCTTGTAATATTTTCATCACAGGTCCGAGTGGTTGTGGAAAGACAGTCTTTGTTCATAAATTAATTGACTATCGAGAAGATTTGTTCAATATCGTTCCTGAAAGAGTTGTCTGGTGTTACAAAGAATGGCAGTATGCTTACAATCTTATGCAGGAGAAATTCAATTCGCAGTTTGAATTAATAAAATTCGTGGAAGGAATTCCTGACGATGAAAACGAACTTGTCAGCGATGTATCTATACCGCATTTAATCGTCTTTGATGATATGCTGGGTGAAAAAGATGAGGAAAAAATTAAACTTTGGTTTACAAGAAAAGGACATCACCGTAATGCAACCGTGATTTATATCACACAAAATATGTTTCAACAATCGAAATCGAGTCGAACCATCAGTCTTAATTCAAGATACATGATTTTATTTCGAAATGAGCGAGATAAAAATCAGATTAAAACACTAGCTCACCAAATGCAAGCTCCACATTTACTGTCTGCTTATGATGACGCTACATCGATGGATCATGGATATCTTGTCATCGATTTCCATTCACGAACAAATAAAGAATTAAGACTGCGAACAGATATATTTCATCGTTATGAAGAAGACGAAAGAGGTCCAACCGTTTATTCCCCTGCTTAATCGTTATAATGTTTTTTTAAAATAAAAATGACTTCATTTTATTTTATATTGTCATTCTATCAATAGGCGACAGTGAGTAAACATGGCTTTACCAACCACACCAACTTCAATTTTAGCTGCTTTGCGAAATTTAAGTCAACAAACCAATAGATATGAAAGAGAATCTGTGTTGAAAGCAGGATTAAAAGAAATTTTAAAATGGTTTACGTTGGCAGCACAAAACATCATTGAAGATAAAATCAAATTACCAAAACAAACCACCACGTATATGACAAAACATAGAGCAGATATCGAGCAGTTAGCAGATCCGAATATTGATGAGGAAATTAAACGTAGAATTATTTTAAAACCTGGAGGTGGTGGATTTCTAGGTGGTGTTATTATCAGAAGTTTACTGAGATGGGATGGAACTAAAACCGTTAGGAAATTTGGGGGTGAAAGGCAACCTCGAAAACGTGCTCCGCGAAAGAGGAAATCTCCAAAGAAGAAAAAATCTCCAAGGAAGAAAAAGTCTCCAAAGAAGAAAAAATCTCCAAAGAAGAGAAAGCCCCCGAAAACGCATGCAAGAACTATCACCTCACCACCTATAATTGATGCAAGAACTACCACCGCATCACCTATGATTGATGAAAGAACCACCACCTCACCACCTATAATTGATGCAAGAACTACCACCCCACCGCCTATGATTGATGAAAGATTTGTTACTATGCGAAGGCCTGTAGGAAGCAGCATTTCAGAACATCAACGCTATCCGAAATCCAGAAAGGAACTATTAAGTGAAAGAATGCAAAAATTCAGAACAAAGTATTCACAATTTATAGAACCAGGGAAAAAATTGAAGTTTCAATCCATTCCATCCGCCTCATGGTCTCCAAATACATTAGCTAAATATAAAAAAGGTAGAAAGGCAGAAGATCGACTGTTTGGGGATATAATCCAATATAACCTTGACACAGGAAAATATCGTGTTGACTATGACAAGCGTCTGATTCATCTTGGTGGTGGAAGAACCATTCCTCTGCCCGACAGAGGGTCAGATGTAGAAGAAAGCGAGGATGAAGAACTCACTGATTCCGATTCGTAGTTTTCTTTTGTAAAAAAGACAGTATGATAAAACATCAGGTATAAATGATAGTGACATGGAACTTTTATTTTCATTTGATGTGAAATAGTGATAAAGTCAACATGAAGAAAAGACCTCTGATAAAAAAACACGGCTCAATGGTTATGGCCATGATACAGGCTACACCAAAAATACGTAAAAAGCTTGTCAAAGATTCACCCTCAGAAGCGATAAGGTGTATATCGGAATGCTGTCATAATGTTTTAAAAGGCAATGTACATTTATCACCAGATCATCAGAAGAAGTTGTATTCAAGCCGACAACATCTCAGACGTTTAGCTTCAAAATCAGTCTCTGTAAAAGATAAAAAACAAATTTTAAATCAAAAAGGTGGATTTCTTTCATTGCTTGCACCTGCATTATTACCCTTGTTAGGAAAAGCCGTTATCGGAGGAATAGGAGGAGCTCTAAAAGCCTTGTAGATAAAAAATCTTGTAGATGAAAACATTTTCAATGAAAAAAATCTTATAGATAAAAATCTTGTAGATAAAAAATCTTATAAATAAAAAATCATGTCTGTTAGAAAAATGGTTATCGTACCTTACCAGGTCTTAGAAAACATGAAACGATGGAAAGCCGAACAAGCTCAAAAACCTCGTTTACCACCTAATCCACAAGTTGCAGATGCATCACATCTTCGGCAAGATATGAGTCAAATTTTACAAAGTACCGACCTGTCAGAAACAGAAAAGGCTCAAAGATATGGCGAAACTTTGATTAAGTTACAAAATTCGCTTCAGAAAACAAAACCAACTTCGATCAATTTTCCTCCAAAAACCGATGATGGTGCACAGGAATCAGCATCTGTTGGCCTGCAATCTGTTGCCTTGTATGATCGAATTTTGCAAAGTGTACCAAAAACCATGAAAAGAAAAGCTGAGTTACTTTTGAGTATGATAAAAGACAACGATAATTTAACTTGGGACGGACATGGGGTGGTGTCATATAAAGGTACACGCATCCATGGCTCCAATATTATTGATCTTGTCAATGATGCGATACGTCAAAGAAAAGGCATTGAGCCCAGAGGATGGAAAACATTTTCAAAGGCATTACATGAAAGTAATATACCTCAAGAAGTTATTGGTAATTTGAACAGATGGAAATGGATACAAAAAGTCCATGATAAATCACCGAGTAAATCATTGAGCGAAGATGAAGATTCCCATGCAGAATCCTATGGAGATTCCGATTACTTATTTCACACACCAAAAAGCGTACGAAAAAGTACTAAGTTAACTCCTATAAAAAGAAGTATGAAAAGAATAAAAGAAAAATCTCCATACATGAAACCTGAAGAAAGAGAACGATTGAAGCAATTCTATGTTAAAGAACTGCTAACTCCCCCAAAGTCTATAAAAAAGACTCCGAGCCGTAAAACACTTCAGTCATGGGAGGCATGGTAAAGTCAAAACTTGATTACGTGTTAAGAAAGTTGTTTTATGATCCTAAAAGTACTGTAGCATTTAGTGGAGTAAAGCAATTGTATCACGCTGCGAAATCTGTTTTGAAAGGAATAAGATACAAAGATGTTCAAGAATGGTTACAGGGTGAATCCACCTACACCTTACACAAACCGATTCGTCGTCGTTTCAAAAGACGAAAAACTATTGTAGGTGGTATAGATTATCAATGGCAAGCTGATTTGGCTAACATGCAGCATTTAGCAAAACAAAATAATAACAAGAAATATTTACTTTGTGTCATTGATGTGTTTTCGAGATTTTCATGGGTTATCCCTATTCCAGACAAAACGGGTAAAACTTTAATCAAAGCATTTCAATCTATCGTTCAGAAATCAAAACGAAAACCTTTAGCGCTTCAAACAGACAAAGGTTCGGAATTTAAAAACAAATCGTTTCAAGACTACTTGAAAAAGAATCAGATTCATTTTTTCACCACTGAAAACCCAGAGACAAAAGCAAGTATTGTTGAAAGATTTCAACGAACTTTGAAAACGAGAATGTGGAAATACTTTACGTATAAGAAAACAAGGCGTTACATTGACGTATTGAATTCTTTAGTTAAGAATTACAACCATACTTTTCACAGAAGTATAAAAACATCTCCTGTAATGGTAACAAAATCCAATGAGGCAGAGATTTCAAGAAATCTGTATTCTCAATTACCGACAAATGTAATGATGAAAAAGCCGAAATTCAAAATTGGAGATCATGTTCGAATCAATAAAACAAAACGTACATTTGATAAGGGCTATTTACCGAATTGGACGCAAGAAATATTTGAAATCAGCCATGTCAACAAAACATTTTCACCTATTACCTATAAAGTAAAAGATCTACTGGGAGAACAGGTTTTAGGAACTTATTATGAATATGAACTTCAATTAATAAAAGATGATGATATTTATGAGATTGACTCAGTTCTTGATAGACGTACAAGACGTAAGGGTAAAAAATTAATCAAAGAAATAAAAGTCAATTGGAAAGGCTATCCAAAAAAATTTCAAAGTTGGATACCAGAATCCTATTTGGTGTAACCCTATTTGGTATAATCCTATTTGGTGTAATCCTATTTTAGTGTTTTGAAAACATCTTTTCTTATAAAAAATCTTATAACTTAAGAAAAAAGTTATAAAAAGTCAGTACATTCATAATGAATCCACAGTCAAACATCGAGTGTGGAACAGAAAAGTCTGGAATAGAAGAAAAGTTCGGAATAGAAAACTTCGATAGCAGTAGTAGCAGTAGTATCAGTAAGAACTACAATTGCTGTGGAAATCGTGTCCCAAAGAATCAGTTTACCTATATTTCACAGATTTTAGTCATTTATGCAATTATTGCAACCTCAATAGTACATTTAAGTATTCAAAGTCAAGATCGTGAATTGTGGCTGATCCTGTTAAGCAGCTCACTTGGATATATTCTTCCATCACCAGGGTTAAAATTCAGCAGATCAGAACAAAAGCAGTCAGGGTGGCCTGATAGTAAAAAATGAATTCGTTTTATCTCACTCTACCCAGTGATAGTTCCATGGACCTTTATCCGAACAACACCCAATGTTGTTTTAAGGTTCATTTACCAAAGACAGTTCATATTGACAAGGAAACTTGGGAAGTCGCATTAGTTCAACTTATCACCCCCTCTCAGTTCTTAAACATAAGTGAAGAAGAAGCACAGTTCGATCTTATAACAACTGATAAGGACTTAGTCAAATTAATATCACAGATAGACAAAAGAGGAGATAATATGAAAATAAATATATTAAGACAAAATAGTGGAGGTGATATAATAAAATGGGGAATTCGATTTAACATTCCATCCGGGAATTACACTTCACCTGCTCATCTTATAGACACGATCAATGATGTGGTTCAAACCGCTATAGGTCCTGCTCTTCGTAAGAATTCGTCGGGTCTGCACATCACTTATTCACCTTCAACCAAACGTCCGAAAATTACATTTGATAATATTATAAAATCAGGACTCAAATTACATCCATCCCTGTTTTTAAAACTAGGTGGATCACCAGAATTCAAACATGATACAATTTTTCAGGGTAAAAATATTTTCAAATACTTTAAATACAATCCAAACATTGATGCTGGCTATAATCATCTGTATATTTATTCAGATATTGCTGAACACACTATAGTGGGTGATACACTTGCTCCCATACTTCGTGTTCTGCCTTTCAAAACATCCGATTTGGTTGAAAATGGTTGTGGTTCTCAACATACCAATCATGAAATTACAATACCGCATTATATTCCCGTTTCGAAATCCGATTTCGATCATATTCACATTCAAATAACAGGGGATTTAGGTATACCGGTTCATTTCATTACTGGTAAGACAATAGTGAAGTTACATTTCAGACAACGTTCAACTGACAATCATTGAAAATCATTGAAAATCATTTTTAAAAAATGCTACCAGTTTATCGTGGTGTAAAACATCAGTATGGTTATGGGTTAGGTTCGCTATTTAAATCGGCAATTAAAGTAGTGACTCCATTGCTTAAACCGTTGATTAAATCTGGTTTTAATGCCGTGAAAAAAGAAGGACTCAAACAAGGAATAGGCGTAGTAGAAGATATCCTTTTACGTGGTGAAAACCCCAAAAAAGTTGTAATTTCACGGGGAAAACAAGCCATTCATGATCTAGCAGAAAAGCTAATACCAGGGATAAATAAAAGAAAATCACGAAAACCACGTCATTCCCCCTACCGCCTTCACAGTGGTAAGATCATAAGACAAAGAGACAGACGACCTCTTGATATATTTGATTAATATAATTGATTCATATATTGAATTCATCTACTTAAATTATATAAAATGATGCAAAGTGGGTCCTGTGAATGCAGTAAGTCAGAACTCGATGTTCTTTCTGTACCACCTACAATGACAACGATGCAAGAAAGTCAATGGATTGAACATTTCCCAATATCGTCTTTGGCAAACAATGCACCAATAGAATTCATCATACCACCTCAAACCGAACATTGGACAGATTTGTCACAATCGTATTTGTATGTCAAATACAAAGTCGTTCAAGCTGACGGTGGCAATTTACTTGCCAATGCAAATGTGGCCCCTGTAAACAACTTCCTACACAGTTTGTTTAGCAGTGTCGATTTGTATCTAAATAATAAACTAATCACCAGCAATTCAGACACCTATCCATACAGAGCATATATTGAAAATCTTATGTCATATAATTCTGACAGCAAGACTACGCATTTGAAAGCTGGTGATCTTTGGACTGAAGACACCACTGGTCATTTCAATTCACTCAACCATGATGGAGATAATGCAGGGTTAAAAGAAAGAATGGGTGAAATTGCACAAAGTAGAACTGCCGAACTTTTTGGACGCTTGCATCTTGATCTATTTCAACAAGAAAAATATTTACCTAATGGTATTGAAATCAGACTTAGATTAAACAGATCTTCGGTAAACTTTTGTCTCACAGGAGGTGGTGGTGCACCAGCTTCAAAAATTGTACTGGAAACAGTCAGTCTTCATGTGCGAAATGTCGAATTGTTGCCTGTTGTTGCAAATGATCTAAATCATGTTATTGCTCAGCAAAACATGAAAATCCCTATTCGTAGGGTTGAAGTAAAAACTTTTACCATTTCTACAGGCCTTCAGTCTAAAGTTGAAGATCATTTGTTTCAAGGACAACTTCCAAAACGCATTTTCATTGCAATGGTAGCAAATACTGATTATAATGGGGATTATGGTAGAAATCCATTTTTCTTTCATCATTTTAATCTATCAAAAATTGATGTATCATGTAATGGTCACAGTATTCATAACAGACCCTTTGAACCTAACTTTGAAGCAGGATTGTATTTGAAATCCTTTCTATCATTGTATCAGGCTAACTCATCTTTAGCACTCAATAAATCATTTAATATTGGTAAAGAAGACTATGCTGGTGGATACTGTTTGTGGGGATACGATTTGACAGCGGATCAAGGCAGTGAAGAAGGACAACTTCATCCTATAAAAACTGGAAATCTTCGAATTGAACTTCAGTTTGCTCAAGCTCTGGCAGCAGCTATCAACGTTATTGTCTTTGCTGAATTTGACAATCAGATTGAAATCAACAGTTTGAGAGAAGTTATCACAGATTATTAATCCTGGAAAAACCAACAGAAACTCTCTGATCAAAAGATAGCTTTCACAAAAACAGTCCTTTTCAGGACTAAGGAATATAATATCGAAAACGATAGTTCTTTTCAGGACTATTGAAAAACAGTCCTTTTCAGGACTATCTACAGGACTAAAGAACTGAAAAAACAATGTTGGGACTCAGATTTGCTATAACACTTAGAGAAGAAGCAGAAAAAGTGAAATATTCCGTATCGAAGTGCATCTCTACCCGGAAAAATGACATTCACAACAGCTTCGAAAAACATATGACTGAAAAATTAAAAAAATCTTATTGTCAGTGAAGTTACCAATCAGTGTTACGGATGTCAAGTGGATCATCCCAGTCAAACACAGCATGAACTGTGTTTATTCAAGGATAGACAAGAACATACAGATATGTTCATAGAAAAAGCCATGATGGAATTAAATCCATACGAAATCATGGAAAAATGGTATCCTGAACTCATAGAAATGAAACTCGATGAAAGTGACTATGTGGAAGCCTACAGATTATGGCGAAATATAAAACAAAACATTTTATCTGAATTCACGGAGTCGTGGTTACAATACTGGTGTGACAAAGTAAAACAATCCTGGGAAGAAAGTGATTAGAAAAAATGTATACTTCTGAAATTCAATACATATTGGATCACGGGACATGGATAAAAAATCTACAGGCAAAAGTCTGTGCAAAAGATCAGTTACCTCGACAAAAACCCGATCATGTGAAAGCCTACATTGTGAACACAGAGAAATCAACCGGTCCAGGAGAACACTGGGTAGCCGTGATATTCAACCATAATGGCAATGTACTATACTTTGATCCCTACGGACTACCACCACTTGAGCCAGAAATCATTAACTTTTTAGACAATCATTCTTATTCGTGGAGATACAATCGACAAACTCTTCAGAGTCCACAGGGGAAAGTTTGCGGATTTTACTGTATCTTCGTATTGGATGCTGCTGCCAGAGGATACAACATACAGAAATATCTTCAACAGAAATTCCTCTCAACGGAACATCGACGAAACGATCGAGATGTAGTGTTATGGTTCAATCAGCAGTATGGAATTCTATTCAATAAAGCTCAGAGACTTTTTCCCCACAAATAGTATATAAATGTATAATAGTTCTTTTATCTATGTGTTTGTTGTAAATATGTTCATTGCTCAGTTCATTGTTCAGTTCTGTTCGAATAAAAGTTATACTGTTTAAATGGTGTTTTTTCATTCTTTTTCCACAAAGATAATTCCTCCACAAAATATCAGTCTTGGAAAAAATGTAGATAGAGCATATAGTACATTATATTCTATCTACATGGTCTCGCCCACGTTCGTACTCTTAATTCCAAGACGAAAAGTAGGTCAATCCCTCCACCAAGCTATAAAACCACCAAATTTCTCTATATACCATTTCATTTCCACGATGGGTTTGTTCAGATTCTGCTGTGGACTATTTGGTAAAAGTCAAACGAACGAGGAGAAGAGAAAACGTCAAAAGACAAAGACATCGGCTGAGTTCTCTGCAAGACAAGGGGATAACCCCTATACCCAGAACCCACCACCTAATTTCTACCCCGATCTTTGGGTTATACCAATTGATGATCCAATCTTTGGGGAGTCTGTGATATCAACCAACCAATGAGTTGATGATGAGAAGGTTTAGAATCCTCTATCTTTCTCTGATTTTTGGAATTAACTTGCTCGGATGATTAATTTAATTCCAATCCAGAGAATGGTAAAAAACAGCTCTTTTCAGAGCTAACATTCATTCCAGAAAGTCCTATCTTCGAGACTTGTCAATTTTACGACTGAGTACCATTCCAAGAGTTAGATTCCAAACGATATACTTCAATTCAAATTAACTCAAAAAAGGTTAAGCCCAACACGATGTTTGTATGGTAAGGTTTATGCTATAACCAAGCTGAGGAGGGGAAATAACCCATATCGTGGAAAAAAGACTAAGTCCAACGTTGATAGAGAAAGGTTAAGACGAACAAAGACGGAGAAAAAAGACTAAGTCCAACGATGACAGAGAAAAAGCCTAAATCCAACACGGTGATAGAGAAAGATTGAGGCGAATAAAGACGGAAAAAAAGACTAAGTCCAACAATACTCTCTGCCTGACCCAGCGTAAGTAGAGAATATAGTCCATATCGTGGAAAAAAGACTAAGTTCAACACTGCTAGAGAAAGCCTGAGGCGAACGAAGACGGAGAAAAAAAGACTAAGTCCAACGAGGGTCTCTGCCTGAACCACCATGAGAAGGGAGTATAACCCATATCGTGGAAAAAAGCCTAAGTCCAACTGTGATAGAGAAAGATTGAGGCGAACAAAGACGGGAAAAAAGACTAAGTCCAACGATGACAGAGAAAAGCCTAAGTCAAACGATAGTGTCTGCCTGAACCATGTCATTACGACCCGTGCGCACGTGTGTGTAGATGCATTAAGTCCCCTTCTCACAGACCATGGTTAAAAAAGGATCCCTGCCGCGTCAAAGATGGTGAACATCTATCTCCGATGAAGAAAAAAGACTAAGTCCAACGATAGTCTCTGCCGAACCATATCATTACGATCCGTGCGCGCAGATGCATTAAGACCCCCTTTTCACAGACCATGGATAAAAAGGACCCCAGCCGCGTCAAAGATGGTGGACATCTACTTCCGGTTTGACATTTCGACCGGTCTTTTTCTTGAGAGCCATGTCGTGGAAAAAAAGACTAAGTCCAACACGGTGATAGAGAAAGATTGAGGCGAATAAAGACGGAGAAAAAAGACTAAGTCCAACGATACTCTCTGCCTGACCCAGCGTAAGTAGGGGAAAATAACCCATATCGTGGTGAAAAAAGACTAAGTCCAACACGGTGATAGAGAAAGATCGAGGCGAACAAAAGACGGGAAAAAAGACTAAGTCCAACGGTGATAGAGAAAGTTCGAAACGAACAAAAAGACGAAAAAAGACTAAGTCCAACACGGTGATAGAGAAAGACCAAACCGAGTGAAGATGGTGGCACACCTTCTTTTTCCCCGAGTCAGCCTGTGGTGTCATACGTTTTCAATTCAAATTTTTGGTTGGAAAACGTCTCGACCAATCAAAACGCAGGATCAACCCGAACAAAACATGGTGACACACCATTCTTTGCTAGGAATTCCACTTCCGGTTTCCTCTTTTGTTTTTACATTTTTTGCAGTGGTGTGAGGAGGGGGGGCAGAAAAAGCGGACATCTACTTCCGGTTTGATATTTTGACCGGTCTTTTGCTTCCCCGGGAGGGTAGACCTCGGACAAAATGGCACTCAGGGAGGGTAGACCTCGGACAAAATGGCACTCAGGGAGGGTAGACCTCGGACAAAACGGATTTTGTCCGAGGTCTACCCTCCTATACTACTCACTGAGCCACGCAGAACCCCTAGGACCAGTTTTGATCCAAGAGCTATAATTTGAAGAATCTTAGTCGAGTTCATAACGTGAAGCTACACACCAAATTTGGTAGCCCTTGGCCATATGGTTTAGAACCAGAAGATGTTTAAAGTTTTTTCCTGTATAGGGCCCATGTAAGGCTTTTGACCCAGAGGCGGGGCCACTTTTGGCCCCGGGGGTATAATTTGGAGAATCTTGGTAGAGGTGTATCAGGTGAAGCTACATACCAAATTTGGTAGCCCTAGGCCATATGGTTTAGAACCAGAAGATTTTTATAGTTTTCCCTTTATAAGCCCAGGTAAAACTTGTGACCCCTGGGGCGGTACCAATTTTGGTCCCATGGCTAAAATTTGAAGAATCTTAGTAGAGGTCTATCAAATGAAGCCACATTACAATTTTGGTAGCCCTAGGCCATATGGTTAAAACCAGAAGATTTTTAGAGTTTTGTAAATGTAGCTCAAATTATCGGATTTTGGTTTTCAAGGGTAGAAAACAGTGTAGAGGAAAAGGAGAAAATACTGGCTTATAGCATTTTCTCATTTCCCCAACATTATTTTCAAAATCGTCTTTCTGTGGATCGTTAAAACATGGGAATGTTTTGTAAAAGGGTTAACAAACCCTGGCCTTAAACGGTTAGACTAGACCTAGGTATTGTCGCTTTACCAGACAATCCCGAGTTTTAACGAGACTACAGAAGAAAGATTTTAAAAAGTCCGAAAAGAAGCATATGCGGGTAACTATCATTCTCTCCTCTTCCAACAATGTATTCTACCTTTCTGAAGACAAATTTCATCGTTTGAGCGACATTTAATTTGTCGACTGCGAACGTTTTATATTTTGGCAAGCCTATTCTCTGTGGAATAGTAAAAGGTCTACAGACGGAAAAGGGGTTTTCATACCAATGGGCTTTGCAGACGCAACGCAATCATAACCAAGTCAAGGCCCGTGATACATGTCGACAGGGATTAAATACACAAACTTGCGGACCGGAGACAGACAACTTGATGTCTAGCTGACCGCAGCCTTCATCTATAACAATGAATCGACATGGATCATTTGCATAACCTTGTGGACCTGGGACAGACGGCAAATGTTTAGCCGACCATAGAGTTCGTTTATATAATATTACATTAAAAATACTCTGTAAGATTTAGGTCCTTAACATAATTCGTTTTTAGTTTGCTCTTTAAATGGTGTTTAAAACGTTCTATTGTTTCAGTTAATTTTTACAGCGGTCAGTGCTCTAATCCGTCCATTCATCAGTGCTTCCTTCACAGTTGCCAGGAAACGGCTATTTCCAATGAATACTGTCATGCTCTTTCCAAGTCACTGTCTACTTTCCCAAATAAAGTTGACATAACTAGATCATACCTAACTATGTGATCAGCCAACATTATTCATCCTCTGGCTTTGGTCTGTACGATAAAGAGTAATTGGTTGGACCAGATATAAATCAGTGTTGCATCAATCACACGAAAGCATTGCGCCTTGAATCAATCCCTCGTGAATTCTTAGAAATATGACCGACTGTCTTACATTTGATGTATTAAACCTTTCATTGGAAACGCTGTGCGCCATGATGGAAGCACATAGGGGGTTATAATCTTCAATTTTGTTCACATAAATGACATTCTATTACGGCTTCTGTGATCAAATTTATTGCAAAGGAAGAAAGTTATGGGGTATATATTTATGACAATCTATTTCTGAAGTACAAGGTAGGGTCATATCGCTCAAATTGACTGACACCTTTCACAGTCGTCCGGGAGTTTATTGTTCACAACATCTTTGTTCACACTACTTTTGTTGTTGGTGGTGGCGGTGGTGATGAAGGTGGTAGTAATGGTGGTTGTGTTGCTAGTAAAACCCGCATCCAGCGTCAATACTTTGCATAGTCATTCTACTAAACCTGAGAAATAATACAATATTTTTGTTATTGTATTGGAAAAAAAAAAGACGACGGTGTGGCTATTTACAGCTAAATGTAAATAGCCGTTTTAACGTTTTTGGCCATTGACCATTAACTGTAAATAACTGTTTTGACAGTTAAGTGTTTATAGCCTTTTCAGCTCTTTCGGTTATAGGCAAATAAATGTAAGTAGTAAATTCAAAGTTATTTTGTGTGTGTTTTCTTCCTATTGACAGTTAATTTTAAACAGCCATTTTCAAATTTTGCTGTTGTGTTAAAGGAGAAGATTAAAGAGCCACTTTTACGTTTTAGGCTTTTTACATTTAACTAGACATAGCCTTTCAAAACAGACAGCTAACCAATAAAATGACAAAATTCTTAGTTATGTGAGGCAAATCTAGCGCATAATTTGATCGACCGACAAAGACGCAAAGACTATTTAAATATGGATATAAACGGGGAGTGGATTATCTAACAGTTGGTGTGCAGCATATTGCTATGGCTTGCTTAGGTAAACAATATGTCGCAATGGCTCGCTTACGTGAACAACATGCTGCGATGGCTCGATTAGATAAACAAAATGTCGCAATGGCTCGCTTGGGTACACAATATGTCGCGATGGCTCACTAAAGTAAACAGTGTGTTGCAATGGCTCGCTTAGGTAAACAGTATGTCCCAATGGCTTGATCATGTAAACAGTATGTCGCAATGGCTCGCTTAGGTAAACAAAATGTCGCGATGGCTCGCTTAGGTAAAGGCAGGTCAGAATTGTTTTATGTTGCATTCCTTTTAAAAAAATGAAAAAAAAAATACACATGCTTTACACAGATATTTATTGCTTTGGCTGAGTTTGACCATTAGCATTCTGCGATGTGGTAAGTCTCTGTACGGAAAGTAGTTGGTGGTTGTTTCTGTACTTATTTAACCTATGGGTCTTGCGTTGGTTACAGATCAAGGCGAAGAATTCGCAACATGGAGACCAGAGTTCGAGCATTGCTCTAGGTTTGGACATTTTTAGCGGGAAAGTCCTTAGGCAAGAAACTTGAAGAAAGCCTTGTCCTAGGAGTAATGAGACCTTGGACATACATGAGTTAAAAATCTGATATGTTTGATAAAATGTTAAATTGGTCGTAAGAGCAACTGAATCAGTAATGTCCATCCATAACCTGAACATTATAAAGAATGGTTTCCTTCACGCAGACAGCACACTAAGATCAGACTGTGCGTTTCCTAAGCCTGATCTGATCTGCTCTCATCCACACCCAATTAAATAGTTTTACAATACCCTTTTAACTAAAGTGGCTCGCAACTTTAACTTCGAACCGGAAGAGTTTACGGACACTTTTCTCCTTTCACGAGACAATCGATGAATATGTCCTAAACGCGCTGCCGGACTGTGCAGAATATCAAGGTAGGTTTATAAATTGAAACCATATGAGGTAGTGGATTCGACGACAGCCGTTCTTTTTTGTAACGGGAGGTGATGATTGACCGATGCGATTTAATTCTTATATCAAAATATGCAAAGACTAGACTACAAGAATGTGCAGGCCCTTCTTGGTCGACACCTTTCGCAAAGACACGTTGGATGTCGACGTGTAGAGGGCGGCTTGAAGTCATTATATGTGTGTCATGCTCTGTGAACTGGATGGTTAATGCATCTGCAAAAATTATCGACCCAGGTCAGCCTGCGCAGTCTGCACAGGCTGACCTAGGCCGAAACTTTTCGCTATTGGACAATTTTCTGTATGTTAAAGGACAAGTCTACCTCATGATTCGGTCGGTTGTTAGACAAAATGGACTTTGTGGATCCACGATGTGATGACTTGCTCGATACCATACATCACGGAGATGCATTAGATCCCCTTTTACCAGAGCATGGCTCGTACGTAATAAAACTGAGCAGTCACGGGTAGAACATCACCTTTCGTCCATGCAAACGCCACCGTGGGCTAAGAAAACACATGAGGAGGATAGGGTTTGTTGACATGTGTGTCTGAGGAACAAACTCCTCTCCACATCCTGCAATGCTGTCCAAACATGGAAGAGCGAAGTCAGGAAGTTCGGACGACCGACGTCTCCAGACCAAACTTTACTGTAATGACAAAAACGGTTTTCTCATCGCTGGAGACTGGTTACTTAATTATACAAACATCGACAAAAAATTCGTGACTGAGTTTAAATCTTTGTCGGCTTCACACATTTTGTTCGACTGACACAAGGTTACCCTTAACCTGTTATTTTTTTTAAACGAAATGGAAACTTTAAGCCGGTACAAAGTCAACACAGAATAGTTCAGAACCTGTCATACTTCCGACAGCCAAGACAACACATGCTTAGCACATTCTCAATCGAACAAAACTGACCGTACATCCATGTAAAGTTACCCCTGGCATTTTACGAGTTTCGAAAGATCAATGAAAATGCAAACTTAGCCTCAAAGGGACGCGCAATTTGCCGAGGAAAATTTGATTTAAACGATAACAATTCCATCGTGTTCTAAACACGCACCTGCCATTGTAATTGCCAAACAAATACTGGTGATAGCTACATGTGTGCCTACATTCATCGTTTTCTTTTGAACTGTTTTACCAAACAATTTCGTGTTCTTTAAATTACAAGCCTCGGGAGGAAACCTTTTGAAAACATGGTGGGTAAAAGAGAAAATGCTGGCAACCAGCATTTTCTCCTTTTTCCACCTTGTTTTATACCCTAGCAAAGACAAATGCCCTGATTTGAGTCATATTTAAAATTCTTCGTTTGTACTACTTCCACTTTGCACTGGCCCAAAATTTGGTAGGTTGGTGAAAAATTAAACTAATTTTCAAACTGCAGCTCTCGGCCTGGGTAGGACAATGTCCACTGCCAAGCCCCCGTACCTCAGTCGGTAGCGTACTGGACTTGAAAACAGGAGGTCACTGATTCGAACCCTGGCTCGGCCAATTTCTTTCCAAGGACTGATGATAGTCATTGCGACAGGACTCATTCCTCTCTCACTGCTGACCATTGTTTCCACGATGGTTATGTGGGAAAGCAGCCAGTGGCTTGGAATAATATTGTGCAGGGTACTGGTAACAAAAACTCCGGGAAAGCATGGATAGGTAGGTGCACTGGCCGCTGTGATATAACGGAAATAATGTCGAAAACGGCGTTAAACAACATACAATCAATCAACAGTGTGTCACTACCAGAAGGACTGTAGTGTCGAAGTATGATTTAGAATAGTTGGCTTATACAGGTACATTGTTAGTGCAAAAGATTGGGCAGCTATTAACCTGTGATGGTGTTTTTAATCGTGCCTTTCACCTAGGGCGCGGTTCTAGTTTCACCTGAACATCTTTATCAGACTGTAAACGGCATGAATTACATCTAGAAAGAATAACTCACCAGTTAAAAAAAATTTGCTAATTGCAGCTATGATTTCCCGGATGCAAAGCAGACATCTTTTATAGGTTTGCTTATTTACGGAAATGAATGACGAATGAAAGCTATTTCATTGCAAACGATATTTACTCCTAAATCGACATAACGTCTTAAAATGAAGTTTGTGAATTCGGTTTTGTAAAGGTCCCCGCATGATTTAGTGTACTTACACTCAAAAGGAGACCCAAAGAGTGCTATGTTACACTCTGATTGCGTGCTTGTAGAACGTTCATACTAATTATCATGCACAAATTTTAACTCATTTGCTGACAACAAAATAATGGTTTTTCACCACAAAGACCTGTTATTATTGACACTGTATCCTATTCGGATGATTCCTTATAGTACTCGGACTTTGGGTCACCATTTTAAAATTGATTAACCCTTTACCACATTCTGAGTTTGCATGACCTTGAGGAAGAAGCCTTTTGAAAACATCGTGGGAAAAGGAGAAAATGCTGGTCACCAGCATTTTCTCCTTTTCCCACAATGTTTTCTACCCTTTCATAGATGAATTCCACAATTTTAGCCACATAGAATTTGTCGTCTGCAAAAAGCTTTCAATTTCGACGATTCTAAAATTTTGTCGTTTGGTAAAGAAACAATGTGACATGGTTGTTATATATCTGAGCCATGCTCTGTAAAAAAAAAAGCGTTAAATGCATCTGTTAAAAGTATCAATTCAGGTCAGTCTGCGCAATCCGCGCAGGCTGACCTGAATCGAAACTTTTTGCTATGGGGAATTGCCTGCATGTCAATGATTGATTAATCGAATGGTGTTTTACGCCGCTTTCAACATTATTTCAGTCATAGTCATATCACGGCGACAGCTCACATATTCATGTATTTCCTGGGTTCCACCAGTACTAGGCTAGGGCTCTGAAGTGTCTTGCCAAAGAACACTTCCAAAAAAAAAAAAAAAAAACACCAATGGATCCAGTGAGACTCGAACCCAGGGGCCTCCAGGTTACGAGTCGCACACTTTACCACTGAGCCACGCAGGACCCCGCCCGCATGTGAAAGGATCATTCTACCTCAAGATTTAGCCGGTTAAGACAAAAATGGACCCATATCATGTGACAACTTGCTTCGTATAATGCCTTACGAAGACGTATTAAACCCCCTTTTCCTAGAGTCACGCTCATCTATCTACATAGGAAAGACCCAAACAGTGGTGTCCACGGTTGTGAGATAGAGCGTGGGCTTCGTAACCATAAGGTCCCGAGTTCGATACCCAGGAGCGGGTGTCAACTTTGGGACTGTTTATTGGCTAATACATTCGGCGCGGATACGAGGCCAATATTCACCAACCAATCCTAAGAACGTTCTCAGTCTAATTCTCCAGATTTTTCTAAATTTAAAAGTAAAACAACCTCCGATTGGCTAAACTATTTGGTTTAGCCAATCAAAAGTTGTGTTATTTTCAAATTTTGAAAATCTTGGAGAATAAGACTAAGAATGCGCTGAAGAATGGTTGGTGAATACGGACCCTGATGTAATTTCCAGGAAGCAGAATCGAGAGAGATTAGTATTGGTTGCAAGAACTTGTATTTCAATCGATGTAAGAAATAAATATTTTTAAACTAAAGAACCAAACAATACTAGAAATACATGTAGGCCAACCGAGTCGACCAAAAGTTCAATAAAGAAAAAGAGATACGGATCTAACATTTCAAGTTTGGTATACTAAGGCCTCAGGCCCACATACGAAGACAATACAGACTTTTGCCAACCTTCGTCAGCCGCATTTCACCGACCATTGTTAAGATATATTACAATACAGACTTGGTTTTATGAAAGAAATTTTATCCTGCAAGGTATTTGATATCTCGCTGATACCGTTGGTTGAAAATGCAAACATACTTGTATATGAGCCATTCTCTGTGAAAAGGGGGCTTAATGCATTTGCAAAAAAAGTATCGGACCGGGTCAGCCTGCGCATTCCGCGCAGGCTGACCTGGGCCGAAACTTTTTGCTTTCGGTCAATTTTCTGCACGTCAAGGGACCAGTTTACCTCATGATTCAGTAGGTTGTTATACAAAACGGAATATAGGGATGTATATTACTCTGATGACTTGCTTGGTATCATGCTTCAGGGCGATGCATTAAGCCCCCTTTTCACACAGCATGGTACATATATTATGACCTAACCTACAATAATCCCATGCAATAGCTACACGACATCTTGAGCATTTCATAACTCCCGTATAGAAGTCGTTGCCATCGTTTTATATGGCCGAATTTGCCTGACAAATCTCTTTTTGAATAATTTCTGACAATATTGCAAAATTGACTCGGGTGGTTCTTGAATGATTCTCTGATTGCAATTTGGGCCGGTGTTGAAATGGAATAATGAAACCCGACATGAAAATTTCAGATTATTGACGAGTTTTTCCTTTTATTCAAATAATTCCACTGAAACTGCATTTATGAAAGCATAATCAAGGAAAGCATTGGAAAAAAACAACAACAACAGCAAACAGTCTGTCGTTTTGTTACATTTTGTTCAATTTCCTGATTCCTTTTTGTAGGACTCTGTTTATCAGCTTTAATGTCTGAATGAACAACTTTTTACTTGCTTCATGTTTGTTACCTCCATGTTAAACGACAACTGGTCCAAATTGAAAGCGTTTGCAGACGACAAATTTACTGTAGCACAGAGCATGGAAATTTAATTAGAAAGAGTAGAAAACAATGTAGGAAAGGGAGAAGATACTGGTTACCAGCATTTTCTCCTATTCCCACAATGTTTTTCACAGGCTTCTTTCCCAGGTTCATAAAAACTCGGAATTGTGTGGTAAAAGTTTACGTAAGCCATTCTTTGTGTTGGTTATCCATAATTTACAAGAGTCTGATCAAATTCTTTGGCTTCTTTTCTTTCCCGGTTGATAATGAGTCATATCACCTTTGTATTTAGAATGATTATTAATTAAATCATTTACTGCATGATTCTTAGATAGGACAAAGTTTGACAGATGTATGTCATGCGACGAATTGCCTTGTATAATGAATTACGTTGACGCATTAAACCCCTATTGCGAGAGCAACGTCCATATGTATCCGAACCATGCTCTGTTAACTCTTTACCACACGACAAAATTTTAGACCAGTCCAAATTGAAAGCATTTGCAGACGACAATTTCAATGTGGCTCAAATGATGCGATTTGTCTTTGATAGGTCAGAAAACATTGTGGGAAAAGGAGAAAATGCTGGTTACCAGCATTTTCTCCTTTTCCCACAATGTTTTCAAAAGGCTTCTACATCAGGGTCGTTACAAGTCGAGATTGTGTGGTAAAGGGTTAAAAGGGGGCTTGATGAATTTGCAAAAAGTATCGACCCGTGTCAGGCCGAGCAGTTCGCGCAGGCTGACATGGATCGAAAGTTTTTGCTGCTTGTAAATTTTCTGTATGTCCAAGGACCATTCTGCCTCATTTTTCAGTCGGTTGTAAGACAAGATAGATCTTAGTGGCCCATAATTTATGTGATGACTTGCTTGGTACGATGCGTCACGGCGATGCATTTAGCCCCCCTTTTGCCAGAGCACGACTTATGTGTACAGTCCAATTGGTCTACCAGACAACTAGGTATGTCATTTCAGTAAATGTCTATGATATGACAGGGAAGAGCTGCTTAAAATATATTCATCATATGCCAGAATTTTAAACATGTCTATATTTGAGCCGTGCTCTGTGAAAGGGGACTTTATGCATCTGCAAAAAAAGTATCGCCCCAGGTCAGCCTGCGCAGTCCGCGCAGGCTGACCTGGACCGAAACTTTTCGCTATTTGTCAATTTTCTATATGTCAAAGGACCAGTCTACCTCATGATTTAGACAGTTGTTCGACAAAATGGATTTCATGGATCCATAACAACATGACGACAAGCTTGGTCCATCACGGAGATGCATTAAGCCCTCTTTTGCCGGAGCGCGACTTATTTAGAAAAAGTACTTGCAGGCATCAATTCAATGGAGACTCAAATGAAAAGATTTGTGTCTAAAGGGGTTGAAAAGAATGATCGAAATGGATAAAATGATGGAGTTTACCAGCATTTTTGTCTTTTTCCCGCGGTGTCTTCAAAAAGCTTTCGTGCTCAGGGTCGTACTAATAACGGATTGTTTGGTAAAGGGTTAAACCAGACAATTGATGACTGCTGCATGACAGTGCATGCATAAATAAATGAATTCTACGACCGGAATCCTGAGATCTACTCTCCCTGCTGCAATACATTTTGTTGATGGTAATCCGTTTCACACTTCCGGCTACGATTGTATCAATACATAGCTCAAGTCTGGTCGAAAACTAGTCCCATCTATAATCCCCTACGTACGTTATTTTTCGACATTCATCATGTACGTAGGGTCTTATCGATTCCTTCATAGTTCCCTTAAGCAAACTCAGACATCGAATTTTGTCGCTATTTTAACAGCAAATTTAGATAGTTTTAACTGACTTTAAATGCAATAAAATAAATATCAGAAGTAAGAGTAACAGATAATTTCTCTATTGAAAAAGAGTATTTGTACACAACTTGCCTGTTCATGAGCAAAATCCATTCAGATTCAACACAACTCTGTTTTGTTATTAATTGCCTTAGAACAGATGCGATCGTTCCGAATGAACCACCATAAATAGGTTAATGCAACTTACAGAATCCTGTTATGTCTTTTTTTAACTCTTTACCAAATATTTACCGATATTTTGGTCAGCACGGCCTTGGTTGATTATTGAAACAAGATTTCGTTAAAAATTCTGTCGTCAGTTCTGGTTTGTTATGCAGTCGTCCGCATGACTGAAACTCATGGCGGTGGCTCCTTCTGCAAGCCGACATGAAAGTGATTTGACTGAATTCTGAATGAATCTGCCCTGTATATATTAAGACAGTGGGTGAATATTTTTAAATAAAGCTGTTACTAAAGGTAAATCAAGTTCTTAAACGTAACAATATCTGTTTTCGAGAGATCGGATTAGCTACATAGAACTGCATGGCGCCCGTTTAGACGTTACATGCAAAAGAAAAGTAAAATGTGAAATGTCCAGTTCGTAAATGTCGAAAGGTAGATAAGCATGTATACGTCTGAATATTTGGACTAGCCGAAAATTAACTGCACTGTGTCATCATTTGTTTGAGGCAGAGAGGGATTTATTTATTTATTTATTTATTTATTTATTTATTTTCTTCTAAATATTTAACTATGTACTACTTATATTTTTTTCATTTATTCAGATTTTTTTTCATTCATTTTTCTATTCTGTTTATAATGTGTCAATTAGTCAATCATTCAGCAAATCAATCAATCAGCCAAAGAATCATTGAGCGAATATAATATACTGATAAACATGCAGATTTACTTTGCAAATACATAATGAAACATCGATAGGAAAAATACAGAATAACAATTAAACCCTTTACAGCTGGATCCCTTGTCTGAACGAACCCGAGGAAATGTCATTTGAAAATTTTGTGGTAAAAGTAGGAAATGCCTTATCAGTTTTTCCCCTTTTCCCACAATGCTTTCTACTCTTTCAAAGAGAAATTCCATCATTTGAGCTACATTTTATCTAGTGTCTGAGAATTCGGACAAGTATCAGGTTTTGTAGTATGGAAAAGACTTAACTCTTTACCAAAAGATAAGGTTTTTAGACTTGTCCAAAATGAAAGCATTTGCAGGCCAAAAAATTAAGAATTACTCAAAAATTGAAAACTGTTGGGGGGTAGAAAACATTGTGGAAAAAGGAGAAAATGCTGGTTACCAGCATTTTCTCCTTTTTCCACAAAGTTTCCAAAACCCCTTTTCCTCAGGGTCGCTAAAATTCGGGATTGTTTGGTAAAGGGTTCAGTCATATGATAATAAAAGAATTTATCCTTATTCTGCTTAATCAGTGAATGAAACTTTCAATTCGATAGTAAAAACCAAGATTTTGCAATCTGAAAGGTATTTTTGGAGGAAAACATCTCCTTATCGGACAGTGTAGATCCAAGATCAGACTGCACGTTCTGTGCAGTCTGATCTTAATCTACACTGTCCGCACGCAACTAGTTGCTTAAGAGTTAAACAAACAGAACGAGTTTTCCGATTCCACAGAAGATCGAGAGCCCAGGGTCATTATACATCAATCAAAAACTTTACAAAGCCTATATCAGAAGTGGTTTTATTGTTTCTTATTCTCCTGATGAAAAAAATAAAAAAAAGCATCATAACGTGTGAAGAAATGCAACAGCTGTTTAACCCTTATCTCACTAAATAAGTTAAATAAAACCTTCAAGCCGATAGTAAAAACCCCGAATAATTTTTATTTCAAACTTATTTTTCCGAGAAAAATATCTCACCGGACTGTGTGGATCCAAGATCAGACTGCACGTTCTGTGCAGTCTGATCTTGATCTACACTGTCCGCAAAAGGTCAGTGAGTCGCGCTTAGCAGCTTAAGGGTTAACATTTTTCTGTGGTAAGTTTCATTGGCAATAAATCACATGTAGATAAAGAAAGAATCGGCATGGCTAAAGATCGAAGAGAATTGTAAGACGTTGAAAGATAAAGTATGTTAGTTTCTTACCAAGATCTACGTTGTTTTGTTTGGTTATATGTTTCTTTGATGCTGAACGCCGTTTTTAACATTATTTCAGTTAAATTACAGCGGCAAGTGCACCTTTCCGTGCTTTCCTGGAGTTTCTTTTACCATAACTTTGATTTTTTTTTTTTTTCAAGCCACTGATGGCTCTCCCACATAACCATCTTCGAGCCAATAATCAGCGGTAAGAGTGGAATGAATCATGTCTCAATGAGTATCATCAGTTCTCAGGAATAATTGGCCAAACTTGAGAGTCGAACCTCTGACCTCCATATTTCAAGCCCTGCACGTTACCGAATGAGCCCACGGGCTCGACAACATCTATGTTGAAATCGCATATGTGAACACAGATCTTGGCCCTTCTGAGGAAATACTGACATTCATTTAGCGTTGATTTGTGATTTTACGTTCGTACATTTGTCGTTTCAAACATGACAATATTTGAAAGTATTTGAAGACGACAATTTCAAACTGGTTCCAATTGTGGTATTTGTCTTTCAAAAGGCAAACATCACTGAATCATCGTTGGAAAAGGAAAAAAATGCTGTTGACAACCAATATATCCTTTTCCTACACTATTTCACAAGCCTTATTCTAAAAGACCATAAAAACATCTGCGGTATAGGGTTCAGGTCTGTCGAAGTTATGAGTCACCATGCAACCTTGGCCTTGAAAACGTCTTTATACATATGAGCTGCGTTCTGGCAAAAGGGGGGGGGGGGGGTTTGATTCATTTTCGTAATGCATTTACCAAGCAAATTATTACCTAATCAAGGATTCATAAAATCCATTTTGTCTAACAACCAAGTGAATCATGAGGTAGACTGGTCCTTTGACATGAAGAAAATTGACCAAAAGTATCGGCCTAACTTAGCCTGCGCGGAGTGCACAGGCTGACCAGGGTCGAAACTTATTGTAGATGCACACCCCCACCCCCACCCCCACCCCCGTTTCACATAGCATGACTCACATAAATCTATTCCGTGGGGTCGAGAATAAATTGAAATTTAAATATCTGACAACACTCAATATCAAGCATCATGCTGCATGTACCGATTAGTTTTCAGTGGCCTGACAGTTAATATCGTCACCAATTACGAGTATGATATGGCCTTCACAGTGACGATATGATATTATGCCGAAAATACAATTTTACATTTTTCGGCTTTGATGTATGCGCTGGTTTTTGACCTACTTCTCAGTACTGATAAACAATGAATAGATGGTAATTTGCGATTGGCCAAAAATGTGCACATGTTTATTCGGAGGGCCCCTGCTGGAATATTTGCTCGCACATTATTAAAAGGCGTTGCTACTACTGATCGACACCCCAGGGCCTTGATTCATACAATAACAAAATAATGTATACAGAATCATTCTTTTCTTGTGCTAATTTGGAAATTTAATATTTTCATAAGTGTTACCCAACAGCACAATTCTACTTTTTAACAAAAAACAGTAAGGAAAAAGAGGCAATTGCATGTGAGGCTACTTTTCATTATTTTTTTTTTTTTTTTTTTCTCTTTGAACCACATAAGATTTTCAGTATTCATATTTCAGTATCTCTTACGTCGTCTATCGTTTTTTTTTTTTAAGATATTTCTTGTTTACATTAAATCAAAAAAGATAAACACAAATAATTATTGTTTTTCTTTTTCTTTACAGATCAGTACTTCGGGTTTTTCCAAAAAGGTTAGCTTTTGACGATGATTATGTGGGAAAGCAGCCAGTGGCTTGAGAAGAATATTATGCAAAGTGCTAGTAAAAGAAACTCCAGGAAAGCATTTATAGTTTCACTGGTCACCGCGATATAACTTAGATAATGTTGAAAACGGCGTTTAACGCCATACAAACAAAGTATAAAGGTTACAAGCCGGTTCTTCGAACTAGTGTTCAACCGGTTTACAGACCAATTCTCGTGACATGTTTTTAACCCTTAGGCTGCTATGCACGACTCACTGACCTTTTGCGGACAGTGCAGATCAAGATCAGGCTGCACAGAACGTGCAGTCTGATCTTTGATCTACACTGTCCGATAAGGAGAAACTTTACTCCAAAAAAATAAGAGTGAAATAATATTAATCGGCTTTTTACTATTGGCTTGAAAATTTCATATAACTTATTTAGCAGGGTAAGTGTTAACATTAGAAGAATGTAGCTGATTATTTTCTATGTTATAACCTTCTTAATTATAAAGGACAGAGTGCTATTACCGGTCTATTGTAATAATTCACTTATTAATAAAGACCCAGGAGTATTTTAATGATAAACTTGGTGTCAAGGGTATAATCAAGCGGACAATGTCCGCCAAATCTGTTTTTGGCCACCGCCTCCTCTCTACATATTCCGTAAAATTGACTGGCCCAACCTGAAAGCATTTGCAAACGATATATTTAATGTTTTGCAAAAATTATTAAGTTTGTCTTTAAAGGGCAAGAAAATGTTTTGGGAAAAAGGAGAAAATGCTGGTTACCACATTGTTTTTAAAAAGTCCTTTTCCTTCGGGGAAACTCGGGATTGTGGGGCAAAGGCTTAACTCTTTTTCTAACCACATAATTTTAGGAAAGTTTGTCTAATTTGAAAGCATTTCTAGACGAAAAACAATTTGTGGCTCAAGCTATTAGATTTGTCTTTGAAATGGTTGGAAAATTACAGCAAAAAAAAAGTAGGAAATGTCGAATTCCATCATTTTCTCTATTTACATACAATATTTTCAGATCCATAACTAAGTTTTTGAAATTGTGGCTCAAGCCATTTGCCGCCTTTCTTGTTTGAAATTATGAATTGCATATGAGTCATGCTCTCGAAAAAGGGGGCTTAATGCATCTCCGTGATGCTTTATACCAATCAATCCATCACATAATTATGGATCCATGGTAGCCATTTTTTTTTTTTACAACCGACTTCATCATGAGGTAGACTTCTCCTTGAACATGGAGAAAATTGACCTATAGCGAAAAGCTTCGGCCCAGGTCGGACTGCGCAGGCTGCTGACCTGGGTCGATACCTTTTGCAGATGCATTAAGTCTCCTTTTCATAAAGCACGGCTCATATGTATTGTATGTAAATAAAATATGTTTAACTCTTTACCACACAATCACGGGTTTTAACGACCCTGAAAGAAGAAGCCTTTTGAAAACATTGTGGCAAAAGGAGAAAATGCTGGTAACCAGCATTTTCTCCTTTTCCCACAATGTTTTCTACTCTGTCAAAGAAAAATTGCAGTATTTGAGTCTCATTGAAATTGTCGTCTGCAAATGCCTCAATTTGAACAAGGCTAAAATTTTGTCGTGTGGTAAAGAGTTAAAATATTTTCGAAGGCTTTCTTCATGGCTCATGAAAACACCGGATTGTTGCGTGAAGTCTTCACACTTCACCACACAATCCAACCTTGCTCGACCCTGAGGAAGAAGCCTTTTGAAAACATTGTGGAGAAAGGAGAAAATGCTGGTAACTAGCATGATCTCCTTTTCCCACAATATTTTCCAACCTTTTAAAATGTAAATTTTAATTTTTGAGTCACATTTATCTTGTCGTATGCAAATGCTATTAATTTTGACAAGTCTAAAATTTTTCCGTTCGCTAAAGTGTCAAGTCCTGGATTTCGTTCTACACGGCGTATTTCAATTACACAAATATAGAAAATATCATTTCGATAGCCAATATAGAAAATATCGTTTCGATAGCCAATACCCCCTTCATTTGCAAACTAAGATGCTAACAGAAAAAAAAAATCATGTGAACCGGAAAAAGCTCTGAGAAAAGGAGGTTTGATGCATCTCCTCATACATTATACCAAGCAAGCCACCATATAATTATGGATCCATAAAATCCATTTAGTCTAAAGATCGACTGAATCATTAGATACACTGGTCCTCTGACATGCAGAAAATTCCCCAATACCAAAAAGTTTCGAACCAAGTCAGCCCGATCTTGGTCGATACCGTTTGCATAGCTCATTTGTAAAATACTCTGGATGTCCGTGTTTTCCGGTTTTTTTTTTTTTATATGAAATGTACACTTTTTGTCACGGCCGGAAGTACCTGTCACGTGACATGTAAAAGCATTTCATTTTTTTGTACTTCACAGAGACACGCTGTCAATTGATGCTGTCTTTGGTTTGAGTCTCCTTTGTTTGTTTTTTAAGTGTGTTTCTTTACAACATAAGGATTTACCCTTAACCATATGATTCCATGTTGTAACGATCCCGAAGAATAAGGCTGTCAACGATTTCTCTCGCTCCCCCCTCTTTCCTTCAACGTGTTCTACCCTTTTAAAATCAAATGCCATCATTTTAGACAATTACTTCGTAGTTTTGTTATGGCTCCATTTTGGACGAAAACTTCGTCGCCTGGTACAAAGATGTTATTGATAAATTATATTAATTTCTTTTAAAAAACGACTTTTAGTCAAAATATAGTCATTTTCGTTCAAAAGCATAATTTCTTTTTTTTTTCTGGTCATCAAGACAAAATCGTTCTCTTCCAGGTATTTTTTCGTATGTAATTTCACTTGATACTTTCTTCGTTGGTCTAAGGTTCGAGCTTTGACATGGTCAGTTCAAGTATGAAAACGCTACTATAGCAATAAGGTATGTAATATAGTTCTATATAACATAACAATGTATTTTCACGTGCGGGGACAATAGCCGAAAAATGTACACACCATGTACTATTTTTCGTGCTCCAGCAGATCTTTCGTTGCATTTAGGGACAGAAAAGTTTTTGAGTAGAACTGCATAAAACCTGCGGTATAATCTTCGATTTACTCTGTGCGAAAACATTCTTGAAAAAGCATCATTGGAATTTCAACATGTTGGGTCTATATTGTACCACAGTGAAAAAAAGGCCCTATCTATTTTTTCAGCTCTTCAAGGTTTAACATTTTACCACAAAATTTTCGGTTTTAACGACCATAAAGAAAGACTCCTTTGAAAGCATTGTGGCAAAAGGAGAAAATGCTGGTAACCATCATTTTCTCCTTTTGCCACAAAGATTTTTACTATGTTAGAGACAAATTTTATAATTTAAAATACATTTAATTTCTAATCTGCAAATGCTTTCAACTTGAACAAGTCCACAGTTTTCTCTTCTGATTAAGGATTTAGATTTTAAAGAAAAAGATAGATTAAGGTTTCTGGATATGGGAAATTACAAAAATAGTTAATGTTATGATTACCTTTTCGACGGGCCTTTCCAAACGATGAAAACACTTCCGGAAAAGTAACCGTTTTCAGAGCCGAATGACACCTTTTTTTACAAGAATAAATATCTTCCAAGCCACAAAATAAAGATAAACTTTCGAGGGTTTTTTCTTTTCTTAATGAATGATGAACGGTCCGTCGTAATTTGAATTTTCACTACTACTGAGCATAAATGTGTGAAAGGGAATTCTATCAATAAAACTGTATACAGATCACACCCCCACCCTTAACGTTTCTCTGTATTTGTACACAAATTACTTTTCGAACTATATCCCGTTACTGGGATACAACGGGAATAATTAATTTCTCGCCTCTCGTGCCGCAACGAAAGAATTTCTGATACTCCGACATTTTGTATTGTGCTAGAAATCTATTGAACACGGCTTAAATGTCAGCTTGCGACCCGCCATCAGTGTACTTATCCAATAATACCGTTATCACAATGCTGCCCTTTCTTTTACCCTCTGATCGCCATGAATGACAATATATGAGCCATGCTCCAGCATAAGGGGGCTTAATGCATCTCCGTGATGCATTGTACCATGCAAGTCATCGCATAATTATGGATCGATAAAATCCATTTAGTCTAACGATTGACCGAATTTGGAGGAATGGTGGTTCTTGGACATGCAGAAAATTGACCAATAGGAAAAAGTTTCGACCCAGGTCAGCCTGCGCCGACTGCGCAGGCTGACTTGGTCAATACCTTTTGCAGATATATTGACCCCCCCCCCCCCCCATTTGCCAGGGCATGGCTGAAATGTTGTGGTCATGGCCGTATAGTGGACTGCTTTGACAGAGACACTCCTGGGCCCCACACTCACCTGACCTTAACCCCGCAGATTTCTACCTGTGGGGTTATTTGAAAGACCATGTCTATGAGAACAACCCCCAGACAATCATGGACTTGAAAGCTGCAATAACAGCGTGGATCAGGGAGATTCCAGGGGCAGAGTGTGTCCGCGTGGTGGACAATTTTGCAAGGCGCATTCAGGAGTGTCTCTGTCAAAGCAGTGGACATTTGGAGCATATCTTTGAACGTCGCTAACATGTAGACCACCCAACCGAAATAACTCAAACTTACAGAACTTAATTGTTATTATCTTACATTGATGTGTGTAAAAAATACACTTAATCCATTCCCATTTGCAGAAGTTGTGGGTACTTTTACGGGTTGCATTCATTTTGGGTCACCCTGTACTCCCTATTCCAGTGAGACGAACCTATACATACCGAACTTCCTTTGGCAATAAGGTTGCTACATGCTATTTAGTCATGGGTTTTTGTTTTACGAATTTCTCAGTAAATTTCAATGCAAAAATTACAATTTCTCTGGGCATATTTAAATCTGTAGGAAAATTTTCTAAATATTATAACATCATACAACAAATTCGCTTCACCGTGTCGAAATCACATTATTCACAATTAACTTCATTAACGTCATGTGAATATTTAATTTTATAAGGAAACCATACACTCTATATCATTTTTTTTTTTTTTTTTATAACGATCAACATTTCACAATTAATAAGAGAAACATTTAAATTTGTTACAACAACGGTTATCGATTGTTGCAGAGGTCTTCGAATTCAACAAAAGTCTTCCGTTATTTCAAATCCGTCAATAAAATAATAAAAATATTGACAGTAACTTCTATCAATAGAATTGTAAACAAATCACAAGTAACCTACTTTTCTCTGTAATTGTATACAAATAATGAACATGGACTATGCGCTCTGAAAAGGGAGCTTAATGCACTTGCAAAAAGTATCGACCAGGTCAGCCTGCGCGGACTGCGCAGGCTGACCTGGACCGAAACTTTGTGCTATTGGGCATTTTTTCTGCAAGTCAAAGGACCCGCCTACCTCATGATTCAGTTTGTTGTTATACAAAATGGATTTTATAGATCCATAATAATCTGATGACTTGCTGGGTAACAAGTATGACGGAGATGTACTAACCCCCTTTTTCCAAGAGCATGGCTTGCAGATTCTATACCTCTCTTGCCATGTGAGGCCATAATTGGGGACACATGTCTAGCAATATAACAGTACAAGCAATTCTACAGCGTTTCTTACTGGCTTACAGAATCACCTGATAAGCACCAAGATTTTTGTCTTAAGAGTACAGGCTCCAACATCTAGTATCGACTTCTATGGTTTGAATGAACTACGCTCTAATGATGCTATATGTTTAATGAATTGTAAACATTATTCGTAAGTTACAACCAGAACGTTTCACGACAAAAGTTATTATTTTAAGCGAAATTACATAGTTATATAATTCATTAGATTGGTCACCTCCCCTGATACAACAAGTGTATAGGGATCGGTACAGGCTACAAAAAACGGGCGGAATTCTGCCCGTCCATTTTTAGAACAGCCAAACGCTAGACTAAAAGATATTAAGGGGAGGTCACTCTCACTTCCAGAGCAGTAAATTTTCCGATGTTTTTAATCTCACAAATATGTGAATTGTATTTTTTGTATCACATTTTGTGTTTATGTCTGCTAATATTCTTTTTAGTTTCGATTACCAATTTCAAATTGTGCAAAAAATCGCAATGTTACCTCTACAGCCAAACTGCAAATGTGTATTCTGCTCTGATTGGCTATTCTGTGATATACATGTAACCCAATGAAAAGCAACGACACAATAGCCTGTGCCAGTTGTAATATGTATATCTACAACGGGGACCAGTTCAATAATTCATGTGGTCCAATCATCCCCCCTTTTTTTTTCCAAAAAACTGTTCTGGGCGTATGGAATCCGAAATAAGTTGGCGTTTGAGGTAAAACTTTATCAAACATGTCTAGTAAAATGTTAACAACTCTTTCATTACCAATGACAACTTAAGTAGGCTGACCTGAATCTAAACGTTTTGCTACTGATGATTTTTTTTTTTTTTAATTGCATCTCAAAGAATCAGTTTACCTTATAATTTAGTCGTATGTTAAGCCAAACGAATTTTATGGATCCGTAATTATGATGACTTGCTTGGTATAATGCATCACGGAGATGAATTAAATCGCCTTTTGCCACAGCTCGGACCATTTATATTTCGACTCACGATATACATTTAATTATTTTCGATTTACAATAACCCTTGAGCTGCTAAGCTCGACCCACAGACCTTTTGCGGGCAATGTAGATCAAGATCAGCCTGCACAGAACGTGCAGTCTGATCTTGGATCTACACTGTCCGATAAGGAGATATTTTTCTCCAAAAGATAAGTTTGAAAGAACAACATTCGGGTTTTCACTAGCGGTCTTAAAGTTTTGTTTAACGTACTTAGCAGGACAAAGGTTGAAACTTTCTACTGCACAGTTCAAACGGTAACATTCAAAAGACAATGCTCTGTTTGTAGATGTAATTAGAGAAAACACGAAAATATACTTCAATAAGTGAACTTTTAACAGCTGCAGAGATTAGATTGTATAATGAAATGATCCAGGCTCTGTGAAAAGGGGTTTTAATGCATCTACAAAGAAAGTATCGAACCTGGTCTGCGCAGGCTGACCCGGGTCGAAACCTTTTGCCATTGGTTAATTTCTGAATGTCCAAGGACATTGTACCTCATGATTCATTTGTTGTAACAAGAAAAAAAAAAAGGTATTTTATGGGTCCATACTTATGTGATGAATTGCTTGGTATCATTGCTGAGATGCATTAAACCCCTTTTTGCCCGAGCATGGCTTATATTCATTACGTAAAGCCAAGGTACATGTGCTAAACCAGTGAGGCATATTTACGATTCGATGTGTATTTGTCGGTTACATTTTAGCCATGCTCTGTGAAAAGGGGGCTTAATGCATCTGCGAAAAGTATCGACCCAGGTCAGCCTGCGCAGTCCGCGCAGGCTGACCTGGGCCGACACTTTTCGCTATTGGGAAATTTTCTGTATGTCCAAGGACCAGTCTACCTTATGATCCAGTCGGTTGTTAAACAAAGGGGTTATTATGGATCTATAATTATTTGATGGCTTGATTGATACAGTGAATTGCGGAGATGCATTAAGCCCCAGGGCATGGCTCATATGCAAGTTGTTCTTTTAATTGCGTATCAGCAAGATCTGTTGTGCCTTTACATGCACTCATGGTATTTCTCCTAATATTAAATTTCAACAACAATGTTCTTTCGAGTTTCTGATTGCTTTCTCGCATAGGCCGAGTCGAGAACAACTCAAGTCCCAACTAGAGCTGTCACCGAAGGCGACTTAATTGTTCACCATAAAGTTTCTTAGGATCCTTAGAAAGAAGCCCTTTAAAACCTTGTTGGGGAAAAGGGGGAAATGCGGGTAACTTGCATTTTTCTTCTTTTCCAACAATGTTTTCGACCATTTTAAACACAAATTCCATCTTTTGAGCCACTTCGATTTATCGTCTGCAATTGGTTTCGATATGGAGGAATTTAAAGTTTTGTCATTTGAAAAAAAGATACCCCTCCCCCCGCTTGATGTCTAAAAGTAGACATACTAAATTTGTGTTTTACATTTATGCAGTTTCTTGAACAAAACTGCAATATAATGACACCAAAACTGGCGAAAATCTTTGCTGCACAAATATACCAATTTAAATGTGTAAAGACGGGCGGCACAGACATACAAAATTAAATGTCAATGTGTACAGACGGACGACAGATTTGAAGCACAACCATACCAGCTTAAATGTGTAAAGACAGATGACAGATTTGCTGCAGAAACATACCAATTTAAATGTGTACGTAAAGACGTAGGACAGATTTGCTGCACAAACATACCAACTTACATGTAAATGTGTAAAGACGGACGAAAGATTTGTTGAACAAACATACCAACTTAATTGTGTAAAGACGGGCGACAGATTTGCTGCACAAACATACCAATCTAGATGTATAAAAATGGGGGCCAGACAAGCAGACGGAAAGGCTGATTCCAGCAAAACCCTGGCAATCAATAGTTTTTTGTGGTTATAATGACATTCATAAATTCCTCTGATGAGTTAAAAACCAAGCTCGCATTTGCGTTCAAAAATCCTAGATTGATACCACTTTGCTTACCTAATGAGCTAACGGCATGGCTCGAATAAGGTTATATACAAAGCCAGAGGGCTACTAGTCTGTATTACCTGCCCCTACCACTACGTTATCGGGTCAGGCAAAGCCCAATAATGGCGGCCTCCATGGCGACCTCAATCTTAGCACTAAATGCTTTCAGGTTTTTCTTAATTTCGGGTGATCCAGTTTGATCAGTGAATAAAATGAGATCAGTTTTGTACAAAATATAAATTACCATATCTAAAACGGGTTTTTGGTATATGGTTTAGATATAAATTTGACTATAATTCATTTTATAAGTAGCCCTGTTTTCGGACGTGATATCGGTCCATTGAAATTTCGGATACTTAAAGCAGTTCTGATACGTAGTTTTTCTCGCCAAATAAGAACGACAATAAAAAAAAAACTAACTGCCATCACTTTTTTGCAACCGATCTGTTTTCAGTTCAGTCTCAGGTATGATTTGATCAAGTGAAATAACAATAACCCGTTTCTTCTGCATATTACAAACGGGGGCCGCCATTATTGCGCTTTGCCTGACGTACTTTTGTGGTACGGCGGGTACCAGAGTAGAGGGCTACAGGCCTCTTCCAGGAAATGTGTGTCCAAGCTTTTCAATGTCCTCCTAAATACAAAAAATCAACGATCTGGAACAAAACGAGACCAAACACAACCGGGTAGCTGTGACCTTAACCGGGTCGTCATGACTTTGTCTACGCCAATATTTTGGCATGCTCTTTGAAAGGGGGATTTAATGCATCTGCCAAAATGTATCAACCCAAGTCAGCCTGCGCAGTCTGCGCAGGCTGGCCTGGGTCGAAACTTTTTGCCATTGTAAAATTTTCTGCACGTCAAAGGACCAATCTAAAGCACGATTCATCCGGGTTTTTCAGACACATTGGATCCATATCATACAACGGCTTGCTTGATTTTATGCAGTAACCCTTTACCAAACGACAATATTTTAGACTGCTCCAATTTGAAAGCATTTGCAGACGACAAATGAAATGTGGCTCAAATAAAAGAATTTGTCTCTGAGAGGTAAGAAAACATTGTGGGAAAAGGAGAAAATGCTGGTTTACCAGTATTTTCTTCTTTTCCCACAATGTTTTCAAAAGGCTTCCTCCTCGGGGTCGATAAAACTCCGGATTGTGTGGTAAAGTGTTAAGAAGATGCCTTTAACCCCCGTTTGCCAGAGCAACGCTCACGTCTTATCTCGTTCTTTTGTATTTTTTTCTGAATTATTTTTTCTCTTGTTCCTTTTTATCGAAAAACGGAACGCAAAGAAAAATGGAAATTTACAACATTCAAGACATTGTCTTTTTATTCCTATTACACAATGGGATAATATCGGAGATATGATATATTACTATGATTACATGATATGGGAAGAACATTTTCTGGAGTAATTTGAGAGATGCAAACTTAACTTGAACAGATCTTCAAAGAAATTGAAGACAGTCACATGGAAGAAAGAGCTAGAAGCTGTTCCCAACCAATCAAAAGTCAGAATTAATAGCTAATGCCATTAGTGCACCATCCCAAGTCAGAGAAAGAACATGGCGCTGAAAAACTGTGGTTTGTATCGATCTATTTATAACGTAATTTGGTTCTGAACAACTTACCTGTATTGCGCTGACCTACGAGTATGTTTTATACAATAGAATGGAGATGCACCTCTGCACTGGGCGAAAAAATGCGGAATATTATGTTGCAGTAGCTTTCCTGGTGTTGTGTTGGTATTCAATTCGAGCAGCGTAAGAAAATTTGATATCACGCGAGACCGAGATCGAGCGAGATGTCAAAATTTTCTTACGCAGCGAGAAGTCAATACAAACACAACACCAGGAAAGTTACTACAATATGACCTTATTTTAATTATATACCTACCACTTTCAAAGACAAACTTTTTTCAATTATTGACATTTTATTCGAAAACGATGAACGAAATAAAAGAAATAATGGTAAGGTGCCCAGTAACTATGTTTTTATGAAAGGCGGATGAATATTATATAGTAATATTTTGACGAATTAAAGTGCGAATAAGTACGAACGTTTTCCGCTCATGAGGTACGTCATCATACCATTATTTTGAACCGTATTTCAGTGTGTATAAGTGTGTTATTTTATCGTCTGCAACGCTTGTATTTGAGCCGGAAAATTTTGAACCGTATTTCAGTGTGTATAAGTGTGTTATTTTATCGTCTGCAACGCTTGTATTTGAGCCGGAAAATTTTGAACCGTATTTCAGTGTGTATAAGTGTGTTATTTTATCGTCTGCAACGCTTGTATTTGAGCCGGAAAATTTTGAACCGTATTTCAGTGTGTATAAGTGTGTTATTTTATCGTCTGCAACGCTTGTATTTGAGCCGGAAAATTTTGAACCGTATTTCAGTGTGTATAAGTGTGTTATTTTATCGTCTGCAACGCTTGTATTTGAGCCGGAAAATTTTGAACCGTATTTCAGTGTGTATAAGTGTGTTATTTTATCGTCTGCAACGCTTGTATTTGAGCCGGAAAATTTTGAACCGTATTTCAGTGTGTATAAGTGTGTTATTTTATCGTCTGCAACGCTTGTATTTGAGCCGGAAAATTTTGAACCGTATTTCAGTGTGTATAAGTGTGTTATTTTATCGTCTGCAACGCTTGTATTTGAGCCGGAAAATTTTGAACCGTATTTCAGTGTGTATAAGTGTGTTATTTTATCGTCTGCAACGCTTGTATTTGAGCCGGAAAATTTTGAACCGTATTTCAGTGTGTATAAGTGTGTTATTTTATCGTCTGCAACGCTTGTATTTGAGCCGGAAAATTTTGAACCGTATTTCAGTGTGTATAAGTGTGTTATTTTATCGTCTGCAACGCTTGTATTTGAGCCGGAAAATTTTGAACCGTATTTCAGTGTGTATAAGTGTGTTATTTTATCGTCTGCAACGCTTGTATTTGAGCCGGAAAATTTTGAACCGTATTTCAGTGTGTATAAGTGTGTTATTTTATCGTCTGCAACGCTTGTATTTGAGCCGGAAAATTTTGAACCGTATTTCAGTGTGTATAAGTGTGTTATTTTATCGTCTGCAACGCTTGTATTTGAGCCGGAAAATTTTGAACCGTATTTCAGTGTGTATAAGTGTGTTATTTTATCGTCTGCAACGCTTGTATTTGAGCCGGAAAATTTTGAACCGTATTTCAGTGTGTATAAGTGTGTTATTTTATCGTCTGCAACGCTTGTATTTGAGCCGTAAAATTTTCAGGTATTTAATAAAACTTAAACTCTATAGTTCTAAACAAAAGAAATCATTCATGCAGATAGAACGTCAATATACCCACTCGAAGCTCTGAGATGATGAAGAGAAATGATACGGTTCAAGTTATTAAAAGCTGCAAATACTTTAACTCTTTAAAAGCGACCATTTCTTCAAGCATCAACATTCTTGAAGCTTCTAGAGATAGCATGTACCACCTTTGTCACAGATTAAGCTGATTACGATAGAGATAAGTGGATACAGTTTTCGGAGATAGGGCACTGCTGCATGGGAACACTCTATAATAAATCCCCCACAGGGAAACTCCAGATAGGAAAAGATTTGTTGACCCTTAAGCTGCTGAGCGCGACTCACTGACCTTTTGCGGACAGAGCAGATCAAGATCAGACTGCACAGAAAGTGCAGTCTGATCTTTGATCTATGCCTTCCGCTTATTTGGCCATGCCTCTATGATAAAAGTCTTTTTGAGACTCAGTGGATTGTATTTACAGCCATCAAAAGAAGCCAAGTTTGTTTATTTGGCGCCGAAAGAGTTAAGGTACCCAATGGTATTTAATGGATTGAATGAATGGTGTCTTACGCTACTGTCATCATTATTTCTGTCATATCACGGTGACATATCACGTATTCATGCATGTCCAGGGTTTAACCAGTGCTAGCCTAAGGCCTTGAAGTATCTTGCCCAAGGGCACTCCCACGAAAGGCCAAGAGCTTCAAGTGAAGCTCAAAACTAGGGACTTTAGATTACGAGTCCTAGACTGTACCACTGAGGTACGCACGACCCTGGTTCTTACTGGAGCAAGTTACAGAAAGCAATACAAGAACAAAAAGACGCCATTTCAAATATTCGAAACAAAGAATGCAAACAGGTTGTACGATACTTCAAGTAACACAAGACAGACCTTAGTAAATCCAGAAATATTTGAACCATGCTCTGTGAAAAGGTTGTTTAATGCATTTGCGTTTTTTTTTTTTTTTTTTTTATATCAATTTTCTGCTAGTTAAAGAACTAGTCTACCTGATGGTTTAGTCGGTTGTTAGACAAAATAAATTCGATTGATCCATAAATTATGTGGAGACTTGCTTGGTATAATGTATCGCAGAGATGCATTAAACTCCCTTTTTCCATAGCACGGCTCATTATCTTGAACAAATGACACAGAGACATAGAAGCAAGGAGAAAAAAATCGCTTCCTAACAATTTACACGAGCGCTGGAACAAATCAGATCGTACTGTTTCTGAAAAAAATCATACGGACCAACGAACAAAGTTAACGCAGGTCGCACGTAAATATTTTACACACATGTCAAAGGTATGAAAAAAACAGTTCGTTCCTAGACAATTTCCATACTACAAGACCCAGTAACAAAGCCTCTCTTAGACAACTGGTAAGACAATAGGCAACACTCAATGTAATTTCTTTCTGACATGAAAAAAAAAACTGACAACCGGATATAAAACATCATAATTATTTAGGAAAAGAAAACGAACTCTCCTGTCACAATACAAATATAACAATAGAGTAACGTAGACTCGGAGTTCTGGCGTTCTGCCTTGTTGCTTGCGCATTCCCGCACTCTAAGAGACATAATCAAGAGTTATATGGCTCTCAAAGGTTCGGTTCCAGAATCTTAAATCGGAAAAAACGTAATCTATTGAATAAGCTCTGCAGTTCTACGCCATTTAACTATTTTCTTTGCTATATTATGGCCAACCAGAGACACTATTCTCTTACGTATCCCATAAATTCTATTATAAGTCACATAAGCGTCCAAATCTGCTAGGGTTGCCCACTTGGTACTTTACGCGTACATGTATTGAATACATTTCATCTTGACCTTTAAAACTGCGTTCGTTAACCTTTAAGCTGCTATACGCGACTCACAGACTTTTTGCGGACCGTGTAGATCAAGATCAGACTGCACAGAACGTGCAGTCTGATCTTGGATCTGCCCTGTCCGATAAGCAGATATTTTTCCTAAAAAAAAATAAGTATGAAATAACATTGTTCGGGTTTTTTAATATCGGCTTGAAAGTTTTATTTAACTTATTTAAAAGGACAAGGGTTAAACCCAAGGTTTATTGTCTTTCACAACTACTAAAAACCTTAAGTCTTCCGGATCTGTACCATTGTACAGAAAAAGAAGGTAGATTAGTAAATCTTGGAGACTTTCGAGGATAAACTTAGTAGTACAGAACACTTCCATTTGCAACTTTCTTTTCGGGGGTATGCCATGGCCGATGTGTCAGACTCACTTAACCCTTATCCTGCCAAAAAAAGGAAATGAAACTTTCAAGTAGACATCAAGACCCCAAATATTGCAATTTCAAACTTATTTATCGGGGGAAATGTCTCCATTTCGCCCAAATATTGCTATTTCAAAGTTATTTATTGGGGGAAAAATGTATCCTTATCGGACAGTGTAGATCCAAGATCAGACTGCACGTTCTGTGCAGTCTGATCTTGATCTACACTGTCCGCAAAAGGTCAGTGAGTCGTGCTTAGGGTTAATAATATGCGGAAAAAGCCTCTAGATATTGAATTATATCTTGATATGTATAACGTAATCATATCATGCTTAGCTTAATTACATGTATACTGTATTTCTGTCTATCAAACAGTCACTTAACTCTTTACTAGACGACAAAAAATAAAACTTATCCAAGTTAAAAGCATTTTGCAAACGACAAATTGAATCTTGCTCAAATGAAGGGATTTGTCTTTGGCAGGGTAGGAAGCGATGTAGGTTACCAGCATTTTCTTTTTTTCCCACAACGTTTTCAAAAACATTTTTCTTTAGTCGCATGGAATTGTTTGGTAGAAGCCAAAAGAAACCAAAACATAAACCAGTCTGCTAAACAGTTAGACTTGTCTCGCCCTTCTCCTTATCGGACCAATTTGTGTCCTATATCTATAGCCAAATGCAACAAGAAACATCTTTAAAAAGGATAGACGGCGTAATTTTGCCCGCCAATAGGTCTGCAGGGGCCAGCAGAATAAACATGTCCGTATTTTTTACCTGTCGAATTTTTTATTTATTCATTCGAATATTCATTCGAATGTAGAACCAAAAAGTTGGCCAAACGCCATCGCATTCTGCACCGCCGAAAAAACAAAATATGCACAGTTTGTTGGATATACCTAAATATCAACATTAGCAAGAATTTATTGCAAGATAGCAGCGAATGTTTATCAAACATCATGATGCAGTCTTATTTTAACCCTTATCCTGCTAAATAACTCACATAAAACTTTCAAACCGATTGTAAACCCATAGTTTTGCCATTTCAAAGGTATTTTTAAGACACGATATCTCCTTATCGGACAGCGTAGATCCAAGATCAGACTACACGTTCTGTGCAGTCTGATCTTGGATCTACAAAGTGCGCAAAAGGTCAGTGAGCCCGTTTAGCAACCCAATGCTTAACCTTATATTCCACAGAAGCAGTGTACGTTGTTACCTATAAGAAGCAAAGTGTTAAGAGTGTCTAGACAAGAAACAGCGATGCAGTCAACTAAATTACGATTTATATGTTTCGTATTCGTAACATTTGATCTTTGAGATCATTTTCTGTCAGATTAACCCTTTCACTGCTGCGTACGACTTTTGGATAGATCTCTTGTAAACAGTGTATATCAAGTCAAACGAGGTTGCAGAGGAATAAACCCTACTGCAAACATTCTTACCAATTTTTCGGAGAGGTTTTCTGCTGCGCCAGAGTTTGAACTCACAACCTCTACCCTGAGGTGAGAGCGATCGCAGCTAAGTAAATCGCTCGGATACGCAAATCTTACCTGTTTTGCAGACATACATGTAGGAAATCAGATTGTATCGTTTATTGAATATGATATTCTAGATTTATCTCACCCTAAGAGTGCAGTATCTAGATTTCACTGGCTTATATGCTTATATATCAGAGCATCTCTCTCTCGTTCTCCATCTCGTTTGCTTGCTCTCTATTATACACGTGAGCTGCATTGTACAATAATAACATTTACATGGTTTTGTAAATACATTTGAGTCGTGCTCTGTGAAAAGGGCGCTTAATGCATCTGCGAAAAGTATCGACCCAGCTCAGCCTTCGCAGTCAGCGCAGGCTGACCTGGGCCGAAACTTTTCGCTATTGCTCAATTTTCTGTATGTCCAAGGGTCAGTCTACCTCACGATTAAGTCGGTTGTTAGAAAAAGTGGCTATTATGGATCCAAAATTATGTGAAGGCCTGATCGGTTTAATGCATCACGGGGATGCATTAAGTCCCCTTTTGCCAGAGCATGGCTCATATACATGAACATGTACTTTCTTTGTTATCTCTTATTTTCCTCCTTCTTATGCTTATCTTTGAAAGGAAAGCTACAAATAAGAGGACAATGTTTTTTACGAAAAAACGTCATACATAATAGGCGACCCTGTCAATCTTACTTTAGAATAATCAGATTTGAATATTTCATTATATATACTAAACGGAAAAATAAACGCAGGGTAAACATTTCGTGCCATAACGACTGAACTGCTAAATTACAGGAAATTTGGGGATAATGCGAAAATTGTTTGATAACTCTGCAAAACCTCGATACATTGTAATAAAAATTTGCCCATTTGTCGAAAAATAATATGTCCAGCAACAAAAACAAAATATCGAATCAAACCAAACAAGTCCATTTTAGCGCATAAACTGTTTACCCTGCGTTTCTTTTTCCGCTTAGTATATTTCCTAGCTAAGGCCGTATTTTGTCTCATACCACTATTATTTTTTTGCCCATCACAACTATGTGTATAAGAAGAACTAGTCCAACCCTTTATAAACAATACAGTATATTTAACCCCTTTCCAAACAAGCCCTGGTTTTCACGTGTCTGCAGTACAAGTCTTTTGAAAACACTGTGGGAAAAGGAGAAATTGCTCATAACGAGCAATTTCTCCTTTTCCCACATTGTTTTCTACCCTTTTTGAGAACTTTCTGCCATTTTCATCAAATGTAAAATTGTCGTCTGCAAACTCTTTCAATTTGGACCAGTCCAAAATTTGTCGTTTGGGAAAGGGTTAAGCAGCGCTCTTTCAAAAGGGGAGTTTAATGTACCTTAGCGGTGCATTATACCGAGCAAGTCATATACATGTAATTTTGAATCCATTAAATCCAGTTTGTCTAACAACCGACTGAATCATGAGGTAAACTTGTTCTTTGACATGCAGAAAATTTACAAATAGCAACGAGTTTCAACTCACGTCAGCCTGCGCGGACTCTGCAGGCTGACAGGCCGATACTTTTTGTAAATGTTTAAAGCCCCCTTTGCACAGAGCATGGCCCATTCTATTCGCCATAAGTGAACACAAAAGCACAAAAGCGAAAAAGCAAGTAAATTTAACAAAACGCATGATGAAAAGAAGAGTAGTGTCAAGATTGATTGATTGATTGTATGGTGTTTAACGCCATTTTCAACATCATTTCAGTTACATCACGGCGGCCAGTGCACCTATCCATGCTTTCCTGGAGTTTCTTTTACCAGTACTCCGCACAATATTCTTTCCAAGCCACTGGCTGCTTTCCCACATAACCATCGTCGAAACAATGGTCAGCGGTGAGAGAGGAATGAATCCTGTCGCAATGACTATCATCAATCCTCGGAAAGAAATTGGCCAAGCCAGGGATCGAACCAGCGACCTCCTGTTCTCAAGTCCTGTACGCTACCGACTGAGCTACGGGGGCTTGGCTGTAGTGTCAAGAAGCTCTGTAAATATGATGAATACATGTATATGATCTGACGTGAGTTTGCATTTGAGATAAAAAGTTCTCAAACAGGTTTTGAAAAACGTTGTTAAGCGAGTTTTCGGCGAGCTCAACAGCATTTTTCGTAGAAGGGTCTTTTGAAATTTTACCTCAGAAGTTAACGAATTTCAGATTCTCCTCACATACCCGTATCTCAAGAATGATAGTTCACGTTGTGTTAAAACATAGGCCAAAATATACATGCATATTGAAATTTACAACACGCCTGTTTGATTCTTTGACAGGTGTGTACATCACAGACGAAAAATAGTTCCAAAGACACTTGCATATAACGACTTTATTTTCAATCTAACGATGATAAAATTAGTAGCTTTGTCCTGACCATTACGCTCTTTGAAATTTAATTTTACAGAGCAGTCTGGGTCAGCACTGTTATAGAAATGGGTTGTATGATTACAGAACCTTGACAAAATACTGCAGTTTTTGCTTATCTCAAACGTGTGTAGGATAAGAAAATTCGCAAAGGCTGTTTTACACTGAAAACAAGAGTGGTTATGAGATAATTAGATGTAGTAACTTTTTCTTTCTTTCTTTCTTTCTTTATTTATTTATTTATTTATTTATTTTCTGTCAAACGAGCGTTATAAATATATGTAGATATGGTTAAAATGGTTCTTTTAATTTCTTTTGTCTTTTAACTTTCAATTTTTAAATATTGTCGACCAAAATTTAGTGCAACGATACCATTTAGATTTTTCCCCGAAAGTTTCGATGAAAATAACAAACTAATAGGAAATCTTGGAATATTTCGATGTCTTTTCTTTTCTGTCTCTCTGTCATGTGTTGGCGTTTTAAACTGAGAAAGTGATGCATACGATCTAAGTCATGTATAAATTCCAAGTAGTTTTCTGGGAAAAAAATGTGTGTATAAATTCTACAGTAAGATAAATATAATGAATTACTTATTTTAGAACACCATCTCTGATAGTACTGATGCTAGATTCTTTGTTTAATTGTTTCATACATAATGAAATTATCTGGTCCATTTATCCATAAATAATTAAAACCAAGAGACCGTTGAAGAATTTGTGCATGACGTACATATTTGTACTTTTTTAGCTTTTGTCTGCAAGTCTTTATTGCGCCAGAAAAGACCTTTTGAAAAAGTCCCTATCCTCCGCCATATTGCAAATCCTCCAACAACAATGGTCCAACCAAAGTTTAATTTAAAATTTGTATATTATTTTGTTATTAAAACGTTTAACTTTTACCAAGCAATCCTGTTTTATACAGCCCTGTCAACATTTTAATATTCGAGGTATCATTTCAAAACTTTATTGGTATGTCAAATGCAATGATGCCATATTTAATAACAATACACGGCGTTCCTGTTACTCTGGTTTGTTGGAATTACTCTGCCGTTTTCTTAAGCCCGAGTCCCACTTTTTAATGAAACGTTCCTGCCAACACAATATTTGCAGTCTGATCTTAATTTAACCTATCCGATATCTGGAAATTATTCGTTAATGAGATTGTAAATAATAATAGCATACAAGGAAAAGGTTCATTTTATTTATACAACATTCAAGTAGCTGTTTGAAATGCAAAATAAAACATCTTCGTTGTTGGAATGGTGATTATTACCAAGAGCACGTTAATCAACCTTAATTCATTTGTTCTTAGGTGTTAATGACACGTAATTCATGTTTATAACTTCGCTTTGACACAAATTGATCTAATTTAACGAAAACTTCGGAACCGAAATGCTAACGCTTTAGACCTTGGATAGACGTACGCTCTTTGTAAAACGAGATCTGACTGTTCCTGCATTCTCATATTGAATTTACAATGTCTAGTATTGTTACAGAAAGTCTCTTTGTTGACTGAAACCTGCAATAAATGTGAACTGCTTTTGTGTGTCTGTGTGTGTGGAAAGGCGAAAAGTGGTACCAACTTCAAAACATCCATGTGATTTATTTAGTAACGTAAAAGTTTAGAAAATTAAAAAAAAAAGAAAACTTTTCAAGTGCAGTTTGTATCTTCTTCCAACCTCATACAGAAATTTGAAATGATTGAAAGTATGCCGCTGAAATCTTTGGTAGAAATATACCAGATATGGGCTCTTGTTACATACAGTGGCAATCTCATGTAAAAATTGGACTTTTCCTTTTGACGAGAAATACCTAGTGCAGTTCTTCAGGGGTCTGGCGCCTAAAACAAACAGATCTTCCGCAATATCTTTAGAGTCTTTTATGTGCATTTTTATCTAAGAAAGACGAAATTCACAACTTACAGACAAAACATTTTCAAGATGTAAATAAGGCGAATCATCAAACCTTTGGAGGGAGTCCCTGTATATGATAAGTGAAACTTTCCACCCCTTGAACAACAACTAGGTGACGTCATAGTTACAAAAAGAAAAGACAGAACGTGAAACCTGTACCCGAATAGACCCGGAAAACCTTTATAAGACAAAAAACGAGATATAAACATACATGTATCTAATTCATGTCGATTTCAGTTTAGTCACATAAATTTGAAAAATGCGGTCAGACAAGTATGGAAAGTAGCATTTCCTTGTATACTCTTCTATAAGACGCATTTTTACCTAACGCTATACACTTGAAGCATTGAAGTGTTTAGAAAGGGAGGGACCCCGTTATACTAAAAAAAGTATTGGACATTCGTTGGCGTTTGAAATAAAATTTTATTTAACTCTCAGACTGCTAAGCGCGACTCACTGACCTTTTGCGGACAGCGTAAATCAAGATCAGACTGCACAGAACGCGCAGTCTGATCTTGGATCTACAGTGTCCGATCAGGAGATACGTCCCAAACCCCTATAACTTTGAAATACCAACATTTTGGTTTTTACCATCGGCTTGAAAGTTTCATTTAAGTTATTTAGCAGGATAAGGGTTAAACTCGAATTCAGAAACGTTGTTAAGCTCTCATGAAGCTTGTTTAATAACATTCTTCAACACTCGTTGAATAATATCTTATCTCAAATACAAATCTATGACAGATCTTATACATATTGATCTTACAGTTGGGAAATGCTTAGTATTCCAGGATTGCGAGTTCGAATCCAAAGCTCGACCAATTCGATAGTATTCATTTCTCTCTCTCTCTCTCTCTCTCTCTGCTGAGCGTTGTTTCGGTTAACTAAATAAGAAAGAAAACAATCCTAGTGGCATTGGAAAGAGCTTATTGTAAATTGTTTCTAAAAGAAACTGACAAAAGGCGCCGATGGGTGCACTTGGCGCGTGATATAACGGAGATGACTTTGAAAGCGGCATGTAACACCAAACAAACTAATCCTACGGCAACTCGAATGGCAAGGATTTTATCTTAATCTCTTCCCCTGAAACTTCAATCCTGTGATATGTTAACCGATATTAATAGTTAGGGAACGAAGCCATGGCGATCACGACAGGCCGGTTTGACAACTTTCAACGTATCCGAAAATGTCTTTATTATAAACGCGGCTTTTGCGTGTTTATTTCGATGTAACAATGTCATTTCATCCTATCTGTTTCATCTGTCAGAATTTCCCGCCTTTTGGCGCCTTTCTGAAAAAAAATTGTACAAAAACAAAACTTAGCTGGAAAGATGACGTTTTCGCTTTGATACATTTTTTTCCTTTAAAACAATTAAACTTTGTCCAAAATACTAGGTATTACTCATAAAAGTTCTTTTTTTTTTTTTTTTTTTCTTAAACATGAATCTTTTAAGATCGATTATAGCATGAAATGCACGGATCAAGAAAATAAATGACATCAGAAGTATAATAAGACTTGTCGATGTCCCTTACAATACCAGGTGGTAACTTTAACCAGAGGATCGTCTATAAATAATAAAAGTCACGCGGTTAATGTTTAGTGTAAGATCAAAAATCAAATTGTTTGACATTTATAATTAGGCCATGCTCCTTGAAAAGGTGGTTTAATGTATCTACAAAAAGTACCGAACCATGTCAGCCAGCGCACACCCCGCAGCCTGACATGGGCCGAGACCTATTGGTATTGGTAAATTTTCCGCAAATTTTCAAAAGACTATCCTGCCTCATGATTGGACAAAATGGATTTTATGGATCCATAATTATGCGGTGACTTGCTTGGTATGATACATCGTTGAGATGCATCAAATCCCCTTTTGCTAAAGCACTGCTCAACTGCAGTACTTTTTATTTTGTATTTTTTATTATGTCAAAAAGTGGTGTTACAAATTTCAAATGTAGTGTTGACTTGTCTCTACACAGTCTTATTATGTGAAAAAGTGGTCTTATCATGTCCAAATGTCGTCTTGACTTGTCAAAACATTGTCTTAATATGTTCAAAAGTGTTGTTATTATGTTCTTATGTGAAGTTGACTTGTCTACACATTGTCTTATTATGTTAAAATGCAGTGTTATTTTGTCCAAATGTGCTGTGGACTTGTCTAAATACTGTCCTATTATGTCAAAAAGTAGTGTTATCATGTTCATATGTGATGTTGACTAGTCTATACATTGTCCTATTATGTCAAAGAGTAGTGTTATCATGCTAAAATGTAAATTAGACTTGTCTGCACATTGTCTTATTATGTTAAAAAGCAGTGTTATTATGTCCAAATGTGCTGTGGACTTGTCTAAATACTGTCCTAATATGTCAAAAAGTAGTGTTATCATGTTCATATGTGATGTTGACTTTGAACATGATAACACTACTTTTTGATATAATAAGACAGCGTTTGAACAAGTCAACATACCCTTGAACATAATTAAACTGCTTTTTGACATAATAAGACAATGCTTTGACAAGTCAACACGGTATTCGGACATGATAACACCAGTTTTTCACATAATAAGACTGTCTTAAGACAAGTCAACACCACATTTGAACATGATAACACTACTTTTTGACATAATAATGCAATGTTTAGACAAGTCAACACCACATTTGGACATAACCACACTACCTTTTGACATAATAAGGCAATGTTTAGACAAGTCAACACCACATTTGGACATAACCACACTACCTTTTGATTTAATAAGGCAATGTTTAGACATGTCAACACCACATTTGGACATAACCACACTACCTTTTGATATAATAACGCAAAGTTTAGACAAGTCAACACCACATTTGGGCATAATAACACTTCTTTTAGACATAATAAGACAGAGATTAGGCATGTCAACACTACTGCTCACAACATCAGACAGCTGTGGCGTTCCATAGTATGCCGTCAACTTGTCGTTAACCCATTCAACGTCATAGGCGCTTTTTCGGACGGAGGCCCAAATATCGCAATTCTAAAAACTTGTTAGTGACAGAATATTTTTTAAAAAAATAGCAGCCGTCTGTGCAGACTAATCTTCATATGTAGACATTGTTTACACATATCCGTGATTTTATTAAATATGCCATTAAAACATCTTTCCCGTGAAAACCTTTAAAAATGAGAATGGTATCGGATGTCACATGTAAAATACAATATTCGTATAATGGAGAAAAAAGAAGTAAGAATTAGCACCACACAGACAGAAATACAATGCCATAATCCATAATGCATTAAAGTTTCTTGGGCAAACCGATGGATAGTTATAACATAGACAGATTTTATCGTTTTTTTTTTTTTTTTTTTCTCGATTTGAAACAAAAATTGTTTGCGCAAATGTCTCTTAATTAACCCAACAGTGAAGAATGGAGGTTGTTCACAGCCAGTTAGTATAATGGTAAAGAAAGATGTATTTAAATGTAGAGACGAGTATCAAAGCATTCCAGAAACTTCATCCTCAAAATATACAAAAAGAAGAACTTGACAATTACAGTACAAATATTTTTTTTTCACTGAACATGTTTTTAAAAGATTGTAAGAAAGGGAGTAACTGCCCGCTTGAAGCAAGCAATTCGTCATTTTCCCGAAATCTTTTCCATGCGATTACAAAAAAGTATTCTCTTTTCCGCTTCCATAGTTAATCCTTTAAGTAGTTTGTGGTATGAGCCACGATCTGGCGGTTTAACGCATCTCCGTCATGCAATATACCATGCATGTCATCACATAATTGTGGGTCCATAAAACCCATTTTGTCTAACAACCGACCGATTTATGAAAGAGAATGTCCTCTGAACTTGAAGAGAAGTGGCCCATAGCGCTACATTTCGACCAACTTTCGGGAACTGGGCAGGCTGGTCTGGGTCGATACCTTTTGCAGATGCATTAAGCCATCTTTTCCCAAACCATGGCTGGTATGCTTAGTCTTAAAAAGAATGTGCACAGTCATGGGTTAATAAAGGTAAAAGTATTAATCAGGTAAAGTGATATGTCATCTCCTTGGAAACCAGAACAAAAGAATTTTCAGAATTTGCTATCAGATACATATGAGCCACACTATGCGAAAAGGGGTGTTAATGCATCTGCGAAAAGTATCGACTCAGGTTAGCCTGCGCAGGCTGACCTGGGCCGAAACTTTTCGCTATTGGTCAATTTTCTGCATGTCCAAGGACAAGGCTACCTCATGATTCAGTCGGTTTTTAAACGAAATAGATTTTATGGATCCATAATTATGTGATGACTTGTTTAGTATCATGCATCACGGAGATGCATTAAGCTCCATTTGACCAGAGCGTGGCTCATATACATTCCCTTTTTTTCGTTGATTGCAAAACCGTTGTTGACTCTAATTTTGTTATAAAATCTGCTTCGTTACATAAGATGTTGAAATAAAAAGTTTCTTTTTCAGCTCACCTGAACATGACGTGCTCAAGATGGCAAGGTTGATTCATGAGTCCGTCGGCCGTCGTCAACTTTTACATTGCATGCAACCTAGCGCTCACATTTTTGGTCCATACGTCACAAAACTTGGACAGAATGCTTGTATTGATAATATTGCGAATACGTTTGAAAACGGGCAACACAGGGTTAAAGGGAAGTCTCTAAGGCAAGCCTTATAAGTTAGCCATGTACTTGCAAATGGGGGATTCATTTATGTCCGTGATGCAATCTTCCCATGTAAGTCAACTATATATGTAACTGTGGATCTACAGATTTTTTTCTGACAATTGACAGAATTATGAGGTCCATTAAAATGCTGAAAATTGACCAAAAGCAAAAAGATTCGGTCCAGGTAAGCCTGTGCCGACTGCGAATTCGCCAGTCTATCAGTACTTTCAATACTTTGATATATCTTTGGAACTAAAAGAGTTAGTATACTGCGCTATTCTTCTCATTACGGTACAGATGCTCAGCTGTGTGATCCAGTATGATCGTGCCCAAACATCCCTAATTGTTTTGGACATTATTTGTTTAAATTTCTTCTTCTTCTTCACCTAGTGGTGTTATGTCTTCCACTATGACAGGGTCTTGAAAACGAATATCTCAAGACGCCTGGGTGGAAAGCCCAAACACAAAACTCTTAGGCCACGGGGGACAGTCTTGTCAATGTAAGCTGTGATTAACATTCCATCGTGATTTCATCATTGAAATAATCTTCAAACTTTATATAGGTCATTGTATTCTATAAATAGCTTGTCGTTAAATAATGATGGGCTAAAACGCCAGACGAATCGGCACCTGAACGAATGGAGGACGATAATGCTGACAACGCAAATACTGTCTGACTGCTCTCTTGAGGAATACCAGTCAGTAGATCTACGACTGTCGTCCCTTATCATACTACGGTCAGACTTGGTGCTTTTTTGTGGACAATATAGATCAATATCAGTCTGCATGAAACTTACATATTGATCTTCGATCGATACTGTTCCATAGTTCATGAGAAATTAATACCATACACAGTAGTAACTTTGCAATGTTGTCATTTTTACGGTCTGAAAATGTTTCCTTTCTTTTAAGTGTAGTAATATCTTATGTAAGCATTAAAAATTTAGAGCGCAACAAGACATCTGCCTGTATTTGTCAATTATTCACTATCGTTTTGCTTTTGCTTCGTTGGAAAAAATAGGATAGAAATTAGTAATAGTTGTTTATTTGTTCCTTCAAAAGTATGGCTTGAAATTATTGAAATCGTTCCGTTTTATTAACCCTTAGGCTGCTACGCATCACTCGGGGACCTTTTGCGGACGGTGTAGATGAAGATCAGAGTGCAGAGAACGTGCAGTCTGATTTTGGATCTGCACTGTCTGATAAGGTGATATTCCCATCCCCCCCCAAAAAAAAAAAACTAAAATCTTCGAAAAAGCAAGTTTGGTTTTTACTATCGGCTTGAAAATTTATTTTATTGCATTAATTTAGCAGAATAGCGTTTGTACGTATATGACCGACAAGAAACAGCACGAAAGTGAGTACAAACAGAAGCGTCAAAGGCGAGCACGAAAAAGTGCTTCAAAAGTCTTAATACACGCAGAAAGGATACACATATAATAGAAAACCAATGGGAAAAACAAAACTACTGTAAGTATCTTCTGGTTTCAGAAAATAAAACCATATTACAGTACATAAGTACACACCGTTCGTTAATTAAAGGACATGCTGTAAACTAAGTCCGCCTGGGGAATACGCGTTCAATACGGTTTAGAGTCAAATTCTGGAAGTGTGTCGTAAGCAAGCTCATACGTGTCAGCCATGAAAAGGGAGTTTAATGCATCTTGCAAAAAATATCGACCCATATCATCCTGCGCAGTCCGCGCAGGATGATATGGGGTCGAAATTTTTTGCTTTGGGTAATTTTTCTGCATGTACAAGGACCATTCTACCTCATGTATCAGTCGTTTGTTAGACAAAATGGTTTTTATGGGTCAATAATTATGTGATTACTTCCTTGTTATATATAGCATCAAGGAGATGCATTAAGCCCCCTATTCACAGAGCATGACTCATTTGCATGATCCATTTGAAATTGAAATAAAAAATGAAAATAAAAAAGTAGCCAAATCAAAGTTTTGTTCAATTTCTTTGTCATTACATTGTTCTGAAAGTCGACCGATACTTTTTTTTTTACACAACTAGCGATTGGGGTCACATATTCATGGGCGTAGGGAAGGGAAAGAAGGAGAGCCGGGGGCAATTCATGGGCAATTCATGGGCGTAGGGAAGGGAAAGAAGGAAAGCCGGGGGCAATTCCCATCCCCATTTTTTTGTTTGGGGGAGGAGCAAAGTCTGTTTCGTCCTCTCAAACGTTATAAGTATTTCAATTATCTTGTACACTGTAAATATCTCTTTCTACGCTTGTGTATGTTGTTAACTCACCAGACACAAAGAAAAACTCGAATCCCTATATATGAATTGTAATCATGTTGTACGACCAGAAGTTGTAAAGTTTACGTCAAATAAAAGAATTGAATTGAATTGATAACTGTAATCGAGTCATACTCTGGCGAATGGGCTGTTTAATGCACCTCCCTGGTACATTATACCAAGCAAGTTATCACATAATTTGGGGCATATAAAATCCCTTTTTTTTTTTTTTTTTTTTCTAATAACCAGCTGAATAATGAAGTAAAATGGTCTTTTGACACGCAGAAAATGTGCAAAAAGCAAAAAGTTTCGACGCAGGTCAGCCTGCGCGGACTGCGCAGGCTGACCTGCGTCGATACTTTTTGCAGATGCATTAAACGCCCTTTTCACAGAGCTTTGCTCAATTGCAAGCGACAAAATATATTTGGCTGTTATGATAGAGTCGCTTTTTACAGCCAACACATTTATGACGCTTAAGCACATGTAAACAGTTCTTTTCGAACTGGCCATGGTCAAAATTAGAAATAATGGAGAAAGGTAGGTTTTCAATGCAATTTTGATAAGAAGAGCAGTTATTATATCCATGAATTGTGTAAGATTATTGAAAAGAAGCATTCATTTTGTCTTTAAAAAAGGAGGTCATGACCTTTCCTTTTTTGTTCCATTAGTTTTGACCCAAATGCGAAACAGAGGGGTCATGGAGTTAGTGGCTAGCTTTAGCCCTAAAAACATTGGCGGGGTAATGCCATGAAAGATTGCGAAAAAATGACATGGTAACGTGCTATTTTTGATTTTATCCCTAAATTATGTATTGTTTCGAGTTTCAATTTAGCTTGGCATTTTCAGGCTAGTCTCCTGGGTTTGCATTTTGTGAATTTTGGAATAAAGGCTAAATGGCTTATTTTGTCAATTTTTTTCCGACCATGCCATTTGCCTGTATTGGTCAGTAATTTCACTATTTCACAAGTTTAACATAATTTCTTGATGAAATCTAAATAATTGGGCTTATGCTGTTGCATGCATTTAAGTGCTCTTTATCATTTCAGGCTGATTCTATAGACGTTTTGTCGAAGAAGTTGTGTTTTGCGTGTTGACAATCGACACACGTTTCACCGACAACCGTGGTCTGGGGCTGTATGGGAAGATCTCGTATAATCCCGATAGTTGACCGTGTTCCTGTGAGAACAAGATATCGTTGCCTGCCCTGTATATGTAGAGTCCATTGCCGTATTTATGTACTAATGCCAGCTCCTATAGCTCAGCTGGTAGAGCATGAGAATTGTGAACGTTAACTCTCACTGCTTGAGGTTCGATTCCCAGGACTGGCCACGTGAAATTAAAGTTAAAAGTCTTTCGGATGAGACGTTAAACCTAGGTCCCGTAAGACGATGCTATACAATAAGCACGATAAAGAACCAGAGCTAACATAGGATGGGTTTAGTTATGTATCTTGCACTATCCACACTTCATAACTTTCTTCTGGTAGGCCTCATCCATGAAGGCAACCGATGGCAACTGTCGATAAACGGAAATCAACCAGTCATGCATGTACTATGTGTATCACTTAGCCCTATATTGCCGGCCCATCCGGTACCATGTGAAATATAATTGAGCCATGCTGTGTGAAAAGGTGGCTTAAAGCACCTGCCAAAAGTATCGACCCAGGTCAGCCTGCGCAGTCCGCGCAGGCTGACCTGGATCGATACTTTTCGCTCTTGGTCAATTTTCTGTATGTCCAAGGACCACTCTAACTCATGATTCAGTCGATTGTTAGACAAAATTGATTTTATGGATCCATAATTATCTTGCTCTCATGTTTCAGTGGGTTGTTTAAAAAATGGCTATCATGGATCCATAATTATGTGATGGATTACTTGGTATCATAGATCACAGAGATGCATTAAGCCCCCGTTTTCCAGATCAGGGCTCAATTATTTGTACACATGAGCATTAATAAAGCATTGCCCAAATACTTGACCCGTTACCTTGGCCTGCAAGGAGCCCTGATCTCAAACCTATTGAGCATTTGTGGGACCATCTGGGGCGTCAAGGTCAAGCAAGGGATCCATTCTTTCAAAATCTACAGGAATTGCCCCAGGTAGGGCCTATGACGAATGGCAGAGGATCCCAATGATGCAAATTCAGAATCTGACTCTCATATTGACTTGCCATTTTGATTTCCAGCAGGAGGAGGGGGTTGCAGACGTTATCCGTGCGGGTGGGGGGGGGGGATACACAAGATACTGATGTTACCAATTGCTGTGGACTAAGGCATGAACACTGAACGTCTTCTGAGAATTCCGTGTACATCAGACCATTTACCTAGTCTCTGTGACCATAGGTTTGGTCATTTATCATTCTTTAACGTTTTCAGTGTCCCTATTTGACAGTTAAGAAGTTAAAAGAAGAAGCAGTGTTGGTAGCTGATGCGTTGACACTTTTGAGTCTTCCGTTAACGAATTTATAACCAGGTATTCGGTTTCAGTAGCATTGAACAACTGCATTGTGTTGATCACAACCTTATAACATGAGCATGGGTGGTGCTTCATCAATGCTCATGACTTTTTTTGTATGTAGATATAATTCCACAGTCTTTTCAAAACCTCAAGCTGCAAATTAGTTGCAGCCCTATATGGATTTTACCGTGCACAAATAAAAAACTGATTCTGCCTTTTTAGCATTCTCAGATTCAACAGAATGATAATGTTTGATTTTGTCTGTGATCCCAAGTGTTTACTAAGTCTGTATTTACCCTAACTCTTTGACAAACGACTGAAACTTAGACTTGTCCATATTGAAAGTATTTGCAGACGACAAATTAAATTAGGCTCAAATATTAGGGATCGTCTCTGAAAGGGTAGAAAACATTGTGGGAAAAGGAGAAAATGCTGGTTACCTGCATTTTCTCCTTTTCTCACAATGTTTTCAGTAGTCCTTTTTCCAAGGGTCGTTAGAACTCGGGATTGGGAGGTATAGGGATAATTATTTGAGGTCGCCACTGCAGAGCCAAAGAAATGAGGAAATAATTGCCCGATTGTCTATAATAATGTTTACATTACGCTGTCTGTATCTCTATGGTAACTGAAGTATTACTATATCAACCCAATAAATGACATATCTTACTACCTTCAGTGCAGAGCCAGGCACGGCAATTGGTGGCGTGGGGGGGGTTGCTAGTTCGAATCCCCAGCTCGACGAGTTTTTTTCCCGAGGATCGATGATAGTCAATGTGACAGGATTCATTCCTCTCTCAGTGCTGATCATCGTTTCGAAGATATTTATCTGGGGAAGCAGCAAGTGGCTTAGGAAGAATATTGCGCAAAAAGAAAATCCAGGAAAGTGTGGATATGTGTACTACTGGCCGCTACGATATACATGTAACTGAAATAATGTTGAAACTTGATACGAACAAAATCAAATTACCTTCTGAAGCATGTTTGCAACAAACTACTTTGAAAATTGAGTCATGCTCTGTGAAAAAAAGGGTTTAATGCATCTGCAACAGTATCGACTCAGGTCAGCCTGCGCAGTCTGCAATATCATTTGCTTTTGGTCATTGTTCTGCTGCTGAAAGGAACTTTCTTTATCATGATTCATTTGGTTGTTAGGCAAAATGGATTTTATGGATCTATAATTATGTAATGACTTGTTTGGAATCATGCGTCATGGAGATGCGTTATCCAAACGCTTTTCACACAATTCAGAATTGAATAGGCATCTTCTTAATCTTGAATTTTCGTCGATCTTGTATGCTCTGTCGGTAACACACAGGTCTTGTAGCCCGCAGATTGAGAGTTTGAATCCAAGGGCATCTAAACCCCTTTCCAGGATACATTTCCCTCTCTTCGCTATTCATTTAATTATGAATGCTCTGGAAAAGGGAGGTTAAATGCATATCAACGATGCATTATATCATGCGAGTCATCACAAAATCATGGACCCATAAAATCCATTGAGTCCAAAACAACCGGCTGAATGCTGAGGTAGAATGATCCTTTGGATACGCAGAAAATATACCATTTCACAGACTACGGATCAATTGTTTCAACCATATTAAGCCTGCGGGTAGGAAACAGTGTTTGATGCAAGCACTGTTGAAAGAAAGCCAGTGAACGTAAAAGTAATAAATACTTATTAATTCCTTATTTATCACCTCGACCAGACCACAGTAATGTCCCAGTCACGTGAAAAAAAAGCTTTTCTTGCCCTAACAGTTAGTGTTTTGTAATTACATCCCTTACGAAACAGACAGTGTCTGTCTACATAAACACATAAATCTATGTTAACCTTTGGAATCAAATGGAGTCATTCGGCCAGTAGAAATTGGTCTTTGGGGGCTGTGGAGTAAGACACTGAATTTCTAATTATGGGATCCAGGGTAAGCAATGATATCTTGTTCTCGCTCTCGCAGGAACCCCGTCTATCATCGAGAGTACACGAGATCTTCTCGAACTCGTTGTAAATGTGTTAGCAGTTAAAAGCAACTCCCATCATATGTACCGAATATTTTTGTCGCTTGTAATTGTTTTCATCAAGTGCAAGCCGACTTTTTCCCCTGTCTGGTAGGGAGTTATCAACATACACAAGCTCAGAAAGAGATTTAGAAAGTAACACAACTTCTGATTGGCTAAAACAAATGGTTTAGCAAATCAGAAGTTGTTTTAATTGTAGAGTTAGGAAATTCTTGATAATTAGACTAAGAATGCCTTCGAGGATGGTTGATGAATACCCGCCCAGATTCGATCTATGCCTACAATTGTTGATCACGCGGTACTGTTGGTCACGCGGTAGTGGCTTTGCCCTTCGGAGCCGTTGTCGAACCTAATATTTATATAGCAATAAATCGAAGACAATCCGTGTTAATGTAAAATTTCGTGAAACAGTCAAAAGAAACAGGAAATACTGAAAATTATATTTGATCCGGATGGAGGCGACATCTCACGAATTAGAAGAATATCAACCCATATTTTTGCCTGTGTAAACCCCATCCGTTTAGTTTTAACATAAGGCTCTTTTTTTCGTGACGAAAGGCCTCGTCTGCACCTGTCTATGATTCGAAACACTATCTTCCGCAAGGTGGCAATTTTCAAATACATATTAACCTATTTGACATGGGAATTCTGGTTTCAGAATCGATCCCAGGTTTCCCCATGTCTATATTTAGAAACAGTCTACAGGAATTTGCAGTAAACAATGGCATTTTATAAAACTATTTTGAAATCAGTATATTTTCTAGAAATTTGTAGCGAATAACTGGCTTGATTTTTCCACAGACGTATTATTTATAGCCATTTTTCGCTTGCTATTTCGCGTATTTCCCCTGTACAGGGTATTGTGATGCGTCATAGCAGTCGGGTCAAAAATATTGACATGCGCAAACAACGCGAGTCGAAAATCACTAAGACGGATTGGCTTCGCTCAATGTGTATTTTATGAGGCAGGATCGGAATATGCATGTAACACTCAAAGAGCCATAGAAGTTTTTGCCCAGTTTGTATGGAAGGATAGAATATCGTGCAGAGCCCCAGATAAGGTGGAGTGATGGTGTGCTAAATCCATTATATCTCCTCCAAACCCTATGTTGTGGGTACGTATTAGAATTTTCTCGATGAGACTATTCTAATGAGTACCCATAACATAGGATTTAGTGGAGAATAAATAATATTTTCAGTTTTGAAGTCAAATCATTCCCTCTGTCTGGAGTTCTGACCATGGAAAATTATGGAAGTGCATTCCTATGGTACATGCAAGCGTGGCTGAACGCTCGTTTTTCGTATAAACATTTTTTCTGCCAGATTTCACACTACTTTCTGATTCGATGACTTCAGCGATTAGGTAAACCAGGGCACGTATTCGCCAATAATTCTAAAATGATTCTGATTGGTAAAAGCATATAGTTTAACCAGTAAGGAATGGCGTCATTTGGAAATTTTTGAGAATTTGACTAAGATTAACACCAGAAATGTTTGTGACTATGGGCCCAGGTCGCTACGTAACATTAAGAAATGGCGAATTCTAAATAACATTTTTTCACTAAAACCTATGTTGTGGGTAATCATTAGAGCTGTCTCGATGACACTATTCTATAACGAGTACACATAATACAGGGTTTGTCAACGAGCTAAATATAAATTGTTCATCATTTTGTATCGTTGGCAATGTACTGAACTCTCTACGACACAATCCCAAATTTCAAAAACCTTTTTAACAAGGGTTTTGAAAACATGGTGAGAATAGGGGAAAATGCTGGTTACCAGCACTTTCTCCTTTTCCCACAATGTTTTCTACCATATCAAAAAGCATTATTTAACTCTTTACCCAATGACAAAATTTCAGACTGCCCCATATTGAAAGCAATTGCAGATGACAATTCATATGTAGCTCAGATAATGAATTCTGTCTTTGATAGGATAGAAAACATGGTGGGAAAAGGAGAAAATTCTGGTTACCAGTACTTTCTCCTTTTCCCACAGTGTTTTCAAAAGGTTTCTTTCTCAGGGTCGTTAAAACACGGGATTGTGTGGGAAAGAGTTAACCTACATTTAAAATATCGTCTGGAAATGCTTTTAATTTGGTCCGGTCCAAAATTTTGTCGTTTGGTCAAGTGTGTAAGAAGCAATGTGCGAGTCGCTAACAATACTACAGTCCGAGACAGACTCCAAGTGTTCAAAAAAGAACGTCGATAGAAATCAACCATAGATTGATATAAATTGTTTCCATGGGATATAATCGGTTCGGTAACGGAAACTGCTAATTTTATGGACATCCTAACTATTTATTTTACAGACATGAAGTATGGTTAGAATATATAAGTATGGAGTGGAGACCGTCTGGCCAGCCGTTTCTCATTTCTTGTTGTTTTTTTTAATGTCTTGGTCAAGGAATTTGGCTTTTGTATGTTTATTGGTGGGTTGGTCGGTCAGTCGGTCGGATATAAAAAATGTGAGCTGATTTTGATTATAAATCGGTTACATCACGGCGAAAATATGTCTATACTGTTACCCCTGGTGTTTTCGTTACCGAACATATACATGTATGAGCCATGCTCTGGCAAAAGAGGGTTTAATGCATCTCCGTGATCCGTTATGCCAAGCAAGTCATCACATAATTATGGATCCATAAAGTCCATTTTGACTCAAAGCCGGCTGTAATCCTGAATGGTCTTTGGACATGCAGAAAATTTACTTCAAGCAAACAGTATCGACACCGGTCAGCTTGCGTGGACTGCCCAGGCTGACCTCGGTCGAAACTTTTGCAGATGCATTAAACCCTCTTTTCATACAGCACGGCTAAAATATCATTATATCCTAAAAAAAATCAGCAGGTTATTTAGAGCATATCCTTGATAAATAGGGGCCCAGCCACGAAAGCTCAGTCGGTAGTGTACAGGACGTCAGAACATGGGATCGCTGGTTCGAATTTTCAGCCCGATCAGTTTCTTTCCGAGGATTCATGATTGTCATTGCGACAGGATTTATTCCACTCTCACCGCTAATCAATGTTTCGACGATGGTTATGTAGGAAACAGCCAGTGGCTTGGATAAAATATTGTGCGAAGTATTAGTAACAGAAACTCCAGAAAAGCATGGATAGGTGCACTGGCCGCTGCGATATATCTGAAATAATGTTGAAACCCCTTTAAATACCATACAGTTAAACATGTTAACCCTAATCCTGCTAAGTAAAAGAAATGAAAATTTCAAACCGAAAGTACAAACCCAAATTTTCCGATTTCAAAAGTATCTTTTGATGAAAGATATTTCCTTATCGGACAGTGTATATCAAAGATCAGACTGCACGTTCTGTGCAGTCTGATCTTGATCTACGTCGTCCGCAAAAGGTCAGTGAGTCGCGCTTAGCAGCCAATGGGTTAAAGTAGGTATACTCAGTACGAATCGCGATCTGACACATGTTAAGTCAAAAATATCGATGGATATGCTCAGCAACCATTATTGTGTTCTAGATCTAAATTTAGTTTGTATCACGATTTTTGATTGAATAGTTCCCTTAGAGATAGCCAAACAGAAATTGCGTGCCTTCGTAATTTTGGCAAATTCTTGAAAATACTATCTTTCTTTGATTTTGTGTCAGACAACATCTTTTTTCAGCTATTAAACCACACAATCTCGAGTTTTGACGACCTTGAGCAAGACCAATTTTGAAAACGTTGTGGTAACTAGCATTTTCTTCTTTTCTCATAATGTTTTCTACTCTTTCACATTAAAGTCCTGTCCACTGTGCCACATAACATCTGTTGCCTACAAATGCTTTTAATTTAGACATGTCTAGATTCTTTTTCGTGAAGATTTAAGTTACTGACCGTCTTTTGGCATATTTACTGTAAAACTCTGAGTACATGCATGTATGTGACAGAGTCGGTTTTCAAGGACCACTGGCGAGAAATGTTTTCGAAAACCTGGTTTGGAAAACAAGAAATGCTACAATCCGGCATAATTTTCCTCTTTCCACAAGTTTTCCTACTCTTTCAAATGCAGATCAAGTCACTCAAGCCACATTTTATACCTCGTCTACAACAGCTTTCAATATGAAGAATCCTATAATTTGGAGGTCGAGCAAAGAATTCAGCGAATAAGCCATATTCTGTGAAAAGAATGCTAAATGCATCTGCTAAAAAGTATCGAAACCTTTTGCTACGGGTCAGTTTTTGCATCGAAAAGGACCATTTTTACCCCCCTGATTCAGTCGGTTTTTAAACAAAATAGATTTGAGCCATGCTTTGTGAAAAGGGGGCTTAATGCATCTGCGAAAAGTATCGGCCCAGGTCAGCCTGCGCAGTCCGCGCAGGCTGACCTGGGCCGAAACTTTTCGCTATTGGTCGATTTTCTGTACGTCCACGGACCAATCTACCTCACTGATTCATTCGTTTGTCAAAAAAGTAGCCATTATGGATCCATAATTATGTGATGGTTTGATTGGTACAATGCATCACGGAGACGCATTAAGCCCCCTTTTGTCAGAGCATGGCTCATTTTATGGATCCATGATCAAGCGACGACTTGCTTGGTATATTGCATCGTGGACATGCTTTAAACTCCCTTTTCTCAGAGAATGGCTCTTGAAATCTTCATACCTTAAGTATGTCTCGGGAACGCCGTTATACGTAGATAAATCCTGACACGCATTATTGAATAAATCTCTTAAAAAAATAAGTGCTTATACAAAATGACAGAAGGTATCATTTATAACAATCAAAACACCATGGTAACCATTGTATGCCTTAATTCCTTTCAAAACTATCATTTTTCTGAATATGCTTGTGTCACGCCACAGAACTATTATTATGAAATATTTTCATGTCATAAACTTGAACTGAAATCCGTTTTTGTTCCGCAACAACGGGTGTCATATTTTCTTTGAATATATTTTGTAGTCATGAAGAGCCTGTCTGTCCGAGAGAATTCGGAGAGAAGCGTAGAATATTTCAGACACAAGATAGTTTGATTTTTACTGATAACTGGATCTCTGGAGCTATTAGCTGAAATCACTGCTCATAAAATCTAGAATCATACTCATTTGATTTAGTGCTCAAAGCCAAAGTTTCATAAATTCTTCAGAAAGAAATGAAATTTTAAATTAAGACTCTGAACCATCAAGAATAAAGAAAGAAAAAAAAGGAAAGCTATACATTGTAAGAAGTTACTCAATGTGGCGAGTTGAGAAGGAGAGACAGACAGACAGACAGAGAGAGAATGAGAGAGGGGGAGAGACAGAGAGAGAGAGACGGAGAGAGTCTCAAGCTTAAGTAGAGTTACTCCCTATAAAACCATAAGAGACGTCCTGATACATTTTCCCTTTCTTTACCCTTGTGCAATTTAACCCTTCACCACATGGCAAAATTTTTTGCTCGCCCGAATTGGAAGCATTTTCAGGTGACAAATAACAGGATTATCAAATGATTGTGTTAGTTTCTGAAAGATTAGAAAACATTGTGGGGAAAAGGAGAAAATGCTGGTTACCAGCATTATCTCCTATTCCCACAATGGTTTCAAAAGCTATCTTTCTAAGGGTCGTTAAAGCTCAGCATTGTGTGGTAAAGGGGCAAGCGAATCGAAACCAGGGCCCATATGCACCAATCATTCTCATGAAGTTTCTTTGTCAAGTTCTTAATTTAGATAGTTACACCACTTCTGATTGGCTAAACCATTTAGGAATGTTGTCAAATTCTGGATTTAGAAAGTGACACTACTTTTGATTGGGCAAACCATCTAGTTTAGCCAGTCAGAAGTCGTGTTACTTTCTTATTTAGAAAATTCTTGAGAATACGATTAAGAATGTTCATAAGAACGATTAGTGAATACGGACCCAAATAACGTATCGGTAAACTTTAAAAATGGAGCAAGAAGCAACTGTTACGTTTTCACAATGTTTGCCAAACGTATCAATTAATGGGGCGTTTGTAATGGAACAAGAATTACCAATCCAAGATATCAAATTTCTTCAAAATATTTTAGCAATGCACTGGCAAAAGGGGGCTTAATTTATCTATGCCATGCATTATACCAAGCAAAAGGGGGCTTAATTCATCTATGCCATGCATTATACCAAGCAAGTCATCACATAATTATGGACCCTTAAAATCCATTCAGTCCAAAAACTGTATGAACCATGAAGTAGAATGGACCTTTGACATGTATAAAATTTACAATTAGCAAAATGTTTCTCCGCAGTCAGCACAGGCTGACCCGGTCGACATCTATTGCAGATGAATTTATCCCCCATTTCACAGAGCATGGCTCATTTATTTTTGTCAAGATATAGTAGAAGCCGCTTTGATAGTGGTTTACCGAAAACATTCCGAACTGCTGTTGTGTTTATTTTTTTCTTTCGTTTCTGTAACTCTAGTAAGTAGTGACAGGGAAAAACATAGCATATCAACTCGTCTGTGCAGCAAGTGAGACGACTAGAATAAGACAGCTGATTACAGTCAAGATTTATGGGATAACTATTGACTTTTTGCTGTCGCCTAATGTTGGGGACATATTTGTCACGCTAGTTCTAACTTCTCTTACATTTGGGTGAACCAATTTTTCCTCAGACCGGTTGAATAACACGGTTAAACCGTCACTGTTCTGGTTATTCTTCGTTTAAAACTATTTACCACACAGTCCCAAGTTTTATTGACCCTGACTGAGATGGCTTTTGAAAACACTGTGTGGAAAAGGAGAAAATGCTGGTAACCAGCATTTTCTCCCCTTCCAGCAATGTTTTGTACCTCTTCGCAGTCAAATACAATCATTAAAGCCAAATTCAGTTTATTGTTTACGAATGCTTTTGACTTGGTCCAGTCTAAAATTTGATGTGGTACAGGGTTAAACTCTTTCATTGCCGTTGGCGAAAAGATGGGATTTTGCGGACGACATAGACCAAAATTATACCGCACAGAACATGCAGTCTGATTTTGGATCTATGCTGTGTGCCTTTTAGTCAAGCCTATAAGATATGTTAGATAAGAATTGTCTGTTTCGGTGTATGATCCAAATTTCTTTCATCGAGTGAAAAGCGAGGGCTATATTTTCACGAAGCCACGAGTGAAAATATGGCCTATGCTTTTGACGAGATGAAAGAAATTTCGATCATACACCGAAACAGACCATTATACCATTTCTTTTATGCTCTTCACATTGAACTTTCTTTTCACGTCTAATTTTTGTTCATTGTAAAAAAAAATATGTGCTTTTTTTCAAGCGAAATAGATCTATTCAATCTATCAGATGGCTGTGATAATGACGTCACGAGTGATGTTGACTACGTCATAAAACATGGCGTTCCCCTCTAAAAATTCATTCAAGATTGTTCTTTAAAAATATCCGTGGCATGTCAAAATAAAAGTTATAACATTCACCAATGAATTATAACATTCACCTGTGACTTATAACGGTATAAAGCGCTGTTGGATTTCTGTAAAATACCGAAAAGCATAGAAGAAAAAAAAAATCGGGTTACACAATGAATTGTAGTTTCAGCGGTCGAAAGAGGTCGAGTTTAAGTATTTGGCGCTTAACGAGTTAAAGGGGCATGAGGGGATTTTAGGTTTTCATCATCCAACAAAACTTTGAAAACAAAAAATGTAAAGAGTCAGTTTATACTTGGTAAACTACGGAGCCCCCATAAGTGCCATTTGTCACACTTTTTTTTGTATTATTTAAATTTCACTGTACAAAATACTAATTAGATAAAAACAAAATCCTGTTTCAATAAAACCAAATAATACGCTGTTCACGGCAGCCAAATCATGGCGAACGAAAACCAACGGGTGTTCCAACGATACCTCTTTCCTTTTCTCGAAATAGCATTTCGATGAAGCGAATAAGCATTTCGTTAAAACCAGTTTTCATTTATTTTTCTGGACATTAAGTTTCGTTGTAACGAATTATTTATTGTTTTATCGAATTAGTACTTCGCTATAACGAAGTAAAAAAAACACAGAGTGACCGTGAAACTTACGCGGCTCCGTTGTAAACTATCCATTAATCTGTTTGAAAAAAAAAAAAAATGTAAAATAGACAATAAGTGAGCCATGCCCTGTGAAAAGGGGGCTTGATACATGAGCAAAAAAGTATCGACTCAGGTCAGCCTGCACAGTCCGCGCAGCCTGACCTGGGCCGAAACTTTTAGCTCCTGGTCAATTTTCTGCATATCCTAGGGCCATTCTACCTCACGATTCAGTCAGTTTTTAGACAGAATGGAATTCATGGATCCATAATCATATGCTAACTTGCTCGGTATCATATATGATGGAGATGCATTAAGTCCCCTTTTGCCAGAACATGATTCAAGTATTTTGGCACTATTTCGTTGGTTGAGCACTTGGCGTGTTGATCTTCTTTCAACTTAAGCGCTAACAGATTGTAAAGCATAGTGGACATGTCACATGATTTATTACACGCGTTTATTGGGGGTCGTATTCAATAATTATGATGACGTCATATCTGGTCTCATGAAAGTAGTCGGAATTCCAGTCTGCAAAACGATAATCTCATTATGTAAACGTCAATCCCCCCCCCCCCTCCACACGCACCTCCCAGCTCTGAATGTATCCGGTCAGATTCTCTGTGCTTGCAAAGAAGAATACACTTTGCAGTGGTTTAGAGTAGAAAACATTGTAGGAAAAGAAGGGTTACCAACATTTTCTTCCTTTTCCACAATATTTTCAAAATGACCGTAAAAACATAGGATCGTTTGGAGAAAGGTAAGTCAGCAATTCCAAGGCTGTTTTAACTGAATTATGTGGTCCAGAATATTGGATAAATACAAGATCAGTATGTTTCGAATCGTGTTTTCTTATCTAGGACCTATTCTGTCTGCAAATGACCTTACAGAACATTTCTGATTATTGTGAACTTCCTTTAAAAAAAAAAAAATTGAAATAAACAACCACACATCAGCACTCCATGTACAGTACATATTTCCGAAGGATTAACCCTTTACCAGATATGCCCGTATTTACACGTCCCTAGGGAAGCAGCATTTAGAAATTACTGTTAGAATAGGAGAAAATACGGGTTACCAGCATTTACCTCTTTTCTCATAATTGTCGCCATAAAAACGAAATCTCTTCTTTTCACCACACAACAGAATTTTACACTTGCCCATATCTTAAGTATTTACGGACAATAAATTGAAGGTGGCTAAGATGTGTTTCGTCTTTGAAAGGATACAAAACGTTGTTGGAAAACGAGAAAATGCTGGTAATCTGCATTTTTTTTTCTTTTTCCCACAGTGTTTTCGAAAGTTTTCAGCCTAAAGGTTGTTAAAACTCGGGACTATGTGGTAAAGGACAAGTTTTGATTTGCCATCAGAAAAATGTTTTCAAAATGGTCACGTGTTGTATTTGTAAAGATTCTGTCGTACTGTAAAGAGTTAAATAACAAATTTGAGGCACATACCGGATTGTCCCGGAATTTCCTTTTAGAAAACGAAATTGAAATAAACATCGGCACACCTGCGTTACATGTACTGATTTCCCAAGTTGACACTTTATCGGCGGAGGATAATGAATAACTAAAACACGGCCCTGGAAGCGGATATGTTGTTTGGATACAGTAAATAATATACTAGTACAGCTGTTACAAAATAGTCCGGCGTTTCAGGCATATACATAAAAGAAATATTTCTCACTTTTTTATCATTGAATGACTTTATTCATTATTACATACAACAGATTATAATTGTCCCAAGATAACAGTGAACAGTGACAAAACACTGTATAAACCACAAGAGGGTATTTTGACGCAGTAAAATGATTCTAAATTAAATCTAATTTTAATTATGATAGAATTTAACCCTTCACCACATAATTCTGAGTTTTACCGACCTTGAGGAAAAATTCCTTTAAAAATATCCTGGGAAAAAGAGAAAATGTTGGTAGCCAGCATTTTCTCCTTTCCCCAAAATGTTTTCTAATAGCTAGTTTTAGTTTTTGGGTCACATTTAATTTGCATTTTGCAAATGCTTTCAATTTTGACCGGTCTAACATTTTGTCGTTTGGCAAAGAATTATGAAACAATTCTGTGATCAAATTGCCACTTGCAGACGACAGCTTTCGTCTTCCCGACCATATACTAAACTGTTGTGGCAAAAGGAGAAATTCCTCGAAACGAAGAATTTAATCAAAACAACCAATCTATCAACCTTAGCCTGTACTACGATTAGCTTTCTTCCACGTTAGTAGTACCTGCTCTCCTAATACAATCAACAGTTTTTTCCTTTTCCCACAATGTTTTCTATTCTTTTCAATGACTTAACCCTTTACCACACAATCCCGACTTTTAATGACCCTAAGAAAGAAAGCTTTTGAAAATATTGTGAGAAAAGGAGAAAATGCTGGTAACCAGCATTTTCTCCTTTTCCCACAATATTTTCTACCCTTCCCAACACAAGTTTCAATTTTTGAGTCACATTCATTTTCTCGTCTGCAAATGCTTTCAATTTGGACTAGTCTAAAATTTTGTCGTCTGGTAAAGAGTTAAACTCGTTTGAACCAATACCAGAAGGGTTGTCTGCAGATGTTTTAAATAGAAGCTCCTAAACTTTATTGTTTGGGAAGCAGTCAACGCTTTAAAATCCCAAGTTTTAACAACCCTTCTAAAAATGTCTTTAAAAACATTGTGGAAAAAGGAGAAAATGCCGGAAACCAAAATATTTTTACCTTTCAATCGAAAATTGCATCACTGCATCACATTTAACTTGTCGTCTGCAAATGCTTGCAATTTGGACAGGTCTAAAATGTTGTCGTTTGGTCAAGATTTAATTCGTAGGCTGCAAAGCGTCAATCAGTGCGTTTTTTGAGGACATGGTGCGTCAATATGAGCCATGGTCTATGAAACGGGGATTCGAGATGCATCTGCAAAAAAAAAAACATTCACCCAGGTCAGCCTGCGCAGTCTGCTGTCATGGAACAACACTTTTTGCTATTGGTTAATTTCATGCAGGTCCAAAGGCCAGTCGACCCAATGATTAGGTAGGTTGTTAAACAAAATGCATTTGATGGATCCACCATTTTAAGATGGCTTACTTTGTATAATGGATCATGGAGATGAATTAATCCTCCTTTGTCCAGAGCGCAGAACCTCCCTTGTAATTCTGTCAGATACGATAAGATTGTCAAAAGAAAACTTTGAAATCGTAGCAGTTGTGTTTTTACCATTGTTTCTTTGTATCGTGTTTAAGGCTGTTTTCAACATAGTTTCACTTCTGTTAGTTATGTCGATAGGACCAAAGCACCTATCAATGCTTTCCAAACGTTCTTCACTCTTACTTCGCACAACATAAGGAACTGACTATGAGGACAAGCAAATAGTTACTGAAAAGAAATGCTTCCGATGGAACTCAAAACCACGACCCTCAAAACCGGGGCCTCTACCAATCGAGCCATCGAGCAAACTAAGCTTTTTCCGTTCTAGAAAGGTATTTACCCCTTCTTATGCAGAAACGGCTTAACTGTTTAACTAAGGATAAAGGAAATTTTACTGTGCTAAAACTTGCTTCTTTTTACATCTATTTCGATATATGTTTTGATTTTAAGCCATCTTTGCTCTCGATTGAAAATTAGCAGTCTTTGTCACGATTTAAAAGAGAAAATTTTCGAAAGTTTACGAAGTCTGGTTCAATGCCCCTTTTAAAAGTCGCATCCTACAAGTTTGGGGCAGAAAAGTCTTCTACATGGGGAAAGGGAGCGGGGGGGGGGGGGGGGGGGGTTTTAATGAGACGACAGTATAAAAGAAACAAAATTATACAATGTTTTACAGCGACATATGAAAGGACCATTTGGCTTGGCAAAGGACAGTTTGATAGTTTGAATCTTGTTGATTATTACTGTTCACGTGTCACCTGGATAAAACAACATGTTTATGTTCGTCTGCTAAAAATATATGTATGGAAAGTAAGCAGCTGTCAAAGTTATTTCATGCAATAATTAGTCTAATGCAGAATATATGCAAAACGACAACATATACAGTAGGGGGCGATCAACATGTAACGGGGCTGCATTTGCATGTGAAAATAATTGCAAAAGACAGTTTTACCTCCTCCACTGCCAGTGATGATTTAAATAGCTTTTGCGAAGGTTGTCAATCAAGATCAGACTTCGCAGAATGTGCAGTCTTATCTTTTAAAATCTTAAAAGCTTTCTTTCTCAGGATCAATTGCACACGGCAAATGAAAGGTGGCTCAAATGATGAAACGTGTGTTTGATGAAGTAGAAAACATTGTGGGAACAGGAGAACATGCTAGTTACCAGCATTTTGTCCTTTTATCAGCATTTCCTCCTTTGTCCACAATGTTTTTAAAAGCTTTCTTTCTCATGGTCGTTAAAACTCGAGATTATGTCGTACACTGTTAAGATTGATTGATTGTATGGTGTTTAACGCCGTTTTCAACATTATTTCTGTTATATCACGGCGCCAGTGCACCTATCCATGCTTTCCTGGAGTTTCTTTTTACCAGTACTCCGCACAATATTCTTTCCAAGCCACTGGCTGCTTTCCCACATAACCATCGTCGAAACAATGGTCAGCGGTGAGATTGATTGATTGATTTATGGTGTTTAACGCCGTTTTCAACATTATTTCAGTTATATCACGGCGGCCAGTGCTCCCATCCATGCTTTCCTGGAGTTTCTTTTACCAGTACTCCGCACAATATTCTTTCCAAGCCACTGGCTGCTTTCCCACATAACCATCGTCGAAACAATGGTCAGCGGTGAGAGAGGAATGAATCCTGTCGCAATGACTATCATCAATCCTCGGAAAGAAATTGGCCAAGCCGGGGATCGAACTCGCGACCTCCTGTTCTCAAGTCCTGTACGCTACCGACTGAGCTACGGGGGCTTGGCTGGTCAGCGGTGAGAGAGGAATGAATCCTGTCGCAATGTCTATTATCAATCCTCGGAAAGAAATTGGCCAAGACGGGGATCGAACCAGCGACCTCCTGTTCTAAAGTCCTGTACGCTACCGACTGAGCTACGGGGCTTGGCTGGTACACTGTTAAGACTGGTCGGTGAATGCGGTCAAAAGTTTAGCACATGAAATAAACAGTAAAACGTACATGCATGCCCAACCTATCCCAACCAAACCATTGGAGGTGCTATGGCGACACTGAAAATAAACACGATTTGTAGGTGTTTTTGTCAATGATTTCCACCCTTAGTTATTTCAGATGACCACAAAGACAAGCTATATAACTTGCAGTAAAAGAATATACGAGTATTCCAAATATGGCCCACAACATACGAAATGAGACCTTCGGACATTTGAGTAAAGTGTCGTCTCGGATTAGCCTGCGCAGTCCGCGCAGGCTAATCCGAGACGGCACTTTACGACTAAATAAGATTTTTTCATAAGATCTTTTCGTGAAACAGAAAATCGCACAAAAACGGGAAGTGTCGTCTCGTGTTAGTCACAGACTGCACAGGCTGATCTGGGACGACACACTTCTACGCATATGTCCGAAAGCCCATTTTCGTGTGTTGCACGCCATATAGGATAGCATGGATGCTGGATCTGTATAGGTAACTCTGGAACGCCCCTCGTATGTCATTAACCTAAAATCTGTTACATGCAACGGTGATATAAAGTAAGTGTTATTTAAATCCTTCGGCTGTTAAGCACAAATCAAACCTCTTTTACGGACAGACTGGATTAAGATCAGACCTGCAGTCTGATCTCGAATCGGCACACAATCCGATGCAGTGAGATTTTTTTTGTCGAAAAAAAAAACGATAAATCTAGAATAATATTTGCGTTGTTACTGTTGGTTGGTTAGGAAACTGCCATTTTATATTCAATTCCTTTAGCAACTTTAGGCTGAATACTTAACCCCAAGAAAGAGGGATTTTGAAAACATATGAGAAAAGATGAAAATGCAGGTAACCAGCTTTTCCTCCCTTTTCCACATAGTTTTCTAACATTTCAAAACGAGTCTGTCATTTAAGCCGCATTTCTTGTAAAGAGTTAATTTTCGAAAAGAATGCAATATCACACATCTGTGTGGTAAGTCTGTTGCAACACGACGTACAAATATTTGAGCCAAGATCTGTAAAAAGGGGCTTAACCCTTTCCCAAACGACAAATTTTGGACTAGTCCAAATTGAAAGAGTTTGCAGACGACAATTTTAAATTTGATAAAAATGGCAGAAATGTCTCAAAACGGGTAGAAAACACTGTGGGAAAAGGAGAAACTGCTCGTTACAAGCAATTTCTCCTTTTCCCACAGTGTTTTCGAAAGACTTGTACTGCAGACATGTGAAAACCAGGGCTTGTTTGGGAAAGGATTAATGCATCTGCACAAAGCATCGACATAGGTCAGTCTACGCAGTCCCCGCAGGCTGACCTGGGCCGAAACTTTTCGCTATTGATCAATTTTCTGTATGTCAAGGGACCACTCTACTTCATAATTCAGTCGGTTGTTAGACAAAATTGATTTTATGGGTCCGTAATTATCTTGCTTGGTATAATGCATCACGGAGATACGCTAAACCCCCTTTTGCCAGAACATGGCTCATTTATTACATCATGTTTCTCAACAGTGTATATTTCCTACCTGGTCCCTGTGAGCCTCAAGTAATCGAATACATTATCTCTTCTTCTGCCGTTCGTAACCAGGAATGTATTTCACAGAGTGCAAAGCAAGATCAGCCTACACATACGTGCTGTCTGAACTTGTTCAACACTCTATGCCTCTTTCAGTACTTTTGCTTATGTGAACGTCTGCTAGTGCCAATAAACTTAAATCTATTTTTGTAATAGTCAACAATTTAACTTCGGTAGGATAAGGGTAACTACCCAAGATATTCAAGTCTTTAAGCGCCATCTCCTGGTAAAATACTTCTACTCGGTACCGTAAAACGCTGACCCGGTACAGTAAAATACTATCCACGGGTACGACTAAATTCTCTTCGTGGGAACAGAGAAATGCTCTACAAAGTACTGTTACATTCTTCAAAGTCCTCAATACAGGAGAACACCAGCCCCCTTACAGTATAACGCGCAGATTCAGGACCTAGTTATCCCAGGTGATGTAAAATACTATCCTTGGTCATACAAAAGTGCAATTAAATGCTATCCCTGGGCACAGTAAATGCTATACAAGAAGTCTAAAAATGCTTTCCCTGGTAGAGTAAAACGTTCTCCCAAGTCAAGTCAAATGCAATACCGAAAACACTGAAATGCAATATTTGGTACAGTAAGATTCTATTTCGTGGTACAGTAAAGTGCTATCCCCATTACGGTAAAGTCCCCCGTACTTTAAATACTAAATAAAAAGCACCTAAATCGAAAGTGCTAGACCAAGTACAGGAAGTCCGAAGTACAGAAAACATGCAGTCCTCAGTACAATAAACCGCTATCTCCGATGATGAGAAATCCTATCCTCGGTACTGTAAAATGCCAGTCCCTGGGTGAAATTCTATCTCCGGATGCAGTATATTCTATTCGTCTTACAGTAAAATGCTTTCCCCGGCACTGTAAAATGCTAGCTCTGGTGGGACAGACACAATCCCCGAGTATAGTAGAATGCTATCCCCAGGTAAGGTAAAGTCTTATCTTCGGGTACAATGAAATGCTATTTCCGTGTACAGTAAACTGCTAACCCCCCCCCCCCCCCAGGTTCAGTGAAATGCTATTCCCGGCTACAGTAGAATACTCTCCGCAGGTACAGTAAAATGCTATCCCCGGGTACAGTAAAATGCTACACCCGAGTACAGTAAAATGCTACTCCCGAGTACAGTAAAATGTTATCCAAGGGTACAGTAAAATGCTACAACTTTGTGCAGTAAAATGCTATTGCCGAGTACAGTAAAATTCTATCCCCGGGCACAGTAGAATGCTATCCACGGGTCCAGTAGAATGCTATTCAAGGGTACATTAAAATGCTACCCCCGAGTACAGCAAAATGCTATCCCCGGGTACAAAAAAATGCTAACCCCCCCCCCCCGAGTACAGTAAAATGCTATCCATGGGTACAGTAGAATGCTATCCCCGAGTACAGTAAAATGCTATCCACGGGTACAGTAGAATGCTATCCCCGGGTACAGAAAAATGCTATCCACCGGTACAGTACAATGCCATTCCCGGGTACAGTAAAATGCTATCCTTCAGCACAGTAAAATGCTATCCACGGGTACAGTAAAATGCCAAGCCCGGGTACAGTAAAATGCTATCCCCGAGTACAGTAAAATGCTATCGCCGGGCTAAGTAGAAAGCTACCCCCGGGGGTACAGTAAAATGTTACGCCCTGAAATAGGAAAATGCTATCACCAAGTACGGTAAAATGCTATACGGTAAAATGTTATCCCTCGGTACAGTAAAATGCTATCCACAGGTACAGTAGAATGCTATCCACTGGTACAGAAAAATGCTATCCCCGAGTACATCCCCGGGTTCGTTGAAATGCTATCCCCGGGTACAGTAAAATTGTACGCCCGTTTACAGTAGAATGCTATCCCCGAGTGCAGTAAAATGCTATCCCCAAGTGCAGCAGAATGCTACACCAAGGTACAAAAAATTTTGCTACTCCCGGTTACAGGAGAATGCTACGCTCGGGTACAGTAAAATGCTATCGCCGGGTACAAGAAAAATGCTATCTCTGGATACAGTAAAATGCCACCCCCTGGAGACAGTAAAATGCTGTCCCCAGTTACTGTAAAATGCCAACCCCGGGTACAGTAAAATGCTATCACCGGGTACATTAAAATGCTACCCCCGAGTACAGTAAAATGCTACCCGCCAGTACAGTAAAATGCTATCCCCGGTTACAGAAGAATGCTACGCCCGGGTACAGTAAAATGCTTTGAACGGGTACAGTAAAATGCTACCCCTGGTACAGTGAAATGCTATCCCCGGGTACAGTGGAATGCTACCCCCGGTTACAGTAAAATACTATCCCCGGGTACAGTAGAATGCTATCGCCGGGTAAAGTAAAATGCTATCCCTCGGTACAGTGAAATGCCATCCCCGGGAAACAGTACAATCTACCCCCGGGCTGCAGTAAAATGCTATCCCCGGGTACAGCAGAATGCCATCTTCGGGTACTGTAAAATGCTACCCCCGGGGTACAGTAAATTGCTACCCCGAGTACAGTTCAATGCTACCCTCGAGTACAGTAAAATGCCATCCTCGGGTACAGTAAAATGCTACCCACGGGGTACAGTAAAATGCTATCCCCGGGTACAGTAAAATGCCATACTCGGGTACAGTAAAATGCACCCCCCAAGTATAGTAAAATTCTATCCCCGCGTATAGTAAGATGCTACTCCCGGGTACCGTACAATGCAATCCCGAAGCATAGTTCAATGCTATTAACGTGTACAGTAGAATACTACCCTGGACACAATAAAATGCTATCCACGGGTACAGTAGAATGCTATTTCAAAGTACAGTAAAATGCTACCCCCGGGGTACCGTAAAATGCTACCCCCGGGGTACATTAACATGCAACCCTCGCGTACAGTAAAATGTTATTCCCGGGTACAGTTAAGTGGTACGCACGAGGTACAGCAAAATGCCATCCCCGGGTATCCCCGGTGATACAGAAAAATGCTATTCCCGGGTACAGTTAAATGCTACCCCCGAGTACAGTAAAATGCTATCCCCGAGTACAGTAAAATGCTTCCCCCGAGTAGAGTAAAGTGCTACCCTCGAGTACAGAAAATGCTTCCCTCGAGTAAAGTAAAATGCTACCAACGGGGTACAGCAAAATGCTATCCACCAGGTACAGTAGAATACTATCCACGGGTACAGTAAAATGCTATCCCCGGGTACAGTAAAATGCTACCTCCGAGTACAGTTAAATGTTACCCCCGGGTACAGTAAAATGCTACCTCCGAGTACAGTTAAATGTTACCCCCGGGTACAGTTAAATGTTACCCCCCGAGTACAGTAAAATGCTATCCCCGAGTACAGTAAAATGCTATCCCTGGGTACAGTAAAATGCCATCCCCGGCTTCAATTAAATGCCATCCCCGCGTATAGTAAAATGATATCCCGGGTATAGTAGAATGCTATTCTGGGGTACAGTAGAATGCTATCCACGGGCACAGTAGAATTCTGTACTCGGGTACAGTAAACTGCTATCCACCGATACAGTAGAATGCAATTTCCGGGTATAGTAAAATGCTATCCCTCGGTACAGTACAATGCTATCCTGCGGTACAGTAAAGTGCTATATCGTGGTACAGTCGAATACTTCTCCCGTGTACAGTAAAACGCTACATCCAGGGTACAGTAAAATGCTATCCACGGTTCCAGTAAATTGCTATCCCTGAATACAGTCGTATACTTCCCCCGAGTACAGTTAAATGCTATCCCGGCTACAGGAGAATGCTACCCCAGGGCACAGTAAAATGCTATCCCCGAGTACAGTAGAATGCTACCCCATGGTACAGTAAAATGCTATCCCTCTGTATAGTAAAATGCTATTCCCAGTTACAGTAGAATGCCACGCCGGGGAACAGTAAAGTTCTATCCCGGGGTATAATGAAATGCTATCCCTGGGCATATCAGAAAGCTATTCCCGGGTACAGTAAAATGCTTCTCCCGGGTTCAGTGAATTGCTACCCCCGAGTAAAGTAAAATGCTATCCACGGGCACAGTAAAATGCTATCGCCGGGTACAGTAAAATGCTACCCCCGGGGTACAGTAAAATGCTACATCCAGGTACAGTGAAATACTATCCACAGGTCCAGTAAAATGCTATTTCCGGGTACAGTAAAATGCTATCCCTGGGTACAGTAAAATGCTACCTCCGAGTACAGTTAAATGTTACCTCCGGGTACAGTTAAATGTTACCCCCGAGTACAGTAAAATGCTACCCCCGAGTATATTAAATTGCTTTCGCCGGATACAGTAAAAAGCTATCCCCGAGTACAGTCAAATGCTATCCCGGGTACAGTCAATGCTATCACCAAGTACTGTGAAATGCTACCCCGATTACAGAAAAATGCTTTCCCCCCCCCCCCCCCCCCCCGCGGTAAGTGAAATGCTATCTCCGGCTACAGTAAAATGCTATCCACGGGTCCAGTAGAATGCTATCGCCGGGTACAGTAAAATAGAATCCCCGGGTACAGTAAAATGCTCTTCCCGGGTAAAGAAGAATGCTATCCCCGGGTACGGTAAAATGCTGTCCCCGGGTACAGTAGAATGTTATCCCCTTGGTACAGTAAAATGCTGTCCCCGGGTTCAGTGAAATGCTATCCCGGAATGCAGAAAAAAATGCTATTCCCAGGTACAGTTCAATTCTACACTAAGTACAATAATACGCTATCAACGTCGTAAAAAAAAAACCGTTCCCCATCACAGCAGTTCCCTTCCCTAGTACAGCAAACTATTATTCCCGGTGCAATCAAGTTGGATTGAAAAAAAGCAGCATGGTACCAGAATACAGTAACTGATGATACAAACGGACCTACATAGAAACAGCAAGGCCGTAATAAATATCACTTAGCCGGGACTTTTCTGACGGTTTTATTTTGGCGCACGTCGGTCCTTATTAGGAATAAGGTTTCATTTTTTACCTCCCTGGCGACAAGGAATCGATGGTATAGTAAGTAACGTATGAATTCGTAACCCAAAAGTTGATTTTATCCCCTTATGCTGCTAATTAATAAAACTAAAATTTCCATTTAATAGTACAAAAAAAAAAACAACAACAAATATTGCAATTTCAAAGTTGATTTCACGGCCATAAAAAATAGCGGATCGTACAGGGTAGATCAAAGATCAGACTGCACGTTTTGTGCAGACTGATCTTGATCTATACTGTCCGCCAGAGCCCCCGAGTCGCGCTAAGCAGCTGACGGGTTAAAGCCTTCCGTAAATATGTGAATAAATGTGGGGAAGGGAGAGTAACCTTAACTTCCAAACGGACACTGATAAACCGACAGGCATAACTCTTCCGGCTCAAAAGATATATACACACTAGGCCCCTTTCGGCGAATGAAGAAAACCTGGGTCCACCGAAAATGAGGACTTTATTTTATAGGCTTAACTAAACAAGCTTACGTAGTAGATCAAAGATCCGAATTCACGTTCTTTGCCGTTTTGATCTTGATCTACCCCCATCTTCAAAAAGGACCTGGTTTCACTGTCTGCAAAAACGCAGTAAGTCGTCTTCAATAGCCTGAGGGTTTAAAGGGGAAAATGCAATTCAAGGGAGACAACTTTTGTTACTCTCTAAATGGCCGAAGACTTTCTGCTTAAAACCCTTTAATGGTCGTGTTATTCAATCCTGCCATTCCTTGTCAATGAGTTTACAACAAAAATCGCAAGGCAAAAACATTCACAGCCTTCATTTATTAAATTGACAAAAACTCCCTTTATTGTGGCATCAGCGAAGGAATTACAAATATCTGTAAATAGGCGAAATTCACCATCTGTATAAGCCATGCTCTGTTAAAAGGGGGCTTAATGCATCTGCGAAAAAGTATCGACCCAGGTCAGCCTGCACATTCCGCGCAGGCTGACCTGGGCCGAAATACATTTTCCGAAGTTAAATAAATGTATTTTCTTCCTTTGTCTTAAAAATGTTCCTAGTCGGGTTAGGAAGCTTAGTTACTGCTTTATGAAATGGCGTAAATTTGATACATTTAAAAATAAAATTTTGGTCTTTTTTAGTTTTTTAATACCCCTCTTTTTTTTTTTTTTCTTGAATGTTCGGGTTTTGGCGGAGATTTCCGATGGTAGCCGATGGTAACGAGTAGCCGCCTTATTTGTTTTTATACCGTGTTACGTAATGTTATTGTCATACAGACCACCTGCTCTTTTTAACCCTTTTCCACACAATCCCGAGTTTGAACGATCGTTTGGAAACCTTCAAAAACATTCTGGGAAAAGAACCTTGGAAAATGCTGGTAACCAGCATTTTCTCCTTTTCCCACGATGCTTCCCCCATTTTCTAGAGCCATTCCCATCATTTATCCGGCGTTTAATTTGTAGTCTGCAAATGCTCTCAATTTGGAAAAGCTTAGAATTTTGCCGTGTGGTCAAGAGCATGGACTTCGAATTAATTCATATCCGGATTGTTTAGCCTGTGTCCAGGCGGTGATAATTTTTTTAATCACTCAGAGTTTTTCACATCCAAGTGACATACCGCCACTGTACAGAATCCCAAGTCATTTACAAACCCCAAACACTACGCTTCCGATCATACACCATTATTGCCCGTCATTTTTTTTTTTTTTTTTAAATCAATTGGCTTCAAGCTATCACGAAAATCCGACCACAAACGCAAACTTTATCGCGTAAACAAGAAAGACTAACAGACAGACGGTGGCGGAAACTATGCCATGATATATGCTCTGCTGGCTTTCAGCCAGTAGAGCTAAAAATGAGAAAAGGGGAAATTGTCAACAGCATGCATGTAATCCGTTATTTTCAGATTGGTTTTGTAATGTCCAGACAGGGGCAACTCTGGATGAAAGTGAATGGCAAAGGTTTGTGTGAGTTGTTTCCCTTTGACCATAAAAGCGTTTGAAATGCTCAGTCTGCATCTAATTTGTGTCACAGAAAACTTTTCTTTAACCCTCATCACACAGTCCCGAGTTTTAACAACCACAAAGGAAAAGAACTTTTGAAAACATTGTGGGAAAAGGAGAACATGCTGGTAACCAGCATTTTCTCCATTTCCTACAATGTTTTCTCCCTTTTCAGAAATGAATTCCACAATCTGAGCCGCATTTAATCTGGTGTCTGCAAAACCTTTCAATTTCAACAAGTCTGAAATTTTGTCGTCTGGTAAAGAGTTCATGAAAATCAGTTTAGAGCAGAGGGGGAAAAAAAACCATTTCAATAGAATAACGAATCCTCTACAGAAAAAGAGAATTGTGATAAAATGGATCAATAAATGGGGTTATTTCACCACACTAAGATAGTCATCTTGCTCCCTGCATTTATTTCCGATCGTGAGGCTTTATTCGTCCCAAACATGGATAGTATAGACTAAAATTTAACTTCACAAAATGCACTGGCCGATCTCCATTGACCATAAAGTCTGTGCTATACAAAGCAAGGGGCCTTAATTCTTTACCAAATGACAAAATTTCAGGCTAGCCCAAACTCATAAGGTGTTTGCAGACGACAAATTGGACACAAATAATGGAACATGTCATTGAAAAGGTAGAAAATATTGTGGGAAAGGGAGATAATGTTGGTTACCAGCATTTTCTCCTTTTTTCCCCACGTTTTCAAAAGGTCCGTCTCCTCAAGATTATGTGGTAAAGGGTTAAAGGGGGCATTCAGATTTTTGTAATCTCTCCAATCTCCAAAAATGATTCATCACTATTCAAAGTAAGGCGATGGCTGGCCAACCGTCAGTAAAGAAGGGATACAAATGTAAAGAGATATATTTTTTCGCCGTTTTTTCCTTTGTGGGCTTCATACAGACTTGGGGTAATCTTAGATTTCACCCCCAGAATTCAAAAGGTTTGTCCATTATGTGGGGTCCCATTCAAACATGTATGATGACGTCATACTTATCACATAAAAATAAACGGAATTACCAATCGTAAATCGACCAATCGGTCATTTGAAGGCCAAATTTTCAGCAGTTGGCTGCATGTAACATAGTCTTTATGTTGTCTATTCATGGTCTCAAAAGATTCAACATATCAATGCAAGATGCGTAAGCTCAGCCGACCTAGACAGTATTTTTCCATCAATGTTTTCAAAAGGGTTCTTTCTCAGGGTTGTTAAATACACGTGTAAGTGTTCAAACAAGGCTTTATGCCGCTTGTGGGAACAGTTCAGTTTTACCACAGAGATAGCTTACTTATTCATTCGTTTCCTGGTTTTCAACAGAACTATACATAGGCTCAACATTCCCTTGCCAAAGGAAACTCCCATGCAACCAAGTTTGGTTAAATCCACGACCTTTTATGGTGGACAATTCCAATGCTTTTACCCAGAACCATTTATATATTGCCTTCAAAGGTTACCAGCATTTTCTCCTTTTCCAACAATGTTTTCTACAGCTTTCTTCCTCATGGTCGTTAAAACCCGAGATTGTGTGGTTAAAGGTAAAACTGGGCAATTTGGAGAGGTAAAAAGAGTAGAGTATAAATAAATAACAAACACAAGACCAGTGATACGAGGGTCATCCAAGAAGTTCTGATAATATTCCCATATATTGTCCGTCTTATATCGGAAATAAAACTTGGCATGCGTGACCATTACCTATTACAATATTAATTAACGCTGATTACGTGCATGTGCAACACATGACGTCATCATGAGATGGAATGCGATTATACGAAGCAGGGGTCAATACTTTGAAGGAAGATAGTGCAGGTATACAGCTATTTGCTATAGTTTGTTAACTGTAAGGCCATTATCAGAACTTATTGGATGACCCTCGTATATATATATTTTTTTTCTTTCAACATTTCAAATGAAATATCATCATGGAATTTAATAATAACAGAAGCCATAAATAGGGAAATCTCTGGGACAAAAAATAGCATGTAATACTATGTAATATATACTACTTGAACACTAGGAAAAGCCTTTTGAAAACAGTGTGAGAAAAAGAGAAAATGCTGGTAACCAACATTTTTCACCTTTTCCCACAATGTCTTCTATTCTGTCAGAGAACACCAGCTCTATTGTATAAAATTTTGAATTTGTTACCTGCTAATGTTTTGAATTTGGGAGAGTTCAAAATTTGTCATGTGGGAAAGATTCAACTTGCAATTTTTCTGACGGTCCTCAGATATTGCTCCACTGCCTGATCACGAGTGGTCCAAGTTGAAAAAAAGCAGTTTTATCTTAGGAATTAATGGTAAAGTTTAGCAAAATTAGAACAATTCAAAGATTATTACATGTATAATATTCAGCACATTTAAATACTTTGATAGTTACCTGCCCTCGTTGTAAGGATTCTCTTTTGGTAGTCAAAAAACTTGTCTAAGTTTTTTTTTGTAAATATCTTTAGTAATGAAAGAGATAATATGAAAAGTCGAAAGTTTTTGCACATTGACAATGTAGATGCAGACGATGAAAGGGCTACGACAATAACTACAATACCAAAAATGTTGCAGTAAACAAGGTGGAGTCCTAATTTGTGTTCACTGTCTGTGAGGAGAACATATGTTCGAAGTTTAAAGCAAATCTTTCCTAGGGTTTAGGAGAAATGAACTTAGGTTACCATTCAAAATTATTTCAAAAGCTGACGGAGTTAGTCTCAAGGTGATATCAGATACAAGCAATGCAAATAGACCAAGCCTATGAATCTTTTAAAGGCACCAAGTCCTAAGTACCCTGTCTGTTTGATACTGAATCAAATGTATACACCAGAGAACACCTTGACATAGGAAACACCTTTTAGAAGTTTGTAAAGTAAAGGTATTATTTATATTTCAAATTTTTGGGAAAAAAGCAGTTTTTCTGGTCAAAAACTGTGAACATAGCTGTCTGTTTCATCAAAAACTGACCAAAGCAGTCTGTCTCCTCAAAAACTAAACAAGGAAGTCTGTTTGGTCAAAAACTGCATGATACTCCTGGTCTAGCTGCAGACAGATTCCATCCATGGCTATCCCTTACACCTATAACTAAAAAGACATTTCAAAAACCTGCATCAGGTTCTGCTTCTGGTCTGTATGCTGTCAGTGTCCATCCCAACCTTCCCCTAGCACCTATTTGTTTCCTAGTAAACACTAGTATTGTTATCATTGTGTGATAAAGAGTTAATGGACTGATATTCATGAAAACTTAAATGGTGTAAAAGACAAAACCTAACTCTATCATGTGATCTGACTATTACAGTTCCCTTGGATTTACAAGCCCTCAAACATGTAAAAGCACACAAGCGTGTATAAAACACACATGTTTAGATACACCATTAAGTATCATACCTAACAATTTAGTAGATATGGTGCCATTTTAAAAGACTCAACTGACTGATATGTATATTTTACCATTCTCTTCCTCTCAGATAATGAAGTATCTCAAGCACGTAAACTTGTCACACATCTCAAACTTAAGAAAATATTTAACCTTATGATTTTATATACTTGATTTTCAATTATCATCCACTGTAGTTTATAGGTCAAGCAATCAAATGGGTTTTCAACCACACCTATTTTAGACAGCAATTTACATCTCTGTTGTATCTAAACCGTGAAAAAAAAAACATTTCCTTGACCAAGATCAATGATCTTACACTTTAACATATTTTTCAGAAACTTAGGTACAACCAAGGTGAAGAATTGAATGACTGAGATTGTGCGGTCCGTGAACAGCTACTGGCAGATAAATGATGGGAAAACAAATAAAGGCCTAACTGTATGCTTACAAAGCTACCAAAATGTTATCTAGAAGGTACTAACTAAGCGCACACGATGCTTACAAAATGTTATCAGGAAGGGTCTATGTGATCGCAGTGCTCACAAAATGTTATCTGGAAGAGCCTAACAGCGTGGATACAATGCTTACAAAATGTATCAGGAAGGGTCTATGTGGATACAATGCTTACAAATTTTTTTTTTAGGAAGGGCCTAAATATGTGGACACAATGCTTACAAAATGTTATATATGGAAGGGCCTAACTTTGTGGATGCAATACTTACAAAATGTTATCAGGAAGGGCCTTACTTTTTTGACACAATGCCAACAAAATGTTATGTAGAAGGGCCTAGCTATGTGGATTCAATGCTTACAAAATGTTATTGGGAAGGGCCTAAATATGTGGACACAATGCTTACAAAATATTACCTGGAAGGGCCTATATATACAGTCATGCACACATCATTTAACTCTTTACCGCAGGACGCCTAAATAATAAATGTGTTTCTGAAAGATTAGAAAACGCTGTGGGAAAAGGAGAAAATGATGGTTACCAGCATTTTCTCCTTTTCCCACAATATTTTCTAAAGGCTTCTTTTTCAGGGGCGTTAAAACTCTGGATTGTGCGGTAAAGGGTTAAAAGACTATTGTATTGTAGACCTGTCAATACTGAAGGTACTTTACAGACGACAACCCAAACGTAGTTCTAATGATGAGTTATGTCCTTGAAAGTGAAGAAAACACTCTACAAAAGAAGTAATTGAAGGTTACCAACATTCAATCTTTTTCCTACTATGGTTTTTTACCCATTCCCCCCCCCCCCAAAAAAAAACAAACAAAAGTTTAATTTTTTTTTAACCACATTTGATGTGTTGTCTATAAATGCTTTCAATTTGGACCAGTCTAAAATTTTGTTGTTTGGTAAACAAAGAACTAAATCTTTCTTCCTGTATGTCTCCTTCTTCTGTCCACATCCTTCTTGATGCTGAGGAAAAAAAGAAAAAAGTCATGAAAATATGCAAAAGCAGAACTAGAGGCCCTTCAGGGTCTGAATTGCTCTACTGGTATTGATTTTTTTTTCCTACAAACAGACAGACGGACGGCGGGAACCACGCCATGACTGATCTTGATCTACACTACTTGCATCTTCAAAAAAAATATATCCTGCCTGTGTATCTATTATGAAAAGTATTGATTGATCTAGTCTTGAGCCATTTTAGAATTTGTTCTAGACTATTTGCAAATCTGTTAGCATGGTGTTTGATATCTTTTCAGCATTATGTCAATTATATCATAGCAGCCAATGCACCTTTTCTGGAGTTTCTTTGGCAAGTACTTTGAACAATATCTTCCCAAGCTACTGGCAGCTTTCCCACATAACCATAGTAGAGACAATGATCAGCGGTGAGAGAGGAATGAAACCTGTCGCAATAACCATCATCAATACTTTGAAAGAAATTTGCTGAGCTGGGAATTCGAACCAGCAACCCTCCGGCCTCAATTCCTGTATGCCATCAAATGAGCTACTGGTCTTTGCATTTGCAAATCTATGAAAATGAAAAAAACATTGAGAGAAAAAGAGAAAGTACTTACTCTGGAGCTTGTCTCCTTCTGTCACGTATGACAGTAGGTTATGTTGGACCATCTTTAATCTGCATGCTGGAGGAAAATAGTCTAAAAATAAAATTGTATTCAAGATACTAGTGGCTTACCACAAAATCACGACTTTTCACAGCCCCTAAAAAAAGAAATTTTTGAAAACATTGTGGGAAAAGGAGAAAATACTGGTAGCATCATTTGAGTAAAATAGAATTTTCCATCTGCAAATGCTTTCAATTTGGACACTTCTAAAGTTTTGTCAGTTAGTACAGAAGACAGCAGCCAAGTCATTAAAGATCATCTCTAAACATAACACTTGCCCTTTACAAAACATCCTGTGTTTACTTGGCCCTTATAGAGAAGACTCGAAAATGTTTTGGGAAAAAGAGCAAATGCTGATAATTTTCCTACAAGGTTCTCTTGTATGTTTTGGAGTTCAACACCATTTTAAAAGCTTAGGTCATATTACGGTAGGGAGTGCACATACACGTGTGTTTCCTCCCTCTCTCACACAAATACTAAGTCAACTTTCTCTACAAGCTACTGACTTTTTTTTCACATGCATCAGAGGTGAGTGGCAAAAAATTGCCATAATGAAAGTTTGCCTCAACTGGGTATCAAACCTGCAATCACCTGGTCGCAAGTCAGACACCACAACCACTAAAATGATGACAAGCAATTTCTCTTTTTTCTACAATCTTTTCAAAAGCCTTGTTCCTCAAAGTGGCTAAAACTCGGGACTGCGTGTTTAAGGATTAAGCCACATTAAATTTGTCACCTCCTAATGCTGTCAGTTTGAATGAGTTTAAAACTTTGTCATCTAGTTAAGGTTTATCACTTTACAAATCATTCATGTGGGTTTTGAAGCTCCGAGAAATAGAATTTTAGAGAAAAATAATTTGTCCTCCCCAAATACTTTTAAATGGGACAAGTCTATTATACTCTTTGGAAAAGACTGCTGCAACAGCACGTGATGGAAAATAAATGGTATGGAAACAACGTTGGAATGGAAAATAAATGGTATGGAAACATAGAAAAATTCAGTCATTCGAGTCATTATATTCGTAGTCTGCAAATGCTTTCAATTTGCATGAGTCTAAAACACTCTCATTTGGTAGAGAGTTAAAGATGAAAAGTGCTTCACCTTTTAGACTTCTTCAAAATTTGTTTGAGTGCAAAATCATCGAATGTTGCATCATCTGTTTGGTAAAGTCATCCTAATTTTCGGCGTTCTTTGATGGTGGAAAAATCTGGGGAAAAACATAATACATGTATGACAATATGGCCTTAAATTTTTACCCTCACCACAACATTTTGGATAAAACTGGAAACGTTCACAGATGATGAATAAATACTGCTCAAATGTTGAGATTTGTCTTTGTAAGGGAAGAAAAACATGCTGGGAAAAGTAGACAAGCGGGTCATTGGCCCTAAAGCGCTCAACGGAGTAAAGTAATCTACAGCTGATAAAGCTGAAGAGATCCTGGTTTTTATGATGTATAACACATGAGTGTAAGTGACCTACTTTTTTAACAAACGTGACTAAATTCCAAACTTGTCCAAGATATCAGTAAAACAAACATTCTGACCAAGTTTCATGAGCATCAGATTGAAAATGTGGCCTCTTCGAAAGGTGCACACAAGGTGTTTCTAAGATTTAGTCCTGTGACCTACTTGTTGACCTGATGTGACCCACTTTGAAACTTGCTCAAGATATCATCAAGGCAAACTTTCTGACCAAGTTTCATGAGAATCAGGCTGAAAATGTGGCCTCTAGAGTGCACACAAGGTTTATCTAAGATTGGACCGTGTGACCTACTTTCTGCCCCACATGACCCAATTTCAAACTTGTGTAAGATATCAACATTCTGACCAATCAGTACAAGGCTGAAAATATGGCCTCTATGGAACACCCAAGGCTTTCCTAAGATTTGGCCCAGTCACCTACTTCTTCAACCGACATGACCCAATTTCAACCTGAGATATCATCAAGACAGACAATCTGACCTAGTTTCATGAGTATCCGACTACAAATGGGGCCTCTAGAGTGCACACAAGGTTTTTCTGAGATTTAGCCCAGTGACCTACTTTTTGACCTGGCATGATCCAATTTCAAAGTTGTCCCAGATATTATCAAGACAAATATTCTGACCAAGATTCAAGAGTATCAGGCTGAAAATATGGCCTCTAGAGTGCACACAAGGTTTTTCTTCGATTTAGCCCAGTGACCTACTTTTTGACTCGACATGACCCAATTTCGAACTTGTCCAAGATAATTTCAAGAAAACATTCAGACTATGAATCATGAGTATCAGACTGAAAATATGACATCTAGAGTGCACACAAGATTTTTCTTAGCTTTAACCTAGTGACCTACGTCTTGACCCGACATGACCCAAGTTCGAACTCGTCCGAGATATTATCTAGACAAACATTCTGACTAAGTTTCATAAGTTTCAGGCTCAAAATGTGGGCTCTAGAGTGCACACAAGTTTTTTCTAAGATTTGGCCCAGTGACCTACTTTTTGACCCGACACGACCCAGTTTCGAACTTCTCCAAGACATTATCAAGACAAGCATTCTAAGTTTCATAAGTTCCAGGCTGTAAATGTGGCCTCTAGAGTGCACACAAAGTTTTTCTTATATTTAGCCCAGTGACCTACTTTTTGACCCGACATTACCCAATTTCGACCTTGTCCGAGATATTATCAGTACAAACATTCTGACCAAGTTGCATGAGTTAATGACAGAAAATGTAGACTCTAGAGTGCACACAAGGTAATTGTTAAAGCCTGAATGACGGAGGACGCATGACGGAGGCCGGACATAGCACGATCACAAAAGCTCAGCTTGAGCACTTCGTGCTAAGGTGAGCTAAAAATGTTTGTTACCAGGATTTTCTCCTTTTGTCATAATTTTTTTCTACTCCCTTCTTCCCAAGGGTTGTGAAAACACGAGACTGTGTGGGAAAGGGTTAAGCTCAGTTGGCTTGCTGGTGAAGGTACAAAAAGGGACTGAACATTTTGGAGGCTTGTTGGTGAAGGTACAAAAAGTGGCTGAACATTTTGGTGGCTTGTTGGTGAAGGCACACAAAGTGGCTTGGCTGAACATTTTGTTGGCTTGTTGGTGAAGGCACAAAAAGTGGCTGAACATTTTTGTGGCTTTTTGGTGAAGGCACAAAAAGTGGCTGAACATTCTGGTGGCCTAATGGTGAAGGCACAAAAAGTGGCTGAACATTTCGGTGGCCTAATGATGAAGGCACAAAAAGTGACTGAACATTCTATTGGCCTGTTGGTACAAGGTACAAAAAGTGACAAACATTTTGTTGGCCTGTTGGACAAGGCACAAAAAGAGACTGAACATTTTCTTCGCTTGTAGGTGAAGGCACAAAAAGTGGCTGAACATTTTGTTGGCTTGTTGGTAAAGGCACAAAAAGTGACTGAACATTCTGTTGGGCTGTTGGTGAAGGTACAAAAAGAGACTGAACATTCTGTTGACTTGTTGGTGAAGGTACAAAAAGTGACCGAACATTCAAGCCACTGCTTTGGTAGAAAATCAATACCAAAACCTTACATGAATAACACATAAAAATGTCTAAGCTCAGGGGAGATAATTCTAAAACACTTATTCCCTTTTCCATACAACACCCTGTTTTCACGCCTGAGGAAAAGACCATCTGAAGACTCTGTGGAAAAAGGAGAAAATGCTGGTAATGTTTTCTACCCTGTGAAAAAAATTATGTTTATTTGTACCACTTTAAAACTTGTAGTCTGCAGATACTTTCAATTTGAAAAGGTCTAAAATTTGGAAGGGTTAGGCAGACGTCCAAAACCTGTGCCTCGCATATCTACATTTTCTGTACAAAATTTTTAAGTTACAAATACAACCTGAAGATGCAGTATGCAAAACAAATTTACCGATGTATAAACTGCTTGTAACAGTTTACCAATGTATGAACTGCTTGTAACAATCTATTTCTCTTTTTCCCACAATTATTTCCCATTATTCCTGGTAAGAATATTGTGCGAAGTACTGGTAAAAGAAACCCGAGGAAAGCATGGATAGGTGCACTGGCCGCTGCAATTTAAGTGAGATAATGTTGGAAACAGCTTTAGCGCCTTAGAAACAAACACAAAAACAAATCTATGCTGGGATTTTGTGGTGTCTTGCCCAAGGACACTTTCCATACAAATAGAAAAACTCGAAGCAACTAATCTCAGGATTTCCAGATTATAAATCGAATCGCTTAACCCTTTACCACGCAATCCAAAGTTTTAACGACCCTAAGAATGAAGCCATTTGAAAACATTGAGGGGAAAAGAAGAAAATGCTGGAAACCAGCATTTTCACCTTTTCCCACAATGTTTTCTAACCTTTCAAAGTCAAATCCTATTACTTTAGCCACATTTTATTTGTCACCTGCAGTAATTGTTTTCAGATTGGACGAGTCTAAAATTTTGCCGTCTGGTAAAGAGGTAAGGCAATGGAGGAAAGAAGAGTGATATTTATACAGAAAAACAATGTATACCATTCAACAATCAACAGGAAGTCGGGGGACGAAGTAGCTTTGGCACAAATCTGTTTGGTGAGGGATGGGTGTGTATTCTGTATAAAACAAAATAAAAAAAAGTTGACAGTTCTCTCCCTTGAATAGTTTTGATAGTTGATAAGGTTGTTTAACCCTTTACCACACACTCCCGACTTTAAACGACCCTGGGGAAGAAGGTTTTTGAAAACATTGTGAGAAATTAGGGAGAAGATGTTGGTTAGCTTTTCTCCTTTTCCACAATGTTTTCTATCCTGCCTAGAGCAAATTTTGTCCTTTGTGCCACCTTTGATTTGCGTCTGCAAATCCTTTCAATTTGGGCCAGTCTAAAGTTTTGTTGTTTGATAAAGAGTCATCCAAATTGAGAGCATTTTCAGACGACAAATTAAATGTGACTAAAATCATGACTTTGTCTCCGATGGGGTAGAAAACATTGTGGGAAAAGGAGAAAATGCTGGTTACCAGCATCTTCTCCGTTTCCCACAATGTTTTCAAAAGCTTTCTTTGTAAGGGTCGTTAAAATTTGGAATTCTTTGGTAAAGAGTTAACACTTTACCACAGAGCCAAATTTTATAGAGTTGTCCAAATTAAAGGAATTTGCAAACCACAAATTCACCATGGCTCTAATATGGTGGCATATTTCTGGCATATTTTTGCCGCGAGATACGAGATAGCTATCGTGATAAGTTTAGAAAACTTTCACGATAATTCGAAGTTTCCTGGAAATTTTATCAAGATAGTGAAAAGTTTTCTGAAAAAAATATCACGATAAACTTTGTTATCTTGAATATTTTATGTTGATCATTTCTCATTCGTGCACGAAGCTGACATCGAGGTAAAATTATCGCGATAGTTCTACCCGTTTCTCGATATCTATAAATAGAAAAATCACCATTTGGATGAACTCGGAAGTTTTTGACTGTACAGGTGACAAAGATGATCCGAAACCATACCTAATTATAGATAACAATTAACAATTTCCCGACATTTCTATCGTGAAACTTTTTGTTATCTAGATAATATTTCCAGGAAAGTTTGTTTTATCGCGATAGTTCACTAAAATTATCATGATAGCTATCTCGTATCTCGTGGCAGAAATATGCCACCATACTCAAATGATTAAATTTATCTTTGAAAAGTTAGAATACATCATGGGGAAAAAGGAGAAAATGCTGGTTACTCGTATTTTCTCCTTTACGGACAATGTTCTCAAATGCTTTCTTTATCGGGATTATTAAAATTTAGGATTGTGTGAGAAAGGGCTAATAACAAACAATTAAATTTTAGTTTCAAATATTTCTGCAAAGAACTGAAAAGAAAATTAAATAAAATTAGTTGACTTCTTTTAACAGAGAAAAAGTGAAAACATGATAAAGAAAAAAAAAAAAAAAAAAAATAGATTGATTATTGTACATATAATTGTCACCACAAGTTGCCCATTGGGTGATTCCCCCATAAGACTGTTGGATATGCTCATCAACAGTTATGCATGGTCCTAAAGAATCGGTGTATAGCACCGTAACACTAGACCTCTGTCTAACGTCTCATACGATTGATTGTATGGTGTTTAACGCCGTTTTCAACATTATATCAGTTATATCACGGCGGCCAGTGCACTTATCCATGCTTTCCTGGAGTTTCGTTAACCAGTACTCCACACAATATTCTTTCCAAGCCACTGGCTGCTTTCCCTCTTTACCATCGTCGAAACACGTCTCATTCGAAAGACTTGGTTATTTTAGATAGTCATCTGTGAGAATTGAAATTGCCTACCTTGGGGCATCTTCTATGTTACAGTAAAACTCGGCCTTCACTTTGGCATCTTTGAGGTGGGTGTAGGAGTCTGTGGGGAAAGAAGACAACTAAAAATGTAATACACAGGTAATAAGGTTGGAGATTTTATGGAATATACCCTTTACCAAACAATCATGTGTTTTACCACCCTGAGGATTGAAGCTTTGAAAAATATCAAGGACAAAGAAGAAAATACTGACAACCAGCTTTTGCTCCTTTTCTGACAATCTTTCATGCCTTCTAAAAGACCAATCATCCTTTCATTTGAACCAACCCTAATTTGTTACCTGCAATTGCTTTCAATTTGGACTAGTCTAAATTTTTGTCATCATGCGTTTACCAAACACATGTAAATGAGCAAGAAGCCTTTTAAAAACATTGTAGGAAAGGAAACAAGAGGGTCATTGGCCCTAAAGCGCTAACCTGATCAAAAGCATCTACTGTTGAGAAAGCTGAAGAAATCTTGGCTTTAATGATGTAAAACATATGGGTATAAGTAACATATTTTTGACTAACTTGACCTACTTTTGAAAATGTCAGAGATATCACCAAGACAAACATTCTGATGACGTTTCATGAGTATCAGACAGACACTGCGGCCCTAGGCTGAATTAAAGGTTTTTTCAAAGATTTGGCCCAGTGATACACTTTTTGAAATATCTTCTGTGACTCAATTTCAAACTTTGCTGAAATATTATCGAGACAAACATTCTGACCAAGTTTCATGAGTATCAGGCTGAAAAAATGGCCTCTAGAGTGCACACAAGGTTGTTCTAAGATTTGGCCCAGTAACCTATTTTTAGATTCGACATTTCCCATTTTCATACTAGTCCGAGATATCATCAAGACAAACATTCTGACACAGTTTTATGAGTATCAGGCTGAAAATGTTGCCTCTAGAGTGTACACAAGGTTTTTCTAAGATGAAGCCCTGGGACCTACTTTTTGACCCGACATGACCAAAATTCAAACTTGTTCAAGATAGCATCAAGACAAATATTCTGACCAAGTTTAAAGAGTATCAGGCTGAAAATGTTGCTTCTAGAATGCACACAAGGTTTTTTCTAATATTTGTGCCAGTGACCTTCTTTTTTTGACCTTACATGACCCAGATTCAGACTTTGCTAAAACATCATCAAGACAAATAATCTGACAAGGTATTACCATAAGTCTAAGACTAAAAATGTGGTCTCTAAAGTGCATATAAGGTTTTTCTAAAATTTGTGCAATTGATTATTTTTTGACCCGACATGATCCAGATTTAAACAAATCCGAGACATCATCAACACAAACAATCTGACCATGTTTCATAAGTATTAGACTAAAGATGTGGAATCTACAGTGCACACAAGGTTTTCCTAAAATTTGACCTGGCGACCTACTTTTAGACCCGACATGACCCAAATTCCAATTGATCAAGATCTTATCAAGACAAATACTCTAAGTTTCATGACTATTTGACTAAAAATGTGGCCTTCAGAAGGTATACAAGGTTTTCCTAAAATTTGACCTGATGACCTACTTTTTGAACCCAATTTCAAACTTGTCCAAGATATTATCTATACAAACATTTTGAACAAGTTTCATGAGAATTTGACCGAAATGTGGCCTCTAGAGTGCAAACAAGGTAATTGTTGATGCCTGGACGACTCACAATGGACGACGCACGACTGACACAGTACTATCACAAAAGCTCACTTTGAGCACTTTGTGCTCAGGTGAGCTTAAAATGCAGGTAACCAGCATTTTCTCCTTTTCCCACAATGTTTTCTACCCTTTCAGAGGCAAATGTCATCATATGGGCCACATCAAATTTTTCGTCTGCAAATGCTTTCGAATTAGACCCCTCTAAAATTTTGTTGTTTGATAAATAGTTAACCTTTTACCAAACAATCCCATGTTCCAAATGACCCCAAGGGGGCTCAGCCCAGTATGTCGGTTGGTAACGTACAGGCCAGGCTTTTGCCAAGCCCCCGTAGCTCAGTCGGTAGCGTACATGACTTGAGAACAGGAGGTCGCTGGTTTGATCCCCGGCTTGGCCAATTTCTTTCCAAGGACTGATGATAGTCATTGCGACAGGATTCATTCCTCTTTCACCGCTGACAATTGTTTTGACGATGGTTATGTGGGAAAGCACCAGTGGCTTGGAAAGAATATTGTGCGGAGTACTGGTAAAAGAAACTGCAGGAAAGCATGGATAGGTGCACTGGCCGCCTCGATATAACTGAAATAATGTTGAATACGGAGTTAAACACCATACACCATACAATCAATCAACCAATCAACAGGCCAGGCTTTAAACCAGGGGGTCCATGGTTGGAATCCCCAGCTGATTTCTACAAGTATCTCTTTGATTTGTCAATTTCCTAAAAATAGTATTCTTCGCCTTCACGTGATTTAGATCAAATGTTTGTCTTTTGAAATATTTCATTCTCATATATTACCATGTCGGCCAGTCAACACTCAAGGACTACAATGGAAATAAAGGATTATTTCCCTTTTTTAGTGATGTCCGTTTTTCACCCTTTAGCTGCTAAGCGCGACTCGCCGACCTTTTGCGGACAGTGTAGATCAAGATCAGACTGCACAGAGCAAGTTTCACGAAAATCCGACCACAAATGCAGACTTTATCGCGTATACAAGAAAAAGACCGACTTACGGACGGTAGGGATAGATTGACTGAAGGACGGACGACAGAAACCACGCCATGACATAAGCTCTGCTGGCTTACAGCCAGTAGAGCTAAAAAACAAACAGTATTGTTTCAGATACTAGTTTTCATCCTACATCATACTAGTATGAAAACACTGCTGCAAAAGGAGAACTTGCTCCTAACACATATCTCAAATATTTTTTTAAAAAATGCTAACACATTGTGCATGTATCCATGGCATGAAACCTCACGGACGTCCAATATGCATATTTTAGAAGCATGTTTAACCCTTTACGAAAGAGTCCCAAGTTTTAACGATCCTGGAGAGCAGCAAGCCTTTTGAACACGTTGTTGGAAACGCAGAAAATGCTGGCATCCAGTATTTTCTTCTTTTCTCACAATGTTTTCAAAGACAGAAATCATCATTTGAGCTACATTAATTTGTCTTCTGCAAATACTCTCCATTTGGTTGATTTAAAAATTTTATCATTTGGTAAAGAGTTAAAAAGTGCTCTGCTGCAAGTTTCTTTATGGAACAATCCTGAGTTTTTTTCCCACCTTACTGCAAAATGCATTTGAAACTAGAACTGTCACAAAGCAGACAAACACCCCCACCAACACCTTGTCACTGAAGCACCACAATCAGAGAATGGAAATGATTTTCAAGACAAAGATCACCAGTGGCCTTGACCTTTGACCCATGTGACCCAAAAACAATAGGGCACCTCCTTGGGTCATGAGCAATACTTGTATCAAGTTTTGGGGGTCCTAGGTAAAAGAGTTATTGAGTTAGAGCAAGGAAACAATTTCTAACAAAGTTCACCTGTGACCTTTACGTTTAACCCACGTGACCAAAAAACAATAGGGCAACTGCTTGGGTCATGAGCAACACTTGTATAAAGTTTAAGGGTCATAGGTCAAATAGCTTTGAGTTAGAGCACGGAAACAAAAACGTCTACCAACGGGTGGATTGATGGACGGAAGGACAGGCAGATGGACGGACAGACAGGCATGGTGAAATCAGTACATCCCCTTCTCCTTCGTATGTACGGGGTATAACTAGCACTTTACTCTTTTGAAAACAAATCCCACCATTTGGGCCACGTAGCTCTCACAGTCAGTATTAGAAAAAATCCTCACAAAAAGGGGGGGGAAAGATTTTAGACAATGTATCCTGTGCTGACTAATCTTGATCTACACTACTTGCATCTTCAAAAACAATATCCTGCCTGTGTATCTAATATGAAACGTATTGACTCATCTACTCTCGAGTCATTTTAAAATTTGTTCTAGATTATTTGCAAATCTGCCGGTTTGTTAACATTATGTCAATATATCACAGCAGCCAATGCACCTTTCTATGCTTTTCTGGAGTTTCTTTGAGAAGTACTTCGAACAATATCTTCCCAGGCTACTGGCAGCTTTCCCACAGGACCATAGTAGAGACAATGATAGCGGTGAGAGAGGAATGAATCCTGCCGTAATTACTATCATCAATCCTTGGAAAGAAATTTGCTGATCTGGGAATTCCAAAAAGCAACCCTCCGGCCTCAATTCCTGTATGCAATCAAATGAGCTACTGGGCTCAGCATTTACAAATCTATGAAAATGGAAAAAAAAAAACACTGAGAGAAAAAGAGAAAGTACTTACTCTGGAGCTTGTCTCCTTCTGCCACATATGACAGTATGTTATGTTGGACCATTTTTAATCTGTGTGCTGGAGGAAGTAGACTAAAAATAATAATTGTATTTGAGATATTAGTGGCTTAACACTTTACCAAAAAAATGCGACTTTTAATAACCCTTAAAAAAGAAACTTTTGAAAACATTGTGGGAAAGGGAGAAAATGATGGTAACATCATTTGAATAAAATTAAATTTGCCATCTGAAAATGCTTTCAATTTGGACACGTCTAAAATCTTTTCAATTAGTAAAGAATACAGCAGCCATGCCATTAAAGGTTATTTCTAAACATAACACTTGCCCTTTACAAAACATCCTGTGTTTACTTGGTCCGAATAATGAAGACTTGAAAATGTTTGGGAAAAAAGGCAAATGCTGATAATCAGTACTTTTTCCTTTTCATACAACGTTCTTGCTTCTTTTGGATTCTAACACTATTTTAAAAGCTTAGGTCATATTACGGCAGAGAGTGCACATACGCATACATGTGTTTCCTGGCTCTCTCACACCTGTACTAACGCAACTTTCTTTGCAAGCTACTGACTACTTTTCTCACAAGCATCAGAGGTGAGAGGCAAAAAATTGCCGTAATGAAAGTTTGTCTCAACTGGGTATCAAACCTGCAAACACCAGGTCACAAATCAGATACCGTAACCAATAAGCTACGAGGCCAAGGCTTTCTTTTGTTTAACCGTTTTCTAAATTATAATATTTCGGACTTAACCAAATTGACAGTATTTACAGATGATAATTCAAATGCAGCTAAAATGATGACAAGCAACTTTTCTGTTTCCCACAATGTTTTCAAAAGCCTTGTTCCTCAAAATGGCTAAAAGTCGGGACTGCGTGTTTAAGGATTAAGCCACATTAAATTTGTCATCTCCTAATGCTGTCAGTATGAATTTTGTCATCTAGTAAACGTTTATCACTTTACAAAACATTTATGTGGGTTTTGATGCTTCGAGAAAGAAGCTTTTGAAACAACTGTGGACAAAAAGATTGTATTGATTGATTGTATGTTGTTTAACGCCATTTTCAACATTATATCAGTTATATCGCTGAGGCCAGTGCACCTATCCATGCCTTCCTGTAGTTTCTTTTACCAGTACCACACACAATATTCTTTCCAAGCCACTGCCTGCTTGCCCACATAGCCACATCGAAACAATAGTAGCTAGCGGTGAGAGAGGAGTGAATCCTGCCGCAATGACTATCATCAATGCTCGCAAAGAAATTGGCCGAGCCAGGGATATGGAAAAGGAGAAAATGCTTGTAACCAGCATAAATTTTACTCCCTTTCCCACAATGTTTCCTAATTATACAAAGGCTTTTGAAAACATTGTGGGAATAGGAAAAAATGCTGGTATCCAGTATGTTCTCATTTATCCACAATATTTTCTATCCTATAACAGACAAATTTCATCGTCTGAGCCACATCTAATTTGTTCTCTCCCTATACTTTTAATCACGACAAGTCTATTACGCTCTTTGGAAAACAGTTTGCTGCAACACAGTAGAAATATTGCAAGTGATGGAAAATAAATGGTTTGGAAACAATATTGGAAAAGAAGTAACTGATTCTTGAAAGTAACAGTTCCTTTTTCCATAATGTTTTCAATAGCTGTCTACTGTAAGAGAATACAAAAAAAGCATTTACTACACAATCCCGAGTTCAATGACCCTGACAGCAATGGCTTCTGAAAACATTGTGGAAAAAGGAGAACATGCAGGTCACCAACATTTTCCCCTTTTCCTATATTTTTTCTTACCTTTCAGAAACATATCAAATCATCAGCTACAACCAATTTATCATCTGCAAGATCTTTCAAAACTGACAAGTCTGAAATTTTGTGGTCTGGTATAGAGTTTATCCTTTACCATACAATCCCGTAAAAAATCTTTCGAAAACATTTTTGGGAAAAGGAGAAAATGCAGTTTAACCCTATACCAAATGACAAAACTTTAGACTAGTGCAAATTGAAAGCATATGCAGACAACAAAATAAATGTGGCTGAAAAATTGGAATTTGTTTTGGGAAGGGAAGAAAACATTGTGGAAAAAGGAGAGAATGCTGGTTACCAGCATTTTCTCCTTTTCCCATAATGTTTTCAATATGTTTCTTTCTCAGGGTCGTTAAAAGTCGGGATTGTGAGGTAAAGGGTTAACAGCAATTTCTCCTTTTCCTACTGTTTTAAACCCATCATAGAAAAATTCAGACATTTGAGTCATTATATTGGTAGCCTGCAAATGCTTTGAATTTGGATGAGTCTAAAATACTCTCATTTGGTAAAGAGTTAAAGAAGAAAAGTGCTTCACCTTTTAGACCTCTTCAAAATTTGTTTCAGTGCAAAATCACCAAATGATGCATCATCTGTTTGGTAAAGTCATCCTAATTTTTGGCGTTGTTTGATGGTGGAAAAATCTGGAGAAAAAAACATTATATATGTATGACAATATGGCCTCAAATTTTTACCCCACCACAACATTTTGGATAAAACTGGGCATTTACATTTACAGATGATGAATAAATACAGCTCAAATTTTGAGGTTTGTCTTTGTAAGGGAAAAAACATGATGGGAAAAGTAGAAAATATGGTTACCAGCATTTTCTACTTCTGACAATTTTTTTTTCTACTCCCTTCTTCCCAAGGGTTGTGAAAACCCGAGACTGTACGGTAAAGGGTTAAGCTTTGTTGGCTTGTTGTTGAAAGTATAAAAAAGGGGCTGAACATTTTGGTGGCTTGTTGCTGAAAGCACAAAAAGTGGTTGAACATTTTGGTGGCTTGTTGGTGAAGGCACAAAAAGTGACTGAACATTTTGTTTGGTGGCCAATTGGTGAAGGCACAAAAATTGACTGAACATTTTAGTGGCCTGTTGGTGAAGGCACAAAAAGTGACTGAACATTTTGGTGGCCTGTTGGTGAAGATAAAAAAGTGACTGAACATTTTGGTTGTCGAAGACAAAAAAGGTGACTGCACATTTTGCTGGCTTGTTGGTGAAGGTACAAAAAGTGACTAAACATTCAAGCCACTACTTTGGTAGAAAATTCACACCAAAACCTTACATGCATAACTCATAAAAATGTCCAAGCTCAGGGGAGGTAATTCTAAAACACTTTTTCCCTTTACCATACAACACCGTGTTTTCATGCCTGAGGAAAAGACCATCTGAAGACACTGTGGAAAAAGGAGAACATGCTGGTAATGTTTTCTACCCTGTGAAAAATTTTACATTCATTTGTACCATTTAAAATTTGTAGTCTGCAGATACTTTCAGTTTGAGAGGGTCTAAAACTTGAAAGGGTTAGGCAGACATCCAAAAACTATGCCTCGCATATCTACAGTTTCTGTACAAAATTTTTAGGTTACAAATGCAATCTGAAGATGCAGTTGGCAAAACAAATTTACCTGTGTATAAACTGCGTGTAACAATCTATTTCTCTTTTTCCAACAGTTATTTCCTATCATTCTTGGTAAGAATATTGTGTGAAGTACTGGTAAGGGAAACCCGTGGAAAGCATGGATAGGCGCACTGGCCGCTGCAATATAAGTGAAATAATGTTGGAAACAGCTTAAGCACCTTAGAAACAAACACACAAACAAATCTATACTGGGATTTTGTGGTGTCTTGCCGAAGGACACTTTCCATACAAGTAGAATCACTCATAGGAACTAATCTCAAGATTTCCAGATTATAAGTCCAATAGCTTAACCCTTTACCACACAATCCCAAGTTCTAACTACCCTAAGAATGAAGCCATTTAAAAACATTGTGGGAAAAGAAGAAAATGCTGGAAACCAGCATTTTAACCTTTTCCCACAATGTTTTCTAACCTTTAAAAGTCAAATCCTATTACTTTAGCCACATTTTATTTGTCATCTACAGTAATTGCTTTCAGATTGAATGAGTCTAAAATTTTGCCGTCTGGTCAAGAGTTAAGGCAAAGAACGAAAGAAAAGTGATATTTATACAGAAAAAACAGTGTATACCTTTCAGCAATCTTCAGGGAGTGGGAGACAAAGCAGCTTTGGCACAAATCTGGTTGGTGAGGGATGGGTGGGTATTCTGTATAAAACAAAATATAAAGGTTGACAGTTCTCTCCCTTGAATATTTTTGCTAGTTGATAAGGTTGTTTAACCCTTTACCACACAATCCGGACTTTTAACTACCCTGGGGAAGAAGGCTTTCGAAATCATTGTGGCAAATTAGGGAGAAAATGCTGGTTACCTTTTCTCCTTTTGCCACAGTGTTTTCTATCCTGCCTAGGGCACATTTTGTTCTTTGGACCACCTTTGATTTGTGCCTGCAAATCCTTTCAATTTGGGCCAGTCTAAAATTTTGTTGTTTGATAAAGACTTAACTCTTTACCACACGACAGTTTCAGACTCATCCAAATTGAGGGCATTTGCAGACGATAAATTAAATGCGACTAAAATCATGACTTTGTCTTTGACACGGTAGAAAATGCTGGTTACCACTATCTTCTCCTTTTACCACAATGTTTTCAAAAGCTTTCTTTGTCAGGGTCGTTAAAATTCGGAATTGCTTGATAAATAGTTAACTCTTTACCGAAGAGCCAAATTTTAGTTTTCCAAATTGAAGGCATTTGCAAACCACAAATTCACCATGGCTCAAATGATTAAATCTATCTTTGAAAAGTCAGAATACACTATGGGATAAAGGAGAAAGTGTTGGTTACTCACATTTTTTCCTTTACCGACAATGTTCTCAAATACTTTCTTCATTGGGCATGTTAAAATTTGGGATTGTGTGAGAAACGGCTAATAATAAACAATTAAATTTTAGTTTCAAATCTTTCTGGAAAGAACTGAAAAGAAAATTAAATAAAATTGACTTCTTTTAACAGAGAAAAAATGAAAACATAATAAAAAGAAAAAAAAAAGATTGATTATTGTATATATAATTGTCACCACACAAGTTGCCCATATGGGTGATTCCCCCATAAAGCTGTTAGATATGTTAGGGGGATAGCGCAGGATACAAGACGAAACCCATCAAAAGTTATGCATGGTTCTAAAGAATTCGGTGTATAGCACCATCACACTGGACCTCTGTCTAACGTCTCACCCGAAAGACTTGGTTATTTTAGATAGTCAGCTGTGAGAATTGAAATTGCTTACCTTGGGGCATCTTCTATGTTACAGTAAAACTAGGCCTTCACTTTGGCGTCTTTGAGATGGGTGTGGGACTCTGTGGGGAAAGAAGACAACTAAAAATGTAGTATACAGGTAATAAGGTTGGAGATTTTTATGGAATATACCCTTTACCAAACAATCATGTGTTTTACCACTCTGGGGATTGAAGCTTTGAAAAATATCAAGGACAAACAAGAAAATACTGACAATCAGCTTTTGCTCCTTTTCTGACAATCTTTCATGACTTCTAAAAGACCAGTCACCATTTCATTTGAACCAACCCAAATTTGTTACCTGCAATTGCTTTCGATTCAGAGTAGTCTAAATTTTTGTCATCATGCGTTTACCAAACACACGTATAAATGACAATGAGCAAGAAGCCTTTTGAAAATATTGTTGGAAAAGGAAAAAAGAGGGCCATTGGCCCTTATGTGCTCACCTGATCAAAAGCATCTACTGTTGAGAAAGGTGAAGAAATCCTGGCTTTAATGATGTAAAACAAATGAGTGCAAGTAACATATTTTTTTACTAACTTGACCTACTTTTGAAATTGTCAGAGATATCATCAAGACAAACATTCTAATGACGTTTCATGAGTATCAGACAGAAACTGCGGCCATAGGCTGAATAAAAGATTTTTCGAAGATTTGGCCCAGTGACAGACATAGAAATATCTTTTGTGACCCAATTTCAAACTTTGCTGAAATATCATCAAGATAAGCATTCTGACCAAGTTTCATTAGTATCAGGCTGAAAAGGTGGCCAACAAAGTGCACACAAGGTTGTTAAAAAAATGGCCTAGTAACCTATTTCTAGATCCGACATTACCCATTTTCATACTAGTCCGAGATATCATCAAGACAAACACTCTGGCCTAGTTTTATGAGTATCAGGCTGAAAATTTGGCCTCTAGAATATACACAAAATTGTTTTAAGATTTAGTCCTGTGACCTACTTTCTCACCCAAAATTCAAACTTGTTCAAGATAGCATCAAGACAAATATTCTGACCAAGTTTGCAAAGTATCAGGCTGAAAATGTTGCACACAAGGTTTTTTCTAATATTTGTGCCAGTGACCTTCTTTTTGACCTGACATGACCCAGATTCAGACTTTTCTGAAACATCATCAAGACAAATATTTTGACTAAGTTTCATAAGTATTAGACTAAAAATGTGGTCTCTAGAGTGCACACAAGGTTTTCCAAAAAATTGTACAAGTGACCCCTTTGTTTTGACCCGACACGATCCAGATTAAAACTTGTCCAAGTCATCATCAACACAAACAGTCTCACTGACCTTTTGTCGACAATTTAGATCAAGATGAGACTGCACAAAACGTGCGGTCTGATCTAGAATCTACACTGTCCGACAAGGAGACATTTTTCTCTAAAATGTATGTTTGCAAGAAGATTATTCGGGTTTTTTTATATCGGCTTCAAAATTTTATTAAAGTTATTTAGCAGGATAAGGGTTAAGACCTTATCATGTACGTTCAGTGATCAATAAAACAAGAGCATCCCATACAGGTGCCAACACTTCGCTGCAGTAAGTTGATTTTCAGCGAAAATTCCTTTTAAAACTGGGGTAGAATTGTGTCAAAAATACTTTGATGATTACCTGCCCTTGTTGTACAGATCCGTTTTTGATAGTTGACAACTTGTCCAATTTTGAAGATAATATGTTCAGGTATAACAGTTTTTGCACGATGACGCAAATGGTGGCAGGGCTATGACAATAACTTGATGTTTCTCTACTGACAGTGACTTTGCTTTTTTCCTAGCATACATTATGAATCCATGATGCAAAAAGGAAAACGACAAACACACCCAAAACAAACAGGCCATGATGGCCGTAAAATCACTCACCTAAGCTTTTTGACCACACATGCCCCATTTCCAATATTTTCCCAGACAACATAACGAGCATTCAAAAAAATTTCATGAGTATCGGACTGAAAATGCGGCCTCTAGAATGTTTACAAGATTTTTCAAATATTTGAGACCTAGTGAACTAGTTTTTGAACTGACATAACCCGTTTTCAGATTCGTTCGAGATATCAAGACAAACATTCTGACTAACTGTGGACTCAAGAGTGTACTGAAGGTTTTTCCAAGGCTTGACCTAGTGATCTAGTTTTTGACCCCACATAAACCATTTCCACACTCGGCCAAGATGTCATCAAGAAAAACATTCTGACAAACGTTCGAGAGTATTGGACAGAAAATGCGGCCTCTAGAGCGTACACTAGGTTTTTGAAAGATTTGACCTTCTGACCTTGTTTTTGACCAGACGCAACTCATTTTCAAACTCGCCTGAGAAATCATCAAGGAAAATATTTTGTCAAAGTTTCATAAGTATTGGACTGAGAATGTGGCCTCTAGAGCGTACACATGGTAAAAGTTTCGAACGACGCAAAATGGACGCCGGACACAGCACAATCACAAAAGCTTACATTGAAAAAAAAGCTCAAGTCGAGCTCAGGAAAGCTAAAAATGGAAGTTTGGTTGCAACTGAGTTTGAACGCACTAAGACAACACAAGTTAGCACGGTGAATTGAACAAGTAGTGAAAAAAAATGAAGTACAATTTCTCAAAATCAATTGTTTGGAATCCAGCCAAATTTCATGGAGTTTCAGAAGTCATTGTTTTAAACAACCTCTGACAGTTTCAAAGAAATGTGACAAATAATGTGAACTGTGTTGAGTAAACAATACTAAGTCATCAAAAGGCTGCTTTTCCTAAATTAATTGTTAGATTTTCTTCATTCTTACTAGAGTTTAATCCCTTGATGATACAAACAATCTTTGCAAGTTTCAAAAGAATTTAATCAAAAATGCGACTTAATTGAGTAAACAAGAAATGTAAATTTTCAACTTTAAATGGCTCTTTTTCAATACTGATTGTCATTTTTTTTTTTTTTTTTTACGAAATCAATAGGGTTCAACCTATTAATGATATAAAGCAACTGTGAAGTTTCATGAAAATTCAACAACAATTGCCGACGTTACCGCATAAACAAGAATTGTAAATTTCCAAATTTAATTGGCTTCTTTGCCCATACTGATTGTTGAATTTTTTTCAAAATCAATAGGTTTAAAGCTATTGATTATACAAAGTAACTGTGCAAGTTTCATGAAAAACTGACAACAAATGCAGACTTCATCGCATACACAAGAAACTGAAATTTTGAACTTTAAATGGCTAACTTTCCCACGCTGACAGTCACATTTTTTTTTTTTTTTTTTCAAAATCAATAGGGTTCAAGCTATTGATGAGATAAACAAACTGTGCAAATTTCACGAAAATCCAAATGAAGTCTTTATCGTGTAAAAGAGAAACTGAAATTTTGAACTTTAACCCTTTCCCAAACAAACCCTGGTTTTCACATGTCTGCAGTACAAGTCTTTTGAAAACACTGTGGGAAAAGGAGAAATTGCTCGAGCAATTTCTCCTTTTCCCACAGTGTTTTCTACCCTTTTTGAGACCTTTCTGCCATTTTCAAAATGGTCGTCTGCAAACTCGTTCAATTTGGACCAGTCCAAAATTTGTCGTTTGGGAAAAGGTTAAATGGGTACTTTTCCCACACTGAAAGTCTTTTTTTTTTCAAAATCAATAGGGTTCAAGCAATATATGGGATAAACAAACTGTGCAAGTTTCACGAAAATCCGACCACAAATGCAGACTTTATCGGGTACACAAGAAAAAGACTAACAGACAGACGGGCGGATGGACAGACGGACAGACAGACGGACGGACGGACGGACGACAGAAACCACACCATGACATAAGCTGTGCTGGCTTACAGTCAGTAGAGCTAACAAAAACAGTATTGTTTCAGATACTAGTTTTCATCCTACATCATACTAGTATGAAAACACTGCTGCAAAAGGAGAAATTGCTTCTAACACATGATATCTGAAAGATTTTTTTTTTAAATGCTAACAGATTGTGCATGTATTCATGGCATGAAACCTCACGTATGTGCATTATGCATGCTTTAGAAGCATGTTTAACCCTATACCAAACAGTCCCAAGTTTTAACAATCCTGGAAAGCAGCAAGGTTTTGAAAATGTGGGAAAGCAGAAACTACTTGCATCTTCAAAAAAAAATATCCTGCCTGTGTACCTAATATGAAAAGTATTGATTGATCTAGTCTCGAGTCATTTTAGAATTTGTTCTAGATTATTTGCAAATCTGCTGGTTTGTTAGTACTGTGTTTAACCCCTTTTCAACATTGCGTCAATTATATCACACCAGCCAATGCACCTTTCTATGCTTTCCTGGAGTTTCTTTAACAAGTAATTTGAACAATATCTTCCCAAGCCACTGGCAGCTTTCCCACATAACCATGGTAGAGGCAATGATCAGCAGTGAGAGAGGAATGAATCCTGTCACAATTACTATCATCAATCTTTGGAAAGAAATTTGCTGAGCTGGGAATTCCAAAAAGCAACCCTCCGGCCTCAAACTCCCGTATACCATCAAATGGGCTACTGGGCTCAGCATTTGCAAATCTTTGAAAATGAAAAAAACATTGAGAGAAAAAGAGAAAGTACTTACTCTGGAGCTTGCCTCCTTCTGCCATATATGACAGTATGTTATGTTGGACCATTTTTAATCTGTGAGCTGGAGGAAGTAGTCTAAAAACAAAATTATATTTGAGATATTAGTGGATTAACACTTGACAATAAATTTTTAATAACCCTTAAAAAAAGAAACTTTGGAAAACATTGTGGGAATGGGAGAAAACGGTGGTAACACCATTTGAATAAAATTAAATTTGCCATCTGCCAATACTTTCGATTTGGACACATCACTTTTCAGTTAATAAAGAAGACAGCAGCCATGCCATTAAAGATCATCTCTAAACATAACACTTGCCCTTTACAAAACATCCTGTATTTATTTGGACCTAATAAAGAAGACTTGAAAATGTTTTGGGAAAAACAACAAATGCTGATAATCAGCAGTTTTCCTTTTCATACAATGTTCTTGTTTGTTTTGGAGTTTAACACCATTTAAAAAGCTTAGGTCATATTACGGCAGAGAGTGCACATACGCATACATGTGTTTCCTGGCTCTCTCACACCTGTACTAACACAACTTTCTTTGCAAGCCACTGACTACTTTTCTCACAAGCATTAGAGGTGAGAGGCAAAAAATTGATGTAATGAAAGTTTGCCTCAACTGGGTATCAAACCTGCAAACACCAGGTCACAAATCAGATACCATAACCACTGGAGCCACCCGGCCCACGCTATCTTTTGTTTACCCGTTTTCTAAATTGCAGTATTTCGTACTTAACCAAATTAAAAGTATTTACGGATGATAAATCACATGCAGCTAAAATGATGACAATTTTTCTTTTTCCCACAATGTTTTCAAAAGCCTTGTTCCTCAACCTCACTAAAACTCGGGACTGCGTGTTAAAGGATTAGGCCACATTAAATTTGTCATCTGCTAATGCTGTCAGTTTGAATAAGTTCAAAATTTGATATTTTGTCATCTAGTAAAGGTTTATCACTTTACAAAACATTCATGTGGGTTTTGATGCTCCGAGAAAGAAGCTTTTGAAACAACTGTGGATAAAAGGCTTGTATTGATTATTGCATGTTATTTAACGCCGTTTTCAACATTATATCAGTTATATCGCTGCGACCAGTGCGCCTATCCATGCTTTCCTGGAGTTTATTTTACTAGTACTACACACAATATTCTTTCCAAACCAATGGCTGCTGCCCACGTAGCCATCGTCAAAATAATAGCCAGCGGTGAGAGAGGAATGAATCCTGTCGCAATGAATATCATCAATGCTCGGAAAGAAATTGGTCGAGCTGGGGATATGGGAAAAGGAGAAAATGCTAGTAACCAGCATAAGTTTTACCCCCTTTCCCACAATGTTTCCTACATATTCAACCCTTTTGAAAACATTGTGGGAATAGGAAAAAAATGATGGTATCCGATATGTTCTCTTTTACCCACAATATTTTCTATCCTATCACAGACAAATTTATTCGTCTGAACCACATCTAATTTGTTCTCTCCATATACTTTTAATTACAAGTCTGTTACGCGCTTTGGAAAACAGTTTGCTGCAACACAGCAGAAATATTGTAAGTGATGGAAAATAAATGGTTTGAAAACAATGTTCGAAAAGAAGTAATTGATTCTTGAAAGTAACAATTCCTTTTTCCATAATGTTTTCAATAGCTGTCTACTGTAAGAGAATACAAAAAAAAAATTACTACACAATCCCGAGTTCAATGACCCTGACAGCAATGGCTTTTGAAAACATTGTGGAAAAGGAGAACATGCAGGTCAACGACATTTTTCTCCTTTTCCCATAATTTTTTCTAACCTTTCAGAAACATATCAAATCATCAGCTACAACCAATTTATCATCTGCAAGATCTTTCAAAATATGTAAGTCTAAAATTTTGTGATAGTGTTTACCCTTTACCATACAATCCCGTAAAAATATCTTTCGAAAACATTTTGGGAAAAGGAGAAAATACACTTAAACCCTTTACCAAACTAAAAAAAAAAATCTTTCTTAGGGTCGTTAAAAGTCGGAATTGTGTGGTAAAGAGTTAACAACAATTTCCCCTTTTCCTACTATGTTTTTAAACCTATTATAGAAAAATTCAGTCATTTGAGGCATTATATTCGTAGTCTACAAATGCTTTGAATTTGGATGAGTCTAAAATACTCTCATTTGGTAAAGCGTTAAAGAAGAAAAGTGCTTCACCTTTCAGACCTCTTCCAAATTTGTTTCAGTGCAAAATCACCAAATGTTGCATCATCTGTTTGGTAAAGTCATCCTAATTTCTGGCCTTGTTTGATGGTGGAAAAATCTGGGGAAAAACATAATACATGTATATGTATGACAATAGGGCCTTAAATTTTTACCCCCACCACAACATTTTGGATAAAACTGGAAACATTTACAGATGATGAATAAATACAGCTCAAATGTTGAGATTTATCTTTGTAAGGGAAGAAAATATGGTATACCTTTCAGCAATCTTCAGGGAGTGGGGGACGAAGTAGCCTGGGGATGGGTGGGTATTCTATATAAAACAAAATATAAAAGTTGCGAGTTCTCTACCTTGAATATTTTTGCTAGTTGATAAGGTTGTTTAACTCTTTACCACACAATCTGGACTTTTAATGACCCTGGGGAAGAAGGATTTTGAAAACATCGTGGGAAATTAGGGAGAAATTACTGGGCTACCTTTGATTTGCGTCTGCAAATCCTTTCAATTTGGGCCAGTCTAAAATTTTGTTGTTTGATAAAGAGTTAACTCTCTACCACACGACACAGTTTCAGACTCATCTAAATTGAGAGCATTTGCAGACGACAAATTTAATGTGACTAAAATCATGATTGTCTCTGACACGGTAGAAAACATTGTGGGAAAGGAGAAAATGCTGGTTACTAGCATCTTCTCCTTTTCCCACAATGTTTTCAAAAGCTTTCTTTGTGAGGGTAGTTAAAATTCGGAATTGTTTGGTAAAGAGTTAACTCTTTACCGAAGAGCCAAATTTAAGAGTTGTCCAAAATGAAGGCATTTGCAAACCACACATTCACCATGGCTCAAAGGATTAAATCTATCTTTGAAAAGTTAAAATACATTGTGGGAAAAAGGAGAAAATGCTGGTTACCCGCATTTTCTCCTTTACCGACAATGTTCTCAAATACTTTCTTTATTGGGATCATTAAAATTTAGGATTGTGTGAGAATGGGCTAATAATAAACAATTAAATTTCAGTTTCAAATCTTTCTGGAAAGAAGTGAAAAGAAAATTAAATAAAATTATTTGACTTCTTTTAACAGAGAAAAATGAAAACATAATGAATAGAAAAAAAAAATAGATGGAATATTTTACATATAATTGTCACCACAAGTTGCCCATACGGGTGATTCCCCCATAAGGCTGTTACATATGTTAGGATAGTGCAGGGTACAGGACCAAACCCATCGAAAATTATGCATGGTTCTAACGAATTCGCTGTATAGCACCGTAACACTAGACCTCTGTCTAATGTCTCATCTGATTGATTGTATGGTGTTTAACGCCGTTTTCAACATTATCTCGGTTATATCACGGTGGCCAGTGCACCTATCCATGCTTTCCTGGAGTTTCTTTTACCAGTACTCCGCACAATATTCTTTCCAAGCCACCGGCTACTTTCCCACATTACCATCGTCGAAACACGTCTCATCTGAAAGACTTGGTTATTTTAGAAAGTCAGCTGTGAGACTTGAAATTGCTTACCTTGGGGCATCTTCTATGTTACAGTAAAACTCGGCCTTAACTTTGACATCTTTGAGATGGGTGTGGGAGTCTGTGGGGAAAGAAGACAACCAAAAATGTAATACACAGGTAATAAGGTTGGAGATTTTATGGAATATACCCTTTACCAAACAATCATGTGTTTTACCACCCTGGGGATTGAAGCTTTGAAAAATATCAAGGACAAAGATGAAAATACTGACAACCAGCTTTTGCTCCTTTTCTGACAATCGTCCATGCCTTCTAAAAGACCAGTCATCCTTCCATTTGAACCAACCCTAATTTGTTACTTGCAATTGCTTTCAATTCGGATTAGTCTAAATTTTTGTCTTTATGCCTTTACCAAACACATGTAAATGACCATGAGCAAGAAGCCTTTTGAAAACATTGTGGGAAAAGGAAACAGCAGGGCCACTGGCCCTAAGGTACTCACCTGATCAAAAGAATCTACTGTTGAAAAAGCTGAAGAAATCCTGGCTTTAATGATGTAAAACACATGAGTGTAAGTAACATATTTTTTGGCTAACTTGAGCTACTTTTGAAATTGTCAGAGATATCATCAAGAAAAACATTCTGATGACGTTTCATAAGTACCAGACAGTAACTGCAGCCCTAGGCTGAATTAAAGGTTTCTCAAAGATTTGGCACAGTGACATATTTTTTTAAATATCTTTTGTGACTCAATTTCAAACTTTGCTGAAATATCACCAAGAAAAACATTCTGACCAAGTTTCATGAGTATCTGGCTGAAAATGTGGCCTCTAGAGTGCAAACAAGGTAACTGATGACACCCGGACCACGCACGATGGACGATGCACGACTGACACAGCACTATCACAAAAGCTCACCTTGAGCACTTCATGATCAGGTGAGCAAAAAATGCAGGTAACCAGCATTTTCTCTTTTTCCCACAATGTGTTCTACCCTTTCAGAGACAAATGTCACCATATGGGCCACATTTAATTTTTCATCTGCAAATGCTTTCAAATAAGACCCCTCTAAAATTTTGTTGTTTGATTAATACTTAACCCTTTACCAAACAATCCCATGTTCCAAATGACCCTGAGGAGGCTCAGCCCAGCATGTCAGTTGGTAATGAACAGGCCAGGATTTAAACTAGGGGATCGATGGTTGGAATCGCCAGCTGATGAAAACTGTGATATGTACAAGTATCTTTGTGCTTTATCAGTTTCCTAAAAATAGTATTCTTTGCCCTCTTGTGATTTAGATAAAATGTTTGTCTTTAGAGATATTTCATTCTCATGTCTCGCCATGTCGGACAGTCAACACTCAATGACCACAATGGAAATAAAGGATTCTTTCCATTTTTTGTGATATCCTTGGTGCTGATGTGCCTGATATGGTTCAATACATATTCATCGTATTTAACATTTTATTTCATTATGCTATGTGCTTTTTTACCCTTTAGTTGCTAGACGCGACTCACTGACCTTTTGCGGACATATCAAGATGTAGATCAAGATCGTACTGCACAGAACGTCCAGTCTAATCTTGGACCTACACTATCCGTCAAGAAGACATTTGTTTTCTCTAAAAAATAAGTTTGGAAATAGATTATTCGGGTTTTTTTATATCGGCTTCAAAATTCTATTTAAGTTATTTAGCGAGATAAGGGTTAAGACCTTATCATGTACATTCAGTGCTAAATAAAACAAGAGCAGCGCATTCAGGCGCCAACACTTGGCTGCAGTAGCTCGATTTTCAGCGAAAATTCCTTTCAAAACTGGGTATACTTGTGTCAAAATACTTTGATGATTACCTGCCCTTGTTGTACAGATCCCCTTTTGATAGTTGACAACTTATCCAAGTTTGAAGATAATATCTTCAGTTATAAGTTTTTTGCACGACGACGCAAATGGTGGCAGGGCTATGACAATAATTTGACGTTTTCTTCGAAAATAACCGAGCTAACTGAGGGTCTGAATTGCTCTACTAAAAGTGACTTTACATTTTTTCTAGCATACATTATGAATTCATGATGCAAAAAAAGAAGGACAAACACACCCAAAACAAGCGGGCCAGGATGGCCCTGAGGTCACTCAACTGAGCTTTTTCACCAAACTTGCCCCAATTCCAATCTTTTCCTAGACAAAATAACAAGCATTCAACAAACTTTCACGAATATTGGTCTGGAAATTCGGCCTCTAGTATGTATACAAGATTTTTCTAACATTTGACCTACTGACCTAGTTTTTGAACCCGTTTTCAAACTCGTCTGAGATATCAAGACAAACATTCTGACCAGCTGTGGCCTCTAGAGTGTACTAAAGATTTTTCTAAGACTTGACCTAGTGACCTAGTTTTTGACCCCAGATGAACCATTTTCACACTCGGCCAAGATGTCATCAAGACAAACATTCTGACCAACTTTCGATAGTATTGGCCTCTACAGCGTACACAAGGTTTATGAAAGATATTCCTAGTGACCTCGTTTTTACCAGACGTGACTCATTTTCGCACCCGTCTGAGAAATCATCAAGACAAATATTCTGACCAACTTTCATGAGTATCAAACTGAAAACGTGGCCTCCAGAGCGTACACAAGGTTTTTCTAATATTTTACCCATTCACCTATTTTTTTACCCAACATGACTCATTTTCGAACTCCTCTGGGAAAGCATCAAGACAAACATTCTGACCAACTTTCATGAGTATCAGACCGAAAATGTGGCCTCTAGAGCTGACAAATGATTTTTCTAAGATTTGACCTAGTGACCTAGTTTTTGACCCGACATGACCCATTTTCGGACTCGTCTGAGATGTCATCAAGAGAACTATTTTACAAAGTTTCATAAGTATTTGACTGAGTATGTGGCCTCTACAGCGTCCATAAGGTAAAAGTTCACGACTGACAAGGGACGACACACAATGGACGCCAGAAACAGCACAATCACAAAAGCTTACCTTGAAAAAAAAAAAGCTCACTTCGTTCTCAGGAAAGCTAAAAAGGGGAGTGTTGTTGCAACTGGGCCTGAGCCCACTTAGAAAGCACACGTAGGCATAGTAAATTAACAAATAGTGAAAATAAATGAAGTACAATTTCTCAAAACCAATTGTTTGGAATCCAGCCAAATTTGATAGGGTTTCAGTACCAAATTTACTAAACAATTCCAAGAAATGTGACTAATAATGTGGACTGTGTTGAGTAAACAATACTAAGTCATCAAATGACTGCTATTCTTAAATTAATGGTTAGATTTTTTTTTTTTTTTTTTTTTTTTTTCATTTTCAATAGAGTTCAATTCCTTAATGGTACAAATAATCTTTGTAAGTTTCAAAAGACTTGGAACAAAAATGCAGACTTATTTGCGTACAAATTCTAAATTTTCAACTTTTTACCATAATGATATTCAAATCTTTTTCAAAGCCAAACGGGTTCGAGCTTGTGATAATATTAAAGCAACAGTGCAAGTTTCATGAAAATTCGACCAGAAATGCTAACTTTATCACGTAAACAAGAAATGTAAATTTTGAATTCTAAATGGCCACTTTTCCCATACTGATTGTCATTTTTTTTCAAAATCAATAGAGTTCAAGCTATTAGTAAGACAGCAAATGCAGACTAAATCGCGTAAACAAAAAAAGGAAATTTTGAGCCTATTAAAATGGCTAAATGGTTACTTTTCCCACACTGACTGTCAAATTTCATTCAAAATCAATAGGGTTCAAGCTATTGATGAGATAAATATACCGTGCAAGTTTCACAAAAATCCGATCACTTTATTGCACAAACGGGAATGGGAAATTTTGAACTTTAAATGCCTACTTTTACCACACCGATTGTCAGATTTTTTTTAAAATCAATAGCTTTCAAGCTATTGATAAGATGAAAAAACAAGTTTCAGGAAAATCCGACCACAAATGCAGACTTTATGGCGTAAAAAAGAAAAAGACGGACAGAGAGACAGACAGACAACGGAAATCATACCATCACATAAGCTCTGCTGGCTTACAGCCAGTAGAGTTAGTAAAGCAACTGTGCAAGTATCATGAAAATTCAACCACAAATGCAGATGTTATAGCGTGAACAAGAAATGTAAATTTTCAAATTTAAATGGGTACTTTTCCCATACTAATTGTTGATTTTTTTTCTTTTTTCTTTTTCTTTTCAAAATCAATAGGATCGAAGCTGTTGATAATACAAAGCAACTATGCAAGTTTCATGTAAATCTGATAACAAATGCTTACTTTATTGCGTAGACAAGAAATGTAAATTTTGAACTTTAAATGGCTACTTTTTCAGTCTTATTATCAGTTTGTTTTTTTCCAAAATCTATAGGGTTCAAGCTATTGATGAGTTACACAAAGTGTGCAAGTTTCACAAAAATCAGACTGCAAATGCTGTCTTTAACGCATAACAAGAAACTGAAATTTTGAACTTAAAATGGCTACTTTTCCCACGCTGATTGTCAGATTTTTTTTTTCAAAATCAATAGAGTTCAAGCTATAAATGCGACAAATAAAGTGTGCAAGTTTCACGAAAATCCGACCATAAATGCAGACTTTATCGGGTAAACAAGAAAACGAAATTTTGAACTTATTAAAATGGCTACTTTTCCCACACTGATTGTCATTTTTTTTTTTTTTTTTTCAAAATCAATAAGCTTCAAGCTGTTGATAAGATAAACATGCTATTGATGAGATAAACAAACTGTGCAAGTTTCACGAAAATCCGCCAACAGATGCAGGCTTTATCGTGTAAACAAGAAAAAGACTAACGGATGGGCAGACAGACGGACACATGGTCAGACTCATGGACAGACAACAGAGACAGATGGACGGAAGGTCGGACAGACAGACGGATGGACGACGGAAACCATGTCATGACATAAGATGTGCTGGCTTACAGCCAGTACAGCTAATGATAATAATGATAGACATTTTGACAGCATTCATTACTCTCTCACTTCTGATCATTGTTTTAATCATGGTTATGTTGGGAAGCAGCCATCGGCTTGGAAAGAATACTTTACGAAGGCCTTCTTAGAAAAAAAGCATTTATAGGTGCATCCGTTGCTAGGACATGAGTGAAATGATGATTAAAACTGAATTAAACACAATACACACAAACAAATCCTGAGGAGAAAGACTTTAGAAATATCCTGGCAAAAGGAGAAGTGCCGGTTCTTCTTTTGCCCAGTTGTTTCGAAAGATTTCTTTTTTCAGGGTCATCAAAACTCATAATTGTGTTAAAAGCTTAACTCTTTACCAAACGACAAAATTTTGTCAAAACTGAAAGCATTTGCAGATGAAAAAAATTAACTTAACTCAAACATTGAGTTTGTTTATACAATATTAGAAAACATTGTGGGAATAGGAGAAAATGTTGGTAACCAGCATTGTCTCCTTTTCCCACAATGTTTTCAAAAACCTTCTTCAGGGTCGTTGAAAGTCGGGATTGTGTGGTAAAGAGTTAACTCTTTACCACACAATCCTGATTAAATGGTGCTTTATGCCGCTTTCAACATTATTTCCGTCATATCACAATGACAGATCACATATTCATGTATTTCCTGGGTTCCACCAGTACTGCACTAGGGCTCTGAAGTATCTTGCCCAAGGACACTCCCACAAAGAAAAGACAGTGGATCCAATGTAACTCACAAGTCCTACACCTTACCACTGAGCCACACAGGACCCCACACAATCCCAAACTTAAATGACCCTGAAGAAGAAAGCTTTTGAAAACATTATGGAAAAAGGATAAGATGCTGGTAACTAGCTGTAGATGCTCTCAATTTCTTTGAATCTAAAACTTTATCATTTAGTAAAGATTTTATGATATGAATTATGTAAGAGGTTTCAAACAAATCTGTTACAAATACATCTATACTCGTTTTCAGCTAGTTTTTACCCAATTTCATCTTTATTTATCATTTTTTGTATTTTCATGCCGAATTTTGTCCCTGATGTTTGCAAGGTTGCACAGATTATGACCTGATATAAAATGCATTTCATTTCAAGAGGCCGTTAAAAAAAATCACCGTTATGACATTTCCGGTTTTCAATTGAAGATTTCTAATATACATGTTTTTATCTTACACCATATATAAATTTACTTTTGTTTACGACGCTGGCTAAATTCTGAACCATTCTACAGTCTATCAAATTTTAACAACCTTTTTTTTCTCTCGGGCTTTAAGGATGAATCTTTAACCAATACAGGCTTTATCGCATAAACAAAGGTGGAATGAATATTTTTAACTTAACCCTTTACCAAACAATAAAGCATTTGCAGACAACAAAATTAACATGACTCGAAAATTGAAATTTGCTATGGGAAGGGTAGTGGACAAGTCAGAATTTTTATTGTTAGGTAACTTGTTAATACGGTTTTCTACGTATTTCAGTTTTATCACTGTAATCAGCACGCTTTTCGTTGCTTTCCTGGAGTTTCTGTTACCAGCACTTAGCAAAACAATGATCAACGGTGAGAGAGAAATGAATCCTGTCGCAATGACTATCATCAATCCTTAGAAAGAAATGTCTGAGCTTGGGATTTGAACTAGCAACCCTCTGGTCTCAAGACCAACTGCACTCCGCTCGGCTGAAAAAGACAAGCCGAGCAAACAGATGAACAAACAGAAGCCTGAAAGAAGAAAACATCATGAAAAACAGAATTTTTTTACCTTTAGCCATCTTCCTTGTTACAGGAAAAATTATCCTCAGCTTCAGAGTTGGGATAGATGCTGAAATCTGAAAGACAAAAAGTTAAAACGTGAATATTAGGTCTTTTAGCCCAATACCAAACATTCCCTTGAAATAATAATCCTAGGGAGGGAGGCATCTAAAAACATTGTGGAAAAAGACGAAAATGCTTGTAACAAACATTTACTCCTTTTCCCAACAAGCATTTACTCCTTTTCCCACAATATTTTCCACTTTCTTAACTTAAAAATTGCATTATTTAAACCATAATAAATTTACCAACTGCAAATGCTTTCAATATTAGCAAGGCATTGACTAACATAGAGTTCACTCTTTACTACACAATCCTGACTTAAAACGACCCTGAATGGAAAGTTTCTTAACCCTTAGGCTGCTAAGCGACACTTAATGACCTTTTGCAGACAGTGTAGAGGTCAGAACGTGCAGTCTGATCTTGGATCTACACTCTCCGAGATATTTTTCCCACAAAATACATTTGAAATAGCACAATTTGAGGTTTTACCATCTGCTTGAAAGTTTCTTTCACTTACAGAGCAGGATAAGGGTAAAAATATGGTTGGAAATGGACAAAACGCAGTGTTCTTCTTTTCCCACAATGTTTTCCATCCAATCAAAGACAGAAATCACCATTTAAGCAACATTCAAATTGTCTTCTGCAAATGCTTTAACCCTTTCATACACATTCCCGACTTTTAAAGACCCTGAAAAAAGCCTTTAGAAAACATTGCGGGAAAAAGAGAAAATGCTGGTAACGCACAATGTTTCCTACCCTTCTGAAATCAAATTTCAATTCTTGAGCCATACTGGATTTGTCGTCTGCAGATGCTTTCAATTTGGACGAGTCTAAAATTGTCGTTCGGTTAAATTGGGTCCTTTTCTGTTTGGTAGAAAATTAAGTTTGGCTGAAATTATGAGTAATCGCTATAAAATATGAGTAATCGCTATAAAAGAGTAGAAATATTGTTGGAAAATGAAACCAGCATTTTCTCCTTTTCCCACAATGTTTTTAAAAGTGTTTTTCCTCAGGGTCATTAAAACAAATGATTGTCGGCCAAATAGTAGCTTATTTCTTCAAAAGCTATTAGAATGACTCGAGTGGTCCAAACAACCCCTTTAAAACACAATCATGACTTTTAATTACCACAAACAAGAGAAGACTTTTGAAAACATTGTGGGAGAAGAAGGAATTTATGGTAACGAATATTTTCTCCTTTCTCCACAATGTTTTCTACCCTCTCAAAGATAGAAATCGCCATTGTAGCAACATTTGTCGTCTGCATATGCTTTTAATTTGGTCCAGTCAAAAACTTTGTTGTTTGGTGTAGAGCTACATGATAGGGAGGCCCATACTGGTTTGTATCTTCACTGGCTGAAGAGCATTTCCTCCTTTCTCACAACATAATTTCTATCCTTTGAAGACAATCTCTTTTATTGCAGCCACATTTTATTTGTGGGTCTACAAATGCTTTTAGATATGGATCAGTGTAAGATTTTGTCAGTTGGTAAAAAGTTGACTCTCATGGAACTGCATAAGCCGTAACTCTTCACCACAAGAAATAATTTTAGATTCGTCCAAATTTGAAGTAATTGCAGATGATATTTTAAATGTGTCTTAAAGAATGGGGGTTTCTTAATAGAAGGGTAGAAAACATTGAGGGAAAAGAAGAAAATGCTGGTTACCAGCATTTTCTCCTTTTCCCACTCCATTTTCAAGTGCTTACCTTCTCAAGGTCAGTAAAAGTCAGGATTGTGTGGTAAAGGCTTAAGTTGCTTTTGCAGACACTGTAAATGAAGATCAGACAGCACAGAACATGCAGTTTTATCTTGGATCAACACTATCTGCAATTTAGTTACACATTCTGGCCAAAACTTAGAAATAGCACGATTTAGGCGGCTTTCCCTACTTGAAAAGGTCCATTTCAATAACACAGAGCTCTTGCAGTAAACCCTTTAACACAAAATCCCATGAATCAAAGACCCCCACAGAAAATGACTTAAAAACATAGTGGGAAAAAAATAATGCTGGTAACCGGCATATTCTCCTTATAATTTGCACCATGTTTTCTACCCTGTCTGACAATTATATCCTACCATTTACCCTTTTACCTGACTTTTAACAACCCCGAGAAAGAACTACCATTTACCCTTTTACCTGAGTTTTAACAACCCTGAGAAAGAACTGTGTTTTGAAAATTTGCGTAATAAAGTAAATGCTGGTAACCAGCATTTCCTCCTTTTCCCTCTATGTTCTCTACCTGTTTGCCTCTATGTTCCTGACCTGATCAAAGACAAAATCCATCATTTGAGGCACATGTAAACTGTTGTCTGCAAATGTTTTCCATTTGGACAAGTCTAAAATTTTTGTAATTTTAAAAAGAGTTAAGGTAGGTAGTGAAGGGTTCAAAGAGTAATAGCCACTGTGTTCTTCACTAAAACCTATGTTGTTGGCAATTAGTAGAATTGTCTTTGTCAAATAATTAATTCCAACAACATAGGCTTTAGTGTAGAAATAAAGATTTTTTGATAAGACAACCCCAAGCTGGTAGATCTTTTTTTTTTTTTTTTTTTTTCAAATTGTGTCATTGCCCTTCCTTGGACAATGTAGATCAAGATAAGAATGCATGCAATGCCCAGTCTGATCTTGGATCTACATTGTCAGATACATTGAGATTTTTCATATTACATAGCTAATTACTAGTAATGCCTTAAAATAAGCAGTAATACAATAGATTCTCACCTGTGCGATTTCCAAGGTATTTAATGATTCCTTCCTACTGAACAACCACAGTACAACAGGCTTAACCATTCTAACAAGTTGACCATGCTGAAATGCAATCTTAGGCAACCAAGCAAATGATCACCTTCATTCGGCATTTATGTTCATAAGTTGATATATTTATTCAGTGTTTTCTCCATGTTTGTAAATGCTCATATGGACACTCATAGGACTACATAATATATACTCAAAGAAGTCTACAATATTTAAGTCAATACAAAAAATAGTACTGGTTCAATCCATTGCTTAATAAAGCATTGTGAGCAAAATAGTTTTATAGAGCTGCCAACTGACTAGACAATTCTTGATTTGATACATACCTTGGCTTATCACCTACTTTCTATATTTTGGAGTCACTATCTCCATCTACACCGTACAATTCGGAATCAATATCTCCACTTCCCCATAACATTTTAGAGTCACTATCTCCACCTACACTGCACATTTTGGAGTCACTATCTCCACCTACACTGCACACTTTGGAGTTATCTCCACCTACTCTCTACATGTCAGAGTCAGGTTCATGGGTATATAGTAGGTATCTGTGCTGTAGTCTCTCGGCCTGAGACTGTGATAGTCGTCAAGAATGGACTGTGAAGTTATCAGCATGTTCAGTGTGGCACACTGGGTGTAACCCATGAAGATAAATGTATGCTGTCAGTTGTATACATGAACACCTAGGGTTCTTCAGTCTAAGAAGTATCTACAGAAATGCTAAGAACTCCAAAACCTGAAGCTGAACTATTTCCTTTGCTCTTATAAAGAAAGCAATGGTATTGCACAACAGTTGTGTACAGCTTGAAAGGTGTCAAAGAGTAAGTCTGGTCAAAATCTCGTCAACAAAGGTGTTTCAAAAATCTGCCTGCAAGTCCTGGTCAAAAATCCATACCTTTACCTGAGCAAACTTTCAAAAAAAAAAAGAGGAAATGAAACAACAACAAATACAATTCAAAAATCTGCATGCAGTTCCTGGTCCAAAATGCAATTTCATCCATACCTTCCCTAATACCTAGGAAAATAGGGGAAAAAAAGAGAGGGAAAAAAAAGGCAATTCACACGAAGGCAGTCCATAAATCTGCATGCAAGTCCATGTAAAAAATGCAGACAGATTTCATCCATACCTTTCCCTAACGGCAAGCAAAATTGTACAAAAAAAAATAGGAAAAAAACAAAGGTAGTTCAAAAATCTGCATGCAAGTCCTGGTCAAAAATGCAGGCAGATTTCATCAATACCTTTCCCTAACGCCTAGCAAAATTGAAAAAGAAAAGAGGAAAAAAACAACAAAGACAATTCCAAAATCTGCATGCAAGTTGTGGTCAAAACTTAAGACAATTTCATCCATATCTTCCCTAATGCCTATCAAAATTTTAAAAAAGAGGGAAAAAACGAAGGCAGTTCAAAAAACTGCATGCAAGTCCTGGTCAAAACTTAAGACAATTTCATCCATACCTTTTCAATAATGCCAAAGCAAAATTGTAAGAAAAAAGAGAATAAAAAAAAAATAAAGGCAATTCAAAAATCTGCATGCAAGTCCTGGTCAAAAATGCAGACAAATTTCATCCTTACCTTTCCCTAACGCCTAGCAAAATTGGAAAAAGAAAGAGGAGAAAAAAAAAAAAAAAAACCAGCAAAGACAATTCCAAAATCTGCATGCAAGTCCTAGTCAAAATGCAGACAGGTTTCATCCATACCCTTTTCGTAACACCTAGCAAAATTGAAAAAATAAAAGAGGATAAAAAAAAAAAAACAAAGGCAATTCAAAAATCTGCATGTAAGTCCTGGTCAAAAATGCAGACAGGTTTCATCCATACCTCTCCCTAACGCCTAGCAAAATTGAAAAAAATGAGGAAAAAAACTAACAAAGACCATTCCAAATTCTGCATACAAGTCCTGATCAAAACTGCAGACAATTTCCTTCCCTAATGCCTATAAAAATTGAAAAAAAAGAGGGAAAAAAACGAAGGCAGTTCAAAAATCTGCATGCAAGTCCTGGTCATAAATGCTTTCAGATTTCATCAATACCTTTTCCCTAACGCCAAGCAAAACTGAAAAAAAGACGGTAAAAAAAAAACAAAGGCAATTCAAAAATCTGCATGCAAGTTTTGGTCAAAATGCAGAAAGTTTTCATCCATATCTTTTCCTAAAGCCCAAAGCAAAACTAAAAAAAAAAAAAGAAAAAAGGTAGGCATTTCAAAAGTCTGCATGCAAGTCGTGGTTAAAAATGCAGACAGATTCCACCCATACCTGATCCTAATGCATTTTTGTTTCCTAGTAAATACTAGTACTTGATGAATACCAAAGTTCTTTATGATAAAGAAGTTTACCATTGAGGAAAAAAAAAAACTCAAAGGTCCAATGTCTGTACAGATATGAAAGTAATGTTAGTAACCTGTACACCATCACATGACTTTTACATTGCATAATGCCATTTTTAAAAGTATTTTAATTTTTATTGCTGCTGCCAGTGTACCTATCTACTTTTCCATGTAAACATTGCCTAATAATGTTAAGCCTTGAAAGATGAATGAATCCTGTCGTAATGGCTATCATCAATCCCATGTAAGAACCCCCCTCATACCAAAAGTGTTAAGGAGTTGTTTGATTTTCTAAATACTTCCTTGACTGCAGAACCCTAGGTCTACATGTACCCAACAGACAACACACATTCATCCCCTGAGGGTATGCCCGGTGTGCCAGACAGAACACACTGATGGACTCACAGTCAGTCCTTGATAATTACCAGTTTCAGACAGAGAGACTACTGGACGGGTAGCCAGTGTAAGCCGATGGATCTGTCTCTGAACTGCAGAGACCTCTCAACCTCCTCTTCTAACAACCTTCACCTCTCCTTCCTCTCCTTACCACCATTACCTTCTCTACCAACTTTTCTAAACTTAAACTGTTTGCAATGAAGAACTTTGAAAAAGGTATGTTTGCATCTAGGAACACACTGTCACCCTCTAATAGTAAACCCAGTCGCCATACCTATCAGGCCGACGGACACGGCACCCACTGTGGGCTACTACCACAGGCTCTGGCTCAGCAATGACAACAGGTGGAAAGGAACTCTGTTCATCAAAACAAAGCTCCGCTTCACCTTCCTAAACAATGGAAAAGGAGTCTAAGCTCAGCTCAGCCTTTGCTCCATCAGCCAAAGCAACACTAACTCTTCTTCACTGCAAACCCCTAACTCCCTATCCACCGTCAAGGAGAACTCTGAGGTACAACTTAACTTAAGAGAGTTCTATCTCGAAGTCATCCCCAATATCTGCATGCCTAAAAAATCTCCGTTTCCACATCATCTACCACCTCTGCATTTGCATCATCGCGCATCATAGATAATAAAGACATGAAGAAATGAACCATATGGTTCTCCTCCTCCATCTCCACATCCTCTACAACAGACCAAAAGGAGGAAGAGCCAAGCTCAAGAGAACTCAGCTCTTCCTCCAACCTCTACTCGATGAAAGCAATCCTGTATAGACCCACATTCAAGCTATCCCTCATCACAGATGGTGTGGATATGGGGCTAACAGCCATGTAGCTCTCATCTCCCATCTCAACATCCTCCACTGAGGAGAACAAGGAGGAACCACTAAGCTCAAAAGAGCTCACCTCTTTCCCAACTCCTCCTCAAAATCGTCAATATCGTCTCACGTCATCCATGTAGAATTGAAGGAGGGACCCATACAGGTTTCTTCCTCCATCACCACATAGATGTGGCTCCACTGAGTCCACACAGGTGCCCTCACTGTACACAGCATCCACAGACGTGCATTAATCAGCAGAAAGGGATATCTCCACCTGATCTCTATCAGGGTCAAAGAACACAAATGGCAAGTTGATAGTAGTGTCAACCTTAACCAATGTCTTATTTGCCCATGAAAAAAGATCAGCACCATACCCGAGAACAGAAAACACAAGGGCCATGTCTTAAATATTAAGTACAATGAATACTTAACTTAGCAAGTAAATCCTTCAGTAGATCTACCTGGAAAGACAAGAAAAGAAAAAAAGTCAGAATTTCATTAACCGATTTAGTTCCTGAACCTGGATTTCACTGCTTATGCTGAGAATACAGATCAAGATTAGACTGAACAGAATGTTCAGTCTGATCTTGAGTCCACACTATCCAGTTTTCTGCCAGATGTTCTGACTACAACAGCTCTGACATTGAAACTACTGACTGGGATTGTTCATTACATCAAAAACAAAAATGTACATTTTGAGCAGTCTGATCTTTAATCTGTGCAATAAGAAAAGGTAACTAAAGCTGTCATGGATGTTTAATGACATATTGAAATCATTATATATTAAAGCTTTACCACACAATCCTGATTTTCAAGCACCCTAAGAAGAAAGCTTTTGAAAACATTGTGTGAAAATGGGAAAATCCTGGTAAGCTGCACTTCCTAATTTGCCCACTTTTTTCCCCTAACATGGACAAATTTCATTAAAGGAGCCACCTTGAATTTGATGATGTCTGCAAATGCTTTCAATTTGGACAAGTCTTAAATATCAATGTCAGGAAAACAGGATTAAACCCATGGTTGTCCAGGACACAGCATTAACCCTTTACCACGCAATGCCAACTTTTGACAACCCTGAAGAAGAAGCCTTTTGAAAAAATTGTGGGAAAAGGAGAAAATGCTGGTAACCAGCATTTTCTCCTATTTATGTTTTCTACCCCATCAAAGAAAAATCACATTGTTTGAGCCACACTGAAATTGTCGTCTGCAAATGCTTTCATTTGGGATGGGTCTAAAATTTTATTGTATGATAAAGAGTTAAGACAGGAGAACAACTTATATAATTCATGGTTGTGTAACTGAACTGCAGTCAAATCTGTGTACAGCAGCCACTGAAGGGAAGTTCTGAAAGTGGCTGCTGTTCACAGATTGGCTATTGTCCACAATATGCACTTCTCGCACTATCGCGAATATGATGGTTTTAAGAGTTAAAAATTTGTTTGCAATGAACTTTCAATATATTTTTATTTAAAACACAAAAATAAAACTGTGTAAAATTTATGGTAAATGAACTGACCTACTAGACATTACAGTCAAAGAGTAATCTCTCAAAACACATTTTTTAGGAACAAGTTATTTAGTTGAAATGATATCCCCCGCCGAAAAATACCTTTTTTGATAGAAACATTATGAGTGGTATTGTTTTGCATGTGGCCTTTTTGTTTTTGGTCCATAATGGAATTATACATTCAGCCCCATTTTTCCATGACATAGCATTTCATCAAAGAAAAAAATAATAATTATTTTCTGTGGCTTATGATAAACAATATAAATATGAAATTTCAAAATTTTGCCCAGTAGCTAAAGAGATATTTCTCCTTAATGGAAATATACATCAGGCCTCCTATTTCCATGACAAGCCATTTAATAAAAACAAGAAGGTCACTGGCCCTAAAGTGCTCAATTGAGTAAGGTCATCTAATTTCCTTAAGGTCTTTAGAAATTATCTGTTCAGACAGAAAACTAAGATGGTTATCGGTCCATAATGAAGTTATACATTAAGCCACCGTTTTCAAAGACATAGATTTCATTAAATAAAAACAAATAATGATTGTCTGTGGCTTATACAAATAATATAAAGTTTCATAAAATTTTGTCCAGTCGTTAGAGATATTGGTCCATAATGGAAATATGCATCGAGCCCCTCCTTTTACATAACACAGAATGAAACTGAAAAAAAAAGTATTTCAACGGACTATCACATGGAACATATTTGTGAAGTTTCATCAAATTTCATTGAGGACTTTAGAAGATATCTGTCCAGACGGACGGACAGACAGACAGACGGAGGGACGGCCGGACAGACAGAGGGACGGACAATGCAAAAAACTATACCCCTCTTCCCGAAATTTGGTTGGGGGTAATAAAATCAAATCTGACAGAGCTGGAACTAATTCTAGTGGCCAAAAGTAAACTATTTGGGTGTTAAAATGCATCTTAAATCTAAATCGTACCTATCATTTCAAGTATGGAAAATATTGTGGAGATGACAATTTGTAATTGCATATTGGGTCGAAGTCTTAGTTGATGGCAAGAAAATGAATATTAAAACTAGGTAAAAAGTACACAAAAGATGGGGCAACCAAGCAACTTTTGACCTAGTTTAGTAATTCATCTTCCTTCAACAGATTGACAAATTTCACACGAATTCCCTTCACTTTTTCTATCGGGTTAGTGATGGTACAAATCTATATTTAGAAATTTCATGTGATTTTTAAATCATGGCCTTTACAAAGTCAAAAACACTTCGCAGATTCCTCTGTAGAAATCCAATCATTACAAATTCTAATACGATTTTAGTTATTTTGCAATGGAAATTCATTTAAACCTTTACCAAACAATCAAGAGTTTTAACTACCCTGACAAAGAAAGCTTTTCCCACCATATTTCTAGCCATATTTAAATTGTCATCTGCATTTTCTTTCAATTTGGATGACAGAGTTTACCAAGTAGCTTATGCACAGATTACGACCGATAGAAAATGCATTTCATTTTCTGGAGGCCATTAAAAAATCACTGATATGATATTTCCGGTTTAAATGGAAGATTTCTGATATACATACTTTTCCCTTTCACCATATACATTGAATCGTTCAGAATATAGTCAGCAGTGTAAACATGTATAAATTACATGTTTACACTGCTGACTATATTCTGAACGATTCTACAGCCTAATTATAACAGCATTTTTTCTCTCGGACTTCAAGGGTGCACCTTTACCTAATACAGGCTTTATCGCATAAACAAAAGAGGAATGAAAATTTTTAACTGAACTCTTTGCCAAACAACAAAGCATTTGCAGACAACAAAATAAACGTGACTCAAAAACTGAGATTTGCTATGGGAAGGGTTGAAAATATAGTGGAAAAAGGAGAACATGATAGTTAAGGGTTAAAATGGCACTAGCTATCAATGATGTGGACAAGTTGTGCATCTTCTGCATATATCTGCCAAGCAATGTGAACCTTGTTATACATGAAGAAGACAAATATGATTGATTGTTTGGAATTTAACACTGTTTTTAACATTATTTCAGTTTTATCACACTATCCCAAGTTTGAACAACCTTGAGGAAGAAGGCTTTTGAAAACAATGTGAGAAAAGGAGAAAATGCTGGTAACTAGCATTTTCTCTTTTCCCACGACGTTTTCTACATTTCGAAAGAGAAATTTCAGATTTTGAGTCATATCTTTTTTGTCAATCTGCAAATGCTTTAAATTTGGACAAGTGTAAAATTTTATCGTTTGGTAATGGATTAACACTGTTTTCTACGTCATTTCAGTTTTATCCCTGTAATCAGCGTTCGTTGCTTTCCAGGAGTTTCTGTTACCAGTACTTAGCAAAACAATGATCGGTGGTGAGAGAGAAATGAATCCTGTCGCAATGACTATTACCAATCTTTGGAAAAAAAATAGCTGAGCTTGGGATTTGAACCAGCAACCCCTGGTCTCAAGACCAACTGCACTCTGCTCAGCCGAGCAAACCGATGAACAAACGGAAGCCTGAAGGAAGAAAACATGAAAAACAGAAATTCTTCACCTTTAGCCATCTTCCTTGTAACAGGAAAAAATTATCCTCAGCTTCAGACTTAGGATAGATGCTGAAATCTGAAAGACAAAAAGCTAAATGTGAATGTTATGTCTTTTAGCCCAATACCAAACATTCCCTTGAAATAATAACCTTAGGGAGGAAGGCTTTTAAACATATTGTGGAAAAAGAAGAAAATGCTTGTCAAAAGCACAAATTTTACTCCTTTTCCCCACAACATTTTCCACTTTTTCAACTTACATGTATGAATTGCATCATCTAAATCATAATAAATTTGTCAACTGCGAATGCTTTCAATATCAGCGAGTCATTCCTTTTAACCCTTTACTACACAAACCCAAGTTCTGATAAACATTAGGAAGAAAGCTTTTGAAAACATTGTGGGAAAAGAAGAAAATGCTGGTAACCAGCATTTTCTCCTTTTCCCACAATGTTTTCTATCGTTTCCAAAACAAATTCCAAGTTTTGTGTTGCATTTATTTTGTCGTCTGCGAATGTTTTCAACATGGACTAGTGTAAACTTTTGTCATTTGGTAAAGAGTTAATCTAGCGTAACTCTAACTCTTTTCACTACACAATCCTAATTTAAAACATTCCTGAATGAGAAGGCTTTTGAAAACATTGTGGGAAAAGGACAAAATGCTCGTGACGACTGTTTTCTCCTTTTCCCACAATGTTTTCCATCCAATCGAAGACAGAAATCACCATTTAAGCAACATTCAATTTGTCTTCTGCAAATGCTTTAAATTCAGTCCTCTTTTGTTTGGTAAAAAATTAGTTTGGCTGAAATTATGAGTAATGGCTTTAACAGAGCAGCAATATTGTAGGAAAATCAAACCAGCATTTTCCCCTTTTCCCACAATGTTTTTAAAAAGCCTTGTTTCTCAGGGTCATTAAAACACGTGATTGTCGGCTAAATAGTAGCTTATTTCTTTAAAAGGTATTAGAATGACTCGCATGGTCAAAACAACCCCTTTAAAACACATTCCTGACTTTTAATTACCCTAAAAAAGACGAATTTTGAAAACATTGTGGGCGAAGAAGAAATTTCTGGTCACAAACATTTTCTCCTTTCTCCACAATGTTTTCTAACTTATCAAAGACAGAAATCACCAATGTAGCAACATTTGTCGTCTGCATATGCTTTGAATTTGGCCCAGTCCAAAGCTTTGTTGTTTGGTATAGAGCTACATGATAGGGAGGGCCATACTGGCTTGTATCTTCACTGGCTGAAGAGCATTTCCTCCTTTTCACACCATATTTTCTATCCTTTAAAACACAATCTCTTTTATTGCAGCCACATTTTATTTGTGGGTCCGCAAATGGTTTAGATGTGGACCAGTGTAAAATTTTGTCAGTAAAAAGTTGACTCTCATGGCACTGGATAAGCCGTAACCCTTTACCACAAGAGACAATTTTAGACTCGTCCAAATTTGAAGTAATTGCAGACGATATTTTAAATGTGTCTTAAAAAGGGGGCCTCTTAATAGAAGCGTAGAAAACATTGTGGGAAAAGAAGAAAATGCTGGTTACGAGCATTTTCTCCTTTTCCCACTGTATTTTCAAGTGCTTTTCTTCCCTGGGTCGGTAAAAGTCAGAATTGTGTGGTGAAGGGTTAAGTTGGTTTTGCAGACACTATAGATGAAGATCAGACAGCATGAAACATGCTGTGAATTAATGACCCCAGAGAAACAGACTTTTAACAGCATTGTGGGAAAAAGAAAAAAAATGCTAGCCGGCATATTCTCGTATTTTCACCATATTTTCTACCCTGTCTGACAACTATATCCCACCATTTACCCTTTTACCACACAATCCTAAGTTTTAACAATCCTGAGAAAGAACTGTGTTTTGAAAATTTGGATAATAGAGTAAATGCTTGTAACCAGCATTTTCTCCTTTTCCGTCTATGTTCTCTACCTGTTTGCCTCTATGTTCCCGACCTAATCAAAGACAAATTCCATCATTTGAGGCTCATGTAAATTGTTGTCTGCAAATGTTTTCCATTTGGACAAGTCTAAAATATTTGGAATTTTGGAAAGAGTTAAGGTAGGTAGTGAAGGTTTCAAAGAGTAACAGCCACCGAGTTCTTCACTAAAACCTTTGTTGTTGGCAATTAGTAAAATTGTCTTTATCAAATAATTAGTCTCAACAACATAGGCTTTAGTGTAGAAATAAAGATTTTTGAGAGACAACCCCAAGCTTGTAGATCTTTTTTTCAAGTTGTCTTCCTTGGACAATGTAGATCAATATAAGCATGCCGACAATGCCCAGTCTGATCTTGGATCTGCATTGTCAGATACATTGGGATTTTTCATGTTTCATAGCTAATTACTAGTAATGCCTAAAAATAGATAGTATGATAAGAGATTCTCACCTGTGCCATTTCCAAGGTGTCTAATGATTCCTTCCCACTGAACAACCACAGTACAACAGGCTTAACCATTCCAACAAGCTGACCGTGCTGATACGCAATCTTAGGCAACCAAGCAAAATATCACCTTCATTAGGCATTTATGTTCACGAGTTGAAATATTTATTCAGTGTTTTCTCCATGTTTTCAATGTGTAAAATTAATGTTCATACGGACACTCACAGAAGTATGTAATATTAGTCAATACGAAAAATAGTACTGGTTACTGGCTCAATCCATTGCTTAATTAAGCATTTTAAGCAAATTGCTTTACAGAGCTGCCAATTGACTGAACAATTCTTGATTCCATATACATGTATAGCTGGTCTTAACAACACAGGTCTGAGAGACTGGAAAGTCTTTCAGTTTGACTTTGGCTTCAAGACTGTGTTTTAGAAAACATGGGCCTATGTAGATAGGTCTATTATATATACACCTATAGGCCCCTTAGTACTGGCAAAGCAAAAAAAATCTAGTAATACTTTTGCAGAGCTGCAATTTAACTGACTGAATGGTTCAATGGTTTTGAGTGACGTCCCCTGATTAATGGCGGCAATTTTTTTCCGAGGAGAGAGGAAATAAATGAAAACTTAAAATGGGGGTGGACATAGCAACGTACCGGGCTAGAATAGGGACCTTTTCTATGCCATTTTCATCAAAGAGTCTTTTGCATGGTTACGTCGTGAGTATAGAGGCGTGTAGGATGAGTTTGAGACTGTCTTTGTTGGTGTGTAGTCTTGTCGTGCTTTGCGGGGATGTAGAGGTCAATCCCGGACCCAGCTCTAAAATGGCTGAAGCAATAAACCAACGCCCAGCGACTCGACAGAGTCAATTATCATTTTCTTAGATATCGGCATCACCGTTAGAGAATACACCGCCATCTAGAGGTAAGAAGCAACCTCAGAATGTAAGCGATATTGCGACTGGAAATGCAGATATATTGAAGTGTTTACAGGACATGAGGTCAGAGGTTAGGGGTGATTTAGCAACTCTGAATGGAAAAATAGACGATATAAACAGTTCAATCTGTAGGCTTAGTGAGGAAAATAACCAGTTAAAACTTGAAAACATGTCATTAAAGAACGAGCTAAAATCGGTTCGATCAAAAGTTGATATATTAGAGTCGCATTCCCGCAGAAACAATTTAAAGTTCTATGGTATCCATGGTAATTATGATGAAAAATGGCGTGATACGGAACAAAGGGTGCGCACTTTCATTGGAGAAGAATTAAATCGGCCAGACCTTGAAAACATTGACATTGAGCGAGCGCACAGACTTAAATCGAGGGATAGAGAAAAGTGTACGATTATCGTAAAATTCACCAAATTCAAGGACAAGGAAGTGATTTTATCAACAGCCAAACAAAGACTAAAAAATTCGCAATTTTCGGTGCATGAGGACTTTACTGAAAGGGTGATGATACACAGACGCGAACTCGGTAAGCGATTGGTGGAGGAAAGGGCACGTGGAAATTTTGCTGTCATTAACTATGACAAACTGATTGTTAACGACATGGTGTATTCATACGACGAAGACAGCAATACTATCAATGAAATCGGAAAAGCACGTGGTAGGCCGGATTATAGGCGGAGCAATAACAGAGCGGGAACACGCGAAACGGAGAACGGAAACTTACGAACTGGTGGATCAAACGCGGAACAGAGAAATGAGACAGCGGAGGGGGAAAACCGAACAGACACGAACATTCATTAGGGGCGTGGTCAAGGCTCAGTAGACTCTGAAAATACACGAGATTTTGTTACATCATACATTAACATAGTAACCTGGAATGTAAATGGACTCTCCAAATTAAATGATGACCAGTCTGTAAAAAATTATTCGAAAACATTTGACATAATAGGTATAGTAGAGACTTGGGGTAATTTTAAAAATGAATTTGATTCCTTTTTAACTGATTATATACATTTTGGTAATGTCCGATCACGCAACCGCCATGCTATTCGAAATAGTGGAGGAGTAAGTGTTTTTATAAAAGAAACCCTATTTCAGTCAGGCTTTGTTCAACAAATACTTACCGATTTTAGCGATAGTATTGTATTACTGTTAAAAACGAGTCTTTATGAAAACATGAATAATGATATCTTGTTTTATATTACTTATATATCGCCTGAGGGTTCCACTATTTACAACAATCTACACGAGTCTAATGGCATTTTGAACTTAGAATTGAATATTGAAACATTGAGGGAAAAGTACCCAAACTGTTATTTATATCTGGCAGGTGATTTTAATGCTCGCACTAGCGATCTTCTAGACTTCATTCCGTCTGACAGGCTGAATTATTTGTATAATATTGATATTGATTACGGTGAAGATAATTTTGAAATGCCGCGACAAAATAAAGATCCTGTTATAAATACTTTTGGGAGATGTTTAATTAATATGTGCTGTACGTTAAGCATACATATTGTAAATGGGAGATTGTTTGATGACTGTATTGGTAATTTAACTTGCACAGCAAACAGGGGTTGTAGTGTCGTAGATTATCACATTGTTTCAACTGACTTATTTCCATATTTCTCCGATTTTAGAGTTGAGGATTATGATCTCTCTGACCACTTTCCGGTATGTGCACAATTAAAGTTTGTAGATAGTACACAGACTGATGATGTAGGGGAGATTACTTTAAACAGAACCCAACAGTATGATCGATATGTATGGCGTCAAGATTTGGCTGGTAATTTTCTCACATCTTTTCAAAATAATTTAGAATATTGTAAAGAAAAACTGATGCAGCTGGCTGATTCGCAGATAAATGAGGCTGTCGAACAAATAGTAAATTTGTATAAACAGTCGGCCATATCTATGAAGTATTATTTCAGTCAGGCAGGTAATCCTTACTCTACACAGCCAGAATGGTGGGATAGTAGATGTTCTTAAGCCAAACGAAAAAAATACTCTCTTTTAAGACGTTTTCGATGGACAAACAGTAATGAGGATTTGGTAAAATATAAGTCTTCTAAAGTAGTATTTAAGAATTTATGTAAAGCTAAAAAATTATGTTTTCAGAGAAAGAAAAGACAACGGCTCGCGCAGTCTAGTAAAGATCCAAAAGAGTTCTGGGGAATGATAAAAAGTTCCAGACTAACAAATTTAAGTAATAATGGTATCTCGACAGACGATTGGGTCAAATACTTTCAGTCTTTATTATTTAAAGAAGATCAGTTACCTTTGACAAGCTTCGACTGGAATGGACAAGACCGAGGTACTATAGACAACGATGATCATTTAAACCGTTCTATTACTGATTACGAAATAAAAAGAAGTATATCTAGATTAAAGTTAGGTAAATCACCAGGGAAGGACGGACTAGGAGCTGAATTTTTCAAAAATACTGAACGGCTCATGACACCCATATTGAAAATACTTTTTAATAAAATTTTAATATCAGGAGTAGATAGATAAATGGGCGTTTTACAGCATTTCCCCCCTTTCGTCTTACAAAATACAAAAAGCATTAATAATTTTATATAACATTAACATGCTTATAAAATTAAGTAATATAGCGCTTATCAAGCATAACACATTAACATGCACATAAAATTAAAAACAAAATGGGGTTAACAAGTCAATCTGATGAAGGTCAGCAAACAAAATGACTAACACATTAACATGCTCATAAAATTAAGTAATTAAGTAATATAACGCTTATCAAGCATAACACATTAACATGCTCATAAAATTAAAAACAAAATGGGGTTAACAAGTCAATCTGATGAAGGTCAGCAAACAAAATGACTAGCACATTAACATGCTCATAAAATTAAGTAATATAACGCTTATTATGACTAACACATTAACATGCTTATAAAATTAAGTAATATAACGCTTATTATGACTAACACATTAACATGCTCATAAAATTATCAAGTTCATCTAACTTACGCAAAACCAATTGACCAGCCTTCATAAATAAAATTTGGTAACCTATTTCTTAATCGTTTTGTCTTAAATTCAAATTTTAAAAAAAAATTAAAAAAAATTGATTAAGAAAAAAACAAAGCATCACATCATCACATCATCACATCATCAGTTCATCACATCATCAGCTAACCAACTAACCCTTACATCAGTCAATCGCTTAACCTTTTTTCCACCCCATCAACTAATGCACTAACCAACTAACACACTAACGCACGGCACACACATGCAACCAACACATCAGCTAACCAGCTAACACATCAGTCAGGCAATCACTTAAATTCAATTTACTAAAAAAAAAAAAAAAAAAAAAAAAAGAATTTGAAAATTTTATAAAAAATTGGTGGCAATAACTATTAAATAAGGTGCAAAAATGATGGAAATGAAGGAAGAAGTACAAAAACTTAATTTTATAAAACCCGAAGACTTGGATATTAAAAAACTAAGTCTGGGTAAACCAGAAATAAACAAAAAATACAAGTTTAAAACAATAAAGGTTAAGTAAGAATATGGAGATGGTACTTTAAATAACCTTTGTATTCGTACACCTTCACTGTTTTCTTATGGTCTTAAAGCTTATGAACCTAAATCAAAAACAACTGAGTATTTTATGAGTTTGTTATGCTTTTACAATCAGGAAGATCCACAACCAAAAGAAACAATGTTTAAAGAAACAATAGACAGTATCACTAAATTTTTAAAAGAAAAAACAAGCTTTAATGATTTAGAAATTTTTTTAAATGGTGATACACGCCCTGTGTTTTTTCCAAAAATGAAACACACTAAAAAATACGCCGAAGATAAGTTAAAAAGTATCAATATCATTACTGATTTTTACAGAAAACCTAAACCAGATGATAAAAAAGAAGATATAAATGAAAATGGATTAGTAAAAATAAATCCTCTTTCTTTTACTGAAGAACCATGCAAAGTTGTATCTTTTCTTAATATAGAAGATATTTTTATTAGCTCATCAAGAGTTAAAGTACGAACCAGTCTTTCATCGGTTATTATAAATAAAAAAAATGTTAAACCTCCTAGAGTAGAAAAAGAAACTTCAACCTCTTGTGTAGGAGGGTTAGGGTCTGATGATGAAAGTGATGATGAATAATTAAGTAATATATGTAATGTATCTTTGTATTAAAGATACATTACAAAAACAAAAACAGGATATGAAATGCGAATTAAACAGCGAAAATATTAATGATGCACAATCCCTTAGATGGTGTTTGGGGTTTTTAATAATAAATTTTTTTTTAAATTAAAATTTTTTTTAAATTAAAAAATTTTTATTTTTTTATTAAACCAAAAAAAAATTTGAATTTAATTTAATAAAATCACCAAAGTGTATAAGTGTTAAAAAATGAACACAGATACAGTTAATGATATAAATAACACACAGGTTGAAGAATACCAACCACGGAATGAAGAAGAAACAGAGTTTCGTGATGACTATGAAAGGGATAGAAAATTTAGTAATGAATGGAATAGAAAAAATGGATATAAAGTAAAAACAAAAGAAGAGCAAGAAGAAGAGGATGAAGAAGATGTTATTAATCAACACATGTTAAAAACTTATGAATTAAGAGAATTTATAAAAAAAAAAGTGGATGAGTATTTTCACCAAGATAATGAAGATGAAGTTGTTAGTAGCGAGATTTATAATCATATTGAAGATGAAGAACTACAAAACATGCCACTATGGAAACTTAAGTATGAAAAAAAAGAGTGTTTAAGGTGTTCTTTTGATCAAGATATAGACTTATTACCAATATATTTAAAAGAAATGATACAAAAAGAGTATTTACCAGAATGGCTAAGAGATAAAGAAAAATTATTTTTTACAAAATAAAATGTTTATAGACGCTAAAATGAAGTTAAGAAACAAATATGTAAATGAAATACTGTTAATAAGAATAGAAAAGTATTTCATTCAAAATGATTTTCAAGAATTAAAAAAAATTTTAATTAAAAACAAAAACAGAATACGAGTATGTAAGATAGAGAACACCGAGTTTAGGCTTACCGTTAAATATAAAAATGATGATGTTATTTTAAACATATATGAGTTGGATCATTTAGATGCATATTGGTATAAAGGATAATAATAATAAAAAAATATGGAAGACAAAGAATTATTTAAAAATAAATTAAATAATCTTCTTAAAAAAAGATACACTCCTTTTTGTGTTAGTAAGAATGAAGTAAACTATAAAAGCTGTAAGTGCCATTCACCATTTGAAAGGAGTGATTGGGTTAATGATGCTTATTATTGTGTTAGTAAAATGCTATATGAAAATAATAATGATAAATCTTTAAGAGTATCTTATAAAATTGGTAATATTTATGATAGTGTAAAAGTATTTTTTTACGTTAATGATATTAAAAATTTTTTAACTCCTTTACGTAAAAGATTTTATGATAAACCAAATCCATTTACGGAACATATAAAAAAGAATATTAAGTATTATGAAGTATGTAGCATTGAATTTATTTTTTGAAGTTATTTAATTAAAAACTAGTGATACTATAAAGTAAGAATGGAAGACTTACAACAAAAAATTGTTAATATCATAACATACTACCACCTTTCTCAAAAGTCCAGTCTAAAATATTGGAAAAAGTTGTGAAATACTATACCACATGATCTTGGTGTGTATCGATATATGTAAACCCTTTTTTTAAATATCTAACCCTTTTACTGGGTTAAATATTTTTACAAGTCTAACTCTATCAGTATCGTTAAATATGCATTTTTAGCATTTTGATTACTTGTCCTTGTTATAAAGTTTATAACATCACATTGGTCTAATACTAAAGGTTGTGGGAAAACTACACAACTACAACCTTCTCCTTTCTTTTTTACTATGGAGTAGTCAACCTGTTCAACTCCATTTACGACCAAATTAACTTTTACCTCTTCTTTTAGAATGCCGGTTCCCTTAACAACCATTAAAGTCCCTCTTATAATTCTACCAGGAGCAGACATACAATAACCCCCCATCCCATGGCTTACTCCGGCGCTTCCATTACCAAAAGAAAACTCATAATAACCATCTGTTAAAGGACCTTGTTCCTCGGCACACACGCTTATAACTGTTTTAACATTAGCATTAGAAACTTGAATCATCGTGTCAACATATTGCTTATTAGCTGCATGACTATTTTCAATTGGAGAAGCAACAAAATGAACTCGTCGGTTGCCCATAGATATTTCTCCTATTGAAGTATAAAAGTTATCAGCGGAGTTATATAAAAATGGTGAGGATTGACTATCAACATATCCCTTTGTTGCTACATCATCAGGTTCAGCCGGCGACAGAACATTAATTAACCCATAATTCCTCATATCTATATTTCCTGTAGCAACAAATCTTCCATCATTACGTTTAACAATGACACTTTCTCTACTAACCTTATCCACATAACTTCTTGTAGCAGCATCATGCGGTTCTTCAGGGTCATGTAGATTATGTATTTTTTTAAAACCCATATTGAATGGAGCAGTAGCAATAAAATTTCCATTTTCTTTTAATAGTGGTGATTCATGGTTTCCCCCTGCTGTATTATCAACATAATCCTTTGTCGCAACATCTTGCGGATTTACTGGATTACTAACCATTGTTAATGTGTTGCCATTCATATTTATGGAACCGACAACAGTGGTTGTTCCATCTTTACGTAAAAAGTTGTTAGTAATGTAAGCAAGTGATACACCATCACCACTTGTTTTAACATCTTCCATTTTTCCAAATTTATTAACGGGCATCGTTTTTTAATATTACTAAAAAAGTTTATTTAAAACATCTTGAAATTTATTATCATCGCATAACTCTTTAAGAATGAACAAACATAAATGACCGCAAAATACTTCACCCGTATGTTGTAATTGGTCAGTATTGTAGTATATAGGTTGTTTTAAATAATCTATAATTTCATTAGGTGGTTGAATACCATAACTATCAAAATAAATTTTTTTCTTACCATCTTTAAACCATGCAACCCAATGAGTACCAGGACCGCTTGAATCATCAAGGTTTAATATACCACATCCATTTTTTTTATTGTTTTTTGGTAGGGTATCTCTTGTTCCTCTAAAATTTTTTAATTTTAATTTTTTTGCAGCATCATTTAGTTCAAAATTACTTAAAGGTTTATTTTTTAAAGTTACACTATCAATTTTTATATCTTTCATTTTTTTATATATTTAAATATTTATAATAGCACTGTTGTCAACCCATGAATTAAACTCATCAGAATAACCTTTCCACTTTACAAGAGATTTCTTTTTTCCCTTTTTAATAACCTTTTCTATCCTATACACCTCTTGACTTGTTTTTTGTAGTTCAGGTTCATAAAATGAACCTTTTATTTCGTCACCATTTAAATCCTCAATTTTATATGTTACAGGTGATGTATGTTTTATTTCTGAAACTGTAAATACCTCTTCAGTCCATCTTGTGGTATAACCTTTTTCAAAAGTCTTTTTCTTTTTACTTATCCTTACTTTGTCTCCAACAGAAAACTTTGGTTTGATATCCTCCCTTACTTGATCATAATCAGGATACAATGTTTTCCAAACTTTATTTTCATTCTTCTTTTTACTTGCTTCAATCGGAGTCATCTTAATAGAAGAATGTCTCGTGTTATTATATTCCTTAACAAGATTTTGCAATACATCAATATAAACATTTGTTGAGTGAGCAGAGAAATACTTCCACATTTTTTCTTTCATTGTTCTAATCCATCTCTCAACAACGCTTGATTTTTCCTCGTTTTCAGTGGAATATAATTCAATCAAATCTTTAACATCTTTGTTATAAAACTCTTTACCTTTATCCACCCACATTTTCTCTGGTTTTCTTTCCTTAAAAATACTCTTCAATGCTATAGAAACAGATTTTCCTGTTTTGTCTTTTAAGGGGACCAGCCAACCATATTTTGAAAAGATATCAATGACAGCAAGAAGATATTTTACACCACGATTAAGTTTAGAAAATGCTTGCATATCTACTAAATCTGCAGCCCATATCCTATCGACTCTAACTCTCCTTTTCTTAAATTTTCTTTTTACAGGTTTATGTAATTCTTCTGCTAATGTTATAATTTCTAAAGTTTTTTTTTATTTCCCATTCCAAATCTTTTCTTTGTACCAATTAATGAAGAAACTAATCCTCTTTCCATTCTTTCCTTAATAGTAGGATTATAGATACCCTTTAACTCTTTAAGCATATTAACATCACACACATCATTACGTGTTTTAGTATCATCATGTTTAAGATAACATATATCGTGATGATATGCTGCTTTGTCAACACGATTTACAGGTTTTGACCATTCTTTAGGTGTTAAATCAGGCTTTAATCTTTTCTTTAACTTAGTACCAGGACCAGTAAAATTATGACCAGGTAAATGCATTTCAACAGGTAAGTTATTGATAACCTTGTTTAACAATGAACCACCTTCTTTATCCTTTTTAATAAACTGTGTTTTTGTTGTTCCACATTCAACACATTTACCCCTTTTCATATTTCTACCATTTTTACTTACACCATAACTTAAATCATTTGTTTCTGTTTGTTTTTTACACTTAACACAATACATTTTTGATATTAAAATAAAATTTTTAATATAAAATTTATATTGTTAATTTATCATGGAATGAAGCTTTAGCAAAAAGATTTAACCATCCCCTTTTACCAAGAAGTATCAGAGGTTTAATAGTAGGTAAATCAGGATGTGGTAAAACTACACTTTTACTTAACCTTTTGTTAAGACCTGATTGGTTAGATTATGATAACTTATGCGTTTTTGGTAAAAGTTTGTTTCAACCAGAATATCGTATATTAAAAAAAGCTTTTGAAGAAGAAATACCAAAAGAATATATATTAAGGTTGTTTTCATTTAAGGATGAAGTGCAAAGAAATGATATTTCTCCTTTAGCATTGGTTGAAGAATGGGCTAAAACAATTAAGGAAAAATCTGATATTAAGAGTGAATTTTTTGAAAATGCTTGTGATGTACCCGACCCAAGAGATTTAAACGGGCAAAACAAAAACTTAATGATTTTTGACGATTTACTCTTGGAAAGGCAAAACAAATGGGTTAAGTTAAAAATACCTGAAGGTAGCTATGATTTAGTTGATATTAATGATTATATACAATTAGAAATGAGGAAAAGGGGTCATTATGATTTAATTAATGAAGAATATTATTTAAACATATCCGCTAACACTAATACATTAAAATCTGTTCTTAATGTTGAAAATAATTATCAGGTTGATTTTAACCAAAATAGAAGTATTGGTAAAGTATTAGGGTTTAACAAAGCAAAATATCTACAAGGATTTCACGAATCAGAAAAAGTAGTAAATATCCTAAGTATTAATAGCATACTTGTCAATATTGACTTAATTTCAGGTAGTTATGTTAATGGTTCTCAAAGAAACACAATTTATAGCTTTTTTCCAAATGTGGCGCCGGGTTATAAAATAATAGAGTCTCCAGTTAATCTGGTATACCTACCTTTAACATTAGATGAAATACATGATTTAAACGTAATGCTAACTGACCAAGATGGAAACGTATTAAATCTAAGGGGTGAAACATTAACGATTAGATTTCACATAAGAGAATCGCGTTAAATATAAAATGACAAATTACATTACAGTTAAAGTAAATATAACAGAAGGGCAAAAGAAAAAGCTACAACATGCTGTTAAATCAAGTTGTCCTGTAAGTATTAGATTAAATCATGATGACCTAACAGGTGAAGATTTAATAGCAGTAACCGAGTCACAACTAAACAAATTAAATAAAGCATTAGAGGGAGGTAAAGGGGTAACCATTAGAATGACTATTAAACAACTTAAGCACAACATGAAAGTAGAAGGTGGATTTTTACCTTTGATAGCAGGGTTAGCTTCATCAGTTCTACCTACATTAGCAAGAACCGTTTTACCTGCTATAGGAGTTGGTGCTCTATCTGGTTTAGCATCAACAGGAGTTCAAAAAGCAATGGGTAACGGGCTTTACCTTAAGAAAGGGGGTTGCGTATGTCAAGTAGAAACTGATGGAGAAGGGCTATATCTTAAACCATACAAAGGTAAAGGGTTAAAAAATAAAGGTGAAGGATTGTATTTAAAACAAGGTGGGAAAATTTATGATGGAAAAGGTCTTCTTTTAGGACCAAATAGCCCATTTGCTAATATTCCTATATTAGGAGCAATATTATAAATTAAAAAAAATGAATGTACATAAATTTGGAAATGGAAAACATACAATAGTTCAACCAAAAACTATTTTTTGGAAACCTGTTGAAGGTAAGTATCCAGCTAAAAAAGTTAATCCTGTTTCATGGGATATTTTTACTCAACAACCGTTAGTATTAGAAGGAGGACAAACAAGAACGATAGCTTTAGGTATGGGTTTTAATATGAGTAAAGGTTTTGTTTTAGTTTCTCTATCTTATGATCTAAAACTTAATCAAATATCTATAACAAATGAAGTTTCATTAGAAGAAGTGGATGAAATGGTTACAACAATTACAAACAACTCAGATAAGTTAAAAAAAATACAAGAAAACACCTTTTTGTGCCGTCTTTATTATTCTATTTAAAAAATAAGATATAATTAATAAAATGGAGCTAAAAGAAACGATTTATCCAAACTTACCAAAAGCACGAAATATACCAAATGCACCAACATTAGAACCAATAATATCAGCAGGAGACAATGGTCAATCATTCAGACTTAAAAAGATATCAGAGATACAGGATTTTCTTGAAAATGAAGTAAGAGTTAGAGAACAATTAAGTAAAAAGTATTTAAAGATTAGTAAGACTGTGGATAATGTGGAAGCAGCCTTAACAGTTGGAGCACTAGGAGCTGGAGCTGGGGGAATCGCTTTACTATCAACTGTGGTAGCGATACCTGCAACGATAGCTCTAGAAGGATGTGCTTTAGCTGTTGGGTTAGCAGCATTAGTAGGCAAGTTTTTGGTTAGAAGAACCAGAACAAAATCAGAAAAACATCTTCAGATTAAAATGTTAGCAGATTCAAAGTTAAATACACTACTTACACATATATCAAAAGCAATATCAGACAATAAAATAGAACATGAAGAATTTAGTTTAATTATGGAAGAATTGGAAAAATATAAACAAATGAAGGAAGAAATTAGAAGTAAGTCGAAGAAAAAAAGCAAGCTAGAGGATCAAGAGAGTTTAATAGAGAAGGGACGAATAGAAGCACGGGAGGAATTCAGGAGACTTGTAGAAAGGCACAATGGAAGCCATTCAAATTAAAAATAAAACCACCTAAGTTTAAATGTTCTTGCGCATGTGAGATAGGTAATAGTGATTAAATTAAAATAAGATTTTTTTACTTAAAAATGCCTTTTATAAATGTTGATTATAAAACAAGAGATAAGATGGTAAAAGATTATCTTGTAAGAAAAAAACAGGTTCGTGATAGGTTACTTGCAGAAAGAGTAGGTGATATTGAATTGCAACAAGACTTAACTAAGTTTTTTAAACCCTTAACTAAATCACAAAAGGAGATACAAGAAGAAGCAACTAAAAATATTGGTGCGTACCAACTAGAAGCAGCTAGAAGAATTACAGAGGGATTGACACCTATTAGGGAGGGGATTATTCAATTACCTGTTGAACTTTCTAAAGAAATGAAGACTAGTAAATTACAAATGAGGACACCGCCTCCTTCTTATCGCGAAATTACAGCGGAAGAAAATGAAGAAGAAATTAGAAATTTTACTAAAGTTTTTAATATAAAATTAGAAAAATATATTAATAATTTTGACAATATTCATAAAATAATTTATGATCCTGATTTAGAAAAATTTAGATTTGGTAAACATGTAATTTCATATAATCCTAATAATAAAACTTTTTCTTTTGCAGAAAACATATTCCCAGCTACTGATGGGTTATGGGAATTGATTTTATCAAAAAATCCAAAAAATTATACCAGAAAAGATTTAAATGCTTATCAACAATTAGTTTATTTAAGTAATATTATGTTTAAGGATAATAATCAAGAAAATGAATTAAAAATGTATAATAGATTTAGTGAAAAATGGACAAACATAATTGAACCTGTTTATGATTACATTCTTAAAGAAAAAACTGGTAAAGGATTAAGAAAAAATAAAACAACCACGGTAATACCATCTGACCCTAACGCACTATTAGAAAGGTTTGACCTTTTAATGTCTAGTAAAGATGCTGGCCATACAGGTGTAAAAAATGAGTTGGTAAGTATTTGTGATGAATTAAAAAGACAAAAAGTATTAAATGTAAAAAACTATAAAAAGTTAATGTCTATATTATAAAATGATTACATCACAAAAGAGAGGAGTTAAAAGAACTTATGCTTATGGTGGAGCAGGTATATTTGATACCTTAGCTAATTTTTTAAGTAGGTTATTTACAAGTGGTGCGGTTAAGCAAATTGCAAGTTCCGCAGTTGATGTTGGTAAAAGTGTGGCTAAAGAAGGAGCAAAGAAAGCTTTAGAGGCAGGTAAGACAGCTGCAGTTGATGCTGGAACAAGATTAGTTAAAAAGGCTTTAACACCTAAATCTAAAAAGATTATTGAAAAATATAGTCAAGTTCCAACCATACCAACAATACAACCTGTTGAACAAAATGTAAGTTCATTGATTGATGGTGGAGCCGTTAATATACAAACAATGGTTAAGAAGTTAAACAAAAAAAGAGGTAAAGGGATAAAAACAATATAATTTTTAATTTAGCTTAAGTAATTATTACATTAAATAAAAAATATGTCAAAGCTAAAATTTAATTTAACACATTATGAAAAATACAACACAAAAAGGGTTAATATCCTTTATGGAAATACAAAACTTAATGATGATTGTGAAGTATTAGATAGTAGTAATACAAAATATGACTATAATAAAGCTGTTTTAAAATTGTCACCTGAAAAAGCTGATATCATTAAGGAATTTGAAGAAGATGTAAATCAATATTTAGAAAAAAATGGTATGCCTAAGGTAACCATTCTTTATGGAAATAAAATTTATCCAAAAGTAAGAAAAAATGTTAATGTAGAAAAACTTAAAAATATTAAACTTAAGGGTGTTTATGTAAATGATGAAAATAAATCATTTCCTCAACTATGGGTTGAATATTAAAACAATTATAATTTTAACTTAAAAAATTATGATTGTATATAAAAAAAATGGACATTTTAAATGTTAAAGCACCAATTCTAAAAGATGATAGTATTGATGAATACGAATACTTTGAGTATGAACCTACCATAGGAACTAATTTGAACAACTCAGGGGGTAATATTAGAATTGATATTGGAAACAAGGATGTTTTTCTTCATCCTTCTGAATCATACTTAAGTTTTGAAGGTGATTTGTTAAGAGATAATAATGCTCGTTATGATAATGATATTGCAAACGCTAATGATAATTTGGTAACGCTAACAAATAATGCAATAATGTATTTGTTTAAAAGTATCAGATACCAACTTGAAGAGCAAGATATTGAGTATATTAATTATCCTGGTTATGTTAGCACGATGTTGGGTTTGTTAAAATATCCTGATGATTTTTCTAAATCACAAGGTTTAAACCAACTTTGGTTTAAGGATACCGGACTTAGAGCAAATCGTGATACTAATAGTGGATTTAAAGTAAGAAGAGATTGGATTTTTAGTTCAGATCCGGTTGGTTCATTTAACTTTTGCATTCCGTTAAAACATATATTCGGCTTTTGTGAAGATTACAACAAAGTAGTATATGGTATGAAGCATACTTTAACCTTAACAAGAACAGGTAATGATAACGCAATTTTTAAAGCTGCTTCAATCCTAGATGGTGGTGGCAATCCAACTAATAATTTTAGAGGAAAAGTTGTTTTAAGTAAAATAACTTGGTTTATGCCACATGTAACACCTGAACTTGGTAATAGATCAGAACTTTTAAAATTTATTGAAAAGAAAGAAAGATTTCCTGTTGGGTATAGGATGATACAATCAGATACAATAGCGGTACCAAACAATACTAACTTTGCTTGGAGACTAGCAACAAAATCATCACCTGAGGTACCACGTTTTATCATTGTTGGTTTTCAATCAAATAAGCGTGATAATCAAGAACAAAACCCGGCTATATTTGACCACTTAAATGTAAGAAATATTAAAGCTGTGTTATCCACAAAACAATATCCACATAATGAACATCAAATAAATTTTGATACTAACCTAATTGGAAGAATATATGAGGAAGCTGCTTCATTTAGAAAAAAGTTTTACAACATGGATGAACTAGTTTCAAATCCAAATATTAATCCTGATAATTATAAAAAACTTTTTCCCTTGTTTGTATTTGATGTATCAAAGCAAAGTGAAAGAATTAAGTATTCTGTAACTGATATTCATATTAGAGCTAGCTTTACAGCTAATCCAGGAGCAAATGTTGAAGCATATGCTGTTTTACTTAGTGATAGGTTAATTAACTTTAAGAGTGATGGAAATAAGATGACAGTTGTATATTAAGTAATTTTTGTTTAATATAAAAAATATGCTAAAGATTGCTAATTTTAAAAAGATATTAACAGATAATAACATTAAGTGGTATTCATATTGGAACAAGAAAAAGTATATTGATGTTTTAAAGGAGCATGGATTGTATCCTGAAGAAGCTATACCACTTAAAAAAGAACCTAATTATGATAGACTAAAGGATATTAGTAAAAATCCTAAAACGGTAATATTAAAGGATGTTGAAACTGAAGAGGTGATTGAATTTCCATCGATTTACAAGGCTAGTAAATACATTGACCGTTGTCCTCAAACGATTGAAAATTGGAATGGTAGAGTATGGAATGGTAAATATAAAATTGACATTCAATAATTTTATTATTTTTTAAAAAAATAATAAAATTTGACTTAAGGAAATTTTATTTATTTTAAAAATTATAGAGATGAATTCTTTTTCAAGAAGATTTATCAATAGATTAACAGATGCTAGTCAAGTGATTACATCTAATCTATATAGTGGTGCACAAAGGCTTGTTAGTGTCGTAATTCCACAAAGTGTTAGAAGAAGAGTATCTAATTTTACTAATTGGCTAACTGGTAATGTTGAAGAAGAGCAGATTCCACAAGTTTTAAATGAAGTTATTAGAAATGTAGAAGAAGACTTACCAAGGAGACCTGAAGTTATTAATGTAACAGAAAGTCGTTCTTCATTACAAAATTGGGCAAGACAATATAAAATAGAGGGGTTTTCCGTTGATTCACCTGAGGAGTTTTTAGAGCTAACAAAGCAATCTATGACAAATATTTTAAGAAATAAACGTAAAGTTAAAGTAAAAATGGTTCTTAAATGTTTAATGTATAGATTTGATGATATTGATAATCCGGTGCCAGCTCAGTTTTCTTCTGATGTAAATTTAATTAATTTAAGAGGAACCGATGTAGATGAATTATATGATACAATGGCTGAAAAAATTTTAGAAAATTATCGTGCCTTTTTAAGAAAGGGTAGCGGATGGGTTTTCCATAGTGTGGTTCATTTAAAGCTTCATACTGCTATTTATGATCCATTAAGAGCTTCATCATTTATCCCTCTTCCAAAATGGATAGCAGATAAAAAAGCATGTATTAATATGAAAAATGAAGATAGTCAATGTTTTAAGTGGTCCATCTTAAGAGCATTAAATCCAACAGTTAACCATCAAGAAATAGTTGGTGATTTAAGATCAAAGGAAGATAGCTTAAATATGAATGGAATAGAATATCCTGTTTCATTGCATGATATTAACAAATTTGAAAAACAAAATCTAGAAATTAGTGTTAATGTTTATAGTTATGAAGATGAAAAAAATAAATTTTATCCATTAAGAATTACTAATGAAGAAAAAAGTAATCATGTTGATTTACTTTACTTAACAAATGAAGAAAAATGTCATTATGTGTTAATAAAAACTTTTAGCCGCTTAGTGTCTAGTCAAATATCAAAACACCATGGTAAAAAGTATTTTTGTAAAAGATGTATAAATGCATTTGGAAGGGAGGACCTTTTAGAAAATCATAAAAAATATTGTGATGAGCATGACCCTGTTAATTTAAATATGCCTAAAAAAGGTAGCGTATTACAATTTATAAATCATGATAGAAAAATTAAAGTTCCGGTTGCTGTGTTTGCTGATTTTGAAAGTATATTAGAACCGATAAAAGAACAACAAACAACTGAAAAAAATGAAAAAGAAAGTTATACTGTAAAAACTCAAAAGCATATCCCCTGCAGTTTTTACTATATTATAAAATGTTTTGATGATGATGAGTTCCAACCTATAGAAAGAAAATATACCGGAGAAAATGCTGAAAAAGTTTTTGTAGATATGATAACCAAGGATATCATAGAAATTCATCAAAAATATTATCAAGAACCAGTACCACTTAAGATAACTGAAGAGGAAGAAAAAAATATAAAAGACAAACGCTTTGTTGGATTTGTGATGAAAAATTTACTCATAAAAATTATAGAGTAAGAGACCATTGTCATTTTACTGGTAAATTTAGGGGGGCCGCTCATACTAAATGTAATCTTAAAGCAAAAATTCCTTACTTTACACCTGTTTATTTTCATAATTTAAGTGGTTATGATAGTCATCTTTTTATAAAATATCTTGGTAAAACTGAAGGAAACATTGATTGTATCCCTAACAATGAGGAAAAATATATTAGTTTTAGTAAATATGTTAAGGTAGGAAAAAACATAACTCATAAAATTAGGTTTTTAGATAGTTTTAAGTTTATGAGTTCAAGTTTGGATAGTCTTTCAAAAAATTTAAATGAAGATCAGTTAAATATTTTATCAAAATTTTACCCAAAAAAATATTTACCTTTACTAAGAAGAAAAGGAGTTTTTCCTTATGAATATTTAGATTCTTTTGAAAGGTTAAAAGAAACCAGCTTACCACCTAAAGAAAAATTTTATTCAAGTTTAAACAAAGAACATATTAGCGATGAAGATTATAAACATGCAAAAAATGTTTGGAAAACTTTTAACATGAAAACATTTAAAGATTATTTAGAACTTTACAACAAAATAGACGTTTTGCTTTTAGCAGATGTATTTGAAAACTTTAGGGATGTTTGCTTTAAGCATTATGAATTAGATCCTGCATGGTATTATACTATTCCAGGGTTGGCACTAGATGCTATGCTTAAAAAATCAGGAGTAAAACTTGAACTTTTAACAGACCTTGATATGCTTTTAATGGTTGAAAAGGGTATCAGAGGTGGTATATCTATGTGTAGTAAAAGGTATTCAAAGGCTAACAACAAATATATGGGTAAAAATTATGATAAAAATAAACCTTCAATATATCTAATTTATATAGATGCAAACAGTCTTTATCCTTGGGCTATGAGTCAATTATTGCCTACTTATGGTTTTGAATGGATGGATAAAAAAGAATTAGAAGAATGGAATCGGATACCTTGTTTTTTAGAGGTTGATTTAGAGTATCCTAAAGAGTTACATGATTTACACAATGATTTTCCACTAGCACCTGAAAAATTAAAAATAGAAAAAGTAGAAAAATTGATGCCAAATTTAAATGACAAAGAAAATTATGTTATACATCATGAAGTTTTAAAAACACACTTAGATCTAGGTTTAAAAATTAAAAAAATACATCGTGGAATTAAGTTTAATGAAACTGATGATATTAAAAAATATATTGATTTGAATATTGAGTTAAGAAAAAATGCGAAAAATGATTTTGAAAAAGATTTTTTTAAGTTAATGATGAATTCTGTTTTTGGTAAGACCATGGAAAACTTAAGAAATAGAGTTGATGTGCAATTGGTTAATGATGCAGTTAGCTGCCGTTATAAAAAACTTGTTGCTTAATTTTTTTGTATTAAACCGTCTAATATAGGTGACCTCTAGCCCGTTTACTGAGTGATTGATATTATGTTTTTTCAGCAACGTCCATAGCCAAGTCGCGCATTATGAATAGTGTATTAAGTGTGTCATTAATCCTTCTTCTTAGTAATATTTTACGTTTTACTTCCGGGTAACGTTTGACCATTTTAATAACTTCTTTTTGTACTGTTTCGATGTGAGAGATTATGGTTTGCTTCATTACTTTGTTTTTTATCTTCGCCTTTAACCTTGCTTTCACTTAAAAATTTTATAATCCTTTTTAAGATTCTATTACTAACGCTGTCATTGTTAATAATATCAATAATAATCTTCGCTAACACATCACAAAGTTTAGGTAATTCTTCTGTTTTTAATTTCCTTACATCATCGTCGTTTCTATGAAAGGAAAGATAACCTTTGTTTGTTGCTCCAACTGTTTTTCCTTTAGTCATTTTTGTAATACTTTATTAAGATTTTTGATTATAAATTCAATTTTTTTTTTTTTTTTTTTTTAGTAAATTGAATTTAAGTGATTGCCTGACTGATGTGTTAGCTGGTTAGCTGATGTGTTGGTTGCATGTGTGTGCCGTGCGTTAGTGTGTTAGTTGGTTAGTGCATTAGTTGATGGGGTGGAAAAAAAGGTTAAGCGATTGACTGATGTAAGGGTTAGTTGGTTAGCTGATGATGTGATGAACTGATGATGTGATGATGTGATGATGTGATGCTTTGTTTTTTTCTTAATCAATTTTTTTTAAATTTTTTTTTTTTCAATTTGAATTTAAGACAAAACGATTAAGAAATAGGTTACCAAATTTTATTTATGAAGGCTGGTCAATTGGTTTTGCGTAAGTTAGATGAACTTGATAATTTTATGAGCATGTTAATGTGTTAGTCATAATAAGCGTTATATTACTTAATTCTATAAGCATGTTAATGTGTTAGTCATAATAAGCGTTATATTACTTAATTTTATGAGCATGTTAATGTGCTAGTCATTTTGTTTGCTGACCTTCATCAGATTGACTTGTTAACCCCATTTTGTTTTTAATTTTATGAGCATGTTAATGTGTTATGCTTGATAAGCGTTATATTACTTAATTACTTAATTTTATGAGCATGTTAATGTGTTAGTCATTTTGTTTGCTGACCTTCATCAGATTGACTTGTTAACCCCATTTTGTTTTTAATTTTATGTGCATGTTAATGTGTTATGCTTGATAAGCGCTATATTACTTAATTTTATAAGCATGTTAATGTTATATAAAATTATTAATGCTTTTTGTATTTTGTAAGACGAAAGGGGGGAAATGCTGTAAAACGCCCATTTATCTATCTACTATCAGGTTCTTTCCCTGACTCTTGGAGTGAGAGTATTATTGTCCCTGTCTTTAAGTCAGGCAATAAACAGGATCCCCGTAACTATAGAGGAATATCACTCATTAATGTTATGTACAAAATATTCTCGAGTATAATCAATGATCGGATCTCTTTATGGGCGGAGGAACATGAAATTATTGATGAATCTCAAGCAGGTTTTAGAGCAGGTTATTCTGTATTTGATAACTTATTTAGCTTACAAAGTATGGTCCAAAAATATATTACGAAACGCGGTGGTCGATTTTATGTTTTATACGTTGACTTTCAAAAAGCATTTGACTCGTTGGTACACTACAAATTATTTTCGAGCCTAGCAGGGAAGGGCATGACTGGTAAAGTTTTTAATATTCTGTTATCAATGTACTCAAAGTTGAGCGCTCAAGTAAAAATTGACAGACAAAATATATCGGAGTCTTTCCTATGTAATTTGGGCACCAGACAAGGCGATTTAAATTCGCCAATAATTTTCTCTCTCTACATACATTAACCGGCCGATATAGCTCAGTAGGTAGAGCGTAGGACTTGTGAACACAATGTCCTACAGATTGTGGGTTCGTATCCCCGGCTGGCCAACTAAAAATTACTAAAAGTCTTTCGGATGAGACATTAAACCGAGGTCCCGTGTGACGGTGCTATATGCCGAGCACGTTAAAGAACCAGGCGAAGCTCTCAGTAGTTTCGACCTGTATCCTTGCACTATCCCCCGTAACAACTAACCATCTTCTGGGGGCGTCGCTCAGATGGGCAACCGGTAGCGACGATAAATAAACGGAAATAACCAAACCAATCTCTCTACATAAACGATCTCATAGCTTACATTAGAGGTAAATGTCAGAATGGCATTTTCATCACAAATGAGATTCATGACATATTTTGTTTACTGTATGCTGATGATGTTGCTAATTGCGCCGAAACGGCAGTTAATCTTCAATTACAATTGAATGCAGTTTTTTCTTTTTGTAAAGATATGTGTATGCAAGTTAATCTTCAAAAAACTGAAATTATGGTCTTTAGAAACGGCGGACCGCTACGGCATTATGAAAAATGGTTTTATAATGGAGAACAGGTTAGGACAGTGTCAGTTTATAAATATATGGGTTTAATATTTACTCCAGCATTGTCATGGACCGCGGCAAAAACAAAACTCGCATCACAAGCTCGGAAAGCCATTTTCTCAATAAAACAGTACCAGAAACCATTTGGCTATTTTTCTTTAACAGAAATGTTCCAACTTTTTGATAGTATGGTAGTTCCCATACTTACTTTCGGATCGGAGATATGGGGTTTTACACATAGTGATATCATAGAAAGGTCTCAAATTGAGTTTTGTAGGTATTTCCTAGGACTTAATTCTACTACAAATGCTTCTATGGTGCTTGGTGAATGTGGACGACTTCCACTATGTATTCATTATTTTTCAAAATGTGTAAGGTACTGGTGCCAAATATTAAGAATGCCAAACTATAGATACCCATTAAATTGTTATAAAATGTTAAAAGATATCGACATTAGTGGGAGGCGGACTTGGGCAACGGAAGTTAAGGAATTGCTATTCAGATACGGTTTTGGTTACGTGTGGATTGCCCAAGATGTTGGGGACGTTGATATGTTTCTGAGAGCTTTTAGGCAACGATTGACAGACTGTATGACACAGACATGGCACAGTGATATAGATTCATCATCACGATGTGATACCTACAAATGTTATAAAACACTTTTATCACCAGAAAAGTACCTTTCAGTTGATATAAATTTTGTCACGAGAAGAGCTATGGCTCGATTTAGATGTTCAAATCACACACTAAATATTGAACAGGGAAGACATTATAATATAAATAGGGAAGACAGGGTGTGTCTATACTGCCTTGCATCTCAGGATAACTTAATCCTTGAAAATGAATATCATGCTTTCTTCGAATGTCCACAATTTGAGGAAATCTGAGAAAATCATTTGTTCAACTGGTACAGTGGTGGGAGAGATCATGCTTCATTCTATAATCTCATGAGTAATAATGATATAAATACGATTAAGTATTTGGCAACATATATTACAAAATTAATGGAGGGTATAACAAAAAGAGGTTAAGTCTTAATTACAATACAAATTTTAGGCTAGATATCAGCAAATTATTCCTCTTTCCACAATATTTTCAAAGATGTCCTCCTCAGGGTAATTCATACTATGGAATGCCTGTCAGGTGGTTATATGTTTCACAGAATGTTTATTTGATTAGTAATATTTTTAAAATGAAAACTAGTGGTGATATACTGGTCTCATCGTATTAGTATAGGGTATAGATTGAGAATTAAGTATGTTTTAGGACAGGCAAGTATCGCACCTCCGTGGTGGAGTAGGTCGGAGATCGGGCTGTACTTACTGCAGCCTGATCCTGACGTACGCCAAACACGGAGGATACCTATGTTGTAGTCCTATAGTGATTAGTCTATTTTTTTCTACAGTATGCGATATTTGAGTCATACAGTTCTTTGCGGTGGTGTGGAACGGGATCAGTTTGCATTTTATGCAGCCTGATCTTGAGATACACCAAATACGTACGATATTTATTTTTTTGTCTTGTCTTGACTTATGAGCTAAATCGTTCTGTAAATAATGTGTTGTACCAAGTCGTAGTATAGATCTGGGTTTAGATATTCATGTTTAACTTTTCTGTGATAAAGGAATCATATTATTAGGCCATATTCCTTATAGATTTTTCTCCGAAATGGATTTTTAAATTCATTTGGGATAAAACCATTGACAACAAAAAGAAAAATGCTTTTAAGTCGGCTAGACAATGTTCATTTCGGCATTATACTTACAAACTTCTCAAAAATATGTCTTTACTTGGTGGAAGGGAGAAAACTGTCCATGTAAGTATTTTGTACTCCTCCTACAATGTTTTTACAAGCCTTCTGTCTGATGGTCGTTAAATTTTGGCCATGTTAACTAATGAGTGAAATAGTTGTATGTATATATAATAACATTAAGTAAGGGGCGTATACTATGTTATAGTTATACATATTTTCAGTAATGATGTATTTTGGGCCGGTGGCCTTTATTTACAATAAAAGTATTGTATTGTATTGTAAAATCCATGGCCTGGTCATACCAATCACTGGGCGACTGTGGAAAAGGCGTCCATCTTTCACATCACAGTCTCCAGTGTGTGTGTAACAAAACATGGGCCAAAATAAATGTATACACATATAGGCCCCTTAGTACAGTTAAAGTAGAAATATAGTATCTCACAATCCTTTTACAGAGCTGCAATTTAACCGACGGTATGATTCAATCCATGGTCTGGTCATACCAATCACTGGGAGAGTGTGGAAAAAGCCTTCAACTTTGACATCACAGTTTCATGAGTGTGTGCAGTGCAAATGTTACGAAACAGACTCTTAAGTACTAGTAAATCTTCATCTTTGCATTAAGTAGTCGCTTTCCAGTAAAATTACTCTATATCACCATAGAGCTGTATTAACTAAGATAAAGTTCTTGATTTTTCTCCAAAATAATGTTATACTTTGACTAGAGTTTCTGTAGATACTCACTGTTTTCAAGATATTCTACGGCCACATAAAGCAGAGAGTAATATGTTATGTCCAGCAAAGACAGGTATCTATCTCCACCTCCTCTACTGGTCACTGCCTCCATCTTCTCCACTGACCACTGTTTTCTCCTCCTCTTCTGACCACTATCTCCACCTCCTCTACTAACCATTTCCTCTACTTACCACCATCTTCATCTACTCTTTACCTACTTTCTACATTTTGGAGTCACTATCTCCATCTATACTGTACATTTCGGAGTCACTATCTCCACTTCCCCATAACATTTTGGAATCACTATTTCCACCTACACTGCACATTTTGAAATCAGGAGTCAATATCTTCACCTACTCTCAGAGTCAGGTTCATGGGTATATGGTAGCTATCTGTGCTGTAGTCCCTCGGCCTGAGACTGTGGTATCTTCAAGAACGGACTATGAACCCATCAGCATGTTCAGTGCGGCACACTGGGTGTATCCCATGAAGATAAATGTATGTTGTCAGTTGTATACATGAAGACCTAGGGTTCTTCAGTGCAAGAAGTATCTAAAGAAAAGCGAAGAACTCCAAAACCTGAAGCTGAACTCTCTCCTTTGCTCTTGTAAAGAAAGCAATGGTATTGCGCAACAGTTGCGTGCAGTTTGAAAAGTGTCAAACAGTAAGTCTGGTCGAAATCTTGTCAATAAAGGTGTTTCAAAAATATGCAAGCAAGTCCCGGTCAAAAATCAATACCTTTGCCTAACGCCTACTAAAATTGGAAAAAAAGAGGAAAAAAAGACAATTCAAAAATCTGCATGCAAGTCCTGGTCAAAAATGCAGACAGATTTCATCCATACCTTCCCTAATGCCTCGCAAAATTGAAAAAAAAAAACAAATAGAGGATAAATGAGTAAACAAAGGCAATTCAAAAATCTGCATGCAAGTCCTGGTCAAAAATGCAGACAGATTTCATCCATACCTTTCCCTAACGCCTAGCAAAATGAAAAAAAAAAAAGAGGAAAAAATCGGCATACAATTTCATCCATACCTTCCCTTATGCCTAGCAAAATTAAAAAAAAAAAAGAGGGAAAACAAAGGCAGTTCATAAATCTGCATGCAAGTCCTGGTCAAAAATGCAGATTTCATCCATACCTTTTCTGTAACGCCTAGCAAAATTGAAAAAAAAAAAAGAGGAAAAAATCGGCAAGCAAGTCCTGGTCAAAAACCCAGACAGATTTCATCCATACCTTTCCCTAATGCCTAGGAAAATGAAAGAAACAAGCATTCTGATAGTATTGCATAGCAATACCAAGTCCCCTACAGGCCGTATGTATCGCTGGCATGTCAGTGAAATTTTTTAAGTCCAAGGCCCGTAAATGCGTCAAAAAGCAGTGGAGCGGGACGAAACTCGAACTTGATGTGTAAGTCATGGTGGATGATGTACACACCAAAAATCAGCTCTATATGTAGCAGCGTTTAGAAAAAAAAGTGCGGAAAAATGTTTTATCAGTGAAATTTTTTAAGTCCAAGGCCCGTAAATGCGTTAAAAAGCAGTGGAGCGGGACGAAACTCGAACTTGATGTGTAAGTCATGGTGTTTGATGTACACACCAAAAATCAGCTCTATATGTGGCAGCGTTTAGAAAAAAGGTGCGGAAAAATGTTTTATCAGTGAAATTTTGTAAGTCCAAGGCCCGTAAATGCGTCAAAAAGCAGTGGAGCGGGACGAAACTCGAACTTGATGTGTAAGTCATGGTGGTTGACTTACACAGCAAAAATCAGGTGAATATCTACCAGCCTTTAGAAAAAGAAAGTCCGGAAAACTGATTTATCAGTGAAATTTTGTAAGTCCAAGGCCCGTAAATCCGTGAAAAACCAGTGGACCGGAACGAAAAGTCGAACTTGATCTGTAAGTCATGGTGGTTGAGTTACACAGCAAATCTGATATCAATACCTTCCAGCGTTTAGGAAAAAAGTCCGGAATACTGATTTATCAGTGAAATTTTGTAACTCCACGGCCAGTAAATCCGTGAAAAACGAGTGGACCGGAACGAAACTCGAACTTGATCTGTAAGTGATGGTGGGTGACTTACACACCAAAACTCAGCTCAATATGTACCAGCGTTTAGAAAAAAAGTCCGGAAAACTGAATTGCCGGACTGACGGACAGACGGACGGAGTGCAAACCTAAAGTCCCCTTCGGCTTCGCCGGTAGGGGACTAAAAAAAAAAAGAGGAAAAATCGGCATGCAAGTCCCAGTCAAAATGCATACAATTTCATCTATACCTTCCCTTATGCCTCGCAAAATTGAAAAAAAAAGAAGAAAAAAAGGGCAGTTCAAAAATCTGCATTCAGGACCTGGTCAAAATGCTGACAGGTTTCATCCACACCCTTTCTGTAACTCCTAGCTAAATTGAAAAAAAAAAGAAAAAAAAAATACAATTCAAAAATCTGCATGCAAATCCTGGTCAAAAAATGCAGACAGATTTTATCAAATACCTTCCCTAATGCCTAGCAAAATTGAAAAAAAAAGAGAAAAAAAAAGGCAGCTCAAAATTCTGCATGCAAGTCCTGGTCAAAAATGCAGACAGATGTCATCCATACCCTTTCTGTAACGCCTAGCAAAATTGAAAAAGAAAAGAAAAAAAACAAAGACAATTCAAAAATCTGCAGGAAAGTCCTGGTAAAAAATGCAGACAAGTTCATCCATACCTTCCCTAATGCCTAACAAAGTTAAAAAAAAAAAAGGAAAATAAAAAACAAAGGCAGTTCAAAAATCTACATGCAAGACCTGGTCAAAAATGCAGACAGATTTCATCCGTACCTTTCCCTAGCGCCTAGCAAAATTGAAAAAAAGAAAGAATTAAAAAAAAATAAGCAAAGGCAATTCAAAAATCTGCACGCAAGTCCTGGTAAAAAATGAAAGTTTGTTTTCATCCATACCTTTCCCTAACGCCTAGTAAAATTGAAAAAAAAAATAGGCATTTCAAAAATCTGCATCTGTATCATCAAAAAACATAGATAATGTTGAGATGAAGGAATATACCATATGGTTCTCGTCCTCTATCTCCACATCCTCTACAACAGACCAAAAGGAGGAAGAACCAAGCTCTTCCTCCCACTCCTCCCCAATGAAAGCAATCCTGTATAGATCCACATTCAAGCCACCCCATATCACAGATGGTGCGGATATGGGGCTGAGAGCCATATAGCTTTCATCCACATCCTCACTGAGGAGAACAAGGAGGAACAGCTAAGCTCAAAAGAACCTACCTCTTCACCAAACTCCTCCTCAACATCATCCATATCGTCACACATCAAAGAAGATGTGGAGTTGAAGGAGAGACCCATACAGGTTTCTCCATCACCACATCCTCTACTGAGTCCGCACATGTGCCCTCACTGTACACAGCATCCACAGACGTGCCTTCATTAGCAGAAAGGGAGATCTTCACCTGATCTCTATCAGGGTCAAAGAACACAAAGGGCAATTTGACAGTAGTGTTAGCCTCAAACAATGTCTTCTGTGCCCATGAAAAAAGATCAGCACCATACCCGAGAACAGAAAACACAAGGGCCATGTCTTAGTAAGTATGATGAATACTTAACTTAGCAAGTAAATCCTTCTGTAGATCTACCTGGAAAGGAAAGAAAAGAAAAAAAATCAGAATTTGCATTAACCGGTTTAGTTCCTGAACCTGGATTTCACTGCTTATGCTGAAAGTATAGATCAAGATTAGACTGAACAGAATGTTAAGTCTGATCTTAAGTCCATACTATCCACTTTTCTGCCAGATGTTCTGACTACAACAGCTCTGACATTGCAACTACTGACTGGGATTGTTCATTACATCCAAAATCAAACTGTACATTTTGAGCAGTCTGATCTTTATTCTGTGCAATTAGAAAAGGAAGCTAAAGCTGTCATGGATGTTTAATAACATATTGAAATCGTGCCATTAATTTGATGATGTCTGCAAATGCTTTCAATTTTGACAAGTCTTAAATATCATTATCAGGGAAACAAGATTAAACCCATGGTTGTCGAGGACACAGCATTAACCCTTTACCACACAATGCCAACTTTTAAAAACCCTGAGGAAGACGCCTTTTGAAAGCATTGTGGGAAAAGAGAAAATGCTGGTAACCAGCATTTTCTCCTTTTCCCACAATGTTTTCTACCCCATCAAAGAAAATCACATTTGAGCCACTTTGAAATTACAGTCAAATCTGTGTACAGCAGCCACTGAAAAGAAGTTCTGAAAGTGGCTGCTGTTCACAGATTGGCTATTGTCCACAATATGCACTTTTTGCACTATTTTGCTTTGCGAATATGATGGTTTCAATAGGTAAAAATTTGTTTGCAATGAACTTTCAATATATTTTTATTTAAAACACAAAAATAAAACTGTGTATAATTTATGGTTAATGAACTTTACTAGACATTACAATCAAAGCGCAATCTCTTAAAACACCTTTTTTTAGGAACAAGTTATTTAGTTGAAATGATATCCCCCGCCGAAAAAGACCTTTTTTGATAGAAACATTGAGGGGTATTGTGTTTTGCATGTACACGTGGCCTTTTTGTTTTTAGTCCATAATGGAATTATACATTAAGCCCCCTTTTTCCATGACATAGCATTTCATTAAAAAGAAAATAATAATAATAATAATAATTTATTTTCTGTGGCTTATAATAAACAATCATAACAAAAAATAATAATAATGATTTTCTGTGGCTTATGATAAACAATATAAATATGAAATTTCAAAATTTTGGGCAGTAGTTAAAGAGATATTTGTCCCTAATGGAACTATACATCAAGCCCCCCTATTTCCATGACAAGCCATTTAATAAAAACAAGAAGGTCATTGGCCCTAACGAGCTCAACTGAGGAAGGTCATCTAATTTCCTCAAGGACTTTAGAAATCATCTGTTCGGAAAGACAAACCAAGACAGTTATCGGTCCATAATGAAGTTATACATTAAGCCCCCGTTTTCAAAGACATGGAATTCATTGAATAAAACAACTAATAATTGTCTGTGCCTTATGATAAATAATATAAAGTTTCATAAAATTTTGTCCAGTCATAAGAGATATTGGTCCATAATGGAAATATGCATCGAGCCCCCTTTTTACATGACACAGCATTAATTAAAAAAAAAACAAAGTCAGCGGACTATCACGTGGAACATATGTATGAAGTTTCATCAAATTTAATCGAGGACTTTAGAAGTTATCCGTCCTGACGGACTGACAGACAGACTGAGGGACGGCCGGACAGACAGAGGGACAGTCAACGCAAAAGCTATACCCCCCCCCTCTAGAAATTTGGCCAGGGGTAATAAAAACAAATCGGAAAGAGCTGAAACTCATGATAGCAGCCAAAAGTAAACAATTGGGGTATTAAAATGCATCTTAAATTCATATCATACCTATCATTTCAAGCATGGAAAATATTGTAGAGATGACAATCTGTTATTGCATGGTGGGTCGAAGTCTTAGTTGATGGCAAGAAAATGAATATTAAAACTAGGTAAAAAGTAAGCAAAAGATGGGGCAACCAAGCAACTTTTGACCTAGTTTAATAATTCATCTTCTTTCAACTGTCTAACAATTGGACCGAGGGTACAGTAACAAATTGTCATATTGACAAAGTGACAAATTTTACAAGAATTCCCTTCACTTTTTCTATCCGGTTAGTAATGATATAAATGGATATTCATGTCATTTTTAAATCATAGCCTTTACAAAGTCAAAAACGCTTCATAAATTCCTCTGTAGAAATCCAATCATCACAAATTCTAATACGATTTTAGTTATTTTTGCAATGCAAATTCATTTAAATTTTTACCACATAATCGAGAGTTCTAACGACCCTGATAAAGAAAGCTTTTCCCACAATGTATTCTATCCTTCCTCAACCCAAAAGCATATTTCTAGCCATATTTGAATTGTCATCTGCATTTTCTTTCAATTTGGATGACAGAGTTTACCAAATAGCTTATGCATAGATTACGACCCATAGAAAATGCTTTTCATTTTCTGGAGGCCATCACAAAAATCACTCTTACGACATTTCCCGTTCAAATGGAAGATTTCTGATATACATATTTTTCCCTTACACCATATAAATTGGTAAGTTATCTACGTTTACACTGCTGGCTAATTCTGAACCATTCTGCAGTCTAATTTTAACAGCGTTTTTTTCTCTCTGGCTTTAAGGATGTATCTTTACCCAATACAGGTTTATAAGATAAACAAAAGTGGAATGAAAATTTTTAACTTAACTCTTTTCCAGACGACAAAATTTTAGCCTTGTCCAAACTGAAAGCATTTGCAGATCACAATTTTAATGTGGCTCAAATGGTATGATTCTTTCTTCATAGGGTAGAAAACATTGTGGGAAAAGGAGAAAATGCTGGTTACCAGCATTTTCTCCTTTTCCCACAATGTTTTCAAAAGGCTTCTGTCCCAGGTTTGTTAAAAGACGGCATCGTGCGGTGAAAGATTAACTCTTTACCATACAACAAAGAATTGGCAGACAAAAAAAAAAAAAAAATGTGACTCAAAAATTGAAATATGCTATGGGAAGGGTTGAAAATATGGTGGGAAGAGGAGAAAATGCTGGTTAAGGGTTAAAATGGCACTAGCTATCAATGTTGTAGACAAGTTGTGCACCTTCTGCATATATCTGCCAAGCAATGTGAACCTTATCATACATGAAGAAGACAAATATGATTGATTGTTTGGAGTTTAAAACTGTTTTTAACATTATTCAGTTTTATCATACTATCAAAGTTCCTAAGGAGCTTTTGAAACATTGTGGGAAAAGGAGAAAATGCTGTTAACTAGCATTTTCTCTTTTTTCCCCCACAACGTTTTCTTCACCTCGAAAGAGAAATTTCAGATTTTGAGTCATATCTACTTTGTCGTCTGCAAATGCTTTCAATTTGGACCAGTCTAAAATTTTATCGTTTGGTAATGGATTAACAGTGTTTTCTATGTTGTTTCAGTTTTATCACCGTTATCAGCACATGTTTTGTCGCTTTCCTGGAGTTTCCGTTACCAGTACTTAGCAAAACAATGATCAGTGGTGAGAGATAAACGAATCCTGTCACAATGACTATCATCAATCTTTGAAAAGAAATGGCTGAGCTTGGGATTTGAACCAGCAACCCCCTGTTCTCAAGACCAACTGCACTCTGCTCGGCTGAACAACCGGAAGCCTGAAGGATGAAAACATCATGAAAAATTTTTAAAAATTTAACCTTGAGCCATCGTCCATGTAACAGGAAAAATTATCCTCGGCTTCAGATTTGGGATAGATGCCGAAATCTGAAAGACAAAAAGTTAAATGTGAATGTAGGGTCTTTTAGCCCAATACCAAACAGTCCCTTGAAATAATAATCCTAGGGAAGAAGGCTTTTAAAAGCACTGTGGAAAAAGAAGAAAATGCTTGTAATAAGCATTTACTCCTTTTCCCACATTTTCTACTTTTTCAACTGATGAATTATATTATCTAAATCATAATGAATTTGTCGACTGCAAATGCGTTCAATATCAGCAAGTCATTTTTTAACCCTTTCACCACACAAACCCAAGTTTTGATGACCCTTAGGAAGAAAGCTTTTGAAAACATTGTGGGAAAAGGAGAAATGCTGGTTACCAGCATTTTCTCCTTTTCCCACAATGTTTTCTACCCTTTCCAAAACAACTTTCAAGGTTTGTTTTGTCGACAGCAAATGCTTTCATCATGGACTAGTGTAAACTTTTGTTGTTTGGTAAAGAGTAAACCTAGTATTTTCACTACACAATCCTAACTTAAAACAACCCTAAATGAGGAGGCTTTGTAAAGCATTGTGGGAAAAGGACAAAATGCTACTAACGACTGTTTTCTCCTTTTCCCACAATGTTTTCCATCCAATCAAAGACAGAAATCACCATTTAGGCAACATTCAATTTGTCCTCTGCAAATGCTTTAAAATCAGTCCTCTTTTGTTTGGTAAAAAATAATTTTGCTGAAATCATGAGTAATGGCTGAAAAAGATCAGAAATATTGTGGGAATATGAAACCAGCATTTTCTCCTTTTCCCAAAATGTTTTTAAAAGTGTTTTTCCTCAGGGTCATTATAACACATGATTGTCAGCCAAATAGAAGCTTAGTACTTCAAAAGTTATTAGAATGACTTGCATGGTCCAAACAACCCCTTTAAAACACAATCCTGACTTTTAATTACCACAAAAAGAGAAGACTTTTGAAAACATTGTGGGAGAAGAAGGAATTTCTGGTAACGAACATTTTCTCCTTTCTCCACAATGATTTCTACCCTGTCAAAGACATAGATCACCATTGTATCAACATTTGTCATCTGCAAAGGCTTTGAATTAGTGGTCCAGTCAAAAACTTTTGTTGTTTGGTGTAGAGCTACATGATAAGGAGGGCCATAATGGCTTGTACTTAATTTGCTGAAGAGCATTTCCTCCTTTTCACACCATATTTTCTGTCCTTTGAAAGACAATCTTTTATTTCAGTCACATTTTATTTGTGGGTCTGCAATGCTTTAGATATGGACTAGAGTAAATTTTTTGTCAGTAAAAAGTTGACTGTCATGGCACTGCATCAGCAATAATCCCTTACCACATGAAACAATTTTAGATTCGTCCAAATTTGAAGTATTTGCAGACGACATTTTAAATGTGTCTTAAAATAGGGACTTCTTGATAGAAGGGTTGAAAACATTGTGGGAAAAGAAGAAAATGCTTGTTACCCTTTTCCCACTCTATTTTCAAGTGCTTTCCTTCTCAGGTTCAGTAAAAGTCAGGATTGTGTGAAAGGCTTCAGTTGGTTTTGCAGACACTGTAGATGAAGATCAGACAGCACAGAACATGCAGTCTTATCTTGGATCAACACTATCTGCAATTTAGTTAAAACCAAAACAACCTTAAAATAGCACTAATTAGGCGGCTTTTCCTACTTGAAAAGGTCCATTTCAATAACAGAGCTCTTAGGGTAAACCCTTTAACACAAAATCCTGTGATTCAATGACCCCCAAAGAAAAAGACTCAAAAACATTGTGGGAAAAAAGAAAAAAATGCAAGCCAGCATATTATCCTATTTGCACTATGTTTTCTACACTGTCTGACAATTATATCTTACCATTTACCATTTTAATACAATATCCTGAGTTTTAACAACCCTGAGAAAGAACTGTGTTTTGAAAATTTGGGTAATAAAGTAAATGCTGGTAACCAGCATTTTCTCCTTTTCCCTCTATGTTCACAACCTGTTTGTCTCTATGTTCCTGACCTGATCAAAGACAAATTCCATCATTTGAGGCGCATGTAAATTGTTGTCTGCAAATGTATTTGCATTTGGACAAGTCTAAAATTTTGTCATTTAGGAAAGTTTTACCCTAGGTAGCGAAGGGTTCAAAGAGTAATAGCCACTGTTCTTCACTAAAACTATGTTGTTGGCAATTAGTACGATATTCTTTATCAAATAATTAGTTCCAACAACATAGGCTTTAGTGCAGAAAAAAAGATTTTTGATAGATAACACCATGCTTGTAGATCTTTTTTATAAATTGTGTCAATGCCCTTCCTTGGACAATGTAGTTTAAGATAGGATTGCATAGAATGCCCAGTCTGATCTTGGATCTACATTGTCAGATACATTGAGATTTTTCATGTTTTTTTTGTAATGCCTAAAAATAAGTACATGTAGCATGATAACAGATTCTCACCTGTGCCTTTTCCAAGGTATATAATGATTCCTTCCCAAAGAACAACCACAGTACAACAGGCTTAACCATTCCAACAAGTTGATCATGCTGAAACGCAACCTTAGGCAACCAAGCAAATGATCACCTTCATTAGGCATTTATGTTCATGAGCTGATATATTTATTTAATGTTTTTTTCTCCATGTTTTCAATGTGTAAATGCTCATATGAACACTCATAGAAGTATGTAATACTTAAGTCAATAAAAAAATAGTACTGGTAACTGGCTCAAACCATTACTTAATCAAGCATTCTCAGCAAAATAGTTTTACAGAGCTGCCAATTGACTGGTCAATTCTTGATTCAATACATGCCTGGTCTTATCAACACAGGTCTGAGAGACTGAAAAGTCTTTCAACTTGACTTTGGCTCTTTAAGACTGCGTTTTAGAAAACGTGGGCCTATGTAGATATATCTATTATATATACACCTATAGGCCCCTTAGTACTGGCAAAGTAAAAAAATATCTAGCAATACTTTTGCAGAGCTGCAATTTAACTGACTGGTTCAATCCATGCCCTGGTCATACCAATCACTGGAAGACTGTTGAAAAGACCTTCAACTTTGACATCACAGTCTCCAGTGTGTGTGTAACAAAACATGGGCCAAAATAAATGTACACACATATAGGCTTCTTAGTACAAGCAAAGCAGAAATATAGTATCTCACAATACTTTTACAGAGCTGCAAATTAACTGACTGTATGGTTCAATCCATGGCCTGGTCATACCAATGACTGGGAGAGCGTAGAAAAGGCCTTCAACTTTGACATCACAGTTTTATGAGTGTGTGTGGTGTAACTGTTACGAAAAAGACTCTTAAGTACTAGTAAATCTTCATCTTTGCATTAAGTAGTCGCTTTCCAGTAAAATATCCTATATCACCATAGAGCTGTATTAACTGAAGATAAAGTTCTTGATTTTTATCCAAAATAATGTTATACTTTGACAAGAGTTTCTGTAGATACTCAATATTTTCAAGATATTGTAAGGTTACATAAAGCAGAGTAATATGTTACGTCCACCAAAGACAGGTATCTATCGCCATCTCCTCTACTGGTCACTGGCTCCACCTTCTCCATTTGACCACCACTTTCTCCTCCTCTTCTGAATACTATCTCCACCTCCTCTACTAACCATCTCCTCTACTTACCACTGTCTCCATCTACTCTTTACACTTCGGAGTCACTATCTCCACCTACTTTCTACATTTTTGAGTCACTATCTCCATCTACACTGTACATTTCGGAGTCACTATCTCCACTTCCCCATAACATTTTGGAGTCACTATGTCCACCTACACTGCACATTTTGGAGTCAGGAGTCAATATCTTCACCTACTCGCTACATTTGAGAGTCAGGTTCACGGGTATATGGTTGCTATCTGTGATCTCTCGAGCTGAGACTGTGGTAGTCATCAAGAACGGACCGTGAAGCCATCAGCATGTTCAGTGTGGCACACTGGGTGTGTCCCATGAAGATAGATGTATGTTGTCAGTTGTATACATGAAGACCTAGGGTTCATCAGTGCAAGGAGTATCTGCAGAAAAGCGAAGAACTGAAACCTGAAGCTTAACTCCTTCCTCTGCTCTTATAAAGAAAGCAATGGTATTGCGCAACAATTGTGTACAGATTGAAAAGTGTCAAGCAGTAAGTCTGGTCAAAATCTTGTCAACAAAAGTGTTTCAAAAATCTGCATGCAAGTCCTGGTCAAAAATCCATACCTTTATCTAACGCCTAGCAAAACTGAAAAAAGAAAACGGGGAAAAAAATCAACAAGGACAGTTCAAAAATCTGCCTGCAAATCCTGGTCCAAAATGCAGACAGATTTCTTCCATACATTTTCCCTAATGCCCAGCTATACTGAAAAAAAATGAAGAGGATAAAAAAGTAAGAAAAGGAAATTCAAAATTCTGCATTCAAGTCCTGGTCGAAAATGCAGACAGATTTCATCCATACTTTTCCCTAACGCCTAGCAAAATTGAGAAAAAGAGGAAAAGATCTGCATGCAACTCCTGGTCAAAACTGCAGACAGATTTCATCCATACCTTCCCTAATGCCTAGAAAATTAAAAAAAAGAAAAAAAAAAAAAAAAAAAAAAAAAAAAACAATAGGGAAAAAGAACAAAGGCAGATCAAAAATCTCAATGCACGTCCTGGTCAAAAATGCAGACAGATTTGATCCATACCCTTTCCGTAACACCTAGCAAAATTGAAAAAAAAAAAAAGATAAAAAAGCAAACAAAGGCAATTCAAAAATCTGCATGCAAGTCCTGGTCAAAAATGCAGACAGATTTCATCCATACCTTTTCCTAATGCCTAGCAAAATTGGGAGAAAAAAAAGGGAAAAAACAGCCAATTAAAAAATCTGCATGCAAGTCCTGGTCAAAAATGCAGATTCATCCGTACCCTTTCTGTAACGCCTAGCAAAATTGAAAAAAAAGAGGAACCTTAGAACAGAAAACACAAGAGCCTTGTCTTACATAATAAGTATAATACTTAACTTAGCAAGTAAATCCTCCTCTTGATCTACCTGGAAAGCCAAGAAAAGAAAGAAATCAGAATTTGCATTAACCGATTTAGTTCCTGAACCTGGATGTAACTGCTTATGCTGAGAGTATGGATCAAGTTTAGACTGAATAGAATGTTAAGTCTGATCTTGAGTTTACACTACCCAGTTTTCTGCCAGATGTTCTGATTACAAAACCTCTGACATTGCAACGACTGACTGGGATTGTTCATTACATCCAAAATCAAACTGTACATTTTGAGCAGTCTGATTTTTAATCTGCGCAATTAGAAAAGGTAACTAAAGCTGTCTTGGATGTTTAATGACATACTGAAATCATGCCATTATTTTTTCTTCATTTGAAAATAGTAAATTATATATATATATATATTTCAACCACCCTAAGAAGAAAGTTTTTGAAAACATTGTGTGAAAATGGGTAAATCCTGTGAAGCAGCATTTCCTAATTTGCCCTCTCTTTTTTCCCTAACATGGAGAACTTTCATTATAGGACCCACCTTTAACCCTTTACAAGGCGACAAAATTTTAGATTAGTCCAAATTGAAAGGAATTGCAGATGACAAAATAAATGCAACTGAAAAACTGAAAATTGTTTTGGGAAGGGTAGAAAACATTGTGGGAAAAGGAGAAAATGCTGGTTACCAGCATTTTCTCCTTTTCCCACAATGTTTTCTACTCCATCAAAGATTGAGCCACTTTGAAATCGTCCTCTGCAAATGCTTTCAATTTGGATGGGTCTAAAACTTTGTTGTATGTTAAAGGGTTAACACAGGAGAACAACTTATATAATTTATGGTTGTGTAACTGAACTGCAGTCAAATCTGTGTACAGCAGCCACTAAAGGGAAGTTCTGAAAGTGGCTGCTGTTCACAGATTGGCTATTGTCCACAATATGCACTTCTCGCACTATTTTGGATTGCAAATATGATGGTTTTAATAGGTAAAAATTTGTTTGCAATGAACTTTCAATATAATTTTATTTAAAACACAAAAATAAAAATGTGTATAAGTTATGGTTAATTAACTGAACCACTAGACATTACAATCAAAGAGCAATCTCTCAAAACACCATTTTTAGGAACAAGTTATTTAGTTGAAATATCTCCTGCGAAAAGACATTTTTGATAGAAACATTATGAGGGGCATTGTGTTTTGCATGTACATGTGGCCTTTTTGTTTTTGGTCCATGATGGAATTATAGATTAAGCCCCCTATTTCCATGACATAGCATTTCATTATAAAAAAAAATGATCACTTTCTGTTGCTTATGATAAACGATATAAATATGAAATTACAAAAGTTTATCCAGTAGTTAAAGACATATTGTCCATAATGGAAATATACATCAAGCCCCCTATTTCCATGACAAGCCATTTAATAAAAACAAGAAGGTCAATGGCCCTAAAGTGCGTAAACTGAGTAAGGTCATCCAATTTCCTCAATGACTTTAGAAATTATCTGTTTGGACAGACAAACTAAGACGGTTAATAGAAATATGTATCAAGCCCCCTTTTCACATGACACAGCAATAAAGTTTAAAAAAAAATGTATGTCAGCTGACTATCATATCGAACATATGTATGAAGTTTCATCGAATTTCATCGAGGACTTAAAAAGTTATCTGTCCGGATGGACGGACAGACAGACGGAGAGACAGCTGGACAGACACAGGAACGGACAACGCAAGAAACTATACTTCCCCATTCCCGAAATTTAGCCAGGGGTAACAAAACCAAATCTGACAGATGAAACTTATAGTAGCAGCCAAAAGTAAAGAATTGGGGTGTTAAAATGCATTTTAAATTTAAATCATACCTAATATTTAAAGCATGGAAAATATTGTGATGACGATCTGTTATTGCATGGTGGGTCGAAGTGTTAGTTGATGGCAAGAAAACGAATATAAAATCTAGGTAAAAAGTAAGCAAAAGATGGGGCAACCAAGCAACTTTTGACCTAGTTTAATAATTCATCTTCCTTCTTCTCTCTAACACTTGGACCGACCGTAGAGTAACAAATAGTCACATTGACAAATTTTACAAGAGTTCACTTTATCTATCAGGTTAGTGATGGTATAAATCTATATTTAGAAATTTTGTGATTTTTAAAGCATGGCCTTTACAAAGTCAAAAACACTTCACAAATTCATCTGTAGAAATCCAATCATTGCAAATTCTCATACGATTTTAGTTATTTTTCAATGTAAATTCAATTAAACCTTTACCAAAAAATCGAGAGTTTTGATGACCCAGATAATGAAAGCTTTTCCCACAATGTATTCTACCCCCCCCCCCACAAAAGCATATTTCTAGCCATATTTCAATTGTATTCTGCATTTTCTTTCAATTTGGATGGCAGAGTTTACCAAGTAGCTAATGCATAAATTACGACCGATACAAAATGTATTTCATTTTCTGAAGGCCATCAAAAAAATCACTATTATGACATTTCCTGTTTAAAAGGACGATTTCTGATATACATTTTTTTCCTTAACGCCATATACATTGCTAATTTATATATGTTTACACTGCTGACTAAATTCTGAACCATTCCACAGCCTAATCTTAACACCATTTTTTCTCTTTGGCTTTAAGGATGTATCTTCACCCAATACAGGCTTTATCACATAAACAAAAGTGGAACGAAAATTTTTAGCTTAACTCTTTACCAAACAACAAAGCATTTGCAGACAACAAAATAGATGTAACTCAAAAACTGAAATTTGCTATGGGAAGGGTTGAAAATATTGTGGGAACAGGAGAAAATGGTGGTTAAGGGTTAAAATGGCAGTAGCTATCGATGATGTGGACAAGTTGTGCATCTTCTGCATATATCTGCCAAGCAATGTGAATCTTATCGTACATGAAGAAGACAAATTCAACTGATTGATTGTTTGGTGTTAAACACTGTTTACAACATCAGTTTTATCACACTATCCCAAGTTTTAACAACCCCAAGGAAGAACGCTTTTGAAAACTTTGTGGGAAAAGCAGATAATGCTGGTAACTAACATTTTCACAACGTTTTCTACACTTCAAAGAAAGAGAAATTTCAGATTTTGAGTCAATTCTACCTTGTCGTCTGCAAATGCTTTCAATTTGGACAAGTCTAAAATTTTATCATTTAGCTGGCCCACTTTTCCATGCTTTCCTGGAGTTTCTGTTACCAGTACTTGGCAAAACAATAATCAGTGATGAGAGAATAATAAATCCTGTCGCAATGACCATCATCAATCCTTGGAAAGAAATGGCTGAGCTAGGGATTTGAACCAGCACCACCCTGGTCTCAAGACCATCTGCACTTTGCTTGGCCGGAAAAGACAACCCGAGCAAACAGATGTACAAACGAAAGCCTGAAGGAAGAAAACATCATAAAAAAATGAAATTCTTTACCTTGAGCGATCTTCCTGGTAAACGGAAAAATTATCCTCAGCTTAAGACTTAGGATGGATGCGGAAATCTGAAAGACAATGAGTTAAACGTGAATGTTAGGTCTTATAGCCCAGTAACAAACATTCCATTGAAATAATAATCCTAGGGAGGGAGGCTTTCAAAAACATTGTGGAAAAAGAAGAAAATGCTTGTAACAAGCATTTACTCCTTTTCCCAACAAGCATTTACTCCTTTTCCCAACAAGCATTTACTCCTTTTCCCACAATATTTTCCACTTTCTTAACTTAAAAATTGCATCAGTTAAATCCTTATGAATTTGCCAACTGCAAATGCTTTCAATATTAGCAAGTCATTTATCTAGCATAGAGTTAACTCTTTACCACACAGTCCGGACTTAAAACGACCCTGAATGAAAAGGCTTTTAACCTTTAGGCTGCTAAGCGTGACTTAATGACCTTTTGCGGACAGTGTATAGGTCATCTAGCATAGAGTTAACTCTTTACTACACAGTCCGGACTTAAAACGACCCTGAATGAAAAGGCTTTTAACCTTTAGGCTGCTAGGCGCGAGTAAGTGAGTAAATGACCTTTTGCGGACAGTGTAGAGGTCAGAACGTGCAGTCTGATCATGGCTCTACACTCTCCGAGATATTTTTCTCCAAAAATACATTTGAAATAGGAAAATTGGGGTTTTACCATCTGCTTGAAAGTTTCGTTTACTTACAGAGCAGGATAATGGTTATAACATTGTGGGAAATGGACAAACACTGTTTTCTCCTTTTCCCACAATGTTTTTCATCCTATCAAAGACAGAAATCACCATTTAAACAACATTGAATTTGTCGTCTGCAAATGCTTTAAATTCAGTCCTCTTTTGTTTGGTAAAAAATTAATTTGGCTGAAATTATGAGTAATGGCTGTAAAAGAGCAGAAATATTGTGAGAAAATTAAACCAGCATTTCTCCTTTTCTCACAATGATATCAAAAGTGTTTTTCCTAAGGGTCATTAAAACTCATAATTGTCAGCCAAAAAGTAGCTTATTTCTTCAAAAGCTATTTGAATGACTCGCAAGGTCCATACAACCCCTTTAAAACACAATCCTGACTTTTAATTATGCCTAAAAGAGAAGACTTTTGAAAACATTGAAGAAGAAATTGCTGGTGACCAACATTGTTTCCTTTCTCCACAATGTTTTCTACCATATCCAAGACAGAAATCACCATTGTAGCAACATTTTTTTTTTACTCCAGTCAAAAACTTTGTCGTTTGGTATAGAGCTACATGATAGGGAGGGCCATAATGGCTTGTATCTCTTCACTGGCTGAAGAGTATTTCCTCCTTTTCACACCATATTTTCTATCCTTTGAAAGACAATCTCTTTTATTTCAGCCACGTTTTATTTGTGGGTCTGCAAATGCTTTAGATATGGACTAGTGTAAAATTTTGCCAGTTGGTAAAAAGTTGACTTTCATGGCACTAAATCAGCTTTAACCCTTAACCACAAGAGACATTTTTTCTTTTTTTGGTCAAAGTTTTATTTGCCACGTCAACTGGTATGATGGGAGTCGTGGCCATCCTCCCACCATACCTTACAATTCAATGTTAGTAAAAAGCTTTTGTTAATAATTTATAATGATCATAATGGTATAGATAATAGTCACTTAAAGAAGAATGTTTTAAATACTAATAAACAAAAAGATTTATCTCTTAATACTAACCAAGATTGTATTATTACGTAACTATTTAATCCCTTACATGTGGCTTTATTGAGAGAGAGAGGGAGAGAACAAACAAAAACAAACAAACATACACAAGAAACAATTTTTAGATTTGTCCATATTTGAAGTAATTGCAGATGACATTTTGAATGTGTTTTTAAAAAAGAGGGTTTCTTAATAGAAGGGTAGAAAACATTGTGGGAAAAGAAGAAAACGCTGGTTACCAGCATTTTCTCCTTTTCCCACTCTGTTTTCAAGTGCTTTCCTTCTCCGGGTCAGTAAAAGTCAGGATTTTGTGGTAAAGGGTTCGGCTGGTTTTGCAGAAACAGTAGATGAAGACAAGATAGCACAGAACATGCAGTCTTATCTTGGATCAACAAGATTTAGTTATATACTCTGGCAAAAACAACTGTAAAATAGCACTATTTAGGCTGCTTTTCCTTCTTAAAAAAGGTCCATTTCAATACCACACAGGTCTATGAGGTCTTAGGGTAAACCCTTTAACATAAAATCCTGTGATTCAACGACCCCCAAAGAAAAGACTTTCAAAAACATTTTGGGAAAAAGAAAAAAATGCTGGTAACCTACATATTCTCCTATTTAAACCATGTTTTCTACCCTATACCCTTTTACACAATCTTGAGTTTTAAAAACAGTGAGAAAGAACTGTGTTTTGAAAATTTGGGTAATAGAGAAAATGCTATATTTTCTCCTTTTCCCTCTATGTTTTCTACCTGTTTACCTCCATGTTCTCTACCTGATCAAAGACAAATTCCATCATTTGGGACTCATGTAAATTGTCGTCTGCAAATGCTTTCTATTCGGACAAGTCTAAAATTTTTGTCATTTTGGAAAGAGTTAAGGTAGATAGGGTTCAAAGAGTAATAGCACCTGAGATCCTCACTAAAACCTATGTTCTTGGCAACCAGTAGAATTGTCTTTATGAAATAATTAGTCCCAACAACATTGGCTTTAATGTAGAAATAAATATTTTTGATAGATAACGTCAAGCTAGTAGATCTTTTTTTCTTTTCAAATTGTGTCATTGCCCTTCCCTGGACAATGTAGATCAAGATAAGAATGCATGCAATGCCCAGTCTGATCTTGGATCTACATTGTCAGATACATTGAGATTTTTCATGTTTCATAGCTAATTACTAGTAATGCCTAAAAAAAGATAGTATGATAATAGATTCTCACCTGTGCCTTCTCCAAGGTATTTAATGATTCCTTCCCGCTAAACAACCACAGTACAACAGGCTTAACCATTCCAACAAGTTGACCATGCTGAAATGCAACCTTAGGCGACCAAGCAAATGATCACCTTCATCAGGCATTTATGTTCATCAGTGGATATATTTATTCAGTGATTTCTCCATGTTTTCAATGTGTAAATGCTCGTATGGACACTCACAGGAGTATGTAATATTAGTCAATACGAAAAATAGTACTGGTTCCTGGCTCAATCAATTGCTTAATCAAGCATTTTAAGCAAAATTGTTTTACAGAGCTGCAAATTGACTGGACAATTCTTGGTTCCATATATACCTGGTCTTATCAACACGGGTCTGAGAGAATGGAAAGTCTTTCCACTTGACTTTAGTTTCAAAACTGTGTTTTAGAAAACATGGGCCTATGTAGATAGATCTACTATATATATACACCTATAGGCCCTTTAGTACTGGCAAAGTAAAAATATATCTAGCAATACTTTTGCAGAGCTGCAATTTAACTGACTGAATGGTTCAATCCATGGCCTGGCCATACCAATCACTGGGAGACTGTGCAAAAGGCCTTCAACTTTGACATCACAGTCTCAAATGTGTGCGTTACAAAACATGTGCCAAAATAAATGTATACACATATAGGCCCCTTAGTACAAGGAAAGCAGAAATATAGTATCTCACAATACTTTTATAGAGCTGTAATTTAACTGACTGTATGGTTCAATCCATGGCCTGGTCATACCAATCACTGGAAGAGCGTGGAAAAAGCCTTCAACTTTGACTTCACGGTTTTATGAGTGTGTGTGGTGTAACTGTTACGAAACAGACTTTCAAGTACTAGCAAATCTTCATCTTTGCATTAAGTAGTCGCTTTCCAGTAAAATTATCCCATATCACCATATAGCTGTATTAACTGAAGATAAAGTTCTTGATTTTTATCCAAAATAATGTTATACTTTGACTAGAGTTTCTGTAGATACTCACTATTTTCAAGATATTCTAAGGTCACATAAAGCAGAGTAATATGTTACGTCCACCAAAAACAAGTATCTAACGCCACCTCCTCTACTGGTCCCTGCCTCCACCTTCTCCATTGACCACCATTTCTCCTCCTCTTCTGACCACTATCTCCACCTCCTCTAACCATCTCCTCTACTTACCACTGTCTCCATCTACTCTTTACACTTCGGAGTCACCCTCTCCACCTACTTTCCACATTTTTGAGTCACTATCTCCATCTACACTGTACATTTCGGATTAACTATCTCCACTTCACCATAACATTTTGGAGTCACTATCTCCACCTACACTGCACATTTTGGAGTCAGGGGTCAATATCTTCACCCTCTCTCTACATTTCAGCGTCAGGTTCCTGGGTATATGGTAGCTATCTGTGCTGTAGTCTCTCGGCCTGAACCTGTGTGTGGTAGTCGTCAAGAATGGACTATGATGCCGTCAGCATGTTCAGTTTGGCAGACTGGATGTATCCCATGAAGATAGATGTATATTGTCAGCTGTATACACGAAGACCTAGGGTTCTTCAGTACAAGAAGTATCTACAGACAAGCAAATAACCCCAAAACCTGAAGCTGAACTCTTTCCTTTGCTTTTATAAAGAAAGCAATGGTATTGCACAACAGTTGTGTACAGCTTGAAAGGTGTTAAACAGTAAGTCTGGTCAAATTCTGTCAACAAAAGTGTTTCAAAAATCTGCATACAAGTCCTGGTCAAAAATCCATAACTTTATCTAACGCCTAGCAAAACTGAAAAAAGAAAAGAGGAAAAAAATCAACAACGACAATTCAAAAATCTCCATGCAAATCCTGGTCAAAAGTGCGGACAGATTTCATCCATACCTTCCTTAACGCCTAGCTAAATTGAAAAAAAAAATGAATAGGATAAAAATGTAAGGAAAGGCAATTCAAAATTCTGCATGCAAGTCCTGGTCAAAAATGCAGGCAGATTTCATCCATTCCCTTTCCGTAACGCCTAGCAAAATTTAAAAAAAGGATAAAAAAGTAAACAAAGGCAATTCAAAAATCTGCATGCAAGTCCTGGTCAAAAATGCAGACAGATTTCATCCATACCTTTCCCTAATGCTTAACAAAATTGAAAAAAAGTGGGAAAAAAAGGCAGTTCAAAAATCTGCATGCAATTCCTGGTCAAAAATGCAGACAGATTTCATCCACACCTTCCCTAAAGCCTTGCAATATTTAAAAAAAAAAAAAAAAAAAGAGGGAAAAAAACAAAGGCAGTTCAAAAATCTGCATGCAAGTCCTGGTCTTAAATGACGACAAATTTTATCCGTACTTTTCCCTAAGGCCTAGCAAAATTTAAAAAAAAAAAAAAGAAGATAAAGTAAACAAAGGCAAATCAAAAATCTGCATGCAAATCCTGGTCAAAAATGCAGACAGATTTCATCCATACCTTTCCCTAATGCCTAGCAAAATAGAAAAAAAAAGAGGAAAAACAAAGGCAGTTCAAAAATCTGCATGCAAGTCCTGGTAAAAAAAAAAAGACAGATTCCTCCCATACCTCATCCTAATGCATTTTTCTTTCCTAGTAAACACTACTACTTTATGAATACAAAGGTTCTCTATGATAAAGAAGCTTACCATTGAGGAAAATAAGCAACTCAAAGGTCTAATGTCTGTACAAACATGAAAGTAGTTTTAGTGAACTTTACACAACCACAGAGCTTTTCCATTGCATATTGCCATTTTCAAAAGTATTTCAATTTTTATTGCTGCTGCCAGTGTACATATCTACTTTTCCCTATAAACATTGTCTGAACAATGTTAAGCCTTGAGAGATCTGTGAATCTTGTCGTAATGACTATCATTAATCCCATGTAAGAAACCCCCTCATAACAAAAGTGTTCTGGGGTTGTTTTTCTAAAATACTTCCTGGACTGCAGAACCATAGGTCTAGATGTACACAACCGACAACACACATTCATCCCAGTGTGCCAAACAGAACACACTGATGGACTCACAGTCGATCCTTGATAATTACCACAGTTTCAGACAGAAAGACTACTGTACGGATAGCCAGTGTAAGTCCATGTACCCGTACCTGAACTGCAGAAACCTCTCAACCTCCTCTACGAACAACCTTCACCTCTCCTTCCTCTCCTTACCACCATCACCTTCTCTACTAACTTTTCTAAACTTAAACTATTTGCAATGAGCAACTTTTAAAAAGGTATGTTTGCATCTAGGAACACACTGTCACCCTCTTATAGTAAACCCAGTCGCCATACCGATCAGGCCGACGGGCACAGCGCCCACTGGATTACTACCACAGGCTCTGGCTCAGCAATGACAACAGGTGGAAAAGAACTCTGATCGTCAAAACAGAGCTCCGCTTCGCTTTACTTTCCTAACCAGTGGAAAAAGAGTCTAAGCTCAGCTCAGCCTTTTCTCCATCAGCCAAACCAACACTAACCTCTTCTTCTCTGCAAACCCCTAACTCCCTATCCACCATCAAGGAGAACTCAGAGATACAACTTAACTCCAGAGAGCTAAGTTCTATCTCCAAGTCCTCCCCGATATCTGCATGCCTAAAAGCATGTATGCTCCCGTTTCCATATCATCCACCACCTCTGCATCTGCATTATCAAACAACATAGATGGTGTAGAGATGAAGGAATAAACCATATGGTTCTCGTCCTCCATCTCCACATCCTCTACAACAGATTAAAAGGAGGAAGAACCAAGCTCAACAGAACTCAGCTCTTCCTCAGCAATACCGTATAGATCCACATTCAAGCTATCCCACATCACAGATGGCGTGGATATGGGGCTGAGAGCCATATAGCTCTCATCTCCCATCTCCACATCCTCATTGAGGAGAACAAGGAGGAACAGCTGAGCTCAAAAGAGCTAATCTCTTCCCCCAACTCCTCCTCAAAATCATCAATATCATCCCATGTCATAGAAGATGTGGAACTGAAGGAGAGAAACATACAGGTTTCTTCCTCATCACCACATCCTCTACTGAGTCCACACAGGTGCCCTCACTTTACACCGTGTCCACAGACGTGCCTTCATCAGTAGAAACGGAGATATTCACCTGATCTCTATCAGGGTTAAAGAACGCAAAGGGCAAGTTGACAGTAGTGTCAGCCTCAACCAACGTCTTCTTTGCCCATGAAAAAAGATCAGCACCATACTCGAGAACTGACAAAACAAGGGCCATGTCATAAATAATAAGTATAATGAATACTTAACTTAGCAAATAAATCCTTCTGTAGATCTACCTAGAACGGAAAGAAAAGAAAAAAAATCAGAATCTGCATTAACCGATTTAGTTCCTGAACCTGGATTTAATTGCTTATGCTGAGAGTATAGATCAAGATTAGACTGAACAGAATGTTCAGTCTGATCTTGAGCCCACACTATCCACTTTTTCTGCCAGATGTTCTGACTACAACAGCTCTGACATTGCAACTACTAACTGGGATTGTTCATTACATCCAGCATCAAACTGTACATTTTGAGCAGCCTAATCTTTAATCTGTGCAATTAGAAAAGGTAGCTAAAGCTGTCATGGATGTTTAATGACATGTTGAAATCGTGCCATGATTTTTTCTTCATTTGAAAATAGTGTGTATGTAAAGGACACAGCATTAACCCTTTTAACTTTTAACGACCCTGAGGAAGAAGCCTTTTGAAAGCATTATGGGAAAAGGAGAAAATGCAGGTAACCAGCATTTTCTCCTTTTCCCACAATGTTTTCTACCCCATCAAAGAAAAACCACATTATTTGAGCTACATTGAAATTGTCGTCTGCAAATGCTTTCAATTTGGACGGGTCTAAAATTTTGTTGTATGGTAAAGGGTTAAGACAGGAGAACAACTTATATAAGGGTGTCTAACTGAACTACAGTCAAATTTGTGTACAGCAACCACTGAATGGAAGTTCTGAAAGTGGCTGCTGTTCACAGATTGGCTATTGTCCACAATATGCACTTCTCGTACTATTTTGGGTTGCGAATATGATGGTTTCAATAGGTAAAAATTTGTTTGCAATGAACTTTCAATATATTTTTATTTAAAACACAAAAATAAAACTGTGTATAATCTATGGTTAATGATCTGAACAACTAGACATTACAATCAAAGCGCAATCTCTCCAAACGCTTTTTTAGGAACAAGTTATTTCGTTGAAATGATATCCCCCGCCAAAAAAGACCTTTTTTGATAGAAACATTATGAGGGGTACTGTATTTTGCATGTAGATGTGGCCTTCTTGTTTTTAGTTCATAATGAAATTATACATTAAGCCCCCTTTTTCCATGACATGGATTTCATGAAGAAAAAAAATGATTTTCTGTCGCTAATGATAAAAAATATAAATATGAAGTTTCATAAAATTTTGTCTAGTAGTTCAAGAGATATTTGTCCATAATGGAAATATACAGCAAGCCCCCTATTTCCATGACAAACCATTTAATAAAAACAAAAAGGTCACTGGCCCTAAAGTGCTCACCTGAGTAAGGTCATCTAATTTCCGCAAGAACTTTAGAAGATATCTGCTTGGACAGACAAACTAAGATGGTTATTCGTCCATAATGAAACTATGCATTAAGCCTCCATTTTCCATGACATGGAATTTATTAAATAGAAACAAATAATGACTGTATTTGGCTTATGATAAATAATATAAAGATTCATAAAATATTGTTCAGTAGTTCGAGATATTGGTCCATAATGGAAATATGCATCAAGCCTCCTTTTTCTATGACAATGCATTAAATAAAAAAAAAAAGTATGGCAGCAGACTACCATAAGAAAATATGTATGAAGTTTCATCAAATTTCATTGAGGACTTTAGAAGATATCGGTCTGGACGGATGGACAGACAGACAGACGGAGGGACGGACAGAGGGACGAACAATGCAGAAACTATGCCCCACCACGAAATTTGGCAGGGGGTAATAAAACCATGTCTGACAGAGCTGAAACTCATAGTAGCGGTCAAAAGTAAACAATCAGGGTGTTAAAAATGCATCTAAATTTAAATCATGCCTATTATTGCAAGCAAGGAAAATATTGTGGAAATGACAACCTGTTATTGCAAGGTGGGTCAAAGTCTTAGTTGCAGGCAAGAAAATGAATATTAAAACCAGGTAAAAAGTAAACAAAAGATGGGGCAACCTGGCAACTTTTGACCTAGTTTAATAATTCATTTTCCTTAAACTGTCTAACACGTGGACCGACCCTACAGTAACAAATTGTTATATAGACAAATTGACAAGTTTTACAAGAATTCCCTTCACTTTTTCTATCCGGTTAGTGATGGTATAAATCTATCTAAATTTAGAAATTTCATGTGATTTTTCAATCATGGCCTTTACAAAATCAAAACCACTTCACAAATTCCTCTGTAGAAATCCAATCATTACAAATTCTAATACGATTTTAGTTATTTTACAATGGAAATTCATTTAACTCTTTCCCAAACGACAACATTTTAGACAGGTCCAAATTGAAAGCATCTGCAGAGGACAAATTAAAGGCAACCCAAATCACAAAATTTGTTCTAATAGGATAGAAAACATTGTGGGAAAAGGAGAAAATGCTGGTTACCAGCATTTTCTCCCTTTCCCAAAATGTTTTCAAAGACCTTCTACCTTGGGATTTTTTAGAGTCAGGATCATGTGGTAAAGGGTTAAACCTTTACTAAACAATTGAGAGTTTTAACGACCCTGATAAAGAAAGCTTTTCCCACAATGTATTTAACCCGTCCTCAACCCAAAAGCATATTTCTAGCCATATTTGAATTGTCATCTGCATATTCTTTCAATTTGGATGACACAGTTTACCAAGTAGCTTATGCATAGATTATGACCAATAGAAAATCCATTTCATTTTCTGGAGGCCATCAAAAAATTCACTGTTATGACTTTCCGGTTTAAATGGGAGATTTCTGATATACATATTTTTCCCTTACACCATATGTATTAGTAACCTATATATGTTTTCACTGCTGACTAAATTCTGAACCATTCTACAGTCTAATTTTAACAGAATTCTTTCTCTCTCTCTGGCTTCAAGGATGTATATTTACCCAATCCCAGCTTTATCACATAAACAAAAGTGGAATGAAAGTTTTAACTTAACTCTTTACTAAACAACAAAGCATTTGCAGACAACAAAATAAATGTGACTCAAAAATTGAATATAGAAATTTGGGAAGGGTTGAAAATATAGTGGGAAAAGGAGAAAATGCTGGTTAAGAGTTCAAATGGCACTAGCTATCAATTTTGTGGACAAGTTGTGCATCTTCTGTATATATCCACCAAGCAATGTGAACCTTATCACATAGACATGAAGAAGACAAATATGATCGATTGATTGTTTGGTGTTTAACACTGTTTTTAACATTATTTCAGTTTTACCACTCTATCCCAAGTTTCACCAACACTAAGGAAGAAAGTTTTTGAAAACATTGTGGGAAAAGGAAAAAATGCTGGTAACTAGCATTTTCTCTTCTTTCCCATAATGTTTTCTACACTTCAAAAGAGAAATTTCAGATTTTGAGTCATATCAACTTTGTCGTCTACAAATGCTTTCAATTTGGACAAGTCTAAAACTTTAACGTTTGGTAATGAATTAACACTGTCTTCTACGTCATTTCAGTTTTATCACTGTAATCAGTGCACTTTTCGTTGCTTTCCTAGAGTTTCCGTTTCCAGTACTTGGCAAAACAATGATCAGTGGTGAGAGAAAAATGAATCCTGTCATAATGACTATCATCAATCTTTGGAAAGAAATGGCTGAGCTTGGGATTTGAACCAGCAACCTCCTGGTCTCAAGCCCAACTGCACTCTGCTCGGCTGAAAAAGACAAGCCGAGCAAACAGATAAAACAAACAGAAGCCTCAAGGAAGAAAACATCATGAAAAATTGAGTTTTTTTACCTTGAGCCATCTTCCTCGTAACAGGAAAAACTATCCTCAGCTTCAAAGTTGGGATAGATGCTGAAATCTGAAAGACAAAAAGTTAAGTGTGAATGTTGGGTCTTTTAGCCCAATACCAAAGTCCCTTGAATAATAATCCTAGGGAGGCTTTTAAAAACATTGTGGAAAAAGAAGATAATGCTTGTAACAATCATTTACTCCTTTTCCCACAATAGGTTCTACTTTTTCAACTTATGAATTGAATCATTTAAATCATAATGAATTTGTCAACTGCAAATGCTCCTTTACCATACAATCCCAAGTTTTGACGACCCTTAGGAAGAAAGCTTTTGAAAACATTGTGGAGAAAAGGAGAAAATGTTGGTAACCAGCATTTTCTCCTTTTCCCACAATGTTTTCTACCCTTTCTGAAACAAAGTTAACTCTTTTCACAACACAATCCCAACTTTAAACAACCCTGAATGAGAAGGCTTTTAAAAGCATTGTGGGAAAAGGACAAAATGCTGGTAAGCACTATTTTCTTCTTTTCCCACAATGTTTTCCATCCAATCAAAGACAGAAATAACCATTTAAGCAACATCCAATTTATCTTCTGCAATTGCTTTCAATTTAGTCCTCTTTTGTTTGGTAAAAAATTAAGTATGGCTGAAATTATGAGTAATGCCTGTGAAAGAGCAGAAATATTGTGGGAAAATGAAGCCAGCATTTTCTCCTTTTCCCACAATGTTCCTCAGGGTCATTAACACATATGATTATTGGCCAAATAGTAGCTTATTTCTTCAAAAGCTATTAGAATGACTCGCATGGTCCAAGCAACCCCTTTAAAACACAATCCTGACTTTTAATTACCCCCAAAAGAGAAGAATTTTAAAAACATTTTGGGAGAAGAAGGAATTTCTGGTGACTAACATTTTCTCCTTTTTCCACAATGTTTTCTTCCCTGTCAAAGACAGAAATCACCATTGTATTAACATTTGTCATCTGCAAAGGCTTTGAATTAATGGTCTAGTCAAAAACTTTATCGTTTGGTACAGAGCTACATAATAGGGAGGGCCATAATGGCTTGTATCTCTTCACTGGCTGAAGCGTATTTCCTACTTTTCACCCCATTATTTTCTATCCTTTGAAAGACATTCTCTTTTATTTCAGCCAAATTCTATTTGTGGGTCTGCAAATGCTTTAGATATGGACTAGTGTAAAATTCTGTCAGTTAGTACAAAGTTGACTCTCATGGCACTGGATAAGCCGTAACCCTTTACCGCAAGAAACAATTTTAGACGCGTCTGAATTTAAGTAATTGCAGACTACATTTTAAATGTGTCTTTAAAAAGGGGCTTCTTGATAGAAGGGTAGAAAACATACTACCAGCATTTTCTCCTTTTCCCTCTCTGTTCTCCACCTGTTTGCCTCTATTTTCCCGACCTGATCAAAGAAAAAATTCCACCATTTGAGGTACATGTAAATTGTTGTCTGCAAATATTTTCCATTTTGACAAGTCTAAAATTTTTGTCATTTTGGTTTGTCTGGTTTGTATTGGAGTTTAACGCCATTTTAACAGCTTAGGTCATATCATGGCGGTCAGCGACGCACCTATGTGCTTCCTGGCTTTCTCACACCAGTACTGACACAACTTTCTTTCCAAAGCCACTGACTACTTTTCTCACATGCATCAGAGGTGAGAGGCGAAAAGACGCCGGAAAGAAAGTTTGCCTCAACCGGGTATCGAACTTTGTCATTTTGGAAACAGTAGGTAGTCAAGTGTTCAGAGTATTAGCCACAGAGTTCTTCACTAAAACCTATGTTGTTGGCAATTAGTGGAACTGTCTTAATCAAATAATTAGTCCCAACAACATAGGCTTTAGTGCAGAAATAACCATTTTTGATAGATAACCCCAAGCTTGTAGATCTTTTTGTCAAATTGTGTCATTGCTCTCTCCTGGACAATGTAGATCAAGATAAGACTGCACAGATTGCCCAGTCTGATCTTGGATCTACATTGTCAGATACATTGAGATTTTTCATATTTCATAGCTAATTACTAGTAATGCCTAAAAATAAGTAGTATGATAATAGATTCTCACCTGTGCCATTTCCAAGGTATTTAATGATTCCTTCCCACTGAACAACCACAGTACAACAGGTTTAATCATTCCATCAAGTTGACCATGCTGAAATGCAACCTTAGGCAACCAGGCAAATGATAACCTTTATTGGGCATTTATGTTTGTAAGTTGATACAGTTATTCAGTGTTTTCTCCATGTTTTCAATGTGTAAATGCTCATATGGACACTCATAGAAGTATGCAATATTAGTCAATACATAAAATAGTACTGGTTACTGGTTCAATCCATTGTAAGCATTGAAAGTAAAATAGCTTTACAGAGCTGCCAATACTTGATTCGATATATGCATTGGCTTATCATCTACTTTCTACATTTTGGAGTCACTCTCTCAATCTACACCGTACAATTCGTAGTCAATATCTCCACTTCCCCATAACATTTTGGAGTCACTATCTCCACCTACACTGCACACTTTGGAGTCACTAGGTCTCTACATTTGAGAGTCAGGTTCATGGTTATATAGTAGCCATCTGTGTTGTAGTCTCTCTGCCTGAGACTGTGGTAGTCATCAAGAATGGACTGTGAAGCCATCAGCATGTTCAGTGTGGCACACTGGGTGTATCCCATGAAGATAGATGTATGTTGTCAGTTGTATACATGAAGACCTAGGGTTCTTCAGTCCAAGAAGTATCTACAGAAAAGCAAAGAACCCCAAAACCTGAAGCTGAACTCTTTCCTTTGCTCTTATAAAGAAAGCAATGGTATTGCACAAAAGTTGTGTACAGCTTGAAAAGTGTCAAACAGTAAGTCTGGTCAAAATGTTGTCAACAAAGGTGTTTCAAAAATCTGCATGCTAGTCCTGGTCAAAAATCCATACCTTTATCTAATGCCTAGCAAAATTGAAAAAAGAAAAGAAAAAAAAAATCAACAAAAAATCATCCATACCATCCCTAATTCCAAAATTGAATAAAAAAAAAAAAAAAAAAAGAGGGAATAAAAGGCAGTTCAAAAATCTGCATGCAAGTCCTGGTCAAAAATGCAGACAGATTTCATCCATACCTTTCCCTAACGCCTAGCAAAATTGAAAAAAAAAGAGGATAAAAAAGGAAACAAAGGCAATTCAAAAATCTGCATGCAAATCCTGGTCAAAAATGCAGACAGATTTCATCCATACCTTTCCCTAATGCCTAGCAAAATTGAAAAAAAAAAAAAAGAGGAAAAGCAAAGGTAGTTCAAAAATCTGCATGCAAGTCCTGGTCAAAAATACAGATAGATTCCACCCATACCTCATCCTAGGCATTTTTGTTTCCTAGTAACCACTAGTACTTGATGAATACCAAAGTTCTTTATGATAAAGAAGCTTACCATTGAGAAAAAAGTAACTCAAAGGTCCAATGTCTGTACAAAGATGAGAGTAATGTTAGTGAACTGTACACAGCCACAGAGCTTTTCCATTGCATAATGCCATTTGCAAAAGTATTTCAATTTTTACTGCTGCTGCCAGTGTACCTATCTAGTTTTCCCTGTAATCATTGTCTAAACAATGTTAAGCCTTGAGAGATGAATGAATCCTGTCGTAATGACTATCAGCAATCCCATATAAGAAAACCCCTCATAACAAAAGTGTTCTGGAGTTTTTTTGATTTTCTAAAATACTTCCTGGACTGCAGAGCCATAGGTCTACATGTACACAACCGACAACACACATTCAACCCCTGAGGGTATACCCAGCGTGCCAAATAGAACACACTGATGGTCTCACAGTCGATCCTTGATAATTACCACAGTTTCAGACAGAGAGACTACTAGACAGATAGTCAGTGCAAGTTCATGTACCCGTCTGTGAACTGCAGAAACCTCTCAACCTCCTCTACTAACAACCTTCACTTCTCCTTCCTCTCCTTACCACCATCACCTTCTCTACTAACTTTTCTAAACTTAAACCATTTGCAATGAACAATTTTTAAAAAGGTATGTTTGCATCTAGGAACACACCGTCACCTCTTATAGTAAACCCAGTCGCCATACATATCAGGCCGATGGACACAGCGCCCACTGCGGGTTACTACCACAGGATCTGGCTCAGCAATGACAACAGGTGGAAAGGAACTCTGATCGTCAAAACAGCGCTCCGCTTCACCTTCCTGACCAATGGAAAAAGATTCTAAGCTCAGCTCAGCCTTTTCTCCATCAGCAAAACCAACACTAGCCTTTTATTCTCTGCAAACCCCTAACTCCCTATCACCATCAAGGAGAACTCAGAGATACAACTTAACTCCAGAGAGCTAAGTTCTATCTCCAAGTCCTCCCCGATATCTGCATGCCTTATGCTCCGTTTCCACATCATCCATCACCTCTGCATCTGCATCATCAAACAACATAGATGATGTAGAAATGAAGGAATAAACCATATGGTTCTCGTCCTCCATCTCCACATCCTCTACAACAGACTAAAAGGAGAAAGAACCAAACTCAACAGAACTCAGCTCCTCCTCCTACTCCTCCTCAAAGAAAGCAATCCTGTATAGATCCACATTCAAGCCACCCCACATCACAGATGGTGTGGATATGGGGCTGAGAGCCATATAGCTCTCATCTCCCATCTCAAACTTCCTCATTGAGGAGAACAAGGAGGAACAGCTAAGCTCAAAAGAGCTCACCTCTTCCCCCAACTCCTCCTCAACATCATCCATATCGTCCCTCATCAAAGAAGATGTGGAGTTGAAGGAGAGACCCATACAGGTTTCTTCATCACCACATCCTCTACTGAGTCAACACTGGTACCCCCACTGTACACAGCATCCACAGACGTGCCTTCATCAGCAGAAAAGGAGATCTTTACCTGATCTCTATCAGGGTCAAAGAACACAGAGGGCAAGTTGACAGTAGTGTCAGCCTCAACCAATGTCTTCTTTGCCCATGAAAAAAGATCAGCACCATACCCGAGAACAGAAAACACAACGGCCATGTCTTAAATATTAAGTATAATGAATACTTAACTTAGCAAGTAAATCCTTCTGTAGATCTACCTGGAACGGAAAGAAACGAAAAAAATCAGAATTTGCATTAACCGGTTTAGTTCCTGAACCTGGATTTAATTGCTTATGCCGAGAGTATAGATTAAGATTAGACTGAACAGAATGTTCAACCTAATCTTGAGTCCACACTATCCACTTTTTCTGCTAGATGTTCTGACTACAACAGCTCTGACATTGCAACTACTGGCTGCGATCGTTCATTACATCCAAAATCAAACTGTACATTTTGAACAGTCTGATCTTTAATCTGTGCAATTAGAAAAGGTAGCTAAAGCTGTCGTGGATGTTTAGAGAAATACTAAAATCATGCAATTATTTTTTCTTCATTTAAAATATATAGATATGTATCTTGACATTAAACCTTTACCACACAACCCTGATTTTCAACCACCCTAAGAAGAAAGCTTTTGAAAACATTGTGTGAAAACAGGAAGATCCTGGTAAGCAGCATTTCCTAATTTGCCCACGCTTTTTTCCGTACCATGGACAAATTTCATTATAAGAGCCACCTTTAACCCTTTACCAGATGACAAAATTTTAGCCTTGTCCAAATTGAAAGCATTTGCAGATAACTATTTCAGTGTGGCTCAAATGGAGCAACTTTTTTTGGATATGGTACCATACATTGTGGGGAAAAAGGAGAAAATGCTGGTTACCAGCATTTTCTCCTTTTCCCACAATGTTTTTGAAAGGCTTCTTTCCCCAGGGGCGTTAAAAGGCAGCATTGTGTGGTAAAGGGTTAATTTGATGATGTCTGCAAATGCTTTCAATTTGGACAAATCTTAAATATCGTTGTCAGGGAAACAGGATTAAAGCCATGGTGGTCCAGGACACAGCATTAACCCTTTACCACACAATGCTAACTTTTAACGACCCTGAGGGAGAAGCCTTTTGAAAACATTGTGGGAAAAGGAGAAAATGCTGGTAACCTTTTCCCACAATGTTTTCTACCCCATCAAAGAAAAAACACATTATTTCAGCCACATTGAAATTGTCATCTGCAAATTCTTTCAATTGGGACGGGTCTAAAATTTTGTTGTATGGTAAAGGGTTAAGACAGGAGAACAACTTATATAAGGGTGTCTAACTGAACTACAGTCAAATTTGTGTACAGCAACCACTGAATGGAAGTTCTGAAAGTGGCTGCTGTTCACAGATTGGCTATTGTCCACAATATGCACTTCTCGCACTACTTTGGGTTGCAAATATGATGGTTTCAATAGGTAAAAATTTGTTTGCAATGAACTTTCAATATATTTTTATTTAAAACACAAAAATAAAACTGTGTATAACTTATTGTTAATGAACTGAACTATCAGACATTACAATCAAAGCGTAATCTCTCAAAACACCTTTTTAGGAACAAGTTAAGTTATTTAGTTGAAATAATATCCCCTCCCCCCCCCCCAAAAAAAAAGACATTTTTTGATAGAAACATTATGAGGGGTATTGCGTTTTGCATGTACACATGGCCTTTTTATTTTGGTCTATAATGGAATTATACATTAAGCCCCCTTTTTCCATGATGTAGCATTTCATAAAAAAAAAACTAAAAACAAAAATCAATAATGATTTTCTGTGGCTCATGATAAACAATATAAATATGAAATTTCAAAATTTTGTCCAGTAGTTAAAGAGATACTTGTCCATAATGGAAATATACATCAAGCCCCTTATTTCCATGACAAGCCATTTAATAAAAACAAGAAGGTCACTGGCCCTAAAGTGCTCAGCTGAGTAAGGTCATCTAATTTCCTCAAGGACTTTAGAAAATATCTGTTCAGACAGACAAACTAAGACGGTTATGGGTCCATAATGAAACTATACATTAAGTCCTCGTTTTCCATGACATGGAATTCATTAAATAAAAACAAATAATGACTGTCTGTGGCTTATGATAAATAATATAAAGTTTCATAAAATTTTGTCCAGTCATAAGAGATATTGGTCCATAATGGAAATATGCATCATACCCCCTTTTTTCCATGCCACTGCATTAAATATAAAAACAAAGTATGTCAGCGGACTATCATAAGGAACATATGTACAATGTTCAAGCTTTTGGGTGACTTTATGCAAATGAAATCATGGTTTTTTTGTTGTTTGTATGGTGTTTTATGGAGTTTTCAACTTTTTTTCAGTTAAATCATGGCGGCCCAAATCATGCCATGATACGCTACAGTGGAGTAATCTTTATGTACTAGAAGTGATCCACTACAGTGGAGTAAGCTTGATGTACCAGAGATGATCCACTACAGTGGAGTAACATTGATGTACCAGAGATGATCCACCACAGTGGAGTAATCTTGATGTACCAGAGATGATCCACTACAGTGGAGTAATCTTGATGTACTAGAGGTGATCCACTAGAGGTGATCCACTACAGTGGAGTAACATTGATGTACCAGAGATGATCCACCACAGTGGAGTAATCTTGATGTACCAGAGATGATCCACAACAGTGGAGTAATCTTGATGTACTAGAGGTGATCCACTAGAGGTGATCCACTACAGTGGAGTAACATTGATGTACCAGAGATGATCCACCACAGTGGAGTAATCTTGATGTACCAGAGATGATCCACAACAGTGGAGTAACACTGATGTACCAGAGATGATCCACTACAGTGGAGTAATCTTGATGTACCAGCATTACCTCAAGAGAGATTCACAAAATAACCTGCAGTCCACTTCTGAAAACACTGTGGCAGGAAGAGAATTTGCTTGTTACGAGCAATTTCCATGCCACTATGTTTAACATTTACAAAAGCCTCCTTACAAGCACATGTACATTTTCAAAAAAACATCTATTTCAATTTTTCCTATGTGTACAATGCTTGTTTACATAAAGTTACATGTATGTATCCCAAGACTAATAGTAAACACATTGGGGTATTTGTGCTTCTCAAAACATCCAAAAACAACACAATGACCTTGATCCAAGCCAAGAACTTGAAATGTTAAGATGTAACAAGTAAACATGTTGAGAAATCTGGTTTTATAGACACACCCTTTAAAAACCTTTACTTTTCTGTGGCCTGGTATTTCCTGCTTATGAAAAAGTGGGGGGGGGGGGGGGGGGGGGGGTGCGACATTTCGTCGAAAACGATCCCTATCCCTGACCCTTACCCTAACAAATTGTGGCCTAAATCTCCCTCCCAGACAGAGCTTTCCATGACATAAGTCTAGAAATTAAGCAATAAATATTTTAAGATATACATGGATTTCAATGAAAAACATTTGTCGTCTGCAAATGTTTCCAATTTGGACCAGTCTACAATTTTGGTAATTAGATTTAAGAAAAAAAAAATTCTCCCTCACCTTGACCTGATATTTATGAGTGCCCACGACATAGGTTTAAGCGAAGAAATAATGTTTTTAGGATCCCTGGCTCCTACTCATGGTGACTGTTTACCAAATAATACTGTATTTAAACGACCCTTAGGAAAAAGCCTTTGGAAAACATTGTGGGAAAAGAAAAAAATGTTGGTTACCAGCATTTTTCTTCCTTTCCCACAATATTTACTACCCTTTCAGAAACACATATCACCATTTGAACCATATCTAATTTGTCATCTACAAATGCTTTTCTATGAAAACCATATCTTATTTCTTGTCTGCAAATTTATATTTATTTATAAAAACCATATCTAATTTGTCGTCTGCAAATGCTTTCAAACTGGACCAGTCTAAAATTTTGTCATTTGGGAAAGGGTTAAGCAATAGAACTGTAATTTACAATACACATCAGACCTTGCACAGATGCACAATTCAACAGATAACTTTTTACAACAGTACAGCAGACTGATTTGGAAAAAACCTTTGTGGAAAAAAGAAGCAAATTGCCAATCAAATGCAAAAATTATAGCCCCCTTTCAATAATTATTCAGTGCTAATGATATGCAATAATTTCTTTTCCCTTGAGTCTTTACCAAACCACAAAATTGTAGACTTGCCTAAATAGAAAGCTTTTGCAGATGACAAAATAACTGACTCAAATATAGAAATTCACTTTTCAAAAAGTAGATAACATTGTGGGAAAAGAAGAAAATGCTGGTTACCAGCATTTTCTTCTTTTCCCACAATGTTTTCAGAAGGCATTTTCCTCAGGGTTGCTAGAACCCAGGATTGTGTAGTAAAGGGTTCAAGAACGTTTTTAACTGTTTGGGAACTAAATCACTTTTCAGTTGGTTTGATAGCTTATGTTGTCACAAGTTAAAAACATTACTTGATGCTACTAAATAAATAGACACTTTCAACCCAGAAAACTTCAATACAGTGTTCCATTGTCAAGGCTGTTTTGGCTAAAATCCTCCAGAAAGTGCACAGCAGTAATGATCTAAGATCAGACTGCATGTTCGGATTGACAAACAAACTCTATAGTTGTTTCGTATCATTTGACTTTTTACCAGATGACAAGAATTTTACACAGTATTGAAAGCACTTGCAGACCACTAGTTAGATATGGGTCACATGACTAGGGTTAACTCTGAGATCAGATTATAGAATATGCAGACTAATTACAGTTCTACACTGTCTGCTCAAGGGCCGTTTCTTCACAAACCTTATTGTTTTAACTTTTTATACTTTATTGTATAATTACAACTTCTTTCAACTACAAGCTGCAGTAAATATGTAACAGGGGTGTAGATCTTGAATCTATTCGACATTTCAAGATGGCGAACTCCAAAATGGCGGACGTCTGCCTTTTGAGCACGACTCGACACATGAAATTTTCAAATACTCACAACATAATCACATAGCTGGCTGTATGGTAATTACTACAAATATAAAAAAAATGTACTTACAGAAGGGACAAAACAAAAATACGGTGAAACACAAACACAACACTATGCCTCTCTACGCGTATCGAACAATACGTCTTAGTTTTACAAAATCTATGAAAAGACTGGGACGGGTATAAGCACACTTCCGGCGAAATTACAGATCAGGGAACCTTGGGAAATAGTAAATTCCTTTGGCTAAAAACGTACTTATGTCATGATACGGGTTACAAGAAACTTTATAGGTTGAAAGACTTGTATGTTCAAAACCAATCGATGAATAGTGATTTCAATTCCGATCACTCCATTATTTAATCACATCTAGATCTACATATTGAATGTCACTAGTCTCAGGCTTACAGAATCACAATTATGCGCTACGCACTGGGCTTCATTAAACTGATTAAAATAATGTTGAAAACGACGTAAAACATCATTCAGTCAATCATTGTATTGATACTACGAACAAATATTGAGGAAACAGAAGAAATGAGCCACGTCCTGGCAAAAAGGGGCTTAATGTATCTCCGTGATCTATTTTTCTAAGCAAGGCATCACACTGAACATTATGGTCCCATGAAATCAATGATGTATAGCAACAGACTAAATCAGGGGGTAATATGGTCATTTGACATGCAGAAAATTTACCAAAAAACAAAAAGGGGCGGCTCTGGTCAGCCCGCCCGAGCTGTGTCGATAGGTATACTTTTTGCAGATGCATTTTCACAGGTCATAACTCAAATACATCTATACCTTCGTGATGCATTATACCAATTATACCACATTATTGTGGATCCATGGATCCGTAATAGCCTCTTTCTGACAACCAACTGAATGATGAGGTAGACCGGTCCTTTGACACGTAGAAAATTTACCAGTAGCGAAAAGTTTCGACCTAGGTCAGCCTGCGCGGACTGCGCAGGCTGACCTGGGTCGATACTTTTCGCATATGCATTAAGCCCGCTTTTCACAGAGGATGGCTCATATTGTTTTTACATATACGCACTTCCAGTAAATAACATGAATATTTGAAAATAAATTCCTAATTTCGAAGTTTAATTTACAATCAATGTTTTTCTTGAAATACTGTTTGATGGAGATAAGAGGCAAATCAGAAAATCCAAAATTGGCAAGAAATTCAATAAAAAAAAGATAAAACTTTTGGAACAAAATCTCAATCAAGACGATTTAGACGAATGTTATTCGTTATTAAACGAATTTGAAACAGTACAATTATGTAATCAAAGTACTGAAAGTAATGAGAGACTGGCGAATTTGAAATAAGTGGCTATGGTAAAGATAAAACTTGGTCTATGCAAGATTGAAGAAAACTTGTCAAATTCGGTTTTTGAGTCCGTTCCAGTTCTACCGGTTCATTCCGGTTATTAAGTCCAATCCGAATCCAGTTCAATTCATTGACTTTACCAACAGCTCTTGGCTATTTACTTGTCAAAATAGAAAATACCATGAAAAATTTCTGTTTTTTGTTGTCTTTGATTTTCAGTTAAAAAAAAGCAAGCAAACAACATATTAATTTGATGACTTGAACGCTTTCTTGAGTTCACTTCTAGATGATTTTTTTGTCATGTATAATTTCATCCCCATTGGCAAAATGTGACGAATGAGTCAATTGTTTATCCTTATTACAATGTTGTTGTTGTTGTTGTTGTAGAATTGATATCTTGCAAATATGTGGTTCAGTTTTTGTCGCGCACAATTACGGAATCGAGTATATGATGTATCCAATCGTTTATTTTAATCATCAGAAATGTCCGTCGAAGTGTGATGAATGTCCCGTCCTTGATCACCAATTCTTAGAAAGAATTAAGACACTTTTTCTTGAAGCTCATCGTCTTTTAAAGATCCAACAAAAATTAAGTAACAAGACTTATAATTTTTCCTAGCTGTTATGGAAGATTACTACCGTCTCAGTTCATACATGGAGGTAAACTTTTTTCCATTTTCACAAACCTTTTTAAATAAAAATTAAGCACATGAATGTTTTCAAAAGAAACCCGGGATTGTTTGGCAAAGGTTTAACCAGTACTCATGCCATAATGTACGTACATCCAAAGGTTGACCTCACTCATCACGGGATTCGAACCCGGAACATTGGATTCGAGAGGCATTCGGCAAATCTCGGGTCATCCGGTGATCAATTAAGTCCCTCGGCTGTATCACGTAGCTTGATCAGTCGGCATACCTCGGGTGATGCGGTGATCAAGTCGCTCAGCTGTATCACTTAGCTTGATATTCACCTACACGGTACATTTCTTCGCCGGAAGTACACCCTTTTACCGTTATTAAGATTGTGAGGCTCCTTAAAAAAGAAAACATGAGGCATAATTTTCTATCGATATCTTTCTAAGAATATTTCCGTCGGCAAACAGTTTGTACATTCAATTTTTAGCGTGGTTTATCAATTCTGTTGGGAGCAGTCATCGACAGATCGATTGATGAGAATTACTTCACCGTGGTTGTACGTGTCGTTGCTAAGCGATTTACATGGGCGCCGCCATGTTTAAGATCATGTGATTGGTAGTCCAAAATGGAAACCTCCCTTATACTGACTATCTATCGATATCTTTCGAAGAATATTTCCGTCGGAAAACAGTTTGTACATTCAATTTTAAGCGTAGTTTATCAATTCCTTTGGGAGCATTCATCGACGGATCGATAGATGAGAATTACCTCAAGGTGGTTGCACTTGTCCTTGCTAAGCGATTTACATGGGCGCCGCCATGTTTAAGATCATGTGATTGGTAGTCCAAAATGGAAACCTCCTTTATACGGACGAGGTTAGATGTAGGTACGGCGATCGTTCGAGTTGTGACGACTGATTCGAGAGACCGACGTTTTATCGCCACAACACTGTCGTCCAGGGATTGAAACCAGGTGGTCGCTGGTTAGATTCCTGAGTTTTACCAATCTTTCTCCGAAGATTGACGATAGTCACCACGACAACATGCATTCCTCTCTCACCGTTGAACAGTGTTTCGACAATATTTATGAGGGAAAGCAGCCTGTACACGGAAAAAAATAAATCGCATTGACTCTTCATTCTTCACTTCACGTTCTGTGCAGTCTGACCAGGGGTCTATGTAAACAACCCCCCCCCCCCCCCCCCCACGTTTTCGCCTTTGGCTAGCGGCTTACCAATCGCACCACGCGCAAATGTACCGAATCTAGATCTATCCACAATATGCGCGATTCAAAACACGCGATCGAAGCGTGGTCCCGATCGTATGGTGGCATATTTCTGCCACGAGATACGAGATAGCTATCAAGATAATTTTAGAGAACTATCGCGATAAAACAAATTTTCCTGGAAATATTATCTAGATAACAAAAAGTTTCACGATAAAAATATCGCTATATTTCTAACTGTTATCACTATTTTTTTTTACGCTCGTGCCAACAACTGACATTCACGGTATCTATAATTAGATACGGTTTCGGATCATCTTTGTCTCCTGTACAGTCAAAAACTTCCGAGTTCGTCCAAATGGTGATTTTTCTATTTATAGATATCGAGAAACGGGTAGAACTATCGCGATAAATTTACCTCGATGTCAGCTTCGAGCATGAATGAGAAATAATCAACATGAAATTTTCTAGATAGCAAAGTTTATCGTGGTATTTTTTTCAGAAAACTTTTCACTATCTAGATAAAATTTCCAGGAAACTTCGAATTATCGTGAAAGTTTTCTAAAATTATTAGGATAGCTAGCTCTGCCACCATACGATCGTAAACAAATTGAATATTGCTACAGTCTGCATGTCAGTCCTGCATGCGTACATACAGTCTTAAATACCAGCAGAAAACCGCGTCAGATTAATGGATCAAATTGCTACACCTTTCTAAGTTCATGTAATGAATCAACATTTCCTTCGCGTCCCGCTTGGCACAACGACTTTCCGTGCCCTCACTAACTCCACTAACTAATTACATTATGGACCATGCTCTGACAAATGGGGCCTTAATGCATTTCTGTGATGCATCATACCATTTAAGCCATCACATAATTTTATGAATCCATAATAGCCACTTTCTTGACAACCGACTTAATCATGAGGTAGAATGGTCCTTGGACATACAGAAAATTGACCAATAGCGAAAAGTTTCGGCCCAGGTCAGCCTGAGCGTATTGCGCAGGCTGACCTGGGTCGATACTTTTTCGCAGATGCATTAAGCCCCCTTTTCACACAGCATGGCTCATCTACATGAACATACATTACACGTAATGGAAATTTAATCACTGTATCATATTATAGCTTAATACTGTTCCACATATCCGCTTTTCAGGCCTCTAGGTCCTTTTATTTCAGAATAAATCGGCGAATATAATAGATCAAAGATCATTGTGCACATTCTGTGCAGTCTGATCCTGATTTATACAGTTTGAAAAGGTGATTTATACTGCCCTTCATCGTGAAAGTATTAACCCCTTAATCCCTAAATAAAATGAAATAAACATGTTAAGCCTTTAAGAAGGGACCATTCATTGCAATTGCAGAACTGTTTGCAAGGAGTATCTTTAAAAATATAAGATCATAGAATCCACAGATTTCACTGTCTGATCTTAACCCTTAGGCTGCTAAGCGCGACTCACTGAACTTTTGCGGACAGCGTAGATTAAGATCAGACTGCACAGAATGTGCAGTCTGATATTTGGTCTACACTGTCCGATAAGGAGATATCTTTCCTCCACAAAGACTTTAAAACAGGAAAATTTGGATTTATACTCTCGATATGAAAGTGTCATTTCTGTTATTTAGCAGGATAGGGGTTAATTTGTGCTCTCTATAAACGTTTAACCCTTTACGGCAGAATGCCGCCTTTTGACGCCCCTGGGAAAGAAGCCTTTGGAAAACATTGTGGGAAAAGAAGAAAATGCTGGTAACCAGCATTTTCTCCTTTTCCCACAATATTTTCTACCCTATCAAAGAAAAGTTCCACCATTTGAGCTACATTGAAATTGACGTCTGCAAATGCTATCAATTTGGACAAGGCTAGAATTTTGTCGTCTGGTAAAGGGTTAAAATCATTTTAAGCACCAAAAAGATAAACTCTCTAACAGACGACAAAACTTCTGACGCGTCCAAATTGAAAGCATTTGCAGACGACAAGTTGAATTCACATGTTCGCTTGAATGACTGGATTGGTCTTTAAAATAAGGGGACAGAAAACATCGTTGGAGAGGGATAAAATGATGGTTACCAGCGTTTTCTCCTTTTCCCATGATGTTTTCAAAAACCCTGTCTTCCAAGTGTTTTTAAAACTAGGGACTGTGTGGTAAAGGGTTATATAAACAACAGGTCTAGAATGTAAACAGTGCAGCTGTTGGGTAACACAGATTATTGGGACGTTATCACCGGTAGAAATAAACATGTCTGAAAACCACGAATTACGACAAGAAATCGAGATTCAACCTGAGGGTTTACAGTGCGAAAGCGAGGCTGACCAGGGAGTGTCACAGAGTGACGTCGCACTTGATCCTGAAGATGAAAAAATTCTGAAGTTAGAAGAGGAAATTCCTAACACAAGTGGACCTTTAAGCATTATTTATAGAATGAGGGAAGATCGCGCGCTTCGGTTAAGGATAGTTCATACTGTGTTGATCGCATGGGCTTGTTTTGCAGCTGTAAGTACATGTCCGTCATTCTTCATCCCCCCCTCTCTCTCTCTCCTTTATGATACACTCATGTTTCATAGCACATTACCATCTCCCTCTCTCGCTATCTGCTGTATGAAACACACGTGTATTATTCTTTTCAGCACTGTTACCATCTCTTCAAAATTTTAACATCACCAATGTTAATTTCATGATCTGATAATTGTCGAATTCCCATTCTCTTATGCCCCAGATTGTTTACTCGACAGTCTGGCCTGTTTAATGCACGTCACGTTTTTTTTTCTTTTGTGGCTACCACTGCCTCCTCTTTTCGCAACTTGTATTTTCTTTTCCACACATGATTTTACACATACCTAAGCGATGCTCTGGCAAAATGGAGTTTAAAGGCCATATAGCTACCAAAAGAAAACAATAGGGTAGTGAAATGCATTTAAATTTAAATCATACCGTTTAAATGTATGGAAATTATAGTGAAGATGACAATCTGTTATTGTACTGTCGGTCCAATTGTAAGTCGCTGGTAGAAAAATGAATTTACAAATCAGGTGAAAAAGTAAACAAAGAGGGGACCTGGCAACTTTTAAATCAGTTTTAGATTTCATTTTTATTCCAGTCACAAACAAATGGACCGACTGAATAATATCAGATTGCCATCTTCACAATAATTTACATACTTTTTGTTGGTATGATTTAGATTTAAATGCATTTTAAAACCCGCGTTGTTTACTTTTGGCAGCTATAGGGCCTTTCATGCATTTTAGCGATACATAAACCCATTACCACACAATCCCGACTTTTAACGACCCTGAGAGAATAGCCTTTTGAAAACATTGTGGGAAAAGGAGAAAATGCTGGTAACCAGCATTTTCTCCTTTTCCCGCAATGTTTTTCTACCCTATCCAATACATATATCACTGTTTAAGCTACACTTAATTTGTCGTCTGCAAATGCTTTTAATTTGGTCCAGCCTAAAATTATGTCGTCTGGTAAAGGGTTAAACGAAGCAAGTCATCACTTAATGGACCCAATGGATCATTATGTTAATCCATTTTGTCTAACAACCGACTGAATCATGACGTATAAGTAGTCATATATTTGTTTGTTTGGGCGCAAAACGTTATGCTTGCATCCTACCTTATAAGTGTGGTAATGGATAACCAGCTAACTAATTAAGTTGATTAATCACTTAATCACATAATCTCTAACTTGTGCATATAGCTAACCCTTAACCAACAAACCAATGCATCAGGCTATGGCTAACCCTTAAACAATAAACAACAATATAACAATTTTATGTAACATTAACATGCTCATAAAATTACCGTGCTTATAAGCTTAACAAACCCATAAAACTTATGTAAAACCACTTGACTAGCTTCATAAAGAAAAATGTCATAACCTCTTTATTAATCATTTTTACTTAGGTTCAAATTTTATTTTTCCCCTAAAATTATCAGGGCAACGCATCATGCAACAGCTAGCCAGTTTATCAGTCAGTAATGCACTGGTTAACCAACAAACCCTTACATCAATTTATCACTTAACCTTTCTCTCCCCCCATCAACCAACGCATCATACAACGGTTAGCCAGTTTATCAGCCAGTAATGCAATGGTTAGTCAACAAACCCTCACATCAATTTATCTCTTAACCTTTTTACCTCCCCCATCAACCAACGCATCATACAACGGCTAGCCAGTTTATGAGTTAGTGATGCACCAGCTAACCAACAAACCCTTACATCAATTTATCACTCCCACCAACCAACGCATAGCTAGTCAGTCACTTATGCATGACACAATGGTTAACCGGCTTATGTGTTAGTGGTTGGTTTAAGATTTTGGTAAAAAAAATTGAAAAAATGGTTTAAGTAAAAAATTTTCAATAATAAAATATAAGATGGAAATTATAGTAGCACCTGAAAATTTACAAAATGATAGTATTTTATTAACTAATTGTGTTTGCTGTAATGATAAATTAGAAAGAAAAATAATAAATGAAGAAAATTATTTAAAGGAGTGTATTGAATGTGTAACTAACAGAGAAAATAATGATGAGTTTTGTGATTGCATATGGCTTGATGAAATAGATGTTTTATACATTATTTGTGAAAGGTGTTTAAACCCACCATGTATTAAATGTGGCGAAAAATTACATTGTAAGCGTTATAATTATCATAGAGACTGTAATAGAGAAAATTGGGTGGGAATGTGGTTTAAAACTGAATGTAGAGGTAAAGACTGTAAAAAATTTATATGTAATAGTTGTAAAGATAATGCATTAAATAAAAAGTGGAAATATAAGTCTATAGAAGAAAAATTAGATTCTCATGGTGTAATTAAACTAAAAATATTAGCAAAAAAGAAAAAATTAAAAGGTTATTCTAAACTATTAAAAAGTGAATTAATAGATGTGCTGGTTCCTATTACAACTATAGATGATTTTCCAATTAGATAAATATTTAACCTTTTTACCAGGTTAAATATTTCTTATAAATCCAATTCTATCAGTATTGTCAAATATGCATTTTTAGCATTAGGATTATCTGTCCTTGTTATAAAGTTTATAACATCACATTGGTCTATTTCTAAAGGCTGTGGAAAAACTATACAACCACAACCTTCTCCTTTCTTTTTTACTATGGAGTAGTCAACCTGTTCAACTCTATTTATGACTATATTAACTTTTACCTGTTCTTTTAGAATACCGGTTCCCTTAACAACCATTAAAGTTCCTCTTAAAATTCTACCTGGAGCAGCCATACAATAACCTCCTAACCCATGGCTTTCTCCGGCGCTTCCATTACCAAAAGCAAACTCATAATTACCATTTGCTAATGCACCTTGTTCCTCGGCACACACGCTTATAATAGGTTTAGGACCTATGAGAGAAGGAAGTGATACTTTTCCATCCACATAGGATTTTGTTGCTAAATCTCTTTCTTCTACAGGTGCCGCGGCATTTTTTATAGAAAAACCTTGAAGGTCTATGTTGGATATTGCTGTAAAACTTCCATCAGGATTTTTTACAATGGCACCACCATTATCAACATAATTTTTATTGGCAGCTGCATCACGATCTGTAGGATTTGGTAACCCAGTAATTGGGTGAGTGTTCATATCTATTTTACCAGTTGCTAAAAAAGTTCCATATCGGTTTTTTGTTAAAGCATTATTACCTGTATTTTTTGCTTCAATAGCGGTATCCACATAAAACTTATTTGCAACTTGTTGGCTTTCTATAGGTGAACCAACATTGTTAATCCTCCATCCACCCATAGAAATGTCTCCACTTGCTGTATAACCATCAACTCCATAAACAAAAGCACTATTAGCAGCATCTACATATTTTTTAGTAGCTGCTTCACTCGGTTCCTCAGGGTCAGCTATATTTTTTATTTTATTAAAACCCATATTTAGATACCCTGTCATATGGTATCCTCCATTTTCATCTAACAGCCCTGAGTTGGCATCAACATAAGTCTTAGTTGCAGCATCTTGCGGATTTACTGGATTACTAACCCTCGTTAATGTGTTACCATTCATATTTATAGAACCGGTAACGGGGGTTGTTCCATCTTTACGTAAAAAATTATTACTTATGTAAGCGAGTGACACACCATCACCACTTGTTTTAACTTCATCCATTCTTCCAAATTTATCAACGGGCATCTTTTTTAATGTTACTAAAAAAGTTAATTTAAAACATTTTGAAATTTATTACCTAAACCCAACTCTTTAAGAATGTACAAACATAAATGACCACAAAATACTTCCCCTGCTTGTCGTAATTGGTCAGTATTGTAGTGTATTGGCCTTTTTAAATAATCTATAATTTCAAGAGGTGGTTGTATACCATAACTATCAAAATAAATTTTAGTTTTGTCATTTTTAAACCAAGCAACCCAATGAGTGCCAGGTCCACCAGTGTCATCAAGGTTTAATATACCACATCCTTTATTTTTATTATTTTTTGGTAGGGTATCTCTTAAAAATATTCCTCTAAAATTTTTTATTTTTAATTTTTTTGCGGCATCCTCAAGTTCAAAATTGCTTAAAGGTTTATTTGGTAAAGTTATATTATCAATTAAAATATTTTGCATTTTTATATATTTAAATATTTACAATAGCACTATTATCAACCCATGAATTAAACTCATCAGAATAACCTTTCCACTTTACAAGAGATTTCTTTTTTCCCTTTTTAATAACCTTTTCTATCCTATACAACTCTTGTTTCGTTTTTTGTAGTTCAGGTTCATAAAAGGTACCTTTTATTTCTTCACCATTTAAATCTTCAATTTTATATGTTACAGGTGATGTATGTTTTACTTTTGAAACTGTAAAAACCTCTTCAGTCCATCTTGTGGTATAACCTTTTTCAAAAGTCTTTTTCTTTTTACTTATCCTTACTTTATCTCCAACAGAAAACTTTGGTTTGATATCCTCCCTTACTTGATTATAATCAGGATACAATGTTTTCCAAACTTTATTTTCATTCTTCTTCTTACTTGCTTCAGTTGGTGTCATCTTAATAGAAGAATGCTTTGTGTTGTTATATTCTTTAACAAGGCCTTGTAATACATCAATATAAAAATTTGTTGAGTGAGCAGAGAAATACTTCCACATTTTTTCTTTCATTGTTCTAATCCATCTTTCAACAATGCTTGATTTTTCCTCGTTTTCAGTGGAATATAATTCAATCAAATCTTTAACTTCTTTGTTATAAAACTCTTTACCTTTATCTACCCACATTTTTTCAGGTTTTCTTTCCTTAAAAATACTCTTCAATGCAACAGAAACAGATTTTCCTGTTTTATCTTTTAATGGTATTAGCCACCCATATTTTGAAAAGATATCAATGACAGCAAGAAGATATTTTACACCACGATTAAGTTTAGAAAATGTTTGCATATCTACTAAATCTGCAGCCCATATCCTATCAATACCATTTACTCTAACTCTCCTTTTCTTAAATTTTCTTTTTACAGGTTTATGTAATTCTTCTGCTAATATTATATTTACTGAATTTTTTTTTTAATCCCCATACCAAATCTTTTCTTGGTTCCTATCAATGAGGAAACCAATCCTCTTTCCATTCTTTCCTTAATAGTAGGATTATAAATACCTTTTAACTCTTTAAGCATATTAGCATCACAAACAGAATTTCTTGTAGCTGTATCATTATGCTTAAGATAACAGATATCATGATGATATGCCGCTTTGTCAACACGATTTACAGGCTTTGACCATTCTTTAGGTGTTAAGTCAGGATTTAATCTTTTCTTTAACTTAGTACCAGGACCAGTAAAGTTATGCCCAGGTAAATGCATTTCAACAGGTAAGTTATTGATTGCTTTGTTTAACAAAGAACCACCTTCTTGTTGCTTAATAAATTGTGTTTTAGTTGTACCACAATTAACACATTTTCCTCGCATCATATTTTTACCATTTTTACTTACATAATATTTTATATCAGTAGTATCAGTTTTCTTTTTACATTTAACGCAATACATTTTTTTATTTTAAAATAAAATTTTTAATATAAAATGGATATTGTTAATTTATCATGGAATGAAGCTTTAGCAAAAAGATTTAACCACCCCCTTTTACCAAAAAGTATTAGAGGTTTAATAGTAGGTAAATCAGGATGTGGTAAAACTACCCTTTTACTTAACCTTTTGTTACGTCCTGATTGGTTAGATTATGACAACTTATACGTTTTTGGTAAAAGTTTGTTTCAACCAGAATATCGCATACTTAAAAAAGCCTTTGAAGAAAAAATACCAAAAGAATACATATTAAGGTTGTTTTCACTTAAAAATGAAGTTCAAAACCGAAACATTTCACCTACAGCATTAGTTGAAGAATGGAGTAAAACAATTAAAGAAAAATCTGATATCAATTGTGAATTTTTTGAATATGCTAGCGATGTTCCTGACCCAAGAGATTTAAATGGACAAAACAACAATTTAATGATTTTTGATGATTTACTTTTAGAAAGACAAAACAAATGTGAAAGCTATTATGTAAGAGGTAGACATAGTAACGCTGATTGTTTTTATCTATCCCAAAATTATTTTAGATTACCCCGTCAAACTATTAGAGAAAATGCTAATTTTATTTGCTTGTTTAGACAAGACTTAAAAAATCTTAATCATATTTTTAGTGACCATGTAGGGGATGATATGACAAAAACCGAGTTTGTTAATTTTTGTAAAAAATGTTGGGAAAGACCTCATGGTTTTGTCATAATTGATTTAACCAATGACAAATACAACGGTAAGTATAGAAATGGATTTGACAACTTCTATATACCACAAAACTACTACAATTATTATTAAAAAAATATATCTTAAGCAAAAAGATATATTTTACACATTTAAACAACCTTTTTTAGTAATAAAAAATGGAAGAATTACTTGAAAAGATGGTAAAAAACACTGACCATAAAACATCATTTCAAATTATCGTAAGTGACAACAAAACAGAGTTTAAAACAAGATTTAACCCACCACTTAAATTAGAAAAGGATAAAGAATATGAAATAGCATTGGTTAATCTTGAAACATACTATTCATTTCCAAATATTGACAAAAACAATAATATTTTTGTTTATTCACCAGACAATGGTGCTTCATGGGTAAAAATAAAAATACCAGAAGGAAGTTATGATTTAGTTGATATTAATGATTTTATTCAACAAGAGATGAGAAAAAAAAGACATTATGATGAAATTAATGAAGAATATTATATTAACATCTCAGCAAACACTAATACTTTAAAGTCTGTTCTTTTTTTAGAAAATGGTTATCAGGTAGATTTTAACCAACAAAATTCTATTGCAAAAGTATTAGGATTCACTCATGCTAAATATACACAAGGATTTCACGAATCTGAAAATGTAGTAAATATTCTTAGTATTAATAGCTTACTAGTTAACATTGATTTAATTTCAGGAAGTTATGTCAATGGTTCACAAAGAAATACAATTTATAGTTTTTTTTCCTAATGTATCACCAGGGTATAAAATAATAGAAAATCCTCTAAATTTAGTTTATCTTCCACTAACATTAAATGAAATACATAATTTAAATGTATCAATTACAGACCAAGATGGAACATTACTAAATCTTAGAGGTGAGAATTTAACAATTAGATTTCATATAAGAGAAGCAAGATAATAAAAAAATAGAATATATATAAAATGACAGACTATACTACTGTAAAAGTAAATATTTCAGAAGGGCAAAAGCAAAAACTTCAATATGCAGTTAAAGCTGGCTGTCCTGTAAGTATTCGTTTAGGTTATGAAGATTTAAAAGGTAATGATGTAATAGCATTAACCAAATCACAAGTAAATAAACTTACGAAAGCATATAAAGGTGGAAAGGGTACCACTATTAGAATGTCAACTAAACAACTTAAGCATAACATGAAAGTAGAAGGCGGTTTTCTTGGAATGTTAGCAGGATTAGCATCAGCAGCATTACCAGCTTTAGCAAGGACTGTTTTACCTGCTTTGCGGGTCGGTGCGTTATCTGGTTTAGCCTCTTCAGGTGTTCAAAAAGCAATGGGTAACGGATTGTATCTTAAGAAAGGCGGTTGTGTCTGTCAAGTTGAAACAGATGGTGAAGGTTTATATCTTAAACCATACAAAGGTAAAGGATTAGGTACCGTTGGTGATGGATTGTATTTAAAACAAGGTGGGAAAATTTATGATGGAAAAGGTCTTCTTTTAGGATCTAATAGTCCATTTGCTAATATTCCTATATTAGGTGCAATATTGTAATATTAAAAATATGAATGTGCATAAATTTGGAAACAACAAACCAAAAATGGTTCAACCAAAAACTATTTTTTGGAAACCTGTAGAAGTTAAGCATCCAGCTAAAAAAGTTAATCCTGTTACTTGGGATGTTTTTACGCAACAACCTATAGTATTAAAAGGTGGTGAAACTAAAACAATTGTTTTAAATTTTGGTTTTATGATGAGTAGGGGCGTCGTTTTAATTTCACTATCTTATGCACTTAAAATTAGTCAATTTAGTTTAACAAATGAAGTTATTCTTGAGGATAATGATAATGTGGTTACCACAATTACAAACAACTCTAATAACCTAGCAAAAATTGAGGAAAACACCTTTTGGTGTCGTCTTTACTATACTATTTAAAAAAAAAAGTTGTAATTAATAAAATGGAACTAAATGAAAAGATATATCCAAGCTTACCAGAAGCACGAAATATACCAAATGCACCAAGGCTAGAAGCAGTAATTTTAAGTGATGACAATGGTCAATCCTTTAGGTTACAAAAAATATCAGAAATTCAAACATTTCTTGAAAATGAAGTTAAGGTTAGGGAACAATTAAGTAAAAAGTATTTGAAGATTAGTAAATCAGTTGATAATGTTGAAACAGGACTAACCACCTTAGCACTAGGTGCCGGAGCAGGTGGAATAGCTATTGAGTACCATTGTAGCAATTCCAGCAACAATAGCATTAGAGGTTAGTGCATTGGTTATTGGTCTTGCTGCAATTGTTAGTAAATTTGCGGTTAGAAGAACTAGGACTAAATCAGAAAAATATCTTCAGATTAAAATGTTAGCTGATGCAAAACTTAATACTCTTAATACACGTATATCGAAAGCAATATCAGACAACAAAATAGAACATTCAGAATTTACTTTAATTATGGATGAATTGGAAAAATACAAACAAATGAAGGAAGAGATACGTGTTAAGTCAAAGAAAAAAAGCAAGCTGGAGGAACAGGAGAGTTTAATAGAGAAGGGGAAACAGGAAGCACGGGAGGAATTCAGGAGGCTAGTAGAAAGAAACAATGGAACCCATTAAGAATAAAACTAAAATCTAAGTTTAAATTTTCTTGTGCATATGAGATAGAATACTAATTAAAATTTTTTTTTTATTTTAAAAAATATGTCATTTTTAAAGATAAAAGATCCTGTGAAAAGGGAACAAATGGTAAAAGAATATCTTGCAACAAAGAAAAGAATTCGTGATAACCAACTTGCAGAGAGAACAGGTGAAATTGAATTACAAACAGGCCTTTCAAAGTTTTTTAAACCTATTACAGAAACACAAAAAGCTACAACAAAGGAGATTACAGAAGGGCTTAAACCTATTAAAGAGGGGATTGAACATTTACCTGAACAATTAATTTCTAAAGAGGAAGATGAAGAGGATTATGTAGGCTATTTACAATTAGATGAAAAATATAGTGAAATAAAAGATGAATATGAAGGAAATATTGATAGAACATTTGGTATTAAAAGAAAAGGGCTTAACTATTATATAGGTGATAAAATGATTGATTATGATGGTAAATATATTAGGATTGGAGCAGAAAAATATCTAGCAACAAATGCATTATGGGAGTTAATTATGGCAAAAAATCCAAGTGGAAAAGAAACTTTTTTAAATGATGACCTTAAAAATCATGAAAAAATATTAATGCAAACCAATGCTATTTTTCGTCGTAACAACCCCCAAAACCCTCCTAAAAGCAGTGCTGGAGTTAAATACAATATTTTTATTAAACCTATTTATGATGACATCAAAAAAAAAAAAAAAAAAAAAAAATATATATAGTCAGGCTACCGGAGAAGGAATTGTTGTGATTCCATCTGACCCTAACGCACTATTAGAAAGATTAGACCTTTTAATGGCAAGTAAAGAAGCTGGTAATACAGGTGTAAGAAATGAGCTTGTAAGTATTTGTGATGAATTAAAAAGACAACGTGTATTAAATACAAAAAGTTATAAAAAATTAATGTCTTTACTATAAAATGATTACATCACAAAAAAGAGGATTTAAAAGAAATTATGCTTATGGTGGAGCAGGAATATTTGATACTTTAGCTAATTTTCTTACAAGACTATTTACAAGCAGCGCTGCTAAACAAATTGCATCTTCAGCAGTTGATATTGGAAAAAGTGTGGCTAAGGAAGGAGCAAAGAAAGCGTTAGAGGTTGGAAAGAGTGCAGCAGTTGATGCAGGTAAAAAGTTAGTTCAAAAGGCTTTAACACCAAAATCTAAAAAGATTATAGAAAAATATGAACAAAAGCCTGCAATGCAAAATGTTAATACCTTAATAGATGGTAGTGCAAGTGCTATTCAAGATTTAGTTAAAAAATTAAATAGTAAGGGTTCCGGAGTTAAAATATTATGAAAAAATTAATTTAAATTAATATATTTCATTAAATAAAAATGCTAACGCTAAAATTTAATTTAAAAAATTATGAAGAATACAACACAAAAAGGGTTAATATCCTTTACGGAAATCTAAAACTTAATGATGATTGTGAAGTATTAGAGTCTAATGATACAAGTTATAATTATAAAAAGGTTGTTTTAAAATTATCGCCTGAAAAAGCTGATGCTATTAAGGAATTTGAAGAAAGTGTTAATCAGTATCTAGAAAAACATAATATACCGAAGGTAACCATTCTTTACGGAAGTAGAATTTATACAAAAATGACAAAAAATCTTTCTGCAAAAAAACTTAAAAATATTAAACTTAGGGGTGTGTATGTAAATGATGAAAACAAATCATTCCCTCAACTATGGGTAGAATACTAAAAAAACAAAACACAATTATAATTTAACTTAAAAATTATAATTGTATATAATAAAATGGATATTTTAAATATTAAAGCACCGATTTTAAAAGATGATAGTATTAATGAATATGAATATTATGAATATCTACCTATTACAGGAACCAATCTTAACAACTCTGGAGGGGATATTAGGATTAATATCGAAATTCAAGATATTTTTTATCACCCTTCCGAGTCATATTTACAAATTATAGGTGAATTAGTAAAAAATGATGGTACCGTATATGGTGCAGCCAATGAGGTTACCATAACAAATAATGGTCTTTTATATCTGTTTAAAAATATTAGATATCAGCTTAGTGGGCAAGAGATAGAATCTATTAATTATCCTGGTCAGGCTACAACAATGCTAGGACTGTTAAAATACCCAGATGACTTTTCTAAATCACAAGGGTTAAACCAACTGTGGTATAAGGATACAGGAGTCAATGCAGCCAGTGCTACTAATGTTGGTTTTTCAGTAAGAAGACAGTATATTTTTAGTTCAAATCCAGTTGGAACATTTAGTTTTAGGATACCTTTGAAACATATATTTGGTTTTTGCGAAGATTACAACAAAGTTTTCTATGGTATGAAACAAACTTTAACCTTAACAAGAAATGATGATAATGATGCAATTTTTAGAGCTGGTGGTACCGGTGCTGGCAGAGTTAATTTACTGAAGGTATCTTGGTTTATACCACATGTAGAGCCGGAAGATGGTAATAGGATGGAACTTTATAAATTTGTCGAAAAGAAAGAAAAATTTCCAGTCGGGTATAGAATGATACAAAGCGACTCTATTGCAGTTCCGCAGGCAGCAACAGGTTTTACTTGGAGGCTATCAGCTAAATCATCTCCTGAAGTGCCACGTTTCTTAATTGTTGGTTTTCAAACTGATAAAAGTGGTAACCAAGAACAAAACCCAGCTATATTTGACAACTTAAATGTTAAAAATATTTACGTAATGTTAGGTTCAAAAAAATATCCTACATATGATTATGATATAAATTTTCCTGCTAATCAAATTAGTAGAATATATAGTGAAGCTGCTTTGTTTAGAAAAAAGTTTTTTAACATGGATGAATTGGTATCAAACCCTAATATTACTCCTTCAGATTATAAAACTCTCTTTCCTTTGTTTGTGTTTGATATATCAAAGCAAAGTGAAAGGTTAAAGTATTCTGTAACTGATATTCATATTAAGGTAACATTTACTAATAACCCCCCTGCAAATACAGAAGCATATGCGGTTTTACTTAGTGATAGGCTAATTAACTTTCAGAGTGATGGAAATAAAATGAGTGTAGTGTATTAAGTAATTTTTTTCTTTATATAAAAATGATAAAAACTATTGATTTAAAAAAATTTTGAAAGATAACAATATTAAGTTTTATTCACACTGGACTAAAAAAAGTTTGTAGATGTAGTTAAAGAGCATGGGTTATACCCTGAGGAAATTAAACCAATTGAAAAAAAGAAAAATGTCCACTCTGCTGAAAGTGATAGATTACAATCTATTCTAAAAAATCCAAGAAAAGTAACTTTAGAGGATGTTGAAACTGGTGAAATAATAAATTTTCCATCAATTTACAAAGCAGGTAAGTTTATAGATAAATGTCCACAAACAATTGAAAACTGGAATGGGAAAGTTTGGAATGGAAAATATAAATTTAATATATTGTAAGTAATTTTATTATTTTTTAAAAGAAAATAATAAAATTGATTTAAGTAAAAAAAATCACTACTTAAAAATATAATTAGATAGATAAAAAATGATTACTTCATTTACGAGAAGATTCATAAATAAATTATCGGATGCTAGTCAAACGATTGCGTCTAATATTTACAGTGGAGCACAAAGAGTTGCCGCTGCAGTAGTTCCAGAAAGAGTTAAAAGAAGGGTTAGTAAATTCTCTAGTTGGTTAACTGGTAATGTTGAACCAGAACAAATTCCTCAAGTTTTAAACCAAGTTTTTACAAATGTAGAGGAACACTTACCAGAAGAAGACACACCAAGAAGAGCAATGCCAAACTTTGAATTAAGAGAAGAAATGTCGGCATTAAGAGAATTTGCAACGCAGCATGTTATAGATGGAGTAAATGGATGGGGACCGGATGATTTTTTAGAAGAATGTAGAGAAAGCATAACAAGTTTTTTAAGAAGTCATAGAAATACAAAGGTAAAGCTAGCACTTTTATGTGAATTTACAAAGGAAACAACTGAAGGTATTAAAAAAACAGAAAGCCAATTTTCATCACGCCATGAAATTATTACAAGAGAAAGTGATGTAAATAAGCAATATGATGAAATGGTAAAACGAATTATGGAAAATTTTGACCTTTTTTTACAAAAAGAAAGTGGTTGGATTTTTAAAAGGGTTATAAACTTAAAATTGTATGTTGTAGAAAATAGACCGTTATGGGAGGGGCTTGCTGGTTCATGGTTACCTTTACCAGCTGGATTAAAAAGAGCTAATAACAGAAATGGACTTGTTAATATTCAAAATAAGGAGGATCATAATTGTTTTTTATATTGTGCTATGAGGGTAGCTTACCCAAAAGAAAAAGACCCACAAAGAGTTGATAAAAAATTAAAAGAACAAATCCAAGAATTAAATATGCAAGGAATAGAATGTCCTGTTAAATTGTGTGATATTAATAAATTTGAAAATCAAAATCCCTCGTTTTCTGTTGTTGTTATAGGCTATGATGAGAAAGATGGTTTATATTCCCTTAGAAGGCAAAGAAAAGAAACTTTTGGTAGAAAACATATAGTGGTTCTTTTGTTAATAAAAAATGAAGAAGGAAATAGTCATTATGTTTGGGTAAAAGACCCAAGTGCACTATTAGCATCAAAAATATCAAAAAATACAAATAAACTGTTTTTTTGTTGGAGTTGTTTAGGGCATTTTACAAGTGAAAGCGTTTTGGAAAATCATAGAGTGTATTGCTATGAAGAAGATGCTGTAAGAATTAAAATGCCTTCAAAAAAAGAAAGTATAGTAATGTTTAAAAACTGGGTTAAAACACAATGGCACCCTTTTGTTGTTTATGGCGATTTTGAAACGGCACTTGTACCAATACAACACGCAAAGCCAGACCCAAGTAAAAGTTCAACAACAAAAATTCATATGCATGTCCCAACAGGTTATGCTTTCTTTTTAAAAAGCTTTGATGAAAATGTTTTTAAGTCAAGATTGTTGCTATATCGAGGGGAAAAAGCAGAGGAAAAGTTTGTGGAAGAAATAGAAAACCTAACCAGGGAGATTTTTAAATTACCAAAAAAAGATATGATACTTACTGCAGAGGACGCAAAAGATTTTAACAAAGCGGATACTTGTTATCTTTGTAATAAGAAGTTTGGAGAGGAAGAAGAAAGTGATGAAGAAGACGAAAGCGATGAAGAAGATGAAGTGGAAGAAGAGGAAGAAAAAGAAAAAGGAAAGAAAAAGGAAAAAGATGAAGATAGATGGAAAAAAGTAAGAGACCACTGCCATTTTAGTGGTAGATATAGAGGGGCAGCACATAAAAAATGTAATCTTAAATTTCGTAAACCAAACTTTCTCCCTGTTTTCTTTCATAATTTGTCTGGATATGATTGTCATCTTTTTGTTAAAAGTCTTGGTGTTAGTGAGGGGGAAATTAATGTAATCCCAACTAATGAGGAAAAATATATAAGCTTTACAAAAAAAACTTATATTGAACAGTTGGAAGTTAAAAATAAAAAGAAAGATATTTATAGAGATATTAGGTTTTTAGATAGTTTTAAATTTATGGGCACAAGTTTAGCAAAACTAGTAGAAAATTTAAATATTGACCAATTCAAAAACCTAAAAAAGTATTTCCCAAGAAAAGAAGAGTTTAATCTTCTTCGTAGAAAGGGTGTTTATCCATATGAATATATTGATTCTTTAGAAAGGTTAAATGAAACACAATTGCCTCCTATAGAAGCATTTTATTCAAAACTTACTGGAGAAGGAATTAGTGAAGATTATGAACATGCAAAAAAGGTATGGAAAACATTTAAAATTAAAACTCTTGGTGAATATCATGATTTATATTTAAAGACGGATGTTCTTCTTTTAGCTGATGTGTTTGAAAGTTTTAGAGAAGTTTGTTTTAAAGTTTATGAATTAGATCCTGCCTGGTATTTTACTGCACCTGGTTTAGCTTGGGATGCAGCATTTAAGTTAACTGGTGTTAAGTTAAAACTGATTAGAGATAAAAATAAAATCCAATTTATCGAAAGGGGGATTAGGGGAGGGATTTCAATGATTGTTAAAAGACATATAAAAGCAAATAATAAATATTTAGGTAAAAAGTATAATTCAAAGAAACTTTCAGTATTTTGTAAATATTTAGATTGTAATAACTTGTATGGTTGGGCAATGAGTCAGAAGCTTCCAATTGGTGGATTTAAATGGATGACAGAAAAAGAATTAAATAACTGGAAACGACATCCCTGTTTTTTAGAAGTAGATTTAGATATTCCTAAAGAAAAACATGATTACTTTAATGATCTTCCTCTTGCAGCAGAGAAAATTAAAGTTAATGGTGTTGAAAAAACTAATCCCAAATTTAAACAATAAAAAGAACTATATTATACATTGTGAAAGTTTAAAACAGTGTTTATCTCTCGGCTTAAAGCTAAAAAAGGTACATAGAGGAATTAAGTTTAAAGAGAGCAATTGGCTAAAACAATACATAGATTTAAACACACAGCTAAGAGCAAAAGCAAAAAATGATTTTGAAAAGGATTTTTATAAGTTAATGAATAATTCTGTATTTGGTAAAACTATGGAAAATATAAGAAAAGGGGTAAATGTTAGACTTGTCAGAAGTAAACAATCAGCTAGGAAATTCGTAAACAAACCAAACTTTAAGCATTTTGAAATATTTAATGAAAATTTAGTATCCATTCATATGGGAAAAACGCAGGTAAAATTTAACAAGCCTATATATTTAGGGTTTTCCATTCTTGAGTTAAGTAAAACTTTGATGTATGATTTTCACTATAACTATATTAAACCAAAATATGGGGATAGGGCAACTTTAGGACTTACTGATACAGATAGTTTATTGTATGAGATTAAAACAGAAGATTTCTATAAAGATATTTCGGATGATGTTAAAGATAAGTTTGATACAAGTGATTACCCTAAGGAGGGACATCCTTCAAGTATTCCAGTCGGTATAAATAAAAAGGTGATTGGTATGTTTAAGGATGAAACAAATGGGAAGGAAATAGAAGAGTGTGTTGGTTTAAAACCAAAAATGTATAGTATTAAAATGGATGATGGGGAAGAAAGTAAAAAATGTAAGGGGATTAAGAAAAATATAATTAAAGAAAATATAACACATCAGGATTATCTGAATTGTTTAGAAAAAAATGAAATTCAACATAGAATTATGACAAATATAAGAAGTTATAAACATCAAAACTATACAGAAGAAATTAATAAAATAGCATTAAGTGCAAATGATGACAAAAGGTATATTTTACCTGATAGAATTCATACTTTAGCTTGGGGACATTATAGGATTAAGGAATACAAAGAATAAATTTTTATTTGTGTTAAGAACAAATAAAAATTACAAATTTTTGTTTACTGTTGATTTTTTAATTTTACCGCATGTTGCACATTCTAGAACAATATTTATATAATATGAACCTGTTAGAAAATTTTTTATTTTATAAAATAAACTTTCTTCTTCATGTGCAAATTTAAACATACCATAACAATCATTTTCAAGGTGAATAAGGTGGTAACTATGCTTAAAAATACCATATTTTTTACCATCAAAAATTATATAATCTTTCCAATCTGTTAATTTATCCATTTCTTTAACTACTTTATCCCTTTTTTCATTGTATTCTTCAACTAAATTATTTACTTTGTTTACTTCATCATTATTTTTTTCTACCACTTGTAAATCTTCTTTACTAGTTTCTTTTTCTCTTGTATTAAGTAAAAGTACACAATTTTTTAATTCTTGCAAAACTTTTATATAAGTTTCTTTTCCATATTGTATTTTTTTCCCAGTTTTATAGTTTATTCCGTTTTTTAATTTTTCATATTTTTCTTTTAAATTTATAGAATCATCAACAGTAATTTTTTCTATATATCTTAATGAAAATGGTATATAATTTCTTGGATAAAATGAAATTGGGTATTTTATTTGAGGTGGAAACCTTTTAATTTTCTCTTCCATCCTTTTATTTTTTATTTCTTAAAATTTTTTACTTAAACCATTTTTTCAATTTTTTTTACCAAAATCTTAAACCACCCACTAACACATAAGCCGGTTAACCATTGTGTCATGCATAAGTAACTGACTAGCTATGCGTTGGTTGGTGGGAGTGATAAATTGATGTAAGGGTTTGTTGGTTAGCTGGTGCATCACTAACTCATAAACTGGTTAGCTGTTGCATGATGCGTTGGTTGATGGGGGGAGGGAAAGGTTAAGTGATAAATTGATGTGAGGGTTTGTTGGTTAACCAATGCATTACTGACTGATAAACTGGCTAGCTGTTGCATGATGCGTTGGTTGATGGGGGGAGGGAAAGGTTAAGTGATAAATTGATGTAAGGGTTTGTTGGTTAACCAATGCATTACTGACTGATAAACTGGCTAGCTGTTGCATGATGCGTTGCCCTGATAATTTTAGGGGAAAAATAAAATTTGAACCTAAGTAAAAATGATTAATAAAGAGGTTATGACATTTTTCTTTATGAAGCTAGTCAAGTGGTTTTACATAAGTTTTATGGGTTTGTTAAGCTTATAAGCATGGTAATTTTATGAGCATGTTAATGTTACATAAAATTGTTATATTGTTGTTTATTGTTTAAGGGTTAGCCATAGCCTGATGCGTTGGTTTGTTGGTTAAGGGTTAGCTATATGCACAAGTTAGAGATTATGTGATTAAGTGATTAATCAACTTAATTAGTTAGCTGGTTATCCATTACCACACTTATAAGGTAGGATGCAAGCATAACGTTTTGCGCCCAAACAAACAAATATATGACTACTCGTATAAATCCCTTGACATGCAGAAAACTTACCTTTAGCAAAAAGTTTCGACCCATGTCAGCCTGCGCGGATGGCACGGGCTGACATGGGCTGATACTTTTCGCAGGTGCGTTAAACCCCCTTTCACAGAGCATGACTCACATTATATGTTATACGCGCTATTTCCTGTTATTCTACCGCCAATTTCATAGTCACAGTTTCTACATCTCTATCTCTCTCATTTCGTTTTACTGTTTGTTTGTGTAAATGCTGTTTAATGCAGCTTTAAACGATTTTGAAGCCGTGTCCGTGTGACAGATCTCTTAGTCATACCTTTGTCAGGTTTGAAAGGCGCTTAGCTGCTCTACTGTTAGTTAAGAAATATGTTGTTGTCGAGTGACGCGTCTTGCATTTCCGGTAAGCGACTTCGCTAATATATTGTCGGGTGACGCGTGTTGCATTTCCGGTGAGTGACTTCGCTAATATTTTGTCGAGTGACGCGTCCTGAATTTCCAGTGAGCGAGTTCGCTAATATGTTGAGTGACGCGTGTTGTATTTCCGGTTTGCGACTTCGCTAATATAATGTCGAGTGACGCGTCCTGCATTTCTGGTGAGCGACTTCGCTAATATATTGTCGAGTGACGCGTCTTGCATTTCCGGTGAGCGACTTCGCTAATATATTGTCGAGTGACGCGTCCTGCATTTTTGGGGAGCGACTTCGCTAATATATTGTCGAGTGACACGTCCTGCATTTCTGGTGAGCGACTTCGCTAATATTTTGTCGAGTGACGCGTCCTGCATTTCCGGTGAGCGACTTCGCTAATATATTGTCGAGTGACGCGTCCTGCATTTCCGGTGTGCGACTTCGCTAATATATTGTCGAGTGACGCGTCCTGCATTTCCGGTGAGCGACTTCGCTAATATATATTGAGTGACGCGACGCATTTTTAGGTGAGCGACTTTGTCGCTAATATTTTGTCGAGGGAACGTATTGCATTCCCGGTGAACGACTGCGCTTATACATTGTCGAGTAATGAACGAGTAGTGAACGATTTCACTATAGCTGTATGTTAGTTTTAAGCTATTTATTTTACATCGATATTGAAACAAGTTTTAACAACTTCTATCAGTCGCAGTCGATGACTGCTTTCAAGAAATCTTAACCGGTACTCGCGCCGTGATGTGGGTAGTTTCAAAGGTAAACTCCGCTCATCACGGTAATTCGAACCCGGAACTTTTAAACATACGAGCCATGGTCTGGCAAAAGGAGGCTTAATGCATCTCCGTGATGCATGATACCAAGCAAGTCATTATGTGGTCGTGGATCCATAAAGTCCATTTTGTTTAACAACCGACTAAATCATGAGGTAGACTGGTTCTTTGACATACAGAAAATTGACCAATAGCGAAAAGTTTCGGCCCAGGTCAGCCTGCGCGGACTGCGCAGGCTGACCTTGGTCCATACTTTTTGCAGATGTAATCCCCCTTTTCACAGAGCAAGGCTCATATTTTATTGCCATACTTTGCATATATAAACAGTTCAAAATCACAACCAAGAAGGCGGCAAATGGGTTGAGCCACAAGTTCAAAAAGTTAGTTACGGCTCTCCTCAGTAGTAATTAAAATAAACATGCCTTACAAGGTAACCATTAGTGTGAGAGGCCGACACTCTATTCTTACATTCGGCAAACCTCGGGTGATCTGGTGATCAAGTCCGCGTTAGATGTAGGTACGGAATCGGCCGAGTTGTGACGATTGTCTACCCTTACTGCACTATCTCCCTCCTTGTGGGAGACAGCTGTATGTTTATAAAACGCCAGGGGTGATAAGAGGCTCGGAGTTACGGTCCTTAATTTGTACCCTGGCCACGTCGGATAGTGGTCTTGGACAAGTCAATGTAAAGCCGAAGCTTATCAAGGATGAAACCTGCAGCAGGGGTGGATAGTAAAGCAGTCTCTATAATATGAGAGAGATACCGTGAAAGGTGGCTTTACTCTTGACCAAACCACAAGATTTCGGACGCGTCCAATTTGAGAGTATTTACGAACGGTAAACTCCTTTTCCTCCAAATGATAGGATATATCCTAGAAAGCTATAGAAAACATCAGTGGAAAAGGAGAAAATGCTGATTACCAGCATTTTCTTCTTCACTCACAATGTTTTCCAATGCTGTCTGTCAGGGTCATTAAAACTGGGAAATAGTTTGGTATTGGGTTAAAATCTCCCATTTTGAACACATAATCAATACCCGAACATGATCGCCCAGGGGAACGTTACGTTTTCTAACTGCCAGGGGTTCCTTAGTGGATCAGTAATAAAGATAAGACTAGTAACCTGGGGGTCCGAGGGTTCGAGCCTCACTTGAAGCACTCGGTTTATGTGGAAGTGTCCTTTGGCAAGACACCTCAGAGCCATTGTTTAGGACGGATAAAACCTAGGACATGAATATGTGAGCTTTCCTCGTGATATGAAATGATATTGAAAATGGCGTCAAACACTAATCAATCAATTAATCAATCAATCAATCAATCAATCAATCCACTTTTTAGTCACAAGAAAAAGTTGGGTGCGTTAATTGAAGGACACACGGTAAATCAGTCTGAGGGATCGTCATGGTGATCTATTTCAGGGGTGGAGGTTAGCCATGATCGGCCCCACCTTTCCAGACGTGATGCAGATTATCAAGGTAGACGTGTCGGCGGGATCTTGGCTACTCACAGCGTTCTATATCGGGTAAGTATGTCCATACTACGGAGTCCTTAAAAGGACATTCTACAAACATTGGGGCTATGCTCTGGCAAAGTAAATGCATATATTCAGAAAGTATTGACCCATGTCGGCTTGCGCAGTACGCGCAGGCTGATCTGGACAGAAATTGGTCAATTTTCTGCACCATCAAAGGACCAGTGTACCTCATGATTCAGTCAGTTGTTAGAAAAGATGGATTTTTATGCATTCAAAACCTGATGACTTGCTTGGTACGATGCATCACGAAGATGCATTTAACCCCCTTTTGCCAGAGCATAGCTCAATTATATTTGTGCGTGCATGCGTGCGTGCGTGAGCGTGTGTGTGTAAATTTTGAAAATTGTTTCGTAATACGAAATCTTACTGCGTATCTAATAAGTATTATATTTCGTAGTTATGAAGCTCTATTTCATATTTTACAAAATGTTATTTCGTAATTACGGAGTAATTTTTCGTATTTTACGAAGTTCTGTTTCGTACTTACGATATATTATTTCACTTTTGCGGAATAAGTTTGAAAATTTACATATAGAAATGCTTACAGAATGTAAATTCAGGGGTTCCTTATCATATCTATCCGTTCATGGCAAATGAATTTGCAAGACCAAGAAAGCGATTGGCGTATTTGTTTTTTTAATTTCCCAAATGTTCACTCCACTGTCAGCAATCGACTTTATAGCATGATGCAAGATGGAGAGTTCGAGTCAGAAAAAAGGTTTTTAGCAATTTTCATGGTTGCCATTACAATAGGAATCATTCCTCTATGTATTAAATCAACCCCATTCGGCATACTCGGGTGATCCGGTGATCAAATCCCTCGGCTGTATCACGTAGCTTGATATGCACCTACACGGTACATTTCGCACATCTCCGGAAGCACACCGCTTTACCGTTATTGAAATTGTAAGGCTCCTCTTTAGAAAGAACGCATGAGTAAATTTTCTATCGTTATCTTTCTAGGAGTATTTGAGCCGGCGAACAGTTTGGACATTCAAGTTTTAGCGTGGTTTATCAATTCCGTTAGGAGCTTTCATCGACAGATCGATAGAAGTGAATAACTTCACAGTGGTTGTTCATGTCGTTGCTAAGCGATCTATAGGGGCGCCGCCATGTTTAAGATCATGTGATTGGTAGTTCAAAATGGAAGCCTCCCTAATACAGACGAGGTTAGATGTAGGTACGGAATCGGCCGAGTTGTGACGAGTGAAATCAACCCCTCACCGAACCTTTCAGTGTTTCAGGACCTTGAGGAAGAAGGCCACTTGAAACATTTTGGGGAAAATTCCTTGAAAGCAGCATTTTCTCCAGGGTCCGTATTCACCAACCATTCTTAAGAACGTTCTGAGTCTTAAACTGCAAGATTTTCTAAATTTGAAGGTAACACAACTTCTGATTGGCTAAACCAAATGGTTTAGCCAATCAGGAGATGTGTTACTTTCAAATTTAGAAAATTCTGGAGAATAAGACAAAGAACGTTCTTAAGAATGGTTGGTGAATACGGACACAGGTCTTAAAAGGTGTCTAACCTTTCAAAGACATATTAAACAGAATAAGGAACATTTGATGGGCCGTCCACAAATGGTTTGAATTTGGTCGAGTCCAAAATTTTTGTCGTATGGTAAAGACTTAACCCTTTACCAAACAATCCCGAGTTCTAACGACCTTGAGGGAAAGGCGTTTTGAAAACCTTGTGGGAAAAAGAGATTATGCTGGTTACCAGCATTTTCCCCTTGTCACACACTGTTGTTAAAAAAAGAAAAAACTTTTCTTTCAGGGTCGTTAAAACTCGGGAGTGTGTAGTAAAGGGTTTTAAACATTTTTCTCTCACAGAAATATCGCAGGTTCTCTAACGGCTGGTATATTGTATGATCGGTTTTCGAAGATGTGTGTTATCGTTTGTATAACGATGTTACTAGCCTCAAGTACCGCTGTGGTTCCATGGTGCACTTCCCTTACTTCCATGCTGTTAGTCCATGTTGTAGGTGGCTTATCGTACGGGGCAGTCGATGTAGGTAAGTGATGAAAATTTACTAAAATGGCAGCTTGTCTATTTAACCCTTTTCCACACGACGAAAATGTAGACTTGTCCAAATTGAAAGCGTTTTCAGACGACAATTTGAATGTGACTCAAGTGATTGAGTTTTCCTTTAATAGGGTAGAAACATTGTGGGAAAAGGACAAAATGCTGGTTACTTTCTTTCTCAGGGTCGATAAAAGGCGGCACTGTGTTGGTGATTGGCTTTACCACACAATCCCGAGTTTTAACGACCCTGAGGAACTGACCTTTTGAAAACATTGTGGGAAAAGGAGAAAATGCTGGTAACCAGCATTTTCTCCTTTCCCAACAATGTTTTCTACCCTTGCAAATGCAAGTTTCAGTGTTTGAACCATGTTTGATTTATCGTCTGCAAATGCTTTCAATTTGAACCCGTCTAAAATTTTGTCGTTTAGTAAAGATTTAATGTAAAACCTGAGAGTTGCAGGTTTTTTTTTTTTTACAAATTTGATCTTTTTTTTCCCATGTACTGGTCATTTGTGCTTGTAGTTTATGTGTACACGTGTCTGTTTGCGTGTGTATGAGCGACTTCTTATTTTCCCCCTTTCTCTAATTCCACTCATATTTGACTTGTATTTAGTTTGTTGCTATGCTTATTCCGTGTTGTATGTTTTTTCCATACCTGGAGGAAATAAAAGTTTATGCCTGTCTGAAAATGTCAACTTGGTTGGGGGCTAAACGCAGCTTTGAACAGTATTTTATTAATGCAATATCGATTGGTGTTTTATCGATGTCTTTCCCGAGCCTTGGTGCAAGGATATGGTTCTGAGTGCCTGACCAAAGGACACTAAAACGTGAAAAGTGCAGTCTCAGGAGATCGAATCACTATTATCTTAACCCTTAGGCTGCTAAGCGCGACTCACTGACCTTTTGCGGACAGTGTAGATCAAGATCAGACTGCACAGAACGTGCAGTCTGACCTTGGATCTACACTATCCGATAAGGAGATACTTTTCCCAAAAATATACCTTTTAAATAGCAACATTTGGGTTTTTACTATCGGTATAAAAGTTTCATTTCTTTTTCAGCAGGTTAAAGCTTAAATAAAATACCAAGCGTATTTACCCCTGAGCGGGTGGGTCCCTGAAGATAGCCGAGATAAGAGTGCTTATCGTTTCTATTTGTAAACTCTAATCAATCATTAGTAGTACTGGGGTCTCTTTGCACCAAAACAAATCTGCATCAAGTACTCCGCGCGCTCCGCGGAGGTTGACCAGTGTTGAGATGTTCTGCAGATGTATACACCCCCCTTTTCACAGACCATGACTATATTGATTCATATAATTTTACTAAATCTTATTTTTTTTTTCAGTGACAATAACTGATGTACTATTCGTCTGGAGAAGCAAGTCAGTTTTTGTTCTACAACTGGTTCAGTTCATCTATTGCATCGGGGCCATTCTATCTCCTTTGGCCTCAGCTCCATTCTTGTCTCAGAGAATAGAGCTGAGGCATCATGCACTGGACACAAACATTTCAGCAGATGATTTGAGTCAAACGTCCATAAATGAAACCTCAGGCGTTTTGCATTATAACAACTCTTTAGAGCAGGCGTTGAACAAGGTTCTAAATGAATCCGACTTTGAGACTACAAGTCTGAGCAAGTTTGGAGAAAGCAGAATACACATCAGTTATTTAGTTTCTGCTATAATCTCGTTTGCAAATGTTGCAGGTTTTATATTATTTACTGCCCTCAACAGAAATGTTCACAAATTTATTGTTGCTACATCGTCAGTGAGATCTAATTCAAAGAAAGATTGTGTCAATAATTTGTCATCGCGGGCTAAATTCTTCTTTGCGTGTGCTCTAGCAGTGCTATTGATGTTATTTCTAACAATAGAACGGAATTTTACAAGTTATTTGACCAGCTTCGTCACCATCCAACATGGCTGGAGGAAAACCTCTGGTTCTGCAGCCACATCCGTTTATTGGATATCTGGAGCTGCAAGTCGTTTAATAGCTGTGCCATTTCTTGTACATTTTACCTTGACAAGCGTTATCATCATGTGCATGGTCATCTCCTTGATAGCAGTAACACTATTGTCATTGACAATTTTCATACATGCAGACTTTCTTATCTGGCTCGCTGTTGCAGTTCTTGGATTTGGGTTAGCTCCTTTGTTTTCAGGCTTGTTCAGTTGGCTCTCGGAAAATGTAGTTCCGGCCTCGGGGAAGATCACTGGCGCCATGTACGTAACGAGTGTCGGTGCTTGCAGTTTATTCCCTCCTCTGATTGGCTACCTTATAGAAAAGTACACATATGATTGGCTGGTATATGTTTTACTTATTCTGACTTCAAGTATGCTGACTGTATTTGTGATAGTGGCCTTATTACATCGAATTTTAGTAAAATGAGAGCTTTGCAGTTGGCCTTACGTACAAGTATCTGTCGTTTAGGGAATATTACAAGTCACCTAGACATTTATACGAAAACCTTACATGCTAATCAGGTAACATAATATACACAGTGATGGATTGAATTTCGGCAACATATACCCGAATGACCCTTCTCCCATGTTGCGCTCGTATAATTTAAGGTTGTTAAACTTCCTTGTTTTAAGGACTCTTATGACAAAAGCTAATTACTTAATTTTGCTAATTAAGCCTGATTTAACATGTCACAAGTAGGCGCCTTGTGCATTTTTCAGTACTACGAGGAGTGTTCAAATATGAATGCATCTAAGCACCTAAAATTTGATTCGTCATAGGTTTCACTGAAATTTTTATTTTGTTCCCTCAAAGTATTCACCTCCAACAGATACACCAAGTTTCAGTCTCCGGATCCAATCTTTGAAGGGATTTTCATAGTCTTTTTAAACATCGATTACGTAATCGCTATTTTGATACTTTAAATGTATACTATGAAGACACTGGAATATTGCAGAACCGAGGTGTTAACGCTGAACAAATTCTGAAAGATATTTTTTTTAGTTTTGGAAACCCAAAGAGGTCACAAGGGGCAAGATTAGGTGAATACGGAGGGTGGGGAAGCACAACGACTTTTTCCTGCTTCAGAAAGTCTTGCACCTCGTACAAAAGACAATCACTGAAACTGATGGATAACACACGTTGATATAGAGTCGACAGCACAGAAGAATAAAATTTTAGGTGCTTAGATGCAATCATATTTGAACACTCCTCGTATTAAGGTATAATGGGGCGTCCAGTCCATCTGTCTATGTGGTCCCGATCTTGCACTACCAGTATTACACATAAGATTCTTCCCGGGCAACTGGATGCTTCAGAAGCGACAGCGGTCCGAGTTGCAATGCCTTTCATCAATCCTATTGAATACCAAATCGGGATTCGAACTTTCCAAAAGACGTCAGACGCTTGCTATCTGTGGAACATTTATCGGGTAAAAACACAGCATGGTCAAAACGTCTGTTCGTTTTCATTAGTAACATAGTGAAGAATGCAATTTTTATATACACTCGTGTTTTCTATTGGATCAGAATGTCACCCAGAAATCTGATAGAGGTCCATGTAACGATCATTTATGTTAAATAAAAGGTATTGTAAAAAGAACAAGCCATGGCTTAGATATTCCTGGTGATATTAGTATATTCTGATACAAGTGAGCTGCACTCTGGCAAAAGGGAGGTTGGGGTTTAATACATCTCCAGGTTGAAATGCTCCAAGCAAGCCATCACATAACTATGGATCCATAAAATCCATCTTGTCTAACAGCCAAAGGAATCATGATCTAGACTAGTCCATTGACATGCATAAAATTGACCAAGAGCAAAAAGTTTCGGCCCAGGTCAGCCTGCGCGTACTGCGCAGGCTGACCTGGGTCGATACTTTTTGCAATTGCATTAAGCCCCCCTTTCAAAGAGCATGGCTCAAGTATTTCATAATCTATTTTAATTTGACCCAGTGGCCACTTACTGCGAACTGTATGACCAAAGGGACACTGGGACCTAAAGGACACTAAGTCAGCCACACTTTTATAACAGGGATAGAAACAATCAAAGGACTCAAAGTCCTGGAAAGCGGATTTTTGGAGTAGCATAAAGCTGTACTATGTTGTAATAAAAAATAACATCAGATGCAATACATGTGTAATCATTTTAAAATAGATTTAACAAGGGCAGAGAAAGTCAAAGTTGTTCTGCCGAGCAGGCCGCGCTGTAACTGTTCTTCTGTTACTGTTTAAGGAGTGGTAATTTGATCTGTCATTCTTACGCAACGTTTTGCTGGTATTAGATTTCGGACTATAGGTATACACGTATAGGACATATACGGTAGTGACAAAAGCGAGGTTCAGGTGTATTGGCTAAAACTTACAGCAGAATGGGCGCAAGCATGAGTTACGGTATATTTCACTCGTCACAACTCGGCCGATTCCGTACCTACATCTAACCTCGTCCGTATAAAGGAAACTTCCATTTTGAACTACCAATCACATGATCTTAAACATGGCGGAGCCCCTGTAGACCGCTTAGCAACGACATGAACAACCACGGTGAAGTTATTCACTTCTATCGATCTGTCGATGAAAGCCCCCAACGGAATTGATAAACCATGCTAAAAATTGAACGTACAAACTGTTTGCCGACTGAAATATTCTTAGAAAGATAACGACAGCAAATTTACTCATGTCTTCTTTTTTAAGAGGAGCCTTACAATTTCAATAATAGTAAAGAGCCGTGTTCCCAGAGATGTGCGAAATGTACCGTGTAGGTATTTTTTTTTTTTATCTCAGTGCACATTACGATTCTAAACTATAAAATTGTCCGACTACTTTCAGTTGTTTGTCACTTGGTTATTGTGTACTCCAATTTTATCTACCAGTTTATATATAACTTTAATTTTAAGTCACAGCACCTTGTGCAGGATTTTCAATGCCATTGCAATTATTTAGTTGCTCGTCTGTCGACAAATTTATGTATAACTTTAATTTTCAGTCACAGCTCATTGTGTAAAATTTTCAATGCCATTGCAATTTTGTATTTGTTTGTCTGTCGATATGTACTTTGTTAATTGTGTAAACTTTGTCTAAGAAGTGTTTGCTGTAAAAATTATCAAGACTCCACTTAAACTCTTGTTACAGACAAGTCTTCTATCATTTTTAAGTTTTGTACAGTAGACCTAGCTCAAACTTTACATGTTAAGGAACGTGTGCGGAGATCACACATCACTGATTTGCTGCTGATCCATGTCTGCATTTTCTTTTTATCGTTGGTTAGTGCTATTTGCGCGGTAATGACCTGATAATTTTTATATCTCTTTTGCCTGTTCGTCAAAAAGCTTTGTGGGTCACATAGTACCTTTATGTTGCAATATAAATACATGTATTTGTATATTCAAGTGTAAATACAACAACAACAACAGCAGATCTGTACAAAACAGGGTAAAAAGTTGTATATAAAATGAAATTAGTTTTACGCACCAGTGTTAATAGTTGTATATTATCAGATAACTTACTTTATATTTCAATGCAATATTTGTCGATGATTTGCCCCCAAAAATCGAAATAACGGTTTATTTGAGCCATGGTTTTTTTGTTTTGGAGGCCAACCGTTGATAGCTGTAACATAACATGAACTATATAATATAGGGTGATTTACTGTAAACGGTAAATGGTGTAGTGTAGAAACAAGGTTGGACAAAATGTTTGTGCCCATTACTATTCTTTTAATTGTGCTTATATTTCGATTGAAAATCCAGTTTTAACATACACGAAAATATACGCTACTCTTCGCTCTATGGTTAACATAACCGCCATACCATTTTCCATTCCCTTCATACACTTATTGTTAGCACTTTTGTTTTTTACATTTTTCTTATCATTCAAACTTATGTTCAATTCTTTTAAGGAGAACTCTTGGGTCAGTCGGTGTCTTCAGTTCAGGGCGGTATTTCTCGATTTCGTGAAAACCCCAATGTCGGCGCGTCATATCAATAATGATGCGTTCGATCCACCGTAGGTACTGATATTGCTGTTTGGCGCGCCGCTATTGGAATTTTTCACGCAAATACACATTGCTGCAGGATACGTTCTCTTTTTATCTTGACCTTGTTTGATATTTTCTGCAAGTTTTTAAAGTTATTTGTTTCTCTTTTCAAGTTAAAGATTTATTCGAACTTTAAAACTTTTTTCCTGTCTATAAAAATCAACCTGTTGCTTCATATCATTATAATATTATTGTTGATCTTATCTGGTGATACCGAAATTAATCCTGGTCCGACAACCCATGACTTTACAACAAATAACGGTTGCATTTCGATTGTACATCTTAATATTCGTAGCATACGCAACAAGATTGATTTTATACAAGACCATTTGTCTGATTTCGATATTATGTGTTTTACAGAAACTCATCTTGAAAATACCATTTTAGACTCTGTCTTGACAGTCGATACGCATGATAGTACCATCTTCAGACACGACCTTACGGCTCACTCTGGAGGTCTTCTTGTTTATGTGTCAAATTCTTTTTTATCCGAGAGAAGACATGACTTAGAGCGTTTATCCATTCATTCTATTTGGGTCGAGGTCAAATACCGTAGTTTATCATTTCTTCTATGCACCGTTTATAGATCTCCGACAACGCCTTTGACCTTTTGGGATGACCTTAATATTTCCTTAGAAAAAGCATATGAATCAAACAAAAACATAATTATTGTTGGAGATCTCAATCAAGACTTGCTTAATGACTCGAGGAACCATCTTACAAATGTTATGGCTATAAATACTTTGACAAACGTAATCAACAAACCTACCCGAGTGACGAATAACACAGCAACACTTATCGACCCTATACTAGTGTCAGAACATATAAATGTTAAACAAGCTGACACCATCGACGTTGAACCGAACATTAGTGACCATAAAGCAACACTTATATTCTTTGAATTTGCCCACTTGCCCGTTTCCTGTTCAAAAAGGAAGGTCTGGTATTATGATCGAGCTGACTCCGACGAACTAAACCGACTTATTGATGCCGAAAGTTGGGACTTCATTGATTCGACAGACATTGACGATGCATGTGAACGTTTCACCGTTAGACTTTCAGAAATTATGTCCCGTTGCATACCATCGAAAGACGTTACCATACGACCCAATGACCGACCTTGGTATGACTCAAAAATCAGACGTTTCAGTAGACATCGCGATAGACTAAAAAAACTTGTGATAAAACATGGGCGGCAAACTGACTGGATAAAATACAAAGCTATTCGTAATAAAGTAAACAACTTCATAAAAGAAGCTAAGCAAAGGTATTTAAGTAATATTGACGAAATGTTGTCTAATTCTAGCAATGAATGCCCTAAAACCTTTTGGAAACATATTCGTACACTGGTAAATAGAAACAAAAAATGCGATACCTTACCAATTTTGAAAACGACTGAAAATGGTCATGAATACTTTCATTGTACAGATGAGGAAAAGGCTGAGTGTCTGAATCGATTTTTTTCGTCTATTTCGACAGTTGATGATACTAATGCAAACTTACCTCCCTTTGTCTCCTTAACCAATAGTAGACTTAACCAAATCCGTATCTCAACGGAAGAAATCGCAAATATAATAAGCAACTTAAGTACCAACAAAGCAGTTGGACCAGACCTTATTAGTCACAAATTATTAAAGCTAGCAAAAAACAGTATAAGTAAACCTCTTACAAAATTATTTAATAAGTCTCTCACGGACACGAAATTCCCATGTAAATGGAAAGAGTGCATTGTAAACCCACTGTTCAAAAAGGGCGATAAGTCGTCTGTTAGCAATTATCGTCCTATTTCTTTACTTAGTTGTTTAGGTAAACTTATGGAAAGATGTGTTCATAAACACGTTTATAATTATCTTTTCTCTAATCGATTGATTTACGAAAAACAGTCTGGCTTTTTAAAAGGCCACTCCACGGTCCACCAACTGCTTGAGATATATCACCAAGTCGTATCGTCGCTTGATGCCAAACAAAGCACCTGTATGGTATTTTGCGATATATCAAAAGCATTTGATAGAGTTTGGCATAAAGGTCTTATTTTTAAATTACGTCAACTAGGGATCAGCGGCTCTCTTTTAGATTGGTTTAAAGATTATTTATCTTCCCGCAAGCAATCTGTAATCGTAAAAACGGCAAGGTCAAGGTCACTGTCAATAAATGCCGGAGTTCCTCAAGGCTCTGTACTCGGCCCATTACTCTTTCTTGTATATGTAAATGATATTTCTGACAATTTGTTAAGCATATCTAGACTCTTTGCAGATGATACATCCTTGGCGTGCTCTGCCTCACATGTTCCTGATATTGAAGGTATTATTAACCATGATTTACAAATGATATCCGAATGGGCTGAACGTTGGCTTGTTACATTCAATCCTTCTAAAACAGTTGCAATGCTATTCACGAACAAAACTGTCTCTCCCCCTAACTTACTGTTCAATGATGTCCAAATTCAATTTGTAGATAGCCATAAACATCTAGGAGTTATTTTGAGTAGTAATGCAAAGTGGGCTGAACATATAAATAACATTTCTAAATCAGCGTCAAAATTACTAGGCATCATGAGAAACTTAAGATTCATAGTTAAACGAGACTCACTTCAACAAATTTACATCTCTCTTTTACGTCCTATTCTTGAATACGCTTCAATAGTTTGGGATAATTGCACTTCCCGTGAAAAGGAAACTATTGAAAAAATCCAAATCGAGGCCGCAAGACTAGTAACTGGTATCACCAGATCCGCATCTCTCGATAATTTATACAAGGAAATTGGTTGGTTGACTCTTGAAGATCGGCGTAGGTATCAAAAACTTATTTGCGTATTCAAAATTATAAACGGCCTTACTCCGGACTACTTACGAGATATTTTTCCAACGAATGTCAGCACTAGAACTGATTATTCTTTAAGAAACGCTGATAATATCGATATAGTTGGCTGCCGCACTGAGCTGTTTGCAAGTTCCTTTATTCCTTCTGCTGTCTCCCTTTGGAATGAACTTCCGGATGATATGAAATCCATAACTTCCATATCACTTTTTAAATCTCGCATTTTACAACGTTTCTCTGCGCCTCCTGTACCGCGACATTATCTTGTGGGACAGAGGAGACTATCTGTTTTACACAGAAGACTCCGGAATAATTGTAGTAATTTGAACTTCGATCTCTATTCGAACCACTTATCCCCGTTCCCTACATGTAGTTGTGGATACATTGCTGAAGATGCCGAACACTTTCTCTTTCAGTGTCCTAATTTCACTGAACCGCGTATAAAATTGTTTCGAGAATTACGCCGTTTCCACCCACTTTCTTTACAGCTCCTACTGTTTGGTTCTGACAACCTCGATTATGGTGAAAATTCATTTATATTTAACTCAGTTCAAATTTTTATAAGGGATACAAGGAGGTTTGATAAATAGTTTGCTTTGCAGCAACAAAATCCGATCTGCCCTCTTACCGACTGACACCAAGTTTTTCTTTTACTACCACCCTTTTGATGTTGTTTTCCCACCTATTTAAGTGAATGTTATTATTGATATTCACAACATTCTCTTAATGTGTTCGGTGTATTTATTGTCGTTAAAAAAAATCTTCTCTATAGCTGGAATAAAACTGTCTTCAATCATGTTTTGTTAAAATACTTTTATTTATGATATTCTCCTCTTTTTTCTTTCCTTTGAAGACTGAATACTATGCATGTTCAATAAGGGGATGACCGAATCTAAGTTGTGAGAACTTGTGGTCAAACCCTTTTGTCTTATTTGTATTGTATGTATAAATGTATTTTATGTAAGAATTTGTAAATAATGACAATAAAATATGTTTAAACTAAGGTGCATATCAAGCTACGTGATACAGCCGAGGGATTTGATCACCCGAGGTATGCCGAATGGGTATATTTGGTTCAGATCTAACCGAGATCATAGTACAGTGTGAGCGCGCATGCGTCGTTATGCGTGATGTATTTGGTTCCGGTCAAAACGATCACAGTATGCGGATTTGCTATACAAATCGGCTAAAAAGTAACACACAAAATCAAGTACAATGCTTTTATTTCATATCAATGACAAAAATGTAGTGGAATAGAAGGCACTTCATTTACTAAGATATATCTATTTTACAAAATATAACCCTTAGCTTCACTTCAGTTTCTTTTTTACCCATTTTCCTATCATCAAAAATGGTGCATATCTGAAAAAAAAAATCTTTCAACTTGCATTACAACCTTTCTATCTCTAACTATTAACCATTTACCATAACCGTTTACCAGACAACAGAAATTTAGACTCCAATGTGTTTGAAGCATTTGCAGACACAAGATTAAACGGTGGCTTTTAAGTTACGGGATTTGTCGAATGAAAGGGTTGAAAACATTGAGGGTAAGGAGAAAATGATGGTTAGCAGCATTTTCTCCTTTTCCTACAATGTTTTCAAAAGCCTTCTTTGCCAAAGCTTTTTGAAGTCGGAATTGTGTGGTAAAGGGTTAGTTGTCTATGATTAGACTTAATCTCTGCTGTCAGCTTGTCATTACTTTTGCAATGTACCTGACAGACTCAGTCTATATGGTGTCTAACAGTGTAAAATAAAATTGCTTCAGATATTTTTTTGTCATCTACTCTCCAATTATTTTGTATATGGTAGCCAAATTCTCTAGCTACATTTTGATCATGATCTTCAGTGCTGACAACAGCCTTCATGTGCAGGCTGTAGGAAATATGCAGAGTGCAGGGTGCGTGTAAAGTTCAAATTATATAAACAAACACTGTCATTTTGATTAGACTCCTATTACCTTCACACAAAACAAAGCTTGGTATAATGTACTAAATCAGTATGCACAAAGTCTAGTTTAACCCCTATCCTGCTAAAAAAACTAGATTAAAACTTTCAAATCCATAGTAGAAACACAAAATTAACCCTTTCCCAAACGACAAATTTTGAACTGGTCCAAATTGAAAGAGTTTACAGACGACAATTTTAAATTTGATAACAATGGCAGAAAGGTCTCAGAAAGGGTAGAAAACACTGTGGAAAAGGAGAAATTGCTCGTTATGAGCAATTTCTCCTTTTCCCACAGTGTTTTCAAAAGACTTGTACTGTACGTGAAAACCAGGGCTTGTTTGGGAAAGGGTTAATATGGCTATTTCAAAGTGACTTTTTTGGGGAAAAAAATATCCTTATCGGACAGTCTAGAACCAAGATCAGACTGCACGTTCTGTGCAGTCTGATCTTGATCTACACTGTCTGCAAAAGGTCCTTGAGTCGCGCTAAGCAGCCAAAGGGTTGGAAGCCTACCAATATGATAAAATTACAAACACTTCCAAATTGAAATCATTTGCAGGCAACAATCTGTTATGACTATAGTGATTGGAGGTGTCACTGAAGGGGCAAAAATCATGTTAGACGGAGACAATACTGGTTACTGGCATCGTCTCCTTTTCCCACATTGTTTTCAAAAACCAGCTTTCACATGGTCATGTAAACATAGCATTGTTTGGTAAATAGTTAAATTTTTAGCCCTTTACCAAGCTATCCTGAAGTTTAACCCTTCACCACACTATACCACCTTATAACGGCCCTGATGAAGGAGGTTTTTGAAAACATTGTGGGAAAACTAGAAAATGCTGATAACCAGCAATTTCTCCTTTTTCCCAAAAATGTTTTCTATCCTTCCAAAAACAATTTTCAATTTTTGAGTCGTATTAATTTTGTCATCTGCAAATGCTTTCAACATGGAAATTTCTAAAGCACTGCATTGTGGTAAAGGGTAAAGGAAAAAATAAAACTTGTGGGAAAAAGAGAAAATGTTGAAAAACAGCATTTTCTCTCATTACCACAATCTTTTCTAACCTTTAAAAGATAACTTCCCATCACTGGAGCCACAATGAATTTGTCATCTGCAAAGGCTTTCGATTTGAAACAAGTCTATCATTTGTTTGCTGGTAGGGAGCTATCTGGAGTTAACGAAACAAACATTTTGTAATCAGGTTGAAAAAAGGGCAAGAATTTGTTATTTCATTGGTCTTTTTACCAGGATGTCTCCATAAAATAGTGGAAAGTGTAGACCCAAAATAACAAAATACAGTTTAACCCATTCCCACACAATGACACCTTTTGACGCTTCTGGGAAAGAAGCCTTTTGAAAACATTGTGGGAAAAGGAGAAAATGCTGGTAACCAGCATTTTCTCCTTTTCCCACAATGTTTTCTACTCTATCAAAGAGAGAAATTATCATTTATGTTACATTTACTTTGTCGTCTGCAATTGCTTTCAATTTGGACCAGTCTAAAATTTTGTTGTCTGGTAATGGGTTAACTCTATTACAAATGACAAAATATTAAAAGTACAGTTGAATTCTATACCAAACGACAAAATTTTAGACTAGTCCTAAATGCTGAAGAAAATGAAATGGACATTCTCTGACAATGCTAAGGATGCATATATTGCAGTTTCAAGGCTGTTATATCAGGATATTTGACAAAGAAGCCAACAGTGGAGATCAAAGATCAGAATGCACAGAATGTGCCATCTGATCTTGTTCTACACTGCCGGCAGTATGGTAAGCAACTAGATCTGGGTTTTTAACACTTTAAGGGTTGAAATGAAAGTACCAGGCTCAACAACACAATGACAAATCCAGAAACTACTAATCTGGAGTTATTTCTCCACCCATCCTACTCTCTAGATTTTTGTCAACTGTCGGAACATATTGGAATGTCACAGACTTACATATATGGTGGAATGGACACCTTATTGAGTCATGCTCTGGCAGAAGGGGGCTTAATGCATCTCCGTTATGCATTATACTTAGCAAGTCATTACCTAACCATGGATCAACAGAATCTACAGTGTCTAACAACTACAGTGTCTAACACTTGACTGAATTGTGAGGTTGACTGGTCCTTTGACATGCAGAAAATAGCCCGATTGCAAAAAGTTTCAGCCCAGGTCAGCCTGCGCAGGCTGACCTGGGACGAAACTTTTTGCTTTTGGTATTTTTCCTGCATGTCAAAGAACCAGTGTACCTTATGATATGGTCGGTTGTTATTCAAAATAGATTTTATGGATTCACAATTATATGATGACTTGCTTGGTATCATGGAGATGCATTAACCCTTTCCCAAATGACAAATTTTGGACTGGTCCAAATTGAAAGAGTTTGCAGACGACAATTTTAAATTTGATAAAAATGGTAGAAAGGTCTCAAAAAGGGAGGAAACACTGTGGGAAAAGGAGAAATTGCTCGTTACGAGCAATTTCTCCTTTTCCCACAGTGTTTTCAAAAGACTTGTACTGCAGACACGTGAAAACCAGGGCTTGTTTGGGAAAGGGTTAAGCCCCCCTTTGCTACAGTGTGGCTCAGATAAAAGGATGTTTTTAGACTGGTCTGCAGCAAAATTTGTGTAACCCTTTACCACATGTCAAAGATTTAGCCTTCTCCATTTCCAAAACGTTTGCAAATGTGGCTAAAATTGTGGATGTTTTGATGTGAATCATATAGAGGAAGTTATCTTTGATACAGAAGAAAAAATTGTTGGAAAAGGAGAAAATGCTGGTTACCAGTATTTCCTCCTTGTTCCACAACGTTTTCAAAAGTCATCTTTCTCAAGGTCATTAAAAGTCAAGATTGTGTGGCAAATGGTTAAAGGAGGAAAGGGTTATTAAATCTGGAATAGTGGGTCTTTTTCATGGCCTCTTAGTGATCATTCTGTTAACATAGCAATCTAAGGGATATTGAGATATAATAATTGAACACTGTAATATGAACAATACTTCAAAATATGAAATGTATATACTAAAAGCGACTAAATCACAGAGAAGTCAACACTGAATCAAACAATTACTATGAGGTTTCATGGAAGCTATTCCATACTTCTGCCAATCACTGCAAGGTTAGCCCTTTACCACATTACAAAATTTTAGGCATATCCAAATTGAAAGCATCTGTAAGTGACAAATGTGGCACGAAAAATATAATCTGCCTTTGACAGAGAAGAAAAGATTTTGGGAAAAGGAGAAAATGCTGGTTACCAGCATTTTCTCCTTTTCCTAAAATGTTTTCCAAACCCTTCTTCTGAAGAGTCATTAAAACTTGGGATTGTATTGTTAAATGGTTAATTTTTAATTCTGGTCCCATCACTGAGCAGGTTGTTTAGACAACCTATTCATTACTGTACATTCTATTTTTAGACTTCCCATTGCTGGGCAGATTATTTTTAGACCACCAATTACATATCATCTGTTTTTAGACAATTAGTGAAACATGTGGGAAACATGTCAAGAAAATGTTATGAAATTTGTATACTGGGCCAACTGAAATATGAGAAAAGGACAGTAATGGTTTCCATCCAGAAATTGTCCCTTACTATGTTTAAAACGGTATCTAATGAGTGTGGGTCATAAAAAAAGTTGTATTTGTGTAGTAACGAAAAAAAAAAAAAAAAAACAGTATTCTAGGAAATAGAAAGAAAAACTTCATATAAACAATTCTATAGAACAACTACATATAATTTACAAAATCTACGATAAAAAACTTAATGTTGTCTATATACAAATAATGGAATGTTTTTTTTTTTAATCATGATGAAGGATTTCTCTAAATCTAACCCTTTACCAAACAATGCCATCTTTTTTATGACCTTGGGGCAGAAGGCTTTTCAAAATATGGTAGAAAAATGAAAAAATACTGTTTAACAGCATTTCCTTCTTTTCCACAATTTCTCTAGCCTTTCCTTCATTCATTCCTTTACCACACAATCCAGTGTTTTAACGACCCTAAAAGAAAGCTTTTGTAAACATTGTAGGAAAAGGAGAAAATGCTAGTAAACAGCATTTTCTCCTTTACCTACAATGTTTTCCAACCTTTCAAACACATTTTCCATCATTTGAGCCATGTTTGAATTGTTATCTGCAAATGTTTTCAATTTTGTCTAGTTCAAAATTTTGTTTTCTGGAAATGGGTTAAGCAAAATTGAATTTGTTGTCTGTAAATGCCTTCACTACGGACAAGTCCAAAATTTTGTCATCTGGTAAAGAGTTAGTGTATACATGATTTATTGATAAAAATCATAATATATGAAAATATGAAATAATAACTAACAGTCATCATTGTGAAAAAATGACAAATGTATATAAGATAAGTATCAACCACCAAAAAACAATAAACAATAAGGACAAAATACATATTGTATATCTAGATACCGTAGTTGGCATTGGTGTGATATTCAGGGCCTGGTTTCACAAAACAAGAGGGCCATGATGGCCCTGTATCGCTCACTGGCCTATAAACCATAAATACTAAACATTTCAATTCTGAGCCACATGGTTTCAAAATGAAGACTTACAAATTTTTCTCTGTAAAAGCCCATGTGAAAGTTGAGACCAACAGGGCAAATCCATTTTTGATCCCAGAGCTATAATTACTTGAACCCTGGTAGAGGTCCACAAGATAAAGCCACATGCCAAAATAATACAAGTCTATGTTGTATGGTTATAAATAAAGTGATTTTCAATTTTTGTCCATATGAAGCCTCTGTAAAACATAAGACCCCTGATGCAAGGCAAATTTCAAAAAAAAAAAAAATCAAAACAGGAAGATTTCTTAAGTTGTCACTATGTAAGCCCATTTAAAACTTGTGACCCCTGCGGCGGGGCCAATTTTGACCCCAGGGCTAAAATTTTGGCCTGCTTGGTAGAGGCCCACTAGATATAGCTACATGCAAAATTTGGTAGCTCTAGGCCTTATGGCTAGGTTCAGGAAGATTTTTAAAGTTTTCTCTATATAAGCCTATGTAAAACTTGTGACCTCTGGGGCAGAGCCAATTTTGACCCCAGGGCTATAATTTGAAGAAACTTGATAGAGGTCTACTACATAAAGCTACATGCCAAATTTGGTAGCCCTACGCCTTACGGTTTCAGACAAGAAGATTTTTAAAGATTTCCAATATTTTTCAGTTTTGTTGCCATGGCAACCGGAGTTTTTGAAGGAATCAAATTCTTTCAAGAAATTCTGAAGAGGACCATGGCAGGATCATTTCTGTGAAGTTTCATGAAAATTGGATGGGTAGTTTCAGAGAAGAAGATTTTTTAAATAAAAGTTAACGCACGGACAGACGGATGGACGGACGCTTGATGGACACCTGGCCATGACATAAGCCTGCTGGCCTTCGGCCAGTGGAGCTAAAAACTTATTTTGCTCATGTGCACAAACAGACTCATTTTCCAACTCAAGCTGACTTTGTTATTTGAGATGTATTTGACTTACATTAACAGACTTACGAAACATTCTCATTTAAGTCATTTTAACAGACTTAAGTCCATTATTTTGCAGAGTTGAGTGTGAAATGTCGTGTCAACTTGGGATTTGAGAGTGTTTCTTAAGTCTGTACATATTAGGAAAATGGGTCTCAAGTAACAAACTGAACTTTAGTCAGAAACTGGGTCCATCAGCAGACTTGTGCAAAATAAGAGACTGAAGTTTTTTCATGAAATCGGGCTCTGCTTCTTATACTAGAACTGCCACAAAGACATTTACCAAAACAATCCCAAGTTTTAACGACTAGTAACCAGCATTTTCTCCTTTTCCTACAATGTTTTCTACCCTATCAAAGACAGAAATCATCATTAGAGCTACATTTATTTTGTTGTCTGCACATGCTTTCAATTTAAAGGAGTACAGAATTTTGTCATTTGCTAAAGAGTTAACCCTTTACCACATGACAAAATTTTACACTTGTCCAATTTGAAAGCATTTGCAGACAACAAATTAAAGGTGCACCAAATGATGAAATCTGACCTGAATAGGTTAGAAGACATTGTGGGAAAAGCAGGAAATGCTGGTTACCAGCTTTTCTCTCCTTTACCCACAATGTTTTCAAAAGCCTTCTTCCTCAGGGTTATTAAAAATCAGGACTGTGTGGTAAAGGGTTAAACACTAACAGAAGAGAGTAAGTGTGCGTAACAAGCGGTATAGCAAGGCATTTTGCAAGGGAAGTAATAATTAAGTAGTGGAAGAGAAAGCATTTATCTCCCTTGAAGTGCAGCTCCAAAATTTTTCAAACTGAATGCATTGCCATCTATTAAAAACTGTGTCGGCCCTTTACAAAACCATCTTCTGTTTTTACAATCCTGAAGAAAATTTTGAAAGCATGGTAGAAAGAAAGGAGAAATACTAATAACCTGAATTTTACCCTTGTTCCATAATGCTTTCCATTATTTCATAGAAGGTTCAAATTTAACTCTTTACCACATGACAAAAAAGTAAACTTGCCCAAATTGAAAGCATTTGCTGATGACAAATTAAATGTTACTCAGAACATGAAATTTGTCTTTCATAGGGTAGAAATCATTGTGGGAAAAGGGGAAAATGCTGGTTTAGACTTGTCCAAGCTGACAGCATTTGTAAACCACTAATTAAACATGGCCTTTCCAAAACGATAAATTTTAGACTCTTCCAAATTGAAGGTATCTGCTGACAACAAAACTGGAAGTGGTACATATAAAATAAAGTTCTTCGACTGGGTAGAAAATACTGGTTACCAGCATTTTCTACTTTTCCCGCAATGTTTTCAAAAGGCCTCTTCCTCAAGGTTGTTAAAACCTGGGACTGTTCGGTAAAAGGTTAAACAATGCAATGTTCCAAAATTGTTGTTTTGGAAAGAATGTCTGATAAAAATCTGAGAAAGTTGAAGCTCAAGAGCACAAGTCAATTTTGGCAATAATATTTACATAATAGTAAAGGAATAATCTTTGGTATGATAAGTTGTGTAGTGCGCATACGTGCAATGCAAAAAATGTATAAGCAAACATTGCCTTATCCCTTTACCACACAATCCCGACTTTTAACAACCCTGGGAAGGAAGCCTTTTGAAAACATTGTGGGAAAAGGAGAAAATGCTGGTAACCAGCATTTTCTCCTTTTCCCACAATGTTTTCTACCCTTCCTAAAACAAATTTCAATTTTTGAGTAACATTTATTTTTTCGTCTGCAAATGCTTTGAAACTGGACGAGGCTAAAACTTTGTCGTTCGGTAAAGAGTTAACCTGTGACTTAACTCTTTTAACAAATGACAAAATTTTAGGTCCAAATTGAAAGCACTTGCAGACAACACACTAAATGTTGCATAAATGAGGAAATTTTTCTTTGGAAAGGTAGGAAACATTGTGGAAACAGGAGAAAATGCTGGCCACCAGCATGTTCTCCTTTCCCAACAATGTTTTCAAAAGTCCTTTTCCTTGGGCTCGATAAAACTTAGGATTGTTTGGTAAAAGGTTAACTCTTTACCACACAATTCCAACTTTTAATGATACTAGGGAGGACAGGCCTTTGAAAACATTGTGAGAAAAGGAGTAAAATGTTAACAAGCGTTTTCCCCTTTTACCATGTTTTCTACTCAGTGAAATACAAATTTCATGTTTTAAGTAAAATTTGATTTGTCATCTGCAAATCCTTTAAATCTGAACCAGTCTAAATTTTTTGTCATTTGGTAAAAATTTAAAAGGCTCCTCCAAAAATCATGAATTCCAATATAAACCAGAAAAAATATGTTAACCCGTAAAGCCCCTTTCATAACTGCAATTGCATTTGTGGCCAGAGTAGATCAAGATCAGACTGCACAAAATGTGCAGTCTGATCTTTGATCTACACTGTCCACTTAGCTGAAATACCACAGAATAAAACCATTATATTATTGCAATTATTTAGCTCTTATTTTTAAACTGATAGGTTTTTTCAGAGCTTGAAGGGTTAAGATACTATAGAAAATAGTGTCAAAACAACACATCCTTTCCTAATATAAACTTATGGTTCTATTTGCCACAATGTTTCCAGAAGCTCCAAACTGTATCTGATGGCAAGTCTTGTCTCTTTTACCAGACCTCAAAATTCTAGACTCATTCAAATTGATAAAAATTTGCAGAAGACAGATTAAATGTGTCTCGGATGATGAAATTTGTCTTTGTTGACTTACTAGGTTCGATTATAATTTACAGTGCTTTCCATGACACATGTAGACTGAAATTTTACTATATAAACAATCATTGGTATATATCAGCAAACTCTTTACAACACAAGAAAAAATGTGTTACTGTCCAAATTGAAAGCATCTGCAGACGACAGTATACATCTGGCTCAACTGCTGGAATTTGTCTTTGAAGGGGTAGAAAACATTGTGGAAAAAGGAGAAAATGCTGGCTACCAGCATTTTCTCCTTTTCCCACAATGTTTTCAAAAGGCCTCCCTTTAGGGTCGTTAAAGTCAGGATTGTGTGTTAAAGGGTTAAAAACTATCCTCATTTCTTTTATTTTTCATCCTCTTGCCACAAAGTTTTAACATTTTATTCTTTGACAAAGACTTAATTTGTGTAGGTTATCCCTCCATTACAAGGAAATTTTCAAAGGAAACAGGCTAGCAGACCAAACAATGGAATGTTCTACACAGACATAAACTATTGTACATAAGTTTTTCAGGGGCTTTATCACAATGTTCAATAAACATGATGCAGTTAAAACTCTTCACCCTGTTTCAGTAATAAAACAATAAAAATCTAGTATGATACCATTCTCATAGCATATTACACTGTTTTAGCAAAACTGGTTCAAACAAATGCACAGCATGTAGATGCCAATGCTCAGCTGCAGTTGCTTGAATTTCAGTGAAAATTCCAAGTTGAAGAAGGGGCATAACTGTGTCAAAAAACTTTGATGGTTACCTTCCCTTGTTGTATCTGTTCCCGTTTTGAAAGTCAAGAACAAATCTTAAGTTTGAAACAAGTATCTTGTGTAATGACTGAGATCATATAAAATGCCAAAGTTTTCGCACAAATATGAAGATGACGCCAATGAAGACAAGTCTATGACAATACCTCGACATTTTCTTAGCAAACAGCCAAGCTAAGAATGTAGAAAGGCTCTAATTATATTTGAGCATATATATTTATACTTTTATGCCTACATGTACCATAAGGGACTCATAAGCCCACATTGGCTTGGCAAAAGGAGTCTTTCTGAGCCTCAGTGAGAGAGTACTTTGATACACAGTTCGTATTCACCGACCGTTCTTAAGAACCTTCCTAGTCTTATTCTCAAGAATTTCTTAACTCTTTACCAAACGACAAAATTTTAGACGTCCAAACTGAAAGCATTTGCAGATGACAAAATAAAAGTGACTCAAAAATTAAAACTTGTTTTGAGAAGGGTAGAAAACATTGTGGGGAAAGGAGAAAATGCTGGTTACCCACAATGTTTTCAAAAGCTTTCTTTTTCAGGGTCGTTAAAAGTCGGGATTGTGTGGTAAAGAGTTAATGTTGAAAGTAACACAACTTCTGAGTGGCTAAACAAATTGGGTTTGGCTAAACCAATTGGTTTAGCCAATCAGGAGCTATATAACTTTCTAAATCTAGGATTAGACTTAGAATGAAATTAAGAATGGTTGGTGAATATGAACCCTGGCATCAGTTTCTCTGCCTGTATGAAGAATGCTCTCAATCAGTTAGGTAAAAAGCAACTTGACTGAGATATTATGACATTTTCTACTTGAGATCTTTTCGTCAGAATTGCAGTCTACAACAACCTTCAATATTTCCCATGGTAATTGACTTCACAATGTGGTAAAACAAAGTTAGCCTGCAGAAATACATTCTGTTGACTCTTTATCAAACAATCCCATGTTTTTACTACCTTGTAGTAAATATTTTGACAAGATTTTGGGAAAAGGAGAAAAACTGGTAAACAGCATTATTAAAATTCGGGATTGTCTGGTAAAGAGTTTACCCTTTACCACACACTCCTGAGTTGAAATGATCTTGAAAAATCTTTGCTACAGTGATCCTACCCTTTCCAAGACAAATCTTGACACATTCATATCTGATTTCTTGAATGCCAATGTCCAATTTTTCTGAAAGAGTAGAAAGTATTGTGAGAAAAGGCAAAATAAGTGCTGATTACAAGCACTTGTCCGTCTTTCCCCTACAATATTTTCAAACGCTTTCTTCTTCAGGGATATTAACTCTTTACCAAATGACATAATTTTAAACTGGTCCTATTTGAAAGCGTTTGCAGATAACTACTTAGAGAGGACCAAAATGATGAAATTCATCCTTAACAGTATAAAAAACTTTGTGGGAAAAGGACAAAATGCTGGTAACCACCATTTTCTCCTTTTCCCAAAATGTTTTCAAAAGCACCCTTCCTCAGGGTCGTTAAATGTCGGGATCGTGTGGTAAAGGGTTAAATACGGAATTGTTCGGTACATAGTTTACTTCCAGTTCTGGTCACATGATAGGTCACATGATTGGTCAAAAAAAACTATACAATAATGAGGAACCATTTACCAAATGATAAAATTCAGTGATATTGGAAACACAAAACATAGCAAAAAATATAGGGATCATTGCAAAATTGAGACTTATTTTCTATAATGACCCCTTTCCCTCTTATGCAAAATCTAGACTACTCCTTTTAACCCTTTACCACAGAATGCCATCTTTTAATGACCCTGGGAAAGAAGCCTTTTGAAAACATTGTGGGAAAAAGGAGAACATGCTGGTAACCAGTATTTTCTCCTTTTCCCACAATGTTTTCTACACTATCAAAGAAGAATTGCACCATTTGAGCCAAACTGAAAGTCATCTGCAGATGCTTTCAATTTGGACCAGCTTAAAATTTTACTGTCTGCTAAAGAGATACGAAAATTATAACCAATGTCAACTCTACCCCAAACACCAAAATTTAAGACCTGCCCAAATTCAAACATTTGCAGACAACCAAATAAATATGACCCGAACATTAAAATTTGTTTTTGATAGGGTAGACAACATTAGAGAAAAGGGAGAAAATGCTGGTTATACCAGTTTCTCCTTTTTACACAATGCTTTCAAAAGGCCTTTTCCTTAAGGTCATTTCAACTCAGGAGTGTGTGGTAAAGGGTAAACTCTTTACCACACAATCCCGACTTTTAACGATCCTAAAAAAGAAGCCTTTTGAAAACAATGTGGGAAAAGGATAAAATGCTGGAAACCAGCATTTTCTCCTTTTACCACAACGTTTTCTACCCTATCCAAAACAGAAATCATTATTTGAGCTACATTTAAATTGTCATTTGCAAATCCTTTCAATCTGGATCAGTCTAAAATTTTGTCGTTTGGTAAAGAGTTAATGTACATTTCTCAGAGACATCAACAGTTTCTAAAACAGTCTGCAAAATGGAGAAATCACACATTCGGAGCAATTTGTCTTTTTGCTATAATACATGTTATTTTCATATACCTCACAATGCAGAGACATCCAAAGATAATTATAAGAGGGAAAGGGTTTTAAAATTGAATTAAAAATTTAAAAAAATGTTTTGAAGTCATATATCTTTTTTTTTTAACTTTCAGCAGTTTTCCGTTTCCATTGCCATATCTGTCTGTCGATGCCCGAACAGGGTTCCATAAGTAGCTTCTGTCCGTCAATGGACACTGTCATGCATTTGTTGGTATTGACATGTACCAAGGTATTGTCCTGTAAGAAAATTGTAAGAGAGCAAAAATTCTACAAGCCTTTACTAGACAACAAAACTGTAATATGTATTGCAGTTTGATGCCGTTTTAACAGCTTAGGTCATATCAGGGTGGTCAGTGCACCTATGCAAGTGTATCATGGTTTTCTCAAATCGGTCCTGACATAACTTACTTCCCTAGCCACTGACTTCTTCACTTACATGCATCAGAGGTGGGAGGTGAAAATCGTCAGAAAGAAAGTTTGCTTCAATCAGGTATTGAACCCAGAACCACCAAGTCATGAGTCACATGCACTAACTATTGAGCTATCCGGCCGGGCCACACAATTATAAACTTGTCCAAATTTGAAGTATTTGCAGAAAATAAGACTTTTCAAAACTTTTAGGTATTCCTTAATCTTAAAGGCCCATTTACAGCCAAAATTAAATACTTTGGAGGTAAAATTGCAAGCAAATTTAATTCTAGCTTTACAATTTATTTTTCTGCCAGCGACTGGGACTTTAAGAGACTGTACTGTGTAACACATTTTAATGCTCATAACAGGATCCATACTTTTGAAAATATGAATTAAATTTGCCAGCATTTGGGTTCCCAGAATGTTTTTTTATTGCTGCTTGTTGGCCTTTAACCAGTAAGTCATGCAGGTTCCCTTCCAAATCAACAAGACAAGAACAATATAAGAACTTCTTGCACACAAGAACTTATATGTAGTTCAAGTGATTCTATAGGTCTTGATAAAGAGCACAAAGAAGATAAGATTTAGAAAAAGAATAAAACCAGAGATAAAGATGACTTGCACACAAAATTTACAACAAATTACCTCTCTATATTGCCATTCCTGATTACCACGCTGACTGTGACATGGATAAATAATCACATTTGCACCACCCGAATAATCCAAACACCCGTCATCTCGACGAATCTCTCCCATCTTACTCAGCATCCAGTACTGGTTGCCACCTTGATTATGACATGGCCACATATTTACAGGTTTGTGGTAGTTTTGATTGTCAACAGAACTGTCCACACACATTGGTTTGGCTTTGTTACGAATCTGTGAGGAAAAGATTGGTTAGTTTACATGGTAACCTCAGCTAGTTTTCATGATCATGTCATTTACCCTCTGTTAGTATACATGGTATTGTCTTTTATCTTCTGTTGATGTTATTTACCTTCTGTTACTATACATGGTGCTGTCATTTATCTTCTATAAGTTTCCATGGTTATGTCAATTATCTTCTGTTAGTTTACATGATAATGTTATTTACCTTCTGTTAGCTTTCATAGTAAACCCATTTATCTTCTGTTAGCTTACATAGCCATGGCATTGATCTTCTAAAAGTTTACATAGTAATCCCAAATATCTTTTGTAACTTTACATGGTAATGTCATTTACCTCCTTTTAACCTGCAAGGTAATGTCATTTATTTTCTGTAAGTTTGCTTGGTAATGTCATTAACCTTCCGTTACTTCTTATGGTAAGGCCATTTACCTTTTATTAGCTTATTATGGCGATCTCATTTACCTTCATTTAGTTTACAAGGGAACCTCATTTACCTCCTGTCAGCTTACATGGTAATGTCATTTACCTTCATTTTATTTATATGGTAATGTCATTTATGTTCATTAGCTTACATTGCAGTCTCATTTACCTCTAAGTAGCTTACATGGTACTGTCATTTACCTTCTGTCAGTTTCTAAAGTATTGTCATTTATGTTCATTTAATATATATGGTAATGTCATTTATGTTCATTAGCTTACACTGCAGTCTCATTTTACCTTCAGTAGCTTACATGGTAATGTCATTACCTTCTGTTAGTTTATATAGTACTGCCACTTACCGTCCATAAGCTTACACGACAATCTCATTCACCTTCTGTAAGATTACATGGTAATGTCATTTACCTTCTATTGGCCAACAAGGTAATGTCATTTATCTCATGTAAGTTTACATGGTTACGTCATTTACCTTCTGTTAGTTTACATAATTTTATTTACTTTCATTTCTCCTTTTCCCTCAATATTTTCTACCCTTTTAAAGACAAATTCCATCATTTAGGCCACATTCAATTGTAGCCTGCAACTGCTTTCAATACTGACTAGTCTAAAATTTTGTCGCCTTGTAAAGGGTTAAGCATTCTTTATTTCTGGTATGGCAAATGCCCTGGAGGAAACAAGTAGCCTAAAAAAAGTACCTAAATCAATCTGTCTGCCTTTCACAACATTTTATTACAGCACTGTAGGAACTATAGGAAATTTTGCAGTGAGGAGTGTTAGTCCATAAACAAATGAAAGAATTTCAGTCTTGAAAGTGAAAGAATTTGCAGACAGCAAATTGAAGGGTAAGCCTTTACCAAACAATCCTGCATTTAACCTATTACCATACAATGAAGAGTTTTAACACCCCTGGGAAATTAAACTTTTGAAAACATTATGGGAAAAGGAGAAAATGCTGGTAACCAGCATTTTCTCCTTTTCCCACAATGTTTTCTTACCCTTCAAAACCAAATCCAATTATTTGGGCTGCATTTAATTTGTTGTCTGCAAATGCTTTTAGGCCACATTTTACTTGTCTTCTGGGAATACTTTTATTTTGTACAAGTCTGAAATTTTGCAGTCTGGTAAAGGGTAACAGTGCTGTACATATATATCACAACAGGCAGTGAACCTATCCATGTATTCCTGAATATATTCTGTACCAGAATCACACTGGACACATACTCTCCAAGCTACTGGCTACTTTCATAGATAGACCAAGTGGAAACAATCTGTAGCTGTGAGAGAGGGCTGCATTCTGTTACAATGATTTTTTCTCAGTCCTGGGACAAAATTTAACCCTTTACCCACAATCTTTACTTTTAATAACCCTGAGGAAGAAGGCTTATGAAAACATCATAGGAAAAGGAGAAAATACTGGTAACCAACATTTTCTACTTCTTCCACAATGTTTTCTACCCTATCAAAGACAAAAATCATAATTTCAGCTACATTCAATTTGTCATCTGCAAATGCTTTGAAGTTGGTGGAGTCCAAAATTTTGTCATTTGGTAAAGAGTTAACCAGGATTCAAACTCTAGGATTACTTGTATAGAATATCTGACTTGAGGTATGATTGCTGAGGAATGGAAATTTCGGTATTATACAGCTTTCTAATAATATTTTTTTCTCTTTGAAAACCTTGAGGACAAAAGCTTATGAAAATATTATGGGAAAAGAAGAAAATGCTGTAACCAGCATTTTGTCCTTTTCCCACAATGTCTTCAAAAGCTTTTTTCCTGATGGTTCCGTAACTTGTTACCACACAACAAAATTTTAGACTGGTCCAAATTCAAAGTATTTGCAGACAACAAATTAAATTGTTAAAAACACTGCATTGTTTGGTATAGGGTTAACCCTTTACTGCACAATGCCGCCTTTCAATGACCCTGGGAAAGAAGCCTTTTGAAAACACGGTGGGAAAAGCTGTTAACCAGCATTTTCTCCTTTTCCCACAATGTTTTCTACCCTATCAAAGAAAAATTGCACCATTTGAGACACACTGAAATTGTCATCTGAGAATGCTTTCAATTTTGACAAGGCTAAATATTTGTCATCTGGTGAGGGATTAAACACAAAACAATCAAATTACTTACCTCCCCTGATGCCAGAGACTCGCCAGGCACAAATAAATCTGGATACACGTTTTTCACAAACCATTCAAAACTTTTACAGTTTAACTTTTTACGTAATTCCTTTCTCTCTGTTACATCTCCATAATCGCCCTGAAATAATCAATCAATAGAGGATCTGACATAAGTAGGAATTTGAGATCAAATTTAATCAAAGGAGTCTAAAACGTTATTAACCCTTATGACACAAAATAATTTCACACTGCTCAATTTTGGAAGCAATTGCAGTTGACAAATCAACTATGGATTGAATTATAAGATTTGTGTTTGAAAGGTTAGAAAACATTGTGGGAAAAGGAGAAAATGCTGGTTACCAGTATTTTCTCCTTTTCCCACAATGTTTTCAAAAGCTTTTTACCCCAGGGTCACTAAAACTCGGGATTGTGTGGTAAGGGTTAAGCTGAGCCTGGGCCTCCAATAGCTGTCACATTCTTTCGATCAAATTACAACATCTCTCAGGACATGCAAAACCATACATGCACACACAGTATTTTCCATTGAAAAATCCAATTTACTTCTCTAAAAGAAGAAATAAGAGCACCGCATGTGGGTGCCAATGACCAGCTGCCCATGCTTAATTTTCAGTGAAAATTGTTGAAAAGGGGCATAACTCTTTCAAAAATTCTTTGATGGTTACCTGCCCACGTTGTATAGATTCCCCTTTTCATTATTAACAACTTGTCTAAGTTTGAAGCAAATATCCTCAGTAATAACATGGATATCTCAAAGTGTCAAAGTTTTGGCACAACACAGAAGACGACGCCAGGGCTACAGCGATACCTTGACGTTTTCTTCGAAAATAGCCAAGCTAAAAATAAAGTCACACGCGTCATACAATGCTTATCTCAAACATGTGTAAGAATGAAAATGCGTAATGGGTATATTACACTAAAAACAAGGGAGGTTATGCAACGAAAATCTATACAAGATTATCTTTGTCAAACCAACCTATCTATCTCTGCAGTATTGAATAGGTGAATTGAATTGAATAGTGTTTAACGCTGTTTTCAACATTATTTCAGTTATATCGCGGTGGCCAGTGCACCTATCCATGCTTTCCTGGAGTTTCTTTTACCAGTACTCCAGACAATATTCTTTCCAAGCCACTGGCTGCTTTCCCACATAACCATCGTCGAAACAATGGTCAGCTGTGAGAGAGGAATGAATCCTGTCGCGATGACTATCATCAATCCTCGGAAAGAAATGGGCCAAGCCGTGGATCGAACCCAGCGACCTCCTGTTCTCGAGTCCTACACACTACTGACTGAGCTACAGGGGCTTGGCATCTCTGCAGTAACCTCTTATTAACCCATAAAGCGCCTTTCCCGACTGTAGTTGCCTTTGCAGCCAGTGTAGATTAAGATTGGGCTTCACAAAACATGCAGCTAGATCTTTAATCTACTCTATCTGCTTTGTTGAACCACTGTAGATAAAAGCAACCATGAAACTGCATATGGGTCTCATTTCTAGGAAGGAAATGTCTGATACTGTGACATATTTATTTGGCTCTCTAAGTGTTAAAACAAGTGGGGTAAAAGAAAAGCTGCTTTCGTATCTTTTGAGCTCCTATCACAATAATAGTAAGCTTTAGGACCAGAAGAGTAGATCAAGATCAGACTTCTCAGAATGGTTCTAAGGGTTGACTGAGAAGGCATGTTGACTGACATATAACTCTTTACCACACAATCCTGAGTTTTAATGACCCTGAGGACGAGACCTTCTGAAAACATTGTGTGAAAAGGAGAAAATGCTGGTGACCAGCATTTTCTCCTTTTCTCACAATGTTTTCTATCTTACCGCAGACAAATCTTACCATCCAATCAATATTAAATTTGTAGTCTGCAAATGCTTTCAATTTGGACCAGTCAAAAATTTTTGTCATTTGGTAAAGAGACAAAGGACAATTACTGTCAGGTCCTGGCAGACGACATCATCATTTGTCTTACTCTCACCATTCCACCTAGAAGACAATAACTACAGGGCAGAATGATGCACAGGATAAACCCTTAACAACAAATAAACTAAATCAAAATTTTTTATGTCACATGAAAAAAATCGACCCAATTACTGTCGTTTTAAGGCTATAATTGGCCAGAAAGCCTAGGCATAGTATGCACTGTAGATTCAAGATCTTACTGCACATTTTGTGCAGTCTGATCTTGATTTACATAGTTTCTTTAGGCAACTATGGTTATTATAGGCCCTTCAAGAAAACACCAACCTTGTCATAGTTAAATCTTTCATAATAGTAGTTCTTGTAATCGTCCATCCATACTTCGGCCAGTCTTACAGAATTTTTCTTCACGACATTGACTCCCCCTCGCCATTTGTATGGGCTTCTTTTCCTAAATATGTGACCTACATGAGAACAGGGAATGATTTCTAGAGTTCCTCCACACATCCATACCTATAAAAAATAAACAAAATAATTCAATGATTAACCCTCCTTCAAACAAAACTGACTTTTAACGACCCTCGGGTGGTCTTTTGAAAGTATTGTAAGAAATGGAGAAAATGACAGTCACAGAAAGCTCCAATAACTTGGCTTTATCTACTGCTGATACCAAGTTTCAATAAGCCCTGTGAAGAATTCCTCACAAAACATAGTGGAAAAAGGAGAAAATGCTGGTAACCAGAATTTCTCCTTTTTCCCACAATGTTGTCTGCACTTTCAGAGACAAATTCCATAATTTTATATTTGAGTGACATTTGATTTTTCATCTGCAAATGCTTTCAATTTGAAAAAGTCCTAATCTTTGCTGTCCTTCTCTGGGTATTCCTGAAGTTTCCATGACATGTAAAAATGTCAAAAAGTGTGTTTTTTGGCCAAATGGCGAGGTATTTTTGGCAGGTGAAGGATAAGCCATTTGTAAAGGGTAGAGGTAATTATATTGCAGCATGCTCCTTTTCCACAATGTTTTCAACCTTTTCAAAGACAGATCAAAATTTTTTAGCCATGTTTGATTTGCATCTGCAAGATGCTGTACAGAGTTTGGCCCTTTATTAAACAATCCAGAAGTTTAACAACCCTAAGGAAAGAAGCTTTTCAAAACACTGCAGGAAAAAGGAGAATAATCATGGTGGAGAGTGCAGGAATTTCTTTTACAAGTACCTAACAAACCTTTCTTCCCAAGCCATTGGATGCTTTCGCACAAAACCATCGCCTAAACGGGGGTAATTACCAAAGACAGGAATGAATCCTATTCCCACAGTGTTTCAAAAGCATTCAATCACAGAGTCGTTAAAACTCAGGACTGTGTGGTGAAGGGTTAAACCTTACGAAAGAAGACATCGGTAAATGGTTTAATTCCAACAACAAGTTCTGATACTACCCAGACCACCTTTCTTTCCTCGATGACAAAATCCAGAACTGCCCAAATAAGGAATAAATTGCTGTAATTATGTTCTAGATGGATTATAAAGATCACTTTTCCAATGCTCGGAATGTTTATAGTGCCTACTGCCACGACATCATCGGGACATCGAGAAATCCTTTGCACTATCAAGGGGTCCTTCGTTACTTTGTGGTAAGTGTAGGATTTGTAACTTGCTAGCTTCCCTTTACCACACAATCTCGACTTTTAACAACCCTGAGAGAGAAAGCCTTTGAAAACATTGTCAGAAAAGGAAAATGCTGGTAACCAGTATCTTGTCCTTTTGTCACAATGTTTTCTACCCTTCCCAAAACAAATTTAAATTATTTCGTTGTCTGCGACTGCTTTCAATTTGGACCAGTCTAAAATTTTGTTGTTTGGTAAAGAGTTAATAGAAGTTGAACTGTACATGCTTGCCCCCATAGAAAGGAGATAAGAATTCAAAATGTTTCTTTTTTTTCAGCGTAGCTGAATGTGCTGGCTTTTGATCTATTTCTTGGTACTGATGAAGAATGAATAGATGGTAATTTGTGATTGGTAAAAAATGTGCACGTTTTTTTTGGTGGGTCCCTGCTGGCATATTTGCTTACACATGTATGAAACCGCTATTAACAAGCTTTGCTACCGCTGATCGATACCTAGGGGTCTTGATTCGTACCAAAGCAAAAACATGTAGTAGAGAATGGTTCTTCTCTTGTGCTATTTGGAAATTTAATGTTTGTGTACGCGTTACCCAATAACCCAACACTACTTTTCAACAAAATGAAAAACAGCAAGAGAAAAGAGGCAACTGCTTGTGAGGGTTTTTTTTCTATTATTTTACTCCATATTGAACCACAGAAAGGTTTCAATATTCATATTACAGTATCTCTCATGCCATCTATCTTTTTTAAAGATATTTCCTGTTATTATCAAAAGTAAAGCATTTACTACATAGAAAAATCATTTTGCTTCTTTTACAGGGAAAATATTCTTTCAGCTCTGTAAACAAATGACTTACTCTAAATGATAATTCTAGATTTTCACCGCCCCAAATGTCCATCCCTGGATCATAGGTGCCAAGATATGAAAAATATTCTCTAGATATGGAAAACAATCCACCTGCCATGGTTGGTGTTCTGAAAGAGAAAACAAAAATAAAAAGTTATTTAGTTGAAATGATATCCCCCCCACCAAATAAGACCCTTTTAGATAGAAACATGTAAGAGGTATTGCTTTTTGCATGTACACATGGCCTTTGTGTTATTGGTCTATCTTATGAAATTATACATTAAGCTCCCCTTTTTCCATGAGATAGTATCTCATTAAATAAAAACAAATAATGATTGTCTTTGGCTTATGTTAAGCCTTTACCAAACAATCCCGACTTTTAACGACCCCAAGAAAGAAGCCTTTTGAAAACATTGTGGAAAAAGAAGAAAATGCTGGTTACCAGCAATGTTTTCTACCCTTTAACCCTTTACCACACAATCCCGACTTTTAACAACCCTGAGAAAGAAGGGTTTTTAAAACATTGTGGGAAAAGGAGAAAATGCTGGTAACCAGCATTTTCTCCTTTTCCTTCAATGTTTTTTCTCCTTCCCAAATCAAATTTCTATTTTTGAGTTGCATTTATTTTGTCGTCTGCAAATGCTTTCAATTTGGACTAGTCTAAAATTTTGTCATTTGGTAAAGAGTTAAGAGACAAATTTTATGTTTTGAGCTACATTTAAAATGTCGTCTGCAAATGCTTTCAATTTGGACTGGTCTACATTTTTGTTGTTTGGTAACGGGTTAAACAATATGAATATGAAGTTTCATAAAATTTTGTCCAGAAGTTAAATAGGTCTTGATCTATAATGGAAATATACAAATATACATCAAGCCCCCTTTTTCCATGATACAGCATTAAATTTTTTAAAAGTCGGCGGACAATCATAAGGAACAAATGTATGAAGTGTCATCAATTTTCATCAATGATTTTAGAAGATATCTGTCTGAATGGATAGAAGGATGGATGGACAGACTGACAAACAATGCAAAAACTACGGTATACCCCTCCTCCCCCTGAAATTTGGCTGGGGATAATAAAATTTGACAGTTAACCCTCTCCCGTACAATCCTGTGTTTTTTAAGGAAACTATTACAAATCTATCAAACTTCAAATGTCACTAAGGCATTAACTTCTTAACTACACAATCCTGAGTTTTAAAGAACCCTAGGAAGAAGGTCTTTGAAAACATTGTGGGGAAAAAACAAAATGCTGATAGTGGTACCAGCATTTTCTTCAATGTTTACTTCCCTTTCAAGGACAACTAGAATTGTCACAAAGTGGACAAATACCCCCGCACCTGCACCTCTGCACCCTGTCACTGAGGCAGCACAATCAGAGAAAACAAAGTTCACCTTTAAACTTGACCTTTGACCCATGTGACCCAAATACAACTGGGCACCTCCTTGGGTCATGAGGAACACTTGTAGGAAGTTTCAGGGTCCTCAGGTCAAACAGCTTTTGAGTTATAGCATGGAAACAAAAATATGGGACAGATTGACAGATGGATGGACGGACGGACGGACGGACAAACTAAACAAAAACTTTATGTCCCTGTTTTTTTTCTGGGGGCATAAAAAGTATCAATCCAGTTCAGCTGGGTCGAAAACTTTGTGCCACTGGACCATTTTCTTCATTTCAAAGGACGAGTCTGCCTCATATTCAGATGTTTGTTCGACATGGATTCTATGGATACATTATTATCACTAGGTTCGTACAATGCATCATGGAAATGCATTAACCCTTTCCAAAACAAGCCCGGGTTTTCATGTGTCTGCAGTACAAGTCTTTTGAAAACACTGTGGGAAAAGGAGAAATTGCTCGTAACGAGCAATTTCTCCTTTTCCCACAGTGTTTTCTACCCTTTTTGAGACCTTTCTGCCATTTTCATCAAATTTAAAATTGTCGTCTGCAAACTCTTTCAATTTGGACCTGTACAAAATTTGTCGTTTGGGAAAGCGTTAAACCCCCTATTGCAGAGTGCTGCTCATATACCCTATTGTCTCTTTGTTTACTTAGAGGTAAAACGACAAAACGACATGACTTTTCCAAGGACAAGGATAACATTACCATCTGGGTTTTAGTCATTACCGACTGCAAAGTGATCACCATTTGAAAAACCCGCTGTATTAATGCAGAGTATAGACTTCACCACCAATCATGATTCATTTGGAATTCAATAACATTCAAAATTAATGTGAGACATTGGTCATCGATACTTTCAATTTCTTAAAGTTTTTCCAAGTTAGTTGGCAAAGTTTGTGTTACTGGAAGTTATCAGAAGTGTACCTTTATTCGGATAGTCAGGTCTTAATGACACTGATTTGTGAAGTGATAAGAATTTTGTCGATGCCATAAGAATAGTCAAGCTGATTTATTTCAACTTTTGGGATAGATTGGCTGCCTTGACAGCCAACTTTCTTTTAGAAAAAGCCTGGGGAATGATAATTTGAGGGGGAGTGATAATAAGAGACATTATGGTATGTTAGACTTATAACATGGAACATTTGGAGTGAAGCCCTATACTAGCAGCTGTTATATACATAAATGTACAAAACCTGTCATGAAATATGACCTCTTCCCCTAGAACGGTACAAAGCTTTTCAAAACTGTGTGACAAATGGAGCAATTGCATGTAAAAAGTGGCTGCTCTTCTTCAAACAATGTTCTCGAAACCATTCAAATTATCCAATTCTTTTCTCCTGATAAAATTTCTCCCTTCACTTGTACACTTTAACCGTTTACAACATGACATAATTTTACACTGGTCTACATTGAGAGCATTAATTTTGCAGACTACAAATTACATATGGTTCAAATGGCGAGATTTGCCTGTAAAAGGACAGAAAACATTGTGGGAAAAGGAGAAAATGCTGGTTACCAGCACTTTCTCCTTTTTCCACAATGTTTTCAAAAGGTCTCTTTCTTGAGGGTCATTAAAACTCAGGATAATAAATTGTGGTAAAGGGTTAAAATCAAATTGCCACTAGACTATGGTGAAAATTTGATGAGTGGTTAATGAGGAAGCATGCAATACCAGCATATAATACAGTGCAATGAAGGGATCATTTGTTTCTATTATGTCAAGGCCAAAGAATTTCAAAAACCATTGCTGGACGAAATTAGCTCTTAAAAATATCCCATTTATGTTTTCAGCATTAACTCTTTACCAAAGGACAAAATTTTAGACTAGTCCAAATTCAAAGCATTTGCAGATGACAATATAAATGTGACTCAAAAACTGAAATTTGTTTCAGAACAGGTAGAAAACATTGTGGGAAAAGGAGAAATGCCATTACCAGCATTTTCTCTTTTTTCCCACATTGTTTTCATAAAGCTTCTCCCTCATGGTTATTAAAACTCAGGATTGTGTGGTAAAGGGTAAAAAAGCTGATCACAAATTGAGTTGCTTTTGCTGCCTGGGCAGACCAGGATCAAGATCAGACTGATGAAAATATACAGTATGATCTAGGCTCTCTACAGTCTAATATGCTAAAAAATTTAGTACAATACAGCCTTGAAATGGCCATTTTGAACTAGGTTGTATTACAATGTGTTAAAAGTGCTGTTTTAGTTGTGACTGAAATATTTTAATTCATTTGGGCTTTCTAAGGGTTAATTCGGTACCAGACAACAAAATTTCAGATGTTTCCAAATTGAAATCATTTTCGAACAAGAAACATAAAATAGCTCAAATCATTGGATTTGCCTCTGAAAGGGTCATAAGCATAGAGAAAACAGGAAAAAATGCTGGTTACCAGCATTTTCTCCTTTTCTCACAGTGCTATCAAAAGCCTTTTTTCTTTGGGTTCTTTGACCACTGGGTTATTATGTTTGGTTAGAGGTTACATATTGGCTATTTATTTTCCCACAATTGTTTCAAAAAGCCTTTTCTTTAACCCTTTGCCAAACAATCCCAGGTTTTAATGACCCAGGGAAAGAAGTCTTCTGAAAACATTGTGGGCAAAGGAGAAAATGCTGGGAACCAGCATTTTCTCCTTTTCCCACAAAGTTTTCTGCTCTATCATGGAAGAATTCTGCCATTTGAGCCATCCTGAATTTGTCGTTTGCAAATGCTTTCAATATGGACCAGGCTTAAATTTTGTTGTTTCCTATAGTGTTAAGCTGGTTGAACACCCGATATGTTCGGTAAAGGGTTCCCTATTGACTATTAATTTCCCTGCTGACATCTTTAAAGTCTTGTCTTTTTTCTTATAGTCGTAAAATCATGAGATACGTTAAGGACATATGCCACAGTTTTCCCTGCTTACCAACTTCGGCATGTTTCTATTTTGTAAACTCTATTATATTCCACTGGGTTAGTTGACAGAGAGAGAGAGTATGTTTTCATCTGTAATATGTTGGTTGCCTTTAAAATACCTGGAAATCATAGACGCAGAAGAAAAATAGGAGATTTATAAATGCTCAGGATGCCAAATCAAGCCAAAACAAGTGTTTATTATAAAGGGAGGTAATTCATTATGTTAATAATAACAAAAATGCACTCTACCTTTTAAAAATGCTCTGCCTGATATACTTTTTAAATTTTTTTTGACAACATATTAGAAAGTTCTATTTCTGTGCAAAAAATCATCAGTCCACTGACATTTATTTTATTGTTGTTCAGAAAATAAGTCTTTGTTGACAGGTACGAACATTTCTATTTACTACTGTGATCTGTTTAGTGCGTTAATTCTTTCTATTAATCTTTTTTTTACTAATGGCAAACATCACATTTCTAATAATAATTATTTTTGCGCAGTAATTTTACTTTATGAACCTTTTGTTAAAGTTTGAAATTAACCCTTTCCCAAACGACAAATTTTGGACTAGTCCAAATTGAAAGAGTTTGCAGACGACAATTTTAAATTTGATGAAAGTGACAGAAAGTTCTCAAAAAGGGTAGAAAACACTGTGGGAAAAGGAGAAATTGCTCGTTACGAGCAATTTCTCCTTTTCCCACAGTGATTTCAAAAGACTTGTACTGCAGACACGTGAAAAGCAGGGCTTGTTTGGGAAAGGGTTAAGCCTATTTTCTGTAATTTTGACAAGACTTATCCCCTTCGAAGAAGAGAATCTTTGTATTCGGCTCCGCAACATATGATTTTCTTTTCATTGTTTTACTTCACATAGATTACATTATCATCTGAGTCAACATGAAAAAAAATCTGTCCATAGGAAAAAACTGTGGCTCATATCCTTAAGGAAAAGCTTTAGACAGCCCTCGGGTTAATTCGCTTTTGTTTACACTGGTGCAGTTTCTCACTCACCTGAGAGGGGACGTCTTACTCAGAGACGGGTCATAACGCTTAATATCCGCAATATATTTCCAAGTAAAGTGTAAGCCCCAATTGAAATTCCCAATACCTATCCCTTTTAAAGCGATATAAGTCAGGGTTTCGTCGGAGATACGGTCAATAACTGGGGTCACAACTCGGGTAGTATCTCCTGCAATTCTGTCCAACAGCGGTTCCAACCAACCTGAGAAGTTAATGTGGCCCTTTAACCCTTTACCACATGACAAAAATGTAGACCCGTCCAAATTCAAAGCACTTGCAGTAGAAAATTTCAATGTTGCTCAAATGATGCAATTTTTCTTTCATCAGGAAGAAAACGTGGGAAAAGGAGAAAAAGCTGGTTACCAACATTTTCTCCTTTTCCTACAATGTTTTCAAAAGGCTTCCCTCTCAGGGTCGTTAAAAGTTGGCATTGTGTGGAAAAGGGTTAACCCTTTACCACACAATCCCAACCTTAACTGACGCTAAAAAAAAGAGAGCCTGTCGAAAACATTGCGGTAAAAGGAGAAAATGCTGGTAACCAGCCTTTTCTCCTTTTTTCCATACTGATTTTTACCCATCTGTCAACAAATTTCATTGTTTGATCCAGGTTTATTTTGTCGTCTGTAAATGTTTTTGATATGGACAATTCTAAAATTTTGTCATTTTGTGAAGAGTTAAGTCAATGTCGAAGCCTTTGTTTGTGTGTCTTGGGTTAATATCATTTTCCACGGTATTTCAGCCACGGTATTTCAGGTGAGTGCGCATTAACCTTTTCCTAAATGATCTCGAGTTTCAACAACCCTGAGAAGGAAGGCTTTTGCAAACATTGTGGGAAAAGGAAAAAATGCAGGTAACATTTTCTCCCTTTTCCACAATGTTTTCTACCTTTTCAAGGTCACATACTATCTTTTGAATACAATTTTAATTGTCGTCTGTAAATTCTTTCAATATGGATGAGTCTAAAATTTGCCATGTCGTAAAGGGTTAATTACAATATCGTATCAGCTGGTGACTAGCATTTTTCCCACTTTTCCATAATTTTTTCAACCCGTCGGAAGACACATTCCCATTATTTGATCAATACTTGATATATCATCTACAAATGCTTTCAATTTGGACAAGTCTAGAATTTTTGTGGTTGCAGTGGTACAGGGTTAACCCTTTACCACACAATCCCGAATTTTCATGATCCATAGAAAGAAGGCTTTTGAAAACATTGTGGGAAAAGGAGAAAATGCTGGTAACCAGCTTTTTCTCCTTTTCCCACAATGTTTTCTACCCTATCCAAGACAGACATCATCAATTTAGCAACAATTAATTTCTCGTCTGCAAATGCTTTCAGTTTGGTCCAGTCCAAAATGTTGTCATTTAGTAAAGAGTTACCATAACCTAAAAAAGTTGACACAGCTGAAATGTATGAAATCAATTTGTTATCTTTTTACCAAACAATAAAATTTTAGACTTGTCCAAAATGAAAGTATTTGCAGACGACAAACTAAATGCTACAAAAATTAGGATTTTTTTTTCTTTGGAAGCATAGAAAACATTGTGGTTACCAGCATTTTCTCCTTTGCCCACAATTTTTCAAAAGTCCTTTTCCTTGGGGTCGTTAAAACTCGGTATTGTGTGGTAAAGGGTTAACTCTTTACCGGACAACACTATTTTTGACCAATTCAAATTCAAAGCATGTGCAGACGACAAATTAAACGTGGCTAAAATGATTGGATTCATTTCTGAAAGGTTAGAAAACATTGTGGGAAAAGGAGAAAATGCTGGTCACCAGCATTTTCTCCTTTTCCTTCAATGTTTTCAAAAGTCTGATTTCCCAGGGTCATTAAACGTCGGGATTGTGTGGTACAGGGTTAACCAGGTTTCAACCTTTCCCTAATTCAGTTATAATTATTATGACAGCCAACAGCTTGATATAATGTGTCAATTACAAACATTTTTACATATGAGCTGTGCTCTGACAAAAGGGCATTTAATGCATCTCTGTGATACATGATACCAAGCAAGTCATCACTTCAATATGGATCCATAAAATCCATTTCGTGTAAACAACCAACCAAATCATGAGGTACACTAGCCCCTAGACATGCAGAAAATTTACGAAAAGCAAAAAGTTTCGACTCTGGTCAGCCTGTGTGGACTGACTAGGCTGACCTGAGTCGATACATGCGCAGATGTGTTAAGGTCCCTTTTCAACAGAACATAGCTCATATTTTTTTCCTAGAGAAATGGCTTCCGTCCCACATAAACAAACACTGATGAAATGTTTTTTAATGCTACATTCAACATTATTTCAGTCATATGGCGACAGCTTACAATTGTCCATGTATGTCCTGGGTTTCACCAGTACTGAGGCTAGAGCTCTGAAATGTCTAACCGAAAGACACTCCCACAAGAGTGAGGCTTGAATCAGGGGCCTCAAGGTTAACAAGTTCTACACTTTACCCCTGAGCCATGCAGCCCCCCACCCCTTCAACAAATGGTTGATTGATTGTGTGGTGTTTTAACACCTTTTCAACATTATTTTTAGTAATATTCCTGGCTGCCTGTGCACCTATCCATGCTTCCCTGGAGTTTCTTTTGCCAGTACTCTGCACAATATTCTTTCCAAGTCACTGGCTGCTTTTCAACATATTCATAGTCGAAACAATGGTCAGAATGGAGAGAGGAATGAATCCTGTCCCAATGACTATCATCAATCCTCGGAAAGAAAGTGGCCGAGCCGGGGATCAAACCAGCGACCCCCTGTTCTCAAGTCCTGCGTGCTTCCGACTCAGCTATCGGGGCTCATCTCCCGCCCAAACAAAATCGAAATGATATTGAGCAGTCTGACATGGGGAACAAAGAAAATGTCTGCATGCAAAGGCAATAAGATTATGAACACATGTAAATTCCCTATTTTTTTCCTGCTTCCTAACATTCAGGTTTTTAGAGTTTGGGTAGAGATTAATCTCAGAAATTCCCTTAACCATTAGGCTGCTATTAGCTTGACTCACAGGCCTTTTGCAGACAATGTAGATCAAGATCAGACTGCACAGAAGATGCAGTCTGATCTTGTATCTTTGCTGTCTGATAAGGAGATATTTCCCAAACCTCTATACCTTTGAAATATTAATACTTTGGTTTTTACCATCAGCTTGAAAATTTCATTTAAGTTCTATAGCGGGATAAGAATTAACCCTTTACCAAACAAAAAAAAATTGAATTCTACCAAATTGAAAGCATTAAAAGCAAACAACTAATTAAATGTAGCTCAAACGATGATTGCTGTCTTCGATAGGGTAGAAAACAGGTGGAAAAGGAGAAAATGCTGGTCACCAACATATTCTCCTTTCTCCACAATGTTTTCAAAAGCCTCCTTCTTCAGGGTTGTTAAGTCATTATTATTTCGCAAAGGGTTAACTCTTTACCAGAGGACTAGATTTTAAACCAGTCCAAATTGAAAGTATTTGCTGACAACTAATATCATTTGGGTAAAAAGGACGGGACTTCTCTTTGTAAGGTTAGAAAACATTGTGGGAAAAGCAGAAAATGCTGGTCACCAGCATTTTCTCCTTTTCCCACAATGTTTTTAAAAGCCTTCTTCTTCAGGGTTGTGAAAACACAAGATAGTTTGGTAAAATGTTAAAATGTGTAATTCCAAACTGAAATTCTGGCAAGTCACGACTTTAATGATTCCCAAGGATTTAATAGACGATTATTATCAGGTTTGTTGAAGCTTGAAAATCTAATTTTTACCAAATTATTGCTACATTTGTTTTTCCTAAACACATTTTCAGAAGTCACCATTGTCTCTTTATCACAGTGTGTGAAATTCTAGCTTTTTGATGTGCAAAGTTAAAGGCCCACTAGTGTCAAAAAATAAACAATTCCTGGGTCAAATTGCAGGCAAATTTAACCCTTTACCACACAATCCTGAGTTTTAACCACCTTGCAGAAGAATCCTTTTGAAAACATCGAGGGAAAGGAGAAAATGCTGGTAACCAGCATTTTCTCCTTTTCCCACAATGTTTTCTACCCTACCAATGACAAATTCCATCATTTGAGTCTCATTTAAATATGAAATTGCTTTCAGTTTGGACAAATCTACATTTCTGTCATGTGGTAAAGGGTTAATTTGCACCATTTCAAAATACTGACATTATTTATAGTCTGATAATGTGGTACAGTATATTCTGTCAAATTTTCCAAGTTGCCAATTTTAGTTCTAGTTCTAAGATTCATTTTCCTTTCAGTGACTTAGAACTTTGACAGAATGCACTGTAACACATCGTCAGACTTATAGAGAATAGATGGTTGGTGTCTTGGATGGGTTAAGTTTATCGGGCAAGGCGGAGGAATTTATCTGGTGAGCCGAAGGCGAACCGGATAAATTCCGGAGCCGAGCCCGATAAACTTAAACCATCCAAGACACCAACCATCTATTCTATTTATCCTGTCACGCACTCTGCAAGAACAAAACAAGACAAAAAACAAACATTGATATAAAGACCGTACCTCCTATTCAATATCTTATGGTACTGATACCATAAAATTCTGAAGCCGAGCCTGACAAACTTTCCTGGAGTCAAAGACACTATGGTACTGTATAATTCCACAATCCACGAAACTATTCTGTTTATCCTGTTTCTCATTTGTAAACAATCCTAAATCCGACTAGATAAAATATTTCGCTCGAAATTAAGGTACGTATTGACATCTGTCTCACTATGAAATAAACACACAAATGGCAAACTGTGTAAAGCGCTTTGGGTATGCAGCTGCAATAATGACGTCATAAATTATATTGACTACGTCATAAACGTGACGTAAAACCTCGGAAGAATGCTGTGGCGAAGAATTCTGTTTTATTTCAAATAATAAGAAAAATCAACATGTGCATCAAATTTTAAGCGATAATTTTAATTTAAAATATTGATTTCGTATCGCGGTACCTAAAAAAGGAGTTCCGGCTGGTCACATGACCAACTAGCCTAATAAACCTTGATCACGTGACCAACTGACATAAGAAACCTAGTCAAGTAGTCAAGTGACCGTATATCACCAAGTTTATATGACCCCCTGTTATACGATGGAATTTATAGGAGGTGACAGGATAAAAAATGATATCCATACTTTTAAATTGAATAAATTAATTTTGTCAGCATTTTGAATCCCAACAACTAGATTTTAGACATGTCCAAACTGAAAGCACTTCCAGACAACATAATTAAATGTAAATGGGATGTTGGTTCGATTTTGTCCTTGAAAGGGTGTAAAATGGAGTGGGAAAGGTGAAAATGCTGGTAACCAGCATTTTCTCCTTTTCTCTCAATGTTTTTAAAGGTTTCAAAAATTCAATGTGGTTTTAATTAGAAGATTTGTCCTTGACAGGGTTAAACACATTGTTTGAAAAGGAGAAAATGCCGGTTACCAGTATTTTCTGTTTCAAACAAAGTTTTCAAACAATTTTTCAAGGTATTTAACTCTTTACCAAAGGACAATTTTTTTAGGCTAGTCCAAATTGAAAGTATTTGCAGACAACAAAATAAATGTATTTTTAAAACTGAAATTCGTTTTGGGGAGGCTAGAAAACATTCTGGGAAAAGGAGAAAATGCTGGTTACCAGCATTTTCTCCTTTTCCCACAATGTTTTCAAAAGGCTTCTTTCTTGGGGCTGTTAAAAGTCGGGATTTTGTGGTAGAGTTAAAAAGCCTTCATCCTCTCGGCTGTAAAAATAAGGGACTCTGGTAATTTTTTTTTCTTTTTTCAATTGATTAGTTTCATGCTGTAATTAATTATGAGATGTGCATCTTTTTCTTCCCACGTTACATTGGTGCATTAGAGAAAATCCCTCAGATTAAAAAAAAAAAAAACGTTTGTCTGTTGGTTAGTTTGATCGATGCTGCAACCATTAACTCTTTACCACACAATCCCGACTTTTAACGACCCTGAAAAAGAAGTCTTTTGAAAACATTGTGGGAAAAGGAGAAAATGCTGGTAACCTGCATTTTCTCCTTTTCCCACGATGTTTTCCAACCTTCCAAAATCCAATTTCAGTTTTTGAGTTACATTTATTTTGTCATCTGCAAATGCTTTCAATTTGGACCAGTCTACTTTGTCGTTTGGTAAAGAGTTAACGTAACAATGGTTGAAAAGACGAATTTTAAAACAGGTAAAAACTAAACAAATTTAACCCTTTCCCAAACAAGCCCTGGTTTTCACGTGTCTGCAGTACAAGTCTTTTGAAAACACTGTGGGAAAAGGAGAAATTGCTCGTAACGAGCAATTTCTCCTTTTCCCACAGTGTTTTCTACCCTTTTTGATAACTTTCTGCCATTTTCATCAAATTTAAAATTGTCGTCTGCAAACTCTTTCAATTTGGACCAGTCCAAAATTTGTCGTTTGGGAAAGGGTTAAAGATACACCTCTTTGCAACTTTTTACCAAACTTCATAGGTCATTTTTCTGCCAGCAATGAACACTGGACCGACTGTACAATAACAGATTGTCATCTTCACAACAATTTCCAATCTTTTGAATGATATGATATAAATTGCATTTTAACACCTCCATTGTTTACTTTTAGACTAGTTAAATTGAAAGCATTTGCAGACGACAAAATAAATGTAACTAAAAGATTGAAATTTGCTTTGGGAAGGGTAGAAAACATTGTGGGAAAGGAAGAAAATGCTGTTTTACCAGCATTTTCTCCTTTTCCTACATTGTTTTCAAAAGGCTTATCTCTCAGGGTCATTGAAAGTCTGGATTGTGTTCAAGGGTTAAAACTTCTAGAGGAAAAGGCCAAAAAATTGCTTATTACTTGTTTTATTTTTTTCTTACAAGATGGAAGAAAAAGATAGTCGTCCATTCCTTCCCATATTTCATCTTTGTGTGATTTTATCTACGTTCAGGCAGGCTCTATAATTAGCCAATATGATGACTGGTTATATTTTATTATCCGTCTGCATGTCATGTGTCTCTCAGGAAATACATGCAAAAGATGAAGGCCCTTCTTTCTCCAATAACCCCCCGCCCCCCCCACTTTTCCAACAACTCAAATTCAAATGGCTTCCTCAATAGGAAAAGAAAAAGATCCCCAACTCAAAATATCCTGGGGATATACTAACATGTGATACATGAAGTTCTTCAACTTTATTAGCATTTTCCTCCAGTTATCACAATGTTTTCAAAGTCATGAATCTACTTTGGATTTCAAATACAGGCATCCGTAGGGAAGAAAAGGGTAAACGGTTCTAATTATCTGTCTGATTGGTACAGTTGATTGTTTTCCTGCATGCAATCAATTGGCAGGGAAAAATGATCTTCGCCTGCAGTTTAACCCTTAAAACGCCTCTCACGACTACAGTTGCCTTTAATTTGCGGCCAGTGTAGATCAAGATCAGGCTGCACAAAACATGCAGCCTGATCTTTGATCTACACTATCTGCTATGTTAAAACACTAAAGACAAAAGGAAGCCATGCATTTTGCAATTATCTTGGTCTTATTCTAGAAAGAAGATGCCCATTGGGTTTATTCGGCACTTTAACTCTTTACCAAATGACAAAATTTATGACTGATCCAAATTGAAAGCATTTGCAGATGACAAACTCAATGTGGCTAAAATGATGAAATTTGTTACAGGCAGAAAACATTGTGAGAAAAGGTGAAAATGCTGGTTACCAGCATTTTCTCCTTTTCCCACAATGGTTTCAAAAGGCCTCCCTCTCAGGGTCATTAAAACATGGGATTGTGTGGTAAAGGGTTCAGGCTTAACCCTTTCCCAAACAAGCCCTGGTTTTCACGTGTCTGCAGTACAAGTCTTCTGAAAACACTGTGGGAAAAGGAGAAATTGCTCGTAACGAGCAATTTCTCCTTTTTACCACAGTGTTTTCTACCCTTTTTGAGACCTTTCTGCCATTTTCATCAAATTTAAAATTGTCGTCTGCAAACTCTTTCAATTTGGACCAGTTCCAAAATTTGTTGTTTGGGAAAAGGTTAACTCTTCGCCAGATGGGAAAACTTCTGACTTTTCCAAATTGAAAGCATTTGCAGACAACAAAATAAATGTAGCTCAAAAATTGAAATTTGTTTTGGGAAGGATGAAAAACACCATGGGGAAAGTAGAAAATGCTGGTTACCAATATTTTCTCACAATGTTTTCAAAAAAAATTACAAAATGGTGGTTACCAGCATTTTTTTCCTTTTCTCACAATGTTTTGGAAAGCATTTTTCTGCAGGGTCGTTAAAAATCGTGATTGTTTGGTAGTGAGATAGCTCTTTACTAGCCAACAATACATCATATCAAACATTACTGAAATCATGAAATAATATGTTTTTCAAACGGTAAAAAACTCTGTGGGAAGCGGAGAAAACTCTGTTTTATCCAGCATTTTTTTTCCATTTTCCACAAAATTTTCAAAAGGCTCCTTACTACAGTTGATTAAAACCTGGGATTGGTTGGTAAAGGGCACACTATGGAATTTCTTGATGGGTGATTACCACTCAATATCAGGACTAAATACTTGTTCCTTCGAAATTCCTCATAACCTTTTACTAGACTACAAACCTTTGGACTTGCGAAGATTGAAAGCACTCTAATATGACAAGTTTACAAGTATTTGGAAAAGAAAGGTTTCGCCTTTGAAAGAAAAAAAAAAAAGAACATTTTTGGATAAAGGAGAAAATGTTGGAGACACTATTTTCTCCTTTTGCCACAATTTTATTTGAAAGCTTTCCTTTTATGGTTGTAAAATCATGTGATCTTAATTTCCTTCAGGAAAGATTTAATCCTTTACCAAAGGACAAAATTTAGGACTGGACCAAACTGAACGCATTTGCAGATGACAATTAAAATGTTGCTAAACTTACGGTTTCTGTCTTTGATAGGATGGAAAACATTGTTGGAACAGGAGAAAATGTTGGTTACCAGCATTTTCTCCTTTTCCCAGAAGCTGTCTTTCTCAGGGTCGTTAAAACTCGGGTTTGTACAGTGAAGATTTGAATAACATATTATATTAAAAGAGTTCCTTTCATCTGTTTGTATGTCCGTCTAGCTAAAACCTGAATGAAACAAGCTCTCTCTCTCCCCCCCCATTCCATCTCTCTTTTCTTCTCTCAATCCAAAGTCCATTTTAACATATCTTCTTTACTGTTCTCCCCACATCCAGTCTCCCTCAGAAAAACAGTCAGGCTTTTATAACATTTCCCCAATATTGACACAGACATGAATTGTTATATCATGGAAATATCCTATCAGCTAGGTAAACAGTCTAATGCATTCCCAACAAAAGCTGTATTTGGTTATGGTGATGTTCTTTCAACAACAATAATGTTTTTTTCCTTCCAGCAATCACAATTACTCATTTGTTTAACTCTTTGCCACATGAAAGAATGTTAGACTCGTCCAAATTGAAAGCATTTGAAGACAACAATGTCAATGTGGCTCAAATAATATGATATTTCTTTGATAGGGTAGAAAACATTGTGGGAAAAGGAGAAAATGCTGGTCACCAGCATTTTCTCCTTTTTCCACAATGTTTTCAAAAGGCTTCATCCTCAGGGTCGTTAAAACTCGGGATTGTGTGGTAAAGGGTTAACCCCTTATCAACAATCCCTGTTGAAGAAAGCTTTTGAAAACATTTTGGGAAAAGGAGAAAATGCTGGTAACCAGCATTTTCTCCTTTTCCCACAATGTTTGCTATCCTTTCAAAGACAATTAAAATTCATCATTTAAGCAATGTTTCCCTTTTGTCTGCATATGCTTTCAATTTGAACCAGTCTAAAATTTGGCCACATGCTAAACGGTTAACTCTAAACCAAACAACAAAATTTTAGCCAAAGAATTTGCAGATGACAAATTATGACTTCAATGGCGGATTTGTGTTTGATCTGCTAGTTACCTGCATTTTGTCCTTTTCCTAAAATGTTTTAAAATGGCTTTTTTCTCAGGGTCAATAAAACTCAGAACTGTATTGTAAAGGGTTAATCAGTACTAGGCTGGTGTCCTGAGGTGCTTTGCCCAAAGACATTCCCATCAGAGAAACATTGCCCTGCATTACTAAGGAACCCAGGACCTCTAGACTGCTTTTCCAACACTTCAATCACAAAGCACCACTGCGTAAGGACCCAAGATTGAAAAAAACACAGAATTATTTTTTGTTACATCATGGCAGCCACTTACAGTGCACCCAACCAATACTTTCCAGGAGTTTTTTTTTTTGCAAGCGCTCGAACAATATTTTTCCCAAGCCACTGGTTACTTCCACCAAATAAACATTGTTAACCCTTTCCCAAACAACAAATTTTGGACTGGTCCAAATTGAAAGAGTTTGCAGACAACAATTTTAAATTTGATAAAAATGGCAGAAAGTTCTCAAAAAGGGTAGAAAACACTGTGGGAAAAGGAGAAATTACTCGTTACGAGCAATTTCTCCTTTTCCCACAGTGTTTTCAAAAGACATGTACTGCAGACATGTGAAAACCAGGGCTTGTTTGGGAAAGGGTTAAAACAATGTTTTGGGGTGAGAGAGGTATGAGTCCTATTGCAATGACTGTAATCAATGCTGCAAAGGAAATTGGCCGAGCATACGTGGGAATCAAACCAGCATCCACCTGGTTTCAAGGGCTGTTTGTTACAGACTTGAGTTACTGGCCAAGAACTTCATTCTGTTTGTCTACAAAAAGCTACATTTTAGTTCAACCCTTATCAAGTGACGCACTATAATCACAGTTATACTGCACTAATACACCAAGGATTATTTCTGGGCTTTTGTTGACATCATTATCGTGTGCAGAACATCGGGGCTTATTTAGGATCTTCACTGTCTCAACAAGTTGTGATATATTTCAGCTGTGCTCTTGCAAAATGGGCTTAATGCATTTTCGAACTGCATTGTACCAATCGAGCCATCATATAATTATGGATCCCTGAAAGCCACTTGTTTAAATAAGCAACTTTATCTTGAGGTAAACTGGTCATTGGACATGCAGAAAACTGATCCGACTGCGAAACAGTTTAACTCTTTACCACACGAGGAAAAAGTAGACCTGTCCAAATTGAGAGCACTTGCAGAAGACCATTTAAATGTGACTCAAATGAGGAACTTTGCCTTTGATATGGTAGAAAACATTGTTAACATTGAAAACATGGTAACATGGTTACCAGCATTTTCTCCTTTTCCCACAATGTTTTCAAAGGGCTTCTTCCTCAGGGTCGTTAAAAGTCGGGATTGTGTGGTAAAGGGTTAAGGGGGCTTAAGGCATCTGCGAAAAGTATCAATCCAGCCTGCGGAGGCTGACCTGGACTGATACTTTTCGCAGATGCAAAAAGCTCCCTTTTCACAGACACCAGCCCATACATTGCAGCAGTGGCTGTTGATTTCCATAAAGTTTCTTTTTCATCCATTTGGAAGCCAAAAAAGTTTGAATGTCAGATAAAAAAAAAAGAGGAAGCCTGGTGTTAGTCTTTATTACTGTGCAAAAAATTTAGCCCTTATCCTGCCCAATTTACTTCAATATCATTATAATTCAATCTTATGACATTGATTTCATGACATTACCAAACAACAAATTTCTAGACAGGTCAAATTTGAAAGCATTTGCTGATAACAAAGTAGGCTCTAAGGATACGATTTGTCTCCGAAAGGGAAGGAAACATTACAGCAAAAGAATAAAGTGCTGTTAACCAGCATTTTCTCCTTTTTCCACAATGTTTTCCATAGCCTTAGGGTCAGTAAAACATGAAATGTTTGGTAAAGGATTAGAAGAAACAATAATTAAAGAAGTAGAAAGTGTGGATCAAGATCAGACTGCACTTTTTCAGTAATTCGTTCTTGGTCTAAATTCTTCACAAAATAAAACAAGAGGGCCATGATGGCCCTGGATCGCTCACCCGAGTCATTAGGCGAAATTCCACTCCAGGGTCATAATGACCCAATTTAAAACTCATCTGAGATATTATTAAGACAAACATTCTGAGCAATTGTCAGGTCAATTGAGCTGAAAATGTGGCCTCCGGAGTGTCCAAAATGTCTTTCTTCAATTTGACCTAGTGACCTAGTTTATGACCCTATGTGACCATATTTCAAACTCATCAGAGACATCAAAACAAACTTGTTGACCAAGGTTCAGGTGAATTGGGCAAGAACTGTCACCTCTAGAGTGCCCACAAGGTATTTCTGTAATTTGACCTAGTGACCTAGATTATGACCCTATGTGACCCAATTTCAAATCCATTCAAGATATCATCAAGTCAAACATGCTGACAAATTTTCAGGTGAGTTGAGCAAAAACTGTGGCCCCTACAGTGCCCACAATACATTTCTTTAATTTGACCCAGTGACCTAGTTTATGACCCTATGAGACCCAATTTCTAACTGATGCGAGATATCATCAAGTCAAATATGTAGACCAATTTTCAGGTCAATTTAGCTAGAATTGTGGCCTCTAGAGTGCCCACAAGGTATTTCTTCAATGTGACCCAGTGACATTGTTTATGACCCTATGTGACCCAATTTTGAACTCCTCTGAGATATCATCAAGACAAAAAATGTGGCCTCTAGAGTGCCCACAAGGTATTTCTTTAATTTGACCTAGTGACCTACATTATGACCCCAGATGACCCAATTTCAATCTCATCCAAGATTTAATTAAGGCAAACATTCTCATAAATTTTCAAGTCAATTGAGCAAAAAATGTGGCCTCTAGAATGCCCACAAGGTATTGCTTTAATTTGACCCCAGTCACCAGAGCCATGTTTCTTGACGGATCAAAATTTCGCGAACACTTTTTGAAAAGGGTCACCCAAGGAACATCTCTGTGAAATTATTTCAAAATCTGACCTGCGGTTCCGGAGAAGAAGAATTTTTAAGAATTTCTTCATATCCGTATAGTGCAAGTAGCCCCCATTCACCAGAACCATGTTTCTTGATGGATCAAAATTTCGTGAACAGTTTTTGCAAAGGGTCACCCAAGGAACATTCCTGTGAAATTATTTCAAAATCTGACAGCCGTTTCAGAGAAGAAGAATTTTTAAGAATTTCTTCATATCCGTATAGTGCAAGTAGCCCCCAGTCACCAGAGCCATGTTTCTTGATGGATCAAAATTTCACGAACACTTTTTGAAAAGGGTCACCCAAGGAACATCTCTGTGAAATTATTTCAAAATCTGACCTGCGGTTCCGGAGAAGAAGAATTTTTAATAATTTCTTCATGGCAGTATAGTGAAATTAGCCCCCATTCACCAGAGCCATGTTTCTTGACCGATCAAAATTTCGCGAACATTTTTGAAAAGGGTCACCCAAGGAACATCTTAGTGTAATTATTTCAAAATCTGACCAGCTGTTTCAGAGAAGAAGAATTTTTAAGAATTTCTTCATTTCCGTATAGTGCTAGTAGCCCCCATTCACCAGAGCCATGTTTCTTGATGGATCAAAATTACGCGAACAAATTTTGAAAAGGGTCACCCCAAGACGTATCTCTGTGAAATTATTTTTAAATCTGACCTGCAGTTTCAGAGAAGAAGAATTTTTAAGAATTTCTTCATATCCATATAGTGCAAGTAGCCCCCATTCACCAGAGCCATGTTTTTCGACATATCAAAATTTCATGAACAATTTTTGAAAGGGTCACCCAAGGAACATTCCTGTGAAATTATTTCAAAATCTGACCAGCGGTTTCAGAGGAGAAGATTTTTAAAGAATTTCTTAGAAAATTCCATTTCGTTGCCATGGCAACCCAAGTTTTTGATGCAATCAAATTTTGTGAACAACTTTTAAAGAGGACCTCCCAAGGAACATTCCTGCCAAGTTTGGTCCAAATTGGCCCAGTGGTTTAGGAGGAGATGATAAAGAATTGTTGACGACGAACGACGCACGACGAAGGATGGACGACGGACACCGGGTGATCCTAAAAGCTCCCCTTGAGCACGTTGTGCTCAGGTGAGCTAAAAATCTGATCCGCAACATTTCCTCGAAACCATGTTCGTCGAAAACAATCCCTATCCCTGACCATTAACCTAACCCAGATAAATTGTGGTCCAACTCTTCCTCCCAGACAGAGCTTTTCATGACATAAATCTAGGAATTTAGCAATCGGCATTTTAAAACATACATGATTTTGACGAAACATCCTTTTCACGAAATGTCATGCACTGTAGAAAAATCATGGCCTTGTTGGGCAGAATACTGGCTAAAAACATGCTACATGTGGCTGGCTAAGGATTCAGTGAGAAGCTGTTATTTCCAATACATGTATATCCAAATCTCAACAGTTCAGGCAAGCAGTGAGACACTTCTATATATTAACTCTTACCCTGCTAAATAAGTTAACCCTTTACCACACGACAAAATTTTAGACTAGACCAATTTCAAAGCATTTGCAGATAACAAATTCAACTTTGGTACAAATGCGCTTAAGCTCTCTGATAGAGCAGAAAACATTGTGGGAAAAGGAGAAAATGCTGGTTACCAGCATTTTCTCCTTTTTCTCACAATGTCTTCAAAAGCCTTCTTTCCTGGGGTCGTGAAAACCCGGGATTGATTGGTAAAGGGTTAAATAAGACTTTCAATCTGACAGTAAAAGGCTGAATAATGTTATTTTCAAACTTATTTTTTTTTAAAGAAAAATATCTCCTTCTCGGACAGTGTAGATCAAAGATCAGACTGCACGTTCTGTGCTTGTAAGCACTATTGTCTCCTTTTCCCACAATGTTTACTACCCTGTCACAGACAGATTTCATCATTCTAGCAACATTTGACATCTGCAAATGCTTTGAATTTGGTCTGGTCCAAAAATTTGTCATTTGGTATAGAGTTAACCCTTCACTACACAATTCCAACTTTTAACGACCCTAAGAAAGAAAGCTTTTGAAAACACTGTGGGATAAGGAGAGAATGCTGGTAACCACCATTTTCTCCTTTTTTCCACAATGTTTTCTTACCTTCCCAAGGCAAATTTTAATTTCTGAGTCACATTTATTTTGTCATCTGCAAATGCTTTCAATTTGGACAAGTCTAAAATTTTTTCGTTAGGTAAGGAGTATAGAGCCTATTAGAGTATCTCAATACCTGTTGAAACTAAACTTGATTCAGACGGCTTTAAATCTTTACCCACACAATCCCGAATTTTAAAGACCCTGAGAAAAAGGCCTTCTAGGAATATTGCGAGAAAAAGAGGAAGGTTTGCAAAATATTTTCTCTATCTTTAGTGATAAGACTTGACCATAGTGAAAACAAATGCAGAGAACAAACGAATCAACTGTGTATCAAATAACTGAATTTGTCTCTGGAAAAGTAGAAAACATTGTGGGAAAATCAAAGAAATCAGTACTTTTACCAGAGTTCTTTGCTTTTCCAACAATGTTTTCCAAAGTCTGCTTCCTCAAGGAATTTGTAGCTAGGCATTGTGTGGTAATGTGTTAAAACATCCCAATACAAATAGGAATTGTTGATTGAAATAAAAAAGATGTGATGTGACAAAACCTGGCAATTTTCTTTTTAACCACAATGATTTCTTTTAGTAAAAAATGTGTAAAATAACGTGGTAAATGATTAGCAATTTTGCTTTTTGCAACAATTCTTTGTGATGAAGATGTCAATTGTATTCATGGTTAACTTTTTACCAAACGACAAAATTTTAGAATACAAATTGAAATTATTCTGCAGACGACAAAAATTGTGATTGAAAATTGATTTGTTCTTGGGAAGGGTAGAAAACATTGCGGGAAAAGGAGAAAATGCTGGTTACCAATATTTTCTCCTTTTCCCACAATGTTTTCAAAAGCTTTCTTTCTCAGGGTCTTTAAAAGTCGGGATTGTAAGTTGATGGGTCAAACCATTTACGGTACAACCCTGTTTAACCCTTTCCCAAATGACAAATTTTGGACTGGTCCAAATTCAAAGAGTTTGCAGACGACAATTTTAAATTTGATGAAAATGGCAGAAAGTTCTCAAAAAGGGTAGAAAAAACTGTGGGAAAAGGAGAAATTGCTTTTACGAGCAATTTCTCCTTTTCCCACAGTGTTTTCAAAAGACTTGTACTGCAGACACGTGAAAACCAGGGCTTGTTTGGGAAAGGGTTAACATATCCTGAGGGAGTACTGCCTTTGAAAACATCATGGGTAAAGAAGATCATGTGGCCCGCAATATTTGAAATGAGACCTTCGGACATTTGCATAAAGTGTCCGCCCAGATTAGCCCGCCCAGATTAGCCTGTGCTGTCCGCGCAGGCTAATCCGAGATGGCACTTTACGACTACATAAGATATTTTCATACAGTAGACTTTCGTGAAACAGAAAATCGCACAAAAACGGGAAGTGTCGTCTCGGATTAGTCACAGACTGAACAGGCTGATCTGGGACGACACTTTTACGCATATATCCGAAGGTCCCTTTTCGTGTGTTGCACGGCATATTGGAAAACAACCCTTTTAACCAATGCTATGCCCCTTTCAGGAACAAATTCAATCATTTGATCCACATCCACTTTGTTGTTTTCAAATGATTTCAATATGGATAGTAGTCTGGATTACCTGCCTCTAACACTACATTCAAATCGGGTCAGGCAAAGCGCAATATAAATGGCAGCCTCAAGCGTAGCCCTGTATGCTTTCCAGTTTTTCCCAATTTCATGTGATAAGGTTTGATTAATGAATAAAATGAGATCAATCTTGTACAAAATATACACTACCAAATCTAAAACGTGTTGTTGCAGTATGGTTTAAATATAAATTTGACTATGAATCATTTTTAAAAGTAGCCCTATTTTCGGATGTTCTTTCGGTCCATTGACATTTCGGTTGCTCAACGTATTTCTGATATGTAGTTTTTCTCACAAACTAAGAACGATCATTTAAAAAACACACTGTCATTACTTTATTGCAACCAGGCTGTTTTGAATTCAGCCTACAGTCCAATTAGATCAAGTGAAATAACATATATCCTATCAACTCTGCATATCACCAACAGGGCCGCCACTATTGCGCTTTGCCTAACGTACTGGGGTACCAGACTACATGGACAGGTCAAAATCTTGTCAACTGGTAGAGATTAGGCCAATACAAAATATATGTGTAGTTCTGGTTACCCAACCGGGTCTAATTTTCATGCCCGATCCTAAACTTTTTTTTCACCAGTTGATTGTTTAATATTTTATGACACCATAATGTCCCTTACTGACGCACCCCCAGCTTTTTTTCTGACTAAAATTGGGCTTACCAGATGGTCAGTGCATTGATAAATTTGAAGTAAATCAGCTCGAATATTCATATGGCATCGACATAATCCTAATTACTTCACAAATCAATGTCATTAACACCTGACTATCCTAATATACATACACTTAAGATAACATTATAATTTCTGGATATACAAAACAAGAGGGCCATGATGGCCCTGGAGTCGCTCACCTGAGCCTTTTGACCAAGCACAACCAATTTCCAACGTCTTGTGAGATATATGTATTACCAAACAATAAAATTTTAAACTCATCAGTCTGAACCTTCTGCATAAAACAAATAATATGTGGATCAAGCTATGGGACTGGTCTCTCAAAGGGGTAGAAAACATTGTGAAAAAGGGAAAAAATGCTGGATACCAGCATTTTCTCATTTTCAAAGAGTGTTTTCAAAAGGCTTCTTTCTGAGAGTCATTCATACACTAGGTTTTTCTAAGATTTCACCTAGTGACCTAGTTTTTCAGCCAACATAACACATTTTCAAACTGGTCCAAGATATCATTAGGACAAACATTCTTACCAAATTTCAAGAGTATTGGACTGAAAATGTGGCCTCTACAGCGTACACAAGGTTTTTCTAAGATCTGACCTAGCGGCCTAGATTTTGACCCAACATGACCTATTTTTAAACTCATCCAAGATATTACCAAGGCAAACATTCTGAGCAACTTTAAAAGAGTATTGAACAAAAAATGTGGCCACAACAGTGTACATATGGTTTTTCTAAGATTTGACCAGGTGACCTAGTTTTTGACCCCCACATGACCCATTTTCAAATGCTACTGAGATATCATCAAGACAAACATTCTGACCAACTTTCAAGAGTATTAGACAGAAAATGTGGCTTCTGGAGCTTACACAAGGTTTTTCTAAGATTTGACCTAGTGACCTAGTTTTTCACCCGTCATGACCCATTTTCAAACTAGTCAGATATATTATCAAGGCAAACATTCTGACCAACTTTCAAGAGTACTGGACAGAAAATATGGCCTCTAGAGCATACACAACGTTTTTCTTAGATTTGACCTGGTGACCTAGTTTTTCACCCAACATGGCACATTTTCTTACTATTTCAAGATATAATCAAGACAAACATTCTGACCATTTTTCAAGAGTATTGGACTGAAAATGTGGCCTCTATAGTGTACAAAAGGTTTTTCTAAGATTTGACCTAGTGACCTAGTTTTTGACCCCACATGACCCAATTTCAATCTTGTTCAAGATTTTATCAAGACAAACATTCTGACCAAATTTCACAAGTATCTGACTGAAAATGTGGCCTCTACAGCACACACAAGGTTTTTCTAAGATTTGACCTAGTGACCTAGTTGTTGACCCCACATGACCCAATTTCGAACTCGTCCAAGATTTTATCAAGACAAACATTCTGACCAAATTTCACAAGTATCTGACTGAAAATGTGGCATCTAGAGCGTACACAAGGTTTTTCTAAGATTTGACCTAGTGACGTAGTTTTTGACCCCACATGACCCAATTTCGAACTCTTCCGAGATTTTATCAAGACAAACATTCTGACTAAGTTTCATGAGGATCTGACTGAAAATGTGGCCTCTAGAGCGTACACAAGGTTTTTCTAAGATTTGACCTAGTGACCTGGTTTTTGATCCCACATGACCCAATTTCGAACTCGTCCGAGATTTTATCAAGACAAACATTCTGACCAAGTTTCATGAGGATCCGACTGAAAATGTGGCCTCTAGAGCATACACAAGGTTTTTCTAAGATTTGACCTAGTGACCTAGTTTTTGACCCCACATGACCCAATTTCGAACTTGTCTGAGATTTTATCAAGACAAACATTCGGACCAAATTTCACAAGTATCTGACTGAAAATGTGGCATCTAGAGCATACACAAGGTTTTTCTAAGATTTGACCTAGTGACCTAGTTGTTGACCCCACATGACCCAATTTCGAACTCGTCCGAGATTTTATTGAGACAAACATTCTGACCAAGTTTCATGAGGATTGGACTGAAAATGTGGCCTCTAGAGCGTACACAAGGTAAAAAGTTGACGACGGACGACGCACACCGCACAACGGACACAGCACGATCACAATAGCTCACCATGAGCACTTCATGCTCAGGTGAGCTAAAAACACTGCTGCTAACCAACATTTTCTCCATTTGCTGCAATGTTTTCTACCCTAACAAAAAGAAATTTCAAATTTGAGTCACATTTATTTTGTCGTCTTCAAATGCTTTCAATTTGGACAAGTCTCAATTTTTGTTGTGTGGTTAAGAGTACAGAGATCACAGGAACTGGAGAAGGAAAAATTATTTTAACAATCTTTTAACCCTTAGGCTGCTAAGTGCAACTCAAGGACCTTTTGCAGACAGTGTAGATCAAGATCAGACTGCACAGAATATGCAGTCTGATCTTGATTCTACATTGTCCAATAAAGAGATATTTTCGCCCCAAAAAAGCAACTTTGAAATAGCAACACTTTTGTTTTTACTATTGAAATGAAAGTTTCATGTTAGTTACTTAGCAACTTAAGGGTCAATAAAAAGCAATATAAAATTAACACAAGAAACAATGGTGACTTTTAAAAGGGTTTGAGAGATCAAACTATGAAGTACCTGACTGGAAGATAGTCTAAATTATTTCTACGTTGACGCTCATACTCTGGAATAGCATGCCAATTAAATTGTAAATTCCAGTCAAATCCCCCTATGCTTGTTGAACGGGCATTGCCATATTGATATTTAAAGGAGTCGTCTTCGATGACGTCAATAACTGGGCAAACAACGATGGATTTGTTTTCTGCAATACGGTCCAATAACGGCTCTAACCAACCTAGGAGAATAAGATCATTTTAATAAACAATTTATACATTCTGAAATACAGTTTCTTAGCAGGAGTTTTATGCATGAGTAATGCTATGTGAAAAGGGGGTTTAATGCATCTGCAAATAGTATCTACCCATGTTAACCTGCGCCATCTGGCAGACTTACCTGGGTCAAACTGTTTAGCAGTTATCAAATTTTCTGCATGTCTACTTCATGATACAGCTGGTTGTGAGATAAAATGGATTTTATGGGATCCATAATTAATGAGATGACTAGCTTGGTGTAATGCATCATGGGTGCATTAAACCCCCTTTTGCCACTCACATAATGATTCATATTTATTCTTAACTCTTTCCCAAATGATAAATTTTGGACTTTTCCGAATTGAGAGCATATGCAGGCCACAAATCTGAAAGTGGTGAGAATGAACTGAAATTCTCTGACAAGACAGAAAACATTGTGGGAAAAGGAGAAAATGCTGGTTATCAGCATTTTCTCCTTTTCCCACAATGTTTTCGGTATATTTTACTCAGAGTGTAGAACAAGACTGCCTCCAATGGATTATACTGACAGTGTAGACCAAGACACTGCCTAATTTTTTTTTTACTGACAGTCTAGATCAAGGCTGCCTTGAATAAATTTTACTTACCTCGGAGATAAAAGCTGTGCCTTGAATAGATTGTACTGACAGTTTAGATCTAAACTGCAACTTTAATGGATTTTACTGACATTGCAGATCAACACTATGCTTTGAATAGATTTTACTAACAGCATAGACGAAGACTGTGCCTTGAAGAGCCTTTACTGACAGCACCAATCAAGACAGTGCCTTGAATAAATTTTTACTGACAGTGCAGATCAAGGCTGTACCTTAAGTAGATTTTACTAACATTGCAGATCAAGGCTGTGTCTTAATTAGACTTTACTGACATTGCAGATCAAGGCTGTGCCTTAACCCTTTACCACACAATCCCGACTTTTAACGACCCTGAGGAAAAACCCTTTTGAAAACATTGTGGGAAATGGAGAAAATGCTGGTTACCAGCATTTTCTCCTTTTCCCTCAATGTTTTCTACTCTTCCCAAAATGAATTTCAATTTTTGAGTAACATTTATTTTGTTGTCTGCTAAAGCTTTCAATTTGGATTGGTCTTAAATTTTGTTGTTTGGTAAAGAGTTAAGTAGACTTTACTGACACTGCAGATCAAGGCTGTGCCTTGAATAGACGTTACTGACATTGCGCATCAAGGCTGTGCTTTAAGTAGACTTTACTGACACTGCAGATCAAGGCTGTGCATTGAGTAGACATTACTGACATTGCATATCAAGGCTGTGCCTTAAGTCGACTTTACTGACACTGCAGATCAAGGCTGTGCCTTGAGTACACATTGCTGACATTGCATATCAAGGCTGTGCCTTAAGTTGACTTTACTGACACTGCAGATCAAGGCTGTGCCTTGAGTACACATTGCTGACATTCCATATCAAGGCTGTGCCTTGAGTAGACTTTACTGACACTGCAGATCAAGGCTGTGCCTTGAGTAGACATTACTGACATTGCATATCAAGGTTGTGTCATTTGAACTACATGATTTGCTAAACAAAAAAAAATTTAAGACTGGTCCAAAATGAAAGCATTTTGCAGATGACATAATGAAATGTAACCCCAAACTAAAATTTACCTTTGGAAGAGTAGAAAACATTGTGGAAAAGAAGAAAATGCTATTACAAGCATTTTCTCCTTTTCCCACAATGTTGTTAAAAGCCTCTCTCCCTAGGGTTGTCGAAACATGATTGCGTGGGAAAGGCTAAACTTGTCACTCTGCAAATGCTGTTCAGTATGGATAGGTCCAAAATTTGTAGTTTTGTAAAGGGTAAAACTTACCCACTGCACATTCACAATGTGAATCTAAAAACGTAACAACATCACCAATAGCTGCGGAATAACCCAACAGCCGTGCACGTATAAGGCCTTCTCGCTGTTTAGTTCGAACTATCTTTACCTTGGGGTAATCTTTGATGTAATCTTCTAGCTGTTTTCCAAGATGTGCTGAAAATAGAACAGAAAAATACTGCATTATCGCACAGATTTTTTTCTTGAAGCTGATCACAAGGTTTGAACCCTCAAGGTGCCTTTCACAATTATGATTCACTATGTGGCCAGTGCGCCCGCCTGGGTAGCTCAGTGGCTAGCATACCTGACTTGTGACATGTGATATGACACCCTGTTGAGGCAAACTTTCTTTCCAGTGATTTTTCAGTGACTTGGAAAGAAAGTTGTGTCAGTGCTGGTGTGAGAAAGCCAGGAAAGTCATGCGTAGGTGTAATCTGACTGCCTATGATATGGCCTTAGCTGTTAAAACAGTGTTAAACTCCAATTCAGTCAATTGTGGCCAGTGCAGGTTCAGTTTAGATTGCACATGACATGCCGTCTGATCTTGGATCTACACTGACCACTGTTAGCTATGCAGAGTCATTCTTGTCAAAAGCAGCAGAGAAACTGCAGCTAACATTTTTACTGAGCAACAAAATTTTGACAGACTGAACTAAATTAAAAGCACATGCGTATGACAAATTAAACATGGCACAGTAAGTACTGTGCAATCTGATCTTTATCTAAATTACTGCAAACAACATTTAAGTGGTGACAGACATACTACAACTTTGGATCCTAAACCCTTTACCAATTAATCCCATGTGTTTACCACCCTGAGGAAGAAGCTTATGAAAACATTGTTGGAAAAGGAGAAAATGCTGGAAACCAGCATTTTCTCCTTTTCCCACAATATTTTCTATCCTTCCAGGGACAAATATCATAATTTGAGTTGATTTAATTTGTCGTCTGGAAAGCTTTTACTTTGGACAAATCCAAATACTTGTCATCTGGTAAAGAATTAAGCTGAAATTTCAAGTGGATAGTAAAATCCCAAATGTTTCTATTTCAAAGTTACTATTGGGAGAAAAATATCTCCTTGTTGGACAGTGTAGATCCAAGATCAGACTGAACATTCTGTGTAGTCTGATCTTGATCTACACTGTCCGCAAAAGGTCCTCGATTCGTGCTTGGCAGCCCAAGGGTTAAAGTCATCAACATGCCCCAAAGCCTGAGAAATACAGGGGAAATTACTTTTCAATAATTCATACTTCAGTTTGACAAGTGCAGAAAACTATCATATCAACACTTCCTCCCTGACAGATTGAATGCTTCCTGCATTTACTGTGATACACCTTATGAATATTTATTAACCCTTTTCCTGCTAGCGAAAGAAAACCTTCAAGCTGATAGTAAAAACCTGAATAATGTTATTTCAAACTTATTTTTTGGAGAAAAAAATTCCCTTTATTGGAGAGTGTAGATCCAAGATCAGACTGCATGTTCTGCGCAAAATGTCAGTGAGTTGCACTGAGCAGCTAAGTAAGGGTTATTCTTTGGGGGGGCCCAATAAAGGCAACTGACACTGTCAGTTGAAAATAAAACCCAGATAATAGCATATTCATGGTTGCTTTTGTCTATAAAAGATTCAGCAAAGGGGACAGTGTAGATCAAAGATTGGACAGCCGTTTTGTGCAGTCTAATCTTGATCTACATAGGCCACAAAGGCTACTATATTCATGAAAGGTGCTTTAAGGGTTTAATGGCCTAAAAGAAGAGTTGATTAATTGCTTGAATGATGTTTAAGGCCGATTTCAACATTGTTTCAGTCATATCACGGCCACGCCCACATATTCATGTATTTCCTGGGTTTCACCAGTTGTAAGCTAGGGCTTTGAAGTGTTTTGCCCACAGACACTTCCACGAAAAGGCAGTGGATCCATTGGGGCTCAAGCCCGGGGCCTCCTACACTTTACCACTGAGCCATGAGGGACCCCCCCCCCCCCCCCCCACACACACACACAAAAGAAGAAAGCTTTCAAAAAAAGCGTCGGAAAAGGAGAAAATGCTGGTACATTTTGAAAGACACATTTCATGTTTTGAGTAACATCAGTTTGTCAGCTGCAAATGCTTTCAATTTCCACAGTTCTAAAATTTTGTCGTCTGGTAAAGGGTTAACTCTTTACCTTTACCAAACAACAAAATTGTGGACCAGTCAAAATTAAAAGTAGTTGCAGACAACAGATTAAATGTAGCACAAATGGTGGAAATCCTCTCTGAGAGAGCAGAACATGACTTTGTTATGGGAAAATTGCAGATCACCAGCATTTTCTCCTTTTCCTACAATGCTTTCAAAAGACTTCCTCTCAAGTGTTGTTAAAACTCAAGAATTCTTGATGAAGAGTCATATCTTTACCAGAAGAAAAGTGTCAGACTTGTCCAAATTTAACTTTTTACCAAATGACAAAATTTTAGACTTGTCCAAATTCAAAGCATTTGCAGACGACAAAATACACGTGACTCAAAAACTGAAATTTGTTTTAGAATAGGGTAGAAAAGATTGTGTGAAAAGGAGAAAATGCTGGTTAGCAGCATTTTCTCCTTTTCCCACAACATTTTCAGAAATTTTCATCAGGGTCGTTAAAACTCACGATTGTGTGGTAAAGAGTTGTAACTCTTTACCAAACGACAAAATTTTAGACTGGCCCAAATTCAGAGCATTTGCAGATGATAAAATAAATGTGATTGAAAAATTGAAATTTGATTTGGGAAGGGTAGAAAACATATTGCAGGAAAAGGAGAAAATGCTGATTACCAGCATTTTCTCCTTTTCTCACAATGTTTTCAAAAGGCTTCTTTCTCAGGGTCGTTAAAAGTCGGGATTGTGTGGTAAAGAGTTAAACCATTTGCACATGACTATTTGATTGAATATGTCTTTGAAAGGGCCTAAAGCATAGCAGGAAAAAGCTAGTGTCCTTTTCCCTCAGTGTTTTCAGACACATTTACTTATGGACTGTTGAAACATGGGATTTACATTCAATACATCCTAGTCTGATATTTTATCATCCATACAAGAATTAAACCTTCACCAAACAGCAAACTTGAAGACCAGTCAAACTGAAAGCAGTTGCAGACGTTTAAACAACTGTGGCTTCAAACATAGAATATTTCTTTGAAAGGGTAGAAAACACTGTGGGAAAAGGAGAAAATGCTGGTGTTTGGGCCAACGTTTTCTTCTTTTCCAACAATGTTTTCAAAAAGCAAGTCTTCCTTAGGGTTATTAAAAGATTTGATTGTGTGATAAAGAGTTAACCTTTTATCACACTATCCCGACTTTTAACGACCCTGAAAGAGAAAGCTTTTGAAAACATTGTGGGAAAAGGAGAAAATGCTGGTAACCAGCATTTTCTTCTTTTCCCACAATGCTTTCTACCCCTCCCATAACAAATATCAACTTTTCAGTCACATTCATTTTGTCGTCTGCAAATGCTTTCAATTTGGACGAGTCTAAAATTTTGTTGTTTGGTAATGAGTTAAAAAAACTCACAGTGTTTGGAATTCTCCACCTCCCACTAGAAGAAATAGGAAAGGAAATTGTTTATCAATAAATCATAATTCAATATGACAAGTGTTGAGAGGTTGAACATCCACACTTTTTCTCCAACAGATTGACTGCTTCCTGTTTTCACTGTCGCAGACCTTATGAATATTCATTAGACCACCAAAATCTCTCCTAATTTTGCACTGACTAAACTTATACCAAGTAACAATATTTTAGAATATACCAAACTCAGATTGTTGCAAACAACAATTTCAGTCAACGACAAAAGATGAGTATTGTCTTTGAAATTGTAAAAAACCTTGTGGGAAAAGGAAAACAATGCTGGTTACCCACAATTTTTCCTTTTCTCTTAACGCTTTCTACCCTTTGAAAGACAAAATTCATATGTTTTGAGTAAATTATTTGTTGTCTGCAAATGCTTTTGATTTGGACATCTTATGCTAAACTTCTATTATGTCTTCTGAAGGGCCCAGTCACACTTGTACTTAACATACATCCAAGACAGTACTGGATTTGTAAAACTTGACAAACAAAGGGAGAACAGGATGGAATTAAAAAAAAACATACACAAACAGTTTTCAAGTTGGTTTTATGTCTTTACTAATTATTCCCTGACATTATGTCATTGTACCTAGCATGTCCCTGCTGTTTTTAGTTTTGTCAGGCTCTTCATCAAGTATGCTTTTTGCATCATTTTTGCATTTTTTCAAAGTTCTTTATAAGATTAGACAGATTGCACTTATGTGCTTTATACTGTGTGATCACAATGTTTTCACTGCGCCCCTTTGTGATTTTATGAATTTATGTCAAGCCTGTCTGAGTTCTCATTAATTTGCAAGTTTTCTTCAGAAAAATGTGGTTTTTCATCACGTTGCTACCAAGTTTGCACTAAATCAAAGAAAGCTGTTCATGGTCTGTTTGTGCTAGTGAATGCCATTGCTGCCACATCCTTATTTTTATATCTAATTGAATCCTAATTTTGCTGCCACATCCTTATTTTAAGTCTTACTGCATCATCATTAATTTTGATCATGTCCTGGCCATCTTTTTTTTTTAACAGATTTAACTTCACCTCCATCAGCCAAGAACGTTGCATTATGTCCTTCTCGGTTTTTATTGTGTTCCTTCTTCGTCGGCCAAGTGTGTATTGTGTTGGACCAGTTTTACATAGACAAAATGGATCTAGTGTGTCAAGCAAGAAGTGATGACTGAGTGACTGAAGGAGGACAGACAAAGATCACAATAATAATGAGCTCACTGTGCTCAGTTAAGCTAAAAAAAATATCTACTTATTTCTCATATTGATGTATCATATCAGGGCACCAGGTCACCATAACTCAATTTAACAGTTTTCAAAACAATATATGTACAATGTTCTAATGACCATCAGAAAGAATGTTTCAAAAAAACAAATTTGTTTAAAAAAGGTAGAAATTGCTGGTGACATTAAGATATTCTCTTTTCCTCCCAATCTTTTCTACCCATTCGAAGACACTGAATTCCATCATTTCATTTGTATCACATTAACCCTTTAACACACAATCCCAACTTCTAAATACCCTGAGAAAGAAGCCTTTTGAAAACATTGTGGGAAAAGGAGAAAATGCTGGTAACAGCATTTTCTCCTTTTCCCACAATGTTTTCTACCATTCCAAGAACAAATTTCAATTTTTATGTTAAGCTGATTTAGTCATCTGCAAAATTAATGCTTTGAATTTGGACTAGTCTAAAATTTTGTCATTTGGTAAAGAGTTAAATTTGACCCCTAAAAACGCTTTTGTCATAGACTCACTCACCATTTTGTTGTCTTGTAAACAGTAACTCAATGGTTACTTCTTGTGCTATTATTTTCATTATTACTATTGACACCATAAAATTGGGCTAAATGGGATTTCTGATAATTTCCAACAAAATAAGAAAAAACAGCAATATGAGAGTCTTTAGATTAACCCTTTCCCAAATGACAAATTTTGGACTGGTCCAAATTGAAAGAGTTTGCAGACAACAATTTTAAATTTGATGAAAATGGCAGAAAGGTCTCAAAAAGGGTACAAAACACTGTGGGAAAAGGAGAAATTGCTCGTTACGAGCAATTTCTCCTTTTCCCACTGTGTTTTCAAAAGACTTGTACTGCAAACACATGAAAACCAGGGCTTGTTTGGGAAAGGGTTAAACTGGTAATTATACAAAAATATTCATTTTGTCTACCTGAAAAAAATCTCCAATGGTTTGATTTCTGATACATTCTCAGTCATTTATTTTCAAATTGTCATACTGTAATAAAAATTAATCTCTATTTTATGAGCATTGTAGTACAATGACTTTTAGCTATTTACAGAAACAATCCTGAGTTTTGCCAACCCTGTGGGGGCCAGCTTTTGAAAACCTAATGTGGGAAAAGGAGAAAATGCTGGTAACAAGCATTGTCTACTTTTCCCACAATGTTTCATTCCCTTTCAAAAACAAACCCCATCATTTGGACCATGCCGATTATGTTGTTGGGAAAACTTGCAATCTGGATGAGTCTAATTAAAATATCATCATTTGGTAGAGAGTTACATCTTCACCAACAACAAAATGTTAGACTTACCCAAACTGAAAGCACTTTGTAGACGACAAAATAAAATTTAATGTGACTCATAAAGTGAAGTTCATTTTGGGAAGGGTAGAAAACATTGTTGGAAAAGGAGAATATGTGGTTACCAGCATTTTCTCCGTTTCTACCAAATTGTTTTCAAAAGATTTCTTTTTCAGGGTTGTTATAAGTCGGGATTGTGTACTCAAGTGTTAACCCTTTGCCAAACGATAAATTTTAGACTGGTCCAAATTGAAAGAGTTTGCAGACGGCAATTTTAAATTTGATGAAAATGACAGAAAATTCTCCGGTAGAAAACACTGTGGGAAAAGGAGAAATTGCTCGTTATGAGCAATTTCTCCTTTTTCCCACAGTGTTTTAAAAAGACTTGTACTGCAGACACGTGAAAACCAGGGCTTGTTTAGGAAAGGGTTAAAGACTGTAATTGTCATATTAGGAACAAAACCTGATGGCAAAAAACACACGTGGCTCTAGCTAGAATTCAATGCGGACCGAACCCACTTGCCTATTTAACCCTTTACCAAATAATACAGAGTTTTAAAAAATCTGAAATAAAAGGTTTTTGAACACATTGTGGGAAATGGAGAAAATGCTGGTAATGTTTTCTTCTGTTGTCTCGTAACCTCATAATTCCAGCCATTTAATTTGAAAGGACTCATCTGAAAAAGCTTTCAATTTGCACAAATCAAATTTTCCGCCATGTGTTAAAGAGTTAACTCTTTACCACACAATCCTGCGTTTTAACGACCCTGAGGAAAAAGCCTTTGAAAACATTGTGGGAAAAGGAGAAAATGCTGGTAACCAGCATTTTCCCCTTTTCCCACAATGTTTTCTATCCCATCAAAGACATAAACCATCAATTTAGCAACATTTAAGATGTCGTCTGCAAATGCTTTCAATTTGGTGGAGTCCAAAATTTTGTCTTTGGTAAAGAGTTAGTGTTTAATTCCTTGCAAGTTAACCCTTTACCGCACAATGCCCCATTTTAACGACCCTGGGAAAGAAGCCTTTTGAAAACATTGTAGGAAAAGGAGAAAATGCTGGTAACCAGCATTTTCTCCTATTCCCACAATGTTTTCTACCTTATCAAAGAAAACTTGCACCATTTGAGCCACACTTGAAATTATCGTTTGCAAATGCTTTCAATTTGGACATCAAGGCTAAAATTTTGTCGTCTGGGAAAGGGTTAAGTGAGGTTTTTTCCTAATTCGTACTAATTGATTATACTAAACTCTTTACCTAATGACAAATTTTAGACTGGTTAAAATTGAAAGCCTTTGCAGATGACATTAATGTGACTCTAATGATAAAACATTGTTTTAACCCTTTCCCAAACAAGCCCTGGTTTTCACGTGTCTGCAGTACAAGTCTTTTGAAAACACTGTGGGAAATGGAGAAACTGCTCGTAACGAGCAATTTCTCCTTTTCCCACAGTGTTTTCTACCCTTTTTGAGACCTTTCCGCCATTTTTATCAAATTTAAAATTGTCGTCTGCAAACTCTTTCCATTTGGACCAGTCCAAAATTTGTCGTTTGGGAAAGGGTTAAGAAACACTTTTTTCTGTCCGACAGTAATATTTCATAAACTCATTACAAAACAACACAATATTAGACTCAACCAACTGAAAGCATTTGCAGACGACAGATTAGATGTAGCTCAAGTTATGATTTTGGTCTTTGATAGGGTAGTAAATATTGTGATGAAAGGAAAAAATGCTTGTTCCCAGCATTTTCTACTTTTCCCACAATGTTTTCAAAAGCCTTCTTTTTCAGTGTTATGAAAACTCAAGATTGTTTGGTAGGGGTAAAAAAAAAAATTAAGAAGTGCTAAACAAGCTCAAAGAATTCTTGTCCTCAACCAGATTTATCTGTTAGTTCATGAAATTTTCTTCCATTTTTTTCCCCAGAAAACTCCCTAAATTCTCATTATTGAATTAAATAGGGTTTAAAAATGTTAAAAGCATCCCCGATTTTGTCATGAAAACTACATATTAACCCTTTGACAACATTTCCTGTTTTCACAGGAGAAGGTATTTGAAGACTATATTCGGAAAAAGAGAAAACAACAGGTAAAATTTTTTCCACAATGTATACAGCCCTTTAAAAAGACAATTCCAGTAACTCAATGGTTATTATGATCTATTTTGGGGTTCAAAGTTAACTCTTTACCACATGACAAAATTTTAGACTGGTCCAAATTCGAAGCATAATGCAGATACAAAATGGCTCAAATAGTTGGATTTGTTTCTGAAATGTTTGAAAACATTGTGGGGAAAAAGAGAGTCAAAAAGCTTAGTTTACCATCATTTTCTCCTTTTCCAACAATGTTTTCAAAAGGCTTCTTTCTCAAGGTTGTTAAAAATCAGGACTGTGTGGTAAAGAGTCAAAAAGACAAATCCAGTTATTATGATCTATATTTTTGGTATATAACTTTCGGGTTCAAAGGTAACCCTATACCACACAATCCTGACTTTTTAAACGATCCTGAGAAAGAAAGCTTTTGAAAACATTGTGGGAAATGGAGAAAATGCTGGTAACCAGCATTTTCTCCTTTTCCCACAATGTTTTCTACCCTTCCAAAAACAAATTTCTATTTTTGAGTCACATTTATGATGTTGTCTGCAAATGCTTTCAATTTGGACCTGTCTAAAATTTTGTTGTTTGGTAAAGGGTCAAAAGAGTTGGGGGGGGTGCATATGATTATTATGACCTATTATAATATTTGCCTTTTTATTTTTATGCAATTATGCATAATATTGTATCATTTTAATTCCTCCTTCTTAAAATGATACAATATCATGCATTAATGCATACAATTCATAATACAATCATTTATGCCACATCCAATTAACTTTTGTTGTCTATAAATAAATGCTTTGCCACACAATTGTGACTTTTAACCCTTTCCCAAACAAGCTCTGGTTTTCACGTGTCTGCAGTACAAGTTTTTTGAAAATGCTGTGGAAAAAGGAGAACTTGCTCGTAATGAGCAATTTCTCCTTTTCCCACAGTGTTTTCTACCCGTTCTGAGAACTTTCTGCCATTTTCATCAAATTTAAAATTGTCGTCTGCAAACTCTTTCAGTTTGGACCAGTCTAAAATTTATCGTTTGGGAAAGGGTTAAACACCTGGCAGGAAAAGACTATTCTACATCAAAGTGTGAAAAGGAGAAAATTCTGATAACCAACATTTTTTTTTTTCCTTTTTCCTCGATATAAATGACCTTTTCAAGGATGAATCCAATCATTTAACTCATATTTGAACCACACTCTGGTGAAAGGGGGTTTAATGCACCTGTGTGATGCCTGATACCTATCCAGCCATCACAAAATTAAGAATCTAGAATAGCCACTTTTTTACACAACTGAATTAACTCTTTACCAAATGACAAAATTTTAGACCAGTCCAAATTGAAAGCTTTTGCAGACAACAATATAAATGTGGCTCAACAATTGAAATTTGTTTTTGGAAGAGTAGAAAAGATTGTGGGAAAAGGAGAAAATGCTGGCAACCAGCATTTTCTCCTTATCCCACAATGTATTCAAAAGGCTTCTTCCTCAGGGTCGTTAAAAGTCGGGATTGTGTGGTAATGAGTTAATCAAGAGGTAGAATGGTTCTTTGGCATATAGAAAATTGTCTGACAGCAAAATGTTTTAGCCCAGGTCATCCTGCGTGGACTGCGCAGGCTGACCTGGGTCAATGCTTTTCGCAGATGCATTAAGCCCCCCTTTTCAGAGCATGGTTCATTTATTTCTTTGTCTTTACATAAATGATTTCGATATGGAGGAGTTTAAAATTTTTTTTTCTGTTAACCCTTTCAGCGCTATAGGCGAAAACAGGGACTTTTGCGGACGGTATAGATCACGATCAGACTGCACAGAACGTGCAGTCTGATCTATGATCTATGCCATCCACTTGTTTGGTCAAGCCTATATGATAAAAATCTTCCTGAGACTCAGTGGATTCTATTAACAGCCATCAAAAGAGGCGGAATTTGTTTATTTGGCGCCGAAAGAGTTAAAGATTAGCCTTTTGCTGCACAAACTTGACTTTTAACTACCTCAACAAAAAGGCTTTTGAAACATTGTGCAAAAAGAAGAAAATGCTGGTAACCAGCTTTTTCTTCTTTTAGCATAATGTTTTCCAACGTTTCAGAAACTAATCTCACTATTTGAGCCACATTTGATTTATCATCTTTAAAATTAAATGCTTTTGACGGTGGGCAAGTCCAGACTTTTGTTGTTTGCTTAGCTCTTTACGAAACAACAAAATTTTAGACTGGTTCAAATTGAAAGCATAATTTGCAGATGACAAATCAAATGTGGTCCAAAGGCCAGAAAACGTGGTGGGAAAGGGTAAAAATGCTGGTTACCAGTATTTTTTTCCTTTTCCAACAATGTTTTCCAAAGCCTTTTTTGTCAAGGTCATTAAAATCAGGGCTTGTGCTGTGAAGGGTTAACCCTTTACTGCACAATGCTGACTTTTAATGTCCCTGACATAGGAGCCTTTTGAAAACATTGTTGGAAAAAGAGAAAATCTGGTAACCAGCATTTTCTCCATTTCCCACAATGTTTTCTACCCTATAAAAAACAATTTTTATGTTTTGCCTATCATTAAATTTGTCTTCTGCAGATGCTTTCAATTTGGACAAGGCTAAAATTTTGATGTCTGGTAAAGATTAAAGGGTTGAGGCAAAAACTCTGTGATCCCTGATACTCCCCACATTTCCTGACATGAAAGCATTTCGAAGCACCAGAATTACCATATTTCCCCCATAATTCCAGGGAAGCGATAATTTTTCCTTGGCTTGGATAAATGATGAGTCTAATCTTTTCCTTATAAATCATTCTTAATTATAGAAGTGAAACTTGACAAGATTATCCCTTTAAAGCTTGACACTACCTTGGGAAGAAAATCCCATGAAACAAGAAGGCCACGATGGCCCTGTTTTGCTCCAATGGCTTTAAACCCTTTACCACACAATTCTGAGTTATAATGACATTGAAGAAGACAGCTTTTGAAAACATTGTGGAAAATGTTTTCTACCCTATCGAATACAAATATCACCATTTAAGCAACATTTAATATGTCATCTGCAAATGTCTAAAATTTTGTCGTTTAGTAAAGAGTTAAAGCTTGTCACCACATTGGGAGGAAAAACCCAGAACAAACAATAACTGCACTAGAGGAACTGAAGATGGTGAGTGTCAGCATTCTTAAACCTATATCACACAACCCATCAACTTTTAACGACCCTGAAAAAGACAGCCTTTGAAAAAACTGTAGGAAAAGGAGAAATGTCAGGTAACCAGCATTTTCTTCTTTTCCCACAATATTTTCTAACCTTTCAGAAACAAATCCTATCATCTGAGCCACATTTAATTTGTCGTCTGCAAATGCTTTGAATTTGGGCCAGTCTGAAAAGAGCTAAAGCTTGACACCACATTGGGAGGAAAACCCCAGGAACAAACAATAACGGGGCATTGATGTGAACTGAAGATGGTAACTGTCAGCATTCTTGACCCTTTACTAAACAAGAGGGCCAAAATGGCCCTGAAGCGCTCACCTGAATAAGTTTTACTTTTTCCTTCTGATCACCAGAGCCATGTTTCTTGATGGATCAAAATATCACGAACAATTTTTGAGAAGGGTCAACCAAAGAACATCCCTGTGAAATTATTTCAAAATCTGACCAGTGGTTTCAGAGAAGAAGAATTTTTAAGAATTTCTTCATTTCTGTATAGTGCAAGTAGCCCCCATTCACCAGAGCCATGTTTCTTGACGGATCAAAATTTCGCGAACAATTTTTGAAAAGGGTCACCCAAGGAACATCCCTGTGAAATTATTCTAAAATCTGGCCAGCGGTTTCAGAGAAGAAGAATTTTTAAGAATTTCTTCATTTCTGTATAGTGCAAGAAGCCCCCATTCACCAGAGCCATGTTTCTTGACGGATCGAAATTTCGTGAACAATTTTTAAAAAGGGTCACCCAAGGAACATCTCTGTGAAATTATTTTAAAATCTGGCCAGCGGTTTCAGAGAAGAAGAATTTTTAAGAATTCCTTCATTTCTGTATAGTGCAAGAAGCCCCCATTCACCAGAGCCATGTTTCTTGACGGATAAAAATTTCGCGAACAATTTTTGAAAAGGGTCATCCAAGGAACATCTCTGTGAAATTATTTTAAAATCTGGCCAGCGGTTTCAGAGAAGAAGATTTTTAAAGAATTTCCTAAAAAATTCCATTTTGTTGCCATGGCAACCAGAGTTTTTGACGGAATCAAATTCTGCGAACAGTTTTTAAAGAGGACCTCCCAAGGAACATTCCAGCCAAGTTTGGTCCAAATTGGCCCAGCGGTTTAGGAGGAGTTGATGTTTAAAGAATTGTTGACGACGCACGACGACCGACGGACGACGGACACTGGATGACCCTAAAAGCTCCCCTTGAGCACGTTGTGCTCAGGTGAGCTAAAAATCCGGAGTTTTAACAACCCTGAAGGAGAGCTGCAGGCCTTTGGAAAAGATTTTGGGAAAAGGAGAAAATGAAGGTAACCAAGGATTTTCTCCTTTACCTGCAACATTTCTTCCCCATCAAAAGCAGAAATCATCATTTTTGTGCTACATTTAATTTGTTGTCTGCAAAATTTATGCTTTCAATTTGTTCCAGTCCAAAATTTGTCATTTTGTAGAGTTAAACCAACAAGAGGGCCATGATGGCCCAGTGTATTGCCCCTGTGACTACCACTTAAATCTTTACCACATGACAAATATTAGACTGTTTCAAATTAAAAGCATTTGCAGACGACAAAATAAATATGGCTAAAACATTGAAATTTGTTTTGGGAAGGGTAGAAAACCATTTTGGAAAAAGGAGAAAATGCTGGTTACCAGCATTTTCTCCTTTTCCCACAATGTTTTCAAAAGGCTTCTTTCACATGGTTGTTAAAAGCCGGGATTGTGTGGTAAAGAGTTAATTGGCACTGACAGACATAAATCATTATAAGTCTATATGGCAATAAACTTTAATAGAAAAAATACCCTAGCCCCCCCCCCCCACACACACACAAACAAAAGGCATATCTTATTCAAATACAAAGATTATGCCAGGATAACATGCAGGTCTAATCAAGAATCATTTATAAAAATATCAATGAAATCTAAAAAAGAGTGTTTTGACTAGAAGGTTTCCAAATCTTAGATGCAAAATAAAACCCATTTTTTGAAGGGCATGAATGGTAAAGTTCTGGAACAAAAAAACTGAAAGATAGAAACCTTGGAAACCTTACTTTATACTAAATATTAGACTTATCTGAGCACAAATATAGACATCAAAATGAATCACTCTCACTGAAAAATGGACACTTTTTTCTTTTTGCGAAAAACTTGAATACCCAACACCAATCATGTATTAGTGGAGTGTGATAATCAAGGGAGGTAACTGGTAAAAAGAAAACTAAACATCTGTTATAACATAAGTTATTTCCCTTGATCAGTACACACATAAGTTTAAATAGTGACTTCATATACGCAGGATATGAGTTAATAGGATAGAAAATGTAATGGGAAAAGGAGAAAATGCGAGTTGTCAGCATTCCCCCTTGCCCTTTTCCCCCATGTTATTTTCAAAAAAACATTCTTCCTTAGGGCCATAAAAAAACGTGGGACAGTCTGTTAAATGATTAATCTAGAACTGGGGTGAGAAATACAACTTTCAAGTCACAAGTACCATCCACTGATGTTCTGCAATTAACCCTATAGACCAAACTCTCCATATTTTCCAACAGTCACTGAAATGATGGAATCTGTCTAAAAGGATACAAACCCATGTTAAAAAAGGACAAAATGCTGGTAGCCGGCATTTTCTCTTTCTCCCACAATATTTACTTGGGGTCATTGAATTTCTTGAAAGCATTTGCATGTGAGTAATTTAAAGCGAGGTTTAGTTAAGGATAAAAGACTGTAATACTTTTTAATATTGGGGTTTTATTTTGGTACCTTTAATTTTCCCATACTGCAGATTCTTTTCTGAGAAAAAAAATCTGTGGGCTTTTGGCTTCAATAGTTTTTGAAAATTACTGCTTTTAAGCCTTCTCATCTATCATTTTCTTGGAAACATAATTTAATACTTCCCTCATCAGCTGGAAAATTACTGCATCAACAACTTATCTCAGGGATCTTATCGGAGATATTTAACTTTTTACCAGATGACAAAATTTTAGACATGTCCAAATTGAAAGCACTTGCAGACAACACTTTGTGACTAAAATTGTGACTTGTTTAATGCCTGTGATGTGAATGGGTAGAAAACATTGTGGAAAAAGGTTTGCTTGCATAGTGTTTGATGCTGTTTTCAACATTACTTCAGTAACATCACATTGGCAAGTGCATTGATCGATACTTTCCTGGAGTTTTTTCCACCAGTACATGTACTTTGCACAAAATATGTCCCAAACCACTGGCTGCTTAATTCTACATAACCATCATCAAAAAAATGTTTGGCATCTGGAAAAAAGGAGAAAATGCTGGTAACTAGCATTTTCTCCATTTCCAAAGATGATTTTGAAAGCCAATGTGTTGTCACACTTGTTAAAACTTATTGCTTGGTAATAGTTTAATATATACATGCACATCTTTGATTCTCCACAAGACATATAGGATCTGACATGAGTTGGCATTTTGATGTAAAATTTTACTAAACAATTCTAGAAAAAAATTTCATTAAGCAGCCTTTGGCAAGCTTAGTAACACTTTTTGCGGACAGGTTTAATGAAATTTTACCTCAAAAGCCGACATTAACATCAGATTCTATTTATCACATAACTATTTATCACTAATTATAGTTCATGATGTGTTTTAACACAGGCTGATTGATTAAATGGTGTTTTACACTGCTTTAAAAACTAAATATCTAAGTCATATCACAGCGACAGCTCACATATTCATGTGCTTCCTGGGTTTCACTTGGGTTTCACCGGTACTACTGGCTTGGGTTCTGAAGTATCTTTCCCATAGGACACTCCCATGAAAAACCCAGTGGATCTAGTGAGATTTCAACCCAGGGCTTCCAATCACAAGTCCTTCACTTTGCCACTGACCCACACAGGACCCCACATGATGTGTTAAACAAGAGGGCCATGATGGCCCTGGGTCGCTCACCTGAGTCAATAGGCGAAATTCACTCAACGTGCATAATCCAATTTCTGACCAATTGTCAGGTCAATTGAGCTTAAAATGTGGCCTCTAGAGCATCCACAAGGAATTTCCGTAAGTTGACCTAGTGACCTAATTTATCACCCCACGTGACCCAATTTAGAACTCATCAAAAAATTTATCAAGACAAACATTCTAAACAGTTTTCAAGTTAATTGAGCAATAAATGTGGCCTCTAGAGTGCCCACAAAGTGTTTCTTAAATTTGACCCAGTAACCTAGTTTATGACCCCAGCTGACCCAATCTCAAACTCACCCAATATTTCATCAAGACAAACATTCTGACCAACTTTCAAGTCAATTGTGCATGAAATGTGACCTCTAGAGTCCCTTAAAGGTATTTCTTTAATTTGACCTAGTGACCTAGATTATGAGCCCAGGTGACCCAATTTTGAACTCATCCTATATTTCATCAAGACAAACATTTTCAGCAATTTTCAAATCAATTGAACGATAAATGTGGCCTCTAAAGTGCCCAGAAGGTATTTCTTTAATTTGACCTAGTGACGTAATTTAAGACGCGACATGACCCAAATTCAGACTCATGTAGGGTTTATCAAGACAAACATTTGGACCAATTTTTAAATCAATTGAGAAATAAATGTGGCCTCTAGAGTGCCCACAAGGTATTTCTTTATTTTGACCAAGTGACCTAGTTTATGACCCCAGGTGACCCAATTTCAAACTCATGCGATATTTCATCAAGACAAATATTCTGACCAATTTTCAAGTCAGTCAAGCAAGATATGTGGCTTCAAGAGTGACCACAAGGTATTTCATTAATTTGACCTAGTGACCAAGATTATGACCCAGGTGACCCAATTTTAAACTCATCCTAGATTTTAGAGATTTTATCAAGACAAGCATAATTTTCAAGTCAATTGAGCAATAAATGTGGCCTCTAGAGTGCCCAAAAGGTATTTCTTTAATTTGACCTAATGACCTAGTTTATGATCCAAGTTGACCCAAATTCGGACTCATGTGAGATTTTATCAAGACAAACATTCTGACCAATTTTCAAGTCAATTGAGCAAAAAATTTGGCCTCTAGAGTGCCCACAAGGTATTTCTTTAATTTGACCTAGTGACCTAGTTTATGATCCCAGGTGACCCAAATCCAATCCAATTTGAGATTTTATCAAGACAAACATTCTTACCAAATTTCAGGTCAACTGAGCAAAAAATGTGGCCTCTAGAGTGCCCACAAGGTATTTCTATAATTTGACCTAGTGACCTAGTTTATGACCCCAGATGACCCAAATCCAAACCCATTTGAGATTTTATCAAGACAAAAATTCTGACCAAATTTCAGGTCATTTGAGCAATAAATGTGGCCTCTAGAGTGCCTACAAGGTATTTCTTTAATTTGACCAAATGACCTAGTTTATGACCCCAGGTGATCCAATATCAAACTCATCTGATATTTCATCAAGACAAACATTCTGACAAATTTTCAAGTCAACTGAGCAAGAAATGTAGCCTCTAGAGTGCCCTCAAGGTATTTCTTTAATTTGACCTAGATTATGACCCCAGGTTACGTACTTTTGAACTCATCATAGATTTCCTCAAGAGAAACATTTTGACCAATTTTCAAATCAATTGAACAATAAATGCGGCCTCTAGAGTGCACACAAGGTATTTCTTTAATTTGACCTAGTGACCTAATTTAAGATCCCACAAGACCCAAATTCAAACTCATGTGAGATTTTATCAAGACAAACATTCTGACCAATTTTCAAGTCATTTGAGCCAAAAATGTAGCCTCTAGAGTGCCCACAAGGAATTACTTTAATTTGAACTAGTGACCTAGTTTATGATCCCAGGTGACCGAAATCCAAACTCATCCGAGATTTTATGAAGACAAACATTCTGACCAAATTTCAGGTCATTTGAGCAATAAATGTGGCCTCTAGAGTGCCCACAAGGTATCTATTTAATTTGACCTAGTGACCTAGTTTATGACCCCAGGTGACCCAATTTCAAACTGACTGAACATGTTGTGCTCAGGTGGGCTAACAAACTTAGAACACTACATACCAAATAATAAAGCTCTATGCCTTCAAGGTTTAGAAAAGAAGAATTTTAAAGTTTTCCTTCTTTGTTCCTATGTTAGAACTTGTGATCCCCGGGGCAGGGCCAGTTTTGACCCATGGAGCATTGTATGAAAAACCTTGGTAGAGGTCCACTAGGAGATGCTACATGCCAAATACCAAAGCTCCACGCCTTCCAGTTTCAGAGAAGAAGAATTTTAAAGTTTTCCTTCTTTGTTCCTATGTTCGAAACTTGTGACCCCCGGGGCAGGCCCAGTTTTGACCCCAGGGACATCATATGAACAAACTTGGTAGATGTCCACTAGGAGATGCTACATGCCAAATATCAAAGCTCCACGCCTTCCAGTTTCAGAGAAGAAGAATTTTAAAGTTTTCCTTCTTTGTTCCTATGTTTGAACTTGTGACCCCCGGGGCGGGGCCAGTTTTGATCCCAGGGACATCATATGAACAAATTTGTTAGAGGTCCACTAGGAGATGCTACATGCCAAATATCAAAGTTCTAAGCCTTCCAGTTTCAGAGAAGAAGAATTTTAAAGTTTTCCTTTTTGTTCCTACATTTGAAACTTGTGACCCCCGGGGTGGGGCCAGTTCTGACCCCAGGAGAGAGTGATACAGAGAGTGCAAACGCATAAATACGCATACTGTCCACCTCTTGATGTCTGCATATGTTAAGTAATAACCGGAGTGCAATTTCTAAACTCCCCCCCCTCCAAACTTTCCCCCCTCTCCTCCGGTTCGCCCTTTCGTCCGTTCGTTGATCAGCCGGTTTAGCCGATCTGCCGGTTTAGCCGATCTGCCGGTTTTGTCAGTCAGCCGGTTTTGTCAGTCAGCCAGTTTAGCCATTCAGCCCAGTTAGCCACTCAGCCCAGTTAGCCATTCAGCCCAGTTAGCCATTCAGCCCAGTTAGCCGGTCAGCCCAGTTAGCCGGTCAGCCGTTCACTCACTCACTCGGTTTTTCTGGGTCAGCCGGTTTTGTCAACGATCACAGCGACACACGACAGATCAAGGGAGGGGGCCAACTTGGGGCGTGTCGTTTGGATATGGAGCAAACAGGAAAAACTTAAAGAAATGGAGACCATATTTAAAATGTGCAATATTGACACCCCTTATTACTTAACATATGCAGACATCAAGAGGGGGACAGTATGCGTATTTATGCGTTTGCACTCTCTGTATCACTCTCTAACTCGCCTAGTGCAACTGCACCTGCATCCTTCCGAAATGTGCATATATTCCTATATATCCACATTATATTTTTTACTCCTCTTCATCCGAAAAATAGCCAATCGGCACCGTATTAATTCCATCTTCTAATATATGCCTTACGTCTTGCAATGGGTTTAATGCAATCTTTTTAAACTCTTCTGTGTATACTTGATGGTTTGAACTTCTGAAGCCTGAAAATGAAACGTGTTTTTCTTTTTGCTCAAAAATACATTTTAAGTAATCATTAAACTCTATATCCTCATTAATACAACAATCAACCACACCTTTTAACTTTAGTGTTTCCTTTGTTTTTCCTTTGTCTTCTACTCTGTATGCGTATGATTTAGCACATGTAGCAGCATAGTCTTTTATTGGCTGTCCTTTCGTTTCATCTTTAAAAAATCCCAATCTGTTTTTATTTTTCATACTATGCAATGGGTGAGACTCTGGATATTTCCAAGTATCAAAACAAATATTTAAATCTTCTTTCATATCTTCATATATATCCTCTGTCTGAATATCTAAAATGAAACTGTTCGTATCAGTATATAGTAATTTTACCTGATCTCCAAATTTAGGTTTTAAATATTCATAGTACAGTTTGTACATTTTTAATTTTGACAATTCCAAAACACAAACACCAATATATATAGGTTTGTTAGCGTTTACAATGGTTTTTTTCTTTGTTACTGCTACTAGATTCTCATTAAACATTTTAAACCCTGTATACTCCGGACTTTTTAAAAGTTTTTCAGCTCTTTTTTCTGTATTAATTATTTCTACATTTGACCTTTTACGTGGGTTTTCTATTGTTTTGCCATATATACTATTAATACACAATTTAAAATATTCTTGTTTACTCTTTTCTTTCTCCTCTTTTCTTTGTATTGTTTGAAATGTAAGGTTTCAACCATTGAGAAACTTTAAAAATATATCCTCTGTGTATCTTTGTAATCTTAACACCTAGCTTTTCATAATACTTTAATAGTTCTGAATATACAAGATATTCTTTTTTGTTTTTTAAATTTGATACTAGCTTTTGAACACCATTAATTTTTATATATTCTGGGCATGGGGGGTAATCTTTAAAAAATTCTTTCTTGTCTCTCGGTATCTCTAAATCACATACAAGAGCACAGGGGTAATTTCTCAAGTTTTTAAATTCTGCTTTTGTTAATTTTCTTTTAATCTCATATGGCATCGGCTCACTCATTGCCTCCCCGTAAAGGTTGTTTTTGTCAATGTAAAAAATGTAATTACTGGGTTTGTTGGGGTCGTAATCACTTAAATATTTGTTGTTGGCTTTAGCATATCGACTAACAGCCATACTAACACCTCCACGAATGCCATTTTCAAAATCTTCGTAAATATCTCTATCTGTTATTAAATTAATTTTTTGTTCTGTGAATTTTAACATATTCATCCATGAAGCGTCGGGTGATGTATACCCGTAAACAAGAGGATCTAAAAGGTAAGTATCATAATTTAATCTTCTGAAGTTTTCGAATACATCAGCTAGCAACAAAGTATCCAATTCACAATATTTAAGCTGATAGTCATTTAAAGTTTTACATCCGAAAGCTGTCCAAGCGTTTAAAGCATGGTTGTAGTCTTCTTTACTGATACCTTCTTTTTTCAATGTTGAAAAAAAAGCTTCTATCGGTGGCAGACTTGTTTCTTTTGTTTTTTCGTAGCAGTTCATATATTCGTACGGATAGACTCCTTTACTTGTTAACAACTCAGGAGAAACACCAGGGAAAGCACGAGCTGTAAATTTAAAAGTGTTTTTAAAATCTTCTTTACTTGTATCTTCAACCAGCTGAGACAATGAAGAACTTAAAAATTTAAAACTGTCTAAAAATCGTATTTCATGCCTCTTACCTGATATATAGGTATATTTGCTAAAACTGATATATTTTTCTTCAGTTGATGGCAACACTGAAAGATGTCCTGAATATTCAGCCAGTTTTAAAATGAAAAGATGGGCATCATATCCACTTAAATTATGACATAGTACAGGTGTTAAGTTTGAAGGTTCTCTTTCATTAAAAAAAGCTGTATTTGCTTTTTGTATTTCATCCATTAAACTTTTAACAAACAAAGCAGCCACATCCTGCCCTTCTTTCTGTATCACAAAAGAAACTTTTTTACTTCTATATATCCTTTCTTTTTTTGAGACAACAAAGAAACAAAAACCGGAGGGTTCATGTTTGTTTAATTTTTTTGTTTCTCCTTCTTCATTTTCACATTTCATTAAAAAACTTTCAAAGTCAAAATATACTGTAATATTTGGTTTTTCTGTTTTTGTTTTAAATTCTAGTGTTGCTGCTTCACTGTCTTCCACTGGTAATTGAAGAAGTGTAGTATCAGAACAATTTATTTCATGTTGATTTAATTTTTCTTCTTCTTTAAACACACGTTGACACTTGTAGCAAAAATATAACCTTCCGTTATGATTGGACAACTGAGAAGACAAAAGATGGGACAGATCAGATATTAAATAAAAATGTTCTTCATAGTACAATATATAAATTTTTTCTCCTTCTCTTTTTCCTTCATCAAATATCACAGGTGTTCTTTTGTTTTCATTGTCTACACCATATACAATTAAATGAATATGAGGATTACGATCCTGAAAAAGTTGAAGGTCATTAGCTGATGTTGGGAAGTTGATATCTGTAAAATCAGCGTATTTATTAGGTTCTTCTTTTTGTATCTTCCTTAAGTCCTTTGTAATTCTTCCCCTGTCCTTGTCTTTTGGGTTGAAGTGTCGGAGTATACACCAGTAAAAACAACGATCATCACCCGAAAGAATACAAACTATAGCACGTTTTAAAATTAACCATTGTGGGAGCTTGTTGTTTCCACATCCTCCTTTAAAAGGTTGATATTTACCATAGTTAATACTTACATATTCAAAATTTAAAAACTTCCATCCTGACCCTTCATAATCTTTTTTGTAAAAGTTGTTTAATACTTCCTGTATCATTTGATTTATAATTTTTTGTTTGTTCTTCCATTGATATATTATATGAGGTGTTGAGTTGAAATAAAATTTTTTTGTTTGTTCTCCATTAGTCATTTTAACACATGTTGATAATATAGCCTTGTATCCTACATTTTTACTTAAAGACTCGGCAGCTGTTGGCCTATACCTTGACAAAAACCCCTCCATACTTAAATATTTTGTATTACTTGGAACATTTAAATATGTTTGTTTAAAATATCCATTTAATGCTGAAGTGGTTGTTTTGTTTTTGGGTCGTTCTTGTATTTGTGTAATTTGTGCCGGAGCAGTAGACTTAACCATTTTAACAACTCCATTTTTAACAACAAATTTATAATACTGACTCATTTTTACTTTAAGTAAAAATTAATTTAATTAAAAATTATTAGAAATGCCTAAAAACTCAAATACTGAAGCAAAAAATAAAAAGGTGGAAATCGTGGATCCATCAGCCCCGACTGCTCCCCCATCACCTCCGATTCCTATCTTGTCTCTTGGCCCTGAAAATGCTATTAAGGGTGAGAAGAAGACAGATAAAATTTATTTTTCTGATATTAGACAAAATGGAAAGACTGGTGTTTTTACTAATATTGTAAGTAGGACACCGGAAGACAAACCAACACTTTTAACATTTGGTTCAAACAAATATATTAATATTGAGTTGAATGAAATGTTTGAACAGTTTTTAATGGGTGTATATGCTAGATTCGACCCTGAATATATGGATTTGATCAATGATTCATATCAAATTGAGGGAGTCTTGGAAACATACAGAACCCAAGGATTTGTAAAATGTAAGGTTGACCTTGAACGGTTTAACAACAACTTCTTTTCATCTGTAGAGAATGATGGAGGAGTTAAGAAAATCCGACCGTTGGACCCATCTAATTTTATGTATGATAGAATTACGAACGGTGTATATACTTTAAAGGTTTCTGGATTGTGGAGAAAGGAAAGCCTGGTAAATGGCAGATATCACACAACACATAGTGGAATTACTATTAAAGTTTTAAATGTTCTTGTTAATGGCTATGCCAACTCTGAAACTGATGCTGATGAATATGAAAACGCCCAGCTTTCACAACTCAGAGAGGACAGCCTCGCCCTCTTGTCTGAGTAAAAAAATATATGTAGGACCTTTAACTCATGGTGTGCTGTCTTGTTTTACTCCATTTTTTTAATGATACTTCTGAAAGGTATCATTAAAGTTTTTGAAAATATTTTAAAAAATATATTTCTATTAAAAAGGGGTGGGTTTCATTCGGACGGGGTGGGTTTGTAACATTTTTGTATTCTCCTTTGCATTTTGCTTTAATTTCCATATATATTTTACCAAAACACCGGTAAAATATATATTTTTCATTTAATATTGTTGTTCAAACTGTTGTGGTTCATATATTGGCATGTAAAACCTCCCAAACCCATGTCTGTATTTTCCATTGTATCTTGGGCTGCTTCTATCAATCACAGCAAAGCCGAACGGCTCACTCCAACAAGTATACAAGAAGTTTTTAAATTCTTCTAATGTCATATCACGACTTGCGTAATCCATGTATATATTTTGTATGTCTTTGTCTGGAACATCAAAAAGTATTAAAAAGTTTGTGTTTCCACGTATTGTATGCCTTGGCAATGAAAAGAAAGATTGAGACAAATAAAAACAGTCTGTATTGCTGTGTCTTCCTCTTGTATAGTATTTTTCTGGGATATCTTGTTTTTCTTTTAGTAAATCATCAAATATCATTAAATTTTTATTACTACTGCTTAAATCTCGAGGATCAGGGACTGTATCATCACTTTCATTAAAACAAGGTGTGATCTTTGTTCCTTTCTTCTTTTTTGTTTCTTCTTTAATTTGTTCTAATAGTTCTTTTTGTGGTATATCACGATTTTCAATCTCTTCCATGTTTTCAAATATTCCATTAATAGTCTCTTTTGTCAATTCATGTTCAAGAGCTTCTCTTAAAAGTATATATTCTGGCTGTTGCTTCATTGACTTTCCGAATATATACAAATGATCGTAATCCAACCAACCAGGCCTTAAAAGAAGATTTAAAAGAGTTGTTGTTTTTCCACATCCAGACTCACCAATTATTAAACCTCGTATGCTGCATGGCAACATCGGGCTGTTCTTTCTTTTTGTCTTGTTGAGATTACAACTATAATTTTTTATTTCCATATTCTTTAATTTAGAAAAAAAATTATTAAATTAAAAAATATGATTCTTAAATATTGTATATATTGTAAAACATATATTACAGATGATGATCCTTTTAATTTTAAAGGTGGTTGTTTGTTGTGTGGAAAGACTAAAATACAACCCACAAAAGAAGAGCCAGCAGATGCAACCAGTCTTTATTTAATGGGATTTGGTAATCCAGATGAAGAAAAACTCTGGGTATTACGTCCACTAAACGATGAAAAGGAAAAACAAACACAAAACCTTTAATTTTGGTTCATGTTGGTTTGTTGTTTAGTTAGTTAAAAAAATATATTAAATAAATGAGTTTAATATATTGTGTAAAATGTCGAAAAAAGACAAATACAAACAACTTATCACAGATCACATTAAAAAACGGGCGTCCTGCCTTAAGTGGTGTTTGCTCTGTGTGTGGAACGAAAAAGATCCAGTTTATAAAAGGTTCTACTAAGAAAGGACGGGGGATTATGAACAAATTTATTAATACTCTTCCTTTTGAAATGCATCTTCCCGGTCACAACTTCTGCGGACCTGGGACAAAACTTAACAAACGTTTAAACCCTGATATGACACCTAAAGCATGGAGTAAACCGGTTAATAGGGTTGATAATGTTTGTATGGGTCATGATATCTGCTATTTAAAAAATACTGATACACCCACTCGTAATAGCGTGTGTGATGCAAATATGTTAAATGAACTAAAAGGCATATACAACCCATCATTAAGGGAGAGATTGGATCGGGCTTTTGTCTCTCCCATCATTGCAAGTAAAAAACGTTTTGGAATGGGACACAGTAAAAAAAAAAGTTGTCATTAAAAGATGTATCTTTAAGTGATGAACTACACCGGCCCACCCGTCGAAACTTTCCCACTCGTCGGGTGATAGTAAAAAAGTTAAATGATACATGGGCTGCTGATTTAATGTTCATGCCAAAGAAAATACGAATGGGTGAAGCTGAAGGAATGGAAGAGATTGAACAACTACAACAAACAAAAGAACGACAAACAGCCAGTGAGAAACAGACAGACAACTTAAATATTTTTTTAGTTGTTGTTGATGTCTTCAGTCGTTTTGCCTGGGTTCGAGAGATACCCAACAAACAGGTTAACAGTGTAGTAAAGGCGTTTGAAAACATTTTTAAAACTTCAAATAGGAGACCTCTTAAAATATGGACTGATCGAGGAGGTGAGTTTACAGGATTGATAGACAAGGAAGAAGAAAAGCCTAAAACAGCTTTTCAGTGTCCACATTGTAAAGAATGTTTTAAAAGTAAAGGTGGATTAACAGGACACATAAACAATCATTGTCCTGTTTTACATCCAGAGAAAGCAAAGGAAGAAAAGACAAGACTTAAAGGGGTTGAGTTGTATCATACAGAAGGTAGACATAAATCATCAATAGCAGAAAGATTTATTAAAACTTTAAAAGATAGAATAGGTCGATATATGACAGAATACAATACAACGGATTACAAACCTCATTTACAAGAAATAGTGAATGATTACAATGAAACACCACATAGGAATTTTAAAGATCGATACACTCCTGAAGAAGCAAGCAATCCGGAAAATGAAGAAAAGATTTACAAGGAATTTTATGAAAATCCAAAACTTAAAAAGTTTAAACCTGACAGGACAACACAAAAAACAGTTTTAGAAGTTGGGGACTTGGTCCGGATACTAAGAAGAAAAACAGCAGGTTTTGAAAAAGGGTTTACTGCTAATTGGACAAGAGAAATATTTAAAATACGAGAAATAAAAAATACAAATCCTACAACATATTATTTAAGTGATGCTAAAGGCCATCATATAGAAGGAGCATTTTACAGACCTGAACTGCAAAAAACACGTTTCAAGTTTCAGGAATGGATGGGAGACAACAAGCCAAGGATTAAAGAAAATGCAAGTTTAGGTATGCAGGCAGTGGCAGCAGAAGCACAAAGGCAAAAGGAGAAGAAGCAGAGGCAAAGAGACAGGAAGAAGCAAACAGCAGGAGGATTAGAAGTTTCTGATGCGGTACGAAGTCTACCCAACAAATCATTAAACAACTTTGAAATTATGAATGCATGCAAACATTTAAAAGGTTGGAGGGGTGTCTTTTCACGTGATGCATTACCAAAAAAACCTAATGCTTACGAATGTGGAATATTAAACCTTGATGATTCCGAAGGACCGGGTACACACTGGACGGCATGGCATAGGAACAAAAAGAATAAATTTTATTTTGATAGTTATGGACTGCCTCCACCTCTTGAAATGCAGAAATATTTAAAAAGTCCTATTTTGTATTCATCCGATCAGATACAAAGACCAGAAACCGTTATTTGTGGTCATCTCTGTATTCATGTATTAGAAAAACTAAATCAAGGATTTCATATTTAACCTGTAGTATCTCATTTAATGGATTTAAAAGAAAAAGGGTTAATTTAAAATATGAATAGTCCAGTTACAAAATTCGGAAGATTAGAGGAAGAGATTAGAGAGCTTGAAAGTGAAGCTGAAGCAATAGCGGGAGGTGTTTCCCTTCCTTTCATTGTTGAAAACTTTCTGGGGAAAGATGGAGGAGAAATGAGGGGTGATATAGACATGACAGGACAGCCAATAAAAAATTTACCTGACCCAACAGAAGGACAAGAAGCTGCCACTAAAAATTATGTTGATACTGCAAGTGGTCATTCATTTTTTAGAAGAAAACCCAACGCTGGATATGTAGCAAGTAAAGATTTAGATATGAATGAACACAGACTTTTAAACTTACGTATGCCAGTAGACAACTTAGAAGCAGCTAATAAACTTTTTACAGAAATACAGTCAATGATTTAAAAAATAGATTAGAAAACAACATTCCATTTTTTTTAAATACCAACAAATACAAAGCAAGGGGAAATATACACATGCAAAATTTTAAAATAGAAGGTTTGCCTTTTCCCATGAATGACAAAGACGCAGCAACTAAAGTATATGCTGATGCTCTTGTTGAAGATAGAAGGCAAAGAATGGAAGCTAATAATCCTTTTACTTTTCAGAATGATGTGTATACAGCAAAAGGAAAAATAGATTTACAAGGTTTTAAAATAGAAAATGTAGCAAATCCGGAAAATCCCAAAGATGTCGTAAATTTAGAATATTTTAAAACGAATACATCACATGCTTTTGTAAGAAAAAACGGGGGTTTCGAGGCTCAAGAGGCAATATATTTAAGAAACAAGAAGCTAGGAGGTTTAAAAGATCCAGTACAAGATAGAGAAGCAGCACATAAAAAATATGTTGACGAAGAAATAGAAAAATGAAAGGACTTTTGTGAAGAAAAAACAGCTGATATTGTTGCTGCAGGTGGAAACGTTGATGCTGCAGCTTTGGATGCTGTTAAAACAGATTTAGAAAAAAATCAGGCATTTAATACAAGAAATAGAAAAACATTTAATGCAAGGGGAAACATTAACATGAAACAAAAAACGTTACGTAATTTACCGGAGCCAGAAGAAGAGACGGATGCAACAACTAAGGGCTATGTTGATGAAATGAAAGAATTTTTTGAAGAGAAGATTAAAGAACTGGGAAAACCAGAAGAAGTTAAAGAAAATAGGGATATGAAAGGTTTTAAAATTGTTAATGTGGGTGATGCGGTTAATCCTGGAGACGTAGTAAATAAAAAATATGTTGATGAAGAAGTAGCAAAAATAGCTGATGATCCAGCATTGTTAAGGCGTAATGGTGGTTTTCTTTCTTTAGATGCTATTGATATGAATACAAACTGTATAAAAAATATTGGGAGAGCACAGGAAAACACTGATGCTGTAAGTAAATTATATGTTGATGAAGAAGTTAAAAAAGGTGGTGAAAATTTACTTAACATGGCTCTTTTTTCCCATTCTCATTCTACTATTTTAATACGAGGTGAACTAGAAGGCCCGATAATTGGAATAGATGAAGTTGAAAATGCAAATAGAAGAATACCATCCACTAACGGTGGTTTAATTAGTGTAGATGAAAAAGGCACACCAATATTACCTAGTATTGTATATTTTGGAAAGCATGATGGGGGTGAGGTTGCATACAATGCACAAGGAAAAATAAAAATTAAACCTAGCTATATATTTCCATTTCCAGGTGCCATTGTTAAAACTTCAGCTATTTTTATGTATGATGATGGAAATGAAAAAGAAGAAAATTTTAAAGTGGTTTGTAGAATTACTGAGGGTGATGATGGAGAGGTAAGGCCAGGAGAAAAGGAAAATACAGATTTAAGTAAAGGAATAGTGGAAGGAAAAGGAAGAAAAAAAGAATATGAATACAATTGGAAGAAAAAAACAAGTGGGAAAGTTGTACATCATTGTGACAAACCGGGGGAAATTGAAAAAAATAAGTTTAATGAATGTTCAAGTTTAATTGTGTATTTTAAGTCATCACATCCACAAGTTAAACGATGTGTGTTAACGTTTGCTGTTCAGCTTTTTAATTTCATTAACGTAAAAGAATTTTTAGAAGCAGTTAAAAATTTTAGTAAAGATTAAAGGATTAAAAACATTTCATAATATTTAACCTTTTACTAGGTTATATATTACTACACATTGTATATTTTCTTTTCTTCGTTAATATCCTTCAATACTTTATTAATACTACAAAATCCATAATTTAATATGAACTGGTCTTCTTTCTTCTTTAGTAAATACTCCAATATATGAGGTCTGTTTTTTTCTTCTCCCTTTCCTTCTTCTAGGCAAAAGAAAACTTCAACATCAGGAAAAAAGAAAAGACTTAAAATTTCATCCAGTTCATCAATCTTTTTAATAATATCATCTGTGTTTTCATCGAATAAAAAAACATTGTCATAATGATATATATACACATGAGACACCACAACACAAGACACAAGCATATTAAAATGTTCTTTTTCTTGTTTTCTTTTGCTCCATTCATAGTAAAGGAAAGACTTAAAACGTTTTAAATATGTAATAGGCTGATCATATGATATATACTTGTTAGGCTTCAATGGTGCAAATTTAAACTTCATCTGACTGTAAAAGTCCCCTGTTTTGTTTGTTTCTTTCTTTGTATGATTAAACTGATTTTTTAAAACTTCTGTACACTGATTTATAAAATTTAAACTCATTTTATAAATCAATATTTTTTCTTAAGACATTTAATTTTTTATATTTGCTTCATCTAATCTTTCAATTTTTGTAATCCCTTCTTCATCATATGTAATAATATATTTTCCATTTTTAAATTCATTTGTGTTATGTGCCCAAAATTTATTTACATCATTCCCATCATACAAGTCAGTATCATTTAAAACCTCTTTCATTAATAGTTTTTTGGGTGTTTGCCTTTCATTCATTACATCTATTAAATAGTCTTTAATACTTTTTTGTTTTAAACTCATCATTTTTTTAAAAAATTTTTCTTTTAATATTGTTTTCTTTTCTACATATAGGACATTTTGTATTAGTTGTTTTTTTATCACATTCATCACAAAAAGGCACATGTCCGCAAATACAAAAAAGTATATTTGGTGGTTCAGATTGACAAATTACACAACTGTCAAATTTAAATATTTCATTGCCATTAATAGAATCAGAAGGAGATGAGAACAGCCTTCGTAGGTCTTGTGATCTAATCTCATAAATTACAGTGGATGGTCCTCTTCGTCCTTCTCGTTCTTCTATTTCTCATATTCTTTCACTCTGTTGATATAGTCTACCTCCTAAAGTTATTAATTGTTGATTTAAATATTCATTTCTTTCTCTTAAATCTTCATAACCAAACACATTAAAACGCTGTCCACTGTTTCTATTAAAATTTTCAATTTCTAAATTAATTTCATTTTCTAATTCACCAAATAAAAACGTTCTTAAGTCTGTTTTTTCCCATCCTTCAGCATTTGAAGGATGTATAGTAATTAAATAAAATTTCATATTTTTAAAATAAAATTTTTTAAAAAGGTTCTCTATTCTATTAATACGTTCAAAAATATTTCTACTATATGCATCAAAAAAATCAATATTAACATCTTTATAAATTCTATCATTTCTAACAAATACACCACTTAACAACAAACCGGTATTTTCTTCTTTTCTCCTTTTACTCCATTCATAGTATATTGAAGGATACAAGTTTTTTATATATGGGTTAACTCTAAGATTAGTACTTGAAAATTTAAAACCCAATTCTTTAAAATGAATATCTTCTTCTTCCCAACCCCCTGTATATTTAGAGTGTTTAATTTTGTTGATTAACACTCTTGTTAATTGCTGCTTAAACTGCGGCTGTATCACTTTAAGTTCCATTTTAAAAATACATGATTTTATTTAACTCATTTTCAAATTTTAAATTTAATTTTAGTTAATCACAAGAGTTTAATTAAAAAATGACTTCATTACAATTAGTGCTATCTGAAAACAAAACAGATTTTACAACGAATTTTAACCCCTCCATTAATTTAAACCAACCTTGTGAATTGGCTTTAATTAATCTTGAAACATATTACAGCATTCCAAATATTAAACCCGGTTTTGATAGCTTTAAACTTAACAAAGGAGAAAATTCACATGATATTACATTAAAAACGGTAGTTTTAGTTTAGTTGATATTAACCGTTCTATTGAAGCTATATTTGATACAAAAAATTTAAAAAATGTAAACAATACCCTGTTAAATTATACGGTGATTTAAATACTTTTAAAACTGTGATGTTTATCCAACCCGGTTACAGTGTTGATTTTTCATCAAACTCATTAAATCGTATTCTAGGTTTTGAATCAAAACTATATACAGCAGGAAATCATGAAAGTGAAAATCCTGTTAATATACTTGCTGTTAATAGTATTTTAGTAAATTTAGATATTATCAGTGGTTCATATGTGAAGGGGCAAAAAGGAAACACAGTTTACTCATTTTTCCCCAGTGTTAACCCAGGTCATAAAATTATAGAACGTCCTCCATATCCCATTTACCTTCCTTTACTCTTAAATGATTTGCACACTGTCAGAGCAACTTTAACTGACCAAGAAGGGAATTTAATAGATTTGAGAGGTGAAAATATAACAATGCGTTTTCATATTAGGGAAATTAAAAACAATTAAAAAAAATGACTAAAACTTCCTATATTGAAACAAAAATTAATCTTTCTGATGGGCAAAAAGAAAAAGTATCATCAGCATACAAAAACAAGGTTCAGGCATCATTAAACCTAAAGCCTGAAAATGTCGGTGGTTCTGAAAGTTTCTATTTTACAAAAAGACAACTGGTAAGAATGAAAAAGGCTTTTGATGCTGGTAAAGGTGTAAATATTAATCTTTCATTTGCACAGATTAGATACAATGCTAAACATGGGGGTTTCCTTGCTACTTTGGCTGGTTTGGCTGCTCGTGCTCTTCCTGTTGTTGGTGCCGTTGCAAAGAAGGTACTCCCTGCTCTTGGACTTGGTGCCATTTCTGGATTAGCAGACAAAGCAGTAAAAGCAATATTTGGGGATGGATTGTATTTGTCTAAAAATGGGCATGTGGCACAAGTTGAAACAGATGGGCATGGATTGTATTTAACTCCCATAGATGTAAAAGGTTCGGGTTTTAATGGTGATGGTATGTTTTTGGTAAAAAATGGAAAAGTACAGGATGGTAGTGGACTGCTTTCTGCTATCCCTTTAATTGGTCCTTTGCTTAAATCTATAATTTAATATTATAAAATATGTGTCAGCCAAAAACGATTTATTGGATACCTCACGAAGGGTTAAAATATCCACCATTGAAAAAATCAGGTTCAACCTGGTTAATATACACACAGGCAGCCTTGAAGCTTGATCCAGAAGAAAAAAAGACAATCGGTTTAAACTTCGGTTTTGTCAATGCTGGGGGGTTAGTTGTGGTTGTTCCTACTGATGAGATTAAAAAAAATCTAGAGTTTAAAAATCCTTTTTTCTGTGATATTAAGACAAATAACATTATTACAACTCTTTACAACTTCTCAAAAACAGCAGTGTTAATACCAGAAAAAACCCCATTGTGTTTTATAAAATACTTAAAACCTTAATGATCATATTAAAAAATGACAGAGTTAAAGGAAGAAGTAAACAACAGTGGATTATATCCATCAGTTGTAAGACCCAACCCATCGGCCCCGGTTGCTATAATTGAGATGTCAGACAGTGGCCAGAGTTTCAGGTTAAACAAGATATCAGAAGTCCAGAAGTTTCTGGAAGAAGAGGTGAGGATTAGAGGAGCTCTATCAAAGAAGTATATAAAATATAGTAAGTATGTCGACAACGTTGAAAGTGGTTTAACAGTTGTAGCACTAGGAGCAGGAGCCGGGGGGATCGCATTGTTAAGTACCGTAGTTGCGATACCGGCAACCATAGGCCTGGAGATAGCAGCGCTGGTGGTTGGACTAGGTGCAATCACTAGTAAATTTTTTACTAGAAGAGCAAGAACCAAGGGAGAGAAGCATGGACAGATCCGAAGTATTGCTTCAGCTAAGTTAGATACTGTTAATACACATATTAGCCAGGCTATAGCAGATAACAAGATTACACATGAAGAATTTACTTTGATCATGGAAGAATTAGCAAAATACAAGGAACTAAAGGAAGAAATCAGGACCAAGACCAACAAAAAAAAGAAGGCAGAAGAAGAGAACAGTTTGATCGAGAAGGGAAAGAGAGAAGCCCGGGAAGAGTTCAGAAGACTCGTAGAGAAGAACCAGGGAGGCCCTCTACCTTACTAAACTTCAAGATGCCAAACTTTAGTTTTAGTTGTTCTTGTGTATGTAGTAATATGGAATAAAATCTATTAAGTAATTACTTAATACATTTTAAGTATTACATACATTAAAAAAAAATGTCATTTGTAAACATCAAAGATATCAACCGGAGAGATGAAATTGTTAAAAATTTTCTTTCTTTAAAAAAACAAATACAGGCAAGGGACAGGATGGAAAAAATGGGAGAAATTGGGAGAGAAGAAGTATTAAGTAAATTTTTTAAACCTGTTACAAAAGGAATAGAACAACTAGGAAAAAAACTTACAGAAGAAATTGGTAAAATTGCAAAACCAGCTACAAGAACAGAAACAGCTACAAGTACAGAAACAGAAACTGATGCACCGACTCCTTCTATTGATGAAAAGGATGATGAAGAATTATATACATATGATGACCCTGAATTAAATGTATATTTAAGAAATATACAAAAAAATAAAACCATTCAGACGTTTAATACAGAAAAAGGTGTATATTTAAAAATAGCTAATCAACCTTTAGTCGTTACAAAAAACAATATTAAATATTTGGGAAGTGAATACAAAAGAACTCCTGAATTAATGGAATTAATTTTTTCTTCTAATCCTCCACCCAATTCAAAAAGCAATCATCCGAAAGCTTACAAAGATTTTAAAGATATGATGAGAGATGCTGACATTCTTCTCGAACGAAGCCCATTAACAGGTGCTCCAATTTTTAGTAAAAGAATAGGAAGAAAAGGTGACAGGTGGAATAATCTTTTAAGTGTAGTAGGTGAAGATTTAAAACATGAACAACAAGAGGGTGAAGGGATACTTGATACAGCAGGAAAATTAATTAAAAAGCATCATGATGCAGAAACAAAAACAAGAGAAAAACACAGAGGTAAACAAAAAACAATAATCCTTCCTTCTGACCCTTTAGCTTTAGCTGATCGTTTAAGTCTTTTGTGTGGTAGTATTAAAGCTGGTAATACTGGACTTAAAAATGAAATGGTTGAGGTTTGTAATGCTTTGATTAGAAAAAAATTAATGAGTAGAAAAGAAAGAGATGAGCTTTTAAACACTGTTTAAATTAAAAAAGTATAGTTAAAAAATGATCATTATAGAAGATGAACCAGGCTATCAAATGGAATACGTATATGGAGGAGCCCGTTTTTTTACTCCAGTAGGTGACTTCTTTTCCCGTGTTTTTTCGAGTGGTGCAAGTAAAGCAGCACAAAAAGTAATTAAAACAACAGCTAAAAAAATAGCTACTGATACAGGTAAAAAGCTTGTAGAAGAAGGAAGTAAAAAGGCTGAACAGATTGCCAGAGAAAAAATTAAAAGTTTATTGAACAAGAAACAAACAAACAGAAGAAGAAAAGTTTCTGAAGCTCCCCCTGTTGCATCGATTCCCCTCGACTCCCCTAATTTCGGAGTGATACCAAGAAGAAAGGGGTTAAATGAAGGACTCGGTATTAAAGTTATTTAAAACATTAAAACACTAATGTAAAAAATAAAATGGCTAATTATGCAATATTGAATTGGAAAGAAGAAGTTCCTGTTGATGAAACAATTGAAAGTTATCAGTTTCATGAATATCCACCAGACAAGGGAACCACCCAACTAAACACACCGGGCGAAATCAGGCTCACAATCGAATCACAGGATGTTTTTACTCACACTGCTAAAAGTTACCTTCATATTATTGGATATATACAATCCACGGAAGAAGTAACAGGAGGGAGTAATAAATACCAAAGAACAGATCGGGTAGCTTTAGTAAATAATGGTTTAATGTATCTTTTTAGTCAAATAAAATTTATTCTTTCAGGTCAAGAAGTAGAAAATATATTATATCCAGGACAAGCCACCACAATGCTGGGGATGTTGAAATATCCTGATGATTTCAATAAATCAAGAGGATTAAACCAGTGTTGGTTTAAGGACTATGAAACAGGTGGAACCGATGCCCTTAATGTTGGTTTTGATACAAGACAAAAATTAATATTGGGAGGTAACACCCCCGGTAACTTTTCCTTTTTAATTCCCATTTCTCATATTTTTGGATTTTTTGAAGACTACAATAAAATTATATATGGAGTAAAACAAGAGATAAGCTTAATACGAAAAGGAGACAATGAAGCTATTCATATTGCTGATGGTAATCGACGAGTAGCAGGCGCTCCAAAAGACTATGGGAGGGCAATGTTACGAATTTCGAAGCTTTCTTGGTTTGTTCCTCACGTGTTGCCTTCTGATGAAGAAAGATTTAGACTTTACAAGCAAATAGATAGCAAAATTGAAACAAAATTAGGTTTTAAGAGTAGACAATGTGAAAGCATCATAGTCCCAGAAGCTCGGGAATTTGTTTGGAGGTTGGCAGTTAAGTCAGCAGCAGAAAGACCACTGTTTTTAGTTCTTGGATTTCAAACAGGAGATCCAGAATTGCAAACAAGAAACTCTGCTATTTTTAATCATCTAAACTTGACAAATGTACATGTGTATTTAAATACTGAACGATATCCTGAAATAGACTACAATATAAATTTTAATGAAAATGAATATGCACGGGCATTTTTTGAAACTGCCAACTTTAGATATATGACACAACACATACCAGAAGTAAACTCAAACTTTTCTATCAATTCAATAGACTTTAAAAATTTGTATCCTCTCTTTGTTTTTGATTTGTCAAAGCAAAAGACAAGGCTGAGGGCTTCAGTTGTTGATATACAAGTCAGGGCTAAATTTGGTGAAAATGTTCCAGCTAACACAAGGGCCTTTGCTGTAGTATTGTCTGATAAAATATTTAACCTTCAATCCGATGGAAAGAAGATGAACCCAGTATTTTAAACAATTAATTAATTAAAAAATCTTAATATGTTTAATTAAACATATGAAGATTAAATTAAATCGTAGTGTAGTGTAGTGTAACAAGCCTGTCTTTTTTTTTGGCTTTTTGGATGTTTTTTAGTACCACTCAATAAAACTTTTATGGGAGCTTTAACCTTTGATAAATCTTCTATTTTCTCTAATTCATCTTGTAAAAAGTATCCCTTTAATGGATATCTTTCTTCATCTTTTGTTTTAACAAACAACATTTTTACAAGTTTAGAGCCGTATTTGTATTCAGAATATGCAAAAGCTTCATAATCACCCTCTTCTATTTTTGTTATATCTGGTATACTTGCAGGTTTGGGTTTTTCTAATTTTTCTAAAGGTTGATTAATTTTATTAAATTCCTTTTTTAATTCATCATATCTTTTAAATACGTTTTCAATGTCCACATTAATATTTTCTATTTTTGTTTTAAGAGATATCAACCATTCTTTTTTCAATACCATTTCGTAAGGGCTATCTCTAACATATGTTTCTCTTTTTCTAAAACAGATTGGAATTGCTTTTATTTTCATGTAAAAAATTTTAACACCTTTCTTTTTGTCTGTTGTGTTTACACCATCAAATTCTTCAAAAAATGATCCTAAAATTTTTGGATCTAACAAAGCATATTTTAATTCTTTTGTTGGAAAACAAACACCTTTTTCTTCTGTATTTCCATATGTAAAAAGTATCCTAATTGGTTTTTCTTTACTGTTCTCGTTGTATTCACATATTTTAAAAGCATACATTTTAAAATACTGTGCTTCTAGTAATTCTTCTTCTATTTCTCTTTGGTTTGTATTAATTTTTAAATCTTTTTCTAGTGTGTCCCTTCGTTTTTTTGCCTTTTCATATTTTTCCAAAAGTATTTTATTTTTTTCCATTTCTTCTTTAATTTTTCTTTCTCGTATTTCTTCTACCATTTGTGTTTTAAATTGTTCATATCCCTGTTTTTCATACCATTCATAACGTCTAAGCTCATATTCTTCTTCTTCTAATTTTTGTTTTCTTTTTCTTGTAGAAAGTAAAACAATATTAAAACTTCCATCTGTTTTAAAAGGTTTGTGTAAAATTGTTCTTTTTCCTGCTTCACCACTACCGTTTTTAATTCTAAACCTAAACTGTATATGTTCAGTATCTGGACAAAAATCTTTCATATCACTTAAATCTTCAAAGCGTTCATAATCTAAAGTTGGTTGATTTGTGGGGGTTAAAAATGTTGGTCCTGTTCTCATGTAGCATTTTTCCGGTTCAAAAAATAAATATTTTACACCATCTCTAAGTTTAATTTCATATTCTATTAAATTAATTTGTAAATTGTTAAAACCAAAATCACTCATAACCTCTTCTTTTGCATGTTCCCAACGTTTGAAAAAGTCTTCATCTGTTTCGTTTTCTTTTTGTTTTAACTGTGGATAGTTAACCCCGCAAAATCTTCGTGTAGTACTCATACCATATAAAACTATAAGTATTTCTTTTGTTGTTCTATTAGCAATTACACAAGATTTAGTAATATTAGACACTAAATTTAAATATTGGCTGGTTTTTGGTTGAATGTGAAAAATTTCCTGTTTTTTAATAATTCTGTATTCTTCATTTAAAACTTTAACATAATCTGTATCTGTTTTTGCTGTGATAATTGAAACCTCAAGATGTGTTACACCAGTTTCATTAACTTGTGGATGTTTATAAAGTTCTTTAAGGTGATGGTCTTGGTGATTATAAGCATATTCTGCAAGATGAGCCCCGTAGTGTTGCTGTGTGTTTCCTGCTTCAAAATTAGAAACAAGTTTGTTATAATATTTAACTTTCATAAACACTTCATCTTTTTCAAATTCATATTTTACTATATTATAACCCGCTGTTCTTTCAACTTCACGTCTATCAATTAAAACTCTTTTTTTATAAAATTCAGCATGTTCTCTTTCATAATTTCTTTTTTGTTCTTCGTATTCTTCTTCTTCACCATTAAAATTAAATTTTGGTTCATTTTTTCCTTCTACAAATAAACCAGTACAAAGTAAAAAATTATAAAGTTCATCTCTATCCAAGGTCCCCGCAAAATCCAATGTAATATCACACTGATAATTAGCAAAGCCTTGTTCTTTTAATTTTTCTTTAATTAGATTTAAATTTGATACTAACAGTTCAAAAGGAATATTTGAAACACTAACTTTAATAGCAACAATGCCGACCGGGTTTTGTTCAGTAACTTTTAATTTTTTAGAATTTTTTAAAAATTCACCTCCGCTTTGCACATTCAATTTCCCCAAAATAGGAATTATTTTACTATTAGATTTTGATGAAAATTCAGGAGTAGCAACTATTTTTAATTGATTAGCTAAAGGAACATTTAAAATAGATTCAATATTACTTTTTACAATATTCATATACTTTAGCGTTGGCGGTATTACATTTGGATCTTTTAAATCTGATTTTCCTAAAAGATTAATTCTTCCATCACTCATCCTTTTGTATTCATCTTTGTAAATGTAAGTACAAAAATATATATCATCAAAAAAAGGCCTCCTATTTTGTAAACGTGTAGCTGCCATTTTTCCTTTTGAATTTTTTGTATATGAAATACCTGATATATCATTAATTGCATTTGAGTCATAAATATTTTCTATAGCAATATGATATGAAATATTTTCATATCATATTTCATGACATCATATGAACAAACTTGGTAGAGGTCCACTAGGAGATGCTACATGCCAAATATCAAAGCTCCATGCCTTCCAGTTTCAGAGAAGAAGAATTTTAAAGTTTTCATTCTTTGTTCCTATGTTCGAAACTTGTGACCCCCGGGGCGGGGCCAGTTTTGACCCCAGGGACGTCATATGAACAAACTTGGTAGAGGTCCACTAGGAGATGCTACATGCCAAATATCAAAGTTCCATGCCTTCCAGTTTCAGAGAAGAAGAATTTTAAAGTTTTCATTCTTTGTTCCTATGTTCGAACTTGTGACCCCCGGGGCGGGGCCAGTTTTGACCCCAGGGACATCATATGAACAAACTTAGTAGAAGTCCACTAGGAGATGCTACATGCCAAATATCAAAGCTCCACGCTTTCCAGTTTCAGAGAAGAAGAATTTTAAAGTTTTCATTCTTTGTTCCTATGTTTGAAACTTGTGACCCCCGGGGCGGGGCCAGTTTTGACCCCAGGGACATCATATGAACAAATTTGTTAGAGGTCCACTAGGAGATGCTACATGCCAAATATCAAAGCTCTACGCCTTCCAGTTTCAGAGAAGAAGAATTTTGAAGTTTTCCTTCTTTGTTCCTATGTTCGAAACTTGTGACCCCCAGGGCATGGCCAGTTTTGACCCCAGGGACATCATATGAACAAACTTGGTAGAAGTCCACTAGGAGATGCTACATGCCAAATATCAAAGTTCCATGCCTTCCAGTTTCAGAGAAGAAGAATTTTAAAGTTTTCCTTCTTTGTTCCTATGTTCGAAACTTGTGACCCCCAGGGCGGGGCCAGTTTTGACCCCCAGGGGCGTCATATGCACAAACTTGGTAGAGGTCCACTAGGAGATGCTACATGCCAAATATCAAAGCTCCACGCCTTCCAGTTTCAGAGAAGAAGAATTTTAAAGTTTTCCTTCTTTGTTCCTATGTTCGAAACTTGTGACCCCCAGGGCGGGGCCAGTTTTGACCCCAGGGACATCATATGAACAAATTTGTTAGAGGTCCACTAGGAGATGCTACATGCCAAATATCAAAGTTCCATGCCTTCCAGTTTCAGAGAAGAAGAATTTTAAAGTTTTCCTTCTTTGTTCCTATGTTCGAAACTTGTGACCCCCAGGGCGGGGCCAGTTTTGACCCCCAGGGGCGTCATATGCACAAACTTGGTAGAGGTCCACTAGGAGATGCTACATGCCAAATATCAAAGCTCCACGCCTTCCAGTTTCAGAGAAGAATAATTTTAAAGTTTTCCTTCTTTGTTCCTATGTTCGAAACTTGTGACCCCCAGGGCGGGGCCAGTTTTGACCCCAGGGACATCATATGAACAAATTTGTTAGAGGTCCACTAGGAGATGCTACATGCCAAATATCAAAGTTCCATGCCTTCCAGTTTCAGAGAAGATGAATTTTAAAGTTTTCATTCTTTGTTCCTATGTTTGAACTTGTGACCCCCAGGGCAGGGCCAGTTTTGACCCCAGGGACATCATATGAACAAACTTAGTAGAGGTCCACTAGGAGATGCTACATACCAAATATCAAAGCTCTACGCCTTCTAGTTTCAGAGAAGAAGATTTTTAAAGATTTTGCTATTTTTTTCCTTTTGGTTGCCATGGCAACCAGAGTTATGGGTGGAATTCAATCTCTTGAACAACTTTGGTAGAGCTTCACCTGAGGAACATCCCTGCCAAGTTTCATCAAGATTGGCCCAGTGGTTTAGGAGGAGAAGATGTTTAAAGATATTGTGGACGACGGACGACGGATGACGGACATTGGGCTATCACAAAAGCTCACCTTGAGCACTTCGTGCTCAGGTGAGCTAAAAAGGCCATATATGTTTTGAAATTTACACAAAACCTATTTTTTTACAGGTACATATTACAGACAAAAAATATATACTTCTAGAGAAACTCGCATATAATTTTTGTTTTGAATCTAAAACTGAAAAATTTGCAGCTTTGTCAAGATCATTCATTTTGACAATTAACCCTTTACCACACAATCCCAACTTTTAATGACCCTGGAAAAGAAGCCTTTTGAAAACATTGTGGTAACCAGCATTTTCTCCTTTTCCCACAATGTTTTCTACCGTTCCCAAAACAAAATTTAATTTTTCGGTAACATTTATTTTGTCGTCTGCAAATGCTTTCAATTTGGACCAGTCTAAAATATTGTCTTTTGATAAAGAGTTAATTTGGCACAGAAATCTGGGTCAGCAATAAGTTAGATATGAAGTGTAAGATTACAAAGCTTTGACCAAAAAATGGCACTATTTGCTTGTCTCCAACTTGTGTAAGATAAGAACTTCGTACTGGCTGTATTACACTGAGAACAAAGTAAGCTACATTGTAACTATGTGATAAAACAATCATACCCCCCACCAGCTCCTTGTCACAAAACAGCTCTTTGTCACAGAATGCAGAATGGTTTCGTAAAAAAACTAGAATAACTATCACTAAAGGTGATAAATACCCCCGCCCCTATATTTCATGTCACAGGGGCAATAACTCTGCAATGTCAATTTAGGGGCAATAACTCCGTAATCATTAGGCCAACACTCATGAAATTTGTGCTTTGCACATCTACTGCTCCTGGTGAATATCATGACAAATATCAAGTGAATAAGACTTAAACTGAAGGAATAGTTCTCTGGACAAGAAGTTTTGAGTAAATTCAGGGGTAATTAATTTGGCAAACATTTGAGAAAAATGCATCTTGAACCTCTACTGCTCCTGGTGAATATTTATGCAAAGTATCAATTTAATTGGACACAAAACTAAATGAGTGTAAAAAAGTGCAGACCATGATCTGAAAATATGTCTGAGACACAGCGGCTGGTCTGGATCCACGCTTGTTGCACATGTCCAAAGGTGCCTTTTCGCATAATGTTGGCCAACTATACATATGACAGAAAAGACCTCCTTAAAGTGAATCAGACAGAAACTGTAGGAGGAGTTGTCCGGACAAGCATTTTTAAGTCAAATCAGGGGCAATAACTCAGTAATTCTTGATGGAATTTTTACAAAATGTGTGTCTTGCACATCTACAACTCCAAATGGACACTTCTGCCAAGTATAAAGCGAATCGGACTGAAATTGTAGGAGGAGTTGTCCTGACAAGCATTTTAAATGTGAATCAGGGGCAATAACTCATTAATTCTTCATAGAATTTTCACGAAAGTTGCATCTTGCACATCTACAACTCCTGATGAACACTTATGCCAAGTTTAAAGTGAATCAGACAGAAACTGTAGGAGGACTTGTCCGGACAAGCATTTTTAAGTCAAATCAGGGGCAATAACTCATTAATTCTTGACGGAATTTTTACAAAATGTGTGTCTTGCACATCTACAGCTCCTAATGAACACTTCTGCCAAGTTTAAAGTGAATCAGACAGAAACTGTAGGAGGAGTTGTCCGGACAAGCATTTTTAAGTCAAATCAGGGCAATAACTCAGTAATTCTTGATGGAATTTTTACAAAATGTGTGTCTTGCACATCTACAGCTCCTAATGAACACTTCTGCCAAGTAGCAAGGGAATTGGATTGAAACTGTAGGAGGAGTTGTCCGGACAAGATTTTGCGGACAGACCACATGACCGACCGACCAACCGACCGACTGACCGACAGACAGGCTGATTCCAGTATACCCCCCACAAACTTCGTTTGCGGGGGTATAATAAGAGTTGAAAAAAAAAAAAAAGTGGGAAAAAAGTTATGGTACTTGTAAACTGTGCTTCTCATTAATGTGGTCTATCTGTGTATGAAGTTTGATGTCACTAGCTTAAATGATTCAGAAGTTATGCCCCGGACAAATATCCAAAGTTAAAACTTACAAAGGGCAATAACTTGAAAAATAAATGGAATAGAGTTATGGTTCTTGTACACTGCACTTCGCCTTATAGTGATCTATCTGTGTGTGAAGTTTGAAGTCATAAGCTTCTATACTTTGGAAGTTATGCCCTGGACAAAAATCCAAAGTTAAAATTTACAAAGGGCAATAACTTGACAAGAGGGCCATGATGGCCCTGGGTCGCTCACCTTAGTAAAGTGCCTTTAAAGTTTTTCTTTAATTTGACCATGTGACCTAGTTTTTGACCGCAGGTGACCCAATTTCAAACTCATTTTTCAAGAAGACAAACATTCTGACCAATTTTCAAGTCAATTGAGCAAAAAATGTGGCCTCGAGTGCCCTAAAGATATTTCTTTAATTTGACCTAGTGACCTAGATTATGACCCCAGGTGACCCAAATTTGAACTGGTCTTTGACTATATCAAAAGAAACATTTTGTCCAATTTTCAAGTCATATGAATAATAAATGTGGCCTCTAGAGTGCCCACTAGCTATTTCTTTAATTTGACCAAGTGACCTAGTTTATGACCCCAGTTGACCCAAATTCAGACTCATGTGAGATTTTACAAAGACAAACATTCTGACCAATTTTCAAGGCAATTAAGCAAAGAATGTGGCCTCTAGAGTGCCCACAAGGTATTTCTTTATTTTGACCTAGTGACCTAGTTTATGGTTCCAGGTGACCCAAATCCAAACTCATCTGGTATTTCATCAAGACAAACATTCTGGCCAAATTTCAGGTCATTTGAGCAATAAATGTGGCCTCCAGAGTGCAAACAAGGTATTTCTTTAATTTGACCCAGTGAACTAGTATATGACCCAAGTTGACCCAAATTAATCTTATGTGAGACTTTATAAAGACAAACTTTCAATTGAGCAAATAATGTGGTCTCGAGGGTGCCAACAAGGTATTTCTTTAATTTGACCTAGTGACCTAGTTTATGACCCAAGATGACCCAATTTTGAACTCAATGAACTTGTTGCGCTTAGATGGGCAAACAAACTTAGAAGAGAATCACTACATACCAAATATCAAAGCTCTACGCCTTCCAGTTTTAAAGAAGAATTTTAGAGTTTTCCTTCTTTGTTCCTATGTTCGACCTTGTGACCCCCGGGGCAGGGCCAGTTTTGACCCAGGGGCATCATATGAACAAACTTGGTAGAGGTCCACTAGGAAATGCTACATACCAAATATCAAAGCTCTACACCTTCCCGTTTAAGAGAAAAAGAAATTTAAAGTTTTCCTTCTTTGTTCCTATGTTTGAACTTGTGACCCCCGGGGCGGGGCCAGTTTTGACCCAGGGTCATCATATGAACAAACTTGGTAGAGGTCCACTCTTAGATGCAACATACCAAATATCAAAGCGCCACACCTTTTGCTTTCAGAAAAGAAGAATTTTAAAGTTTTCCTTCTTTGTTCCTACGTTCGAACTTGTGACCCCAGGAGCTGGGCCAGTTTTGACCCAAGCAGCATCCTTGGCACAAACTTGGTAGAAGTCCACTAGGAGATGCTACATACCAAATATCAAAGCTCTATGCCTTCTAGTTTTACAGAAGAAGATTTTTAAAGTTTTCCTTCTTTGTTCCTATGTTGGAAATTGTGACCCCCCGGGGCGGGGCCAGTTTTGACCCAGGGGCATCATATGAACAAACTTGGTAGAGGTCCACTAGGAGATGCTACATGCCAAATATCAAAGCTCTACGCCTTCAAGTTTCAGAGAAGAAGATTTTTAAAGTTTTCTTTCTTTGTTACTATGCTCAAACTTGTTCAAACTTGTGACCCCCAGGGTGGGGCCCGTTTTGACTCCAGGGGCATCATATGAACAAACTTGGTAGAGGTCCACTAGGCAATGCTACATACCAAATATCAAAGCTCTATGCCTTCCAGTTTCAGAGAAGATGATTTTTAAAGTTTCCCCTCTTTGTTCCTATGTTCGAACTTGTGACCCCCAGGGCAGGGCCAGTTTTGACCCCAAGGGCATCATATGAACAAACTTGGTAGAGGTCTACTAGGAGATGCTTCATGCCAAATATCAAAGCTCTATGCCTTCTAGTTTTACAGAAGAAGATTTTTAAAGTTTTCCTTCTTTGTTTCTATGTTGGAAATTGTGACCCCCGGGGCGGGGCCAGTTTTGACCCCAGGGGCATCATATGAACAAACTTGGTAGAGGTCCACTAGGAGATGCTACATGCCAAATATCAAAGCTCTACGCCTTCAAGTTTCAGAGAAGAAGATTTTTAAAGTTTTCCTTCTTTGTTACTATGCTCAAACTTGTGACCCCCGGGATGGGGCCAGTTTTGGCCCTGGGGCATCATATGAACAAACTTGGTAGAGGTCCATTAGGCAATGCTACATACCAAATATCAAAAGCTCTACGCCTTCCAGTTTGAGAGAAGATGATTTTTTAAGTTTCCCCTCTTTGTTCCTATGTTCGAACTTGTGACCCCCAGGGCAGGGCCCGTTTTGACCCCAAGGGCATCATATGAACAAACTTGGTAGATGTCCACTAGGAGATGCTTCATGCCAAATATCAAAGCTCTATGCCTTCTAGTTTTACAGAAGAAGATTTTTAAAGTTTTCCTTCTTTGTTCCTATGTTGGAAATTGTGACCCCCTGGGCGGGGCCAGTTTTGACCCCAGGGGCATCATATGAACAAACTTGGTAGAGGTCCACTAGGAGATGCTACATGCCAAATATCAAAGCTCTATGCCTTCAAGTTTCAGAGAAGAAGATTTTTAAAGTTTTCCTTCTTTGTTACTACGCTCAAACTTGTGACCCCCGGGGCGGGGCCAGTTTTGACCCCAGGGACATCAAATGAACAAACTTGGTAGAGGTCCACTAGGAGATGCTACATACCAAATATCAAAGCTCTGCGCCTTCTAGTTTCAGAGAAGAAGATTTTCAAAGATTTTGCTTTTTTTTCCTTTTTGTTGCCATGGCAACCAGAGTTGCGGGTGGAATTTAATTCTTTGAACAATTTTGGTAGAGCTTCACCCAAGGAACATCCCTGCCAAGTTTCATCAAGATTGGCCCAGTGGTTTAGGAGAAGAAGATGTTTAAAGAAATTGTTGACGGACGATGGACGACAGACGACGGACGACGGACGACGGACATAGGGCGATCACAATAGCTCACCTTTTAGCACGCTGTGCTAAGGTGAGCTAAAAAATTAATGAAATAGAGTTACTGTTCTTGTACACTGCACTTCTCCTTAATGTGATCTAACTTTGTGTGAAGTTTGAAGTTCTTAGCTTCTATACTTTGGAAGTTATGCCCTGGACAAAAATCCATGGTTAAAATTTACAAAGGGCAACAAGCTTAAGGGGAGATAATTCAGCAACCAATGGCAGCAAGGTCGTGAAAATTGTAAATGCACAATTTCATATGTACCCAAACATTATGTGTAAATTTCAGTGCAGTACTTGAAAAACTGTAGGACAAAAGCTCCGGACAAAATTGTGTCTACAGACGGACGGATGGAGGGACGGACAGATGGACGGACAGCCATGGCGATTCCAGTATACCCCCCCTCCACTTCGTTGTGGGGGGTATAACAAATGTCAGATTCTCTTTATCACATAACCATTTTTCACAAGTTATACATCAGAAAATTCAACACAATCTATAGATACATGCGCTGTAACATCCATAATGAGAGGGCCATAATGGCCCTGTATCACTCCACTGGCTTAAATACATACAAACCATTCATACCAGCATTACAATTCTAGGCCAAAAGGTTTCAAACAAGAAGCATTATAAAGTTTTCTTAATAAAATCCCATGTGAAAATTGTGACCCCAGGAAGAGTCCATTTTTTACCTATAATTACGATTTCAAGCTATAATTATGAGCTATTATTAATTGAATGCAGGTAGAGGTCAACATGATACAGCCACATACTAAGTATTACTATAGGTCTAGGCCATTATAAACAAAAAGATTTTCAAAGTTTCCTTAATAAAACATGAGAGGCAGGGGTTTATTTTGATTCAACAGCTAAATTTTGAACAAATTCAGAAGAGATTCACTAGATGAAGATATATGCCAAATTTGGTAGCCCTGGGCCCTAGAGTTAGGAACATGAAGACTTTTGAAGTTTTCCCTATAAAGCCCATGTAAAACTTCTGACACCCCCAGGACAGGGCCTGAATTCTGACCCAAGGGCTATAATTTGGAGGCCATTAGGTGAAGCTACATACCAAATTTCGTAGCCCAGGCCATAAGGTTCAGAACCAGAAATTTTTTAAAGTTTTCCCTATATAAGCCCAGTTAAAACTTGTGACCCCCGGGACAGGACCAATTTTGGCCCCTGGAGGGCTATAATTTGAAGAAATGTAGTAGAGATCCATTAGATGAAACTACATGCCAAATTTGGTAGCCCTTAACTCTTTACCACACAATCCCGACTTTTAACGACCCTGAGAAAGAAGCCTTATGAAACATTGTGGGAAAAGGAGAAAATTCTGGTAACCAGCACTTTCTCCTTTTCCCACAATGTTTTCTACCCCTCCCAAAACAAACTTCAATTCTTCGTTAACATTTATTTTGTCGTCTGCAAATGCTTACAATTTAGAACAGTCTAAAATTTTGTCATTTGGTAAAGGGTTAAGGCCTTATTTTAACTTTGGGGTGATTTAAGGCCTTATTTTAACTCTGGGGTGATTTCAAAGTTGTCTGCTGTAAACCTGTATCAGGAGTTAACCCTTTGACAAATAGTCTCATGCTCTATCAACCTGTAGGAAAAAAAGGATTTTGAAAACAAGGTACAAGAGGGCCATGATGGCCCTGTATCGCTCCACTGGCTTATAAATATAAACCATGAAGAAAAGTCTTCACTATATAAGCCCTTATAAAACTTTGACCCCTGGGCTACAGTCTGACTAAATGGGGAATATATGTATTAGAAGAATAACATGCCAAATGTGGGAGTTCTTGGCCTTATGGCTGGTAACAAGATGGTTTCTGAACTTTTCACTCCATAAACCCATGTAAAACTTGTGACCCCTGGTGCAGGGCCAAACTTGATCCTAGAGCTGTAACTTGGGCCCTCTTTGTAACTGTCCACTAGATAATGCTATAATTATATGCAAAATTTGGTAGCCTAAGCCTTATGGCTATGTACACCAAGATTTAAAAGTTTTCCCTATGTAAGCCTATGTAAATCTTGTGAACCCCCCCCCCCCCAGTATGAGGCCAAATTGACCCCAGGACTATACTTTGGGCACTTTTGGTAGACCCCAACTAGATCAAGCTAAATGCCAAATTTGGTAGCCCTATGCCTTATGGTTTCAGACAAGAAGATTTTTAAACTTTTCTCTATATAAGCCTATGTAAAACTTGTGACCCCTGGGGAAGAGCCAATTTTGACCCCAGGGCTATAATTTCAAGAACTTGATAGAGGTCTACGACATAAAGCTACATGCCAAATTTGGTAGCCCTATGCCTTATGGTTTCAGACAAGAAGATTTTTAAAGTTTTTTCTATATAAGCCTATGTAAAACTTGTGACCCCTGGGGAAGAGCCAATTTTGACCCCAGGGCTATAATTTCAAGAAACTTGATAGAGGTCTACTACATAAAGCTACATGCCAAATTTGGTAGCCCTATGCCTTATGGTTTCAGACAAGAAGATTTTTAAACTTTTCTCTATATAAGCCTATGTAAAACTTGTGACCCCTGGGGCAGAGCCAATTTTGACCCCAGGGCTGTAATTTCAAGAAACGTGATAGAGGTCTACTACATAAAGCTACATGCCAAATTTGGTAGCCCTATGCCTTATGGTTTCAGACAAGAAGATTTTTAAAGTTTTCTCTATATAAGCCTATGTAAAACTTGTGACCCCTGGGGCAGAGCCAATTTTGACCCCAGGGCTATAATTTCAAGAAACATGATAGAGGTCTACTACATAAAGCTACATGCCAAATTTGGTAGCCCTATGCCTTATGGTTTCAGACAAGAAGATTTTTAAAGTTTTCTCTATATAAGCCTATGTAAAACTTGTGACCCCTGGGGCAGAGCCAATTTTGACCCCAGGGCTATAATTTCAAGAAACATGATAGAGGTCTACTACATAAAGCTACATGCCAAATTTGGTAGCCCTATGCCTTATGGTTTCAGACAAGAAGATTTTTAAAGATTTCCAAAATTTTTCAGTTTTGTTGCCATGGCAACCAGAGTTTTTGAAGGAATCAAATTCTTTAAAGAAATTCTGAAGAGGACCATGGCAGGATCATTTCTGTGAAGTTTGATGAAAATTGGATGGGTAGTTTCAGAGAAGAAGATATTTGAAATAAAAGTTAACGGACGGACGGACGGACGCACGCACGCACGACGGACACCGGGCCATGACATAAGCCCACTGGCTTTTGGCCAGTGGAGCTAAAAAGGAGAAAATCCTGGTAACCAGCATTTTCTCTTTTTCCCTTAACCCTTTACCACACAATCCCGACTTTTAACGACCCTGAAGAAAAAGCCTTTCGAAAACATTGCAGAAACAGGAGAAAATGCTGGTTCCCACAGTGTTTTTTACTCTATCAAAGCCAGAAATCATCATTTGAGCTATTTTTAATTTGTTGTCTGCAAATGCTTTCAATTTGGACAAGTCCAAAATTTTGTCGTTTGGTAAAGAGTTAATGTCCTCTACCTGACCACAAGTCCCTTGACTTACGTGATATCATGCCAAATGCTTTCAATTTGGATTAAGTTTTAAGATTTTATCATCTGGAACAGAGATAAGGTTACCAAAAATTCTGGATTGGACCAAAGTGAAAGCATTTGGAAGCGAGAAATCAAATGTAGATTAAATGGTGATTTCTATATAGATAAGGTAGGAAACATTGTGGGAAATGAAGTAAATGCTCATTAACAGCATTTTCTCTTTTTCCCACAATGCTTTCAAAAGCCTTCTCTTTCAGGTTCATTAACCCTTTACCGCACAATGCCGCCTTTTGACTTCCCCGGGAAAGAAGCCTTTTGAAAACATTGTTGGAAAAGGAGAAAATGCTGGTAACCAGCATTTTCTCCTTTTCCCACAATGTTTTCTACCCTGTCAAAGAAAATTTGTACTATTTGAGCCACATTGAAATTGTCGTCTGCAAATACTTTCAATTTGGACAAGGCTAAAATTTTGTCGTCTGGTAAAGGGTTAAACTCGGGATAGTGTGGTAAAGAATTAATGAGCTAATGAATTTTCTCAAATCAATGAACAGGAAGAGATAATTCTGTAAGGGACATCTCTATAGAAATACTGTCAACCCCTAAAGAACACATAATTCCGAGAATAATCACATGATGTCAATCCTCGTTAATGATTTATGACCATTTAATCTTCCAAGGGAAGACATTACCCCACCCATCACATTCTTCATGCAACATTTAACTCTTTACGTAACTCAGGGCAAAAACATTTCTTTGCACACGATCAGACTGCTTAGAACATTCACTGGATCTACACTGTCCAATACTGTAAATAATTCTAGCCAAAACTTCTGAAGACTATCAGTCTTTTCTGCTGTCCAAAAATGTCCTCTTTAACAGAAAAAAAAAAAAATTTAACCTTGTCAATATCAAAAGTTTTTGACAGATAAAATACAACTTAAACTATGAGATTTGTTCTTCTGAAAGAGTAGCCAGCATTTTCTTCTTTTTTCCATGATGTTTTCAAAAGTTTTATTCCTTAAGGACATTTACCCTTTATCATACCATTCCAAGTATTCATGAACCCGAGGAGAAAGGTTTTAGAAAACATTATGGAAAAGGAGGAAATGCTGGTAACCAAGATTTTCTCCTTTTCCCACCATGTTTTCTACTCTTTCAAGGTCAAACCCTGGCATTTGAGCCACCATTAATTTGTTGTCTACAAATGCTTTCGAGTTGGACAAGTCTAAAATTTTGTCGTTTGGTTAACTCTTTACCACACAATCCCGACTTTTGACGATCCTAAGGAAGAAGACTTTTGAAAACATTGTGGGAAAAGGAGAAAATGCTGGTAACAGCATTTTCTTCTTTTCCCACAATGTTTTCTACTCTATCCAAGACAAATTCCATTATTTGAGCCACATTTAAATTGTCGTCTGCAAATGCTTTCAATTTGGACCAGTCTAAATTTTTCTCGTGTGGTAAAGAGTTAAATGTTAACCCTTAAATAGCCTTTCACAAAATTGCTTTTGCAGCCAGTGTAGATCAAGATCAGACTGCACAAAAAATGCAGTCTGATTTTTTATCTAAAATGTCTGCTTTGCTGAAAACTCAACCAACAAAAACCACCATGCTATTCAAATTGTTTGGGTCTTAACCCTAAAAACTGAAAATGTCTGTTTGGTTTATTGAACACTCTAAGTGTTAAATACGGGCCTGACCTTGGTAAAAACGACAACCACAGATTTAACTCTTAACCAAATGACAATATTTTAGACTTGTCAAAACTGAAAGCATTCACAGACGACAAATTAAATGTGTCTTAAATGACGGGATTTTCTCTGAAAGGGTGGAAAACATTGTGCAAAAAGGAGCAAAATGCTGTTACCGGCATTTTCTCCCTTTTCCACTATGTTTTTAAAAGCCTCCTTCACAAGGGTCGGTAAACTCAGGAAGTATGTAGTAAAGGGTCGAAACAAGGCCTTTGCAGAGTCTGCAACCACAAGTAGGACAAATTAATTCTACATTCCTCATTATTTGGTCTTCTCATGAAAAATGCTGGTCTTTTGGGGATTTGTGATGCCAATTTTTGTAGCACCAGATCACTCCATAAATTTCTCCACACTTTTGGATTTAACCCTTAAGATTCCAAATAATCCCAAATTTTAACGACCTTGATGAAGATGCCTTTTGAAAACATAGTGGGCAAAAGAGAAAATACTGCTTTCCCACAATTATGTTACCGTGTTTTCTCCAGCCTGTGTTTTTGCGCTTTTTAGCCCAGTAAAATTACAAAGGGCGCAGTCAGGGCCTTTTGAGGCACAGTTCAATGCCTTCTTGCCTGAGATCATAAAAGCCGCGCTCGTAAATTTCTGGGAAGCCTATTTGGATGTTATTTTTAAATTTTAGCTTGTAAATATGGAGTCAAGACTTGTTTTCATCTTGGAGTTTTAAACATAATAACACATATATAATTCACAGAACTCATTCCTTCCAGTCTACAAAATCAAGACAGGATTATTCAGGAGCATATCCATATCTATGCACATACTGAAAGTGTCTCTAAGATATAGAATGGGTATAGCATAAAATTTTACTTCAAGCACCAGACCGGTGACACTGAACTCGAGTGTGATAATTACTTTTGGGTAAAATAATTGACAACGACTCATCAGATTATATAAAAACTTATTAGGAATCACTGAAAGGTAAAGTAATGCCAAACAGTGAAATTGGTACATTTTAGACAGAACACAGACACGAAGAGTACTAAGGCACACACATCGTCAAATTAGCCAGTGACCATATTTATTCGCAGATATCTCTTGTTGCCTGCATCGGACGTAAAATGAAAAGAATCCATGAATATTTTCAAGAATCCCAGTTCTAGTAAGTTTAAGTGGGATTAGTCTTATGTTGTATTCCTAACTAGTGTCCATTTTTCTTTGTGGCCTACTAATTTCATAAAGAGCCCACTTAATTTGTTGGAGTGGGCCCTGAAGGGCCCATTCTAGACAAAAGCTGGAGAAAACACTAATGTTTTCAAACCTATCAAAGACAGAAATCACCGTTTGAGTCATAGCTAATCTGTCATCTGCAAATGCCTTCAATCTGATCCGGCTAAAACTTTGTCGTTTTGTAAAGGGTTTAAAATAGAACTCTCAATTCTGAGTGTGATGATTCACTAAACCTGGCTACGTTCCTGATGATGATGATATGGAGAAATAACAACAGCACCATACATGGGCACCAATATTTGGCTGCAGTGCTTTTTCATTGAAAATTCTATGTCAAAAAAGGGGTAAAACTGTGTCAAAAATATTTAACTCTTTACCACACAATCCCAACTTTAAATGACTCTGAGAAAGAAGCCTTTAGAAAACATTCTGGGAAAAGGAGAAAATGCTGGTAACCAGCATTTTCTCCTTTTCCCCACAATGTTTTCTATGTTTCTCAATACAAATTTCAAATTTTGAGTTACATTTATTTTGTCGTTTGAACATGCTTTCAATTTGGACTGGTCTAAAAATTTGTTGTTTGGTAAAGCGTTTAAGGTTTCCTAACCTACTTGTATGCTTTCCACTTCTGATAGTCAACAACTAGCTAAAGTTTCAAGAAAGAATCTTCAGTAATAAAAGTGAAAAAATAATAAGTCGAAATCTCATAATAGTACAAGCACAGGCTTGAAGAATTCTAGTAACATAATCATGTTACAGTATGTTAAACAAATCAATCATGGTATTTGGGAATAACTGATAAGAATTTTCAAAAGAAAGCAAGTCAAAAGATATAAACAATGCATAGTTTAATTTTTGACAGGAAAAAAAAAATGAAAAGTTACCGGTAAGATTTTTTCCAACTTAACCCTTACTCTGCAAAATAAGTCAAATGAAACTTTCATGCTGATAGTAAAACCCATATATTGCTATAATTTCAAACATATTTTATATTTTACCCAATCTGGCAAAACAGGGTATAATGCACCACTGTCATGCATTATCTCTTTCACTACTAACTCCAGAAATTACATGTTTTTTCCGAGCTCTAAAAATAGATTTCCACTGCCATTTAAAACGACATTCATCATGGTTTAAAAATAGAGCAGTGGACAGCATAGATCAAGATCAGACTGCACGTTCTGTGCAGTCTGATCTTGATCTACGCTGTCCACAAAAGGTAGTCAAGTCGTCATTAGTAGTGACAGAGTTAAACAGTTAGTTACCAAGCAAGTCATCACACATGACTATGGATCCATAAAATTGATTTGTCTAACAAGTCTAAATCATCAGGTAGAATGGTCCTTTGACTTGAAGAAAAGTGACCAACAATAAAAAGTAAGAAATTCCCATGTCAGCCTGCGCAGACTGTGAAGGACCAGGGTCAATACTTTTTGCAGATGCATTAAATCCTGTTTTCACAGAGCATGGATCAAATTCTTTTATACAGAATACCAACATACAGGTAAGACAGAATTAATGGATTATCATTTTAATACCAGACAGGATTGTTTGTTACAGCATTAACCCTTAACCTGATAAATAAATTAAATGAAACTTTCAAGTCGATTGCACATAAACCTAAACACCTAAACGTTGCTATTTCAGGGCTTTTTTTTTTTTTTTTTTTGGGGGGGGGGGGGGGGGTGGAAATATCTCATTATCAGACAGGATAGATCCAAGATCAGACTGCACATTCTGTGCAGTCTGATCTTGATCTACACTGTCCATATAAGGTCCTCGAGTCGCACTCAGCAGCCTAAGGGTTAATGGACGGGCAGGCACCACTCAAAACCTGTAACAAGGGCCATTAGAACCACCTCACGTTTCATTGACATTTCTATGGAATCCATTACTAACAAGATGTCTGCAGGACAAGTGATAATGGAGGCCTCCTCAGATCTAGAACACTTGAATTCTGCGCCCATTTCCACACAACATGACTGTGTGGTTCTTATGAACCTCCAGAGGGAACTTTTGAAAACATTGTTGAAAAAGGAGAAAATGCTGGTAACCAGCATTTTCCCCTGTACCCACAATGCTTTCTACCCTTTCAAAGATAAATCCTATCACTTGAGACAAATTTAATATGCAGTCTGCCATTACAATTTCAATATGAGAGTCTAAAATCTTGTCACAGTAAGATTTAACCCTATACCAGACGACAAAAATTTTAGCCTTGTCCAAATTGAAAGCATTTATAGACAACAATTTTAATGTGGCTCAAATGGTGCAAATTTTCTTTGATAGGGTAGAAAACATTGTGGGAAGAGGAGAAAATGCTGGTTACCAGCATTTTCTCCTTTTCCCACAATGTTTTCAAAGGCTTTTTTCCCAGGGTCATTAAAAGTCTGGATTGTGTGGTAAAGGGTTAAAGAAGCATACAACTCTTCCAGAACTACTGTTCTCCAAAACTGTCACTCTCAGTGTTTAGATTTAGTAATTTAGTAACACTGAACATTTTCAGGCTATTTCTAAAGTGCCTGAACCTAACACTTTACCTCTGAGCTACTATGCCCCGATTCCACTTTACTCTTTACCGCATGACAAAATTTTAGACCAGTCCAAATTGAAAGCATTTGCAGACGACAAATTAAATGCAACTTAAGAATTCAAATTTATTTTGGAAAGGGCAGAAAACATTGTGGGAAAAGGAGAAAATGCTGGTTACCAGCATTTTCTCCTTTTCCAACAATGTTTTCAAAAGCTTTCTTTCTCAGGGTCGTTAAAACTCGGGATTGTGCGGTAAAAGAGTTAATGCAGTGTTGAGCTAATTGGTAGGTATGGAGATACATTAAGCCCCATTTTGCTACAGCATTGTTCAAAAACATCAACAACAGTGTTCAGCTTTGAGAGAGGAATACACCCTTTCAGAATGAATATCACTAATCCTAACCAAGAGTTGTATGAAATGAGATTCAAACATACAATCCCTGGATTACTCTAGCTCTGTGTGGTATCCGCTGAGCAAGTAGGCTCGGCAAATTTGTGAAGGAAGAGTTCTAATACTTACGTTTGTCAGAGAAGTCATCGACAAGGATAATTTCCCTAATAAGGTGTGGTGGGGATCTGTCTAAAACGGTGTGGAATGTTCGTAATAAAACTGTCCAAGCCTCATTGTGAAAGCAGATGACCACGCTGGTATCTGGTAGATTTTTCCTGTAGGCCTGTGTTTTACATCTGTAAAAAAAACAAAAAAGAATCGTTGTTCACTGTTTGCACACTTACCTCTTCAACAGAAGACAAAAATTTTAGACTGTCCATATTGATTGATATTGCTGAACTCAAAATTGTTGTTAACTCTTTTAGACTAGACCAAATGGAAAGCATTAGCAGATGAAAAATGTAGCTCAAGGTATGACTGGAAGATAGGGTAGAAAACATTGTTGGGAAAAAGAGAAAATGCTGACTATCAGCATTGCCTCATTTTTACTCCATGTATTATACCTGTCCAAAAACAAATTCCAATCTCTGACCACACCTATTTTGTTGTCTGCAAATTAGAAAAGTCTAAAATTTTGTTGTTTGCAAAAGAGTTAAAGGCCAACTACATGCCAAAAGTAAACAATTCGGGGATCAGAATGCAGGCAAAATTATTCAAACCATTTTGAAGGTATGGATAGTATAAGTCGGACAGTGTGTTACAACACAGTCTTGTCAAATTTCCAGTTGCTGTCTGAAAAAATGAAATGTAAAACTTGGATAATAGTTGTTAACTTCAGTCCTCATATTACTTTTCTTTTTCTGCCAGCTACAGAAACTTCACAGAACATTATTGTAAAACACTGTCTGACTCCTGATAATATCCGTATACTTACAGCCCCAACAACTGCAAAAAGTACGCAATGGGATGGTAAAATGCATTTGAATTTAAATCATACCATTTCAAAGTTTGGAAAATATTGTTAACATGACAATTACTTATAATTGTGAGGTTGCTTCAAGTGTTTAGTTGCTGGCAGAAAAATGAGTTTTCAAATCAATTAAAAAGTAAACAAAGGATAAGGCAACCTGGCAAGTCATAACCTAGTTTTAGATTTCATTTTACTGCCAGCGACTAACACATGGAACAACCGTACAATGACAGAGTGTCATCCTCACAATGCTTAACATACATTTAGGTGGTATGATTTAAATTTAAATGCTTTTTAACACCCTCACTGTTTACATTTGGAAGCTATAGGGCCTTTAACCCTTTACCAAACAATCCTGAGTTTTAATGACCTCAAAGAAGAATGCTTTTGAAAACATGGGAAAAGGAGAAAATCCTGGTAACTAGCATTTTCTCCTTTTCCCACAATATTTTTTACCCTGACAAAGACAAATTCCATCATTTGAGCCACATTGAAATTGTTGTCTGCAAATGCCCTCAATTTGGACAAGTCTAAAATTTTATTGTTTGGTAAAAAGTTAAAGATAGCATGAATTAAATATGACTGCATTCTGACTCCTGATTTCTTTACTCTTGGCCTCTACAGGGCTTTCAAGCAGTGTCATTTTCCCCAATGTGAGCTTAAAACTGCATACAAGGTAATAGATTAACTTGAAATAAGGCATGGCAGCATTTCCTGCAAAATCTAGTTATATAGACTTGATTGTATAATAAAATAGTTGTTCAGACCACCCATAAAACTTTCCCAGACACTAATTAATGACAGGAGATAAAGCATGGGGCTGCAAAAACCCAATAGCCTTTATCAGTCCATGGAACACTGACCTTTTCCGAGTAAGGAGACATTTCTCTCACCTTAGAAAACGTGCATGAAAGTCCATTCCAGTCTTTATCATTAGACAAAATTTTACCACAAGACAAAATTTTAAGTGTAAGTCGCTGAAAGAAAAATGAATTTTCAAACAATGTAAGAAGATGCCAAGTCACCCGATCTGTTGATCACTTTTTACCTAGTTTTTAAAATTCATACCAGCATTTCCTCCTTTTCCCACAATGTTTTCAAAAGGCTTCTTCCTCAAGGATCGTTAAAACTCAGGATTATGTTGTAAAGCATTCAAGATTTAGCCTTGTGATTTCGCCATGCGATTTCATTGTAGGTATTTGTAGAGCCTTGTTACCCAAGAAATCAATCAATAACTCTCAAAGCCAACAAGTTTTAACCCTTAACCCTTTGCCACAGAATCCTGACTTTTAACAACACTCAAAGAGACAAGCTTTTTAAAACCATCATGGGAAAAAGAAAAAAATGCTGGTTACCAGCATTTTCTCCTTTTCTCACAATGTTTTCTACCCGTCCTACAACAAATTTCAATTTTTGAGTCACCTTCATTTGTTGTCTGCAAATGCTTTCCAGCTGAAATAGTCTAAAATCTTAATTGTCATTTGGTATTGAGTTAAGGCACAAAGCTCAAGCTTTAAAGTTGCTTCTGTACACAGTGTAAAGTCTCATCTTTGCTTCACCCTGTCTAACAGTCAGTAAGATATTCTAGAAGCATGGAAATATTTCCAGTCTTTCATTAAGTAAGTCCCATTCCATCCATTCCATGTTGGTAACACTAACTCTCTACCAAACAATAACATTTTTGGACTAGACCAAACTGAAAGCATTTGCAGACAACAAATTAAACATAAGTCAAATGACCATTTCTGTCTCAGAAAGGGTAGAAAACATTGTGGAAAAGGAAACAAGAGCACTGCATGCAGAGGCTAACACTCTGCTACGGATGCTTGATTTTCAGAGAAAATTACAAGTCGAGCATAACATTGACAAAAATACTTTGATGGTTACCTGCTCCTGTGGTTCCCCTTTTCCTGATTGATTGATTGATTGTATGGTGTTTAACGCTGTTTTCAACATTATTTCAGTTATATCACGGCGGCCAGTGCACCTATCCATGCTTTCCTGGAGTTTCTTTTACCAGTACTCCGCACAATATTCTTTCCAAGCCACTGGCTGCTTTCCCACATAACCATCGTCGAAACAATGGTCAGCAGTGAGAGAGGAATGAATCCTGTCGCAATGACTATCATCAATCCTGGAAAAGAAATTGGCAAAGCCGGGGATTGAACCTGCGACCTCCTGTTCTCAAGTCCTGTACGCTACCGACTGAGCTATGGGGGCTTGGCCTTTTCATAATAAACAACTTGTACAAGTTTGAAGCAAACACCTTCAGTAATAAAGGAGATATCAGAAAGAGTCAAAGTTTTCGCACGACGATGTGCTTAGCACTACGATAATTACCTTGACGTTTTCATTGAACAGCCGAGTTATAAAATGCAGGTTACCAGCATTTTCTTCTTTTCCAACAATGTTTTTTCAAGAGGCATCTTCTTCAGGGATGCTTAAACCTCCAGATTGTGTGTCAAAAGATATAACCTGCTTTCATGACCAGTGAATGTATTTTGCAGAGAGAGTCAAGCAAGACGAGCCTGCACATTCATGCAGTCTGATCTTACTCTACAGTCTCAGCTGCTCTATCAGTGGTCTTGATCATTTAAACCTTATCCTGCTAAGAAAATTAAATAAAACCTTAAAGCCAACAGTAAAAACCCAAATAACATTACTTCAAAACTTATTGTTTGGAGAAAAATATCTCCTATAATCAGTGTTGATCCAAGATCACACTGCACGCTCTGTGCAGTCTGATCTTGATCTACACTGTCGGCAAAAGGTCAGTGAGTTGCGCTTAACAGCTTAAAGGTTAAACTCCAGTCAATGTCAATCTATTAATCAATGTCAATCTATTAAAAAAAAATTTTTTTTTGTCATAACAAAAATTTATCCCTTGACCACACAATCCTAAGTTTTAACAACCTCGGGAAAAAAAGCTTTTGAAAACAGTGTAGGAAAAGGAGAAAATGCTGGTAACCGGCATTTTCTCCTTTTCTTGTAATGCTTTCTATCCTTTCAGAAACAAATTTTATCATGATTTAGTTGCATTTGATTTGCCCTCTGGAAATGCTTTCAATTTGGGCGTGGCCAAATTTAATTGTTTGGTAAAGATTTCACCAAATATCCTGAGTTTCAAAGACCCCTAGGAAGAGGCCTTTTGAAAACATTGTGGGAAAAGAAGAAAATCCTGGTAACCAGCATTTTCTCCTTTTTCCACAATGTTTTCTACCCTTTATTTTGTTGTCTGCCAATGCTTTCAATTTGGACAAGTCTTAAAATTTTGCAGTTTGGTAAAGAGTTAAGGTCTTATTTATTTCACCTAGGCACAAATTGTTCCTTCCCCTCACATTGATATGGAAGCACTTGGTTTTTCGTGGGAGTGTCCTTGGACAAGACACTTCAGAGTCCTAGCCTAGTACTGGTGAATCCTAGGACATCATGAGAATAAGCAAGCTGCCATGATATGAATAAAACAATGTTGAAAGTGACCTAAAACACCATTAACCCTTTCCCAAACGACAAATTTTGTACTGTTCCAAATTGAAAGAGTTGGCAGATGACAATTTTAAATTTGATGAAAATGGCAGAAAGGTCTCAAAAAGGGTAGAAAACACTGTGGGAAAAGGAGAAATTGCTCGTTACGAGCAATTTCTCCTTTTCCCACAGTGTTTTCAAAAGGCTTGTACTGCAGACACGTGAAAACCAGGGCTTGTTTGGGAAAGGGTTAATCAATCACAATTACCTATACATTGAAGAAAATGCAAGCATAATACCACACTAACATATTAGCTCTTTGTAGTGCTTGTTTTTCGTTGTGCATCAATATTTCGAACTAATAATTCTATTCCATTTATTTAGTATCTGTCTTGATCAGCTTGAAATTCTAGGGTTTTCGGAGAAATCAAAATACCACGCAAGAGCTTAAACCCTTTACCACACCATCCTGAGTTTTCGCAACCTGAGACAGAGACCTTTTGAAAAAAACATGTTGGAAAAAGAGAAAATGCTGGTAACCAAAATTTTCTCTTTTTCCACAATGTTTTCAACCTATTTATGGACAGACACTATCCTTTGAAAAAACATTTGAATTGTGGTCTATAAATTCTTTCAATACCTAGGAGTCTAAAATTTTGCCATGTAGGACTTCACCCATTCCTGAGCGACACTCTTACACTCTTCACACTTAAAAGCATCTGTAGATGAAAAATTCGAAATCTGTACAAATGAACTGATATACTCTGAAAGGGTAGAAAACATTGTGGAAAAGGGAGAAAATGCTGATTACCAGCATTTTTTCCCTTTTCCACAATGTTTTCTAAAGGCTTCTTCCCCAGATTATTTGGTAAAGGGTTTAAACTCATAGAAAGCCAGATTATAAACCCAACAGATCCTTTCAGCCTGGAAATAAAACTCAAACACTTTCAACTAAAACTTGCTCTTGGCCTAAGATCAAGGCAAGGGGGGAACAGTGTAGACCAAGATCAGACTGCGCACTGGCAGCACAGGCAATTTGTTGTGAAAGGTGCTTTAACTCCTCACCATACAACAAAAATGAACACTTTTTCAGATGACAAAAGTTTTGCATCACAAATCATTGGGTTTGCCATTGACAGGGTAGTAAACATTGTGGGAAAAGATGAAAATGCTGGTTACCAACATTTTTTTTTTCTTTTCCCACAATGTTTTCAAAAGCCTTCTTCCTCAAGGTTATTAACCCTTCACCACACCATTCCAGTTTTAATGACCCTAACAGAGAAGGCTTTGGAAAACACTGTGGGAAAAGAAGAAAATGCTCAGATTACCAGCATTTTCTCCATTTCCCCACAATGTTTTCTGTCCTTTTATTCATATAACCTCCATCATTTTTGCCACATTAAATTTGTCGTTGGCAACTGCTTTGGAACTGGACAAGTCCAAAATTTTGTCGAGTGGTAAAGGGTTAAAACACGCAATGCAATTGTTCCTCCGTAAAGGGTATAAATTCCCACTCTTCCTGACATACAATTGATTACCTGGAGGCAAGTACTTATTATCAGCATTGATCTTAGAATTTCCAACAGCTTCCAACATAAACCTTTGTCCTTTTTCAAGTTATATCCTCTCTGACTAAACATGAATGCAAAATTGAGTCTACAATGGTTTCTAGGTACACAAAGATCTATGCAATTTTCCCTATATAACTTAACCCTTAGAGCGCCGAATAAACCTGCTAGACATATTAATCCTAGAAATATGACCCACGTGATTGCAATTTCATGGTTGCTTTTGACTGCAGTGATTCATCAAAGCGGACAGTGTAGATCAAAGATCAGGCTACACTGGCTACTATAGTCGTGAAAGGCGCTTTAAGGGTTAATGTAAGACATTATGAACACCTGGGGTTTTATGTCACATTTGACCAAAGGATATGTTCAGAAAGGGACATAATGCACCTCTGTGATATCATGCATTATACCAAGCAAGTGACCACATAATTATGAATCCATTTAGTCTAACAATCAACTGTATCTGGAGAAAAACTGTTAATTGGACATGCAGTAAATTGACTTATAGCAAGAAGTTTCTATCCAGATCAGCCTGCGCAAAGAGCACAATGCCCCCATCCCTCTTTCTGTGTGGCCTCCTTACGACGGCCAAATTGGCCATATGTATTTGGATCCTGTTTTTAGCATGAAGTTGTCTGTTACATAACCTGGACACTCTAAGGGTTAACTGTATGCCAAACAATCCCTTGTTCTTATATGATTCCAGGAAAAAAAGGCTTTTGAAAGCATTGTGGGAAATGGAGAAAAGGAGAAAATGCTGGTGACCAGCATTTTCTTCTTTTCCCACAACACCTACCTTTTCAAACAGAAATAACAATCAAGTGAACTACATTTAATTAGTTGTCTGCAGACGCTTCTGGTATGGACAAGTCTAAGATTTTATCGTTTGGCAAACACTTAATTGGTTTATGTAAGATTTCACTCACAAATCACACTGTGAGTTCACCACGGAAATTGTTAACAGTGAGAATTTTTCTTCGCCATTTTAGTGTTCCAGTCAGTCTATCAGGCCGTGACATATGCACAGATCTAGCATGCAAGTACAAATAAAGTTAAAAAATGTGCAACCATTCCTGGAACTGGGGTGAACCAGGTGACCTAGTTGCAGTTAAGATGTTACAAAGCACTTGCAATATTACAAATCACTCCAAAGTCAGAAACATAAGATGTATGGGAATAACATTTTTTGATCAGGAAAAAAGATGATAGATCAAAAAACGCGAGTGCTTGTTTACATCAATTGCTTTTTTTACCTCAAAATTATCAAAAAGAAGTAATTGGAGCAGCCCGGCACTCTATGGTAATGGATGCTATATCCACATAATCAGCATTTTCTCCTTTTCCTACAATGTTTTCCAACCTTTTAGACACAAATTCCATCATTTGAGCAACACCAAATCGCCCTCTGCAAATCCTCTCAATTTGGGAAAGTCCAAAATTTTGTTGTGTGGCAAATAGTTGTGAAAAGGGGGCTTAATGCATCTGCAAAAAGTATCGGTCCAGGTCAGCCTGCACAGTCTGCTCAGGCTGACCTGGGCCAAAACTTTTGGCTAATGGTCAATTTTCTGTATGTCAAAGGAGTAAACTTATGATACAGTCAGTTGATAGATAAAATGGATTTTATGGATTTATAATTATATGATGATTTGCTTAGTATAATGCATCAGGGAGATGCATTAAGCCACCCATTGCCAGAGCATAGCTCATTCACATTATATTACTCTTTAGGTCTTTACCACATGGCAAAATTGTAGAAAGGTAAAAATTCAAAGCATTTGCAGACCACGCATAAAATGATATTACAATGATCACATCGTAGTTGACCTGATAGTGGGTAATGACGTAGATGGCCGTAGTTGAACGTATTAAACATAGTTGAACGTAGTTACAGATAGATAACCGTAGTTGATCAACATAGTAATGAACATAGTTTGAACCCATGATTTGCATGCAGTAAGCACATAATTTTTCAACATGTTAAAAAATTGGTTACAGTTAACTGTGATGTCATAACCCTAATGTGACCATAGTTTGAACGTAGTTGACCTTAGTTAACTTTACTTGATCCGACTTAGCTGTAGTGTGTCATTAGTTGCCCTTAGTACCTACCAAAACACATCAACAAAACATCTTTTCTTCCTAGGCGGCATGGTATGATAAGCGATCAGCCATGTAGGCTTGTAAACTTCAAAATGCACAATGACTGTAGCTTATCCATACTGAGCAGGCCCATTCACACTGTTTTACCGTAACTTAATGCAGTTGACACTAATTTAGCGTAGTTGCACATACCTAGGATGTAGTTTATACACAGTATAACATTGTTACTCCTAGTTAGACATAGTAATACCCTAGTTATCCCTAATCACTTTGCTCACAGTTGAATGTAGCTGACCGTACTTACGTGTGGTTCAACCTACTTCAACTTTCCATATTTCCTCTTTTTGCCACTTTTGAACTTACTTCAAATATACTTCAACCTGGTTGACTGTAGTGACACTATGGCAGACTATGTTTGAAGTGAACAATGGTCAACTATGTGCATGACTGTGAATGTGGCCATGGCATCAGGGTTGTAAAACACTGCATATTTCCACAGCAAACAACAATGCTTAATAAAGTAATGGCAAGGAGTATAAAGAAGCCTGGTATTCCTTGGAGTCAATCATTTGCATGACAACAAATTCCTGTCTGTCATCATTCTTTTAGAAAGAAATTTTATTTAACCAACTTTTGTTGACATCTGAAAACCCTGACATTTCACTAAAACCCCCCCCCCCCACCCATCTATTTGATGCAACCTAGTTAAAAGCAGTAACTGTTGTGGACCAAAATTTAAATGTAGCTCAAATCACGATTTTTGACTTTGATAGAATTACCAGCATTTTCTTGTTCTCCTATAATATTTTCAAAAGCTTCTCTTTTAAGGTCGTTACAGCTCGAAATTGTTTGGTAAAGAGTGAACCCTTTACCATACAATCCTCAGTTTTAACCGGTCCATGGAGAATTATTACTTTTGAAATCATCATGGTAACCAGCATTTTCTCCTTTTCCACAATGTTTTCTACCCTTTCAAAGAAAAAGTTCATAATTTGTGCAAAAACTGTTGTTATGGGAGATCACTCCTTTCTTATGGCATAGCTTCTTCCCGTATAAAATCAGTACCTGACAACTGTATTGGGGAGAATTCTCCTTAGCTCAGGGGTTAGAGTATTGGTCTTTTAAACCTCAAATATTGAGGATCTCTGCTGCACGGGTTCGAATCCCAACCAGAGCGGTTTATATCTTAGCTTAGCTATGAACTTCCATGTCCTTAAAACTGTCCTCTGCATTAATGTTCTCAATCTGGCTTAGTCTAAAATTTTGTTGCTTTGTAAAGAGTTTACCAAACGACAAAATTTTAGAATTGCCCAAATTGAAAGCATTTGCAGAAGTACAAAATGAATGTGACTCAAAATTAGAAATTTGCTTTCCGGGTGGTTGAAAACATTGTTGAATAAGGAGAAAATGTTTTCAAAAGGTTTCTTTTCTAGGGTTGTTAAAACTCGGGATTGTCTGGTAAAGAGTTAAAGGACAATCATTCAAGGATGCAAGCCCCATCAATAACTGTTTAACTGAATTTAATGGGAATATCATGTTTCCTTTCAATTTTTGATAAAGTAGGTGATTTCGAAACAATACATAATTATGAGCCATGCTCTGTGAACAGAGGACTCAATGCATCTGCAATGCATCTACCCAGGTCAAATCTGCGCAGTCCTCACAGGCTAACCTTGAGGCCGAAACTTTGCTTTTGGTAAATTTTCTGCTTGTAAAAGGACCAATGTACCTCATGATTGAGGACATTGTTATACAAAACAGATTTTAAGGATCTATAATTCTGCGATGACTTGCATGGTATTTTGCATCACGGAGATGCATTAAACTCCATTTTGCCAGAGCACAGCTCATAATTATAATAGGTGATTGATACAAGTACGCATATTCAAGCACCAGTGTTGCACATTCTAGAATATGAAAAATACACGGAAGTATGGCTCTGCAGCAACACAAAAAGGGGGAAAAAAGTTATTTGGACAATTCTGGGAAATAATAAATCTGTGACAATTGTTTGTTTATCTAACTCTTTGACAGATCACACAAATTTTAGACTTGTCAATCTGAAAGCATTCCCAGATGACAACATGTCTTAAACAATTAGACTTTTGCTTGAAAAGTCAATAAAAAATTTCACACCGTGTTTTCTATTCTTCAAAAGACAAATCTCATCACGTGGCTCTATACCACACCATCCCAAGTTTTAATGACCTTGAAGAAGAAGGCTTTTGAAAACACTATGGGAAAAGAAGAAAATGCTGGTAACCAGCATTTTCTTCTTTTCCCATAATGTTTTCAACAATCGTAAAGACAGATACTGTCGTTTGTGCCCATTTTATTTGTTGTCTGCAAACACTTTCAATTTAGACAAAGTTCTAAAATTTTATTGTGTGGTAAAGAGTTGAGGTGCATTTAAGTCTTTACCGCATGGAAAAATTTTAAACTGGTCCAAATTAGAAGCATTACAGACGACAACATAAAGGTGGCCAAAATGATGAAATTTGTCACTGACAGGTTAGATAACATTGAGGGAAAAGGAGAAAATGCCAGCATTTTCTTCTTTGCCAACAGTATTTTCAAAAGCCGTCTTCCTCAGGGTTGTTAAAAGTTAGGATTGTGTGGTGAACAATTAATTTCCTTCTACCAATACATTCAATTTGGACAAGTGTAAAATTTTGTGGAGTACCGGTAGTTAAGGATTTAATAATTGTAACTCTCTACCCACACAATCCCCTGAGAAAGAAGCCTTTTGAAAACATTGTGGGAAAAGGAGAAAATGGTGGTAACCAGCATTTTGTCCTTTTCTCACAATGTTTTCTAGCCTTCCAAAAACAAATTTCACTATTTGAGTTACATTTACTCTGTAGTCTGCATAATTATGCTTTCAATTTGGACTAGCCTAAAAATTTGTCATCTGGTAAAGACTTAAATCATTATGATGCCACAGGACTGTAACACGTGCAGTTCCAGACTCCTAATCAGTACTGCTTTAAATCATACGAGTCATGCTCTGCGAAAAGGGGATTTAATGCATCTGCAAAAAGTAATGACCTGGGTCAGCCTGCACAGTCAGTGCAGGCTGACCTGGGTCAAAACTTCTGGTATTGATCACTTTTTGTGCAGCTAAAAGGGTAGTTTACCTCATGATTCAGTTGGTTGTTGGACAAAATGGATTTTATGGATCATGCAGTATGACTGATGACTTGCTTGGTATAATGCATACAGATGTAGTAACCCCTTATCACACAATCCCGAGTTTTAACAACCCTGGGAAAAGAAGCCTTATGAAAACATTGTGGGAATAGGAGACAAGAGGGCCATGATGGCCCTGGGTCGCTCACCTGAGTCAATAGGCGAAATTCACTCAATGTGCATAATCCAATTTCTGACCAATTGTCAAGTCAATTGATGAACAAACTTGGTAGAGGTCCACTAGGAGATGCTACATACCAAATATCAAAGCTCCACACCTTCCAGTTTCAGAGAAGAAGAACTTTAAAGTTTTCCTTCTTTGTTCCTATGTTCGAAATTTGTGACCCCCGGGGCGGGGCCAGTTTTGACCCCAGGGACATCATATGAACAAACTTGGTAGAGGTCCACTAGGAGATGCTACATGCCAAATATCAAAGCTCTACGCCTTCCAGTTTCAGAGAAGAAGAATTTTAAAGTTTTCATTCTTTGTTCTTATGTTTGAAACTTGTGATCCCCAGGGCGGGGCCAGTTTTGACCCCAGGTGCGTTATATGAACAAACTTGGTAGAAGTCCACTAGGAGATGCTACATGCCAAATATCAAAGCTCCACGCCTTCCAGTTTCAGAGAAGAAGAATTTTAAAGTTTTCCTTCTTTGTTCCTATGTACGAAACTTGTGACCCCCGGGGCGGGGCCAGTTTTGACCCCAGGGGCGTCATATGAACAAACTTGGTAGATGTCCACTAGGAGATGCTACATGCCAAATATCAAAGCTCCATGCCTTCCAGTTTCAGAGAAGAAGAATTTTAAAGTTTTCCTTCTTTGTTCATATGTTCGAAACTTGTGACCCCCGGGGCGGGGCCAGTTTTGACCCCAGGGACATCATATGAACAAATTTGGTAGAAGTCCACTAGGAGATGCTACATGCCAAATATCAAAGCTCCACGCCTTCCAGTTTCAGAGAAGAAGAATTTTAAAGTTTTCCTTCTTTGTTCCTATGTTTGAACTTGTGACCCCCAGGGCACGGCCAGTTTTGACCCCAGGGATATCATATGAACAAACTTGGTAGAGGTCCACTAGGAGATGCTACATACTAAATATCAAAGCTCTACGCCTTCCAGTTTCAGAGAAGAAGAATTTTAAAGTTTTCATTCTTTGTTCCTATGTTTGAAACTTGTGACCCCTGGGGCGGGGCCAGTTTTGACCCCAGGGGCATCATATGAACAAACTTGGTAGAAGTCCACTAGGAGATGCTACATAACAAATATCAAAGCTCTACGCCTTCCACTTTCAGAGAAGAAGAATTTTAAAGTTTTCCTTCTTTGTTCCTATGTTCAAAATTTGTGACCCCCGGGGCGGGGCCAGTTTTGACCCCAGGGACATCATATGAACAAACTTGGTAGAGGTCCACTAGGAGATGCTACATGCCAAATATCAAAGCTCCACGCCTTCCAGTTTCAGAGAAGAAGAATTTTAGAGTTTTCCTTCTTTGTTCCTATGTTTGAACTTGTGACCCCCGGGGCGGGGCCAGTTTTGACCCCAGGGACATCATATGAACAAACTTGGTAGAGGTCCACTAGAAGATGCTACATGCCAAATATCAAAGCTCTACGCCTTCTAGTTTCAGAGAAGAAGATTTTTAAAGATTTTGCTATTTTTTTCCTTTTGGTTGCCCTGGCAACCAGAGTTATGGGTGGAATTCAATCTCTTGAACAACTTTGGTAGAGCTTCACCTGAGGAACATCCCTGCCAAGTTTCATCAAGATTGGCCCAGTGGTTTAGGAGGAGAAGATGTTTAAAGAAATTGTGGACGACGGACGTCCGGACGACGGACATTGGGCGATCACAAAAGCTCACCTTGAGCACTTTGTGCTCAGGTGAGCTAAAAAGGAGAAAATGCTGGTAACCAGCATTTTCTCCTTTTCCCACAATGTTTTCTACTCTATCAAGGACAAATCCCACATTACTAGTCACATATAATTTGTCGTCGCATTATGCTTTCAATTTGGACCACCTTAAAATTTTGTCGTTTAGTAAAGAGTTAAACCCCCTTTGCCACAGTGCAGGTCATAATCATGTATATCAAATTCCAGTTTTGGAAACTTTGAAACTTCTAGGTTAAATTGTACAGCTCAAATCTTTAATAAAAGGGTGCAAGTTGTATCAAAGAAAACCATGTCATTTATGAAAGAGTAAAATGACAAAGACATCTATTGCTGCACTCTTCAGTAGATTGGCCGACTAATATGCCTGATTACCATAATATCCCTAATTGATGCTCCCCCCTAATAAACACTCCTTAAGCTTAAACGGACTAACAAAATGGCCAATCCATCAACAAAGTTGAAATAAATCAGATGGGAAAAAGTAACAGAATCACATGATCCTAATAACTTTGCAAATTGAAGTCATTAACACCTGACTATCAGAATGTACATTCACTTCAGATAACATTATACACTTCCAGTAACATGAAGTTGGTCAACTAACTTGGGGTAACTTCCACATAAAGAAAGTATGGAAGATTACTGTCCCCTATTAATCGTGACTACTAGATGATGTCCAAATGAAACATGATCAGAGGTAAAGTCAATAGCCCGCATTAAATGCAGCTGGGATTCTAACAAGGTGATCGTTTTGCCATCAGCACTGACCAGAACCCAGCGAGTAATATTATCGTCATCTTTGGGAAATGCTATGTTGTTTTACCTCTATTAATCACCCACTTTCAGAAAATGTGACGCACTCAGTGGATGGTGGGGGTGGTGCGTTAAAAAGAGAAAATATGGTATTCAACATTATCTTTTTTTCTTTGTCTTGAGGATGAGACAGGATGTTTTTAAAAGAAGATAATTATCAAACTTACTCTGCGTCCCTGACATCTTTAAGACTTCGATGTAGTGATATCTGGTCGCTGACATACTGGTTAAAAGCATTGTTCTGCCATCCGTCGTCATATTTCTTACGTTCTTCAGGAGATAAGGATTCCTTGTTTATGGACACACCTAACCCTCCCTCTCCTGCAAAAGAAGTTCTACCATTATTACCTTGTATGACAGTTTAAATTATTTGTACCAAATAATAAACACAGGGGGACTCCGGAGAACCCATCAATGCCCAAACAAATACTGTTCAGAAGAAAAGGGGGTTTGGTGCATGACATTTCAACGAAAGGGTGTTTCAACAAAATCCATGTATGTTTTAAAATACCGATTGCTAAATTCCTAGATTTATTTCATGAAAACTCTTTCTTGGAGGAAGATTTGCACCACAATTTGTCTCGCTTAGGGTAAGGTTCAGCCAGGGATCATTTTCCAAATTGTGGTTTTGGACAAAATGTCGCAGTCCCAGGGAGGTTACATATTTAGTGCTCACAAAGATACACAACAATTAGCTTTCACAACTGTAGCAAGGCCAAACAGTCTGTCATATCAGTTGCACAATGTCATGCGATAGATTGTTCTACACTGCTAAAATATAAGTTAAGGTGGTCAGTGAAAGAAGCCAAGGGCGAAACACAACAGTGACTCTGTGTAAACTGTCAATTACTTGTCACAAAAAGCAGAGAAATTGTTCATTTGGTTTTATGTTTTCCTGCTGTAATCAAATTCTCCTGTAAGGGTTTAGATCCAATAAAACTGTTGACCTATGGTAATTCATGGAAACTTTCCCTTTGTCTGAGTATTTAACGACCCAATGCAGAAGGCTTTCAAAAACATTGTGGGAAAGGAAAAAAAAAAACGCTAGTAACCAGCAGATTCCCCTTCCTCAACAATATTTTCTACCCTCTCACTGACAAATCCCATAATTTAGGCTCTGCAAATTCTGTCAATATGCGTACGCCTATCTTGTTGTCCGGAAAAAAGTTACGTAAATAAGATACGATTTTCAATGAAATGACATTTTAATCCTTACCAAACAATCCTATGTTTTTGTGACCTCGAGATAGAAGCCTTTTGAAAACACTGTGGGAAAAGTGACCAACATTTTCTGGTTTTCCAACATTTGTAACCTTTCCACAGAAATATATAATTTTGGACACATTCAACCCTTTACCACACAATCCCAAGTTTTAACAATCCTGATAAAGAAAGCTTTTGAAAACATTGTGGGCAATGGAGAAAATACTGGTAACCAGCATTTTCTTTTTCCACAATGTTGTATACCCTTTTCAAATCAAATTTCAATTTTTGAGTCGAATTTATTTTGCCATCTGCAAATGCTTTCAATTTGGACAAGTCTAAAATTTTGTCGTTTGGTAAAGAGTTAAATTACCGTCTGCAAAATGTCTCAATTTTAACAAGTCCAAAATCTTGTCATGTGGGGAAGGGTTAACTGTTAAGCATGAGTCATTTTCAGAGCTTTTTGAAGGATCGAAGAGTGAGCCTGTGTCTCAAAGCATTCAACAGATGCAGTCTATATGTATACTTAGAACAAAACATGACCATGATATTAACCTCTAATCCACATGCATGCCTCAACAACAGAAATTTTTCTCTTTTCCAACCCTTTACCACTTAACAAAATTTTACACTTGTCCAAATTGTAAGTATTTGCAGACGACAAATTAGACATCGAACAGGTGGTGAGATATGTCTGTAAAAGGACACAAAACATTGTTGGAAAAGAACAAAATGCTGGTTACCAGCATTTACTCCTTTTCCCACAATCTTTTCAAAAGGCCTCTCTCTCTCAGGGTTGTTAAATTGGGATTGTGTGGTAAAGTGTCAAAATGGCATAACTCAAAAACTCTCTTTTTCTTCTAGCACTAAATGAAAAGAATGATTATTTTGAGTATTCAGTTGCATAAGCAGCCTTGGTCAAGATCAGCCACAATAAAATTGTCGTCTGCAAATGCTTTCAATTTAGACAACTCCTAAGTTTTGTCGTCTGGTAAAGAGTTGAACACATTGTGGGAAAAGGAAAAAATGCTGGTAACCAGCATTTTCTCCTATTCCCACAATGTTTTCTATCCTTACCAAGCTAAATCTCATAATTCTAGCAACAATTAAATTGTCATCTGCAAATGCTTTCAATTTAGAGGTCTCCAAATTTTAGTCGTTTGGTAAAGAGTTAGGTAGCAATGTCTCACGACATTTTTGGTGCACATCATTTTGTCAAAAAGGAGTTTTGTCGAAATCCATGTATGTTTTAAAATACCAGTAGCTAAATTCCTAGATTTATTTCATGCAAAGCTCTGTCTGGGAGAAATATTTGAGCCACAATTTGTCTGGGTTAGGGTAAGGGTCAGGGCTAGGGACTGTTTTGGACTTAATGCCACAGATCCATCTCATATTGTGACAATATTGGTTGCCCTGTTGAAAAAATAAATTGCCCACAGAGTGACCACATATATCATTTGCCTGACCAGTGGTCCAGCAAAGTGACATGTCCTATCAGACAGGGCCATTTCCTATTGGCAGATAATAAAGCAATTAGCCCTTAACCCTTTACCAGACAATCCCCAGTTTTAACGACCCTGAGGAAGAAGCCTTTTGAAAACATTGTGGGAAAAGGAGAAAATGCATTTTCTCCTTTTCCCACAATGTTTTCTAACCTTTCAGAAGCAAATCCAATCATTTGAGCCACATTTAATTTGTCATCTGCAATTGCTTTGAATTTAGAACAGTCGAAAATTTTGTCGTTTGGTAAAGAGATAACCTGCTGAATTAATGAAATGAAACAAGCCAATAGTAAAAGCCCAAATGTGCTATTTCAAACCTATATTTTGGGACAAAATATCTCTGTACCAGGCAGTGTAGATCCAAGATCAGACAGCACATTCTGTGCAGTCTGATCTTGGATCTACACTATCCGTAAAAAGTCCTTGAGTCCAGCTTAACAGCCTAAGGGTTAAGAAGCCAGTGGCGGCACATTCCACCCATCTAATATTGCTAGACAACATAAATCAAGATCGGATCTCCTCATGTTCGGAGAAAAATCTAACAATTCTTCTCTGGTGCCGGTTATGTTCATCTATCATTACAAAACAAACAAGATGAGGAAAATACTGAATGTGAAAAAAGACAACACAACATAATTGGATTGTTTTTTCTTTGGCAATAATTTTTCTGCAGGGTGAATCCCACATTTTGGTATTATCTGTATTTTCTTTTAGTGTCGCAAAAGAAACCCATAATTAGATTTCTGCTGAAATAATTTCCTGGCGAAATTTGATCAAAATACAACTCTTTAGTCTCAGGTGGAAAGAAAATGAAATATTACTAAAATTTACCAATGTTTTGGTAAAGAATTGGCACCTCTTCCATTGAATACCCTTGCAGTCTCAAGTTTTACCAAATGACAGACCTTTGGCTTCGACCAACTTGAAAGCATTTGCAGAGAGAAAGGACCCCTTTGAAAACACTGTGGGAAAAGGAGAAAATGCTGGTAACCAGCATTTTCTTCTTTTCCCATAATGTTTTCTACCCTATTCAAGACAAAATTCAATTTTTGAGTCACATTTAGTTTATTGTCTGCAGATGATATCAATATGGGCATTAGTCCAAAATTGTGTCGTTGGGTAATTCTGGGTGTAGTACACTTTCGTTTACGTAAGTTGTTACTGTCTATTTCAGAGGTTAACAGTCACCCAAAGATTTTGAGCATACTGAAAGGCCTAAAACACCTTTTTCAAGTCAACCCTGACCAAAGCCTGTCAATAGAGTTCCGAAACAGAATGGTAAAATCTTAATAATGCTACTAGGTCTACTCTACTTGCACACAGTTGAGCCCATCTTACTGGATTATTTCCACGTAGCTGAATGCACTGGCTTTCGACCTACCTTTTGGTACTGATAGAGAATGAATAGATGGTAATTTGTGATTGGTTGAAAATGCGCACATTTATTCCACTGGCCCGTTGGCATATTTGCTCACACATTTAACCCTTAAAGCGCTGGAACCAACTTAACTTGTTTTTGCTGACAGTGTAGATCATGATCAGACTGCACAGAACGTGTCAGCTACTTCAATACACCTTCTGGCTAAAACAACCTTGAAATGATAATATTTTGGATGCTTTTCTTCACTGAAAAGGTTTATTTCATAAATTCAGTGCTCTAAGGGTTAAGAAACCACTATTAACAAGCATTGCTACTGCTAATCGATACCCTGGGATCTTGATTAATACCACAGCAAAATCATGTAGTGGAGAATGATTGTTTTCTTGTGCTATTTGGAAATTTAACATTTTTATAAGAGTTACCCAATAACCCAATACTAGAAATGACTTTTCAACAAACTGAAAAACAGTGGGGAAAAAGAGGCATGTTGCTTGTGAGGTTACTTTTCATTATTTTACTTCATATTGAGCCACAAAAGAGTTTCAATATTCATATTCCAGAATCTCTTACACCATCCATCTTTTTTAAAAATATGTGTATTTCTTGTTTCCAATGTCCTGCGATGGAGTTTTGTGTAACATGGATATTAGATTTTCTTCTCCCTTGACCGAGCTGGGCATGAAGAATTTAAGCTCTCTATGCTTGATTGTACGGTGTTTAACACCGTTTTCAACATTATTTCAGTTATATCACGGCAGCCAGTGCACCTATCCATGCTTTCCTGGAGTTTCTTTTACCAGTATGCGGCACAATATTCTTTCCAAGCCACTGGCTGCTTTCCCACATAACCATCGTCGAAACAATGGTTAGCGGTGAGAGAGGAATGAATCCTGTCGCAATGACTATCATCAATCCTCGGAAAGAAATTGGCCAAGCTGGGGATCAAACCAGCAACCTCCTGTTCTCAAGTCCTGTACGCTACTGACTGAGCTACGGGCACTTGACCAGCTCTCTATGCACTAGAGCTCATAAAGTAAAAATTCAGAACAAACTGGTTGTTACATTCAAAAGGATATTAGTTTTTATCAAATTTGTTTTCAATGTAAGACTGCCATTACAAATTTTTTTGTCTTACAAACATTGTGAGATAAGAAAATAGTTGAACATTTGGTCAACACTGCAATTATATGCCTCATTTCTAAAACATTTCCGACTAAATTCCTGTGTGAAATTACATGTAACTGTCAAAACTGATGATCATGACAGAGTTACAAATTTCAGCATCTTTAGATGTAAAACAAAACTGTTATATGCAAATTTCGTTGGAACTATTTTTTGTCTGGATGTACACACCTGCCAAAGAAACAAATAAGCTTTATAGAAATTTTAATACACATGCACATGTAGGCTGTTTTAACACATCATGAACTGTAAAGTTCTTGAGATACAGTTATGTGATAAAAAGATTCCGACATTCATTGGCTTTTGATGTAAAATTTTATTAAACTCATCCACAAAAATTGTGAGCTAAGGCTTGCCAAAGGCATGCTTAATAACATTTTTGTAGACTTGTTTAACCCTCTACCAAACGACAAATTTTGGACTGGTCCAAATTGAAAGAGTTTGCAGACGACAATTTTAAATTTGATGAACATGGCAGCAAGTTATCAAAAAGGGTAGAAAACACTGTGGGAAAAGGAGAAATTGCTCGTTACCAGCAATTTCTCCTTTTCCCACAGTGTTTTCAAAAGACTTGTACTACGGACACATGAAAACCAGGGCTTGTTTGGGAAAGGGTTAATAAAATTTTCTCAAACACCAACTCATCCCAGATCGGATATATTCTCTACAGACAAACCTCTCATAAGAGAAGGGGGAAAAAAACAGATGACAAAAAATCATCCTACTTGATCTGACATTATGCCTTCATAACATCATTAAATGAAATAGTTTTCTCACATTTCTCCAGATTATGTCTAACTAGAGAAGATTTCTTGTAACTATAACTGGATAATACAGGACCATTTCACGCTGGATTTATCAACTGACAGGTTTCTTCTACCTCCATCACTGGTTAACCCTTTCCCAAACGACAAATTTTGGACTGGTCCAAATTGAAAGAGTTTGCAGACGACAATTTTAAATTTGATAAAAATGGCAGGAAGGTCTCAAAAAGGGTAGAAAACACTGTGGGAAAAGGAGAAATTGCTCGTTATGAGCAATTTCTCCTTTTCCCACAGTGTTTTCAAAAGACTTGTACTGCAGACGCGTGAAAACCAGGGCTTGTTTGGGAAAGGGTGAATTCTTTACCAAAAGACAGAATTTTACACTCGTCCAAATTAATTCAAAGCTGCTGCAGACAACAAAATGCGGATCAATTGATGGAACCTGACTCTAACAGGGTAGAAAACATTGTGGGAAAAGAAGAAAATGCTTGTTACCAGCAAAAAGCTGGTCAGACTGTGCTTCTTATATGACAAATGTTTTCTTCTCTTAACCTCTGACTCAACAAAAAATTTTGGGCTAGACCAAATAGAAAACCATTGGTAGACAGCATAATTAAATGTAGCCCAAATGATGATTTCTGTCTATGACAGGGTAGAAAACATTGTGGGAAAAGGAGAAAATGCTGGTTTTCCCAAAAGGTTTTCAACGGAAGTTCTTTTTCAGGTCATTAAAACTCAGGATTGTGAGGTAAAGAGTTAAGACATTTTGGGTGAAACATCTTTCAGAATTAATTGCTATATTGAAAGTTTCCTAATAGTAATTAAATATTTATTTCATTTATCAAGCAATCTAGTACAAGTCACATTTTCTCTATCATCAGCTTCTATCATCAGCTGACAGAGTTAACCCTTTACTATGCAACTAAATTATCCACTTGCCACATTAAAAGCATTAAAATTTTGCAGACAATTAATTAATTTGGATCAAACTATTAAGAATGTCTTTTGAAACAAAGAAAACATCGAGTGTAAAGGAAAAATGGCTTTAATTTCCTCAGGGTTGTTTAAACTCAGGATTGTGTGGTGAGGGTTAATCTCAGTTAACCCTTTCCCAAACGACAAATTTTGGACTGGTCCAAACTGAAAGAGTTTGCAGATGACAATTTTAAATTTGATGAAAATGGCAGAAAGGTCTCAAAAAGGGTAGAAAACACTGTGGGAAAAGGAGAAATTGCTCGTTACGAGCAATTTTTCCTTTTCCCACAGTGTTTACAATAGACTTGTACTGCAGACACATGAAAACCAGGGCTTGTTTGGGAAAGGGTTAATTTATAATTTTCTCTATCTGCTCATTTCTAAGGAACAAGACTTGGTATTTATCATACCGGTACTTATCCTGCAATAACTGACCTATAACTGACATAATTTTAATGACAGTTTAGTCCAAGATCAGCCTGCCAAACCACATCACTTTCCAAATAACTGAACTACCCAATATTAAAATCTTATCTCAAATGATATCTCAGAAATTGTTCTGTTATTAGTAATATTTCAGAAAATGATGGTTAAAAAAAAAAATATTTTTTTCAATGTATATATAGTGTTGAACGCCTTCTTAAATATAACTTCAGTTATACCAATTGGTGCCCAAAGCACCTGGAGTTTCTTTTACCAGTACTTTGCACAACTGTCTTCCAAAGCCACTAGCTGCTTTCTCACATAACAATCTTGGAAACAATGATCAGCAGTGAGAGAAGAATGAATCCTCTCACAAAATCACTATTACTATCATCAATCCTTGGAAAGGAATTGGCAGAGTTATGGGGATTCAAACCTTAGGGAGCTCCTTGTTTCAAGCTCTGTATGTTACCAACTTAACTAATAACCCAGTTCGACAAAAAAAATTAAACAATACATAATCTTTAAGATTTACAAACTGATTGAATTCTGTCAAAGGAAAATCATTGCTGAAGTCTTCATTAGAAAAAAAAAGGTTAACAAAAGCTCATCAAACTTGCTCAGACATTTTTCCCTCATAACATCATTAAATGACATAGTTTCCTAATATTTTTCCAAATTAAGTCTAACTACAGGAGATTTTGAGTACCAATAATTGGATAATACGAGACCAATTCACACCGAATTTAATACTTCAATGATTCCTAGCACCTCGACCACTGATAACCCTTACTGACATTTGTGACTCTCTGAAACACATTGATCCCACATTTCCATATGAACACATGATCAAGTCTCATAAACGTTGGTCTGATAATCTTTACCAAACAATCCTGAGTCGTCACAGCAACCGTGAAAATGAAGGCTTTTGAAAACATTGTGGGAAAAGGTGAAAATCTGGTTAACAGCATTTTCTCCTTTTCCCACACGGTTTTCTACCCTTTGAAATGTAAATACTATTATATGGGATATCTTTTCATTTGTTGTCTCCAAATGCATTCATTTTAGACGAGTCTGGAATACTGTTGTTTGACAAAGAGTTAACTTCATTTATTTCATGCTTTTCAGTAGTTAATTGAGAAATAATGGTGGATTATGATTTGATATTTCATGGCTACATCCAGTGAAAATAACGATTTTATGTTGTCTAACTCCTCAATTGAAGGCAGAAACTGTAGTTCCTGCGCACTAGTTACCAAAGTAATCAATGGGTGACACTGAAATGGAGGGAAATATGACGTAAGTTATGCTATATTTTTCGCGCTTTACGTGATATTGCAATGCGTTTTCGTGAGAGGGGGAATTACTGAAAACAACTGTACTGGATTTTGATGAAATTTCCAACAAAATAGGGGTCAGAAGCATGAAATACATAGAACATTTTTTTTTTCGGTGAAGATTGAAATTTATTTAATCTCGTGAACATCATCTGTAATATTTTCACTTGTGGTTGTGCCACTTGTGAAAACATTACCTATGATGTTCACTCGATGAGATAAATTTGGATCTTTCACCAAAAAGAAAAACAATTATCCTCCATTTATTTGTTTGATGTTCAATATCGGAGTTGAATCTAGGACTGAAAGACAATGAGTCAACCCCCCCCCCCCCCCCCAACAAAAGTGAGTCAATTTGAAGTTCAAAAAGTGGGCCATTTAAAACAGAATGTCTTAACCCTTCAGCTGCTAAGCACCACTCACTGACCTTTTGTGGACACTGCAGATCAAGATCAGACTGACAGAATGAGCAGTCTGATCTTGGATCTACAGTGTCCGATAAGAAGATTTTTTTTTCCTAAAAATAAGTTTGAAATAGCATTTATTAGGGTTTTTACTACTGGTTTAAAAATTTCACCCTTTACCTCACAACAAAATTTTAGACTTGTCCAATTTGAAAGCACTTGCAGACGACAAATACAATGTGGCTAAAATGATAGGATTTGTCTTTTGTAGGGTTGAAAACATTGGGGAAAAGGAGAAAATTGTGGTATCCAGCATTTTCTCCTTTTCCCACAATATTTTCTGTCCTTTCACAGACAAATCTCACAATATAAGCTGTGTCTAATTTTCTCCTTTTCCCACGATGTTATCAAAAGCCCTCTCAATCAGGATTGCTAAACCTTGGGATTGTGTGGAAAAGAGTTAATTTCACTAAGTCTTACTTAGCAGGATAAGGGTTAACACATGTATTGCAAAGCAAAGCACTCATGTTTTGGGTACCAACTAGATTTGCTATGGTAAGGAGTCTAAGAAGTACAAACAACATTGGCATAAACCCAAACATCAGAGAACCCAAAGATGAATTCTAGACTCTTTAAAAAGCATCTGCAGACCACAAACTTGAAAGTGATACAAGTGAACCAAAGCTCTTTGACAGTAAACATCTTAAGTAATGACAGAAATCATAAAATGTCAAAGTTTTTGCACAATAAATTCTGGGCCAAAAAGGGGCATGACTGTATTAAAAAATATTTTGATGGTTACTTGCCCTTGTTTTATGAGTTCCCCTTTTGATAGTTAACTCTTTACCAAACGACAAAATTTTAGACTTAAACAAATTCAAAGCATTTGCTGATGACAAAATAAACGTGACTCCAAAACTGAAATTTACTTTTGGAAGGATAGAAAACATTGCAGGAAAAGGAGAAAAAAGCTGGTTACCAGCATTTTCTCCTTTTCCCACAATGTTTTCAAAAGGCCTCTTTCTCAGGGTCGTTAAAGTCAGGATTGTGTGGTAAAGGGTTAATAACTAGTCCTTGTTTGAAGTAAATAACTTCAGTAACAGTAGAGATATTATGAAATGTCAAAGTTTTTTCACAATGATGACGCAGATGATGACAACAGGGCTGTGACAAAAACAGCCGAGCTAAAAATGCAAAAAGTGACTTGTCATCTTACCTGGTGCGTTTGGGTCTTTGAGATATTTTAGGGAGTCATCATAGTCCTTTGGTATCAGGCGTTCTGCATCTGGTGGATTTAACTTTGCAATTTTATTATCTGAAAACTTTGGTCTACTGTCTTCCTGTTTTTCTGCAGGCTTTTTGGCATCAGCAAATGGATTAAATGGTTGCACCATTTCATTTATCCTATTAATTGGGTTTTTAAAATCGTTAAACATCCCTGGGTGTTCCGCCTCCCGTTTTATCACAGAATCCACTACAGGTTTATGCACTTGCGAGGGTTTATTCTCCTCTGTATTTTGAAAGCTTAGAAATATCACAATAATTAGCCATAATGTTGGAATGCCTAGAAGTAATTTGAATATAAGACTTCTTTTCCGTCTGAATAAGCTTGCCATCTCGATTTGCTGATTACTTCCCTGCGGTGAATTAGGTAAAATGTATGGGAATCACTGACGAGTTATCACAGATATCATCCAATCAGAATAAAGGAGTTGTTGTCCTGTCACCAAAGGATGCAGCAACTGTTGTGAGTCATTGTTGAGCAGGACAGGACATAATCTAAAATAAATTAAAAATATGCTTATACATTGTTATCAACAGATTTTACAGATATTAACATCCTTTGCAGCAATCCTGTGCTTTAACCCTTTACCGTACAATGCCGCCTTTTGACGCCCCTGGGAAAAAAGCCTTTTGAAAACATTGTGGGAAAAGGAGAAAATGCTGGTAACCAGCATTTTCTCCTTTTCCCACAATGTTTTCTACCCTGTCTAAGAAAAGTTGCACCATTTGAGCCACATCGAAATTGTCGTCTACAAATACTTTCAATTTGGACAAGGCTAAAATTTTGTCGTCTGGTAAAGGGTTAACTCTTTACCAAATGACAACCTACTGAGCTAGACCAAACTAAAAGCATTTGCAGATGACAATAAAATGTACCTAAAATGATGATTTCTGTCTTTGATAGAGTAGAAAACATTATGAGAAAAGGAGAAAATGCTGGTGACCAGCATTCTCTCCTTTTCCTAGAATAATTTCAAAAACCTTCCTCTTCAAACGCAGGATTGTGTGGTGAATGGTTAACCCTTAACTCTTTCAGAGCCAAGTATACAAAGTTGACCTCTTCTGGCGGCTTAACCCTTAAAGCGCCGAATAAGCCCAAAGGACGTTTTCAGTCTAGAATAAAACCAAGATAATTGCGATTTTGTGGTCACTTTTTATGTCTAGAGTTTCAGCAAAGCGGACAGTGTAGATCAAAGATCAGGCTGCATGTTTTGTGCAGCCTGATCTTTATCTACACTGGCCGCAAAGGCAACTATAGTTGTGAAAGGTGCTTTAAGGGTTAAAATACCATCCACTGAACTGGAGAAAGATTTTTACCACATAGCCTTGATAAAACAAGCGGATGCATAGATTGGAGATCAGACTGCACAGAACATGTAGTCTGATCTTGATCTATGCCGTCTGCAAAAGCCCATGTTTCCGCCTATGGCGCTGAAAGGGTTAGGCTGCTACATAAATGAAACGAAAATTTCCACTCAATAGTCCCAAATACTGCTACTCCAAAGTTCATTTCAACAGAAAAAAGCAACATATCAGACAGGGTAGATTCAAGATCAGACTGCATGTTTTGTGCAGTCTAATCTTGATCCACACTGTCCACAAAAGCACCCCGAGTCATACTTAGCAGCCTAAGGGTTAAACTTTTACCATACAATTCCCACTTCTAACAACCCTGAGGAGATACATCTTCTGCAAACACTGTGGGGGAAAAGAATAAAATACTGATTACCTGCATTTTCTCCTTTTCCCGCGATATTTTCTACCCTTTCAATGACAAATTTTATGTTTTAGGTAATACATGTACTTAATTTTCCCCCTGCTTTAATGCTTTCCTTTTTTAGACATGGCTAAAATCTTATAGTTGGGTAAAGAGTTAACAAACCTGTAGAGGAAGACTTTTGAAAACGTTGAGGAAGAAAGAGAAATGTTGGTTGCCCTTTTTCTGCAATGTTTTCCATTTTCTAAGGGTGAGTGACATTTCGTTGAAAACCACCATTTGTTGAAAATGATCCCTAACTCTGACCCTTACCCTAATCCAAACGAATTGTTGCTTAAATCTTCCTCCCAGACAGAGCTTTTCATGAAATAAATCTAGGAATTTAGCAACCTGGTATTTTAAAACAGTACATGGATTTCGACAAAACAACCTTTTGACGAAATGTCGTCCACTGGTTTCCTATGACAAAATCAATTCTTTAACTCTTTAACAGCAAAACAAATTGCAGACTTGTCAAAATTTAAAGCATTTTAGACCACAAATTAAATGCAACTCAAAATATGAAATTTGTCTATAATAGGGTGTAAAACATTGTGGAAAAAGGAGAAAATGCTGGCAACCAGCAATTTCTCCTCTTCCCACAGTGTTTTCCAACCTTTCAAAGAAAAATCGGGTAGTTTCAGCCACATCTTATTTGTCCTCTTCAAATGCTTTCAGATTAGAAGAGTCTAGAATTTTGTCATTTGGGAAAGAGTTAAGGTTTATGACTGGTTAAATGTATGGTGTTTAATGCCGTTTTCAACAATGTAACAGATATATGGCAGATGGCCAGCACAACTATCCATGTTTTCCTGGAGTTAATCTGCTAACAGTACTTCACAAAACATTCTTCCCAAGCCACTGGCTGCTTCCCCACATTATCATCACTGAAACAATGATCAGCTGTGAGTGAGGAATGAATCTTGTTGCAATGACTATCATCAACCCTAAGAAAGATATTTGCCAAGCTGGGGATTCCAACCAACCACCACCTGGTCTCAAGTCATGTGCACTACTGACTGCGCTACCAGGGCTTGGCCGGTAAAGGGTGAAAGTTGGATGTTTCCCTGAAACATTGGTAAAACTGACAACAACTCAGGGGTCCCTTGAGAATTTTCTGTCCATTGTAAGGGCTGTCATTCATGAATAAATTCTAATCATGGCTAAGCAACAGTGACATAATGTTTTCTATAGACTATTCCCAGTTGTACTGCAGTTGGGAGACTCTGGCAGAGGATGGTATCTATTTAAACTATTTTAACAAACAATACTTTGGTTTTACAGTCTGTTACAGAAAGAAAAGGCTTTTAAAAACATTGTGAGAAAAGCAGAAAATGCTGGTTACCAGCATTTTCTCCTTTTCTCACAATGTTTTACATCATTTACAGATAAGTCCCATCATAAAATTGGGTCATCTCTTAAACTCATCAAAAATATTATAGTCTTTTGGCTTAAGGAGTGCTACCTTACAGTAACTAAAAAGACATTTTTTACAAGTGAAAAGGAAGGCAAAAATTTGAAGGCTTATTTTGCCAATCAATTTGGAGCAGACTCTGATCTTAATATTCACTGTCCACAGAACTATATCCACCTATGGTACATTTGAAAGTCACAGTTAAAATCAAATCTCTGGACTGAAAGCTTTCTTCCACACTTAATTTAAGAGCTTGATGCTGTGTCAGGTTGGTGATCATCTTTGAAAAATGAATTCTGCCATAACAATGTATGTGAAGAGAAAAATTTACATAGATACTTTTGTGCAGTATGGGTATAAATTCACCAACCATTCTTAAGAGTGTTCTCAGTGTTATTCTCCAGAATTGCCTAAATTTGAAAGTAACACAACTTCCAATTGGCTAAACCATTTGATTTAGCCAATCAGAGGTTCTGTTACTTTCAACTGTTGAAAATCTTGGAGAATAAGACTAAGAATGTTCTCAAGAATTAACGGTTGGTGAATAAGGACTCTGATCATCCTCTATCTCGAGGCTTCCTTTCAATGGTTTCAATCATACAAATGAACTGGTCCCCTTAGTAAATATACATGTTACATCTGGCACAGGCTATTGTGTTGATGCTTTTCATTAGCTACATGAATATCATTGAATAGCCAATCGGAGCATCTTACACATTTCCAGTTCAGCAGTATAGCTAACATAGCGATTTTTTGCACAATTTGAAATTCGTAATCGAAACTAAATGAATATTAGCAGAAATTCCCTTAAAAAGATGATACCATATATACAATCACTTATTTGTGAGGTCAAAATTATTGAAAATTCAACTGCACAAGAAGCAAGAGTGACCTTCCCTGAATCTTGTGATATCGCTGTTCTAAAAATAGAAGGGCAGTATTCTGGTCGTTTTCAGTAGCCTGTACCGATCCCTATACACTTGCTATATCAAGGGAGGTGACCAATCTATCATACAAATACCACTACATGCCTATACTCCATGAAGTCAGTGGATTATTAACCCTTAACTCTTTACCACACAGTAACGACTTTTAATGACCCTGAGTAAGAAGCCTTTTGAAAACATTGTGGGAAGAGGAGAAAATGCTGGTAACCAGCATTTTCTCCTTTTCCCACAATGTTTTCTACCCTATCAGGGGCAGAAATTATCATTTTAGCAACACTTAATTTGTCGTCTGCAAATGCTTTGAATTTGGTCCAGCTCAAAAATTTGTCATTTGGTTAAGAGTTAAGCTGCTAAACAATTTAAATGAAACTTTCAAGCTGATAGTATAAACCCAAATTTTGCTATTTCAAACATATTTATTGGAAGGAAAATATCTCCATGTTGGACAGTGTAGATCAAAGATCAGACTGCGCAGAATGTGCAGTATGATTTTAATCTACACTGTTCAAAAAAAGTACTTTACTCACGCTTAGCAGCCTTGGGGTTAAGACCTTCAGATTCCTGGACCAGCAAAACCATTATTAGAGTCAAGCACACGATTTAAAAACGTTTCAACCAAAATTATAAACTTGCTTAGAATTTTTTGCTCCCTGCATTCTTTGTTGCTGAGCCCAGATGCCATCATATAATGTTTTTTTCTTTCTGTTTTAACTCTTAAAAACCATCGTAAAATATATCCAAGATGAAATGATAAGTGTTTTTTCCCTAGTGATCAACATGCTAGTTTCCTATAGAGAACTGCAAGTTCCCATAGGTCACTTGGTCTTTAGGCAAGAATGCTCTTTTCTGTGCAAAAGCTAGTTGCTTCTAAACCCTTCACCACAAAACCCCTTGTTTTAATGAGCTGAAGAAGACTTAAGAAAAACACTGTGAGAAAAGGAGAAAATGCTGGTAACCGTTTCCCACAAAACCTGAGTTTTAACAATCCTAGGGGAGACTTAGGCTTTTGAAAACGTTGTGGGAAAAGGAGAAAAGTTGGTCACAGGCATTTTCTTCTTTTCCCACATGTTTTCTTCCCTTCAAAAGACAAATTTCAGTTTTTGACTCACAATTGCACTTTTGTCCACTGCAAATTCTCATACCTTTAGACAAGTCAAAAATCTATTTGTGTGGGACTACTTTAACTCTTTACCAGACAACAAAACTTTAGCCTTGTCCAAGTTGAAAGCATTTGCAGACGACAAATTTAATGCAGCTCAAATGGTGCAAATGTTCTTTGATAGGGTTGAAAACATTGTGGGAAAAGGAGAAAATGCTGGTTCAAAAGGCTTCCTTCCCAGGGTCGTTAAAAGGTGGCCTTGTACGGTAAAGGGTTAAGGATTAATAAAATTATGTTCACAATTTACATGGTCCACATCCTTTTTTTCTGATCAATTTCCTTTTCAATCAAAGAGACTAATGGAAATAATAGCATTTGGAACTTGAGATGCCTCGTCTTCTTCTATTTTACCGATTCATTATTGCTATGATCTGCTCTATATATATGGAGTTTTATATTGTAGTAACTTTCTGGTGTTTTTGTATTGGCTTCAAGCTGCATGGGAAAATCTGATATCTCCCCAAGACCAAAGGTGGGTGGAGATATCAACAAGAGCACCGCATGCAGGTGCTCATGCTCGGCTGCAGAATGATGCTTGATTTTCAGTGAAAATTCAGTCGGAACAAGGCGCATAACTCTGTCAAAAATGCTTTGATGGTTACCTGCCCTTGTTGTATAGGTTCCCCTTTTGATAATTAAGAACTTGTCCAAGTTTGAAGCAATATCTTCAGTAATAACAGTGATGTTATAAAATGTCAAAGTTTTCGAAAGACGACGCAGATGATGATGCCAAGGCTGTGACAATACCTGAATGTTTTTTTTCGGAAACAGCTAAGTTAAAAAATTCATAGGCAGCAAATAGCAAGCCCAAGGGAAGTTATAACAATATATTAATGTTCTTTTTACAAAATGACTAGAAAGTGTAACCCGAAAACATTGCAATTACGGACAATTTTAATGAAACTGGTAAAAAAATATAAGCACAAATACCAGTTTAGTGGGTGAAAACCTTTTTTTCATAAATATTATTGTGTAACATTCTGACCAATCAAATCAGAGACCAAGCTGAAAGTAGTCCGCACAACGGCTTTTGTCATATTTGGATACCTAATAGATACTCAATGTAGAAAAAGATATCTTTTCTGTGGTGTTGTGATTTCAACAGTGTGGTGTGTGATTTTAACAGTGTGTGATGCATGTATCTAAGCAGGGTAAAATTACAGGTATACTATTTGATTGTATGGTGTTTACCACCATTTTAAACATTATTTTAGTTATAATAACCGTGTGGCCAGTGCACCTATCCATGCTTTACTGGAGTTTCTTATACCAGTGCTATATATGCACAATATTCTCTCCAAGCCACTGGCTGCTTTCCCACATAACCGTTGTTGAAACAATGGTCAGCGGTGAGGCAGGAATGAATCCTGTCACAGTAACTATCATCAATTCTCCGAAAGAAATTGGCCGAGCTGGGACTGAACCAGTGACGCCCTGTTCTAAAGTCCTGTAGGCTACAGACTGACCTACCAGGGCTCGGCAAAATTATGGTATTACAATGAAAGTGAATTTGATTCAAAATCAGACTGCACATTCTGTGCAGTCTGATCTTGATCTACACTGTCTGTAATAGCAACTTAAGCTATTTCTGCAGCTTTAAGGGTGTAGAGTTAAATAAAACAGAAGTCCCCACAGCCTCACAATACATTTTGATTAACCCTTTCCCAAACGACAAATTTTAGACCCTTCCAGATTGAAAGAGTTTGCAGATGACAATTTTAAATTTGATGAAAATGGTGGAAAGTTCTCCAAAAGGGTAGAAAACACTGTGGAAAAAGGAGAAATTGCTCGTTACGAGCAATTTCTCCTTTTCCCACAGTGTTTTCAAAAGATTTGTACTGCAGACCCGTAAAAACCAGGGCTTGTTTGGGAAAAGATCAAGAAGAATTAAAGCCAAGCTGTGCTCTTGAGACAAGCCATAATTAAAAGTTTCCTGGTTTCTTAATTAAAAAGTTTTTACACCTCTTCTCCTTGGAAACAAAATTCATTCCAATTTCTTATCTTGTAAACCCTTTGCATGGACAACAAAATGTTGACTCTTCCAAATTGAAAGTAACTGCAGCTGCACGATTCAAAACTGGTACAAACAAGCTTTTAGATCTCTGAAAGGGTAGAAAACATGGTGTGAAAATTTGAGAATAATGAAAAAATACAAGCTTTTTCAAGAGGCTTCTTCCTAAGGGTAATTAAAACTTGGGATTTTGGTACAGAGCCAATTAACCCTTTCCCAAACGACAAATTTTGGACTGGTCTGAATTGAAAGAGTTTGCAGACGACAATTTTAAATTTGATGAAAAAGGCAGAAAGTTCCCAAAACGGGTAGAAAACACTGTGGGAAAAGGAGATATTGCTCGTTATGAGCAATTTCTCCTTTTCCCACAGTGTTTTCAAAAGACTTGTACTGCAGACACGTGAAAACCAGGGCTTGTTTGGGAAAGGGTTAAGACTGACTTCTCTCTACCCAAGAAGTCATTGGTTCAGCTGACCCATAATGGTAGAAGGCTACAAGGGTAAACTCTACTAGCTGTTGTAGAGTTTAAATCAAGGTCAGACCGTACAAAAGGCCTACGATTAAAACCAAAATCTTCTGCATTTGCAGACTGTGATGCCCTGGCTGCTCAAGCAAAGTTTCACCAAGATATCTGAAACCTGACTCACAAACTTTTATCCTAGAAAATCTAGAATTCTGATAACTCTAGGGATAACATTGAGGGAAAAGGAGAAAATGCTAGTTACCAGCATTTTCTCTTTTTCCTAATATGTTTTTCAACTTTCCTAGGATAAATTCCAAAATTTGAGCAACACTCAATTCATCAACTGCAGATGGATTTTGGATTCTGCAATGTCCAAAATTTTGTTAAAGAACATGTACACTGCCATTTCAATTTCAATTTTCATTTCCGCTTAAGCCTTGAAATACAAAACCCAGCCTTAGTTGGTTTTGTTGACAGTGCAGATCACACTCAGACTTCACAGAATGTGTGGTCAAACCTTGAATTTACACTGTTCCTTTTTTTTTTTTACATATTCTAGCCAAAATAACCCTGTAATTGATATAATTTCACTGTTTTTACTAATTAGAAGGGTCCATTTCCTCAATTCAATACCCTGGGGTAATAAACCTTTAGCAAGTGACAAAATTTTCAACTTGCCTGAAATGAAAACTTTTGCAGTTTACAAAATAAATGTTACTCAAAAATAGAAATTCACCTTTTGAAGGGTAGAAAATATTGTGGGAAAAGGAGAAAATGCTGGTAACCAGCCAGCATTTTCTCCTTTTCCCACAATGTTTTCAAAAAGCTACTTCTTTAGGGAAACTTGGCACTGTGTGGTAAAGGGTTATGCGCTGATAAAGCAAGCTCAAGTTACATTTTTTCCAATTAAGGTTTTTCTCATTTTTCTGATGTCTGCCTTTAATGTGTCTCTTTTTCCCCTGATTGGAAAAGATCTTTCTTCAAAATCTGTAATTAATCTGGCATGTCTTTGGGAATAACTCTGCACAGCTTAACTCCATGAAAAATTAAAGTATTAAAGAAGACGAGATGGTTTATTTTTTCATTCTTTACCGTATGGTGTAACTTTTGTTTGTACACGAGTTTAACGCCATTTTAACAGCCTAGGTCATAATTATCAGGGCATCAGTGCACCTAGGCATGACACTTCCTGGGTTTCTCACACCAGTACTGAGAGGACTTTCTTTCCACACAGCCACTGACTATTTTTCTCGCGTGCATCAGAGGTGAGAGGCAAAAATTCGACGTAAAGAAAGTTTGCCTCAACAGGGTATCACACTCTCAACCACCAATTCATGAGTATGGCAGGCTTAACACCACTTAATACCACTGAGCTACCAAGCCGGGCATGTGGTGTATGCTGCTTGAAATACTTTCTCAGTCATTCGCAAGTTGGCAACAGCCTTTATATTCATGTCATTCCTTTCTATATTTCACCAGAGCTTAGGGACCAAGAGCTAACTGTTAACCCAAATTCATCCTGCTAAATAAGTTAATTTAATAAAACTTTCAAGATGATAGTAAAAATCTGAATAATGCTATTTCAAACTTATTTTTTTTAGAGCAATATCTCCTTATCGGTCAGTGTAGATCCAAGATCAGACTGCACTTTCTGTGCAGTCTGATCTTGAACTACACTGTCTGCAAAAGGTCTGTCACAGTGAGTCATGCTTAGCAGCTTAACCCTTTACCACACAATCCCGACTTTTAACAACCCTGAGGAAGAAGCCTTTTGAAAACATTGTAGGAAAAAGGAGAAAATGCTGGTAACCAGCATTTTCTCCTTTTCCCACAATGTTTTCTACCCTACCAAAGACAAATTTCATCATTTGAGCCACATTTAAATTGTCGTCTGCAAATGCTTTGAATTTGGAGAAGTCTACATTTTTGTTGTGTGGTAAAGGGTTAATCAATTATACTACATCCACTTTGATTGGGGACCATCATCAACAACACCATGGTTTTGAACTGTAGAGCTTTATTATGAACATTATCAGGTCACACGCTTTTTTCAGAATCTGTCTCAGTGACCCACCTTCTGACTCACAATGACCCATTTTCAAAATTCTCCAAAATATTACCAAGACATTAATATTCTGACTAAATTTCAAAAGTACTGGACTGAAAATGTGGCCTCTAGACTGTTTTTCAAAGATTCGGCTTAGCGACCTAATTTTTGACCTGATTTGACCAATTTTCAAAGTCATCCCAGATATTATCAAGACAAATATTCTACCCACGTTGTGTGAGTATCAGACAGAAAAAGTAGCCTCTGGGAGTGTACACAAGGTAAAAGTTGACCCATGCACCAGCGACAATGGATGACAGACGAACGACAAAGGACACCACACCATCACAAAAGCTCACCTTAAGCACTTTGTGCTCAGCTCAGCTAACATTATGTCAAAGACAAAACAAGATCTTAGATGGATCATTGGTCCACGAAAAGGTCAATGAAATTGACCATGTGAATAGTATTTGAAAGTCAATGCCTAGTAAATCATGACCATGTACACACTGACCTTAACCCCAAGACCGCCTACTGAGCACAACAGAATTGTAATTTTCAATCTGGCAATAAGACTCAAATAACTGTTATTTCAGTGTTGCCTTTATCCAGTCTTTGGCAGATGACAATGTAGATTAACTCTGAATAGGCTGTAATACTTAACAGTCCTAAGGTTACCATCAATCCTTGAAATAGGCTGGCTAAGCTGGGAGCAGAGGGGAACCAAACTTGTGGTCCCTGGAATATTGCCTTTTACCATACAAACCGACGGATAAAGACAAGTGGCCAATAATGTCATAAAACTTTTATACATCAATTTCAATCAACCCATATGGAAGAGCAGATAATATAAGCCATGCTCTGTGGGATGGGGGCTTAATGCATCTCCGAAAAGTATCGACCCAGGTCAGCCTGTGCAGTCGCACAGGCTGACCTGGGCCGAAACTTTTTTGCTATTGGTCAATAATTTCTGTATATTCAAGGACGAGTGTACCTCATGATTCAATTGGTTGTTAAAGAAAACGGATTTTATGCATCCACTATTATATGATAACCTGCTTGGTATCATGGATCACTGAGATGCATTAAGCCCCCTTTTGCCAGAGTATGGCTCATCTTTTAGCAGTGCTAATGATGTTAATAAGAAAATAACTGAAACAGCAAAAATGAACTTTTCTCTTCATCTATAAAAATATTGTGGGAAAAGGAGCAGTAGCTTGTAACAAGGTATCTGCTGGATTGGGGCCTATAAAGTTGAAATGTATGATAGTGGCATAAGGTTAGGAGATAACATAAACCCTCGTTCACAATGGAGAAAAAATTCTGTTACAGAGCCCAATGGGATTTAGCCTGTCTGATTCCGAACATATAAATGAAATTTGCCTGTCATTTCAATTTGCAATCCGATCATAAACCTTCTACAAGGGGGAAAATTAATTTTCAAACAAATCAGTAAAAATATCTTAGGGGACCAATTGGCGCCTACCCCTGGAATAAAACTGATATTCTAGCTACAAATACCATCACCAAGAAATCTTTGTGTGCCCTTCCAGACAAAAACTGATACTTTGGGCATTATGAATGCTCTAGCTCCATCAAACTTGGGTCACACATGAACTGACCCTGAAAGGAAAGTTATTAGGAATCTTGGTCCCAGGAAAATAAGTGTCGAGGTTTTAGTCTGTAATGGAGGATCTTTATTTCAAACAGGTATTGTTATCATATGAACCATGCTCTGTAAAAAGGCAGTTTGTGCAGGCTGACCTGGGCTGGAAACTTTTCACTATTGGTCAATTTTCTGTATGTCAAAGGACCATTTTATCTCATGATTGAATTAGTTGTTGAAAAAAGTGGCTAGTATGGATCGATAATCATGTGAAGGCTTGATAGGAATAATGCATCACCGAGATGCATTAAGCTGCCATTTGCCAGAGCACAGCTCATACGTACTAGTATATGGTATATTCTTAAAAATACATCAATACTTGTTTTTAGCCAGTTTTTAACCCATTACATCTGTATTTTATGAAGCTATAATCAATCTTGTATCTCCATGCCACATGTTACCTCTGCAAAAACTGAAAATTGTTTTGGGATGGGTAGAAAACAGTGTGGGAAGAGGAGAAAATGCTGGTTACCAGCATTTTCTCCTTTTCCCACAATGTTTTCAAAAGCTCATTGGAAAACCCATCAGAAACTAAAATTGCATTTGGGGGCAGTTATTTGTACTACAACTTTCCTCAGCCCTTTAAGTTCCATGCGGTGGATGCATTATAATTTTCACAGAATAACTTGGCTACAATTGACTTACACAGCAACACTGACAACACTGACAATGTAAAACTCACAGTGTATAGTTCCATGTTCTTGAATCATATCCAATCAAGGTATTATTGCATTTCTTGTGACATTTAGTGTAAAAACTTTACCATCAATTTATTTGATGGAAAAATCAGACCTAAAAAGCCACTAAAACCTGACAATATGTCAATCAAATGGGTTTTTCCTTTGGCTCTCTACTTTATCTTCATTATCCCTTAACTCATTCTCAGTCTGTAGCATACAGGAATTGAGAACAGGAGTTCCCTGGTTCGATCCCCTGCTGATGATAGTCACTGCAACAGGATTCATTCCTCTCTCAGCGCTGACTTATTGTTTTGATGATGGTTATGTGGGAAAGCAGCCAGTGGCTTGGAAAGAATATAGTGCAGAGTACTGTTAAAAGAAACTCCAGGAAAGCATGGATAGTTGCACTGGCTGCCACAATATAACTGAAATAATGTTGAAAATGGCGTTAAACACTATATGATCATTCAGACTCAACCCTTAACTCTTTCCCAAACAACAAATTTTATACTCTTTGAAATTCAAAACAGCAGCTGATGACAAAGCCAAAATTGGTACAAATGAGCTTAAGCTCTCAGATGGAGTAGAAAACATTGTGGGAAAAGGAGAAAATGCTGGTTACCAGCATTTTCACCTTTTCTCAGAATGTTTTCTAAAGCCTATGAATTCCTTCCAAGGGTCATGAAAACCCGGGATTGTTTGGTAAAGGGCTAACTCTACCAATGGTCCAAATTTGAAGCATTTGCAAACAACAAATTCAGTATAGCACATAACAATGACAGAAATATCTTTTCAAAGGGTTGAAAACATTGAGGGGAAAGGAGAATGATGCTGGTAACCAGCATTTTCTCCTTTTCTGTTTTCAACAGCCCTTTTCCTTGGGGTTTTTAAACTTGGAATTGTGTGGTGAAGGGTTAATACCCCTCTACCAAACACTTCTGACTTTCAGCAACCCGGGAAAAACAGATAAAGAAAACATTGTGGGAAAAGGAGAAAATGCTGATAAAGAGCATTTTCTCCTTTCCTTATAATATTTTCTTTCCTTCCAAAAACATTAACATCTTTACATTTGAGCCAGATTTAACAAATACCCCTCTACCAAACACTTCTGACTTTCAGCAACCCGGGAAAAACAGATAAAGAAAACACTGTGGGAAAAGGAGAAAATGCTCATAAAGAGCATTTTCTCCTTTCCTTATAATATTTTCTTTCCTTCCAAAAACATTAACATCTTAACATTTGAGCCAGATTTAACAAACAAACAGATCCAGAGAGTACTATTACAGTTTATACATACCAATACATACCAATAAAATATAGAAATCAACTAATTCCATCTTAGAATATACGAATTATCCCTCTCACAAGATAAAATGCCATCAAGAGGGAAGATTTATCCGCTAGCAAATTCCAGCTCAGACATATTTAGTGTTAATTTTCCAGACTCTAACTGATTACCCATCCAACAACTTCCTAATTCAGACTTCTCGCCTTCTGTCACAATCCTGCCTGCCACATCACTGTCATACAGTACCTAGCTGGTAAGACTTTTTTTGGTCCAATAGACAAAACCTTCATTACTCTTTACCAAATGACAAAATTTTGGACTTGTCCAAATTCAGAGCATCTGCAGATGACTAGCAAAATGTGGCTCAAAAATTGAAATTTGTTTGGGGCAGGGCAGAAAACATTATGGGAAAAGAAGAAAATGCTGATTACCAGTATTTTCTTCTTTTCCCACACTGTTTTCTACTCCTCCCAAAGCAAATTTCAATGTTTGAGTCATATTTATTATGTCATCAGCAAATGCTTTTAATTTGGCCAGGTTCAAAATTTTGTCATTTGGTAATGGCATAATAGCAATTATAGTATGTCACTTTGTCAGGGTAAATAAAATGAATTTTCAGTAGAAATAATTACAGCCCAGCCTGAGGTAGCTCATATCTGATCCGTAAGCAGGTGGTTGCAAGTTTGAAACCTGATTGAGGCAAACTTTCTTTCCAGCAAGTTTTCACCTCTCACCTCTGATGCATGTGGGAAAAGTAGTCAGTGACTTGGAAAGAAATTAAGTCATGTCAGTACTGCTGTGAGAAAACTAGGAAACACATGTGTATATGTGCACTGACTGCCGTGATATGACCTTCGCTGTTAAAATGGCGTTAAACTCAAATACAAAAAGAAATATACAGTTAGTGGCCATAAATATTTTATCAAAGTCCGAATTCCCATTGGCTTACATATATTTCCTACTTTACATCTTAAATTTTTTGGTGGTGGTGAGGGGAGGGGGGTTTCGTAAAATCTGAAGCTATCATTATGAAACTTATAATGAAAATAATGCAAAATGCATTTTACAGTGAAACATATATTTCAAAATTCTGATGTCCATATAATCATACATATTGATTCTATTGTGGATATGTGCAGCCACCAAATGGTTTTATTAACATTACAAATATTATATGGCAATGCTGCCAGAATTCAGGGGATAAACAACACCTCTATGTTTTAGAGAGCTACGATGTCAGGCCATGAATGTTTAACTCTTCACCACACAATCCCGACTTTTAACAACCCTGAGAAAGAAGCCTTTTGATAACATTATGGGAAAAGGAGAAAATGCTGGTAACCAGCATTTTCTCCTTTTCCCACCATGTTTTCTACCCTTTCAGATACAAATCTCAGTTTTTCAGTCATATCTATTTTGTCGTCTGCAGATGCTTCCAATTTGGACAAGTTTTAAATTTTGTCATTTGGTAGAAGAGTTAACTAATGTATAAATGTTCAGGTAGCTCAAGTAACCTGGCTTTCTACCGGTATTCTTTTTTTTATGATCAGATGATCAGACACAGTATATTTTCTTGCACACTGATAAATACATATGAAAGTCAATGGGAATTTGGAATTGATGAAATATTTATGGCCCCTCTCTGAACATTATAAAACTCAAATAAATCTTACGAATAATAAACTCAATTTCTAAATATACATTTACAATATAGTCATGATTCCAAAATTAATACCAGAATGATCTGTGTTGTTGTTTTGAAATGTTTGTTTATGTACAAATAATTGAATATGGGCACTTAAGAATATTTTTTCTAAGCTTATTCTTTTTAACCCTTTACCGTACAATGCCGCCTTTTAATGCCCCTGGGAAAGAAGCCTTTTGAAAACATTGTGGGAAAAGGAGAAAATGCTGGTAACCAGCATCTTCTCCTTTTCCCACAATGTTTTCTAATCTATCAAAGAAAAATTGCACCATTTGAGCCACACTGAAATTGTCGTCTGGAATAAATGCTTTCAATTTGAACAAGGCTAAAATTTTGTCGTCTGGTAAAGGGTTAAACCATATACATCAATGACACGACTTAAAATTAATCTATGCAGTCTGGATTGGTCAACACTTTCTGCATATAAGCACATTTCAATGTCCTTCACATCTGAAGGATCAAAGCAGTGTGCCATGAATGGAATGAAAGGATGCATCACTCTAAATACATAGCATGCATGACTCTCCATGCCCACAACCTTTCTGGCACCTTTCACAAACTCATATACCTGAATTGCCACCAGTGTAGATCAAGATTGCAAGACTGCACAAAAATGTGTTGTTTTTAACAATCTTTGACCCACAATCAGCTAACTTGAGACTGTCGGCAAAATGAGCAACACAGAAATTGCAGTAATTTGGGTCTTATTTCGAGTCTGAATATGTCTCTTGGATTTATTCTGTGTTCTAAGGGTGTCACAACCCTCTTTGATATAGACAGAATGACAGGTATGCATGCTTTAGCCTACTCCTTCATAACCACCATTTCACTGCAACCAACATCAGTATTAACCCTTCAACACACAATCCTTAGTTATAGCAAACCTGAGAAAGAAGCCTTTTGAAAACATTGTGGAAATAGGAGAAAATGCTGGTGAACTATATTTAATTTATGGTCTGCTAATGCGTTCGATTTGGATGCATCTTAACCCTTTACCACACAATCCCGAGTTTTAATGACCTAGAGGAAAAAGCCTTTTGAAAACATTGTGAGAAAAGGAGAAAATGCTGGTAACTAGCATTTTCTCTCTTTCCCACAATGTTTTCTACTCTTCCCAAAACAAATTTCAATTTTTGAATAACACTTATTATCTCGTCTGCTAAAGCTTTCAATTTGGACTGGTCTAAAATTTTGTGGTTTGGTACAGAGTTAAATTTTGTCATTTGCAAGTAAGGCGTTAACCCTTTCATAAACAAGCCCTGGTTTTCACGTGTCTGCAGTACAAGTCTTTTGAAAACACTGTGGGAAAAGGAGAAATTGCTTGTAACGAGCAATTTCTCTTTTTCCCACAGTGTTTTCTACCCTTTTTTATAACTTTCTGCCATTTTCATCAAATTTAAAATTATCATCTGCAAACTCTTTCAATTTGGACCAATCCAAAATTTGTCGTCTGGTAAGGAGTTAACGGACATATCTCACTATATGATCCATATCTAATTTGTGTAATAAGACATCCAATTTGAAAATACATTTGTATTAGTATAGAACTGTTCAAATGTGGCTACAATGTTGGTTACTTTGTTATTTGTCTTTGAAACAGTTACTGGCCTTGAAGCTACATGTATAGATAAGCTCATTTTTCTTATGACAAACTTGACAATAGATTGCCAAGTGAAACTTTGGGGAGAAATAATTAAAGTCTGAGAGAAAAATTTAATTATTCATGTAGCCGATGTTTTAGAAAAGAAACACACGTCAGTCTGCTTTTAACCCTTTCACATGCTCTCCTGAATATTCCTCTTTCTTCAACCCTGTAAAGTGCCTTTCACAACTATAATTGCCTTTGTGGCCAGTGTAGATCAAGATCAGACTGCACACAACGTGCAGTCTGATCTTTGACCTACTATGTCCACTTTGCTAAACACTACAGACAAAAAACACCATGATATTTTAATTATTTGGGTCTAATTTCTAACCTGAAAATGTCTAGGATTTCTTTGGCGCTCTATGGGTTAAAACAAAATCTGTAACAAAAGGGAAGGGAAAAATTATCCAAATAGTCAAATATGGCATGGTGGCTGCCTGAGACACTCCCATATGTCTCTGTGTTGTGAAAGAAGTTACAAATAATGTCTGCCTTCCCACATGAAAGTCCTGCACACTTTTGAAGGTTTTTATCATAAGAGTAAGGAAGAAAAGGGTTTTCCGAGAAAATATATCTTGTTATTGACAAGTCAATTTGTACAGAAACCTGGTTGATTTTTTTTCCTTCCTTTTGGGGGAAAACCTAACAGCGATCCTTCACCCTTTACCCAACAACCCCGAGTTTTAACAACCCTGAGAAGCCTTTGAAACATTGTGGGAAATGGAGACAAGATTGCTATTGGCCCTAAAGTGTTCACCTGGGTAAAGTCATCTACAGTTGATCTAGCTGAAGATCGAGATCCTGGTTTTAATGATATAAAACAAACGAGTGTGACCTATTTTTTGAAACAATGTGACCCAATTTCAAACTTGTCCTAGATATTATTAGACGAACATTATGACCAAGTTTCAAGAGTATCAGGCTGAAAATGTGGCCTCTATGGTGAACACAAGGTTTTTCTAAGATTTGGTCCAGTGACCTACTTTGTGACCAGATGTGACCCACTTTGAAACTTGTCCAAGATATTATCAAGACAAATTGAACTTTCTGACCAAGTTTCATGAGAATCAGGCTAAAACTGTGGCCTCTACTGTGCATGCCAGGTTTTCTTTAAGATTTGGCTCTGTCACCTACTTTTTGACCCAATTTCATCTTTGTCTAAGATATCATCAAGACAAACTTTCTAACCAGGTTTCATGTGTTTCAGGCTGAAATTGTGGCCTCTAGAGTGTACAGAAGGTTTTGTTCAGATTTGGCCCAGCGACCTACTTTTTGACCAAACATGACACCATTTGGATCCTGTCCAACATATCATTCAGGCAAATATTCTGACTAAGTTTCAAAAGTACAAGGCTAAAATGTGGCCTCTATAGTGCACACGAGTTTTTTCTAAGATTTGACCCTGTGACCTACTTTTTGAACCGACATGACCCAATTTCAAACTTGTCCGAGATATCACCAAGATAAACATTCTGACCATTCTTCATCAGTATGAGGCTGAAAATGTGGCCTCTATGTACATGTAGCACACAAGTTTTTCCTAGGATTTAGCCCTGTGACATACTTTTTGACCCCACATGACCTGATTTTGAACATATCTGAGATATCATCACGATAGACATTCTGACCTAGTTTCATGAATATCAGGCTAAAAATGTGGCCTCTAGATTGCAAACAAGGTTTCTCTAAGATTAAGCCCATTTACCTACTTTCTGACCTGATGTGATCCAATTTCCAACTTGTCCGAGATATCATCAAGGAAGACAAGCTTCATGAGTATAAGGCTAAAAATGTGGCCTCTTCTAAGATCTAGAGAGATATCATCAAGAAAGACAAGCTTACCTAGTGTCATGAGTATCAGGCTAAAACTGTGGCCTCTAGAGTGCACAAAAGGTTTTTCTAAGATTTAGCCCAGTGACTTACTTTTAGACATGACATGACCCAGTTTCCAACTTGTCATGAAAACAAACATTCTAACCAACTTTCATGAGTTTCAGGCAGAAAATGTGGCCTCTAGAGTGCACACAAGGTTTTTCTAACATTGGCCCAGTGACCTACTTTTTGACCCAACGTGACCCAATTTCCACATTGTCTGAGGTATCATCAAGACAAACATTCTGACCAAGTTTCATGAGTATCTGACTGAAAATGTGGCTTCTAGAGTGCACACAAGGTAAATGATGACGACTGCACAATGCATGTCGCACAACTGACGCCGCCCAGAGCACGATGACAATAGCTCACCTTGAGCACTTCTTGCTCAGGTGAGCTAAAAATGCTGGTAACCAGCACTTTTTACTTTACCCAAGTGTATGTTTTTGTCATGTGGTAAAGAGCAACAGCATTTAAAGATGACAACTAAATGCAGCTCAAATAATGGGATATGTTTTTGAAAAGGTAGAAACTGTGAAAACCACTGTGGAACAAGAGCGGCAAATTGTCGCAAGATACGCCCGTCTTACCCCAAGTTGTAAAGTTGGGGCATAATAATGATAAAGGGGAGGTATAGAAAAATAGTAGTGCAGAATATTTTTTTGACTGTTGATTGAAGATAATGGCAGTGTATTTGTGTTGACAGAACTCTTGTTTATACACTTTATGTTGATATCCATAGATACGATAGTGTTGAATTTAAGCCTGAAAAATGACTAAGGACAATAAGAAAAAGTTAAGGAAGCAATAGTTATGTTTCTAATAATCTGAGATGTATGCATCACTGAAATTTCATATACATAGGTAGTGTAGTAAGAGAGATATGCTGCTGACAAAATTTAAGCATGAAAAAGAAGAAAGGGCAATTACTCATAAGGAAGGAAGATTTATTCTTTGTGTACACTGCACCCCATATGATTACAACAAACACAACTGTCAAATTTAAAGTTAATAGGTTTTAAGATGTGTAAGTTATGCTACCTGGATGCCTGTACGCCATGGCTGATCCCATAATACATCCTGTCTTGAAAGGGTGCATAAAAAAGCAATTTATATTTCATGTGCACTGCACTACCCCTTGATGAGATGTATCCAGCCCTAAAATTTCATAACCCGAGGTAGTATAGTTTGAGAGATATGCATCATATAAAATTCAAGTTCGAAAAAAAAAACAAGAAAGGGCAATAACTGAAAAATTAAGCAAGCAAGAGTTGAAATTTATATGCACAGCTCTTCCCGTTGATGGAATGTATCCACGCATGAAATTTCATATCCTTAGCTAGTATAGTTCTGAAGATATGCACTGGACAAAATTAAAGTTTCAAAATAAAGAAAGAGCAATAAGTCAAAAATTAAGCAAGAGTTATGGTTCATGTGCACTGCACTCCCAGTTGATGAGATCTATCTACGCATGAAATTTCAAAGCCATAGGTAGTATAGTTTTGGAGATATGCTCGAGACAAAATTCAAGTATGAAAATAAGTCAAAAATTAAGGAAGGAAGAGTTATGATTCCTGTGCACTGCACTCCCCCTTAATGAGATGTATGCAGACATGAAATTTCATAACCCTAGGTAGTATAGTATTGGAGATATTCACCGGACAAAATTCAAGTATGAAAAACAAGAAAGGGCAATAACTGAAAAATTAAGGAAGCAAGAGTTATGATTCCTGTGCACTGCACTCCCCCTTGATGAGATCTATCCATGCATGAAATTTCATAACCATAGGTAGTATAGTTTTGGAGATATGCTCCAGACAAAATTCAAGTATGAAAAACAACAAAGGGCAATAAGTCAAAAATTAAGGAAGCAAGAGTTATGATTCCTGTGCACTGCACTCCCCCTTGATGAGATCTATCCACTCATGAAATTTCATAACCCTAGGTAGTATAGTATTGGAGATATTCACCAGACAAAATTCAAGTATGAAAAACAAGAAAGGGCAATAATTCAAAAATTAAGGAAGCAAGAGTTATGATTCCTGTGCACTGCACTCCCCCTTGATGAGATCTATCCACTCATGAAATTTCATAACCGTAGGTAGTATAGTATTGGAGATATTCACCGGACAAAATTCAAGTATGAAAAACAAGAAAGGGCAATAACTCAAAAATTAAGGAAGCAAGAGTTATGATTCCTGTGCACTGCACTCCCCCTTGATGAGATCTATCCACTCATGAAATTTCATAACCCTAGGTAGTATAGTATTGGAGATATTCACCGGACAAAATTCAAGTATGAAAAACAAGAAAGGGCAATAACTCAAAAATTAAGGAAGCAAGAGTTATGATTCCTATGCACTGCACTCCCACTTGATGAGATCTATCCACGCATGAAATTTCATAACCGTAGGTAGTATAGTTTTGGAGATATGCTCTGGACAAAGATCTGGACGCCGCCCGCCCGCCACGGGTGATCCCATAATACGTCCCGTCTTCGATGGGCATATAAAAAGGAGAAAATTAACTGATTGAATGGTTTTTATGCCACTTTCAACATTATTTCAGTGACATATCACGGCAATAGCTGATTATTCATGTATTGCCTGGTTTTCACCAGTAATAGGTTAGGGTTCTGAAATGTTTTGCCCAAGGATACTCCAACAAAAAGCCCAGTGGGGCTCCTACCCTTAGCCTCCAAGTCACATGTCCTACATTCAACTAATAAACAATGCAGGAGCCCTGAAAAAGGAGAAAAAGCTCTGCACATATACCTGCATTTTGCCCTTTTCCAGTGACCAGCATGTAAAGAGCCTTTTCTTCCTTTTTGTTAAAAGTCACATGAAATTGTTGAAGGGTGAAGACACATCTGTTAACTTGTCTTTGTTTCACTTTCTGAACTAAAAATGGCGACACAAATTTCTCTCATTTACATTTTGTAACTTCAAATGTAATTCATCATAATCATAGAAAAGAAAATATTGTCAGAGTTAAACAAATTTAGAATAGACTGCATCTTGAATTCATGCTAATATAAAGTCCAGGTCAGACAGGGAATTTGTTCCTGTATTTCTGCAGCGTAACCCTTTATTACAGAAGCCCGAGTCTTAACTACCCTGAGGGAGAAGACCTTTGAAAACATTGTGGGAAAAGGAGAAAATGCTGGTAACCAGCATTTTCTCCTTCTCCCACAATGTTTTGTCAAAGAAGCTTGATTCATTTGCATCACTTTTGAATTTGTTGTCTGCAGATCAGAGGTCAAAGGCTCAGTCATTCCATAGAAGGCTTTGACGTGCCATTAGTTTACAAAACCATCACCTGTTTTAATGACTCTGACAGAAGAACACTTTGAAAACAATTTGTGAAAAGGGGGAGGTGCTGGTGGCAAGCATTTTCTCCTTTTCCCAACAATGTTTTCTACCCAGTCAAAGAAAAGTTGCACCCTTTGAACCACTCTGAAATTGTTGTCTGCAAATGCTTTCCATTTCAACAAGGCTAAAATGTCGTCTGGTAGAGGGTTAAGAGAGGTATACGGAGAAGTATACTGCTGAGCCCTCGTAGTGCAGTCAGTAGGGTACAGGACTTGAGAACAGGGAGTCGCTAGTTCAAATCCCCAGCTTGGCCAATTTCTTTTCTAAGGATTGATGATAGTCAATGCGACAGGATTAATTTCTCTCTCATTCCTGATCATTGTGAGGGAAAGCAGCCACTGGCTTGAGAAAAATGAAAATTATGTTGTCTGGTTACCAGCTTTTCTTCTTTTCTCAAAACATTTTCAAAAACCTTCTTTCTTGGGGGTTGGTAAAACTTGGGAATGTGTGGTATTCCCCCCCTCTCGTTAAAGTCTTGTAGTTAGGTTCCACATTATTTCAGTTATACTGCAGCTGTCAGTGCACCTATCCATGCTTTCCTGGTGCTTCTTATAACCAGTATGTCGCAACATTTTCTTTCCAAGTAACTGGCTGCTTCCTTAAATCTTTACCACGCAATCCTGACTTCGACCAACCTTGAGAAAGAAGACTTGAAAACATTGTTGAAAAAGGAGAAAATGCTGGTCACCAGCATTTTCTCCTTTTCCTACAATGTTTTCTACAATTTTCTCCCACAATATGAGCCACATTTTATTTGCCATCTACAAATGCTCTGGAATTGAACAAGTCTAAAATTTTGCCGTGTGGCACTGGGTTAAACATCATTAAAACAATGATCAGTGGTTCGAGAGAAGAATGAATCCTGTCACATCATGACTATCACTAATCCTCAGAATGAATATGACCAAGCAGGGATTTGAATCCACAACCCTCTGTTTTCAACTTTAGTAGGTTTTCTACTCATATACTAGGCTTTTCTGTAACCTTCTTTCAAGCCTGGCCAGGTAGCTATGTGGTTAGGGTATCTAACTTGTGACCTGGTGGTTGCAGGTTTGATACCTGCTTGTGACAAATTTTCTTTCCAGCACACCTTTTTTGCCTCTCTCCTCTGATGCATGTGAGAAAGTTGTCAGTGGCTTGGAAAGAAAGCTGTGTCAGTACTGGAGTGAGAAAGCCAAAAAATACATGTATAGGTGCACTAGCCACCATGAAATGACCTAAGCTGTTAAAACAGTGTTAAACTCCAGTTCAAACAAACTACCTCCCCTTCTAAGGCAAGCATGACCACTATACCAGCATGGCTGACAAAGCCGTTTATTTCTGCAGCCCATTTATTTTCCTGCCAAGTGATACATAGGCAGGTGGTATTCCTGACTTGATCATGAACATTCGTCCCTAGATGGAGATTGTCTTTGGGAGAATTCGACAAATAAATATCGGCTCTTCCGTGGATAAAATGTCTCCAGGAGGAAGACACAAATTTGTATGCACTATTTCAAGTGAATCGGGAAATATACTCATTATCGGAAGAAAATAGAAATGGAGGGAAAAAGTTGATGGCAGGCTGTTCTTACTGTAGCAGACAGATGCTTATTAGAGTTTTTTTTATTTCTATCATTGTTGGCTCTCCATTTCCTGTTGTCTTACCAATATAAGGATTTCCAAGATTCAAATTACACAAGACCAAAATGTATACCTTATTGTTTGTGTTTAACGCCCCTAGGGCTTTAATTTTCCAGAAAAAAGGGTGATTAATAGAGGTAAAAAGGCATGGAATTTTCCGAGGACAACGATAATATCACTGTCAGTGCAGTGAGTGCAGACTGCGAAGTGATCAACATTTGAAAACTCTGTTGTATTAATGCAAAATATCCATTTTATCTATGATCATGATTCAATCGGACATTAAATAGCATTCAAAACTAATATGGGCCACTGGTCTTCGATACTTTCACTTCCTTAAAGATTTTCCCAAGTTACTTGACAAATTTTGTGTTACTCGAAGTTTATAATATTATCAGAAATGTATGTATATTCAGATAGTCAGGTGTTAATGACATCGATTTGTGAAGTAAGTAGGATTATGTTAATGCAGCAACTTTATCCCAGCTGATTTATTTCAACTTTACCTTTTTTGACAGGTTGGCCACCTCAGGTAAGCCCATTTTTGGTTAAAAACCAAAAGCTGGGGGCATGTTAATTAGAGTGGGAAGGGTAATATGGGACATATAATTTTTTTGTGACCAGAAAGTCTCTTCTATAACTCTTTACCAAACAACACATCTTCATACTTGTCCTAACTGAAAGCATAATGCACTGACCACAAATTCAAACTTGGCTGAATAGATGAATTTGTATTTGAAAAAACAGAAAACATTGCGGGAACAGAAGAAAATGCTGGTTACAGGACTAACTTATTTTGGGTCACTTAAATTCAGGATTATGTGGTAAAGGGTATTAACAGTCCAGATGGAGAAGACACTAGAAAACTTTAAGAGAAAAGAAGAAAATTTCTACCCCTACACAAACGAATCATATTTAAATCCCATTTGAGTTTTCATCTGCAAATGCTCTCAATTTAGACAAATCTGATAAATGTGCTAACTGATTACTTGAAAGGTGTTTTACACAGCTTTCAACACTATTCAATCAATCATATCACGGCAATAGCTCACATATTCTTGTATTTCCTGGGTTCCACCAATACTAGGGCTCTGAAGTGTCTTACCTGAGGACACTCCCAGTGGATCCTGCGAGGCTAATTTAAACCCGAAGCCTCCAGGTCATGTCAGTCCATATACCTAACCACTGGACCAGAGTGAGGACCCGTGGACAAGCCTGAAGTTTTGTGTTTGTTATAAAGAGTTGAACATATGCTCACTTTTTTAAAAGCTCTAAAACATTTATGGTAGTTATTCCTCATAAGAAGTAATCTTTCATCCTTTTTCCATTTTGTAATTTGTGCATGAATCCTGAAACCTCTCGTCTCAGTAGTTTGTCACATAACCTTGAACCAGACGACAAAATTTTTCAACTTGCCCATTTTGAATGTATAAATTACGCAGGAGTCAATGACATGAGGCTCAGTTTGATTGGATTTATCTTTAAAAGGAAAGAAAACATTGTAGGAAAAGGAGAAAATGTTGGTTACCAGCATTTTCTCCTCTTCCCACTATGTTTTCTTTGGCTTTCTTCATCAAGGTTGTTAAAACAAAGGATTATTTTACATTTAGTTTTAAATGTCAGTATAATCCAGTCTTCACTACAGAACAGCTGTCAAGATATGTATTTTATGCATAAGATTTGTTTTTTTTTTTGTCTTTAAAAATTGTTTTTAGGCATCTTTGTAATATCACTATTACTGTACAATTATATCCTACATCAGAATCAAAAACTGTTCATGAAACGTTTATCTATCTGATGACCAAATTTTAGACTCATCCAAATCAAAAGTATTTGCAGACCACAAATTAAATGTGACACAATTGTTGACATTTGTTGAAGGAAGGGTAGAAAACATTATGGGAAAAGGAGAAAATGCTGGTCACCAACATTTTCTCTTTTTCCCATTATATTCTAAAAAGTCTTTCTTTCTTCAACTCATAACAAGAAAGTGTTATGGGCGGACCAGGGACAGACGGACAAAGCCCCCTCCCCCTTCGGGACACGGAATTAAAAACATGCCAGTATAATACAGCCTTTACTACAAAACAACTGTCAAAATGTGAATTTTAGGCAGGAAATTTGATTTTTGACTTTTTTAACATTGCTTTTAGAGCAGCATCATGTCATATTATTGTACCATAATTAAATCCAACATCAGGTTGGCTTTGGATTCTACCCTAAGGTCTCATCTCATATGGTTACCTCTTTACACTGATAATTTGACCTGATAAGACTACACAAAGAAGCAGTAGTAACTGTCTTAGAAATCCAAATGGATAATATTACACAATTCAAATGACCAGTATGACAGTTTATTAGTCATTTTAGTAATATTTAATTTTTCCTTTACCAGTGCTTTCAGTATGTACGGATGAGTCTAAAATTTTGTCATGAGGTAACGGTTTACGGCTGCTTTCAACAATATTTCAGTCATGTAACAATGACAGCTCATTTATGTATTTCTATACAGTTCAAGGCTTAATAAACCCCTGGGTCCGTATTCACCAACCATTCTAAAGAACGTTCTTAGACTTATTCTTCAAGATTTTCCAAATTTGAAAGTAACACAACTTCTGATTGGCTAAACCATATGGTTTAGCCAATCAGAGGGTGTGTTACTTTCAAATTTGGAAAATTTTGAAGAACAAGACCAAGAATGTTCTTAAGAATGGTTGGTGAATACAGACCCTGGATCCATAAGAAAATTCTCAGTCTTATTCTAAAGAATTTTCTGAATTTGAGAGTAACACAACTTCTAATTGGCTAAACAAACTGGTTCAGCCAATCAGAAGTTGTGTTTCTTTTTAAATCTATAATTAGACCAAGAATATTCTTAACAATGGTTTGTGAATACAGACCCTCCTGAAGTGTCTGTCCCATGGACCTTCCCATAAAAAAATATAATCAGACTGCCTTGAGTTTAGCTTGAACCCAGGATTACCACATAGGACCTCATTCTGTATGTTTGAAATGTCACAATCAATATTATAGAATGGACGGTAATTTTTTTAAAGTGTCCACACAATACAATTAATGTATTAAGATATTGATTGGCAACAAATGAGACCATTACTGAACAAATACAAGTTTTTACGCCCAAACAGAAGAGTTTTCAAAATCAGAGCACAAGTCCGACAGCATGTTACAATAATGTCGGTCAAAGTTACAGTCACATGCAGAAACATGAATTGTAAAAGTATGAATAGAGTTGCAAACTTTAATATTCTTGTTTTCATATCCAGTAATCTGTCAATGACTGGAACTTGATCAAAAGTAACTTTTACTCTTTACCAGACAACAAAAATGTAGACTGGTCCAAATCCAAACCATTTGCAGACGGCAAAAATAAATGTGACTGAAAAAATGTAATTCATTTTGGAAAGGGTTACGAAAACATTGTGGGAAAAGGAGAAAATGCTGGTTACCAGCATTTCTCCTTTTCCCACATTGCTTTCAAAAGGCTTCTTTCACAGGTAGTCGTTAAAAGTCAGGATTGTGTGGTAAAGGGTTAACAGATTGTCAGACCTACATTAAAGGGACAACAGCTGCCACATGTAAACAAAGTGGATGTTAAAATGCTTTTGAAAGTATGGAAATCATTGTAAAGATGACAATTTACAGTACAGTAATGGTCCAAGTGTTAGTTCCTGGCACAGAAATTGATTTCAAAACTAGTTTAACCCTTTCCCAAACGACAAATTTTGGACTAGTCCAAATTGAAAGAGTTTGCAGACGACAATTTCAAATTTGATAAAAATGGCAGAAAGGTCTCAAAATGGGTAGAAAACACTGTGGGAAAAGGAGAAATTGCTCGTTATGAGCAATTTCTCCTTTTCCCACAGTGTTTTCAAAAGACTTGTACTGCAGACACATGAAAACCAGGGCTTGTTTGGGAAAGGGTTAAAAGTTGCCAGGTCACTCTATCTTTTGTTTACTTTTTGCCAGATTTTAAAGTTCATTTTTATGCCAAGAACTATATAACACTTGAAGTATCCACACGATTAACAGATCAACATTATTAATTAACAACATTTTCCACTTTTAAACAGTGTGAATTAAAATGAAATGGATTTTAACACCTATATTGGTTTTTTTATTGGGCCTTTCAACACCATAATTTTAACTGGTACGGATGAAATTTATACATCGCGGGTTTAACCCAAAACGGTTGTAACTCCGTTTTTTACCAAAAATGACTTTTTTACATTTTTGTAATGTAAATCTTCCAATACATAATCCCTAACAATATTTTCCACAAATTCCAACTATTGACAGAGAAAATCTAATTGTGTCAAAAGGTTGTATCTCAAATCCACCAATTTTCTTCATGCAAAACGGTTGTAACTGAGTTACAACCATTTTGCCAGAAGAAAATCTGAAAATAATAAGCAAGTTGTAATGAAGTAATATGATGTCACTGATAACATCAAGTCAGTATCATGACAAGATAAAGATGAAACATCATTATTGATTTTCTGATGTGTACAAAAGCTGGTAGGAAGGGGCTAAAAGACATGTAGACCCTTGGGACATTTTATTAGATCTTCTTACGTTCACAATTATCTTTGTGCAAAATGGTTGTAACTCGATTAGAATTAAATTTTATTAACTTTACCACATAGAATATGGCATCCTCTACAGGTTACTATTAATACTTTAACAAAACACGTTTTTGATGGTATACTGGAGCATGTCTGTCCATTTATCTGCCCATGTGTTTGAATGAACATACACATTTTGTGCACAAATTTAGTGTTGCTTTCATTACATTGAAACAACACACACATATAAAAAATATAGACCAGAAACTGGATGTTCAAGTCACAGCTTTGGATAGCACTTCAGTTGTTCAAGAACTGCTTTTCATGTAGAAAAGACATACAAAGATAGGACAGGATGCAGTACATGCAGCCTCTGCAAAAAATGCATCTAGACATTATATCCAACAAAATCAACAGATCATTATTACAAGTGCTAGTCACAAACAGCCTTATAAAGTAAATGTTGTGGCCATAAGATACTTTCTTAACATTTAAACACTAGTAGGTCAAATCAAGAAGTGTAACTGTAATATTGAAATGGAGAAGAATTCCTAAAAAGATATTGAAGCTTGAAAGTAATCTCCAGATTTTTTTAACATTCAAAAATAATCATGATAGAGAAGCGGGGGAAATGCTTTCCCCGGAGTTTCTTATACCAGTACTATGCACAATATTCTTTCCAAGCCACTGGCTCCTTTCCACATAACCATAGTTGAAACAATGGTCATCAGTCCTTGGAAAGAAGTTGGCCGAATAGGGGATCAAACCAGCGGCCCCCTGTTCTTAAGTCCTGCATGCTACAGACTGAGCTACTGGGGCTCAGCAAAAGATGTGAAGAGAGGTATGTAAAAGAGAAAAAATTTCTAAAAAATTATGGCAATTATTTTTTGTGAAAATCTAAATCATACCATGATGATGCCCTGGTATTCTAGTTTTAATAGTCAGTCATTCATGTGCTAATTGGTACAGGTAAAGGTTTACCTATATATTTATTTACCTTCATTAACAGTGAATATCAGTATTACAATTGCATGCAACCAGATTTTGTTTCACACAATTCTGACAAAATTTTTCACACAAAAAAAATATTTATTCACTTCTAAAGGTAGAATTTGGACTAATATATCAAAAGAAATAGAGTCATGTACAAAACACAAAGAATGTCCCAGTGTTTTATATTTTTTCTGTACAATTCCTTATCTCATTTGGCACGTTATTATGGAACAAAAGATAAAATACAATCCAATCATGTTTAATACATGTAGTTAATTGAATGGATGGCTCTGTTGATAGAGTAGCTCATTTATGGGTTTGATGGTTGCAAGTCCAAACCCCAGCTATGGCAGTACATTGTTGTGGTACTCTGATGGGTTTTTACCCAGACTAAGAGTAAACAGTTATGTTATTATGATTTTTCCTAACAAAATATCAACGTTATTAAGGAGAAACAAAACTTTTCGTCCAAGGCTTATGTTTCATTCATCTCCATGAGAAGTTCATTAACAAATTTCCAATAGCCAAAATATATATATATGGGCATGTAATTAATGAAGTTAACAGGAAAACTTTTAAATTTAGCAGACCTAAGTCTAATGGTGTAACAAATAAAGATCTTTAAAAATCTTCCATTGTCCTTCTTTTCTTGAGCAGTAACAAAAATCTACACACAATTGATTCTGTGACAGTGAACATCTTTGAAAAAGCCTTATCCAAAGGGCCACTTTCGCCAAGTTTGACAAAAATCGAATGTGTCGAAGGTGGAAGTTATCACTTTAACTTCTGCAAGGGTGCAAAATGCTGTTTTATGGTAATGCAGAAATGAAGCAATAAAAACGTTCATGGGAAGACTTTTGCAGTGGGTCATGCTTAGTCATGCAACATCCATCAATACAACGTCCATTACCTGTTGTCAACAAGTACTAAAGACATTTTTTCCTCCAACACTTTTGGGCTGTTTTCAATCAAACCTTACACATATTTGGTCCTTTTTCAAAATTTATTCAAATAGTGCTGAGCTCTAGCAGAAATATGTCACAGGAAGTAAATAATAGATTCAAAAATTGAAATTTTCATAGACCTTCGCAAAAACGGAAGGGCAACTTGTACTCAAACTACATGATCATGAGTACATGTGCAGAGTTCCTAGCCCCATAGAAAAAAAAATGCAGGATCATTTAGACTGTGTGACCCGTGAATATGGTAACCATTGTCAAACAGAGAAAGGAAAAAAAAGGAGATCAAAAAGTTTCCCAAACAGAAAGCTAGTGCTGAAACTTGGCATGAATGATTAGTGTAAGTAGTGCTACAAAAGTTGTCCTTGAAAATGATGACATTAGGCTGTAATGTTACCTATGTTTTAATAGGTCAAACCTTGGCTTCTGTGTTCCATTATGTTTTACAAGAAAAATTCAGTAGACTTTGTTTGAAATCGAAAGGCTTAGGTGATTATAGGGCATTGCCTAGCTGTAGTCCATCATATTTAAGCAAACAATGTCCCTTTAGTGGTGGCCACAGCCAGGGATCATTCACTAACTTTTACATAGCGTTATTATGTGAAAAGAAAAAAATGATATTCTGGTTTGTGATCTTTACCCCTAGAGACAATGATATTTGCAATGTTTTATTACTTTACAGATCTTTGCGCATGCTCGTATCGTTACTCTGTAGCATTGTCCATTGGGTCAGATATTTTACATGTATACTGTTGCTGAAGGAAAACTATATGCCTGATATATGGAAATCAGTATTAGGAAACATTAGTAACCTATACCAAGGATTTTGACATTTTAGTTCTGGGCTCTAAAAGCTGCCCAGTCTTCATTTGGGGGTCACATGCTTCACATAGAGCTATATATCATAGACATTTTTGTCTCAAAATGCAAGGCTTAGAGCTGTATTTTGTATGTTTTTTGACCTAAAGGACTTCTTTTTAACTATTTCAGATACCTCGCCTGAAGTTAAAGATAGCCAATCCTTGAAAATCAGATAGTTGATTAGGTTTTAATATGTCAAAGTGAAAAATATAAAAAATCTTCTTCTTCCAAACATACAGACATAGAGGTTTGATATTAAGTATATACAAAGTCATCCAGTAAAATCTTCCTGAAGTGAGTTAAAACCTGTTTTAGGTGTATAGTTACAGTTTCTGGGGTAAAAAAATTGATCCTTTCATACACTTAAAAAAATAAACATTAGACCCTGATGTTTTACACTATTTCAGGGCAAGATGGCTCTCTGTCATGTATATTTTATCATTTAAAATAGAGAATTAAACTTTAAAAACTTACATTATTGGCAGATACATATTTTCCATAAAAATGATGCCTTTCAAAGCAAAATTGAGGTTTTTTCAAGTGAGTTACAACTGTTTTGCATAACGTTTTTTCTTCACTTTTCCAAATTTTTAACTGCAAAAGGGTTGTAACTCAATCTTTTGCAAATATCTCATTTTAGAAAATTCTTTTCCCAATTATATTAATAGTACATTTAATGTAAAGATAAAAGGAATTTAAAAAGAACTGTTTTCAAACAAAACTATCTTCCACTGAAAAAATAATCAGTTTTTTCCTTCTCCTGTAAAATATTGAAAAAGTGAGTTACAACCGTTTTGCGTTAAACCCGCGACATGTATTTCACACAGGATTGTTTACATTTGGCCATGAAAAAAGATACTTTCCTTGTCATTCATGTAGTTGATGGATGGATGGGTGGGTGGGTGAATGAATGAATGAATGTTGTTTTATGGCAAATCAATGGCTTTGGTCATTTAGTGCGCATGTCTATATAAAAAGATGATAAAGTGGATTGAGCTTAAAAAGATTTCAACAAAATGATGTATTGATGGTAAAAAGTGTTCAAATGAAGATGGATTATGTGTAATCTTGATATGCATAAAAGATATTATTAAGTGGAAGGGCAGTTTATAAATGTTTCTAATGCTCTTAACCCTTTACCAAACAATCCCGACTTTTAACGACCCTGAAGAAAAAGCCTTTTGAAAACATTGTGGGAAAAGGACAAAATGCTGGTAACCAGCATTTTCTCCGTTTCCCACAATGTTTTGTACCCTTCCCAAATAAAATTTTAACTTTTGAGCCACATTTGATTTGCCGTCTGCAAATACTTTCAATTTGGACTAGTCTAAAATTCTGTCATTTGGTAAAGAGTTAATTAAGTCACGGTACCAGTCAGTTGTCACTGCAAATGAAAAAGTAAAAACACAGCAATTATTTCACATAAAAACAGCGACTGACATGTATTGTGAGATTAACCCTTTACCACACATTCCCAAGCTTTAGCGACCTCCAGGAAAAGGATTTTTGAAAATATATTGTGTAAAAAGGAGAAAATGTTGGTGACCAGCATTTTCTCCTTTTCTTGCAATATTTCCTGTTCTTTCAAAGACTAACCTTATCTTCTACACCACATTTAACACTTCACCAAATGACAAAATTTCAGGCTGGTACAAATTGTTAGCATCTGCAGACGTCAAATCAAACAATTGGCTCAAATGATGGAATTTTTGTCCGAAAGAATAGAAAATGTTGTGGGAAAAGGAGAAAATGCTGGTAACCAGTATTTTCTCCTTTTCTATTAATGTTTTCAAAAGGCTCCTTCCACATGGTCGTTAAAAAACTCTGTGGTAAAGAGAATATTTGTCATCAGCAAAATGGTTCAAAACAGAACTAGTCTAGAATTTTGTCATCTGTTCAAGATTAACTCTTTACCAAACGACAAAATTTTAGACTGGACCAGATTAAAAGCATATATGCAGACGACAATTTAAATGTAACTCAAAAGATGGAATTTGTCCTTCGTAGGGTAGAAAACATTGTGGGAAAAGGAGAAAATGCTGGTTACCAGCATTTTCTCCTTTTCCCACAACGTTTTCAAAAGGCCTCTTCCTCAGGGTTGTTAAAACTCAGGATTGTGTGGTAAAGGGTTAAAACAGCCTTTGGCAATAGAGCGAAGTCTGAGACTGTACTCAGAGAATATCCTCTAAGTGCAACAAGGCATTATGCCACACAGACAAAACTTCAAATTACTGGCACCACCAACAGATGTGTCCTGCATCAGGTGTTCTTATGCTTAGTATTTAAGGGTTTCTTTGGGAATTTGTATATCTTACATTGAAATGAAATGGAGTCAGGGCTTAACAGTTTTGAAATCAATTTTCATGATGCCATAGAGCCAATTCTTGCATTACCATAATGGCCCTTATAGATGCTCCCCCTTCAATTAATGCTCTCAAAGTCTTTTTTCTAACTGAAAATGGGCTTACAAGAAGGCCAAACAATTGATACAGTTGAAATAATCAGCCCCAAAACACGGCATCTACATAATCTTAATAACTTCACAATTCTTTCTTTGTCACTAAGACCTAACTATCCAAATATACAGTACATATGCTTTCGGAAAATGCCCCAGAGGTGTTAAAAAGAGACATTACTGTATTTTGAAATAGTTACATGTGCACATATATCATTACATGCTTATTGCAAAAACTGATGTTGAATTGAGAAGTCTACATAACTTCTGTCGGGGGAAAAAATGTGATAAATATATTAACTCTTTACCACATGACGAAATTTTAGACTGGTCCAAATCGAAAGCATTTACAAACGACAAAATAAATGTGGCTCAAGAATTGAAATTTGTTTTTGGAAGGGTAGAAAACATTGTGGGAAAAGGCGAAAATGCTGGTAACCAGCATTTTATCCTTTTCCCACGATGTTTTCAAAAGGCTTCTTTCTTGGGGTCGTTGAAAGTCGGGATTGTGTGGTAAAGGGTTAATTAATGTCATCACCTTACAGTGGAAAACTTGTATGTAACTTGGAAATAATTAAATGGAATTCTGTTCTAATAGCCTAAATCAAGGTTCATGGGGTTAATTGCACAGACTGTGCAATCTGATCAGAATCAACACTGTCCCTTACCTTATACTGAACTTATAATGATCATAATCATCTAAAAGAAAACAACTTTTAAACAGTATGTAGCCGGGTACAGGTAATTGGTGATATATCGTGCGGCCGTATCGACATGTGGTTCGGTAGCTCAGTTGGTTAGAGTGCAGGAACGGTATTCCTGAGGCCCTGGGTTCGAATCCCGGTTGAGCCATGATATTTTTCACCACCTGTTACACTTGGCGCCCACCGTAAATAACCCACGATGTGGATGGCTACTGCTTAGGCACCTCGAGAACGTTTCACAATGTTTCTCTGTCTCCAGAATTCGGGACGAATTCTAAATTTGGAGGGGGTATATGTAGCCGGGTACAGGTAATTGGTGATATATCGTGCGGCCGTATCGACATGTGGTTTGGTAGCTCGGTTAGAGTGCAGGAACGGTATTCCTGAGGCCCTGGGTTCGAATCCCGGTCGAGCCATGATATTTTTCACCACCTGTTACACTTGGCGCCCACCGTGAATAACCCACGATGTGGATGGCTACTGCTTAGGCACCTCGAGAACGTTTCACAAAGGTTCTCTGTCTCCAGAATTCGGGACGAATTCTAAATTAGGAGGGGGTATATGTAGCCGGGTACAGGTAATTGGTGATATATCGTGCGGCCGTATCGACATGTGGTTCGGTAGCTCAGTTGGTTAGAGTGCAGGAACGGTATTCCTGAGGCCCTGGGTTCGAATCCCAGTCGAGCCATGATATTTTTCACCACCTGTTACATTTGGCGCCCAAAGTAGGGCTAACCCACGATGTGGATGGCTACTGCTTAGGCACCTCGAGAACGTTTCACAATGTTTCTCTGTCTCCAGAATTCGGGACGAATTCTAAATTTGGAGGGGGTATATGTAGCCGGGTACAGGTAATTGGTGATATATCGTGTGGCCGTATCGACATGTGGTTCGGTAGCTCAGTTGGTTAGAGTGCAGGAACGGCATTCCTGAGGCCCTGGGTTCGAATCCCGGTCGAGCCATGATATTTCACCAATTACCTGTACCCGGCTACATATACCCCCTCCAAATTTAGAATTCGTCCCGAATTCTGGAGACAGAGAAACATTGTGAAACGTTCTCGAGGTGCCTAAGCAGTAGCCATCCACATCGTGGGTTATTCACGGTGGGCGCCAAGTGTAACAGGTGGTGAATTAAGTGAAAAGATGACTTCAAAATATATCTCATTGGTAGTTAACCCTTTCCCAAACAAGCCCTGGTTTTCATGTGCCTGCAGTACAAGTCTATTGAAAACACTGTGGGAAAAGGAGAAACTGCTCGTAATGAGCAATTTCTCCTATCCCTACAGTGTTTTCTACCTGTTTTGAGACCTTTCTGCCACTTTAATCAAATTTAAAATTGTCGTCTGCAAACTCTTTCAATTTGGACTAGTCCAAAATTTGTCGTTTGGGAAAGCGTTAAAGTTGCTTTAACCCTTTACCACACAATCCCCACATTTAATGACCTCAAGGAAAAAAACTTTTGAAAACATTGCAGGAAAAGGAGAAAATGCTATATAATCAGCATTTTCTCCTTTTCCTTCAATCATTTTCTACTCTTTAAAAAAAAATGAAATAATTTCAGCTACATCTAATTTTTTGTCGGCAAAGATTATATTACTGTCAATTTGGACCAGTCTAAAATTTTGTCATTTTGTAAAGAGTTAAATCTTCCCAACATGACAAAATCTTAGACTTGTCGTATTCAAAAGCATTAGTAGATGGCCAATTTATCAATTAAAGCTCAAATGACAGGATTTTCCTTTGAAATGATAGAAAACATTGTGGAAAAAGGAGAAAATGCTGGTAACTAGCATCTTCTCTTTTTCCCACAATGCTTTAAAAAGCTTTCTTCTTCAGGGTCAGTATAAAATACAACACAGTGTGGTAAAGGGTTAATAAGTAGCCTTTGGCAATTCAGTAAGTCTAAGACTGTACTAAGACTATCCTGTAAGTGCAACTGTTGAAGGCAATGTCATACAGACATATACAGAATATTAGTTGTAGTAACTTTTCTGGTGTTTGTATTTGATTCGAGCAGTGAGAGAGAATTTGATATTACATGAGACCTAAGGTCAAGCAAGATGTCAACATTTTCTAACACAGCAAGGAGTAAATACAAGCATCAGGAAAAGTTTCTGCAACATATTCCTTTTATTGTATACAGGTCTACAACTTTCAATGACAAAATTTTTGCAATTTATTGACATCTTCATTCAAGAATGGTTAAAACAAGCATTCTGATAGTATTGCATAGCAATACACAGTCCCCTAAAGGCCGTATGTATTGCTGGCATGTCAGTAAAATTTTTTAAGTCCAAGGCCCGTAAATGCGTCAGAAAGCAGTGGACCATGACGAAACGCGAACTTGATGTGTAAGTCATGGTGGTTGATGTACACACCAAAAATCAGCTCTATATGATTGTAGCAGCGTTTAGAAAAAAAGTGCAGAAAAATGTTTTATCAGTGAAATTTTGTAAGTCCAAGGACCGTAAATGCATCAAAGAGCAGTGGAGCAGGACGAAACTCGAACATGATCTGTAAGTAATGGTGGTTAACTTACACAGCTAAAGTCAGGTGAATATCTACCAGCATTTAGAAAAAAAAAGTCTGGAAAACTGATTTATCAGTGAAATTTTGTAAGTACAAGGCCCGTAAATCCGTGAAAAACCAGTGGACCGGAACGAAAGTCAAACTTGATCTGTAAGTCATGGTGGTTGAGTTACACAGCAAATCTGAGATCAACACCTACCAGCGTTTAGGAAAAAAGTCCGGAAAACTTGATTTATCAGTGAAATTTTGTAAGTCCAAGGCCCGTAAATCTGTGAAAAACCAGTGGACCGGAACGAAAGTCGAAACTGATCTGTAAGTCATGGTGGGTGAGTTACACAGCAAATCTGAGATCAATACCTACCAGCATTTAGGAAAAAGTCCGGAAAACTGATTTATCAGTGAAATTTTGTAAGTCCAATTAAGGCCCGTAAATCCATGAAAAACCAGTGGACCGGAACGAAAGTCAAACTTGATCTCAGCTCAATATGTACCAGTGTTTAGAAAAAAAGTCCGGAAAACTGAATTGCAAGACTGACAGACAGATGGACAGACAGACAGATGGACAGACGGAGTGCAAACCTAAAGTCCCCTTCGGCTTCGCCAGTAGGGGACTAAAAAACAATTGATAATGTAGGGGGTAGTAACTTCGTCTTTGAATGGCGGATGAATATTAAAGATCTGATATTTTAATTGTCATACATACATACATACATACATACATACACAAACTTTTATTTCTTCCAGGTATGAGAACATCATACAACATGGAATAAGCATGGAATATTACAGCATAACATTTTGACTACCGGTAATCAATGCATGTGTATTCCATGCACGATATGTCATCATATCATATTTTAAACCATATTTGACAAAATGTCACTTTCAGGCAAAAGGGGGTTTAATGCATCTCTGTAATGCAATTTATACCAAGCAAGTCATCACATAAAATCCATTTTGTCTCACAATCCACAATCCACTGAATCATAATGTAGAATAGTCCTTAGGCATGAAAAAATTTAACATTATAAAAAAGAGTTTCGATTCATGTCAGCCTGCACGGACTGCACGGGCCAACCCAGGTCAATACTTTTTTTTTTTTCAAAAAGCATAAAACCCATTCTACATGGCTTTTTTTTTTTTCAAAATGCATAAAACCCATTCTACATGGCTCAAATAATTTGATATGCACAAAATAAGACAATGAAACAAGTTACCGTCAATCATTTTCACATCTCCCATCCATTCAGATCTATTCCCCTGTGCTGAACTTTTCAAATCCAGGTTTCAAATGTTTCAAATGTTTCCAGGTTTCAACTGTCTGTACACTGAGTTCAAACTTTGCACGATCTATCTTCATTAACCCTTTGCCAAATGACAAATTTTGGACTGGTCCAAATTGAAAGAGTTTGCAGACGACAATTTTAAATTTGATGAAAATGGCACAAAGTTATCAAAAAGGATAGAAAACACTGTGGGAAAAGGAGAAACTGCTCGTTATGAGCAATTTCTCCTTTTCCCACGGTGTTTTCAAAAGACTTGTACTGCAGACACGTGAAAACCAGGGCTTGTTTGGGAAAGGGTTAACTCTTTACCAAACAACAAAATTTTAGACTTGTCCAAACTGAAAGCTTTTGCAGACAACAAAACAAGTGTGACTCAAAAATTGAAATTTATATTTGAAAGGTCAGAAAACAATGTGGGAAAAGGAGAAAATGCTGGTCACCAGCATTTTCTCCTTTTCCCACAACATTTTCAAAAGGCTTAAAAATAAAAGTCAGGATTGTGTGGTAAAGGGTTAAATTACTTCACTCAGTCTGAAAACTGACTGATTTGATGAGACAGTTTTACTACAATGTCTTTTAATAATCCTAAATTTGTTGAAACAAAAGTACACCCTTTACCAAACAATATCTTGCTTGTGCCCCTTACTGATTGACAAAATTTCAGACTGTCTGCATTTTAACCCATTCCCATGCAGCAAGTTTTAGATTCTTCCAAATTCAAAACATCTTCAGACAAAAAATTCAATGTTGGTACAAATGAGCTGAAGATCCCTGACAGGGTAGAAAACATAGTGGGAAAAGGAGAAAATGCTGGTTACAAGCATTTTCTCCTTTTCCCAAATTGTTTTCAAAAGGCTTCTATCTAAGGATTGTTAAAACATGGGATTGTGTGGTAAAGGGTTATGCACTTGCAGATGTCAAATCAAAAGTAGCTTTAAGTATGAAATTTTTCCATGAAAGGGTAGAATATTGTAGGTTACCAGCATTTTCTTCATTTCCCACAATGTTTCCAAAGGCCTCCTCTGTCTGTGTCATTAAAACTTGGGGATTTGTGGTTAAGGGTTAAAGATCCTGAAGTTTTGAAAACATTGCAGGAAACACAGAAAATGCTCATAAGTTCCAGAATTTTCTCCTTTTTCAACAATGTTTTCTTCCATCTTCAAAGACAAATTTCATCAACTGAGCCACAGTTAATCTCAGCAAATGCTTTCAAGTTGGACACTTAAAACACTTTGTTGTTTGGTACACAATTAACTCTTTACCAAAGAATAAAATTTTGGACTCAATCAAACTGGAAACTGATTTGCATTCAGAAAATTAAACAAAGTTCTAATGATGATTTCTGTCTTTGTTAGGGTAACAAACAATGTGGGAAAAGCAGAGGATGCTGGAGAATACTTTTCAAAACAACAAGGTTTTAGACTCATCTTTATTTAGAGCATTTTTCTACAAGTGACAAATTTGCTGAAATGATAGAATTTGTCTTTTAAGAAGGGAGAAAACCTTGCTGGAAAAGGAGAAAATGCTAGCTACCAGCATTTTTTTTTTCTTTTTCCAGCAATATTTTCAAAGGCTTTCTTTTCCAGAATTGTCTAATAAAGGGTTGTATCATGGTGCTAATTTACCAGAATATTTTCTAAGATAGTTTAACCAGCATTTTTTTTTCCTTTTCCCATAATGTTCTAATGCTTCATTGTCAGAAATGTTTACCCTTAACCGCACAATCCTGAGTTTTAACAACCCTGAGGAAGAAGCCTTTTGAAAACATTGTGGGAAAAGAAGGAAATGCTGGTAACCAGCATTTTCTCTCTTTCCCACAATGTTGTCAACCCTATCAAAGAGAAATATTACTGGTTGAGCCATATTTAAATTGTCTTCTGCAAATGCTTTCGATTTGGAGTAGTCTGCTTTTTTGTTGTGTGGTATTAAGTGCCAATAAAGGGCCAATGGATGGTGCTTATTCAATATTTTACAAGAATATTTTCAAAGATGTGTGCCTCAAACTTGCTCACAGGTGTTGTGAGTAAGCACTTTACCAAACAACAAAATTTTAGACTCGTCCAAATTGAAAACATTTGAAGATGACAAATTTAATGGGACTCAAAAATTGAAATTTGTTTTGGGAAGGGTAGAAAACATCGTGGGAAAAGGAGAAAATGCTAGTTACAAGCATTTTCTCCTTTTTCCATAATGTTTTCAAAAGGCTTCTTTCTCGGGGTCGTTAAAAGTCGAGATTATTAACCCTTTCCCAAATGACAAATTTTGGAACTGGTCCAAATTGAAAGAGTTTGCAGACGACAATTTTAAATTTGATGAAAATGGCAGAAAGGTCTCGAAAAGGGTAGAAAACACTGTGGGAAAAAGAGAAATTGCTCGTTATGAGCAATTTCTCCTTTTCCCACAGTGTTTTCAAAAGACTTGTACTGCAGACACGTGAAAACCAGGGCTTGTTTGGGAAAGGGTTAATGTGTGGTAAAGAGTTAACCATTTACAATAAAATCTCATTTTCTAACAACCCAGTGAAAGAAAACTTTTGGAAACATTGTTGGGTATGGAGAAAATGCTGGTAAAAAACATTTTCTTCTTTTCCCACAATGTTTTTCACTCTCCCAACCACAAATTTCAGTTTTTGAGTCTCATTAACTAAATTGTTTTCCATGCATGCTTTCAGTTTCAACACGTTGAAAATTTTGTAGTTTTTTTGACAAATTAACAAGAACATCATTACAATAAAAAAAAAATATTAAGTAATTTTTTTTTTTATTACCAACACTTTTTCAAAGCACTAGATCTATTTTCATGTTTTTCCCCCTTTAAAACTAATATATTCAATTTTTATTTCCACAGTATGATTGAAAAAAAATCTTTATATTTATTTACCACACGATCAATCCCAAGTTTTAATGACCCTGAGAAAAAAGGCTTTTGTAAACATTGTGGGAAAAGGGTAAAATGCCGGTAACCAGCATTTTATCCTTTTTCCACAATGTTTTCTACCCTTCCAAAAACCAGTTATCAAATTTTTGGCACAATTGTTTTAACCTTTTGCTTTTAAGCTTTCAATTTGGGCAAGTCTAAAATTCTTTCATTTGGTAGAGTTAATCAATAAAGATCAAAATCACAAACAAAATTAATGAGAAGAAAAATTACTAACACACACTGTCAGTTCCAGTTGGCGACAGAATTTTCTCGCCACAACCATGATCCATTTATCCATTTTTTTCCCCGATAGCGGCAGTTTTTCAAAGTGAGCGATTTCCAGCATACTGTCACACTGACATCTCTCTCACAAGCTGGGACGACCACATAAGCTAAAATCAATTGGAATCGTTCACAATTTGATTGGACGTAATCTCCTGCATGGGAGAGTAGATTGAAATTCTATAATTATTTTCTATAACATGGGCTCAACAAATGGGTAATCAGAGTGGCTAATGACAAAAATACTTGCAGAAGTTGCATCCCAAAAACCATACAGAACTAGAATGGGTTTTAACCCTTCCCCCTTTAGCTGTTCAATCCTTTACCACACAATGCCGCCTTTTAACGACCCTGGGAAAGAGGCCTTTTGAAAACATTGTGGGAAAGGGAGAAAATGCTGGTCACCAGCATTTTCTCCTTTTCCCACAATGTTTTCTACCCTATCAAAGAAAAATTGCACCATTTGAGCCACATTGAAATTGTCGTCTGCAAATGCTTTCAATTTGGACATGGCTTAAATTTTGTTGTTTGGTAAAGAGTTAACCCTTTACCACACAATCCCAGGGTTTTGAATGACCCCAAAAATAAAGCTTTCAGAAAAATCTTGGGAAAAGGAGAAAATGCTGGCAACCAGCAATAATCTCCTTTCCCCACTATGTTTTCTACCCTATCCAAGACAAATTTCATAATTTGTGCAACAGTTAATTTCTCATCTGCAAGATCAATGCCTTCAATTTGGACCAAGCTAAAATTTTCTCTCTTTCCCTCAGTTTTGTCAAAAGGTTTCTTCCCCAGGGTCATCAAAACACCAGATTTTTCCTTTTGAAAACATGGTTACCAACATTTTCTCTCTTTCCCACAATGTTTCCAAAAGGCTTCTTCCCCTGAGTCATCAAAACATCAGACCGTTTGGGAAAGGGTTGTTAATAAAAGTTAACAGTAAAGAGTTACTGGAAAGTGTCAAAATCAGATGTTTCAGAAGGATACATCATAGAATAAGGAAAACAATTTTTGAAGAAAAAAAGACAGCAATTAAAAAGAGAGTAAGCTGCAAAAAAAATTATGTTCAGCAAACATTGAATTCCATGTAAAAATTATAACAACCCAATGACAATTGAACGTAATTTCAGCTTACACTACAAGCCTGGTCTGGCCCTCTTCCAATGCAGCAAGTACTCAGATTCATACATGCAAAAAGAGAGTGTAAGCTGTACAAAAATTTATGTACACCAAAAAAATTCCCATGTAAAAATTATTACAAACCAGTAAGAACTGACCTACAATCTATATAATTTCAGCTTACACTTTAAGTCATTTAACCCTTCTGCCAATGCACAAAAACTGATTGGCATATGTGATTAAAACAAGAGGGCCATGATGGCCCTGGATCGCTCACCCGAGTCATTAGGTGAAATTCCACTCCAGGGTCATAATGACCCAATTTAAAACTCATCTGAGATATTAAGACAAACATTCTGACCAATTGTCTGGTCAATTGAGCTGAAAATGTGGCCTCCGGAGTGTCCAAAATGTCTTTCTTCAATTTGACCTAGTGACCTAGTTTATGACCCTATGTGACCATATTTCAAACTCATCCAAGACATCAAAACAATTTTGTTGACCAAGGTTCAGGTGAATTGGGCAAGAACTGTCACCTCTAGAGTGCCCACAAGGTATTTCTGTAATTTAACCTAGTGACCTAGATTATGACCCTATGTGACCCAATTTCAAATCCATTTAAGATATCATCAAGTCAAACATGCTGACAAATTTTCAGGTGAGTTGAGCAAAAACTGTGGCCCCTACAGTGCCCACAATACATTTCTTTAATTTGACCCAGTGACCTAGTTTATGACCCTATGAGACCCAATTTCTAACTGTTTCAAGATATCAAGTCAAATATGTAGACCAATTTTCAGGTCAATTTAGCTAGAACTGTGGCCTCTGGAGTGGCCACAAGGTATTTCTTCAATGTGACCCAGTGACACTGTTTATGACCCTATGAGACCCAATTTTGAACTCCTCTGAGATATCATCAAGACAAAAAATGTGGCCTCTAGCGTGCCCACAAGGTATTTCTTTGACCTAGTGACCTACCTTATGACCCCAGATGACCCAATTTCAATCCCATCCAAGATTTAATTAAGGCAAACATTCTGATAAATTTTCAAGTCAATTGAGCAAAAAATGTGGCCTCTAGAACGCCCAGAAGGTATTGCTTTAATTTGACCCCAGTCATAAGAGCCATGTTTCTTGACGCATCAAAATTTCGGGAACAGTTTTTAAAAGGGTCACCCAAGGAACATCTCTGTGAAATTATTTCAAAATCTGACCAGCCGTTTCTGAGAAGAAGAATTTTTAAGAATTTCCTCATTTCCGTGAAGTGCAAGTAGCCCCCATTCACCAGAGCCATGTTTCTTGACGAATCAAAATTTCGCGAACAACTTTTGAAAAGGGTCACCCAAGGAACATCTCTGTGAAATTATTTTAAAATCTGACTGGCGGTTTCAGAGAGGAAGAATTTTTAAGAATTTCTTCATATCCATATAGTGCAAATAGCCCCCATTCACCAGGGCCATGTTTATTGACAGATCAAAATTTCGCGAACAACTTTTGAAAAGAGTCACCCAGGGAACATCTCTGTGAAATTATTTCAAAATCTGACCAGCCGTTTCAGAGAAGAAGAATTTTTAAGAATTTCTTCATTTCCGTATAGTGCAAGTAGCCCCCATTCACCAGAGCCATGTTTCTTGACGGATCAAAATTTCGCGAACAATTTTTGAAAAGGGTCACCCAAGAAATAACTCTGTGAAATTATTTTAAAATCTGACCAGCGGTTTCAGAGAAGAAGAATTTTAAGAATTTCTCCATATCCATATACTGCAAGTAGCCCCCATTCACCAGAGCCATGTTTTTCGACATATCAAAATTTCACGAACAAGTTTTGAAAAGGGTCACCTAAGGAACATTCCAGTGAAATTATTTCAAAATCTGATCAGCGGTTTTAGAGGAGAAGATTTTTAAAGAATTTCTTAGAAAATTCCATTTTGTTGCTATGGCAACCAGAGTTTTTGATGGAATCAAATTTTGTGAACAATTTTTTAAAGAGGACCTCCCAAGGAACATTCCTGCCAAGTTTGGTCCAAATTCGCCCTGTGGTTTAGGAGGAGATGATGTTTAAAGAATTGTTGACGACGCACGACGAACGACGGACACCTGGTGATCCTAAAAGCTCCCCTTGAGCATGTTGTGCTCAGGTGAGCTAAAAAGTGTAAGCTGCAAAAAAAATTATGTTCAGCTACCAAATTCCCATTTAAAAATTATTGCAACCCTATAGCAATTAATCTAATAGCTGATTGGTAAAATTTTAACTGACACTATAAGCATAAAATTTAAGACTGGTCCAAATTGACACCATTTGCAGATGACAAATTAAAGGTGCTCCAACTGAAGATATTTGTCCTTGATAGGGTAGAAAACACTGTGGGAAAAAGCAGTCTTCCTCAGAGTTGTTAAAAGTCGGGATTGTGTGGTAAAGGGTTAAATATTCTGCCATTGAGCAAGAACTGATTCAAACATGCACAGCCCATCTCTTATTTAACCCTTTAACTCTTTACCACACAATCCCGACTTTTAACACCCTTGAGAAAGAAGCCTTTTAAAAGCATTGTGGGAGAAACCAGCATTTTCTCCTTTTCCCACAATGTTTTGTAACCTATCAAACAAAAATCACATCATTGAAATTGTTGTCTGCAAATGTTTTCAATTTGGACTGGTATAAATTTTTGTCGTGTGGTAAATGGTCAACACACAATGATGACTTATAATGACCCTGAGGAAGAAGCCTTTTGAAAACATTGTGGAAAAAGGTAACCAGCATTTTCTCCTTTTTCCACAATGTTTTCTACACCATCAAAGAAAAATCACATCACTTGAGCCACATTGAAATTGTCGTCTGTAAATGCTTTCACTTTGGACAGGTCTAAAATTTTGTTGTGTGATAGGTCTATTGGGTTAGAACAAATGGAAATATTTCATGAAATAAAATTGTATCATGCATTTAACATAGATATATTATTTCTCTTATTTCCTTATAAATAATTTAAATTTCTGGTTCAAACATGAGACGTTGTCATTGATTCATTTATGACAATTAAAAATGTGGGTTCTTTATTAGTACCTAGGATCTGGTGTTAACCCTTAAAGCGCCTTTCACGACAATAGTTGCATTTGCGGCCAGTGTCGATCAAGATCAGGCTGCACAAAACATGCAGCCTGATCTTTGATCTTCACTGTCCACTTTGCTGAATCACTGTAGACAAAAGCAACCATGAAATTGCAATTATTTGGGTCGTATTTCTAGAATGAAAATGTCTGGCAGGTTTATTCGGCGCTCAAAGGGTTAAACCCTTTACCAACCAATCCTTTCCTCAACCAGACTAATTCTTGTAGATTTGTGTAAATGTCCCTGTCCAACTCTAAACGAGTATTTTACCCTTTACCACACAATCCCAAGTTTTAACCCTTTACCACACAATCCCGAGTTTTAACCCTTTACCACACAATTAACGACCCTGAAAAAGAAGGCTTTTGAAAACATTGTGGGAAAAGGAGAAAATGCTTGTAACCAGCATTTTCTCCTTTTCCCACAATGTTTTCTACCCTATCAAAGACAAAAAACAAAATTTGATATGCACTTGATTTGTCATCTGCAAATGCTTTCAATTTGGTCAAGTACAAAATTTTGTTGTTTGGTAATGAGTTAACTACCCTGAGAAAGAAGCCTTTTGAATACATTGTGGTGAAAAGGAGAAAATGCTGGTAACCATGCAGCACTTTCTCCTCTTCCCACAATGTTTTCAAAAGGTTTCTTTCTCACAGTTGTTAAAAGTCGTGACTGTATGGCAAAGAGTTAAGAGGAGCTAGCTAGCTCAATTAAACAAACAAAATGCTTGAATATTCACACTTTTTTCTAATACTTTTTTTATTTAGTAATGAATGACACATAACCATCAGTTTTTCAGTTCTAAAAATCAAATGATCTATTAACACTGAACCAAACAATTTCATTTTATTTAATTTCTAAGATTTTCACAGGAAGAAAGCTTTAAAAGGATTTTTGACCAAAGAAGAAAATGTGTGATATAATGCCTGAAACCAGCATTAAGCATTTTTCTCCCTTTTTCCCCCCCACTCTTTTCAACCCCTTCAAAAACAAATCCCGTCACAGGAGCCATATTCAATTCTCATTCTGCAAATACTTTGAAATTGGATGAATCTAAAATTTTATCATAGGTTAAACTCCTTGGCAAAGGACAAAATAGCCTTGACTGATTCAAAACCATTTGCAGACAATAAATGAGAGAAAAAAAATTGAAATTTAAATTATCTCCCCTGTTAGATAAAAACTAAGATAACCTAACTGCGACTGGATCCTTTTATTTCCTTTGTTTTTATCCTTGCTTTACTAGGACATGTTGTGATTGTTATAATTTGATATGTGATGTATACATGTATGTAAGGTCTTCATAATAATTTGCAAATCAAATTTCACACTATTAACCAAGGCATGGAGTAGACAGAATTTGTGGTTTGATAAATTTCAAAGGAGATATTCAAACCTGAACATTCTTAAATTATTATTATCAAGTGTGAAGGATATGAAGGATAAAAACCAAGTAATTCAGGACATACAAAGCAACGGAGAGCTAACCGTCTTTAGTCTTTGGTCTTGGATGATTCAAATGGTTGGGTTTATATTTAAAAAAGTATGAAAAGGGAAAAATATTAGCGCTCGCCCACTCGCCCATGGGGACTAGACATTTGGCTGGGCGAGCTGAAAATGCCTGTCAGGGGCCCAGGCGGTAATCCCAAAAAATAGGTCAAATTTTCATATTTATTAAGTTTTTGGACAGAATAGCGACCAGTCAGATTTTTGTCTCGTGTATAATTCAAATCTGATCAAATTTGTGTAGTTCTGTGCCTAATATTGTGTCCTTTACGGTATTCCAACCATTTCGACTGTTCTTATCTTGACCAAATGGTTCTCGATTACTGTGTGTGCTGGTAATAATTTCGAGACTTCATTCTCGTTCCGATAAGCTGGGCCCCTAGATTTTGGGCTGGGTCCCTGGATTTTTGAAGTTGGGGGCCCAGTTTGCCCCTATAGGAAAAAAATTAGTCTTTCTCCCTGAAGTAGAAAACATGGGAAAAATAGAAAATGCTGGTAACACCAGCATTTTCTCCTTTTCCCATAATGTTTTCAAAAAGCAGTCCATCTCAGGAGTGTGTTAAAAATTTGGATCATTTGGCATAGGGTGCAAAGTTTTACTGAAGGGCAGTCTTCTTGTCTTTCTTTGTATCAATTTTTTGTACCTGCCCCTATCTTTCACTTTTCCATTTTGGACAATGCATAAATTTGCAAATCGTGATGTTTGTTTGCTTTTTTCAATGTTCCATTTTTTCTGCAGGAAGTTGTAAATATTCATGAGCACAGTTTGCTTCAATGTTAACATGCAAATATTATGCACCGTAAACAAATAAAGAGTGGCTCTCTACAATTTGTTGTATTTAATCTGTACAACTTTTCTAATATCGTACCCTTTACCAAACAGTCCCAAGTTTTAATGGCCCTGTCAGGGAGAAGGCTTTTGAAAACATGTTTTCTTCCCTTTTATAGACAACTTCCATCATTGGAGCAACATTTAATTTGTTGTCTCCAAATGTTTTCAAATTGGGTGAGCCTAAAATTTTGTTGGGAAGGAAAGAGTAAATGCAATGCATTCTACCAGGCAACGCATCCATCTCGTCTAAAATCTGACAGAACCATGAGGTAGGCTCATGGTCCTGTGGCTTACCTACAGCAAAGAGTTTCAACCCTGTTCAACCTGTGCACACGAGTCCATACTTTTCACAGAAGCATTAAACTACCTTTGCACAGAGCATGATTCTATCTAATAATGACTGAAATAATTTTACTCCAACTGAGAAATCAGATGATCTATATATATAATAATGTCTAAAACTGCCAATTTTATGTGTGGCACTATATCAGAGTTAAATTTGTCAAACAGTGTTTTAAATGCCCTGTTTGATATTATTTAACCCTTTAACCAGACGACAAAATTTTAGCCCTGTCCAAATTGAAAGCATTTGCAGACGACAATTTCTATGTGGCTCAAATGGTGTATATTTTCTTTGATAGGGTAGAAAACATTGCGGGAAAAGGAGAAAATGCTGGCTTTTTTCCCAGGGCCTCAAAAGGCATCATTGTGCAGTTTCCTTTGGCCCACAGCAGTTAAGGGTTGGAGCTTTGAAGTACCTTGCCAAACAAAACAGTCCCAGGAAAACCCCTGTGCCTCAGGTAATGATGTTTGACTGATTGATTGATCATGGTTTTTAACACAAATTTCAAGATTATCTGTTATATCATGGCTGCCAGTGCACCTATCCATGTTTTCCTGGAGTTTCTTTTACCAGTACTCCACACAATATTCTTTCCAAGCCACTGGCTGCTTTCCCACATAACCATCGTCGAAACAATGGTCAGTGTTGAGAGAGGAATGAATCCTGTCTTAAGCCGAGTATCGAACCAGGGACCTCCTGTTCTCATGTCCTGTCCGCTACCGACTGAGCTATTATGGGGCTTGCAGGGTTCAACATTAACATTTTTTTCAACTAGACCAGTGGACTAGTAAGTTACAGTTTTTACTAGACCACTTGAGATTTCTACTAGACCATTTTTGAAAAATGAAGAACAAGTTCAAAGTCCTGCCAAGAAAATTCATCCTTCCATTTGGTAGAAAATGACCTTTTTTTCATAGTTTTGTTTTGATACAGCTTTATTTTTTCTTTTTGGATTTTCCTTTTGAGCTTCAGCTCCACATCGATCAGATGTGAATCCAAACTTATATAGGTTTGATATCTTCGTGCGCCCTCTGCTTCGTTGTCTATGTAAACAGCTGGAAGACTCATTTTCGGTTGTCGTCAAAAAGGAAACTACATGTATCTTTTCACTTTATATTTCTTAAATCCTCCGACACATAGGACAATCTCGGTAAAAGTGTGTGGTAATGAAGGAGAAAAAAGATAAACATCAAGATAAATTTTATGACTTTTAATCCGGACTAAAAATATATCAAACTTGTACCCCTTTTGTAACATTACCGTCCAATAACGACGAACAGTAACAGGCTACCAGTCTAAAACTAGATCTAGCCATCGAGCGCCCACAAGATATTTCTTTAAATCTGACCTAGTGACCTAGTTTATGACCCTATGTGACCCAATTTTGAACTCATCAAAGATTTTATCAAGGCAAACGTGCTGATCAATTTTCAGGTCAATTGAGTAAGAATTGTAGCCTCTAGAGTGCCCACAAAAAATTTCTTTTAGTTGACCTAGTGACCTAGTTTATGACCCAAGGTGACCAATATTCAAACGTCATTCTGACCAATTTTTAAGTCAATTCAGCAATAAATGTGGCCTCTAAAGTGCCCACAAGGTATTTCTTTAATTTGACCTTCTGACCTAGTTTATGACCCAAGGTATCCCAAATTCAAACCCATCCGAGATTTTATTTAGACAAAGATTCTGACCAATTTTCAAGACAATTGAGCAATAAATGTGGCCTCTAGACTGCCCACAACGTATTTCTTTAATATGACCTAGTGACTTAGATTATGTCCCCCAGGTGACCCAATTTTGAAGTTATCCAAGATTTCATCAAGACAAACATTCTGACTGATTTTCGGGTCAATTGAGCAATAAATGTGGCCTCTAGAGTGCCCACAAGGTATTTCTTTAATTTGACCTAGTGACCTAGTTTATGACCCCAACTTGTCTGAGATTTAATTAAGACAAACATTCTGACCAATTTTCAAGTCAATTGAGCAAACAATGTGGCCTCTAGAATGTTCACATGGTATTTCTTTGATTCGACCTAGTGACCTAGGTTATGACCCCAGGTAACCCAATTTCAAACACTTCCAAGATTTAATTACGACAAACATTCTGACCAATTTTCAAGTCAATTGAGCACAAAATGTGGCCTCTAGAGTGCCCACAAGGTATTTATTTAATTTGACTTAGTGACCTACTTTATGACCCCAGATGCAGGCTGTCAACCAAGTCTTCTTCAAAATATAGGAGGAATATACAAATATTTTTTCAACAAATATAGGAGTTTTTTGCTAGTTTTGTGGTAAAATATAGGAGTTTTCCAAATGAAAATCATTTCATTCAAGGGCATTTATACTAACAATTCTTACCTTCTTTGCCTTCACTTACTGTTTCTACATTAATCAATGATTAAAATCTAACTTAAAGTAACCATTCAGTTCAACAGCATCACAATCCAGGCAGAGAATTGCTGCATAGCACATCATCATCTGAATGGGCACCTGGAATGTATTTTTTATTTTAAATGAGGTTCACACAAACAATAACAATAGATTAATACATAACAACAGAATGTTAACAAGAATACAATATGAAATGAATAAGAAATGGTATCTTTACTTTAGATACATCTGCATTGAAACTTAAGCTTATGGCAGCATTATTCACCCATTTAATCTAGAGCATCTGTCCCTTCTAAGTTCTATTTAACCCTTTACCAAACAATCCCTTGTTTTCACGTCCCTGAGAAAGAAGCCTTTAGAAAACATTGTGGGAAAAGGAGAAAATGCTGGTAAGCTGGTAACCAGCATTTTCTCCTTTTCCCACAATGTTTTCTACCCTGTCAAAAAATCTTAAGTTCATTTGTACCACTTTCAAATTTGTCATCTGCAGATGCTTTAAATTTGGAAGAGGCTAAAATTTGTCGTTTGGGAAAGGGTTAAAAATGACCATACTACTTCTGTTTAATTATCATCAATTAGCCATGAAAAAAAGTAGGATGATTCAAAACAAAATCATAAAGCAAGAATCCAATGAAAACTACTGTGTATGAAACTTATTATACTTGTATATATAATAAGTACAAAGAAACTCAACAACATTTTCATGTATTGGTTAAGACGACTTAGACTGCAATGATTCCTAACACAACAAAATCAGTTACTTGAAAAATTGAAAAGGTAACAATATGCTTTCGATCCTTTCACCATGGTTGATCAATGGTACACCTGCAAAACTCAAATGTTGAAGCTGTGTGTATCTTACCTTGTTAATAGACTATATGTGCTTTTAAAAGCAAAACACTGCTTTTGATAACACAAACAGTCTTCTAATGTATTTCAGTTCCAGTTTGGAAGAGCACATATGGTCTAAGTACATCAGAAAGTCTCTGAAAAATCCTGATGGCAACTGAATTTATTTAATGAAGATTTTGAATTTTGGTAAAACTGAAATGAACATTAAAAAATAATTTGAATCAGATATGGTACGTATGTACCAGTCTGTCAGCTTTAGTTCTGCTTTTGGAAGTTATGTTAATGTCATTCCTGAGACTTGCCTTGTATTTCATCAATGGGGAGTACCTGAAAGAAAATCTGAATACAGCAAGACTTTGATTTACCTAAGAGGCCAATATCCTATTGCACTGCCTTACAAGGTGCCCATACAATTGATGAAGAGATGCACTGAAGCATTTTCTGATGGCTGGTGATGCTGTGAAAGACATGATAAGAATTCTCTAACCTGTAAAATAAAGAAGCCAAAAGCAGTATCAAAGAAATATTTACAATATCTACATTTATTGGCAACAAATTTCCTAAAAAAATATGGGAATATTTTTAAAACAAGAGATGTTTGTAAAACATGTATGCCCCCCTAATGGCATCCAATTCTACATATAACATGTGATTATAAACTGTTAAGTTCAAAGTGTAAAAACGAACAAAGGGTAATTACTCAAAAATTATTAATGATAAATTAACAATTCTTGGGCACTGCACTTCCCATTTATGTGAACTATCAACTTATAAGGTTTCATGATTTTACCTCACATACTTTTTGAGTTATACTCCGGAAAAAAATTAAGTACGAAAATCAACAAAGGGCAATAACTGCAAAAATATAATGGGCAGAGTTATGGTTCTTGTGCAGTGCACTTCTCCTGAATAAGATCTATCCACATGTAAAGTTTCAAGATGATATCTGAAAAACCTTTTGAGTTATGCTCCGGACAAAAATTAAGTATGAAAATCAACAAAGGGCAATAACTCCATAAATATGATGGGCAGAGTTATGATTCTTGTGCACTGCACTTCTCCTTAATGAGATCTATCCACCTATGTAGTTTCAAGATGATACCTGAAATACTTTTTGAGTTATGCTCCGGACAAAAATGTGGTCTACAGACCGCCCGACCGACGGACCGACGGACAAGTGCAAAACAATATACCCCCGCTTCTTCGAAGGGGGGCATAAAAATAGGAAAATATAGGAAATATAGGAAGTCTTTCAAAATATAGGATTTTGAACCAAAAAATAGGAAAAGATAGGAATATAGGAATCAGTTGACAGCCTGCAGATGACCCAATTTCAAAGTCATCTGAGATTTAATTAAGACAAACATTCTGACCAATTTTCAAGTCAGTTGAGCAAAAAATGTGGCTTCTGGAGTGCCCACAAGGTATTTCTTTAATTCCACCTAGTGACCTTGTTTTTGACCCCACATGACCCAATTTCAAACTCATCCGAGTTTTTATCAAGACAAACATTCTGACCAAGTTTCATAAGTATCGGACTGAAAATGTATCCTCTAGTGCGCACACAAGGTTTTCCTAAGATTTGACCTGGTTACCTAGTTTTTGAACTGAGGTGACCCAGTTTCAAACTCTTCCAAGATAATTATCATCAAGACAAAGATTCTGACTTAGTTTCATTAGTATGGGACTACAGAGCACACACAAGGTTTTTCTAAGATTTGACCTAGTGACCTAGTTTTTGACCCCACATGACCCAATTTCAAACTCATCCGAGATTTTATTAAGACAAACATTCTGACCAAGTTTCACAAGTAACTGACTGAAAATGTGGCTTCTAGAGCGCACACAAGGTTTATCTAAGATTTGACCTAGTGACCTAGTTTTTGACCCCACATGACCATATTTCGAACTTGTCTGAGAATTTATCAAGACAAACATTCTGACCAAGTTTCATTAGGATCGGACTGAAAATGTGGCCTCTAGAGTGTACACAAGGTTTTTCTAAGATTTGACCTAGTGACTTAGTTCTTGACCCCACATGACCCAATTTCGAACTCAACCAAGATTCTATCAAGACAAACATTCAGACCAAGTTTCATGAGGATCGGACTGAAAATGTGGCCTTTACAGCGTACACAAGGTTTTTCTAAGATTTGACCTACTGACCTAGTTTTCGACCCCACATGACCCAATTTCGAACTCGTCCGAGATTTTATCAAGACAAACAAGTTTCATGAGGATTGGACTGTAAATGTCGCCTCTAGAGTGTACACAACGTTTTTCTAAGATTTGACCTAGTGACCTAGTTTTTGACCCCACATGACCCAATTTCGAACTCATCTGAGATTTTATCAAGACAAACATTCTGACCAAGTTTCATGAGGGTCGGACTGAAAATGTGGCCTCTAGAGCATACACAAGGTAAAAAGTTGACGACGGACGACGCACGCTGGACGCCGGACGTGGCACGATCACAATAGCTCACCATGAGCACTTTGTGCTCAGATGAGCTAAAAAAAAAAAGGCTTTAATGGGATCCATAATTATGTGATGACTTGCTGCGTAAAGTGCATCACGGAGATGCATTAAGCCCCCTTTTGCTACAGCAAGGCTCATTTAAAAGAAAAGTAAATACATTAAACTACTGTTCAGTTATATTTGCTGATTTATCTATAGATGTTGATCAAAGCTCCTAAAAGGAACTATTAAACAATCCCATAATCTAATTATACACTGGGGAAAATCCCATTTATCATCAAATATTCATTACTTATTGAAACCCAGAACACTTTATGATTGCCATGGGTTACTTAAAACCTTGTCAAACAATCCAGTATTCAAAATTCCTTGCGGTAATAGGGTTTTGGAAAAACTGTGCGAAAAAGAGAAAATGCTCAGGTAACCAGCATTTTCTCCTTTTTCCACAAAGTTTTCAACTCTCATCAAAGATAATTTCCATCACATAAATCACAAAGCAAATGCTTTCTACTTCAAAAGGTAATTATCTTGTCACCTGTAGAGAGTTATGTATGAAACACTGGGCAAGATAAAACTGCACTGATTATGCTAAAGTGTTTGAATACAATGAACAGATTTCCTTTGCATGGAACCTTAAGGGCAGTATCATTTCAGTTACATTGTGGTGGCCAATGCACCTATTATGATTTCCTGGCATTTGTTTTACCAGTGCTTTGCACAATATTCTTCCCAAGCCTGATTGTTCCCGCATAACCATCATCGAGACAATAATCAGTGGTGAAAATCCTGTCGCAATGCCCATCATCTATCCTTGGAACGAAATTTGGCCTAGTAGGAGACTTGAACCTGAGTGACCCCTGGTTTCAGGCTCTATAACATTATCAACTGAGCTGTTACACTGACTCTGCATTGATTATGCATTTTTGATCTTGAACCTATGATTTCTTTCTAGACAAAGTTTTCATTCAAGATCAGACTGCACCTTCTGTGCAAAAAGTGCCTTCTTTTGTTCCTAGTATTCCCAACATAAGACATATCAGTAATTAATTTTAGCTGTGTTGAAATTCTGAATGAGAAATAACACAAATCTGTGACTCACTACACATGTATGTGTTACAGGTATGATTTTTACACAATAAATTATTACAGCATATGAAGTGTTTACTCTTTACAATGTCAAAATGATCAGATAGAACCTTACTTACCCAAGAAGTATTCAACGAGATCTTAAATATGATTCCACCTGAAACGAGAACAGAGAAATCCTGTCATACAATTCTTGTTTAATTTCTACAGGTGAGGCCATGTTTTTTTTTTTCAAATTTTTCATTGTACAGATGTGCCAACCCTCTTCTTTTTATGAAAATGCAAAAAAAAAAAATGCAGTCATTGGCCACAGAAGCCTTCATCCGAGTAAAAAATTTGGGATTCATATGAAGCACTGTTTTCTCCAGGTGTAAAATTTTATGGGTCATTTTGACCCCCCATACAGAAATTTGGGGGTCAAAAGTCAAAACTGTGGGTCCAATTTCTTTTTATCATTTTCAAATAAATGATGACTAAACAAATTTTCAATATTATTTTGTTTGTGTTTCACTGACATCACCAAATATCCGTGTATTCAGACATAGGATGAACTTTTCTACAAAGCACAGTGGAAAATGACAGGCTTGACATTAAAAACGCCGTTAAAAGTCGTTGATTGTTCGAAGCCGAAGACATTCGTACTTGGCAATGTTGACACAACATGATTTTTGTTAGATTTACTATTGAGATCAGCTTGTTTGCTTTGTGGTGCTATTAATGCCATCAAAAGTTGTTTCTTTCGTGCTTACGACATTTAACTTCCACGAATAGTTATTTCTTTGACGCTTGAAATGAGACTAAATTGGTTCCCAGTTTATTGCCTCTGGTACTGCATTTGCGTTCTGAATCCTGTAACAATACAACCGGTCCGCAATTATGAAGTGGGGCACAGTTGAGATTGCACTCGGGAACCAATGGAATTTGTCATTCAGATTCCTCACCGATATTTTTCATCCATATACTCAGATTATGATTAATTGATTATAGTGTTTAATGCTGTTTTCCACATTATTTCAGTATATCGCGGCGGCCAGTGTACCTATCCATACTTTTCTGGAGTCTCTTTTACCAGTACTCAAAACAATATTCTTTCCAAGCCACTGGCTGCTTTCCCACATAACCATCATCAAAACAATGGTCAGCAGTGAGATAGGAATGAATCCTGTCGCAATGACTATCATCAAGCCCTGGAAAGAAATTGGCCGAGCCGGGGATCAAACCAGCGACCTCCTGTCCTCAAGTCCTCTACGCTACTGACTGAGCTACTGGGGCTCAGCTCATATACTCAGAAAATGGATTTCAGTTTAAGCACAGTGAGTAAAAACGTGTAAAAGATGCAAAAAACACGCTCTGGAGAAAACACTGATTAAGGTGAGGACTAAAAATGTGGCCTGAAAATTGCACAAAATGGTTTTCTCAATTTCAAACCCTTTGAAAAGTTACAAAGAGAAACATTCTGATCAACTTTCATGAGTACTGGACTGAAAATGTGACATCTAGAGTATACACAGGGTAAATGTTGATACCTGGTCGACGCTCAAAGGACACTGGACACAGTATGATAACAAAGGCTTACCTTGAGCCAGTGCTCCAGATAAGGTCCGTATTCACGTAATTTACGGATGACGATCTGATTGTTATGCATCTTTTTTTACAAAATTCCGTACTTGATACGGAACGTTTTTCCAGGTACGTAAAATATAGGGTACAATTCCGTACACAAGGAAAGGGAGCTTACTCTTTCTCAGACAAACATTCAGATATCTTCGAGATCGCAGAGCGATTTTCCAATTTTTTCCAGTTATAATAAAAAGGGAAAATCGGCTCAGACCGGAATTAGACCCTGCATCTGGGCTTTAGTCATGTTTTTATCGATTACGGCGTGGGACCAGCGGATAATCGTACTATGTTCATGTATATTCCGAATGAATAGTTTGCACTTCGAAAAAGTCGGGGAATACACAGAAACGTCTGGCTAGGTTATTTCATCCATCTCCAGAACCAAATAATCCTAACAAAACTGAGAATCGTTGAAAGATAAAATCAGACTGGCCAAGACTTAAGCACTGTTCCCATTTATGTATAAATGTGCAATAATTCACACTCTAAACTGAATAATCATGCACAAAAAATATGAAGCAAAAAGCGCATGCACCCAGATGGGCTCTCTGTTGATCGCCAGTGGCGCCAATTTGGGCCAAGGTAGAAAAAATGTCTCCAAAACTGAAGCACTGGTGAATTCAAAAGTATTTATGATATCTGCTTTTCTAGCATAAAATTACAGGTTTTGAAGTTATTTGCGACCCTATTTGACAAATTTATGTCAAATCCTGCACAAATATTTTTCCAAAAATTAAATAGTATGAAAAAAAGATCGCTTCAAAAAAAGATTATGAGTTGCATATTTGTTTCTACAAACCTGCTTTACACTTTGTGCAGTAAACATCATACTGTTACTAGGTAAAATGTTATGTAGTTTTACAGTAATGCTTATATAAAAGCAAATAGAAGAAAACCAATTTTGACTTTAATCAGTCTAGTTAACCAAATGTTGGTACTGATCCCCATATGCTGGTACTGATTAATCTTGATTTTCATCAGTACTGTACTGATGTCATTGAAAATTATCTGGAGCATTGAGCGCTTTGTGCTCGCAGGTGAGCTGCAAATAAAAGTGCCTATTTTCAATCTCATTTTGTTTTAGCACACTGATACAATGAAGCTAACCATGTAGTCCTATAACAAGTGAGGTTAGTGAAAAAAGCTTAGGAGATGAAAACATTGTGGACAAAAAATTGCTACAATACCGGTTGCAAAACAAACAAGAGCACAGCATGTGGTTGCCAACACTCGGCTGCAGTTTCTTTTCTTGAAAAAGGGACATAAATGTTTCAAAGATATTTTGGTGGTTCGTTTCTTGCCCATTTTGTCTGGGTCCCCTATTTGACAGTTAAAAACTATAGTCCAAATTTTAAGAAAATATCTTCAGTAATTATTAAATGTTATTAAATGTCAAACTTTTTGCACAACATATTTTAAGTTACAAAAAGTGGCATACCCGAGTCAGAATATTTTGATTTTGTATGGGTTTTCAATTCAACAGTTAACAACTGGTTGGAATTTGAAGTAAATATCTTGAGTAATAGCAGAGATATTATAAAATGTCAGACGACAGGGCTATTGATTATAACAATACCTCAATGTTTTCTTCGAAAACAGACAAACCAAAAATCCTGTTTGAAGGACAGAAGAAGTTAATCTATCACAATAACAATCTGATAGGGAAAAGGCTGTCATTCTTCAGATGATCAGGGTCATTTGCATAACAATCTATCCAAGTTTTCTTAGAATTCTTCTGTTATGACACTCAAACTCAGTTACAATGAATATCGTTTCAATGAAGAAAATTTCCTTACTGTCAGTCACACAATAGAAACATTCAGATCCATTCAAAACCCAGAACAAAGCTGTGGATACAACAAAAGACCATATAGTGTTATGATGGACATTTCTCTTAAAATATATGAGCCATGCTCTGTGAAAAGGGGGCTGAATACACCTGCAAAATGTATCAACCCATGTCAGCCTCTGCAGTATGTACAGCTGACCTGGGTCAAACTTTTTGGTTTGGGTAAATTTTCTGCATGTCAAAGGAGGATTCAGTGGGTTGCCAGAAAAAATGGATTTTTTTTTTTTCAGTCCATAATTATGTGGTGATTTGCTTGGTAAATGCATCAAGGAGATGTATTAAACCCACTTTTGCCAGAGCATGGCTCATATATAATACGGAAACATGGAGATAAAGCTTGAGACTTTGAGACATTCAGCTTCTGCTTCAATATTTTTCCAGATGTTTCCCCATGGGCACTATGGCCTAAGACTCAATCAAAATGAGAAGAAATTATACTTCTTTCAATCTGTTTGTCCATAGACATACAGTCAGACAAAACGGTTTCTTCTGGGTAATTCAAAGGCCTATGGCACTGGATGGTAACGTTTCATCCCATGACCCTATTCCCTTACCAATCAATCCTGTGTTTTAATGGCCCTGACGATGAGGGCGTTTGAAAACATTGTGGCAATAGGAGAAAATACTGGTAACCAGCATTTTTTCCTTTTCCAACAATGTTTTCCACCCTTCAAAGACAAATTAATGGTATCGACAAAGCCACATTTCATCATTTTATGTTATATACTAATACTTTCATCATACGCATGTCTGAAATCTGACATCTAGTAAGTATGTCAGCCAAAGGATGAAACATATAATTGATTTTGGATCAACCAAGGCACAAGTGAAAGTCATTTAACCCTTTCCCAGACAACAAATTTTGGACTGATCCAAATTGAAAGAGTTTGCAGACGACAATTTTAAATTTGATGAAAATGGCAGAAAGTTATCAAAAAGGGTAGAAAACACTGTGGGAAAAGGAGAAATTGCTCGTTACGAGCAATTTCTCCTTTTCCCACAGTGTTTTCAAAAGACTTGTACTGTCGACACGTGAAAACCAGGGCTTGTTTGGGAAAAGGTTAAGCTATAGAAATGTAAATTTAAGATTGTTCAAGCAAATCTTTCTAAAAGAGTACTAGTATCTGCCAGTGTAGATTCAGGATCATATAACATATGTTCTATGCAGTCCGTTACCCTGACCTTAAACGTCTCAAAGTGCAGTTAAATTTAAGCCTAATGACTTTATGAATAAATGATTACAGAATAGGACGAAACAATATTAACATTCTGGTGAATAAACCCTTTACCAGATGACAAAATTTAAGACTCTTCTGCACTGAAAGCGTTTCCAGACTACAAATCATTTGGGGCCCAAATCAAAGTATTTGTCTGTGAAAGGGCAGGAAACATTGTGGGAAAATGCTGTTAAGTTAAGCATTTTTCTCCTTTTCCATCAATGTTTTTTAAAAGCCTTGTTGATCAGGGCCGTTAGAACTCAGGTAAAGGGTAAACACTTATAATGCCAATCACAACCATACTGTCAAGCTTAACTATTTCAGACAATGTAGATCAAGATCTGACAGGGTACTTTCTAAGGTGGATGTTCCAAAACTATTGGCATGCCCAATCATTGCCTACAGGTCACCGTCTTGGATTAAAGGCAGGTGTCTCAATATAATTATTATGAGAAGAGTATTATACATCAGGCAATGCCCACAGGGTTGAAGCCTCCATGAAATTTATATTTCTGTATTATATACACAGATTTCCAATTGCTCTGGACCTTTGAGCACTTTCCTTTCTTGAGTTGAACTGGAGCTAGGTTACTTCAAAAGTTCAATACTTCTGCAACTTACAAACTCAGACAGGCAATAAAACAGTAGTTATGACTATCCATTGGCATTCTTCAAAATAACAGTGATCTGGTACCAGATATTGATAACACAAGGCTTTGATATTGAATTGACAGTTTCCCAAGTTTGCATGTTAAATTCCCAATGAACCAATTACTGAGAGAACAGCAGGTGCTTTTTTGGTCTTAATTAGACAATTCCAGCTCAATACTATCTCTAACCTGATCTTCTAAAATCTATAAGACACTAGAAACTTCATTAAACCCTTACTGTGCAATCTATTTTTAGATCTGTCAAAACTATCACATGGTGACAAGAGGATCAACAAATTGTTGAAAAGGAAAGCAGTTTTTCAAAAATATAGAAAACATTGTGGAAAAAAAATGGGACACTCGCTTGTTACAAGCAATTGCCTCCTTTTTTTCTCCCACAATGTTTTCCAAAGCTGTGGATTGCTATAGCATTAAAAGTTTTATTTGAATATTAACTTTTAAATACCAGCCAACAAAAATTTAGCCATGTCCAACTTGAAAGCATTAATTAAATTTTGCAGACAACATAAATGTGACTCAAATATCTAAATTCCTTTCTGGAAGGGTAGAAAACACAGTGGAGAAAATGTTGGTTAGTATTTTCTCCTTTTCCCACAATGATTTCATATTCAAGTCCTCTCTCATAGGGTTGTTAAAACTCGAAACTGTTTGGTAAAGGGTTAACAGAGAGATCTGGTTTTCAGTAATTCAATGAATTTTACCAATAAATTAAGTTTAAAATTTCTGTCAGGCGTTAACATTTCCCAGAGATCAACTTTGTCAAATCACTCTTGGATTACAGTGTTACAGAAGTTACTGGCTGGTTAACTCTTTACCAAACAACAAAATTTTAAGACTCGGGTCCACATTGAAAGCATATGCAGACGACAGATGAAATGTTGCTCAAAACTTTATATTTGATTTGGGAAGGGTAGAAAACATTGTGGGAAAAGGAGAAAATGCTGGTTACCAGCATTTTCTCCTTCTTCTACAATGTTTTCAAAAGGCATTTTCTTCAGGGTCATTAAAAGTCGGGATAGTGTGGTAAAGGGTTAACTCTTTACAAATGACAAAATTTTAGGCATGTCTAAATTGAAAGCATTAGCAGATGACAAGATAATTGTTTCTCAAAAATTGGGATTTGTTTTTGGAAGGGTAGAAAACATTGTGAGAAATTCTAAATTATAAATATCTACTGACTTACATGCATTTTTTCAGTAAATAAGAAAATAATTAAGCTTCTTCCGATCATGCAATAAATGAACCATGCTCTGTGAAAAGGGGGTTAATGCATCTGCGAAAAGTATCGATCCAGGTCAGCCTGCGCAGTCTGCGCAGGCTGACCTGGGTTGAAACTTTTCGCTATTGGTAAATTTTCTGTATGTCTAAGGGCAAGTCTTTCTCATGATTAAGTTGATTATTTAAAAAAGTGGCTTTTATGATCCCATAACCATGTGATGGCTTGATTGGTATATTATGCATCATGGAGATGCATTAAGCCCCGTTTTGCCACAGCATGGCTCAAATATAGTATAACTGTAGAAACGTAGGCTACTGGAGCTATTTACACCTACTGTATTGTCTCTTTTTAAAGCCCCATGCAAGGGGGGGGGGAATAATAGAGGAGGTACAGCGACATAGAACTTTCAGAGGATGTCGATAACATTTCTGTATGGGTTTTAGTCAATGCTGACTGTGAAATGACCGTCAATAGAGAAACCCCGCTATATTTAATGCAGAATATCAATTCTACAGCGGATCATGATTCATTCGTTCATCTAGACATTCAATTGTTTTCATGATTAATTTGAAACACTGGTCTTTGATACATTCACTTTTTTGAAGTTTTTTTTAAAGTTAGCTAACAAATTTCGTAATACCTGATGCTTATAATATTATCGGAAGAGTATATGTATATTCGGATAGTCAGGTGTTAATGACTTGTGAAGTTATTTTATTAGGATTATGTAAATGCTGTAAGTTAATTTCAGGTGATTTATTTCAACTTTAACTATGGATTGGCCATCTGGTTGGCTCATTTCCTTTCAGAGAAAAGCTGAAGGAGCCTTAATTGAGGGGGGGGGGGCTTCAATAAGGGATGTTATGGTACATGGTATTATTGTACCTTGCCTTGCATCCCAGTTGTAGCTAGAGGTGTTCTTGTTCTGTTAAATTTCGCAGTTTGGCAATTGATGTTAATGTAACATTTTTAAAAAAATGTTGAGCACCTTATAACAGCTTCATAATCACATTATAGAGTATCAAATCTGAAAATATAATCTAATTCCAATGTTAATTTATTTTGCTTTATTTTCATCCAAGTTTCATGATGATAGATTCATTTCTGAACCTACAACAAATCAAAAACTAAACTTGGTATAAAACGTAAGGCAATGGAGATTTGGAGTTTGATGAACTCATGGCAACTTACTGTATGTGCACAGGCTGCTACATTTTGGAATTGAAATACAGTAAACTCTTTACCAGATGACAAAATTTTAGCCTTGTCCAAATTGAAAGCATTTGCAGATGACAATTTCAGTGTGGCTCAATTGGTGCAATTGTTCTTATGCTGCTAATAGTGATGTAATAAAAAGGACATTTAGAGATATTACAAGAATTTTTTTCAGTTATTGAAAAATGGGGCAATAGTTTCAGCATGCATTCAGCCACTATCATAGAATAAATTAGCCATCTGTGTACACCAATATAAATTATAAATTTATCTTAAAGATCTTTTTAAACAGATTGCCAAAACTCGAAACTCATGGTCTCCTTGTCTGGCAAAAGTGTTCAAGTCTGTTTCTTGCATGCCTACTTCATTGCCAGGAAATAAATTCCATCTGATATTTTGCAGGGACAACATTTATTCCAAGAAATGGTCAATTGATTCAGTTTAGTATCATTTCCGATGTCCCTGAGGGACAATTCCAGTATACTGGTGTAAATAAAACATGATTGCCCTCAACTTTCTTGTAAATTATTAAACAAACCATTCTCATTCAAAAATAGTGCTGCCAATAAAAGAAAATTGCCTGTAAGAAAAAGCTGCAAGAAGCAATTTTAACACTTTACCACACAACAAAATTTTTGACTTGGCTAATTGAAAGCATTTGAAGACAACAAATTGGATGTTGGTCATTAGTAATGGTATGTTTCTTTTTAAACATATTCTCCTTTCCCCATTATGTTCTCAAAAGCTTAATTTCTTCTTCGGGATACTTAAAACTTGGGATTGTATGGTAAAGGGTTAAGGTGGCTAGACAACAAAAATGTTAAACCAGAGGCAGCGTACCGAACCACTCTAATGTGCATTCTTAGTCTGATTTTAGACCTACAAAGTAATGCAATTTCTGATTGGCTAAACCATTTTGGTTTTGGCTAAACCTTTTTGGTTTAGCCAGTCAGAAATTACATTAATTTCAAAATTAATATAGCCAATTCTTGAAAACTACCAGTAAGAATGTTAAGAATGAAGGTGAATACAAGGCAGCCCTGTGACCAGCCCGAATAGCTCAAGTGGTAGAGCGTTCTGGACTTGAAACGGTCAAGTATCCGGCCACTTTAGGGTGTGGGTTCGAGTCCCACGGCTGGCCACCTAAAATTATTAATAGTCTTTTGGATGAGATGTTTAACCCGGTTCCCATGTGACGGTGCTATACACTGAGTATATAGCATAGGTTTCATCCTGTATGTTGCAATAATCCCCCATAACATATAACTAACTGACTTCAGGGGACATCACCCATAATGGGCAACCAGATGTTAACAATAATTACAGTAAATGGAAAATATATTAAACAGGCCAGGGTTGCAAGCATTAAAACAACAATTCAAAATGTACCCATATTATGCTGTAATTTGTCTTTGAATGATTAGAAAATATTCTAGGGAAATGGAGAAAATAGACATTAGGCTTCTTCTCCCATAATGTTTTCAAGAGTCTTTTTGCAGTTGTTAAAACGCAGAATTGCCAACTCTCCACAACATAATAGCACTTATTTTATGTAATTGTTATCTATCTAACACATACCCATATTTTTGTAGACAATTTGTATTTAGCCTAATAAATAAATTATCCAGTGGAATAACAAGCCAAACTGTCATTGGCTGGTATTAGATGTAGGGGTCAGGTTACCAGCATTTTCACTTTTTCAAAAAATGTTTTCAAGACCCTTTTTTTCATTTCAAGTCTTGTCCTATTGGTAATTAGGTGATAGTGAAACAAGAGCACTGAATGCAGGAGCAAATGCTCAGCTGCGTCATTAATGCTTGATTTTCAGAGAAACTTTTCAGTGGAAAAAGGGGCAAGACTCTATGAAAAATACTTTGATGGTTACCTACCCTTGTGGTACAGGTTCCCCTTTAGATAATTAACCCTTTCCCAAACGACAAATTTTGGACTGGTCCAAATTGAAAGAGTTTGCAGATGACAATTTTAAATTTGATAAAAATGGCAGAAAGGTCTCAAAACGGGTAGAAAACACTGTCAGAAAAGGAGAAATTGCTCGTTAAGAGCAATTTCTCCTTTTCCCACACTGTTTTCAAAAGACTTCTATTGCAGACACGTGAAAACCAGGGCTTGTTTGGGAAAGGGTTAATAACTCTCCAAGTTTGAATCAAATATCTTCAGTAATAAGAGATATATTATAAAATATCCACGTTTTTGCACAAAAACACCAGGACTACAACAATAACTCAGTGTAACTTTGTTCAATCCCTTACAATAAATGAAGAATGAATTCATAAATTTTCTTTGGAAGATAATATGAAATATCCACAAAAGCTCACCTGAGCCGTACCTCAGATGTTGCTTTTTTTTTTTGACAGGAATTACCCGTCATCATAATCAAATAACCATATTTCATATGTCAACCACAAAATTATCGACAGACAGGCTTTGACAGTTTGTCCACCCACAATCACCAACAGGCGTTGCAAATTCTTTATTGGTCAACACCAGCCATTTTCAATATTGGAAATAATTGACCACAATTCTCCCAGTGGCACAGAAAACCGCCAATCTGCTATTCCTTCTATAACCAATATGCCATAATCAGACTGTGAACAGTAGGTTTATACAGGGCAAAATTGATTAACCTTACTGACATATTTGGAAACCCAAAGTGGCGCCGAAGAAATAGTTTAATTCACAGCACAGACTTCCACATAAGTTTGGATATTCTAATTCTGAAGCCTGAGTAAGCCGTGCCAAGTTAGAAAATGAGACATTTTTACCAGAGGGAGATTTTCCCAATTCTAGGCTCAATATCACACCATTTGGCAGGCAGTGTAGATCCTAGATAGGTCAGCAAAATTTTATTGATCTGTCTGATCTTGACCTAAACTGGCTGCAAAAGTAACAAGTCATGGAAGACACTATAAGCCTAAGGCCAAATCAACCAAAGACCATATTGTAGATGTTCAAGTGAATCCTGGATGAGCAAAAACAAGTACCCACAGCACAGGCTTGATATATGTTTTGATGCTATTTAACCCTTTACCAGACGAAAAAATTTTAGACTGGTCCAAACTGAAAGCATTTGCAGACAACAAAATAAATGTGATTGAAAAATTGAAATTTGTTTTGTGCATGTTAAAAAACATTGTGGGAAAAAGGAGAAAATTCTGGTTACCAGCATTTTCTCCTTTTCCCACAGTGTTTTCTAAAGGCTTCTTACTCAGGGTCGTTAAAAGTCGGGATTGTGTGGTAAAGGCTTAACTTACTTTTTTTTTTTCAATATTCCATTTTTTTGTTGATTGTACTAATATCTCACTAATAGACAAGCTAGTCTTGCCAAAGCAAGATGTAGATTCAATCTGTGATTTTTAAAGTCAGTTTGCTTGAAACAACCATCCTTACACCAGCCTCTGTCACACTGGCTTACCTCTAAGGTCAACACTTTTTGCTATTGGTAAATTTTTTGCCTGTCAAAGGACAAGTTGACCTCATCATGACTCATTTGCTTGTGATACAAAATGGATTTTATGGTTCAATAATTATGTGATGACTTGCTTGGTATAATGCATTACAGAGATGCATTATGCCCCCTTTTGCCCTGGCATAGCACTTTTTCACTGAGGTCATTACCCTCCATTCTTAACAGCTCAAACGAGATCATATCTGATAACTTCATATCATAATTCAGTTTTCTTACAAAACAATTTTATCATTCTTCTTGCACAAGTGGTTCTGTAGGTGGGTAATATAATATTGCTTAAATGAAAATGTCTAGGAAAAATATATCATTTAATGGTGAGAAATGATTTGCAGATAACATATTCCAGTCCGTGTGTGTGTTGCCCTGCTCAAAACTTAACTGGGCCCAAATTCACCTACCAATTTCTCAAGAACTTTGTTTGTCTTTTTCTTCAGAATTTTCTAAATTTGAAAGTAACACAACTTCTGATTGGCTAAACCAAATGGTTTAATTAGCAAAGCAGAAGGTGTAGTACTTTCAAATTTAGAAAATCCTGGAGGCTAAAGAACGTTCTAAATAATGGTTGGTTAATACAGACAATGATGTAACTGCTATTATGAGTGGATAGGAAATTCCAAATGATCTTCTGAAACCTTTCTAAAAAATGTAGCTTTTAGAATCTTAGAATTTTAGAACACATATAGGCCACAAATTCAACAGTGGTAACAACGAGATGAAATTTATAACACAGAAAAAAAAAAATTGTGCGAGGAGTAAATTAATACTGGTTCCCAATTCTGGCTAAAATAGGTTACATTTAAATACAACATCTGAATAGTACTGAAAATGTCTGGTATTTATTGAACCTTTACCAGACCAAAAAATTTTTAGACTTGTAAAATTAACCCTTTACCACATAATCCCAAGTTTTAATGACTGAGGAGGAAAGCTTTTCACAACATTGTGGGAAATACAAGAAAATGCTGGTAACCAGCATTTTCTTCTTTTTCCACAATGTTTTCTTACCTTTCATAGACCAGACTTAGTATAATCATTAAGCCAAAATCAATATGCCATCTGCAAAATTTAAAGCTCTCAATTCCCACAAGCCAATAATTTTGTCGTTTGGTAAAGAGTTAACCCTTTACCAAACCACGACATTTTGGACTGGACCAAATTGAAAGCATTTGCAGTCGACAAAAATAAATGTAACTCAAATGGTGATTTCTGACAGAAATCACCATGTGAGTTACATTTATGCTGGTTACCAGCATTTTCTTTTTTTTTTTTCCCACAATGTTTTCAAAAGCCTTCTCTGTCAGAGTCGTTAAAACTCAGAATTGTGTGGAAAAGAGTTAAATTCATTAGTTATTATCAGAATGACAAATCAAAGATGACATTTGCTTCTGAGAGAGGGAAATTTACATTCAATTTATTTTAACCTGACTCTATCCAGAGTTTTAACAACCCTGATGACACAGGGCTTTTGAAAATATTTTGGGAAAAGGCAAAAATGCTGGTTACCAGCATTTTCTCCCTTTTCCCATAATATTTTCAAAAGGCTCTTTTTTCATGAATGCATGAAAAAAAAAATAGGTACTGTTTGGTAAAGCATTATTTCAAATGAAACAGACATCCCTTCCAAAAAGATTACACACGGAGATATTAACCATCAGATAATGCTGGTTACTAGGATTTTCGCCTTTTCCCACAATGTTTTCTTCCCTTCCAACAGGTTAAGATCCAGATGGTATAAAAGGGTTTGAGATGCAAATGTTGCAATTTCAAAGCTGCTTTTTTCCCATAATGTCTATCAAAGAATGGAAAGGGTAGATCAGATAAAAACTTCACCATGATGGGATAAACCTTTGAATAGTAATATAAACCACTTACACTATCATATCAAGAAATAGAAATCGAATATTTTATTCCTCTAGACACCCAAGGGTACAGTTTCCTACAAATTTTCTGGGGTTTCCTTTATTGGGCCAATGTGTAACTGGGAAAACTGACGGCATGGAAGGGTGTTCAATCCAATAACTGCCCAAGTTCTTTCATAGCTTTATTCTGACTATTTTAAAGGACCAATTTGAAATTTGAAAACAACAATGAAGGATTTTCATCATGATAATCTTCATGATTGTTGAGAGAAAGAAGAAAATATTGTAGCAAATGGGTACATTGCTAAATTCTTGCAAATTTTTCCAACTGCAACATTTTGTTCAAAAACCCTTCTTGATCTATCATAAATGTGAAAAACAATAAGAGAAGCCCTAACTTGATAAAATTGACAGTTTCTGTCTGTAAAAAAGAACATGATGAATCTACACGCTATTTAACCCTTTACCACACTATCCCGACTTTTGAAGGAGAAGCCTTTTGAAAACATTGTGGGAAAAGAAGAAAATGCTGGTAGTTACCAGTAGTGGTGAAACGGTTTACCGATTAACCGATTAACCGCGGTCTATTCAAAGAAAAAAACCGAAACCAGTTCGAATTTTACCGTATCGGTATTTCTGCAATATGTCGACTTCTCTTAATTGCATCAGAAAGTCCGGTTTTCCCAAAAATTCTGTCAGAAATCGATCGTTTTTCAACTTACAGTTCTAAAGATTTCCAAAAGCGAAAGATGTTTATTTTTTTCCACAGACGGTGTCACCGGTGTTTAGGTAAAACTATGACCACATAAAATTCACGACACAAACTCCAAATAACTGTCGAGCTTTAATGCTTTTGGATCAACGGAGTTTGTATGTTATTCATTTCTTATAACTTTGCTTACACTTATTTTTGCGTTTTCCGGTAGTTAAGCGGCAAAGTATTAGTGTTAGTACAGTAAGCAACTGAGTAAGTTAGTGCATCGCACTGTCTACTCTGTTGAGCTCCCGAAGTTCGGTATAGTAGCGGTGGTTTTTATATAAACAAGTACGCTCTTGAAGAAAAAAAAAAAAAAATGGCAGACGAAAATCGTCAAGATAGCGAGTGTTAAAGACTAGTCAATTTCAGTTTGTTTTTATTTGTTCATGCAAAAGAATTGCTTTTTAGTTCATTATCTTGAAAGAATGGAAGAGTTCCAAGCACATGTACTAGTTTTCTTTATCACCTTTTGAGCATATGCTACCCTAACAGTGACTACAAGTGGTCAGATATGCTAAATGTCAGCATATACAGCATATTGCAATACGTATTGCAATACGGGTCAGCCGTATTGCAATATATTGCAATACGCTTTTTACCGTATTGTTTCACCCCTAGTTACCAGCATTTTCTCCTTTTCCCACAATGTTTTCTACCCTATCAAAGATAGAAATCATCATTATAAGAAGTACAATTAATTTGTCCTCTGCAAGTGCTTTCAATTTGGTAGACTAAACAATTTTGTTGTTTGGTAAAGAGTTATTCCTTTTCCATGTTGAGCAAAGCCTAAACTGCTACTGTGGATATGGTGTATATCAAGATCAGACTGCATTATAAGAACATTCAACTGATATTTGATTAATTGATTAAATGATTTTAAATGCCACTTTCAACATTATTCAAGTGATATTTGATCGACCCTTTCCATTCTTTGATAGATATTATGGGAAAAAAGCAGCTTTAAAATTGCTACATTTGCATCTCAAACCCAATAATACCATCTGCATCTTAACCTGTTGGAAGGGAAGAAAACATTGTGGGAAAAGGAGAAAATGCTGGTAACCCAACATTTTCTCCTTTTCCCACATTATGTTTTCAAAGCTGTCTTCCTCAAGGTCATTCAACTTGGGACTGTGTGGTAAAGAATTAACCCTTTACCAAACGACAATAATTTAGACTGGTCCAAATTAAAAGCAGTTGCAGACGACAAATCGAAGGTGGCTAAAATGACAAAATTTGTACTTGATTGAGTAGAAAACATTGTGGGAAAAGGAGAAAATGCTTCTCCTTTTCCCACTATGTTTTCAAAAGGCTTCTTCCTCAAGGTCATTAAACGTCGGGATTGTGTAGTAAAGGGTTAAAAGGGCGGACTTTTTGAAGATGACAAATCATACATAGTGTTTCTTTCTGTGTTGTCCTCAAATTCCCATGCTTGCAGTTTGCATATCATTAGTACTAGTAAAACCCAGGAAATACATGAATATGTGAGCTGTGGCCGTGATATGACTGAAATAATGTTGAAAGCGGCGTAAAACACCATTCAATCAATCAGTAAATCAATCAATCTATCATTGTATATCATTGTGACATGATTCATTCCTACTCTCTCACCGTTGATTGATGTTTCGACAATGGCCATAAGGAAAAGCAGCCAGTGGCTTGGGAAGAATATAGTGCAAAGTACTGGTAAAAGAAACTTGCGATATTGCACCTTGTAATTATACACTTAAGTCTTGCAAATGTTCAAAGGCAAATATTTTACTTTGCAAAAACTTGGACAGTTATTAACCCTTTACCCCACAATCCCGACTTTTAACAACCCTGATAAAGAAGGCTTTTGAAAACATTGTGGGAAAAGGAGAAAATGCTGGTAACCAGCATTTTCTCCTTTTTCTTTCCCGCAATGTTTTCTATCCAGTTCCACAAACACTTTTCAATTTTTGAGTCATATCTTTTTTATCATCTGCTTCCAATTTGGAAATGTCTAAAATATTGCCATGTGGTAAAGGGATAGCCCTTTCATAAACAAACCATGCTTAAAAATGAAAACAACAATGAAAGCTTTTGGGGAATAAATTCTGGTAAAAAATTGAGCTACAATTAAAGATAGCCAAAGACATTTTGCATGTTTCTAAACATCAAAATCAAACACAAAGATCTAAGAGGATCCCAAAGGCTATCTTCAACCCTTCCCCAAAAGATCTGAGCATGATAGGAGAAAGACTTTTGAAAACTTTGTGGAAAAAGAAAAAAATGCTGGTAACCAGCATTTTCTTCTTTTCTTACAAATTCTTCCCTACACTCCCAGACAAATTCCATCATAACTGAGCCACATTTAACTTGTCATCTGTAATTATGCTTTCAATTTGGAAGAATATATTATTTTTTCTGTGAACTGATTTAGTCTTAATCGTGCTGATTAGACAAATCACATTTTTGGTCAGCAGTGACGATGAAGATACTGAAATTTCAATGCTGTGTTTTTGGCAGAATATCTGGCAACAGAGGCTAACAGTGTAGATCCAAAATCAGACTGCACACTCTGTGCAGTCTGATCTTGATCTACAATGTATGCATAAGCAGTTAACCCTTTCGCAAACAAGCCCTGGTTTTCACGTGTCTGCAGTACAAGTCTTTTGAAAACACTGTGGGAAAAGGAGAAACTGCTCATAACGAGCAATTTCTCCTTTTCCCACAGTGTTTTCTATCCTTTTTGAGAACTTTCTGCCATTTTCATCAAATTTAAAGCTGTCTTCTGCAAACTCTTTCAATTTGGACCAGTCTAAAATTTATCGTTTGGGAAAGGGTTATATATCCATGTTCAAGACTGTTAAGGGTACACACAAATGATTATAAAGGAAGCAGACATAGCATCAAGTATGCTTAACCCTTTACCACAGAATGCTGCCTTTTAATGATATTGCGAAAGAAGTCTTTTGAAAACATTGTGGGAAAAGGAGAAAATGCTGGAAACCAGCATTTTCTCCTTTTCCCACAATGTTTTCTGCCCTATCAAAGAAAAATTCCACGATTTGAGCCACACTGAAATTGTCGTCTGCAAATGCTTTCAATTTGGTCTGGTCCAAAATTTTGTTGTCTGGTAAAGGGTTAATGTTGAGATGGTATGTCGGCATCAAATAACATGTAATAGGCAGGTTATGATGCATCATTATTGATAATATCATGCAGGCAAACACATCCAGGCTTTCACAATATGACCTTGACCCTTGAACTTTTAACCCTTTACCAGATTGTAAAATTTGAGACCTATCTGTATTGAGAACATTTTAGGTGGATGCATTTTGTGTGCATTTGTTCATATGTCAACCTAATTCCAGTTAATCGGTGCAGCTACTTTGCCACCATACTGACCTATACTGCACAATTTAGGCCCACTTGCAAAAGCTCTAAATTGGGTCTTTAGCTAATGGGCATGGTTTACTTAAATGATACAGCTTCTAAAGGTATATTTGTGTTGAAAGAATATTAAAGACAAAGTAAGAATTTAAAAGTTGGTACTTTCTTTTTTTTTTTGTTCAGGGTGTAAGTCACACCTATAAAGACACTGTGTATTATAGTGTCTCAGATCAATATGGGACAATTGTCTGACAGCAAATAACAGAAAACAATGAAATATTTATTTTTCCAGTCTATAGAGCTGTAAGAATTGTTGGTCAATGATTTGTCAGAAGCCCCTATGGGGCACCTAAGTTCTTTCCATTTCTAAGACAGAGATTTATGACTCATGTTTAATTGAATTAACTTGACGGAGAAATCCTCTCTAGAAAATGTAATACAGAGCTTATTTCCTTCAAACCAATCGATCCCTATTTAAAGACATAGTTAATGAGTAGGTTGGCGTTTAAAAACATTGTATGAAAAGGAAAATAAAATACCAGAACCGAACACTTTCTCCATTATCCATACTCTTTACTAATGTCATCTAGCAAATCTCACCATCAGCTAGCACTGCTATCTAAAACTTGGTGAATGCTCTCAATATGCACAAGTCTAAAATAATTTCAATGATTTCTGATAAAAGATAGTTAAGCCAATCAGAAAATGTGTTTCATTCCAAATCTAGAATTAACCCTTTCCCAAACGACAAATTCTGGACTGGTCCAAACTGAAAGAGTTTGCAGGCGACAATTTTAGATTTGATAAAAATGGCAGAAAGTTATCAAAAAGGGTAGAAAACACTGTGGGAAAAGGAGAGATTAAGACATAAAGAATGCAATTTAGAATGGCTGGTGAATACAGACCCAGGTAAAGAGTTTATGTACTTTCTTAAATATGACATATGACAAAATTTTTGTTCTCAACGAAACTGAAAGCATTCACAGTCGACAAATTGAAAGCAACTCAACCAATAATTTCTGTCTTTAATAGGCTAAAAAACCTTGTGGGAAAAGGAGAAAATGCTGGTTACCATGTTGCACAAAACAGGAGATTCTTTGAATGGGTAGCAAACATCGTGGGAAAAGGAGGAAATGCTGGCTACCAGCATTTTCTCAAAATTCGCAGTTTTTTCGTAAGTCCTTTTCCTTGGGGTTCCTTAAAACTTTGGACTGTGTCGTTCATGGTTAATTTTTTATCACAGAACAAAATCTTCGGCTTAATTGTCAAAAAAAAACTTGCCACAATGTTTTCTACTTTTTCAAAGACAAATTCAAACACTTGAGCCGTTTTCAATTTGCCATCTGCATTATGCTTTCAATTGGACCAGTCTGTAATTTTGTTGTTTGGTAAAGAGTTGATGAGGTAAAGCTATGTATCAAATCCCCCATTATATTCAGATAAATCACAGTCTGTTTTGTGGATACATAAAAATTTATCCCTTGACCCTTTACCAGATGACAAAATTGTAGCCTTGTCCAAATTGAAAGCATTTGCAGATGACAATTTCAATGTGGCTCAAATGGTGCAAGTTTCCATTGATAGGGTAGAACAAATTGTGGAAAAAGGAGAAAATGCTGGTTACCAGCATTTTCTCCTTTTCCCACAATGTTTCCAAAAGGCTTCTCTCCCAGGTTAAAAGGTGGCATTGTGCAGTATAGGGTTAAGGTAAGGAACAGTTTGAGAAAATGATTTTCACAATGCCAGAACAAAAGCTACATATTTAGGCAGCCACAGACCTGTCTTTGGATTTCAGTAAAACTGGCAGTATAGATCAAGATAGAACTGTGTGTTTTGTGCAATCTGATCTGAATCTACATTGGCCTCATCTAAAGCATGATAGACTGTACTAAATGTGAAAGGGACTTTCATCCTTTCCCAAACAATGCTGTTTATTATACAACCCCGTGGAGGAAGACTTTTGAAAACGCTGTGGAAAATCCAATTACAATACGTGCTGATAACAAACACTGCTCAAATTATGGAATTTCTCTTTTAAAGCAATTAGAAGACAATGTGGGAAAGGGAGAAAATGCTGGTTACCAGTATTTTCTCCTCTTTCCACACTGTTTTCTACCCATTCAAAGACAAATCTCGTAATCTGATGCATATTTACTATGTCCCACTAACAAATACTTTCATTGTAAAACTATCCCAGTGGCACAGGGAAATTCTTTGAAATGATGTCTTATGGAAGTGTTTTCAATATTTCACAAACAATTTCCTGTTTAAATGACCCTGTAAAGTAAGTTTTTGAAAACATAGCAGGAAAAAGAGTAAATGCTGATAATTAGCATTTTCTTGATATTGCACGCCCACCCTGGTAGCTCAGTGGCTAGCGTATCTGATTCATGACCTGGTGGTTGCGAGTTTGATACCTGGTTGAGGCAAATTTTCTTTCCGGCGATTTTTTGCCACTAACCTCTGATTCATGTGGGAAAAGTAGTCAGTGACTTGGAAAGAAAGTTGTGTCAATACTCATGTGAGAAAACCAGGAAACACATGCTTAGGTGCACCGACCACCGTCATAATTGACCTAAGCTGTTTAATTTTTATGGCATTGAACTCCTATACAAACAAACAATCCTCATCTCATAATGTTTTGCAGTCTTTTAACTTTGTATCACACAACAAAATTTCAGACTCTTCCCATTTGCAGACTACAATTAGGGTCAAAATTAATGAAAGAATGATTGTGTCTTTGAAAAGGTAGAAACCACTTTTGCGTAATGTTTTCTTCTCCTTCTTCAGGGATTGCCAAGCCCTGGTAGCTCAGTCAGTAGCGTACAGGACTTAAGAACAGGTGGTCGTCGGTTTGATCCCCTGCTCGGCCAATTTCTCTCCAAGGACTGAGGATAATCATTGGGACAGGATTCATTCCTCTTAGCTCACCACTGACCATTGTTCTGACGATAGTTAAGTGGGAAAGCAGCCAGCTGCTTGGAAAGTCAATTCTGTGCTGAGCTTGTAAAAGGAACTCCAGGAAAGCATGGATAGGTGCACTTGCTACAGTGATATGACTGAAGTAATGTTGAAAAAGGCATTTAACACCATACAATCAATCAATTTTCCGGGATTGGAATTGTCTGGAAAAGGATTAAAGGCAAATATCATCATTTCACCCCTTGCCACACAATCTTGACTTTTAATGACCCTCCTTTTGAAAACGCTGTGGGAAAAGGAGAAAATGGTGGTAACCAGCATTTTCTCCTTTTCCAACAACGTTTTCTACCCATCCCAAAACAAATTTTATTCTTTCAGTCACATTTATTTTGTCATCTGCAAAGTTTAATGCTTTCAATTTGAACTACCGGTAGTCTAAAGTTTTGTCGTTTGGTAAAGAGTTAACCGCTAGAGTGCTGACTTACTTGTTCAAATAGAGAAATTTCCAAAATTTTGAAATTTCAAGATTGTATTGGCCACAATCATAATCTAACAACAAAGTGGACATTCTGTTACAATCCAAGATAACCTTGGCTAAATATTCTGTGCAATCTGATCTTGATCTACACTGTCCAAAAAAAAAAAATTAACATTGGTTCCAGTGCTTTAATTACTGGTTAATTTTGGCCCACTTAAAATCAATGCAGATTAAGATCAGAGCCTTTACAGAGCAATATCTGTCTGCAGTATGACCTTACTTCAACACTTTTCAGTGTTACAGACTGCTGTCATCTATAATTATGCATTAATCACTGGTGTGATCAATGAAATATGAGAAGGGAGGAAAATGCCCTGAAACCTCTCAAATACTTCGGTAAGACACCATATCACAGAAAGATCGCTCTGCTCTGGGATAGTTACTAATTCTCAGTTTTATCTTCAAAGGAAAGAAATCCTCTGAAAGGAGGATTAAAGCAGCCCTAGTCAATGTGACAATATTTCAGGTAAAAGAGGAAACAGAAATTTCAAACAACAGATAATTCTCAGAATCAAGGCTGTGCTGTCATTGGAAGAGTTATAAAATATGCATGGGTATTTAATCAAGTTGCAGGGGGCAAAACTGTCCCTGGGGTGAAGCTCAATGCTCAAAACCTATTAACAAAACCCAACAAACTATTTATCATCTCTTTTATTTTAAATGTTTCCATGGCAATCTCAGAATTTCATTCCCATTCCTCAGCAACATGTGACATATGAGCTTGGGCTTTTCAAATGGATCAAAGTAAAACCACTTTAACCCTTTCCCAAATGACAAATTTTGGACTGGTCCAAATTGAAAGAGTTTGCAGATGACAATTTCAAATTTGATGAAAATGGCAGAAAGTTATCAAAAAGGGTAAAAAACACAGTGGGAAACGGAGAAATTGCTCATTACGAGCAATTTCTCCTTTTCCCACAGTGTTTTCAAAAGACTTGTACTGCAGACATGTGAAAACCAGGGCTTGTTTGGGAAAGGGTTAAATGTTCTAAGTTTAAATGCTTTGACCCCAAGAAGTTAAAAATAAATGAGTAGTGCTATGGCAAAAGAGGGTTTAATGCATCTCCAAGATGCATACAAACCTGAATGTCGGAGCATGTCAGAGTTGTAAACATCAAACCGGTGACCTCTGGCCACCTAAAATTACTAAAATGTACTTTGGATGAGACACACTTAATCTTAGGTCCCATGGATGTGCCATACACTGAGTACATCAAAAAAACAGGTGTAACTTAGGTTGGGTTGCATCCTGTCTATCCTCCCCTAACCCCTGTAACGACACTATCAGTTGTCAGGGGTGGGGGGAGGGAGGGGGGGTTCGGTACATAATAGGCAAATTTAACAACTGCGAATCAAAGTGCTAAGGTGTAAACCACTGTCTTGAAAGGCAGTGTGATACTATCATGTTTAACCCTTTCCCAAACAAGCCCTGGTTTTCACGTGTCTGCAGTACAAGTCTTTTGAAAACACGGTGGGAAAAGGAGAAATTGCTCATAACGAGCAATTTCTCCTTTTTCCACAGTGTTTTCTACCCGTTTAGAGACCTTTCTGCCATTTTCATCAAATTTAAGATTGTCGTCTGCAAACTCTTTCAATTTGGACTAGTCCAAAATTTGTTGTTTGGGAAAGGGTTAAACACAAGTCCTGAACTGCAATGCAATTACAAACCAAAAAGACTTTGGACATTTCCAAATTGAGGAGCATTTGCAGATGATAAAATAATTGTGACTCAAAAACTGAAATTCGTTTTGACTACTGTAGAAAACATAGTGGGAAAAGGAGAAAATGCTGGTTACCAGCATTTTCTCCTTTTCCCACAATGTTTTAAAAAGTCTTTTTTCCCAGAGTCTTAAAACTCGGGACTGTGTGGTAAAGAGTTAAACACAAGCAAATACGAATTTCACAATTTAATTGATTTTACAAATTTTCTGTACTCAATTCTATAAAATTTATGGATGGAGACACTAAAATCAAAGGCAGAAACAGTAAGATGTAATTACGCTTACATAATTACAAGCTGCGGAAACTGACTTTAAAATCTCATGCATTCTGATAGAATGTCTATAAAATATTCATAGAAATTTTAATGTACTGTTACACAAGAAACTGTCTTCATAAAAGTCAAAACAGCTGCTACAATTCTTGCTTGACAAAAATGAAATTATTCCGATCTAGTAGTAGATTTTTTCATTCTAAACTCTTTATAAATACAAAAGGACAAAATTTTAGACTTATCCAGCAGAAAGCGTCTCCAGATGACAATCATTAAGTAAATCCAACTCAGAATTTGAAACTTGGTTAATGGAGGGTAGAAAACACTGTGGGAAAAGGAGAAAATGGTGATTACGAGCATTTTCTCTTTTTTCCACAATGTTTTCAAAGGTCTTCTTCTTTAGATTTGTTAAAACTTGGAATTGCATGGAAAAGGGTTAACAGGAAGAAATGCTTTCTTCATGTAACTCCTAAAACACACACCGGCTGCGCCAAACTTTGGCTATTTCTTGGCTTTTTTTTTTTTTAAATAAATGCACATCTTTTTGTTGCAGTTATACTTATTATGTTGAGAATGTTTTTGATTTGTCACAGGCATTATCCAGACAAACATAGTAAGTTTCATTGTGGTGCCAGCAAAATTAATTCAGACAGTTTTTTGCTTACTATGATTTGCCCTAGTGACCTAGTTTTTGACCTGTGTGATACATATGCAAACCTGTCCTGGATTCATTTTTATATGCAAAGTCAAAACTAACATGAGAATAAGTTCAATTTAAATTTGAGCAAAAAAGTGGCTTAAATAACGAAAGTTTTTCTACAACCTGACACAATGCTGACTTAGTTTTAACTTAAGGTGATTCATACCTGTCCGGACATACTGAAAAAATTTTATGTTCCGACCAAACTTCTTTGGAATATAGAAGAGAAAATGTTACCACCTCCAAAGTAATGAGATTTAATGGTGTTTCTAGTATTTGAACTACTGACCCACAGTATTTCTTAAATTTACAAAGAATGATAATATTCAAAATCTTGTAAAAATGTTACATGACAATCATGTGACCTTTTATATCCCAGATGACTTTTTACAACTCTGCTTAAGGGTCTTGCGTGGCTCACTGGTGAAGTGTAGGACTCATTGACCTGGAAGCTTAGGTTCGAGCCACACTTGATCCACTGGGTTTTTCGTGGGAGTGCCCTTGGGCCAGACACTTCAGGGCCCTAGCCTAGCACGGGTGGAAATCAGAAAATACATGAATATTTAAGCTGTTTGCCATGATATGACTGAAATAATGTTGAAAGCGATGTAAAACGCCATTCAATCAATCAGTCAACAACTCTGCTTTTCGCAGTTTATGGAAACATTGTGGGGACAAGGAACGACCTTAAGAAGCAGTTGCTTATTTCATCCATTTTTTTTTTCTCTGTGGCGTTACATTTAACTGCATGTAATATTTGTTTCTTTCTTCAAAGGTTATACTTCTGCACATACTTATGAATAATTTCTGGTTAGACTAAAATCAGCCTATGCAGTAAAAGGTAAACATTTCAGAAAAACATTGTAGCCCCTAGTAAATAATATTATGTTGATTAAATTCAAATATTTGGTCTACTGATAGTTTTTGACCAAGGTTTGCTGGTTGCAAACATTTTCCCCTTTTCCAACACTGCTTTCTACCTTTTCAAAGTAAAATTGCAACATTTGAACACTATTAGATTTGTCTACAAATACTTCAACTCTTTAGCACATAATGAGGAGTTTTGAAAATTAGACCTATGAAAACGTCATGGGAAAAAGAGAAATTGCTGGTAACCAGCATTTCTGAGTCGCCTGGTTGCGTAGCAACCAGGCTCTCATTGTTATCATCCTGATCTATGGGGTGACGTAGGCATACCTCCGGCCTTGTACTGCTTCCTGGCCGAGTTCCGGTTTACGAAATAAAACATAGTTTTCTAATTATTCGGTAAACAACCCAGTTTCTGTCGTAAATAACTTACAATTGTGCCTTTGTGAAGATGAATATGTCTACAAAGACTTAGCTTTTTAACGGTTTAAACCTTTGAAACAATCTTTTCGTCCACATGGGTACACGATATCCTATCGCTTACACAGACGTCATCTCTTAATATAGCGCATTATGTATATATCTAAAAATAGCCGTCGTGACCTAAACAAGTTTGCGGACACGCTGAAAAATACTCTCCGACGACAAGCGTCTTTACTACGACACGCTTTTATTTGTGGACAGTTCTCAGTGAAAATGGTTCGATAATTACCCATTAGAAGTACATTCTAAATCTCACAATCTGTCCTTAATTGTTAAAAGTCTCATTACAATTCAACACTCAACTTATGGTCGGAAAGAGAAAGGCGATACCGAGTTGACATTGAAGATTTCAATGGAGATTTTTCCCAACAGTTGGTTATTTTTTTAAAACAAATTTATAACGACTTGGAATGGTTGCATCGCCTTCTTAAACATTTTTACACGTTGCTTCTTCAGAGCTTTTTATTCTAGACTTTAAATACTTTGCACACCAATATTCTAGGTGCACATAGATCGTACATAGCGTATGTAATGCGCACGGTTCTAGGCTGTACCAAGTCATCGCTTAGCAGGTGCTTTCTGGAATGTAACTGTGCGACAAATACAGATCTTATAATCACGTGACGTGTAACGTCATTTGCACCACGGAATTCTTTATAAATTTACATATTTATGAATCAGTCGCTGTTCAAAGCGGCCCTTATTTTCAGCGTACACCGACCTAACGCTTTACTGATCAATGCAGAGAGAGTGTTTAAAGTATACTTTTTTTGATTAATTGTTTTTCGTTTGAGGTGAATTTGTAAAAAGTCTGCTGTTTTTTTTTTGATGTGCGATTAACCTAGATCTAGTATTTATGAAACAACAATTTATTAGTGCGGGTGTCAGAATGCAAGGTGCTTTCGTAACTGCCAAAATCTGAATTCACACGGGAATTCGACTTGAAACTACGCAGTTCTAACAACCAACAATCTGAGAACTTGACTTTTTACTCCTCTATATTTCAAATATAATAGAACGTATTAATGTTAACCCACTCGAACAAGTTCTTTATTGGTGTGTTTGTAATCTTGTAAAGGGTTGTTGTAAAGGGTAATTTAGAGCGAACCACAAACATTTAGTTTAAGCCAAAGCAGTATACATGTAGATCTCTAAAGTTTTCAATTGGTGTGGAAGCAGTACTAATTCATGGGACGTTATAAAACAAAGACAAAGTTAAAAGGCTTAAAACAAAGACAAAGTTAAAAGGCTGACGATCATGCCATTGGGTTATATTGTTTTTCTTGAGCTGTAGCAGCCACATTCTTAGAGTCCACTGTGGACAAAAATTGAACCCAGATAGCAACAAATACAAATTATTTCCAAAGGACAAGTAGATTACTGACTCAAATATTTGTGTGTGCTCCAGAGACATTTCAGTCCAATGATCATGAAATTGCCAGGCTGTTTGTCTTAATAATAATTTTTAACAAAACCGAAAGTAGGTCACCAGGGGTTAAAAGAAAAAGGTTGTCACTAGGTCAAATCAGACAGAACCGTAATAGATCTAGTACTGTAGAATCCATTTATTTTCAGTCCAGTACTCACGGAACTTGTCAGGCTTAGATTAGATATGGGTGAGTTGCAAAAGAGTATTTTTGGTCTAAAAGTTTGTCACTAGATCCAATACCAGAAGACAGAGTTCAATTGAGTTCCATACTAATGTTGCCTAAATGGTCCTCCTGTAAAATTGTTCAAGTGGTTCAGCTCTGTTTCTATAAACTTCACAGAAGCTTCAGAACTGAGTAGTAACATTTCAAAATAACAGCCTCTGAAACTGTATAAGCAATTATACCCAAATTTCATATCTAGCATCCTGTATTTGGAAAGGACAATTATTGAAATTAAACGATATATGTATAACCATGTTGTCCAATTCTAGAAAATTTGTGTCCTATAAAAACAACTTGCTCTAAATCTGGGGAGAAAATGTATTCCCTATTCTACTGAAATTATTTAGAATGCTTGTTTTAGCAAAATGTGTAAGAATGAAGATACAGTCAAATCTGTGTACAGCAGCCAGCCAAGGGATGTGCCCAAATTGGCTGCTGTACACAGATTGGCTGCTGTTCACAGTACTTATTTCTCGCACATTATTATCATACTATAGTTGATACATTGTACTTTGCAGTATTGTTCCAGCTTGTTGAATCATCTATTGTATGTTACAATAAAATTCTGCCTCACATTTTGTAAAAAAAAAAAGGACTTAAATAAAAGGATTTTATTTAAAAGATTTATTTTACTTTTCATTTATTTTCCATCATATTTAAACAATAAAGTGCTTACAAGTCTCATGTTATACTATGTACATCTGAACTTTTTGCTAGAAAGCATGTCAAAACTTTAAAAAATTACATGTTGCTTAACCCTTTCCCAAAGGGCAAATTTTGGACCAGACCAGATTGAAAGCATTTTGCAGATGTTAATAAACAGTTGCTAAAAATATGATTTTTCTATATGATAGGGTAGAAAACATTTTGGGAAAAGGAGAAAATGCTGGTTACCAGCATTTTCTCCTTTTCCCACAATGTTTTCAAAAGGCTTCTATTCCTGACCCGTAAAAACAACGGATTGTTTGGGAAAGGGTTAACTCATTACCAAACGACAAAATTTTAGGCTTGTCCAAATTGAAAGCATTTGCAGACAACAAAACATAAGAGGGAAAAGGAGAAAATGATGAAAAAAAAATACAGAAACACAATGATTGTTCTGCAAAGAAACATGCATGAATTTGTGTGCGGCCTGCACCAAACTCAGTAGCAATAATCCGTGAAGAACGTCCAGATTCAAGCATTTGAACAACTTTCACACGGTCCTCTAGAGAGAGGAATTTACGTTTCCAGAGCGACATGATAGCAAGAACTGAATGCTACAGAAAATTTCCATCCATTTTTAAAAACAACGGGTTCGCAGTTTAGTTAAAGTGTAAACAACTTCGATTGACGTGATGTACAATTTCATATTATTACAACAAATTACCCATCTGCAAAAATACCGACAAACTTTCATTGCCATTCATCCTTTAAAGATCAAACATGAAAATAAACAACAATTGTCGGTCATTTTAATCGTAATTAGGTGTTGTATAATCTGTAATTGTCTGTTTGCACGTTTTACATTGTGTTAAGTCGACTTCGTCAATAACTACGGTATAGTGTTAATTATCGATTTTTCATATCCGATAAATTACGTCGTGTGTTGTGTCAGCTGACCTTTGTTTAGGTGTGATATACTGTTGATCCCGACTTATTAATGTGACCGTTGGCTGCATTTCACGATATCACGCTACAAACAGTGCAATGAAAGAAGGAAATTGCACGGGGGGGGATTTGAGTGGCCGTTGTCGATAGATCGGCCGCTGTTCAGGTATGACCGCTAACTCAGATTTGACTGTATACATGTTAGTTAAGTCACCCAGATTCTGCACTAGAAAAACATTTTTATCAAGCTAGAACCATAATTTTTGTCCACATTCTTTACAGGCATTATCAAGCTAGGGAGGAACTGTAAATATTGATTTAACTTAGACAGTTATTACGCCCCGTTGAATTTCAGGGTGGGGGAGGGGAGATATGGTTTTCATGTTGTCTGTGCGTCCGTCTGTTCGTCCGTCCGATCTTCCGTCCATTCAGACAGATATGTTCTAAAATCATTGACGAAAATTAATGAAACTTCATACATGTGGTCCTCATGATAGTCCGCCGATACACTTTTTTTTTTAAATGTAATGCCTTGTCATGGAAAAAGGGCGCTTGATGTCTTTCGGTTGTATTTTGTTTTTGTTTTTAAAGCGGTGTCATAGCAAAAGGGGGTTTGATGTATATTTCCATTCTGGACCAATCTCTTTAACTACTGGACAAAATTTTATGAAAATTCATATTTTATTGTTTATCATAAGCCACAGACAGTCAGTATTTGTTTTTATTTAATGAAATTCCCTATCCTGGAAAAAGGGGGCTTAATGTATATTTTCACCAAAAAAGGTCATTTACATGCAAAACAAAATACCTCTTATAATTATGTTTCTATATAAAAAAAAAGTTTTTTTCCGGAGGTGGATACCATTTCAACGAAATGACTTCTTTTGTATTGATTGTACCTTTTTAAAACAATTTTTTAAATGAAGTCGCCTGGGGTAAGAGACTTTGAACTTTTTAAACCTGTTCCTTGTGCCTAAATTTTAATTCTCACCACATATATTTGTTTTAATGTAAATTTTAATATGTTTGTAATTTTAGGATGACAACTTAGAAATATGCTTGCATATAATACTGTCTTATAGTTGAGTTATTTTGTATCTCGAATGCGTTTAATAGATTTGAACAAAAAAGGGTGAAAACTTCTAACCCATTACCATCCAGGCGACTCTCAGGACTATCAGTCCTTTGATTTCCTTTTCCCATGATATTTTCTGAACCTTTGAGACACAAATCCAACTACTGAGCCACATTTAATTTGTCATCTGCATAATGCTTTGGATCTGGGCTAAAAGTCTAAAATTTTGTCATCTGGTAAAGAGTTAATGTATCCCAGCCTAAGTCTAGTTGATTAGCTAGGAAAGTTATGCACTTCATCATGATGCTTCATGACCATGCACAAAATTGATCACATGTTGAGAAAATATTAAAGTATCTCAGAGTTAATGCAATAAAGATACTGTAATGTTTCCCTTTATCCTGCTAACAGAGCTCCAGATAGAGGGAGTGATTTTGATTTCAAAATTGAAAATATTATTTATACTCTACCAAACCCTATGTTATGGGTACTCATTAGAATCATCTCATTGAGACGATTCTAATGAGTACCCACAACATAGGGTTTGGAAGAGAAATAATGGATTTAGAATGCCATCACTCCCTCTTATTTGGAGCTCTGTGCTAATTAAATAAGTTAAACTTGCAAGCTGATCATAAAAACTCAAATAATGCTACTTCAAATTTATTTTTTAGAGAAAAATATCTCCTTATCTGCAGCAGACAGTATAGATCCAAGATCAGACTGCATGTCATGTGCAGTCTGATCTTTATCTACATTGTCAGCAACAGGGCAGAGAGTCACACTTAGCAGCCTCAGGGTTAAATAGATTATGGCAACAGATTGAAATGACAAGAAAGATTACCAAAAGAGAAATCAAGCATTATAAAAGGACACTATGCACCTCACACTCTTGACAATTTAAAAGCTGCATCAAGCACAACTAAAGATGTTGTGGCTCTAGATCAAACTATCTCTTGCAGAAAGTGTAGCTAAAAATCAGAATGCACAGAAAGTGCAGTCTGATCTGGGATCTGTCTTGCCCACTAGTTTGTAAAATATCCTGGAAAACAAGAGGGGCCAATTTGCCCTAATGCGCTCACCTGAGTAAAGTTTGTTTGTATAGTATTTAATGCAGTTTTCAACATTGTTTCAGTTATAATATACAGCAGCCAGTGCACCTAACCACGCTTTCCTGGAATTTCTTTTACCAGTACTACACACAATATTCTTTCCAAGCAACACTAGTTTGAATAAGTCCATATCGAAATGACTTGTCAGAAAAGGTTTTTATTTGATTTGGCCGAGTGACCTACTTTTTTAACCAAAATGACCGCATGACAGACGATGCATGACAGTCAGCACAATCACAAATGCTCACCTTGAGCACTCTATGCTCAGGTGAGCTAAAAAGCTCCTTGAGATTGTAAATTAACCCTGTCTTATCGTGATTAACCCTTTACCATACAATCCAGTTTTAACGACCCTGAGCAGGAATACTTTTGAAAACATTGTGGGAAAAGAAGAAAATGCTAGCTACCAGCATTTTCTCCTTTTCCCATGATGTTTTCTACCAAAGAAAAATTGCACCATTTGAGCCACATTGAAACTGTCGTCTGTAATTGCTTTCAAACTGGGTCAGTCTGAAATTTTATCATTTGGTAAAGAGCTTAGCGCAGAGTCTACCAAAGAAAAATTGCACCATTTGAGCCACATTGAAACTGTCGTCTGTAATTGATTTTAAACTGGGTCAGTCTGAAATTTTATCATTTGGTAAAGAGCTTAGCGCAGATGGTTAGCTCTTAACCAAACAACAAACAAAATTTTAGACTGGCCATTTATTTCGATCTTACTTCTAGACTTGAAATATTTATAAATATAAGTAACTTATAATGTGTTTAACTCCTTTACCACACAATCCCGACTTTTAACGACCCTGAAAAAGAAGCCTTTTGAAAACATTGTGGGAAAAGGAGAAAATGCTGGTAACCAGCATTTTCTCCTTTTCCCACAATGTTTTCTACCATTCCCAAAACAAATTTCAATTTATGAGTCACATTTATTTTGTCGTCTGCAAATGCTTTCAATTTGGACCAGTCTCAAATTTTGTCGTTTGGTAAAGAGTTAATTGGCGCTTTAAGGGTTAATTCTGTCGCAGCCAATTCAAATGACAAATACAACAACAAAACAACACAAACAAAACTAAAAACATACCTGGCAAAAACGTAAGTAACAGAATTTCCAATATTTTCCCCTTCTTAACCGAGTTACCACATCTCATAAACTCCCATGAGAAGCCATAAATACCACTTCTCCAGAAAATCAAGTTATTTAATATTCAAATCCTAATATAGAGTGAACACTCTCATATCTCAGTGATAAAATGTTACCCACTAACTAAAATATATCAAACAGAAAACTTATTTTTCCATGTGCTCATACAGATAAACATCCTGAAATCCCCTCCATTTGCAATTATGCTCTTTACCCAACAATCCTGGGTATTAACGACTGCGAGAGAAATAGCATTTGAAAGCATTGTGGGGAAAAGGAGAAAATGCTGGTTACAACCAGCATTAAATTCTCCTCCCCCACCCCCAAACAATGTTTTTTACCCTTTCTCCCCCCCCCCCTCCCCAATAAATTCCATCATTTGAGCCACTGTTAATTCGTAAACTGAAAATGCTTTCAATCTGGACAAGTCTGATAACTTAGAGTTAACTCTTTACCAAGCAAAAAAGTTTTAAGACTTGTCTAAATTGAAAGAAAGTGCAGGTCTACGCAATATTACGTGTGCCTTAATGTATGGGATTTGTCTTGTTATGGTAGAAAACATTGTGGGGAAAGGAGAAAATTTTGATAACCAGCATTTTCTACTATTCCCAAGATATTTTCAAATGCCAGTTCTACCTTAAGGTCGTTAAAACTTAGGACTGTGTGGCAAAGGGTTAGATAAATTCAAACTCTTCAAATAGGACATTAACTCTTTACCAAACGACAAAAGTTTACCGTAGGCTTGTCCAAATTCAAAGCATTTGCAGACAACAAATCAAATGTGACTCAAATATTGAAAATGCTTTTGGATTGGAAGAAAACATCATGGAAAAAGGAGAAAATGCTGGTTACCAGCATTTTCTCCTTTTCCCACAATGCTTTCAAAAGGTCGTTAAAACTCGGATTTGTGTGGTAAAGGGTTAACAACCAAAAAAGTATTGCAATTTCAAGGTTGATTTAGCTAGAATATAATACAAAGTAGCAGACAGAGTAGATCAAAGATCAGGCTGCACATTCTGTACAGACTGACCTTACTCTACACTGTCTTCAAAAGCCCTCTGAGGGGCACTAACAGCCTAAGAAATTAAAACCTGTAACACTTCATAAAACTGACTCCAGAGTATTAGTCTAATCTCCTTGCCCTCTCTTCTGATAAAGACATATGAATTATCTATGTGCCCACAAATTTGGTCAACACAACCACCGATAGGGGAATTTGACTCTTATCCCTTTCTCACTAGTAACAAGCATTTTCTCGATTTCCCACAATGTTCTCTACACTATCAATATCATGAAATATTAACCCTTTACCAAACAACAAAATTTTGGACTTGTCCAAATTGAAAGCATATGCAGACGATAACATAAACGAGACTCAAAAATTGAAAATTGTTTTGGGAACGGTAGAAAACATTGTAGGAAAAGGAGGAAATGCTGGTTTTTCTCCTTTTCCCACAATGTTTTCAAAAATTCAATTTCCCAGGTTTGTTAGAACACGGCATTGTGAGGCAATGGGTTATAGTTTTTGCATGATGCTGATGAAACACTGTATGACAACCACAGGTCTAAGACAGTACCTTGAGGATTTTGTTCCAAAACAGCCAGGCTAAAAATTCAGAATTTGTGTCAAACACAGACAAACTTGAATAAATACATAATGACCTCTTAACCCTTTACCACACAATCCTGAGTTTTAATGACACTAACTAAATGGCCTTTTGAAAACATTGAGGGAAAAGGAGAAAATGCAGGTACCAGCATTTTCTCCTTTACCGATAATGTTTTCTACCATATCAAATACAGATTCCTCCATTTGAGCCACACTGAAATTGTCATCTGCAAATAATTTAAACTTGGACAAGTCTAAATTTTTGTTGTGTGGTAAAGAGTGAAGTCTTATCTTACATAGAGGCAATCCCCAATCCCAATATGCCAAGCCCCGGTAGTTAGGTCGGTAGCATACAGGACTTGAGAACAAAGGGTCGCTGGTTCGATCCCTGGCTTGGCCAATTTCTTTGCGAGGACTGATTATGGTCATTGCAACAGGATTCATTCCTCTCTCATCGCTGACCATCGTTTCGAAGATGGTTATGAGGGAAAGCAGCTAGTGGCTTGGAAAGCATATTTTGAGGAGTAATGGTAAAAGAAATCCCAGGAAAGTATGGATAGGTGCACTGGCTGCCGCGATGTAACTGAAATGGATGTTGAAAATGCGTTAAACACCATACAACCAATCAAAAAACCCAATCCAAATGTGGAATTTGAACTAAATTAAGTTTTAAATCTTTTCTTTTGTGTAAAAAAAATGAATGAAAGTGAAAAATAAGGTCAACTATATACAGAAACCCATGAGAACTAGGAAAAGGTTAAGAAGGTTTGGTCTGATAATGAAAAATGTTTATCTCTTTGACTATTATAGGTCATTCAGTATTACATTGAGCAAAGAGTGCTTTCAGTCCCTTGATTTGACCAGTGGTAGAAATTTTACTCTTTACTTGTCTGAGGATCAGGGCCGCTATTCACCTACCATTCTTAAGGATGTTCTTGAAGTCTTATTCTCTGGAATTTTCTAAATTTGAAAGTAACTTAATTTCTGATTGGCTAAACCGTTTGGTTTAGCCAATCAGAAGATGTAAACTTTCAAATTTAAAAAAAACTTGGAGAATAAGATTAAGAATATTCTTAAGAATGGTTGGTGAATGCGGGGCCCAATTGCTGCTGTTTTATCCCTAATTGTCCACACAATGCCCAATTGCTGCTGATTTATCCCTTGTCCACACAATGCCAACTTCTTAGAGGACGCTGAGAAAGAAGGCTTGTGACAGCATTGTGTAAAAAAGAGAAAATGCTGTTAACCAGCATTTTCTCCTTTTCCCACAATGTTTTCTTCTACCTTGTGTCAAAGAGAAATCTTATGTTTTGAGTAACATTTAATTTGTTGTCTGCAAATGCTTTCAATTTGGACTAGGCTAAAATTGTGTTGTCTGGTAAAGAGTTAAGAATTCCAAGTACATACTGAAAGTGTTTGATGAACTGAATGACTTCTTTTGCTTTAACCCTTTACCGCACAATGACGCCTTTTGACGCCCCTGGGAAAGAAGCCTTTTGTAAACATTGTGGGAAAAGGAGAAAATGCTGGTAACCAGCATTTTCTCCTTTTCCCACAATGTTTTCTACCCTATCAAAGAAAGATTGCACCATTTCAGCCACATTGAAATTGTCGTCTGCAAATGCTTTCAATTTGGACAAGATTAAATTTTGTCGTCTGGTAACGGGTTAACTCTTTACCAAACGACAAAAGTTTAGACTGTTCGAAATTGAAAGCAATTGCAGATGACAAATTAAATGTGACTCAAAAATTGAAATTTGTTTTGGGAAAGGTAGAAAACATTGTGGGAAAAGGAGAAAATGCTGGTCACCAGCATTTTCTCCTTTTCCCACAATGTTTTCAAAAGGCTTTTTTTCTCAGGGTCATATAAAGTTGGGATTGTGTGGTATAGAGTTAATAATGACTTTCAAAGTGTATATGGGAAAGAAAATTAAAGAGCAATAAATCTGGTGACCTGCATTTTCCCACAATGTTTTCCACCCTATCACAAACAGAAATCATCAATGAGCCATACCTAATACAACTGTCATCTGCAAATGCTTTCAATCTGCTAAAGTTAAAAATTTTGTTGTTTGGTAAAAAACTGATGAAAAGAAAATTTGGTCTTAGGAAGAGGAGGGTCAGAGGAATCCAAAATCAGTCTGACCATGGCTTGATCTAAAATCTAAAATTCTAAAATTCTCAGAAAAATTAGGACTACAACTATAGCCTTTTAACCAAAATACAAAGGAAAAAAAATCCAATCTACCTTTAACAAATAACATCCACATGATCATTTCTAATAATTTTTTTTGATAAATGATTTTGTTTGGTTTACATCCCTTCACCAAACAATCCTGTATTTTAACTCTTTACCACACAATTAATCCCAACTTCTGACAACCCCGAGAGAGAAGACTTTTGAAAACTTTGTGGGAAGAAGAGAAAATGCTGGTAACCAGCATTTTCTCCTTTTCCCACAATGTTTTCTAACCTTTTCTCCTTTTTCCACCATGTTTTCTAACCTATCAAAGACAGAAATCATCATTCTAGGGACGTTTAACCCTTTACCACATAATCCCGACTTCTAACGACCCTAAAAAGAAAGCCTTTGGAAAACATTGTGGGAAAAGGAGAAAATGCTGGTTACCAGCATTTTCTCCTTTTCCCACAATGTTTTCTACCATTCCCAAAACAAATTTCAATTGTTCAATCACATTCATTTTGTCGTCTGCAAATGCTTTCAATTTGGACTAGTCTAACATTTTGTCGTTTGGTAAAGAGTTAATTTGTCGCCTGCATTACTGCTTGCGATATGGATGGGTCTAAAATTTTGTTGTGTGGTAACAAGCATGTTGCAGGCTTTTGACAGCAGCTTTTGAAGTGAAGGTGGTTGTTGAAGACATCATTGGTGAAAGGAGAAAATAGAGGAAATAAGCATTTTCTCCTTTTTTCTACAGTGTTGTCTTTCTTTTCAACATTGAACAGCATGAGGTCGACGACCGTGAGGCAACGTTGTCGTGAAGCGGCATCAACATATTTCTGTTCTGTGTTTAAAACAGTGTAAATATAGAGAATATAAACTGAAAGGAATATGCTAACTTGTTTCATGATTGCCAATAGTAATTGCCTCTGGATTCATTCTTCTTATAACTATCTACTAGCAACAAAGGTATTTCTGTAGGAAAGCAACCATTAACTCAAAGAATGTTCTGCACAAAACTGATAAAATGATTCCTGTAAAGCATGGACAAGTGCACAGGCCACAGCCATAACAGAAGTATGTAAAATGGCACAAACTATCTACCAAACATTAAAACTTTGAATTTGTCCAACTTAAAAGCGTAAAGACCGCAGATAACCAAAATAAAATAGTCAAACAATGGGATTTTTCTCGGAAAGTGCAGTAAACATTGTTGGGAAAGGAGAAAATGCTGGTTACAAGCATTTTCTGCTTTTCAAACAATGTTTTCAAAGGCCTGTCTCCATAAAGGCTTTAATAAACACTTTGGCGTAAAAACAAAAAGGTCACAATTGAAACTACCACAAGAAGGTCACCACTGTTGACAAACAGAACAAAGGGTTGTGAAATGTCTATCTGTACCATCAGCAATCATCATCATACAGGCACCCACAGGCTACAATATTGCTACTTGAGAAATGAATTTATATCCCAACAATCCTTCACACAATAGAGCACCCTTAACCCCTTACCAGACAACAAAATTTTAGACCTGTCCAAATTGAACGCATTTGTAGATGACAATTTCAGTGTGGCTAAAAAGGTGCAATATTTCTATGATAGGGTAGAAAACACTGCACAAAAAGGAGAAAATGCTGGTTACTGGCATTTTCTCCTTTGTCCACAATATTTTCAAAAGGCTTCTTTTTCAGTGTCATTAAAACCAGGTGATATTGTGTGGTAAAGGGTTAAGTCCTTTCCTTTTTCTACAGTTTTTTTCCACCCTTTCAAAGACACTTTTCAGGACCTGAACCACATGAAATTTCTATTTGTAGTCTGCAATTGCTTCCATCTCGTGAAAGCCCAAAATTTTGTTGTTTGGCAGAGTTAACTGCATTGAGCCAATCCAGGACCCCAGGGTATTTTGCTATAACATTTCTGATCATGATATTACAGCTGACCTGACTCCTTTCTGTATGTTCCTGCCTGACAGCAATGATCTGAACCCTAAACCCTTTACCACACAATCTCAAGTTTTAACGACCCTGAGAAAGAAGCCTTTTGAAAATATTAAGGGAAAAGAAGAAAATGCTGGTAACCAGCATTTTCTCCTTTTTCCACAATATTTTCTACCTATTCAAAGTACATTAGAGTATCATTTGAAACATGTGATATTATGGTCTGTAAGCTCCTTCAATACGGACAAGCCTAAAATTTTGCTGTGTGGTAAAGGGTTAACCCTTTACCACACAGCCCAAAGTTTATATGACCCTTAACCCTTTATCATACAACAAAATTTAATGTAAGTCCAAATTGAATGCATTGGCAGACAACATTAGTTAAAGATGATTAAAATGACGAAATCCATCTTTGATGGGGAAGAAAACGTTGTGGGAAAAGGGGCAAAATGCTGGTTACCAGCATTTAGTCCTTTTCCCACAATCTTACCAAAGGTCTCTTCTATTAGTTGTTAAACTCCGGATTGTGCGGTATAGAGTTATGCGAAAAAGGCTTCAAAAAACATCATGGGAAAAGGAGAAAATGCTGATTTCCAGCATTTTCTTTTTCTCTCACAATGCTTAAATCTACACCTTAAATAACAAATTCTATTAGATGTGCCGCATTGCATTTAACTCTTTACCAAACGACAAAATTTTAGACTTGTCCAAATTCAAAGCATTTGCAGATCGACGACAAAATAAAAGTTACTGAAAAATTGAAATTTGTTTTGGAAAGGGTAGAAAACATTGTGGGAAAAGGAGAAAATGCTGGTTATCAGCATTTTCTGCTTTACCAACAGTGTTTTCAAAAGGCCTTTCTCGCAGGGTTGTTAAAACTCGGGATTGTGTTGTAAAGGGTTAATTGTTGGCTGCAGACACTTTCAATTTCGAAAAGTCTGAAACTTTGTCACCTAGTAATGAGTTAAAACCCTCTACCACACAATCCCGGCTTTTAATGACCCTGAAAGAGAAGGCTTTTGAAAGCATTGTAGGAAAAGGAGAAAATGCTGGTAACCAGCCTTTCTCCTTTTCTCCACCATGTTTTCTACCCTTACAAAGAGAAATGTACTGATTTGTTTGTCGTCTGCAATTGCTTCCAATTTAGACAAGCCTAAACTTTTGTCGTTTGGTGCAGAGTTAATCAATTAACCCTTTACCAGACGACAAAACTTTAGCTTTGTCCAAATTGAAAGCATTTGCAGACGACAATTTCAATGTAGCTCAAATGGTGCAACTTTTCTTTGATAGGGTAGAAAACATTGAGGGAAAAGGAGAAAATGCCGGTTACCAGCATTTTCTCCTTTTCCCACAATGTTTTCCAAAGGCTCCTTTCCCAGAGGTGTCAAAAGGCGGCATTGTGCGGTAAACCCGGTTAACAACTAACGGCTTTTGATAACATTTTGGGAAAAGGTGAAATGCTGGTTCAAATTCAAAGCACTTGCAGACAGCTTTATTCAGTGTGTATCTCTAAATATGGGGTTTGTCTTTGAAAGGGTTACATTTTAGAAAACATTGTGGAAAAAGGAGAAAAGATTACCAGCATTTTCTCCTTTTCTCACAAGCTTAAATATAAGCCCTCTTTTTCAGGGTCAAAGGGTTAAAACAATGCAGCTTTAGTTCAGCATAATTCTTAAATTTAAATATCTGAGTCTTCATTCAACTTCCTAGACCATTTGACCCATCTGATCTTGATCGACAGTCTGCAAAAATTGTCTCTAAGAACTAGATGTAGTGGTTGTAACAAAGAACTGAAAGTACCTTGTAAAAAACCTCTATTATTTCACTAAGCGCCTTAAATACATCAATTATATTTCCATTTAAAGGTAAATTGTAGCTGTTTGTCTGAATTTATTACATTTGACTAAATGCTTGTGACTCAACCCTTTCAGTGCCACAGGTGAAAACAGAGGGTTCGAGACATTTTGTCGAAAACCATGTTCATCGAAAAACGATTGCTAGACCCTAATACCCTAACCCAGACGAGTTGTGGCTCAACTCTTCCTCCCAGACAGAGTTTTTCATGAAATAAATCTAGGAATTTAGCAATCGGTATTTTAAGACATACATGAATTTCCGAACTAAACACCCTGTCGACGAAATATCAAGAACCGAAAACAGAGACTTTTGAGGATGGCAAAGATCAAGATCAGACCACACATAATATGCAGTCTGATCTTGCAAACTACACTGTCCACTTGTTTAGCCAAGCCAAAAGGATTATAAACCTTTCTGAGTTTCAGTTGATTGTATTATGTCAGATAATGGAAAGACACTGGATTTATCAATCTTGCACTAACAGAGTTAAATCTTTGTAACAAAATATTATCCATAAGTTGAAGAAAAAGGATCAATCACTCCTGATTTTGCCATAATACCTTACAAAACCTTGGACAGAGTGGATAAAAGGTAAGACAACACAATCTGATCTTTACTTTTGTCTAATATACAGTCTGATCTTTATGTAAGATATCCACAAAAATACTATGAGTACAAAATCCATAGGTGCTAAGGGTAAAACAGATTTTGTTAAAAGCTTTTGTCTTATCGCTTATAAACATTTACAGAAACTTAATCAATTAAATTCTACATTTAAAGTACCATAAATCAATTACAGAATTAACTCTTTACCAAACGACAAAATTTCAGACTAATCCAAATTGAAAGCATTCGCAGACAACAAAATAAATGTGACTGAAAAATTGAAATTTGGTTTGGAAAGGGTACAAAACATTGTGAGAAAATGCTGGTTACTAGCATAATTTCACCTTTTCCCAAAATGATTTTATAAGGCTTCATTTTCAGGGTTGTTAATTGAAGTCAGGACTGTGTGGTAAAGGTTTAAAAAAAGAAAAAAAAAAACATGTCAAAACGCTGTTGTTTCAGAGTATATGAGCCATGCTCTGTGAAAAGGGGGTTTAATGCAAAAAAGCACTGACCTAATTGTCAGCCTGCACAGTGAGTCTGTGCAGGCTGACACTGGATTGAATCGTTTTGCCGTCTTAAATTTTCTGCATGTCAAAGGATCAATCTACCTCCAGATTCAGTCGGATGTTAGACAAAATGGATTTTATGGATCCATAATAATGTGTCTATCATGACCTGCTTGGTATAATGCATTACAAAGGTGCATTAAACACCTTTTTCCCAGAACATTGGTCAAATATGTAAATTGTGTTGGGAATTCCCTCTTAACTCTTAGAATGCTGAATTAATGAAATGGACCTCTTTATACAGGAAATCCCCTGCAAAAAATGTTCAAGAATTTGTGGTGAGTTCATGAACATTCAAGAACCTTTCTTGAACCTTAAGAACTGTTCTTGAACCAATAAAACAGTTCAAGAACTGAGGTTCTAGAACCCAAATGGTTCTTGAATACTGGTTCTAAAAGCAAGAAAGTGAAAGAACATTAATTCTAGAACACCATCAGTTCTTGAACTGATCTGAAAGTTCATGAACTTTCAAGAATCTTTCTTGAACCTTTAGACCTGTTCTTGAACTTTTAAAACAGTTCTTGAACTGAGGTTCTAGAACCCAAATGGTTCTTGAACATTGGTTCTAAACGCACAAAGTGAAAGAACATTAATTCTAGAACACTGCCAGTTCTTGAACTGATCTGAAAGTTCTTGAACAGTTGACCTAGAATACAAATGGTTCCAGAACATTGCTTTTAATACATTTACCAAATTCTACAAATCCTGGTTCTAGAACTGTACCAGATCTTGAATGGTTGGAAATCTAGAATTTGGTAAACTTGTATGTTTTGCTGCAAATTTGTGTAATGGCAAAATTAGCAAGTTGTCTTTCCTTCAATTTGCATAAAAGTGGTTTCAGATGCTTGTTTACATTTCAGATGCATACATGTGCTAACTTTCAGAAACATTAGAAGCCATGAGGTCTAGTGTATTTATGCAGGGCTCATACATGTGTACATATATTATCCCTGATTTATGTGAAATGGCAGTAATATAACTGTTGCAGACTCATTTACATTTTTGAAGTCAATCAGATAATTGATTTTTTTTCCCCATCACAATGTTTTGAAAATTGCGACTTCATTTTCCACTTGATCTACGTGGGATTGCATAATATGCTACTGATGATTTACACAATGGCTCTTTATCGACTTTTATCTTGCTACTAAAATTAAGTTACAAACAATCTCTGCATTGCCGCAGTCTCTTATGTAATGGTGGAGTCAAGGCCAAAACTGAGTAAGTCCAGTTGGTGAATAAGCAGGACTTTAGCTAGCCTCGGAAATTCAGAGTAGATGACCCATTGACCCAAAGTTTCAGGGGTCATATCTAATTTTTCAAGTCAAACAAAAAAAATCACCAGTAAAAACGGTAACTTTAGAGTTTATAGTAACTTTTTGTTGTTGTTGGACATATTATTAATATTGCAATACAGATGTGGAGTGAACAATAGTGATTACGTTCAAGGTGGCTAGGGTTAAAACCTTATTCACCTAAGCAATCGATAAGAAAATTATGGACAATCATTTTCACTCAGAAGTCCTTTGTTTAAACCCTGCTGAAGTAATGATAAGACATATTTATTTCTAGTACCATCCAAAAACATGTAAAGTTTTAATGTTCATTGGCCTGGATTTTTGTGTTTCATCGTCACTCGACGATATTATTGCAAACTTTTTTTCTGGATATAATCAAATAAGTATCATTGATAAAAAAAATTGCAATGAAAAGCAGAAATTGTATGACTTTGCAGAGGAACTCGCACTTGAGGACAAGTTCGGAGAACGTAACCGAAAGTAGATACAGCTACCTGAATTATTTACCCCTATCATTTTCGTTCGTATTAATCTCGTCATAAAAATTAATAGATAGAGATCTAGTTTACTAACCCTTATTTAATTGTCATGCTGGTTAACAACATCGTAAACTTGCGGTTTTCTGAAAAAGAAGCGTAGAGAATATGGAGGAACATGTTTATGTTTACTTTCATTCGGAAGGGTGCATGGAAACACCGGGTTTCACTTCGAACTGCTTGATAACCATATTTCACCTATTCTGACCGTATTATACATCAAATAGTAAATTCTTCGCCATGGCTATACTCATTTAGCTAATTTATTATGTAATTATCACTAACATGCCAAAAAAAAAAAAATCTTTTCAAATGGAATTAGAAGAAACCCTGACAAATTATCGTTAGAAAAAGATATTTTTCCAGAAAATTAGCATAAAATTATACTATACATAAATTTATTTCATTTCAGGTCAAAAGTTATCACTACGGCAATAAAAATTGTCATTTTGGGGTGAAATTTGGTCATCAAGTGTTGAAATCCTGTGGAATTTGGTTTTTTTCATGCACCCAGAAAATCTCGGGTAATCCATTATTCAACATTACCTTCCGCTAGGTGGCATTTTCACATGACGTGCGCAATCAACGGTTGTCCAATTTAAATCCGTTAGATGCATAGACTATATCGGCCGAGCTCTTCTCCACTTTTGCGATTGGATGTCGATTTCTTCTTGTTCGTTTTCATTGGTTAGTTCTGTAAAGCGGAATCAGAACCGGATGATGACTTCACAGGGAAGAAATATGGACGATGCTTGAATGTCGGGTAAGAAACGTTTCAATTTTCGTGTTTTCTGCGTGTGTCTTCTGCGGAACCCCGCAACAGAACAGAAGACTGAAGAAAGAACATCAAGAATATTTCTAAATAGATCTAATCTCGCGAATATTTCTTTGTAGATCTAATCTCGCGATGCTTTCCAATATTTCGTCCACCGTTGTTTTATGTTGCTCGGCCGTTGCTCCTTCGTCCCCAAACCAGTTCATCCCGGAGTTTTTTGTGTTTGTGATTCCAGATTGGCGATTTTACCGAAAATTTCAACATGTCTTTTTTGTACCTAGTACATTTATGCAATCATTTAAATTAGATTTTAATTTCATTAGATGTCGATCTACTTTTTTTTTTTTTTGAAGTATGTTTAAAGATCAAAATATAAGATACAATTATAGGATACTACCACATTGACAGATATGTCACTTCTCACTGACATGTTTTGTTACACTTCTGAAAACAAATTTTGAATAAAAAAAGAGAAAATGGTGCTGGCATTCTTATTTTTACATATTTGCTCTTCGTTCAATGGCAAATCCTTTTGTTTGAGTGGCGTTTAATTTTGTCTGCAAGTTTTTTTAGTATGGATGAGAATAAGATTACTGTCATTTGATGACAACCAAATACATCAATTGTAAATTGTTTGTGTATTGTTTGTTGTCTTGATTGTCCTTTTTTTGTAGCGACTCACTGACCAGAAAAAGACCATAGCAGCTTGAATCTTGAAATGCAGAGTCCATAGCTCCAGATAAGTAGGAGGATACCAAAGTTTTAGTTTTGATCATAAAATTGCTGTTCTAGATAAGTTCTGTAACCCAGCTCTAGAATTGTTCATGAACCTTAAATTATACTTCTAGAATTACTAATTCAAGAATTTGTTTAAGAATGTGTTCAAGAACCTTTTTTTAAGTTTTTAAAAATGTTCTTGAACATCAGTGTTCTGGAACGGCCAATTAATGTTCATGAACTTTTCAAGAACTAGAGTAAAGAATTGTTCTGGAAGTGTTTCTTGAATTCCTCACAGAATTAGTTCTTGAACATCAGTTCTAGAATTATGGCCATTTAATGTTCATGAACTATTCAAGAACTAGGTTCAAGAACTGTTCTAGAACTTTCTAAAGGGAGTTCTTGAATTAGTTCTTGAACATCAGTTCTAGAATTATGGCCATTTAATGTTCATGAACTATTCAAGAATTAGGTTCAAGAACTGTTCTAGAACTGTTTCTTGAATTCCTCGCATGAGTTCTTGAATTAGTTCTTGAACATCAGTTCTAGAATTATGGCCATTTAATGTTCATGAACTATTCAAGAACTAGGTTCAAGAACTGTTCTAGAACTGTTTCTTGAATTCCTCGCAGGGGATACCATTTTAAATATTGTCATTTCAAGCTTGTTTTGGCCAGAATATGCAAAAAATTAGCTGACAGTGAAGATCCCAGATCAGACTGCACAGAATGTGCAGTCTGATCTTGATCTATACTGTCTGCAAAAACAACTTTAGTCAGTTCCAGCGCTTTATGTGTTAAATCTTGGTACTATAGCATTAAGGCTATACATGTACAACTATTAATACTTTACCACACAGAAATATTTCAAACATTTGCAAATTGAAAGCATCTGCAGATGACAAAATAATATGACTCAAAATTTAAAACCTGAATTTGGAAAGTCAGAAAACATTGTGGGAAAAGGAGAAAATGCTGGTTACCAGCATTTTCTCCTTTCCCCACAATGTTTTCAAAAGGCTTCTTTCCTAGGGTCGTTAAATGTCGAAACATTGTGGGAAAAGTAACCCTTTACCACACACAATCCCGACATTTAAAGACCCTAAGAAGGAAGCCTTTTGAAAACAATGTAACCAGCATTTTCTCCTTTTCCTACAATGTTTTCTAGTCTTCCCCCAAAAAGTTTCAATTTTTGAGTAACATTTATTTTTTCATCTGCCAAAGCTTTCATTTTGGTCTGGCCTAAAATTTTGTCGTTTGGTAAAGAGTTGAAGGGAGGGGGGGGGGGGCATCAGATTTTTTACAATCAAACCAAACTTTACAAATGTTGCATCAATGAGTTTGATAAGGGAATAGCTGGCAAACCATCAATAAATAAGCATTGAAAGAGTCAGAAAAAAATCTTTGGATAGAATCTCCTTAGTGGGATACATAGCCTCTGAAGATTTTTTTAGATTTAGATCACATCAAATTGTGTGATCATATCCAAATAAGAATGCTGATGTCATATTTTGATCTCATAACAATGGATGAGTATCAATTACAATTTGGGGCTTTCCCGTTATTAACCCTTTACCAAACAATCCCGGGTTTTCACGACCCTAGGAAAGAAGGCTTTTGAAAACATTGTGGGAAAAGGAGAAAATGCTGGTAGCCAGCATTTTCTCCTTTTCCCACAATGTTTTCTGCTCTATCAGAGAGCTTAAGCCAGTTTGTTCCAAAGTTGAATTTGGCATCTGAAAATGTTTTGAAATTGGACTAGTCTAAAATATTGTCGTGTGGTAAAGAGTTAAATGGAAAACTTGCACCTTTACAGTTTACCAAATCTATTAGCCATCTGTTAATACACTTGCATAGAAGATTATTCATTATTTTAAAACAGTGTAGTATGTATTTATCATTTTTTATAACAAAACTTGATTTGCGGAAAAAAAATTAACCCTTTCCCAAACGACAAATTTTGGACTGGTCCAAACTGAAAGAATTTGCAGACGACAATTTTGAATTTAATGAAAAAATGGAGGAAAGGTCTCAAAAAGGGTAGAAAACACTGTGGGAAAAGGAGAAATTCCTCATTACGAGCAATTTCTCCTTTTCCCACAGTGTTTTCAAAAGACTTGTACTGCAGACACGTGAAAACCAGGGCTTGTTTGGGAAAGGGTTAAATAGACCACTTTAACAACAACAAAAAACCTACAAAGATATACACAGACTGTCCAAATGATAAATGGGCAGATAGACAGATGGGGAATAATTTCCAGTATACTAGAAACATTTTATTTGCCTGGGTGTACAAACTCAATGTCAACACAAGCCAAGCAACAGGTATCGTCAGACATTCATGTCCATTTATGGACAAAAATTTTCTGACTGGTCTATGGAAATGTAGATCTGTAAGACAATTTGAAGTCCAAATAAAATCTTGATTACTGCTGGCATCTGCGTGAACTACCTCTTAAATGTTTCCCAGCTGAATGCACACTGGGTAATCATAGGAACCAAATATTCATGATATGTCTACAACAAGGGGGTCAATATTCACACCTTGTGAGTATCAGTGGGTTACCATAGTTCCAACCATTCTTTCTTATCTCTTTTTCTAACAATCTGAGCATTTTTCTCCTTTTCCCACATTATTTCTTCTTCAGGGTTAAAAATTAGGGTTGTTTGGTAAAGAATTGAACATGAATTAAGTTCAGTACCAATTAACTCTTTACCCCATGACAAAAAATTAGCCTTGTCCAAATCGAAAGTATTGTGATTAGGAAACCAATGTGGCTCAAACTATGGGATTCTAAATGTTTTAACGATGGAAAACATTGTGGGAAAAGGAGAAAAAGCTTGCTTCAAGCATTTTCTCTCTTCCCTCAATGTTTTCAAAGGCGTTCTCCCCAGGGTTGTTAAAACATATGATGTTTGGAATAGGGTTGAGACAGCCATGGTTTTTTTTTTGTGGTAAAGTTTTCCTATTAATATCCAGCCCCAATTTCTGTTTAGAATAATTAAACATCTAAACTCATCTAGCTCTTTACCAAATGACAAAATTTTAGACCAGTCCAAATTGAAAGCTTTTGCAGACGACAAAATAAATGAGACTCAAAAATTGAAATTTGATTTGGGAAGAGTAGAAAACATTGTGGGAAAAGGAGAAAATGCTGGTTACCAGCATTTTCTCCTTTTTCCACAATGTTTTCAAAAGGCTTCTTCCTCAGGATCGTTAAAAGTCGGGATTGAGTGGTAAAGCGATAACTCTTTACCGCACAATCCTGAGTTTTAACAGCCCTTAGACAGAAGCCTTTTGAAATCATTATGCGAAAAGAAGAAAATGCTGGGAACCAGCATTTTCTTCAATTCCCACAATGTTTTCTACCCTTTGAACGGCAATAATTTAGACTGGTCAAAATTGAAAGCATTTGCAGACAACAAATTAAACGTGGCTCAAATGACGAACTTTGTGTTTGTAGGCCTGTTACCAGCATTTTCTCCTTTTCCCACAATGTTTTCAAAAGCCTTTACTTTCAGAGTCGTTAAAAGTCGCGATTGTGTTGTAAAGAGTTAAACTTGTCAAAATTCAGAGAATTCAAAAGTAACATGGGGAAAAGGAGAAAATGTTGGTGACCAGCATTTTCTCCTTTTTCCAAGAATGTTTACAAATTTGTTTCAGTTGGTCATTAAACACAGAACTGTTTGGTACTGGGCAATAATTGCTGCAAAAAATATCTTTAACACATAAATTTTGCAAACATTTTCAAGCTGCCCTACTAAAACATTGAGAACAAGTTCTCAAGAGTTGATAATAATTACAAGCTTGCATCTGCAGAATTTAAGACTAAACCCTAGTTAAAATTTTGCAAAAAAAAAAGTTTGTATGCAAATGTAGGTCGAGAGAAAAATGCAAAAATTTACTGGTATTATAGCCAGATGTGACTTACCATGTGCCATGAATTATTCAGTTTTCAAAATTTGTTTTCTTTCCCTATAGAAGCCGAAAGGATATTAGCCTCAGATAATACTATAACAAAAACTTAATTTAACATTTTTTCATGCTTGTAATGTATTTTTCAATTTATTTCAAGCCTGTAACTAAGATTCCTAGGTCCACATTATCTTGGCCAAATCAACAATAAAATTTTAGAAACAATATCTAACTTCTAAGTGGTCTGTTTTGACCCTTTACTGAACAATCCCATAATTTAATGACTGAAGAAGGAAACTTTTGAAAACATTGAGGGAAAAGGAGAAAATGCTGGTAACCAGCATTTTCTCCTTTTCCCACAATGTTTTCTTCTATTTCAAGGCCAAATTCCATCTTTGGAGATATATTCAATATGCCATCTGCAAATGGTTTCAATTTGGACAAGTCTAACATTTTGACATTTGGTAAAGAACTTGTAAGCGGATCATTTCCTTTTCATTTGTATTGAGCACTTATAGGAAAATCCACACAGGAAACAGTCACTTTAACTTGATTACCACATCGGCTATTTTAAGACATCCAACTAAGTTACTAACTTTACGAAAATGCAAGTGACATCCTCAAAGACTATTTTGTAGAATATGTCCTTGGGTTTTTAACTATAATTTACAAAACAATTATGTGTTTTATTTATCTTTCTGGTTGACCCAAGACAATATTAATTTTTGCGTGTGTAGTTCCGATACATTTGTGTATATGGGTATATGCATGTGTTTGATATCAAGATATAATGAAATGTACTTTCAAAATGGTCAACCGGACAAGATCATCCTTTACATAAACGGGAATCCCAAGATCGAGTCTGCAGCAGCACTGGCTTCATTTCAGAATCCGAAAATTAACAAAATAATGTCACAGACTATGCAAATACCTGAGATCAATCGGAGATAAATAACAAAGATAAGTGCATTTGCAAATATTCTGGAAAAGTAAACAAAGTTTTTAACCATCATAAAGACAAATTAACTATTCAAACCATACCAAATGTGTCGTCTACAATTGGTTTCAATTGGGTCAAGTCTAAAAATTTGTCTTTTAGAAAAAATTCAAAATTCCACAATGCACAAAAATTCCTTTCTTGAAAAAAATTCAAGAAATAGTGCTCTTGTTTTTTTTTTTTTTTTTTTAATTATTTGTGTAAAATTTAAAAAAAATTCCTATTATGCAACCGCTTTAACCAGTGTCCCTTCATGAATAATATGTCTTTTTACATGAACTAATTATAGATCTCACACAAGTTTATGATTTTATAGGACGTTTACTTTGGGATCATGTGTCCAGGTATTTTACCTCTAAAACATGGACACCGGCTGGACTGTGAGTGATTTAGATCAGTTTATTATACAAACGTATGAAACACGGTCACAGAAACAAAGTAGTGACAAGTTAAAACAGTTTCACAACACTTTCAACTTTTACTTTCCCAAAGGTAACTATATAATCATAAGCCATCCTCCGGCAAAAGGGGCTCACTGTGATGCATAATATACCAAGCTAATCAGTCATCACATAATTATGGATTCATAAAATCTATTATGTCTAACAACCAACTGAATCATGAGGCAGAATCGTCCTTGGACATGTAGAAAATTTACGAAAGCAAAAAATTTCCACATAGGTCAGCCTGAGCAGTCACTTGCTTGATATATATTACTGTAAGCGGACAAAACAATTCTGTGTAAACTCTTTACCAAACGACAAATTGTTAGACTTGTCCAAATTGAAAGCATTTGCAGATGACAATTTAAATGTGGCTTAAATAATAGAATTTGTCATTGAGAGGATAGAAAACATTGTGGAAAAAGGAGAAAATGCTGGTTACCAGCATTTTCTCCTTTTCCCACAATGTTTTCAAAAGGCTTCTTCCTTAGGGTCGTTAAAAGTCGGGATTGTGTGGTAAAGAGTTAAACGACCCTACGGGTAATGCCTGATCATATTCTCCTTTACTTACAATGTTTTCTGCTTTATCAAAGACATGTATTTGTTAACTGCAAATGCTTTCCATTTGGGCAAGTCTTCATCTTTGTCCTTTGTCAGGACCCATTAATGAAACGAGAACATTTACAACATTAATGGTTACAAAGTGTTCACTGGCAGCTGTCTTTTTTGTCCATATTCATAAGCTTCCTGTTTTCCCACTTCCTGTTTTCCTGTAAAGTAACTCTTTACCCAACAACACAGTTTAAGACCCATCCACATACTGAAAGCATTTGCAGAGGACAATTTAAAATTTGATCAAATTACAGAATTTGTTGTCGAAAAGGTAGAAAAACATGGCTGGAAAAGGAGAAAATGCTTGTTACCAGCATTTTCTCCTTTTCCCACAATGTTTTCAAAAGCCATCTTTTTCTGGGTTAATCAAAACTGATGGAATAATTTCATAAAGAGTCTAATTCCTTCCCGGAGAATTTATTTTGCCACTCTATACAATATTCCTATTGACAATGCATTGATTTCCCATTAGAGCTTCCTGTATCAGCATCCATTTGAAGTACAATGACTGGTGATATAATCACTATTAATTGATAAATTGTGTTGATAGCCCTCAATTACTTCAATTAAATCATTATTAGATGACAAAATGTTGGACTCATCCAAAGTGAAAGAATGAATTTTGCATTCAAATAATTAAATGTGGCTCAAATGATCGGATACTACATTGTATTTCGATCAGCAGTGAGACAGGAATGAACCCTGTCACATTTATGACTATCATCAATCCTTGGAAGAAACTGGCCAAACTGGGAATGTGAACCAGCTAACCCCAGGGTCCGACGTATTAACCAACCATTCTTAAGAACAATTGTCTAATTCTTGAAGATTTTCTTAATTTGGAAGTAACACAACTTCTGATTGGCTAAATCAAATGGTTTAGCCAATCAGAAGTTGTGTTACTTTCAATTTAGCAAATTTTGGAGAATTGGTTGGTTGGTTGTATTGGGGTTTAACGCCACTTTAACAGCTAAGGTCATATCATGGCGGTCGGTGACGTACATGTGTTTCCTGGCTTTCTCACACCAGTACTAACACAACTTTCTTTCCAAAGCCACCGACTACTTTTCTCACATGCTTCAGCAGAGGTGAGAGGCGAAAATACGCCGGAAAGAAAGTTCGCCTCAACCGGGTATCGAACTCACAACCACCAGGTCATGAGTCCGACACGCTCACCACTGAGCCACCCAGGCGGGCATTTTTTTTTTGGAGAATAAGACAAAGATCTAAAGAATGGTTGATGAAAATGGGCCCATTTAAAGGTCTCGTGTCTCTATACAACAGTTACTGTGATGTAATTATAAATATTAAAAATAGCATATGATGCCACTTTGGTCAATGAGTCAGTTTCCATTTTAGAAAAACCTGCATAAAATAGGTTGTGACAGATTACAAAAGGTAAATTATCCTATTAGCTTGTGAGAGGAAGATAGAAACTTTAACAGAGGAAACACTTTATCATTTGCAGTTTAAAATTGGTAACTTCCAATTTGCCCCGTATCTCTTACTCAAATTACAGCTTACCAAACATACTGTAAATTCCGTCAATAAGTCAGACCAAATTATTGAAACTTAAAGGCTGTTTTAACCAAAGTATCTCACATAGGATGTTGGTGTAGATCAAGATCAGACTGTGGAATATGTGCAGCCTGAGCTTGATCTACATTGTTCACAAGCCCATTAGTTACGGTAATTTGTGTTCCACCATAGAAGGCTTGATACTCTTTAGGTCAAAGAAATTTATCATCTTTACCGATGGATGATTAACTTTCAAACGGATACATTACATTTGGTCTTGTTTCAAACCCATGCATTTTATTTGGTCTTGTTTCACACTGTCTGCTTTAATGCTGATATGATCATGTGCTGAGCAAAACGTGCCTTGAGTAAAATCAAGTGTTGATCCTAGATTATAGCATGTTCCAAGCAGTAATATACACTGTAAGTTTAAGCACTTACTGTTAGATTCCTGTGGCATGAGAAGAGATTAACAATTTTGATTGAATGGCAGCATCTTTCAAAACCATATACATGTATTCCATTGTATCACTAAGTTGGCTAACTCATCTATATGATACCAGAGGTTCTGCGTACCTCGTACAGTGATAAAATGTAAGATTCCTAACCTGGAGGCTCCAGGTTAGACCCTCGCAAGAAGCACTGGATCTTTTCAGGACCCTAGCATAGCACTTGCGAAACCCAGGACATACAGTTTTTGACAGTTAAGTGCAAATATTTTATTATTTGATAAAGACTACCGGTACACTGTACTTGGTTTGGGCACTTAACCCTTTCCCAAACAAGACCTGGTTTTCATGTGTCTGCAGTACAAGTCTTTTGAAAACACTGTGGGAAAAGGAGAAATTGCTCGTAACGAGCAATTTCTCCTTTTCCCACAGTGTTTTCTGCCCTTTTTAATAACTTTCTGCCATTTTCATCAAATCTTAAATTGTCGTCTGCAAACCGTTTTAATTTGGACCAGTCCAAAATCTGTCGTTTGGGAAAGGGTTAAAAGTAACCAGCTTTTCCTTGGTAATACCAACAAAAAGTTTCAACCCTTAACTCTTTAAAATTACCAAACGACAAAATCTGGACTTGATCAAATTGGAAGCATTTGCAGGCGACAAAATAAACATACCTCAAATGATGATTTCTGTTTTTGATAGGTTAGAAAAGATTGTGGGAAAAAGAGAAAATGCTGGTCACCAGCAGTTTCTCCTTTTCCCACAATGTTTTAAAAATGGCCACTTTTTCAGGGTCATTAAAACTTGGGATTGTGTGGTAATGGGTTAAAGCCCTGTATTTAAGTCTTTACCACACAAATCTGAGTTTTAACGACCCTGAGGATGAAGCCTTTTATCAAAACATTGTGGAAAAAGGAGAAAATGCTGGTAACCAGCATTTTCTCCTTTTTCCACACAATGTTTTCAACCCTATGAAAGATAGAAATTGTCATTTAAGGAACATTTAATTTGTCGTCTGCAAATGCTTTCAATTTGGTCCAGTCCAAACTAATTTTGTCATTTGGTAAAAAGTTAAGGGCTAACAACCCAGCCCCAGTGGATAGAAGTTTACCCTAGAGCGCCAAATAAACCCGACAGATATTTTCAGTATGGAAATAAGACCCAAATAATTGCAGTTTCATAGTTGCTTTGATTTATTATGTTTCACCTCAGCACACAGTGTAGACCAAAGATCAGATGGCACATTTTGTGCGGCCTAATCTTGTTCTACACTAGCTGCAAAGGCAACTTTTGTTGTGAAAGGTGCTTTTAAGATGGAAATTGCTATATAACACAAATGTGGTGGGAAATCTGATTCCTGAAATATAATAACTATACTCCTCTTGATGGCATCATTGTGAAGAAATTTACAACCCAGTGGCAGACAGCCCAATCGAAATCCTGTCTGCTTAGCTGTCATTACAATCAAAATGTACATGCTGAAGTATTTCTATATTAACTCCGTACCATACAGTCCAGACTTTTAACAACCCTAATGGAGAGGACTTTTGAAAACATTGTTAGAACAAGGAGAAAATGCTAGTAACCAGCATTTTTCCCTTTTCCCCCAATGTTTTCCACCTTTTCTTAGATAATTCCATTCATTTAAGCCACATCTGAATTGTGCTGTCTGCAAATGTTGTCAAAGTGGACAAAAATATGCATTGCATTAATTGTTAGTGCGCCTAATGTGAACTTTGACGTGTGGCGGTAAAACTTCATTCATTCATTCAAAGCCGACAAATCTAATTTTGGCATCCGGTAAAAGGGTTCACCTTTGTAGTGCTTAACTCTTTACCACACGACAAAATTTTAGACCTGTCCAAATCAAAAGCATATGCTGGCACCAAATTAAATGTGGCAAAAATTGTGAAAGTTGGCTTTGATGGGGTAGAAAACATTGTGGGAAAAAGAGAAAATGCTGGTTACCATCATTTTCTCCTTTTCCCACAATGTTTTCAAAAGTCTTCTTTCTAAAGGTTGTTAAAAGTCGTCATTGTGTGGTAAAGAGTTAATAAATGAAATAGACATTCTCAGTCAGTGTTACCTTTTTACCAGACTACCAATTTTTGGACTGGACAACAAATTAAATGTTGCTAAAATGACGATATCTGTCTTTCATAGGGTAGAAAACATGGTGGGAAAAGGAGAAAATTCTGGTTACTATCACTTTCTCCTTTCCCACTATGTTTTCATAAACCTTTTCTTTGGGAGTCGTTAAAAGTTGGGATTATGAGGTATAAGGTTAACTCTTTACCACACCAGGAAATGTTAGACTTGTCCAAATTCACAACATTATGCAGACGACAAATCAAGGGTGGCTCAAATGATGAGACTTGCCTTTAACTGAGAAGAAAACATTGTGGGAAAAAGAGAAAATGCTGGTTACCAGCATTTTCTCCTTTTCCCACAATGATTTCAAAAGCTGTATCTCTCTCAAGCTCAATTTAAAACTCGGGATAGTGTGGTAGAGGGTTAAATGATGCAGATATTGCAGTTTAAAGCTGTTTAAAGCTTTTTTTTTCAGAATATCTGGCAAAAATGTGAACAGTGTAAATCCAAGATGAGACTGCAAATTCTGTGCAGCCTAATCTTGATCTGCACTGTCCACACAAGCAATTAACTCTTTACCACAAAATCCCGACTTTTAACGACCCTGAGACTGAAGCCTTTTTAAAACATTGTTGGAAATGGAGAAAATGCCGGTAACCAGCATTTCCTCCTTTTCCAAAAATGTTTTTTTTACCCTTCCCAAAACAAATTTCAATTTTTCAATCACATATATCATGTCGTCTGCAAATGCTTTGAATTTGGACTCGTCTAAGATTTTGTTGTTGGGTAAAGAGTTAAATCTGGGTTCAGCCCTAAAAGGGCTAACCCTTAGACTGCTATGCATGACTCAATGGACTTTTGTGGACAGTGTTGATCAAGATCATTCTGCATAAGAAAGTGGAGTTTTATCATGATTACTTCAAAATCTCAACATGTTGGCTTTTCATATTGGCTGGACGAAATTTTCATTTACTTTATAAAGTAGCATATTGCTGGTTCCTACCTTACCATGGATTGGCCGTGCCCCTGTAGAGCAGTTTGTAGCATACAGGACTTGAGGTCCCTGGTCTGAAACCCCAGATCAGCCAATTTCCTTCCCAGGATTGATGATGGTCATTGTGACAGGACCCATTCCTCTTTTATGGTTGACCATAGTTTCCGCATGGTTATGTGGAAAAGTAGCCAGTGGCTTAGGAAGAATATCATGCAAAGTACTGGTAATAGAAACTCTAGGAAAAGCAGTCTGGCCGCTGCAATATAACTGAAATAATGTTAAAAGTAGCATTCTGAACCATACAATCAATCAATCAATATCGCAGAATTTCTATAATTTGCGTCATTAACTCATTTCCATCATGCAGCCCTACCTAGCAATTGTGTCAAGTTGTCAAACCTTTAAGGCAATTGTCGAACTATTTGCGCCTCAAAAAAATCAAATGATAATGTCAGGTGAGAAAAATTGTATTTTTCACTAAATGACGCAAAAAAAACCCCTCTTTATAGCCATGCAGTACCCCGGAGACCTCCTGACCAGCCGATATAGCTCAGTAGGTAGAGAGTAGGACTCGTGAACACAATGTCCTACAGATTGTGGGTTCGTATCCCCGGCTGGCCAACTAAAAATTACTAATAGTCTTTCGGATGAGACATTAAACCAAGATCCCGTGTGACGGTGCTATACGCCGAGCACGTTAAAGAACCAGGCGAAGCTCTCAGTAGTTTCGACCTGTATCCTTGCACTATCCCCCGTAACAACTAACCGTCTTCTGGGGGCGTCGCGCAGATGGGCAACCGGTAGCGACGATAAATAAACGGAAATAACCAAAGAGACCTCCTGATAAAGGGACTGATAGTATTCTAAATCCATTATCTCTCTTCCAAACCCTATGTTGTGGGTACTCATTAGAATCGTCTCGATGAGACAATTCTAATGAGTACCCATAACATTGGGTCTAGTGGAGAGTGATTGATATTTCCAGTTTTGAAATCAAAATCACCCCCTCTATCTGGAGTTCTGAGTACCATCATGATTGTCCATCAAAATGGCCTCCAAACCCTTTGAATCCAATAATTTATTTTCACCTGGATCAGGATCTGTCATCTATGTGCACGGGACCGCGTGCACTAGCTGTCATGCACACCTTGAAAGTCACATGATTACTAAATATGGAAGACTTCACTCTGGTTCCTAAGTGAGCGTCAGATCCACGATAATTTAGGAGCCCTGTACAGTATTTTAAGGAACTTGATCTCCATGGTGCAAGGCAAAACTTCAGATGCTTCAGTGCACAGCAGAGATCAAAATCAGAGTACACAGAACATCATCCAGCAATCAGGGCCAATTTTCATAAATGAGTCAAAATTGAATTCTTAGTCTTTTCCTAGACCTTAACCCTTTCGCAGACAAGCCCTGGTTTTCACATGTCTGCAGCACATGTCTTTTGAAAACACTGTGGGAAAAGGAGAAATTGCTCGTAACGAGCAATTTCTCCTTTTCCCACAGTGTTTTCTACCCTTATTGAGAACTTTCTACCATTTTCATCAAATTTAATATTGTCGTCTGCAATCTCTTTCAATTTGGATCAGTCCAAATTTTGTCGTCTGGGAAAGGGTTAAAGGCAACTCAACTTCTGATTGGCTGTATCACTGTTATTTAGGGTATAAATGTAGTTATTGACACTGTATCTACTATCTAGAAAGCCTGTAAGACTTAGAATATAATAACAACTACTATCTATATTCAAATTATAGACCGAATTTCTATCGGTACCCAATCTCTTTAGCATTTTTTCAATATTTTGCCTCTCTTAAATCCCAGCTGGCTCTCTGCTGCTGTAAACAAACAGAATTTATCCCCTGGCTGGGAGATCATTACAACTGACATCAGGTCATTTTCTGGCCATCCAGACAATCTAATTCTGCTACAATATTCTAAACCAATTTTCCTAAACCTAATTTACAAAATTACCTTTGCCGGCTTTTCCTATCCTTTGCTCTATTAGTTCGACCTTCTCATCTGCTATTTGCAATTTCCGACACATTTGTCTGAATGGATGCAGACAGTAATCTACAACTTTTTGATGACCAGTCATTTGCCTGACATTAAGTGCCAGAACCGCCTTGCAAAAAATCTTTGTTACAATTGTATAACAAAAACTTTCATGAAATTGCACTAACCTAGATTACATTTTGCAGACCGAAATGCTAATTTCATCTGGCTGGTGTTAAACCTTCACAAACCCAAGGTTTAACAACCTTGTTAAAGACAGCTTTTGAAAATATTGTGGGAAAAGGAGAAAATGCATTTTCTCCTTTTCCCACAAAGTTTACTACATTTTTAAGGACAAATCTTATCATTTTCACTGTACATATAATATATGTTTTCTTCAACTGCTTCCGATTTCAACAAGTCTAAAATCTTCTTGTCTCGTAAAGGGTTAAGCTAGACTATATTTTGCTGATCAAAGTACCATTTCATTTACTGAAAGCATTTAATACTTTTCATAACAACAAAATGTTAGGCTTGCCCAAATTCAAACTATTTACAGAGGACAAGCAGAATGTGGCTGAATGGATAGCATGAGTCTTTGAAAGGGTAGAAAACATGGTGGGAAAACGAGAACCAGCATTTTCTCCTTTTCAAACCATGTTTTCAAAAGCCTTCCACCTCAGGGTCATTGAAAACCAGGATTGTGTGGTGAAGGGGTAACTCTTCATCAGCTGGTTACCAGCATTTTCTCTTTTTTCCCACAATGTTTTCTACACTCTCCAAAACAAATCTTAATTTTTGTGTCATTTTTATTTTGCCATCTGCAAAACCTTTCAATTTGGAAAAGTCTGAAATTTTTGTTTGGTAAAGAATTAACCCTTTACCACATGACAAAATTTTAGACATATCCAAATGTGGCTCAAATGATATGACTTTTCTCTGATAGGGTAGAAAACATTGTGGGAAAAGGAGAAAATGCTGGTTACCAGCATTTTCTCCTTTTCCCACAATGTTTTCAAAACGCTTCTTCCTCAGGGTCGTTAAAAGTCAGGATTGTGTGGTAAAGGGTTAAAGTCCAGGGTTGTGTAATAAAAGGATAACCACTGTTCCAAAGCATCATATGCATATCCACCTCATTATATCATCTCAACAGTGATATGTATCCATGTGTGAGCATTTATGAGTGAAAATATTTACAGTAATGTTGACATGTTTATGAATGGAAAATGATATAATATCAACATATTCAAATGTTTAGTTAATAAATGCAAGAAGAATGCATTCAAAAGACCCTCTAATTGGTATTCTATGTTCCTGTCAACCATAAAATATCAAGAAAGATTCCAAATGATTTATTGGCTCGCAATTTCTGAATTGCAAATGAAAGAAAAGAACCTCTCTTGAACAGACGAAATTTTTCACAAAATTTTCACAATTTTTTCATAGTCCTGATTTAAGCACAAAGAGAGGATGATGAAATTTGCCAGCATATTTTTTTTTTAAATTCAAGTTAATACTTGGCTTAAAACTGAAAAAAAAGCTGTGAGATTCACTTAATTTTATAGACCAGGACAGGATGTAACTCTTTTGCTGTTAAACAAATGGATTCGACTTTTCTCAAAATCTAAAAGTATACTTTTGTTGCGACTGACTCCCGTCAAAGACTAATATCAGGTAGCAGACGGTGTAGATCAAAGATAAGACTGCATGTTTTGTGCAGTCCGATTTTGATCTACAACATCTGCAAAAGCTATCCACGGTGACATTGGCAGTGAAAGAGTTAATCCATCAAGAATAAAATATGAACAAGTACTGCCCACTTCTTGAGTACGATTTAATTTTCTCCGTCCTCCCTTGCAAAACTCAGCTGTAAATGCCAAAAGTTTCCTGATATACACAGGTAGCCAGTTCAATCTCTTCTAATCAAGCTTCCTTCTCAAAGTATAATAAAAGTCACTTTGTCATTTTTAACTCTTTACCAGACAACAGAATTTTCAACTCTTTCAAATAGAAAGACAAACAAGTTAAATGTAGCTCAAATGATAAGATTTGACTTCAAAAGTTTAGAAAACATTGTGGGAAAAGGAGAAAATGCTGGTTACCAGCATTTTCTTATTTTCCCAGTGTTTTCAAAAGGCTTCTTTCTCAGGGTCATTAAAATCAGGGACTGTTTTGTAAAGGGTTAAGAGCCTTTCAGCTCTGCAATATTTGCAGAAATTGTAGTTGACAGTTTTAAACAGCAGTGCAGGAAATTTATGTTCACAAAAAGACAGAACAGTAATAAACGATAAAATCTGCTAGCAACACAACTGTTTAAATCTTCCACACCAAAGATAGCTGTTAATGAGAAAAAGAAAACTGATTGATCCTTTACCACACAAAAAAAATTCAGTCTTGCCCAACTTAACCCTTTACCAAACAATCCCGTGTTTTCACGTCCTTAAGGAAGAGGCCTTTTGAAAACATTGAGGGAAAAGGAGAAAATGCTGGTAACCAGCATTTTCTCCTTTTCCCACAACATTTTCTACTCTGTAAAAAAAACCTTAAGTTCATATGTACCACTTTAAAATTTGTTGTCTGCAGATGCTTTGAATTTGGAAGGGGCTAAAATTTGTCGTTTGGTAAAGAGTTAAAATAACAAAATCAAAAGTAGTTGAAATGAACTGAAATTCTTTGATAGTAAAGAAAACATTTTGGGAAAAAGAGAAAATGCTCACTAATAGCATTTTCCCCTTTTACCACAATGTTTTCAATAGAATTCTTTTCAGGGTCATTAAATCTCCAGATTGATTGGAAAAGGGTTAATCCTTTATGAAATAATACCATGTTTTAACCCTTTACCACACAATCCCGACTTTTAACGATCCTGAGAAGGAAAGCTTTTGAAAACACTGTGGGAAAAGGAGAAAATGATGGTTACCAGCATTTTCTCCTTTTCCCACAATGTTTTCTACTCTTGCCAAAACACATTTCAGTTTTTGATTTGTATTTATTTTGTTGTCTGCAAATGCTTCCAATTTGGACTGGTGTAAAATCTTGTCATTTGGTAAAGAGTTAACTGTGGAAGGTGATTATACTGAAAACATTGTGGTTACCATCATATTCCCCGTTTTCCACAATGTTGCCTTCCTTTGCAAAGACATTATTCATCAAGCAATTCACATTGTATTTATCTTGAAAAACTTTTACAGTGGGCCAATCTCCAATTTCTTGATTGGTAAAGTCTAAACAGTTTGAACACCCTTTTACCTAACAATCCAGAGTTTTAACAACCTTAACTCTTTACCAAACCACAAAAATTTAGACCAGTCAAAATTGAAAGCTTTTGCAGACGACAAAATAAATGTGACTCAAAAATTGAAATTTGTTTTGGGGAGGGTAGAAAACATTGTGGGAAAAGGAGAAAATGCTGGTTACCAGCATTTTCTCCTTTTCCCACGATGTTTTCAAAAGGCTTCTTCGTTAGGGTCATTAAAAGTTGGGATTGTGTGGTAAGGGTTAAAGAAGATTTTTTATTTACAATATGAAAAAAAGGATCATTTTCTCACAATGTTTTCTACCTTTCCAAAAAAACTAATTCGATTTTTGAATTGCATTCATCTTGTCATCTGCATAAATTATGTTTCTCACTGTGGACAAGCCTGAATTTTTGTCTTTTCTTGTAAAGAGTAAAATGGGTCAGTCTACAATAATGTCAGAGCTCCAGATAAGAGGGAGTGATGGATCTCTAAATCCACTATTTCTCTTCTAAACCCTATGTTGTGGGTACTCCTTAGAATCGTCTTGATGAGACGATTCTAAGGAGTACCCATAACATTGGGTTTGGTTGCGAATAATTTAATATTTTCAATTTTATAATCAAAATCACTCCCTCTATCTGGAGCTCTGATAATGTGGATTGATAGAGTGTCCACACTCGTTACCACAGGTCAAAATTTTAGATTGATCCAAATTGACAGTATCTACAGATAACACAATAACTGTGGCAAAAATAATGTGATTTGTCTGTTAAAGGTTAGAAAACAGTGTGGGGAAAAGGTTCCCAGCATTTTCTCCTTTTATCACAATGTTTTCATAAATTGTTTTTCTCATGGTCATCAAAACTCAGACTTATGTGAAGGTTTAACCCCAAGATAACTGCATGCTTAACCCTTTACTACACAATCCTAAGTTTTAATGACCCTGAAAACAGTCACACTAAAATACGCCACAGGAGTATTTTACGCCACAGATATGCCACGAGAGAAAGTGATGCGCCACAGCACATACGTATCATTAAATGCATAATTTTTACGTTCAAATATCTTAATTAAGATCTTGTCTTCAGTGTATTGAACTATCTATAGCTGAGAAATTTTACGTATTTTGGTAGAAATTTGATCTCGAAAGACAGCCATACGCAGAGTCACCATAAATGACGCCAGATACGTAGTAGTTGTTTAAAATATTAATTTCTTGGAGACATGTGTTATTACAATTTTAAATAGATTTATTTTCCAATTCTAAGAATAGTTAACGATATATAGAATTGAATCGTAACTTCTGTAAACCACATCGTCTCCAGACTTGTGTATGGCCTAACCTGGATCTGTACATAATGAAGGAGATACTGAAGGGAGATAACTGTAACAAACGTTTGATACTTGTCACTTTAATCTTTAGTCTGGAGATGCTACAGTTTACAAAGTGATAATTCAATTCTTAATATCGTTAAATATCCTAAGAATTGAAAAAATAAATCACTTGAAAGTTGTACCAACACAAATCTTCAAGAATACTAGTAATATTATACAACCATGGCATCATTGACATCGTGACTCATGATCAACACAGAATATTGCTGTCTTTCAAGATAAAATTTCTACCAAAATAAGTAAAATTTCTTATTTATACTTAAAGACATTATGGATAATATATTAATTAAGATATCTAAACATAAAAAATACATATTTAAAGCTACACATGTGCTGTGGCGTCTCATTTACTCCTGTAGCATACCTGTGACATGAATTACTGCTGTGGAGTATTTTAGTGTGACCCCCACTCAGTGTTCAATCTAGAGCACGCCATTGTGCCCTAGGCCCCCAAAAGTTCCAGAAGGCACAATTCTAAACCAACCTCAGGCCTGTCCGGCTCAGTCTATCGTAAAAGCTGCATTCCGCGAATTAAGTTCCTTTTCTGCTTTTTCTGCTCAATAAACATAATACTGAGCTTGCGAGTGAGAATTTATCGATAACCCAATGGATGTAAAGGTCAACCTTTACATCCTAGCCCGAGTTCAAGCGACGCGATTTTCAACTAAAATGGCTCCCGGACGATCGGATCAAAGATGGCTAGTTTATGACGAGAAAATAAACTGTAGTTTGAGTGATCAACAGAAAAGTTAAATCCCTTTGTGATTGGTTGTCAAAATTTCAAAAGTCTACCACTAACAGACATATTTCGTCATTTCTTACGTTTAAATTAATGGCGGAAATACGGCTGCATCAACTAACAAAGATAAATTCCACAGTTTTGCAGTTTTATTGGCATAGTATTCATAGATAGATGAAAGGGAACACACTTGTTAAATAAATAGGCAACACTTGCTAAAGATAAAGGAAAACGTAAGTATTAAATATTTTTTGTGCATGGCCCCCAGCTTTCCAAAATGGCCCCCTATTTCAGTGTCTGTGGGCCCAATGGGCCCCCTTACAAGCAAAGCTGGATTGAACACTGCCCCCTGAGAAAGGCTTTTGAAAACTGGGAAAAGGAGAAAATGCTGGTAACCAGCATTTTCTCCTTTTCCCACAATGTTTTCTGACCTTCACTAACAACCACCATTAGTTTTACCATATTTCTCATGTCATCTGCATAATTCTTTAAATCTTGACTAGACTAAAGTTTTGTGTGTCACAAGAGTGACCCTACCTTCAGTCTGAAGGTTTCTGCTCCGATGCTAATTTTGTGACTGTTCTTCGCATACACCTTCAGACCAACCTTCATTTAAGGTATCTGGAAAAAATACGATTTTACCCGCATCTTTTCGAACGGCTCTATGCGACATAATTTCCAATGACAGCTAATAAAATGGGCATGGATCGTTAGATAAATGATTAATCTTTAACATCACACAAACTGTGCTACAAAATACCAATAAAATCGATGGAAATTTACCTTTTTCCCAACGTAAATAAATCCAGTATCATTTGTAAACAACTTACATGGCGACTTCCGTTGAACAGACATGCGCACTGAAAGGAATTTGAATTTTGTACAGTCAGGTTCACAATAAGCATTCCACGTATTTACACGAAAATATCTAGTTCAATTTCTAGCCCTGAACTCATTCAGTTTACAAACTTCGATATGAAATACAGTTGGAAATGCCGAGTTTTTGTTTAGAAATAGTTAAAATCATTCAATAAGACCAAGAATGGGTAACCGTTAAGAAGCCTGGATGTTTCGTTCTTTTGTTCACTTTAATTTGCTAACGGGTGAAAAAAGCAAATTAAACTTTTATATTCATTAGATCTGTATCTAGATCGATCATTTTTAAACTTAAATTCGAGTCCATGTTAAATATTCAAGATTTTCTGTATTTTCAATATGGTAATAACAGGTGAATTGGGAAATGAAAGGAGTAAATAACATAACCCTAGGTCTAATCCTTTATCACACAACAAAAATTAGGAAATGCCAGATTTGAAGCGTTTGCGGACGACAATATAAATAATGGAATTTATTTCTATGAGGGTAAAGAAAATGTTGGAAAAGGAGAAATTTCTGGCTACCAGCAACACAGTGTCTTCAAAAGCTTTCTTCCACAGGATAGTGCAAATCCGGGATACTGTGTGAAGGGTTAGGTAAAACAATCACGAAAAGAAAATAACCAAACAATCTTTTGTTAGGCAACCCTGATGAAATAGTGGGAAAAGAAAATATGTAGATGACCGACATTTTATCCTTTTCCCACCATATGTTCTACCCTTTTAAACACTATTACCGTTTTTCAAGCTAATTTGACGTTTGGTAAATGCTGCCAATAATTGTATGTGAAATTAGAAGGAAAGGAGTCCTTTTCGATAAAGTCCATCTTGGTTCTTTTAACATCGGATTTTTCCGGCAAAAAGCGGACTTGATCATCGAACTAAAATCAATGACAACCCAACTCTCCGGGATCCTTGATCCAAGTGTTCGATATATGAGCCATGCTCTGAGAAGAAAGGGCAAATACAAAAAACACCGACACATGTCGGCCCGCGCATTCTGCGCAGGCTGAAATGTGCCGTAACTCTTTACCTTGTGTTTATATTGCGCATGTGTTTAATCAAGATGATCTGGTATATGATTTAGATCTAGATTAGACTGCCTGTTACGAGTATTGAATATAATGATCAAATTGTACAGGACATGCCCATTGATCCTGAATAGACACTATCCACTACGTGATGTGTTCGTTCGTTCGTTTCCCCCCTCCCCCTGGTTGCTGACCCGGCTATCCCCCCTGACGACCAGGGTCCTTCGCCGGGTTGCTCAGCTATGGGGGAGGGGGCTTATTTACCCTCGCCATGCGGCATAAAGCCATGTGGCGAGCAGCTATTGGTTTTTTTCTCCGTATTATTGCGAGACTATAAATACTTTTTCAATTAAGTTAGATTTTGTTCAAACGGCAACGCTCCACGGTTTAAAAAGACGCAAATAAGAAAAACAAGTAAAAGGTAACACCGGGCTAGCCGCAACGAACCCTTTCAGGACCACTTTTAAAATATTAATTTAAAAAAAAAAATATATATATACACACACACATATTTACAAGATGTACAACTCGTGGAGCGTTGCCGGTCTCGTTTTATCACTACATTTTAAACTTGTCTATTTTCTTTTTCGCGAAAGTGTTGGATTCTACAGTGTTGGCGCTTCATAATTGTCGTGTAAAAAGGTCATTGTGTTGTACTATTTTATGATAGATAAATAATATGCTTTTCCCATAATTTTTGATAATGACAAAAAATTAAATTTAAACTAAATAGTTTAAATTCGTATTGTGTCGAGGCCAAGATTTTTCAGAGAGCTCTCTCTCAAAAAAGAAAAGAAATTATACAAGACAAAAATATATACACGTAAAAACTGTGGAGCGACCGTCAGTCCTGCCTGCTGTGCAGGGCGATCAGGACGACACCACTCAGTAGGGGCATAAAGCCAAGACTACTGGGGTGCTAGTTCTTTCCCTGCCACCCTATCCACAGCAGGTCCCACAAGGAGTAAAAACTGCCATAAAAAGAAAAGGTAAACTTTCACCAAAAATACTACCCTAAAAGGTAGGACTACGGGGGCTCAGAGCGGACATATATAAAAGCCCCCGTGTCAATAAAAAATAGCTTAAAAGATCAATTATCGACACGGATCAGATCCGTGGCGAACTGACTGACGATCACTTAACAGTTAGAGATATAAATCAAAGGATTTAAAAAAAAAAGAAAAGAAAATTTCTATACCTAGTCACCAAAAACAGAAACAAAAACCTGCATGGGTTGAGCAAGGAGGAAGAAAAAGTAAAATTTCCTTGTAAATAGGGGAACACCCATGCTTGGCTTGGTGACCTGTAAATCCCCCCAAATACTTAGTATATGGGGGTATAATATATAATTATAAAAGGAGTCCCTGTGTTTTATAATACAAGATTTAGTTTATGAATGAACACAAGGGGCTATACAAATTTAAAAAATGCATATAAAAGAAACCATACCAATATGAAAAATTGGTATATGGAGAAAGAAAAGGAAAAAGTACGGTCATGAGAGCTCTCTGAAATCTCAGTCAAAAAATTGGGAACTGAACTGGGGCGGATTTGTTGGGGAGCGCCTTGTTATGAAATAAAAGTATATATAAAAAAAAAAAAAAATGCCTGAGAATTTCGATTTTCAAGGCGTGCTCCGGTTTGAATGGGCTTGGGACTTAAATCTTGTCCGTCATCTGACAGTCCAATAAATATGTCTCAAGTGCTTTGAAAGTGGAGGACCGTAGAGCTTTGGATGGAAATAAAATGTTTTGGATATTGAAGTCTACGTCCTCCTGAAAAATCGCACTTGAGAGTTTCTGCCTCGCAACCAGGTGGACGCCACAGTCCAGCTGAAAGTGCTCCGTGGAGTTTCGGACACCACATGTGGGGCAAATGGACGAACCCCCAAATATGTGGTGCCCTAGGCTCCCTGGCAATAAATTATAGCCCAGCCTCAGACGCGTCACACATTTATCCACCCTTTTATTGGTTGAATACCTGTGTGGCGGTCTGAAACTCACTCCATTTCCATAAAAGGGCTGGCTCTTAAGTCTGTCCGCCAGCCCCTTTGACCACTTTTTTTTAATTGAAGTTTTCAAAATGGAGTATACTTCAGTGGTTGCCAGGGGTATTTTATCTCCAACGGGTCCCTCCAGAGCGCGCCTCGCCGCATCGTCCGCTACCTCATTCCCAACAAAACCGACATGGGCTGGACACCACACAAAGGTAACCTCTGAGTTATTCAGGTGGCACTGATCATAAATGGACAGAATATTTTCTAAAAGATCAGGCCGGGAGTTGCTATTCCTTAAAGATAAAGATTGGAGAGCCGAAAGAGAATCAGATAGAATAGCAACTTTGTGTGGTTTGTTGACCAATATCCAGTCTAATGCATAATTTATAGCTGTCAGTTCCGCGGCATATATAGATAACCTGTCGCTGAGTCTTTTTGATGTTTTAACCTTAAGGGCTGGTATAACCATTGCCGTGGAAACTGCTAGATTTTCGTTTTTACTTCCGTCAGTGAAAATTTTTAAGTGCTCAGCATACGTGATGTGTACATTTTATGGTTTAAAATAAATGCAATGCTAGATATATCGTCTGCTGTCGCGAGTGACGAAGCCAAATCCATCGATTCACTGCACTTACAGCATTTTTTTTTTAAAGAAACAACTCGACTGTCGAAATTTTGAATTCCTAAAATACTTACGCCTGCATGGAATATGCAGTATTTGGCTTTTGTTTGTTTGTTTTTTTCGTGATTAAAGGTAATTTGTTCATGCTGTTATATATATATATGTATCAGAAATATTTTACAGCCAATTACTTCTATCATCTGGCAAATAGAAAAGAGGTTGTATGATGGCACTAAAAGCGAGATTCACTACTTCACTTGCATTTGGGGTACGGTCAAGACAAAGAAGTCTGATTTTAGTCATACTCTGGCAAAAAGGGGCTTAATGCTTCTACTAAAACTATTGACCAAGGTCAGCCCGTCTAGGCTGATTTGGATCGAAGCTTTCCGCTATCGGTCAATTCTCTGTTTGTCCAAGGCCCAGTCTACCGCATAATTTAGTCCATTCTTTAAAAGATGGCTACAGTGGATCCACAAGTGCATGACTTGCCTGCCATTGTGCATGCATTAAGCCCCACTTTTGCCAGAGCATGGCATGTATATGTACACTGTATTGACACGATAAAGACGTTCAGAAAATGTTATGATCACAGCAGATACTGTATGTCAGTTTTATTTTTTTTTTTTTTTTCTTAATCAATGTTTTCTAGTTCACAGTTGTTTGTTTTGTGATTTAAAATGTAATCTGTTTGTCTTCTTAAAATCCATTCAAAATATATTTACACCAATGTAACATTTTGTCGTACGTTTTGTCTACAATATTTTCAATATTCTAACAGCTGGATAAACATAAATAGCCATTTCTGTTGTAAATAAGCATTTAAAATTTGTTTCAAGAAACAATCAGAATACATTATTTCCCTTACATAAAAGTACCTAAATCTTCTACATTATTTTGTTCCCCCTATAAAAACTAAGTTAGCATAAAAGACCGTTTTACGTACAAGGTGCCTTTGTCCACACTGGAATTCTCAAATGAACCGTCCTGTAGCGTGTCAGAGATACTGCGATTTCCACCGAACCCTGCCGAGACATGCGCATTGATGATATCGCCATGTTTTGATTTCCGGAGAAGTAGGTCAACGGTTATTTACGTTGAAAAGTACAGATTTGCACGAAGGTAAGATTTAGATTTTAACTAACATCAGTTTTTTTGTAAAGATTAATCATTTATCTATCGATCCATGCCCATTTTATTAGTTGTCATTGGAAATTATGTCGCATAGAGCCGTTCGAAAAGATGCGGGTAAAATCCTATTTTTTCCAGATACCTTAAATGAAGGTTGGTCTGAAGGTGTATGCGAAGAACAGTCACAAAATTAGCATCGGAGCAGACACCTTCAGACTGAAGGTAGAGTGACCCAAACACTCTTTATATTTAAAATTTCGAAAACTAGAATTCCTCTGAAACAAGTAGACAGTAAAAGACCCCAAAATTTTGATATATCTCCAAAGCAGACCAAAACCCTAACCTTTCAAATGTTTATATTTTTACTCGTAAGAGATTGTAGAGGCAAAACTGGTATAGCCCCACCCACCAATATCCGTTGTAAGTGTCTGAAATCCACGTAGAGGTCCATACGTGTCAAGGCAAATATGAAGCTTTTCAGGAATGAACTATCCCATACAATGAAACTTTTGATTACCATAGAAACGAATAGTTTACCTTCACAACGCCGACTGTATTGGTTAAATTCTACAAGCTGGATGTCTTGTAGCAACACAGACTTCCTGGAAAATAAGCGATACTCCGTCTGCTGTGAACACGCACAATCGCAACTTCTCTGTTAGACTAATCAAAGTACTGCAATGGAGGCTCAGTACTAAATTATGTTCCTTTTTGCAAATTAATTGAAAAAAAAAACAACATCTTGTTATTGATCCAAGACAGTATTTCCTTCTTGTGTTCAACAACCTTATGAAGAGAAAGGGCACTGCTAGTTTACCTCGTTTGTTTTATGCAATAGGTAGCCGTTGCTTGTGAAAAAGATGTCATTACTCTGGTTTATTCAGTTGTACACGACGTGATTCTTCATGACAATCGATCGTCTCAACATTATGGAAAGTATAAATGGAAGCTCAGCTGAACTATAACGGGTAGAAAACATTGTTGAAAAAGGACAAAATGCTTATAATCCTTTTTTCCACGATGTTTTCAAAAGCCGCTCATTCTCACGGTCGTTAAAACATGGGATATTGGGAAAGCGTAAGTTTGCTTTTTCGGTCACAAAAATCTCACAGTATACTCGGGGAGTTTGAAAGTGAGATCAGACGATCCGTCTTGTGAACTCTGATCTTGGTCTACACTGCCCCGGACATTCGCATCATTGAGGAAAGACCGAAAAAAAGAGTTTTTTTTTTAACTGAGGGAATTAACTCTGTCTGAAAAAGATGAATATATTTCAAGCGTTGTCTTCCTTGCCAAAATCGCGAGGTAATGCTCGGACTGCGATGCAGCCAGCGCTTTAACCCTTAAGCAGCTAAGCGCGAGTCATTGATTTTTTTTTAGGGCTGTGCAGAACCTTGATCTTGAATCTACATAGTCCGATATGGAAATATTAAAAAAAAAAAAAAAAAGCCCATAGAATAGCAAAATTTGGGCTTTTACCGTCGGCTTGAAAGATTAATTTCTCTTAATTAGCAGGTAAGGGTTTACCCTTTACCACACAATCCCGACTTTTAACGACCCTGAGAAACCAGCCTTAAAAAAAAAAAAAAAAAAAACATTGTGGGAAAAGGAGAAAATGCTGGTTACCAGCATTGTCTCCTTTTCCCACGATGTTTTCTACCCTTTCCAAAACAAATTTCAATTTTAAAGTCACTTTTATTTTGTCGTCCACAAGTGCTTTCAGTTTCAACCAGTCTAAAATTTTGTCGTTTGGTAAAGAGCTAAGTGAAGATCGAACCCATGGCTACCAGGTTTAAAAGCATTTACCAGTGAGTCATGCAGGACCTTCCTTAGCATTACTTGCTTTCCTGCCAAGAGAAACATTGTAAAATCAAGTTTTGTCAAGGAAAAAAAAATCAAGATTGGATTCACGGCTGTTTGCAGTATTGTTTTAAGGGACCCCTCTCTTAATCCTGACAGCGTCGAATAAACCCAGCTGACATTTTACATCTAGAAATACGACCCAATTCAGTGAAATTCTGAGGTTGCTTTCGTCCATAGAGTTTCAGCATAGTGGACAGTGTAGATAAAAGATCAGACTGCACGTTTTGTGCAGTGTGATCTTGATCTGCGCTGGCCGCAAAGGCAACTATAGTCGCGAAAGGCGCTCTTAGGGTTATTTTTGTATATCACGTTATGCGTTAAGAAGGTTTAATTCCACATGTCCTACCCGACCCCGGTAGCTCCGTCGGTAATGAACAGAGCTTAGCACTGATGGATCGCCGGTTCATTTCCCACTTCAGACAAATTCTTTCCGAGGATAGATGATAGTCATTGCGTCAGGATTCATCCCTCTCTCAACGCTGAACATACTAGTAGTTTCGACGTAAGTTATGTGGGAAAGCAGTCAGTAGCTTGGATAGAGAGTTACATAGGAAGCTAAAGGAACGCACGGATAGGCGAACTTGCTGCAGCTATATAGCTGAATGATGTTGAAAATGACCTTGACCCTTTTCTAAACCACAAAATATTTAGCTTGTCCAAATCCAGAGCGCTTACGAGCGACAAATTAAATGCGGCTCAAATGGTGGTTTTTGTCCTTGACATGGTAGAAAACATTGAGAGAAAAGTAGAAAATGTTAGTTACGGACTTGCTCTCCTTTTTCCACGATAATTTCATAAGCTTTCTCTCTCAAGGTTGCGAAACTCAGGCTTGTGTGGTAAGGGGTGAAACACGAAAAAAGTCCTTAGCCACAATGTACTAAGAGCAATAACTCAGGGTATTACACATGTTTGTTTATTTTTAGCGTTATCTCCCTTGGAATTTTCTGTTTCGCGCCACGTGAAAATAGGCAATTACATGTAATAAGCGACAAGTTTCCAGTACCAAGTATTGGTGGTTCGAACCCTGCCGTGTGATGGATAAAGTCTTTGGACCGTCCAAAATCCTTGGTGTGAGAATTATGATGCAATAAGAACTGAAATGCAAAAAATAGTTACGGGTTTCTTGGTGACGAGACGCAGTCTCAAAGTTCAGTTTGACCTTGTCTAATAGATCTAGATAGATTTGACCCACGCTCTGGAAAAAGGGGGTTTAATGCATCTCCGTGATGTATGATACCAAGCAAGTCATCACGTGATCATTGATCAATAAAGTCCATTTTGTCTGACAACCGACTTAATCATGAGCTAGACTGGTCATTTGACATGCAAAAAGTTGACCTTTTAGCAAAAAGTTTCGGCCCAGGTCAGCCTGGGTCGATACTTTTCGCAGATGCATTAAGCCCCCTTTTCACAGAGCATGGTTCATTTTATTACGCAACAATCTCTACGGTCAAGCCACAGGTACAAATGATTCACAAATCAATCAGTAGACCTATAATGACAGACGCTGACATTGACGGGATGTGTAAATGAATAAAAAAATAAAACCTGCTTTGATTTGTACAAGTCCAAAACTTTGTTGTTCGGTAAAGCGCTTAGCAAAACCATGTGTTTTCGCGGAGATCGGCCTGTCTACTATGACGCATCACTATCATGTACAGGATAAATATTAATGCGACGTGCATAGAATTAAAACTCTGCTGCTAAAAAGTAGCAAGCAGAAAATGGCTATAAATAATAAGTCTGTGCACTTATCAAGCCAGTTTTGCGCTAAAATATTCGTCAAAATGAAATAATTGTAAACAGGTAAATTAACGTAAAAATTACCATTGTCTAATGTACATCTTTCTTTACAGTTTACTCAGACTGGGAAAACCGTGATTTGTGAAAAGGTTTTCAGATAATGACAACAACAAAAATGTCCCCACCATGTTTGATGTGCATTGGGGCTATTTCCCAGGTCTACAGAGGCTGTGATTATAATAGACTGTTGCCTACATTTAGACCACGGTTGTCGGTGAATCGTGTGTCGATTATCAACACGCAAAACAGAACTTCTTCGACAAAACGTCTATAGAATCAGCCTGAATTGATAAAGAGCACTTAAATGCAACAGCATAACCCCAATTTTTTAGATTTCAACAAAAAAAAAAAATGTTAAACTTGTGAAATAGTGAAATTACTGACTAATACATTTTTTTTCGCAATCTTTCATGGCATTACACCGCCATTGTTTTTACGGCTAAAGCTAGCCACTAACTCCATGACCCCACAGTTTCGCGTTTGGGTCAAAACTAATGGAATAAAGAAGGAAAGGTCATGACCTCCTGTTTCAAAGACAGACTTAATGCTTCTTTTCAATAATCTTATACAATTCATGGGTGTAACAACTGCTCTTCTTATCAAAATTGCATTGAAAACATACCTTTCACCATTATTTCTAATTTTCACCATGGCCAGTTCGAAAAGAACTGTTTACATGTGCCTTAGGTTACATGCAAGCTAACCATGGATGGATTAATCGCATCAGTTAGCGATGTTTTGCTTAAACGTATTTTATTTTGAAAGTCGTTGTATCTTGGTAAGTAGTCCAGTTCTGTACCCAGCATGTCCAAAACAGATAGGTATGCATGTGAAAAATGCCAGCTAGCGAAAGATCACGAGTTATTCCCTTCAACAAATGCACTGCGCTTACAACAGACGAATATTAACCGTTAGGCTGCTAAGCGCGACTCAATGACCTTTTGCGGACATCGTAGATCAAGATCAGACTGCACAGAACGTGGAGTCTGATCTTGGATCTACACTGTCCGATAAGAACAATTTTTTTTTTCCAAAAATTAGTTTGAAATGGTAACATTCGGGTTTTTACTATCGGCTTAAAACTTTCATTTAATTTATTTAGCAGTACAAGGGTCAAGACCGAACCCAGAGAACTTGTAATCCTTGTCCTGCACTTTTCGCTTAGAGGTTCGACGGTATTACCTACAATGTGTTTTTGAGTATAAAGTAAAAAGGAAAATGAAATTATTTTGCAGCGAAGGAATAAATATCATAGTGTTTAGCTGTTTACTCTTGCGAGCGAGACCGATCTATACTTTATAAATATTTCACGGAGTCTACAGCAGAAAATCTAGAAGTCATCCGACTAGAATCATTACGCATGATTTCGGATAGTTCAACAACCAACAGTTCTTGTTGGAGAGCTTTGGAAAGCTTTGTGGATTAAATGAAACAGTGAAATATTTACTCGCGTATAAAACGGATTTTTTCTTTTTAAATAAAAAAAATAAAAATGGACGTATTGATTCACAGAGCTTAGGGCCACGTGAGTACCTATTGCTTGTGATTGCCACTCGGATTTTGGGTTTCAAACAAGAAATATCTTTAAAAAAGATATACGGCGTAAGGGATACTGGAATATGAATATTGAAACTCTTTGTTGCTCAATATGAAGTAAAATAATGAAAAGATACCTCACGAGCAATTGCCTCTTTTTCCTCACTTTTTTGTTTTTGTTTTTTATTTTGTAGGAAAGTAGTATTGGGTTATTCGGTCACGTTCATGAAAATTTTATATTTCCAAATAGAACAAGAAAAGAATCATTCTCATCTACATTATTTTGCTATGCTATGAATCAAGGACCCGGGGTGTCGACTGGCAGTAGCAATGATTGTTAATCGTGGTTTCATAAATGTTTGAGCAAATATGCCAGCAGGGGCCCGCCGAATAAACATGTGCACGTTTTGACCAATCGCAAAGTACCATCCATTAATTCTTTATCAGTACGAAGAAGTAGGTCAAAAGCCTGCGCATTTAGCTACGCCGAAAATGTCCTTTGTCAGATTATTTCTTTTTGAGGGATTCCATTGAGGTTCAGAGTAGGAATCGTAGCCTCAAGGACCCGGTCTCGACCCTAAATGTAAACATTAGGCTCCTCAATGGGGTGCCATAGGGCAAGACACTTCAGAGTCCAAGCATAGCCATGGTGAAACCCAGAACATACATGAATAAGTGGGCTGTCGCCGCGATAGGACTGCAATAAAGGTGCAAGCTGCGTAAAACGCCAATCCTTTACCATACAATCCCGAGTTTTAACGACCTGAGGAAGAAGCCTTTTGAAAAGATTGTGGGAAAAGGAGAAAATGCTGGTAACCATCATTTTTCTTTTTCCAACAATGTTTTTTAGCCTATCACAAACAAATCTTACCATTAAATCAATATTTAATTTGTCGTCTGCAAATGCTTTCAATTTCGACAAGTCTAAACTGTTGTCGTTTGGTAAAAAGTTAATCAATCACCCTTTTCAATGCTTGACCAGACGACAACACTTTGGCCTTGTCAGAGTTGAAAGAATTTACAGAAGACAAATTCTGTGTTACTCAAAAAATGAAAATTGTCCCTTGAAGGACAGAAAACATTGTGGGAAAAGGAGAAGATACTGGTTACCAGCATTTTATTCTTTTCCCATAATATTTTCAAAAGCCTTCTTTCTTATGGTCGATAAAACCACAGGCCTTTGAAGCTACATTGGTCTGTTACGTAACACTAACATTTTTCTTGGTTGATCATCGAATACTTGCGAACTGGCGCATCGCCTGTATATCAGGGAACACTCAAACTTTCATTTACATCGTTACTATAAATAGCACATTAGCGACTACCTCTATGTTGTATATAATAAGATTTATTATTGGAGAGGTCATCAGACCTCTCCAACAGTGGTGAGTTTAAAAGGCAGACTGCCACAGAAATCACTGTCAAAATCCATTTGTTTTTGCGAAATTGTTCTGATACACAGTCTATTTCGTCATGGTTTTATAAACAAACCGAAATCAAAAAACTAGAAATAGGAAATAAACGGTTTTTTTTACATGACGGATTTCCAAAAAGATTTATTATACTATACTGATTGTAAATGATCTGTCCAATAAATGCAATTTTTCATTAAACAAATAGATCTAAGCAAAGAGAAATAAATTTCGTTAAAAACAGAGAAAGAACACCGCGGGAAAAGATCACGTGACTTGATACTATCCGGAGAATTCGTACCCTGGAGAACTCGTACTCTAATCTCGAAAGCACGAGTTCTCTGGAGAACTCGTACCCCACAAATAGATATAAATAGGTTGATCAGCATGTTTTCAAGTTCTATTTTTCAAAACTGACTAGACTCTTGCATTTTTCTCAGTTTTATACAAAAATTCTATGGATTTATAATGATATAGATTTGATGAAATAACACACAGAGTTGCCTCTTTTATGCGGGATTGCGAGAATCCCGTGAAAATCAACTTATGAGCGTAAAAAAAGGCCTGCCTCTTCGCCCTACGTACCGCATACCTCAAAAGAGTCCGTGGTCCTTTGGTTTTGGGCGGATTGCGCAGGCTGACATGGTCGATACTTTTTGCAGATGCATTAAGCGCCCTTTTCTCAGAGCATGGCTCATTTATCTACTTTCTTAAATTTTTAACGTTTAGACAAACAACCCCTTCATTGTACATGTCTGCAGCAGACAACTTTTCAAAATATTGTGGGAAGAGGAGAAGCTGCTAGTTAGTCGCAGCAGTTTTTTCCTTTGTCACAATGGTTTCCATCGCATCAAAGCACCATCTTTCACATTAATTATCAAAGTTTGAATTGTCGTCTGCATGCCTTTTCTGTTTGGGACAGTCCAAAAATTGCTGTTTGTTAAAGGATTAAAAAATGTTACATTTATTTTTAACATGTCTGGTACTAGTATTATGTATAGGCCACCTTTATTTATTGTCAACAGGTAAGATTCTTGCATATTCTGTGGATCGTATCAAATTTTAATTTAACGATTTCTCCTTTCCAAAAATATTTTATTCCTTATCTGAGCACACATTACAAACATTCATTAGAGGTTTGTTCCTTTTGAAAATGAGCCAAATGGGTCATCATCTTCAGTTTTGTGTTCCTTGAATTTTGAAAAAAAAAAAAAAAAAAAGCATTTCTGAGCATGATAATAGCATATGGCCTACAATTCCTAGAATATTATATCAATGTGGAACATGTACTGTTTTGTGCCTTTACACCAGTAAAATTGAAAAAAAAAAAGATGTTTTTTTCTCATTCATTTAATTCCTTACTTGTTTGTTTACATCTACCAAAATATATTGAAATCAAAAGCCAATAAACTATTTGAAAACATTGATGCCAACCTCTCCTGGCTTCTTTTTTTTAAAGAAGACAACTTGTATAGAGGCAGTTGCCAATGTGCTATTTATAGTAACGGTGTCCGATAAGGAAAATTTCGTTGTCAGGTAATATAGACCAATGGCGTTTCAGTGGCCTATGATAAAACGCTATTGTTTGGTAAAAGGTTGAAATAACAATAGCTGCTAAAAGTAAACGACGTGGGTGTTAAAATGCATTTAAATTTAAATTATATCATCTAAAAGTATGGAAATTTATTGTGAAGATGACAATTTGTTTTCGCACGGTCGGTCCAAATGTTGGTCGCTGGCAGAGAAATGAATTTCAAACTCGGTTAAAAGTTGCCAGGCCACTCTATCTTTTATTAACTTTTTGCCTGAATTTTAAATTAATTTTTCTGCAAGGGACTATCACCTGTACCGACCACAATACAATAGATTATCAAAATAAATAAATAAATAAATAATCTCACACTATTGGTATACCAGAAACACTGAGATATAGCTCTTACTCGATAAACCTTTATATTTTTGTTTATGTTTGGGAAAACAGGTTTAAAATCACGTACCGTGACAAGATAACTTATAAACCCAACTCAATAATGTTTATATTATCTCACCATGGTTCGTGGTTTTAAACATGTATTCCCAAAAAACAATCAATAATATTAACTGTTTATGAGAGGTTTATCGAGTTGGATTTATACGAATGTACTTTAAACAGTTGACTCGCTCAAAGAGCTGTAAAGCATATCGTGGATAGCAAAATTCTCGAGTTTTAACCCATAACTCTTTACCACACAGTACCCGAGTTTTAACGACCCTGAAGAAGAAGGCTTTTGAAAACATTGTGGGAAAAGAAGAAAATGCTGGAAACCAGCATTTTCTTCTTTTCCCACAATGTTTTCAATGATCTCAAAGACAGATACTGTCACATGTTTGTGCCACATTTTATTTGTCGTCTGCAAACGCTTTCAATTTGGACTGGTCTAAAATTTTGTTGTGTGGTATCTAAAGAATGAACCTGCTAAATGACTAGAATAAAACTGTCAAGTCGAGAGTAAAAACGAACATATTGCTATTTCAAAGTTACTTTCGGGGGGAAATTCTCCTTATCGGACAGTGTAGATCTAAGATCAGACTGCACGTTCTGTGCAGTCTGATCTTGAACTACACTGTCCGCAAAAGGTCTTTGAGTCGCTCTTAGCAGCCTAACGGTTAATCTGAGGCACAATCGTATCGTTTAGCCTCAAACGCTCAATCGCTCTATCGCCTCGAATGATCGTGACTGAAATACTGTACTCGAAATCCGTAACATAGAATCAAGTTAGGTTCCTGCATTGGTAATTTAACTAATACTTGTTAGATACCTATTTACTTAGACACGTATGTTTTGTCTTAGTGGTGTAACGATAGCTGATGAAAAAAAAAAAACTTAGATACAAAGAAATAAGACCTACTTTTTGGTACTGATTAAAAATGAATAAACAGAAATTTGTGATTGGTCAAATATGTAGACATGTTTATTCTAAGGGACCCTGTGTTAAAAAGTGTAGACATGTTTATTCTAAAAGCCCCTGCCCATTTGCTGACAAAAATATACGCCGTCTGTCTTTTTTTAAAGATATTTCTTGTTTGGCATGCGTGTTTTGAATACTCATGGCGTAAGATCCATCAATATTTTATAGAAACAACATCAGAGTTGGAAGGAAAATAACTTGTGCGCATTTGTGTGGAATACAGTGGGTCAAAAGTCAATAATTGTACAACCAACGTATAACAACTGACAATCGGCGAGCGTCATCTTTATTTGATTGTGAGACATTGCCGAGAGGAATAACCGTACTTTAGACGCAATAAGTATAAGAAACAGGTAATGTATTTGGATTTTTTTCTCTGTCCTCATATCTCTGTCCATTTGTGCGACTGTGTGTTGGAATATAACCGTTGTGTATCCTTATCTAACCATATTGAAATGAGGGAAAACATTGACATTTTTCTCTTTTTGTCCGTGTATCTCTGTCCATCTGTTCGACTGTAGGTTGGAATATAATTACCTTGTACCCTCATCTTACCACCTTGTAATGAGCGAACGCATTGACATTTTGCCTCTGCGTGTCCGTTTATCGCCGTCTATCTGCCCGTCCAGAGATGTGTTGGAATCTAACCATCTTGTACCCTCATCTAACCATCTTATAATGAGCGAACGCACTGACATTTTGTCTCCGTGTGTCCGCTTATCTCTGTCTATCTGTCCGACTGTGTGTTAGAATCTAATTATCTTGTACCCTCATCTTACCATCTTGTAATGAGCGAACACACCAATTGTCATTTTGCCTCTGTGTGCCCTTTTATCTTTCTGTCCATCTATCCGCCTGTGTGTTGGAATCTAACCTCATCTTACCATCTTATAATGAGCAAACGCACTGACATTTCATCTTAATGTGTCCGCTCATCTCTGTCCATCTGTCCGACTGTGATTAGAATCTAATCATATTGTAATGAGAGAACGAGTTGACATCTTCCTCTGTTTGTCCGTTTTTCTCTGCCCGTCTGTGCTACTGTGTGTTGAAATTTAACCCATCTTGCATCTACATAATCTCGCCGTCTAAATCTATTCCGATCGGAATAAAGATCAAGGCCGTACCGAAGGGATTTTGTTTAACCAAATGTTTACGAAACGATCCTATTTTTAACGACCGTTTTGAAAATCTCTTTTGAAAAAGGGAAAATGGTAGTTACCAGCTTCCCGCGCCCCTTCCTTGACGTTTTCTACCCTTTGAAACACAAACCTCATTATCTCATTATTTGAGTAGAGTTAAATTTGTCGCGTGCAAATGGTTTCAATTTGGACTTGTCCAAAAATTGCCGTGTAGTAAAGTGTTTCCTTGGACGAGAAATTTAAGATCTTAGTCCATCTGTCGGTAAAAATGAGCCATGTTCTTGCAAAAGGGGGCTTAATGCATCTTCGGGATGAATGTACTAAGCAAGCCATCACATAATGGAATCCATAATAGCCACTTTTTTTTAAAGAAATCGACTGAATCATGACGTAGGCGACTCCTTGGACATACAGAAAATTGATAGCGAAAAGTTTCGGCCCAGGCCAGCCTGCGCGGAATGCGCAGGCTGACCTTGGTCGATACTTTTCGCAGATGCATTAAGCCCCTTTTTCACCGAGCATGGCTAAAATGCATCCCCAGACGTCGAGTTCTATGACAAATTAAATGTGACTAGAGTGATGGGATTTGTCTATGGAAGCGGTCCTTTTCAAGTCTTTACTGAACGACCAAATTTTTTACCTGTCTCTATTGATTGATTGATTGATTGACCGACTGTATTGGAGTTTACCGCCGTTTTAACAGCTTATGTCATATCACAGCGGTCAGTGTACTTACGCATGTGTTTCCTGGCTTTCTTACACAAGTACTGACACAACTTTCTTTCCAAGTCACTAACAAATTTTCTCATTTTTCTGCATCAGGGGTGAGAGGCGAAAAATCGCCGGAAAGAAAGTTTGCTTCAACCGGGTATCGAACTTCTAACTACCAGGTTATGAGTCAGATACGCCAAGCGCTAAGCTACCCGGGTGGGCTGTCTCAACGGAACGCATTTACAGATGACAAACTAACCCATTTCCCGCTAAATAAGTTAAATAGAATTTTCAAGCCGATAGTAAAAACCCGAATAATTTTATTTCAAACTTATTTTTTTGGAGAAAAAATATCTCCTTATCGAACAGAGTAGATTCGAGATCAGACTGCACTTTCTGTACAATCTGATCTTGGTCTACACTGTCCATTAAAGGTCAGTGAGTCGCACTTCGCAGCTTAAGAGTTAAATGTCACTGAAATGATTGGCTTAGTCTTTAAAAGGGTCAAAGAACTTTGTTGGAAAAGAAGAAAATGCTGCTTACCATCATTTTCTTCTTTTCCCGCAATGTTTTCAAAGTTTTTCTTCCCATTGTGTGGGAAAGGGTTCAGTCTTTTTTCGCCACTTTTTTCTCTGATCTTTCAAAGATAATTTCCTTCGTCTGAACCAGATCTGATTTGTCGTCTGTATGGATATACCACAAAGACAGGTCCAAGTAAATAGGTAGAACAGGTATTAGTTAATTAAAATACCCACGTACATGTGTGGGATAGACTATGCGTGGGTGTCTATATGACATAGACACCAACGTTAGCGAATGTCTACTAGTATATCACTTAGACGATCCCCATTCGGCAAACCTCCTGTGATCCGGTGGTCAAGTCCCGCGGCTGTATCACGTAGCTTGATATGCACATACAGGGTAGATATCTTCTCCGAAAGTTCACTATTTACTGTTATTAAAACTGTAAGGCTCCTCTTAAAAACAGACAATGTGAACCAATATTTTCTATCGATATCTTTCTAAGAATATTTCCGTCGGCAAACAGTTTGTACATTCAATTTTTACACTGGTTTATCAATTCCATTGGGAGTTTTTCATGATCGACAGATCGATAGATGTGAACAACTTCACCGTGGTTGTTGTTGTCGTTGCTAAGCGATTTTCATGGGCGCCGCCATGTTTAAGGTCATGTGATTGGTAGTTCAAAATGGAAACCCCCTTTATACGGACTAGGTTAAATGTACGTACGGAATCCGCCGAGTTTTGATGAGTGAGCCGATCCGATGAGTTTTTGTCTATCCGACTTGGACCACGTGGATTTATAAAACGTTGTATACTCATTACATACCGACGATATGCTTTGCGCTGATTGGCTAATTTATCGGAACCGTGGTCCGCAAAGCATAAATAGAACTTAATTCTATGATTTTAAGTAAGTCTCTAAGTCATTCTGGCTGATCGAGTGCACTGGTGCTTTGGAATAAAAATCTTGCATTAGCCCGTCAGCGTGGACAAGTGAATTGTTTAGAATACATTCGTGTCCCCGGCATGTTTTTTTTTTTGTGTGTGTGTATCTTTGAACGCTTTTACTATACGTTAAGTCTTATATTTTGTCCTTTGGCAGAGCTGAGTGCGATAAATATTGGCAAACATCCACCTGGTAGATTGAAACACGCATGACCAAGGACATATAATGAAACTTTTCATTACCAATTTTAAGCGCTTTTAGAAATCGTATATAACATGTAAGAAAAAGAAAACCCTCTTGAAACTTAAATCGTATTTGGCAACCATTTTGGTTCTATTTTAGGAATCGTAAACATCTCCAGTACAATGATGAATCAAATAGTTTTTCCTTAACATCTCCAGTACAGTGATGAATCAAATAGTTTTTCCTTATGTTTTGCTATTTAATTGAAAATATTTGAACGAAGGATTACTGAATAGCAAGCAACAGAGTTCAAATTCTAGTTTGTCGTCTATTTGTGAAAATATGAGAATTTAAACGTGGGCACAAAATCTGTGCAGAGATAACTACCATTTTTTTTTTTGCGGTCGTCTCCGTACCCGGATCAATCCATCAAAAACAAAAATCGCATTCAGGGACAGTTAGATCTATATGTGCTAGCTTATCACTAGATTCGAACCCGGAACATCATGTACTAGAGGCTGACGGCTGTTTTCCTGTACCGCTGTCTCCCACAAGTTAAGCAAACAATACATCAGAGCGTGTTCATAATTGTATTTCTCGAAATATCTAGACCAATAAAATTCTAAGGTCATTCTGGCTATGCGGCATACATCAGAATGATTTGTCTTTACGACAATCGGCTATTGTCAGGGGAAATGGATTTTTACGCAGCTTCTCGGATTAAAGTGGCATTAAAGCTTTGGGCGGCATGGAAATGAATTGGCTGAAAGGACGTCGTTAACGTGGCAAGTACCTTATAAAACATATATTGGAGAAGCTTTATTCGAGAGAAACAGTATTAGCAAGCCATTCGAAATAGATTATCAAGGCCTTATCTGTTTTATTACCGCATAACCTCCCGCCGACGATATTTTTTTCCTTTCTTACAGCAGAAAAAATATTGGCAAAAGGAGAAATTGCATGGAAGATGATGTGGGCGAGGGGAGGGGTCCTAGGATGAAAATTGAAGGACACTCTACCTGTATGTCTTGATAGGGGGTCCTGGGTCCTCCCACAGAGTCAGAGCTCTTTATTGAGAAGTCTGAGCTAAGTCCCAAAATAAAATCAATAATTTTTCATAGGCAAAATATGTCAAAGGTGCCATGGTTTTCCATTTTCTCTAGTTCACTCTCCCCTACAAAGGTTCAACCGAGCATGCCGGCGTATGCCGGGGTACGCCCCTGAGTCTTTTGCATTAACCCTTTGGCTGCTAATTGCGACTCACTGAGCTTTTGCGGACAGTGTAGAGCAAGACCAGACTGCACAGAACGTGCAGTCTGACAGTGGATCTGCATTGTCCCATAAGGAGATGTTTTCCATAGAAATAAGTTTGAAAAAGCATTACTCAGGTTTTTACGATCGGTTTTGAAAAATTCATTTCACTTATTTAGCAGGATAAGAGTTAAAGCTGCAGCAGGTCTTTCAGTCACAATCGATGTACAGTATCTAAATTTAATCCTTATCCTGCTGAATAAGTTGAATGAAACTTTCAAGGCAATAATAAAAAACACGAATAATGTTATTACAAACTTATTATTAGTGTACAATTATCTCCTCGGCGGACAATGTATATCCAAGATCAGACTGCACGTTCTGTGCAGTCTGATCTTGATGTACACTGTCCGAAAAAAGGTCAGTGAGTCGCGCTTACCAGGCGAAGGGTTAATCCAGCGGTACAAGCGAACCCCAATCCTGTGTCGAATTCGTAATGTTTAACACCAGATAGATTTCGTTAATCCGATTTGTTATTCATAAAAACAATGTACTGTAATTTATTAGTACTAAAAATATTAACCAGGAAGCGGAGAGAGTACTCAAATCAAGATTAAACTGCGCGTATGTGCAGGCTGAACGTAATCAACACTGTTTGGAAAATGTACCAACAGAAACGTAAGGTAGATACAGAAATAATACTTTTTTCGCCGTAAATCGATTTCTGATCTTCGTTGCAACACCTCAAGTTGAGTCGATGGAGCTTAGAAATTGACTATGTGCCAATTACGAATCTTTTCTTAGTTCTGTGTTCTCAGAAAATGCTGAGCTTGAGAGCAACGGCTTTTGCAGACAATGTAGATCAAGATTAGGCCGAGCGCAACGTATTTAGTTTAAACGTGGGTCAATGCTGTCCTATTTTTGTAAAATGGCAAAGTGGATTGGTTCTGAAAATGTCTTTAAATCTAAAATTAACCCTTTACCACAAATCCCGGTATTCCCCTATGCCTATATTTAGAAACTGCTTACAGCGATTTGCGGTAAACAGTTGGTATTTTGAAAAAAAATATATATATTTTCTCCGTTTGAAATCATCCCCGGCTTGGCCAATTTCTTTCCGAGGATTGATGATAGTCATTGCGACAGGATTCATTCCTCTCTCACCGCTGACCACTGTTTCGACGATGGTTATGTGGGAAAGCAGCCAGTGGCTTGGAAAGAATATTGTGCGGAGTACTGGTAAAAGAAACTCCAGGAAATCATGGATAGGTGCACTGGCCGCCACGATATACCTGAAATAATGTTGAAAACGGCGTTAAACACCATAAATCAATCAATCAATCAATCAATCAACCGTTTGAAATTATTTTGTTGTTTGACAAATTTGTACCGAAGAACTGGCTTGATTCTTCCATAGACGTATTACATGTATTTATTACCATTTTTCGCCTGCAGTTTTTAAGCGTATTGATAATATTTGTCCTGTACCGGATAGAGATGCCTCATAGCAGACAGGCCAAATCTTCGAAGAATATGACATACGCAGACAACGGTTAAACGAATATACAGTGAAGGTTTAAAGATGAAAAAAGAACTTAAAAATAGTGTGAGGGTTAGTCGAGCCTTGAAGGCATCAATTGAAAATGCTGACCGGATGTCTTGGGGACCTGTTCCCGTCCGTGCTGATTCTTGGGAAGAAAGCATTCTACCAGGCTGTACATAGCCTTGCTGTAGTGGATAGAATTTATCGTATAATTTAATATTTAATATTCCAAAAAAAAAAAAAGTGTTTGTAAAGACTTCAAAAAAAAAAAAACGGCCCGAAATTTTACGTCAGCTGACTCACAATCAATTCAGCAAGTTAGCAATTTCCGTTTCGAGATCTGATACTTGAACACGTGAAATCAATACTAGTATTTTCAGAATATTTTCAGAACATGAAGTAAATGCAAGACAATTCAATCTCAATGCTTTATTTACAAGAGTAACTCATTTAAACTCTTTGCCAAACGACAAAATTTTGGACTGGTCCAAATTCAAAGCATTTGCAGACGACAAATGAAATGTTGCTGAAATAATCATCTCTGTCTGTGATAGGGTAGAAAACATTGTGGCAAAAGGAGAAAATGCTGGTTACCAGCATTTTCTCCTTTTTCCACAATCTTTTCAAAAGGCTTCTTCCTCGGGGTTGTTAAAATTCGGGGTAATACACGGTACGTAAATTGCCGCTTAAAAAGTGCAAAATGGCAATAAATAATACGTCTGGGGAAGAATCAAGCCAGTTTTTCGCGACAAATTTGTCAAAAAACAAAATGATTTCAAACGGAGAAAATATTTTTTTTTCAAAATACTAACTGTTTACCGCAAATCGCTGTAGACAGTTTCTAAATATAGGCACGGGGGAAAACCTGGATTTGTGGTAAAAGGTTAATTTTAGATTTAAGGGTAGACCATTCGTTTTTATGAATTCAAATCTCGATCCACAATATCTACAAGAGCAACCGAGGTTGCCATCGACGCCGAAAGGGGGGAATATGACCATAACGGATAGCAAAAAAAAAAACGGGTTTCGTCTTAACCCTTTACCAAACGGCAAAATTTTGGATTGGACCAAAAATGAAAACATTTGCAGACGAAAAATAAAATGTGACTCAAATGATGATCTCTGTCGTTGATAGGGTTAAAAGCATTGTGGAAAAATGAGAAAAACCTACAATGTTTTCAACAGCCTTCTCTGTCAGGGTCGTTAAAACTCAGGATTGTGTTGTACAGAGATAACCCTGTACCACACAATCCCCACATTCAACTGGTAACCAGCATTTTCTCCTTTTCCTACAACGTTTTCTACCCTTCCCAAAACAAATTTCAATTTTAGAGCCACGTTCATTTTGTCGTCTGCAAATGCTTTCAATTTGGACTAGTATACAATTCTGTCGTTTGGTAAAGAGTTAAATGTGTAACCTGAAGACATCTTCAGTCGACCGAAAAAGGATCGGGGCTAATCAACTTAATGATTTCCGTGATAAAAATAGCCACCAATCAATACAAGAGTTTTACTATGTATATCGTTAATGATACTTCCTCCACAAACGTGTTTTCCATGTTTTGGCATTTCCGGTTAGGTCTATGGTTTCCAAGATTGATGACATGTGAATTGAGTTTAGAGCTGTTGTCTAGTCTTTTTTTTTCCAGTGAAAGCAGAACAGCAATTAATCAAATATCTGTTGGTAGATCTAATTTTTAATCTTTACCACACAATGCCGACTGTTGACGACTCCGAGAAAGACGCCTTTTGAAAATATTGTGGGAAAAGAGAGAAAATGCTGGTAACCAGCATTTTCTCCTTTTCCCACAATGTTTTCTATCTTACCACTCGTCTGCAAATGCCTCCAGTTTCGATCAGTCTAAAATTTTGTCGTTTGGTCAAGGGTTAACGCAATTTTCACCATTAAATATTGTAGTAATGAAAGACAGCAAGGTCTGCCGCATATGCTTTACCGGTGTTTGCTTGTACCAGTATGGTACACTCACAGGTCTTGGAAGCTCCACTGGTCTATCATGGAACACTAAAATTTTCCTTGGTCGATCATCGAACACTTTTGCAAAATAGTGCATCGCCAGTATATCACGGAAAACACTAATTTTTAATTACACCGTTACCATAAATAGCACATGGGAGACTGCCTCTATATTGTATGATAATAAGACAAGGTGTGCAACGAAGTCGAAGAAAATTTTACCGCTGTCCCCTTTTAGTGATATCAATTAACCAAAAACGGAAAATTGAACCTACATGCAGTTACCGTTGCAGATGGGTTGCACACCTTGTCTTATTATAATACAATATAGAGGCAGTCGCCAATGTGCTATTTAAAGTAACGGTTCCGATAAGGAAAATTTCGTCATCCCGTAATAGACCAGTGGAGTTTCAGTGGCCTGTGGTACACTTTACGCACACCAATGGCTCTAGCCTACATTAACAGGGTCAAACCATGTTCAGTGATGAGAGAAGATAGAGCCGTTCGCGATTCTGAAAAAGAATTCGACCGAGCTAGTACTACTATTTCATCTCACGACTGCCGAAGTACAGTATTTAGCAATTCACGATACCGTCTGAGCTTTCACGGATCGGCTTTATACAAATGTACACACATTGAAAAGGGAACACACACACGAAATGAAGGACGGAAATAAGACAGGGTAGTGGCAGACGACATATTAAATGTCCCCCAATTCAAAAAACTGGTATTTGATAGGATAGCAAACACTGTAGTTAAAGGAGAAAAATGCTGTTACCAGCATTTTCTCCTATTTCAATAATGCTTTTAAATGCATTCTTCCTCGAGATATTTCGTTGGAGGATACAGTAAGATTAAGTAAGTATAAATTACTGTCTATTTTGTAAAGAAATGTCAGCAGGAATGGACGTTGATAGTTGATAAAGATAAGTATAATGGATTTAGAAACGACATTCGTAGATGTAGCCCTTGTTATGTTTAATGATGCCCTTAATTAAAAAAAAAAAGATCTCTCTGATATGGGTAGAAGGCGTTGGACGAACGCGAATATGAATACTAACACTCTTTTGTGGTTCAATTTGATTGGTTGATTTAATGGCGTTCTACGTCGCTTTCAACATTATTTCAGTCATACACGGCGACAGCTCACATATTCATGTATTTCCTAGATTTCACCAGTACAAGGCTAGGGCTCTGAAATGTCTTGCCCAAAGACACTCTCACGAAAAAAAAACCCATTGGGTCCAATGAGGCTCAAACTCGGGACCTTTAGGTCACGAGTCCAACACTTTACCACTGAGCCACGTAGGACCTCAGGTTCAATGTGAGGAGCAATGAAGAAAAGTAACCATGCCAGTGATTGCCTCTTTTTCATCATTGTTTTGCATATTGTTTAAAAGTGAATTTTTCATTTAGATATGAGCCATACTCTGGCAAAAGGAAGCTTAATGCATCTCCGTGATCCATGGTACCAAGCAAGGCATCACATAATTATTGATCCATAGTAGCTACTTTTTTGATAACTGACATCATCATGTATGTCCTTAGACATACAGAAAATTGACCAATAGCGAAAAGTTTCGGTCCAGATCAGCCTGCGCGGGCTGACGTGGGTCGATACTTTTCTCAGATGCATCAAGGTCCCTTTTCACAGAGCATGACCCATTTTTTTTTTTTAAAGATTAGATGTTGATCCAACTAACCCTTGGGAAAAAATCAGTTGATTCTGAAAATGGAGTGTCTTGAAATAAAAAACAAGAGCTCCGCATGCGGATGCCAACGCACGGCTGCAGCTGCTTGATGTTTAGTAAATATTCTACATCGAATGAGGCATAAAAGTGTCAAAATACTTTAATGTATGGATTTCCCAGTTGATAGTTAACAACTAGTCCTAGTTTGAAGTACAAGTAAATACGTTCAGTAATAACAGAGATATTATGAAATGTCAAAGTTTTTGCACGATGACGGCGACAACACAGACGACAACAGGGTCGGTATTCACCAACCATTCTTAAGAACATTCTCAGTTTTATTCTCCAACATTTTCTGGATTTGAAAGTAACACGACTTCTGATTGGCTAAACCATTTGGTTTAGCCAATCAGAAGTTGTGTTACTTTCAAATTTGGACAATCTTGGAGAATAAGACTAAGAATATTCTTAAGAATGGTTGGTGAATACGGACCCAGGTCTATGACAATACCTCGACGTTTTCGTCGAAAACATCAGAACTAAAAATGAAAATACACGTACATGTAGACTGTTCAGTGATGCATTATAGGGTAACGGATAAAATTATCAAATAAGCAATTGCGACAAGAGAAGGACCCTCTATCACATCCATAAGCGCTGTGTGGTTTCATTGACGGTAACAACGGTTGTATATTTGTGTCATAAATGGGCCCACGAAAAGGTCCCTAGTCTAACCTTTAATCTGCTAAATAAATGAAATGAAACTATCAAGCCGATAGTAAAACCCTAAATAGTGCTGTTCAATTGTCAATCTTATCTGTTGGAGAAAAATATCTTCTTATCGAACCGTGCAAATCCACTGTCAGACTGCTCGTTCTGTGCAGTCTGATGTTGATCTGCACTGTCCGCAAGAGGTCAGTGATTCGCGCTTAGCTGTCTAAGGGTTAAATCTGTCCACGTTTTTGTCCCATCGCAAATTACTATTATATATTCCATAACCCAGAAGTAGGTCCAACGACTAAAAACAAATCTCCTTTTCTAACGAAGGTATTTTTAAAGGTCTTGATTTCAGAGAAATAAGTTAAACCAGAAGCGTAAAGGTTTGTCGACGGATGGATTAATCAGTGAATAAGTCGGTCGTCAAGTCTGCTATGAACGTGTAAAAAGGCGTGCTCAATAAACGTATTACAGGCATTCGTTCATTTTCTTACCCCTTTTCTGCTAAATAACTGAAATGGGACTTTAAACTCGATAGTAAAAACCCAAATTATTATATTTTAAAATTGTTTATCAGGGGAAAATATCTCCTTACTGGACAGTGTAGATCCAAGATCAGGCTGCACGTTCTGTGCAGTCTGATCTTGATCTACAGTGTCCGCAAAGGATCCTTTAGTCGCGTGTATCAGCCTAAGGGTTAAATTTTCGAAATCTGCAATGATCTGCAGTGCGACAAATGTCATTCCTCTCTCACCGTTAATTCTTTACCAAACGACAATATTTCAGACTTTTCAGAATTGAAAGCATGCGCAGACGACAAAATAAATGTGGCACAGCATTGGAATTTGTCGTTGAAGGGTAGAAACATTATTGGAAAATGAGAAAATGCTGGTGAACAGCATTTTCTCCTTTTCCCAAAATGTTTTCAAAAGCCTTCTTTCACAGCATCGTTAAAACTCGGGATTTTTTTGTGAAGGGTTAACTCTTTACCACACAAGTCCGAGTTTTAACGACCCTAATATAATGTGCTTTTGAAACATAGTGAGAAAAGGAGAAAATGCTGGTAAACAGCATTTTCTCCTTTTCCTACTATGTTTTCTACCCTATCAAAAACAAATTCCATCATTTAAGCCACATTTAAATTGTCGCCTGCAGATGCTTTCAATTTGGACCAGTCTAAATTTTTGTTGTTTGGTAAAGAGTTAAACGTTGCATCTGTGATATAATAAGGTAAAGGAGAAAAGCCAGCGGCTAGGAATGTATAGCGCGCGGAAAACCAGCAGTGCATGGAAAATAGAATTTGTCGTTTTGAAATGGTCCAAATTTTCAATATGGCCTCTTTGAAGCACTTTATCAAAAAAGAAAACTCGTTTGTTTTAACGATCACACAGAGAGAGAGAGAGAGAGAGAGAGAGAGAGCTTGAAAATATTCTGCGAAAAGGAGATAATGATAGTATACCAGCATTTTCTTTTTTTCCAACAGGTTTTCTACCCTTTAACGTTTGTCATCTGCAAAATGAATGGCTTTGATTTGGCCAATTCTGAAGTTTTGTTGATTGGTAAAGAGTGAAACAGCGCATATTAGTATTCAAATAGGCAAACTATCATAAGGTACATAAATAATTTTGCTTTTTAATTAGGAATATACTTAAACTGTTATCTGGTCAGTTGTTTCCCTTGAAATGCCTCCATCAGTACGTTAAGTCAGGAACTGTGGTATTGCACCCCTGCCAACTGATTTTGTATCATATTAGAACTACTTCCGGGTCGCTGTTTAAAAATTTTGCAGTAAGCACTTCTGCTGCACTGTTTTATTAGAGAAAATGGAAAAACAGGCCGTAAACGTTTTCCGGTGTTGCTTTGATAATTTCTATGGAAACTGAGTGCAGGTTTGTTATGTTTTGGGGAACTATTTCGTGTTTGTGACACACGAAGGAACATGGTCTACCACCCTGAAGAGTATTTTCTCACCGTGCCTTTTTTAATGGTAGTTGTGTTCAAGATAAAATTGAAACAAACGCAATGGAATGAGGGGCTAAGTTTTTCTTTTTTTTACTTCTTCTTGAGGTTGCCACTGGACATGTATTTAATAGAAACAAACAATCAAGCTCAGGATTGGCCAATCAAAGTATAGCAGAGGGTCAACGATTGTGATTTTCACTCTGTTTTCAATGTTGCATAACACTAGTGATATGACACACTCTACGATTGAGTGCAACATCGATCTGGATTGTTTCTGTGTTGTGTTTGAGTGAAAGGTTTTTGTATGTAAAAGGTTGATATCTAGCACATCTTCTGCACTGTTTCACCAGGTAGAAGATGGAAGGATGTGTATAAAGTGATTTTTTCCTAATATTGATTTGACGTTGTCTTTATTAAAGACCAATTTTATTAAGCCTTATCCTGCTATTTAGTTAAATAAAACTTTTAAGCCGATATTAAAAACCTGAATAATGTTATTTCAAGTATACATTTTCAAGAAAAAATATCTCCTTATCGGACAGAGTAGATCCAAGATCTTGATCTACACTGTCCGCAAAAGGTAAGTGGGTCGCGCTTAGCAGTTTAAGGGTTAATAGAAAGACCATTAAAAATCGTAACCAGTGGACTAAGTTTTTTTCCCCTAAAGACTATTTCATGAAATATTTAGAGATGTGACAGCTTAGTGAAAGATCTCGACCAGAGTGATAATCATTTTAACACGTCTCTAGGTGATATTTTAAGAAAATCAACACAAAACGTTTCCTCGTGACCGATATGGTGTGAACATTGGAAACCACCGTAGGGAGGAAAAATGATTCTTGCGCTGTAATATGAGATCGCTTTGTGCGTTGTAAGATATTTTATGTTTCTCAGAAAAAGTTTGAAAGTCATGAACAGTTTTATCCCTTTGCCACAAAGTTTTCAATAGTGGTAGGCTGCAAAATGTAACTCTTTGCTAGACGATAACATTTCAGACAGGTCCAAATCAAAAGCGTTTGCAGACGACATATCAAATAAGGTTCAGATGATGAGATTTATCAGTGAAAGGGTAGTAAACATTCTGGGAAAATGAGAAAGTGCTGGTCAACAGCATTTTCTTCTTTGCTCACAGTATTTTCAGAATACATATTTTCTTGTGGTCGTTAAACCACAGTATTGTGTGGTAAAGGATTAAGCAGATTCGATGACAGACAGTAAAGTGTTTTATGCCTGAAGGCGCCTACTACGTCTTATTTGAAACGAAAAATTACTAGTACTCAAAGTGAATACTGTTGTAGACAGTAAGTAAGAGTATTGAAAGTAGCATGGGAAACGGTACTATGTGATCAAGGGCATGGGATTAGGTACACAGTAAACAAGGGATTTTGAAGCGATACACAGTACACATGGGCATTGGAAGCGGTACACAATAAACAAGGGCATTTGAAGCCGTACACAATAAGCAAAGGCATTTGAAGCAGTACACGTAAGAAAGGGTAATGGAAGCAGTAAGCGGAAAGAAAGAAAATTGAAAGCAGCACACAATAGGCAAAACATTGGAAGCGGTACACAGTAAGCAAGGGTATTGGAAGCAGTATGCCGTAAGGAAGGGCATTGGAAGCAGTACACGGTAAGCAAGGGCGTTGGAAGCGATACACAGTAAGCAAGGCCTGGAAAGCAAAACACCGTAAGCAAGGGCATCGGTAGCGGTACGCAGGAAAGGAAGGGAACGGTAAACAGTACAAAGTAAGCAAGTCATAAGAAGCAGTACACAGTAAGCAAGGGCATTGAAAGCGGTACGCGGTAAGGAAGGGCACTGAAAGCGGTACAAAGTAAGCAAGGATATTGGAAGCGTTGCACAGTAAGCAATGGCATGGGAAACAGTACACAAAAATGGGGGGGGGGGGGGCATGGGAAGTGTTGTACACAGAAAGCAAGGGTTTTGAAAGCGTTATACAGTAAGCAAAGGCAAGCGAAACGGTACACAGTAAATAAAGGCAAGGGAAATGGTACACAGTAAGCAAGGGCACTAGGAGCGATACACAATAAACAAGGGTGTAGAATCGGTGCACAGAAAGCAAGGGCACTGGAAGAGGTACACAGTAAGCAAGGGTGAGCGGAAACGGTAAAAAGTAAGGAAGGGTGTTGGAAACTGTACACAGTAAGGAAGGGTATAAGAAACGGTACACAGTAAACAAGGGCATGGGAAGCGGTTTACAGTGAGCAAGGGCATGCGAAACGATACACAGTAAACAATGGTGTAGAAAGAGGAATAAAATAAACAATGGTATTGGAAGCAGTGCAAAGTAAGCAAGTGAAATGGAAGTGGTACATAGCAAGGGCATTGGAAGAGGAACACGGTAAGGAAGGGCATAGGAAGCAGAACACAGTTAGAGTGGTTTAAACATATTTATTTCATATCGATTGAGAAACAACTTAAACTAATCTTTGTCGACGCTGCTTCCTGGAAACTACACCAGTACTCGCGCCAAATGTGTAATCCTATGAACAGGCCAAAAGTTGACACCCGCTCCGGGGTATCGAACTCGGTCCTTCTGGTTACAAGTTCGACACTCTACTTGGCGACCACGGGCACCACAGTTAAGAAAGTAAGCAAAGCTTATGGGATGCGGTACACAGTGAGGAAATGCATGGGAAGCGGCACACAGTAAGGAAGGATATTGGAAGTGGTAGACATTAAGGAAGGGCATTGGAAGGCGGTTATCAATAGGGAGAGGCATGGGAAGCGGTGCACAAGAAGCAAAGACATTGGAAGCAGCACACAGCAAGGGAGGGTAGTGGAAGCGGTAAACAGTGAGCAAGGGGAAACAGTTAACAGTTAGCAAGGGCAACGTAGCATACAAAGTACAGAAGGGCATGTGTAGCCGTACTCAGTATGCAAATGCATTGGGAGTGGGACAGAGGAAGGAAGGATATGGGAAGCAGTGTACACTCAGTAAGCATTAGAAGTGGTACACAATAAGCAAGGGTGTTGGAGGCGATACGCAGTAAAGAGAGATATGAGGAAGGAAGGGTATGGGAAGCGGCACATATGAAGGAAGGGCAGTACTCAGTAAGTAGTGGAACTGGAAGCGGTACACAGTAAGCAAGGGTGTGAGTGGCGGTATGCAGTAAGGAAGGGTATGGGAAGCGGTACATGGTAAGGACATTGGAAGCTATACACATTAAGTAAGGTTATGGGACGCGGTTCACTGTGAAGAAGGCTATGGGAAGCGGAACACATATTACGAAAATACATGGGGAGTGGTTAACAGTAAGGAAGGGCATGGGAAGCGTTGCAATGTAAGTAAGGGCACGGGATGCGTTCACAGTCAGGAAGGGTATGGGTAGTGACCCATAGTAAGCAAGGACACTGGAATTCGAATACAGTAGGGAAGGGCATAGGAAGCGGTACAGAGTAAAGATTAGCACTGGGAGTGGTACGTTGTAAGGAAGGAGATATGGGAAGTTGTACACTGCCCATTAAATCAACTCTTCTTCGAGTTCTGGAACTGAAAATGATTTTTGTCATCGTCTTGATCGGTCGTGAGAGAGGAGTGGATTCTTCCGCAACGACTATGGTCAACCCTCGGAACAAATATGGTCTTGATCGGTCGTGAGAGAGGAGTGGATTCTTCCGCAACGACTATGGTCAACCCTCGGAACAAATATGGCAGAGATAGGGATTCGAACAAGCCACCCCCTGGTCTCAGTCCCTGTTTGTTACCGACTTAGCTACCGGACCTGCACTTTTTGCAATTTTTGTTTGAATGTGTAAAAATCCAGTTTTGCGTTGTTTTTTTTTTTTGTCTAAAGTTTCTCACACTGTATTGTGCGCATTTTCCCCTTTTTAACTTGGTAATAGCGAGCCTTAGGGTTACAGCAGTAGGAGTTTTTAACGCTGCTTCCATCTATCACAGTAGCCAGAGATCTGCACGTCCCGTTTGGTGCTCGATCGATACATTATATTTGTCTTTGAACATCGGTAAATAAAACATGACTTAATTCAATCTTCCAGTCGAACACTCCCCATAGCCAGTAGAGAGTAAAACCTCTCCAATAACCACGATTAACCCTTTACCAAACAATCCCGACCCTGAAGAAAGAGACTGTTGAAGACATCGTGGGAAAAGAAGAAAACGCTGGTAACCAGCATTTTCTCCTTTTTCCCAAAATGTTTTCTATCCTTTCAAATACAGATCCGCTTGTTTAAACAATATTTTATTTGTCGTCTGTCGCTCCAATTACTTCGAATTCAGATAAGGCTAAAAATTTGTTTTGGTAGATTTAAAGTATTTGAAAACTTGGGACGGTATTAACCAACCATTCCGATTGATCGATTTAACGGCATTTAAAGCTGCTTTCAATATTATTTCAGTCACATCACACACATTCAGGTATGTCGTTTGTTTCACCAACACTTGGCACAGTGCTCTGAAGTTTCTTGCCCAAGGACACTCCCACGAAAAACACAGTGCTCCCCCCCCCCCCCCCCCCCATCCCCTACAATTCTGAAGTCAGCGTTATCCATAAATTCCAAGAATATCCATTTAGTACGTCTCAGTCGACAGACTTGTTTTGGATTTTAGATCAAGACCAATTTTTAAAACAGTGCATGGTTACTAACATTCGATTCATAAGTTATCCGCCAACTATATGCACCATCCATTGCAAAGAAAATGACGTACTCCTAAATCTAAGACCAGCTATTTGATTGGCTTAGACATACCTTCTCAGCCAACCAGATTGCTAGTCTTTGAACTGGGCTTAAAATTAGAACAATACGCACAATGTTTGAAAACGAACCCCGGATTCATATCCACAAAGCCGCCTATGCATGAAAAAGGGAATTAGCTGGTGCTGATATGACCTGGCTCTGGTATGGATCTACGGCTCCCGCTCTCTCAGCGGGTTTAGTAACTCAAGAATCACTGACTTCGTCTCCGTGGTTGATGCCTAGACATCTTTCCATGGATTGGTGTCATTTCCGGTGACAGAGGAAGATGTACTGATATAGCATGTGGGTAAACCGCCAACTAGCTTTAACCACTTACCACAGAATCCCGAGTTTTAACGACCTTGATGTACAAAAAGGCGTTTGAAAACATTGTGGGAAAAGAAGAAAATGCTGGTAACCAGCATTTTCTCCTTTTCCCACGATGTTTTCTGCCCTTTCTGATGCAAATGTCATCATTTTAGTAAAATTTTATTTGTCGTCTGTTAATGCCTTGAATTTGGACCAGTCTAATATTGTGTCGTTTGGTAAAGAGGTCAAGATAACGGTTATCGAAAGCCTGCATACACAGTGCCTTGACATTACAGTTTAGGACACGGGGAAGTAAGTTTGTCTGACAAAAGGTTTTCATGATTCAGATATTGCCAAGCCCCGTAACCTTTATCCTGCTAAATAAGTGAAATAAAACTTTCAAGCCGATAGTAAAAAAAACACAAATTTTACTATACCAAAGGTACTTTTAAAGGAAAGATATCTCCTTATCGGACAGTGTAGATCCAAGATCAGACTGCACGTTCTGTGCCGTCTGATCTTGGTCTACACTGTCCGCAAAAGGTCCTTGAGTCGCGCTTAGCAGCCTAAGGGTTATGGTTGGATAAAACAATAGAAAACAAACATCCATATATAGTTCTGATATAATCAGATATAGAAATTATGGCTTGTCGAATATGGAAATGGGTACTTTGCCATAAATATCGTATGACATGCACTTGTTTCATTGTTGTATGTAAGGGAAGGTCTGGAAAGAAAATGAGCTATGCTCTGGGAAAAAGGAGTTTAGTACATCTTCAAAAGGTATCGGCCCAGGTCAGCCTGGGGAGCCCGCGCAGGCTGACTTAGTCAAAACTTTTTGCTTTCAGTAAATTTTCTGTATGTTTGTGGTTTCATTGTTGTATGTAGGGGAAAGATCTGGAAAGAAAATGAGCTATGTTCTATAGAAAGGGAGCTTAGTGCATCTGCAAAAAGTATCGACCCTGGTCAGCCTGCACGGACTGCGCATGTCTGTGGTTTCATTGTTGTATAAATGGGAAAGATCTGGAAAGAAAATGAGCTATGTTCTGTGAAAAGGGGGTTTAGTACATCTGCAAAAAAGGTATCGACCCTGGTCAGCCTGCGCAGTCCGCGCAGGCTGACCTGGGTCAAAACTTTTGGCTTTTAGTGAATTTTCTGCATGGCAAAGGATCGTTCTACTTTACGATTAAGCCGGTCAGCAACCCTGGTCAGCCTGCGCGGGCTGCGCATGTCCGTGGTTTCATTGTTGTATAAATGGGAAAGATCTGGAAAGAAAATGAGCTATGTTCTGTGAAAAGGAGGACTAGTGCATGTGTAAAAAAAGTATCGACCCTGGTCAGCCTGCGCAGTCCGCGCAGGCTGACCTGGGTCAAAACTTTTGGCTTTTAGTAAATTTTCTGCATGGCCAAGGATCTTTCTACTTTACGATTAAGCCGGTTGTTATACGAGTTTTTTGTGGATCCATAACTTATGTAATGAATTGCTTGCTGTTATGCATCCAAGAAATGCATTGAACCCCCCTTTTGCCAGAGCATGGCTCACATATTTTTTTAGAATTGTATGGAAACGAAATAAGATAATGCAATATGACGCATGAATTGAAACAGTTAAAGAATTCCCATGAATTAACAATGCATAGATATGTTAAATCATATTTCGATTCCCCTTGGAATACCGATCAGAATTATTAAGTAGGGAAAGGACCCTTACCTGCATCAAGTGAACATTCCCTTTTCTGCAACGTGCTCAGAATCTGTCCAAAGCAGTGGGGTTTGATTGATTCATAGTGATTGTGGTCGATTTCAGCCCAGTTTCAGTTATATCGCGGCTGCTATTTCACCTATCTATGCTTCCATGGAGCTTCTTTTTACCAGTACTTTACACAATTTTCTCAGTAAGCCACTGGATGCTTTCGCAAAGAGCTATTGTCGAAAGGACGATCAGCGATGAGAGGACGATGAATCCTGTCGCGATGACTATCATTAATCTTCAGAGAGAAATTGGTCGAGCTCGGGATTCAAACCAACGACTCCCTGCTTCTAACTCCTGTTAGTTACCGCCTGGCTCGGCTCAAAGCAGAGTGCATAGTGAGGTTACATACCACCAGTTACTTTAAGACGGAACAAGTACCCAGTTTCGAATCGTTACTCTGAACAGCGCACCGCGAAATTATTCTAAAAATTAGCCGTGAACCTAGACAGCCAAATTTTATTATAGAAATAGAATGCATTCAGACAGACTATTGGACTTTCCCGAAATTCGCTAGGGCATGAGCTGTTAATGTAAAACAAACAGTAATTAAACCTCTACCAAATAATCCGAAATTTTAACGACCCTTGGGAAAAGGCAGTTGAAAACATTTTGGGACAAAAGGACGATGCTGGTACCCAGAACTTTTTTTGTCACGGTAGCATGTAATTTTGTTCGTCGTGAAACAAAACGTTTTTGAGTTTTCTTTTTCTGCCTATTTAACCCTTAAGCTGCTAAACGCGACTCACTGACCTTTTTCGGACGGTGTAGATCAAGATCAGACTGCACAGAACGTGCAGTCTGATCTTGTATCTACACTGTCCGATTAGAGGATATTTTTTCTCTAAAATATAAGTTTGAAATAACGTTATTCAACATTTTACAATCGTCTTAAAAATTTTATCTAATTTATATAGCAGGATAGCAGGATAAAGGTTTTAAGACGATGCAACGAAAATGTCCTAATGTTTTGCAGGTTCGCTGAAGATTAAATTACTAAACGATGCCGCGACTTAGATTACGTGGACGGGAAAACAGTTGAGCCACGCGCTGTGAAAAGGGGGTTTAATGCATCTCCGGACTGTGATACATTATATCAAGACATCATAATAATTATGGATTCATAAAATTCGTTTTATCTAACATCTGACTAAATAATGAGATAAACAGGGTCCGTATTCACCAACCATTCTTATGAATATTCTTGGTCCTACTTTGGAAGGTTTTAAAATTCTGCTGAATAAGACTAAGAATGTTCTGAAGAATGGTGGGTGAATACGGACCCTGGTCCTTGAACATGCGGAAAATTTACCCCTAGCAAATACTTTCGACTTCGAGCAAAGTGCGCGAACTGCACAGGCTGACCTGGGTCAGTACTTTTTGCAGATGCAAGAAAACCCTTTTTCACCAAGCATGGCTTAATAATATTACTCGGTAAGAATCTTGTGCGTTGTGCTTTTCAAAGAAGCACAAGGAATGCATGCGTAGATTCGCTGGACGCCGCGATGTATCTCAAATAATGTGATGATACCGCCGTTAAATACAGAAATAAAAAAAAATACATTTGTGGAAGTGGAGCCTGGTTACAGAAACAGTGCAGCTGAGCAATAAATTAATAAATAAAACTGAATTATCTTATTCTTGATTTAACCATTTATTCGCTGTCTGTCATCTGTAACTTTCATATGCCTCATGACGGCTGCGACATTTGTTTCTGTGTTTGTACAAAACCCTGTCAATGGGAAAAAAACAACAACAACCATTGTTTGTCTGTATCAGATTAATATGACAATGGATCATAATTTACGCAAACTTCATGGCTAGACAATAATGATAATGTAGGCTTCACAATAGATTCAGAGAAGCTAACTAATGCAGGTTTTGTATCCAAAACAATGTTTTCTTCAACTGTGATTCACGTAGCGTTTCATTTATAGAAAAAAAAATCTGACGCAATTTGTTCTGAGTCCGTATTTATCAACACGCTCATTTTCTTTTCTGGACACTGTTTGAATATCTAGGCACTTGACTACAGGCCGGAATCGGTTAACAACGTAGAAACAAGAAATGATAACATATTTCATTTAGCAGACCAACGTTTTGATTCTACATCCCAGCTAAATACCTTGGCTGCCAAGCGAGACTCTCTGACCTTTTGCTGAAAGCGTAGATCAAGATCAGACTGCACGGAACGTGCAGTCTGATCTTGGATCTACACTGTCCGATAAGGAGATACCTTTCCTCCAAAAATACTTTGAAATAGGAAAATTTAGGTTTATCCCTTTACCAGACTACAAAATTTTAGCCTTGTCCAAATTGAAAGGATTTGCAGACGACAATATCAGTGTGGCTCAATTGGTGCAACTTTTCTTTGATGGGGTAGAAAACATCGTGGGAAAAGGAGAAAATGCTGGTTACCAGCATTTTCTCCTTTTCCCACAATGTTTTCAAAAGGCTTCTTTCCCTGGGGCGTCAAAAGGCGTCATTGTGCAGTAAAGGGTTATACGATCGGTTTGAAAATTTTATTTCTGTTTTTCTGTTATTTAGCAGGAAAAGGGTTAAATGGATTGAACATCTAATTAAAGACCTCCTGCCTGGGCGGGCCATGTTTCGTACTTCCAACAGGCGGTCACAAAATACAGTGTTTTTTTTTTCTGTTGGGAAAATTCGATTGATTATCCAGTGATTATTTACTTTTTTTATTAATATATATTTGAGCCATTCTCTGGCAAAAGGGGGCTTAATGCATGTCCGTGACTATGTGGTAGACTGGTCCCTTGACATACAGAAAACTGACGAATAGCGAAAAGTTTCGGCCGAGGTCAGCCTGCGCGGACTGCGCAGGCTGACCTGGGTCGATACTTTTCGCAGATGCATTGCGCCCCCTTTTCACAGAGCATGGCTCGTTTGTATTTTACCTGATTTTTTTTAATATCGACAACATTCACCTGTGTGTTTGTACAAAACCTTGTAAAAAAAAAAAAAATCAGGGTTTGTCTATATCGGATTATTTTGACAAAGGATCGCAATTTGCCCAAACATTGTGGCTAGACAATAATGATAAATTAGGTTTCAGATAGGATCCATTGAAGCCCACTAATGCAGGTTTGGTATCCCAAACCCATGATTTCTTCGACTGTGAAATACCTTACATTTCACTGATAGATAAAACCATATTACGTCTTCATTCTTAACCCTTTATCACACAATCCCGAGTTTTAACGACCCTGAAGAAGAAAGTTTTTGAAAAAATTGTGGAAAAAGGAGAAAATGCTGGTAACCAGCATTTTCTCCTTTTCCCACAACGTTTTCTAACCTTTCAAAGATTGAAAGGTCCTTTGTGCTCACATTTAATTTGTCGTCTGCAAATGCTTTGAATTTGGACAGGTCTAAAATTTTGTCGTTTGGTAAAGAAGTTGAAAAACGTAATTTGTTTTGAGTCCGTTTTATCAACAGGCTCACTCTCTTTTCTGTTTGAGATCGTTTGAAGTATCTAGGCATCGGTTAACAACATAGAAGTAACAAATTTTCTGACATAAAACCTCCTCCGGCAGTGTATTAAACTCAAGACTTATTTTGATAATACACTAGTGCATTATCGTTTTTTTGGGTCCCGGTTCTGATTAGGTTTTAGTCATGAGCGCGTGAAGCCGGAAAATCCAGCCACAGCACGTGCCGGAATTTGTACGACTACGCTGTTTCTCGGAAAAATGACGTCATTGTTGCTAAGACGTAAACGCGTGGAAAGTTTTGCATTTTCGTGCAGTGCAGCGAAAGTCTTTTAAATCAACAAAATTGCGGAAATAGGTGGACTTACCCCCTCTAGAAACGTTTCATTCTACTTCGGTGTAAATATCAAAGAACTATCTACTTGTGTATATACACATTTGAAACCGAACTACAACTGTTAGCACGAGCCCGTGAATGCTGTATAGGCTAAAGATGATGATGCATGATTTTTTTTCCCTATCAATCGTTTTATGTCATAAATAGAATCTAACATTCGTGTTTATGTATTATCATTTATATCAAACGAGTTGACTAAAATGTATTTGACGCTCGCTAAGGCTGGCGTCATACATTTGAGCCATGCTCTGTGAAAAGGGGGCTTAATGCATTTGCGCAGGCTGAACTGGCCCGAAACTTTTCGCTATTGGTCAATTTTCTATATGTCCAAGGACCAGTCTATGTCATGATTAAGTTGGTTATTAAAAAAAGTGGCTACAGGCCTAGTGGATCAATAATTTTGTGATGTCTTGAATGGTATCATGAATCACGGAGATGCATTAAGCCCCCCCCCACCCCCCCGTTTGTCAAAGCATGACTCATTTTTTGTCAACTCGTTTGATAAAAATGATACTAAATGAACACTGTTGTGTCTTATGTAAGATCCTCTATATAACATTATTTATAAAGGCGACCAAAGTTTTAATTCTATATCAAAGCTTAAATTGAAACTTGTATTTGAAGACCTTCTGCTGAGGCCATGTTTCTTACTTCCAATAGGTGGTTTTTTGACTCTTTACCATACTATGAAGAGTTTTAACGCCTCTTGGAAAGTAGACTTTTGAAAACATCGTGGGAAAAGGAGAAAATGCTGGTAACCAGCATTTTCTCCTTTTCCCACGACGTTTTCTAACCTCTAAGAAACAAGTCCAATCATTTGAGTCACATTCAATTTGTCGTCTGCAAATGCCTTGAATTTGGGCCAGTCTAAAATTTTGTCGTCTGGTAAAGAGTTAATACATACGTCTTATATAAAATTCGATTATCCAATGATTGATTGAATCGTTTATTTACTGCTTGTTATCTGAGACGTGCTGTAGCAAAAGGGGGCTTAATGCATCCCTCTTGATGCGTTACATCGAGCCAGTCATCTCATAATTACCGATCTACCATATCCGTTTTGTCTAACAACCGAGACAGATGGTGTTTGGACATGCAGAAAAAATGATCGATAGCAAAAAGTTTCGATACTAGTCGATACTTTTTGCAGTTGCATTGAACCCCCTTTTCACAGAGCATGGGTCATCTGTTTTTTTTTTTTTAAATCTGTTGTTTTCCTAATAACGACAACATTTTGTCTATCGGTTTGTACAGAACCTTGTCAAAAACAGAGTTTGTCTGTATCAGATTGTTTTGACAATGGATCGTAATTTAGACAACATTTGTGGCTGGACAATAATGATAAAGTAGGCTTCAGATTAAATCCATTAACCCTTAGGCTGCTAAGCGCGACCCACTGACCTTTTGCGGACAGCGTAGATCAAGATCAGACTGCACAGAACGTGCAGTCTGATCTTGGATCTACGCTGTCCGATAAGGAAATGTTTTCTCAAAAAAAAAAAAAAGAAAATGATAATAATTTTGAAAATAAAATACACTGTTCTACTACCATTTTGAAAATTTCATTTCACTTATTTAGCAGGATAAGGGTTAGAGCCAACTAATGCAGGTTTTCTATCCAAAACAATAAATATTGAAAAAAACATATTTCATCTTCATACTAAGATGACGTTAATTTGTTTTGAGTTCGTTTTATCAACACGATTTCTTTTCTGTTGGACGCCGTTTCAAATATTTAGGCAATTAAGAGAAGGGTAGCCTAGTTCCAGTCTGATAATTTTTTACATTTTTTTTATATTCGGACTTTACTATGTCGAAATTGACGCGTAATTTTTGACAAAGTAAAGTACGAATTTAATAAGGAAAAAAAACGAGGATCGGACTGGAACCCAGACTGAGTGAAGAGAGGCATCGGTTAACAACATGAAACTAATAAATGATGATATCGTTTCAAACAAAGATAAACTGTACCCATAATACGACATAAAATTAACAGATGTTGACGAAGATAAAATTGCAGATATTTGTTCAATTTATTATTTAATGAACTTGGATGTCTAATTGCTGCTGAATTTAATGCTTGATTAATTGATGATATAATTTACACGTTGCGTTGATTGTGTTCTGTTATTATACTCGTTGCTGTTACATTTACAGTAACATTAGTTGCCAAAAGTAAAACAAAGCAGGTATCAAAATACACTTCAATTTAAATCATATCGTCTAGAAGTATGGAAATTATTGTGCAGTTTACAATCTGTTATTATACGGACGGTCAAAGTGTTAGTCGCTGACAGAGAAATTAATTTCAAAATTAGGTTAAAAACTGGTAGGTCACTAGATATCGTTTGTTTATTTTTTGCCTTATTTAAACATTCATTTTTTTTCTACCAGCGACTAACACTTGAACCGACCCCACCGACTGTCATCTTCAACATATTTTGTATACTTTTGAATGTTATGATTTAAATTCAAATACATTTTAATACCTGCATTGTCTTTTTGGTCGCTACTGGTCCTTTAACCCTTTACCACACAATCCCGACTTTTGACGATCCTGAAGTGAAAGGCTTTTGAAAACATTGTGGGAAAAGGAGAAAATGCTGGTAACCAGCATTTACTCCTTTTCCCACAATGTTTTCTATCCTATCAAAGACAGAAATCATAATTTGCACTACATTTAATTTGTCGTCTGCAAATGCTTTAGATTTGGTTTAGTTCAAAATTTTGTTGTTTGGTAAAGAGTTAAACGTGGTGTTAGACAATGGTTTGAGAAGATACTATTTATCTTAGGAGTTGACAGACAGCAAAAATTCAATTATCTGATAAAATTGGGATTTACGTAGAAGCTAACGCATTCTTGTCATTGATGGTGCAAACTTTTGCCATCATACATTGTGACAGTATTGTAAGATTAGGATTCGTCAGACAAGGCATTTTGGGACTACCGTTTGCGTTACTTTTTTTCGGCGTAGCTGTTAAATCTCACTTTTGACCTACGTTAGTATTAACGTGAAATTAATGACTGTTTGTTCTCGATCGGTTAATAATAATATCAAAACTCTGCACCCCCCCCCCCAAAAAAAAAAAAAAAAAAACACGGTGACTGAACAATCACGTAATTGTGACATTTATACTAAGTTAAGTTGAACAATATGTCGATGTAGTTATTAAACCCTGAAAAGACACCCATAATCTAAATAGTACCAAAAAATCATTACGACGAAATAGCGAGCTTTTTATTTTGGCCAAAGTAAGCAGTTCGATGTAAGTGACCCAACCGAACGAGGGCCTTTCAATTATTTTGTTTGTATCAACTCTTTGTATAATAAGCAAACATTAGTGTAAAATCGTACACGTATGTTTCAAATCATCCATCGTTTCAATATCGATATTCCAGTTCATCATAGGTCATATTTATTTTTTAACACTTAAGCTGCTGAATAAATGAAACGCAAATTTCTACTCAATACTAAAAGCCCTAACATTGGGGTTTCAAAGTTGATTTCTCCGGAAAGAAAATACTGTATCGGACAGTGTAGATCACAGATCAGACTGCACGTTCTCTGCAGTCTGATTTTGATCTACACTGTCCGCAAAAGGTCAGTGGGTCGCGATTAGCAGCTTAAGCGTTAAACATATTTATTGTCAGTGCTACTTTGCATCACATCATTCATGTAACGGTTATGGTGTTAATGGCTTATTTTAAAAGACTATGTTGGGACAAGAGCTTCAGAGGGTCAAAGATAGTGATGCCCACTTTAAGTTCAACGTGGTGAAAAATTACTGGTTCGGCATTATTTTGTTTATTTTCATATTGCATTATACCAAGCTAGTCGGATATGGAACCATTTTGGAAATATGAAACCATTTTGTCTAAAAATCGGCTAAACCAAGAGGTAGCACGGTCCTTTGATATACAGAAAATATATCACCAGCAAAAGATTTTCGACTTAGATTAGCCTGCGCGGACTGCGCAGGCTGATCTGAGTCGATACTTTTTGCAGATGCATTGAATCCCCTTGCCCACAGAGCAAAAGACTCATGTGTAATCTGACTTCATCAATTAACCAATGCTCCTTTCGTGAATACTCGTTGGAATTGTTGTGACATAATAATTCCAATCACTACTAAAGATAAAGATGTTACGCAAAGCATAAATAGAATATAACCGTTTTTAAGTAATCTATGGTTGTATTACTGCAAATATAGACTTATAAAACACTTGGGTATTTGTTGGCATCGTACAACGTTACAGTAATTTGATAACTTGCCAGACACTACATTAATATGCATTGCAGTTCTACAGTTTCAAGTTCTATGTGTGCCGAGCACGATAGCTCAGTCGGTGACGTACGGGAGATAAAACCACGGGCTCGCTTGTTCGAATCTCCGGCTCGGCCAATTTCTTCCCAGGGACTGATGATAGTCATTGCGACAGGTACCATCCCTTCCTTACCGCTGATCATTGCTCCGATGATGGTTATTGGGGGGACGCAGCCAGTGGCCTGGTACGAAATTTCTGTGAAGTAATGTTAAAAAATAACTCCAGGATAGCATGGATAGGTGCACTGACCGTCGCGATATAACTGAAATAGTGTTGAAATCGGCGTAAAATACAATGAATCAATCAATCGACCGATCGATCGATCGATCAATCAGCCAATCAAGCAGTCAAGCAAGCAATCAAATCAAAATTTTCTATGTGATGGTGATGCACAATTTAGCTCTGTAACGAATGATTCCATGTTTTATCGATCCTGAGGAGAGTGGCTTTTGAAACATTGTGGGAAGGAGAAAAAAAACGCTGATGACCAAAATTTTCGACTGTTCTCCATTTCTCCGGTATTTCTACCCTTTCAAAAGGAATGGTTAATAAATTTCAGTTTAAGCCACACTAAAGTTATCGTCTGCAAATGCTTTTAATTTGGACAAGTCTAAATATTTGTCGTTTGGTAAAAATTAAATTGCAAACATTTTGTTATTATCTCTGGACTGAAAAGTCGGTGGTTTTTTTTTTGTTGCGCTCTGAGGTTTAAAGATTCTTACACCAGCTGGTCACAGCCCGAAATAATTACCTACATGTATATTGTGGTACGTGGAATATAGGTTTTGCTGTACATCTATGTGTTTTCATTTCTCTAACTTATTGAATACAGCAATCTCATTAGTAACATATCATCTATGTAATTTCCATTATTCTGAATTAAAATAGATTAACATTCTCTAAATGTTTCGATGCTGTTGTAGGCCCATCTCATTTCTACATGTGTGTATATTAGTTATGTGCTATGAAAAAAGGGGGTTTAATGAATTTGCAAAAAGTATCGAGCCATGTCAGCCAGCGCAGTCCGCGCAGGCTGACCTCGGTCGAACCGTTTTGCTATTGTTTTTTTTCCTAGTCAAAGGATTATTCTACCCCATGATTTAGCCGGTTTTTTTTTTGACAAGATGGAACCGTATTATGCAATGACTTGCTTGGTATAATGCATGACAAAGATTCATCAAACCTCCTTTTCCCAGAGCGCTGATTATATGTACTAGTGTTTTTAATTTGTTAGAAAGTAGTGTTGGTAGTTCAAACGGTGCTTATCATGGACTGAGTACAATTATTGATATTTGCTTTCATGTAGGCTGAACGATTTACAGTCTGTATATTTCTGCCGTTAAAAAAAATCAAAGCGTTGAAAGCACTGGTGTGGCATTTGTCAAGGGAGCAATTGTGTGGAATAAATAATTTGAAAAATAAGTACACTGTAATAGGAATAGTTTCCAAATATTGGCTTGAAAGACAACCTACTTTACAGTCATGCAGAATCCAGTAGAGTAGCTTGCAATCATGTGGATCGAACAAGCCCGGGCGAACAAGCCGAGGGACGAACAAGCCCATGGACGAAGTGGTTTTGGGACGAACAAGAACGGAACCGGCGGTTAGGGGACAAAAATTGTATCATTGCGCCAATAGAAGGCCACAGCAAGCAAAACTATTTTCAGTAAAAAAAGAAGTATTTCCACGATCATTGCCCTAATACAATTTATTCTTATATACCATTTTCAATTTTATATCTGGGCGCAAACGAAACACTTATTCGTCTGAGAAAAATTGAATTTAATTGGGCTTACTTCCTTCGGTTTTGCACAAACTACGATACATGATTTTCAAAATGCCGTATTGAACTCATAGTGGCATTGTCTTCGACAAATGCCACAAAAACCAGAAACTGGCCTATTATATGTGCGAATCCAAGTGCGAGTAACTTTTTTTTTAAAACTGAGATGTGGATTCTATATAGGCATGTGAGTAGGGGCTATGATTACAAATGTGATAGACGTATGAGCCATGCTCTGTGAAAAGGGAACTTAATGCATAGGTCAGCCTAGGCAGTCCGCACAGGCTGACCTGGGCCTAAAACTGTTTGCTATTGGTCAATTTTCTGCATTTCAAAGGACCAGTGTACCTCTTGATTCAACTGGTTGTTCTACAAAAGGGTTATATGGATGCATAGCTAATTGTGCTGACTTGCTTGGTATAATGCATCACGGAGAAGCATTAAGCCTCCTTTTTCAACAGCATGGCTTATATCATTGTGGTAAAATTACTACGGCTAGCGTTACTAATTCAATCTCCCGAAAGTTGCATTCTAGGCCTTTATTCACCAATTATTCTAAATGGCATTCTTAGCCTTGTCATTGTTTAAACAGGTAACGTAGTTTCTGATTGGCTGAGCCAAATATGACAGAACGTTTGATATAGCAAATCAAAAATTGCGTTACTTTGGGATAATAAAGTACTTTCAGATGATAAAGTTCTTAAAAACTTGGTAAATAATGTAGACATAGACAAATTTTATTCGACGTAAGCTTGTACAGCTTCTAGTCATACAAAATAGTTGCAATACATATACCGAGTCAATATATTCAACAAGAATGGTTTGTGAACACGGGTCCTAGTCTCCGAAAAAACACAGAAGGCGGAGTAATACACACTTTAATTCTAACTTAGCCGAACTTGTGGAATAAAAATAAGAACTCATCTGGAAATAAACCGACTGTGCATTTATACTGGCCATAATACAGTCGAACGCGATGGACATTAAAAATCAGAGTGCACGTAACCTCACCCTTGTATTAATTATCAACACGACCAGGAATTTAACTTTTATCCTGCTAAATAACTGAAATGAAACTTTCAAGCCAACAGTAAAAACCCGAATAATGTTATTTCAAACGTATTATTTTGAGAAAGATATGTCACTTATCGGACAGTGTAGATCAAAGATCAGACTGCACGTTCTGTGCAGTCTGATCTTGATCTACACTGTCCGCAAAAGGTCAGTGATTCGCACTTAGCATCTTAAGGGTTAAGCTGATTACATCGCGTATGCATATGACGGTGAAATGGCTGGTCTGCTAGCCCGTATCTTTCAAAGATGGTGTCAGACGATGTGATGTAGACTACAAGTTACCAAAATGATACGTCATGATATATCTGCCATCGAACCCAATACCAAGACAGCAGAACAGTTACTGTTACATCGATATATGGCCCGCAACATGCGAAATAAGACCTTCGGACATTTGCGTATGGTGTCGTCTCGGATTAGCCTGCGCAGTCCGCGCAGACTAATCCGAGACGGCACTTTACGACTACATAAGTTTTTTTCATACAGCAGACTTTCGTGTAACAGAAAATCGCACAAAAACGGGAAGTGTCGTCTCGATTTAGTCACATACTGCACAGACTGATCTGAGACGACACACTTTCACGCGTATGTCCGAAGGCCCCTTTTTCGTGTGTTGCACTCCAATTATGAAGGTATATTGCTTTTCATTGAAGATAACTCTCAATTAGGGATTTGGACTTACATGTATTTGAGACATGCTCTGTGAAAAGGGGCCTTAATGAATTTCGTGTGTTGCACTCAAATTATGAAGGTACATGTATATTGCTTTTCATTGCAGATAACTCTCAAATAGGGATTTGGACGTACATGTATTTGATACATGCTCTGTGAAAAGGGGGCTTGATGCATTTCCGTGACGCATTATACAGAGCAAGTCATCACAGTATAATAGATCCATAAAGTCTGTTTTGTAAAACAACCTATTGAATCATGAGGTACATTTGTGCTTGGACATACAGAAAATTGACCAATAGCAAGAAGTTTCGGCCCAGGTCAGCCTGCGCGGACTGCGCAGGCTGACCTGGGTCGATACTTTTCGCAGATGCATGAAGGCCCCTTTTCACGGAGCATGGCTCCTTTGTACCAACCATTTCGAAATTTAAAGATTGGCCATCTAGCAGAATTAGAAATTCTGTCTTAGTCAATCGAATGGCCAGTCGTAGACCTGTCTTGGCCTGATTTAGAAACAGAACAATGATTAGAATTATTGACAAATACGGCGTAGATTTTTGTTTTGTTGTTATTGGCTTTTGCAACTGAAATGAATTATTCAAACATGCACATAATAAACAAAATTTACGAGGTATGAGGTTCCATTCACAGATTCTCAGTATGTTCAAAAGCACGTTTGTTTTTTAAACACGTCTACTAAAATTTAAGCATCACAGGAAAGTAGGTAAATTACAAGGCCTTGGGTTTCGATAGGTGTTAATCCAAACAGCGTGTTTGAACGATTCTGAAGATGAAAGCATTTGAAAACATAGTCGTAAAAAAGAGAAAATGCTGATAATCAGCATTTTCTCCTTTTTCCACAGTCTTTTCTACGCTTTCAAAGACAAATATCGTCATTTGAGACACATTTGAATTGTCGCATGCACATGTTTTTAAGGTAGACAACACTAATTTTCTATAGACTGATAAGAAATTATGAGTGTGCATACTAGAACCAAACTGGAAACAATCGCCAAGATGCCTAGCGTTTTTGAGGTGTAAAACTTCAAGTAAACAAACTAGATGTTCCGGAAAGATATTATTCCCTTCAGATTTACAAATTTATGAACGCATATTCCATCGGCCACGTGGCTGTTTGCTTTCGCAGCCATAATTTCAATTATCTAGAGGTAATCACTAGCCCACATCGTATATATTGTACCGGGCGATTCTCAACGGGATTTAGTTTTGAATTAGCCGTGTAGCTAGACACTTTAATTCAGTTTACAGACGATGGATAGCCTTTTGTGCCACAAAATAATTGAAGTCTAGTAATATGGTATGTAACAACCAATGTTCTGCTCAACATGAGAGGACCATCCAGATATGACGTCATTCATGTGGAACATGTTACTTATGTGAACTCAGTATTTCCTGAAACATATTTGCAGCAGACGTCTTTGTAAATAGTCCTTTTAAAGAAGACTGTGCCATGCTCTGGCAAAAGAGGGCTTCATGCGTCTCCGTGATGTGTTATACCAAGCAAATCATCACCACAGGCCTCCGAAACTCTATTGATCTACCACGGAAAACTAAAATTTTCCTTGGTCGATCATCGAACACTTTTGCAGATTGGTGCATCGCCTGTATATCACGGAATACTCAAATTTTCATTTACACCGTTACTATAAATATCACATTGGCGACTGCCTCTATATAGAGGCAGTCGCCAATGTGCTATTTATAGTAACGGTGTCCGCTAAGGAAAATTTTGTTATCCCGTGTTAGATCAATGGAATTTCAGTGGCCTATGGTCATCACATATATGTACTTAGGGATCCATAAAATCCATTTAGTTTAAAGATTGACTGAATCTGGGGGAAGAGCAATCCTTGAACCTGCAGAAAACTGACAAATAGCAAAAAGTATCGACTCATGTTAGCCTGCGCATGCTGACATGAGTCGATACTTTTTTTGCAGATGTATTAAGCCCCCTTTCACATAGCATGACTCAAATGTAATCAACATGAAGTGAAGTTTAATGCATAAATACACATGATGACACTGTTACGCAAACACGCTTTGTTTGCATAGCGTTTACATGTTAGAGGACAGAGCGTGCAGTCTGGTCTTCATCTATTTCGTCCGCAAGAGCTGCTAATATTGCTGTTTGCAGCATTACAATTGTGACTAACCCATCAAAAACAGTGTTCTTTCAATATATCACATTCATCCGTTTCATTTACGTGTTGGACATACCTGTTTCTGTCTAGATATACATGTACATTACATTTTGTTGATTGATTGATTGAATGGTGTTTACGCCGCTTTCAACTTTATTTCAGTCATGTCACGGCGACAGCTCACATATTCGTGTATTTCCTTGGTTTCACCAGTGCTAGAATTGCATTTGGAATTAATATTGCAATATGGTGCTGCCTTGTTTTTTTTGTGTGTTTTTCATTATTCTGTCGAACTCTTCGTAGTCTCGATCAACGATAGACGTACATTGTCCAACATCTCGAGTTTTAAGTAACTCTATTATTTAAGCCTTCGTGCTATAAACAACAAAATATCTGGTGCAATTATATTACATACTAAAAATCTAACCTTTCATCTCAAGGTTTAGGTCAAATATATGAGCCATGCTCTGTGAAAAGGGGGCTTAATGCATCTGCGAAAAGTATCGACCCAGGTCAGCCTGGGCCGAAACTTTTCGCTTACAGTCAGTTTTCTGTATGTCAAAGGACCAGGGTCCGTATTCACCAACCATTCTTAAGAGTATTCTTAGTCTTCTTCTCCAAGATTTTCTACATTTGAAAGTAACACAACTTCTGATTGGCTAAACCATTTGGTTTAGCCAATCAGAAGTTGTGTTACTTTCAAATGTATAAAATTTTTGAGAATAAGACTAAGAACGTTCTTAAGAACAGTTGGTGAATACGGACCCTGTCTTCCTCATGATTTAGTCAGTTGTTCGACAAAATGGTCTTTATTGATCCTGGATAATATGACGATTTGCTTGGTATCATTCATCACGTAGATGCATTAAGCCCACTTTTGTCAGAGCATGGCTCATATATAAATATATATATATATATATATAAGTTTCCACTTTTCTATTACCATGGAACACGTGAGCACCGGTTTTCTCATATTATATATAGATCAAAGATTATAATTTGAAATATCTCTGCGGTACATTATGGAAACTCTGGGTCTGTATTCAGCAACCATTCCACATTGCGCATTTAGTCTTACTCTCAGGAATTTCTAAATTTTTGAAGTAACGTGATTTTTGATTGGCTAAAACATTAAATGGTTAAGCCAATCAGAAACGGTTTTACTCTCTAAATTTAAAGTTAGACTTATAATGCAACAAAGAATTGTTGGTGAATACAGGCTTGGCACTGATTATTGAAGAGATGTTCTTTCTTTGCTTCTATTTCGAATCTCGCAAAGGCAGGTATCATGCCCATGTGACATTAATCATTTGAGCAAAAGTTCCTGGCCATTGGTTAAGGAATCGGTACATTAACCCTTTACCGCACAAATCCGACTTTTAATGACCCTGGGAAAGAAACCCTTTGGAAACATTGTGGGAAAAGGAGAAAATGCTGGTAACCAGCATTTTCTCCCTTTTCCCGACAATGTTTTCTGCTCTATCAAAGAAAAATTGCACCTTTTTAGCCACACTGGAATTGTTGTCTGCAAATGCTTTCAAATTGGACAAAGCTAAAATGTTGTCGTCTGGTAAAGGGTTAATGAATTGATATAATCCTACTCTTCTTGTATCCGGAAAGTTAATTGATGCAACCGCTGACAGGCAAGCAAATGATGACGTCGACAGAAGACCACGGATACATGATTGTTACAAAGTCTCATTTTCGAAGTCTATCTTACCGTAAAATTTGTTTTCTTTTTGCAAAATTTTACCACACTCTGAAAATAACTATTTAAAGTAGTGACCGATTTTTAAGACTGTTCTGATCTTTATTTATAAATCACAGGAAGGTGTTTGAATGGCTGAACATGTCGGCATGCAAAGTCTAAATGAATGTAACAAAAACTTTTAGAATTTGTACGTATTTTCCACTGTTCCTCAGCATAAAATAGATGAAAATCATACCATATCTGAATATGATATATAATTTCTTGTCAAAATATTATCTCTGTAAATACGAAATGTAAACAGAGATTAAGTTTCAGTTCCTGAATCAGTTGTTTCTTCAGGGTCTTCATGGCGCCAAGAATACAATGGACTATTCTTTTGCAATGTTTACAGAGACTTGCAAACTGAAAAGGCTTTTAGCCGATATATCGATGAATTATCGAGGATCTCAGCTGACCGCCAACAAGCGCAGAGTTGAACCTATGATTAAAAAGAAAAAAAAGTGGATCAGTTCCCCCCATCCTTTTCAAAAAAGTGGGCCATTTTGAAAATCAATATGGGCCATTTACAACAGAATATGAATAGTACGGAAAAAATATTCACAGTGTGGGTACTAAGTAGATTTGCCACAGTCAGGGTTCTGACAAGTTCAAGCAACATAGTGATAACACTAGTCTGCAGAGAAACTAATCAAGGTTTAAGTGAGCAGATTCTGCCTCATCTGGAATGTTGGTGACACCAGGGAAAAACAGTTCAGTAACAACCATTTGCTTCGAATGCAATTCAACAGCGTTGATAAATGCCTCATAAATTTCCGATACTTCTCTTCATTGTACTTGTTTCTGTGCTCTCGTGCTATAAAAGCTTTCATCTCCAGAATCGTTATAACAAGAGTTTTTGCGGTAAAAGGTTTAGCTTGTATTACACCTGCCTTTTTGCTCTCTACGATCAACTTCCTGACAAAAATCTGCGCATCCGTTTCTGTGCGTCATCCTCAAAATGGTAGCACAAATTCTTCAGGTCGCAATGTCATCTCAACGTCACACATTTAATTCTCAACATATTCATTATTTTCCGCGATTTTTAGACACATTTTTTAACGACGCAAGGTATTGTTAAGAAAGAAACACGACTGACTGACAATTTTGTCAGCGATCTGCTACGGAACACATTGCCTCTAAAATCGTACAGGTCAACAAAAAATCGAACGGCTGATGTGAGACAGACTTAAATGTGTTGACACTGTGCAGTTTACTTAAGTTTTCATGTCTAGTTTTGTTTTTCTTGAAGCCAATAAACCTGTTAATCTTATGTTATTAAAAAATAAATCAAAGAAATCAGTGCTAGTTAACTGATAAGCAGCATCATTTTCTGTTCGGAGGTTCCGTCCTAAAGATATCCTAATTCCGAAAAACTGTAGGCGGAGAGATACCGTCCTAAAGTATTACAAGTCTGAAAATAGGCCAGGAAACGGAAACTAAACGGCGTTTGCTCGCTATCTGTATTTTTTTTTGCATTTAAGTACAAATAAACAGTGTCAGATATTTCTGTGGGCATAAAACGGGTAAAGCGACTTATGGTTGAGAATTGGCTGAGCGGTTATTGCGAGGTTAGGCCACTTGCCATCGATCAAGCAACACGGTGAAGATAGTCCGATTTGCCTTGACAGTGGCAATGTAAATATGTCGTCGTCTGGTTGAGGGTGCATCTACCTGCGCAGTTTGAAGCGGATGTGCCTGTATGCAAAATACCGTCCGTAGAATTATTTTTCAGATCATACTCCGGAATATGTATTACGGAACTTTTCCCCTGGTTTTACATTTTACTAAAGGTTTAACGAAGAAAATTACAACATGGTATTTTATTCGAATCTATTATTTACCTATATCGGCTTACTGTACCTAGTTTCAGTACCAATGGAAACAAAAAAAGCTGTTTTGAAAAAAGAGAGACGGCGTAAGAGGAACTGGAATATGGGTATAGAAACTCTTTTTGTGGTTCAATATGAAGACAGATTATTAGAAGTAGCCTCGTCAGCATTTGTCTCTCTCCCCTCATTGTTTAGCATATAGATGAAAAATGGTATTTTCAATACGATATATTTTTCAAGATTAGATGTTACCCCAAATCATCGTTGAAAAAGGGACAGTCGTTGCTTCAAAATAATGTGTCTGAAAATACATGTAGACATACAACTTGTAACGGGTTATAGGGCAAACCTTGAAATGTTAAATTACCAGTTAGTACAAGATAAGGATTATCCCCTATCATATTCAAATTGCTAAGGTGTAATCAACTACCCGGGTTATCGATTAGCGGTAGAAACGCTTTTCTATTGGTGTTATAAAAGTGCCCACAGATATGCTTGTAGTGGCCCACCGAATAACCATGTCCAGAATTTTGACCAATCGTAAATTGTTATATATTCATTCGAGTATATCGATACTAAGAAGTAGGTCAAAGGTCAGCGTATTCAGCTACTCCGAACACTGAAAAAGAGAATGAGGCTTGAAGGCGCTTAGCACAGATTCAGTTACTTTTAAAGATGGATCCTGACGGCCAGAAAGAAAGACGCTATAAATAGTTGATAGACTGTAGAATGCTTCATAATTTGGTCAGCTGTGTAAACATAGATAAATTACTGATACATATGGTGTAAAGGATTTTTACATATGTTGGAAATCTTTAAGACAAACGTCACAACAGTGATTTCTTTGAAGGCCCCCAGAAAATGAAATGCATTTTCTATCGGTCAAAACTTTGCAACTGTCAGGGGCAACATTTGGCATTAAGATACAAGAATGATTATTTTTTAATAAAGTACAGATGAAAGGGGGTAAAAACTGGCTGGAAACGAGTATAGATGTATCTTTAAAGGTAGAGTACATAAAGGTCACTCTCATCCTAACTCTTTACCATACGTGAAAGTTCTAGACCAGTCCAAATTGAAAGCATTTGCAGACGACAAAGTAAATTTGACCCCAAAAATGAAATTTGTGTTTGGAAGGGTAGAAAACATTGTGGAAAAAGGAGAAAATGCTGGTTACCAGCATTTTCTCGTTTTTCCACAATGTTTTCAAAAAGCGTATTTCTCAGGGTTCTTAAACACGGAATTGTGTGGTAAAATAGCTTAGAAACATTTTTTTGTGTGTGTTTGCAGTAAAATTGGACTATTTTACCCATAAATCCGAATTTACCTAATTGACGACGAAAGAGATAATAAGCGACATAGATAAGCCGGTTATAGCTGTATTTCTGTCTAATTATAAGGAAGGCAAAATTATCTCTCTTGGTGATCGATTGTCATGTCAAGTCAAATGGACTTAAATATGAAATATTACTTTCACGGTGATATGGAAAGATACAGAAAAACCTTTACACGACAAACCCTTTACCAAACGACAAAATTTTGATCCTGACCGCGAAATCCAAAGCTTTTGCAGACGACAAGTAAAATGTTACTCGAATAGTGTGATTTGTCCCTTATAGAGTAGAAAACGTTGTGGGCAAAGGAGAAGATGCTGGTTACCAGCATTTTCTCCTTTTCTCACAATGTTTCAAAAGCCTTCTTTTCTAAGGTCATTTTAGCTCTGGATTAATCAATTTCCCTACAGGCTTAATGTGGACCTACCAAAGCCCATGAAATCTCAGAATTCGGCCCCTTCAAAAATAAACGAAGATATTACATTACGTTTAGACACTGTTTGTCAATTGTAATGAAAAATGATGGAAAAGGTGCTGTTGATTTTTGCCTTGTTATATTCATGATTAAGTTGTCTTCTGCAGGGCAGAGGTGGGTTGAGGTTTTATTTTTATGTCAATCGATTATCCTAAGGTAGAATTACAGGGACACTGGGTGATCCCAGCGGGCTCCTGAGACTTTGTATTTAAACTGGTTCCCGTTGTAGATATACATACTACAACTGGTACAGGCTATTGTGATATTAGTTTTCATTGGGTTACGTGAATACACCTTTTTCACCGGTCAAAAATTCGAAAAATCTAATGTACAGGAAGCGAGAGTGGTCTCCCCTGAATCTCTTTAATCTCGAGATATCGCTGCTCTAAAAATAGACGAGCACAATACTGCCCGTTTTTCGTACCCTGTGCCGATCCCCATACACTTGCTATATCAGGGGAGGTAACTGATCTACTTTACATTCTGTTGACGTAGGGGCTTCCGGTATCATGCACTGTTTGTGGCCAGTCTCTTACCTCCTTTTTTGTGTCTAGATTCGTAGTGGGCAAATCTGATCATGTAGCTTACACATTTACCAAACAATCTTTGTGTTTGAAAGACCCTGAGGAAGAAAGCTATTAAAATATTGTTGGAAAATGGAGAAAATGCTAGTAAACAGCATTTTCTCGATTTTCCACAACGTTTTCTATCATTTTACAGACATATTCTGTAATTGAAGTCAAATTTGTCATCAGCAATTGCTTTTAATTTAGACGATTTGTTGTCTAGTGAAGAATTATTTCGATAAAAATGTGCAGCTGCGAATGAACCATTTCTTTTTGAATATTGCCGGAAACCTCTTTCTCTTGTCCACATGCATTGGTCTAGAAGGCGATGTCGCTGTATTTGGTCGTAGTTTCTGCCGAGTCGGTAGCGTACAGGACTTGAAACCAGGGGGATGGGGGTGTCGCTGGTTCGAGTCCCCAAATCGGCCAATTTCGTTCCGATGATTAATAATAGCTATTGCGACAGGATTCATCCTTCTTTTACCGCTAACCATATAGATAGCTAAAGAGATATGTGCTGTGCTCTAAGAAAAGGAGGTTTAAAGCATCTCCTTGATGCATGGTACCAAGCAATTCAATTATGTATCCATGGAATCCTTTTTGTCCCTAACAACCGACTGAATCATGATGTATACTGGTCCTTTGACCTACAAAATATTGACCAATATGCAAAAAGTTTCGACCAAGGTCAGCCTGCGCATTCTGCGCAGGCTGACCTGGTCGATACTTTCTGCAGATGCATTAAACCCTTTTTTTCACAGAGCATGGCTCGAATACATTGTATTTCGTTAGTGCAAAACTATTAAATATTCAAATTTCAAGGCTTCATGAAATGAAACACTGTATTCCGGTAGTATCAAATTAAATGATATTCCAGTTTTATCCTCTTCCCTTTTGTTTCCAAAATTCCTTCGTTAAAACTCAGCCTGTTTGGTAAACGGTTACATGCTGTTGTGTTATGGTGTCCCGCGAAACATAGGACCGAGCAGACACAAGATCAGACGATCAGACGGTATGTGCGGTCTAATCTTGATCTACATGTACACTGTGCGGAAAAGAAATTCAAAGCGCATTTGAATCGACGATGTTAAAACAACCTACAATATAAAAACTGTTTTCCTGATAATATCAACCGACTACGAAATTGTTTTCAAAAATGAATGTATAATGCGAACGCTATTGTGAAACCGCTTTGACTTGTCACTACTTTGCTTCCGTGACCTTGTTCGGTTTTTTCCGATATTTGCCGAGGCTCCTTCTAAACTAGGTTCAAATGTTTAAACGTTAGGCTCACTGGCCTTTTGCGGACAGTGTAGATAAAGATCAGATTGCACAGAACGTGCAGTCAGATCTTGGATCTACACTGTCCAATAAGAAGATGTTTTTCTCTCCCAAAAATAAGTTTGAAATATCACAATTCTGTTTTTACTATCGGCTTGAAAGTTTAGTTTGAACATATTTTATTGATCAATAATTTACAATGTCATAAAATACAAGTCAACAGGATAGGAACGAAAGCATAGCTTATTGTGTTCTTTTCCTAGTGGATGGGAAAGTTTCATTTAACTTATTCAGCAGGATAAGAATTATCCTATAATGTTTGTAAAATAAACTGAACTTGTCGCCGTGTGCATGGTGTAGATATAAAATACATCCATGATCATGATGATACCGAAGTAAACTGCCTATAAATCGTAAATTTATCGGGGATCTATAAATAGTTCACGTAAAAAGACGGAGTATTAATTAAACAAGTTGACTTCTTTAAAAAAGAAGCCAGGAGAGGTCAGCATCAATGTTTTCAAATAGCTTATTGTTTTTAATTTCAATATATTTTGGTACATGTAAACAAATAAGTAAGGCATTATATGATTGCCGCCGTGTAAAAAGGAGAAACCTCTTATGCATTACATGACAGACACATGGCCTCCTTCCCACGTTTTCAAGTCGCATGATCTTTTCCCGCGGTGTTCTGTTTTTTAACAAAATTCTTTTTTTTTTTGTTTTTGTATGTGTAGCTTTATTTGTTTAATGAAAAATTACAACTACTGGAAAGGTCATTTGCAATCAAATCAATGTAACAAATCATTTTTGAAATCAGTCATTTAAAAACAAAACACGTCTTTTTCCAATTTCAGTTTTTTGATTTCGGTTTATTTATAAAACCATGACGAAACAGACTGTGTATCAGAACAATTTCGCAGAAATGGATGGAGTTAGGCAGCAATTTCTGAGGCAGTCTGCCTTTTAAACTCACCTCTGTTGGAGAGGTCTGATGACCTCTCCAATGACAAGTTAAAGCCGTTTCGCTTTATAATTGTGGTATTTGTTCACCAATACTGGCTTGATGAAAACATAAACACCGGCCATAAGTTGTAAATATAGTTGTTATTTTACATTACCAGGAAAGTATCTGTTACCGTGGTACGGTGTTCAGGTCGTAGGACTGTCGATGAAGCGATTCTAGTTTGATTGATTGATTCAGGTGGTTGAGAAATTTATCGCGTTCAGTTTATACCTAAATGACAGAATCGCGTTTTTGATGAAAATCAATTCTAGAGTTAATGTTGTACGACCGCAGTGGTATTGTTTCCTGTTTGAATGAAATACACCCGGAGTATTGAACTATAACATGATTGATTGTCGTTTGTCTTTTATAACACATTCAGTAACATATATGCTTGTTATGTACAGACAGCTTTCGCTGAATTAGCTCAGATGCAAATAACCCTTCTCTTTGAACGGTGACAGATCTTAAACTAGTCTATATTAACCTTTTACCACACAATGACGCCTTTTAACGCCCCAGGGAAAGAGTTCTTTTGAAAACATTGTGGGAAAAGGAGAAAATGCTGGTAACCAGCATTTTCTCCTTTTCCCACAATGTTTTCTATCCTATCAAAAAAAAAATTGCACCGTTTGAGCCACATTGAAATTGTCGTCTGCAAATGCTTCCAATTTGGACAAAGCTAAAATTTTGTCGTCTGGTAAAGGGTTAAAAGCATTTGCAGACAACAAATTAACCCTTATCGTGCTAAATAACTTACATGAAACTTCCAAGCCGTTTGTAAAATCCCGAATAATGTTATTTGAAAATTATTTTTGGAGAAAATTATCTCCTTATCGGAAAGTGTAGATCCAAGATCAGACTGCACTTTCTGTGCAGTCTGATCTTGATCTGCACTGTCCGCAAAAGGTCAGCGAGTCGCGCTTAGCAGCTTCAGGGTTAAATGCAGTTCAAGTGATGAGATTATCTAAACAAGGGAAGAAAACACTTTTGGAAAAGGAGAAAACATTGATAACCCGCGATTTCTCCTTTTCCCACAGTGTTTTCCATAGGTCTCTTCCTCACGGTTGCTTAAACACGGGGTTGTGTGGTAAAAGGGTTTAGTTGAAATTTAAGAATTCGACATTAAAAAAGGGGGAAAATTCAGTTATGTCAGGGACTGATGGACTGAGATGAGCTGCATCCCGATTTGCAAACAAATAAATCGATGGTTCAACCAATCAAGAAATCAATAAAAAAATCTATCCATCCATCCATCCATCCCCCCTCTCCCTCCATCCACCCCTCCCTCCCTTCCTGCTTCCATCCATCCATCCATCCATCCATCCATCCATTAGATCTACAATGCACATTTTGTGTGGTCTGATCTTGGTCTACATTGTCCGCAAAAGCGCCTACAGTCGCGCTTAACAGCCTAGGCGTAAAAGAGGAGTTTCGTAGAGATCGATAAAGAGCTGTGCCAATGCTGTCATAAGTTTTTTGTCTGTCTGTCTGTCTGTCTTTCTGTCTGAAAAGTTGTAATAGATGTGCCATGGATAGTTTCTCATAGATTCCTATTGTTTGACACATATTATATAATACATTAGACAGTTTTGTCAAAATAAGACAGATATGGCAGACGACAACGTCACGTGACAAGAATCTTGTGACATTTGCAGCACTACATACATCAAATAGAAACATCATATTCTTCACTATGGCACTCTTGGGACAGGGCACAGAAATATTACTTTGATCATGCACAGCACTGCAATAATACCTCGACCACTAAAACATACATTCGAGCCATGTCCTGTTAAAAGAGGGCTTTCTGCATCTCCGTAATGCATGATACCAAGAAAGTCAACACAAAATTAGGAATCCATAAAATCCATTATGGCTGACAAACCGACTGAATCATGAGGTAGATTGGTTCTTTGAAATACAGAAAACTGACCAATAGAGAAAAGTTTCGGCCCAGGTCAGCCTGCGCGGACCGCGCAGGCTGACCTGGGTCGATACTTTTCGCAGATGGATTAAGCCCCCTTTTCACAGAGCATGGCTCATTTTTTGTGTGTGTATAAAGCATATGGTTTGGAGTATTTTTCGAGAGGAAATATCTCCCGGAAAAGAGAGAAGTGCTTGTTTGTTTGCTGTTTAACGCCGTTTTTAACATTATGTCACTTATATCGCGGTGGCAAGCTCACTAATTATTGTTTTCTCTTTTTCTACTAATACTTCGCTTAACCTGAGTCTCACGTCATTGGCTGCTTTCCGACATAAATATCGTCGAAACAATGTACAGTAGTGAGAAATGAATGACCCCTTAAGCTACCAAGCGCCACTCATTGACCTTTTGCGGAAAGTGTTGATCAAGATCAGACTGCACAGAACGTTCAGAGCGTGATCTTGGATCTACACTGTCCGATAAGGAGATATTTTTCTCCAAAACAAATAAGTTTCATGTAACATTATTCGGGTTTTTACTATCTATCGTCATGAAATTTTTTTTTTTAACTTATTTCGCAGGATAAGTGTGAATACTGTCGCAATCACTATCATTAAACCTGGGAAAAAAATTCAAGGCTGGTCAAGGCTGGGAACCGAGTCGGCGACCCCTGGGTTTCAAACTCTGTACGTTACCGACTCAGCTACCGGGCTCAACGAACAAGAGTCTAACAGTAGTTCCGATTGTTGAAAAGAACAATCAGGGTCTGTACTCACCAACCATTCTTAAAAATGTTCTTAGTCGTATTTTATAAATTTGAATATAACACAACTTCTGATTGGCTAAACCAAATGGTTTAGCCAATCAGAAGATGCGTTACTTTCAGATTTAGAAAATTAGATCCAGAACGTTCTTAACTCTTATCCTGCTAAATAACTTAAACGAAACTTTCAAACCGATGGTCAAAGTTATGGGGGTTGGGTTAATATCTCCTCGGACACGTTCTGTGCAGTTTGATCTTGATCTACTCTATCTGCAAAAGGTCAGTAAATCGCTCTTAGCATAGTAAGGGTTAAGAATGGTTGGTGAATATGAACCCAGAAGCACAATCGCTCTCTTCTCTCAGGAGCTTTACCCAAACTTATGTAAAGACTGAAAATTCAATGACATGTTAACATTGCAGAGCGCGAGCTTCATACATGTTTTGTAAAATCTCGATAATCCGATGCCTTCGGATAATCGCAATATTTGGGAGATAATCCGAATATGAGATAACTGTTGGAAAATAAAAAATGGACAAGGCAATATTGTGCTTCGACAGCTTTTTAAAGTATGGTTCTTTTTGGCACCTGTGAAATTATGACTTTAAGTTATAAATTTATGATATCGAAAAGGATTTTATTTTGTCCGTGTCACCTTTAGAGATTTATATAGAAAATTCGCATGATTACTTCGATATTGCGTACTCCTGTACGGTTCGACTTTACATCTGAACTCTTTTTCGAAAAATCAGGTGTTTTGTCGACTATTGGATATAAGCCTTCCGAAAACAACGTGGAATCAGGGATAATGCTGGAAACTAGATTTTTTTCTCTCTTAGCCATGACATTTTCTGTCTTTACATTGACAAACACAATTATCTGAGCCACATCTTATTTTTCATCAACAAATGGTTGGATAATGGGCGAGTGTAGAATTTTGTCGTCTAATATAATAAAGAGTCAATCACATTTGTGTACATTCGAAACACAGAGACTTCTTTCACGAATATAACTAACCTTTATGATAGTAACAGTACGTAACGGTTTTTGCAAATGAAGCTGTGCTCTGTGGAAAGGGTATTCAATGCATCTGCAAAAAGCAGTCCGCGCAGGCTGACATGGATCGAAACATTTTGCTATTTGTTAATTTCCTGCTTGTCAAGGACGAGTCTACCTCATGATTCACCCAGATGTTAGAAAAATGAATATTTTGGATACATAATTATGCGATGACTTGCACATGGTATAATGCATCGCGGGAATGCGTTTAACCCCCTTTTCCCAGGGTATAGGGTCAAATATGTAGGGTGGACAAAGGAATCGGATTGGACCCTTAGCTAAGACGGTGAATGTACAGTAATCGGGAATTTCTAGTTTGATTCTCACGGGTAGCGTTGGTCACGTGGTAGAAAGCAATGCAGGGCTCCCAGCCTAATACCTGTGAAATCCAGGAAAAATAATAAATAATTGCACTGTCCTCTTGGTACGTTTGACACTGTTTAAAGCCGTATGATACAACAAAAGCTGTGTGATACACCAAAAGCTGTGTCATGCACCAAAAGCTGTGTGATACACCAAAAGCTGTGTGATACAACAAAAAGCTGTGTGATACAACAAAAGCTGTGTGATACAATAAAAGCTGTGTGATACACCAAAAGCTGTGCCATGCACTAAAAGCTGTGTGATACAACAAAAAGCTGTGTCATACACCAAAAGCTGTGCCATACACCAAAGTTGTCTCATACACCAATAGCTGTTTCATACACCACCAATAAAAGATCAGACAGCACAGAACGTTCGCGATGATCAGGAATCTGCACTTTCATGATCGTAGCCGAAGCTTCCTGCTTGACAATAAAATGTTAGTCTAGTCCAAATGAAAGCAATGCATACGGCAGATGAAATGTAGCTTGAATGATAAGATTTGTTCTTGAAAGGACAGAAAACATTATGGGAAAAGGAGAAAATGTTGTATAACAGCATTTTCTCCTTTTCCCATAATGTTTTCGAAAGGCTTTTCTTTTAGGGTCCATAAAGCACGAGATTGTGTAGTAAAGTGTTAAATTAATTCATTTCTGTGTTTCTAACTTATAAATATGTCCGTCAGTGTGAAGGTCAAACCTAAAACGATATCATCATACATAGTGTATGGCGGCATGACCTAATTAAGTAATAGCCAAGACTGAGAAACTGTGAAAAAATGATAGCCCGACACTGTCAATTGAATAGATAGCTGATAATTAATGACAAAAATCCATTACCGGCGATTATTTTCTGGAACATTATAGGGTACTTCGTTCTTATCTTTCCTCGTAATTGTCTGTCAACAAAGTGTGAAACCATTCCGTCGGCAAAGTCCGACATTCTTCGCTTAAACGCTCGGCATATTCCGTGCATGATCAGGTGAACTACTTGTTTCGTACATGATCGTTATTTTTGCGATCGTTTACGGATTGAAATAAGCGGACAAAGTAAATGTACGTGGACGTTGCCGATTTACGGAAGTGTATTCCAGTGCCAAAACCTTTTGATTGTTGAAAGAATACACGGAAATAAAAATAAAATGCAAACAGTAGAAATATAATTAAAAAAAATAATAAATCGAGGCTACGATGTCTTGGCAAGGATAACTGAAAACATATCTGAGAGTCTACATTCAACACCAGATTGCATGCACGATGCAATCTAATCTTGATCTACAATACCTTTGTCTCACTTCAGACGTTTTCACGAAAACCTAGACCACGAAAGGATCTTCGGTACTAAACCTCGACAGACCAAATGGGGAAAAATGGAACAAAAATATGTCCTTTTTTTTGGCACGGAAAATCCATTAGTACTATTGATTTTAGGCGCGTAAAAGCGCGCGATGTCGAGTCTTCTCGTGCCGTAATGTCCCAGCTGCGATTTTCATGGGGCAATTGAAGTTGTCAAATTTTGTTAATGGGCTGTTATTAAAGGTTGCATTTTCCGAGCTGTCACTTTTTAATGTCTCAATGGAAATCTCAAGAAATCCGCTTGTTGGTTTTTTTTTTTAGTATCGTAGTAAATTTAATGATGGGAGGCAAGAAGAGTGGTGCAGATGAAAAAAGCTCATCATGGCCATGATACAATGTTTTCGTTGCACTTTGCGTCGACTAGTAACAATGCATCGTCGACTAGGGTCGGAGTAGTCAATAGAGCCCCCATTTGACAACCTCATAGCAAGCACTTCTGCTTCAATTTTTTTATTGGAAAAGGTTATAGGTCAGGTCTAGAAGGTGTTGCCGGTGGTTTGTTGATAATTTCTCAGCCCTTTACTTCACAATTCCGAGTTTTAATGACCCCGAAAAAGAAGACCTTTGAAAACATTGCGAGAAAGGGAGAAAATGCTGGTAACCAGCATTTTCTCCTTTTCTCACAGTGTTTTCAACCCTATCAAATACAGAAATCATTGTTTGATCTTCTCTTATTTTGTCGTCTGCAAATGCTTTCAGTTGGGTCTTATCCCAATTATCGTCGTTTATTAAAAAGTTAAGAAGACGTGTGTAATTTTGCTAGGTCTTATGGAACTATTTGGACCCATATTAACCTTCGCCTTCACCTAACCCATAGTCTGGCAGACCGTTAGAGCAGCACTGTAGATTTCACTACCAATCCTCCACTCCTCGCGGTTCTCAGCTTTCCGCAGTATGATGTTCCAGTCCACTCATTGATGTTGTCTTCCCATTGTTTCCTCTGTCTTCGTCTCCCTCATTGTACCTTTCCCTGCAAGAAAGTCTTGACCAGTTCAGGTGATCGTGTGACGTGCCCATACCACTTCAGTCAGGAGGTTTTCATAAGGCCGGATGACGTTCACAGTTCCGGTGTTCACTACCTCATTGGTAATGTGAACTCTATTCGAGATACCAAGGAGTTTGTAGAATCATCTCATCTCTAGTGCCTGTATCCTTCTTTCAATGTCTGCAGTTATGGTCCATGTTTCAAATGCATACAAAAATATGGACATGGCCAGGGAACGCATCAGTCTGATCTTGGAGCAGATGGCGATGGGCTTGTCATTCCAAATAACTTTTATATTGGTCACTGCAGCTATGGTTTGGGCTATCCAGGAGAGTAGCCTAGGCTTGGATCTCTCATCCGATACTATAGCTCCCAGAAACTAAACCCTTATCTTGCTAAATAAGTGAAATGCAACTTTCAAGCTCGTAATAAAATCCAAATTTTGCCATTTGAAAGGTATTTTGGTAGGATAAATATCTCTTTACCGGACAGTGTAGATCAAAGGTCAGACTGCACGTTCTGTGCAGTCTGATCTTGATGTACACTGTCCACAAAAGGTCAGGGAGTCGCACTCTGCAGCTTAAGGCTTAAAGCTACCGATGGGTTCCAGTTTCTTGTTGACTATGGTAATGTCAGTGCTGATACCATTGGTGTTGTTTGTCATCAACTGGGTCTTCTCTGCACTGATCTGAATGCTATAGACCGTCGAGGCGTCTTCAAGGTGACTAACAGGGTTGACCAGCTCTTATTCTTGTCCAGCTAGGCCATCAATGTCATGGGCAAAACGTAAGTTGGTAAATGTCCTTCCTCCGATGCTGACTGTTTTGTCATGGTCTTCAAGAGCATCAGTCCTTATTCGCTTTAGGAAGATGTTGATGAGACAGAGGGAGAGCAGCCATCCTTGGCAAATTTCGGAACCCCTCTCCTATGTTGTTGCGAAAGACAGCGCCGACCGCTTTGTCAAAGAGGCATTTTATGTTTATGATCAGCTTTGCGTTGATGTCATACGGTCTCATGGTTGCCCACAAGGCTGCATGATAAACTCTGTCAAACGCCTTCTTAGAGTCTAGGAATACTTTGTTTGTGTTGTAGCTTAAAAATGTGCTCAGTTGTGCTGCATGACCTTACCTGGATGACTGATCAGGCTGATGGTGTGGTGGTTTTGGCAAAGTTATAGACTACCTTTCTTCGGGAGAGTGATGATCTGGGACTGAGTCCCAGGATTTGGCCACTTGCCTGCCTTGGACACAGTGCTGAAGCTTTTATTGGATGAGACACTTCGATGAACCTTTGAAATAAACAGAAAAACTCCGGCTTGGTCAGAGAAAGAGTAGCAATGGGTCACAGACTGCGGTTTTCATTCCATGTGATCAACGTATGCAAAAGTTACCATTGTGACATCCGCTGCGTTTTGACCAAACTTTCGAAGTGAAGGCACCGTCGTGTAATTTTTTGAATGGCCAGCGGAAGTTCTCACGTTGTTTCAACTTTCATAACAGTTCATTGAAGTGTCTCATACGATAAATGATTCAGCATTGTGTCTAAGAGTACATTTGTGTTGCGAACCAATGTGACTATTTTAACCATTTACCAAACAGTTCCGAGTTTTAACTACCCTAAGGAAAAAGACAGTTGAAAACCTTGTTGGAAAGAGAGAAAATGCTGATAACCAGCATTATCTCATTTTCCTTCAATTTTCTTTCTATCCAGTCATAGAACTACAGTTTATTTGTACTTATTTTGAAATTGTCCTCTGCAATGACTTTAAAATTTGAATAGCAAATAATTTGTAGTTTGGAAAAGGGTTGAACGGTTTACGATGCGTGTCAGGTAAAGTTTTTTCCTGAATATTTACATTATTACTGAATGATTCATTCTTCTTAAAGTGCAGAATACTCCAATAAACATCTAGTGTTTTATGTTTGCTGTATTGCCCAAGTTTATTTGGTTTCCTACAAAAGCTTTACCAAAATGTCTTCCGAATCTGACAGATAATGACATTGTTCACGTTTGATACGAACTATTTTTGCCGGGCTAGCATCTAGAGCTTGGAAGTCAAAAAGCTTTGGTTTTATTTTGCAACCATCATAAAGCATCAGGAATTTATTGGAATTCTCTGCACTATAAAGCTTATGAATCCTTTTATTAGTAATGTGTGGAAAACCTTACCGGATATACACGGTGCACCGTATTAAACAGTCACGTGGGTTCGCCACATTGAACAAATTATTTGAGACATTTTTATTTTATATCGGTTGCGAAAGAAGTTCTCATAACTTATATTAACTCTTAAGCTTCTAAGCGCGACTAACTGACCTATTGCGGACATTGTAGATCAAGATCAGACCGCACAGAACGTATTCGATTCAGAGATATTTGTCTCCAAAAATAAGTTTGTGAAAACATTATTCCCGTTTTTAGCATCGGCTTGAAAGTTTTAGTTAACTTATTTCGCAGGATAAAGATTAAATCACTCTCGATGATTGCTACCTGGAAACCTTAACTGGTACTCGTGCCATGTTGTGGATACTTCCAACGGTTGAACCCACTCATCTCCGGATTCGAATCCGGACCCTTCGATGTACGAAGCCGACGACCTACACCATTGTCTCTCACACTGAACAATGCCCGCCCGGGTAGCTCAATGGTTAGCGTATCTGACTTGTGACCTGGTGTTTGCGAGTTCGATACCCGGTTGAGGCAAACTCTCTTTCCGGCGCTATTTCACCTGTCACCCTTGATGCATATGAGAAATGTAGTCAGTGGCTTTGGAAAGAAAGTTGTGTAAAAACTGGTGTAAGAAGTCCAGTAAAAACATGAGTGTGTCACAGACCGCCATGATATGACCTGAGCTGTTTAAATGGCGTTATACTCTAATATAATCCAAACCAAACCAACCCCACACTGAACCCACATTGAACAAATCCATGAAGCAACCAAAGAAGATTGAATGCCTGAGGATCGTCACTTCATAAAAAAAAAAAAAAAAAAAAGAAAAAACAGTACTTTGTCGTAATTTCCAAAACTGCTGATTCAGAGAAAGTATCTTCTTTTCATGTCCAACATTATTTCATACATTAGATCAGGGAAATAAGATTGCATGTTTGGATCTGAGAAAACGATTTTCATATAATGGCCACAGACATTGCCTTTATTACATAGATAACAGAGGGCTTATACCTGTTAATATGGTGGGATTCATTTCCTTGGAATCCCCATGGAATCCACACATTGTAGCCAATACCATTCTTTTAATGTGCTACCATCGGATAATGGACAAGTTAACTCTTAATCGTCTAAAAAATCATTTTCAGAATCTTAACTCTTATCCCCCCGAATTCGACTCTCTTTACCAAATGACAATGTTGTAGCCTTGACTAACTTGAAAGCACTTTTATCACATAAACCTTCTCCGGCAGTGTATTAAACCCATGACTTATTTTTGATAATACACTAGTGTATTATCGTTTTTTAGGTCCCGGTTCTGATCAGTTTTTAGTTATGAGCGCGTGAAGATGAAGAAACCAGCCACAGCACGTGCCGGAATTTGTACTACTACGCCGTTACGCGGAAAATTGACGTCCTTGTTGCTAAAACGTATATACGCCTGGAAAGTTTTTGAATTTCATGTTAAACAAAAATTGCAGCGAAATTTTTTTTAATAAAAAAAATTGCGGAAACAGGTGGATTTAACCTCTTTAGAAACTGCTTCATTCTATTTTTGGTGTAAATGTCATCTGTTTGTGTATGTAAACATTTAAAACCGAACTACAGCTGTAAACATGGACCCTACATAGGTGTTTATAGACTAAAGTGTCGAGGAGGATATTCTTTTTTTGGCTGTCTTTCGTTTTATGTGATAAATAGAACCTCACATTCGTGTTTATGTATTATCATTTTTGCCAAACTCGCCGACTAAAATGTATTTGACGCTCGCCAAGGCTAGCGTCATACTTTTAGTCAACGAGTTTGATAAAAAAAAAATAATGATACATAAACACTCATGTAAGATCCTCTATGTCTGCCTTTCTTTTTCTCAACGCTTTGTATTAAACCATGTTAAAGCAGCGTTCGTTCTTGAGTCTTAAGGATTGTATTTCTGACAGTATAAAGAATACGATATTGGACTTTATCAAATTCGAAGTGCATCATAAAATTGTTCTCCATTACAATAGTCTGGATTTTGTCAAATTTAAACATACATCTGTAGTCGTTTTCAGCCAGCTTTTTACCCATTTAACATTTATTTTATCAGACTAAAATCGTTCTTGTATCTTCATACCAAATGTTGCCCTTGACGGTTGCAAGGTTGCAAATATTACGACCCGATAAAAATACTTTCTATTTTCTTAAGACCACTTAAGAAATCTCTGTTGTGAGGTTTCCGGTTTTAAATCTAAGATTTCCGTTATATGTATTTATCTCTTACACATTACATATCTGTAGTTTATCTATGTTTCCATCGCTGTTTAAATTCTGAACCATTTTACAATCTGTCAAATTTTCACGGCGTTTTTCCTCTCTGGCTATAAGGATGTATCTGTAACACTTTACAACATGACATAATTTTACACTTGGTCAAGTTTAAAGCATTTTCAGACGACAAATCGAAAGTGAAAAATGAGTCGTCTTTGACAGCGCAGAAAACATTATGGAAAACGGAGAAAATGCTGGTAACCAGCATTTTCTTTTCCCACATTTTTTTTTTAAAGGCCTTTTCCTCAAGGTCGTTAAAATTCGGAACTGTGTGGTTAAGGGTCAAAGTGTATTGTACAATGGTTCTTGAAATTGCTAGTCTTCATCTGAAGGGAAAAAACTTGGAGTAGAGGAGAATCGTTCTCTGTGCACAGTTCTTTCTACTGTTGTCCACATGCATAAATGTACGTTCTTGCGTCGGTCGAGGCGCCAGTCTTATAAAAAAGGAATAAGGCGAATACATTTATCCGTTTTTTTTTTTTCTCTTTCTTTTCTGTAGAACTTAACGCTAATAATATACTACAGTGACTACAGTACTTTGATTTTTCCACAGATTATGTCTTAAAGTGCCTACATACATTTAAAAAAAAGATCAGTTATGCTTTGCAAAAAGTATCGATCTAAGTCAGTCTGCGCAGTCTGAGCTAAAAACATTGAAAACGACCTCAGTTGAAGCAAACAATCAGTACTGCAACCCCTTTCCATAACGCATTCTATCGCATGAAAACCGACGGGAACTATACATGCCAATTTCATTGTATTTGTGCGGAACCGAAACGTAAACAGACAGAAATCAATAAGCCCAATTTTAAACGGACAACAAAACAAACACCATTGCGTTTCCCTGTCATAACGATGAAAACGGACAAGAACCTAAAAAGGCGTACTGTTTAAAAATTGTTCATATTCGAATTTTATCGTATAGGCATAAAACTAAACTGACCGGATGGTATGTCCAACATCAGACTGATTGTCTTGTACAGTCTAATCTTGACCTATGTCATCTACAAGAGCCCATATTTTCGCCTATGGCGCCGAAAGTTTTAACCCCTTACCACACGACAACAGTTTGGACTTTTCCAAATTGAAATCATTTGCAGACGACGATTTAAATGTTGCTCAAACTTTGGAATTAGTCAATGAAAGGCTGTAAAATATTTTGAGAAAAGGAGGAAATGCTGGTTACCAGCATTTTCTCCTTTTCCAAAATGTGTTCAAGAGCCTTCTTCCATTATGATCGTTAAAACTCGGGGTTATGTGGTAAAGGGTTAAACACCATTCCACCAATTTAGTCAAAAGTCTATCCATTAAGGATAAAGGCTAATGCTCTGGAGACTATGTTACGTCTCATTTATCGCTGTCGTCTTGAATTTCATAAAAATAGATTTGATTATCTGCAGAAAGGCATAATTGACAATGAAAAGTCAGCAGGCTTTCCTTTTATCATGGAAATCAGTAACGACACCATTCCCTTACATCTTTCCTCTGTGCAGTCACTTACCTTTTTCAAAAAAAAAAAAATATTTTGCGAATTGTGAAACAGTAAATCGCAGTGCCATTTAGATCGAATTTCGACCATGCTCTGACAAGAAGGGGCCTAATGCTTCTCCATACTGCATTATACCAAGCAAATCATCACAAAATAATTACGGATCCGTGAAATCAACAACTAGCTGCATGATGGGAAGTAGAATGGTCCTTGGACACACAGAAAGCAGAAAATTTACCAAAAGCAAAAAGTTTTGACCCGGGTCAGCCTATTCACAGAGCATGATTCATATACAGTAATGAGCCATGCTCTGTGAAAATGGGGCTTAATGCATCTGCGGAAAAGTATTGATCCAGGTCCCCTGCGCAGTCCGCGCAGGCTGACCTGGGCCGAACCATTCCGCTATTGGTCAATTTTCTGCTTGTCCAAAGATCTGTCTACCTCATGATTAAGTCTGCAAAAAAAAAAAGTGGCTGTTTTTTATTCATAATTATGTCATGACATGATTGGTATCATGCACCACAGCGATGCATTAAGCCCCCTTTTTCCAGAGCATGGCTCAGTTAGATGGCGTTTAACCATCATTTCATTACATCGAAAAATTCAGACAATTTATCATAGGGAAAATCTGTGCGTGCCAGGGTTCTGGACTCAATACTAAATGGTGTACCGGAACTCCTCTAACTAGACATGATTTTTGTCAAAAAATATACATATTCATTTACATATACGGTGTATGAGCGAAGCTCTTGGAAAAGGGCGTTTGCATCACGTAATTATAGATCCATAAAATCCATTTTGTCGAAAAACCGGCTGAATCATGAGGTAGAATGGTCCCTCTACACGCAGAAAATTTACGGATAGCAAAAAGTTTCGATTCATGTCAGCCTGCATGGACTGCACAGGCTGACATGAGTGGATAGTTTTTGCAGATGTATTCAACCACCTTTTCACAGAGCATGACTCGTTTAAAACCGCATTTTCTCCTTTTTCAGCATTGTTTCTTCTCTTTCCAAGACAATAACCATGACGAGCCACTTTCAGAAATGTCATCTGCGAGTGATTTCAATTTGGAACGGTCTAAAACTTTGTTGTCTGATAAAGAGTTCAAACTTTAACTAGATTTTTTTTTACTGTGTCTATTACATGACGTGTATCTCAGCTCGGTGATTGAATTCAAAGTAATGAATCGCTTGAACTTAGAATGTCAATGAATAGAAAGCGGAAGTCATCCTATGATAACACGCAAAGTACTTCCGGTGCCGGCAATTTGCTTCCTTGTTCCTAATTTAGAAGGAGCTTTTTCTTGTCCAGTAAAAGCGAGAGCTCAAAAAGTCATTTATCTCACAGGAATCTAGTTTCTGGCTGATGAGTCTATGGATGGTATGAACTACAGTGCATTATCATGCATTTTTCATGGCAACTTCCTAGGTCTCTTACTTAGCCCCACCGTAATTTCTATTGTTTGTCTTATTCTAGATTAAGAAAGTAACGTTATTTCTGATTGGCAAAACCATTTGGTTTAGCCAATCAGAAATAACGTTACTTTCAAATTTAGAAAATTCTTATGATTGAGATTAAGAATTTACTTTGAACCGCTGTTGAGTACGGGCTCTATATTGATCCAAAGAAAGTTGATCGCCACAAACCACAATACATGGCTACCTTAAAGGCTCGGAATATACTATTAAAAGCGCTGTAACAATTCGTTTGAACAAACTTCTAGCCCAGTTCTACAGACTGAACGACTTGCAACCCTTTCTTGGATATACTAGTATCTTTGGTAAAAAATGGTACTTCCGATCAGATTTCTAGACCTCATATACAAACATTTTAACTTATTTTGAGATGTGACAGAGTTAAGCCGAAGAATGAAAGCCAGAAATGAACTTCTATTCATAGAGACTCCTAGAACTGCTAACTGCATAGAGAAAAAAAAAATCTACATTTCGTAATTTTTATCCGCATACAAACAATAGTATACACAGAAAAAAAAGTCCACCAGGAAACTCATTACGGGGTCTTAGAATCCAGCAAAGTGCATGAACACCCATCATTTCGATAACTACCAATACCAGAAATATTTCCCGGCTCGGTCTAACCACAACGTTATTATCAGACACAAAGTATTATCTGCACGGAGAACAAGCAATCGCATATCAATATATCGCTTGGCATGAGTTAGCAAAACTCAAAGACGCTATAATTAGAGAATGAAATACGATATAGCTTCAATTTTCGGGACGACAACGATTTATAAATAATGTGTTATTCGTAGACGGAATAATACACTCCTAAGACGGTAAGGCTGTTTTTAGTTTCGATAGAGACGATAAATATTTATCGCACTTTCTTTTTTATATTTTCATGGACAATGAGAACGTAAAAAATGCTAACAGACGAATAAGTACGAGATCTTGACGATGAACATTTGGAACAGTAACTTCTCAGGCTAAAGATTCATTTCTGTTCTTGTTTTTCGGCACATATCCTACCACTGGGTAACTTGTTTATCTCACAGCAGCCTTTATTATTGTAGGTATGTTTAGTTGCTATATCCTAGTAATAATGATAACCTTTGTCTTAGGCTGACCTTGGTCGAAATGTGTACCTCATGATTCATTTGGTTGTTATACGAAATGGATTTAATGGATTATCAAAAGTTCGGCTATGTCACTGTAATCTGATTCCCCTTTAATCTTACCTGGGTAATTTGGAAAGGACTAATGAGATCAAAAGTACTGCATTAATTGTTCTTAAAAAAATCCATGATCACAGCATCATGAACGCATATAAATAGTATAGAACTGGTAAAAGATCCGTTGGATTTGGATCTGCTATTTGGTTAAACAGACATGTCGGAAATAAAAAGAAAAATAGTCCATTCTATTGACTTACGAATACATACATATCTTTCTTAGGGTCGTTAAAACTCTGAATTGCGTGGTTAAGAGTTACATCAAATAGCTGCCACTGTAACGGTAATTAACAATGAGAGAAACTTCTCACAGATTGTTTACAAGTCTGACAACAATCTGTTTATTGGTTCATTGATTGGTTTACGACCTTCAAATGAAATGCCATATTGTCTGGGACCCAGCACTCTAGCTGATTGTCTTCAAGCTTGACAGATGACACATTGACAGTAAATTGAATTCGTCATGCTGGGAACCATGGAAGAATTGATTTTAAGTGCATCGAGGTATCGACAGTATGGGAGATAATTCGATTGATGTTTATCAATTCATTTTACTGGAAACGTTCGACATGCAATGTCTTTGGTCAATAACAAAATTGGCAAAATAAGGCTGAGACAAAATATGATGACATACAATGTAAAAAGCAAACCTATGAAAGATATTAGTTATCAAAGCACTTTAAACACCCGGAGAAGTGCACGTAATAATGGACATTAAAGAAAGTATAGAATTGGAGAACAGTGAAATAGGAGAGTTTTCATGGCAAAACTGTCACATGTAATTGTAAAATTTCTATCAGATATTAAGCTTTTCTAACTTTCATCATTACACGTGCCATGCTCTGTGACATGGGGACTTAATGGAATTGCAAAAAGCGTCGGTTGACCTGGGCCGAAACCTTTTAGTTTTGGTCAATTTTCTACACGTTAAGGACCAGTCTACCTCAGGATTCAGTTGGTTGTTATACAAAATGGATTTTGTGGATCTACAATAATGTGACGACTTGCTTGGTATAATGAATCTCGGAGCTGTATTAAGCCCCCTTTTGCTTGATAACGGCTCATATATTTTTTTCCCATAAGTATACCTATCATTAGGCTAATTTCAGACCGAAACTTACACACAAACAAGACAGTTTCAAAGACAAAGTTGTGTCGAAAATCGATCGGTATTTGCAATCTAAATACTTTGAAGTTTTAGCAGAACCTCAAGATACCAATTATTTTCAAGTTAATGTACGGAATTCCCAAAAGTGTTCAAACAAACAAGTGGTACACGGCATCTCTAACAATAATGTTTATTTTTCATTTCGTTTCTTTAACCCTTTACCAAATTTTTCACAAGCTCTACCTAGCCTGGGTTCTAGTCTGATCATTTCTTTTACATATTTGTACTTTTTTTTTTTGTCAAAAATGACTTAATAATCAAGGACATATGCCACAGTTTTTTTTTTCCTCTGAACAGATAATTTCAGTTTCGCTTAGATGATAATATAATGTATGCGGAATAAAATATGAGCAGAAAATCATACGTTGCGGGGCAAAATACAAAGATACAGTTCTTCTAAAAAGGGAAATAACTCTTGTCTTGTCAAATTGACAGAAAAAAGACTGTAATTTCAAACGTAAAAAAGGTTCTTAACGTAGCCATACTGCTCAAATAAATTATTGTTCTGAGAAATGTGATGGTTGCCAATGGTAGAATGGATTAATCAAGGAATTAAGGCACCAGACAGATCACAGTAACAATTAGAAATGTTCTCACGTGTCAACAAAGACTTATTTTCTGATCAATTTTCTGCAATAAAAAATAATTCATTGGACGACTTTTATTTTAAATTTTGCACAGAAATAGTGATGTCTAATATCTCGTAAAAATAATTTTTAAAAAAGTATTTCAACCGGGGAATTTGTATAATTTACGATGCATTCATCAATTTACATGTTCTTGCCATATTTTTCATTATGTATAATTATGGCCAAAAGCTTGTTTTGTGATGATTTGCCGAATGAATAAATGATTGAATGAATGAATGATCAATCCTAATCAGAAAGACACCATACAATCAAAGATAAAAAATTTATTAGATAATAGGACTTGATTTGCAAGTTTACATGTATGGTTGTTCACTGTCTTTTACCTCTGATGGATCTGATCACATGTTTGAAAATACCCTCTTAAAATGGAAATAATCAACAGAAAACAAGCCTCAATCTGGTACCAAACGATCCTTTCTGTTCTTTTTAAATCATAAAAAAATCAGAAGTCATTTCTCAACTGTTTTCAAATGACTACAAAGCTCCAGATAAGAGGGAGTGATGGTATTCTAAATCCATTATTTCTCTTCCAAACCCTATGTTGTGGGTACTCATTAGAATCGTCTCGATGAGGCGATTCTAATGAATACCCATAACATAGGGTTTAGTGGAGAATGACTAATATTTTCAATTTTGAAATCAAAATCACTCCCTCTATCTGGAACTCTGGACTAGCATTCACATCTCAGGCCACTTGGAAATACAAGGAAAGTATCAGAAATTAGATACACCATCACTTACATCACGATAGTTTCTCTGTTGCTAGAAGATGGAAATCGATCACTTAAATCAAACTTATTTCGCACATTGGAGGATATAAAGTCAGTGCACATAATGTATTACTTTATTAAATAACATGGAGGTTTTGTCCCATGGGGCTATTAGACCAAGGGGATTTTGTCCTTTGGGGCTTTTGTCCTACATCCGTACTGGTGAAATCCAGGAAATAGACAACTATGTGAGCTGTCGCCGTTATAGGACTAAGATAATGTTGAAAGCGGCATAAAACAACATTCAATCAATCAAACAGAAAGATCAAAATACTAGCATTTCAAGGTTATATATTAGAAATCTTACAAAACATATGCACAATGTAGAACCATGGACAGATTGCAGGTACTGTGACGACTGACCTTAGATTAATTTTTATTTTTCAAGATGGTACATGGTGTAAAGAAACAATATAAGTAATCTGAAACCGGAAAACAAGCTGTTGAAAGCTTATATAAATTCCTTTGTCGGATATAGCAGGTGGACATTAAAGAAAACCAAGTTAAGAGGTATCATGTTTCGCTGTTTGAAAACGTTTTAATATAATAGGATACCGGCGTTTGTGAAAGAAAAGGCTGATAATTTTTGTTTCCCATCGTGGAACTGGTGAACTTGTGTGACCTTGATCTCTGCAACTATAAGCGACTTTTGTACAACACATTTAAACATGTACGTGTACATGTAATACGTTTCCGATCACCTCATTCGCTTCACTAGCAAGGGCATAGATTTTGTAAGCCTTTGTTCTTCGTCTTCGTGTATATTTGTTTGCTTGACTGAGCGTTTGGCTATTTACAGTGAATAGCCAATTATTCTTTTTTTGGCTATGGACAGTTAACTGTAGATAGACATTTTACCGTTGTTTGGCTTTCTTACTTTTTGCTCATTTTCATGATGTAATAACTCTTTCGAATACTCATGATAATTATTTTAAACGTGTAAAATTAAGCCATCTTTCCAGGGCAACCAACTGTAATATAAAATGATGCATTGTTACTGTGTATATAAGGGAAGTAAAAACAAGAAATAGACGGCGTAAATTTGCCAGCAAACAGACAGGGGCCCTTAGAACAAACATGTCTACATTTTTTACCAATCACGAACTTCTTTTTATTCATTCGTTATCAATACCAAAAAGTAGGTCAAAAGCCAGCACATTCACCTACGCCGAAAAATTAACAACAACAAAAAAACAACCAATAAAGTTTAGAGGGAATGGACCAAGTAAATTATGATTGAGATCTCTTACTAAATCCCAAACGTAGAATTAGCTTTACACATAACTTTAAAGCTATCTTTATATCAGTATTGTAAATCATACATTTTATTTTGTTAACAGAACGCATCTTCTTCATCTTGATGAATGAAGTGTTATGAGAGTTCTTCTCTTACGGGACATTGCCTTCTCTTTATCTCCCAGTAAATGTTTTGCAGTGAAAATTTTTGGGCTTAAAATTCATACTTTTGCATGAAATGTTTAAAGTAGGAAGAGTGAATAATGTTACCCATTAGGCTGCTAGGCACGACTTGGGGCGCTTTTGCGGACAGTGTAGATCAAGATTAGACTGCACAGAACGTGCCGTCTGATCTCTGATCTACACTGTCCGATACGGTATTTTCTTTCCGGTGAAATCGACTTTGAAAGCGTTTTAATTTTCGTTTCATTTATTTAGCAGTTTAAGAGTTAAGGTAATGTTCTTGTATCGTGAAAAGAAAATAACAATTACATGTATAATCTTGAGTACATGTAATCCGCCATTTTTCACGACGAAAATATTAGCCAGTGTTACTTGCTAAGTCGTGGCAGGTTTATGCTACCATAGAATCATTCTCCGTTATCTTCAGTGAAAATTCTTGAAACATAACGGTCGGACGTGGTCAACATGCATCACGTTGAAATAGTTCTACAGCTATATTCTTTTCATTGAATCATCGATCACCATAAGATTAAACTAGACGAGATCTATAACACCTGCGAAAAACACGACGATAAAGACGGTTGCGTTGGGATACGTAAAAATGACCCTGATTTGCATGATTTAATTTACATATATTGATATAAGCAAATATCTTGCTCCTTAACATCTCGTTCAATCTATGACTTTGTAGGTAGACATAGTTCAAATTGGATAGGTAGAGATTTATTCATTTGAATAAATGAATGATTACTCATTTTGTTAAGCCATACTATATTGAACGTTTCACTGGGTCTTAAATAGCAGGTTGTTCGTCTCTCATTTATCATTGGCAAAGCGTAATAGAATAAACACAGAACCATTAACCCTTTACATGTTAAGAGAAATTTTTTATGCCTGTCATGTGTTAAAAAAAAAAAAAAAAAATAATCAGTTTGATCGAGAAAAATAATTTTTTCAAACATGTCAAGTTATCTTCGCAATATTTCACGTGCGTGTGAGCGTTACTTGTATGAGTGTGATATCCATCACTATTCAACAAATGCCTTGAAATAAGAACACTTTTGCGTGTGGAGAAAGTCTGGAAAGTTTAGGCCTTATTGAAAATCGATTATTTCAATATATTTTGATGTTTGGATAACTGTCTGCCTGTTATTTCGTAATTTAGACATTTGGTCCATAAATAGAAATTCTTATTAGATCAATACTAATGATCAAAGATTTTCCCCAGGCTCGATCCAATTTTCTGTGCAAGTCTGAAGTGGATAGATAAAACGTGTTGTAAAGGTTTTCGTATATTTTCTGTACAATTTGAAAGAGATAGATAAAACATCTTTATGTTACTGTGCGGAATGCGCAGGCTGACCTTGGTCAATACTCTCTACAGATGCATTAAGCCCTTTTTCCATAGAGCATGGCTCATGCATATTTGTACCTGTGACCACACAATGTAAAATGGTCTACAAGCGGGACGGTAGTTTTTTTCGCTGTGATTCTTCACGGATAGTTGTGTTTGAGGTGGAATTGTAAAAACAACAACCAATCGATCGACTTGTCACTTTTAAAGAACGTCTGTCTAGGAAAATGGTCATATATTTGATAGAAACAAACAGAAAAGTTAAATGTTTGCCATCAATAGTGCGGCAGGGGGGTAAAAGATGATGATCTTCAATCTATTTGCAATGTGGCAATAAAACAGTGGTGTGACACCATGCACAGAACACATAATGGTGTCTTAAATGTTACGGCAGCACAAAACAGCCAAGCGAAGAACAATTTTTTTTTTTTTAAATTAAAATATCGTTCTCACAAGTTTTAAAACTCTTTACCGCAACAGTCTTTGCCAAGGTGGGATCTTTTGACATCGTCCCATTAAATTAATGTAATCTGGTAGGACTTTTCCCCTTTCAAATGAGCCATGCTCTGGCAAAAGGGGATTTAATGCATATCCGTGATGCATTATACAAGGTAAGTCGTCTCTAAATTATGGATCCATAAAGTCTATTGACTGAGTCTAGGATATGCAGTAAATTTACAAATAGCAAACAGTTTCGACCTATGTCAGTCTGCATCGACTGCGCAGGCTGACATAAGTCGATACTTTTTTTTTTTTTTTTTTTTGTGATGTATTAAACCTCCTTTTCAGAGAGCAAGACTCAAAAGTATTTTAAAGCTAGTTTTGTGTGCATTTGTCTCACTTATTCTTGAAAATATCCCCCATTTCTGCACGTTTAAGGGACAATTGTCCCCACTCTCAATCATTCTTGGCAGACCACTTCCACGCGACAAAATTTTAAAATCGTCAGTTACGAAAGAATTCGCAGAGGAAAATCAAATGTAGCTCAAATGACGGTATTTGTCTTTGGCAGGAAACCAGCATTTTCACTTTTTCCCACTATGTTTTCAACAGCCTACCTCGTGAGGGTCGTTAAAACTCAGAAATTTGTGGTAAACGGATTTATACATTCACTTCCAATAAGGTGATACCTCGTTCGCACGACATGAAACATGTACTTCGTTACTGCGATTTACTCATCGGGTTCACACGACATACCGGCAGTTTCAAGAAACAAAACTATTATCGCATGACAATATTTATTTTCAGACCTCACTTTCATTGGATAATTATCGTGTGGAAAAACTATAATTATGTCGTATGGACAAGATAAGTCTGTCTTGAGGACGAAGTGGTTAGCTTTTGCTGACGAGGTAATTGTTGTGTCTTTGGGACGGGAAAGTCATCTTGCGTGAACGACATATTATCTCATGAGAATGATAAAAAGAAATCTCGTGAGAAGGATGGTTTATCTCGTGTGAACGATTAATAATCTCACGGATGTATACATTAGCCAGTGAGAACAATAAATAATCTCACAGGAATGATAAATTATCTCATGAGGATGATAAACTATCTCATGGGAACAATGAATCATTTCTTGGTAACAATAAATTATCTCATGAGAATTATGCATTATCTCATGAGAACTATAAATTATCTCGTTGAATCTATACATTATCCCGTGAAAATGATAAATTATCTCGTGTGAACTATAAATTATCTTCTGAGAACAGTAAATTAGCACTTGGGAACGAAAAGTTATTTATTGAGAACAAAATAATTTCATTGTTCTCGTATGTTGCTTTTATGCCTCCTTATAATATTGAGTACATAACAGCCGTGCTCTTGTAAAAGGGAGCTTAATGCATCTCCGTGATGCATTATACCAAGCAAGTTTTCACATAGCTATGGACCTGTATTATCCATTTTATTGAATACCGGACTGCATCACGAGAAAGAATGATCCATGGCCATGCAGAAAGTTTACCAACAGCAAAAAGTTTCGACACAGATCAGCCTGCGCGGACTGCGCAGGCTGATCTGTGTCGATACTTTTTGTAGGTGCATTAACGCCCCTTGTCACAGATCATGAGATCTGAGATGCAATGGCAATCAAGGAATCGGCAGCAGCAGCAGGGTGTTTTTGGAACGACAAGATATTTCCATATATCATTTAAAAGATAAATCAACAATATAGTCATGCTCAGTTTGGTAGATAATATCATGGCGTGTTTCCATGGAAATAATTATATTGACTAATTTGATAAAGATGAAATTCCCAACAGTAGGTTTGTAATATAGAACTATGAATCCATACTAAAACAGGGACAACAATAGACTTCGTGTCAGAAGACAATTTGAAATAAACATAACTGATAGGATGATTTAAATCTATGATGATTTTACAGTGTCAAACGAGATAGGTCGATCGTTATAAAACCTGCGATTTAATTGTGAATCGGACAAACTAACCTGGGTTACTTCCGCAAATCAAATCAAAGTAAATTAAACTAGTCGATAGTATTTTCCTGTTTGATTATGCCATTGCTGCATGTATGCTATGTTGTACCTTGTACATGTATGTAACGATGAGCTGCTATGTAGTTCAAGTTCAAGCAATGAAAATTAATGTTCTGTTCTGTTCTGCTGATTGTTGGTCGGTAAATCGATATCGCGATCTAACAAACAAGTCACTTTTCCTTAAAAGTAATAAACAACATCCATCCATCTGTTATACCATCACCCACAAATCTCATTTTATAACCATATAGGTCGGAATGGTACATTTATCCTGTCACCTCCTATAAATTCCGTCGTATAACAGGGGGCCATATAAACTTGGTGATATACGGTCACTTGACCACGTGACTAGGTTTATTATGTCAGTTGACCACGTGATCAAGGTTTATTAGGCTAGTTGGTCATGTGACCAGCCGGAACTCCTTTTTTAGGTAGCGCGAAACGAAATCAATATTTTAAAGTAAAATTATCGCTTAAAATTCGATGCACATATTGATTTTTCTTATTATTTAAAATAAAACAGAATTCTTCGCCACTGCATTCTCCCGAGGTCTTACGTCACGTTTATGACGTAGTCAATATAATTTATGACGTCATTATTGCAGCTGCATACCCAAAGCGCTTTACACAGTTCGCCATTTGTGTGTTTAGACTCATAGGACCCATGCTCGCCCAGGCACATGCTCGCCCAGTTTTGTATTATTTTGTTGTTAACCAATAAAGGAAGAACTTTCCATAAACATGTGTTGTTGTTTATTGTTGTTTATGGTGTCACGATTTTTTACCTCATTTTTGAAGAGTTTTCCGGAAGTAAAAAGGTCGCTAGCAGACGAAAATGAAAACGCAAGTGAAAGCGAAAGGAAAATAACGGAAAATAAAAAAGACAACGCAGATTGAGTAAATCCGTAATACTGGTATAAAAAACTAAATCAAAAATAAGAATAAATGTTTTTCTTCCTTCATGTAAAGAATTTATCAAAATATAAGCCGTAATCTAGTCAAAAAATCGTTATTTGTTGCGGCTGTCAAAGTGTTTTTAACATCCCGTTTACAGGGCCGGCACAATTTGCCGTGTTTTTTTCGTTTTATTGAGTTATCTTTCCAAAGCAACTGCTAAATTTTGTAACAATCATGAAATAAAATATTTTTTAGAGTGAACATTCAATCGGAAGCTTATAAACGTCGGTTTTCAGCCAATTTATCGACTTTTGCTCGTATGTCATTGCGTTACTATATTTAGATAAGCTTACAATAGGGTCAGACAACAAAAAAAAATTTTTTTTTCCCCCATATCTTCAGACTGACCAAGATGCCTCGGCAACAAAAAATTCACTCTGCAGAGACTTTTGAAAAAGCTAGAAAACTCGTCAAAAATGAGGGATATTCGTTACACAAGGCAGCAAATGAACTTGAAATCCCATACAGCACTCTCAAAGATCATTTAAATGGCCGATACAAAGGATATTTGACACAGTTTGGCCAGAGTCCTTTGTTAGATGCTCAAGATGAACTAACAGTTGTAAATTATGCTACATTCATGGCATCAAGGGGTGTACCACTAACCAGGCCTGTTTTAAAACGCATTGCCCTTGAAATCATTTTGCAAAGAGGCGGAGACTCTAGAGTCAATACAGCTACAGGACCTTCTGATAAATGGGTGAGGAGATTTCTGCAGAGACACCAGTGCTTGTCAGTACGCAGAGCACATCCTCTCGAGCAGGACCGGGTTACTTTGTCACAAAGAACTGTAACGGACTACTTTGAATTGCTTGAGGCAACCCAGAATGACTTGGGAATAAGAAATGAACCATCCAGGATATTCAACTGTGATGAGTCAGGGTTTTCTGGGAAACTGAATCCAAGTAAAAAGGTAATTGTTCCCAAAGGTACAAGACATGCATATCAGAGTATGGTTAATCTTTCTGGCCATGTCACCCTTTTAAATGCAATATCAGCAGCAGGACAGACTACTCCACCCATGTTGATATTTTCTCAGTGTCTGCCTCGTATGGTTTCTGATGGTATGCCTGAAAACTGGACATTTGTAACAAACGAGAAAGGTTACATTAATACAGGTTTATTTCTTGAGTGGTTTGAACATAATTTTGTACCATACATTGGGGAGAAACGGCCTGTTCTTCTCATTCTTGACGACCATTCTACTCATATATCAAAGGCTTTCATTGATGCAGCACGTAGGCATAAAGTGGACTTGTTATATCTGCCTGCACATTCTTCGCATCTTTTACAGCCCCAAGATTCTGGGTATTTTCATGTAATAAAGCAAAAAGTTGCTGACATTTCTACTGAACTTGGGTACTTAGGCATCAAAACATTACCAAGACATCTCTTCCCCAAAATTTTGATGCAAGCTTTCAACAAAACTTCAGGAAGTACTGTTGTATCGGCATTTAAATGCACTGGGATATATCCCCTCAACAAAGAGGCTGTTAAGGCTCTCATTCCTGAAACAAAACCTAAACAGTCTGAACATGCAACCACGTCATCTCATGAAAATAATGAATCTGTTTGTGAACACTGTGGCCACTCGAAAGAAAATACACTCGTTAAGTTGGGAATTATATCTGAGGATCTCAGTTCTATCTTGGTTGAACCCCCTCTGCCTAAACAGCAAAAATCTGGATCCAAAAGGAAATTATATGCAAATGCACGATCCATAGTAACCAGTAAACCTGTAAAGACAAAAAAGATACTCAGTGATGGAACACAAATAGATAAACATGCTTCTGAAAATGACAAACAAAAAACAACCGAAAAAGAGGTTCTACAGATCGAGCTTGACAGTACAGATGTCTGCGTTGTATGCATAGTTGGTGACAGAGAAGGATATACATGGGTAGGATGTGACAGATGTGATAAATGGTACCATTATGAGTGCTTGCCATCCAATGTGCAAACAGATATTGATTTAAGTCTGGTGACCAGCACAGAATGGTCGTGTCGGTATTGTGAGGAGGAGGAGTAGTGTTTGGAGACTGAAAACCATGACTACTAACAGTTCCTGTTCTTCCTGTTAACTGTTACTGTTATGTTTGAAATTTGAGAAAGTGTTTCTGAATTTTAATTTAAATCTTTACATTGTATTTAAACAATTCGTGTTATTCAAATTACTACTTGTCAACACCCTACCCATAACTACAAGAGCGCCAAATATATATTCACTAGTAAGTATATTTAAAAGATAAATTCTATATTAAATATTTAAGATTTTTTAAAAACTAAATTACCTGCTAAATATTGATAGACAAGATGAAGAGTATGATATAAATTTCCAAACGGCATCCATTCTGTATTTGAAAAATAGCGGTGGGCGAGCATGGGTCCGCTCGCTTCTACGTTGAGCATGTAAAATTGGTTGTCTCTGACCTATTAAAAAAAGTCCCTAAATGTTCTTGTTTACGATCGAATTAGGTCGTGTTGTATTCCAACAATGTCCAGCTATGTGATGAATACTACAGCGTTCCATAACAACTCTGTTTATTAAAAGTGATACAAAATAATTACTGTTACTGGGCGAGCACGGGTCCGGTGAGTCTATTTCATAGTGAGAAAGATGTCAATACGTACTTTAATTTCGAGCGAAATATTCTATCTAGTCGGATTTAGGATTGTTTACAAATGAGAAACAGGATAGACAGAATAGTGTCGTGGATTGTGGAATTATAAAATAACATAGTGTCTTAAATTTCAAGAAAGTTTGTCATGCTCGGCTTCGGAATTTTATGGTATCAGTATCGTAAGATATTGAATAGGAGGTACGGTCTTTATATCAATATTTGTTTTTTGTTTTATTTTGTTCTTGCAGAGTGCGTGACAGGATAAATAGAATAGATGGTTGGTGTCTTGGATGGGTTAAGTTTATCGGGCTCGGCTCCGAAATTTATCCGGTTCGCCTTCGGCTCACCAGATAAATTCCTCCGCCTTGCCCGATAAACTTAACCCATCCAAGACACCAACCATCTATTCTCTATTTATCCTGTCACCTCCTATAAATTCCGTCGTATAACAGGGGGTCATATAAACTTGGTGATATACGGTCACTTGACCACGTGACTAGGTTTATTATGTCAGTTGGTCACGTGATCAAGGTTTATTAGGTTAGTTGGTCATGTGACTAGCCGGAACTCCTTTTTTAGGTTCCGGTACACGAAATCAATATTTCAAAGTAAAATCATCGCTTAAAATTCGATGCACATGTTGATTTTTCTTATTATCTAAAATAAATTAGAACTCTTCTCCACAACATTCTTCCGAGGGTTTACGTCACGTTTATGACGTAGTCAATATTATTCATGACGTCATTATTACAGCTGCATACCAAAAGCGCTTTGCACAGTTCGCCATACAAGAGTATGTTTTTTTCATAGTGCGAAAGATGTCAATACGTGCCTTAATTCTGAGCGAAATATTCTATCTAGTCGGATTTATGTTTGTAAATGTGAAACAGGATAAACAGAATAGTGTCGTGGATTGGAAAATTTGAAGAATATACAGTAGTGTCTTTGATTCCAGGAAATTTTGTCAGGCTCGGCTCGGGAATTTTATGGTATCAGTACCATAGGTTATTCAATAAAAGGTACAGTCTTTGTATCATGTCTGTTTTTTGTTTTGTTTTGTTCATTTACAGAGCGTGACAGGATAAATAGAATAGATGGTTGGTGTCTTGGATGGTTTAAGTTTATCGGGCTCGGCTCCGGAATTTATCCGGTTCGCCTTCGGCTCACCAGATAAATTCCTCCGCCTTGCCCGATAAACTTAACCCATCCAAGACACCAACCATCTATTCTCTATTTATCCTGTCACCTTCTATAAATTCCGTCGTATAACAGGGGGTCATATAAACTTGGTGATATACGGTCACTTGACCACGTGACTAGGTTTATTATGTCAGTTGGTCACGTGATCAAGGTTTATTAGGTTAGTTGGTCATGTGACCAGCCGGAACTCCTTTTTTTAGGTACCGCGATACGAAATCAATATTTTGAAGTAAAATTATCGCTTAAGATTCGATGCACATGTTGATTTTTCCTATTATTTGAAATAAAACAGAATTCTTCGCCACAACATTCTTCCAAGGTTTTACGTCACGTATATGACGTAGTCAATATAATTTATGACGTCATTATTGCAGCTGCATACCCAAAGCGCTTTACACAGTTTGCCATTTGTGTGTTTATTTCCCAGTGAGAAAGATGTCAGTACGTGCCTTAATTTCGAGCGAAATATTATATATAGTCGGATTTAGGATTGATAACAAATGAGAAACAGGATAAACAGAATAGTGTCGTGGATTGGGGAATTAGACAGTAACATAGTGTCTTTGATTCCAGGAAAGTTTGTCAGGCTCGGCTTCGGAATTTTATGGTATCAGTACCATGAGATATTGAATAAGAGGTACGGTCTTTATACCAATGTTTGTGTTTTGTTTTGTTTTGTTCTTTCAGAGTGCGTGACAGGATAAATAGAATAGATGGTTGGTGTCTTGGATGGTTTAAGTTTATCGGGCTCGGCTTCGGAATTTATCCGGTTCGCCTTCGGCTCACCAGATAAATTCCTCCGCCTTGCCCGATAAACTTAACCCATCCAAGACACCAACCATCTATTCTCTATGTATATACCTATCTATCAAAATATGGATCCAACCAAAGACCAGTCGAACCGTCTGCAAATGTCTCTCAATAAATCAATCATCTACCAAGACACCCGACCTCTACCTTCTTTACCCGTCCATCTGTCTAATTTTCTATTCATTCAAGAGTCCTTCCGTCTGCTAAAATACCAAATCACAAAACTACCCCAGTCCACATTCAGTCATCAACCCAAAATCCACTCCACCTTTTCATCCACTCTTAAGTCAACCAGCTGAGACTGGTAAGTCTGCGTTCGCGTACAAGACTTGAAACCAGGGGGTCAATGGTTCAAATTCCCAACTTGGCAAATTTCTCTCCGATGATTTATGACAGTCATTGCGACATGAACCATTCCTCTGTCACCGCTGATCAACGTTTCGACGACGGATTTGTGGGAAAGCAACCAGTTGCTTGGGAAGAATGTTGTGCGCAGTGCCGGCAAGAGAAATTCCAGGAAAGCATGGATATAGGTACCGGCCTCCGCTGAAATGATGTTGAAAACGGCATCAAACACGTGTACAAACAAACAAATCTTAAATCATATCCAATTCTGTCAAAACTAGTGAACAGATATCGCCCACTAGAAATTTGATCATGTTACTTTTTCGCAGAAATGGTGTGTGGGATTGTGGCAGTTTGGCATTTCGACTTTATCATTACCTGGACAGAAACTTTAGATTGAAAAAAACAAAAGGAATCAATCTCATAAGAACATATTGCAGAATTGAGGTTGTTGTAGTTTTGCTGGCGAGATAGAAATTTATAAATTATTCACTCATTTTGTCTTTGTTTCCTAACCTTTAACTTTCTAAAAAAAAAATACCCTCTTTCAAAATCATCTGATGAATTCCAGATGCACAAGGTAGAGCTTTGGCAATTGGTTCAATATCGAAAAGAGCAGAGCAAGATCAAATCCTATCAGACATCAAGGGACTTGCATCAGAATTTCAACATGCTATACTTGAGCATCTCTGCTCGTTGTAAAACTTCTAAAGCTAATTTGGGGCAGATGTTTTATAGAAAATCCTGTTGAATAATTGATAACTAATAAAAAATAAGGTTTCATACTCGCAAACACTGTGAAAACACTGTCACTAAAGAAGAAATTAATGTTTTCGAATATTTACCAATATGCGTTTAAAAGTAGTCCGCTGCACGACTTTGGCAAGTCATGTACAAGTGATAACTGCATTAATTTAATACTGGTACAGGAATATGCTTCTGTTTTTTTTTTATAACTCAAGTCCTTCCTTGTGTATAATCACTTTGCCAATTACATTTGAGCCATGCTCTGGCAAAAGGGGGCTTAATGCATTTCCATGATGTATGATACCAAGCAAGTCCTCATATGATCATGGATCCATAAAGTCCATTTTGTCTAACAACCGACTTAATCATGAGGTAGACTGGTCTTTCAACATACAGAAAATTGACCAATAGCGAAAAGTTTCGGCCCAGGTCAGCCTGCGCGGACTGCGCAGGCTGACCTGGGTCGATACTTTTCGCAGATGCATTAAGCTCCCTTTTCATAGAGCATGGCTCATTTACTAATATCTATTCATTTAGACCTCTGAGTATCATATAAGTTAGTCATGTATGGATGAAAAACGTATATGTTAAAATCCGAAATGAAATACATGTATATGTTCAGCTCAGTTCTTTATGGAAACTGGCAGACATCGAGTTGAAAATGATATTTACTGGCTGCAAAGAAAACCATTGTCGTCAAAGCCAAGTCGTGGAAGGAGTTCCTTAGAGAAGAAGGGACCAACTGCAAGAGAAAACACTCGAGTCATACTCTGGGAAAAGGTGATTAACTGCATCTGCAAAAATTATCGACCCACGTCAGCCTGCGCAGTCCGCGCAGGCTGACCTGAGTCGAAACTTTTAGCTATGAGTAAATTTTCTGCATTTCAAGGGATCATTCTACCTCATGATGAAGCCAAGTTTTAGGCAACATGGATCCATGTCATCCAACGACTTGCCCTGTTCACTGCATTACGAAGATGCGTTAAACCTATTTTTCTAGAGCACCGCTCACTTGAATTTGAGCCATGTTCTGACAAAAGGGGCTTAATGCATCTCCGTGTTGCATGACACCAAGCAAGTCATGACATGATCATGAATCCATAAACTCCATTTTGTCTAACAACTGACTGAATCAGGCGGTAAATTGGTCCGTAGACTTGCAGAAAAATGACCAATAGCAAAAGGTTTCGACGCCCCCTTTTCACAGAGCATGGCTCATTTGAACTGCACGAATTGTATTCAAAATCTTAAGTTAAAAGGCTAAGGGGTTGTATAATTAATCATTTTGATGTGTAACACGATTGCAGCTGTATTTAAAACTCCGAACAAAAGCATCGACCTCTGTCGCACTCAATGGTCTACAGAGAAATTACACGGAATAGAAAAACGCGAGATGTTATACATTTTAGATGAAAATAATTCCAGCAAATTTAATCAGAAATGACATGTCAAACTTTCCACTTCATTCAGCTTGATTGTTACTGACGAGATGTCATGTCGCCATATTAAACATTTCACGGTGCATTCCTTTTGCTTTATGCTTAACCCTTAAAGTGCTAAGCGCGATTCACTGACCTTTTGCGGACAGTGTAGATCAAGATCTGACTGCACAGAAGGTTCAGTCTGATCTTTGATTAACACTGTCCGAAAAGGAGATATCTTTCTCAAAAAAAAAAAAAAAAAAAAGTTTGAAATAACATTATTCGGGTTTTTACAATCGGCTTTAAATTCTCATTTGAGTTCTTTAGCTTGATAAGGGTTAACAATTGATCAAAGGTGAATTTGATTTCTTTCTATTCTATATTCAATAAAGTATGGAATTCTATTGCCATTGTCAAGACTTCCACAAAAATGTGCATCTCTAAAACTTGAAGTGAAACCTATGGAGTATCAGTTCTGTGAAAATGCCCTCTTCGACAACAAAAATGATTTATTTCATGCTATTCGGTAGTTAATCGAGAAATAATGGTGAATTATGGCTTGATATTTCACTTTTACGACCAGTGAAAAATACGGATTTTTATTTTCTAACCCTTCTATTGAAGGCAGAAACAGTAGATTGCGCGCACCAGTTACCTAGTTAAACGGCACGTGCCATTCGAATAGAAGGAAATATGACGTAATTTACGCTGTATTTCTCGCGCTTTACGTAATATTGTAATGCGTTGTAATGTGAGGGGGTACGCCACGGGGAATTACCGAAAAACAAATGTACAGTATTTTGATGAAAGTTCCAACAAAATAGGGGTTAGAGGCATGAAATAAATAAAATATTTGGGTTTTTTTCTGTGTGTGAAAGATAAAAATTTATTTCATCTCGTGAACATCATCGGTAATATTTTCACTTGTGACTGCGCCACTTGTGAAAATATTACCGATGATGTTCTCTCGATAAAATAAATTTCGATCTTTCACCGAAAAAAAACAAAACAAATATCCTCTATTTATTTCATCTCGTGAACATCATCGGTAATATTTTCATTCGTGGATGCGCCACTCGTGAAAATATTATCGATGATGTTCACTCGATGAAATAAATTTCGATCTTTCACCGAAAAATATCCTCTTTCTCCTTTATCTGCTAACTGGCATATTCAACTTACGTTAAAAAAATGATAACATTTGCTTCAAACTATTCCAGAAATATCGCAAAAGGATAAAATTACAAAGTATGTAGCTTCAACAGCATCGATGTAGATTTTAGTCATTACAAAATTATGGATCCATAAAATCCATTTTGTCTGGACAATAACCGACGGAACCATAAGGTAGATTGGCACAAAATTAACGACCAGCAAAAATGTTCGATCCAGGTCAGCCTGCGGGGACAGTCGAGGCTGACATGGGTCGATACTATTTTGCAAATGCATTAAATCCCATTTTCACAGAGCATGACTCAATTATGTGGCACTCTACGGGTTAATACGTGACTTTTACGCTGATGTGATACGACAAGGTAAGTCGTAACATCAGTTACATTAGTAAATTGCTGTCCCATTGATTTTTTTGAGTGTTGAGCAGTCTTAACTGACCCACTAATCTACATTGTCGGCCAATCAAAAGCCTTTGCACATCCCCTCCCCCCATTACTCACAACAGAGAAGACATATCAGTAAAAAGGCAATGGGGCAATGGGCTTTAACCTGTTGCTGCATTTTGTTTAATATCTTCAGAAATGTAAAGTTACTTATTTATTTCTTCAAAGATAAAACTGAAACTAAAAATAACAGAAAACACATGTATTGTTATTATTATCATTATTATTATTATTATACGGGGGATTTCTCACCGTATTCAGTCAGAAAGTTTTCATCAGAAAGTGATACATAGCCAATCAATTCTGAACAAGTCTGATCTCCACGTAAAACACTTGCTCAGTCGAAATTGGCACCAATACAGTGCAGTACTGCCACCAGTCGAGAGTGAATACCAAGCCATGTATTAGGGTATTGTACTTTATTAAATGTATATTTGAATATTAAAAAAAAAGAAACACGCATTTTTTTTACTCGAAACGAAAGTCGAAACAATGCAGTACCACTTGCTTTAAATGGGCGTTCGATTCTACGTGTGTTATCGTCAACAAAACGCATCAAGTTATAGAACTTGAATGGGATTGAAAACCGTTGAGAATTAATCATTTGTCCTAATTGTAAAAGATCATCCTCAGGCTGATGAGCGCGACTTACTCACCTTTTGCGGACAATGTAGATCAAGATCAGACTGCACAGAAGGTGCAGTCTGATCTTGGATCTATACTGTTCGATAAGGAGACATTTTTCACCAAAGAAACAACTTTGAAAAGGGAACATTTTGGTTTTTACTATCGGTTTGAAAGTTTGATTTCACTTATTCAGCAGGTTAAGGGTTAATGTCTTAGGGTAAATCACTGTTTTTTTTTTCTGAATCGGTGCCGAAGGTTGGTATGAGGGTAGAAATGTATAAAGTAATACATGAAAGCAACCTTGATAATATGTCATTTCCCGAGAGGTTGCGATTGTGACTAGGGTTATTTGTATTATCGGATTTCATCCTCATATGCTTGTAAACATTATCGTAGGTGATTTACGACTTTTTAGTGGTGATGCTATCGGAACCTTTCCAGACCTTGAGATTGTAATGGTCAAACTTGTTCGGAATGTTACCGGTAAAGATTATCTGTGATATTCGGTCATGACTGAATATAGTTGTTTGTAACCCTCATTATATTGACTGCTGCACACTTCTCTCCCAATAAAGATCTGAACCAAGCGACAAAGTTTTCGGACCCGTCCATGTTGAAACCATAGTTATGAAGACTAAAGTTTTAAATTGCTTGAGTGATGGGATTTGCCTTCAAAAGGTGAAAAGAACATTACGAGAAACAGGAAAAATATGCTGATTGCCAGCATCCTCTTCTTTACGATGTTTTCAAAAGCCGTCTCTCATACACTAGGATAGGATCGTAAACCACGAGATTAATTTGTAAAGAGTCGAAAAAAAGAGAATAAAAACAGAAACGTAGCTAAAAGAAACAGGAAAAACAATCATCAGAATTCAACATCAGGACTCTTCTCGGCTGAAGCTCTAAAATGCCTCAGCAGCCAGGGCATTATTTTGCCCATGGTGTCAGAAATGGACCGTTTTACCATTGTGTCTTTGTGAACTGTCAATTGGCGTGCAACACACGAAACGGGACCTTCGGACATTTGCGTAAAGTGTTGTCTCGGATTAGCCTGCGCAGTCTGCGCAGGCTAATCCGAGGCAACACTTTACGACTGCATAAGATTTTTTCATACAGTAGACTTTCGTGAAACAGAAAATTGCACAAAAAACGGGAAGTGTCGTCTTGGATTAGTCACAGACTGCACAGGCTGATCTTGGACGACACACTTTTACGCATATGTCCGAAGGCCCCTTTTCGTGTGTTGCACGCCCTATATAAATAAAATGAGACTTTCAAGCCGATAGTAAAAAAAAAAACAGATATTGCTGTTTCAGAGTCATTTTGGGGAAAATGTCTCCTTACCGGACAGCTCTGTGCTGTCCAATCTTGATCTACACTGTCTGCAAAAGGTTCTTGAGTCGCGCTTAGCGGCCTAAGAGTTAGTGTAAGACTCGATGTTTACAAGCTTTGGTTGGCACAAAGCTGTGATAAAAGAGGCTAGTTGGAAAGAATTTGCCCTCACATTCTTAGATTAAAAAAAAAAATTCTCCCTATACTCCTCAACTTATGAATAATGATGTTGTCTTCGTTTTCCAATATGACTTATAAATTAATCATGGACGGTGTTAGAAGGCATTATTTTAGTATATATTTATTTATCATTTGTGTGTGTGGTACCATAAATGATGTGCCAAGACGAACTGAAAAAAAAGATCACAAGATATTGTATCTGACTTAATATTTCCTGCCTTACGGTTGAATGAATTAATTTGTGTTTATTTATCGTCGCCCACTGAAGGCTGCTAGTCATGTTACGAGGGATAGTGTAAGACAGAGGAAAGACTATTCGTAATTTAAGATGGCGAGCCGTGGGTTTTCGAACCCACACTCTCAAGCAGCCCGAGACATGACCTTCGCTATGCTTATCGGGCATGTCAACCCTAATGGCAGATTTCAGAACAACTATATACACCCAAATACTATAACAAGCTCAAACGGTGTATCTCATTTGCATATATTGAAGCTATCTAAATACAGAGGTGGAACCGTAGCCTGTAACATCGTTATCTGATTATATTCGTATAATTTCTGCATTTCTCCATCAATCAAAGAGCTAGATTAATGAGATAGGCTGAGAATTCATAGAAAAAAAGTTTGAGAAAACAGAGGAACTATTGGTATTGATGGTAAAACCAGTAGCAACCTCTATTAAGTACGTAACCTGTATAAAGCAGATATAAACATGGTTCTCGTGTCCAGTACTTTTTTGGTTTACCGCCATTCATCGTCTGGGCCGAAGCAAAGGGGGCTTAATGCATCTCCGTGCTGCATTATACCTATTAAGCCATCACATAATTATGGATCCACAATAGTCACTTTTTTAAAATGCTACTTTATCATGAGGTAGACTGGTCCTTGGACATACAGAAAATTGACCAATAGCGAAAAGTTTCGGCCCAGGTCAGCCTGCGCCGACTGCGCAGGCTGACCTGGATCGATACTTTTCGTAGATGCATCCAGCCCCCTTTCACAGAGCATGACTCATTTTCATTCAGTGTGTTTTGAGTTTTGTTCCGCATCAGATCTAAATTACCAGGATTCGTTGTTTATATAAACCACACAAGTGTTTTTAGACTAGCGAAGCTAGTCTATAGGCATCAAGATTGACCTAGAGTCAAAGTAAACAAAAACACCCACAGTTGCAAAAATACTGCCTCACAGAGAATTTTAGGAATCTTAATTCTGTTATATATGACAAATTTGACAAAAACCACTAAATCTCTACCACTCCAATTTGAACACGTCTTCTTACAAAGTAATAGACTGAACAACATGTAATTTATAAGGTACAAGATCTTTGCTTATATGTAAATTAAGTGACCTATGCAAAGCAGAGCATCACTTATTCCTACACCACTGTAACATTATGAATGAGTCTATTAATAGATACACCTAGGTAACTTGTAGCAAATCCCAGCTATTTTAACCTTCATTGGACAGGGAACCCTTGCCATTCTTTCAGTGCTCATTACTTAGATCATTGTGTACAGTTACACTGCTGTGTTAAACTTATTCTACGTCTTGCATATCAACCCTTTACCAAACAATCCCAAGTTTTAGCGACTAGTTTTCCCTTTGAAAACATTGCGGGAAAAGGAGAAAATGCTGGTTACCATCATTTTCTCCTTTTCCCACATTGTTTTCTGCCCTTTTGGAATCAGGTTTCATCAGTTCAGCCATATTTAATTTATGGTCTGCAATAGCTTTGAATTTGGACGAATGTAATTTTTTTCGTTTTGTAAAGAGAGTTAAATAGTTACAGTTCTACATCTAGTGCTTTGGATATTGACTAATTGATTGCATGGTGTTTAACGCCGTTTTCAAAATTATTTCAGTGATATTGCTGCGTCCAGAGCACCTTTCCTGGAGTTTCTGTTACCAGCAGTACCGCGACTCAATGACCTTTCGCGGACAGTGTGGATAAAGATCAGACTGCAAATAGCATGGAGACTGATCTTGGATCTACACTGTCCGATAAGAGGGTATATTTCTCCAAAATGTAACTTTGAAATAGCAATATTCAGGTGTTTACATCTACTTGAAAGTTTTATTTAACATTTTTTAGCTGGTTAAGGGTTAAACTTAAACTGGATTATAGTTAACCAATAGCACGCATAGCCCCGGCAACTCAGTCAGTAGTGTACAGGACTTGAGAACAGGAGGTCGCTAGTTCAATCCCCGACTCGGCAAATTTCTTTCCGGGGATTGATGATAGTCATTGCGACAGGATTTATTTCTCTCTCACGTTTCGACGATGGTTATGTGGGAAAGCAGCCGGTGGCTTGGAGAGAATATTGTGCGGAGTACTGCTGAAAGAAACTCCAGGAAAGCATGGATATGTTGACTAGCCACCGCTAGTCTGTCAGTACTTTCAGTACTTTGATTTCTTAGAGTTGTTGTAAAAATACATGTTTCTGGAGAAATATCGGACAAACTTTGGAAGTGTTTAAAAATCACCACTGTCATTACTGTCATTTAATGTATCCAACAACAAATAATATCACAATATCTTTCTACCCTGAAAAAAAAAAAATCTTAAAAACCAACAAGATTTGCCAAGAAGTTCAATAAAACTATACTGTTCTGAAATATCTTAGATTCCATTAGAAGGCTATTGTGTTAAAATGTATGTGTACTAGGCACATTTTGAGTATCCACTCGGTGCTTGTTGACACTTTTAGCAAACAAACCCAGATTTAAACAACCCCAAGCAAAAGGGCTTTTGATAACATTGAGGGAAAGGGAGAAAATGCTGGTAACCAGCATTTTCTCCTTTTCCGACAATATTTTCTACCCGTGTAAAGACAAATCCAATAATTAAATACACATCTAGTTTGTCGTTTGCAAGACCATTCATTTTGGACAGGTCGTTTGGAACAGAGTTTTACTGCAAACGTATCTATTGTTTCTACGTCGTTATCAATTGACCTGTGTGTCATACAAAATATCGCCAGATCATTTGAGCCATGTTCTGGCAAAAGGGGGCTTAATGGGTCTCCGTGATGCATAGTACCAAGCAAGACATTACATAATTATGGACCCATGATAGCCATTGTTTTTAAACTTCCAACTGAATAATGAGGTAGACTGGTCCCTGGACATACGGAAAATTGACCACTAGCGAAAAGTTTCGGCCCAAGTCAGCCTGCGCGGAGTACGCAGGCTAATCTGAATGGATACTTTTCGCAGGTGCATGAAGCCCCATTTTCACAGAGCATGGTTCATTTATAGTAGTCATGCAATCTTATAAGAACTCCCACGTCTGATATTTTTTGTAATGTTTTTCATAATGTTATATGGTCCTCGTTATGATCCGACTGGGACCTGAACCCATCATCATAAAACGTAATAGTACCATGAAAATAGTATAATAGCTATTGGATTAGTTGTTCATTGATAGCAAAGTATTGCCTACTTCATATAACCTGACCCTGACCTTTATGCTGAATATACAAGTAGGACTATAAATAGAACTCCGGCTATTATTCGGGAAGATTAGGTTGCACTCGCTGAAGTTACAGACTTGAGCTAGTTCTCTGTTAGGTACTATATTCACATCTATAAGCAATTCAATTTGCTCATATCGTACGAAATATGTCCGTGACCATTCAGGACATATGCCGAAGGCAGCACCTTTGCTATGCCGAGGGTAAAAATAGAATTTTGATTTATGTAAATGATGTTGACTTTGATCAGGTTAAAAGATGGGGGCAATAACAGTATATCAGAACGTGTTCCCGAGCTGTCTGTGTGAAAATCTTCAAAATGTCCCATGTACAGAGAAGAAAGCTAAATCAGTGGAATGACAACGCTGTATTACTTTGAAAATCAATTTATTCTATTCCTTCGGCTGCTAAGCACAAATCTCATAAAGACCAGCGAAAAGTCAAATTGTATCGAAACTAACTTAAGGTCGAGACTTCAGTTATATGAGCCATGATCTGTGAAAGGGGGCTTAATGCCTCTGCGAAAGGGTATCGACCCAGGTCGACAACTTTCGCTAATGGTTAATTTTCTGCGTGTCAAAGGACCAGTCTACCTCATGAATCAGTCGATTGTTATACAAAATGGATTTTATGGATCCATAATTATGCGATCTCGTGGTTGGTATCATGAATCACGGAGATGCATTAAGCCCCTTTTTGCCAGAACATGGCTCATGTAGACTCAACATTTAAACCCCTACATCGCTCTATCGAAATTGAGCCTTTAAAAAAAAAAAAGAAATCGAGAAAAACCTTTTTTTTTTCCCTTCTTTTTTTCCAAGTACAACAATGGCAAAATAACACCCATTACTGCATGTTATCAGTTCTTAACACCCTATTGGCTTCTTATGGAGCTTTAGCGGACAGTGTAGATAAATATCAGATTGCAGGGAAGGTGCAATCCGATCTTGTATCAATACTTCCCTATATTTTTGCAAGTATGATCATTACAACTCTTTGCATCTTTAATGATTGGGAATCTCCTATGGATCAAAACTATCCATCTAATGTTAACCCTTAACCTGCTAAGCTCGACACAGGGACCTTTTGCAGACAGTGTAGATAAAGATCAGACTGCACAGACCGTGCAGTCTAATCTTGGATCTACACTCTCCGATCAGATATTCCCCCCCCCCCCCAAAAAAAAAGACCCTATGAAGTAGCAAAAATTGGGTTTTCAACTATCGGCTTGAAAGTTTGTTTTCATTTATTTAGCAGCTTAACTCTTTTCCACACAATTCCAAGTTTTAACGACCCCGAGGAAGAGGCCTTTTGAAAACATTGTGGGAAAAGGAGAAAATGCTGGTAACCAGCATTTTCTCCTTTTCCCACAATGTTTTCTACCCTTCGCAAAACAATTTTTTATTTTTCATTAATGTTTATTTTGTCGTGTGCACATGTTTCAATTTGGACAAGTCTAAAATTTTGTCGTTAAGGGTTAAAGTGTTGAAGCATGTAGAGTTTCCTTTCAACAACATCATTGGGGAAATTAGCGGAGAAAGAACGGAATTATCTGGCGCTTTCTTTGTTCTTCTACGATTTATAGTGAACCGGGAGATATATGACTTTTAAACTTGGGGCTCCAGATACTGATGGAATTTCTGATATCACTAAAATGTATTTCGTTATTCCTATTGTGATAGCCGAGACCGGTAGCCCAGCTGATACCGTATAGAGCAGGCAGGTTGTATATAGCTCGAAACCAAACTCGGCCAAAGTCTTTTCAAGAGCTGGCTGACGATACTCCAACAGAATTTATTTCTGATCCAACGCTGAACGATGCTTTGACGATGTTTATTTGGAATGCAGCAAGTGATTTTAAAAGAGTTTTGTCGGGAGTACTGGCAAAAAGGTTTTTTCTAGATTTCAAAGTGACGCAATTTCTTACTGGCTGAACCAAACTGGTGTAGCCAATCAGAAATAAAGTTACATCTGAATTTAGAAAATTCTTGAAAATTAGACCGTGAATGAGTTAAAAATGATTGTTGAACACAGAGTTGGGACTATGGTCTTGGGTTTTTGAAAATTGGGGGAAAAAAAAGATTTTTTTTTTTCTTCAAGGAAAAGAATATAGAATTCAAAAAAATAATTTCAGGAGCTTTGTGCTTATTTCTACTTCTCTAACACTCAAAAGTAAGTGCATAGTGTGACAGCGAAGTTATTAATCCTCTCAGCGGCATGGGTGAAAAACAAAGGCTTTTGCGGACGGCATAGATCAAGATCAGACTGCACAGTACGTGCAGTCTGATCTTGGATCTATACCGTCCGCTTGTTTACGTAACCCTTTACCACACTATCCCGACTTTTAACGACCCTGAGGTAGATGGCTTTTGAAAACATTGTGGGAAAAGGAGAAAATGCTGGGAACCAGCATTTTCTTCTTTTTCCCACAATGCTTTCTATAGGTCATGTCAATGACCAATATTGTCATTTGAGCCACCTTTAATTTGTCGTCTGCAAATGCTTTCAATTTGGACGGGTCTAAAATTCTTTCGTTTGGTAAAGAGCTAAGTCTACTAAGATAGAAATCTTTTAACGACCCTGAGGAAGATGACTTTTAAAAACATTGTGGGAAAAGGAGAAAATGCTGCTAACCAGCATTTTCTCCTTTTCCCACAATGTTTTCTACCCTATAAATCACTAATATTGTCATTTGAGCCACATTTAATTTGTCGTCTGCAAATGCTTTCAATTTGGACGCGTCTAAAATTCTTCCGTTTTGTAAAGAGTTAAAATCAGACTTCTAGTAAAAGAATATAGAATTCCGGAGCCTTGATTTTATTTCTAGTTCTCGAACACTCAAAAGTAAGTGCATAGTATGACATGGGCGAAAACATCGCCTTTTGCAGATGGCATAGATTAAGATCAGACTACACAGAACATCCAGTCTGATCTTGGATCTATACCGTTCGCTTGTTTACTCAAGCCTTTTAAGATAGAAGTCTGTTTGAGTTTCTCTGGATTGTATTTTCAGGCTTCGAAAGCGGTCTAGTCCATTTACTTGGTGCTTAACCCTTTCCCGCCCAATCCCGCGTTTTCACGACCCTGGAGAAGACGCAATTTGAAAACATTGTGGGAATGGGAGAAATGCTGGTCACTGTCATTTTCTCCTTTTCCGACAACCTTTTTTACCATTTCCCCGACAAATCCGATCATTTGAGCGACATCTTATTTGTCGTCTGCAAATGTTTCTAATTTGGACAAGGCTAAATTTTGTCGTTTGGTAGATTGAAAGAGTTAATATCTAACCGTTGGCTCTCTTTTTATTTGCAGGTTTTATGTAATGGAGAATCTTTCTGCTTATTGTTGTTCCTGGTGGAGGGTAAATGAATGACTAAAGGTGAGAAATATTGTTCTTACAATATACATGTACATTGAACAATTTCTTTCTTTCTTTCTGTCTTTCTTTCTGTCTTTCTGTCTGTCTGTCTGTCTCATTTCCTATTTTTTTTTTCATTTTGTACCTTTTTTCTTTCATTCTTTCCTTTTTTTTTTGCTTGTATTTCTGTTTTTCTTTCTGCCTCACTTGTTCATTCTGACTTTTTGTTATTTCCTTCTTTCTTTCGTTTGTTTGTTTGTTCTTTCATTTAGTTCGTTCGTATTGTCAATTCGTTCATGAATCACTTTCTCAATTATATGATGAATCAGCCAGTCAAGGTAGGATTTCTTTTACTACGCTCGGTAAGTCAGTCAATCAGTGACTTTAACAGAAATATTCAGTTCAAGAGCACTATAACAGTCTGAGCGTTAAACTGCAACCGACGTCACATGTAGGAAAGATTGGTAAATTTACAGAACACAGAAAAGCGTTTCTCGTTTCTATTATCAAAGATAACAAGTAATTCACTTCTGAAGGGAATTTCATGTCGTAATCACGTGGAACGTGATTTTGCGACAATATCGAGAATACCTCAATTTGAAAACAAGTTTTGCGACAACAAAAATCAAATACAAAAAAACCCCACAAGATCAACCTCGTGAATAGCAAAACACATAGAGGATATGATTTTTTTTTCGGTGAAAGATCGAAATTTATTTCATCGCGTGAACATCATCGGTAATATTTTCACGAGTGGCGCAGCCACTCGTGAAAATGTTACCGATGATGGTGGTCACCAGATGAAATAAATTTCGGTCTTTAACAAAAAAAAAAGAAATGTGGTTTATTTCATGCTTCTAACTCCTTTTTCGTTGGGACTTTCATCAAAATCCAGTACAGTTGTTTCGGTAATTCCCCGTGGCGTACCCCTTCTCATAACAACGCATTACAATATTACGTGAAACGCGAGAAATTTAAGGTAAATGCGCGTAAATTACGTCATATTTCCCTCTGTTTGAATGGCACGCGCAGTTTACTTGGTAACAAGTGCGCGAGAACTACTGTTTTCGCCTTCAATTGAAGCGTAAGAAAATATGAAATCGTTATTTTCACTTGTCGCAACCATGAAATATCAAACCATAATCCACCATTATTTCTCGATAAACTACAGAAAAGCATGAAATAAAAATTACTCTTTCAAAGTATGTACAAAACCGAAATTACTGTGCATGCTTAAAGGGTTTGTGGGCGGGGAGTGGACAAAATAAACGTCTTGGTTCCAAATCTCCCTATACTTAGACCCTGGCGGAAACTATATGTCAGTTTGCGATAATAGACAATTATATGGAATTATGGGGGATAGAAAGTTGAGACCTATTTGATATAGAAAGCTCACTTCATGTCTGCTTTGATTCAATCTTCTAACGTGCAATTATCTCTACTATGATGAAGTGGATTTTCGGCTTATGGCGAGGCATGGGTATTCAAGACAGCAAAAAGGATATGATCCATACGTCCGTGAAAAGAGAAGTTGAAGAAGGATATCGATCTTCGGTCAAATCTTTGAATTGTTGGGTGCTGTTTTGCTTTAAGTCTTCTTGCATTCAGCTCGCATGATTAATAGGTACTATTTTTCCGTAAGACTTTTCCTGGTGCTTGTATTTGTTTCGAGCTGTTTTAGAAAATTTGATTTCTGGCTCACAGGATGACAAATTTTGAATGTGCAGCGAAAAGTAAAAACAAGCACCATGAAAGTGCAGTCACCTTTTTTTTTTTTTTTTTAAATATGCCTACAAATCTTTAAAACATAACAATGCGATCAAAGACAATGTTACTTAATGTAACAAATCAAATAAATACAGAATTAGTGGATAAATATTTCTTATAAATGGTGGATGAATATCATAACGTAGCTTTTCGACCAGTCAACTCGGAAACCAAGCTGAAAGCAGTCCGAAGTCGGGATACGTCATCATACCATATTTTGGACCGTATCTGAAACTGTGTAGATTCGGATTTTTTTCCCGTCGTCTCTAATTTTATTCGCGTGCGGTACACAAAAAAGAAAAATTAGAGAAACATAATGAATGTTACCTTAAAAATTGCCAAAGACAGCTTTGACATTGCGGGGAAGAATTTACACCGATAATTTGTGAAATCTTGGGCTTGTTACCAAAGTTTGATACATAACAGCACGTGAAAATAAGTTGTCCGTCATGAGCAATTTCACGTCTCAGCGCAATGTTTTTACCTCTCACAAATGGCCTGGAAGACGGCATGATATGAATCGAATCATGTAGTTTCAGGTATGGTGTAGAAAAGCTCATCAGGGAGGGTACTGAATGAATCATCTATACATGACATGATTAGCAAAATAATCATTCAATATATTTTGCTTTCTCATGTTCGTCGATAATCAGCGAATCACTAGAACTATCAAAAAGAGGGAGAATGGATGTTGAAGATTGTGAAGACATCGTTGACTTAAAGGGTTTTCCACGAATCACGTGGAGACAGGGAACCAGATTTTAGCTTCAAAGACAATCGTTCATAATAATTTAATTTACTCTGTCGAATTAAAGAGATCACATTGTTTCTGACACACCTGAAATGTGACTAATGGGCAATATTGTTAGATAGTTTTGCATTTCTGTATAATCTTTTACGACGACGAATTTCCTGTGTGATCGTGAATTAACAGTATTCTTCTTACTAGGGATGAACCTATTTTTTTAGCGATATCACGGCGGCAAGTTTACATATTCATGCTTTCTTGGAGTTACTCTTACCAGTGATTCGCACATTTTTTTCCAAGCCACTGGTTGCTTTCCCACCTAAACGTACTCAAAACAGTGTTCAACGAGAAAGAAACTTTTCACGGTGAATTCTCCGTGCATGTCAAATTTAAACCGAAATAAAGATAATCCTAAAAGGAACTCACATAGTCATGCACTTTGTTAGTAAACAAGAAGTGAAACAGGGGCTTAAGGCGAGTTGTGGAAACTGCTATTTATTATACAAGAATAATATAAATCAGCGAAATATTCCATATTTTATCTTTAAATCGTACAAGAGAGGAAGCGAACAAGAAATCACAACAGTCAGCAATGTGTTATTGTTGTTTTGAAACCATCCAATTTAGAGATAACTGATGACGTCATGACAGATTGGTCCATTAATATTTCAGAGTTTTGTTGAGACTGGTGAGTTTCATTTTCACCTTCGGAGTACCAGTCTGGAAAATTGTAATGAAAAATCGACACATCTCGGGTGATTTATAGACGGGGTCGCTCACGATCGCGTTCATTTTTCTTATCAGCGTTGTTCGTTTTGTGTGCGAGAACCAGTCTTGGCATAATTTTAACAAATGTGGAGTTTTGTAATAAATGTGTTTTTCGAAAAGAGCAGATACTTTCATTCTTTTTTCTCTCTGTTTTCTTTTTTTTTTTTTTTTCCAAATTAAAAAACAAAACAAAAACAAAAACAAAAAACAACAACAAAAAAAAAAAAAAAAAAAAAGAAACGCTCTCTGTGTGTTCCTTAATCCTTAACCTTTTACCTATGGATCTTGTATTTTCACGACGGAAGATGACTTTAGAAAACAATTTTGTAAAAGTAGAAATATTTGTAATGATATTTTCTGTTTGGAAGCGGTCTTCATTTAGAAAAAATATAGCTATGAAAAGGATACTCCTACGAAAAACCCATTTCCACGGGAAAGGATCGAGCCCAGGACATATAGATTGCGAATCCTTCAGCATCACCATTGAATTAAGCTGGACCTGCCTTTTGACATAATGATTTCGAATCTATTAAACGTTACATTATATTCAGTAGCACTATCTTATATATCTTGGGAACTTTTAAAATTATCTTATGCCCTTTTTCAAAGGCAAAGGGTTTAAAAAGTCGGTATTGACTTCTATCAATAATTCATGAGAACATTTTCATTTTCTTTTTTCTTTTTTCAGAGAGTCGATAGAGCGAATCCATTCGTCAAGAGAAGCTAGGACAGAAACAAGGTTGGAAAGATATAAAAACACTGGATTATTTTTTTCGCTCAACGTGTGAAAATACATATAAGTGTAATGGGTTGATATTATAGACAATTGGAAAGTGTGCGCGAACTTTGTTCAACATATTCTTCCGGATCATTGTTTAAAACGTTCTCGTTTTCTATTTCTCCTCTGCCGGTCGTCGCAATGAAACGTTTAAGTTAATACGTGGTATAATCATTTTAGGTTAGGAGAGAGAAAACCCGACGGGAACGCATTTAAGAAGTGGCAATAAACAAACATGGTGGATACAGGATCCGATATCCGGTCACATGATGAAATTTCATCCGGGTCTTTATCGAGGGTGGAGCTATATCATAAACTAATGCACGACAATAAACAACTAATCTATGAAATGAAAATAGGAATTATTTCGGTGATCGGCAGCATTATCATCATTGTTTGTCTTATTTATATTGCAATACAGTGTCGACGCAGTTCAAACTACGTGTATAACAACTATATACGAAATAGACGGACGGACAAAGACTCGCGGAAGAAACTGCTTCATAGACAGGATTCTGCAGAAAGTCTGTTACAGACGAAAGCTTTTATTTCAATAAATGGCGGGAAATGTGATAAAGAATTTTATGTATGATCTTAGTACATTTGATTATTTTACTTCATTTAATTTTGTAACATATGTGTAATTTTTATACTTTAAATCTCTTATTATGGCAATACATATTGTATGTAGACTGTGTACGGAAGCTGCATAACGAGAAGTAAAATGACTATCTAATAAACAGTTTTCGAGCATCACACGAAACCATGGCGCAAAACGTGAGCATTTTACTTTCCTACCAACGAACTAAACTTATGCAGACAGATTAAAACGATGCTCGCGTGGTAATTTCTCTCATCGAAAGGCCTTTCAGGATTAAAAAAACATTGTGGGAAAGGAAAACTGCTAGTTACCAACTAGTTCTGCTTTTCCAAAAAAGTTTTCAGAAACCGTGAAACCATGGAATTGTTTGGAAGATGGTTTAAACACCGGTCCTCTGTGGCACAAAGGTTAAGTCAATGAATTAGCCACCTGAAAGTCCTAATTAAATACGGCGGTGGTGCCTTTGGCACGCAATTGCAGAGACCAGGTAAAATCGACGAACCGCAAGAGTTAGTATATTGTCGCTGTCATATGACTGAAATATTTAAAGGCTGTACGGGAGTATCAAACTGTGTCAGCAATAGCAGAAACGGGCTATTTTTTTCACTAGATCTGCTTATACTTATAATATTTTCTGTATCATTTTTCTGTTTTACCCTTCAGCAGACGACAAAATTTTAGAATTGAAAGCATTCGCAGATGACATATCAAAAGTTGCTTAACAGATGAGGTAGGATATGTGTTCTGAAGGGTAGAAAACATTCTTGGAAAAGGGAGAAAATGCTGGTTGCCAGCATTTTCTCCCTTTTCCCAAAATGTTTTCAAAATCCATCTTTTTTCAGAGTCGTTTGAACATGGTACTGTCTGATAAAGGGCCAACAATGTCAACAGCAGTATCGGTATCGATTGTACACTCGTTTAGGTGTAATGTTGTTTGTAGGGTCAAATCAGGGTCGATATTTACGTATGTGTTCCAAGTGAACGTCTCTCAAAATTCATTCGCTGTCTTATTTCTTCTTGGGAAGAAAAAAATACGTTCATCATACGACCTTACATTTACGCATGAAAGTTCAGAACGTGAAATTCTATTTTTTTTTTTGTTTCAAAAATTTAGACTGATATAAAACGTTTTCTTCGTTTCAAATCTACATGTAACGTGTAACAAGTACCAACGCAACCATAGGAACCTCATTTGGGGACTATTTTCTGTAGCGTACGAACTTATTCACATATAAAAATTTCAAACAATTTCAAATGATCTTTTTTTCCGTCGATTAGAGTAATCTTTCCGGTACTACAGTTAAAACCTTGGTTACATCCATACCTCTACTGCGATCACTTACACATGTAGGTATTGAGAGTCCTTCCGCTGTGACGTTGAAAACTCGCGTAAGTTGACAAGAAAACTTGAGTCGTGCTCTGTGAAAAGGTGGTTTAGAATGAATACATGTGCAAAAAGTATCGACTAGGTCAGCCTGCACCGACTACACAAGCTAAGCACACTAGAAACTTTTTGCTCTGTAAGTAAATTTTCTGCAAGTCCAAAGACCATTCTACCTCATGATTCAGCCGGTTTTTAGACAAAAAAGATCTTAACTAATCGACGACTTGCTTCGTATAATGCATTACGAAGATGCAGTAAACTCCGTTTTCCCGGAGCGCCGATCATGATTTGTTCAAAAAGATAATAATCCTTATACTGCCATATACGTTACATGAAACTTTCAAGCCGACAGTAAAAATCCAAAAATGCTATTTCAAATTTAATTTCTGGAGAAATATGTCTCAATATCGGACAGTGTAGATCCAAGATCAGACTGCACGTTCTGTGCAGTCTGATCTTGGATCTACATTGTCTGCAAAAAGTCAGTGAGTCGTGCTTAGCAGTCGAGGGGGTTAACCCTTAAGCTGCTTATCGCGACTCACTGACCTTTTACGGACAGTGTAGATCAAGATCAGACTGCACAGAACATGCAGTCTGATCTTTGATCTACACTGTCCGATACGGTATTTTCTTTCCGGTGAAATCAACTTTGAAACCGTAATGTTTCGGCTTTTAGTATTGAGTAGAAAATTTGCGTTTCATTTATTCAGCAGCTTAAGTGTTAAGGCAATGGATGACTTCTGAGAGATGTTCGTTTCTGTTACATCTAGAAATTTTGATTGTGGATACGTAGGTATGCATTTCCAGGAAATCAAAAATACCGGCCGAAACTGAAAGTTTTCTTTTTCGATAAAATTGTCTACCAATATACATGTATAAAGTGTTGCGGCCTTTCTTTCTTTGTGTAATTTTTGGTTCGTAATTTAGGTTTACAAACAAGTGCCGTATCTTCATGTATTGTGTATGACTCAACAGTTTGGTAGCGGAAGTAGTATCTCGTCTTATTTATATGTTCCATGCTCTCGCAAAAGGGGGTACAATGCATCTCTGTGATGCATTACACCAAACAAGTCCTCACATGAATATGGATCCATAAAAAAAAAAAAGAAAAATTGTCTAACAACCCACGGGATCATGAAGTAGTGTGGTTCTTGGACATGTAGAAAACTAACAAATAGCAAAAAGTGCCAACCCATGTCAGCCTGCGCAGTCCGCGCAGGCTGACTTTTTTGCAAATGTATTAAACCCCCCCCCCCCCCCCCCCCCCCCCCGTTCATACAGCATGACTCATATATGAAACAGCATGTGTCTACGCAAATATAGATACGAAACGCATCGATTTAAAAGGGAGTGTCGAGATAAGTCATTGCTCCGTCCAAAAAGTTCAAACGTCGATCATTTCCGGAGCACGAGGGAATATAGACGAAGTTTAATTAGGCTCGGTCATAGAACATCTGCCCTGCGATATAGATAATGACGTATTGCTCAATTATTCTTGGCAGTTTTGTCTTAAAAGAAAGATGAACATATCTTCGAGCTATATTGCACTGTTTTTATTTCTCCGCAGCTTAATTCTTCTCACGCCAAATATATTGAAGTCATGCTCTGTGAAAAGGGGGTTTAATGCATATGCAAAAAGTAGCGACCCGTGTCAGCCTGCGCGGACCGTGCAGGCTGATATGAACCGAAACTTTTTGCTATCTTTAGAAAAAATTTCTGCATGTCAGTGGACTATTCTACATCAGGGTCCGTAATCACCAACCATTCTTAGGAATGTTCTTAGTCTTACTCTTCAAGTGTTTCTAAATTTGATAGTAACAAAACTTCTGATTGGCTAAACCAAATGGTTTAGCCAATCAGAAGTTGTGTTACTTTCAAATTTAGAAAATTCTGGAGAATAAGAACGTTCTTAAGAATGGTTGGTGAATACGGGCCCAGGATTAATTGGTTGTTTGTCAAAATGGATTTTATGGATCCATGATGATGTGATGATTCGCCTTGTATAATGCATCACGGATCTCCTTTTGCCAGAGCATGGCTAAAATATGCAATTAACCCTTTCCCAAACGATGAATTTTAGACTAGTCTAAATTGAAAGAGTTTGCAGACGACAATTTTAAATTTGATGAAAATGACAGAAAGTTCTCCAAAAGGGTAGAAAACACTGTGGGAAAAGGAGAAATTGTTCGTTACGAGCAATTTCTCCTTTTCCCACAGTGTTTTCAAAAGACTTGTACTGCAGACACGTGAGAACCAGGGCTTGTTTGGGAAAGGGTTAAGTGACACTCGGAGAGGCTTTCTTTTTATTATATAGGCTTGAATACACAAGCGGACTATATAGATCCAAGATCAAACTGCAAGTTCTTTGCAGCCTGGTCTTAATCTATGCCGTTAGCAAAAGCCAATCATTTTCGCTGATGGTGCTTTGTTGGTTAACCATGTACCAAAAGTTCCGTGTTTAAATGACCCAGAGGAGGAAGGTTACTAAAAACATTGCGGGAAGCGAAGAAAATGCTGGTAATCAGCATTTTCTCCTTTTCCCACAATGCTTGTCACAATGTCTTATACGGAAAATTTCAACATTGGAGCTACAGTTCACTTACTGTCTTAAAGTCCTATCAATATGGACATGTATAATTTTTTATTGTGTGATAAAGGGTTAAATGGTTTGAAAATGTTATCAAGGGTGGATGTGGTCATCTTTCTACAGCGTGTAGCCTAGGGTCGGTATTCATCAACCATTGTTAATTCGAATTCTAAATTCTGGGACTAGTTATCTTATTGGCTGTGACGTTTTGTCTCGGCCAATCCGATGTTTAGTCGAAGATTTTGAGATTTAGATGATAATAAGTCAATACAGCCATCACTTTTTTAGACAAATCTTACCTGTGTAATTTAGCGATATCAATATTGCAGGTTTCTCCCCATGTTTTTTTTTTTTTAAGGCAAGACAGCATTTTGGTAAAAGTTTTTACAAAATTATATTTGAGCCATGCTCTGGCAAAAGTGGGTTTAATGCATCTCCGTGATGCATGATACTAGGCAATTCATCACATAATTATGGATCTATAACAACCACCATTTTCAACAACCGACAGAATCATGACGTAGTCTGGACCTTCGAAATGCAGAAAATTGACCTATAGCGAAAAGTTTCGGCCCAGGTCAGCCTGCAAGGACTGCACAGGCTGACCTTGGTCAATACTTTTCGCAGATGCATTAAGTTCCATTTTCGCAGGGCATGGCTCATTTCTGTTTGCATTACATTTAATTTCCCGTCTGCCAATGCTTGAAATGTAGATGCGCCATGCTCTGTGAAAAGGGGGCTTAATGCATCTGCAAACGAGTAACGACGCAGGTCAGCCTGAGCAGTCCGCGCAGTTCGCTAGTGGTCAATTTTCTGCATGTCAGAGGACTACACCTCCAGATCCAGTCGATTATTAGGCTGAATAGATTTGAGCCATGTTCTGTGAAAAGGGGGCTTAATGCATCTGCGAAAAGTATCGACCCAGGTCAGCCTGCGCAGTCCGCGCAGGCTGACCTGGGCCGAAACTGTTCGCTATTGGTCAATTTTCTGTATGTCCAAGGACCATTCTACCTCATGATTCAGTCGTTTGTTTAAAAAAAAAAAAATGGCTATTTTGGATTCATATTTATGTCATAGCATGATTAGAATCATGCATCACGGCGATGCATCAAGCCCCCTTTTGCCAGAACATGGCTCATTTTTAAGGATCCATAATTACATGATGACTTGCTTGGTATCATGCATCACGGAGATGCATTCAGTCCCTTTTTCCCATGTCTGAACATTTGTCGTTTGGTCGAAGAGTTACGATGAAATATTTCGATGTCAGACACTTTTTTTTTTCACGGACGAAAATGTTTATTTTGTTTTCTTAACACACACACAAGTTCGTTTGCAAGTCTGGTTGATTGATTAGTTGTGTGATGTTTAACGCCGTTTTCAAACATCGTTTCAGTCATATCACGGCGGCCAGTGCACCTTATCCATGCTTTCTTGGAGTTTCTGTAACCAGAAATTCGCACAATATTGGAATTAACATTGCGCAAATCACTGCTATAAGAAACTCCAGAAAAGCATTGATACGTGCATTTGTCGCCGCGATAAAGCGTTCATTCTTTACCACACAGTCACGAGTTTTAACGACCCTGAACAAAGGGCCTTTTGAAAACATTGTGGGAAAAGGAGAAAATGCTGGTTTACCAGCATTTTCTCCATTTCCCAAAATGTTTTCTAACCTTCCCAAAACAAAGTTCAATTTTTGAGTCATGTCTATTTTGTTGTCTGCAAATGCTTTCAATTTGGACTGGTCTAAAATTTTGTTGTGTAGTAAAGAATTTATTAAACAGCAAGCCAATAAACTAACAAATCTGAAGTTAGATATGAAATCACATTTCCTTCTAAATTGTCTAACATATTATAGAAAATCGGCCGCCCTTCGACAGTTGTAAGGAATGACACTAAATATCAGACACAAGACAACCGTGACCTAGTGTTTGTTCAGATCGGCGCAGACATCAGGCTGTTTATGAGAATTCTTATTGATATTACGTATGTGTCAAGACGACTTTTATTTGTTTGGAGTGGATATTTATTACCGTTCTCTATCTTTTTATTGCACCAACCTGTCTGCAGTTCTGCACTGCAGGATTAAAAGGTTTAATTTTTTCTCATTTAAACGGAAAATACGTCTAATTATTTTCTCTTTGAATCAGTGATCAATATACGGGAACCATGCTCTGTGAAAAGGGGGCTTAATGCAGCCCGCGCAGGCTTACCTTGGGCCGAAACTTTTCGCTAAATGAATTGGTCAATTCTCTGTATGCCCAAGGACCACGTCTACCTCATGATTCAATCGGTTGTAAAAAGAAGTGGCTATTACGAAACCATAATTATGTGATGGCTTGATTGGTACTATGCATCAAGGAGAAGCATTAAGCCCCCTTTTGCCTGAGCATGACTCACGCCACTTTTATTTGCTGGAAAGTATGGCATTTCTTAGAAAACTTGAATTCGTAAAATCGAAGAAAATTATTAAAAAAAAACCTTCTTTGAATCTCAGGACTCAATTCTACTATAACTAAATAGGTTTAAACGAATAATTAGATTTGAAAAATAAGGCTTTATTAACACTTAAGATCATAAGCGCGGCTTTGTGGGTTTTCGTGGAAAATGTAGATCAAGATCAGACTGCACAAAACGTGCAGTCTGATCATGGATCTACACTGTCCGATATGGCGAGATTTTTCTGACGAGTAAAATTTTTAAATCATGCACTTAAAGAGCAAATATTTTTTAAAGGGTAGGAAACATGCAAAAGGAGCAAATCCTGGTAACAAGCATTTTCTCCTGTTCTTGCAAGGTCTTCAACGGGCTCCGTTCTCAAGGTCGTTAAAACCACGGGAAATTGACTAAAACGTAAATTTTGAAAAAAGTCGAATTTTTACGTCAAGTGGGTACTTGGATTTCGTTTGCTTTGAAATAGGTTTTAGCTCGATGTATATTGTCCCCAGAATTGATGTGATTCCCGAGAAAGAAAAAGAATTTTTAGCGGAATTGTATAGCAAATCCGCTTACTGTGATCGTTCTGAACGGAACCAAATAGATCATGCGTAACCAAAAATACTGTAATTCACGCTTGCCATTCTACTTTCAGTTTTAGCCAATACACCTCAATCTCGCTTTTGTCACTACCGTATATACTGTCCTATGCGAGTATACATGTATTGTCCGAAATCTAATACCAGCAAAAAACTGCGTAAGATTGATGGATCAAATTACCATTCCTGAGACAGTAATGGAATAACAGTTACTGCGCGGCCCGCTCGGCAGAACAATTTTGACTTTCCCTGCCCTTGCTAACTCCATTTTAAAATGATTGCAAATGTTTTGCGTGTGATGTTATTTTCCATTACAACATATTACAGCCTTATGCTACTCCTCAAATCCGCTTTCCAGGACTTTGAGTCCTTTGATTGTAAAAGCTAATAAAATTCTGGCGCTAACTCTAACGCATCTAAGAGACTGCCTATTATTTGATGGAAAAACCACTTCAAAATTCTTTCTCTTGCTCTTCTCGTTCATATTTAATGATGACTTGCAAACTTTTGCTTTGCTAAATAACATTTAATTGATGAAACATTTTTTTTTTTTAAAGTTAAGTAAGATATCAAAGGTCTTAACCCTTAAGCTGCTAAGCGCAACTCACTGACCTTTTGCGGACAGTGTAGATCAAGATCAGACTGCACAGAACGTGCAGTCTGATCTTTGATCTACACTTTCCGATATGGAGATGTTTTTCTCCAGAAGTAAAGTTTGAAAAAGCACTATTCGGGTTTTTACTATCGGCTTGAAAGTTTACCTTACTTATTTAGCAGGATAAGGGTTAATAGTCCCCTTTGAAGGTACTAACGATACTGTTAGGTCAGAAAAAAAAAATACCTGTGTTTCAGGTGACCCTTGAAATACAATAGGGTCGGTAGATCGGAAAAGCTTTTTTTTTTTCAAATTATTGTAATATCAATTCTCAAAGAATTCCGGGTATTTTCTTCTCTGTTATAAATACACCGTGTATAACAACTTCAAAACGACCATAAACTTTAGAGCCCTTCCTGCCGAAACAAAAAAAAAATAGATTTACAAATTCCATGTGGCGTCTAGATATTTTTACCTTGTCTTCTTCCTCTTGTCCCGTTATTTTGACTGCAGTACACTTCCCTGGCGGTGGGTGGTACTGCAGCCAAATACTGCACATGGGCAAAGTACTGAAATAGGATCCGAGCTTGTAAATGCCCCCGAAATGAGGATATTTTTTCACATTGATTAAGAGAATGGAGGTCGCGGTTTTGGAGGAAGTCAACAATCACGCAGACGCTGATTTCAAGCGTCTTAAACCTAATAGACGCATTGGAAATTTTTCGACGAAATGGAAGACAGGGAAATCGTTTGACGAAAGTGAAATCGTCATAGTCTGAAACTGATGGTCAAAAAAAAGTGCCATTTAGGCCTACTGTCTGAAAGTCATCGGCGGTCAAACTTTTTACCATAATGGAACGAAACGGCTTAGGATGAGGTACACGGCACGGAAATGCAAAAATTAAAAAAAAATAAAAGTTTACCGGTCGGCGGCCATAAGGTAGCGTTGGTCGGGTCAACTGACACAAAGATATTTTTATCTCTGGCCTTTATGGCCGTGCAACACATGTATTTAGTAAACAAAATAAAATTAGCTTTTATAGTACATGTACATGTAATTGCTAATGTAGACAACGTTAATTTTGGATGAGGTAGAGAGGTTTGCTCAAGACAGCTGATATTGTCTACACATTGCATTTTTTTCTTTTAAATCTTGCAGTAGTTTACGGTTTGGTCTATGCAAATATTCACAAAAGCCGTAATGTGTATATAGTGTATACATTGATTCTACTTCTTAAGTGTTTGTTAGCTGTGTTTTTTTTTTGTAAAGCTTAAACATTACTTAACTGTTCTCCTAGAAATCAATCATTTTCATTTTATTCTGTTTTTCAAAGATTGCAAATATAATTATGTTCGTACATTAGCTCGAATTTTGCCATTGATTTTCTTTATATTTTATTACTGGTGAATAAATATTATTTGAATTGATTTTCTGAATCCGAAATACAGATGTTTCACTTACAAATAAATCAATTAATATCTTTTTTAAACATCTTATTATACAAAACACGACACTGTAGTCAAAATGCCTCCGCATTTTTACAGATTTTCATTATAATCAAGTAGTAGACGAATTATTTCCAAGATCCGACGGTAGGTTTTGAGCAGTCTAAACTTGATCTACGCCTTGCACAAGGGCTACAATTGTTACACGTGGCTATGAAAAGGTATATAAGAAGAGAAAACTAGTCTATCTATAGTAACAATCCTGGGTCCGTATTCACCAACCATTCTTAAGAATATTCTTAGTTTAATTCTGAAGAATTTTCTAGATTTGAAAGTAACACAACTTCTGATTGGCTAAACCAAATGGTTTAGCCAATTAAAAGTTGTGTTACTTTCAAATCTAAAATATAAAAAATGCATCATAAGACTAAGTAGATTTTTAAGAATAGTTGGTGAATACGGACCCAGGGTACGTATTCACAAACCATTCTTAAGAACATTCTTAGTCTTATTCTCCAACATTTTCTGGATTTGAAAGTAACACAACTTCTGATTGACTAAACCATTTGGTTTAGCCAATCAGAAGTTGTGTTACTTTCAAATTTAGACAGTCTTGGAGAATAAGACCAAGAATATTCTTAAGAATGGTTCGTGAATATGGACCCTGGTATTGATCCTGTTCTAAACAACACATTTTAGCCTCTTGAATTGAAAGCATCTGCAGACGAAAAAATCAAACTCTGAGCTAGAGTAAGGAAAGATTTCTGATCATGTAGAAAACGTTGTAGGAACAAGAAATAATGTTTGTCCAAAGCACCCCAAAGCTATGTATCCTCTTTCAATTTTTTTTTTTTTTTTTTTCTTTTCAATAGGCTATGTATTCACATGAAAACGTGAAAGTATTTCTAGGAAGGTTCGCTCTAAGCTACAGTAATTTTTCCTCTGTAGATTACGTGAAAACACTGAATTTGTATATAATTAAATACTAGTAGGGGCCAAGGTAACGTTTCCTCGTCTTTATTAGTTTTTTATTCAACTTGTGATTTTATTCTTGTATTTAATCGTGTTTATTTCTCCGGAAAAAAATCTTAAATAAATATATTAATTGAAATTGTCGTTTTTGTTGAACATACCCGTACCAATGCGTAAACAACCATCACACGTCAATGTAAAATCGATCCGACGCAGTACGCACTTGCACGATGTGTAGCGATCTTTTCGATCTTGGCTGAGGAGTGTAATAAATTTTGAACAAAAAAAGTAGCGAGAACGTGATTGAATCAATAACATACGTAGTACCATTGGGGCATGACACCCAACATGGCTTTTTTTTTGATATGGTACAAACCTCGAATGGACGGAATGGATTTCAATGTTCTTTCAAGAAAAATTGCAGAACGATGAGAACCCAGCTTGTGCGGGTCTTAATTTATGAATAAGATCATGATGACCTTAATGAGAATTTAGTATAAGTGCAGTGATTCCGTAGTGCGATCAAAGAGGTCCTAGACAGTACGTAGTAAACAAGACGTGTCACTGAAAAGTGACTGATGCCCCCCGAAAATAATAAAACCTATTCCTATGAGCTTTGAATTATAAATACCGACTACGGACAAAATTCTTACAAACACGTCAGACCTTGCAGTGACTTTGACCTTCGACCTACGGACATGGTTCTTTCGCGGAACACATTGTCTTTATGTGGTTGACGATTCTGTAGTTGTATTTCAATTCATGCATATTTAAAAAATTTAAAGGCCGGACACGAGCATAACCCCTCTAAATTTCCCATATGACCCTACCATGACCTTGACCTTTGACATACAGACATGGTTTTTGCGCGGGACACATCGGTAATATGAAAATGACAATTCTGCAAAGTTATACGGAAATTAATTTATAATTAAAAAAGTTACAAGCCGGAAACGAACATTACATAAAGACCATATTTGACCTTGCTGTGACCTTGATAATCTACGGATACAACTCTGATGCATGACACTTTTCTCCAGCAGTAGTTTACATTAACAGTGTGCAAAGTAATTTTGAATTAAGCAATAGGGAAAACGTTATTGCCCGTACACGAAAATGGATATTTGACCTTGTCGTTACCTTTGACCTACGGACAGGGATTTTGCACGTGACACATTGTATGTGGTTGACCGTTATGGACAGTTACATGTATATTGAATTTCATTCATCATTAAAAAAGTTAAAGGCTAAACATAAGTTTAAAAAAAAAAGCATTCTGATAGTATTGCATAGCAATACCCAGTCCCCTACCGGCCGTATGTATCGCTGGCATGTCAGTGAAATTTTTTAAGGCCCGTAAATGCATCAAAAAGCAGTGGAGCAGGACGAAACTCGAACTTGATGTGTAAGCCATGGTGGTTGACGTACACACCAAAAATCAGCTCTATATGTAGCAGCGTTTAGAAAAAAAGTGCGCAAAAATGTTTTATCAGTGAAATTTTGTAAGTCCAAGGCCCGTAAATGCGTCAAAAAGCAGTGGACCGGGACGAAACTCGAACTTGATGTGTAAGTTATGGTGGTTGATGTACACACCAAAAATCAGCTCTGTATGTTGCAGCGTTTAGAAAAAAAAAGTGCGGAAAAATGTTTTATCAGTGAAATTTTGTAAGTCCAAGGCCCGTAAATGCGTGAAAAAGGAGTGGACCGGGACGAAACTCGAACTTGATCTGTAAGTCATGGTGGTTGACTTACACAGCAAAAGTCAGGTGAATATCTACCAGCATTTAGAAAAAAAAAGTCCGGAAAACTGATTTATCCGTGAAATTTTGTAAGTCCAAGGCCCGTAAATCCGTGAAAAACCTGTGGACCGGAACGAAAGTCGAACTTGATCTGTAAGTCATGGTGGTTGAGTTACACAGCAAATCTGAGATAAATACCTACCAGCATTTAGGAAAAAAGTCCGGAAAACTGATTTATCAGTGAAATTTTGTAACTCCAAGGCCAGTAAATCCGTGAAAAACGAGTGGACCGGAACTAAACTCGAACGTGATCTGTAAGTGATGGTGGGTGACTTACACACCAAAACTCAGCTCAATATGTACCAGCGTTTAGAAAAAAAGTCCGGAAAACTGAATTGCCGGACTGACGGACAGACGGACAGATGGACAGACGGACAGACGGACGGACGGACGGAGTGCAAACCTAAAGTCCCCTTCGGCTTCGCCGGTAGGGGACTAAAAACATATTTGTCCTTGCCAATACCCTGATATGGTTCTTGAGCGCGACATGCCGTAATGTTTGCATGTGGTTGACAATTTTGAGAACCCATACTAAACTTCATTATTTTAAAAAAAAAAGTAAGGCCAGACTCGATCATTAGCCCCCCCCCCCCCTCCCCCCACCCCCAAACAAATTCGACCGTGCAGTGACCTTGACCTTAAACCTACGGACAAAACTTTTGCGCATGACACGTTTTGTTGATGTGGTTAACATGTGTGAAAAGTTATTTTGAAGTTATAGTGACACAAAAAAATGCAATGGCCCGGACACCAAAACAGACATTTGAGATGGTTATTGCGCGCGAAAAATTGACTTTATGTCCTTGACATTTCTGCGCAATTATATTTCAAATTCATTTACAATTAAGAAAAAATATTACAGGCTAGACAAGAACAGTACGCCCCCAAAACACATTTTACCCTGCCGTGACCTTGACCTATAACTTACAGAAATGACTTGCGCATGTCACATCGTTTTTATGTGGTTGACAAATCTGCACAGTTATATTGAAATGCATTAATAATTCACGAGTTGCAGGCCGGAAACAAACACAACTACACAGACACACACACACACACACACACACATTTTCAAGACATTGCTGTGACCTTGACCTTTACCTACGGACATGACTCTTGCGCATGACACATCGTCTCAAAGTGTTTAAGATTTGTGCAAAGTTATTCTTAGTAAAAGGGAAACAAGTTATGACCCGGACATGAAAACCGATGGACTGATTGGCAGACGCAGAGAGTTTGACATCCTGAGAGGGGCGTAAGTAAACATTGAACCAACATGAACACTGTTTTTCCTGCATTTTGTTAACTTAATCTGAGTGTGAATTGGGCCTTAGCATGCATGACCCTTAGAAGTCATTAACTCTTTACTAGCCGTCAAAATTTCGGACAGGTCAAAAATGAAAGCATTTGAAGACAACAAATCAAATGTGGCTTACACGTTAATTTTTGGTTTTAATTTTTGAAAAGAAAGAAATCATCGTGGAAAAAGAGGAAAAAGCTGGTAACCAGCATTTTTCTCCTTTTCCCACAAGGCATTCAAAGGCTTTCTTCTTCGCCGGTGGTGAAAATACGGGATTGTATGGTAAAAGGTTGACAATCACGGCAAAAAAGAAAAGCGGTGGTATCTCTAATAATATCTAATGATAATTCTTATGAATATCATCGTTACTATCGATTGTTATCATTACAGTTATTCTGGTGAGCTGTAAATTGTAGAAGTAACAATAGTGTGAGCAGAGAAAACACGATTACTAGCACTGGTAAATTTATCCAGTCAAGCTTCGGACACACAGCACCTTAATCATCTTTCCCGGATACATGAGCATCAATCCGTATCATCGAAAACTTTCGCCATCTTGACAGGCTTTATAGTTTAGACTGAAAACATATATATTTCCCGCAAATAGCTTGGAGATGGGTTCGGCCAAAAGTTACCGCATTACTTGAAAATCGACCTTCAAGAACTAAAAGCCTAAAAAACGCTATGAAACGAAAAAGAAACACTGACAAATATTGTAAACCAGAGACAGAGAGAGTACATCTCTTGCAAGTTACCATGATAAATTATGACCTACAAACGGTTAGCCTGTTTGATAAGCGCGTAAAACCAAACGTTCCCCTGGTACCAACAAGAAAAGCAACACAATTGGTAAATTTGCTTGTTCAAGTGTCTCGTGGGAAAGGGGAATTTCGATGACAAATCGGAAAGATACCATACATCGGAAATAAACAAAAGCTCAATTGGCTCCAGACTCGATAACTTGGCAGGAAATAGTGGGAATAGAAATTAAAGCCTAAAATAAATTACATTACCAGTACGTGTTTCACAGCGTCATTGTCTACATAAACACAATGAATAGTGTTATTTTATGTCAGCGAAATTTCGTATTTCACCATTGGCCTTTCTATACCTACCATTGATTTCCCTTGGGTATAGCGTAGACGTCCGTGCAGCATGACCTGGGTCCGTATTCATCAACCATCCTTAATCTAAGTCTAATTGTAATTCTAAATTAAGAAAGTAACGCAACTTCTGATTGGCTAAACCAAATGGTTTAGCCAATCAGGAAGTGCGTTACTTTGCAGTTTAGACAATGCTTGAGAATAAGACTAAGAATGTTCTTATAAATGGTTCGTAAATACAGACCCTGTTCTGCTCTTTTCGATACCCAATCATTTATTTGCAATACGCCTGGCCACAAGATACAGATAATGGCTATTACTAACACCCTATCTGAGGAGGGTACAACACTTAAGAAAATTAACAAGTGAATTTCCAACAGTGGTTGTTGGTTACATCATCTTCCTTTATTCAATTTATTCTGAAGCAAATTAAAAAAAAAAGTGCAGATCCTGTGGATACCAACGAGTTGTCATGGTCTATTTGTGTTATCCACCGCAGATTTGAAAAAAAAAAAAAAAAAAGAAGCTGGACAGGAGGAAACCGTAATGACCACTGTCTACATATATCCATATATCTGTAAAGAATCTGTATTTTCGTCTTCCGTATCTCAACCTGTCATTACGCGGGCCGCCCAAAGATGTGGACCGATATTTTCATTTTTGGGTCGTACTCTGGGATAGCTACGGTAATTTCGTTGCTTCGTTTGGCGAACTGAACTGTTCTGTAAGGTTCAAGCCATTTAATACGGTTAGCTTAGGTCAGAAGCATATAAGTCAATACTGACAGTTGCCAACAGCTTATTCTAGATACGGATTCTTCCCGGCTCTTCTTTTGCGTGACCTTGACGCAATGCCAATTCTAAATTCTATTCTTGTGAAGACAATAAATGACACGTGTCTTCCTACCATTGTCTTGGATCATGAACACAGACTGCGCTTGTAGAGAATCATGATGCCCCAAATTAACATGGCATTTATCCGTATAGTACGCCCTCGGGACAGGAGGTGGTGGATCCTTTGAGGCCGAAATAGTAACCGTATTTCCGAATCTTGTCAAATTCTTGATGAACATGGATTTGGTAGGTTTCCACAGTTTTACTAGGTCCGTCCTAGAGATGTAGTGAAGCGATATGCCAGGACTATAGAGGGTACAGAGATTCGCTTGAAAGTGGACTGAAGGTGTGCATGACCGTAACGCACCTTGCCACTTGGGATAGCTAGAATTCATGTTCTGTGTGTACACCACCATTTCCGTGTTCTATGTCTAAGACAGCATTGAACGAGTATGACGGGGGGGGGGGGGGGGGGGGAGGGGGGCGGGGGAGGGTCGCCTTACTGACAAGAGCTGACGTTAGGACGGGGTTGCTATATGTAACTCAAGCCGCCGGAACTTTCACCACATGTCAGGTGCCATTGATGGCAAGCATATACACATTCCTTGTCCTGCTCATGAAGAGCCCCAGTTCAACTACTTATAAAAGTTTTCTTTTATTGTGCTTCTAACCGTCGTCAATAAATTCAAGAGGGTTCAATTCAGTGCCAAAGGTGAAACATCTGGTGCTATACCGATGAACGAGTCGGCTTAGCGAGATCATAGGTGAACGGTGAGCGTCGAGTAACAGTCTCAAATCATATACTAGTATTACACACTGATACACAAAGGTAAACAACTCGTGATGTATTGTCAATACTCTTCCCGACGTTTACAAGTCATTTTACAACCAATATTAACATCCGTAGTACCAACCGAAACATTATTCTAAAAGAAAATCATGTCACAATTTCAGACATTTCGAGTTGCTAAGAAATAACTAGCTTGAAACTGTCGGACAAACTAACTCGGAAGGGATCTGATTGCATTGATTCGCGAAAACTTGCAAGACTAAAAAGCATTTAAAACACGTGAATTTTCCGTTTTTGTGCAACTTACAACTCAATTCCACAAACTGTATATGCATTAAAGTTAGAACAAAGATTTGTTTTTCGATTGTACGAACCTTTTTTCAATCTGAAAATGTCAAGCCGTCTAAGCTTTAATCCATTATGGTGTAACGCTTTTTCTCATTGGTCAAGGTTAGACACAACTCAGTAAATTACTAATGAAAATACGCGTTTCAAAGGAACCAAAGTAAGTCAAAATGATGGAGGCTGCTGGAACAATGTCTTCGTGATAGAAAAGAGGTTCGCACAGCCTATTTACAGCAAATTGTTTAAAGTTTGAGGCTGATACATAGTTTAAGATTGATTGACCTGTTACTTGTCAGATATTGAACAGCTTTGCGTTTAAATGAGGTTTGCCTCTTATAGATGAGCCATGCTCGGGCAAAAGCGGGCCTAATGCATCTCAGTAATGCATGATACCAAATGAGTTATCACATAATTGAGGATCCATAAAATCCATTATGCCTAACAACCGACTGTATCATACGGTAGACTTTCACACACAGAAAATTGACCAATAGCGAAAGGTTTCGGCCCAGGTCAGCCTGTGCGGAGTGCGCAGATGGTGCTGACCGGTCAAAATTTTCGCAGATGCATTAAGCCCCTTTTCACAGAACATGGCTCAAGTCTAAGTCTCTGAGAACTGCACAATCTCTCCACGAGCAAGGAATGAGGTCCTGCTAAGTACTTGTCCTCATAGTCGACAAGTGTGGGCCTATCGGTGGCGGTTGGTACACAGTGGGGTGTCACATACCCCACCAACATGTTCAGAATTTCGCAGCACCTGTCGAAGGGTTGTGGATAGACAGACCAAGCGGTCTAAGCACCCGTGTCTGCCTGATATTTGAAACTTTTCAAAGTCTGGGCGCGGATCTAGCAGATCCTGTGGACATAATACGGGAAGATGCGAATGGAACAGATGCGGACGGGTTATCCGCACTATTTGCAGAATCAGTCTTTGTATTTGTGGTTTAGGATCAGTGCCATATAGTTTGAAAAGCCTTGCGACCCTGATCATGACTAGGTTTTCCTGTTACTTCATTAGTCGGCTTCTATTTCTCAATTGTGAAAATTTGTGTATGGAGAGCTCTATTTAGCTTCATTGCTTATTTTTTCTCTTTCCAATGACAAAGACAAGATGAGGACGCATGTGATTTCAGATAGCTTAATTTTCTCCGATACAAACTCTGGCTACGTGTCATGGAATATAGAGGGTTTGATTAGGGGAATTAAACTTAAAATCTTTCATGAAGGTACATTAAGAGGAAAAAACTGACAAAGTCCTTCTGCTATTGGTTCTGGATTTTAATAATTACTTGGAACATTTACCTCAAGACCATGTGCTTCTAAGTAGATTCTTGCGTATTAGTCGATTAGCCCTTAGGCTGCTAAGTGCGACTCACTGACCTTTTGCGGACAGTGTAGATCAAGATCAGACTGCACAGAAACAATGGTCAGCGGTGAGAGAGGAATGAATCCTGTCGCGATGACTATCATCAATCCTTGGAAAAAAATGGCCAAGCCGGGGATCGAACCAGCGACCTCCTGTTCTCAAGTCCTGTACCCTACCGACTGAGCTACGGGGGCTTGGCGATATGGCTTGAGGGCTGAATGGAAAAGTAGCCAAATTATCAATATAACATGTATCTTTTTGTTTTCCTTTGTTCTCAAAATCTGTTTAACTGAAACATGAAAATTAGACGATTGATCAAGTGCCTGTCGCATGTCACTATTGGGCTTTGAATTTGCTGTTATAAGGCATAAAGAACATGAAACAAAATTGCTGTTCTTCCGACATAGTTATTGGAGAATGCAATATTAATGGAGGTATGGTTTTGTAAGACCGCGAGAGCGACTTTATGCAAATAACACACCATTCCTCAGTTGAAAGAAACGTACGTGTGAGTCGTGCTCTGTGAAAAAGCTGGTTAAATGAATCTACATAAGGTATCGATACATGTCAGCCTGACCTGGGTCGAAACTTTTTGCTATGGGTAAATTTCCTCCATGTCAAACGACTGTTTTAGGCAGAATGGATCCTTAACAAGTGACGAATTGCTTTGCACAATGGATCACGAGGATGCATTTAACCCCCTTTTCCGGGGTGCCAGGTGTTTTTCCGGACTTCAAGGATTAAAATGTACCAAATAGCATCAAAGTAAAGTTTAAGTACCAGGCATAGATGGTTTAATGCACTTATTATCAGAGGTCTAATTATTATTATTATTATTATTATTATTATTATTATTACTATTTTGATCGTTATTGTTTGCTGTTGTTATCGTTTTCATTTATCCTGGTTTGATTATGTTTCTCTTCAAGGCCCTATCTCGTTACTAGAATTATAGCCGTAAAATTAAAGTAATATGAGCAATGCTCTGTGAAAACAGGGCTTAATGCATCTGCGAAAAGTATCGACCCAGGTCAGCCTGCGCAGTCCGCGCAGGCTGACCTGGGCCGAATCTTTTCGCTATTGGTCAATTTTCTGTATGTCCAAATACCTGTCTACCTCATGTTTAAGTCGGTTGTTAAGAAAATTGGCTATTATGGATTCATAATTATGTGATGGCTTAAATCGTATCATGCATCACAGAGAGTCATTAAGCCCCCCTTTTATAGATCTTAATTCATTGACATGCAGGATTTGCATTTTTTAGGTATGTATTTCCCAGCTACTTTGATTATGAGCAATCCAATCTGTCTACATATTTCATTAAAGCATCTCAGGTTTACTGATGACTCTGTCTGGAATATTTATATCAATTTGATTAGTTTTTGGCTGGGTTTCGTCATAAATGCCGGACAAACACAAAAGGCAATTGATGGGTATCTCGATGACGAATTACTGTAGATATTTGATTGTGTCACTTGTGTAGACATGTTGTACATAATAATGGCACAGACAGGTTATATGTTCGAACCTCTGCTATTACAGGCCAAGAATAATTTTAATTCTTTAACAGACGACAAAATTTCATGCTTGCCCAAATTTAAGGCACTGGCAGACGACAAATGAATTGTTGCTCAAATTATAAAATTTATCGTTCTGAAGGGTAGAAAACAGTTTTCTCCCTTTCCCATTTTTTCATTAGCTTTCTTTCCCCGGGTATGTTCGTAAATGTTTGGTACAGGGTAATTGACTATATTCTGTAAAATACGGACATGCAACAAGAACTTTGCTCTCATGCACTTTGACACAAATGAATATTAACTTTGTCGCAAATTGAAGCCCAGCCTATTTCAATGCATTTATCCTTTTACTATAATGTTTTCCTTTGCAAGAAAAGAGAGAGAGAAAAAAAAAAAAAAAAAAACAGCTTAGGGCATATTTGTACATTATTAATTAATATTTTTCTACTTAAAAGAATCCCGCCGGGGTCTGAGCCATCATTTTGGTGTACTTTTGGTTTCTGATTGAAAAAAAAAAAAAACCTTAAAATTTTAAACACATCATGAACACAAACTATGTGAAAACTGGCTTCAATTCAAGTTCTAAGTGGGTAAAAGAAAAGTAAATCGATCATTCCTGCAATTGTTTAAAAATGCGGGTACAAGTCATTAGGTAAAACTCTTTGCGCTTTGTCCCTAGGCAAGGTGCTTCAGGGCCTTAGCTTTACACACTACATAATCTAGTAAGCTGTCGCCTAGTCTGGATTACCTGCCCCTAACACTACGTTATCAGGTCAGGTAAAGCGCAATAATGGCGGCCTACGTGGTGGCCTCAAGCGTAGTCTATATGCGCTCCTGTTTTTCCCATTTTCATGTGATCCAGTTTGATTAATGAATAAAATGAGACCAGTCTTGTTCAAAATATACCTTAGGATCTTGTTCAAAATATACATTAGGGAATCTAAAACGTGATGTTGGGGTATGGTTTTAGTACAAATTTGACTATGAAATTTTAAACGTAGCCCTATTTTCGGACGTCATACAGGTCCATTGACATTTCGGATACTCAGAGTACATGTATTTCTAATATGTAAAAAAAAAAAAAAAACCCTCACTGCCATTACTTTATAGCAACGAACCTGTTTTGAATTCAGCCTACATTCCGATTTGATCATGTGAAATAACAATATCCCATTGCCTCTGCATTATTACCAACAGAGGCCGCCATTATTGCGCTTTGCCTGACGTAACTTTTGAAGTACGGCGGGTTACAAGGCTAGCTGTGTTTCGATAGAAGCATCTTTAAAATCCCTGGTAAGACACATTCAAACCAAAATGCACAAGAGATACCAGGAGATTAAATACTAGCCCTTTCTAAAACTATTCGTCCAATCGATTATTTAACTGATCAATTTATGTAGGACGTAACTTATGGCACGCTCTTATTATTGTATGATAGTGCAGTATCTTCTTGTGCTGCTCGGTGTCGATGGCACTTATTTATTAGCAATCGTCATTTGTTTAGTCTTTTACTAAACAACACAATTTTAGACTCGTCCAAACTGTACGCACTTGCAGAAAACAAATTGACTGCAGCTCAAATAATTGGCTTTGTTCTTAAAAGGGTAGAAACATTGTAGGAAAAGGTGAAAACTCTGTTTACCAAGGTAGTGTTAACTTGTGACTGTTCGAAAGAACCTTCATTCACTTTACTCGAATCGTGCGTATCAAGATGTCCTAAGGAATAGAGTAAACCAAGACTAGCCGTGTGATCTAATCCTTGTCTGCGCTTACCGATGTCTAATTGATCGTTTAGCTTTGTAAATGTATACAATGTATACCTACACAATCTCGACATTTAACGACCCTTAGGAGGAAACGTTTTGAAAACATTGTGGGAAAAGGAGAAAATGCTGGTTACCAGCATTTTCTCCTTTTACCACAATGTTTTCTATCCTTTTCTAAGCAAATTTCAATACTTGGGCCACATCTATTTTGTCGTCAGCAAATACTTTCAGTTTGGTCCAATCCAAAATTTTGTCGTTTGGTAGGAGTTAAAAGAAGTAGGTATATACCAATCTTTGGTCACGTTGAATATTTGAACCTAGTGAGATAAAAGTATAAAAGTGCCGGTCCGATGTGTGTTAGTTTTTCAACACTAATGACGTCATTTAAGAATAGACGAAATTCTTATTTCCAAATTGAAATACATTTCATGCTCGCTTCTTGAGCAGTTTCCGAAACTTGATTTAAGGCATTAACTTTATGATGTAATAAATATAAACATTATTTGTAAGCTCTAGACTTTTGGTCGTCTGTTAAACTTTGGCTTTTTCAAGGTTGTATGAGGTGTGTAAGCGACTGAGTAAATCAAAACTTGACTGCACAGAGTAAATACTTTGATCATGCATACTGCAGATTGAGAACCTGTAACTCGGCCAATTTGAAATAACTAAATGATTATTTTAATAATTAACGACGGGCCTTTGAAGCTCCATTGGCCCAACACTAGAGTCTTCCTTGGTTGATTGTTGAACACTTGTGCGCATTGGCGCATCGCCTGTTTATCACGGAATACTAAATTTTCATCCTCACCGTTACTATAGATAGCACATTGGCGACTCCCTTTATATTGAATGTAATAATACAATATAGAGGTAGTAAACTGGTACCCGTTGTATCTCCCGTAACCGTCCGATAGAGTTAATACGAAGATCGATAACAGGCTGCCGGTTTAACAGAGGTAGTCGCCAGTGTGCTATTTATAGTAACGATGTCCGATGAGGAAAATTTCGCTATCCTGTATAGACGGATGGAGTTCCGGTGGCCTATGAATTAATGGCCGGGGTTTGTTATCTATTTGGATTTGACCGAGTCATATTGGTCGAGTTTATCTCGTACTGCCACGGTATTGGCCATTTTTCTTTCACGATTTGGCGAAAATCCTGATGCTGGCGGAGTTTCTCAGTTGGTATAGAACGGACCTTTTTCGTCACATAAATGCAATAACGCAGTTTGTTGATAAATAATATCCGTCATTTACTGCTTTTTATCCATGGTGCAGATTTCCAGAAACGTTCAATAGCTAAATCGGTCTGGTATAATTTAATATCATGTATGATTTCCCATGCTCTCGACTAAATCCGATCTCTATCTATTCATGTGATTCAATGCCTTTTTTCAAAACTCTCCTCGCATTCGACTTGTCCAGATAGCTTTGTATTCATAATGTACAAGTACGGATATCAAACAGCAAGGAATGATTATGGCGATTATTCAGTATGGCACAAAGCTTTGTTTTCCATTCCTCAATGTATGGGTTACTGGATCACAAGGCCTGATTTTTGAAAAACTACAGCTTTCCAACGAATCCATCTTAAGTTTTGTAAATGCACTTTGCAAGTACAAGTACGATGGCAGTGTGCGGTGACCTCGTTCAGTCACTTGACCAACAGATTTTCCAAATTAACAAAAAAAAGAAAAAAAAAAAAAAAATCTTGAAAATATTAGCACTGAAACAATACGTACCTAGATTTCCTCTGGTGTCTATATTTCTGTCGGTATGACACAAGGGCGTAGCGCTCATTATGCACAATACGCATGTGCCTGTAAAAAGGAGAGGTTGAAACAGTTTTTTTTTGTTCGAAAAACTCTTTCCCGATCCTTCCCCCAACGGTTCCCCCCACCCCCATCAGCGTATAGATATTTTAACCCTTTAGCTGCTAAGCGCGACTCCCTGACCTTTTGCGGACAGTGTAGATCAAGATCAGACTGCACATAACGTGCAGTCTGATCTTGGATCTACACTGATCGATAAGGAGAAATTTGAAATGACATTATTAGGGTTTTTACTATCGATTTGATTTTTTTATTTAACTTATTTAGCAGGATAAGTGTTAATTCTGGTTATGCCTATCTTCTTTTATTATAGCTTTAGCTTTACCGTCCATGCTTTCAGATTCTTTATGTTATTTACTGGAAGTGCGTATATATAACAGTGTAGTTTGAGTCATGAACTGTGATAAGCGGGCTAAAATGCACCGGCAAAAAGTATCGACACAGGTCAGCCTGCGCAGTTCGCACAGGCTGACTTGAGCAGCCCCTTTTCTGTTTTTGGTACATTTTCTCCATGTCAAAGGACCATATTACCTTATGATTCAGTCTGTTGCTATAATCTACATCACTGATTTATAGATTCATAAAAATCACGGTGATGTCCTGCTTAATATAATAAATTACGGAGATGCATTAAGCCCCCTTTTGCCAGAACATGGCTCATTTCTTCTGTTTCCTAAGTTTTAGTTTGTAGTATCAATATAATGATTTAAATGGTGTTTTTCGCCGCTTTCAACATTATTTCAATCAATCTAATGAAGTCGAGTAAGTAGCGCGTTATGCGGCGTTCACACTAGAGCACGATCTTTTACGATCATCACGATTGGCCAATCGCAGCGAATCGTGTAACTTTGCTGGAATTTGACGATTAGATACGAGTTTGTGCGATTTCATGCGTTCTGATACGATTTGTTACGCTTAGATGCGATTTGGTCACGATTGGTCAATTTCTGGTGATACGATCTGTGTCCAGGATAGACACGATCACATACGATCTGATAGGAGTATCACGATTGAGTTCGCGATTCTATTGCGATCTGACGCGATTATAACGATAAGTGTCCGCGATCTGTTACGACACGATACGTGCCGATGCGTTCTCATACGAGCATCAAGGACTGATGCGCTTTGTTGCGATGTTTTACGATTGTTGGATGGATGTTTTGAGCGATTTCGATCACGATTGAGCCACGATGAGACCGCGACTGGTATATCAACAACCTGATTGATCGGTGACCTCATTGTTGATTGAACCTCTAAACATTCAATACCATTGATGATGGCCGGACTTGTGGATGATGAGAATGTGACATTTGCATTTTTAATGTTTGCTTATATTACTGCCATCGAAGAAGAAGAGCAGCTACAGGAACCGCAACCAAAGAAGGTCAGGGGAGCTATCACGAGACCGGTGTGGGTACAACCATGGATCACAGAGGAGAGAAGACAAACTCTTGGTCAGTACTCCAGCCTCCTCGATACCCATTTGAGGCTAGAGCATCCAGTGGCATTCCAGAACTACACAAGGTTGACGCCACAGCTTTTCTATATGACGTTAGATGTTACTCTTCTATTGTAGATTGAGCAATGAAACAAATTAATCTTGCCCGATGTATATATGGTCGCGATAACTCGCAACAGATCTTGGGCGTCCGTCACAAATGCGTAACTAGTCGTGCCTGCACGTATTTACTCGCATCAGCTCGTATCCTCTTGTGAGTCATTCGCATCAAGTCGTGGGCAATCGGGCCCGACAGAATGTCCTGAATCGTGACGGATCGTAACACGTCGTTGGAGATCGCAACACATCGCAACAGATCGCGCTATTTGTCTCCACCCCGATGACCACGATTTGGAAACACGATGAGATACGGTCTGTTGCGATTTGTTGCGATGACTTACGATCTGATGCGATGGTTACGATAGTTCCGGCAATCGTGTTAATCGTGGAAAATTTTTTAACTGCCAAAAAATTTTCCACGATTAACCCGATTGCGGCGATTGACATCAAGATGAGATACGATCTGATAAGATCCGATACGATGATCCCGATACGTCCACGATAAAACCCACGATTTCAATCGTGGTCGAATCGTGATAAGTGTGAACGCCACATTATTTTGATACCGTAAGCCTGAGCTTAGTGAAATTCAATATGTAGATCTAAATATGTTAAAATAATGGAGTGATCGAAATTGAAACTATTACTGATTAATTGATTTTGAAAACACAAGTCTTTCGAATTACAAAGTCTCTTGTAAACCGTATCATCATTACACAAGTACGTTTTTAGCCTAGGGAATTTAATATTTCCCATGATTCTCTGGCAAGTAATTTCGCCGGAAGTGTGCTTTACACACGTCCCAGGTCTTTTCCGTAGATTTCGTAAAGCGGATACATATTGTTCAATAAGCTGAGAGAGCCATATATTTGTGTTTCACCGTATTTTGTTTTGTCCTTACTGTAAGTATACATTTTTTTATATTTGTAGTATTTATCATATAGCTAACTGTGTTATTATGTTGTGAATATTTCAAAATTTCATGTGCTGAGTGGTGTTCACAAGGCAGACGTCCGCCATTTTGGACTGCGCCATTTTGAAATTTCGAATGAAATAAAGATCTACACCCCCGTTACCTATTTTCTGTTGCTTGCAGTTGAAAGACTTTGTAATACAACATAGTGCTTTAGAATAGATTCGTTCTTATACGAAGAAAAACAAAAGTGTGATTAAAAAAAAAAAAAAATCATTTGAAGACTGCCGCCGTTCCGTTGCCACTACGCCTTTTAGTTTTAACTCCTAACCAAACTAAATTTTAGACTCGACTTAATTGAAAGTACCTGCAGACAACAAATGCAAAATTAAAACAAGTGGGCTCAAGTTCGCTGATAGGGTATAAAACATTGTGAGAAATGGAGAAAATGCTGCATGGTCAAGACATAGCCTGGAAAGTATGGGGTTATATTGTACAAGTTCAAGTGCAGTATTCACAAACCATTCTAAATTTTAAGGCTGACTTATAAATTCCAAGACCAGACATGTCATTTACTCAGACATTTTGTCTCATCCAATTAGATTGCTAGACTTGGAATTAAGAATTAAATTTCCCAAATGACAAATTTGAAACTTTTCTAAATATGAAACATTTACAGACAACAGATTCCAAATTGGAACAAACAAATTCTCTGATAGGGTAGAAAACACCATGGGAAGAGAAATGCTGGTTACCAGAAATTTCCTCCTTTTCCCAAAATGTTTCAAAAGCTATATCTCCCACATCTTGTAAAGGGTTAAAATGAAACAATAAGGTTGGTGGGCAGACAGCCCTTCAGCATACAGATCTGTGATCAGACTGCATATTCTATAATCTGATCTGAGAGTTAACCCCAGTCATTTGAACCACATTTAACTAGTGGTCAGTAAGTGCTTTCAATATTGACTTGTCTAAAATTTTTGTTGTTTGGTAAAAAGTCAAACGATATGAAACAACCATAGAATTTGATTGTCACCTGAACATGCAGTCTGATCTTAGATCATCACTGCTGAGCACGTTCTAAAAGATTCTAGCCAAAACAGCCTTGAAAATTGAATACTGTATTGAAGTTTCCTGGGTTGAAAATGGCCATTTATAAATATAGTAGCATCAAGTAATGTTTTTATTTTATGACAACATAGGCATCAAACCAACTGAAAAGTGATTTAGTTCCCAAACAATTAACCCTTTACCACACAATCCTGAGTTCAACAACCGTAAGGAAAATGCCTTTTGAAAACATTGTGCAAGAAGAAGAAAATGCTTGTAACCAGCATTTTCTTCTTTTCCCACAATGTTTTCTACTCTTTCAAAAGTGAATTTCAATATTTGAGTCCCAGTTATTTTGTCATCTGCAAAAGCTTTCAGTTTTGACAAGTCTACAATTTTGTCTTTTGGCAAAGGCTTTTGAAAAAATGGAAAAGAAATTATTGCATATCGATAGCACTAAAATATTTATGGGCAGGGAGCCATAATTTTTGCATTTGATTGGCAGTTTGCTCCTTTTTCTACCAATTTTTTTTTTCCAAGCTGTCCACTGTACTGTTACAAAAAGTTGTCCTTCGATATGTGCCTCTGTGGCAGGTCTGATAAGTATTGTAAATTAGTCGGAGTTATATTGCATAACCCTTTTCCCAAACAGCAAAATTTTAGACTTGTCCAATTTGAAAGCATTTGCAGACAACAAATTAAGATACAGTAGACCTATTCTCAGAAAAGAGGCCCAACGCCTTACACCTGTCGACAAAGTGTGAAAAATCAGCTTTCCTTTTCATCTCTTCTTTGCCCACCAATGTTTACATGCATAAATGAATGAAACTATTCCAAAGTTTTAGAACTCAAAGAAGATTGCATAAGAAGTTACACAATCATGAATAAGGTGACCCATGGTTCTGTAAATTGAAGATAAAATTTGTTATCCATGTGTCTCAATGCAACATTTTTTTTTCAATAAAACAATTTGTTAATGTATTTGAAATTTCTTTTTGAATTCAAACAATGATAGGTTACTGACCAATAACATTTATTTTTAGGGCTGTCTCCTTTAACCCTTTCCCAAACAAGCCCTGGTTTTCACGTGTCTGCCGTACAAGTCTTTTGAAAACACTGTGGGAAAAGGAGAAATTGCTCGTAACGAGCAATTTCTCCTTTTCCCACAGTGTTTTCTACCCTTTTGGAGAACTTTCTGTCATTTTCATCAAATTTAAAATTGTCGTCTGCAAACTCTTTCAGTTTGGACCAGTCTAAAATTTATCGTTTGGGAAAGGGTTAAGGAGAAAAAAAAAAAACAACTGATTTTTACAACATGGTTTTTATTCTGATTTAATAAGAATCAAATATGTATTCTTTTAAAACTTATACATTTAACTGTAAATAAAAAAAAAAGAATCTTCTCGGAGCTTGAAACAGTCCAACAATGCTTTTTTCAAACATGTGTCAAGTGGTTTTTGGCTTATTTAACCAAGCACTTTTACAATGAATTTGAAATAACAGTACCGTAGATTACAAGATTAGTTAGGAAGCCGTACGTTACCATTACATTCCTGATTTTAGACAAATAATTCACTTGTAGATTTGGATGATTACAAGCACAAATTGTGCCATAGACATAAGTCTCATACTTGCAACATACGGATACAGTATCAAGAATAGTATGTTACAAAAAATATTTGTGAAGTGCAATTGACAGTATCCTGACTTTTGGTAATCTACGTTACCGCCCATTTAAATCCTAAAAAGCAACTATAATTTATTTTATGATACAATTTGAAACATTCAAGTTCTACAAAATATTCTTCAAGTCTTCAAGGTAAGAGCAGATTATAGTATTCATACAAACTTGTATTGTTAGCTGACCTGAGCACAAAGTGCTCAAGGTGAGCTTTTGTTATCGTGCTGTGTCTGGCGCCTGTTTTGCGTCGTGTGGTCGTCAACATTTACCTTTTGTGCACTCTAGAGGCTACATTTTCAGCCAGATCCTCATGAAACTTGGTCAGAATGCTTGTCTTGATAAAATCTTGGACTAGTTCTAAATTGGGTCACATCCGGTCAAAAAGTAGGTCACTGGGCCAAATGTAAGAAAAACCTGAAACCCATGAAACTTTGTCAGAATGTTTGTCTAGTTCAAATCTCGGACAGTTTGAAATCAGGTCACGTCAAGTCAAAAGTAGGTCACTTGGCCAAATCTTAGAAAAACCTTGTGTGCACTGTAGAGGCCAAATTTTCACCATGATACTCATGAAACTTTCTCAGAATGTTTGTCTTCATAAAATCTTAGACATCTTGGAAATTTGGTCCTGTCATGTCAAAAAGAAGGTCACTCAGGGCCAATTCATAGAAAAACTTGTGTTCACTCTAGAGGCCACAATTTCAGCTAAATAACCATGAAACTTTGTCAGAAGGTTTGTCTGGTTTGTCTTGTTCAAATTTTGGACAACTTTGAAATTGGGACATGTCGGGTCAAATAGTAGGTCAGTCGGCCAAATCATAGAGAAACCTTGTGTGCACTCTAGAGGCCACATTTTCAGCCTGATACCCCTGAAACTTAGTCAGAATTTTTGTTCTCACGAAATCTCGGATAAGTTCGAAATCAAGTTATGTTGGGTCAAAAAGTAGGTAACTAGGCCAGATTTTAGAAAAAACTTAAGTGCACTCTAGAGGCCACATTTTCAGCCCGATACTCCTTAAACTTGGTCAGAATATTTGTGGACTAGTTCGATATTGAGCCACGTTGGGTCAAATGTAGGTCACTTGGCCAAATCTTTGAAAAAACAGTAGAGGCCACATTTTCAGCCAGATTCAAATTTCAAAAATAGGTCAATTTTGTAAAATATGTCACTTATTCCAATGTGTTTTACTTCATCACAACCAGGATCTTTTCAGCTTTATCAGTACTACATGACCATATGTGTAAAGATAAACACTCAAAAGTTTTGTTGGCAACTTAAAAGAGAACAGTTTTAATTATTAAGTATCGTTGCTTGTTAATCCTTTACCAAATAATCCTGTGTTTTTACAATCATGTGGAAAGTGACATTTTGAAACATTATGGGAAAAGGAAAAAAAGCTGGTTACCAGCATTTTCTCCTTTTTCCATAATGTTTTGTACCAATTTTCAAGATAAATTTGACTATTTATGCAACATATTGATTTCATCAACAAACCTTTTCATATAGTACTGGTTTAAAATTTTGCTGTATGTTACAGGGTTAATTAATTATTTCAGGTGTCTATAATGATGACCAGAGAGTCATGCTGCAGAATTCTTGTCTTGGTGGAGATGCTGTACAAATGTTTGGTTAAGTTAAACGCAAGTTACAAAGTATGTGATTTTATACACAAGTAAGTACATTTTCTTGTGAGTCTTATGAAGAAATTTTGCTGAAGAAGTTCTATATGTTTAGCTCTGCTGGCTGAAGGCAGCAGAGCTAATATTGCATAATTTACGTCGTCTGTCTGTCCGTCCATCCTTCCATTAGTCTTTTTTCTTTTTCACTATTAAGTCTGCATTTGCAGTCAGAATTTTATGAAACTTGAGCAGTTTGTTTATATCATCAAAAGCTTGAATCCTATTTATTTTCAAAAAAGAAAAAAAAAAAGTGACAGTTTGTAAGGGACCAGAAGCCATTTAAAGTTGAAAATTTACATTTTGTGTTTATGCAATAAAGTCCTCATATTTATGGTTCGATTTTCATGATACTTGCACAATTGCTTTATATCATTAATAGCTTGATATTGAAAGGACTCTGATGATTAGGAAGGGAAGAGCAGCCATTTAAAGGTGAAAATTTACATTTCTTTTTTTTATGTGATAAAAGTTGGCATTTTTGATCCAGTTCTTTTGAAATTTGCAGAGATTATAAGTAATCTCACACAATTGAAATCTATAAAAAAACAAAAAAAAAATCCAGCAATCATTGTTGGAAAAGCAGCCATTTGATGACTTAGTCTTGTTTACTCAACACAGTCTACATTATTGGTCACATTTTTTTGAAACTTGCAAAGATTGTTTAATACAATGCGTACTGAAACCCCGTCAAGTCCTGCTGGGTTCCAAACAATTGGTTTTGAGAAATTGTACTTTGATTATATTGGTATTTGTTGAATTCACCATGCCTACATAATGATGTATGCTAGAAAATAAGCATAATTACTGCCATTAGAGCAATTCAGGTCCTCAAGGGCCTCTAGCTTTCAATGAAAATACTTAAAACTCCTTTATTTCACGGATAGGGGCCCTGCCTGGCCCAGTGGTAAAGTGTAGGACTTGTGACCTGGAGGTTGCGGGTTCGAGCCTCACTGGATCCACTGGGTCTTTCGTGGGAGTGTCCTTGGGCAAGATACTTTAGAGCCTGAGCCCAGCACAGGTGAAATCCAGGAAATACATGAGTATGTGAGCGGTCGCCCAGATATGACTGAAATAATGTTGAGAGGGGCATTAAACACCATTCAATCAATCAGCCTTGAAAGGGAGGGTGGATCCTGTTTGTTTTTTCCCATTTTGAGCTCACCTGAGCACAAACTGCTCGAGGAGCTTTTGTGATCATGCTGTGTCCATCGTTTGTGGTGTGTCATGCTGTCATCAACAATTACCTTCTGTGCATACCATAGGCCACATTTTTGGTCCGATATACATGAAACTTGGTCAGAATGTTTGTCTTGATAAAATCCCAAACTGGCTTGAAATTGGGTCACTTAGTGTCAAAAAGTAGGTCATCAGGCCAAATCTCAGAAAAACCTTGTTTGCAGTCTAGAGGCCCTATTGTCATTTCGATACTCATGAATCTCATTCAGAATATTTATCTTGATAATATCTCTTACAAGTTTGAAATTGGGTCACGTCATGTCAGAAAGTAGGTCACTGAGCCAAATCTTAGAAAAACCTTGTGTGCACTCTAGAGGCCACATTTGTGATCTGATAGGTAGCAAACTTGGTCAGAATGTTTGTCTTGTTCATATCTCAGACAAGTTTTAAATTGGGTCACATCAGGTCAAAATGTAGGCCACTGAGCCCAATCTTAGAAAAACCTTCTGCGCACTCTATTAGGCTTATTTTTAATCTGATACTCATGAAACTCGTTCAGAATGTTTGTCTGTTGATATCCCAGACAATTTTAAAACTGGGTCACATCGGGTCAAAAAGTAGGTCACTGGGTCAAAATTTAGAAAACTCTTGTGTGCACTCTAGAGGCCACATTTTAAGTCTGATACTCATAAAACATTGTCAGAATTTTTGTCTTGTTGATAATTCTGACATGTTCAAAAATATGTCAAGTTGGTCAAAAAGAAGGTCACGAAGACTCGCGTGTTTCAGTTCTTTAAAACCAGGATCTCTTCAGCTATGTTAATGTGACTTTAATCAGATGAGTGCTTTAGGGCCAATGGCCCTCTTGTTTATGAAAACGTGGTTGACAGCCTGCTTTGGTAAGTGTAGCTCAAGGTAGGACTGAACTTATCAAGCAGTCTTATCTCAAAATGGTTGGAATATTTGATCTTTTAACTCTTTACCAAATGACAAAATTTTGCACTTGTCCAAATTGAAAGCATTTGCAAACGACAATTTAAACATGGCTCAGATAATGAAATTTGTTTTTGATAGGATAGAAAACATTGTGGGAAAAGGAGAAAATGCTGGTAACCAGTATTTCTCCTTTTCCCCACACTGTTTTCAAAAGGCCTCTTTCTCAGGGTTGTTAAAAGTCGTGATTGTGTGGTAAAGGGTTAATAGCAATTTCACACAGAATTTAACAACTTGAAGAATTGTACTGCTTGACACATAGCACTGAATGGCTTGTCAGTGTCAGAAATTGATCAGGCTGTATGTTTTGTTCAGCCTGATCTTGATCTACATTAGCCACAAAGGCAACTACAGTTGTTAAAGACTCTTTAAGGGTTATCAGCTTTTTTCTTTTCAAGATTCTTCATGTGAGTCAATCTAGAGAGCACTCACAAAATGACAGCTAAACTAGAGGGATTTTTTGTTCAAAAGGGTAGTAAAAAATTGTGGGAAAAGATGGCACTGGTTGCCTACCTTTCTGAAAAAATGTTTCATGATTTCACAAGATTGTTGGGTAAAGGGTTAAACCCTTACCTTACAATCTGCTGAGTCTTAACAACCTCAATAAAAATGCCTTTTGAAAACATTAAGGGAAAAGGAGAAAATGCTGGTGACCAGCATTTTCTCCTTTTCTCTTAATGTTTTACACCCCTTTGAAAACAAATTTCAAGTTTTTAGTAGCATTTATTTTGTCATGCTTGCGATTTGGACAAGTCTAAAATTTTGTTGATTGGTAAAGAGTTAAGGAATAAACCCCAAAAATGCTGAATGACAAGAAGGACAGGTAATTACTGTATTACTGCTTCATCCAGACTTTTACACAAGATATCTGACAGTGTCGATTTAGTATCAGACTTCAAATCTATGCAGTCTGATCTTAATCTGCACTGTCTGAAGAAGCAACTAAATTTTTGCATGGTGCTCTAATACAGAAGTAAATTAGGAATGCTAACAGTCATCTTCAAGAAAACTAAAATTATATTTAATCCTTACCAGACAATCTCAACTTTCAATGAAACACACCCCCACCCCCAGGAAAGAAAGCTTTTGAAAATAATGTTACAAAAGGAGAAAATGCTGGTAACTGGTATTTTCCCCTTTTGCCACAATGTTTTTTACCCTCTCCCTGATAAAACTCCTCATTTAAGTTTGTTGTCTGCAAATGCTTTCAATATGGACAAGTGTAAAATCTTGCTTTTTAACAATCTTATCAAGGTTTTTCTCTTAGCATAAAAAGGTTGAGAGGTCATTGTGACCCCATTAAAAAAAAACAAACAAAAAAACAGGGTCATTTCATATAAATTTTGGGGTTAAAATCAAAGTGTATAATCAAGTTTTTTGTCAAGAAATGAAAAATTTATGATTTACTTTAACTGTTGTTGCTATTGTTTATTCACAATCATGTCTCCCTTTGTTACTTTCAGAGCTCCAGATAGTAGGGAGTGATTTTGATTCCAAAACTGAAAATATTAATCACTCTTCACTAAACCCTATGTTATGGGTACTTATTAGAATTATCTCATGGGTACTCATTAGAATCGCTTCGATTAGACTATTCTAATGAGTACCCACAACATAGGGTTTGGAAGAGAAATAATGGACTTAGAATACTACCACTCCCTTTTATCTGGAAGTCTGTACTTGTAACTGTTTTACAAAATGACAAAATACATAATGTTTAATACTTGTCAGAGTTGAAAGACTTTGAAGCCAACATTTTATGTATATTATAGGATATGTTTCCTTACAAACTCCTCTCTGTTGCAATTCTATCCTTTCTCAAGGCCTGAATGACCTATCATCTTCTCAACACTTGCTTCATATACAAACAGCGGTTGTCACAATGCAGCCAATCCCGTAACTAAGTATAACTTAATTTTTTCTAATCGTGTTTAACTCTTTACAGCACAATGCCACCTTTCGATGCCCCTGGGAAAGAAGCCTTTTGAAAACATTTTTGGAAAAGGAAAAAATGCTGGTAACCAGCATTTTCTCCTTTTCCCACAATGTTTACCCTGTCTAAGAAAGTTGCACCATTTGAGCCACATTGAAATTGTCGTCTGCAAATGCTTTCAATTTGGACAAACCTAAAATTTTGTTATCTGGTAAAGTGTCAGGTTGTCAATCTTTCGATCCTCCTGTCTGTCTGTCTGTCTGTCTGTCATTCTTTGAATCTTTTTGTCTCTATCCTCCTGTCTTTTTGTCATCTTAAATCTGTTTGTCTGTCTCTATCCTCCTGTCTGTCTGTCACTCTTTAGGTATGTTAGTGAGTCTTTCTATCCTGCTGTCTATCTGTAAATCTCTGCATTTGTTTGTTGGTCCTTCCATGCTACTGTCATTTTGTCATTCTTTGAATCTGTTTGTCTGTCTCTATATTTCTGTCTTTGTCATTCTTTTGGCCTGTTTGTCAGTCTTCCCTTCCTTCTATCTGTATGTCATTCTTTTAGATCTGTTTGTCAGTCTTTCCATCCTGCTGTCCTGTGTGATTTTTTAGGTCTATTTATCTGTCCTTCCATCCTCCTGTCTGTCATTCTTTAGGTGTGTTTTTTCAGTCTTTCCATCATTCTTTTGGTCTGCTTTTTTGCTCTTATCCTGCTTGAAGGAACAGCCCCCCCCCCTCTTAAAAAAAAAAAAAAAAAAAATAAATGAAAGAATTTGCGAGCAACAATTTGAATGTGACGTAAATTATTGCATTTCTTTTAAAAATGGTAGAAAACATTGTGGAAAAAGGAGAAAATGCTGGGTGCAAACAAAAAATGTCTTAAGCTCCATACTGGTAGTCCAGATCTAGTTCAATGCAGGAAAACATTGTAGGAAAAGTAGTAATTACCCTCTTAGGGCATGTTTAGATGCTGTCAACTGTAGAGATGTGAACAGCTGTATTTTTTAACCCTAAACCAGACAATCCAAAGTTTTAACAAACCTGAGGAAACCCCTTTTGAAAACATTGAGGGAAAGGAGAAAATGCTGGTAATCAGTATTTTCCGCTTTTTGCACGATCTTTTCTAGCCTTTCAGTGGTAAACTTTTATTTTTGAATCATTTTCATTTTGTAGTCTGCAAATGCTTTCAATGTGGACAAGTCTGAAATTTTGTCATTTGGTAAAGGGTTAAGTAATTAGCGAAGTAATGGAAATATTGCATGGAGTTTGTGAAACACAAAAAACATTAAACATTCATGACAGCTCTAGTTACCTTTTGTAATGGTGCAGACTGAGATCAGACTGCTGAAAATGTAGAGTTTGATTTTGGATGTAATGAACAATCTCAGTCAGTAGTTGCAATGTCAGAGCTGTCGTAGTCAGAATATCTGGCAGAAAACTGGATAGTGTAGACTCAAGATCAGGCTGAACATTCTGTTCAGTCTAATCTTGATCTATACTCTCAGCATACTAAATTAAATCCAGGCACAGGAACTAAATGGGTTAAAGAAAGTTATGATTTTTTCTCATTTCTTTCCTTTCCAGGTAGATCTACAGAAGGTTGTACTTGCTAAGTTAAGTATTCATTATACTTATTATTTAAGACATGGCCCTTGTGTTTTCTGTTCTCGGGTATGGTGCTGATAATTTTTTCATGGGCAAAGAAGACATTGGATGAGGCTGACACTACTGTCAACTTGCCCTTTGTGTTCTTCGACCCTGACAGAGATCAGGTGGAGATCTCCCTTTCTGCTGATGAAGGCACGTCTGTGGATGCTGTGTACAGTGAGAGCACCTGTGTGGACTCGGTAGAGGATGTGGTGATGGAGGAAGAAACCTGTTTGGGTCTCTCCTTCAACTCACCATTTTCTATGATGTAGGATGATATGGATGATGTAAAGGAGGAGTTGGGGGAAGAGGTGAGCTCTTTTGAGCTTAGCTGTTCCTCCTTGTTCTCCACAGTGAAGGATGTGGAGATGGTGGATGAGAGCTATATGGCTGTCAGCCCCATATCTTCAACATCTGTAGCAAGGAATGGCTTAAATGCGGATCTATACAGGGTTATTTTCATTGAGGAAGAGTGGGAGGAAGAGATGAGTTCTCTTGAGCTTGGTTCGTCCTCCTTTTGGTCTGTTGTAGAGGATGTGGTGATGGAGGATGAGAACCCAATGGTTTATTCCTTCAGCTCTACATCATCTTCAGATGCAAAGGTGTTGGATGATGTGGGAATGGAGATATTTAAGCATGCAGATACTGGGGAGGACTTGGAGATAGAACTTAGCTCTCTGGAGTTAATTTATACCTCTGTGTCCTCTTTGACGGTGGATAGGGAGGTTTGCAATGAACAGGAGGTGTATTTGGTTTGGCTGATGGAGAAGAGGCTGAGCTGAGCTTAGACTCTTTTCTATTGGTCTGAAGGGGAATCATAGCTCTGTTTTGATGAAAAAGAGTTCCTTTCCATCTGTTGCCTGTGGTAGTAACATGCAGTGGGCGCCGTGTCCGTCGTCCAATAGGTATGATGACTGGGTTTACTATTAGAGGGTGATAGTGTGCTTCTAGATGCAAACATACCTTTTCAAACGTTCTTCATTGCAAACAGTTTAAGTATAGAAAAGTTAGGAGAGAAGGTGATGGTGGTTATTAAGAAGATAAGGTGGAGGTGAAGGTTGTTAGTAGAGAGGTGGAGACATCTCTGCAGTTTAGAGACAGGTACATGGGCTTGCACTCGCAATCTGTCCAGTAGTCTCTCTGTCTGAAACTGTGGTAATTATCAAGGATTGACTGTGAGTCCATCATTGTGTTCTGTGTGGCACACAGGGTATACCATCAGGGGATGGATGTGTGTTGTCAGTTGTGTACATGAAGAGCTAGGGTTCTACCATCCAGGAAGTATTTCAAAAAATCGAAAAAACTCCAGAACACTTATGTTATTAGGTGCTTTCTTACATGTTGCAATGGAAAACCCCTACAGTTGTGTACAGTTTACTAATGTTACTTTTATGTTTGTACAGACATTGGACCTTTGAGTTGCTGTTTCGCGTATGGTAAGCTACCTTCTTTATCATAGAGAACTTCGGCATTCATCAAGTGCTAGTATTAAGTATAAAACAAAAATGCATTAGGATTAGGTATGGATGGAATCTGTCTGCATCTTTGACCAGGACTTGCATGCAGATTTTTGAAATGCCTATTTTTTTTTTTTTTTTCAATTTTGCTAGGTGTTAGGGAAAGGTATGTATGAAATCTGTCTGCATTTTTGACCAGGACTTGTGTAACAAGGATGAAAAGTCTAAACACAGTTTCCCTCTTGATTTACTCGACGGTTGTACATGTATTGAGAAATACAATGATAAAGAAAACCTGAAAAAAGAATGATGAACGTTTAAAAGACACGATTCTCATGAAAATATAAAAAACATGCAATGAACACAGTGGCAACGATTACCTACCAGGATCAAAGCTATAAAAAGCAGCAGTTTGGTAAATGGCAAAAATACAGAAGTTTCCTCTTTCGAGGTCTGACTTAGAGTGATCAGAGATACATGTATAAGCTGGATTAGTGAGTGCCATGCAAAAAGGAGTGAAAACATTTCACTCACACACACACACCCATTCACCCTTCCTTTACTCTCACGTAGATAAGGGTTAAGGTTAATGGTGCAGTACCTTACCCGGGCTACATTCTCCCCTGCTTGAAAAATGACTCCTGACATTTCACAAGACGGTATGCTCATCACTTGCCTCTGTGACTAATAATGAAAGCATGTAAAGGGGTAAAAGATCAAGACTTCAAAGACAATAAAACTTATGGAAATGCAAAAAAAAAAAAAAAAAACGTTGCAGCAGTAGTACATGGTATGGTAATGACTATGTCCTAAACGTAATGGACTGTCTGAGAACAAGCCCACTCCCCATACCTGTCTGGAGCTCTACGCTCCCTGGCTGACCTTCGCGGATCAGGCTGCACAATTGGCAGTAAGGTGTTTGCTGTCTAACTGCTGTCTGCTAGTGTCCAATTCCTGTCTGAAAAGGAAGTTTGAGCATTTCTGCCATCAGACTTACGTAAAACAGGAGACTTACCGTTCTTTTGCTGATCTATGCATTCAGACAGACTGGCCAATCTGTCCCGCCAGTTCAGGTCCATGTGTCTTGGGGATCTCGGTTGAGCTCTTGTCCTCTTCTGTGGGATAACATATCTCTGGATGGACTCGGAATCAGTATCAGAGTTGCTATTATCTGATGACTGTGCTGCAGATGTTACTTTCTTGGCTGGTCCCTTTCAGGTTAGTCTCAGTCTGTCTAACATAAGTGCTTCATCAACCGGAGGTATCAGGCTGAATGGCAAAAGTAAGTTACGGTGCAGGGTTTGAACTGGCCCCTTCGCACTCTGTACACCGGGATCTCTGGGCCAGGAACATCAGTAATGATGTAAGGATCAGTTTCCCATAGATCTACCAACTTAGACTTTCCGGTACGATGAACTTTTCTGACCAGCACAGTATCACCGACCTCCAACCTATTCTCTTTCACTTTCTGGTCATATCTGGACTTGTTATCGGCTGAATTCCTGCTGGCTGTCTCAGATGCCACCTTGTATGCCTTCCTCATCCTTTCCTTCAGTTTCCTGATGTAGTCATTTGGGCTTTCGGCACTATCATCCTCTTGGCTGTTTCCAAGAAAAGCGTCCACAGAAAGACGTGGGTGCCAGCCAAAAAGAAGATAATGTGGTGAAAAACTAGTGGCATCATTTTTGGTACTGTTACATGCTTGTACCAAAGGACCAACATGCGATTTCCAGTCTGACTTTTCAGACTCTTCCAGGGTTCCGAGCATGCGGAGTAGGGTGTGGTTAAACCGTTCAGCGCTACCGTTACCCATGGGGTGATAAGGTGTTGTTTGGCTTTTCTGCACACCAGCTAAGGGCATAACTCCTTAATGACTCCACTCTCAAAGTTTCGGCCCTGATCGCTATGTAATTGCTCAGGAAATGAGAAATTAACAATGAAATTGTCATACAAGGCTTTAGCGGTCGTCTGAGCAGTTTGATTTTTGGTGGGAATTGCCTTTGTATACCTCGTAAAATGGTCAGTTATAACGAGAATATTTTCATAGCCACCTTTCGATCTTTTCGAGGCTAAGAAAATTCAATACACACTAGTTGCATGGGTCTAGAGGTATGTGTCGGCTTAAGCTCAGCACAGATTCTAGCAGGGGTTTTTCTTTGAATGCATCGGCCACATGATTCTACTCGAGTGCAAATGTCTTTTTCTAGACCTGGCCAGAAAAACCTTTGCCGGGCCAGCCAGACTGTTTTGTCTTTTCCGGGGTGTCCTACATCATCATGGACTCCTTTAAAGGATTTTTGAATTGCCTTTTTTTAAGTATTTTTTTTTCTCATGCCCTCTTAATTTTCAATTTTGCTAGGCATTAGGGAAAAGGTATGGATGAAAGCTGTCTGCATTTTTGACCAGGACTTGCATGCAGATTTTTGTATTGCCTTTTTTTTTTTTTTTTTTCTCCTCTTTTTTTTTTCAACTTTGCTAGGCGTTAGGGAAAAGGTATGGATGAAATCTGTCTGCATTTTTGACCAGGACTTGCATGCAGATTTTTGAATTACCTTTGTTGTTTTTTCCTCTTTTTTTTTTTTTTTTTTTTCAATTTTGCTAGGTGTTAGGAAAAGGTATAGAGTTTTGACCAGGACTTGTATGCAGATTTTTGAATTACTTTTGTTGACAAGATTTTGATCAGGCTTATTGTTTGACACTTTTCAAGCTGTACACAACTGTTGTGCAATATGAATGTTTTCTTTATAAGAGCAAAGAAAAGAGTTCAGCTTCAGGTTTTGGAGTTCTTTGCTTTTCTTTAGATACTTCTTGGACTGAAGAACCCTAGGTGTTCATGTCTGCAACTGACAACATACATCTATCTTTATGTGATACACCCAGTGTGCCACACTGAACATGCTGATGGCTTCACAGTCCATTCTTGATGACTACCACAGTCTCAGGCAGAGAGACTACAGAACCGATAGCTACTATACACCCATGAACCTGACTCTGAAATGCTATGATTAGAGATAAGCTTACAGAGTTATGATCTGCAGATGATTCTATTCATCGTTTCAATTCAATCATTATTACTGTGGTTTGGTATTCTAATTCTAGTCTGTCTTGGAGAAAGAGAAAGACAGCCATCTTCTGTTAAGGGAACATATTACTCTAGTTTATGTAATCATGAAAGATCTTGAAAATAGTGTGTATCTACAGAAACTCTAGTCAAAGTATAACAATATTTCGGAAAAAAAGTCAAGAACTTGATCTTCAGTCAATACAGTTATTATGATGACAAAAAAAAATTACAGTAATTTTACTTGAAAGCAACTGCTTAACCCTTTACCACACAATCCCAACTTTTAATGACCCTGTGAAAGAAGCCTTTTGAAAACATTGTGGGAAAAGGAGAAAATGCTGGTAACCGGCATTTTCTCCTCTTCCCACAATGTTTTCTACCCTTCGCAAAACAAGTTTAATTTTTTCTTTCTCATTTTTCTTCTGCAAATGCTTTCGATTTGGACCAGTCTCAAATTTTGTCCTATGGTAAAGAGTTAATGCAGAGATGAAAGATTTACCAGTACTCAAGAGTTTGTTTTGTAACAATTGCACACACTGTCATGAAACTGTAATGTCAAAGTGGAAGATCATTTCCACACTCTCCCAGTTATTGGTAAAACCAGGCCATGGGTTGAACCATACAGTCAGCTAAATTGCAGCTCTGTAAAAGTATTGTGCGATACTATATTTTTACTTTGCCAGTACTAAGGGGCCTATATGTGTATACATTTATTTTGGCACATGTTTTGTAACACACACTCTTGAGGCTGTGATGTCAAAGTTAAAGGCCTTTTCCACAGTCTCCCAGTTACTAGTTGATCAGGCCATGGATTGAACCATACAGTCAGTTAAATTGTGGCTCTGCAATATAGTAATGCTAGATATATTTTTACTTTGCCAGTACAAAGGGGCCTATAGGTAAGTATTTACACCGGCCCATGTTTTCTAAAACACACACTTGAAACCATGCATAGTCAAGTTGACAGCCTTTCCAGTCTTTCAGACCTGTGTCGATAAGCCAAGGTATATATTGAATCAAGAAGCTGTGGTAATTATCAAGGATCAAGCATGAGTCCATCAGTGTGTTCTGTGTGGCACATCAGATATACCATCAGGCAGGGGATGAATGTGTGTTGTCATTTGTGTACAGGTGGAACAAGGGTTCTGCAGTCTAGGAAGTATTTCAGACAATCAAACAACTCCAGAACATTTTTTGTAATGAGGTGGTTTCTTTCATGTTGAATATGGCAGTATGATATGGAAAAGCCCTACAGTTGTGTACAGTTTACTAACGTTACTTTCATGTTTGTACAGACATTGGACCTTTGAGTTGCTGTTTCCCTTTTGGTAAGCTAGCTTCTTTATCATTCATCAAGTGCTAGTATTTACTAGGAAACAAAGGTATGGATGGAATCTGTCTGCATATTTGACCAGGACTTGCATGCAGATTTTTGATATTCCTATCTTTTTTTTTTTTTTGAAATTTTGCTAGGTGTTAGGGAAAGGTATGGATGAAACCTGTCTGCATTTTTGACCAGGACTTGCATGCAGATTTTTGAGTTACCTTTGTTGTTTATTCCTGTTTTTTTTTTTTTTTTTTTCACTTTTGCTAGGTGTTAGAGAAAGGTATTGATTTTTGACCAGGACTTGCATGCAGATTTTTGAAACACTTTTGTTGGCAGAATTTGACCAGACTTACTGTTTGACACTTTTCAAGCTGTACACAACTGTTGTGCAATACAAATGTTTTCTTTATAAGAGCGAAGCAAAGAGTTCAGCGCCAGGTTTTGGAGTTCTTTGCTTTTCTGTAGATACTTCTTGGACTGAAGAACCTCGGGTCTTCATGTCTGCAGCTGACAACATAAATCGATCTTCCTGGGATACACCCAGTGTCCCACACTGAACATGCTGATGGCATCACAGTCCATTCTTGCTGACTACCACAGTCTCAGGCAGAGAGAATTCAGCACAGATAACTACTATATAACCCATGAACCAAACTCTGAAATGCAGAAAGTAGGTGGAGATAGTGACTCCAAAGTGTGAAGTGTAGGTGGAGATAGTGACTCCAAAATGTGTAGTGTAAGTGGAGATAGTGACTCCAAAATGTTATGGCGAAGTGGAGATTGTGACTCCAAAATGTATGGTGTAGATGGAGATCGTGACTCCAAAATGTAGAAAGTAGGTGATAAGCCAAGGTATATATTGAATCAAGAATTGGCGGCTCTGTAAAACTATTTTGTTTACAATTCTTGATTAAACAATGGACTGAGCCAATAACCAGTACTATTTTTCATATTGACTAATATTACATATTTTTGTGAGTATGCATTTAAGCATTTACACATTGAAAACATGGAGAAAACACCGAATAATGTATCAACTTATGGACATAAATGCCCGATAAAGGTGATCATTTGCCTGGTTGCCTATGGTTGTCTTTCAGCATGGTCAATTTGTTGGAATGGTTAAGCCTGTTGTACTGTGGTTGTCCATTGGGAAGAAAGCATGAAATACCTTGGAAACGGCACAGGTGATAATCTTTCATTATAGTAGTTATTTTTAGGCATTAGTAGTAATTAGCTAAGAAACATGAAAACCTTGGTGTATCTGACAATGTAGATCTAAGATCAGACTGGGCATTCTGTTCATTCTTATTTTGATCTAAATTTTCCAGGGAAGGGCATTGACACAATTTGAAAAAAGATCTACAACCTTGGGGTTATCTATCAAAAATCTTTCTTTCTACATGAACATGAAAGCCTATGTTGTTGGGACGAATTATTTGACAAAGAAAATTCTACTAATTGCCAACAACATAGGTTTTAGTGAAGAACACAGTGGCTATTATTCTTTGAACTCTTGACTACCTACTTTAAATATTTCCAAAATGACAAAAGTTTAGACTTGTCCAAATAGAAAGCATTCGCAGACAACAGTTTACATGTGCTTCAAATGATGAAATTTGTCTTTAATAAGGTAGAGAAAATTGAAGGAAATGTCTTTGGAAAATATTGTGGGAAAAGGAAAAAAATGGTGGTTACTAGCATTTTTTCCTTTTCCCACAATGTTTTAAAAAGCCTTCTCATTCCGGGTTGTTATAAGTCAGGACTGTGTATTATAGAGTTTTAACACTTTGCTAGATAAAAAACATGACTTGCTGATATTGAAAGTATTTGCAGTTGACAAATTTTTTAAAAGCCTTCCTCCCTAGGATTATTATTTCAAGGAATTGTTTGGTATGGGGCTAAAGGACCCAACATTCATGTCTAACTTTTCTTTAAGATTTCAGCATCTATCCCAACTCTGAAGCTGAGGATAGTTTTTCCTGATACAAGGCAGATGGATCAAGGTAAAGAATTTCAGTTTTTCATGATTTTTTCATTCCTTGTGGCTTCTGTTTGTTCATCTATGTCTTTTTCAGCCAAGCAAAGTGCAGTTGATAGCATGCAGGACTTGAAAGCAGGGGGTTGCTGGTTCAAATCCCAAGCTCGGCCAATTCTTTCTAAGGATTGATGATAGTCATTGTGACGGAATTCATTCCACTCTCACCACTGATCACTGTTTTGCCAAGTACTGGTAACAGAAACTACAGGAAAGCTGGAAAAGTGCACTGATTACAGGGATAAAACTGATAAAAGTTTGGATTGTGTGATAAAACTGAAGTAGTGTCAAATACAGTGTTACCTTTATCCTGCTAAATAAAAAAAATGAAACTTTCAAGCTGATAGTAAAATCCCAAATTTTCCTGTTTCAAAGGTATTTTTGGAGGAATAATATCTCCTTATCGGACGGTGTAGATTCAAGATCAGACTTCATGTTCTGTGCAGTCTGATCTTGATCTATGCTGTCCTCAAAAATGTCACTGAGTCGCGCTTAGCAGCCTAAGGGTTAAACACCAAACAGTCGATTATATTTGTCTTCTTCAGGTGTGATAAGGTCCACATTTCTGGGGGGATATATGCAGAACATACACAACTTGTTCAAGCCATTGATAGCGAGTGCCATTTTAACCTGTAACCAGCATTGTCTCCTTTTCCCACAATGTTTTCTACCCTTACCATTTCAAATTTCAAGTTTTTAGTCACATTTATTTTGTTGTCTGCAAATGCTTTGCTGTTTGGTAAAGAATTAAGTTAATGATTAGCAGCAAGAGGGTAATGAAACCTGTCGAAATATCTATCGTTGTTAGTATTGTTATTATTAGCTCGGCTGTTTTTGAAGAAAACATGGATTTATTGTCATAGCCCTGGTGTCGTCATGCAAAACTTTGTCATTTTATTATACCTCTCTTATTACTGAAGATGTTTACTTTAGACTTGGACAAGTTGATAACCATCAAAAGGTGAACCCATACTGCAAGGGCAGGTAACTGTGGTAATTATCAAGAATTGACTGTGAGTCCATCAGTGTGTTCTGTGTGGCACACTGGGTATACCATCAGGGGCTGAATGTCTGTTGTCAGTTGTGTACATGTAGAACTAGGGTTCTGCAGTCAAGGAGGTATTTAATTTGCAGAAAATCAAACAACTCCAGAACACTTTTGTTTTGAGGTGGTTTCTAACATTGGAATGATGATAGTCATTATGACAGAATTAATTTGTCTCTCAAGGCTGAACATTTTTAAGATAGTGTTTACATTGAAAAGAAGACAGGTACACTGGCAGCAGCAATAAAATTGAAATAGTGTTTAATATGGCACTATGCGATGGAAAAGTTCTACGGTTGTGTACAGTTTACTAACATTATTTTCTTGTTTGTACAGACATTGGACCTTTGAGTTGCTTTTTCCTTTAATGGTAAGCTTCTTTATCATAAAAAAAAAACTTTGGTATTCATCAAGTACTAGTGTTTACTAGGAAACAAAAATGCATTATAATTAGGTATGGATGGAATCTGTCTACATTTTTGACCAGGACTTGCATGCAGATTTTTGAATTGCCTTTGAATTACCTCTCTTTTTCTGTTTATTATTTTATGCATTAGGGAAAGGTATGGATGAGATCTGTCTGCATTTTTGACCAGGACTTGCAGGCAGATTTTTGAATTGCCTTTGAATTACCTCTCTTTTTCTGTTCAGTTTTTTTAGGCATTAGGGAAAGGTATGGATGAAGTCTGTCTGTATTTTTGACCAGGACTTGCATGCAGATTTTTGAAATGCCTTTGTTGTTTTTTCCTCTCTTTTTTTTTCAATTTTGCTAGGTGTTAAGGAAAGGTATGGATGAAATCTGTCTGCATTTTTGACCAGGACTTGCAGGCAGATTTTTGAAACACCTTTGTTGTTTATTTCCTCTTTTTTTTTTCAATCTTGCTAGGTGTTAGGGAAAAGGTATTTTTGACCAGGGCTTGCATGCAGATTTTTGACACACATTTGTTGACAGAATTTGGCCAGACTTACTGTTTGACACCTTTCAAGCTGTACACAATTGTTGTGCAGTACCAAGGAAAAGAGTTCAGCTTAAGGTTTTGGAGCTCTTTGCTTTTCTGTCGATACTTCTTGTATTGAAGAACCCTAGGTCTTCATGTCTGCAACTGACAACATACATCCATCTTCATGTGATACATCCAGTGTGCCCATTGAACATGCTGATGGTTTCACAGTCCATTCTTGATGAATACCACAGTCTCAGGTGGAAGGAATACAGCACAGATAGCTACTATATACCCATGAACCTGACTCTGAAATGTAGAGATTAGGTGGAGTTAACAAATCCAAAATGTGCAGCATAGGTGGAGATAGTGACCCCAAAATGTTATGGGAAAGTGGAGATGGTGGCTCCAAAATGTACGGTGTAGATGGAGATATGGACACCAACATGTAGAAAGTGAGTGGAGATAGTGACTCCAAAATGTAGAGAGTACATGGAGACCGTGGTTAGTAGAGGAGATGGCTAGTAGAGGAGGTGGAGATAGTGGTCAGAAGAGGAGAAGATGGTGGTCAATAAAAAAGGTGGAGACAGTGGAAGGCAGTATAGGAGGTGGAGACTGTGGAGCTGATAGAGACGGCAGCCAATACAGGCAGTGAAGTTGAAGAGGATGGGGAGATTATGGTCAGTAGAGGAGAAGTCAGGAGAGAGGGTCGAGATTGTGGTCAGTAGAGGAGGAGGCCGAGAATGAGGAGGATGGTAAATTGAGGAGGAAGAGGAGGAGAATTAGGAGGAGGAGGTAGTAGTGGTGGTGGAGAATAAGGAGGTGGTGGTGGTGGAGAATAAGGAGGAGGTGAAGAATGATGAGGAGGAGGACTTATTTTAGATATGTGTACTTGTTATACATACATACTGGTTATATGTGTTTATATATGTATAAACACGCTAGCTTACTTACTTACTTACGAGAGAGAGTGTGTGGAGTCATTGCTTTCTGTTACTAAAATAGGATAAGATTTAATTTAGAGTTAAGGACATGGCTTTCTTGTTAAGGTTATTTGTAATTGTATGAATGGCAACAAGAACCTTACAAGTATACAGAAATTAGATACATGACTTGATGAGATGGAACAGAGCAATCTGATCCTTACTTCATCACAGCTGGATGCCTTTTATGTAGGTTATGAAGAATTTATGTCTGACACTTTCAGATGATTGTCAATAACTCTAATCAGCAGTTATGTTTATGCTGGTCACAGTTGACTGATATTAGGAGTACAAGTCTGCCATGGCCATAAGCCATTTTCTGTTAAGTAAGAAATTTTGTGGGTTGGGGGAGTGTGAATTTTGTTTGGATATGCATAGTTGGTTGATATTAGGAGCTATCACTTTTGTGCTTTGTGATTGACTATTCAGCTTGTGACTGGTTTACCTAAGTGTTTAAAATAAAAAAAAAAAAAAAAAAACAGTCCATGAAAGTTCAAAATAGAGTACAAGTTTGCAATGGCCATAAGCCATTTTTTGTCAGATGGGAAATTTTGAGGGTTCAGGGAATTTGAAACTGTTGTTTCAGAGATTTTTGTTTGATGGTCGAGACAGTGGTCAGCAGTGAGAGAGGAGTGAATCCTGTCGCAATGACCAGTTGTTTGCTTGGTTGCCTAAAGTTGAGTTTCAGCATGGTCAACTTGTTGGAATTGTGAAGCCTGTTGTACTGTGGTTGTTCATTGGGAAGGAATCATTAAATACCTTGGAAACGGCACAGGTGAGAATCTATTATCATACTACTAGGCATTACTGGTAATTAGCTAAGAAATATGAAAAATCTTAATGTATCTGACAATGTAGATCCAAGATCAGACTGGGCATTCTATGCAATCTTATCTTGATCTACATTGTCCAAGGGAAGAGCATTGACACAATTTGAAAGACAGATCTAAAAGTTTGGGGTTATCTATCAAAAATCTTTATTTCTACACTGAAGCCTATGTTGTTGGGACTAATTATTTGACAAAGACAATTCTACTAATTGCCAACAACATAGGTTTTAGTGAAGAACACAGTGGCTATTACTCTTTGAACCCTTTACTATCTACCTTAACACTTTCCAAAATGACAAAAATTTTAGCCTTGTCCAAATAGAAAACATTTGCAGACAACAATTTGCATGTGCCTCAAATGATGGAATTTTTCTTTGATCAGGTAGAGAACATTGAAGCAAACAGGTAGAGAACATTGAAGCAAACAAGTAGAGAACATGAGGGAAAAGGACAAAATGCTGGTTACCAGCATTTTACTCTATTACCCACATTTTCAAAACACAGTTCTTTCTCAGGGTTGTTAAAACTCGGGATTGTGTGGTAAAAGGGTAAATGGTAGGATATAGTTGTCAGACAGGGCAGAAAACATGGTGCAAAAACATGGTGCAAATAGGAGAATATGCTGGTTACCAGCATTTTTTTCCTTTATCAGCTATGTTTTTAAAAGTCTTTTTCTTTGGGGTTGTTGAATGACAGGATTTCGTGTTAAAGGGCTTACACTAAGAGCTCTGTATTATTGAAATGGACCTTTTCAAGAAGTAAAAGCAGACTAAGTACTATTTTGAGGTTGTTTTGGCCATATTGTATAACTCGTAAATCACAGATAGTGCTGATCCAAGATAAGACTGCATATTTTCTCTGTCTGATCTTCTTCTACAGTGCCTGCAGAAGCAGCTTAACCCTGTACCACACAATCCTGACTTTTAATGACCCTGAGAAGGAAAGCACTGGAAAACAGAGTGGGAAAAGGGGAAAGTACTGGTAACCAGCATTTTCTTCTTTTCCCACATTTTCTACCCTTCTATTAAGAAGCCCCCTGTTTTAAGACACATTTAAAGTGTTTGCAATTACTTCAAATTTGGACGAATCTAAAATTGTTTCTTGTCGTAAAGGGATTATGGCTAATGCAGTGCCATGAAAGTCAACTTTTTACCAACTGGCAAAATTTTACACTAGTCCATATCGAAAGCATTTGCAGACCCACAAATAAAATTTGGCTAAAATAAAGGAGATTGTCTTTCAAAGGATCGAAAACATGGTGTGAAAAGGAGGAAATGCTCTTCAGCAAATTAAGTACAAGCCATTATGGCCCTCCTTATCATGTAGCTCTACACCAAACAACAAAGCTTTTGACTCGACCCAATTCAAAATGTATGCAGACGACAAATGTTGCTACAATGGTGATTTCTGGCTTTGATAGGGTAGAAAACATTGTGGGGAAAGGAGAAAATGTTGGTTACCAGAAATTTCTTTTTCTTCCACAATGTTTTCGAAAGTCTTCTCTTTTGGGGGTAATTAAAAGTCAGGATTGTATTTTAAAGGGATGGTTTGAACCATGCGAGTCATTCTAATAGCTTTTGAAGAAGTAAGCTACTATTTGGCAGACAATCATGTGTTTTAGTGACCCAGAGGAAAAATACTTTTGAAAACATTGTGGGAAAAGGAGAAAATGCTGGTTTCATTTTCCCACAATATTTCTCTCTTTCACAGCCATTACTCATAAATTCAGCCAAACTAATTTTTTACCAAACAAAAGAGGACTGAATTTAAAGCAGTTGCAGAAGAAAAATTGAATGTTGCTTAAATTGTGATTTCTGTCTTTGATTGGATGGAAAACATTATGGGAAAAGGAGAAAACAGTGGTTACTTGCATTTTGTCCATTTCAGACAATATTTTAAAAAGCCTTCTCATTCAGGGTTGTTTTAAGTCAGGATTGTGTAGTGAAAAGGGCTAACTTTTCCCTAGATTAACTCTTTACCAAGCGACAAAAGTTTACACTAGTCCATATTGAAAGCATTTGCAGACAACAAAATAAATGTAACATAAAACTTGAAATTTGTTTTGGAAAGGGTAGAAAACATTGTAGGAAAAGGAGAAAATGCTGGGTATAGTGTTTTCAAAAGCTTTCTTCCTAAGGGTTGTCAAAACATAGGGGTTTGTGTGGTAAAGGCTGAAAAAAAAAATGACTTGCTGATATTGGCAGCATTTGCAGTTGACAAATTCATAATGATTCAAATGGTGCAATTCTTAAGTTGAAAATGTGGAAAATATTGTGGGGGGAAAAAGGAGTAAATGCTTGTTACAAGCTTTTTTTTCTTTTTCCACAATTTTTATAAAAGCCTCCCTCCCTAGGATTATTATTTTGAGGGATTGTTTGTTATTGGGCTAAAAGACCTAACATTCATGTTTAACTTTTTGTCTTTCAGACTTTGAACAGCATCTATCCCAACTCTAAAGCTGAGGATAGTTTTTCCTGTTACAAGGGAGATGGCTCAAGGTAAAAATTTCAATTTTTCAGGATGTTTTCTTGCTCGTTGCTTCCATTTGTTCATGTGTTTGTCTTTTTCAGGTGAGTAAAATGCAGTTGGTCTTGAGACCAGGGGGTTGCTGGTTCAAACTCGGCCATTTCTTTCCAAGGATTGATGATAGTAATTATAAATTAATTTCTCTCACACCACTATCATTCTTTTGCAAAATACTGGTAGCAGAAACTCCAGGAAAGCATAGAAGAGTTCACTGATTACAGTCATGAAACTGAAATGACATTGAAAACAGTGTCAATCCATTACCAAATGATAAAGTTTTAGACTTGTCCAATTGAAAGCATTTGCAGACGACAAAGTAGATTTAAATAAAAATGTGAAATTTCTCTTACGAAGTGTAGAAAACGTTGTGGGAAGAAAAAGAAAATGCTGGTTACCAACATTCTCTCTTTTTCTCATAATGTTTTTTAAAGCCTTTTCTTCCTTAGGGTTGTTAAAACTCGAGATAGTAAGATAAAATTGAAATAATATGAAAGACAGTGTTAAACACCATGCAATCGACGAATCATATTTGTCTTCTTCAGGTGTAATAAGGTTCCCATTTCTGGGGGGGATATATGAAGAACATACACAACTTGTTCATGTCATTGATAGCTAGTGCCATTTTAATCCTTAAACAGCATTTTCTCCTTTTCCCACAATGTTTTCTACCCTTCCCATAGCAAATTTAAATTTTTGAGTCACATTTATTTTGTTGTCCACATATGCTTTTTTGTTAAGTAAAGTGTTAAGTTAAAAAATTCAATTCACTTCTGTTTATGCGATTATTTGAAAGCCTGTATTGGTTAAATATACATATTTACAGCCAGAGAGAAAAAACACTATTAAAATTTGATGGACTCTATAATGGTTCAGAATTTAGTCAGGTGTGTAAACATAAATAAATTACCAATATATATGGTGTAAGGGAAATATATGTATATTAGAAATCTTCGATTTAAAACCGGAAATGTTACAACAGTGATTTTTTTATGGCCTCCAGAAAATGAAATGCATTTTCTATCCGTCATAATCTATGCAACCTTGCAAACGTCGGAGACAAAACTTGGCATGAAGATACAAGAATGATTATAGTTTAATAAAATAAAGATGAAATAGCTTAACTCATTACCAGAAAATCCTGAGTTTTAACGAACCTGAGGAAGAAGCCTTTTGGAAACATTGTGGGAAAAGGAGAAAATGCTGGTAACCAGCATTTTCTCCTTTTCCCACAATGTATTTTACCATATCAAAGACAAATAAACATTTGAGGTACATTTATTTTGTCGTCTGCAAATGCTTTCAAGTCGGTTTGGTCCAAAATTTTGTTGTTTGGTAAAGATTTATAAAACAGGCTGAAAACGAGTATAGACGTATCTTTAACAGATTCCTTTGAAACCTATTAGATAATTTGTATCATTAACCCTTGCCTAAATGATAAAGTTTGAGACTCGAAAAAATGAGAGCATCTGCAGACGACAAATTCAAAATTGGTACAAATAAGCCGAAGATCTCTGATGGAATAGAAAACATTGTAGGAAAAGGAGAAAATGCTGTGTACCAGCATCTTCTCCTTTTTCATCAATGGTTTCAAAAGCTTTCTTCTTCAGGGTCGTTAAAGTTTGGGATTGTGTGGGGTCCTGTGTGGGTCAGTTATAAAGTGTAGGACTTGTGACCTGGAGGCTGTGGGTTTGAGCATCATTGGATCCTCAGGGTTTTTTGTTGAGTGTCTTTGGGCAAGATACTTCAGAGCCCTAGCACACTACTGGTGGAACCCAGGAAATACATGAATATGTGATCTGTCACTGCAGTATGACTGAAATAATGATGAAAGTGGCATAAGGCACCATTCATTCAGTTCAGGATTGTGTGGTAAAGAGTTTAGCCTATACAGTGTTGGCATTTTTTAAAATTATTTCACCGAGTCCGATGGACTCATTGTCTGTCAGAAAATTGAGTCCCATTTTGTTCTCTTTGAGCCCCATTCTTCTCCCCGTTGGGAGGATTTCGATTTTCTTATTTTACTTGCATGGCGATGACTGTCTGAAGAAGCGTGCCTAGTTATTGTCGATCTTTGAAAGTCCATGCATCCATTAGTAAACAGGTTTTTTTGCTCTGATATCTCCGATGACCATTAATTCGACGATGGTCATGTGGGAAAGCAGCCAGTGGCTTGGAAATGATATTGGAGTGCTGGTAAAAGAAACTCAGGAAAGCATGGCTAGGTGCACTGGCTGCCGCGATATAACTGAAACAATGTTGTAAACGGCATTAAACCCATACAATCAATTGCTCTGATATCTAGGCAAAACGAATATTCCATAACGATGTTTGCTTCCGATGTCGAGCATTTTTTTTCTCCACTGGCGTTGCCATATTGTACTGCAACAGATGCGGTTGCTATGCGATGAAAATCGCAATAACTTGGATAAAAGGTTGCCACTCAGGTACCTGAAATTACTTTTAGAAGCTGGATCTAAAAAAAAATATTTTGTTTTGTGGCGATCTTTTGCAAGCATGGAAACATTATAATTAATTTGTCCAAACAACTCTTATTTGTAATCTAAATGGTTCCGATTTTTCGTTTTGTTCCAAATCTTTTCCATTGCGTAAAAAGACATGTTTACGGCATAAATGCGAACCCTGCCTTTAACAGAACTACGAGTTTTGATGACCCTGAAAATATACCCTTTCGAAAACACATTGGCAAAAGAAGAACCAGCAGTTACTACTTTTGCCAGGATGTTTTGAGAGTCTTTCTCCTCAGGATTTGTTTGTTTGTATTGTGTTTAATTAAGTTTTCAGTATCATTTCAGTTATATCCTAGCAATGGGTGCACCTATAAATGCATTTTTTCTTACCCGGCCTTTGTAAAGTATTCTTTCCAAGCCACTGGCTGCTTTCCTACATAAGCATCATTGAAACAATGATTAGCATTGAGAGGGTAATAAATGTTGTCAAAATGTCTATGGTTATGATCATTAGCTCTACTGGCTGTCAACCAGCAGTGCTCATGTCATGTCATGTCATGGTTTCCGTCATCGGTGGGTCTGTCTGCCCGACCGTCTGTCCAACCATCTGTCCGTCTGTCTGTCCGTCCTTTAGTCTTTTTCTTGTTTACGCGATAAGTCTTCATTTGTGGTGGGATTTTCGAGAAACTTGGACAGTTTGTGTACCTCATCAATAGCTTGAACCCTATTGATTTAATGAAAAAAATCGGTATGGAAAAAGTAGCCATTTCAGATTCAAAATTTACATTTCTTGTTTACGCAGTAAAGTCGGCATTTGTAATTGGATTTACATGAAACTTGCACAGTTTCTTTGTATCATCAGCAGCTTGAATCCTATTGATTTTGAAAAAAAAAAAAAAAAACTGGACAATCAGTATGGAAAAAGTAGCCGTTTAAATTTGGAAATTTACGTTTCTTGTTTACGCTATAATATCGGCATTTGTGGTGGAATTTTCATAAGCTTGCACATCTGCTTTATCAGCTTTACTGGCTCATACTGACCATCCATCTGTCCGCCCGTCCGTAAGTCTTTTTCTTGTTAATGCAATTCAGTCTGCATTTGTGGTCGGATTTTCGTGAAACTTACTCAGTTTTTTACCTCATCAATAGCTTGAACCCTATTGATTTTGAAAAAAATATAACAATAAGTATGGGAAAAGTAGCCATTTAAATTTGAAAATTTACATTTCTTGTTTACGCGATAAAGTTGGCATTTGTAATCGGATTTCATGAAATTTGCACAGTACTTTGTATCATCAATAGCTTGAACCCTATTGATTTTGAAAAAAAAAAAAATGACAATCAGTATGGGAAAGGTAGCCATTTAAATTTGAAAATTTACATTTCTTGTTTTCACTATAACGTTGGCATTTGTGGTCGAATTTTCATGAAACTTGCTGTTATCAATAGCTTGAGCCCGTTCGGTTTTGAAAAACATTCAGATATCGGTTTAGGAAAAGGAGCCATTTAAAGTTGAAAATATACATTTCTTGTTTACGCAGTTAAGTCCGCATTTTTTATTAGCTCACTTGAGCACGAAGTGCTCTGGGTGAGTTATTGTGACCGGTCATCGTCCGTCGTCCGTCCGTCCGTCCGTCCGTCCATCTGTCCGTCTGTCCGTTAACAATTTCTTTAAAAATCTTCTCCTCCAAAACCAGATGGCCAATCTTGATAAAACTTGGCAGGAATGTTCCTTGGATGAAGCTCTACAAAAATTGTTAAAAGAATTTAATTCCATGAAAAACTGTGGTTGCCATGGCAACAAAATGGCTGAAAATGGAAAAAATCTTTAAAAATCTTCTTGTGACAAACCATAAGGCCGAAAGCATTCATATTTTGTATGAAGCATCATTGGGTGACCCTTTACCAAAATTGTTAAAATTAATCCCCTAGGGTCATATTTGGGCTTTGCCTGGGCACACCCTATTTCACATAATAACAAAGAAGGAAATCTTTAAAAAATCATCTGATGACAAACCATAATGCCTAGAGAATTCATATTTGGTTTGTAGCATTATATGATGATCCTCTACCAAAATTGTGAAAATTAAACCTCAGTGGTCATATTTGGGCTCTGCCAGGGCACACCCTATTTTACATGGAAACAAAGAAGGAAATCTTTTAAAATCTTCTTGTGACAAACCATATTGGTTTGAGCATTCATATTTTGCATGTAGCATCATCTAGTGACCCTTTACAAAAATTGTTATAATTATCCCTTTGGGGTCATATTTGGGCTCTGGCCGGGCGCACACTATTTTACATAGAATTAAAGTTTGAAATCTTTTAAAATCTTTTTGTGACAAACCATAAGGGCCAAAGCATTCATATTTTGCATGTAGCATCATTTGGTGACCCTTTATTAGCTCACCTGAGCACATAGTGCTCAGGGTGAGCTATTGTGATCAGTCGTTGTCCGACGTCCGACCGTCCGTCCGTCCGTGTGTCCGTCCGTCCGTCCGTGAACAATTACTTAAAAAATCTTCTCCCCTGAAACTGCCCAACAGATTTCAGTGAAACTTCACAGAAATGATCCTTAGGTGATGCACTTTCAGAATATTTCAAAGATTTGAATTCCATGAAGAACTCTGGTTGCCATGGCAACCGAAAGAAAAAACTTCAAAAATCTTCTTGTCCCAAACTGTAAGGGCTAGAGCTTTCATATATGGCATGTAGCATCATCTAGTGGCCCTCTACCAAAATACTTCAAATACTGGCACTAGTGTTGAAAATGGCCCTATGTTGTGGGTTCTCGGATTTCACATAGAGATAAAGAAGGAAATCTTTAAAAATTTTCTTGTCCCAAACCGTAAGGGCTAGAGCTCTCATATATGGCATGTAGTATCATCTAGTGACCCTCTACCAAAATACTTCAAAAAATGGCCCTAGTGTGGAAATTGGCCCTATGTTGTGGGTTCTCGGATTTCACATAGAGATAAAGAAGGAAATCTTTAAAAATCTTCTTGTCCCAAACCGTAAGGGCTAGAGCTTTCATATATGGCATGTAGCATCATTTAGTGACCCTCTACCAAAATACTTCAAATTATGGCCCTAATGTGGAAATTGGCCCTATGTTGTGGGTTCTCGGATTTCACATAGAGATAAAGAAGGAAATCTTTAAAAATCTTCTTGTCCCAAACCGTAAGGGCTAGAGCTTTCATATATGGCGTGTAGCATCATTTAGTGGCCCTCTACCAAAGTACTTCAAATTATGGCCCTGGTATTAAAAATTGGCCGTATGTTGTGGGTTCTCGGATTTCACATAGAGATAAAGAAGGAAATCTTTAAAACTCTTCTTGTCCCAAACTGTAAGGGCTAGAGCTTTCATATTTGGCATGTAGCATTATGGTGTTGAGCTCAGTTGCATTTCAGGTGAGCGATTTAGGACCATCATGGTCCTCTTGTCGAATTCTTTTTAAACTTGCCAAGATTATTTGTGTCATCAAGGGATTGAAGTCTATTAAAAAAAAGGAAGAAAATCTAGCAATCAGTTTAGTAAAAGCTGTTTATAGACTTAGTATTGTTTACTCAACACAGTCCACGTTATTAGTCACATTTCTTTGAAACTTGCAGGGATTATTTAAAACAATGATTACTGAAACCCTATCAAATTAGGCTCGATTCCAAAAACTTGGTTTTGAGAAAGTGTTCTTCAATTTTTTTTCACTATTTGTGTAACTCGCCATGCCTTCTTTTGCTGTCTTACTGGGTTCATGACCAGTTGCAACAACAGCCCCCCTTTTTTGGGTCTATTTGTCTTTTTCCTTTTTGCATCCTGAATTCATAATGTATGCTAGAAAAAAGTGAAAACACTGCCAGTAGACCGATTAGAAGCTCAAGGGCCTGTAGTTTACAATCTTATCAAGGTTTTTCTTTCAGCATTGAAAGGTTGAAGGGTCATTGTGACCCCCATGTAAAAAAACAAAAAAACCCAAAAAACTTTGGGGTTAAAATCAAAGTGTTTGTGTATTGAAGTTTTTTATTTAGTAAAGAAAAATGGAAGGCCAGCTTTCACAGCTTCTGGAAGGGTGGAAATCATTTGGAAAATGGGTTGAAATGCTGCTTACAAGCATTTTCTTCTTTTCCCACAATGTTTTCAAAATGCATTTTCTTTGGGGTCATTAAAACTCCAGAATGTATGGTCTAGGGCTAACATTTTACCACACAATCCGGAGTATTAACAACCTTGAAGCAGAATTCCCGAAAATACTGAGGGGAAAGGAGAAAATGCTGGTCACCAGGATAGTCTCCTATCTCCACCTTTTCCTAGCCTTTCAAAGACAGATTCTAATATTTGATCCCCATTTGATTTGTTGCAAATGTTTTTGATTTGGATTTTGATAAGTCCAAAATTTATTTTGTCATTTGATAAAGATGTAAGCAGAACAGGTGACAGGACTTTGTGTGTTCTGGTAACTTTCTGGTTTCATATGAAGGGGACTATACATATCTGCCCAGTGTCAGTTTTTCCATCCTTCTGTCTGTCTGTCATTCTTTAGTCTGTTTGTCTTTCTATTATTCTGTCATTCTTTAGGTCTGTATGTCTTTCCATCCTTCTGTCTTTCAGTTATTCTCTAGATCTGTTTGTCTCTATCCTCCTGTCTTTGTTTCAGTCTTTAGATCTGTTTGTCTTCCTATCCTCCTGTCTTTCTGTCATTCTTCAGGTCCATTTGTCGGTCTTTTCATCCTCCTGTCTTTCTGTCTATTCTTTAGGTCTGTTTGTCAGTCTTTCTATCCTCCTGTCTGTCATTCTTTAGGACTGTTTATCAGTCTTTCTATCTTTCTGTCTTTCTGTTATTCTCTAGATCTTTTTCGATTTTTCCATGCTCGTGTCCTTCGTTATTCTCTGGATGTGTTTGTCTCTTCGCCCTCCCCCCCCCCCCCAAAAAAAATGCAGACAACAATTTGAATGTGACCTAAATGATTGCACTTCTTTTAAAACTGGTAGAAAAATTTGTGGAAAAATGAGAAAATGCTGGGTGCAAATAAAAGAAAGTCTTAGCTCCGTATTGGTAGTCCAGATCCAGTTTAATGCAAGAAAGCAGCGTAGGAAAAGTTGCAATTGCTTGTAACAAGTACTTCCTGTCCCTCTCTGGACATTTGTAGAGGCTGTCAACTGTATGTGAGATGTGAATAGTTGTACTTTGTAACCCTTTACCAGACAATCCTGAGTTTTAACGACCCTAGGGAAACCCCTTTTGAAACAGTGTAGACCCAAGATCAGGCTGAACATTCTGTTCAGTCTAATCTTGATCTATACTCTCAGCATAAGCAATTAAATCTAGGTTCAGGAACTAAATGGGTACCGTAATGAAAATTCTGATTTTTTTTCTTTTCTTTCCTTTCCAGGTAGATCTACAGAAGGATTTTCTTGCTAAGTTAAGTATTCATTATACTTATTATCAAAGACATGGTCCTTGTGTTTTCTCTTCTCGGGTATGGTGCTGATTTTTTTTCATGAGCAAAGAAGGCATTGGTTGAGGCTGACACTACTGTCAACTTGCCCTTTGTGTTCTTTGACCCAGATAGAGATCAGGCGGAGATCTGCCTTTCTGCTGATGAAGGCACGTCTGTGGATCCTGTGTACAGTGAGGACACTTGTGTGGACTCGGTAGAGGATGTGGTGATGGAGGAAGAAACTGTATAGCTCCCTCCTTCAATTCCACATCTTTGACATGGGACGATATGGACGATTTCGAGGAGGAGTTGGGGGAAAAGGTGAGCTCTTTTGAGCTAGCTTAGCTGTTCCTCCTTTTTCTCCTCAACGAAGGATGTGGAGATGGGAGATCAGAGTGATAGGGCTTTCAGCCCCATATCTACACCACCTGTAGCTAGGGATGGCTTGCATGCGGATCTATACAGGATTGCTTTCATTGAGGAGGAGAGGGAGGAAGAGCCAGGTTCTGTTGAGCTTGGGTCTTCCTCCTTTTGGTCTGTTGTATGGGATGTGGAGATGGAGGACGAGAACCATATGGTTTATTCCTTCATCTCTACACCATCTATGATGTACGATGATGCAAATGCAGAGGTGGTGGATGATGTGGAAATGGAGATTTTAAGGCATGCAGATATTGGGGATGACTTGGAGATAGAACAAAGCTCTTTGGAGTTAAGTTGTACCTCCGAGTTCTCCTTGACGGTGGATAGGGAGTTAGGGGTTTGCAGTGAAGAAGAAGTTAGTGTTGGTTTGGCTGATGGAGAAGAGGCTGAGCTGAGCTTAGACTCCTTTTCTATTGGTCAGGAAGGTGAATCAGAGCTCTGTTTTGATGAACAGAGTTCCTTTCCACCAGTAAATGTTGTAATTGCTGAGCCAGAGCCTGTGGTAGTAAGCCGCAGTGAGCGCCGTGTCTGTCAGCCTGACAGGTATGGTGTTTGGGTTTACTATTAGTGGATGACAGTGTGTTCCTAGATGCAAACATACCTTTTTCAAAGTTCTTCATTGCAAACAGTTTAAGTTCAGAAAAGTTAGTAGAGAAGGTGATGGTGGTAAGGAGAGGAAGGAGAGGTGAAGGTTGTTAGAAGAGGAGGTTGAGAGGTCTCTGCAGTTCAGAGACAGGTACATGGGCTTGCAGTGGCTATCCGTCCAGTAGTCTCTCTGTCTAAATCTTTGATAATTATCAAGGATCGACTGTGAGTCCATCAGCGTGTTCTGTGTGGCACACTGCGTATACCCTCAGAATGTGTGTTGTCCGCTGTGTACATGTAGACCTAGGGTTCTGCAGTCCAGGAAGTATTTTAGAAAAACCAAACAACTCCAGAACACATTTGTTATGAAGGGGTTTCATACATGGGATTGATGATAGTCATTACGACAGGATTCATTCATCTTTCAGGGCTTAAAATTGTTTAGGCAATGTTTACATGGAAAAGTAGATAGGTACACTGGCAGCAGCAATAAGATTAAAATACTTATGAAAATGGCATTATGCAATGGAAAAGTCCTGCAGTTGTGTAGTTTACCAACATTACTTTCATGTTTGTACAGACATTGGACCTTTGAGTTGCTTTTTTCCTCAATGGTAAGCTTCTTTATCATATACAACTTTGGCATTCATCAGGTAGTGGTGTTTACTAGGAAAGAGAAATGCATTAGGATTAGGTATGGATGGAGTCTGTCTGCATTTTTGACCAGGACTTGCATGCAGATTTTTGAAATGCCTATCTTTTTTTTTCAATTTTGCTAGGCATTAGGGTAAGGTATGGATGAAAACTTCCTGCATTTTTGACCAGGACTTGCAAGCAGAATTTTGAAGTGCCTTTGTTTATTTCTTAATTCTCTCTTTTTTCGCAATATTGCAAGGCGTTAGGGAAAGGTATAGATGAAATCTGTCTGCATTTTTGACCAGGACTTGCATGCAGATTTTTGAAGTGCCTTTGTTTATTTCTTAATTCTCTCTTTTTTCTCAATATTGCTAGGTGTTAGGGAAAAGGTATGGATGAAATCTGTCTGCATTTTTGACCAGTACTTGCATGTAGATTTTTGATTTTTTTTTTTTTTTTGGTCCTCTTTTTTTTAAATATTGCTAGGCATTAGGTAAAGGTATGGATTTTCGACCGGGACTTGCATGCAGATTTTTGAAACACCTTCGTTGACAAGATTTGGACCAGACTTATTGTTTGACACCTTTCAAGTTGTACACAACTGTTGTGCAATACCATTGCTTTCTTTATAAGAGCAAAGGAAAGAGTTTAGCTTCAGGCTTTTGAGTTCTTAGCTTTTCTGTAGATACTCCTTGCACTGAAGAACCCTAGGTTTTCATGTATACAACTGACAACATACATCTGTCTTCATGGGATACACCCAGTGTGCCATACTGAACATGCTGATGGCTTCACAGTCCATTTTTGATGACTACCACAGTCTCAGGCCGAGAGACTACATCACAGATAGCTACCACATACCCATAAACCTGAAATGTAGAGAGTAGGTGAAGATATTGACTCCTTACTCCAAAATGTGCTGTGTAGGTGGAGATAGTGACTCCAAAATGTTATTGGGAAGTGGAGATAGTGACTACAAAATGTACAGTGTAGAAAAAGATAGTGACCTCAAAATGTGGAAAATAGGTGGAGATAGTGACTCTGAAGAGTAAAGAGTAGATGGAGATGATGGTTAGCAGAGGAGATGGATGGTAGAGGAGGTAGATAGAGTGGTCAGAAGAGGAAAAGAAAACGGTGGTCAATGGAGAAGGTGGAGACAGTGACCAGGAGAGGAGGTGGAGACTGCGGAGCCTGTGGAGATGGCAGTGAAGATGAAGAGGAGGTGGAGATGATGGTCAATAGAGGAGAAGACAGCAGTGGTCAGGAGAGGTGTAGATGTAAAGAGGAGGAGGATAAGGAGGAGGAGGAGGACTTCTTTTGGATATGCATACTGGTAATACATACATACTGGTTATATGCGGACTGGTTATACATATAAACACACCAGCTTACTTATGAGAGAGAGAGTATGTGGGAGTCATTGCTTTCTGTTACTAAAAGTAGGATAAGATGTACGGTAATTTAGAGTTAAGGACATGGCTCTCTTGTTAAGGTTGTAAGTAATTGTATGGATGGCAACAAAAACCTTACAAGTTTACAAAAATTAGATACATGATTTAATAAGATGGAACATAGCAATATGATCCTTACTTCATCAGATAGGCTGGGTGCCTTTTGTGTATGTTGTGAAGAGTTTATAATGTCTCTGACACTTTTAGGTGAGTGTCAATAACTGTGATCAGCAGTTATGTTTATGCTGGTTGATTTTTCAGTCACAGTTGGCAGGTTTGCAATGGCCATAAGCAATCTTCTCTTAGGTAGGGTTCATGGAGTTTAAAACTGTTGTTTCAGAGATTTTTAGCTCCACTGGCCGAAGGCCAGCGGGCTTATGTCATGGCCTGGTGTCCGTCGTGCGTCCGTGTGTCCGTCCGTGCGTTAACTTTTATTTCAAACATCTTCTTCTCTGAAACTACCCATCCAATTTTCATGAAACTTCACAGAAATGATCCTGCCATGGTCCTTTTCAGAATTCTTGAAAGAATTTGATTCCTTCAAAAACTCTGGTTGCCATGGCAACAAAACTGAAAAATTTTGGAAATCTTTAAAAATCTTCTTGTCTGAAACCATAAGGCATAGGGCTACCAAATTTGTAGCTTTATGTAGTAGACCTCTATCATGTTTCTTCAAATTATAGCCCTGGGGTGAAAATTGGCTCTGGCCCAGGGGTCACAAGTTTTACATAGGCTTATATAGAGAAAACTTTAAAAAAATTCCTGTACCTAGCCATAAGGCCTAGAGCTACCAAATTTTGCATGTAGCTATATCTAGTGGGCCTCTACCAAGCGGGCTAAAATTTTAGCCCTGGGGTCAAAATTGGCCCCGCCGCAGGGGTCACAAGTTTTACATGGGCTTACATAGTGACAACTTAAGAAATCTTCCTGTTTTGATTTTTTTTGTTTGAAATTAGCCTTGCATCAGGGGTCTTATGTTTTACAGAGGCTTCATATAGACAAAACTTGAAAATCACCTTATTTATAACCATACAGCATGACTTGTATTATTTTGGCATGTGGCTTTATCTTGTGGACCTCTACCAGGGTTCAAGTAATTATAGGTCTGGGATCAAAAATGGCTTTGTCCTGCGGGTCTCAACTTTCACTTGGGCTTTTACAGAGAAAAATTTGTAAGTCTTCATTTTGAAACCATTTGGCTCAGAATTGAAATGTTTAGTATTTATGGGTTATATTTATAAGCCAGTGGAGCGATACAAGGCCATCATGGCCCTCTTGTTGTTGGAGTTCTGTATTGTAGTACTCCCCCCATTTATCATTATTTCTTGCCATCCCGTTAAGTTTAATTGGTCAGGAAAAGACTGGATTTAGGTCCTAAGACTCTACTGCTATGATTAGAGATAAGCTTACTGAGGTTGAGGTAGAATGTGCAGATGATACTGTTCATCATTTCAAATTCAATCATTATTACGGTAGTCGGCTGTCATAATTTTTGTCTTGCAGAATTAAGATAGATACCTGTCTTCGGTGGACATAACATATTACTCTGCTTTATGTAACCTTAAAATATCTTGAAAATAGTGAGTATCTACAGAAACTCTAGTCAATGTATAACATTATTCTGGATAAAAATCAAGAACTTTATCTTCAGTTAATACAGCTCTATGGCGATATATGGTAATTTTACTGGAAAGCGACTACTTAATGCAAAGATGAAGATTTACTAGTACTTAAGAGGTGGAGATAGTGGTCAGAAGAGGAGGAGAAAACAGTGGTCAATGGAAAAGTTGGAGGCAGTGACCAGTAGAGGAGGTGGAGATAGATACCTGTCTTTGGTGGACGTAACATATTACTCTGCTTTATGTAACCTTAGAATATCCTGAAAATAGTGAGTATGTACAGAAACTTGTCAAAGTATAACATTATTTTGAATAAAATCAAGAACTTTATCTTCAGTTAATACAGCTACATGTATATTGTGATATATTGTGATGTTTATTGGAAAGCGACTGTCTTAACCCTTTCCCAAACGACAAATTTTGGACTGGTCCAAATTGAAAGAGTTTGCAGACGACAATTTTAAGTTTGATGGAAATGGCAGAAAGGTCTCAAAAAGGGTAGAAAACACTGGGAAAAGGAGAAATTGCTCGTTACGAGCAATTTCTCCTTTTCCCACAGTGCTTTCAAAAGACTTGAACTGCAGACACGTGAAAACCAGGGCTTGTTTGGGAACGGGTTAATGCAAAGATAAAAGATTTAACAATACTTAATAGTGCGTTTCATAAGAGTTTCACTTAAACTCATGAAACTGTTACGTTAAAGTTGAAGCCCTTTTCAACACTCTCCCAGTGATTGGTATGACCAGGCCATGTATTGAACCATACAGTCAGTTAAATTGCACTCTGTAAAAGTATTGTGAGATACTATATTTCTACTTTGCCTATACTAAGGGGCCTATATGTGTACACATTTATTTTGGCTCATGTTTTGTAACACACACACTTGAGACTGTGATATCAAAGTTGAAGGCCTTTTCCACAGTCTCCCAGTTATTGGTTTGACCAGGCCATGGATTGAACCATTCAGCCAGTTAAATTGCAGCTCTGCATAAGTATTGCTAGATATATTTTTACTTTGGCAGTACTAAGGGGCCTTTAGGTGTATATGTAATAGATATATAATATATGATAGATGTATCTACATAAGCCCATGATTTCTAAAACACGGTCTTGAAGCCACAGTCAAGTTGAAAGACTTTCCAGTCTCACAGACCTGTGTTGATAAGACCAGGAATACATTGAATCAAGAATTGTCCAGTCAATTGGCAGCTCTGTAAAACTATTTTGCTTACAAAGCTTGATTAAGCAATGGATTGAACCAGTAACCAGTACTATTTTTTGTATTGACTAATATTACATACGTCTATGAGTATCCATATGAGAATGAGAAAGATTGCGTTTCAGCATGGTCAACTCGTTGGAATGGTTAAGCCTATTGTACTGTGGTTGTTCAGTGGGAAGGAATCATGAAATACCTTGGAAACGGCACAGGTGAGAATCTATTATCATACTACTTATTTTTTAGGCATTACTAGTAATTAGCTAAGAAATATGAAAAATCTCAATGTATCTGACAGTGTCGATCCAAGATCAGACTGGGCAATCATTGCAGTCTTATCTTGATCTACATTTTCCAGGGAAGAGCAGTGACACTAATTGAAAAAAAAAAGATCTACAAGTTTGGGGTTATCTACACTAAAGCCTGTGTTGTTGGGACTAATTATTTGATAAAGACAATTCTACTAACTGCCAACAACATAGGTTTTAGTGAAGAACATAGTGGCTATTACTGTTTGAACCCCTCACTACCTACCTTTTTCCCACAATGTTTTCTAACTTTTCAAAGATAGATTTAATCATTTGAGCCATGTTGAATTTATGGTTTGCAAATGCCTTCAATTTGGACAGCCTGCTTGGATACTCAGTGGTTAGCGAATCTTACCCGTGACCTGGTGGTTGCGAGTTCGATACCCGGTTGACGCAAATTTTCTTTTTGGCGATTTTTCGCCTCTCACCTCTAATGCATGCAAGAAAAGTAGTCGGTGGCTTTAGAAAGAAAGTTGTGTCAGAACTGGTGTGAAAAAGCCAGGAAACACATGGGTGCGTCACTGACCGCAATGATATGGCCTGAGCTGTCAAAACGGCGTTAAACTCCAATATACACTATACATCCATTTGGACTACTCTAAAATTTGGCTCTTTGGAAAAGAGTTAAACAACCTTATCAACTAGCAAAAATATTCATGGAAGAAAACTGTCAACTTGTATATTTTGTTTTATACAGAATGCCCACCCATCCCTCACCAAACAGATTTGTGCCCAGGCTGCTTCGTCCCCCACTCCCTTAAGATTGCTGAAAGGTATACATTATATGTCTGTATAATATCACTGTTCTTTCCTCTTTGGCCTTAGCTCTTTAAAACGGCAAAATTTTAGACTCATCCAATCTGAAAGCAGTTGCTGCAGATGACAAATAAAATCTGGCTAAAGTAACAGGATTTGACTTCTAAATGTTAGTAAACATTGTCGAAAAGGAGAAAATGCTGGTTTCCAGCATTTTATTCTTTTCCCATAACGTTTTCAAATGGGTTCATTCTTAGGGTTGTTAAAAGTTGGGATTATGTGGTAAAGGGTCAAGCTATTGGATTTATAATCTGGAAATCCTGATATTAGTTCCTGCAAGTGATTCTATTTGTATAGAAAGTGTCCTTGGGCAAGACACCACAAAACCCCAGCATATATTTGTTTTCTTTTGTTTGTTTCTAAGGTGCTATTTCACTTGTATTGCAGAGGCCAGTGCACCGATCCATGCTTTCCTCGGGTTTCTTTTTACCAGTCCTTTGCACAATATTCTTCCCAAGCTACTGGCTGCTTTCCTACTTAACCGCTGCCAAAACCACGATCTGCAGTGATCCAAAATTATAATTTATACATTACCCCCTGCAGACAACTCTTTTTGTCCTGTGGCATACCCCTCTTAAAAACACTGTGGCAGAAGTTAAACTAGCACAAGAGGGACTATTTACCCATTGTCCACAATGTTTTCATATATTTTAATATTTTGTTGTTCAGCCCTGTAACTGCTGACTAAATTTACCCGTACCAAAACTATAAAATTATAATTTATACATTACCCCCTGCAGACAACTCTTTTTGTCCTGTGGCATACCCCTCTTAAAAACACTGTGGCAGAAGTTAAACTAGCACAAGAGGGACTATTTACCCATTGTCCACAATGTTTTCATATATTTTAATATTTTGTTGTTCAGCCCTGTAACTGCTGACTAAATTTACCCGTACCAAAACTAATAAACCCTTAACCCTTTACCAAACAAGCCCTGTTTTCAAGACCGTGGAAAGGATGGCTTTTTAAAACGTTGAGAGGAAAAGGAGAAAATGCTGGTAAGCAGCATTTGTTCATTTTCCCACATTTTTTTCAACTCTATCGGAGACAGAGATCGTCATTTGAGCTAAAGTTAATTTGTCGTCTGCAAATACATTGTATTTGGTAGACTAAAGAAAATTATTGTTTGGTAAAGAGTTAAAGGTCCTTTCACAACAATAGCTGTGTAGACAAAGTTCGTTATTTGATCCAAATTTCTTTTGTTGTCTGCAAATGTTTTAGTATAGAAAAGTCTAAAATTTTGCCGTTCGGTTAGGGGCTAAGTTTTTTGTCTTGCTTTGAATTCAGAAAAGTCCAAGATATGGTAATAAAAAGTTGAGCAAAGAGTCCAGACCTGTGGTTAAATATTTCAACCCCAATGGAACATTTTGTTTCACCTATCTTCTGTGAAAAGCGGCTGGCCCTAATGCATCTGAAAAAGCATAACGATCTAGGTCAGCCTGTGCAGTTTGTGGAGATGCATTAAACCCCCTTTTTTCCAGAGCATGGTTCATTTGTTTTTGAAGACACAAGTAAAATCAACCAATAGCTGTTCAACACCCGGTCGAGGCAAACTTTCTTTCCAGCGGTTTTTCGCCTCTGACCTCTGATGCACGTGTGATAAATGTAGTCAGTGGCTTTGGAAAGAAAGTTGTGCAAGTACTGGTGTGAGAAAGCCAGGAAACGCTTGGGTGTCATGATATGGCCCGAGCTGTTAAAATGGCGTTAAAACTCCTATACAAACAAACAAACAAATAACCAATAACTGTACATTTTTTGACAGAATGAAAACTGCTTAACCCTTCAACACACAATCCCAAGTTTAAATGGCCCTGAAGAAGGACTTAGAAAGCATTGAGAAAAGAAGAAAATGCTTCTAAGCAGCATTTTCTCCTTTTCCCTCAATGTTTTCTACCATTTCAAAAACAGAAACTATCATTTGAGCTACATTTCATTTGCTGTCTGCAAATGCTTTGAATTCTGTTTTGCCTAGAATTTTGTCCTTTGGTAAAGAGTTAAGAGAATAGCAGTGTAAGGAAAGGAAAATCTTATTATTGAATTATAGGAAACAATTGTGGCAAACGGGGAAATAGATTGTTACAAACAGTTTATACATAGATAAATTTGTTTTGCAAACTGCATCTTCAGATTGTATTACATGTACCTTAAAAATTTTTTTGGAGACTGTAGATATGCAAGGCACAGTTTTTGGATGACAGTGTAACCCTTTCCCAAACAAAAGTTTTAGACCCCTTCAAAATGAAAGTGTCTGCAGACTACAAATTTTAAAGTGGAACAAATAAAGGGATGGAGCATTTTAGAAGTATCTCCCCTGACCGTGGATATTTTTATAGGTTTTTCACGTAGTGTTTTTAGGTATGACTATTTTACCAAAGGAGTGGCTCGAATGTTCAGTCAGTTTTTGTACCTTCACCAACAAGCCAACAGAATGTTCAGTCACTTTTTGTGCCTTCACCAACAGTCCAAAAATGTTCAGTCACTTTTTGTGCCTCCACCAACAGGTCAAAAAAAATTCAATCACTTTTTGTGCCTCCACCAACAAGCCAACAAAATATTCAATCACCTTTTGTGCCTTCACCAACAGGCCAACGAAATGTTCAGTCACTTTTTGTACCTTCACCAACAGGCCAACGAAATGTTCATTTTTTGTGCCTCCACCACCAGGCCAACGAAATGTTCAGTCACTTTTTGTGCCTCCACCACAAGCCCAACGAAATGTTCAGTCACTTTTTATGCCTCCACCAACGGGCCAACGGAATGTTCTGTCACTTTTTGTGTCTCCACCACCAGTCCAATGAAATGTTAAGTCACTTTTTGTGCCTCCACCGACAGGCCAACGAAATTATAGTCACTTTTTGTGCCTTCACCACCAGGCCACCACAATGTTCAGTCACTTTTTGTGCCTTCACCACCAGGCCACCACATTGTTGAGTCACGTTTTGTGCCTTCACCAACAAACCAAAAAAGCTCAATCCTTTACCACATAACCTAGTGTTTTCACAACCTCTGGGAAGAAGGGAGGTGAAAAAATTTTGGGAAAAAAAGGAATGCTGGTAACCAACATTTTCTACTTTTCCCACTGTGTTTTTCTTCCGTAACAAAGACAAATCTCATCGTTTGAGCTGTATTTATTCATCATCTGCCAATGTCTCCAATTTTGTCCATAATTTTGTGGTGGGGGTAAAGATTTAAGGCCCGAAACTGTCATTCCATATTGTCATACATTATGTTTTTCCCCAGATTTTTCCACCATCAAACAACGCCAAAACTTAGGATGACTTTACCAAACAGATGACACGACATTCGGTTGTTTTGCACGTAAACAAATTTTGAAGAAGTCTAAAAGGTGAAGCAATTTTCTTTTTTAACACTTTACCAAATGAGAGTGTTCAAATTACCAAGACTTCAATGCTCAAATTTTTTCTATGATAGGCTTAAAAACATAGTGGGAAAAGCAGAAATTGCTGTTAACCCTTTAGCACACAATACTGACTTTTAACGACCATGAGAAAGAAACCTGTTAAAAACATTGTGGGAAAAAAAGAAAATGCTTGTAACCAGCATTTTCTCCTTCTCTCACAATGTTTTCTTCCGTTCCCAAGACAAATTCCAATTTTTCAGCCACATTTATTTTGTTGTCTGCGTATGCTTTCAGTTTGAACTAGTCTAAAATTTTGTCGTTTGGTAACGGGTTAAACTGCATTTTCTCCTTTTCCCATAACGTTTCGAAAAGATTTTTTTTATACAGGATTGTATGGTGAAGGGTAAACTCTATACTAGATGATAAAATGTCAGACTTGTCAATTTTGAAAGATCTTGCAGATGATAAATTGGTTATAGCTGATGATTTTGATATGTTTCTGAAACGTAAGAAAAAAATGTGGGAAAAAGAGAGACTGTCAGTGACCTGCATTTTCTCCTTTTCCCACAATGTTTTCAAAAGCCATTGCTGTCAGGGTCATTGAACTTGGGATTGTGTAGTAAATGCTTTTTTGTATTTTCTTACAGTAGACAGCTATTGAAAACATTATGGAAAAAGGAACTTTTACTTTCAAGAATCGCTTACTTCTTTTCCAACAGTTTCCAAACCATTTATTTTCCATCACTTGCAGTATTTATGCTGTGTTGCAGCAAACTGTTTTCCAAAGAGGGTAATAGACTTGTTATAATTAAAAGTATATGGAGAGGACAAATTAGATGTGGCTGTAGATGATGAAATTTGTGATAGGATAGAAAATACTGTGGGAAAAGGAGAACATACTGGATACCAGCATTTTCTCCTATTCCCACAATGTTTTCTAAAGCCTTTGAATATGTCGGAAACCTTGTGGGAAAGGGAGTAAAATTTATGCTGGTTACCAGCATATTCTCCTTTTTCCCATATCCCCGGCTCGGCCAATTTCTTTTAGAGCATTGATGATAGTCATTGCGACAGGATTCATTCCTCTCTTACCGCTGGCTATTGTTTTGGCGATGGCTACGTGGGCAAGCAGCTAGTGGTTTGGAAAGAACTTATTCAAACTGGCAGCATTACTTAAACACGCAAGGAACAAGGCTTTTGACAACGTTATGGCAAAAAGAGAAATTGCTTGTCATCATTTTAGTTGCATTTGATTTGATCTGTAAATACTTCTAATTTGGTGAAGCCCGAAATACTACAGTTAAGTAAACTGTTAAACAAAAGAAAGCCTGGGCTGGATAGCTCAGTGGTTATGGCATCTGATTTGTGACCTGGTGTTTGCAGGTTTGATACTCAGTTGAGGCAAACTTTCATTACTGCAATTTTTTGCTTCTCACCTCTGATGCTTGTGAGAAAAGTAGTCGGTGGCTTGCAAACAAAGTTTCGTTTGTACAGGTGTGAGAGAGCCAGGAAACACATGTATGCGTATGTGCACTTTCTGCCGTAGTATGACCTAAGCTTTTTAAATGATGTTAAACTCCAAAACAAACAAAAGAACATTGTGTGAAAAGGAAAAATGCTGATTATCAGCATTTGCTCTTCTTCCAAAAATATTTTATTTTCAATTTTCTTCCTTAGGGCCAAGAAAAAACAGGATTGTTTTGTAAAAGGGAAGTGCTATGTTTAGGAATAACCTTTAATGGAATGGCCGCCGTCGTCTTTACCAAATGACAAAATTTTAGAAGTGTCCAAATTGAAAGCATTTGCAGATAGCAAATTTAATTTTATTCAAATGATGTTACCATTATTTTCTCCTTCACCCACATTGTTTTCAAAAGTTTCTTTTTTTAAGGGTTGTTAAAGTCGTGATTGTATGGTAAAGTGTTAAGCCACTTATATGCCGAATACAATTTTATTTTTTAGACGGTTTCCTCCAGCACACTGATTAAAAATGATCCAACATAACATATTGCCATATGTGGCGGAAGGAGACAAGCTCCAGAGTAAGTACTTTCTCTTTCTCAATGTTTTTAGCTCACCTTAGCACAACGTGCTAAAGGTGAGCTATTGTGATCGCCCTATGTCCGGCGTCCGGCGTCCGTCGTCCTGTCGTCCGTCGTCCGTCAACAATTTCTTTAAACATCTTCTTCTCCTAAACCACTGGGCCAATCTTGATGAAACTTGGCAGGGATGTTCCTTGGGTGAAGCTCTACCAAAATTGTTCAAAGAATTGAATTCCACCCACAACTCTGGTTGCCATGGCAACAAAAAAGAAAAAAAAGCAAAATCTTTGAAAATCTTCTTCTCTGAAACTAGAAGGCACAGAGCTTTGATATTTGGTATGTAGCATCTCCTAGTGGACCTCTACCAAGTTTGTTCATTTGATGCCCCTGGGGTCAAAACTGGCCCTGCCCCGGGGGTCACAAGTTTGAGCATAGTAACAAAGAAGGAAAACTTTAAAAATCTTCTTCTCTGAAACTTGAAGGTGTAGAGCTTTGATATTTGGCATGTAGCATCTCCTAGTGGACTTCTACCAAGTTTGTTCATATGATGCCCCTGGGGTCAAAACTGGCCCCGCCCCGGGGGTCACAATTTCCAACATGGGAACAAAGAAGGAAAACTTTAAAAATCTTCTTCTCTAAAACTAGAAGGCATAGAGCTTTGATATTTGGCATGAAGCATCTCCTAGTGGACCTCTACCAAGTTTGTTCATATGATGCCTTTGGGGTCGAAACTGGCCCTGCCCCGGGGGTCACAAGTTCAAACATAGGAACAAAGAGGGGAAACTTTAAAAATCATCTTCTCTGAAACTGGAAGGCGTAGAGCTTTGATATGTGGTATGTAGCATTGCCCAGTGGACCTCTACCAAGTTTGTTCATATGATGCCCCTGGGGTCAAAACCGGCCCCACCCCGGGGGTCACAAATTTGAGCGTAGTAACAAAGAAGGAAAACTTTAAAAATCTTCTTCTCTGAAACTGGAAGGCGTAGAGCTTTGATATTTGGCATGTAGCATCTCCTAGTGGACCTCTACCAAGTTTGTTCATATGATGCCCCTGGGGTCAAAACTGGCCCCGCCCCGGGGGTCACAATTTCCAACATAGGAACAAAGAAGGAAAACTTTAAAAATCTTCTTCTGTAAAACTAGAAGGCATAGAGCTTTGATATTTGGCATGAAGCATCTCCTAGTAGACCTCTACCAAGTTTGTTCATATGATGCCCTTGGGGTCAAAACTGGCCCTGCCCCGGGGGTCACAAGTTCGAACATGGGAACAAAGAGGGGAAACTTTAAAAATCATCTTCTCTGAAACTGGGAGGCGTAGAGCTTTGATATTTGGTATGTAGCATTGCCCAGTGGACCTCTACCAAGTTTTTTCATATGATGCCCCTGGGGTCAAAACTGGCCCCACCCCGGGGGTCACAAGTTTGAGCATAGTAACAAAGAAGGAAAACTTTAAAAATCTTCTTCTCTGAATCTTGAAGGCGTAGAGCTTTGATATTTGGCATGTAGCATCTCCTAGTGGACCTCTACCAAGTTTGTTCATATGATGCCCCTGGGGTCAAAACTGGCCCCGCCCCAGGGGTCACAAGTTCGAACATAGGAACAAAGAAGGAAAACTTTAAAAATCTTCTTCTGTAAAACTAGAAGGCATAGAGCTTTGATATTTGGTATGTAGCATCGCCTAGTAGACCTCTACTAAGTTTGTTCATATGATGCCTTTGGGGTCAAAATTGGGCCTGCCCCGGGGGTCACAAGTTCAAACATAGGAACAAAGAAGGAAAACTTAAATTTTTTTTTTCTCTTAAATGGGAAGGCATATGGTCACATGGTCAAATTAAAGAAAAACCTTAAAGGCACTCTACTAAGGTGAGCGACCCAGGGCCATCATGGCCCTCTTGTTTTCATTTTCATAGCAAATGCTGAGCCCAGTAGCTCATTTGATGGCATACAGGAATTGAGGCTGGAGGGTTGCTGGTTCGAATTCCCAGCACAGCAAATTTTCTTTCTAAGGATTGATGATAGTAATTGCAACAAGATTCATTCCTCTCTCACCGCTGATCATTGTCTCCACTATGGTTAGGTGGGAAAGCTGCCACTGTCTTGGGAAGATATTGTTCAAATTACTTGTCAAAGAAACTCCAGGAAGGCATAGAAAGGTGCATTGACTGCTGTGATATAATTGATATAATGTTGAAAAGGTGTTAAACACCATACTAACAAACCAGCAGATTTGCAAATAATCTAGAACAAATTCTAAAATGACTCGAGACTAGATCAATCAATACTTTTCATATTAGTTACACAGGCAGGATATATATATATATATTTTTTTTTTTAGAAGATGCAAGTAGTGTCGATCAAGATTAGTCAGCACAGGATACATTGTCTAAAATCTTTTTTTTTCTTTTCTGTGAGGACTTTTTCCAATACTGGCTGTAAGAGCAACATGGCTCAAAAAGTGGGATTTGTTTTCAAAAGAGTAGAAATGCTAGTTATACCCACCTGCCTACTAGTTTCACCATTTCTGTCTGTCCGTCCATCTGCCTGTCCTTCCGTCCGTCAATCCATCCGTCGATAGACGTTTTCATTTTCGTGCTCTAACTCAAAAGCTATTTGGCCTAGGACCCTGAAACTTTATACAAGTGTTGCTCGTGACCCAAGCAGTTGCCCTATTATTTTTGGGTCACATGGGTTAAAGGTAAAGGTCACAGGTGAACTTTGTTTGAAATTGTTTCAATGCTCTAACTCTATAGCTGTTTTACCTAGGACCCCGAAATTTTATACAAGTATTGGTCATAACCCAAGGAGGTACCCAATTGTTTTTGGGTTGCATGGGTCAAAGGTCAAGGTCACTGATCTTTTCTTGAAAATCATTTTCATTCTCTGATTTTGATGCTTCAGTGACAAGGTGCTGGTGGAGGTATTTGTCAACTTTGTGTGAGTTCTAGTTTCACATGCATTTTACTGTAAGGTGGGAAAAACTCGGGATCGTTTCATAAAGACACTTGCAGCAGAGCACTTTTAAACTCTTTACCAAATGATAAAATTTTTAAATCAACCAAATTGAACGCATTTGCAGAAGACAAAGAAATGTAGCTCAAATGATGATTTCTGTCTTTGAAAACATTGTAAGAAAAGAAGAAAATGCTGATTGCCAGCATTTTCTGCTTTTCATGCAATGTTTTCAAATGCATTGCTGCGCTCCAGGATCGTTGAAACTTGGGACTGTTTAGTAAAGGGTTAAAGATGCTTCTAAAATATGCATAATGCACATACGTGAGGTTTCATGCCATAGATACATGCCATAATGTGTTAGCATTTTTAAGAAAATATTTGAGATATCATGTTTTAGGAGCAAGTTCTCCTTTTGCAGCAGTGTTTTCATACCAGAATGATGTAGGATGAAAACTAGTATCTGAAACAATACTGTTTTTTTTTTTAGCTCTACTATCCATTTCTTTTTTATGCGATAAAGTCTGCATTTGTTGTTGGATTTTCATGAAACTTGCACAGTTTGTTATCTTATTAATAGCTTGAACCCTATTGATTTTGAAATAAATCTGACTTCAGCGTGAGAAAAGTAGCCATTTAAAGTTCAAAATTTCAATTTCTTGTTTATGCGTTAAAGTCTGCATTTGTAATCAGTTTTTCATTAAACTTGCACAGTTGTTTTATATCATCAATATCTTTAAAAACTCAACAATCAGTATGGGAAATGAAGCCAATTTACAGTTCTTGTTTATGCGATAACGACAGCAGTTGTGGTTGAATTTTCATGAAACTTGCACAGTTGCTTTATATCATTAATAGCTTGAACCCTATTTATTTTGAAAAAAGAAAAAAAATGCCATTCAGTATGGAAAAAGGAGCCATTTAAAGTTGAAAATTTACATTTCTTGTTTACGCAATTAAGTCGCATTTTTGATTAAATTCCTTTCAAACTTGCAAAGATTGTTTGTATCATCAAGTGATTGAACTCTATTAAGAATGAAGAAAATCTAGAAATTAATTTAGGAAAAGCAGCCATTTGATGACTTAGTATTGTTTACTCAACACAGTCCACATTACTTGTCACATTTCTTTGAAACTTGCAGGCATTTTTTAAAACAATGAGTTCTGAAACTCTTATCATATTAGGCTGGATTCCAAACAATTGGTTTTGAGAAATTGTACTTCATTTTTTTTTTCACTATTTGTTCAATTCACCATGCCTACTTGTGCTGTCGTAGTGGGTTCAAGCCCAGTTGCAACAGCTCTCCCCTTTTTAGCTCTGCTCTTTTTAGCTCTCCTGAGCACGGAGTGAGTTTTTTTTTCAAGGTAAGCTGTTGTGATTGGTCTGTGTCCGGCGTCCATTGTGCGTCGTTCGTCGTCGGTCGTGAACTTTTACCTTGTGTAGGCTCTAGAGGCCTCATTCTTAGTCCAATACACATGAAACTTTAATAAAAAACTTTTCTTGATATGTCAGACGAGTCCAAAAATGGGTCATTTTGGGTCAAAAACTAGGTCACTAGGTCAAATCTTAGAAAAACCATGTGTCCTCTCTGGAGGCCACATTTTCAGTCTGATACCCATGAAAGTTGCTCGGAATGTTTGTCATGATGCTTTCTCACAGAAGTACGAAAATGAGTCATGTTGGGTCAAAAATAGGTCAATGGGTAAAATATAAGAAAAACATTGTGTACGCTCTAGAGGCCACATTTTCAGTCTGGTACTCATGAAAGTTGGTCAGAATATTTGTCTTGATGATTTCTCAGAGGAGTTTGAAAATGAGTCATGTCTAGTCAAAAACTAAGTCACTAGGTCAAATCTTTCAAAAACCTTGTGTACGCTCTTAGAGGCCACATTTTCTGTCCAATAGTCTCGAAAGTTTGTCAGAATGTTTGTCTTGATGATGTCTTGGCCGAAAATGGTTTATGTGGGGTCAAAAACTAGGTCACCAAGTCAAGTTTTAGAAAAAACCTATAGTAGACTGTAGAGGCCACATTTTATCAGAATGTTTGTCTTGATGATATCTCGGACGAGTTTGAAAACAGGTTATGTCGGTTCAAAAACTAGGTCACGAGGTCAAATCTTAGAAAACCATGTGTCCTCTCTGGAGGCCACATTTTCAGTCTGATACTCATGAAAGGTGCTCGGAATGTTTGTCATGATGATTTCTCAGAGAAGTTTGAAAATGAGTCATGTTGTGTTAAAAATAGGTCAATAGGTAAAATATTAGAAAAACCTTGTGTACGCTCTAGAGGCCACATTTTCAGTCTGGTACTCATGAAAGTTGGTCAGAATATTTGTCTTGATGATTTCTCAGAGGAGTTTGAAAATGAGTCATGCCTAGTCAAAAACTAAGTCACTAGGTCAAATCTTTCAAAAACCTTGTGTACGCTCTTAGAGGCCACATTTTCTGTCCAATAGTCTCGAAAGTTTGTCAGAATGTTTGTCTTGATGATGTCTTGGCCGAAAATGGTTTATGTGGGGTCAAAAACTAGGTCACCAGGTCAAGTTTTAGAAAAAACCTTTAGTAGACTGTAGAAGCCACATTTTATCAGAATGTTTGTCTTGATGGTATCTCGGACGAGTTTGAAAACAGGTTATGTCGGTTCAAAAACTAGGTCACTAGGTCAAATATTAGAAAAACCATGTGTCCGCTCTGGAGGCTACATTTTCAGTCTGATACCCATGAAAGTTGCTCGGAATGTTTGTCATGATGCTTTCTCAGAGAAGTTTGAAAATGAGTCATGTTGGGTCAAAAATAGGTCAGTAGGTAAAATATTAGAAAAACCTTGTGTACGCTCTAGAGGCCACATTTTCAGTCTGGTACTCATGAAAGTTGGTCAGAATATTTGTCTTGATGATTTCTCAGAGGAGTTTGAAAATGAGTCATGCCTAGTCAAAAACTAAGTCACTAGGTCAAATCTTTCAAAAGCCTTCTGTACACTCTAGAGGCCACATTTTCTGTCCAATAGTCTCGAAAGTTTGTCAGAAAGCTTGTCTTGATGATGTCTTGGCCGAAAATGGTTTATGTGGGGTCATAAACTTGGTCACCAGGTCAGGTTTTAGAGAAAAACCTTTAGTAGACTGTAGAAGCCACATTTTATCATAATGTTTGTCTTGATGATATCTCAGACGAGTTTGAAAACAGGTTATGTCGGATCAAAAACTAGGTCACTACGTCAAATATTAGAAAAAATCTTGTATACATTCTAGAGGCTGCATTTTCCGTGCGATACTCGTGAAAGTTTGTTGAATGCTTGTTATGTTGTCTAGGAAAAGATTTGAAATGGGGCGTGTTTGGTAAAAAAGCTCAGGTGAGTGACCTCAGGGCCATCATGGCCCGCTTGTTTTGGTTGTGTTTGTCTTGTTCCTTTTTGCATCATGAATTCATAATGTAGGCTAGAAAAAAAGCAAAGTCACTGTCAGTAGAGCAATTCAGGCCCTCAAGGGCATCTAGTTATTATTACCTGGGCTGTTTTTGAAGAGAACGTTAAGTTATTGTCATAGCCCTGCCACAATTTGCGTCGTCGTGCAGAAGCTGTTATAACCCGAAGATATTATCTTCAAACTTGGACAAGTTGTCAACTATCAAAAGGGGATCTGTACAACAAGAGCAGGTAATCGTCAAAATATTTTTGACACAATTATACCCCAGTTTTGAAAGGAATTTTCGCTGAAAATGAAGCTACTGCAGCCAAGTGTTAGTTCCTGCATGCGGTGCTCTTGTTTTATTTAGCACTGAATGTACATGATAAAGTATTAACCCTTATCTTGCTAAATAACATAAATAAAATTTTGAAGCCGATATTAAAAAAAACCCGAATAATCTTCTTCCAAACTTAGTTTTACTCGTGCGTCGTCCAGGCATCAACATTTACCTTGTTTGCACTCTAGAGGCCACATTATCTGTCAAATTCTCATGAAACTTGGTCAGAATGTTTGTCTTGATAATATCTTGGACAAGTTTGAAATGGGTCATGTTGATCCAAAAAGTAGGTCACCAGATCAAATTTTAGGAAAACCCTGTGGGCCTTCTAGAGGAGTCATGAAACTTAGTAAGAATGTTTGTCTTGATAGGATCTCGAACAATTTTAATTTGGGTCATGTCGCGTCAAAAGGTAGGTCACCAGGTCAAATTTTACAAAAACGTTGTTTGCACTCTAGAGGCTAAATCTTTAGTCTAATACTTATGAAACATGGTCAGATTGTTCGTGTTGATGATGTCTCGGACGCATTTGAATCTGTATCATGTCGGGTCAAAAAAAGGGTCACTTGTACATATTTTAGAATCAAAGCGCTGAAGGCGCTGAAGGCCTGGGCATCAGAACGGGTGAAGAGGTAGGAAAATGAGGCCCAGAAGCTCAAAGTAGCTATCACATTTGTACAGGCCTAAAAACTGCTATCACCTTTGTACAGACTAATAAAAAATATCTACATGTCTCACACTGACAGTCTGTGGAGTTGACAACAGAATGGAAAAAACATTAATTTGTAAAGGCCAAAATGACGAGTATTTTTGTATAGCCTTGGTCTCATGGTCTTTATGGATTGAAAGGAGATAATTTTCAAAGGATTTTCTGCTTCCTATTGTCTTCCTTTATGTTGCTTTGGCAACAAATCATGGTAACAAACCAAAATGAGCAGCGTGCAACAGCAAGGAATATTTCTGGAAAGTGCAAAAATCCACAATGGCCAAGCAATGAATCATATTTTTCTTTCATTTTTACCACACTCAGTCTATAGGTTGAAATAGTAACTATGTCCTTTGAGAAATGAGAAGGAAAAACACGGTCTTTACAGGCTGATATCACACAGCACGATTTGGTGTCTGAGAAGACAATCTTTTACGTATTTCTTTTTATTTTTAAGTTTTGGTTACTATGGCAACAAATAAAAATACCTCCGCATTCGGGCACCAGTGCTCGGTTGATTTTCAGTGAAAACACATAGTTGAAAAAGGGGAGTAACTTGATAGTTATTTACCCTTATTGTTTATGTTTCCCTTTTGATAGTTAACAACTTGTCCAAGTTTTAAGTAAACATTTTCAGTAATAACAAAGATATTGTAAAATGTCAAATATTTTGCATGACGACGACACAAACGACAAAGATGATGACACTAGGGCTATGAAAACGCCATGTCTCTTAAAAAGTGCTTAGCTAAAAGTTCTCAGTCGAAAAAGGGGCATAACTAATCACTTTGCCAGAAATATTTCGGTGGTTACCTACCTCTGTTGTACTGAATAAAATCCCCTTTTAATAGTTATCGAAAAGTTCAACTTTGAAGTAAGTATCTTCATTAATGACAGATATGATAAAATGTCAAAAGTTCTGAAAACTTAAAGCAAAAAAAAAAAAAAAAAAAAGGCGTAACTGTGTCAAAAATATTTTGATGGTTACCTGCCCTATTATATGGGTACCCCTTTTGACAGTAAATAACTTTTACAAGTTTGAAGTAAATATCTTCAGGAATAACAGTTATCAAAAAATGTCGAAGTTTTTGCACGACGACAATGACGCATAGGCTTTGACAATAGCATGACGCTTTCTTTGTAAAGAGATGAGCTAAACACTACCAGTTGAATAAAATCATATGGATGATACAAGACTGCTCAAGGTACATTTCTATAAAAGTTTTGTCAAAATATCTGCTGTAAATGCCACGTTTCAACTTTCGCATTGAAAGTCCATTGAATCTCCAAGGTGCCATGATCAACCAAGTTGGAAAGCCAATTTTCGTGAACAAGAGGGCCGTTGGACCTAAAGCCCTCCTCTGAGTAAAGTCATCTTGGATTGATAAATTTGAAGAGCTCCTGGTTGTGATTATGGAAAACACAAGTGAGCCATGCTCTGGAAAAGGGGGTTTAATGCATCTCCGTGATCCATCAATTGGAACGAGCCATCATATATTAATGGATCCATAAAATCCATTTTGTGGAGCAACCGACTGAATCATGAGGTACACTGGTCCTTTGACATGCAGAAAATTTGCCAAAAGCAAAACTTTTCGACCCAGGTCAGCCTAAATACCTATGGATATCAAGATCAGATTGCACTGAATGTCAAGTTTGATCTTCGATATAAAACGCCCACAGTTACTTAACTCTTGACCACACATTCTCGAGTTTTAAGGACTCCAAGGATGTAGCCTCATGAAAACCTTCTGGAAAAAAAGAAAATGCTCTCTTTTTTCCTACAAGGTTTTCTGCACTTTCACAGCCAATAACCAACATTTCAGCTAAATCTAACTTGCCGTTCGCAAATGTTTTCAATTTAGACACGTCTAAAATTTCATAGTTTTTTAAGGATTACTGGTTTTCAATGGCTCATGTTACAAACTTTAATACATATTTGGTATTGTATGCTCCGAGTTTGCTGTGGGTCGAAACGGTTATGGGCCGAGATGTCATATCTGGACAATTCTGACAGGAAGAAATAAGGCATATATGCCAATCAAATACATACTTATAACTTCAGACACGGGGTGCACAGTAATTTTACGAAAATTACAATCTTGCCGAGGGTTTGAGACGCCTTTTTCAGGGAAAGAGCACATCGTCTGCGAAAAATACGCTATCATTATTTGTCATTTACATGGTGTGTAGAAAAAGAATAAACGAACGATCCCGATTAATTCTCGGCAACATCACTTGTCACAACTCGGTCGATTGCGTACCTACATCAAAACATTTGATCACCCGAGGTTTGCCAATTGTTTCTCTCACTGTTAAGCGCACGAATTTGCAGTTATGGATAACCTCACGAGGGCCCCAGATTCTCAGTCAACACGTCCGTACGATTAAAATCGCACATCTATCAAAGTTTGTTGTGAAATTAAACCTTAATGTGATGTTCAAATCCAAATATTTTATTTCATATATTATAAAGGGGTCGTTTCCTTTAGCGTAGTGAGATGGATTGGAGGCGGTACTGTTCACTTTTACTCGGGTTTTTCCGTAAATGCGTGACTCGGTTTTTCCGTAAATGCTTGGATGGGGTTGAAATTCTGATATACGATTCCTATGGCCTTGGGCTTGGTAAGCCAAGCCCAGGCCAATAACCTTGTGTGCACTCCAGAGAACACATTTCAGTCTAATACTTATGAAACTTGGTCAGATTTTTTGTGTTGATGACGTTTCAAAAAAGTCTGAATCTTGGTCATGTCAGCTCAAAAGAAGGTCACTGGCACAAATACTAGAAAAAACCTTGTGTGCACTCTAGAGGCAACATTTTTCAGCCTGATACTCTTTAAACTTTGTCAGAATATTTGTCTTGATGCTGTCTTGAACAAGTTTGAATTTTGGTCATGTCGGGTCAAAAAGTAGGTCACAGTGCTAAATCCTAGAACAACCTTGGGTACACTCTAGATACCAAATATTTAGCTAGATACTCATAAAACTAGGTCAGAGTGTTTGTCTTGATAATATCTCGGACTAGTATAAAAATTGGTAATGTCGGATCTAAAAATAGGTTACTGGGTTAGAACAACCTTGTGTGAACGCTAGAGGCCACATTTTCAGCCTGATACTCATGAAACTTGGTCAAAATGTTTGTCTTGATGGCATTTCAACAAAGTTTGAAATTGGGTCACAAAAGATATTTCAAAAAGTATGTCACTTGACAAAATCTAAGAAAGACCTTTTATTCAACCTAGGGCCGCAGTTTCTGTCTTATACTCATGAAACGTCATCAGAAGTTTGTCTTGATGATTTCTCTGACAATTTCAAAAGTAGGTCAAGTAACTCAAAAAATATGTAGCTTACACTTATGTGTTTTACATCATTAAAGCCAGGATTTCTTCAGCTTTCTTAATAGTAGATGCTTTTGATCAGGTGAGCACTTTAGGGCCAATGGCCGTCTTGTTTCCTTTTTCCACAATGATTTCAAAAGCTGCATGCTCATGGTCGTTTATACATGTGTTTGGGTAAGGCATAATGACAAAAATTTAGACTAGTCCAAATTGAAAGCAATTGCAGGTAACAATTGGGTTTGGTTCAAATGAAAGGATGACTGATATTTTAGAAGGCATGAAAAATTTCAGAGAAGGAGCAAAAGCTGGTTGTCAGTATTTTCTTCTTTTTCCATGATATTTTTCAAAGCTGCGATCCCCAGGGTGGTAAAACACATGATTGTTTGGTAAGGGGTATACTCCATGAATCTCCAACCTTATTACCTGTATATTACGTTTTTGGTTGGCTTCTTTCCTCACAGACTCCCACACCCATCTCAAAGATGCCAAAGTGAAGGCCGAGTTTCACTGTAACATAGACGATGCCCCAAGGTAAGCAGTTTCAATTCTCACAGCTGACTAACCAAAGTAACTAACCAAAATAACTAAGTCTTTCGGATGAGACGTTAGACAGAAGTCCAGTGTGATGGTGCTATACACCGAATTCGTTAGAACCATTCATAACTTTTGATGGGTTTCGTCCTGTATCCTGCGCTATCCCCCTAACATATCTACCAGCCTGACGGGGGAATCTTCCATATGGGTAACTTGTGGTGACAATTATGTGTATGATAATCAATCTATTGTTTCTTTTTATTATGTTTGAGTGATTCTATTTGTATGGAAAGTGTCCTTGGGCAAGACACCACAAAATCACAGCATAGATTTGTTTTTGTGTTTGTTTCTAAGGTGCTAAAGCTGTTTCCAACATTATTTAAGTTGTATTGCAGCGGCCAGTGCATCTATCCATGCTTTCCTTTGGTTTCATTTACCAGTACTTCGCACAGTATTTTTACCAAGAATGATAGGAAATAATTGTGGGAAAAAGAGAAATAGATTGTTACACGCAGTTTATAGATAAGTTAATTTGTTTTGAGAACTGCATCTTCAGATTGTATTTGTGAGCTTAAAATTTTGTACAGAAACTGTTGATATGCAAGGCACAGTTTTTGGATGTCTGCCTAACCCTTTCAAATTTTAGACCCCTTCAAATTGAAAGTATCTACAAATTTTAAAGTGGTACAAATAAACGTAAATTTTTAAACAGGGTAGAAAACATTACCAGCATTTTCTCCTTTTTCCATAGTGTTTTTAGTGGTCTTTTCCTCAGACATGAAAACGCGGTGTTGTATCGAAAAGGAAAAAATGTTTTAGAATTATCTCCCCTAAGCTTGGACATTTTTTATGGGTTTTTCCATAAAAGGTTTTGCTATGAATTTTTCTATCAAAGCGCCGAGACCCGCAGCTGAGTCGATAGCGTACAAGACTTGAGAACAGGAGATCGCTGGTTTGATCCCGAGCTTGGCCAATTTCTTTCCGAGGATTGATGATAGTCATTGCGACAGGATTCATTCCTCTTTCACCGCTGATCATTATTTCGACAATGGTTATATTGGAAAACAACCAGTGGCTTGGAAAGAATATTGTGCGGAGTACTGGTAAAAGAAACTCCAGGAAAGCATGGATAAGTGCACTGGTCGCCGTGATATAACTGATATAATGTTGAAAATGGCGTTAAACACCATACAATCAATTAATCAATAGAATTATCTCCACTGATCTTGGACATATTTATGGGTTCTTCATGTAAGGTTTTTGTATGAATTTTCTACCAAAGCAGTGGCTTGAATGTTCAGTCTATTTTTGTACCTTCACCAGCAGGCCAGCAAAATGTTCAGTCACTTTTTGTATCTTCTCCAACAGACCAACAGAATGTTTAGTCACTTTTTGTGCCTTCACCAACAGGCCAACGGAATGTTTAGTCACTTTTTGTATCTTCACCAACAGGCCAAGAGAATGTTTAGTCACTTTTTGTACCTTCACCAACAGGCAAACAAAATGTTCAGCCACTGTTTGTGCCTTCACCAATAAGCCACCAAAATGTTCAGCCACTTTTTGTGCCTTCAGCAACAGGCCACCAAAATGTCCAGCCACATTTTGTGCTTTCACTAATAAGCCACCAAAATGTTCAACCACTTTTTTTGCCTTCACCAACAAGTCAACAAAGCTTAATCCTTTACCACGCAGTCTCGTGTTTTCACAACCCTTGGGGAGAAGGGAGGAGAAAAAAAATATGGTAAAATGAGAAAATGCTGGTAACCAACATTTTCTACTTTTCCCACCATGTTTTTCTTCCCTTACAAAGACAAATCTCAACATTTGAGCTGTATATATTCATCATCTGTAAACCTTTCAAGTTTTATCCAAAATGTTGTGGTGGGCGTAAACATTTAAGGCCATATTGTCATGGTAAGAGCATTTTCTCCTTTCCCACAATGTTTTCTTCCCTTCCCAAAACAAATTCCAATTTTTCAGCCACATTTATTTCGTTATCTGCATATGCTTTCAATTTGAACTATTCTAAAATTTTGTCGTTTGGTAAAGGGTTAAACTGTATTTTCTCCTTCTCCCAAAATGTTTTCAAAAGATTTTTTAAACGGGATTGTATGGTAAAGGGTAAAACTGTATACCAGACCACAAAATTTCAGACTTGTCAATTTTGAAAGATCTTGCAGATGATCTTGGTTGTAGCTGATGAATTGATATGTCTCTGAAAGGTAAGAAAAAAATTATTGGAAAAGGAGAAAATGTCGCTGACCTGCATTTTCTCCTTTTCCCACAATGTTTTCAAAAGCCATTGCTGTCAGGGTCATTGAACTCGGGATTGTGTGGTAAATGCTTTTTATACGCCCGAAGGGTCGTATTATGTTATACCCCCGGTCGTCCGTCCGTCCGTTAGCAATTTCTTGTGTGTGCAACTCCTCCTACAGTTTCCATCGGAATTATTTGAAACTTGCCACAATGAATCTCCATGATGTCTAGTTGTGCACCTGACTCGCTGTTTGCGGTCTAAAATTATCTGCCCTTGATTTCTGAAATAACCAACTTTTCACTTTGAATTTTTGTTCAGGCCATAACTTCCATACCATAAAAGGTATCAGCTTGAAACTACATACACTGATAGAACACATTATGGAGAAAAGCAGTGCACAAGAACCATGACTCTGCTGCTTTTGTTTTTTGAGTTATTGCCCTTCGTTAATTTTCAGTTTGAATTTTTGTCCAGGCCATAACTTCAAAACTATAAAAGCTATTGACTTGGAACTTCATACACTGATAGAACACATAATGGAGAAGTGCAGTGCACATGAACCATAACTCTGCCACCTTTATTTTTTGAGTTATTGCCCTTTGTTAATTTTCAGTTTGAATTTTTGTCCAGGCCATAACTTCCAAACTTTAAAATCCATCATCTTGAAACTTCAAAGACTAATAGAACACATTATGAAGAAGTGCATTGCACAAGAACCATAACTCTGCCATCCTTCTTTTTGAGTTATTGCCCTTTGTTAGTTTTCACTTTGAATTTTCGTCTGGGCCATAATTTCTAAATTATAAAAGCTATGATCTTGAACCTTCAAAGACTGATAGAACACTTTGTGGAGAAGAGCAATTCACAAAAATTGTAACTGTGCCACCCTTATTTCTTCAGTTATTGCCCTTTAATATTTTTCACATTAGATTTTTGTTTGGGCCAGATCTTCCAAACTATAAAAGGTATCAACTTGAAACAATATACACTGATAGAACAGATTGTGGAGAAGTGCAGTAAACAAGAACCATAACTCTGTCACCCTAAGTTTTTGAGTAATTGCCCTTTAATAACTTCATTTTGAATTTTTGTCCTGGCTACATCTTCCAAACTAGAAAAGCTATCGACTTGAAACTTCATACACGGACAGAACACATTATGGAGAAGTGTCATGCACAAGAACCATAACTCTGATACCCTTATTTTTTGAGTTATTGCCCTTTATTTATTTTTAAATTTTTACTTTGAATTTTTGTCTGGGCCATAATTTCCAAACTATAAAAGCTCTCAACTTGAAACTTCAAACACTGATAGCAGTAGAGGGTTAAATGCTTTTTTTTCCCTTCATTAAACTATTACAGACAGTCAAGACTTACTTTCTTTATCATGGAAAATAACTACTCTTCATTCACGGCCCATCCTTCATTTCAACTCATTTCACTGACAAGCCCCTTCGGGCGTATATGCGCCGCTCTGCGAAGCTCTTGTTTGTATTCTATTACAGCAGACAGCTATTGAAAACATTATGGAAAAACGAACTGTTACCTTTAAAAATCAATTACTTCTTTTTCTACATTGTTTCCAAACCATCTATTTTACATCACTTGCAATATTTCTGCTGTGTTGCAGCAAACTGTTTTCCAAAGAGCGTAATAGACTTGTCGTAATTAAAAGTATATGAAGAGAACAAATTAGATGTGGCTTAGATGATGAAATTTGTCTGTGATATGATAGAAAATACTGTGGGTAAAGTAGAACATACTGAATACCAGCATTTTCTCCTATTCCCAAAATATTTTCAAAAGCCTTTGAATATGTACGAAACATTGTGGGAAAGGGAGTAAAATTTATGCTGGTTACTAGCATTTTCTCCTTTTTCCCATTTCCCCGGGTCGGCCAATTTCTTTCCGAGGACTGATGATAGTCTTTGCGACATGATTCATTCCTCTGTCACCGCTGGCTATTGTTTTGACGATGGCTATGTGGGCAAGCAGCCATTGGCTTGGAAAGAATATTGTGTGTGTAGTGCTGGTGAAAGAAACTCCAGGAAAGCCTGTGTAGGTGCACTGGCCGCCGCGATATAACTGATATAATGTTGAAAATGGCATTGAACAACATACAATCAATCAATAAAATCCTTTCACCCACAGTTGTTTCAAAAGCTTCTTTCTCAGAGCTTCAAAACCCACATGATTTGTAAAGTGATAAACGTTTACTAGATGACAAAATTTTGAACTCATTCAAACAAATAGCATTAGCAGATGACAAATTTAATGTGGCTTAATCCTTAAACACGCAGTCCCGAGTGTTAGCGTCTTTGAAGAACAAGGCTTTTAAAAACATTGTGGGGAAAAAGAGAAATTGCTATTCATCATTTCAGCTGCATTTGATTTATCATCTGTAAATACTTTTAATTTGGTTGAATCCGAAATACTGCAGTTTAGGAAATGGTTAAACAAAAGAAAGCCTTGGCCTCGTAGCTTATTGGTTACGGTATCTGATTTGTGACCTGGTGTTTGCAGGTTTGATACCCAATTGAGACAATCTTTCATTACGGCAATTATTTGCGTCTCACCTCTGAATCTTGTGAGAAAAGTAGTCGGTGGCTTGCAAAGAAAGTTGTGTTAGTGCAGGTGATAGAGTGCCAGGAAACACATGTATGCGTATGTGCACTCCCTGCCGTAATATGACCTAAGCTTTTAAAACGGTGTTAGACTCCAGAACAAACAAGAACATTGTTTGAAAAGGAAAAATGCTGATTATCAGCATTTGCTCTTTTTCCCAAAACATTTTCAAGTCTTCTTTATTAGCGTCAAGTAACGCAGGATGTTTTGTAAAGGGCAAGTGTTACGTTTAAAATGAACTTTAATGGCATGGCTGCTGTCTGCTTTATTATCTGAAAAGATTTTAGACGTGTCCAAATTGAAAGCATCTGCAGATGGCAAATTTAATTTTATTCAAATGATGTTACCATCATTTTCTCCCTCTCCACAATGTTTTCAAAAGTTTCTTTTTTAATGGTTATTAAAAGTCGCGATTTTATGGTAAAGTGTTAAGCCACTCATATCTCAAATACAATTTTATTTTTAGACTACTTCCTCCAGCACACAGATTAAAAATGGTCCAACATATTATACTCTCATATGTGGCAGAAGGAGACAAGCTCCAGAGTAAGTACTTTCTCTTTTTCTCTGTCTTTTTTTTTTCATTTTCATAGATTTGCAAATGCTGAGTGCAGTAGCTCATTTGATGGCATACAGGAATTGAGGCCGGAGGGTTGCTAGTTCGAATTCCCAGCTCAGCAAATTTCTCTCCAAGGATTGATGATAGTAATTGCGACAGGATTCATTCTCTCCGCTGATCATTGTCTCTACTATGGTTATGTGGGAAAGCTGCCAGTGGATTTGAAGATGCAAGTAGTGTAGATCAAGATCAGTCAGCACAGGATACATTGTCTAAAGTCCTTTTTTTTCTTTTCTGTGAGGAATTTTTCTAATAGTGACTGTTAGAGCAACGTGGTTCAAAAGGTGGGATTTGTTTTCAAAAGAGTAGAAATGCTAGTTATACCCCGTACCAACGAAGTAGAAGGGGATGTACTATTTTCACCATGTTTGCCTGTTCGTCCATCTGTCCGTCTTCCATCCGTCAATCCATGCATGATTAGACGATTTCGTTTCTGTGCTCTAACTCAAAAGCTATTTGATCTGGGACCCTGAAACTCTATACAAGTATTGCTGATGGCCCAAGCAGTTGCCCTGTTGTTTTGGGGTCTCATGAGTTAAAGGTAACGGTCACAGGTGAACTTTGAAATTGTTTCCATGCCCTAACTCAACAGCTGATTTACCTAGGACCCCGAAACTTTATACAGGTATTGCTCATGACCCAAGGAGGTGCCCTATTGGTTTTTGGGTCACATGGGTCAAAGGTCAAGGTCACTGGTGATCTTTGTCTTGAAAATTATTTTCATTCTCTGATGAGAATGATGATTTCTGTCTTTGAAAACATTGTAAGAAAAGAAGAAAATGCTGGATGCCAGCATTTTCTGTTTTTCCCACAATGTTTTCAAAAGCCTTGCCTTTCTGCAGGATCGTTTAAACTTGGAACTGTTTAGTAACGGATTAAACATGCTTCTAAAATATGCATAATGCACATACGTGAGGTTTCATGCCATGGATACATGCACAATGTGTTGGCATTTGTAAAAAAACTATTTTGAGATATCATGTGTTAGGAGCAAATCTCCTTTCGCAGCAGTGTTTTCATACTAGTATGATGTAGGATGAAAACTAGTATCTGAAACAATATTGCTTTTTTTAGCTCTACTGGCTGTAAGCCAGCAGAGCTTATGTCGTGGCGTGGTTTCTGTCGTCCGTCCATCTGTCCGTCCGTCTGTATGGCTGTCTGTCCGTCCGTCCGCCCGTCCGTCCGTCTGTTAGTCTTTTTCTTGTTTATGCGATGAAGTCTGCATTTGTGGTCGGATTGTCGTGACACTTGCACAGTTTGTTTATCTTATCGATAGCCTGAACCTTATTAATTTCGAAAAAAAATCTGACTATCAGTGTGGGAAAAGTAGCAATTTAAAGCTCAAAATTTCAGTTTCTTGTTAACGCGATAAAGTCTGTATTTATAATCAGTTTTTCATGAAACTCGCACAGTTGTTTTGTATCATCAATAGCTTAAAACCCATTGATTTTGAAAAAAAAATCAACAATCAGTATGGGAAAAGAAGCCAATTAAATTTGAAAATTTATAATTCTTGTTTACGCGATAACGTTGGCAGTTGTGGTTGAATTTTCAGGAAACTTGCACAGTTGCTTTATATCATCAATAGCTTGAATCCTTTTGAGTTTGAGAAAGGAAACAAAATGACAATCAGTATGGGAAAAGGATCCATTTAAAGTTGAAAATTTACATTTCTTGTGTACGCAATTAAGTCGCATTTTTGATTAAATTCTTTTGAAACTTGCAAAGATTGCTTGTACCATCAACGGATTGAACCCCATTAAGAAAATCTAGCGATTAATTTAGGAAAAGCATCCATTTGATGACTTGGTATTGTTTACTCAACACGGTCCACATTATTTGTCACATTTCTTGGAAACTTGCAGGGATTGTTTAAAGCAGTACTTCAAATTTTTCACTATTTGTTCACTTTACCATGCCTACTTCTGTTGTCTTAGTGCGTTCAAGCCCAGTTGCAACAACACTCCCCTTTTTAGCTCTCTTGAGCACGAAGTGAGCTTTTTTTTCAAGGTAAGCTTTTGTGATTGTGCTGTGTCTGGCGTCCATTTTGCGTCGTTCGTCGTCAGTCGGAAACTTTTACCATGTGTACGCTCTAGAGGCCACATTCTCAGTCCAATACTTATGAAACTTTGACAAAATATTTTTCTTGATGATATCTCAGAGGAGTCCGAAAATTGGTCATGTAGGGTCAAAAACTAGGTCACTAGGTCAAATCTTAGAAAAACCATGTGTCCGCTCTATAGAGGCCACATTTTCCTTCTGATACCGATGAAAGTTGGTCGGAATTATTGTCTTGATGCTTTCTCAGAGTAGTTTAAAAATGAGTCATGTTGGGTCAAAAATAAGTCAATTGGTAAAATATAAGAAAACCTTGTGTGGGCTCTAGAGGCCACATTTTCAGTCTGATACTCATGAAAGTTGGTCAGAATATTTGTCTTGATGATTTCTCAGATGAGTTTGAAAATGAGTCATGTCGGCTAAAAAACTAGATTATTAGGTCAGATCTTTCAAAAACCTTGTGTACGCTTTAGAGGCCACATTTTCTGTCCAATACTCTCAAAAGCTGGTCAGAATGTTTGTCTTGATGACATCTTGGCCGAGTGTGAAAATGGTTTATGTGGGGTAAAAAACTAGGTCACTAGGTCAAGTCTAGAAAAACCTTTTCAGCACTCTTGAGGCCACAGTTGGTCAGAATGTTTGTCTTCATGATATCTCAGACGAGTTTGAAAACGGATTATGTCGGTTAAAAAACTAGGGTCATTAGGTCAAATAGTAGAAAAGTCTTGTATACATTCTAGAGGCCGCATTTTCAGTCCGATACCCGTGAAAGTTTGTTGAATGCTTTTTACATGTACAATGGCCAAGCCCCCGTGGCTCAGTCGGTAGCGCACAGGACTTGAGAACAGGAGGTTGCTGGTTCGATCCCCGGCTTGGCCAATTTCTTTCCGAGGATTGATGATAGTCACAGCGACAGGATTCATTCTTCTCCCACCGCTGACAGTTGTTTCAGCCAGTGGCTTGGAAAGAATATTGTGCGGAGTACTGGTAAAAGAAACTACAGGAAAGCATGGATAGGTGCACTGGCCGTTGCGATATAACTGAAATAATGTTGAAAACGGCGTTACACACCATACAATCAATCAATCACTACATGTACAATGTATGTTGTTTAGGAGAAGATTGGAAATGGAGCATGTTTGTTGAAAAAGCTCAGGTGAGTGACCTCGGGGCCATCATGGCCCGCTTGTTTCGGATGTGTTTTTTTTCCCCTTTTGCATCATGAATTCATAATGTATGCTTAAAAAAAAAGTCACTATCAGTAGAGAAATTCAGGCCCTCAAAGGCATCTAGATATTATTAGCTGGGCTGTTTTCTACGGAATCCTGTTTCCGCCATCCACTTTTCGACCTACGAGGAACTCGAAAAGTAGAAATTAGGCACACTAACTTCAACTTTTCTAGCAAAAAAGTTACCTCAAAAAGTCGAAAAGTTGAAGTTTTTGACCTGACATTTTTCAAAAAACTTTCGACTTTTCGACCTCACGTTTGTCTAGAAAAGTAGAAATTAGGAAGTACTAACTTCAACTTTTCGCGTTAAACTGCTAGTCCGAAAAGTAGAAAAGTGGAAATTTTTCACATGACAATTGTCAATAAAACTTCCACTTTTCGACCTAGAAAAGTCGAAAAGTTGAAAAGTCGAAAAGTCGGAATTAGCCGATTAAAACTTCCACTTTTCTAGTTAGGACTAATTTTTCGTACGATAAATTGGCCGCGGGACCGGTGACACAGGAATTTTTACCTAAACTGGCAGCCTGTTATCGATCTTCGTATCAACACTATCGGACGGTTACGGGAGATACAACGGGTACCAGCTTAAATTTTTACCCCTACACCGGCTCCAACATTATTCGGTGCTGATAAACAAACATCCCGTGATAATCAGTCCTAACTAGAAAAGTGGAAGTTTTAATCGGCTAATTTCGACTTTTCGACTTTTCAACTTTTAGACTTTTCGACTTTTCTAGGTCGAAAAGTGGAAGTTTTATTGACAATTGTCATGTGAAAAACTTCCACTTTTCTACTTTTCGACCTAGCAGTGTAACGCGAAAAGTTGAAGTTAGTACTTCCTAATTTCTACTTTTCTTAACAAACGTGAGGTCGAAAAGTCGAAAGTTTTTTGACAATTGTCAGGTCAAAAACTTCAACTTTTCGACTTTTCGAGGTAACTTTTTTGCTAGAAAAGTGGAAGTTAGTGTGCCTAATTTCTGCTTTTCGAGTTCCTCGTAGGTCGAAAAGTGGATGGCGGAAACAGGATTCCGTAGTTTTCGAAGAAAACGTCAAGTTATTGTCACAGCTCTGCCACGATTTGCGTCGTCGCGCAAAAAACTACTATAACTGACGATATTAGCTTCAAACTTGGACAAGTTGCCAACTTTCAAAAGGGGATCTGTACAACAAGGGCAGGCAATTATCAAAGTGAGTCGCGCGTAACAGCTAAAGGATGAAAAACCACACAGCATTATCAAATAAAATGTTAAATACGATAGATATGCATTGAACCATATCAGCCACATCAGCACCAAAGATATCACAAAAAAGGGGAAAGAATCCTTTATTTCCATTGTGGTCCTTGAGTGTTGACTGTCTGACATGGCGAGACACGAGAATGAAATATTTCAGAAGACAAACATTTGATCTAAATCACATGAAGGCGAAGAATACTATTTTTAGGAAATCGACAAATCACAGGGATGCTTGTACATGTTACAGTTATCATCAGCTGGGGATTCCAATCATCGACTCTCTGGTTTAAAGCCCAACCTGTACATTACCAACTGACATACTGGGCTGAGCCCCCTCAGGGTCATTTGGAACATGGGATCGTTTGCTAAAGGGTTAACTATTTATCAAACAACAACATTTTAGAGGGGTCCAATTTGAAAGCATTTGCAGTCGAAAAATTAGATGTAGCCCATATGATGACATTTGTCTCTGAAAGGGTAAAAAGCATTGTGGGAAAAGGAGAAAATGCTAGTTATCTGCATTTTTAGCTCGCCTGAGTACGAAGTGCTCAAGGTGAGCTTTTGTGATAGTGCTGTGTTAGTCGTGCGTCGTACATCGTGCGTTGTCCAGTTACCTTGTTTGCACTGTAGAGGCCACAATTTTGGTAAATTCTCATGATACTTGGTCAGGATGTTTGTCTTAATATCTTGGACAAGTTCGAAATTGGGTCATATTGGTTCAAAAAGTAGGTCGCCAAATGTCATGAAACTTAGAGAGAATGTGTGTGTTGATAAGATCTCGCACAATTTGATTTTGGGTCATGTCGGGTCAAAAAGTAGGTCACCAGGTCAAATTTTAGAAAAACCCTTTGTGTATTCTAGAGGCCACATCTTTAGTCTAATACTTATAAAACATGGTCAGATTGTTTGTGTTGATGATGTCTCGGACAAGTTTGAATCTGGATTATGTCGCGTCAAAAGAAAGGGTCACTCCTACAAATTTTATGAAAACCTTGTGTGCACTCTTGAGATCAAATTTTTAGTCTAATACTTAAGAAACTTGGTCAGATTATTTGTCTTTATGATGTTTCAGAAAAGTCTGAATCTGGGTCATGTCAGGTAAAAAAGAAGGTCACTGGCACAAGTATTAGGAAAAACCTTGTGTGCACTCTGGAGGCAACATTTTCAGCCTGATACTCTTTAAATTTGGTCAGAATATTTGTGCCGAGCCCCGTAGCTCAGTCGGTAGCGTACAGGACTTGAAAATGGGGGGTCGCGGGTTCGATCCCCGGCTCGGCCAATTTCTGTCTGAGGATTGATGATAGTCATTGCGACAGGATTCATTCCTCTCCCACCGCTGACCATTGTTTCGACAATGGCTATGTGGGAAAGCAGCCAGTGGCTTCGAAAGAATATTGTGCGGAGTACTGGTAAAAGAAGTCCCAGGAAATCATGGATAGGTACACTGGGGGCCGCGATATAACTGAAATAATGTTGAAAGCGGCGTTAAACACCATACAGTCAATCAAAATATTTGTCTTGATGCTATCTTGAACAAGTTTGAATTTTGGTCATATCGGGTCAAAAGGTAGGTCACAGGGCTAGAACTTAACACAACCTTGTGTGCACTCTAGAGGCTACGTTTTCAGCATGATATTCATAAAACTAGGTCAGAGTGTTTGTCTTGATGATATCTTGGACTAGTGTGAAAATGGGTAATGTCGGAGCTAAAAATAGGTTACTGGGCCAAATCTTAGAACAACCTTGTGTGCAATCTAGAGGCCACATTTTCAGCCTGATACTTATGAAACTTGGTCAGAATGTTTGTCTTGATATTTCAGCACTTTGAAATTGGGTCACAAAAGATATTTCAAAAAGTATGTCACTGGGCCAAATCTTTTATTCAGCCTAGGGCCGCAGTTTCTGTCTGATACTCATAAAACGTCATCAGAATGTTTGTCTTGAGGATATCTCTGACTATTTCAAAAGAAGATTAAGTTTGTAAAAAAATATGTTACTTGCACTCATTAAAGCCAGGATTTCTTCAGCTTTCTCAACAGTAGATGCTTTTGATCAGGTGAGCACTTTAGGGCCAATGGCCGTCTTGTTTCCTGTTCCCACAATGTTTTTTAAAGGCTCCGTGCTCATGTTCATTTACACATGTGTTTGGTTAAGGCATAATGACAAAAATTTAGACTAGTTCAAACTGAAAGCAATTGCAGGTAACAAATTAGGGATGTTTCAAATAAAAGGATGATTTGTCTTTTAGAAGGCATGAAAGATTGTCAGAAAAAGAGCAAAAGCTGGTTGTCAGTATTTTCTTCTTTGTCCTTGATACTTTTCAAAGCTGCAATCCCCAGGGTGGTAAAACACATGATTGTTCGGTCAAGGGTGTATTCCATAAAATCTCCAACCTTATTACCTGTATATAACGTTTTTGGTTGTCTTTTTTTCCCCCACAGACTCCCACACCCATCTCAAAGGTGCCAAAGTGAAGGTCGAGTTTTACTGTAACATAGAAGATGTCCCAAGGTAAGCAATTTCGATTCTCTAAACTATCTAAAATAACTAAGTCTTTCGGGTGAGACGTTATACAGAGGTCCAGTGTGATTGTGCTCTACACCGAATTCGTTAGAACCATGCATAACTTTTGATGGGTTTCGTCCTGTATCCTGCACTATCCCCCGAACATATCTAACAGCCTTATGGGGGTATCACCCATATGGGCAACTGTGTGTTGACATTTATGTACACGATCATCAATCCATTTTTTCTTTTTATTATCTTTTCATTTTTTATCTTTTAAAAGAAGTCAAATGATTTAATTCAATTTTCTTTTCACTTCTTTCCAGAAAGATTCGATACTAAAATTTAATTGTTTGTCATTAGTCCTTTCTCACACAATCCTAAATTTTAACAATCCCGATAAAGAAAGTATTCGAGAACGTTGTCGGTAAAGGAGAAAATGCAGGTAACCGGGATTTTCGCCTTTTTCCCACATCGTATTCTAACTTTTCAAAGATAGATTTAACCATTTGAGCCATGGTGAATTTGTGGTTTGCAAATGCCTTCAATTTGGACAACTCTAAAATTTGGCTCTTTGGTAAAGAGTTAATTCCTCACCAAATATTTCCGAATTTTAACGACCCTGACAAAGAAAGCTTTGGAAAATATTTTGGGAGAAGAAGATGCTGGTAACCAGCATTTTCTCCTTTTCCTACAATGTTTTTTACCCTGTAAGAGACAAAGTCATGATTTTAGTCACATTTAATTGGTCGTCTGCAAATGCTCTCATTTTGGATGAGTCTGAAACTGTGTCGTGTGGTAAAGACTTAACGCAAATCAAAGGCGGCCCAAAGGACAAAATTTGCCATAGGAAGGATAGGAAATGTGGGAAAAAGAGAAAAGGTAACCAGCATTTTCTCCCTAATTTCCCACAATCTTTTCAAAAGCTTTCTTCCCCAGGGTCTTTAAAAGTCCGGATTGTGAGCTAAAGGGCTAAACAACCTTGTCAACTAACAAAAGATATTCAACGGAGAGAACTGTCAACTTTTATATTATGTTTTATACAGAATAACCACCCATCCCTCACCAAACAGATTTGTGGTAAGGCTACTTCGTCCCTCAATCCCTGAAGATTGCTGAAAGGTATACATTGTTTTTCTGTATAAATACAACTTTTCTTTCCTCCTTTGCCTTAACTCTTGCCTTAACTCTTTACCAGACTGCAAAATTTCAGACTCATATCATCTGAAAGCATTTACTGTAGATGACAAACAAAATGTGGCTAAAGTAATAGGATTTGAGTTCTAAAGGTTAGAAAACATTGTGGGAAAAGGTGAAAATGCTTGTTTCTAGCATTTTCTTCTTTTCCAACAATGTTTTCAAATGGCTTCATTCTTAGGGTGGTTAAAACTGGGATTGCATGGTAAAGGGTTAAGTTATTGGATTTTTAATCTGGAAATCCTGAGATTAGTTCCTGCGAGTGACTCTAGCATGAAAAGTGTCCTTTGGCAAGACACCACATAGCATAGATTTGTTTTTGTGTTTGTTTCCAAGGTGCTAAAGCTGTTTCCAACATTATTTGAGTTATATTGCAGCGGCCAGTGTATCTATGCATGCTTTCCTCGGGTTTCCTTTACCAGTACTTCGCACAATATTGTTACGAAGAATGATAGGAAATAATTGTGGGAAAAAGAGAAATAGATTGTCACACGCAGTTTATACATTGGTAAATTTATTTTGCGAACTGCATCTTCAGATTGTATTTGTAATCTAAAAAATTTTGTACAGAAACGGTAGATATGCGAGGCACAGTTTATGGATGTCTGCCTAATCCTTTCAAATTTTAGAGCCTTTCAAATTGAAAGTATTTAAGGACTACATAGTTTAAAGTGGTATAGTCGCTTTCGGTATTATCGTGGGTTCTTCAATGTCGTGGTATTCACACTTTCCGAAAGTGAGGCTGAAATGCGCTTCCTTGAGGATTTCCTCACGTGAGCATTTGTAGGTCAGATACTGTAAACACACTTTGCAACCTTACCTCGGCAAATTTTACGAAAATGGTAGGTAAAAATCAAGTTTTCATCCCAACAGTAAGAAAACTTGCCTCTTTGCAAAATCACTCTATCCCCTAGATGAGGTTGATGACCTTACCAGTATAACAAAAGCAATATCTGTATAAAAGTTTTGTAAAATTTGTTTTCCTGCAACTGAAGTTTATGAAACAGGAATGTAGATTACAGACGACCATTAAATCATGACATCACCGCTTTCCAAATATGGAAATGAATATAAGAGGCCCTGACGAAATTTTTGACTGGCTAATTATAAAAGTCTTATTCTCAAGGCACTGCATATTTTCTTACTTATGTTCCCTGATCTATTGAAATGGGAGAACACTCCAGAAATTATATATTCACTTTTTATCCACAAAAGAGATCCAAAATGGGGTATTTGATGCTATGTTAAACAAAGATCTGTAAACGTCCTTTTTTTTCCTCCATCTTTACAGGTGCCCAAAGTAAAACCTCGCTTACAAAATGACGAGGAGAATTTACGTATATCTGTTGCTCAAAATTCTAGATAAAATCGTCTCAACACTTGGAAAATAACTGAATTTTCATGTGCCAAAGTTTTGAACGTAAATAGGGTAAGCATGTACATCTTCCAGGGCCTCATCTCAATGCCACGATAATACCGGGAGTAAGCCTTTTTGAAAGTTGGTCAATCCCTGGCCCCTGCTTTGCCTTGATCAAAAATAGTTAACTGACAAACAGAAAATTAGTTATCGTAGAAATATACATGCGATATCAATGCATGTTTTTTGCATCAGAAAAATATCAGACAAGACGCTAATTTTTCTACACAAAGTGGAATGTTTTAGTACCACGATAACAAGAGATTCAGTCTTACAAATCAACGTAAATTTTTTCACAGAGTAGAAAATATTACCAGAATTGTCCCCCTTTTCCACGGTGTTTTCAGATGGTCTTTTCCTCAAGGCATGAAAACACTGTGTTGTATGGTAAAGGGAAAAGTGTTTTAGAATTATCTCCCCTGAGCTTGGGCATTTTTATGGGTTATTCAAGGTTTTGGTATGAATTTTCTATGAAAGCAATGGCTTGAATGTTTAGTCACTTTTTGTACCTTCACCACCAAGCCAGTAAAAAAATTCACTTTTTGTACCTTGTCCAACAGGCCAACAGAATGTTCAGTCACTTTTTATGCCTTCACCAACAGGCCAACAGTATGTTTAGTCACTTTTTGTATCTTCACCAACAGGCCAAGAGAATGTTTAGTCACTTTTTGCATCTTCATCAACAGCCCAACAGAATTTGCAGTCACTTTTTGTGCCTTCACCAACAGGCCACCAAAATGTTCAGCCACTTTTTGTGTTTTCACCAATAAGCTACCAAAATGTTCAGCCACTTTTTGTGTCTTCACCAATAAGCCACCAAAATGTTCCGCCACTTTTTTGCCTTCACCAACAGGCCAACAGAATATTCAGTCACTTTCTGTACCTTCACCAACAGGCCATCAAAATGTTCAGCCACTTTTTATGCCTTCACCAATAAGCCACCAAAATGTTCAGCCACTTTTTCTACATTCACCAACAAGCCACCAAAATGTTCAGTCACTTTTTGTGCCTTCACCAACAAGCCAACAAAGCTTAAACCTTTACCACACAGTCTCGTGTTTTCACAACCATTGGGAAAAAGGGAGTAGAAAAAAATTATGGCAAAAGGAGAAATTGCTGGTAACCAACATTTTCTACTTTTCCCACCATGTTTTTCTTCCCGTACAAAGACAAATCTCAACATTTCGAGGGTTCAACGCAAAACTGTCGTAACTCCATTTTTATAAATTTTACAGGAGAGACATAAAACTCTCTCTTTTCTTCATTGTGGATCACATGTAGAGTTACTCCGTGGGTAAATAATGTTAGAATTTCTTTTTTCAAATGAGATAATAAATGTGTTGATTAAGCTAATGAAAATGGTTATTTTATTGAAGAAGTGACTTACGACAGTTTTGCCTCTGAAAACATACAGATCCTTTATGCTTATTTTCATGCAAAACTGTCGTAAGTGGACTTACGACAGTTTTGCATTCAAAAACACTCCTACAGTAATGTGGGAATGTCATGCAATACTGTCGTAACTTTAATCTGATATTAAGTGATTACCTAACAACAAAATTTTAGACTTGCCAAAATTCAAAGCAGTTGCAGATGACAAATTATGTGTCTCAATAATTGAAATTTTGTTTGTGATAGGCTAGTGAGCATTGTGGAAAAGGCAGAAAACTATAATGACCAGCATTTTATCCTTTTTATGCTCCTGTATTGGAAGATCAGGAGCATATTGTTTTACCTTTCTTTGTATGTCTGTCTTTCTGTCTGTCTGCACATACTTATCATTCCAAATTAACAATTTTGCCTGTCACTCATAAGTATTTAAGCTACAAAGCTCATATTTGGTATGTGGTTACCTTTCCACAACAAGCATCTCCTGGTGGCAAAGTTAATGTCATCTGTCAAGGTCAAATATCAAGGTCACATTTCTGATGAGAACACCACATTGCTGTTGGGTGCTCAGGTTAGTGAGTTCACATACTAAATAGGAGCATAATTTGGACAAAAATAGTTTTTAGAGTTATCTGCCCTTATTACAGGGTTTATTTTTTTTTTTTTTTTTTTTTTTTTTTTTTTTTGATAGTGAACAACTTTTCTAAATTTCAAGCACATGTGTTGAATAGAAGCTGAGATAATACAGAATGTCAAAATTTTGCTAGTCACCGCAGACAACATAGGCGACAGGGCTATCACAATACCTAGAAAACAGCCGAGCTGAAAATTAGCTGTTACAGGGGCATTTGTGTTGCACGAACATATCTTGCTAACAATGTTTTCAAATACCATTTCTATGGAATTGTTAAAAAGAGATTTTGTCCCGTGTTTATGATTTTATTTACCAGCATAATTATGTTGAGCACCAAGTGTAGTCCTTTGTCTACATGGAAACCATAATTTAAACAATAATCTCAGATTTGATTAAATATATTAATCTATATATTTCCTTTGTTAATCTTTAGTTTGACAAAAATCATTAAGGAAATGAGTTGATCAGATTTTTGGGGTAAAAAATAAGGACTTTGTTGACTTCTTTAGTAATTTTTACTCTATAAAGAAAAAAAACAGGTCGCCGATAAATTGAACAGCAAAAAAGATTAGTATATCAAAATTCTTAGGGGTCTGTTGAGCTAATATTATATGCATCAAAGATACAATAACATCATTCTGCTCCTGTTAAAACTAATAACAGGACTAGAAAATGATTTGTTAAGAAATTGTAACTATTCAACAGAGAACATTTCAACTAAACAATTTTTAACTTATCTCTTATTTATATGGTGGTTTCATTCACATAATGATTCTTCAAACAAATAATTCCATCAACATTTACCACAATAGAGTTTATGCTTTAAACATCAAGATTATGATTTTAAATGATTTGATTGGTGTTATTAACTTTAGTATCACTCTGAACAGAATTTCAGTAATGGGTCTACACTAGTACTCCAAACAACATCCCTTCGAACTTTTAAAACCATAGTAAGTCTACAAAATCATTATTTGGCAACCAGAATGTCTTAACTGCAGCTTGAACAAGATGAAAGTCAAAATTAATGATACATGGTGATCGATAGTGAAAAATAACCACAAAGCTCTTGTATTAATTGGCAGTCTGTATGATGACAGTGTATCATTACATACATTTTGCAGTCTGGTAATTTTTACTTATGTGTGAAAATGCTACAATCAGTATACTATAATTAGAATTAACTTGCATGACAGTCTAATCACTTTCAAGTGGAAGTAGAAGAAAAAATTGATGATGAACTGGTGGTATGATCTGCTTCCTACACGAGGTAAGCAGATCAGCAAACTTTTCTGTGCAGATATCAAAATGTGACCCATTTAGGATTAAAATTTGTCAGTGATTAGAAAACATTACTGAAAAGGAGAAAATACCATCATTTTCTCCAATGTTTTAAAGGCCTTAGTAAATGTCTTTAAAACTTAGGATTGTATGGTAAAGAGTTCCAGCATCTTTTGAGTCATTGCTTTGGAAAAAAGAAAATACTACTTCATCAAATGTTTGAATAGAGTACAGGTTATTACCGAATAAGGCGATACATACTTTTTTACATTAAAAAAGGATTTACAACAGTTTTGTCTTTGTGCTAATGTTCAAGCAAAACTGTTGTAATTGAACTTACAGTAGTTTTGCATTCTAAACCTCTCAGAAAGTAATGTGAGGTTCATGTTGTAATTTATGTCTGATATAACAAGTTGACTACAAAACAAGAAAATAATAGACTTGCCAAAATTTAAAGGAATTACATAATTATGACAAATTAAATGTGACATGAAAATCTAAATGTGGTAGGGTAGGAAGCATTGTGGAAAAGGGAGAAAATACTGATTATCTGTATCTTCTCCATTTTTCACAATGTTTTCAAGTTATCTTCTTGAGGGTCATTTAACTAGGGACTGTGTGGTAATGGGTAAATCATGGTGAGCTGTATACCAGTTTTATTCTTGAAGAAATTCTTTTTAAATCCCTTAAAGATGTTGGACAAATTCTTCCTTTGAGCATTTTATTATTTTTGATTCATCATGCAAAAAGGGACTTTTTCAGAACTTCAAAATGTGTTTACCCTGGTCTGCCTGCGAAGTCTGTTCAATTTGACCAGAGTCAAAACTTTATACTTTTGCAAGATTTGCTGTATGATAAATTGTCTTTCTACCTTATTAAACACTAATTTTAACAAGAGCACCGCATGCGGGTCCCACACTCGGCTGTTGAGTGCTGGATAGTGAATGAAAATTCTAAGTCATAATCTATATGGCCAACAAACAAGAGGGTCATGATGGCTTATAAATATAAACCATAAATACTAAACATTTCAGTTCTGAGCCAAATGGTTTCAAGATGAAGACTTACAAAGTTTTCTCTGTCAAAGCCCTTGTGAAAGTTGAGACCCGCAGGGCAAAGCCATTTTTGATCCCAGAGCTATAATTACTTGAACCCTGGTAGAGGTCCACAAGATAAAGCCACATGCCAAAATAATACAAGTCTTTGCTGTATGGTTATAAATAAGGTGATTTTCAAGTTTCGTCCATATGAAGCCTCTGTAAAACATAAGACCCCTGATGCAAGGCTAATTTTAAAAAAACAATCAAAAGTGATCCAGATTTGGTAGCCCTTGGCCTTGCGGTTAGGAGCAAAAAGATTTTTTGAATTTTCACACTATAAGAACATGTTTATGACCCATGAGATAGGACTAATTTTGACATAACTTGAATAACTTTGGAAGAGCTTATTTAGATTACACTCATACAATATTACAGCTGAAACTCAAGGTAAGGAACAAGAAGAAGACCTTTTAAGTTCTCACTGTATTAGCCTATGTAAAGCTTGTGACTTATTGGGTGAAGCAGTTTCAGTGACGATAAGCTTGATGGCCTTAGGCCTGTGGAACTAAAAAGCAGTATCTTTTTCATGAGCTACAATGACGTTAGTAAATACAAGCTTTTGGAAACGATTTTCAAAGGTTTTTCAATACTTTTCAGTTTTGTAGCCATAGCTTTTAACAGAACTTAATTCTTTGAATACATTCTGAAGAACATCATGGCAAGATGATATCTGTAAAGTTTAGTCAAAATTGGAAGAGTGGTTTCAATGAAAAGGATGGAACAATCTTGGTAGAAGTCTACAATACGAATCAGCATGCCAAATTTTTATAGCCCTAGGCCTTGCAGTAAGGATAAAAAAAGATATCTTAAGTTTTCACTATGTAAGCCTATCTAAAATTTGTGAACCCTGGAGTGGGACAAATTTTGATCCCAAGGCTCAAAACACACCAAATTTGTTAGTCCTATGCTTTATGGTTAGAAACAAGAAGATTGCCGAGAAGTCTTCACTATATAAGCCCCTATAAAACTTTGACCCCAGGGCTACAGTCAGACTAAATGGGGAATATGTGTATTAGAAGAATAACATGCCAAATATGGGAGTTCTTGGCTTTGACGGTTTCTGAAGTTTTCACTCCATAACTCATGTAAAACTTGTGACCCCTGGTGCAGAGCCAAACTTGATCCTAGGGCTGTAACTTGGGCCTTCTTTGTAGTTGTCCACTAGATAATGCTATAATTATGCAAAATTTGGTAGCCCTAAGCCTTATGGCTATGTACGCCAAGATTTAACGGTTTTCCCTATATAAGCCCATGTAAATCTTGTGAACCCCCACCCCCCAGCATGAGGCCAAATTGACCCCAGGACTGTAATTTGGGCACTTTTGGTAGACTCCCACTAGATCAAGCTAAATGCAAAATTTGGTAGCTCTAGGCCTTATGGCTAGGTACAGGAAGATTTTTAAAGTTTTCTCTATGTAAGCCCATGTAAAACTTGTGACCCCTTGGGCAGAGCCAATTTTGACCCCAGGGCTATAATTTGAAGAAACATGATAGAGGTCTACTACATAAAGCTACATGCCAGATTTGGTAGCCCTATGCCTTATGGTTTCAGACAAGAAGATTTTTAAAGATTTCCAATATATTTCAGTTTTGTTGCCATGGCAACCAGAGTTTTCGAAGGAATCAAATTCTTTCAAGATATTTTGAAGAGGACCATGGCAGGATCATTTCTGTGAAGTTTCATGAAAATTGGATGGGTAGTTTCAGAGAAGAAGATGTTTGAAATAAAAGTTAACACATGGATGCACGACGGACACCGGGCCATGACATAAGCCCGCTGGCCTTTGGCCAGTGGAGCTAAAAACCAATAATGCAACCTTCTATGTCCAAATATTGATTCTTTAGGTAATATTGTACATGTAGATCTACATGTATATAATACCTATAATGTACAAACATGAAATAGATGACCTATGCCTTCTGCTTTTTTGTTTGTTTTTGTTTTTTTCCCATTTGTACCAAAAAAGTAGGAACCAAAGTATGATAATAATTTTCATTTATACCATAAGTACATTAATTATGATACATTATGGTGAAAAACATACTTCAGATAAGAAAACGTTAGATTTTACGTGACTTACAACAGTTTTGCATGAACAGCATAATAGGTCTGAACCACATTTTCTTCTGTGCAAAACTGTCGTAACTCCAAAATGGACTTACGACAGTTTTGCCAAACAAAAAAGTCTTTAACAGAGTTACGACATTTTTGCATTTTGCTATTTAAATACATTCTATCTTATATTTTCATTTTCTCTTTTTCCCATATACAATTTATTGATCAAGGATTTTAAAAATGCAAAAAAATGGATTTGTGAAAAAATTGGAGTTACGACAGTTTTGCGTTGAACCCTCGATTTGAGCTTTATTTATTCATCGTCTGTAAATATTTCTAGTTTTATCCAAGATGTTATGGTGGGGGTAAAAATTTAAGGCCGTATTGTTATACATGTATTATGTTTTTTCCCAGATTTTTCCACCATCAGACAACGCCAAAAATTAGGATGACTTTACCAAACAAATGATGCAACATTTGGTGATTTTGCACTCAAATAAATTTTTAAGAGGTATTAAAGGTGAAGCACTTTTCTTCTTTAATTATTTACCAAATGAGAGTATTTTAGACTCGTGCAAATTCAAAGCATTTGTAGACTATGAATATAATGACTCAAATGACTGAATATTTCTATGATAGGTTTAAAAACATTGTAGGAAAAGGAGAAATTGCTGTTAACCCTTTACCACACAATCCCAACTTTCAACGACCCTGAGAAAGAAACCTTTAGAAACATTGTGGGAAAAGAAACCGGCATTTTCTCCTTTTTCTCACAATGTTTTCTTCCCTTCCCAAAACAAATTCCATTTTTCAGCCACATTTATTTGGTTGTCTGCATATGCTTTCAATTTGAACTAGTCCAAAGTTTTGTCGTTTCGTAAACTGTATTTTCTCTATTTCCCAAAATGTTTTCAAAAGATTTTTATACGGGATTGTAAAGGGTAAACTCTATACCAGACCACAAAATTTCAGACTTGTCAATTTTGAAAGATCTTGCAGATGATAAATTGGTTGATTGTATAGTAAATGTTTGTTTTTTTTTGTATTCTCTTACAGTAGACAGCTATTGAAAACATTATGGAAATAGGAACTGTTGCTTTCAAGAATCAATTACTTCTTTTTCTACATTGTTTCCATACCATTTATTTTCCATCACTTGCAATATTTCTGCTGTGTTGCAGCAAACTGTTTTCAAAAGAGCGTAATAGACTTGTCGTAATTAAATGTATGTGGAGAGAACAAATTAGATGTGGCTTAGATGATGAAATTTGTCTGTGATAGGATAGAAAATACTGTTGGTAAAGGAGAACATACTGAATACCAGCATTTTCTCCTATTCCCACAATATTTTCAAAAGCCTTTTGAATATGTAGGGAACATAGTGGGACAGGGAGTAAAATTTATGCTGGTTACCGGCATTTTCTCCTTTTTCCCATATCCCCGGCTCGGCCAATTTCTTTCCGAGGATTGATAATGGTCATTTCGACAGGATTCATTCCTCTCTCACGGCTGGCTATTGTTTTGACGATGGCTATGTGGGCAAGCAGCCAGTGGCTTGGAAAGAATATTGTATTTAGTGCTGGTATAAGAAACTCCAGGAAAGCATGGATAGATGCACTGGCCGCCGCGATACAACTGATATAATGTTGAAAATGGCATTAAACAACATACAATCAATCAATAGAATCCTTTTATCCACAGTTTCTCTCTTGGAGCTTCAAAACCCACATGAAATGTTTTGTAAAGTGACAAACGTTTACTAGATGACAAAATTTTGAACTCATTCAAACAAATAGCATTAGCAGATGACAAATTTGATGTGTATTAATCCTTAAACACGCAGTCCCCAGTTTTAATGACTTGGAGGAACAAGGCTTTTGAAAACATTGTGAGAAAAAGAGAAATTGCTTGTCATCATTTTAGCTTTATTTATCATTTGTAAATACTTTTAATTTGGTTAAGTCCGAAATACTGCAGTTTACCAAATGGTTAAACAAAAGAAAGCCTGGGCCGGATAGCTCAGTGGTTATGGTATCTGATTTGTGACCTGGTGTTTGCAGGTTTGATTCCCAGTTGAGGCAAACTTTCATTACGTCAATATTTTGCCTCTCACCTCTGATGCTTGTGAGAAAAGTAGTCAGTGGCTTGCAAAGAAAGTTTTGTTTGTACAGGTGTGAGAGAGCCAGGAAACACATGTATGCGTATGCGCACTCCCTGCCGTAATATGACCTAAGCTTTTAAAATGGTGTTAGACTGCAAAACAAACAAGAACATTGTATGAAAAGGAAAAATGCTGATTATCAGCATTTGCTCTTTTTCCCAGAACATTTTCAAGTCTTCTTTATTAGGGTCAAGTAAACACAGGATGTTTTGTAAAGGGCAAGTGCTATATTTAGAAATGATCTTTAATGGCATGGCTGCTGTCTTCTTTACTAACTGAAAAGATTTTAGACGTGTCCAAATTGAAAGCATCTGCAGATGGCAAATTTAATTTTATTCAAATGATGTTACCATCATTTTCTTCCTTTCCCACAATGTTTTCAAAAGTTTCCTGTTTAAGGGTTGTTAAAAGTCGCGATTTTATGGTAAAGTGATATGCCACTAATATCTCAAATACAATTTTATTTTTAGGCTACTTCCTCCAGCACACAGATTAAAAATGGTCCAACATAACATGCTGTCATATGTGCAGAAGGAGACGAGCTCCAGAGTAAGTACTTTCTCTTTTTCTCTCAATGTTTTATTTATTTTCATAGGTTTGCAAATGCTGAGCCCAGTAGCTCATTTGATGGAATACAGGAATTGAGGCTGGAGGGTTGCTGGTTCGAATTCCCAGCTCAGCAAATTTCTTTCCAAGGATTGATGATATTAATTGCGACAAGATTCACTACTCTCTCACCGCTGATCATTGTCTCCACTATGGTTATGTGGGAAAGCTGCCAGTGGCTTAAAAAGATAGTGTTCAAAGTTCTTGTCAAAGAAACTGCAGGAAAGCATGGAAAGGTGCATTGGCTGATGTGATATAATAGACGTAATGTTGAAATGGTGTTAAACACCATACTAACAAATCGGCAGATTTGCAAATAATATAGAAAAAAATTCTAAAATGACTCTAGACTAGATCAATCAATACCTTTCATATTAGATGCACAGGCAGGATATCTTTTTTGAAGGTGCAAGTAGTGTAGATCAAGATCAGTTAGCACAGGATACATTGCCTAATATTTTTTTGTCTTTTTTGTGAGGACTTTTTCTGATACTGACTGTAAGAGCAACGTGGCTCAAAAGGTGGGATTTGTTTTCAAAAGAGTAGAAATACTAGTTATACCCCCTACCTACGAAATAGAAGGGGATGTACTAGTTTCACCATGTCTGTCCATCCGTCTGCCCGTCCTTCCGTCCGTCAGTCAATCCATCAGTAGGTAGAAATTTTCGTTTCCGTTCTCTAACTCAAAAGCTATTTGACCTAGGACCCTGAAACTTTATACAAGTGTTGCTCATGGCCCAAGCAGTTGCCCATGGCCCAAGCAGTTGCCCTATTGTTTTTTGGGTCACATGGGTCAAAGGTAAAGGCCACAGGTGAACTTTGTTTGAAATTGTTTCCTGATCACTGATGATCTTTGTCTTGAAAATCATTTCCATTCTCTAATGAGAATAATGATTTCTGTCTTTAATAACATTGTAAGAAAAGAAGAAAATGCCGGATGCCAGCATTTTCTGCTTTTCCCACAATGTTTTCAAAAGCCTTGCCTTTCTGCAGGATCGTTAAAGATTGGGAATGTTTGGTAGAGGGCTAAACATGCTTCTAAAATACGCATAATGCACATACGTAAGGTTTCATGCCATGGATGCATGCACGATGTGTTGGCATTTTAAAAAAAAACTATTTGAGATACCATGTGTTTGGAGCAAATTCTCCTTTTGCAGCGGTGTTGTCATACCAGTATGATGAAGGATGAAAACTAGTATCTGAAACAACAGTTTTTTTTTTTTTTTTTTTAGCTCTACTGGCTGTAAGCCATCAGAGCTTGTGTCATGGCGTGTTTTCTGTCGTCTGTCCATCTGTCCGTGCGTCTGCCTGGCCGTCTCTCTGTCCATCCGCCCGTCCGTTAGTCTTTTTCATGTTTACGTGATAAAGTCTGCATTTGTGGTCGGATTGTCGTGAAACTTGCACAGTTTGTGTATCTTATCAATAGCTTGAACGCTATTGATTTTGAAAAAATCTGACTATCAGTGTTGGAAAAGTAGTCATTTAAAGTTCAAAATTTCAATTTTTTTTACGTGATAAAGAGTGCATTTGTGTTGGATTTTGTGAAACTTTCACAGTTTATCTCATCAATAGCTTGAACCCTATTGATTTTGAAAAAAATGTGACCGTCAGTGTGGGAAAAGTAGCCATTTAAAGTTCAAAATTTCTTGTTTATGCGATAAAGTCTGCATTTGTAATCAGTTTTTCATGAAACTCGCACAGTTGCTTTGAATCATCAATAGCTTTAAACCTATTGATTTTGAAAAAAAAATCAACAATCAGTATGGGAAAAGAAGCCGATTAAATTTGGAAATTTACAATTCTTGTTTATGCGATAACTTCGGCAGTTTTGATTGAATTTTCATGAAACTTGCGCAGTTGCTTTATATCATCAATAGCTTGAACCCTTTTGAGTTTGAGAAAGGAAACAAAATGACAATCAGTATAGGAAAAGGATCCATTTAAAGTTGAAAATTTACATTTCTTGTTTACGCAAGTAAGTCGCATTTTTGATTAAATTCTTTTGAAACTTGCAAAGATTACTTGTATCATAAGGGATTGAACTCCATTGAGAATGAAGAAAATCTTGCAATTAATTTAGGAAAAGCAGCCATTTGATGACTTAGTATTGTTTACTCAACCCGGTCCACATTATTTTGTCACATTTCTTGGAAACTTGCAGGGATTGTTTAAAACAAGGAGTACTGAAACCCTATCAAATTTGGCTGCATTCCAAACAATTTGTTTTGAGAAATTGTACTTTAATTTTTTTCACTATTTGTTCAATTCACCATGCCTACTTGTGCTGTCTTAGTGGGTTCAAACCCATTTGCAACAACACTCCCCTTTTTAGCTCTCCTGAGCACAAACTGAGCTGTTTTTTTTTTTTTCAAGGTAAGCTTTTGTGATTGTTCTGTGTCCAGCGTCCATTGTGCGTCATTCGTCATCAGTCGTCGACTTTTACCTTGTGTACGCTCTAAAGGCCACATTCTCAGTCCAATACTTACGAACTTTGAAAAAATATTTTTCTTGATGATATCTCAGACGAGTCCGAAAATGGGTCATGGCGGGTCAAAAAGTAGGTCACTAGGTCAAATCTTAGAAAAAAAAAAACATGTGTCCGTTTTAGATGCCACATTTTCCGTCTGATACCGATGAAAGTTGGTTGGAATGGTTTTCTTGATGCTTTCTCAGAGAAGTTTGAAAATGAGTCATGTTGGGTCAGAAATAGGTCAATAGGTAAAATAGTCGTAAAAAACCTTGTGTGCGCTCTAGAGGCCACATTTTCAGTCTGATACTCATGAAGGTTGGTCAGAATATTTGTCTTGATGATTTCTCAGACGAGTTTGAAAATGAGTCACATCCGGTCAAAATCTAGATCACTCAGTCAAATCTTTCAAAAACCTTGTGAACGCTCTAGAGGCCACATTGTCTGTCCATTACTCTCAAAAGCTGGTCAGAATGTTTGTCTTGATGACATCTTGGCCGAGTGTGAAAATGGTTTATGTGGGGTCAAAAACTAGGCACTGGGTCGTCTAGAAAAAACCTTTTTTACACTCTTGAGGCCACAGTTGTTCAGAATGTTTGTCTTGATGATATCTCAGACGAGTTTGAAAACGGGTTATGTCCGTTCAAAATCTAGGTCACTAGGTCAAATATTAGAAAAATCTTGTATACATTCTAGAAGCCGCATTTTCAGTGCTATACTCGTGAAAATTTGTTGAATGCTTGTTATGTTGTCTAGGAAAAGATTGGAAATGGAGCATGTTTGGTCAAAAAGCTCAGTTGAGTGACCTCAGGGCCATCATGGCCCACTTGTTTTGGGTGTGTATGGCTTGTTCCTTTTTGCATCATGAATTCATAATGTATGCTAGAAGAAAAGCAAGGTCACTCTCAGTAGAGCAATTCAGGCCCTCAAGGGCAATTAGTTATTATTAGCTGGGCTGTTTTCGAAGAAAACGTAAAGTTATTGTCATAGCCCTGCCACCATTTGCGTCGTCGTGCAAAAACTGTTATAACTGAAGATATTATCTTCAAACAAGTTGTCAACTATCAAAAGGCGATCTGTACAACAAAGGCAGGCAATCATCAAAGTATTTTTGACACAATTGTACCCCAGTTTTGAAAGGAATTTTCGCTGAAAATCAAGCTACTGCAGCCAAGTGTTGACACCTGCATGTGGTGCTGTTGTTTAATTTAGCACTGAACGTGCATAATAAGGTCCTAACCCGTATCTTGCCATATAACTTAAGTAAAATTTTGAAGCCGATATAAGAAACCCGAATAATCTTTCAAACTTACTTTTTTTAGAGAAAAATGTCTCCTTGTCGGATAGTGTACATCCAAGATCAGACTGCACGTTCTGTGCAGTCTGATCTTGATCTACACTGTTCGCAAAAGGTCAGCGAGTCGCGCTTAGCAGCTAAAGGGTGAAAAATCTCACGGCATAATCAAATAAAAAGTTAAATACGATGGATATGCATTGAACCATATCCCACACATCCGCACCAAGGCTATCACAAAAAAGGGAAATAATCCTTTATTTCCATTGTGGTCCTTGAGTGTTGACTGTCGACATGGCGAGACATGAGACTGAAATATTTTAAAAGACAAACATTTGATCTAAATCGCATGAAGGCGAAGAATACTATCTTTAAGAAATTGACAAATCACAGGGATGCTTGTACATCTCACAGTTTTCATCAGCTGGGGATTCCAACCATCGACCCCCTGGTTTAAAAGCATGGCCTGTACATTACCAACTGACATATTGGGCTGCACCCCCCAAGCTTATTTAGAACATGGGATTGTTTGCTAAAGGGTTAACTATTTATTAAACAACACAATTTTAGAGGGATCCAATTTGAAAGAATTTGCAGATGAAAAATTAGGTATAGCCCATATGATGACATTGGTCTCTGAAAGGGTAGAAAACATTGTTGGAAAAGGAGAAAATGCTGGTTACCTGCATTTTTAGCTCACCTGAGCACAATGTGGTCAAGGTTAGCTTTTGTGATGGTGCTGTGTCAGTCGTGTGTCGTCAATCGTGCATTGTCCAATTACCTTGTTTGCACTCTAGAGGCCACATTTTCGGTCAAATTCTCATGATACATGGTCAAAATGTTTGTCTTGATAATATCTTGGACAAGTTCGAAATTGGGTCATGTTGGTTCAAAAAGTAGGTCACAAGGTCAAATTTTAGGAAAATTTGTGGGCCTTCTAGAGGCCACATTTTTAGTCAAATAGTCATGAAACTGAATGTTTGTCTTGGTGAGATCTCGAAAAATTTGAATTTGGGTCATGACGGGTCAAAAAGTATGTCACCAGGTCAAATTTTAGAAAAACCTTGTGTGCACTCTAGAGGCCACATCTTAGTCTTAGTCTAATACTTATAAAACGTGGTCAGATTGTTTGTGTTGATGATGTCTCGGACAAGTTTGAATCTGGATTATGTCGGGTCAAAAGAAAGGGTCACTCATACAAATTTTAGGAAAACTTGTGTGCACTCTAGAGACCAAATTTTTTAGTCTAATACTTATGAAACTTGGTCAGACTCTTTGTCATGATGATGTTTCAGAAAGGTCTGAATCTGGGTCATGTCAGGTCAAAAAGAAGGTCACTGGCACAAATTTTAGTAAAAACCTTGTGTGCACTCTAGGGGCAACATTTTCAGCCTGATACTCTTTAAACGTGGCCAGAATATTTGTCTTGATGCTATCTTGAACAAGTTTGAATTTTGGTCATGTCGGGTCAAAATGTAGGTCACAGGGCTAAAACTTAAAACAACCTTGTGTACACTCTAGAGGCTACATTTTCAGCATGATACTCATAAAACTAGGTCAGAGTGTTTGTCTTAATGATATCTCGGACTACTATGAAAATGGGTAATGTCGGATCTAAAAATAGGTTACTGGGCCAAATCTTAGAACAACCTTGTGTGCACTCTAGAAGAGGCCACATTTTCAGCCTGATACTTATGAAACTTGGTCAGAATGTTGGTCTTGATGTTATTTCTGCAAAGTTTGAAATTGGGTCACAAAAGATATTTCAAAAAGTATGTCACTGGGCCAAATGTTTTATTCAGCCTAGGGCTGCAGTTTCTGTCAGATACTCATGAAACATCATCAGAATGTTTGTCTTGAGGATATCTCTGACAATTTCAAAAGTAGGTCAAGTTAGTAAAACAAGTACGTTACTTTCACTCATTTGTTTTACATCATTAAAGCCAGGATTTCTTCAGCTTTCTCAACAATAGATGCTTTTGATCAGGTGAGCACTTTAGGGCCATAGCCCTCTTGTTTCCTTTTCCCACAATGTTTTCTAAAGGCTCCTTGCTCATGTTCATTTATACATGTGTTTGGTAAAGGCATAATGACAAAAAATTAGACTCGTTCAAACTGAAAGCAATTGCAGGTAACAAATTAGGGTTGGTTCAAATGAAGGGATGATTGGTCTTTTAAAAGGCATGAAAGATTGTCAGAAAAAGAGCAAAAGCTGGTTGTCAGTATTTTCTTCTTTGTTCTTGATATTTTTTCAAAGCTGCAATCCCCAGGGTGGTAAAACACGTAATTGTTTGGTAAAAGGGTATATTTCATAAATCTCCAACCTTATTACCTGTAGATTACGTTTTTGGTTGTCTTCTTTCCCCACAGACTCCCGCACCCATCTCAAAGGCGTCAAAGTGAAGGCCGAGTTTTACTGTAACATAGAAGATGCCCCAAGGTAAGCAATTTTAATTCTCACAGCTGAGTAACCAAAATAAGCAAGTCTTTCGGATGAGACGTTAGACAGAAGTCCAGTATTACGGTGCTATACACCGAATTCTGTAGAACTATGCATAACTTTTGATGGGTTTCGTCCTGTATCCTGTGCTATCCCACTAACATATCTACCAGCCTGACGGGGGAATCACCCATATGGGCAACTTGTGGTGACAATTAAATATACAATCATCAATCTTTTCTTTCCATTATCTTTTCATTTTTTCTTTGTTAAAAGAAGTCAAATAATTTTATTCAATTTTCTTTTCACTTCTTTTGCAGAAAGATTTGAAACTAAAATTTAATTGTTTATTATTAGTCCTTTCTCACACAATCCTAAATTTTAATAATCCCGATAAAGACAGTATTTGAGAACATTGTCGGTAAAGGAGAAAATGCGGGTAACCGGCATTTTCTCCTTTTTTCCACAATGTATTCTAACTTCTCAAAGATAGATTTAATCATTTGAGCCATCGTGAATTTGTGGTTTGCAAATGCCTTCAATTTGGATGAGTCTGAAACTTTGTCGTGTGGTAAAGAGTTAATTCTTTATCAAACAACAAATGTTTAGACTGGCACACATTAAAAGGATTTGCAGACGCAAATTAAAGGCGGCCAAAAGGACAAAATTTGCCCTAGGGGGAATAGAAAACATTGTTGAAAAAGGAGAATAGGTAACCAGCATTTTCTTCCTTAAATTCCCACAGTGTTTTCAAAAGCCTTCTTCCCCAGGGTCGTTAAAAGGCCGGATTGTGTGGTGAAGGGTTAAACAACCTTATCAACTATGAAAAAATATTCAAGGGAGAGAACTGTCAACTTTTATATTTTGTTTTATACAGAATACCCACCCATCCCTCACCAAACAGATTTGTGCCAAGGCTACTTCGTCCCCAACTCTCTGAAGATTGCTGAAAGGTACACATTATTTTTCTGTATAAATATCACTTTTCTTTCCTCCTTTGCCTTAACTCTTTACCAGATGGCAAAATTTTAGACTCATCCAATCTCAAAGCAATTACTGTAGATGACAAGTGAAATGTGGCTAAAGTAATAGGATTTGAGTTCTAAAGGTTAGAAAACATTGTGGGGAAAGGTAAAAATGCTGGTTTCCAGCATTTTCTTCTTTTCCCACAATATTTTCAAATCGCTTCATTCTTAGGGTTAAAACTGGGATTGTGTGGTAAAGGATTAAGCTATTGGATTTATAATCTGGAAATCCTGAGATTAGTTCTTACGAGTGATTCCGTTTGTATGAAAAGTGTCCTTGAGCAAGACACCAAAAAATTCCAGCATAGATTTGTTTTTGTGTTTGTTTCTAGGGCGGTAAAGCTGTTTCCAACATTATTTGAGTTATATTGCAGTGGCCAGTGGACCTATACATGCTTTCCTCTGGTTTCCTTTACCAGTACTTCGCACAATGTTCTTACGAAGAATGGTAGAAATAATTGTGGGAAAAAGAGAAATAGATTGTTACACGCAGTTTATAGATAAGTTAATTTGTTTTGCGAACTGCATCTTCAGATTGTATTTGTAACCTTAAAATTTTGTACAGAAACTGTAGATATGCGAGGCACAGTTTTTGGATGTCTGCCTAACCCTTTCAGATTTTAGACCCTTTCAAAATGAAAGTATCTGCAGACTAAAATTTTTAAGTGGTACGAATAAACATGCCTTTACAAACAGGCCACCAAAATGTTTAGTCACTTTTTGTGCCTTCACTAACAAGCCACCAAAATGTTCAGTCATTTTGTGTGCCTTCACCAACAGGCCACCAAAATGTTCAGTCATTTTGTGTGCCTTCACCAACAGGCCACCAAAATGTTCAGTCACTTTTTGTGCCTTCACAAACAAGCCACCAAAATGTTCAGTCATTTTGTGTGCCTTCACCAACAAGCCACCAAAATGTTCAGTAACTTTTTGTGCCTTCACTAACAAGCCACCAAAATGTTCAGTCATTTTGTGTGCCTTCACCAACAAGCCACCAAAATGTTCAGTAACTTTTTGTGCCTTCACCAACAAGCCACCAAAATGTTCAGTAACTTTTTGTGCCTTCACTAACAAGCCACCAAAATGTTCAGTCATTTTTAGGGCCTCACCGACAAGCCAACAAAATGTATTTTTTTTTTTCCCCTAGATTTTTCCACCATCAGATGACTGAATTTTTCTATGATAGGTGTAAAAACATAGTAGGAAAAGGAGAAATTGCTGTTAACCCATTACCACACAATCCCGACCTTTAACTACCCTGAGAAAGAAACCTTTTGAAAACACTATAGGAAAAGGAGAAAATGCTGGTAACCAGCACTTTCTCTCTTTCTCACAATGTTTTCTTCCCTCCCAAAACAAATTCCATTTTTTTCAGCCAAATTTATTTGGTTTTCTGCATATGCTTTCAGTTTGAACTAGTCTAAAATTTTGTCGTTTGGTAAAGGGTTAAACTGCATTTTCTCCTTTTCCCAAAACGTTTTCAAAAGATTTTTTTTACCGGATTGTATGGTAAAGGATAAACTCTATACCACACCACAAAATTTCAGACTTGTCAATTTTGAAAGATCTTGCAGATGATAAATTGGTTGTAGCTGATGATTTGATATGTTTCTGAAAGTAAGAAAAAAATATGGGAAAAGGAGAACATGTCTGTGACCTGCATTTTCTTCTTTTCCCACAGTGTTTTCAAAAGCCATTGCTGTCAGGGTCATTGAACTCGGTATTGTGTAGTAAATGCTTTTTTTGTATTCTCTTACAGTAGACAGCTATTGAAAACATTATGGAAAAAGGAACTGTTACTTTCAAGAGTCAATTACTTCTTTTCCAACATTGTTTTTCCAAACCATTCATTTTCCATCACTTACAATATTTCTGCTGTTTGCAGCAAACTGTTTTCCAAAGAGTGTAATAGACTTGTCGTAATGGAGAGAACAAATTAGATGTGGCTCAGATGATGAAATTTGTCTGTGATAGGATAGAAAAAAATGAGGGTTAAGGAGAACATGCTGGATATCAGCATTTTCTCCTATTGCCACAATGTTTTCAAAAGCCTTTGAATATGTAAGAAACATGGTTGGGAAGGGAGTAAAATGTATGCTAGTTACCAGCATTTTCTCCTTTTTTCCATATCCCCGGCTGGACCAATTTCTTTCCGAGGATTGATGATAGTCATTGCGACAGGATTCATTCCTCTCTCACCGCTGGCTATTGGTTTGACGATGGCTATGTGGGCAAGCAGCCAGTGGCTTGGAAAGAATATTGTATGTGGTACTGGTAAACTGGTAAAAGAAACTCCAGGAAAGCATGGATAGGTGCACTGGCCGCCGCGATTAACTGATATAATGCTGAAAATGGCGTTAAACAACATACAATCAATCAATATGATCCTTTTATCCACAGTTGTTTCAAAAGCTTCTTTCTCGGAGCTTCAAAACCCACATGAATTTTTTGTAAAGTGATAAATGTTTACTAGATGTCAGAATATTGAACTCATTCAAACTGACAGCATTAGCAGATGACACATTTAGTGTGCCTTAATCCTTAAACATGCAGTCCCGAGTTTTAGCGTCTTTGAGGCACAAGGCTTTTGAAAACATTGTTGGAAAAAGAGAAATTGCTTGTCATCATTTTAGTTGCATTTGAGTTATCATCTGTATATACTTTCAGTTTGGTTAAGTCCGAAATACTGCAGTTTAGAAAACGGTTAAACAAAAGAAAGCCTGGGCCGCGTAGCTCAGTTGTTATGGCATCTGATCTGTGACCTGGTGTTTGCAGGTTTGATACCCAATTGAGGCAAACTCTCATCTCAGATGCTTGTGAGAAAAGTAGTCAGTGGCTTGCAAAGAAAGTTGTGTTAGTGCAGGTGTGAGAGAGCCAGGAAACATATTTATGCTTATATGTGCACTCCCTGCTGTAATATGACTTAAGCTTTTAAAATGGTGTTGAACTCCAAAACAAACAAGAACATTGTATGAAAAGGAAAAATGCTGATTATCAGCATTTGCTCTTTTTCCCAAAACCTTGTCAAGTCTTCTTTTCTAGGGTCAAGTAAACACCGAATTGTTTAGTAAAGAGCAAGTGCTATGTTTAGAAATGATCTTTAATGGCATGGCTGCTGTCTTCTCTACTAACTGAAAAGATTTTAGACATGTCCAAATTGAAAGCATTTGCAGATGGCATATTTAATTTTATTCAAATGATGTTCTCATCATTTTCTCCCTTTCCCACAATGTTTTCAAAAGATTCTTTTTTTAACGGTTATTAAAAGTTTCGATTTTTTGGTAAAGTGTTAAGCCACTAATATCTCAAATACAATTTTATTTTTAGACTACTTCCTCGAGCACACAGATTAAAAATGGTCCAATATAACATACTATCATATGTGGCAGAAGGAGACACGCTCCAGAGTAAGTACTTTCTCTTTTTCTCTCAGTGTTTTTTTTTTTTTTTCATTTTCATAGATTTGCAAATGCTGAGCCCAGTAGCTCATTTGATGGCATACAGGAATTGAGGCCGGAGGGATGCTGGTTCGAATTCCCAGCTCAGCAATTTTTTTTTCCAAGGATTGATGATAGCAGTTGCGACAGGATTCATTCCTCTCTCACCGCTAATCATAATCTTTACTATGGTTATGTGGGAAAGCTGCCAGTGACTTGGGAAGGTATTGTTTAAAGAACTTGTCAAGGAAACTGCAGGAAAGTATAGAAAGGTGCATTGGCTGCTGTGATATAATTGACATAACGTTGAAAAGGTGTTAACCACCATACTAACAAACCGGCAGATTTGCAAATAATCTAAAACAAAATCTATTTGACGTAGGACCCTGAAACTTTATACAAGTGTTGCTCATGACCCAAACAGTTGCCCTATTGTTTTTGGGTCACATGGGTTAAAGGTAAAGGTCACATGTGAACTTTGTTTTAAATTGTTTTCAAGCTCTAACTCAGTAGCTGATTTACCTAGGACCCCGAAATTTTATACAAGTATTGCTCATGACACAAGGAGGTGCCCCATTGTTTTCGGGTCAAAGGTCAAGGTCACTGGTGATCTTTGTCTTGAAAATCATTTCCATTCTCTGATTGTGGTGCTTTAATGACAAGGTGCTGGTGTGGGTATTTGTCTGGTTTGGGACAATTCCAATTTCAAATGCATTTTGCTGTAAGGTGGGAAAACTCAGAATTGTTTCATAAAGACACTTGCAGCAGAGCACATTTTAACTCTTTACCAAATGATAAAAATCTTTAAATCAACCAAATTCAAAGCATTTGCAGAAGACAAATGTAGCTCAAATGATGATTTCTGTCTTTGAAAACATTCTAAGAAAAGAAGAAAATGCTGGATGCCAGCATTTTCTGCTTTTCCCACAACGTTTTTAAAACCCTTGCTGCTCTCCAGGATCGTTAAAACTTGAGACTGCTTGGTAAAGGGTTAAACATGCTTCTAAAGTATGTATAATGCACATGCATGAGGTTTCATGCCATGGATACATGCACAATGTGTTAGGATTTTTAAAGAAAATATTTGAGATACCTTGTGTTAGGAGCAAGTTCTCATTCTGCGGCAATTTTTTCATACTAGTATGATGTAGGATGAAAACTGGTATCTGAAACAATATTGTTTTTGTTAGCTCTACTGACTGTAAGCCAGCAGAGCTTATGTCATGGTGTGGTTTCTGTCGTCTGTCCATCTGTCTGTCCGTCTGTCTGTCTATCTGTCCATCCGCCCATGCGTCCGTCTGTTAGTCTTTTTCTTGTTTACGCGATAAAGTCTGTATTTGTGGTCGGATTGTTGTGAAATTTGCAGAGTTCGTTTATCTCATTAACAGCTTAAACTATATTGATTTTGAAAAAAATGACTGTCAGTGTGGGAAAAATAGCCATTTAAAGTTCAAAATTTCAATTTTTTTACGCGGTAAAGACTGCATTTGTGGTTGGATTTTTGTAAAACTTTCACAGTTTATCTCATCAACAGCTTAAAACTTATTGATTTTGAAAAAAAAAACAAATGACTGTCAGTGTGGGAAAAATAGCCATTTAAAGTTCAAAATTTTAATTTCTTGTTTAACGCATTACGCGTTAAAGTCTGCATTTGTAGTCGGATTTTCATGAAACCTGCTAAGTTTGTTTATCTCATCAATAGCTTGAACCCTATTGATTTTGAAAAAACTGTGACTGTCAGCGTGGGAAAAGTAGCCATTTAAAGTTCAAAATTTCAATTTCTTGTTTATGAGATAAAGTCTGCATTTGTAATCAGTTTTTCTTGAAACTTGCAGAGTCGCTTTGTATCGTCAATAACTTTAAACGTATTGACTTCGGAAAAAAAATCAACAATCAGTATGGGAAAAGAAGCAAATTAAATTTGAAAATTTACAATTCTTGTTTACGCGATAACTTCGGCAGTTGTGATTGAATTTTCATGAAACTTGCACAGTTGCTTTATATCATCAATAGCTTGAACCCTATTGATTTTGAATAAGAAAAAATTGAGAACCAGTATGGGATTAGGAGCCATTCAAAGTTGAAAATTTACATTTCTTGTTTATGCAATTAAGTCGCATTTTTGATTAAATTCTTTTGAAACTTGCAAAGATTATTTGTAGCATCAAGGGATTGAACTGTATGAGAAATGAAGAAAATCTATCAGTTAATTTAGGAAAATTTGATGACTTAGTATTGTTTATTCAACATAGTCCACATTATTTGTCACATTTCTTTGAAACTTGCAGGTATAGTTTAAAACGAGTACTGAAACCCTATCAAATTTGGCTGGATTCCAAACAATTTGTTTTGAGAAATTATACTTCATTTTTTTTTTTCACTATTTGTTCATTTCATCATACCTACTTGTGCTGTCTTGGTGGGTTCAACGCCCATTTGCCACAACACTCCCCACCCCCATTTTTTCTTGTGTTTGCTTTTTTCCTTTTTGCATCATGAATATGTAACATGTGCCAGTAAAAAACAAAATCAATGCCAGAAGAGCAATTGAGGCCCTCAAGGGCCTCTAGTTCTGCTTTTGTATGGTTCGTACATATTTTCATGACATTTTTTTGTTTTTTTCCCACCATCAAGGAGGATGTGGACAAAAGGAAGAGACCTATATATCATCATGTTGATAAATAAGTGCAGGATTGCCAGAGTTTCTTTTCTGTTTGCAGTTTTGTTGCCAGAATTTTTTTCTGTAAGAAGTCTCATCACAGTTTTTTCTCTGTCTTATATTCCCTTGTTATTTAACTATATGTATCCAAGATGAAGAATCGTGGTTGTTTGTTATCATAGTATATTTCTTGTAATTGACTAGATAGACAGTATGAAATTAAGTGAAGGTACCGGGCGGTACATGGTATGAAACTGCAGCTCTTTAACACTGTTGCAAAGTCCTAGGAATGCCTTTCAAAACAGGCATCCGCATTATTTTAAATTTCTTAGGGCGTTTTTATATTGTCACATACAATTCCTTGACATTCATTTTTGTAGTTTCAAATCCATTACATTGAATGAGGCCCAACATTCCATGGCATTACACATTTACAAATGGGTACAGGTTTCCAGAGTTTTTGCTACATGTAGCTTTTATCTCTGGTTTTTCCTCAGCCATAGAATAATCATTGATATATTTGATATTAGCTATAGTGATGTATTTTAATACTGGACTGAGCTGTATATTGAACAAAGTCATTTGTCGTATGTACTCATGTAGCCCACGTAGCTGAGAATATAGTGAAACTGCTTTAGCACGTTACTTAATGAATATTCCATCTTTTTATGTAAACTATTTATAGATCTCCGAAAAAATTCATGATTTTATAGGACATTTACTTTGGGATCATGTGTCCAGGTATTTTACCTCTACACCATGGGCATGGCAATTAGAACTAGGTAAATATCGGAAAACCGAGCTCGGTCATGGAAACAAAGTAGTGACAAGTCAAAGCAGTTTCAGTATACTACCATCTCTGCTTATACAACAAAGGTTGTTGTTGTTTTAGATGACATATTGGAAGAAAGATTTAGTGCTTCGTTTACCAAACAACAAAATTTTAGACTGGTCCAAATTGAAAGTATTTGCAGACAACACATCAAATATAGTTAAAAAATTGAACTTTTTTTTGGGGGGGGGGGGTAGGAAAAAGATTGAATGTTGGTAACCTTCATTTACTTCTTTTCTGGAGTTTGCTTCACTTTCAAAGACGTTAACTCATCATTAGAACTACGTTTGGGTTGTCGTCTGTAAAATACCTTCAGTATTGACAAGTCTACAATACAATAGTCTTTTAACCCTTTACCGCACAATCCAGAGTTTTAACGCCTTTAAAAGATGTAGGAAAAGGAGAAAATGCTGGTAACCAGCATTTTCTCCTTTTCCCACAGTGTTTCTAATCTTTCAGAAACACTTCTATTATTTAAGCGTCCTACGGTTAAGAGTTAAATGATGTGTGGATGATTGTATGTATAGGCCCTTCCAGGTAATATTTTGTAAGAATTGCATCCACAAAGTTAGGCATTCCAGATAACATTTTGTAAGCATTGTGTCCACATATTTAGGCCCTTCCTGATAACAGTAAGCGTTGAATCCACATAGCTAGGCCCTTCCACATAACATTTTGTTAGCATTGTGTCAAAAAAGTAAGCCCCCCCCCCCTCCTGATAACATTTTGGAAGCATTGCATCCACAAAGTTAGGCCCTTCCATATAACATTTTGTAAGCATTGTGTCCACATATTTAGGCCCTTCCTGATACACTGTTAGGCTCTTCCAGATAACATTTTGTAAGCATTGCGATCACATATGCCCTTCCTGATAACATTTTGTAAGCATCGTGTGCGCTTATTTAGGCCCTTCTAGATAACATTTTGGTAGCATTGTAACCACACAGTTAGGCCTTTATTTGTTTTTTCCCATTATTTACCTACCGGTAACTGTTTGCGGACCGTAGAATCTCAGTCATTCAATTCTTCATCATGGTTGTACCCAAGTTTCTGAAAAATATGATAAAGTGTCAGATTATTGATCTTGGTCAAGGAAAGTTTTTTTCACTGTTTAGATACAACAGAGATGTAAATTGCTGTTTAAAATAGATATGGTTGAAAACCCATTTGATTGCTTGACCTATAAACTATACTGAATGATAATAGAAAATCACGTATTGTTGAAAATCATAAGGATAAATATTTTCTTAAGTTTGAGATGTGTGACATGTGTAGGCGTCCGAGATACTTCATTAGCGGAGAGGAAGAGAATGGTAAAAAGTAGTCAGTTGAATCATTTAAAATGGCACCATATCCACAAAATTGATAGCTATGATACTTATTGATGTATCTAGACATGAGTGTTTTATACACACTTGTGTGCCTTTACATGTTTGAGGGCTTGTAAATCCAAGAGATTTGTAATAGTGATATCACGTGATAGAGTTAGGTTTGTCTTTTACTCCATTTATGTTTTCATATCGGTCCATTAACTCTTTACCATACAACGATTGTGTGGTAAAGGGTTTACTGTTGCTTATCCCCAATAAGTAAGCTTCCTTGTCTTTTATAACTCTGGCATCCTTTTTGAAGTACCAGTGTTTACTAGGAAACAAATGAGTATTAGGGAAAGGTAGAGATGGACACTGACAGCAGACAGATCAGGACCTGCATGCAGGTTTTTGAAATGCCTTTGTAGTGTTAGGTGTAAGTGTAGTTTTAAGGTGTAAGGGACAGTCATGGATGGAATCTGTCTGCAGCTAGACTAGGAGCATCACACAGGTTTTGACAAGACAGACAGCTTTGTTATCCCCCGCCGAAAAGGCGGCGGGAGATATGGTAATAATCTCCGTCCGTCCTTCCGTCATTCCGTCCGTCCGTCCTTCCGTCCCACATTTTCGTCCGGAGCATATCTCCAAAAGTATTTGAGATATCAACTTCAAACTTCACAAGTGGATAGATCTCATTAACGAGGCGTGCAGTGTACAAGAACTATTACTCTATCTTCAGTATTTTTGGAGTTATTGCCCTTTGTACATTTTTTTTCTGGAATTTTTGTCCGGAGCATATCTCCAAAAGTATGAAAGCTAGGAACTTGAAACTTCACACACATATAGAACTCATTGAGGAGGCGTGCAGTGCACAAGATCCATTACTCTGTCTTCAGTATTTTTGGAGTTATTGCCCTTTGTACATTTTTACTTTGCATTTTTGTCCGGAGCATATCTCCAAAAGTATAAAAGCTAGGAACTTGAAACTTCATACATATATAGAACTCATTGAGAAGAATTGCAGTGCACAACAACCATAATTCTGTCTTCAGTATTTTTGGAGTTATTGCCCTTTGTAAATTTTAACTTTGGATTTTTGTCCGGAGCATATCTCCAAAAGTATAAAAGCTAGGAACTTGAAACATCACACGCATATAGAACTAATTAAGGAGAAGTGCAGTGCTAAAGAATCATAACTCTATCTTCAGTAATTGTTGAGTTATTGCTCTTTGTAAATTTTCACTTTGGAATTTTGTCCGGAGCATATCTCCAAAAGTACAAAGGCTAGGAACTTCAAACTGTATACACTTATAGAATTCATTAAGGAGAAGTGCACTTCACAAAAACCAAAACTCTGTCTTCAGTAATTTTTGAGTTATAGCCCTTTGTTAATTTTTACTTTGGATTTCTGGCTGGCGTATATCTCCAAAAGTTGATGATAGTCATCGCGACAGGATTCATTCCTCTCTCACCGCTGACCATTGTTTCGACAATGGTTATATGGGAAAGCAGCCAGTGGCTTGGAAAGAATATTGTGCGGAGTACTGGTAAAAGAAACTCCAGGAAAGCATGGATAGGTGCACTGACCGCCGTGATATAACTGAAATAATGTTGAAAACGGCGTTAAAAACCATACAATCAATCAATCAATCAATCAATCATATCTCCAAAAGTATAAAAGCTAGGAACTTGAAACTCCACACATATACAGAACTAATTGAGGAGAAGTGCAGTGCACAAGAACCATAACTCTATCTTCAGTATTTTTGGAGTTATTGCCCTTTGTAAATTTTTACTTTGGATTTTTGTTCGCACATTTCCCATTCTTGGCCAAGTTTCATACTTATGGCATAAACACAAAAAAGTTTTATAACTCTTCTATGCATTTTGAAAAGAAAAAGTGTCTTTTTTTCTTTTTCAGAAACTTCAATATTGATTAAGTTTTAATGTTTTGTAGTTATTATATCATGTTAATGCCAACTTTCATAACTTGAACCTGTATTTCAAAAAAGAAAATATGCTTGTTTTTTTATCTTCACTTCAAGCTCTTATTTCGGTGCTGTGTTAGAAAAAGCCCAATCGGCGTGGGATCTGGTGCTTGACAAGCACCTGTTCAGTTTTTGATGGGACGGACTGCTTTGGTCAGTTTTTGATGAGACAGATTGCTTTTTTCACAGTTTTTGACCGGAAAGACTGCTTTTTTCCCCAAACATTTGAAATGTAAATAATCCCTTTGCTTTACAAACTTCTGGCCGAGCCCCTGTAGCTCAGTCGGTAGCTCACAGGACTTGAGAACAGGAAGTTGCTGTTTCGATCCCCGCCAATTTCTTTCCGAGGATTGATGATAGTCATTGCGACAGGATTTATTCCTCTCTCACCGCTGACCATCGTTTCGATGATGGCTATGTGGCCAGTGGCTTGGAAAGAATATCGTGCGTAGTACTGGTACAAGAAACTCCAGGAAAGCATGCATAGGTATACTGGCTGCCGCGATATAACTGAAATAATGTTGAAAACGGCGTTAAACATCACACAATCAATAATTCATTACAAACTTCTCAAAGATGTTTCCTATGGCAAGGTGTTCTCTGGTATATACATTTGATTTAGTATCAAACAGATAGGGTATTTAGGACTTGGTGCCTTTAAATTTTTAGATTCATAGGCTTGGTCTATGAGCATTGCTTGTATCTGATATCACCTTAACACTAACTCAGTCAGCTTTTGAAATAATTTTGAATGCTAACCTGAATCCATTTCTCCTAAACCCCAGGAAAGATTTGCCTTAAACTTCAAACAAATGTTCACCTCGCAGACAGTGAACACAAATTAGGACTCCACCTTGTTTACTGAAACATTGTTAGTATTGTAGTTATTGTCGTAGCCCTGTCGTCGTCTCCATCTACATTGTCAGTGTGCAAAAACTTTGACTTTCCAAATTATCTCTTTTATTACTTAAGAGATTTACAAAACAAAAACAAACAAACAAAAAAAAGAACTTGGACAAGTTTTGACTATCAAAGAGAGCCCTTACAATAAGGGCAAGTAACTCTCAAAATATTTTTCACACAGTTATGCCCCTTTTTCGACAAAGAAATTTCACTTAAAATCAAGCACCTGCTGCCGAGCGTTGGCACCCGCATGTGGTGCCCTTGGATTTCTGATGATATTGTGTCCAGTTTTCAACCATAGTGATATATTTTGATGTGTTAGGTTATAGCTAGATGGGCTGAATATTATACATGTAACAATATTTGTATTGTTCTAATTTTTCTAAACTGTACCATTAATTCCTAAGATAAAACTGCTTTTTTTTTTCAACTTGAACCACTCATGAGCAGGCAGTGGAGCAATACTTGAGGACCGTCAGAAAAAGCAAGTTAAATCTTTCCCACATGACAAATTTTGAACTTTCCCAAATTCAAAACATTAGCAGGTAACAAATTCAAAATTTTATACAAAAGAGCTGGTGTTCTCCGACAGAATAGAAAACATTTTGGGAAAAGGTGAAAATGCTGGTTACCATCATTTTCTCCTTTTCCCGCAGTGTTTTCAGAGGCTTTTCCTAGTGGTCTGGTTGTATATATTATATAGTATTATACATATTTTTTTCTTTCGTTCCAGAGATTTCCCTATTTATGGCTTCTGTTACTATTAATGATGATATTTCAGTTGAAATGTTGAAAGAAAAAAATTATATATACGAGGGTCATCCAATAAGTTCTGATAATGGCCTTACAGTTAATAAATTATAGCAAATAGCTGTGTATCTGCACTATATTCCTTCAAAGTATTGACCCCTGCTTCATATAATCGCATTCCATCTCATGATGACGTCATATGCTGCACATGCATGTATTCAGCGTTAATTAATATTGTAATAGGTAATGGTCTTGCATGCTAAGTTTTATTTCCGCTGGAAGACGGAAAATATACGGGAACATTATCAGAACTTCTTGGATGACCGTCGTATCACTGGTCTTGTGTTTGTTATTTATTTATGCCCTTCTCTTTTCACTTCTCCAACTTGCCCAGTTTTACCTTTAACCACACAGTGTCGGATTTTAACGATCCTGAGGAAGAAAGCTTTAGAAAACATTGTTGGAAAAGGAGAAAATGCTGGTAACCTTTGAAGGCAATACGTAAATGGTTCAGTGGTAAAAGCGTTGGAATTGTCCACCATAAAATGTCCTGGATTTGATCAAACTCGGTTGCATGGGAGTTTCCTTTGGCAAGGGAATGTGGAGCCCATGTATAGTTCTGCCGAAAGCCAGGAAACAAATGAATAAGCAAGCTATCTCTGAGATAAAGCTGAACTGTTCCCAAAAGCGGCATAGAGCCTTATTTGAACATTTACATGTTTACTCTGCTTGTCTTTAACCCTTCCCCACACAATCCAGAGTTTTAATAACCCTGAGAAAGAGGCCTTTTGAAAGCCTTGTTGTGAAATGGAGAAAATGTTGGTAACCAGCATTTTCTCCTTTTGTCACAATGTTTTCTAAACTTAAAAAACAAATCCAATCATTCGAGCCACATTTAAGTTGCCGTTTGCAAATGCTTTCAGTTAGCCCAAGTATAAAATGTTGTTTGGTAAAGCGTTAACCCTATACGAAACAATCCCAAGATTTAACGACCCTGAGAAAGAAGCCTTTTGAAAACATTGTTGGAAAATTCCTCTCTAGGTCAGCTCAGTTTACGCATTTTACATTGATAGGTTGTACATGTTGAGACCATGAATAGACTATATAATGACTATGTTACATGCAGTAAATTGCTGAAAATTTGGCCTACAAATGACCGACTGGTCGATTTACTAAAGGTAACTCCGTTTTTATGTGATCAAGTATGACGTCATTGTACTTGTTTGAGTGGGAACCCACACGTTTGACAAATGTAATCTCTCCAAACGCCAAAAATGATTCATTACTGAATTAAGTAAGGCGATAGCTGGCAAACCATCAGTACAGGAAGACGAAATGTAAGAACGTTATTTTTCTTCGCTGTTTTTTCCTTGACGTGTATAAAGACCAGCCTGCATCATGACAGAGTCTGTTGTTTAAAAAAGTCGCTATTACAGATGGATAATACGGTGATGACTTGCTTGGTATTATGCATAACGGAGATGCATTAAGCTCGCTTTTACCAGAGCATGACTACTATATTTTTCCCTTTTTTTTTTTTTTTTTTCGTTACAGGCTACATACCATCTTCAGTTAATCTTAGATTTCATCCCAAAATTCAAAAGGTAACTCAATCTTGAGGAGATGGGCCTTTTGAAAACATTGAGGGAAAAGGAGAATATGCTGGAAACCAGCAGTATCTCCCTTTCCCACAATATTTTCTACTTTTTCAATGACATGTTCCATTATTTGTGTCCAATTCAATTTTTCGTCTGCAAACACTAAGTTTGGGCTAGCCTAAAATTTTGTCATTTGGTAAAGATCTAAGGCCCCATGCTTTGTATAACAGACTTTTTATGCCCTCGAATTTTTTTTCAGGGGCATATAGTTTTTGTTTAGTCTGTCAATCCGTCCGTCTGTCCACTTTTCGTGTCTGGACCATAATTTTTTTCCTTATGGTTCAATTCCAATATAACTTGGCACAAATATTAACCACATTGAGACGATGTGTCATGCACAAGTCATATCCGTAGGTTAAAGGTCAAGGTCGCATCAAGGTCGAATGTGTTGGGGGTAGTATTCGTGTCCGGCCTGTAACTTTTTTTTATTAAATCTATGAATGAATTTCAGTATTACTTTGCAGAATTGTTAACGACATAAAGACACTATCATGTGCACAAGAGTCATGTCCATGGATTGAGGGCCAAGGTCACGGCAAGGTCAAATGCATTTTGAGCCGGGGGGTGGGGAGTGTTAGTCGTTTTCGTGTCCGGGCCATAACTTTTTTCTCCTATGTCATATGTGTTTTGGAGGGGGGGGGGTGGTATATTCGTGTTCGGCCTGTAACTTTTTTAATTATGAATGGAATTTCAGTATTATTTTGCAGGATTGTTAACCACAATGCGCAAGAGTCATGTCCGTAGATTAAAGGTCAAGGTCCTAGCAAGGTTATAAAGGTTTGGGGTGGTGGGTCATTTTCGTGCCCGGGCCATAACTTTTTCCCTTTTGTTAAATTTTAATATAACTTCGCACAAATGTTAACCACATCGAGACGATGTGTCATGCGCAAAAGATATGTCAATAGGGTAAAGGTCAAGGTCAGAGCAAGGTCAATTGTGTTTTTTGGGGATAGTATTCGTGAATGAATTCCAGTATTTCTTTGCAGAATTGTTAACCACATATAGGCGATTTGTCATGCCTAAGAGTCATGTCCGTAAATTAAAGGTCAAGGTCCTAGCAAGGTCAACTGTGCTTGGGGTGAGGTTGTTTTGGTGTCTGGGCCCTAACTTATTTCCCTTTTACCTAATTTCAAAATAGCTTTGCACAAATGTTTACATCGAGACGATGTCATATGCGCAAGAGATATGTCCTTAGGTTAAAGGTCAAGGTCACAGCAAGGTCGTATATGTGTAGGGGTATAGTATTCGTGTACGGCCTGTAAATCTTTTAATTATGAATGAATTTCAGTATAACTTTGCGGAATTGTTAACCACATAAAGACAATTTGTCATGCGTAAGAGTCATGTTCGTGGATTAAAGGTCAAGGTCACAGAAAAGTCAAATGTGTTTGGGTAGCCGTTTTGGTGTCCAGGCCTTAACTGTTTTCCCTTTAACTTGATTTCAAAATGGCTTTGCACAAATATTAACCACATTGAGATGATGTTCTTCCATTGAAGAAAAGTTGCCTCTGACACAAAATGGGAGCAGGCTGAGAATTTCGAACACTAATGGTCAAAGGGAAACAACTCGCAAGCCTTTGCCATTCTCTTTCATCCAGAGTTGCCCCCCCCCCCCCCCCTTATACGTCTGGACATTACAAAACCAATCTGAAAATAACCAATTACATGCACACTGTTGCCAATTTGCTGGTTCTCATTTTCAGTAATGTCTGCGTTTGTGGTCGGATTTTCGTGATAGCTTGAACCCAATTGATTTTGAAAAAAATAATAATGATAACTAAAACTGGAGAGCAATAACAATGTATGACCGAAAGTGTACAGTGTTTGGGGTTTGGATGTGACTTGGAATTCTGTACAGTGGCGGTATGTCACTTGGACGTGAAAACTGAGTGATTGAAAAATTATTACCGCCTGAACACCAGGTAAACAATCCGGGTATGAATTAATTGAAAGTTCATGCGGATCTTAACTCTACCACACGACAAAGTTCTAAACTTTAACAATTTGAGAGAATTTGCGGACTACAAATTAAACGCCGGAAAAATTATGGGAATGGTTCTACAAAATGGGGGAAGCCTCGTGGGAAAAGGAGAAAATGCTGGTTGCCAGCATTGTCTAAGGTTCTTTTCCCAGGATGTTTTCCAAAGTTTTCTTGCGGGTCATTAAAAATCGGGATTGTGTGGAAAAGGGTGAAAAAGAGCAGGCGGTATGCATACCGATAACATAACGTGACACGGTATAAAAACAAGTGAGGCGGCTACTCGTAACAGTCGGACTCGGCTACCATCGGCAGTCTCCGCCAAAACCCGAACATTCAAGGAAAATTGAAAAAAAAAAAAAAAAAGGAAATAGGGGTATTAAAAAACTTTTAAAAAAGACCAAAGGTTCATATTTTTTTTTTTTTTTTTTTTTTTAATGCATCAAACGCGCCATTTTATAAAGCAGTAAATAAGCTTCCTAGCCTGACTTTAGGTAATTTTAACACGAAGAAAGAAAATACAACATTTATTTCTGAATTTCGGAATGTGTATTTTTCCTTGTTATTCTATTTAAACCTTGCCTCAAATTTTCTAGTTGAATAAGGTTCAAAAGTTCTTCAAATAAATTAATCAAACTTAGTCCATTTGAAAAATAATAAACTGATTCTTTGTTTTCCAACTAGAGATAATTCTCAATTCTTAAAAGATGAAGCGTGTATCTACCAGGGCCCTTGATAATTTCATAATATGAGTCACACTCTGACAAAAGGGAGCTTAATGGATTTCCGTGATCCATGATACCAATGAACCCATACCATAAATATGGATCCATAATAGCCACTTTTGGTAACAACCGACTCAATTATGAGGTAGACTGGTACTTGGACATACATAAAATTGACAAATAGCGAAACGTTTCGGCCTTGGTCAGCCTGCACTGGAGTCGAAACTTTTCGCAGATGCAATAAGCCCACTTTTAACAAAGCATGGTTCATATAGATGAATTTCGTCCATTTATCGATATTTGTAAATCCTCTCATAGCCATGAGAGGAGTTAGAAATATCTATAAATAAACGTAATCTACTGTCTTCGCTGATGCCACAATAAAGGAAGTTTTTTGTCAATTTATAAATGGGCTGTGAATGTTTTTTCCTTACGATTTTTCTTTTTTGTAAGCTGTCATTGATAAGGAATGACAAGAATGAATAACACGACCATTACAGGGTGTTAAGCAGAAAGTCTTCGGCCATTTAGAGAGTAACAAAAGTTGTCTCCCTTGAATTGCATTTTCCCCTTTAAACCCTCAGGCTATTGAGGACTACTCATTGCGTTTTTGCAGGCAGTGAAAACGGGACCTTTTAAGTGTAGATCAAGATCAGACAGCAAAGAACGTTAAGTCGGACCTTTGATCTACAATGTACCCTTTTCAGTCACGTGTATAAAATAGATGTAATTTTCAGTGGACTCGGGAGGGGGGGGGGGTTTCTTCTGTCGCGGAAAGTGATGAGTTTTTAGACTAGCGAAGAGTCGAGGTAAACAAGGTTGACCTAGAGTCAAGGTAAACAAAAAAGCCAATACTTCTTTCTGTTATAAATCCTAATTCTGTTGTATATGACAATTTTGACAAAAGCCACTAAATATCTACCACTCCAATTTGAACATGTCGTCTTACAAAGTAATAACATGAACAAGATGTCATTTACAAGGTACAAGATATTTGCTTATATAAAAATTAAGTGACCTATGCAAAGCAGAGAATCACTTTTTTCTACACTACTGTAACATTATGAATTACTCTATTAATGGATACACCTAGGTAACTTGTAGCAAATTCCAGTTACATTAACCCTCAATGGACAGGGAACCCTCGCCATTCCTTCAGTCATTCATTATTTAGATCATTCTGTACAGTTAAACTGTTATGTTAAACTGTTATTCTAGTCTTGAATATTAACTCTTTACCAAACAATCCCAGGTTTTAACGATACTGGGGAAAATCCTTTTGAAAACATGGCGGGAAAAGGAGAAAATGCTGGTAATCAGCACTCTCTCCTTTTCCACATTGCTTTCTACCCTTTTGGAATCGGGTTTCATCAGTGCAAACACTTTTAATTTATGGTCTGTAACAGCTTTGAATTTGGACTGGCGTAGAATTTTTCGTATTGTAAAGAGAGTTAAATAGTTAACTACATCTTGTGCTACTGGATATTGACTAATTGATTGCATGGTGTTTAACGCCGTTTTAAACATTAATTCAGTGATATTGCGGCGGCCAGAGCACCTATCCATGCTTTCCTGGAGTTTCTTTTACCAGCACTACCGCTGACGGTGTGGATTAAGACCAGACTGCGCAGAGCATGGAGTCTGATCTTGGATCTACACTGTCTGATAAGAGGATATATTATTTTCTTTAAATGTAACTTTGAAATGGCAATATTCAGGTGTTTACCATCGGCTTGAAAGTTTCGTTTAACATTTTTAGCATGTTGGGGGTTAAACTGGATTACAGTTAACCAATAGCACGCATAGCCCCAGCAGCTCGCTCAGTAGTGTACAGGACTTTGGAACAGGAGGTCGCTGTTTCGATTCTCGACTCGGCAAAGTTCTTTCCGAGGATTGATGATAGTCATTGTGCCAGGATTCATTTCTCTCTCGCGTTCCGACGATGGTTATAATATGAATGTGGAAAAGCAGCCAGTGGCTTGGAAAGAATATTATGCGGAGTACTGGTAAAAGAAACTCCAGGAAAGCATGGATATGTGCACTGTCCACTGCTACATAACTGAAATAATGTTGAAAACGGGGTTAAACACCATACAAACAATCAAATTCGCTAGTCTGTCAGGACTTTCAGTACTTTGATTATATCATTTAGAGCCGAAAATTTTAAGCCTATTGGTTTATCAGAGTCCGTTTGGAAGCAAAGGTACTCTCCCCTCCCCATATTTATTCACATATTTACGGAAGGCTGTAACCCTTCAGCTGCTGAGCTTGACTCGGGGGCTTTAACGGACAGTGTAGATAAAGATCAGACTGCACAAAACATGCAGTCTGATCTTTGATCTACACTGTCCGATACGCTATTTTTTCGCGTCGAAATCAACTTTGAAATTGCAATTTTTAGGGTTTTACTAATAGATTGAAATTTTCTTTTTATTTATTAGCAGCATAAGGGTTTAAAATCAACGTTTAGGTTATGAATTCGTACGTAACTTATCATACAGGAACACCATCGATTCCCTGTCACCAGGGAGGTAGAAAATGAAACCTTATTCCTAATAAGGACCGACGTGCACCAAAATAAAACCGTCAGAAAAGTCCCGGCTAAGTGATATTTATTACGGCCTCGCTGTTTCTATGTAGGTCCGTTTGTATCATCAGTTTTGTAATCTGGTACCATGCTTTTTTTTTTTCAATTTAACTTCTAGACGTTTTTCTTTCAGAAAAAAAGGGAGCTTAATGGTACTGGGGATAACAATTTGCTGAAGTAGGGCTAGGAATTACTGAAATAAGGAACGGTGTCTTTTTTTACACTGTTGATAGCGTCTTACTGTACCGGAGGGTTGCATTCTATTGTGCGCTGGAATAGCATTTCACTGTAGCCGGAGATAGCGTTTTACTGTACCCGGGGCAGCGTTCTACGGTACCTAGGGATATCATTTTACTGTACCCGGTATAGCATTTCACTGTACCCCGAGATGGCTTTTCGCTGAACCCGGGGGAAGCATTTTACTGTACCCAGAGACAGCATTCTAATATGCCAAGGGGAAGCATTCCATTGTACCCGAGGATAGCATTCTACTGTAACCGGGAATAGCATTTAACTATACCGAGGGATAGCATTTTACTGTACCCGGGGATAGCACTACTGTACCCTGGATTAGCATTTTACTGTACCCGGGAATAGCATTCTACTTTACCCGGGGGTAACATTTTACTATACGCGGGGATAGCATTTTACTGTACTCGGGGCTAGCATTTTACTGTACCCGGGCGTAGCATTCTACTGTAACCGGGAATAGCATTTAACTATACCGAGGGATAGCATTCTACTGTACCCCGGGATAGCATTTTACTGCACCCAGGGATAGCATTCTACTTTACCCGGGGGTAGCACTTTACTACACGCGGGGATAGCATTTTTCTGTACCAGGGGGTAGCATTTTACTTCACCCGAGGATAGTACATGTATATACAGTACCCGGGGATAGAATTTCACTGTACACGGGGACAGCATTCTAATATATGCGGGGATAGCATTTTACCGTACTCGGGTGTAGCATTTTACTGTACCCGGGGATAGCATTTCACTGAACCTGGGGGTAGCAGTTTACTGTACAAGGAGATTGCATTTCACTGTACCCGGTGATAGCACTTTACTTTACCAGGGGATAGCATTCTACTATACTCGGGGGATTGTGTCTTTCCCACCAGAGCTAGCATTTTACAGTGCCGGGGAAAGCATTTTACTGTAGGACGAATAGCAGATACTGCATCCGGAGACAGAATTTCACCCAGGGACTGGCATTTTACAGTACCGATGATAGGATTTCCCATTATCGGAGATGGCGGTTTATTGTACTGGAGATTGCATTTTTTCCGTACTTCGGACTTGCTATACTTGGGATGGCACTGTCGATTTAGGGCGCTTTTTATTTAGTATTTAAAGTGGGGGGGGGGGGGGTGGCATTTTACCGTAATGCGGATAGCACTTTACTGTACCAAGAAATAGAATCTTACTGTTGCAAATATTGCATTTCAGTGTTTTCGGTATTGCATTTGACTTGACTTGGTAGAACGTTTTAATCTACCAGAGAAAGCATTTTTAGACTTCTTGTATAGCATTTACTGTACGCAGGGATAACATTTCCTTGCACTTTTGTATGACAAAGGATAGTATTTTACATCACCTGGGATAATTAGTTCCTGAATCTGCGCGTTTTACTGTATAAGAGCTGGTGTTCTCCTGTATTAAGGACTTTGAAGAATGTAACCGTACTTTGTAGAGCATTCCTCTGTTCCCACGAAGAGAATTTAGTCGTACCCGTGGATAGTATTTTACTGTACCGGGTCAGCGTTTTACGGTACCGAGTAGAAGTATTTTACCAGGAGATGGCGCTTAAAGACTTGAATATCTTGGGTAGTAACCCTTATCCTACCGAAGTTAAATTGTTGACTATTACAAAAATAGATTTCTTAAAGTTTGTTGGCACTAGCACACGTTCACATGACCAAAACTACTGAAAGAGAACTATAGAGTGTTGAACAAGATCAGACAGCACGTAAGTGTAGGCTGATCTTGCTTTGCACTCTTTGCGAAATACATTCCTGGTTGCGAACGGCAGAAGAAGAGAAACAGGCCAAAATTACTGTTTAGATACAACAGAGATGTAAATTGCTGTCCAAAATACATGTAGATAATTGTTGAAAACCCATTTGATTGCGTGACCTATAAACTACAGTGTATGATAATTGAAAATCAAGTATAGATTCAAACATTTTCTTAAGTTTGAGATGTGTCACATGTGTAGGTGTTCGAGATACTTCATTAGCTGAGAGGAAGAGAATGGTAAAAAATACCATTACTAGTAAGTTGAATCTTTTAAAATGGCACCATATCTACAAAATTGATAGGTATGATACTTATTGATGTATCCAAACATGAGTGTTTTATTCATACTCCTGTGCTTTTTACATATTTGAGGGCTTGTAAATCCAAGGGACTTGTAATAGTTAGATCACATGATAAAGTTAGGTTTGTCTTAACTCCATTTAAGTTTTCATATCGGTCCATTAACTCTTTACCATACAACGATTGTGTGGTAAAGGGTTTACTGTTGCTTATTCCCAATAAGTAAGCTTCCTTGTCCTATAACTCTGGCATCCTTTTTGAAGTACTAGTGTTTACTAGGAAACAAATAGGTGCTAGGGAAAGGTAGGGATGGACACTGACAGCAGACAGACCGGAAGCTGCATGCAGGTTTTTGAAATGCCTGTATAGTATTTGGTGTAAGTGTAGATGTAGGTTGTAAGGGACCGGCATGGATGAAATCTGTCTGCAGCTAGACCAGGAGCATCGCACAGTTTTTGACAAGGCAGACTGCCTTGGTCAGTTGTTGATGAGACGGACTGCTTTGGTCAGTTTTTGATGAGACAGACTACTTTGTTCCAGTTTTTGACCGGAAAGACTGCTTTTTTTTCTCAAATATTTGAAAGATGAATAATCCCTTTGCTTTACAAACTTCTCAAAGATGGTGTATACATTTGAAGGAGTATCAAACAGATAGGGTATTCAGGACTTGGTGCCTTTAAAAGATTCATTGGTTTAGCCTATGTGTATTGTTTGTATCGCCTTGACTACTAACTCGGTCAGCTTTTGAAATAATTTCAAATGCTAACCTGAGTCCATTTCTCCTAAACCCCAGGAAAGATTTGCCTTGGGCTCCGAACAAATGTTCAACTCGCAGACAATGAACACAACATAAATTAGGACTCCACTTTGTTTACTGAAACATCGTTGGTATTGTACACTTTGATTTTTACCTCGGCTGTTTAAAAAGAAAACGTCGAGCTATTTCATAGCCCTGTCGTCATCTGCCTCTACACTGTCAATGTGCAAATATTTTGACTCTTTGAATTTATATCTTTTATTACTAAAGATATTTACTTCAAACTTGCATAAGTTTTTAGTATCAAAAGAGAACCTTTAAAACAAGGGCAGGTAACTATCAAAGTATTTTTTACACAGTTATGCCCTTTTCTTGACAAAAAATTTTCACTTGAAATCAAGCACCTGCAGCCGAGCGTTACATCGCACGTGGTGCTCTTGGATTTCTGATGATACTGTGTCCAATTTTCAACCATAGTGATCTATTTTGATGTGTTAGGTTATAGCTAGATGTCCTGAATATTATACATATAACTATCGTTGTATCGTTATAATTTTTCTAAACTGTACCATTTATTTCTAAGATCAAACTTTTTTTTTTTTCACTTGGACCACTTAAGATCAGGCAGTGGAGTGACATCTGAGGACGGTCAGAAAAAGCAAGTTAAACCTTTCTGACATGACAAGTTTAAACACTCTCGAGCAGCGTGAGAAATTTTCTTACGCGGCAAGAAGTAAATGCAAGCATTAGGAAAGTTACTAGAACATAATATTCATTTTATTATATACCTACAATTTTCAAAGACAATTTTTTTGCAGTTTTTGGCATTTTATTCGTAAATTGATAATCAAAATACATGTAGAGCGAACAACGGTGTAGTAGCTAGTAACGTCATTTTTCTGAATGGCAATGAATATCATAGCGTAAATTTTGACCAATCAAATTGCATATAAATACCTAGTTTTGCGCGCGTGGTCATCATACTATATTTAGAACCGCATTTCACAGTGTGTAGGTACGGATATATTTTCCTGTCGTGTGTGTTATTTCATCTGTGTGAGACACATGTATCTGAGCTGGAAAATTTTCAGATATACAATAAATATGAGTATTGTTTTTTTGTTTGGTCTTTAGCGCCATTTTCAACATTGTTTCATTATATCTCGGCAACCAGTGCACTTATCCATGCTTTCTAGAGGGCCTCTTGCCAGTACTTCGTACGAATTTCTTCCCTAGCGACTGTCTGCCTTTTCAACATCTAAGCCGTGTTCAGCACTGACACGGGAATGAATTCTGTCGCAATTCAAGGAAAGAAATTGGCCTACCTGGGCATTCGAACCAGCGACCCTCCGGATATTGGGCAAAAATTCTTCATGGGCAAAAGGGTAACAAACCCAGGGTTATGTCACGTAAGCAATTGTAAACTGATTAGATATTGTATCTATTATGTTTTCAAGAATATGTTTGCGAAAAAAGACTTAAAATTGACCCTTTGTCCGTTTCTAGGCTTTGCCTATGTTCATATGCATGGAGCGGAAGGGGCGGAGTGAAAGGGAACAAAACGACCATTTACAATTTAAGATCATTTACAAACCGAGAAAGCCCGACAGCAGAAAAGAAAGCAGGTCCGCAAATAAATGAGCTGCGCTGTGGGAAAAAGGGACTTAACCCTTCCTGCCGAAGAAAAAAAATCTTCGATGATCTCACAAACAGATTTTGCTAAAATTCACGGGCATAGCACTGGGCTTGTATAAGTAGAACTACTGACAAAGAAGCGGAGAGTGTAGAGCAAGATCAGACTGCACGTATGTGCAGGCTGATCTTGCTCTACACTCTCTGCAAAGTTCATCTGTGGTCGCGAACGGCAGGATAAGAGTTAGTACATGTCCGTGATGCATCCTACCAAGCAAGTCATCACAGTCACAGTTATGGATCCATAAAAGTCTAACGAATGATTGAATTTTGAGGAAGAGCGGTCTTTGGACATGCAGAAAATTGACAAATAGGAAAGAGTTTCGAGCCGTGTCAGCCTGCGCGGACTGCGCAGGCTGACGTGGGTGGATACTTTTTGCAGATGCATTCAGCCCCCTTTTTACAGACCCTTTAATAAATAATGTATGGAAATAATCTGAACGGCGCTAGGTCAAGTTTGTGTTCGTATGTAGGGTTTTGGGAGAGTGCACCTATCTAAGCTTTGACTGGAATTATGGACAAAACCAGAGACCAAATAATCTAATAACGTAGCCAGAGATATTTATCAAGGCCTGGCTAAGTTTTGCCGACCAAAGTACATCTTGATTCCCGAGAAAATGTGGATACCACATAGGTAAAGATGCATAGGGGCAGTATGGCCTCTCCACTCACTCCCCAACTGATTTTGCGTTGCAAAGATGGCTTTATACTGAGATACTGACAAAAAAAAAACACGTGAAGAAAACACGACGGGTATACCACAATTTTGGCTTAGCTGAATGTGCTGGCTTTTGACCTACTTCTTGGTACTGATAAAGAATGAATAGATGGTAATTTGCGATTGGTTAAACATGTATACATGTTTATTTGACGGGCCCCTGCTGGCATATTTACTCATACATCTATGAAGCCACAGTTAAACCAAATGCTACTTTTCAACAAAATAAAAAACAGTGAGGAAAAAGAGGCAATTACTCGTAAGGTTACTTTTCATTATTTTACTTCATATTGAGCCACACAAGTGTTTCAATATTCATATTCCAGTATTTCTTACGCCGTCTATTTTTTTTTTTTTTTTTTTAAGATAGTTCTAGTTTCAAGTTCTTTAACCCTTAGGCTGCCAAGCGCGACTCAATGACCTTTAGCGGACACCGCAGGCCAAGATCAGACAGCAGGGAACGTACAGTCTGATCTTTGATCTACAGTGTCCGATGTGGAGATATGTTTTCTCCAAATATAGCCGTGAAATCGTGGAATATTTTTTACAATAAAGGTTTCAAAATCCCCCACTACAAAATTGTATTTAGAAGAAATAGGTTAACGTGGTGATAATATGTATGTTTGTCGTTTTAACCCTTGACCCTACTACACAATCACGAGTTTTAACGGCCCTGGGAAAGAAGCCTTTTGAAAACATTGTGGGAAAAGGAGAAAATGCTGGTAACCAGCATTTTCTCCTTTTCCCACAATGTTTTCTATCCGATCTAAGACAAACTCTATCATTTAAGTATACATTTAAATTGTCGTCAGCAATGCTTTCAATTTGGAAGAGTCTAATCGTTTTTCGTGTGGTAAAGAATTAAACTGCTAAATAAAAGGAACAAACATTTCCTGTCAATGATAAAAACCCAAATATTGCGATTTCAAACTTGATTTCACCGGAAAGAAAATAACCCATCGGACAGTGTAGATCAACGATCAGACTGCACGTTTTGTGCAGTCTGATCTTGATCTACATTGTCCGCAAAAGTGCCCCGAGTCGCGATTAGCAGCAAAGGAGTTTACACTTTCAGTACCCAATTTTTAACCCCGAAGCTGCTAGGTGCGACTCACTGACCATAAGCGGCCAGTGAAGATAAAGATCAGACTGCACAGAACGTGCAGTCTGATCTTGGATCTTCACTGTCCGATAAGGAGATATTTTCCAACCTGCATAACTTTGAAATACCAACATATTGGGTTTTACCATCAGCTTGAAAGTTTCATCTAAGTTATTTACCAGGATAAGGGTTGATCTCGAGCCCTGTTGATGGCTGAAAAGACATCCCACTGAAACTCGGGTAGATTTATTTTTTTTATACGCTTAACCATACAAGCGGAAGGCGTAGATCCAACATCAGACTGCACGGTTCTATGCAGTCTGATCTTGATCTATGCCGTCCGCAAAAGCCCTTCGTATTCACCTATAAACCGCTGTTTGAAAAGGGTTTGCGCTTTACATTCCAGAATTGTGGAATGCTCTGAAACTACCTGCTTTTTCATCATGACGAGTTTCCGTTTCCATCATATCTATGTTAAAAGGAAATAAAATCTCTAAATGTATACTAGTAGATCCTACTTGTAGAGTAAATTAATAAAACATTGTGGTGGATGAAGATTGCTCTTTGTGTGCTCTAAATCGGCATTTTTTTCCATTGGTCAAAATGTTTTCAGGACTCGTCTGTTGTAGATGGATCTACACGCTTTCGTTTCTCAAGGAAAAAAATGAAAGGATTCTAATGAACGTTACAGTTTTGCGCAAACTAAGTCTTTAACCCTTTAACAAACAAACCCGTTCTTTTCACGAACCTTAAGAAGAAGAAGAAGAGGAGGAGGAGGAGAAGAAGAAGAAGAGGGGGAGGAGAAGGAGGAGGAGAAGAAGAAGAAAGATTGATTGATTGAAAAGGGTTTTATGCTTCTTACAAAATTATTTCAGTTATACCACGGCGACAGCTCAGATATTTATGTATGTCCTGGGTTTTACCAGTCCTAGGACTCTCTGAGGACATTCCCACAAAAACTCTTCCCGTAAAACTCAGTCAGGGCCTCGAGCTTAAGAATCTTAAACTTTATCACTGAGCCAACCAGTATCCTAGAGGAGGAGGAGGAGGCTTTTAAAACATTGTTAATGACGGACAAAATGATGGCAACCAGAGTTTTCTCCTTTCCCAACAATAATTTCTAGATCTAATCATTTTGTGTCACATTTAATATACAGTCTGCAAGTATTGTCAGTGTGGACGAGACTAAATTAGTTTCGCCTTGAAAAGGGTAATCGAAAGTCAAAGCGAAAAATAGCTCTTAGTGTTTCTATACAACTTCGATCCAAGATCAGACTGGGCCGAACTTCCAATCTGAGCTTAGATCAGAATAGTTCCAGTTTTAGTGAGAATCGTAGATAGTTCTAACCGGAAAGATTTGAACTACGAAGACCTCCTCCATTCTCCTGTTGACATGCAAATTTCATTACCCCTTTAGTAATCTACTAAACTATTCATAGTTTTAACGACCACAAGGAAAACGGCTTTTGAGAACATTGTGGGAAAAGGAGAAAATGCTGGTAACCAGCATTTTCTCCTTTTCCCACAATGTGTTCTACCCTTCGAAAGACAAATTTCAATTTTTGGGGTCATTTTACCACTTTCACCTAACAATCCAGATTTTGAACGACCACAAGGAAAACGGCTTTGGAGAAGATTGTGGGAAAAGGAAAAAATGCTGGTAATCAGCTTTTTCTCCTTTTCCCACAATGTGCGCTACCCTTACAAGGCCATTCCTGAATTTTTCAGTCACGTATTTTTTTGCCGTCAGCAAATATATCCGATTTGGACAGGTCTAAGACCTTGTCGTTTGGTAAAGGGTTAACTCTTTACCGAACAGCAAAGTTTTGGACTGGATCAAATTGAAAGCATTTGTAGACGAAAATTTAAACGTCGTTAAAATGATAATTTCTCTCTTCGGTGGAGTAGAAAACATTGTGGGAAAAGGAGAAAATGCTGGTTACCAGCATTTTCTCCTTTTCCCTCAATGTTTTCAAAAGCTTTCTTCCTTAGGGTCGTTAAAAGTCGGGATTGCGTGGTAAAGAGTTTTAAACAGTACAGAGTTTAGTGTCGGGTTCGGGCTTATTACGCAGTATGCACAAACGAATTAATCTTAAGGTAACTGAATACTGAGAACGTACATATTGAAAGGAATGGAAACAGCAAGTACCGCTGGACTGTTGGTTCGGGTTCGAACCGACCCACTGTTTCGACACAGACTGATGAATACAGCCTTTGTTGTGTGGATGTTCATAACGCTGGTAAGATTTCTATTAAGTGTGTAGAATAAGTTCGTTTTTAGAAATGGAATTAATCAAATGTTAAATTATTACGCAACGGTGACTTTTATTTCAGCGATCTTTCGAGTGAGTGAGTGAGTAAGGGAGTGACCGACCGAACGACCGAGTGAGTCAGCGACCGACCAACAGACCGACTGGCTGATTTGAGGTTTTTTATCTTCTGACTCTAATAGTGACGAGTACCTAACACCATAAACAAACAGGTGAACGTAAAGAATCGAGGCATCAATGGCGAAGGGTTGTCAAGAAATAATTTCGTCAGAAAACGTTTTTTTTTTTTTTTCCGGATTTAAAGCACAAGCGTATTATTTTGCCTGATATGCTCAAATTGGCTGGAATAACTGACTGCACAATTCATGGACGAAGAATTTAGCTTGATTCCTACAGAGGTACATGTAATTTAGCAAATACTTCCCCTACATACATGTACTTAATCGTACACTTGTTTTCAGTCTTCGTGGTTTATTTCAAGCGTTTATTTTAACACTGTCGTTGATTTTGTTTTTAAATTGGTTGCTATACAAACTGCTGGCTTGCTAACTGCCGACTGACTGTCCAGCTACTGACTGACTGTTAGATAAAGTTGAGCAGTAATCGGATCAAATGTTAGGGTGTATTGCGGCTATAATTTCAGGGCTGGAATACAGCAGTTGTGGGTTCAGTATTTCCTGATCTCCGACTCATCATCCATAAAGACTTGGACACTGCTTCCTGGATCTTCACAGTGGGCTCAATTGGGTATCTAGCCGGAGCTCTTTTCTTTGGCGTCCTTTTTGACAGGTAAGCCTACACAGTGCAGTCTTCTCTGGTGCTCTCAAGGACATTCCTTATAACTAATTACCCCCTTTTTCCCTCGAAGTACATCGTTATTGAAACGATTGGGAATAAAAGAAGAAAATGCTGAGACTGTCCAGTTTTCTTTTATCAACGTTCATGTTTAAACTGTTAATTCTTGTTATCCGTATTAGTAGTACAAGAGTCTCTTTGGAGCCAAACAAAGATGGCGTCATAGAATATTATCGGCGGCCATCTGTTAAATCTTTTGGTAACTTATTTGCATAAATCTATGCCACTATAGTTAGCAACAGATAGCAACTTTGTTGCAGGCAATTTTAACAGTTTTGGCAGATATTTCTTAGGTACATGTGTGTGCACGGATTTGACTTGTATACCCGAAGCGGACATTGAAGGTGGCCCTGAGCCCTTTAGGGGTTGCAGTTGCCTAAAAAATAGGTAGGACTTGAAAATTGTGATTAAAGAATAAACAAATTTCAAACTGTGACGGTTGAAAGGAAAGGAGAACATAACACAATGGTAATTTAGTGAAAAAATCGTTAGCCGTCTGTCCACGCTCACTCCCGTAGGACCTACACTGGAATTACCAGCTTAAACAAGGTACATGTAATTCCTGTAGGTACCACAAGTGTGCATGCATTAATCTATTATTGGAAATTCATTCGTCATGGTACTAGTAGTGCAACGAAAATAACTTTAAAACAGGCGTTCCTAGCTCTCAACTCAGAATTGTACCCGGTGTGTTGGCGGCATGCTCGTCCCCTCAACCAACAGGGAAAGTTTGAAGACAACGAAGCATGCCTATGCACGCTTAATGTAGGAGATCGAAATTGCCTTTTTACAAAGCATTTATCACCAAATATAACCACAATAATATAGTACAAAACGAATTTATGTTGTTTGAACAGGAAAATATTGAACAGTGAAAATTAAAGATCATAATTCAAATAATGTGCTCTTTGATCTCAATCCTCACTGCCCTCTTCGAACTATTTAAATTCTGATTGGGGTCAGAAAGGTAAATATTTTACTCGTTATATTCAGGTTCAATCGTCTATTACTACTGACAACAGTTACCGCCCTTTGTTCTGTGACTTTTGCCATCATTCCTTGGTGTGAGAATTTTGCCGTTATGTTGGCGGTGAATTTCTGCAACAGCTTTTTCGCTGGAGGTATTGATGTCGGTAAGTATAATATTTGACACTGCGGCCCGGTTGTTCAGCCGGATAGACATTCATTATACTCAGGGGTTTGTGACTTAATGTCCTTTGCAAATGAGATTCTAACAAGAATTCTAATATCGTGTCAAAGTCGGATGCGGCGTGAACCATGCATCTCACACTGCAAAACATTTTGTCTCCACTTTGTTCATGTGAAGATAAAGCCAGTGGCTTGAGTAAAGTTTTGAGTCTTGCTAAGTCTTAAGTTAAAGCAGAAGTGGACACTCAATGACGGGGTTGCTCGTTCCTTGTGCGTGTTTTTGAAACTAACTAAAGATCAATTGTTTCGTGTATCAAAATCCTTAACATACATCGGATGTAGGCATTAAACTTGGTACCAAAGAAACATCTTGGTGAAGATAATTTCATTTGTTTTAAAAATGGAAAACAAAATGTATCATAAAAGGAGGGTGCATCTATTTGCATAGTACGAACCGGATATCGAATGTACATGTACCTGTATGCTCTTATGCAAAATGCCTCCCTAGTCATTACAGATATCACTTCAAAATAATTATGTATCACCGGTTTTTCATAAATATCTAAGTTTTAACAGAAACAAGGACATGACATCTTGTTTGAAACTTTGTTTTATACCTTTGCTTTCTTTATTGTCTATGTAAAAAAAATGTGGAGTTTGAGGCTTTAAGTGATCTCTGTCTACATAGTTATTTGACTTGTAGCATACCACATTTATAAACATACTGGCTAAAGTAGAAGTTGCTCATATCAGAGAATGTTTTATAACATAAAACCTCCTCTGGCACTGTGTTAAATCCATGACTTATTTTTGATAATACACTAGTGTATTATCGTTTTTTGGGTCCCGGTTCTGATCAGTATTTAGTCGTGAGCGCGTGAAGCCTGAGAAACCAGCCACAGCATGTGCCGGAATTTGTGCGACTACGCCGTTTCACGGAAAAAATGATTGCAATCATTGTTGCTAAGGCGTATACGCGTGGAAAGTTTTTTTATTTTCATGTTTAATAAAAACAAAGAAATGCAGCGAAAGTCTTTTAAATAAACAAAATTGCGGAAATGGGTGGACTTATCCCCTCTAGAAACTGTTTCATTCTACTTTCGGTGTAAATATCGAAGAACTATCTACTTGTGTATGTACAGATTTGAAACCAAACTACTTCTGTAACTATGGACCCGTGAATGGTGTATGGGCTAAAGGTGATGATGCAGGATATATTTTGCCTGTCATTCGTTTTATGTGATAAATAGAATCTCACATTTGTGTTTATGCATTATCATTTTTATAAAACTCGTTGACTAAAATGTATTTGACGCTCTCCAAGGCTCGCGTCATACATTTTTAGTCAACTCGTTTGATAAAAATGATAATACATAAACACTCATATCAGATCCTCTAATTAAGTCATCACTATCCACATAGTTATTTGACTTGCAGCATACTACTTTTGTAAACATACTGGCTAAAGTATCAAAGAACGTTTTCCTATGCCACATATTTTCACATATGAGCCACGCTTTGCCAAAAGGGGGCTTAATGCATCTCCGTAATGCATTGTACCCAAGCAAGTCATCACATAATTATGGATGCATAAAATGCCCCTTTTTTTCAATAATCGACTTCGTCATGAGGTAAACTGGTCATTGGACATACACAGAATTGACCAATAGCGAAAAGTTTCGACACAGGTCAGCCTGTGCAGACTGCGCAGGCTGACCTGGGTCGATAATTTTCGCAGATGCATTTAGCCCACTTCTCACAGAGTATGTCTCATATATATATATTCAATTTATTGAACTTCAACCTATTTTTAAACCAAGGTTTTTGGTGTATAAGAAGACATTCCAGTCACTTTGAGTTCTACATACTTTACAGGTGGAAATACCCACATTGCTTCTATCTGGGGTCGTCACAGCGCCGCATACATGCAGTCCATTCATTTTGGCTTCAGTTTTGGAGGAATTCTTAGTCCATTCACGGCCGAACCTTTCGTGGCACCCAAGCAATGCCAAGAACGTATTAGCAATGGAACAACTTCACAGAGCGTGATGGAAAATTTTAGTATTTTGGTTGAAAGTACAAGAATGGAGAATACTTCAAGTGCTTGCGAAGAATTCTATGGAAAAACTCACATTCAGTATGCATATCTAATAGGCGCTTTAGTTGCGCTTACAGCCGCCGTTCCTTTTCTATTGACCAACCAGCTATTAAAAGAGAAGCAAACAGAAATTGAAATTCAAGATGGCGGGAAAGATGACATCACCAACGAGTCACATGACCAACTTCCGCATCTATCCTTGAAAAGAATAGTTATATTCGTTACACTTTTGATGTTACTGATAAGTTTGTATGCTAGTGTTGAAGGTCGATTTTCTTCCCTGCTTTCTTCATTTGTTGTTGATTATCAAGATTGGACTAAGGCCGATTCTTTACACCTTTCGTCGATGTTCTGGGGAGCTTTCGCTGCGGGACGTTTCTTAAGCATTGGGGTTGCAAAGCTATTCAGACCCGCTACAATGATTCTGGCATACCTCCTCGCTCTATTCGTTTCATTTATTGGTTTTCTAATCGGAGCGGAGTACAAATTGCCTATACTGATCTGGATATGCACGGCGACCACGGGGCTCAGCATGTCTTCCATTTTTCCGTGTATATTTACGTGGACAGCTGAAAGCATACTGGTAGTCACGGGGAAGATATCAGCAGTATACATTGTCGGGGTATCAGTGTTCAACGCCATTTTACCCCTTTTATACGGCTATCTTATGGACAATTATATGCCTATGTACTTTTCGTACCTGTTACTTTCACAAAGTGTCTTGTGCTTTGTAGTATATGCTGTCATACGTGTTCTTATCACGATTTACGTGACACCACTTGAAAATGCTAATGCTATTTAACCCTTTTCCAAATGACAGTTTCATTACTGTTCCATATTGAAAGGTTTTGCAGACCACAAATTACATCTGTCTCCCAATTTAGAATTATATAACATTGTGGGAACAGGAGAAAATGTTGGTTACCTACATATTCTCCTTTTCCCACATCGTTTTCAACGGATAAATTCGCCAGGTCGTCAAAGGACGAAATTGTCTGCTAAAGGATTAACTCATAACGACATATGAGCCGTGCTCAGTGAAAAGGGTGCTTAATGCATTTGCAAGAAATATCTACCCTGGGCAGCCTGCGTAATCCATGCAGGCTGACCTGAGCCGAAACTTTTACCTACTGGTCAATTTTATGCATTTCAAAGGACCAGTCTGTCTCATGATTCCGCTGGTTGTTAGACAAAGTTGATTTGATGGATCCATAATTAAGTGATGGCTTGCCTAATATATAGCATCAAGGCAAGACATTATGCCTCTTTTTGCCAGAGCATGGCTCATATAAGCAATTTAGACCTTCCCCAAACCGGTCAAACGGAGACAAAGAGGTAAAACTGTTGCAGATGTACAAATGAGAATACATGAAACTGGCCTTAACTCTTATACAAGGCAACAAAATTTTAGATTTGTCCAAATTGAAAGCATTTGCAGACAACAAATTCAATATTGCTCAAATAATGGGATTTGTCTTTGAAAAGGTAGAAAACATTTTGGAAAAAGGAGAAAATGCTGGTTACCAGCATTTTCTCCTTTTCCCAAAATGTTTTCGTAAGCCTTCCTCCTAAGAATCGTTAAAACTCTGGATCGTGTGGTAAAGGGTTAATGTCTCCCATACTCCGGACTGAGTAATAAGGGTGTATTTACATATATGCTTCTACTTATCTGTCAAACCTTAATCAGGCGGGTACTGAAATCTGAATCGTGTAAATGGACCGAATACAAACGTTAAAAAACCCTACATATACGTAGCTATACACTCTACTAAACATGGCTGTTATGGCAACTTGGACAGAAATAAAGACAACACGCACACACTCCACAAAAGATTAAAGATTTTATTGTACAAAATAGATGTGAGTGATGTATAATGATCTTACTTCAGCCTTTCAAATTGTTCAAAATATTACAGATCTCTTGTTCGTTGTTGACTCTTAACCAAAGGACAGTATTTCACATTTGTATATAAATTGAAAGCATTAACAAGTAACAAATTAAATGTGACTCAAATGACGTGAATTGCCTTTGATAAATTAGAAAACATTGACGGAAAAGGAGAAAATCCTACACACCAAATAAATCGGTGATATAAAACTTTCAAGCCGATTGTAAAACCCCAAATTTTGATGTATCGCACTTTTTGTAGGAAATACAAGTCCTTATTGACTGTGTAAAATCAAGATCAGACTGCACATTCTGTGCAGTCAGAGGTCTACACTGTCCGCAAAAGGTCCTTGAGTTGCGCTTATCAGCCGTACGGTTAAACAATATTTTGTAAAACAAGACTAGAAAAATGTTATCAAGCCAGCATCTGGCAACTGACAACACTTTTTTTGGACTAGCTTAATAACTGTTGAAAATGCAAATGATTTTCAGACTCTTTTCTTTCATTCAACTGCATCTCACAAACTATGGATTAAGCAAAAAGATACAGGTTGACCTGTTGGTGTAGTTACTTTTAACTGTATCTCAAAAACTGCATGGATCAAGCAAAAACATACAGGTTGGTGTAGGTACTTCCAAATGTATCTCAAAAACTGCATGGATTAGGCAAAAACATATATGTTGGTGTAAATATTTCCAACTGTATCTAAAAACTACATGGATTAGGCAAAAACATGGAGGTTGGTGTAGGTATTTCCAAGAAATGATACCAAACCACATCGGTAGCAGGAGTGAAGATTATATACCATTCTTGAATTTTAATCTATGCCTTGTCCCTTGCCACAAATTGAGTTTTTAATTAAATTGAGGAATATACACCAATGTGTTGGAAATATAGCACAAAACGCTTTTGTAATACATGTGAGCCATGCTCTGTGAAAAGGGTGCTTAATGCATCTCTGTGATGCATTATACTAGGCAAATCATCATAAAATTGTGGATCCATAAAATGAATTTTTATAATAAATGACTAAATCACAAAGTAGAATGGTCCTTTGACATGCAGAAAATTTACAACTTGCAAAAAGTTTCTAGCCATGTCAGGCTGCATGGACAGTGCAGGCTTACATGGGTCAATAACTTTTGTGGATACATTAAGCCCCCCTTTCATACAGCATGGTTCAGGTGTACGATTAGAAATTTCTTAATTTCGTTATATTACACTGAAGATGAGGTGATACAATGCGATTTTAAAAGATATAGTCAAGATGTGAGTATTGACAATAAAAGATTTTCCTGAGAGTCTTTGGTTTTTTTTCTTTCAGCTACCAAGTCTTTAACACACAGTTCACCCTTTATCATAAACTCTCTGGTTTTAACAACCCTGAGAGGGCATTTGTGGGAAAAGGAGCAGGTAACCAGTACTTTCTCCATTTCCAACGGTGTTTTCTATCCTTTCACAGAAATATCCATCAAGTGACCAGCATTTAATTTTCTGTCTGCAAATGCTCCCAATATGAAAAAGTCTGGTATAGTCCATTTGGATGGTATAAAGGCTAACATCAAAATCATCTATCTAAAATTTGTTTTTGGAAATTTCTTTGTACCTACCTGATTATTTTACAAAAACAAATATGAAATTATTAAAGAATTTAAAATTTTGCTTTAACAATTTTTTTCTATTAATTATAACATTGCCGACTTGTCAGATTCTTTTTTATCGCATAAAGATGTATCAAGAATAATAGGTCAAAATATCCAAAACCAAACATTCACATATGCGAATTAATCTGAGATGATTCATGTTCAATGATGCCGGTTTATTGTTCATGTTTTACTTTTTTTCATAAATGCAACATAAGTAGTTCTGCAATAACATCGTCTCTGTGATAGTGATATCATCAACTGTGTGGATATTAGCAGTAATAAGTGATATAATCCATCAACAGTATGGATTATCAATAGTGATATCATCACTAAGTGATATCATCAACAGTATGCATTTCAGCCATACTGGTATCATCACTAGTGTGGATATCAGCAGTAGTAAGTGATAGCATCACTAACGTGATTAAATAGTAGTTTTTCTAAAAAAATACTACAAGGATAAACCCCTGTAAAGGGTTAACAGGTATTACAACTATACTTATAACAAAAATTAACCCTGAAAATCTCAGAGACAAGTTCAGTAACTTGTGAAGGCTGTGTGGATCAAGATCAGACTGCATACCTGAGAAAAAATTCTAGTCTGAAATGTCCAGGGATTTCAGAATCTTGGTCACTTTTTACCAAACATCCTGTGCTCCATGAACCCCTCAGAACAAGGCTTTTGAAAACATCGAGGGAAAAAGAGAAAATGCTAGTATCCTGCATTTTCTCCTTTTCCAACTATGTTTTCTGCCCTACTAAACAAAAATACTTGGAACTACATTTAATTTGTCATCTGCACACTTTTATCGTTTTCGACTGGTCTAATATTTTGTTGTCTGGTAAACCGACTGAAGCATGAGGTACACTGGTCCTTTGACATGCAGAAAATTTACCAAAAGCAAAAAGTTTCAACACAGGTCAGCCTTCGCAGATTGCGCAGGCTGATCTGGCTTCATACTTTTTGTGGATGCATTAAGACCCTTTTTTCAAAGAGTATTGCTCATATATGGAAAATTTGGCGAAAAGTCATCATAGAGACTTTGAATACAAAATTACAAAACAAATCAGGCATAAACAAGATTGGAATAAAAATACACAAACAATCACTCGGCATTTGTAGAGGACTAGACTGGTACAAGAGGCTCAAGTTAACAATAATTGAGCTTCTGCAGATGATATCTAAAAATATCAAGACAAATACAGAGCTCTTCATTTATAACAATGTTTTTTGTCTGTCTCTGTATAGCACTTTTAATTTGTTTCTGAATCTAAACAAAAGTTCGTTTTAAAACATTTCGTGAAAAGATGCAATTTTGGGTGTTTAAATAATAGGTTGGTCGTTTTGTAGTCAGTAACTCTATTTTTATTGAATCAGATACCGTATGATGCCATTATATTGATTCAAAGTTAAATCCTCAAAATGTAGACATGTAATTGATGATGTGACATAATTCCATGGGTGAAAGTTGAAAATCCTGAAAAGCCTGAACTTAATGCTGGGTGCTTGGGGGCCACTAGGGCCCCCGGTGGGTCCAGGGTAACGCCCTGGCCAGGGGTCCAGGAGGCCAGAGGCCCCAGGAAGCTCCTGAGTTTTAGTGTTTTTTTATGGGTAATTAAAGCTTCTCCTAGAGGATAATGAGAACATTTAGTTGCATGAAAAATATCTTTCTCATAGCAAATTGATTGAATCTCCTACCTCATTTGATATGACAATTTTCATAATCTTTTTATTATTAGGGTCGTCCAAATGCTATTTCACCGCCTTCTTTCCACTCAATCCATACTTAATCCTTTTACTGCAACACTCGCAAAACGCAACGCCGGCGACATCATGTTTACGAAGCCAGTTACCCCACTTGCTACCACGGGTGTCAAGCTCTGATTGCCATTCCCATCGCTACTTGCTTTTAGAAGACTTCTTTTGTATTATATCCCGGTGGAAGAAACTTCATTTTAACGTATGTTAACTTCGTAACCAGTAGCAAAATAGCCAAAATTATCTCTACCGTCGCCATTTTTAAACAACTGTCTATCGCATTATAAAAGGAAGAATTTGACTGGTTGTTACAAATCCGCGGAAACCAATCGAATGCGACCTTACGAAAACACTGTTGATTTATGGGAGCTGACCTCAGTCGGGGTGAAACTTCACACCAACGTTTAAACTAATCAGCAGTCATCTGGATTACCATGCAAAATTAGCGAGAACGAGTAAAAGCAATATGGTTTCAGGCTTTCTCGATCTGTGGAATTTATCACGTTGGCGAAACTTTGTCATGATCCCTTACCCCCCCACCCCCCCCCCTAAAATTTTCTCAACGAATTTTTGTGATTCAGAAAAATGGTCCTTTCCGGCACTGAAAAGCCGGAAAATCCAGCATATGCCAGAAAACTTTCACCCATGTAATTCCCACACCGGAAATTCTGGTGCAAAATCTAAAAATACTTTAATAAGCTACATAGCTCATTAAGGAAATACCATCTAAAAAATATTTCTCAAAGTCTTTCTTCTTTCATAATGAATTTCTGTCTATGACATGACTTAATTCATGAATAAATCATTTTTGTCGTAGCTGAGCTGAATATACTGGCTTTTGACCTACTTCTTGGTACTGATAAAGAATGAATACATGGTAATTTGCGATTGGTAAAAAATGCGCATACCTTTATTCGTTGGGCCCTTGCTGGCATATCAGCTCATAGCACATTTACGAAACCACTATAACAAGGGTTGCTACTGCTAATCGAAACCCCAGGGCCTTGATTCACACCAATTGAAAAATAGTGTAGAAGAAAATAATTCTTTTCTTGTGCTATTTTGAAATTTACTATTTTTTCATAGGCGTTACCTATTAACCCAATACTACTTGTCAATAAAATGAAAACCAGCGAGGAAAAAAGAGGTAATTGCTCTTGAGGTTACTTTTCCTTCTTTTACTTCATATTGAGCAACAAAATATTTTCAATATTCATATTCCGGTATCCCTTTTGCCGTCTATCTTTTTTAAAGATATTTCTTGTTTCAAGTTTGGGGAGATTATCAGATTTTGAATAGCTCCTTTTAACTCTTTACCAAACGACAAAATTATGGACTTGTCCATATTCAAAGCATTTGCAGACAACAAAATAAATCTGACTAAAAAATTAGAATTTGTTTTGGGAAGGGTAAAAAACATTGTGGGAAAAGGAGAAAATGCTGGTAACCAGCATTTTCTCCTTTTCCCACAATGTTTTCAAAAGGCTTCTTTAGCAGGGTCATTAAGTCCGGATTTTGTGGTAAAGGGTAAAGGCTTCTATCTCAAAAGTCAAAATATCAATATTAACCCTTTACCACACAATTAAGAGTTTTAATGAACCTGAGAAAGAGACCTTTTGAAAATATTGTTGGAAAGGGACTGGTTAGCAGCATTTTCTCTTTTTTCCACAATGTTTTCTACAACACAAACGACAAATTCCATCACTCTAGCCACATTTCAGTTGTTGTCTGCAAATGCTCTAGGTCAAATTTTGTCCTTTGGTAAAGAATTAAGAAGATACTTTATGAACAAAAAGACAAAACAATAAAGCAACCCGACCATAACACTCCTTTATCCCACATCTGAGACAGAACAAGGTTAATAATGTTGAGTTTTTGCTACCACAGGCAAGGTCTGAACTACTTTGATGATGGATGCATCACTGATGTGATGAAAACAGGAGCAACACATGCAGGTGCCATGGCTTGGTTGGAGTTGCTTGATTTTCTGTGAAAAAGGAGCATATTTAATTTAACTGTGTCATAAAACTTTGATGGTTACCTGCGCTTATTTCATGGGTTCACCATTTGATAGATAATAACTTTTACTAGTTTGAGGTAAATATCTTCATTAATAACAGAGACAGGATAAAATGTTAAAATTTTTGCATGACAGCTACACAGAAGGAGAGGACTATGACAATATATTGACTTTTTTGTAATGAAAACTGCTGATCTAAAAATCTCAACACTCTACATCTACTGGTCCATGAAAATCGTAACAGCTGCATCCATATATCAATACCTTATTTTGAATAGAAAACAAAATTCAAAATGATAATCAAATACGTTTTGACACTTTTGCATATACATATATAAAAGAAAGAGAAGCCATAAATCATTACATTTTACATAACAAATACAGGGTATGCCCTGGAAAACACTGCATTTTCCCACATTTTACAACTAACAATGCATTTCTCATCACAAGTTAAATTCATACCACACAGAAGAGAACATGCAGTCTGATCTTCAATCTACACTGTCCACATCTTTGCCACATTTTATGGCACAAACAGCTTTAAACTGCAATAGCTGCATCATTAACATGGACTGATAATGCCCATTTCATTTGAGCCATACACTGTGAAAAAAGAGGGTTTATGCTTCTGCAAAAAGTATAGACCAATGTCAGCTTGTGCAGTATGCCCAAGCTGACATGGGTAAAAGCATTTTGCTTTTATAAATTTTCTGCACGCCCCAAAACCACTCTACTTAAGGATTCAGCCAGTTGTTAAACAAAATATATTTTATGGATCCAAAATTATGAGATGACTTGCGTGGTACACTGGATCAAGAAGATGCATTAACCCTCATCCTGCTACGTAAGTGAAATGAAATTTTCAAACTGGTAGTACAGGATCAGAATAATGCTATTTCAAACTTATTGTTAGGAAAAACATATGTGTGGTTAATGGATAACCATTGCAACAGACAGAAAATATTGGCTTGAGATCAGAAATTTCCTGGAGAAGATAAAATGATTATGACAAAACATTGTATCACATTTCATATATATATAAAAATATACAAGTAATCATTTAAGTTGCATTGATGGTCCTTAGCTTGAGGGTATATCGGACAAACTTTCTATCTGGGGTACTAGTTCTGTTGTGGCATCATTGCATCAAAATCACAGGTCCAGGATCGTGGAATGAGATAGTCCAAGAAGTCATTCTGTAATGATCATTTACAAAAATGTACATTAACTCTTTATGACATGAGAAAATCACAAATTTTAACGATTGCAGGTCTAGGATCAGGAAATGAGATAGTGCAAGAAGTCATTCTGTAATGATTAAATGAAATTTAACTCTCTACCACACAATCACAAATATTACAGATCTTGAGGCAGACGATTTTTGAAAACACTGGGAGAAAATGCTGGTAACCAGCATTTTCTCACAAAGTTTTCTAACCTTTAATCCTTTACCACACAATCCCGAGTTTTAACGACCCTAAGAAAGCAGCCTTTTGAAAACATTGTGGGAAAAGGAGAAAATGCTGGTAACCAGCATATTCTCCTTTTCCCACAAAGTTTTCTACCCTAGCAAAGACAAATTTCCTCATTTGAGTCTCATTTAAATTGTCATCTGCAAATATTTTTAATTTATACGAGTCTACATTTTTCCTGTGTGGTAAAGAATTAAAAGGCAAATCCTATAATCTGAAACACATTTAATTTGTCATCTGCAAATTTGGGCATTTCTAAAATCTTGTCATGTGGTAAAGAGTTAAAGTTAGAAATTTATGTAGTTGATATTGTTTGTTTTTCTCCATAAAAGGATGTTCTATTGTGATTGGAATTAACTCTTTACCAAACAAAAAAATTTTTCATGTGACTTGAATGAAACACATTTGCAGACAACAAATTACACATGTAGCTCAAAAGATGATTGCAGTCTTTGAAATTGCAAAAAGTATTGTTGGAAAAAGAGAAAATGCTAGTTACCAGTGTTTTTTCTTTTTCCAACAATGTTTAAAAAGCCTTCATCCTCATGGTTGTTAAAAATTGGGATTATTTGGTAAAGGGACAACAAATAGCAGACGGTCAGGAATATTCTGCCAATACTGCATAACATTTACATGTACTGTATGAATAAAAATGTATTAATTTTCCTCACCAAGAAATTCTGATGCACACTTCTCTGTAAACATCCTTGAAGAATGTAGATCAGCAAAATAAATAAATTATGCATGCCCTATGAAAAGGGGGCTTAATGCATATTCGAAAAAGTATTGACCCAGGCCAGCCTGCTCTAAGGCGGAAACTTTTCGCTATTGCTCAATTTTCTGTTTGACAAAGGACAAGTCTACCTCATCATTCAGTCGGTTGTTAGACAAAATGGATTTCATGGATCTATAGCTATGTGATAATGCTTGGTATGATGCATCATGCAGATGCATTAAGCCCCTTTTGCCAGAGCATGGCTTGCATAAAATGACAAGTACTTACATAGTTTTCAGGACAGTTCTGCCTGGCAAACCATTCCATACTGTACAAACACATCAACATACCCATGCCCATAAAAAGGGCCAACCATAAAAATATGTTCCAACTGCGGGCTTTTCCTTTTACAAATATAAACCCAACTGAAAAGAGAAAAGATACGTATACCACAGGCCTTTGAAGCTCCATTGATGTTATGGAACACTAACATTTTTCTTGGTTGATCATAGAATACTTGCGAATTGGTGTATCGCCTGTATATCAGGGAATACTCAAATTTTCATTTACACCATTACTATAAATAGCACATCGGCGACCGCCTCTATGTTGTATATAATAAGACAAGGTGTGCAACGAAATCGAAGAAAATCTTTACCGCTATTTATAGTAACGGTGTCCGATAAGGAAAATTTAGTTGTCTGCTAATAGACCAATGGAGTTTCAGTGGCCTATGCATATACCAAGTAAAAAATGCCGTATAACTCCATTACCAAACAATCCTGAGTTTTAATGACCCTGATAGAGAAAGGTTTTGATAACAACTATCCGAGAAGGAGAAAATATTGATAACCAGCATTTTCTCCTTTTCCCTCAACTTTTTCTACCCATTCAAACACAAATCTTACCATCTGAGTCACGTTTGATATATTATCTGCAAGTGCTTCCAATTTGGCCAAGTCTTAAGTCTTTACCAAACGACAAAACTTTTGACCAGTCCAAATTGAAAGCTTTTGCAGATGACAAAATAAATGCGAATCAAAAATTAAAATCTGTTTTTGGAAGAGTTGAAAACATTGTCGGAAGAGGAGAAAACGCTCTTTACTAGCATTTTCTCTTTTTCCCACCATGTTTTCAAAAGGCTTCTTCTTCAGGGTCGTTAAAGGTTGGGATTGTTTGGTAAAAGGTCTTCGTAAAGAGTTCACATATGTGATAGAAATAAGAGGGTCTGGATATATAAATCGGAGAACAGTAGCTTATTGAATTATTAATACAGGTTACACATTGAATACTTCATTACACCATACTATTGAATGCATCAGGTTTAATATGAACATATCTATTTTACATTGATTAACAAGTTCTTGCAACCTGTAGAAGTGCCGAATGTGTGGGTCAATGCACATTCCTTAAGCTGACACTCACTCCCAGGTGTCAAACTCAGGACCTCATGATTATGAGGCCAACACTCTACCTCACAGCCAACAACCACCATCAGGCATTCTCACAAGTTTTGTCCATTTTGGAAATTGTATCATCACTGGACAATGAAAGGCAAAAATTACAAATGAAGTTGCAGGGGTACTAAAGTAATAGGTGGTTAACTCTTGACCAAACAACAAAAATGTGGACTTAATCAAATTGAAAGCATTTGCAGACAATAATTCAAATGTGAATTAAATGATGGAATGCGTCTTTGATATGATAGAAATCATTTCCGGAAAAGGAGGAAAGGCTGGTTAGCAACATTTTCTCCTTTTCCAAGAATGTTTTCAAAAGCCGACTTCTTCAGGGTCGTTAAAACAGGATTATTTGACAAAGGGTTAAAGCTGAATATAGTATGAAAGGACTGTGTCCAAATATAAAGAAATTCAAGGATTACCTGCTCTCAAAGTGAGATGGGTTTCCCTTTGGATATTTGACAACTAGGCTAAATTTTGAAGTAAATGTCTTGAAGAATGATGGAGATATTAGAAATGTCAAAATGTTTGCACTGGGCCAACAAAAGAACAACACGGCTATGGCAATATCTAAAACCTTTATCATACAAAAAAGTTTAGACTTGTTCAATTAGAAAACAATTAGAAAGCATCTGCAATTAACATAATAAATGCCGTTCAAGGTATTGGTTTTTGTCTTTAAAAGGTTAGAAAACATTGTGAGAAAAGAAGAAAATGCTGGTGACCAGCATTTCCTTCATTTCCCACAATGTTTTCAAAAGCTTTCTTCTACAGGTTCATTATCAAAACATGGGATGTGCGATTGCATGGTAGTATGTTACAGTAGAGTTTCTGTTCAATTAGTTCAATATAGTAATTTCAAAACTGGGAGATTTTGTTCCACCAACATATCTATGTGCACAAGCGACAGGTGGACTGGTTGATTTCCCCGTCCCAATTCCACTGCTGCCCCAAAAAACATTGTGGAGAAAACAACATTTTAATACTTACATCCGGCACCCATAAACATCACAAATAAGACTGGATAAAAAAAACCCAGAGCCATAATTATCACATATTCATGAAAAACAGCAGATATCAAAAACACACAGGCCATAGACAATCCTCTGTATTTTGGACCCATAATCTGAAAGACAGGATATTAAAATCTTAATATGGTGATGAAAAATTCAAAAGCTCGTTACCTACTTAGCAAAGTCCCTGTATCTAATGAATAGGGGACTGGAAAACATACTTTAGGTGTTGAAAAAGGCTGGTGTTGATGAAAAATAAAAACATTCAATGAGTACTATTTATGACAATACAGTAACAAGTATGTATTTCAAGATTTCAGGGAAGGGTGGACAGGGCTAGGCAAGGCAGGGCAGGGCAAGATTTCAGGGAAGGGTAGGCAGGGCAGGGCAGGGAAGCAAGCAGGCAGGTAGGCAGGGCAGAGCAGGCAGGCCAGCTGGCCGGTAGGCAGGCCAGGCCAGCCAGCTGGCAGGCAGGCAGGGCAGGGCAAGGCAGGAAGAGCAGGCAGGGCAGAACAGAACAGGCCAGGCCAGCCAGATGGCAGGCAAGCAGGCAGGCAGGCAGAAAGGCCCACCTGCAGCCCTTCAGGCAGGCAGGACAAGGCAACAGGTAGGCAGGCAGGCCTCCAGGCCTGAAGGCAGGCAGGGCAGAGCAGGCAGTCAGGCTGGCTGGCAGGCAGGTAGGAAGGCCTGTATGCTGACAGGCCTGCAGGCAGGCAGGGCAGGGCAGAACAGCACAGGGCAGGGCAGGCAGTCCAGGCAAGCAGGCCTGCTGGCCGGCAGGGAGGGCGGGCGAGCAGGCAGGGCAAGGGCACAGACAGGCAGGCCAGGCAAGCAGGCTGGCTGGCCGGCAGGCAGGGCAGGGTGAGTAGGCAGGGCATGGGCACAGGCAGGGCAGGCAGGAAGACAGGCTGACCTAAGGGCCTGCACGCAGGGCGGGCATGCAGGCAGGCCTCCAGACCTGAAGACAGGTAGGGCAGAGCAAGCAAAGGGGTTGGCCGGCAGGCAGGCTGGGAGGCCTGCATGCTGGCAGGCCTTCAGGCAAGCAGGCAGAAAGGCCCACCTGCAGCCCTTCAGGCAGGCAGGCCTGCATACTGAAAGGCAGGCAGGCAGGGCAAGGCAACAGGCAGGCAGGGAGGCATGCAGGAAGGCTGACCTACAGGTTTGCCTGCAGGCCAGCAGGCAGGGCAGGCCTGCACACCTGAAAGCAGGCAGGCAGGTGGGGCAAGGCAACAGGCAGGCAGGCAGGCTGACCTATAGGCCTGCAGGCAGGCAGGAAGGCAGGCAGGCAGGCGAGGCAAGGCAGGGCAAGGCAGGCAGGCATGCAATCAGGGCAAGGCAACAGGCAGGCAAGCAGGAAGGCTGGCCTGCAGGCAGGACAGGGCAGGGAAGGGCAAGGCGGGCAGAGCAGGCAGACAGGAGGCAGGCAGCATGCTGACTACAGGCTTGCAGGCAGGCCAGCAGGCAGGCAGGCAGGGCAGGCAGGCCTGCACACCTGAAGGCAGGCAGGCTGGCAGGCAGGCGGGGCAGGGTGGGGCAGGCATGCATGCAGGCAGGCAGGCAGCCAGGGCAGAGCAGAACAAGGCAGGGCAGGCAGTCAGGCAAGCAGGGCAGGGCAGGCAAGCAGGCCTGCAGGCAGGCAGAAAGGCCTGCCTGCACCCCTTTAGGCAGGCAGGTCTGAAGGCCTGCATACCTGAAGGCAGGCAGGCAGGGCAAGGCAACAGGCAGGCAGGCAGGGCAGAGCAGGCAGGCAGGCCAGCAGGAAGTCTTGCATGCTGGCAGGCCTGCAGGCAGGCAGGGCAGGGCAGGGCAGGGCAGCACAGGGCAGAACAGCACAGGGCAGGCAGGCAGATAGAAAAAAAGATAGACAGAAAGAAATATAGAAAGATTATAGTGTGTAGTATCATTTAAGGCAAATAACAGTACATGGCGCGTGATATTTAAGGCAAACAAAGATTTCTTCACATAAGGTCAATAGAGTCACAGTTTACCACTTACGCATAAAGTTAATTACAAAATCATAATAGCTGACAGGTTTCATAAAATTTCATCATGGCAGAATAAACTTTGCCCCTAAAAGTGCCTTTCCCAACCCTGGTGGCCTTTGCTGCCAATGTAGATAAAGATTAAAATGCACAAAACATGCAGTCTGATCTTTGACCTATATTGTCTGCTTTGCTAAGGCACAAATGTTACATTAACAGGCAATTATTTTTGTCTTAACTCTTTACCAGACAATCAAGAGTTTTAACAACCCCAAGGAAATAGCCTTTTGAAAACCTTGTGGGAAAAGGAGAAAATGCTGGTATCCAGCATTTTCTCCTTTTCCCACAAGGTTTTCAACACTTTCAGAAAGATATACCATACTTTCAGCTACATTTGATTGTCGTCTGCAAATGCTTTCAGTTTTGCCAAGTCTACATTTTTATCGTTTGGCAAAGAGTTAACCACAGACTACGTAACCCAGCTGAGTTTATTTTACAGTCTAAAGGTTAACGACACCGGATCCACTTACTTTACAACAATCCCTGTAGACATATGTATAGAGCCAATCATGGACCACAATATTCCATGTTCTGTAATAGCTGGAGAACGATGTTGTATTCCACCAATCCTGGAAGACCAATTATAGTGTTCTTAAAATCTTTTCCCTCTAGGCTGATAAATGTGACTCACTATGTTTTTATGGACAGCGTATGTAAAGATCAGACTGCAGAGTATGTGCAGTCTCATCTTTGATCTACATGGTCCAATTTGCCCAATAAAGTAAAATTTCTGCAGCAAAAAGAATTTGAATATAATTAATTACCTGGGGTTCTCCTAATGGCTAAAAAATGTCCGTTTCATTTATATCACAGGTTACAGGTAAAGTGTTAGATGATTTAACAGGCTTTGTTACCAACAATTGTAGGAAGTGTTAAAATTTAAAATTACATGACTAACACCCTGACTGGCCAAGACTAGACCCTCCCATTGCAGCTCCTATGGATCCTCCCATGAAAGCTCTGCAGTGTCCCTCCATAATTGAATATGGACCCTCCCATAACAGCTTTGCAGTGCCCCTCCCTATGGACTTTCCCATGGCTGGCTCAGCAGTGCCCTTTCCTATTGACCCTCCCCTTACAGGCTCTGCATAGTCGCTCCCTGCGGACCCATGACAGGCTCTGCATTGTCCCTCACTATGGACCCTCCTATTACAAGCTTTGCATTGCCCTCTGTAAAGTTCTTCCCATGGAACAACTCATGACAGGCTCTGCAGTGCCCTTCCCTGGACCCTTCAATCAGAACTGAAATATGAATATGTGAATTACAAAATCCACTACCCTAACCACTGAGCTACAATGAGACCCCTGATCATTTTTTTTTTTTTTATTTTCTTTTTTATTGAGGCCTCTGGCCAATTTTTTAAGCTCAGGGAAATCTGAAAATAAAGGTCTAACAGTTAAGAAATTACCTTGCAAGATGCATTAAGCAATATTTGAGTTCAGCTGATCTGAGCACCACATAAGTTTCATTGGTACCAGCCCAGATAAACTGATGTAAATTGATAGAAATGATAGATTATTGAATACACACAAAGACAGACCAACTTATGACAAGTTGACGAGAAAAACCAAAGACTTACCTTATAAAACATTCTGTCTCCAAATCTCAACATTTCAGCAAAAGCATTAAACCAAGAATGTAAAATAGAGAAGAATCCTGCAATTAAACATAAAATGTGAAAACCTGATGAAGAAGTCCTAATCAGAGAAAAGAAGAAATGATAAACAATTAGCTTCACAGTGACATAATATTTGGAAAAAAAAAAAAACTTGTCCACTGACTGTAACAAAACTAATATGTTTGTAGCGTTCTACATCTAGGCTTTCTGAAACATGAAAATTCTTCTAATTTACTAAACCCTTCACCAGACAATCCGAAAATTTGATGAGACAGAGGCCTTTTGAAAGCATTGTGGGAAAAGGAGAAAATGCTTGTAACCAGCATTTTCTCCTTTTCCCACAATGCTTTCTCCATTTTCAAATGCAAATCCTACCATTTAAGCCACTTCTAATTACTTGTCTTTAATTCCTTTCAATTTGGATCAGTCTAAAATTTTGTCGTCTGGTAAAGAGATGATCCTTTACCAGGGAAACCAATGTTTTTACAACCCTAATGAAGAAGTTTCAGAAAACATCAATATGAAAACCAGCATTTCCTCCTTTATCCACTGTTTTCTACCATATCATAGACAAATTTTATCTTCTGAGCCACAGTTGTTGTCTGAAAATACTTTGTAATCTGGTAATGATTAAACCTTAGAAGGGTGAGAAGGGTGGGGTCCTTGCAGAGTACAAACTTGAGGAATGCATGGATAGGTGTAGTGGCCTCTGCCATATAACTAAAATAATATTGCAACACTGTAAACACCATACAAACAAAAAAATAAACCAAGTGGGAGTTTTGAGGGCACTGCACACAGTTATGATGGTATAGGGGGCCTAAGGCCCCTTGTTGAAATTGAATTAGTTGCAATCACGTGAGCTTAGAAGAAAGTGTCAGAAAGTGCAAGATTTTGCATATTTCTATGCTTTAGAAAAAAGAAATAATATGCTTTTTTTCAAAGTAGCTGAAACTTTCTATTTCATTAAACACTATAAAGATGATATAAGGTCAAAATCATGACTGTCATTTCCTCATCTCCTTGTGAAACAAATTCTATCTGTAGCAGATCACTCAAATCATCCATCTAAAACATGGATAACAAATCAGAATTAAGGTTTCAAACATGAACACACATTAAAACATTGCGGCAGAGGAAGGAATTTTCCTTAAGAAAGAAGATAATATCAGACTTGAACACAGACTGAACAATTAAAAACATACCTATCAGGAGCATCAAAGTTCCAGGTAACATACAGCCAAACACCGAGACTAGAAACGATTTCCCTGTCACATGATCTTCATTAAAGTTTCGGAAAACAGGGACACAGAATCGCTCAAATATGTAGTAAATATATAACAATCCCATAACAACCTGAGTAAAATTGCTGACCACATAACTCCAGCTTATAGATCCAGTCCTGAAGAAAAGAAGAGACTTAAAAATACAATGAACTTTCACAGTTATCATGAGAGAGAAACAGAGAGGGAAAGACAAAGAGGATCAGAGAAACAGAGACAGACAGACAGACAATTTGTTTAAATTATGGAAAAAACAAGCTGTCCAACTGATATTGCATTAAGTCTATACATTAACCCTTCATCAACCAATCTAAAGTTTTAGCGACCATGAGGAAGACCACTTATGAAAACAACATGGAAAAAGCAGATAATGCTGGCAACAAGCATTTTCTCCTTTTCTGAAAATGTTTTCTATCCAGTCTGACACAAATCCAATCATCTCAGACACATTTAATTCATTGTCTTTCAATATGGACCAGTCTAGGATTTGGTCGTTTGGTAGAGAATTAAAGAGTCCCCAACATTTCCATGTAGGTCTGATGTTGACCTATCATAATTTAACTCATTACAGTCCTCTGTTTTACCCACCTGGAGGTAAAAGGCTTTTGAAAACATCATGGGAAAAAGAGAAAATGCTGGTAACCAGCATTTTCACCTTTTCCCAGAATGTTTTCTGCCCTCCCTATGAAGAATCCCAACAACTGGACCACATTTATTGCCTGCAGATGCTTCCAGTGTAGACAAAACTACTATTTTGCTCCCTCATAAGAAGTTAAATTGCCTATATAGCTAGGAGTTTATTTGATAAAATCTACACAGATATCCCACTCTCTGTGCTGCTTTGTCCAGAGTTACTCACAAAAATATAGAAAAGTTAGATTCAATATAAAAAAAAAAAAAACTTCTAAATTTTTTACAAGTCCAAATTGATAGCATTTGCAGATGACAAATCAAATGTGGCTAAAATGATTGGAATTGTCTTTGACAGAGTAAAAACCATTGTGGGAAATGAAGAAAATGCTGGTTACTAGCATTTTTTCTTCCTCTATCTCTTGTTGTGTTTTTGAAAACTGTCTTAAGGAAATAGAAAAATGGAATCATCCTCAAAAATTTTATAATCCTACACATCTAAGTATTACCTAGGGTATGTGTCTCTGTAGACTAGGGTGGGTGCAAACAAAAAATACAAATACTTGGAGAAGTCAGGACACATGCTCTCTCTATCATGGTCTTTATTATCTGAAATAGAAATTTTAAGAGACATGTGTATTTATCATATACCAATAAATGATTTGAATAAAATACTGATGTTATCTACAATATACACTATATACAATAGACCAGGGTCAGTATTCATCAACAGTTCTTCAGAACCTTCTTGGTCTTATTCTCCAAGATTTTCTAAGTCTGAGAGTAACACAACTTCTGATTCAAATGGTTTAGCTAATCAGAAATTGTGTAACTTTAAAAAATTCTGGAGAATAAGGCCAAGAATGTTCCTAAGAATGGTTGGTGAATACGGGCCAAGAATATGTTTTTCGTATCACGCATGTACTCGGTTTAGGTTTTTCAATGTCACTCTTGTACTCTATGTAGAACAGAGTCCTTTTCACAAACTTCTGTTATACAAGTATTTTCACAGACTTCTTTTATATAATCATGTCCAGCTCTTTCTGCCCTGTCCCGAAAATTGGCAGGTCTATTTTTTTGTTATCTAATTTATTTTGTGATGTGTTTTTACAGTTGTAATGAGATTGTATATAAAAAAGGAACATTACATAAGTCTGCATTTCTGTGTAGCCAGATCAGATCCTGTTCAGTGTGTACAGGGGTTGCATTGAATTCATCCTTTGGTCTCATCTGATATGCACCACCTTACACATGCAACTTGACCTGGTCTGACCACAAAAAAATGCAGACTGTTGAAATGTTCCCTTTGTATACAGAAAATATAGTGTAACCTGTATTCATGGACTACACAAGGTAAGTCAGTAAGCTTACAGCTGGTTAACTTTTATTGAAAGTTATATTAAACATTAACCCTTCATCACACAATCCCAAACTTAAATGACCTTGAAAAGGAAGGTTTATGAAAACATTTTGGAAAAAAGGAGAAAATGCTGGTTACCAGCATATTCTCATATTCCCACAAAGTTTTCTTAAGCCTTCTTTCCCAGGGTCGTGAAAACCTGGAATTGTTTGGTAAAGGGCTAAAGTCATGTCTTCTCCTTCAAATCTTTCTTCTTTTGAGCCATTTGTCATAAAAGTTTGGAAAATCCTTCCCTTAAAACAGCCAGTTCAGTGATATATTGGTTTTGGTATAACTTTTTATTATATACTAATAAATGATCTGAGTAAACTAAGAGCGTTATCTAACTTCACAATACAACTCGATGGAAAATTTTTTCGTATCACCCTAGTACCATGTGAAGTGCATAATCTTGTACACAGACTACTTTTGTGTAATAACGTTCAGAACATTAACCCATTTATAGATATTTACGTTCAGCTAGCATGACAAAGCATGAAAAACCCATTTATCCGTGTGTTTATTTGTCATCTACTTCTTTCAAAAATTGTTTTTATGCAGAATTTGATTTTGTCCGCTATCAATTCCCATTACATAAACTTATTTTGTTCTGAAAGGGTATTTTCCAAATGCTACTGTACAGTACACTTGTGAACTTCATATTTCACAAGCTTAACTCGCCCCCTGCTTTGAAACGAAAAAAAAATGTGTACTGTTCTTGACAATGACAGTGTATAACAATCATTGAATACCTTATCAGTGTTTAAGAAATAGTTTTTAAGCCACTGTTGTTGTTTATTTTCTTGTAGTGGCTCAAACAGCAACCATCATTTTTAAATGCATTCTGATCTATGCAGACTTGCCATTATCTACATATATTCATCTGCCATTCATAAATATTGTACAAATATGTACAACAAAATGTAGTTCTCAGATATTTTGGTTATTTGTATTGATTCTGTGATGTTTCTTTACAGTTATAGTGGTGGGGTATGTAATAAAAGGAATATGACAACAGCCTGCATTTCTGTGTGGTTGGATCATGTCTTGTAAAGAGGTGCGCATCGGATTCGACCTTCAGTCTCAACTGATACGCATCTCTTTACACATGCACCTCGACATGATCCAACCACGAAAAAATGCAGACTGTTGTATATTCCATATGTATAAAGAAATATTATCAAGGAAACAATGTTACCTTTGCTACTATAGGATATCACCTTTGGAAAGTTTTCTCTAACAAAAGCATGAGATTTCATCATAAGACGTAGCTGAAAAAAATGTAAAGAGTATCAAAACACTGACCATCTAGCAAAAGGTCCCATGTTTTTATGACCATAAATGGGGTGGCTTTTGAAAACACCGTGGGAAAGGATGAAATGCTGGTAACCAGCATGTTCCCCTTTTCCTTCAGTATTTTCTAGCTTTCTATAGCCAAATCCAAGCATTTCAGCAACAATGACATTGTTATCTGCAAGGGCCTTCAGTATGAATGAGTCTTAATTTTTGTTGTCTGGTTAACCCTTTACCACATGACAAAAATGTAGACTTATCCAAATTGAAAGCATTTGCAGATGACAATTCATAAGTGGTTCCAACGATGGAATTTGTCCACAATAGGTTAGAAAACATTTTGGGAAAAGGAGAAAATGCTGGTTACCAGCATTTTCTCCTTTTCCCACATTGTTTTAAAATGGCTTCTTCCTCGTTAAAACTTGAGACTGTGTTGTAATCGGTGAAGTAAGTACATTTTTTTACACAAATACAGTATCCTATACTTTTTTACACATCATATCTCAATATAAGTGTATAAATGACCCAGAATATTTCAAAACAAACATATACTGACAGAGTTGCATAACTGGTTTAGGAAAACAGTGAATGAGGGAAAACATGGTGTAAGTTTGCAAGATGCATTGAAATGATCTCATTAGAAATGATAAATTTATAACCACTTTGCCTCCTTCGGAAGACTGCATTTGTCTCACAGACCACTTATGAAAACACTGCACCAAATTGCTAAATATCATCAAGACAAACATTCTAATTTTCAAAAGTATTAGACTAAAAGTGGCCTCTAGATTACACACAAGGTTTTATGAAGATCTGACAAGGTTACCCAATTTCTTACCCAACTTGACAAATTTTTAGCCAGTCAGAGATATCATCACAAAAACATCATCACAAAAACAGTCTGATCAACTTTTATGAGTATTAGACTGAAAATGAAGCCACCAGACTGTACAATAAGCAAAGGTTGATGAGCCACGACTGACAATGGACAAAGCGCAATCACAAAAGCTCACCATAAGCACTTCATGTTCAGGTGAGCTAATGAAATAACGTGCTTTCTCTTTCCTTGTGTGTTTTACAATTCTTATTTGACAAGTAAAATATACTCATGACTTTCATTTGACAAGTATGCTCATGATTTTTATCTAACAGGTTGATATATGTTCATGATTTCTAATTTGACAAGTAAAAACAGGCCTTTGATTTCATTTGACATGTGAAAATTGCATATGATTTCCCTTTCACAATTAAAAATATGCTCACAATTGTCATTTGACTCTTAGTAAAAGTATGCTGAAGATTTTCATTTGACAAGTAAAAATATGCTCATGACTTTTAATTGACAACTATAGAAATAACTATGTTCATAATTTTCATTCGGAAAAAAAGTAAAACTAACCTCAGGATTCTCATTCAACAAGGAAAATTATGCTCATAGATTTTATATGACAACTAAAAAAGGCTTATGATTTTCAATTAAGAAGTAAAAATATACTTCTGATTTTCATTTGAGAAGTGAAAATAGGCTTACATATAAAATATTGTGTTACATAAACAAAAATATGCAATAGGCAAAGAAGTTCACACAAACTTACTTGTTCTGTGGTAATAATGACAGCAGAACCAGGAGGTAGACTGTGTTCTATTATATATTGCACCGGTATCACAAAGAAAGCAATCTGGTAGGCTACATATAGAACCAGCCCAACATAGTCCACCAAACCTAAACACAGAAATGCAAAATTTGTAGGAAACAAGAACAACAACTGTCATGCATAGTGGGTCATGACACTTGGCACATTAAATGAGGACATACCGGTAAAATGAGTCCAAAATATTGCAAGGTCAAAACTGTTTTTGACTGAATATCAAAACCAGACTACATCATCTGGGAAAAGGGGGGCTTAATGCATCTCCGTTATCCATGATATCAAGCAAGTCATCACATAGTCATGGATCCATAAAATCCATCTTGTCTAACAACTGGTCTGAATCATGAGGTAGATTGGTTCTTGTACATGTAGAAAATTGACCAGCAGTGAAAAGTTTCGGCCCAGGTCAGCTTGTGCAGACTGTATAGGCTGACCTGGGTCAATACTTTTCGGAGATGTATTAAGCCCCCTGTTCACAGAGCATGGCTCATATTTTTCAGCTCTTTACCAAACAACAAAGTTTTAGACTTGTCCAAATCCAAAGCATTGCAGACAACAAATTTAATGTGGCTAAAATGGTAAGATTGGACTTGCAAAGGGTAGAATACTGTATATTGTTGGAAAGGGAGTAAATGCCAGAATTTTCTCCTTTCTCCACCATGTTTTCAAAAGCCCTCTTCCTCATGGTCGTTAAAACACCGGACTGTTTGGTAAAGGGTCAGTGGAAATATGGTAGATCTAACAGAAAATCAATATGCCAAATTAATAAGATTTGCACTAGGTCTACAAAATCTACTGCTACAGATCTGATAATTCACCAGCAATTTCACCACTTTTCATGATGTTTTATAGGTCAATCACATACAAGAAAGGATTAGGGTCAATAACTGATAAATACCATGATTAAAAGATAAAAAAGACTGACATCTGTTATGTAACAATCTCAGATAAGCTCTGCTAAGAGAAAAGAAAATCTTCAGCTCTTCACTAAAGTGTGCTCTTCATCCTCTCTGTCCAATATCAAACTTATTTTGTAAACTTTGCCATGACCAGAAGAAAATGGGCAGTCTGGTATTCTAATTTACAAGTTTCTTCCTCAGGGTCATTAAAATATGGATTTGGTAAACGGGTAAAAGATAAAAAATTTGATAGACAGTAGATTTGTTCAGAATTTAGTCAGCTTTGTAAACATAGATAAATCACTGATATACCGGTATATACAGTGTAAGGGATAATTTAAAACGGGAAACATCACAACAGTGGCTTCTTTGAAGGCTGCAAAAAAATGAAAAGCATTTTTTATCCGTCGTAATCTATGCAACCTTGCAGTCGTCGGGGACAACATTTTGCATGAAGATACTAGAACAATTATAGTTTCATAAAATAAAGATGAAATAGATTAAAAAGACGGGTTAAAAAATGGCTGAAAACGAGTACAGATGTATCTTCAAGGAGAAAATGGTTAATTCTGTAAGATGAACCCTTTACTAAACGATGAAGTCTAAATCCAAAGCATTTGCATGCAGAAAATTAAATGTGGCTTAAATGATGGAATATGTCTTCCAAATGCTAGAAAACATTGTGAGAAAAGGAGAAAATGCTGGTTAACAGCATTTTCTCGTTTTCCTACAGTGCTTTCAAAAGCGCTCTTCCTCAGGGTTGTTTACTCTTTACCACACAATCCCGAATTTTAATGACCCTGCTAAAGAAGGCTTTTGAAAACATTGTGGGAAAAGGAGAAAATGCTGATAATCAGCATTTTTTCCTTTTCCCACAATGCTTTCTACCGTATCAAAAATAGAAATCCTCATTTTAACAACAATTAATTTGTCGTCTGCAAATGCTTTCAATTCGGTCGGCCCTTAAATTTTGTCGTTTGGTAAAGAGTTAAACTAGCAATTACTGTGTAAAGGGTTCAGGTTGTATCACTGATGATAAAATGTCACTAACCACTTTTCCCCTCTGGTCTGTAGATTGTCCAATAGTAAAACCCTGGATACACAATGATCAAAGTACTCAACTTCATACATAACCACAAGGAGATCACCTTTGGAAATTTACCGAGACCCCACTGTATCAAACCAAAGTCCAAGCCAAGGCTGAAATATAGGAAAGTTTCATGTTCATCTACCATTCTCATATGACTGCTATTGTAATTTCTTATAACTAGTCATATGATTGGCTGAGACAATTTGTGTCTTGGAGTACTTAGAATTAAATTAAGAGAGGTAGGTATATGATAACCTTGGATCTATACTTCAAAATATGGTGTTTAGCTCCCATTTTTAACATTCTTCCAGAAACCAGTGCACCTATCCATTCTTTCCTTGAGTTTATCTTACTATTACTTCACGCAATATTCTTTCTGTGCAATTGGCTTCTTTTCAACATAACCATCATCAAAACAAGAGGGCCATGATGGCCCTGGATCGCTCACCTGAGTCAATAGGCCAAACATTCTGACCAAATTTCACAAGTATCTGACTGAAAATGTGGCCTCTATAGCGTACACAAGGTTTTTTGAAGATTTGACCTAGTGACCTAGTTTTTGACCCTACATGACCCAATTTTGAACTCATGTGAGATTTTATCAAGCCAAACATTCTGACCAAGTTTCATAAGTATTTGACTGAAAATGTGGCCTCTAGAGCATACACAAGGTTTTTCGAAGATCTGACCTAGTGACCTAGTTTTTGACCCCACATGACCCAATTTCAAACTCATCCGAGATTTTATCATGACAAACATTCTGACCAAATTCGACAAGTATCTGACTGAAAATGTGGCCTCTAGAGCACACACAAGGTTTTTCGAAGATTTGACCTAGTGACCTAGTTTTTGACCCAACAACCCCCAATTTCAAACTCGTCTGAGATTTTATCAAGACAAACATTCTGACCAAGTTTCATGAGTATCTGACTAAAAATGTGGCCTCTAGAGCGTAAACAAGGTTTTTCGAAGATTTGACCTAGTGACATAGTTTTGACCCCACATGACCCAATTTCAAACTCGTCCGAGATTTTATCAAGACAAACATTCTGACCAAATTTCACAAGTATCTGACTAAATATGTGGCCTCTAGAGCGTACACAAGGTTTTTCAAAGATCTGACCTATTGACCTAGGTTTTGACCCCACATTTGTCCGAGATTTTATCAAGACAAACATTCTGACCAAGTTTCATGAGTATCTGACTAAAAATGTGGCCTCTAGAGTGTAAACAAGGTTTTTCAAAGATTTGAACTAGTGACATAGTTTTTGACCCCACATGACCCAATTTCGAACTCGTCCGAGATTTTATCAAGACAAACATTCTGACCAAATTTCACAAGTATCTGACTAAAAATGCGGCCTCTAGAGCGTACACAAGGTTTTTCAAAGATATGACCTAGTGACCTAGTTTTTGACCCCACATGACCCAATTTTGAACTCGTCCGAGATTTTATCAAGACAAACATTCTGACCAAGTTTCATGAGGATTGGACTGAAAATGTGGCCTCTAGAGTGTACACAAGGTTTTTCTAAGATTTGACCAAGTGACCTAGTTTTTGACCCCACATGACCCAATTTGAATTTGTCCGAGATTTTATCAAGACAAACATTCTGACCAAGTTTCATGAGTATCTGACTAAAAATGTGGCCTCTAGAGCGTAAACAAGCTTTTTCGAAGATTTGACCTAGTGACCTAGTTTTTGACCCCACATGACCCAATTTTGAAATCGTCCGAGATTTTATCAAGACAAACATTCTGACCAAATTTCACAAGTATCTAACTAAAAATGCGGCCTCTAGAACGTACACAAGGTTTTTCAAACATCTGACCTTGTGGCCTAGTTTTTGCTCCACATGACCCAATTTCGAACTCGTCCGAGATTTTATCAAGACAAACATTCTGACCAAGTTTCATGAGGATTGGACTAAAAATGTGGCCTCTAGAGCGTACACAAGGTTTTTCTAAGATTTGACCTAGTGACCTAGTTTTTGACCCCACATGACCCAATTTCGAACGTGGCTGAGATTTTATCAAGACAAACATTCTGACCAAGTTTCATGAGGATCGGACTGAAAATGTGGCCTCTAGAGCGTACACAAGGTAAAAAGTTGACGATGCACGACGGACACAGCACGATCACAATAGCTCACCATGAGTACTTCATGTTCAGGTGAGCTAAAAAGAACAAACAAAAGAGCAGAGAGCTTGATAAGTATAGTTATTCTTAGTCTTTACTCTTAACCAAACAGTAAAATTTTAGACTTGTCCAATTGACAACACCTGCAGACAACAAACTAAATGCCATTGCTTTGTCTTTGAATGGGTACAAATTATTATGGGAAGAAAAAAATGTTGATTATCAATATTTTTTTCTTCATCTACATTGTTTTCTAAGGCCTTACTCCTCTGGGTCTTTAAAAACTCTGGATTGAGTGTTAGTAGAAATAAATACTTCACTCAAACCCATGGTGTTAAAACTCATACTAATGGTCTAATGAGACAATACATATAAGCGATTGCAAAAATTGCCAGTAATTAAAAGTCCCCTTCATTGTTTTATTTAACTCTTTACCAAACAACAAAATATTAGACTGGTCCAAATTGAAAGCAGTTGTAAACTACAATTTTAATGTGGCTCAAATGGAGAAAATTGTCTTAGAAAGATTACAAAACATTGTGGGAACAGGAGAAAATGCTGGTTACCAGCATTTTCTTCTTTTCCAACAAAATTTTCAAAAGGCTTTCTTCTTCAGCGTCGTTAAAACTCGGGATTGTGTGGTACAGAGTCAATTGAGCGAAACTAGCAGCAGAAAAATTTGAAAAGACGAATACTCCACAGGATTAACTCTTTACAAACAGACAATATTTAAGACTTGTCAAAAAATGACAGTATTTCTTTATGGCATGTTAAATGTGGCTCAAATAAGGGGGGATTGTCTTTGAAGGGAAGAAAACATTGTAGTAAAAAGAGATTTTTTTTTTTTTTTTTTCCCCACAATGTTTTCAAAAGCCTTCCCTTTCAGGTTCATCCAAACTCTGGATTGTGAGGTTACAGGTTACAGAAAAAAAGACAATGAGAATGTAAAAACTTACGATCCTTTTTCTGCAATGTCCATCAGTAAAGTGTTCAAGGAAAATATAATGAGGATGGCAATAAAAATGTGATAAATACTTCGGATGTGGCTGATTTCAAAGAGATCTCTGAAAAAGTACGCAAAAACAAATTATTAGTAAAAATCCTGATCTAGTAAATTATAAATCAATTTCTTCATAGACTAACTTTATCCCTTTGCCACACAATCCTGAGTTTTAACAATCCTGAGATATAGGGCTTTTGAAAACATGGTTACTATTTTCTCCTTTTCCCACAATGTTTTCTTACTTTAAAGACCCAAATTCCATTTAATTAGCAATCTGCAACATCTTCGAATTTGGACAAGCCTTCAGTTTTGTAGTTTGGTAAAGAGTTAAACCCATCCACACTATCCCAAGTTTCGAAGACTTTGATATAAGGCTTTGAAAACATTGTGGGAAAAGAAGAAAATGCTGGTAACCAGCATTTTATCAGAATGTTTTCTTCCCTTTCCAAATCAAGTTTTAGCTTTTCAATCACATTTATTTTCTCGTCCTCAAATGCTTTCAATTTGGACCTGTCGAAAAATTTGCTGTTTGGGAAAGAATTAAGTATACCATAGATTTGATGACTCATATCATGTAAACATGAATACTTTATTTATCTTCTGATATATTATATACTTATTGAACTGTTTCTCAGAAAACATATGTTGCCAATATGGTAACATATGTCATTGAGCACATTAATTGAATTTAAACATTAACTGAAATTTTCCATGTCATACAGCTGCAGTTTTTCCCACAGTATCTGAAAATTACAGGTAACGGACAAATTGCTCGTGACAAGCAACAGCTCCTTTTCCCCACAATGTTTTCAATGGCTGTCTGCTACAGCAAATTAAAACATGATATAAATTTACTAACTGACTGAAAAAAAGCTTTAATTTTTACTAAAAACCAAAATTTCATCGTCATCCAAATTTGGAACATTAACAGACAACAAATTTAGCATGGCCAAAACAATTAGTCTTTGAAAAGGCAGAAAATATTTTCATAAAAATATTACCAAAATGTTTTCAAAAAACTTTCTTCCACAGGGTTCTTGAAACAAGGGTTTATTACATAAATCGTTGATAACAAACTTACGTGAGAAGTGATCGCCTGCTAACAAATACTTTGTCAGGTAACTCTCCCCTTTCTTTCTTTTGCCTGCAAAACATTACCAGAGGGTAGGTGTTCAATAACATTCTTTCATATAAGACTAATTAAATCAAATTAACACTTAAAGCGCCTTCCACAACTTAAGTTGCCCTCACAAGCAGTGTACATCAAGACAAGACTGCACAAAATGTACAGTCTGATCCTTGATGTACACTGTCGGATTTTTCTGAGATGTTACAAACAAGTGTAACCTTTAACTGTTTACCACACAATCCCGACTTTTAACGACCCCGAGAAAGAAGCCTTTTGAAAACATTGTGGGAAAAGAAGAAAATGCTGATAACCAGCATTTTCTTCTTTTCCCACATTGTTTTCTACCCTTTTAGAGACAAATGTTATGTTTTAAGCTACATTTAAAATCGCGTGCAAATGCTTTCAATTTGGACAAGTCTACATTTTTGTCTAGTGGTAAAGAGTTAATTCATGACTATACCACACAACAAAATTTTAGACCAGTCCAAATTGAAAGCATCTGCAGACGACAAATAAAATGGGGCACAAAAACAACAGTATCTGTCTTTGAGATCATTGAAAACATCGTGGACAAAAAAGAAAATGATGTTGACCAGCATTTTCTTCTTTTCCAACAATGTTTTCAAAAGCTTTTTTCTTCAGTAACGTTTAAACTTGAGATTGTGTGGTAAAGACTAAACTACATTCTTTTGGTCTTGTTTCGAAGCTCAAGATTTTGATATACAAGACTCTACATTTTGTTGTCTGGTAAAGAGATGCTTGCACTCTAATTCTCAATATTCTTCTAAAGTCCTATGAAACATGATTTCTGATTGGTTAAACCAAATATTGTAGCTTTTAGTCTTATGGCTTTGTACATGCATCATAGAACAAATTTCTTTCCCAGGATTATAAGAGTCTGAGAAATCAACAAATGTTTGAACCAAGCTCTGTGAAAAGGGAGCTTCATGCATTTGCAAAAAGTACTGCTCTAGGTCAGCTTGTGCAGTTTGCACAGACTGACCTGGGCCAAAACTTTTTGCTTTTGGTAAATTTTCTGCAAGCCAAAGGACCAGTGTACCTCATGAATCAGTTGGTTGTTAGACAAAATGGATTTTGTAGATCCATAGTAATGTGATGACAGGCCTGGCATCTGGATCAAGGAGATGCATTAAGCTTCCTTTTGCCAGAGTGGGGCCCGTTTTTATTATCAAATTCCTTGGCATGTCTCGTAATAGGTAGCAGCTTATGATTTTAACTCTATACCAAACAACAAAATTTCGGACTGGACCAAATTGAAAGCACTTGCAGATGACAAATTACATGTAGCTAAAATTATTATTTCTGTCTTTGATAGGGTAGTAAAACATTGTGGGAAAAGGAGAAAATGCTGGTAAACAGCATTTTCTTCTTTTTGCCACAATGTTTTCAAAGCCTTCTCTTTCAGGGTCATCAAAACTCAAGACCATGTGGTAAAGGGTTAAATCAAAGTATGAAAGTCTCACTTGGGGAGCTCACATAATGACATTGAACATCAGTCATGCTGCATCACTGTTTCCAAAATACAATGTAGCCATATCCTCAAATTTGATAATATAGAAAGGATTGAACACATTGACTTATATCAGTATGTAAGACAAAGAATAGAAATTAGCATGGAAGACGATCACAGCAATAGAAAAAAGCTACTGTAAATAAGCTATTTAAAATTCAAAATCAATGTACGGCCATCTCCCTTTAGGAGCTCACATCCTGACACCAAACATAACATCATGTTTGTACCAAAGTTTCCATAATACAATGTAGCCATGTACTCAAATTTGAGAACATAAAGAGGATTGCACACAGGACTTATATAAGTATGTAAGACAAAGTTCTGTAGAAATTAGTATGGGAGACAATCACATCAAACATAACATTATGTTTGTACCACAGTTTCCAAAATACAATGTAACCATGTCTTTAAATTAGAGGACACTAAGAGGATTGAACATAGGACTTTTATCAGTATGTGAGACAAAGAATAGAAATTAGTATGGGAGACAATCAGATCAAACATTACATCATGTTGGTACCACAAATTCCAAAATACAATGTAACCATGTCCTAAAATTTGAGTACATAGAGCTAAATGAGCACAAGACTTCTATCAGTATGTAAGACAAAGAAATTAGTATGGGAGACAATCACAACTACAGAGAAAAGCTATTGTAAATACTTCTTCACCAGTGAGAAAAAAAAAGGGTTTAGGACTTGTCCATTTTGATAGCATTTCTCGGCAGCAAATGAAAGGTTGCTCAAATGATAAAATTCTCTGGAAGAGATGAAAAAAAACTTGTGAAAAAAATAGAAAAAGCTAGTGATCAACATTTTCTCTTTTTTCCAACAAAGCACTCAAATGCCTTCTATCTAAGGGTCGAAAAAACATGGGAATGTTTAGTAAATGGCTAAACAGAGATGAGAAAAGGGCATTTAACTCCATAACAGACAACAAAATTGAAGACTTGTCCAAATTCAAAGCTCATGCAAATAAACTCCAAGTTACTCTCATGATTTGATTTGCCTTTAAAAGGTAAGAAAACATTTCGGAAAAGGAGAAAATGCTGATTACCAGCATTTTCTTCTTTTCCCACAATGTTCTTAAAAGATTTCTTTCTCAGGGTTGTTAAAACTCAGGATTGTGAGGTGAAGGGTTAAGGCAGATTTCTACACTCCAATGAAAAAAAAAATAGAAATATCCCTACATGCAGATCAAATTTAAAATTATGCAGAATATAGTTCAGGGGAAGGCAAAAGACCACCAAATAAGGCAAAGACAGCAGTAACATTGACAGATTACACACACAGATAAGCCTTTTGAAAACTTTGTGGGAAAAGGAAAAAATGCTGGTAACCAGCATTTTCTCCTTTTCCCACAATGTTTTCTACCCTATCAAAGAAAACTTGCACCAACTGAGCCAAATTGAAATTGTCATCTGCAAATGCTTTCAATTTGGACTACACTAAAAATTTGTCCTCTGGCAAAGGGTTAAAGAACAAGGCATGACCTAGGATTGGTTTTGTTTGTATATTGCACTATACCTCATAATATAACTAAACAGCCTTCTGGGGGTGTTGCCCATATGAACAATGGGTGGTGACAATAAATAAACAGAAAATCTATCAGCTTGGTAACCAGTATTAAGTCTCATTTCAACAGGGTCTTGCTCTCTTTAACCCTTTACTACACAATCCCAAGTTTTAATGACCATGAAGAAAAAGGCCTTTGAAAACACTGTGCGAAAAGGAGAAAATGCTTGCAACCAGCATTTTCTCCTTATCCCACAATGTTTTCTACCTTTCCCAAAACATATTTCAATTTATCGGTCATTTTTATTTGATGTCTGCAAATGCTTTCAATTTGGACAAGTCTAAAATTTTGGCATTTGGTAAAGAGTTAATGCTATTTATGATTAATCATGAACACTACTCTTCACTTTTCTTTTCTCTTTCTAAAATTCTCCAAGTCAGTTGTTAATAATATAAAAGCATAATAACATTGCAAATGTATTATGTATATTTGGATAGTCAAGTGTGAAAGACCTTGACTTCTGAAGTAATTATTCTTATGTCAATGCCGTTTATTTATTCATGCCAATTTATTTGAACTTGATCATTGAGTAAGTCCTATTTCAGTTAGAAAAAAAGCTAAGTAAGCGTTAATCAGAAGGGGCATGTAATCAAATATTTTCGGTATTATCACTGTTAATTTTTTTTTCCCTCTATAGTTGTTTTTGCAAATGCTAAGAATTGGAAATTAAAAATATGAATGTTCTGTTGTTCTGAGACGTTTAACTTATGAGCAGTTTTTTTTTCCCCAGTCAGATCTGCAATCTTTACCATTACATACGTTTTATATTCTTAGATATTCTGATGTCACATAGTTCTTGAAAACCGCATACTTGTAGGGTGATCTTTTAACCTCCCTATGTGTACATGTACTTCACATACCACACATTGATTTCCATGTTTTAATTTGACCTGTAAACTGGTTATGGGAACATCTGTAGGATCAAAATCTATGTTGGAGTATTATTTTTCTTGTATTAAAAATGACAATGGTACACTTAAAATTGAGATGAATAAAGGCGTAGGTGTTAGAAAAGCAAAAATATAAAGCAGTGACACAGTCAAGTACATACACATGGGATTCATCTCCAATGCTGCTATCATGACTAGGTAAAAGAAATGTGGAAAAACAAAATAACAAGTGAATAAGAACTGTAAAGTGATTTTCTGTGAGAGGACAACCCTTCCCTGAAAGTTTAGTTATTGATGAATTTGTCATACAACTAACATTGCTGTCAACGCATTATTTTGTTTCATGAAATTAGATGTAAAAACTCTAAATGATCGTGCTTATAATTTTTTTTTAAGTAATTGGTCATAAGAAGACTTTGCTTCTTTAACTGTTACTTCAGTGGCCAATTTTAGACTAATCAAACACAAATGCAAGCACAACAAAAGTAAAACACCTGAATGAAAGGAAAATAGTTTTTTCAAACAATATGGAAAACATTGTAGGAGTAGTAGTGGCATGGTACACGCATTCCATTTTATTATAATTTTCTATCCTTTTTTTCATTTCATCAATATCCTTATTAATCTTGTCCTATTTACAATGCAGGGCAAATCTGCTTTTCAGGACTTTCAGTCCTTTGATCTGGCAATTTTTTATGACCCCAAGACTGCTTTAGAAATGAAATGGGTGGTTTTCAGTATGAGTTAAATTCAAAATCCTCCTAATTTCAGCATTGTTTTTGAGTAGCACATGTAACAGAAAAATGGAGCAGTGCAAACCTAAGACATAGTAGTTGTTGTCTGTTCTTGCTTGACCCTTCATACTAAATTTTACAATCATAATTACAGTGTTTGATCTACTGTCATATTTTACGTAAGAAAATGATGACTGACATTATAGGCAATCATCCTGGGTCAGTAAGTACAAATATGTTGCTTTACTCTTCACCATGTTTCCATTACCATTCAGGATAATTACTTTCCTTTATCTCAAATAATTATTTCTACTTTCACCCTTTATATCACACAATCCCATGTTATTTATAGCTCTTTACCAAACAACAAAAATGTCAACTGGTCCAAATAAAAAAATCTTTGCAGATGACAAGTTAAATTTAGCTCAAATGATTGAATTTGTCTTCTTGATAGGATAGAAAACATTTTTGGGTAAGGGGGGAAATGCTGGGTACCAGCATTTTCTCCTTTTCCCACAATGTTTTCAAAAAGCATCTTTTTCAGGCTTGTTTAAACTAAGGATTGAGTGGTAAAGGGTTGGCATCTCTGTTTAAGACTTTTGAAAATATTGTGGGAATAGGAGAAAATGCTGGTGAACAGTCATTTTCTTTTCCCACAATTTTTTCAACCATTTCAAATCAAAGACAAATTCCATCATTTGAGCCACATTTCATTTGTCATCTGCAAATGCTTTCAATTAGGACTGGTCTTAAATTTTGTTGTTTGGTAAAGAGTTAAATGTCATTTGTACTAAGTTTTTGTGAGTTTAATAATAAACCTGTGGCAAAAGGGATAAATAAAGGCAAATCAAAGTCCTCTTCTTGATACAAAGGTTGATTGCATCACTTAAACTTGGGCCATGCTCTGTGAAAAAGGGGTCTTAATGCATCTGCAAAAAGTATCAACCCATGTCCGCCTGGGTAGTCCATGCAGGCTGACATGGGTCGAAACTTTTTGCTATCTGTCAATTTTCTGCATTTCCACGGACCACTTTTCCTCAAAATAAAGTCAATTGTTAGACAAAATGGATTTTATTGGTCCGTAACTATGTATATGATGACTTGCTTGGTGTAATGCATCATGGAGATGCCTTAAGGCCCCTTTTGCCAGACCATGGCTCAATTATTCTTTGTCACTTTCGTTTACGCATTTACATCCTTGTATGTAAAGAGGTCAACATACTATTCCTAAAGTACCATTTTATCATAATTGAGCCATGCTTTGTGAAAAGGAGGCTTAATGCATCTGCAAAAAGTAATGACTCAGGTCAGCCTGCATAGACTGTGCAGGCTGATCTGAATCCAAAATCTTTACTTTTGGCTCACTTATTCTTTGTCACTTTCGTTTACGCATTTACATCCTTGTATGTAAAGTGGTCAACATACTATTCCTTAAGTACCATTTTATAATAATTGAGCCATGCTTTGTGAAAAGGAGGCCTAATGCATCTGCAAAAAGTATTAACTCAGGTCAGCCTGCACAGACTGTGCAGCCTGACCTGGACCCAAAATTTTTACTTTTGGTAAATTTCCTGCATTTCAAAGGACCAGTGTACCTCATGATTTGGTCATTTGTTGTACAAGAGGGATTTTATGGATCCATAGTTATGTGATGACCTGCCTTGTATCATGAATGATCATGGAAATACACTGAACTCCCTTTTGCCAGAGCATGGCTCAAGTACGTATAAATGATCTAATATTACTAAACAATCCCATATTTAAAGGAACCCGAGTAAGAGGACTTTCAAAAACATTGTTGGAAAAGAAGAAAATGCTAGTACCCTTTCAAAGACCATTTATATCATTTCATTTCGCCAAGCCACCATAGCTCAGTTGGTAGCGTACAGGACTTGAAAACAGAAGGTTGCTGGTTCGATCCCCGGCTTGGCCAATTTCTTTCCGAGGATTGTAATAGTCATTGCGATAGGATTCATTCCTTTCTCACCTCTGACCATTGTTTCGACAATGGTTATGTGGAAAAGCAGCCAGTGGCTTGGAAAGAAAATTGTGCGGAGCACTGGTAAAAGAAACACCAGGAAAGCATGGATATGTGCCCTGGCCACCGCAATATAACTGAAATAACGTTGAAAACAGCGTTAAACACTATACAATCAATCATTTCATTTCAAAAAAAATTTTTGCAATTTCCACATTTTCCAGATTTAAGGCATTTGCAAACGACAAATTTTATGTGTCTCAAGTAATTGAATTTGTATCTGGACAGATAGGAAATGTTGTTGGAATAGGAGAAAATGTTGGACACCAGCATTTTCTCCTCTTTCCACAATGTTTTCTACTGTACCAAAGATGGAAATCATCATCTGAAATACATTTACTTTGTCTGCTAATGCTTTCATTTTGGTCGGGTCAAAAATTTTATCCATTTCCTAAAACAAATTTCAATTTTTCAGTCACATTTCTTTTATCGTCTGCAAATGCTTTCAATCTGGAAGCGTCTAAAATTTTGTCGTTTGGTAAAGAGTTAAGACAAATGAAGTTTCTATAACAATGCCACCATCAGCAACTGCTTTTTCCATTAACCCTTTACCACACACTCCTGAGTTTTAACGATCCTGAAAAGGAAGGATTTTGAAAACATTGATGGAAAATGAGAAAATGCTGGTAACTAGCATTTTCTCTTTTTCCCACAATGTTTTCTACCCTATCAAAGACAGAAATCATCCTTTGAGTTATATCTAATATGTCGTCTGCAAAAGCTTTCAATTTAGACATATCCGAAATTTTGTTGTTTGGTAAAGAGTTAACCCTTTTTCGGACGACACAGTTTCAGGCTTTTTCAAATTAGAGATTTACAGACGACAATTTTTAAGCATCTCAAATGATTGGATTTGTCTCTCATTGTTAGAAAACATTTTGGGTTATCTGAACATGCTGATGACCAGCAGTTTCTCCTTTTCCCACAATGTTTTCATAAGTCTTCTTCCACAGGGTTGTTAAAAGTCAGGATTGTGTGGAAAAGGATGAAAGCTTTACCAGACAATCCTGAGTTTTAAGGACTCTGAGCTGGAGGATGTTTAACCCTTTACCACACAATCCCGAGTTTTAACGACCCTTGACAGAAAAGGCTTTTTAAAACATTGTGGGAAATGGAGAAAATGCTGGTAACCAGCATTTTCTCCTTTTCCCACAATGTTTTCTATCCTACCGAAGACAGAAATCACCATTTGAGTTACATTTAATATGTCGTCTGCAAATGCTTTGAATTCAGTTGAGTCATAAATTTTGTCGTTTGGTAAAGAGTTAAAAACATTGTGGGGGTGGGGGGAAGGAATAATATGCTGGTAACAATATGCTGCTAACCAGCATTTTCCCCTTTTTTCCATAATATATTCTAACCTCTCAAAAACAAATTCTGTTTTTTTTTTCCAGCCATATTTAAACTGATGTCTGCAAATTTGCAAATGATTTTAATTTGGTCAAGTCAGAAATTTTGTTGTCAGGTAATGAGATAAAAGGATGTCTGCCACACCAAAATGAATAGATGAAAAAGTTATCTGCTAAGAAAAAAAATGGTTAACAGAATCGAAAAAACAGGTTTATTAGTTTGAAATTCAAATCAGTTAACCCTTTCCCAAACAAGCCCTGGTTTTCACGTGTCTGCAGCACAAGTCTTTTGAAAACACTGTGGGAAAAGGAGAAATTGCTCGAAACGAGCAATTTCTCCTTTTCCCACAGTGTTTTCTACCCTTCTTGAGACCTTTCTGCCATTTTCATCAAATATAAAATTGTCGTCTGCAAACTCTTTAAATTTGGACCAGTCCAAAATTTGTCGTTTGGGAAAGGGTTGAAGACTCATTTTATACCACCAACAGCTTGGTTATTTTACCAGACAACAAATTCTAGACATGCTCAGATTGACAGAATTTACAGGTATTAAATGTGGCTCAGGCAAAGGAACCTGTCCTCGGTAGGGGAGAAAACTATGATGGACAAGGAAAAAGTGCTGATTACCAGCATTTTCCCCTATTCCCACAATGTTTTGAGAAGTTGGGGTCCCAAGGTTTGTGAAAAGAGGTGAATGCTGGATAAAGTGTGTAGCCCTTCTCCTTTGAGTTTCCCATGCTATACTTGGGTAGGTGCTTGTAAAACTTTTTTTCATGCTCAACTCCGCTGAGCATAAAATTTAAAGATTATACAGAACTGAGTTTATACATGTCACAGAGCGTTTTCTTAACTTTCCAGACTTCTTGTTTCTTTTTCTTTCTTAATGGAAGTCTTTATTTCTCATCGTTGTACTTGCAAAGGTACCAATGAAATTGAAAGTTTGAGCACAAACTCATTTGAGTGGGAAATCAACTTTAGAAGCTCAGGCCTTGGTTAGATGAGCCTGCCTGTTGCACAAAACATGCAGGCTGATCTGTAATCTACACAATCAGCTTTACAGAGACATTTTGGACAAAAATAAAATTGGAATTGCAATCAGTTGGGTCTTGTTCCTGAACTGAAAATGTCTATTGAGTTTATTCACCACTCTAAGGGTTGGCACTACACTCTGGGAGAAGGCTTTTGAAAATAAAATGTGGGAAAAGGCAAAAATGTTGGTAACCAGCACTTTCTCCTTTTCCCGAAATGTTTTCTACTCTTTCTTACAAATTTCTGTTTTTGACTTATATTTAATCCGTCATCTACAAGTTTATGCTTTTTTTTTTATTATGAACAAATCTAAAATTTTGTTGTTTGGTAAAGAATTCATTAGGTAAGTGTATAAAATGAGCACTTTTAGAAAATAAGAAAGAGTTGTGATATGAAATAAGATTTCCCAAAAACTAAAATTATATGTTTCACCAGAATACATACACATATTCCCTGTTCTCGTTGTGTCGACTAAAACTGATAGACAATGACATACAAAACAACATACATGTACACAATATGTAACAAACTAATACATGCCGAAATATATGTTACATGCATTACTGAACATATTATTATTTTTTTTTATTTATAAAAATCTTGACCCTTTACCAAACAATCCAGAGATTTAACCATCCTGAGGAAACGGGCGTTTGAAAACATTATGAGAAACCAGCATATTTTCTTCCCTTTCAAAGACACAGTCCGTTGTTTTAGACACATTTTATTTCTCATAAGCAAGTGCTTCAAATCTGAACAAGTCTAAACTGTAAGAAAATAAAGAGTTAAAGAAGCATGGCAGAAATTACAATACAAAATACATATATTCAAAAAAACTTTTCTTCCTCTTTTAATAGAACAACAAAATTTCAAAACTGTTCAAATCAAACCTACATGGATTTTAATATCTGCATTGTTCACTTCTGACCACCACTGGGCCTTTAAGTTTGAGGCTGAATAGCAAATCTTACAGGAATTATAAATATAAGGGACGGCCAATATGCTCCTCCACAGCATTGATTGTTCTTGTAAAATTCTCTATCATGCTCTCACTAAGTGTTCCACAAAGTGTCGGCCATTTTGACAGTACAGTGGGGTGTAGTTAAAACTGTTAGTACAATACTTACAGTTTTAACCATATCCGACATAATTTTCATCACACTGCTTCATACTCAAAATATGTACCCAACATAGTTTTAACATGGGAGGGCTGGGTTATTATAAAATCACAAGTTTATGAAATTAATGCTCTTATTATCTTTGTTTTTACTTTATCAGAAACAGAGCAGAGGAAATTAACTCTTTCCACACAATCCTGACTTTTAACAACCTTGGGAAATAAGCCTTTTGAAAACATTGTGGGAAAAGGAGAAAATGCTGGTAACCAGCATTTTCTCCTTTTCCCACAATGTTTTCTACCCTTTCCAAAACAAATTTCAATTCTTGAGTTGCATTTAATTTGTTGTCTGCAAATGCTTTCAATTTGGACTGGTCTAAAGTTTTGTTGTGTGGTAAAATGTTAAAGAACTGGAACAACTTCAATGGCTGAAGAAGTATATTGAACACTAAGGTGGAATAAACATCTCAATATCTGGTGCTAAGGCTTTTTACCTTTTCAGTGTTTGAGACAATCTCAGGTTTTCTCCACTGCCCGGCGAATGCGTTATTTGTTCTATGTCAGATACAAACGTGTCAAACACATCTTCCAAATCTTTCGTCATCTTTTCAAAAAGCCCTTCTTTGAGTTTCTGAAATAGTACATGCATGTAATTAAGATTATGATAAGCAAAAAGTGTATACAACATGTAAAACCAAACAGCAATTTTTTTTTCAGTTTTTTTTATGCATTTCTTTTTTTTGAGAACAGAACAGAACGTTTTATTTTACAACAAGTACACAGCTGTACATAGTTATGCAGAAAAGATATATATAACATGAAAATCACTAGATCTTGGGTGAGCATGACGGCGAGACTGACATATATACATTTTTAGTACTCCCCAGCAAAGTCATAAAACACATCTCAAGATCTGAAACTATTTTCAATTCACCCTTTCAGATCCATTGGCAAAACGGAGGCTTAACCCTTTATCACACAATATTGAGTTTTAACGACCACTCAGAAAGAGACCTTTTGAAAACATTGTGCGAAGAGAAAATGCTGGTAACCAGCATTTCCCCTTTTCCCACAAGGTTTTCTGTCCTTTTAGAGACAAACCTCCCCATATGAGCCATACATAATTTGTTGTCTGCAAATGCTTTCAATTTGGACAAGTGTAGTAAAGGGTTAACCCTTTCCCACACAATCCCCACTTTTAACTACCCTGGGAAAGAGAGCTTTTGAAAACATTGTGGGAAAAGGAGAAAATGCTGGTAACCAGCATTTTCTCCTTTTCCCACAATGTTTTCTTCCCTTTTCCATAACATAATCGTTACTTGAGACACTTTATATTTGTTGTCTGCATATACTTTCACTTCTGATGAGTCTAAACATATGTTGTGTGGTAAAGGGTTAAAGATAAGACTGTATCGAACATGCAGTTTGATCATAGATCTATATTATTTGCTTGTTAAGTAAGTTATGACGGTAACATAAACGTCATTCTGGGATTCATTGGATTTTTATTTCAGCCCTGAAAAGAGGGACAGTTTATATGACACTGAAATAGCAATACAAAATAATGGCAGATGAGTGGTTCTATCTGTAATCAGACAGCAAACTATCCTGTTTTTAATTCTTTACCAAACAATCCTGGCTTTTAACCCTTTCCCAAACGACAAATTTTGGACTGGTCCAAATTGAAAGAGTTTGCAGACAACAATTTTAAATTTGATGAAAATGGCAGGAAGTTATCAAAAAGGGTAGAAAACACTGTGGGAAATGGACAAATTGCTCATTATGAGCAATTTCTCTTTTTCCCACAGTGTTTTCAAAAGACTTGTACTGCAGACACATGAAAACCAGGGCTTGTTTGAGAAAGGGTTAACAACCCTGACAGGGATGGGCTTTTGATACTTTCATGGAAAACGGGGAAAATGCTAATAACCAGCACTATGTACTATTTTATAATGTTTTCTACCCTTTCACAGACAAATCCCATATTTGAGCATCATTTTATTTGTTGGCCGCAAATACTTTCAATACCGACGAGACTAAAATTTTGTTGTTTGGTAAAGGGTTGATTCTTCACCAATGATAAAATATTAGACTTGTCCAAAGTATCTGCAGATAAAAGATCATACTGCTCTGACAAATTATAGGGTTTGTCTCAGAAAGGGTAGAAAACACCATGGGTAAAAGAGAAAATGCTGGTTACCAACATTTTCTCCTTTTCCCATAGTGTTTTCAAAAGCTTTTCTCTGGCACAGCTCCAGAAAAGAGGGAGTGATGGTATTCTAAATCCATTATTTCTCTTCCAAACCCTATGTTGTGGGTACTCATCTTCTCAATGAGATGATTCTAATGAGTACCCTTAACATAGGGTTTAGTGGGAAATAATTAATATTTTCAATTTTGAAATCAAAATCAGTCCCTCTGTCTGGAGCCCTGCTCTAGTCTTACATGGTCAGTAAAAACTCTTGTTTGTGTGGTACAGGGTCAATGCACTATGCATTTACCCATCTGGTGAATAATTGTATGCTGGCTGGTACCATGCAACCTTACCTGTGCTTCATTGAGTAGTCTTTGTGCTTTGATCTGCTCATTCAAACCACCATTAGGGCTGTCACCTACAAAAACCAAATATAATACTCATTACACCCTATACCAGAGGACAAAATTCTGGATTTGTCCAAATGTCAGTAACCAGTATTTTCTCCTTTTCCAAAAATGCTTTCATCCCTATCATAGACGTAAATCATTATCTGTGCTGCATTCAGTTTGTCGTCTGGAAATGTTTTCAACTTCACTAAGTCAGATTATAAAATTTTGTCATTTACTTTGGCAGAGAGTGAAGATTTGTTGATCGGTTCATATTAAGTTTAACAACAGTGTGACAATTTGACAGATTTCTGGCTAGCACTTTCTTTCTTTGATGTCACTTTTCTTTCAATAAAACTCATGCAAATATTTTATTTCCTTCATGGAGGTCTAAGCAGGTCATAAAACAGCCTGTACTGCACTATGATAACCCTATACAGGAATAAAAACTAGCACTCGTCCAGTTGCCCATGGTGACTGAAAATCAGTCTGGATGAGTGAAAATTCTCATTTCATAATTGCCAAGCCGAGCAACTGAGCATCCACAGACAAAATTCTGTAAACATTAGTATTTAGGTACTCTTTCTGCCAATTGCTGTATTTCAGTACATCTTTGCTGCTCATTTCGGTAAAGTACAGTTCAACAGTTGTATTGATTTCTTCTGTATTAAATTTATACTCTCCTTTTGAAAATGGTGGGGGCCCATGATGGGGTAGTTTTTTTTTTTCCATTGTTTATTGCCAAATCATGTGACAATTCATACCAGGCATATTTATCACTTTCTAGAATTTTAGTCCTAGGTTCCTAAATTTTTTGCTGGGCCCCTAAATTTATAAATTTGGGAGCCCAGCTGGCTACTGATAAAAAAATGTTAGTCTTCTGTTCATTTCTGCTTCACCCAACATCTGTGCCTTTTCATGACCTTTATGGATAATGGCATGTAACCCTTTACCAAACAATCCCAACTTTTACCAACCCTGTGGAAGAAGCTTTTTGAAAACATTGTGGGAAAAGGAGAAAATGCTGATCACCAGCATTTTCTCCTTTTCCAACAATGTTTTCTACCCTTTGATTGACAATTTCACATTTTAAGTAATATTTAATTTATTGTCTGCAAATGCATTCAATTTTCCCATGGCTAAAATTGTGTAGGGTGGTAAAGGGTTAAAAACAATAGAGGGGAAAAAAGGGAAAAAGATGCTGGTACTATTGCATTTTTTTTCCTTTTCTCACAAGGCTTCCCATTTGAACCACATTAACCTTTATGTTTCCAAACCCTTTCAATATCATGGATTATCATAAAGTTCTTATAACCCTCTACCACACAATCCGGACTTTTAACAACCCTGAGAGAGACAGCTTCTAAAACACTGAGAAAAGGAGAAAATGCCAGAAACCAGCATTTTCTCCATTTCCCACAATGTTTTCTACCTTTCCAAAAACAAATTTCAGATTTTGAGTCACATCCGATCTGTTGTCTGCAAATTCTTTCAATTTGGACCAGCCGAAAATTTTGTCGTTTGGTAACGGTTAAAGAACCAAACAACATTTTCGACTTGTTCAAATTGAAAACATTCGCAGTCAACAAATTAAATGTGGCTCAAATGATAGAATTTGTCACTGAAAGGTTAAGAAACACTTTGGGAAAAGGAGAAAATACTGCTTACCAGCATTTTTTTCCCATCTCCCAAAATGTTTTAATTTTTTTTTCCACTGGGTTGTTTAAACTCTGCATTGCGTGGTAAAGGGTTAAACAAATGCACTCTACATAAAACAATCCCATCTGAAGAAAAAGCATTCTGAAAACATTTTAGAAAACAGAGAAAATGCGGTTGATCAGCATTTTCCCATTTTTTCTTTAATATATTTCCCCTCTTTCAAAAAAAAAAAGAAATCCCATGGTTTGAACAAAATTTGGTATGTCGTCTGCAAATACTTTCAGTACAAAAGATTCTAAAATTTTGTAATTTGCTGTAGATCAAATATGAAGTCAAATGTTATTTCAAAATTTCGCTCGTGACCATGAGTAACTTGATCAACACAGTCGAAAACACTGCGCTATGTACGAATCTCCGACACGACAATATGAAACTTATGAGAAAAACCGATCAGGGTGATCAGTTGAAAGAAACTTTTGTGATAATACTATTTCATTACCTCCATCGCGGTGGTTTGGAATATCTCCGTTTGCTTGATGATTTATACGAGCCATCGTTCGTCCTAATTTTTGTTGATGTGTGATTTTTTTACTTACTGGTTCCCTTCGCATTAACTGCCAAGGGCCAGTCTTTGTTACCTCCCTTGGTCTGTACCAAAGGGAAGTAACCGCGACGGAAAATAATCGATGTCGCACCACTCATTTTTACTACATTGAAAATAAAATTAAACGAGAGTGAAATTCACCATCTTTGGCCATCTGCTTTACTTTTAGTGGCAATTAAAGTACCGCAGAGAGTTAAACATGTTGAATTTATCTCTTAGCCAAGACAAAAACTAATTATTTGAAATGCATTAGATTTGTCGTCTGCAAATGTTTTCAATTTAGACAAGCCAGTATCTTTGTCGTCTGCTAAAGAATATATTGAACAGTATCAGTTGCCAAAAAGAGATGGAGTTAATATGGTAGATGGTGTATTATTAGTTGACAATTTGAATACGGTGTATTATTAGTTGAAAATTACATTGAGTTTTGTACAGAAATAAAATTGTAATATTTGTACATGTATTTTTTAAAATTTTCTGGCCTGAAATTGGACAGAAATGTCCAAACACTCATGTTTGATTACTGATACCTGCAAGAGATGGGGCATAACAATAGTAATTAAATTGTTTTTGATCTGTGTTTATTTATTTGTGCAATTTTTGTAATGTGCAATCTGTATAATCCTAACTGAGGTCTAATTTTTACTTTGATTTGGTCATTGATAATGCCAAACTGTTTATAAAATGTTGTCCTTAATAATCATTTTATGAAAACTTGGGAAAACGGGTTAAGCTTAACGTCAAGAGCCACAACCGTAAATCTAATAAGATCTTTCAAATTCAAAAATCATCTAGACGAAATGAAAAAGTATCGCATATCAAATCAATGTCAAAACTAAGATTATCAAGTCATAAATTAGAGATTGGATTAGGCCGCGCATGAAAAAAAAAAAAAAAAAAAAACTCAACATGAACGAAAATGGAGAAAATGTGATACTCTGGAAGATGAATTTCATTTTGTATTACAATACCCACTTTGCAATGATATCAGAAAAATATACATTAAAAAGCACTACTGGTAAAGATCAAATATTCCTTAATTTATAGAACTTTTGACAATTACAATTAAAAAAGAAATAATAATAATAATAATGACAGGGATCCTTAGCATCTATGTTTATAAAATCTTGAAAAAAAAGAACGAGTGAATTACGATACTATTTTTTTTTTTTTTTTTTTATGTAACTAGTCAACATTTGTAAATGAATTAAGTTATTGCCCACCCCCCCACCCCCTAAAAAACAGAGCCATCGCTAAATTAAAACAATTAAAACACTTAGGGTAAAAAAGGACAACCAAAGCAAATTATGGTTTCATAGTAAAAATCGAATGTGAGGATCTTGTGGTGAAAGGAGAAATTGCCCATCACGGTCAATTTCTCCTTTCATCGCAAGAGCAGAAAGGCATGTGAAGTTTATTATTTTTAATTTTTTAAGGTCAGTGCCTCTGTCTATATATAAATTTGATGTGATCTTCTTGAAACTGTACAGAACATTTCCTTAATTTGAAACTTGAAACTTGTAATTTCTGATTGATCTTTACTCTCTGTATTAACAGTTTGTGAGTTTTACTTTGTTAATTGCTTACCAACTTATATATTCCCTTTAATAAGTGTTTGAAATTGTCATTGTAACAAGCATTTTTTTTCCCTTTTCCCCCAGTAACGTTTACCAGAATCCAAGATTTAAACAAATTTTACATTAATTTGCATTAAAAATATTGTGATAAATGGAATTGGTTGAAACAAACAATTTCTCCTTCTCCCATGATAACTTTAGCATAATCTCCAATTTAAACTATGTATAAAAAAGACATTATTTGCTACCTTTGTCAAAACTGATACTCTTTTCCTGATACTTTATTTTCCTAGCAAAAATTAATACTTTTTTCCCCGATTCTTTTTATCCTGATACCTTCTTTCCGATTACCATGTTTTATACATGTACGATACAGAGACGACGCCAAAATGTGCTATTGCAGTAAAGATGTCCGATGATCGAGCAATGAAAAATTCGGTGTTTCATGACAGACCAGTGGAGCTTCGAAGGCCTGTGCACTGGGTAACAGATAGATATAACACAGGCTGGCATGGAAATACTGTTGATGAGACCTTAAAGTACAAAGGTAACATTTCATCTGTCATTTCACATTTTTATGAAGGATTTTAAATTCTCTCTCGTATTTTGAATAATTTCCTGCATCTGTTGATTTATACCTTTCCACACACAATATCGTGAGTGAGGGAGAAGGCTTTTTTAAACACTCCATTTCCCACTGCGTTTTCAACCATTGGAAAGATACACCCCATCATCTGAGTCAGATTTAAATTTTCTCTTTGCACGTACTTTTAATTTGTACAAGTCTACAATTTTGTTGTTTGGTAAAGAGTAACACACCGTATAACAGGTTATTTTCATTGCTGTGAAATTTCACAATTTTGGGCAAAAAGCACAAGATTTCATTCTTCATGAGTTTTATTTTGCACATTCAAAGCATCAGTAACATTTTAGCTCATTAAAATTTCTCAGCAGTAAAATACAATAAGAGTGAAAACTTTGCGTAAAACTCCTCCATTCTCTCCCCTGTCGCCCAACTCTAATTTGTACATATAGGTTGTTCCACAGAACAACCAAAGTTTCTTTTCCTCACTACTAAACAGAGATTTTAGCGTTCAGTTATTGTTTTATACAGAAATTTCATGAGAATTTGAAGTTTAAATTCATTATCAAAGATGAAAAGACCGATTGAAGTGTATATGCTACAAGTGAAAGTTAACGTGCAGTAAATTTATACGAGGACAAGCTTTATGAATTGTGTCTGGGTCGTAAACAAAAGTAATCAAAGGACTGATAGTCCTGAAAGTCGCCTGGAGGGCAATGGGTTAGAACTTTTCACCCTTTTCTGTTCAAATCTATTAAAAGCATTCAAGATACAAAATAACTTAACCATAAGACAGTATTATATGCAAGCATATTTCTTAGTTGTCATCCTAAAGTTGCAAACATTTAGGCACCAGGAACAGGTTTAAAAAGTTCAAAGTCTCTTACCCCGGGTGACTTCATTTAACAAATGATTTTCAAAAGGTAAAATCATTACAAAACAAGTCATTCGTTAAAATGATATCCACCGCCGAAAAAAAACATTTTTTTTTTTTAGATAGAAACATAATTATAAGAGGTATCGTGTTTTGCATGTAAATGGCCTTTTTGTCATTGTTGAAAATATACATTAAGCTCCCTTTTTCCATGACACGGTATTTCATTAAATAAAAACAAATACTGATTGTCTGTGGCTTATGATAAACAATATAAATATGAAGTTTCATAAAATTTTGTCAGTAGATAATAAAAAGCTCGATCTGGGCCAAACCCATTAAGCTACGCAATCGTTTAACAAAATAATCCATGGTTAAATGAGCCATCAATTTTAAGTTGCGCATGCATCCCATTATGCTTACGCATTCACTTAAGAAAATAATCCATGGTTAAGTGGCCCAGCTTTTTTTAATTATGCATTTATTATCGTTTATCAAAACCAACCACGCTTAAGCACACTGTGTAAATTTATGCAATCCAACCATGATTAAGCATATGGCTAACCCTTATCCAATCAACCCACCCTTAAGTTTATGGCTAGTCCTTATCCAATCAACCCGTCCTTAAGATTATAGCTAGTCATTAAACAATATAACAATTTTATGTAACATTAACATGCTCATAAAATTAAAACAAAAATGGGTTAACAAGACAATCTGATTAAGGTCAGCAAACAAAATAGCATAACCTTTTTCTTAAACATTTTTTACTTAAATCAATTTTTAAAAAAATAAAAAAAATTTTGATTAAGAAAAAAACCAGCTCATCATCTAACCAATGCATAACCCCCCAACAAACCCTTACATCAAACAATTGCTTAACCTTTTTCCCACCCCATCAACCAATGCATAACCCCACAACAAACCCTTACATCTAACAATTGCTTAACCTTTTTCCCACCCCATCAACCAACGCATGACGCATCAGCTAACCGGCTTATGTGTTTGTGGGTGGCTTAAGATTTTGATAAAAAAATAAAAAAAAAATAATAAAATTTGAATTTTTTATAAAATTTAGTAAAATAACTATGTTTCAATAATATAGATATATTGGAACACATATAAACATGGACACATTTGAAAAGATGATGTTAAAGAATGAAATTTCTACTTGTTTAGAAAGAAAAAATAAAATTGCTATAAAGTCAAGCAAAAGATTTTATAGATGTCATGTGTATGAAATAGAATTGAAGAAGGATAAAGCCTTAAATGATTTTACTTATTTGATAGGAAAAGCAAGAAGTATTTTTTATTATCTCTATTCTTTAGAAAAAAGTAAAGGAAAATTAAGTATTTTATTTAATCCTCTTATTACTGTTGTATGGGAGGGAAAATTAATATTTGAAGATGAAGAAGACTATGATGGACCTATTTATTCTGGATTTTTTTTACCAACATTTTCACTTGATACATTTTTTTCTAATTTTAATTCTTTATTTTTAGAATTAGTTAATGATGAAGAAATAGTACAACATAATTGTGAAAACATTAGAGTTTTTTTATCATTTTATGAAAATAGTTTTATTTCTAAAAAAGGTATGACCATAGTAAATACTTATAATAAACTAACAGGCGTAGAATATTTAATAGAAGAAAAATATTTAGAATGTGAAGAAATAAAACCAAAAGAGGATGAAAGGGAAAGGCAAACAAGAAAAAACAGAGCAACACAAGTAAAGTTATATAAGAAATGGAAAAAAATAAATAATATAGATGAAGAAGCTGAAGAAGAAGATAATAAAAATGTAATGGCTTTTTATGAGGAATATGGCTATATATAAATATTTTAAAAATAATTTTTTTTTTTTTTTTTTAAATTTAGATATATATAACCTTACCCAGGTTATATATAAATTTTTTTAACCCGTTAACATTTAATAAAAAATTGAAATTTTCTTAAAACCATCCTTAATAAGTAATAAGTAAGATGACAGACTTACTACGAGAGATTAGAGAGTTTAATGAAACATCAGAAACCATATTAAATCTTAAAAGAACTTTCAAGTATAATCATTTAACAAGATATGTAGAATATGAAACACATAAAGAAATATGGTTGCATTACCCATTTAACATAATGCCATATGAAGCAGAATATGAGGATTATGCAAATATTTACTTTGAACACAGTAAAATAATATATGAAGGAAATTTTAATGGTTTATTTTGTTTATGTGTTTGCTTTAGTGATGATGCTGGAAATTATAAAAAGTTATGTTTAAGTAAATTACAAATAACCCAACGCAGGATAGATAAAGAACATTTTTTAAGAACTTTAAATTCTGAATTTTTAAATATAGGTAGATATATAGAAATTATTAATACATATAAAGGTAATTTAGAAAAAGATGAATTTTATATTACTCTTATTAGTAATGAAGAGGTTGGAATAGAATACTACCAACGATATTTTCCAGTTGATCTAGGAGAGCTAATATATGATAGCATGCCAATACCCACTCCGCAATATGAAAGAGAACAACAACCAGGAGATAACCAAGATACAGTAATAGAACCAAGAGAAGATATTAACAATGCTATTTTACGTATAGAAGTACAACGATTAAGAGAAGAAGACCAACAAGACTTACCACCAAGAGACCCAACCCCTGAAGAAATAGCAGAAATGGAACAAGAAGCTAATAGGGTTGATGGTGTACAATCAGAAACGATAACCTCCTCAAATGAAGAAGTATTTGTAATGAGTGATTTAAACAGCTTTTGGGAAGAAAATGTTAACTTCTTTAAACATGGTGATTACAGAGTAACATTTACCTCAGAAGGAATAGAAGAAATTATCTCAATAAACACAGCAAGAGAAAGCATAAATCAAAGAACAACTTTTAAATCTGATGTTGGTGCACTTTGTTTAGATGATCAAAAAGAAGTTAAAATACTATTTGCAGATTGTGGTCACCTATGTTCATGTAGTGTATGTTACAACACATATCTAAAAAGAGAATGCCCAATTTGTAAAACTGTAAACTATGCAATCCGAGAAATATAACTAACTAAAAATAGTTATATTTCCCATGAATACCAACTAATGGGAAACAGCCAATCCTTGTAGTTTTTCCACTCATCTTATATATTTAACCTGGTAAAAGGTTAAATATTAAAACGTAAATTATAATTTTTTAACAGGAATATCGGGGACGTATTTATCCGAGGATAAATTCTGTGAACCCCAAACACAGAGAGACTTAAACTTTGATATTCCTGCCTTGGTTAATGTTAAAAAACGTTAAACTACCATTTTTACATGCCTCCTCACCGAAAACGAAAGAGGAAGTTATTTAATGCACAACCCTTTAACTTTTGCTTAACACACCAAAATGGTAGACCATTATAATATTAACAAACATTTTTACTCTGTTTTAAAAAATGTTTAACTTGTACAATAATTGTATAAAATACTTAATATTGTTTTTTTTAAACAGCAGCCTTACAACATTGTGATATGGTATTAACTTACGGGTTGTTAGACCGCGCCAGAGGTTACCGTGTTATTAATAATTTTTTTTACAACAAGGAAGTAAGACTGCTTTATTATCATTAAATAAAAATCATATTTTATACAATTACCATATACAGTTCATTTTTAGAAAAAACAAAAGCAAAAAATTGTTAATATCATAACATACAACCATTTCCCTCAAAGTCCAGTCTAAAGTGCATTACAAAATATTGGAAAAAGTTGTGAAATACTATACCACGTGATCTTGGTGTGTATCGATATGTAAACCCTTTTTTAAAATATTTAACCCTTTACTAGGTTAAATATTTTTATAAATCTAATTCTATCAATATAGATACATAAGAATTAGTTACCTTTGGATTTCTTGACTTAGTTTTAAAATTTATAACATCACACTTATTAACCTCAATAGGAGGATTAAACTCTGTGCAACTACATAACTCATCACGTTTTTTAGTAATATATTTTCCGGTTTCAGCAGATGATATAGTTATTTCAAGTATACTATCTTCATCGTCTTTTGGTATACAAACTAATGTGGCGCGTATTATTCTTCCTGGTGCTGATAAACAATAACCACCAAGTGAATGAGATGGACCGGATAAACCGTTACCAAATGCAAACTGAAAGTTGTTTCTCTTAAGTTCTCCCTTTTCCTCAGCCCACACAGTAATTATAGGTTTTGGTTTAATGCTTATTTTTTCATCCACGTAGGATTTTGTTGCTAAATCTCTTTCTTCTACAGGAGCCGCAGCATTTTTTATAGTAAAGCCTTGCATATTTATATCCGCAGCAGCTGTAAAGCTTCCATCAGGATTTTTTATAATGACACCCCCATTATCAACATAATTTTTATTGACAGCAGCATCACGGTCTATTGGATTTGGTAAGCCGGTGATTTGGTTTCCGTTCATATCTATTTTACCAGCAGCTAAAAAAGCCCCCGCATGGTTTTTTGTAAAAGCTTTTACACCTGCGAAAGCACCCCTAACGGTGTTATCTACGTAAATCTTATTAGCCGCTTCGTACTCTTCTAAAGGTGATTCAACGTTGTAAATTCTCCGTCCACCCATAGAAACGTCTCCACCTGCTATAAATCGCCTTCCAGGTCCATAAATAAAGGCTCGATTGGCAACATCTACGTAATTTTTAGTTGCAACATCCTGTGGTTCTGCAGGTTCTATAAGATTTGTTAAACTATACCCCCGCATATTTATATCCGCAACAGCATAAAAAACACCATCTTGTTGTCGTATTGCTTTACTACCATCCACATATTTTTTGGTAGCTGCTTCACTTGGCCCCTCAGGTTCATCTAAGTTTTTTATTTTATTAAAACCCATGTTTAAATACCCCGTTATATGGTATCCTCCGTTTTCATCTAACAACCCTGAGCTACTACCATCAACGTAACTCTTAGTAGCAACATCCTGAGGATTTACTGGATTACTAACCCTCGTTAATGTGTTACCATCCATATTTATAGAACCGGTAACGGTGGTTGTTCCATCTTTACGTAAAAAGTTGTTAGTAATGTAAGTGAGTGATACACCATCACCATCACTTGTTTTAACATCACTCATTCTTCCAAATTTATCAACAGGCATTTTTTAATATTACTAAAAAAGTTTATTTAAAACATCTTGAAATCTATTATTATCGCATAACTCTTTAAGAATGAACAAACATAAATGACCGCAAAATACTTCCCCTGCATGTTGTAATTGGTCAGTATTGTAGTGTATCGGATGTTTTAAATAATCTATAATTTCATTAGGTGGTTGAATACCATAACTATCAAAATAAATTTTTTTCTTACCATCTTTAAACCATGCAACCCAATGAGTACCAGGACCACCAGAGTCATCAAGGTTTAATATACCACATTCTTTATTTTTTATTTTTTTAGGTAGGACATCTCTTAAAAATGTTCCTCTAAAATTTTTTAATTTTATTTTTTTTGCAGCATCATTTAGTTCAAAATTACTTAAAGGTTTATTTTTTAATTTTTTAATTATCAATTGTAATATCTTTCATTTTTTATATATTTAAATATTTACAATAGCACTGTTGTCAACCCATGAATTAAACTCATCAGAATAACCTTTCCACTTTACAAGAGATTTCTTTTTTCCCTTTTTAATAACCTTTTCTATCCTATACAACTCTTGACTTGTTTTTTGTAGTTCAGGTTCATAAAAGGAGCCTTTTATTTCTTCTCCATTTAAATCTTCGATCTTATATGTTATAGGTGATGTATGTTTTACTTCTGAAACTGTAAAAACCTCTTCAGTCCATCTTGTGGTATAACCTTTTTCAAAAATCTTTTTCTTTTTACTTATCCTTACTTTGTCTCCAACAGAAAACTTTGGTTTGATATCCTCCCTTGGTTGGTTATAATCAGGATACAATGTTCTCCAAACTTTATTTTCATTCTTCTTCTTACTTGCTTCAGTTGGTGTCATCTTAATAGAAGAATGCCTCGTGTTATTATATTCTTTAACAAGATTTGGCAACACATTAATATAAACATTTGTTGAGTTAGCAGAAAAATACTTCCACATTTTTTCTTTCATTGTTCTAATCCATCTCTCAACAACGCTAGATTTTTCTTCGTTTTCAGTGGAATATAATTCAGTCAAATCTTTAACTTCTTTGTTATAAAACTCTTTACCTTTATCCACCCACATTTTCTCAGGTTTTCTTTCCTTAAAAATATTCTTCAATGCAATAGAAACAGATTTTCCTGTTTTATCTTTTAAGGCGATAAGATCGCCATACTTTGAAAAGATGTCAATGACAGCAAGAAGATATTTTACACCACGATTAAATTTAGAAAATGCTTGCATATCTACTAAATCTGCAGCCCATATCCTATCAATACCATTTACTCTAACTCTCCTTTTCTTAAATTTTCTTTTTACAGGTTTATGTAATTCTTCTGCTAGCGTTATATTTTGGTCATTTTTTTTTAATTCCCATACCAAATCTTTTCTTGGTACCAATTAATGAAGAAACCAATCCTCTTTCCATTTTTTCCTTAATTGTTGGATTATAGATACCTTTTAACTCCTTAAGCATATTAGCATCACAAACAGAATTTCTTGTTGCTGTATCATCATGTTTAAGATAACATATATCATGATGATATGCTGCACGATCAACACGATTTACAGGCTTTGACCATTTTTTAGGTGTTAAATCAGGATTTAATCTTTTCTTTAACTTTGTACCAGGACCAGTAAAATTATGCCCAGGTAAGTGCATTTCAACAGGTAGGTTATTGATAACCTTGTTTAACAATGAACCACCCTTCTTATCTATTTTAATAAACTGAGTTTTTGTTGTTCCACATTCAACACACTTACCCTGTTTCATATTTCTACCATTTTTACTTACCGCACATTTTAAATCGGTTGTTTCAGTTTGTTTTTTACACTTAACACAATACATTTTTTATATTAAATAATTTTTTTTAATATAAAATATGGATATTGTTAATTTATCATGGAATGAAGCGTTAGCAAAAAGATTTAATCATCCCCTTTTACCAAGAAGTATCAGAGGTTTAATAGTAGGTAAATCAGGATGTGGTAAAACTACACTTTTACTTAACCTTTTGTTAAGACCTGATTGGTTAGATTATAACAACTTATGCGTTTTTGGTAAAAGCTTGTTTCAACCAGAATATCGCATACTTAAAAAAGCTTTTGAAGAAAAAATACCAAAAGAATATATATTAAGTTTGTTTTCACTTAAAAATGATGTTCAAAACTGTAATGTTTCACCTACAGCATTAGTTGAAGAATGGAGCAAAACAATTAAAGAAAAATCTGATATTAACTGTGAATTTTTTGAAAATGCTAGTGATGTGCCTGACCCAAGAGATTTAAACGGGCAAAACAAAAACTTAATGATTTTTGACGATTTACTCTTGGAAAGGCAAAACAAATGTGAAAGCTATTACGTAAGAGGGAGACATAGTAACGCAGACTGTTTTTATCTATCACAAAATTATTTTAGATTACCTCGTCAAACTATTAGAGAAAACGCAAATTTTATATGCTTGTTTAGACAAGACTTAAAAAATCTTAATCATATTTATAGTGACCATGTGGGGGATGATATGACAAAAACTGAGTTTGTTAATTTTTGTAAAAATTGTTGGGAAAGACCTCATCGATTTGTCATCATAGATTTAACCAACAACAAAAACAATGGTAAATATAGAAATGGATTTGACAACTTCTATATACCACAAAATTACAGCAACTACTATTAAAAATATATTTTGTTTTAAAATATATTTTTAGTAAATATAAAATATGGAAGTATTGCTTGAAAAAATTGTAAAAAACACTGACCATAAAACATCATTTCAGCTGATAGTAAGTGACAACAAAACAGAGTTTAAAACAAGATTTACTCCACCACTTCAATTAGAAAAAGATAAAGAATATGAAATAGCATTGGTTAATCTTGAAACTTATTATTCATTTCCTAATATTGATAAAAACAACGGAACTTTTGTTTATTCACCTGACAATGGTGCAACATGGGTAAAACTAAAAATACCTGAAGGTTCCTATGATTTAGTTGATATTAATGATGTAATACAACAAGAAATGAGGAAAAGAGGTCATTATGACCAAGTTAATGAAGAATATTATATTAATATCTCCGCAAACACTAATACTTTAAAATCTGTTCTTTATGTTGAAAATGGTTATCAGGTAGATTTTAACCAAACTAGAAGTATCGGAAAAGTATTAGGATTTAATAGAGCAAAATATCTACAAGGATTTCACGAATCTGAAAAAGTAGTAAATATTTTAAGTATTAATAGCTTGTTAGTTAACATTGATTTAATTTCTGGTAGTTATGTTAATGGTTCTCAAAAAAATACAATTTATAGTTTTTTTCCTAATGTATCACCCGGTTATAAAATAATAGAAAATCCAGTAAATTTAGTTTATCTTCCGCTAACATTAAATGAAATACATAACCTCAATGTATCAATTACAGACCAAGATGGAAATTTACTAAATCTTAGAGGTGAGAATATAACAATCAGATTTCATATTAGAGAAGCAAGATAAGATAAATAAAAAAATATGCTAATATAAAATGACAAACTACATTAACGCTAAAATAAATATATCAGAAGGGCAAAAGGAAAAAATTTTACATTCTTTCAAAAACAAAATCCCAGCAAGTATTCGTTTAAAACATGAAGATTTGCATGGTAAAGATGTAATAGCATTAACCAAATCACAAGTAAATAAACTTACTAAAGCTTATAAAGCTGGTAAGGGATCTAGGTTTAGAATGTCAACTAAACAACTTAAACATAACATGGAAGTAGAAGGAGGATTTTTACCTTTGTTAGCAGGATTAGCTTCATCAGTTTTACCTACATTAGCAAGAATCGTTTTACCAGCTATAGGAGTTGGTGCCCTATCTGGGTTAGCCTCTTCAGGAGTTCAAAAAGCAATGGGTAATGGTCTTTACCTTAAAAAAGGGGAACAAATATGTCAAGTTGAAACTGATGGTGAGGGTTTATATCTTAAACCATACAAAGGTAAAGGATTAGGTTCTAAAGGTGATGGATTGTATTTAAAACAAGGTGGAAAAATTTATGATGGAAAAGGTCTTCTTTTAGGACCCAACAGCCCATTTGGAAATATTCCTATATTAGGAGCAATATTATAAATTAAAAAGTATGAATGTGCATAAATTTAGAAATGGAAATAAAAATGGATATCATAAAATAGTTCAACCAAAATCTATTTTTTGGAAACCTGTTGAAGGTAAGTATCCAGCTAAAAAAGTTAATTCTGTTTCATGGGATATTTTTACTCAACAACCTTTAGTATTAGAAGGAGGACAAACAAGAACGATAGCCCTAGGTATGGGTTTTAATATGAGTAAAGGTTTTGTTTTAATTTCTCTATCTTATGCTCTAAAACTTACACAGATATCAATAACAAATGAAGTTTCATTAGAAGAAGTGGATGACCTGGTTTGTACAATTACAAACAACTCAAAAAACTTAATAAAAATTAATGAAAATAAATTTTTGTGTCGTCTTTACTATTCTATTTAAAAAAATAGTTGTAATTAATAAATGGAACTAGAAAAGATTTATCCAAACTTACCAGAAGCACGAAATATACCAAATGCACCAACATTAGAACCAATAATATCAGCAGAAGACAATGGTCAGTCTTTTAGACTTAAGAAGATATCAGAGATACAGGATTTTCTTGAAAATGAAGTTAAGGTTAGGGAACAGTTAAGTAAAAAGTATTTAAAGATTAGTAAGACTACGGATAACATTGAAACAGGACTAACCACAGCAGCAATAGGAGCAGGAGCAGGAGGGATTGCCCTATTAAGTACCGTGGTAGCGATACCTGCAACAATTGCCTTAGAAGGTTGTGCCCTAGGTGTTGGTCTTGCAGCAATAGTAGGTAAGTTTATAGTTAGAAGAACCAGAACAAAATCAGAAAAACATCTTCAGATTAAAATGTTAGCTGATGCAAAACTTGATACTCTTAATACACATATATCAAAAGCAATATCAGACAACAAAATAGACCATTCAGAATTTACTTTAATTATGGATGAATTGGAAAAATACAAGGTAATAAAGGAAGAGATACGTGCAAAGAGTAAGAAAAAAAGCAAGCTAGAAGAACAAGCATCACTAATCGAGAAGGGGAAACAGGAAGCACGGGAGGAATTTCGCAGACTAGTAGAAAGAAACAATGGAACCCATTAAGACTAAAACTAAAACCACCTAAGTTTAAATGTTCTTGTGCTTGTGAGATAGGTAATACTAATTAAAAAATAAGATAAAAAATTTTTTTACTTAAAAAAATATGTCATTTTTAAAGATAAAAGACCCTGTGAAAAGAGACCAAATTGTAAAAGAATATCTTGCAACAAAGAAAAGAATTCGTGATAGTCAGCTTGCAGAAAAAACAGGTGAAATTGAATTACAAACAGACCTTTCAAAGTTTTTTAGTCCTATTACTCAATCACAAAAAGATGTTCAAGAAGAAGCAACTAAAAATATTGGTAGGTATCAACTAGAAGCAGCTAGAAGAATTACTGAGGGATTGGCACCTATTAAAAAGGGGATTGAACAGCTACCTAAAGAGTTTCCTCAACAAATAGGTTATCCTTTGAGCACAGCTCCTCCTAGTTATAGGTCAGCAAGCCCTTTACTATCAATTCCTGAAAGTCTAGGAGAAGAAGCTAGCTTCATACCATCAACAGAAGAAAAAACAGAAGAACAAGAGAAAATAGATATTGAGATTTTAGCTAATCCTGATGATGTATTCGGTATTCATAAAACAACTAAAGGAATGTATATGGGTAATAAACCAGTTGAAATTTCTAAAGGAAAAATTATTATTGATGGTAAACACAGTTTTCATCTAACGAAAGGGTTAAAAAATCTTATTTCTTATAGAGGACATAACCCTTACTCTTATACAGCAAATGATTTTTCGACATATGGTAATATTTTAAGAATAACTGGTGCTATGCATAACAACAATGACCCGACAAATAAAAATTTTAAAAAACATAGAAAAGGAGATATAGATGAAAGCTTAAGGGAAAAAGCTAATTTTATTAAAGATGATATTTGGGAACCATATTATAAATTAACCTTTGGAAAAGGAATTACCATTATCCCATCTGACCCTAACTCACTATTAGAAAGATTAGACCTCTTAATGGCAAGTAAAGAAGCTGGTAATACAGGTGTAAGAAATGAGCTTGTAAGTATTTGTGATGAATTAAAAAGACAACGTGTATTAAATTCAAAGCATTATAAAAAATTAATGTCTATACTATAAAATGATTACATCACAAAAGAGAGGATTTAAAAGGGGCAGGGATATTTGATACTTTAGCTAATTTTCTTACAAGACTATTTACAAGCAGCGCAGCTAAACAAATTGCATCTTCAGCAGTTGATGTTGGTAAGAGTGTAGCTAAGGAAGGAGCAAAGAAAGCATTAGAGGTTGGAAAGAGTGCCGCGGTTGATGCAGGTAAAAAGTTAGTTGAAAAGGCTTTAACACCAAAATCTAAAAAGATTTTAGAAAAATATACTCAAAAGCCTACTACAACAACTCAACCTGCAACGCAAAATATTAATACCTTAATAGATGGTAGTGCCATTGCTATACAAGATTTAGTTAAGAAATTAAATAGTAGGGGTTCCGGAGTTAAAGTGTTATGAAAAAATAAATTTAAGTTAAGTAAAATATTACATTAAATAAAAAAGAATGTCAAATCTTAAATTTAAAGTAACAAAATATGAAAAATACAATACAAAAAGAGTTGGTATCCTTTTTGCTAACTTTAAGATAAATGAAGATTGTGAAATTCTTGAAGTTACCAATACAAGTTATGATTATAAAAAGGTTGTTTTAAAATTGTCACCTGAAAAAGCTGATATCATTAAGGAATTTGAAGAAAATGTAAATCAATATTTAGAAGAAAATGATATACCTAAGGTAACCATTCTTTACGGAAATAGAATTTATCCTAAAATGAGAAAAAATTTTTCTGCTGAAAAACTTAAAAATATTAAACTTAAGGGTGTTTTTGTAAATGATGAAAACAAATCATTTCCTCAACTATGGTTAGAATATTAAAAACACAACTCAATTATAATTTTGACTTAAAAATTACAATTGTATATAATAAAAAATGGATATTTTAAACATTAAAGCACCGATTTTAAAAGATGATAGTATTAATGAATATGAATATCATGAATATCTACCTATTACAGGTACCAATTTAAACAACCCTGGAGGAAATATTAGGATTGACATCGAAACTCAAGATATTTATTATCATCCTTCAGAATCATATCTACTATTTGAAGGAAGATTATTAAAAGAATCTCTTATTGTTGCTGAACCTATTTATAATATGGATGGTAATGTTGCTCATGAAGAAGATACGGTTACCTTAATAAACAATGGTATAATGTATTTGTTTAAAAATTTTAGATATCAACTTAGTGGTCAAGAGATAGAAACAATTAATAACCCTGGTCAAGCTACAACAATGCTTGGACTGTTAAAATACCCTGATGATTTTTCTAAATCACAAGGTCTAAACCAACTATGGTATAAGGATACTAATAATGCTATTGCTGACAATAATGGTTTTACTATAAGAAGACAGTATATTTTTAGTTCGCTTCCTCGTGGAATATTTAGTTTTAAGATACCCTTAAAACATATATTTGGTTTTTGTGAAGATTACAACAAAGTTTTATATGGTATGAAACAAACACTGACCTTAACAAGAAATAATGATAATGATGCAATTTTTAGACTTGCTCAAGCAGTTGTGGGTGGAAATCAAAGACATGAACCTGGAAGGGTTGCATTAACAAAAGTATCTTGGTTTATGCCTCATGTAACACCAGAAGATGGAAACAAGTTGGAACTTTACAAATTTATTGAGAAGAAAGAAAAATTCCCGGTTGGTTATAGAATGATACAATGTGATAGTATTGCTGTTCCACAGGCAGCTGGTTTTACTTGGAGACTATCAGCTAAATCATCTCCAGAGGTTCCACGTTTTTTAATTGTTGGTTTTCAAACTGGCAAAAGTGGTAATCAATTACAAAATCCAGCTATATTTGATAACATAGATGTTAGAAATATTTATGTAATGTTAGGTTCAAAAAAATATCCAAACCATGAACATGATATAAATTTTGCAACTAATCAAATTGCAAGAGTATATGGTGAGGCTGCCTCTTTTAGAAAAAAGTTTTTTAACATGGATGAATTAGTATCAAATCCAAATATTACCCCTACTGATTTTAAAAGTCTTTTTCCTTTGTTTGTGTTTGACCTATCAAAGCAAAGTGAAAGGCTTAAGTATTCTGTTACTGATATTCATGTTAAAGCAACATTTGGAGCAAATCCTCCTGCAAATACTGAAGCATTTGCGGTTTTACTTAGTGATAAGTTAATTAACTTCCAGAGTGATGGAAATAAAATGAGTGTAGTGTATTAAGTAATTTTTATGTTATATGAAAAATGCTAAAGATTGCTGATTTTAAGAAAATATTAGAAGATAATAACATTAAGTGGTATTCCTATTGGAACAAGAAAAAGTATATTGATGTATTAAAAGAGCATGGATTGTATCCTGAAGAAGCCATACCACTTAAGAAAGTACCTAATTATGATAGATTAAAGGATATAGCTAAAAATCCTAAAACAGTAATATTAAAGGATGTTGAAACTGAAGAGGTGATTGAATTTCCATCAATTTACAAGGCTAGTAAGTTTATAGATAAATGTCCTCAAACGATTGAAAATTGGAATGGAAGAGTATGGAATGGTAAATATAGAATTGACATTCAATAATTTTATTATTTTATAAAAATAATAAAATTTGACTTAAGGTTGTATTTTAAATACTAAAAAAAGAAACTATGGATAACAATTATGATAATTATACTGTAAATGGATTAAGGGCTTTAGCAAGAAATAGAGGATTAAGGGGTTATTCACGTTTAAGACGACAAGAACTAATTCAATTTTTAAATTTAGGGGGTAGACCTATATTAGATAGAGATATAGAAAATATAAATGTACCAGTATTACAACCAACAATAGCTCAACCTTTACCGTCAACATCAAGACAAAGACCAACTACTCCACCAACTACTTCAGTTAATGATTTGTTAAGAAGCTTAGAAAATGTAAGAGTGGTACCAGATAGTATATCACCTGAACTTAATGCTTTAAAAAAGAAGATAAAAAGTATATATGATAAAGTGGATAAAATAAAAGTAATAAAAAATAAATCTGCCTTAAAAAATTATGCAACTGAACATAAAATAGAAGGAATACCTGTTGATACACCACAAGAGTTTTTGGAGTTAGTTCAACCAACAATCGTAAAAGTTTTAAGCAGCATGCGTGGGTTTCGGGTAAAATTAAATCTTCAATGTTTAATGAAAAGAGGAGAAGGTGAAAATGAAGAAAGAGTAGAAGCAAATTTTTCTTCTTCTAAAGACGGTTATGAGATTATTTTAGAAGGAACCGATATAATAGAAGTATACTTAAAAATGATTGAAAGAATTTTAGAAAATTTTGTTAATTTTTTTAATGAAGGGTAGCGGGTGGGCATTTGATAGTGTAATTCATTTAGAATTACATAGCGCTATTTATGAACCATTAAGAGCAGGTGGATTGATACCTTTACCTAAGTGGATTGCTAACAAAAATGCGTGTATTAATATTAAAAATGAGTATGATGAAAAATGTTTTACTTGGTCTATCTTAAGGTTTTTTAATCCAACAAATAATCACACTGAAAGAATTGAACCTTTAAAATCAAAGGAAAATAGTTTAAATATGAAAGGAATTAAATATCCTGTTTCTTTACTTGATATAGATAAGTTTGAAAGGCAAAATCCAACAATTAGTGTTAATGTTTTTGGGATAGTAGAAGGTAAGGAAAAAATCAAACGTATTAGAGCTATAAAAAGTTTAAAAGAAAATCATGTAAATTTGTTATATATTGAAGATGAAGAAGAAAAAAAATCTCATTATGTTTTAATAAAAAATATTAAAGCTTTACTGAGAATTCAAACAGCCTCTAATCATGATGCAGAGTATTGTATGCTTTGTATGAACCATTTTGGAAGTAAAAAACTTTTAGAAAAGCATATGGAGCGTTGTGAAGATCATAATGGGGTTGATTTAATAATGCCTAAGTTTAATCCTGAAAATCCTGAAGAAATTTTAATAAAGTTTGAAAACTATTGTAGAAAAATTATGGTTCCTTTTATTATAATTGCTGATTTCGAATGTATTTTACAAAAAATAGAAACACAACAAGAAAGTAATACTATTGAAACACAAAAGCATATACCTGTCAGTTATAATTATTTAATTTGCAGTTTTGATAGAAATGTTTTAAAACCAAAATTAAAAGGTTATGTAGGTAAAGATGCCGAAAAACATTTTATAGACACTTTAACTGAGGATAGTAAACAACTTTATAATGAATTTTATAAAAAACCAGTAGGAATTAAGATAACTGAAGATGAAGTTAGAAAACATAAAAATGAAGTAAAATGTTGGATATGTGGTGGTGAATTTACACATAAAAATTATAAAGTAAGAGATCATTGTCATTTTACTGGCAATTATAGAGGAGCAGCGCATAATGAATGTAATCTTAAAGCAAAAGTTCCTAATTTTATCCCTGTTTTCTTTCATAATTTATCTGGTTATGATGCACATATTTTTATTAAATACCTTGGTAAAACTAATGGTAGAATTGATTGTATTCCTATTAATGAAGAAAAATATATTAGTTTTACAAAACATCTTATGGCAGGAAATAAACATGTTAAGTTAAGATTTCTCGACAGTTATAAGTTTTTAGCTAGTAGTTTAGATAAAATTGCAGAAAATTTAAAGGATTCAGATTTTAAAAATTTAAAAGATTATTTAGATGAACATCGTGGTGGTTATACAGAAGAAAAATTATGTTTGTTAAGAAAAAAAGGTATTTTCCCATATGAATGGTTAGATAGTTTTGATAAGTTAGAAGAAACACAACTACCACCTATAGAGTCATTTTATTCAAGTTTAAATGGAGAACATATCAAACCTGAAGATATGGCACATGCGTTAAAAGTTTGGGATGTTTTTGGATGTAAAAATATTAAGGATTTTTTACAGCTATACAATGAAACTGATGTTTTACTTTTAGCTGATATTATGGAAAACTTTAGATTTTCTATTCATAAAGAATTTGGTTTAGATCCTGCTTGGTATTATACTTTACCAGGATATGGTTGGGATGTAATATTAAAGGAAAGTCAAATAAAATTAGAAAAACTTACTGATATAAATATGCTTAACTTTCTTGAAGGAACAAAAAGTGGTGGCGTATGTATGACAAGCGTTAGGTATGCAAAGGCAAATAATAAATATATGGGTGATGAGTATGATCCAACAAAACCTAGTAAATATTTGTTTTATATTGATAAAAACAGTCTTTATCCTTGGGCTATGAGTAAGCCTTTACCTGTAGGTGGTTTTAAAGGAATGACTGAAGAAGAATTAAAAAATTGGAAACGATATCCATGCTTTTTAGAGGTTGATTTAGAGTATCCTAAAGAATTACATGATTTACACAATGAAATGCCTTTAGCAGCAGAAAGATTAAAAGCAAGTAAAGTAGAAAAATTAATTCCTAACTTAAATGATAAAAAAAGATACCTTGTACATTACGAAGCTTTAAAGACTTACATTCGGTTAGGTTTAAAAATTAAAAAAAATATATTGTGGGATTAAATTTAAAGAGAGTACCGATATTAAGAAATATATAGATAAATGTGTAAAATTAAGAACACAAGCAAAGAAGGATAAAAATAAGTTTTCGGATCAGTTATGGAAGTTAATGATGAATTCTGTTTTTGGTAAGACTATGGAAAACATAAGAAATAGAGTAAACATAGAATTAGTTAATGGTGAAAATAGTGAACGTTTTAGAAAGTTAACAGCAAAACATAACTTTCATGATTGTACTATATTTGATGAAAATTTAGTTGCTGTTCATATGAAAAAAACATGGATTAAATATGAAAAACCTATTTATTTAGGAGTAAGTATACTTGATATTAGTAAAACAACAATGTTATTACATTATTATGAATATTTTAAAAAGAAATTTGGTGAAAAAAAAGTATTTATGTGCTATACCGATACGGATAGTTATGTTTTAGAAATAGAAACTGAAGACTTGTATGAAGATTTAAAAGAGGATGCTGATAAATTGTTTGACTTTAGTAATTATCCACCTAATCATCCGTTGTATAGTGAAAAAAATAGAAATGTGTTAGGTATGTTTAAGGATGAAATGGAAGGGGATTTGCTAACTGAATTTGTAAGTCCTGGAGCAAAAACTTATGCTATGAAAAAAATGGTTTTAAGAAAAGATAAAAATGGTAATGCTATAGCTGATGAAAATGGTATGTTGATTTATGATCCACCTGTTAAAAAAGATAAAGATGGTAATATGGTATATAATGAAAAAACAGAAACTAAAAAATGTAAAGGAGTTAAAAAGTCTGTGATTAAAAATGATCTAAAATTTGACACCTATAAAAACTGCTTAGATGCTGGTGAAGATTTTTGTGTAAATATGGGAGGAATAAAAAGCAAACTTCATGAATTATCAACTATAAAAATGAATAAAAGAGCATTAAGCTTTGAAGATGATAAAAGAGTGATACTCTTGGATGGTAGTTATAGAACTTTATCACATGGGCATTATAGAATATCAGAGTTAACAAAAGAAGAAAGAGAAATGTATGAATCACAAGGGGCAAGACCAAAAACGTATTAAAAATTTTCATTTGTTGTATTGTAACAAATAAAAATAATTTTTTTTTATATTTTTTTTATCTATATGTATATGTTACAACATTTTTATCATCTAACAAATCATTTATAATTGTAAAAATGTCTAAAATATTAAATATTTCTCTTCTAATTATCATTCTTCGTTTTCTTTTATAACTTTCTATTTTCTTTTTTACTTCTTCATGTTGACTTTCTAAATGCATTAATATAATATTTTTCATTTTAACGTTTTTATTATCTCCTTTAATTTTTGGAAAACGTAAAAATTGTAAAATTTTTTTTTAAAGTGACATTGCTAACAGAGTTAGATAAACTTTCTTCAACTATGGAAATTAAGTATTCCGAAAATTTATCTAAGTCAACAGTTGGGATATCCTTTATAAGTGTATTATCCCTACATATGGTTACCTGACTATTTGGTGTGCAGCCTAAAGCGTGTCTATTCATGTTTATATATTATTTTGCATAATTTTTAAGATAATTTCAAATTTTTAAAATTTTAAATTTTTTTTTAAAATTTTTTTATTTTTTTTCTTCATTATCTTAAGCCACCCACTAACTCATAAGCCGGTTAACTGGTGCGTCATGCGTTGGTTGATGGGGTGGGAAAAAAGGTTAAGCAATTGTTTGATGTAAGTGATTGGTTGATGGGGTGGGAAAAAGGTTAAGCAATTGTCTGATGTAAGGGTTTGTTGGGGGGGGGGGGGGGTTATGCATTGGTTAGATGATGAGCTGGTTTTTTTCTTAATCAAATTTTTTTTTATTTTTTTAAAAATTGATTTAAATAAAAAATGTTTAAGAAAAAGGTTATGCTATTTTGTTTGCTGACCTTAATCAGATTGTCTTGTTAACCCATTTTTGTTTTAATTTTATGAGCATGTTAATGTTACATAAAATTGTTATATTGTTTAATGACTAGCTATAATCTTAAGGACGGGTTGATTGGATAAGGACTAGCCATAAACTTAAGGGTGGGTTGATTGGATAAGGGTTAGCCATATGCTTAATCATGGTTGGATTGCATAAATTTACACAGTGTGCTTAAGCGTGGTTGATTTTGATAAACGATAATAAATGCATAATTAAAAAAAGCTGGGCCACTTAACCATGGATTATTTTCTTAAGTGAATGCGTAAGCATAATGGGATGCATGCGCAACTTAAAATTGATGGCTCATTTAACCATGGATTATTTTGTTAAACGATTGCGTAGCTTAATGGGTTTGGCCCAGATCGAGCTTTTTATTATCTACTTTTGTCCAGTAGTTAAAGAGATATTGATCCATAATGGAAATATACATCAAGCCCCCTTTTTCCATGACACTGCATTAAAAACAAAAACAAAATAAAACAAAACAAGCAGACCGGAGGACATCAAGCCTCCTCTTTCCATGAAAAGGCATTACATTAAAAAAAAAAAAAAAGTATATCGGCGGACTATCATGAGGAACACATGTTTGAAGTTTCATTAACTTCTTCAACGAATTTAGAATATATCTGTCTGGATGGATGGAAGATCGGACCGATGAACAGACAGACGGACAGACAACATGAAAACTATATCCCCCCACCCCGAAATTCAGCGGGGCATAATAACTGTCGAAGTTCCATCAATATTTACAGTTCCTTCCCAGCGTAACAATGCCTGTAAATCAGGCTTCTAGGTTGATAAAAATGTTTTTCTAGCGCAGAAACTGGGTGATTTAACTTACATGTATATCTTAATTCTTACACATATTGCTAAAACAAACATTCTAAATAATTTCAGTAGAACAGGGCATACATTTTCTCTCCAGATTTAGAACAAGTTGTTTTTGTACGACACAATTTTTCTAAAATTGGACCATGTGGTTATACATATATCTGTTAAATTGAATAATTGTCCTTTCCAAATACAGGATGCTAGATATGAAATTTGGGTGTAATTGCTTATACAGTTTCAGAGGCCGTGATTTTGAAATGTTACTACTCAGTTCTGAAGCTTCTGTAAAGTTTATAGAAACAGAGCAGAACCACTTGAACAATTTTACAAGAGGGCCATTTAGGCAACATTAGTATGGAACTCAACTGAAGTTTGTCTTTTGGTACAGGATCTAGTGACATACTTTTAGACCAAAATTGCCCTTTTGAAACTCACCCATATCTAATCTAAGCAGTCTGACAAAGTTTCGTGAGTATTGGACTGAACATAAATGGATTCTACAGCACTAGATCTATTACGGTTTCGTCTGATTTGACCTAGTGACAACCTTTTTCTTTTAAACCCCGGTGACCTACTTTCAGTTTTGTCAAAAATTGTTATTGAGACAAACAGCTGGGCAATTTCATGATCATTGGACTGAAATGTAGCCTCTGGAGCACACACAAATATTTGACTCAGTAATCTACGGTCCTTTGGAAATAATTTGTTTTTGTTGTTGTCCGGGTTCAAGTTTTGTCCACAGTGGACTCTAGAAGTGTGGCTGCTACAGCTCAAGAAAAACAATATAACCCAAAAGCATGATCATCAGCCTTTTAACTTTGTCTGCGTGTTATAACTGCCCAGGAATTAGTACTGCTTCCACACCAATTGAAATTTGTAGAGATCTACATGTGTATTGCTTTGGTGTAAACTACATATGTTTGCGATTAGCTCTAGTACCCTGTACAACAACCCTTTACAAGATTACAAACACTCCAATAAAGACCTTGTTGTTCGAGTGGATTAACATTGACCTGTTCTATTATATTTGAAATATAGTGAAGTAAAAGTCAAGTTCTCAGATTGCTGGGAGTTAGAACTGCGTAGTTTCAAGTCGAATTCCCGTGTGACTTCATATTTTGGCAGTTACGAAAGCACCTTTCGTTCTGACACCGGCACTAATAAATTGTTTCATAAATACTAGATCTAGACTTTTGACAAATTCACCTCTTTAAAAACGAAAAACAATTAATTGAACACAGTAAACTTTAAAACACTCTCTCTGCATGGATCGGTGAGGCGCTAGGTCGGTGTACTCTGGAAATAAAGGCCGCATCAGCGACTGATTCATTCATAGATATGTAAATTTATAGAGAATTCCGTGGTGCACATGACGTTATACGTCACGTGATTATAAGATCTATATTTGTCACACAGCTACATTCCAGAAAGCACCTGCTAAGCGATGACTTGGTGCAGTCTTGAACCGTGCGCATTACATACGCTATTGTACGATCTCTGCTTGTGCACCTAGAATATGGGTGTGCAAAGTAGTTGATGTCTAGAATAAAACGCTCTGAAGAAGCAACGTTTAAGAATGTCTAAGAAGGCAACGCAACCATTCCAAGTCGTTATAAATTTGTTTAAAAAAATTAGCCTACTTTTGGAAAAATCTCCATTGAAAGCTTCTACGTTAACTCGATATCGCCTTTCTCTTTCCGATCATAGGTTGAATGTTGGATTGAAATAAGACTTGCAATTACGGACAGATTGTAAGATTTAGAGTGTGCTTCTAATGGGTAATTATCAAACCATTTTCACTGAGAACTGTCCACAAATAGAAGCGTGCCGTTGTGAAGACGTTTGTCGTCGAAGAGTATTTTGCAGTGTGTTCGCAAACTTATTCAGTTCACGACGGCTATTTTTAGATACATACATAATGCGCTATTTTAAGAGATGATGTCTGTGTAAGAGATAGGCTATCGTGTACCTTGTCGACGAAATGATTTTTCAAAAGCTTAAACCGTTAAAGAGCTCAGTCTTTATAGACACATTCATTATCACAAAGGCACAATTGTAAGCGAATTACTACAGAAAAATTGGGTTGTTTACCGAATAATTAGAAAACTATGTTTTATCTCGTAAACCGGAACTTGGGACAGGAAGCAGTACAAGGCCGGAGGTATGCTTACGTCACCCCATAGATCAAGATGATAACAATGAGAGCCTGGTTGCTACGCAACCAGGCGGCTCAAAAATTGGCAGTGCTTTGAAAATAACCCGTTATGCGGAATAAAATGTTAATTAAGAAAATATGGAAGAGTTTTTTTTTTTTTAATTCCACAGTCCTTTATTTATTTATTTATACGTAGAAAGAACTTTTTCTGCAATTAAAACTTTCTATGGATATAATTTGCAGAGACTGTAGACCGATTTCCGCTTTGCTATTTATGGCTTCAGATTGACACTCCTAGGTAATTGTAATATATTAATGAGCCATGCTCTGGCAAAAGGGGGCTTAATGCATCTCCGTGATACATGATACCAAGCAAGTTATCACAGTAATATACATCTCATAAATCCGTTTTGTATAATAACCGACTGAATCCTGAGTTATAATGGTTCTTGGACATGCAGAAAATTGACCAACAGCAAAAACTTTCGGCTCAGGTCAGCCTGCGCGAACTGTGCAGGCTGACCTGGTCGATATTTTTCGCAAATACATTAGGCCGTCATTTCACAGAGCATGGCTCATTTCCAGAAAATATTTTAGTGACAGATTCTAAAGTTCGACAGGATAAGGTTCAATTTTAGATTAATACCCTCATTTATCATATCATACTAAATAGTATTAAATGAGCATCAATAAAACATTTACCATTATCCTGCTGAATAAGTTTGAAATCAGACCTTCAAGTCAATAGTAAAAACTCGAAATGTTGCTATTTTTTTTTTTTTTTTTTTTTTTTTTTTTTTTGTGGGGGGGGGGGGTGGGGGGGGGGAGAGAAATATCTCATTGTCAAACAGTGTAGATCAAGATCAGATTGCACGTTCTGTGCAGTCTGATCTTGATCTACACTGTCCACAAAAGGTCACTGAGTCGTGCTTAGCCGCCTAAGGGTTAATACTACGACTCCTGTGATCATTCAATATAATAACAACAATTCATAATAATGATGATAATTTACGTCTCAGGAATAGCCGGTTATACACTCTTTATACCAAACCTCTCATTCTACAGTAACAGCAACAACGACCACGGCAATAGCCATCATCATTATCATCATCATCACCAAAAGAAGGCTGGAAGATGCCCTTATTTTTTGTGCTGTTTTTGTTTGATGATAATACTATTTTATTCTGTTCAAGCATTCTTGGATCATTCTATTATTTAGATACCATCAAACACGATTTTTTTCTCATTATTGTTGTCAATATGGGTTAGACTTTCGACTAATTTACTTGCCATTTACACTGTTTCTTACAAAAGAGAAACACTGTAAAGAACATTTTCATAATCGCATATGACAGGGTACAATAAACGTTATCGGCATTTTTTCTTCAAGAAGCCTCAGAGTAAACAATTTTATACTGAGTACCGTTTTTCAGTCTCGTGCAAATACCGAAAAAACTATCATACTATCTGCAACAGAGAACGAGGGGTCCTGCGCGGCTCAGTGGTAAATTGTAGGACTCGTGACCTGGAGGCCCAGACTGGTCGAGCCTCAATGTATCCACTGGGTTTTCCGTCGGGGTATCCTTGTTGGGCAAGACACTTCAGAGCCCTAGCCTAGTACTGCTGGAACCCAGGAAATACATGAATATGTGAGCTTTCGCCGTGAAATGACTGAAATAATTCTGAAAGCGGCGTAAAACACCATTCAGTCAATCAAACAATACAATGGAGAACCCCGTAAAGATACGAAAGAGAACGCTTCTCGAATTTTGATGTAGATAATGAACGAATTATAGGTTTTTTTTTTTTTAGGGGGGAGGAATGTCAATCATTCAATCATTCTGTATGATTATCATAGAACCAAAAGAAACATTTCATTCGCCATAAGCTCGAACCAGCCTCTGTTAAAACATCTTAGAGAAATAAGGACTCAAACCGTTAACATTCATAACCCTTATCCTGCTAAATAAGTGAAATGAAGCTTTCAAGCCGACACTAAAATCCTAAATTTTGCTATTTCAAAGGTAGTTTTTGGGGAAAAAATATCTTCTTATCGGACAGTGTAGATCTAAAATCTAACTGCATGTTCTGTGCAGTCTGGTATGATCTACACTGTCTGCAAAAGGTCCTTGAATCTAAGGATTAATTCGTTTCTGCATACCTGTAGGTTGCCAATCCCCTGACAGTGTACATAATCATGCTTTTCCGAGATCGAAACTGGTCAGCCCCAACGGACGTGCAGACCGATTTTGGATTGTGGCAGAGTTTTTTTTAGACCTTTTAAACCTTTACCTTGTCAAACTGTCACGTGATTATTTTAGATTGAGAGCTCAGGGAAATTTTAACTACGAGGGAAGACACATGAAGAATGGAACAAGTTTCGATATTTAATAGTCCAAAATAAACACCAATATTCCAAAAGAAAAGTATATAAGTATATCCAAATTAAATCCAAACGAGAATAAGATTTGATGTTACTTTCCACTCTAATATATAAACTTTTTAAACTTTGATCACTAAAAAAACTTAAGAACTCTGAAGACCTGTGCACAAGCACTCGTTTATATACCATAAACGAGTGCCGTTGCATTGGCATGAGATACTACTCAGACGGTGCCAACGTAAATCACGTGAATATGGCAAGAACCGATGACCCAACGGCGCCAGAAATATTCCCGGTCAAGAAATATCGCGATCTTCGCGACATGGCTTACTGTGATTCCAGATATTATTGTTGTTATTATTATTATTATTATTATACATGTAGGTTATTTCGCATTTTAACCCTTTACAAAACGATCCCATATTTTATTGATCCTAAATAAAATGGATTCTGAAATCATAGTAAGGCAGAGGAGAAAATGCTCGTAGGTAAAACCAGTAAATTCCTCCTTTTCCCAAAATATTTTCTACCCTTTCCAAGACAAATTATTTGAGCCTCGGCTGTTTTGTCACTATGCAATATGTTATGGAGTCTTTTTTTGTTTTTATACAGGGTTTCCGATTTACAATACAAAAAAAAAACAAAAAAACAGTTTCATAAAGATTCGAGCCAACTTCTGCCCTACATGTAGCATGGGTCCAGGCGGTAATAAATCTGATAAGAAAATGGGTTTATTGCATCTGCAAAAAGTACCGACCTAGGTCAGCCTGCGCAATTCGCGCAGGCTGACCTTGGCCGAAACTTCAAGTTTACTATTGGTCAATTTTCTGCATGTAAAAGGACCAGTGTACCTCATGATTCGGTCGGTTGATGGAGAAATTTGATTTTTATGGATCCATAATACTATGACGACTTGCTTGGTATATTGCTTCATGGAGATGCATTAAGCCCACTTTTTCCACAACATGACTTTTTTTTTTTTTTTTTTTACTCACTTCTGATCCAAATTTGAAAGTAACACCTTCTGATTGGCTTAATCATTTGGTTAAGCCAATCAGAAACTGTGTTGATTTTAAATTTGTAAAATCTTGGAGAATAAGACAAAGAACCTTGTTAAAAATGGTTGGTGAATACATACCCAGATCTACTTCTAGGCTTCGGCTCAGATGTGTCTTGCCAAAGGGTACTAGCATGAGAAACAAAGCTCCATGAGTAAGCCGGATAGAACCCACGGTTCATTCGAAATGTAAAACCCACATCCTCAGCACTGAGCCACGCAGGACCCTGGGTCAAGTTATAGACAATTACACGATGTTGTCTGTTTGTTTGGATGGTGCTACACAACGTTATTTCAAATTTTTATGCCAGGGTGGCCGGTTCACTTATCCATACTGTCCTGGAGTTTCCTTTACCGGTACTCCGGTCCAAGTGTTAGTCACCGGCCGCTGCGATATAACTGCTTATATGGTAAAAATCTTTGTGAGTTTCAGTGGGTTGAATTTTCAGCCATGAAAAAGATGTTAAGTTCATATATGAGCCATTCTTCGGCAAAAGGGAGTTTAATGCATCTCCGTGATCCATTATACCGAGCAAGTCGTCACACAATTATGGACCCATAACATCAGCTTTGTCTAAAATCGGACTGAACCGTGAAGTAGACTGGTCGTTTAGCATGTAGAAAATTGACAGATAGCAAAAAGTTTCGGCTCAGGTCAGCCTGCGCGGACTGCGCAGGCTGACCTGAGTCGATACTTTTTGCAAATGCATTAAACCCCCTTTTCACAGAGTATGGGTCATATACATTTGGCGCTTATAGAGTAAAACCGATACTGTGTTGTCCTTCATTAGTTCACCTGTTGTTACCAATAACTTCTAACAATGTGTCGTGAGTCTGGAACTGGGGGAGTGTTGGCTGGAAATTAAAGAAAATATTTTCTGTTTGGCTGGCTTTGTGCTATAATTTGTTGTATTTCTTATTCAAAATAAAGTTTCTGTAGTTTCTGAGAGTATTAAAAAAGGACAAAGTGTGTGATAATGAATTCTTTCTTCTGCATTGTTTTATCGTAAAGATCTTCTTCTTGGATGCGGGGTTTATGTATTTGAAAGACTTAAATTTATTACTGTCTAGAATTTTCTAACGTTTTTAAAATAGCAATAGCTGCCAAAAGTAAACAAAGCGGCTGTTAAAATGCATTTAAATTTAAATCATACCATTTAAAAGTATGGAAATAATTGTGAAGATGACAATCTGTTATTGTACGGTCGGTCTAAGCGTTAGTCGCTGGCAGTGAAACTACTTTCAAAACAAGGTTAAATGCTGCCAGGTCACTCTATCTTTTGTATTCTTTTTGCCTGATTTTGAAATTCATTTTTCTACCAGCAACTTACACTCGAACTGACCACAAAATAACAGATTGTCATCTTCATAATATTTTCTATACTTTTAAATGGAATTATTTAAATTCAAATGCACTTTAACACTTGCATTGTGTTGTGGCCGTCACTGGGCCTTTAACTATACCTTTATTCAAATTTAACAGTGACACAATGTAACGACTTATATTCGAAACTCGTGGAAATTTGGAAGCTTTAATCCTTATACTGATAAACAAGTTAAACAAAACTTTCAAGGTGACAGTATACACTCGAATTATGTTATTTCAAAATTATTATCATCTTTTTTTGAGAATAAAATCAATCTAGAATTGTTCTAGATGGTGAAGAAAATGTCACTGAAAAGGGAGAATATGCTGGTTATCACTATTTTTCTTCTGTTCCCAAAATGATTTTAACCCTTATCCTGTTGAATAAGATAAATAAAACTTTCTAGACGATAGTACAAACCCGAATTATGTTAATTCAAACTTACTTTTTTTTTGGAGAATAACATCTCTTTATCGAACAGTGTAGATAAAAGATCAGGCTGCACGTTTTGTGCAGTCTGATCTTGATCTACGCTGTCCGCAAAAGGTCAGTGAGTCAATGTTGGGAGCTTAAGGTTTAAAACATTATCCGAACAAGCTCAGAAACAAACTTCAAGGAAAAAAACATGCTGTGGACTTTAGTTTGTATGCTGATTCGTATCCACATATCGGGTTGTGTGAAAGACTTGTATCTGATGGGCTTTACCTCAGTGACTGGCCCTGTCTGGCCCGGGGGTGGGGCCCTGATTCCTGCATTCGAAATGGCAGTCAGCGATATCAATGAACGATCAGATATTTTAGAAGAGTACCGCCTCAACTTGATACTTCGAGATACAATGGTAAGCAGTAAGGATTTGAATACATACAGTTTAACTTTTTGAATGAATGAATGATAGTTGTTTTATGGCGCATCGACAGCTTTGGTCATTTAGCGCGCTTGACTGTGTTAAAAGATGGTTGAAACGGGATTTTTTGGCTGAAAAAGATTTGAACACAACGATGATAAAAGGGTTGAATTAAGAAGGATAATGCGTGATCTTGAAATGCATGAAAGACATTATTGAGTGACAGGGCAATTCCTATCTGCTCAAAAGTTTTAAATGATGAAGTTAAGATTGTGATAAAAAGAGAATTAAATGTTAAATTGATATTAAAAATGTCTTTAAATGATTAAGGATTATGTGTATTTTTTAATGTGCATGAACTATTGAGTGGCTGGGCATCCCTGCCTACTCAAAAGTTTGAAATGAAAAGTTAAGACTATCAATGATAGTTTCAAGGAAACGGGAGCTTAAAATTGAGGAAGTGTGGTGCCTCCAATGGGATCAAAACACTCCCATCAGAGAGGTCCTGTCTCCAGTTAGTCTGGATTACCTGCCCCTACCACTACGTTATGGGGTCAGGCAAAGCGCAATAATGGCGGCCTCAATGGCGACCTCAAGCTTAGGCCGACATGCTTTCCTGTTTTTTCCAATTTTATATGATCCAGTTTGATCAGGGAATAAAATGAGAGCAATTTTGTACAAAATATACGTTACTGAATCTAAAACGTGCCGTTGGCGTAGGGTTTAAATATAAATTTGACTATGAATCGTTTTAAAAGTAGCCCTATTTTTTGGATGTTATATCGGTCCATTGACATTTCTGATACTTAACACGTTTCTTGTATGCAGTTTTTCTCGCTAAATAAGAACGACAATTAAAAAACTAACTGCCATTACTTTTTTTTGCAAATGATCTGTTTTCAATTCAGTCTAGTCTGATTTGATCACGTAAAATAACAACAATCCGTAACTTCTGCATATTACCAAAGGGGACCGCCATTATTGCGCCTTGCCTGGCGTACTTTTGAAGTACGACGGGGTACCAGACTAGTTTCCAATGAGATAAGATGCTCCCGATAAGGGGCTGAGTTTAACTCTTTACTCTTTACCAAACTAAAAATTTTGGGCCAGTCCGAATTGAAAGCATTTGCTGACGACAAAACATCTGTTACTCAAAATTGAATTTTGTGTTTGGAAGGGTAGAAAATGCTGGTTACCAGCATTTTCTCCTTTTCCCACAATGTTTTCAAAAAGATTTTTTCTTCGGGGTCGTTAAAACCAGGGATTGTGTGGTAAAGGATTAACATGTGTCAAAGAGTGCCTGCATTATGCAACCTACTGCTGTAAAGGGGCCTTTTGAGAGTTCTTGGTTGCCATTTTTATCATCATTATTATTATCTGTTTTGTTGTTTTGTTTAAAACTGATGAATAAAATTAGCCATGCTCTGTGAAAAAGGGGCTTAATGCATTTGCAAAAGTATCCACCTAGGTCAGCCTGCGCAGTCCGCGCAGGCTGACCTGGCCCGAAACATTTTACTTTTGGTCAATTTTTTGCATGTCAAAGGACCGTATAACCTCATGATTCTGTAGATTGTTATGCGAAACGGATTTTAGGGATGTATAAAACTGAAATGACTGGCATGGTATTATTCATCATGGAGATGCATTAAGCCTCCTTTTGCCAGAGCATGGCTCAAATATACTTTCCCTGCAAATGTGGAGAGACTGGACAGTTTCATGCAGTAAAAAGGCGCTACTTTGGCGTTTAAATATCGGGTTGGGTCGCTTTGCAGTTGGTAACTCTATCTTATGAGACCAAATTGTGATGTCATCTTACATGTACTTATTTGAATACGATTCAACGTAATCGACCCATGTTACTGATTGTGTGACATTCCCATAACTCTTTGCGAAATTCTGGCGGGAAATCTAACAGTCTAAAGAGGCTACGTCGCTCATTTAGGAAATACCACTATCACCGAAAAATGTTTTTATCTTACATTGTCTTTCATCGTTACTGATTGTTTGCCAGCTGTTGTCTCACTATATTCAGTGATGAACAATTTATGAAGTTTGGTGAGATTAAAAGCCACTTTAAAGCTGTATGAAACCAGATTTTTAGCCAAACAAAACTTTTTTCTGAGAAGAAAGTTTATGTTTGGTAATCAAATTTCATTAGGGCGTGACTGTTTACTCTTAACATTAAATGCTTGTGCTGGGATTCGAAACAGCGACCTTCAAAAACCATACCCTAACTAGGGGCGTAGCTGCCTCTTCGTTAAAACACAGTTGCGTGCACTTAAAAAAATGTCAGAATGTCACCAGAGGCCACAAAATAGCTTCTACAATTTAAAAATTTTCTGGGGAAGGCCTTCCAGATTCTCCTGTGAAATCCACCATCTCCCCTCTCGGCACTTCCCGCCTAAAATGATACCTATACAGGATTTTTTTTTTTTTTGTGAAAGATCGAAATTTATTTTATCAAGTGAGCATCATCTGTAATACAGCCACTCGCGAAAATATTACCGATGATGTTCACTAGGTGAAATATATTTCGATATTTCTCCTAAAATACAAATATTCTATCTATTTCATGCTTCTAACCCCTTTTTTGTTGGGACTTTCATCAAAATCCATTACAATTGTATTCGGTAATTCCCCGTGGTGTACCCCCTCACATAACAACGCATTACAATATTACGTAAAGCGCGAGAATTATAGCGTAAATTACGTCATATTTCTTCCTATTTAAAAGGCACGCGCTTTTTACCCAGGTAACTAGTGCGCGGTAACTACTGCTTCCGCTTTCAATTGAAGAGCTGGAAAATATGAAATCGTTATTTTCACTGGTCGTAACCCTGAAATATCAAACCATAATCCACCATTATTTCTCGATAAACTACCGAAAAGCACGAAATAATCGGTGTTACTTTTAAGTATATTCACTTTTGGCTAGCTACGCCCCTGCTAGCGGCTGTTGCGAATACTGACTGAGCTATCTCTGCAAGTAGCTTGCTGATGTGTTTGAAATGTATCTCTCCCAATTTATGCAAAAACGCTCACCCCGTGCAAAAGCCAGTCCTGAATAAGAAATTTAACGGAGCAAAAATGACATTCCTCATGTTTTCTACATGTATTTCTGTCTTTATCTTAGACCACAGGCCTTTGAGGTTCCACTGGTCTATCACTGATATATACAATGTAGAGGTGATGTGCAATGTGCTATTTTTAGTAACAGTGTTCGATGATCGAAAAAAGAAAATTTCAGTTTTCAGTGATAGTTCGATGGAGCTTAAGGGCTTATGCCTAAATTGAAATCATCCTTGCAGGTGAACAAAAAGTATCAGATTTTCTGAAAAACTTGGGAAACGAAATGTGGCTGAATTTCAAATTAATGCTTTACCACATAATCCGGAGTTTTAACGACCTTGAGAAAGAAAGGTTTTGAAAAAAATTGTGGAAAAAGAAGAAAATGCTGGTAGCCAGCATTTTCTCCTTATTCCACAATTTTTTCTGCCCCTTCAAAGACACTTTCTCCTGTTAATCACATTTAACTGGTCCTTTGAAAATGCTTTGGAATTGGACGAGTAAAAATGGTATCGTTTGGCAAACAGTTAAACTGGAAACATTGCTGATATTTATAAAAAAAAAAAATAATAATAATAACACGCTGAGAGTCAGTAGGAAATTAGATATTCTGTACTAAGTTAACTGACGATGATTTTTAAGAAATCATCGGATCAGTAGATCATTTATATCATTTTCGGCAAAGCAAGAAAATGTGCTATATGTATACAACTATTTAAGATCAAAGTATATCCCTAAGTATTATTTTAGACATCCAAGTATGCATAAATTCATTGAATTACTGAACAGTGACAATAAAAAAAGAACGTTGATACAGTTAATAGTTTAAACATATTTATTTTCCCTCAAGTTTACATGGAAATGGGGTTGGGTCACAAGTTATAACAACTTAGAAATCGACCCTCCCCCTACAATGTAAATTTACAAGTGTTCACACAACTAATTACAATGCATGAGAGAGAGAGAGAGAGAGAGAGAGGAAGAGAGAGGGAGAGGGAGGGACAGAGAGAGAGAGAGAGAGAGAGGATTGGTCCATTTACTCCTGCATAATAGAAAGGATCGTTCCAAAATATATCAAGTAAATCTGCCAGTTTGTTGAATATACTCCTGGACCGATACAAATAATTCCATATTTTCTCGTTCTGTTAAGGTTGGTTTACCAAAAAGTAGATCATTTACGTTTAATGGATTAAGATGCTGAATAGAATTGAAAAAGTGTAGTCTCTGTCTAACAAAAAGTTTGCATCTGAAAAAATAGTGTTCAGCATCTTCAGGTTCTACCAAGCACATGCAGAGCTGACTATTACGAAGGTTATGAAACAAATCACAATTTAGTCCACTGCATTTATTCCTAATACGGGCATGCAAAACTGATAAAAAACGATTGCCTTCAGGGTAATAGACGGGAACAGCGGGTAATGGAAACCTACTTGAAATTACCTTTTTAAAAGTTGAAAACGAATTAACATTCTTCAGGCTATCATTTAAATTATTCCAAATGTTAATTGAAGAAGGGATGCAGGATTTTTGAGAGATTGTAGTGCGAGTAGATATGTTTCTAAGATCTTGATTGTTTCTAAGGGCGTACTGCGTAGTGTCCGCAATAAGTGGTGGAATTAAGTCTAAAATGTATTGGGGAACCATCTGGTGGGTGGCTTTATACATAAAATAAATTTTTTGGTTTTCCCGCCTGTCTTTCAAAGATTGCCACCCACATTCTAAGAACAAGTTTTCTAAGGAAACAGAACGGGTAAGACCAGTTACAATTCTGGCAGCTTCATTTTGAATTTTTTGTAGAGAATTTGCACATGAGTCAGAACAACCGTCCCAAACAATTGACGCATACTCTAGTAATGGTGCTACATAAGATAGGTAAATTTGGTTTAATGATTTTCTGTTCAGTGTAAATTTCAGCTTTCTCATAATTCCAATTACTTTAGACGAAGATTTTAAAATATTATCAATGTGTGCGTTCCATTGGCCATTTTGGCTAAAAGTTATCCCTAAGTGCTTATGATTTTCAACAAAGATAACATCAGTGTTTTGGAATTTCAGCTTAGGTAATTCGTCCACTGTTTTCAAAGAAAAGAGGATAGCTTCAGTCTTTTGTGGATTAAACGTTACGAGCCACTGTTTTGCCCATAAAGATATTAGATTAAGGTCATGGTTTATTATACCTTCAATATCACGAATGGATGATGCTGAATAATAGAAGGAGCTATCATCTGCAAATAATCTGGTTAAACTTAGTAATGAGTCAGTAATGTCATTAACATAAATCAGAAAAAGCAGCGGACCTAGGACCGAGCCCTGGGGTACTCCAGCTGTTATCTGTTTAGAAGACGAACTGGCAGATTGTAAAACAACTTTTTGACTCCTGTTTGAGAGGTAATTTGAAAGCCATTCGAGAAGAATCCCTTCGATACCGTTTTGTTTGAGTTTAAAAAGAAGACCTTTGTGCCATACTCGATCAAAGGCTATAGAAATGTCACAGAAGACCATGCATGAAAATTGTTTGCTATCGAACGATTGACATATGTGGTGGTAGATATCAACAAGTTGGAAAGTTGTTGAATGCACAGGCAAGAATCCAGATTGATATTTATACAACAGATTGTTTTCAAGGAAGAAGTTATACATGTGCTTAAAGATTATCCTTTCTAATAATTTTCCGCAACAGCTTAAAAGAGAAACAGGTCTATAATTAGTAACTGATGATTTATCCCCTTTTTTGTAGATAGGAATTACATTAGCCATTTTCCATAAATTAGGAAAAACACCTTCAGATAGTGATCGATTAAATAGTATTGCTAGGGGTTTAGACACTTGGTCTGCTACACCTATTAACATTCTATGATTGATAGAGTCTGGCCCACTTGCCTTATTTGGGTTAAGGCATCGGATGAGGTCTTCAATTTCAGATTCTAGAACAGTAAATTGAGAGAGATTATTATTAGTTTTTTTTTGTAAAACGGGGTAGAGAGGCGAGTTCTTCATTTACAGATGATATAGAGGCGAAAAAGTTATTCAAGCAATCAGCTTTTTCCAAGTCAGATATGGATGCTGAGGTCTCACCGTTTGGAGACATACTAATTAAAGGCGGAATGTTCGATGAGCAATCATTGTTTTTAACAAAGTAGCGGATAAGACGCCAAAAACCCTTTTTGTCGTTCCTCTGTAGATCACATAGATTGAGTTCAAGTGAATTAAAGAAATTTTGTTTTGCATGTTTTTTCATGTTATTAATTTTATTTCTGATGGTTTTGTACTTACATAATATAGACAATTTTCCTGTTTTAAATGCTAACTGTTTCAGACGATCCCTTTTCCTACATAACGTTCGTAGTTCGCCATTAAACCATGGTTTATCGTCAGGGCGAATGGTAACTTTTTTCGAAGGGATACAAGCATCAACAAATGTGAGAAACTGTTTAGTAAAGAAGTCACATGCTTCGTCTACGGTACCATTGTAGAGTACATCCCAGTTAAAAGACGAAATGTTAATACGTAAAAGATCAAAATTTGCTGCACTGTATTGATAGACTTTTCTTTCATAAATTGGTTTCGGATCGTATGGGAATGCGAGAGTTATATATGTAGCACTATGATCAGTCACCTCAGGTGGATTCGGTAGTATCCCAGAATCTAAGTATTGCATATCAATAGGTACTAGTATAGGATCAAGTAGAGCATTCAATCTAGTTGGTTCAGATATCACATTCTGTAGTGAATTAATGATAAGAATATCTTTTAGTTTCCTGAGATTAGGATTGAGCAAGTCTTCATTTAAATCACCTAGAATGACAATGTTATGAGTAATTTCATAAGCCTTTTCGATATTTTTGTTGAAGTTTTCAAAGAAAATGGAATCGGAAGTTTTTGGACTGTAGAAGGTGCCAATCAAAAGTTTACTTCGTTTAAGTATAATGGATATCCAAATGCTTTCTTCACAAAAAGTTTCTAACTCGAAAACTCGTTGATGTAATAAGCTGCTTGATAAGTATACAGAGATGCCTCCACCATGATTTGTCCTATCGTTTCTGTACAGTTTATCCAGTGAATTAGATAAATGCAAAAATTCATCAGGGACAGTCATATCCAGGTGTGTTTCAGTAAAACATAATATATCATAATCTAAATAGCTGTCTCTGATGTATTCCAGCTTCTGTCTTAAACTCCTGATGTTGCAATGCATTATAGATAAACTTGTATGGTTTAGATTATTTACTGGTCCGGGATTTCGCTCAATGTCACCATGACTAAGTAGTAATAACAACATTAACAGATAGAAAAATACGTTACTAAAACTGTCTATTATTATGCTGATACAGCCCAGGAGTATCTTCAGTAGTGACAACATAAATGAAAAGTGGCCTGTACTAATTTTCACTTTAGTAGTTTTCTTATACGAAAAACACCGACAGTTAAAAACACCAATGGAGAATCTCCACAGTATTATATCATTACCCATTTGGCAACAACAAAAACAAAAATAAACAAAACATTGAGATTCCCATTGGTTCAATAACTCGGTGTCGGATTGCGTTCTTGACAGAGAGAGTATGGATATTCTGAACATGAAGAAAAAGAAGAAGAAGAAGAATATTTGAGGTATAACCATTTTGTGAATATGTACATATATAAAAGTTCACAAAATATTTAGTGAGAATAACACGTTGAGGAACACTGTAGTCATAATTGGAAAATGGATGAATTAGATGAAGAATAAAGAAAATGATATTTACAAATGTTTGTCTAATAACTAGTGATGATAATGAAAGAATCATCAGTTTGGGCACATTTCTAAGTCGAGGTAATCGGGTGAGATATATAAAGATGAATCAAAGTGGATTTGCACAAATTTAGTTCATGGTGAATGCCAAGGTGTGGATATGACTAAGAGGCTGGTAGTGATATTGAGCCGAAAACTGACAAGGGTATTTGGAAGGAGCAGGAAAGTGGGTAGACGTTCATAACGTCAACACTCGGGAATACAAGCTGTAAGAAACTGACGGCCAAAATCAAATGTAGACAGTCCTAAAAAGTATAAAACAGTTCGGATAAATCAGACATTTATACATTTTGTACACACATACTGACATGTGTTTGATCTGCACAAGGTGGGAATCGTCCAGAATTGTACCGATTTCCACCCTGCGCAGAAAGCGCTCACATATCGAGCAGACAATTCTTATTTCAAATTAGATTTTACCATGTACTTATAGCCATACCACAAAAACGTCGATGACTGTTATATCATGCTAGAACATATTTTCTTTAGATTAAATAACAAAGATGAGAAAAAAAGAGAGAGAGAAAAAAAATGGGACTCAGGTCAGATAAGAGGCAAGCGACATATCTGACAATAGCACATATATCTTATGTATAAATAATACTACAAGAAAGACAGATTCACTAAAAACAAATTCGGTAAAGCCTCGTCAGTTTCTTTGTCAGCAGTTCGTAGCCATAGGATAGCCCTCAGACGCCCCCTGGCTCGAACAGTAAAAAAAAAAAAAATACTAACATGACAAAACTGAATGACAAAATTAAGACTCTTCATAAAGCAATCGTACAGATTTTAATTTCAGTAAGTAATGGAAAAAGACCTCGAGTACAGCTTGAAACAGGGAACAAGGAACAGGGAACAGGGAGGGAACGGGAGAAATTGCTCGTAATAAGCAATTCCTCCATTCCCCTCAATGTGTTATAAAAAGACAGGAAGTTCGCATCGCTCGTAATACGAATTTAACGTTGAATAAGTATCGGCCCCTTTTACAATTAACTGTCGAGACACCACCGTATTTATACATTTACGTATCTGGAACAAACTACCAGTCTAGGTACAAACATATATACAGCTCTGTGTACTTCTTGTGTTCACAAAAGTTCATGTACATATCTATTGAACATAAGATGCAAAATATATAGTACAATAAGTCCATAACAAGGGTAATTGTAAATGTTGTAATTGGAGTAAATGAAAGATTTTACTGTGAAAGGAGGTTGTATTTGGTTGGGTAGAAAAACACTGTTGGAAAAAGAGTTAAAAAAAAAAACCGCTGGTTACCAGCATTCCTTGTCCTCCCGCAACGATGCCATCAAAAGTCCTCTTCCTAATGAGCGTTAAAACACGTGATTGCTTGGTAAAAGGTTAAGTGAAATTTTATACACATACATCAGAGCAAGTGAATTCTTGAAGAATTGGCCCCTGCTCACACAGTTGCATAAACATCAACTTAAATTAACTTATTTCGTTTTTTATTTGATGCTCGCCTTGAAGGTATAGCCAAAGCGGTCATTGCTCACTACGTGCAATGGCTCCCTCTCTAAAAGCGTTGGTTAGACATAGAAATGTTCGTGAAAAAACGCATTTGATCATAAATTCTAAAAATGGAAATCCCTAACCTTTAACTCCCTTTTTTAATTTGGCAGCGTAATTTACCAAAAAAGTAAATAAAAGACTAGCATTGGAAAGATATCATTGTTTTGAGATAGTCATTGATAGTCGTTGATACAGTTAACTTCATACTATAAACATGCTCTCAAATCAAGAACGAATACAATTCAGACGAGTAATTAATTCCAGGAGAGAAAATTTACTTTTCACCTTCTCTCACTTGAGTAACTATATTTTATTATTTTGTTACCAATTGAGTATTATATTCTTCCATGATACATGACTGTCATTTTCATAGCATGCATATATGTATGTATTTGTGACTATGAGACTTTGTGCTTTAAGTCAAAATAAAGATTCTGTTCTGTTCTATAAATTATGACAAAAAAAAAAAAAAAAAGAGATAAATAAATAAATAAATAAATAAATAAAATAGAATCTAATTCAAAGAACTAGATCCAAGTTACATTTTTGTCTAATAATAGGAAACAATCGGCCGAGTAAAAAAAAAAAAAAAAATGTTCTTAAAATTTTAAGAAAACTGAACATTAGATTTCTATGAAACTTCTGTCATGAAGACACTTCTATACGAGTCACTTTCTGTGGAAAAAAGAGAAACTTTCATCGCACAGTTTCAGAGATATGGAAATTGAAATCGTGTAAGAGTGAATTTCACTTTTCTGAATGAAGTTTGAAATGACTCACATATGACATCACACAATGGATATCTGAAGCTTGTTTAAGATAAGAAAATTCGTAATGGGTATATTACACTGAAAAAAAAAATGAGGTTGTGTGATTAATATTGTTTTCGATAGAGTTTCTGTGTCTGTCCACGTCAATACACGTCCGACTAGGCCTATCTGTCAACTTTATGTGTCCGCTCCATTTTCCCTGAACCGCTTGTCCGATTTTAAAGAATTTTTTGGCGTAATTTCCCCGTGATGAGACAACGTGCATGCCGCATGTTTCGCATAACAATCTTAAAGGTTAAGGTCACGGCAGAGATTCAAAGGTCACTGGTTTTTCAAGGAAAACAAACATCTGCAGTACGTTTTTCTTGCTGAAATGTCGATCTTGATTATTCACCGCTCTGGCTGTGACAGTTTGTATAGACCGTAGGCTAATCTAACACGTTTAACCCTTATCCTGCTAAATACATGTAAGTGAAACGAAACTTTCAAGCCCAAGATCAGTCTGCACGTTCTAATACAGACTGATATGAACCCTTAAGCTGCTACCGGTAAGCGCGGCTCACTGACCTTTTTTCGGACAGTGTAGATCAAAATCAGACTGCACAGAACGTGCATTCTGATCTTTGATCTACACTGTCCGATGAGGAGATATTGTTCTCAAAAAAAATATAAGTTTGAAATAAGATAATTCGGGTTTGTACTATCGTCTTCAAAGTTTTGTTTAGCCCGCCAGGGTAGCTCAGTGGTTAGCGTATCTGACTCTCACCTCTGATGCATGTGAGAAAAGTAGTCAGTGACTTGGAAAGAAAGTTGTGTCAAAACTGGTGTGAGAAAGCCAGGAAGCACATGCGTAGGTGCACTGACCGCCTTGATATGACCGAAGCTGTTAAAACGGCGTTAAACTCCAATACAGTCAATCAATCAAAGTTTTGTTTAACTTGTTAAGCAGGATAAGGGTTGATCTTCACCGTCCAAATGAGCACGAATAGTTGCGCTAAGTAATCTAAGGGTTTAAGTACTCAAGGGAAAACGTGTTGAACAAGTGAACAAAATGAATTTGTTTGCCATTAGCGGATTTTGATACAAACATAAATCCCAAGGGTAATCAAGTTGCATTAATGAACTTGGCCTTGACCTTACCGTGATATTTAATTAGTTGTTATACCAAGGGTCTAAAAATTCGACGACAAAAACATCATCACCAGCAGCAACAACAACAACAACTAGAAAAAAAAAGCGAAGTTGCAAGTTACTTTTTTATAGGAGCCATGCTCTGTGAAAACGTGGTTTTGTGCATCTGCTAAACGGATCGACTCATATCAGCCTGCTGACATGAATCGATCCTTTTCGCAGATGCACAAAACCACGTTTTCACAAAGCATGGCTTGCGCAGGCTGACATGAGTCGAAACATTTTGCTTTTGGTGAATTTTCTGCATGTCCAAGGACCAGTATATCTCAGGATTCAGTTGAGTGTAAGACAACATGGATTTTATTATTTCATTATCCAGCATTTTCTCCTTTTCCAACAATGTTTTCTACCCTATCAAAGACGAATTTCATCATTTGAGCCACATTTAAAATGTCGTCTGCAAATGCATTGAATTTGGACAAGTCTACATTTTTGTCGTCTGTTAAAGGGTTAAGGAGGTATTTCTAATGGGTATGAATTATAAAATAACCAATGGAGAAGCGTAATTGGGCAATAACCTATGTTTCGTAGTTGACAATGTTCGTGCCTTCAACTCGATTCTTGTAGTTAGTTTTACTGGCAGGAAAAAAATCATATTGGTTAACTTAAGCATTTGCGCGCCAATAAAGTGAAATTGATACAATGCCATGTATCAGGTCAGTAAAAGAATTCAGCAACTAAAGCCTCGTGCCAGTTTCATCTTTCACCTTAATTAAAGATGGTTAAATATCCCTGACGCTTTGTAATGTAAGTCGAAGAAGATGATGCTACTTCACTACAAAGCCGCATTTTTCTGTAAGAAGATAGGGCCCTTTCAATAGCCAAAGTCTAAAAACAAGAAATGTCTTTAAAAGAACAGACGGCGTAAGAGATACTGGAATATGAACATTGAAACTCTTCTTTGCCTCAATATGAAATAAAACAATGAAAATCAAATTCGCGAAAAATTGCCTTTTTTCCTTCACCGTTTTTCATTTTTTTTTTTTTTTGAAAGGGAGTTGGTACTGAGTTAATGGGAAAGGCTTATGAATGGCATGCGCTGATTACCTAGGTAACCAGTGTGCGGGAACTACTGTTTCCGCCTACGATTGAAGAGTTAGGAAGTATGAAATCGGTATTTTCACTGGTCGTAACGATGAAATAACAAACCATAATTCACCATTATTTCTCGATAAACTTCCGAAAAGCATGACATAAAAAAAATCATTTCGTCGGTAATATTGGCTCATACACGAGTGGAAATATTACCGATGATGTTCACTCGACGAGATGAATTTCTATCTTTCACCGAAAAAAAAAAATCATCTATATCTCAAATGCCAATTTATACCAGATCATACATTCATTACATAACCTTTCTTGTTTTCAGTGTTATATATTCATTACTCGTGAACTTTCTCGTCTTACACGCGTTGAGACAAGCAGTTATTTGGTCAAGGCTCTATAATCAAACGCCTCATTTCTAAAACATTAATGACCCAGATTTCTCTGTCAAATTAATTGTCAAACTTGGCGACCGTGACAAAGCTGTGAGTTATATGGTCTTTAGAGTAAAAACAAATTCATTGTATGCAAGTTTCATTGGAACTATTTTTCGTCATAGATGTACACACCTGTCAAAGAAGCGAATATGGATCCTTCTGTAAATTTCAGTACACAAGTACATGTGCAGACTACAATTTAAATATAGCTCAAATGATTGAGTTTTTCTTTGATAGGATAGAAAACATTGTAGGAAACGTAGAAAATGCCGATTACCATGTAACCATGTCATGTAACTTTACCTCAAGACCAACTACTTACACTTTGATAGGGATCATTTCGATATTTCAAAACGGGTATATGTTACAAGTATACAGTTTTGCATTTTACATCTTAAATGCCATTTTTTGTCAGATCCTACACTTTTCCCTTCAAGATTATACTTTTCTCGTTTTTCTGGGTTTCAGTGTGATGCCGGTAGAGCCACAAACGCAATGTTCGAGCTGTTGTACACACCACCGACAAAGCATATGATCGTCGGACCAGTCTGCTCGGTAGAAGCCGAAGTCCAAGCCGAAGCAGCACATATGTGGAACATCTCTCATGTAAGTAAGAAATAAAGACGTTTTTATCCACCGCCGTAGGCGAAGGGATATAGTTTTTGCGTTGTCCGTCCGTCCGTTTGTCCGTTAGTCCGTCCGTAGGTCCGGACAGGTATCTTCTAAAATCCTTGACGAAATCAGATAAAACTTCAAACATGTGTTCCTTATAATAGTCCACCGATATGCTTTATTTTCTTTTTATTTAATGCCTGTCATGAAAAAAGGTGCTTTTTTTCGGCGGGAGATATCATTTCAACGAAATACCTTGTTGTTTCATTTTCACACAGGCCATTACCGACCAAGGTATGGTTTGCACACATAGATCATTTGCATTAGAAGACGACAAATTGAATATGATGTTAATTTTCAATCATCGTGGGGGAAGGAAAGTAATTCTTGTAACTGGCATTATTTTTTCAAACAATATTTTTTTTTTTTTTCAAGTATTTTTCTCCAATCTCGAAAAAATGTATTTGCGTAGTAAATACATTACATTTTACATAACAGTCCAGCGTTTTAATGACACTGAAGAACAAGGCGTTTGAAAAAAATTGTGGAAAAAGGAGAAAATGCTGGTGACCGGCATTTCCTCCTTTTCCCACAATGTTTTCTACCCTTCCAAGATCAAACGTCAATTTCTGAGTCACATTTATTTCGTCGTCAGTAAATGATTTCAATTTGGACAAGGTTAAAAACTGTGTGGTGTTGAAGAGAGTTTAACATTGATTATAAATTTTCTAAACTTTTAATTCTAGAATATCAGAGGCTTAGCTCTTTACCAAACGACAAAATTTTAGGATTGTCCAGATGGTGAGTTTATGCAGACGACAAAATAAATGTGACTCAGATATAGAAACTTCTCTTTTGGAAGGTAGAAAAAATTGTGGGAAAAGAAGAAAATGCTGGTCACCAGCATTTTCTTCTTTTCCCACAACGTTTTCTAAAGCTCTCTTTTTCAGGGCCGTTAAAACTCGGGATTGTGTGGTAAAGTTGTTAATTCGCTCTGAATTAAAGCTCACGTGTCCCAAAACACGTCACGACATGGAAATTAGTCTGGCACCCAGCCATACTTCAAGAGTACGTCAGGCAAAGCGCAATAATGGCGGCTTGCGTTGGTAATATGCCGAGGTAACAGAATATTGTTATTTCGCTTGATCAAATCGGATCAAAGGCTGAATTAAAAACAGATCGCTTCCAATTAAGCAAAGGCAATGAATGTTTTAATTGTCGCTCTTATTTAGCGAGAAAAAACTACACATCAGATATACTTTAAGTATCCGAAATTTCAATGGAGCTTTGTAACATCCGAAAATAGGGCTACTTTTAAAAATGAGGGAGAAGGCTTAGTCCAATTTATATACTAAAACTATACACCAACAGCACATTGTAGATTCGGTCATGTATATTTTGTACAAAATGGATCTCATTTTATTCACCTAATCAAACTGGATCACGTGAAATTGGGGAAAACACAAACGCATGTTGTACTACGCTTGAGGCAGCCATGGAGACCGTCATTATCGCGCTTTGCCTGACCCGATAACATGTTAGGTGTTAGTGTTAGGGGCAGGTAATCCAAACCACATGGAAACACAAAACTCTGTCAGAGCCAGATACCGGTTTAAACTCGACCACTTTCGACGGCTGAAAATACCGGTACATTCCACTAAAACTTTGAACTTATTTGTTGTTTGGAAGAGAGTTTGACACTGATTATAAATTTTCTTTAACAGAAAGTCAGAGGCTAAATTCTTTCTTTATTAAAGCTCATCGTCCCAAAACCCGCCACGACACGGAAAAAAGGAAACTCTGTCAGAGCCAAGTATAGACTCGACCACTTTCAACGGCTGAAAATAAAATTTATTGAAACTCTGAACTTATTTTTGTTGTGTGGAAGGGAGTTTAACATTGATTATACATTTCTTTGACAGAAAATCAGGGACCAGTTTCACAAAAATACTTAAGTCTCTTATTTTACTCAAATCTACTAAAGGTCCATGGTTCTGACTTGAGTTTGTTATTTAACCCTCTACCAGGCGACAATTTTTTTAGCCTTGCCCATATTGAAAGCATTTGCAGACGACAGTTTCAATGTGGCTCAAATGATCCAATTTTTTAGGTGGGGTGCGAAGCATCCCAGCTCAGATTTACCATGTGGGAAATTGACCTAAAAATCTGATTCTGGGGTACCTAACATTGCGAAATCATTACCTGGAAAAATAGTATTATTAAGAAGGCATTTTACTCAATCTGGCATCAAGGCATGACTAAAAAGTTAACACTAGGGGAACATACACGACTTGGACGATAAAGATGTAAACAAACACACCATTATCACAACACAATTTAAAACAGAGTATTAGAACAGACTACCATGAGGCATGCGTAGGTATACGCATTTAGGTATCAGTTCCACCAAATAACGTCAAAGAGCGTCAACGAGTGCAATGGAAAGCTTAGAAACATCATGAGAACTCTTGTGCTAATTTCTTTGAATAGGATTGCTTTATTTGTCTAGATATTGCTTAATAGTACTTCTCACGTCGCTTCATTTTGACATTCTACTGAACCCACCCCCCCTCCCCTCACACACATTAAAGAGAAATTTGATAGTTTGCTCTAAGATTTATAGGAGAGATACATCTCAGCTCTTTAAATGTCTGCTTGCTTTTACTCAATTCTCTCTTGTAGAACTATGTGCTTATTATCTGGTACAACAGTTAGATTTCAAATTGAGCAGAATTAAACGCACCCCACCTCAGCAGTGCTTTCACCGCCCGCTTTGATTCTTTGACAGGGTAGAAAACATTATGGGAAAACGAGAAAATGCTGGTTACCCGCATTTTCTCCTTTTCCCACATTTTTCCCACGGTCATTAAAAGGCGGCATTGCGAGGTAAAGGGTTAAAACACATTTCAACGACATTAACAGACTGTAGTACCATTCTCAAATCCTGAGTTGACACTACGTTTCAGCCTCAACTAAGCAAAATATAAGGACTTAAATCAATTGACAGGCTTAAGTCCATTATTTGGCTGAGTTGAGTACGAAACGCTGTGTCGACGCAGGATTTGAGAATGTTACATAAGTCTGTTAATATTAGAGAAATGCGTCTGGGATAACAAACTCAACTTAATTAACTCATTACCACACAATTCCGACTTTCAACGACCCTGAGGGAGAAGGCTTTTGAAAACATTTTGGGAAAAGGAGAAAATGCTGGTAAACCAGCATTTTCTCCTTTTCCCACAATGTTTTCTACCCTATCAAGGACAGGAATCATCAATTTAGCAACATTTAATTTGTCGTCTGCAAAGGCTTTCAATTTCGATCCAGTCCAAAATTTTGTCGTGTGGTAAAGAGTAAGGTCGGAAAAATAAGTCTGTTTACAAATTTGAGTAAAGTTACAGACCTAAGCTTTTTCGTTAAACCAGGCCCAGGGGCTTAATTCTTTCTTAATTAAAGATCAAATGTCCCAAAAAGACGTCACAACATGGAAATAGGAAACTCTGTCAGCGCCAGGTATACATTCGATCATTATCGACGACTGAAGAAAACAATTCACTAAAACTCTGAACTTAGTTTCTTTTATCCTATAGGCTTGCCTAAACAAGGAGATCGTATAGATCCAAGATCAGACTGCACGTTCTGTGCAGACTGATCTTGATCTATGTCGCCAGCAAAAGCCTCTGTTTAGTCTGATCTTGATCAAAACCGTCAACAAAAGGGCATTAACCCATTTACTACACAATACCGATCCTGTGAAACTCTTTACCACACAACACCATCCTTCTGAAACGCTTTACCACACAATACCGATGATGTGGAACGCTTTACCACACACTACCAACCATGTGAAACTCTTTACCACACAATACCGACCTTGTGAAACCCTTTACCACACAATACCAACCTTGTGAAACGCTTTACCACACACTACCAACCTTGTGAAACGCTTTACCACAAACTACCAACCTTGTGAAACGCTTTACCACACAATACCGACCTTGTGAAACCCTTTACCACACACTACCGACCTTGTGAAACCCTTTACCACACAATACCGACCTTGTGAAACCCTTTACCACAATAATAGCGACCATGTGAAACTCTTCAGCACACAATACCGACCTGGTGAAACCCTTTACTACAGGATACCAACCTTGTGAAACCCTTTACAACAAAATACCGACCTTGTGGAAAAAGACTGTCAACAATTAGCCTGCTGAATTCCATTTGCGGAAAAACGAGAAATTAATCGTATTATCAAAGGCGGAAAAAAAAATAGCCTTTCATTAGCGCATATAAATTTAACAGTCCATATTTCAAAAGCGTAGTATTGCAAATCAATAGATGTCACGTTGAAATCTTATTAAAGGAATAGTAGTATTTTTCATGCACATTATTGAGCCATGCTCTGGTTAAAGGGCTCTTAATGTATCTCTGTGATGCATGAAACCAAGCAAGTTATCACACGTTTATGGATCCATAAAGTCCATTTTGTCTAACAACCGACTGAATCATGAGGTTGACTGGTCCTTTGGACTACAGAAACTTGACCAATAGCCAAAAGTTTCGGCCGAGGTCAGCCTGCGTGGACTGCACAGGCTGACATGGGTCGATTCTTTTCGTAGATGCATTAAGCACCCTTTTCACAGAGCATAGCTCATACGTTTGAATAGACAAACCCCTTACCACATAGATCATTTTAGGCATATCAGACATTGTCAAGTACTTGTGTTAGTGAGAGGAAGCAATTGAAGACAAAGAAAGCGCTCGTTTTTAATGACATGGAAAACATTGAGGGAAAATGAACAATTTTTTTCCTCAATGTTTTCAAACGCTGTTTGGTCCTCTGCATAAACATTCTAGATCCATGCGCTGTCAAAAGGGGGCTTAATGCATCTCCGTGATGCATTACCCCAAGCATGTCATCCCATAATTACGGACCCCATAAAATCCATTTTGTCAAGCAACCGACTGAGTCACGAGGTAGTATGGTCCTTGGACATTCAGAAAATTTACAAAAAGTAAAGAAGTTTCGACCTATGTCAGCCTGCGCGAAATGCGCAGGCTGACATTAGTCGATACTTTTTGCAGATGCATTAAACCCCCTTTTCACAGAGAAAGGCTCGTATGTGTTTGTCGTCAGTAATAGGTTAAAAAACCCATAAAGACGTATTAGCTTTTACAGTAATAGTCATACTCTGCTTGATTCCTATATATATATATATATATATATAAAAAAAAAAAAATGCTGACACCATCGAAAAACAATTTTCCAATGTTCTGGTTTATAAGAAAGGATATGTATTTCTGAAAAGCAACGTTCCCATAGCAACGCAGCTTTTAGAAAATAAAACTTTCTTTTTTTGACGCGAAACTGTTGTATCGGTAAATTAACGACTATTAAAGATGCATTATGCGTGTTTATCAGCCACTCTTTAACCCATTTCATAGTTAGATTAGTTTAAAGATACATCTATACTCTTTTAAAAGAGTCGTTTTCAGTCAGTTTTTATCCATTTCATCTTTATTTTATGAAACTGTAATTACTCTTGTATCTTCATGCCAAATGTTGCTCCTGACGGCAGCAAGATTGCACAGATTACGACGGATAGAAAATGCATTTCATTATTCTGTCAGCTTTCAAAGAAATCGCTGTTGTCGCTCCCAGTTTTAAATGAGGATAAATCCCTTGCGTTTTTCTATCCCTTACGCCATATTATATTGGTAATTTATCTACTTTTACATAGTTGACCAAATTCTGAATCATTCTACTCACTTCAACTTTTAACGGCGTGTTTTTTTTTTTTTTTTTTCCCTCTCTCCATGGCTGTAAGGATGTACCTTTAAGGCCATATTGTTTTAATCAATTCAGGCGAACGAAAGTAATTTTAAGGAGTTTTTCCACTTGTATTATTGGACGTGAAAAAGTCAATGCCCATTAGATGGAAACTCAGCTAATTATAGCATACGAGGGCTGAACAAAAAGTGCGCGGAATTTCGTCGTAACTTTTTAATTTGGTGTCCCATTTTTTTTTTTCAGATTTTGATTTGCGTAATCATGGTCTTATTAATTTCCAGGTGAAAAAATCACCTACCTAATTTTACTTGAGATATATCTGAGCCATACTCAGTGAAAAGGGGTCTTAATGCAACTCCATAATGCATGATACTAACCAAGCCATCGAATAATTATGGATCAATAATAGCAACTTTTTCTCAACAACCGACTTAATCATAAGGTAGACTAGTCCTTGGACATACAGAAAATTGACCAGTAGCGAAAAGTTTCGGCCCAGGTCAGCCTGCGCGGATTGCGCAGGCTGACATGGGTCGATACTTTTCGCAGATGTATTAAGCCCCCTTTTTTACAGAGCATGACTCATATGAATAAGACTAACGATTATGTTAAGTATATATTAATTTTGTATCTTTTATTTTTACATGCGTTTAACTTTTGAGTCAATCAAAAATCGTACTACTTTGGAATTTAGAAAATTCTTGTCAGTTAGACTGAGGCTGTTATCAATTTATAGATAAACTGCCAATATATATACATATATATTGTAAGGGATAGATAAACTCAAGGCATTTGTCCTTATTTATAACCGGAAATGACAACAGTGATTTTTTTGAAGGCCTGCAGAAAATGAAATGTATTTTCTATCCGTCGTAATCTGTGCAACCTTGCAATGCTAGCGGTAAGATTTGGCATGAAGATACAAGAATGATTATAGTTTCATAAACTAAAGATAGAATGTGACAAAAACTGGCCGAAAACGAGTATGCATGTAAATGTATCTTTAAGGTTTGAGAGACTCTTTGAGCAACCAAAGAGCCTTTTAACCAACCCTTCTAAAATGATTTTTTTTTTTTTAAATCTAAGACTAGTCATCGGATTGGCTGCAGACAGGTTTGACGTGAACAAACCAGCCCTTTTAGAAACTTTCTCTTTATAATTATCCTCCGCCGAATTTCGTGGGGGTGGGGGCCGGGGGATAGAGTTTTTGCGTTTTCCGCCTGTCCATCCGTTTGTCCGTCCGTCCTTGACGAAATTCGATGAAACTTCATACATGTCTTTCTTATGATAGTCCGCCGATATGATTTTTTTTTTTTTTTTTTTTTATTTAATGCCCTGTTGCGGAAAAAGGTGGCTTCATGCATATTTCCATTATGGACGAATTACCTCTTTAACTACGGAAAAAATTTTATGAAAACTCCACACACACACACACACACACACACACACACACACACACACACACATATATATATATATATATATATATATATATATATATATATATATATATATATTAAATGCCATGTCATGGAAAAAAGGGGGCTTGATGTATATTTCTATTATGGACGAACATCTCTTTAGTTACTGGACAAAATGTTATGAAACTTCATATCTACAAGCCACATACAATCATTATTTGCTTTTATTCAATGAAATGCCATGTCATGGAAAAGGGGGCTTAATGTATAATTTCAGTGTGGACTAATAACAAAAAGGCCATGTGTACATGAAAAACACGATATACATCTTATATGTTTCTATCAAAAAAGGTCTTTTTCGGCGGGGGATTTCATCTCAACGAAATAACTTTATTGTATTCACTTCATTTCAGCTGTCCAATGCAGCGAACTCTCCTATTCTGTCTGATAGGACCCGGTTCCCGAACTTTTTCCGAATCAACCCGGCTGACACCCGGTACAACCTTGCCAGGATTGCCATGCTGAAAGAGTTTAACTGGAAGAAAGTGGGAACCATCAACGTGGCTTTGGACATGTTTTCTGCAGTAAGTATGAACTCTTTCAGAGCCGTGACGAAAATTATGGTTTTTATGGTCGGCTGCGGCACTCGTGAAAATATTACCAATGATGTTCTGTCGATTAAATAAATTTCTATCTTTTACAATTCTTTTACAGTTCTCATTTAGACAGTTGTTGCAAGACAAGTCCAAAATTTTCGATTTTTCCATTTTTTAAATGCAAATCTAATGATGTTTCAGCTAGATTAATACAGGAAAAATACTTCATAAATATGTTCCTCCCAAAATTAAACTGTATTTTACCACTATGCTATGACATAAAATGACATTGGTTACGTCGTTTCATTAAAGCGTTGCCCTGATGAGCTTTTTAAAGCGAAACCGGTTGGCACGTTAAAAGACAAATTGTAGTGTTGTAGTGTTATTTCTCTTTTATTTTATACTTTCTTGTTCCGGTATACTTCTTCTTTTTAAAATATATATATATATATATATATATATATATATATATATATATATATATATATATATATATATATATATATATATATATATATATATGCGCAGTAAACCCCCTTTTCACAGAGCATGGCTTTGTAATATTTGGCATTGAAAGAGTTACGGTCACAGGATAGCTCAGCCCCTTTTTTATATGTATAAACCGTGCTCTGGCCAAAGAGGGCTTTATACATCTCTGTGATGCATTTTACCAGGCAAGTCATCACATAATTATGCATCCATAAAATCCATTGTGTCTAACCACACACTGAATCATTGGACATGCAAAAAAAAAAAAAAAAAAAAAACACAAATAGCAAAAAGTTTCGACCCATGTCAGCCTGCGCAAACTGCGCAGGCTGACATGAATCGAAACTTTTTCTGCAGATGCATTAAGCCCCCTTTTCACAGATCGTGGCTCATATATATATATCTCTCTAGACATCAAGTTCACGTTGATTTGGTTTACAAAATCGAACTTTGTATAAGATTTTCCCAAAACCTCCGGTAATTTTTTTTCTTGTCGCTGGTATTTTTATGAACGTATATACACGATAGCATAGATAATATTCAGACTGACTGTATCTATAGCGTTCGGAAAGAAAACATCTTTAGATATGTCAGCAGTTGAGGCCAAATGTCGAAAAGGCGGAATAGTTTTCTTATACCGCCTCCAGTCTAAGTACATTCACCCTTAAACCGCTAAATAAATGAAACGAAAATTTTCACGCAGTAGCAAAAACCCAAATATTACGATTTTAAAGTCGATATCACCGGAAAGAAAACACCGTGTCGGACAGCGTAGATCAAAGATCAGACTGCGCGTGCTGTGCAGTCTGATCTTAATCTACACTCTCCGCAAAAGGTCAGTAAGTCGCGCCTAGCAGGATAAGGGTTAAAAGTCTAATTTTAATCGGAAGCTGAACTGCTTTATTAAAGCCAATTTACCTATCTAAGTGAATTACCACATGATATCGATCTGAGGCATTGTTAAATAAGAGATTTTTATTAAAGATACATCCTTACAGCCAGAGAGAGAGAGAGAGAGAGAGAGAGAGAGAGAGAGAGAGAAAAAAAAAAAAAAAATTAAAGCATGAAAGTGTGTAGAGTGACTCATAATTTGGCCAGCTTTGTAAACATACACTAGATAAATTACCGATATATATGGTTCAACGGATAGAGAAAGTCAAAGGATCTTTCCTCATTTAAAACCGGAAACGACAACAGTGATTTCTTTGAAGGCTGCCAAAAAAGGAAATGCATTTTCTATCTGTCGTAATCTGTGCAACCTTGCAGCCGTCAGGGGCAACATTTGGCATGAAGATACAAGACAAGACAAAATAAATAACAGTTTTATAAAATAAAATATATAAATAAGGTTTATACCATTTACGAGTAATAAATTTCAGAATACAGTTTATGACATAAATACCATGCAAGGTAACATAACGGAAGCTAGCGCCCTTCAAAACATACATTTATATCACAGGCGTTCGTTTTGTGAAGAGCCAAGCCGCCGTAGCTAAGTCGGTAGCGTACAGGACTTGGGAACATGAGGTCGCTGGTTCGATCCCCGGCTTGGCCAATTTCTTTCCGAGGATTGATGATAGTCATCGCGACAGGATTCATTCCTCTCTCACCGCTGACCATTGTTTCGACGATGGTTATGTGGGAAAGCAGCCAGTGGCTTGGAAAGAATATTGTGCGGAGTACTGGTAAATGAAACTCTGGGAAAGCATGGATAAGTGCACTGGCCGCCTTGATATAACTGAAATAATGTTGAAAATAGCGTTAAACACCATACAATCAGTCAATCAATCCATCGTTTTGTGACGAACTTCGCCATCTATTTAATGTAATATATAAGACATATATAGATGGCGAACTTCGTCACAAAACGAACGCCTGTGATTGATATACATCAAATATTCAAAATGACGTCCATCTTGACGTCGCAGGTCTCTACATGTAAGTTGTATTTCTGGAAATAATGATGTCTTAAGCTCTTCTGTTGTCCAAGGCTGGACTTAATGCGCATTGTTATTAAGAAAACCCTACAGAAAAAATGTCCAGTGGGCTTAATGTGTCTGGCAAGTGTGGGGGTCGCTCTGTGTTTTGGTTCACGCTCGAATAAAACTTGCTTTCCAATCATTTCAATACGTAAATAAGAGTATGTATTAAAGGGCCGCCCCTGTTGTTCAGTGTTACCTGACATACTGTATGTTTCATAAAACTGTATTCTTAAGCTTGCCAAATGGAATAAATTTTATTGCGTTATCTTTACAAACATACCTTAGGAATATGTGAAACGGTAACATATATTTTTGGACACCCTGTATTACTGGAGTGATCCAGGTTGTAAACATGTATTTGAAAATCTGAATTTTAACGCACTGCTAAAAGATCATTATCGATTATTTTCCAGGTATCAGACGATTTAGCCGATAAACTCAAGGACACAGATATTCACATAGCATCTCAAGAAATCTTTGAAGGTGATCCTTACTTGAGAGTGCAGAATTTAAAGGTAAAAGCACATTTAGCATGCCAAGAATCTTGAAAACCTTTGTTAAATGTAAAAACCTGTAACAAAATTCCAAAGCTGTATTTAAAGTAATTTTTCTTCAAAAATTGCAGCTTTTTAAATTATGACAAAGGGGTCCTGCGTGGATCAGTGATAGAGTGTAGGACTTTTAACCTGGAGCTCCAAGGTACGGCCCTCACTGGAAGCACTTGGTTTTTTCGTGGGAGTGACCTCAGAATCCTAGCGTAGTACCGGTGAAACCGAGGACATACATGAATAAGCGAGCTGTCGCCGTGATATGATGGAAATAATGTTGAAAGCAGCGTAAAATAGCACTCAATCAATTTATCTAAATTATAACAGCTTTAAAACATGAGCACCGCATGCCAACGCCCATCAAAATCTAGGAAACACAAGTATGAATATACTATTGCGGCCCTATGGCTGAAATAATGTAGAAATTGGTATACCTTTAATCAGTCACATTACCGAACACGTAAAATCTGTAAAAGTATTTGGGAGAAATTTCAAAACTGTATGAAGGTCAGTATTTTTCTCTCTCTATTTTCAAACTTGTATGTCTCGATATATTGGACAAGACCTTTTCTTTTTTTCTTTTTTTTTCTTTTTCAGAACAAAGATATTAGAATTATATTCGCAATGGCCTACGAGAATCAAGCACGTCTGATACTTTGTGCGGTAAGTACCAGTACATATGAGCCATTTTCTGGCAAAGGGGGGCTTAATGCATCCCCGTGATCCATGATACCAATCAAGCCATCATATAACTTGCTTTTTATTCTGTAATGCTGTATTACTTATTCTAACAATTTAGTTATGGTTATACACACATGTATATTCGATAGGTGCTCTGTAATGCACTAACTGTTCGGATTATATTATGTTTGTCCTTCTTTTTTGTCAGCTTTATTTCAAGTTATTTCATGCTCGAGTTTTGTTAATTTACTTTGAAATGATGTCTGTCATAGTTGTATTTGTTTAAAAAGCAAAAGACGTGTTTATTTCGAGTGCTGAATAAAATGTATTATTAAGATTGTGTCCAAATTAAAGTTTGGTTTTACTCGTGGCAATAGTCTTCTACAGGTCAGAAAATATTGTGAGAAAGGAGATTGCTTGCAAACACCATTTTCTCCTTTTGTCACGATATTTTAAACTTTCTCATGGTATGTAAACCTCAGTTTTAGCAAATTTAAAGCTTTTCGCGACACAAGTTACAAAAAAATTTCCATCGATCTTAATATACCAGTCAAACCTTCTGAAAACATCATTAAGGACATATATTGGCGATTTGATGGTGCCAAGGTGTGACAATTGTTGCTTAAGATGATACTTGGCTACTAATTAAGTAAGATATTTTCGGATTGGGGTCCGAAAAAAACTAATTAATAACTTCTTGTCAATTCAGACAGTAAACAAATTAAACTCACTGATTGGGCACCTGCTGTGAATCTGGTATGGCGGAATGTTAGGAATGAGGTAAGAATTCGCGAGACGACTTCCTGATTTTTTACAGGTGACTTTGATTTCGCTTTTCTTGGTCAAGTTGGCAAAGATATCTTTTTTGATCAGGTGACTTTTTTGCCCAAGTCGCCAACTCCGTAGAGGCCTGAATACTGGGACAATTGGTGTCCATGGCACAATTTGAAGTTTGGACTTTTTCCACTATCAATTAGTCCTTCCAATTCTGTTTTAATTTCGTCCTTTAGAGCAAACGTTAGAGGTCTTGGTTTGCAAAATTTTGGACTGTAGTCATCATTTAATTAATTTCAGTTTTGCTTCTATATCTTTCATTACCCCAGTACGTGTATCAAACAACGAAGAGTATGTTGACAACAATTGCTCCATAGAATGAACTTGATGAGTCATTATATTCTTCCAATCAAGCTTGAGTTCCATTAACCCTTGAACTGGTCCCCGTTGTAGATATACTACACTTGCTGTATCAGGGGAGGTAACCAATTTAATTAACCCTTTACCAGACGACAAAATTTTAGCCTTTTCCAAATTGAAAGCATTTGCAGACGACAATTTCAGTGTGGCTCAAATGTGGCAATTTTTATTTCAAAGGGTAGAAAACATTGTGGGAAAAGGAGAAAATGCTGGTTACCAGCATTTTCTACTTTTCCCACAATGTTTTCAAAAGGCTTATTTCCCAGCGTCGTTAAAAGGCGGCATTGTGCGGTAAAGGATTAACCATTTTCTTCCAAATAGAGAAGGACCATCTCCACTCACAACAATTAATGGTAGACTTTTCTTTTGATGACCATATGTGACAGTTAGTTTACCTTGTCTTGAACTTTATCTCTTTGTGTATGTTTTTAGCAACACAGAAGATGGCTCAAGTTTCACATGACTCAAAGTACTTTCATAGATTTTTTTTTCAAAACAATAGTCATAGAGGCCCCTGCATCTAATTCCATATCACAATCTTTACCCTCAGTCTGCACCGAAATATAGATTTCTAAGCTAGACGGTGACCTTAGTGTGAAAAGTAACAATTCGCCCAGATTTTCATTTTCGGACACATCTTGCTTATATGACCTGATCTTCATAGCTGTGGCACTTGGCATTCCTGTAGAAATAATTCTCACTGTCATGATTTGTTTTACCACATTTAAAGCACTGTATGAACACTTTATTATGGTTTTTGACGCTTCAGTGTCCGCCAGTTCCATACTTTCAGTCACATCAACTGCCTTTTTCAAAGTTAATTCTGCTTCTGACAATAACTTTCTCTGAATAACACTGTTCTGTAACCCCCAGACAAAACAATCTCTCAGCACATCTAAAAATGTCCCAAACTCACAGGACACACTTAGCCACATCAATTCTGTTAAATACTGGGTTTCATCTCACTTTGCATCTTACAATGAAATTTAAATCGTTCTGCAATGATGAGGGTTTTTGGGTTGCAGGTGATTTTAAATAATGGGTTTCAACTGGTTCGAAGGTCTTATCACAAGGCTTTTGGGGTACAACAAAATTAAGGACAAGGCTGAAAGTCTTAGATCAACATGAATACAAGAAAATAGCTCTTTTCAGATCATTATCACCGATGCTATTTGATATGGAAAACCACTCTAGCTGTTCCTCGTTCTCCACCCAGCTATCGACGTACAGTCGAAATTGCTCTACTTTTACCCATCTGTATTTCAGATTATATTTTCAGTATACGGAGCGTATGAAACATCCTTATCGCAACTGTAATGTTTTAGGGGGACGGACAACAGCAAGCACAGCATAAATGTCGATTTTTAATTTTATTGATTACAGAATTATTTACATTCGCTTCCTGTCTCAAAACGCATGCGCAACTATTATTCTTCAAAGTGTTTTAGATGCTACCTAATGCGGATCAAAGTACTAAAATACTACAATTGATGGCATTAATTCACGATTAATTTCCATAAAATCGTGTTTTGCATTCAGTTTTAGTTGTTTGGAAAGTGGTGTGGGTTGTAATGACTGTAGTTTGGGGTGATGTTCGTGCGGTTTGGAGTGTTTTTTGGGGTGTTTCTTTTACTTATTCCTCAGCGGTCTAGACTTTATAAACTAGGTCAGGTCAAAGCTGCGGAACGACACTTATTTCAAATTTCGAGCGAATTGTATGACATTTAAGTCTGAAATTCTTTGCTTGTGTAATTGGCTTACACAGATTTTTAATCCGCATGCTATTTTCACATATCAAATGACACAGAAGCGTCTGTTCATTGATCTATGAGGACCTATTTTTCTTGAAACAGAGGAGTGATTCGTCTTCACGGGACCCCAGTCTGTCGGTTGCCATAAGAAGGTGATGACGTCATCACCTTCTAGAAATGCCTCCTAGCGGAAGATAATGCGATTGACCAGCGCAGCATCAGAACTAAAAACCTCGTGATTGTACCATGTGACATTACTAACCTAGATTTCATTCAATGATCAAAAGTGACGATCGTAACCAAGCTACAATTCAGTTTTTTACAAAACATGTTATTATTATGTGGAATGAACCTAGAATATTTGTCATTTGGTAGAGAGTTAAATATCTGATTTACGTTTTCTATTTGGAGGGTTCTCATTTTGTATTAGAAGTAAAACTAATTAATGAGTCTTCCATGAATTGTTGTCTCAGTCTTTAATATTGTTATAATTATACATCTGTACCTTTTCGTGCTGTGGTCATCAATTTGTAGACAGTAACTTTTAACTATCCTTGTGGGTTAGTAGCTTTAAGCCTTTACCAAACAATCCTGAAATTTAACGATCCCCCGGGAAGGTTTTTGAAAACACGGTGGTAACCAGCATTTTCTCCTTTTCCGTAATGTTTTCTACCTTTTCAAAAACAAATCTTAACCCTTAGGCTGGTAAGAGCGACTTGTTGCCCTGTTGCGGACAGTGTAGCTCAAGATCAAACTGCAGAAAACTTGCAATCTGGTCTTTGATCTATACTGTCCGATACGCTGTTTTCTTTCAGGTGAAATCATATTTGAATCCGCAGTGTTTGGATTTTTACTATTGAGCGTTATTTTTTTGGTTTCATTTATTCAGCAGCTTACGGGTTGACATTTGAGCCGAATTTTATTTGTCGTCAGTAAATGTTTTCAACTTGGACAATTCTAAAATTTGTTGTTTGGTATGTACGGTTAAAGGAAGAATTATGGGATATTCAACCCTTATAGCGATAGATTAAAGAAAAATACGGTTTTTTCCCCTGTTTGAAAATTCAACTGAAATATGAAAAACTTAGGTATATTTTTGTGCATATTCCCCCCCCCTTTTTTTTTAACAAATTAGTAGAGAATGTAAAATCAGAGATCAGACTGCAAAGTATATACAGTTTAACATTGATCTACACTGGTTTCAAAAGCAACATAAATTTTATGTCGGGCTATAAAGATTATTTATGTCGTAAACGAGGCCAACAAACAACAACAGTAAAAAAATAAAACAATAACTAGTATTTAACAAAAACAATATGAAATTATGACATTTTTTGCGGTCTGTAATAATTCCAGGATAGGGGGACGACTAACGACAACAATGATTATACAGTAATGCCTGTCTAAAGCCATTGTTCGCCTATGATATACGAATTAATGACATTTTCAAGCATAAATGATGAACTTTTTACACTACAACTTTGTGATTACACTTCAGAAACATAATGTCACGGTTGAATCACAAGTTACAGATATAAACAACTCGTGCTATTTTGTAACTCATGTGGTTTTGTGCTCGTTTTTGGACAGTGTCAGTATTTTTGCTTCTTTGTCCATCACCTTTTTTCATGTTCTTAAAAAAGAGAAAATCTCTTCAAATCCGAAGCAAATACATGTACCTTTGAAAATATCCATGTTCAATAAGAAAAATCAATATGATGTTGATCTTCCTTTTAATGGATCTACATGTGTGCAGGTGAGATATGTTGTTAGACTGTAAAATTTTATCAGTAAATGGTAATGTTTAGACCTTCTAAGCGCATGACAAAATTGCAAAGAAGATTCGTAACTCCAGTTCTATATTGAGTCATAAAAACAAAATGTCTTGCGATTTCGTACCTCATAGATTTTTGTTTCTCTTTTCATTTTCAAAATGAGCCATGCTCTGTGAAACGGGGTTTAATGCATTTGCAAAAAGTATCAACCTATGTCAGTCTGCGCAACCTGGTCGGTTGTTAGACAAAATGGATTGTATGGATCCATAATTATGTGATACATGTAACTTGCTTAGTTTAATGATTCACGGAGATGCATTAAACCCTCTTTTGCCAGAGCATGGCTAACATATATTCTAGAATGTTTGATTATTACTGCTACTCCTGATACACACATGACCTGCATACGTTAACCCTTATCCTGCTAAATAAGTTAGATAAGACTTTCAAGCCGATAGTAAAAAGCCTAATAACTTACTTCAAACTTAATTTTTGCAGAAAAAATATCTCCTTATCGGACAGTGTAGATCCAAGATCAGACTGCGCGTTCTGTGCAGTCTGATCTTGATCTACACTGCCCGCAAAAGGTCAGTGAGTCGCGCTTAGCAGCGCAAGGGTTTAGAGAACATTTTTATTTTTTATTTTCAGGCTTACAAATTAGGCCTGTATGGTCCTAAGATTCTGTGGTTCTTTCCGGGGTGGTTCACAGATTTCTGGTGGCGATTACAACTTGAGAACGTGCCCTGTACTCCGTAAGTAGATTTGTCTCAGCAATGTACGAGTTATAACTTGACAAAACAAGAACTTTCGGTTATTAACCAATGGGCAAACGTTTTCTAATAGAAAGTAGTTATCTTCTAATGGTATCAACATGCAATTTCTCGTTTTTTGTTATGTCGTATATACAGGTCATAATAATCGATACTCCTCACATCTCGGCCGATTCCGTATCTACATATAACCTCGTCCGTATCAAGGTGGGTTTCCATTTTGAAATACTACCATGTCACATGACCTAAATCATGGCGGCGCCCATGTAAATCGATTAGGAACGGCAACAACAGTTACGGTAAAAAGCAACCTGTCGCTGTAAAATGCTAACAGAATTGATAGACCGAGGAAGAAAATTAATGTTCAAACTGTCATTGGAAATGTTTTTAGAAAGATTCCAATAGAAAGTTGTGACTTGTGATTCTTTTTTCTAAGTGGGGTGTTACATTTTTTTAAGAATGGTAAAGCAGTGTATTTCCGGCGAAGAAATGTACCCTGTGGGTGCATATCAAGCTACGTGATACAATCGGGGACTTGATCAACGGATTACCCGAGCTTTGCCGAATGAAAATTCGATTAACCATGGTTGATAATCCAATCAACTGGGGCATTTTAACTCTTTACCAGACGATTAAAATGTATGACTCTCCCGAATTGAAAGCAGTCGCAAACTACAAATCGATTAAAAATTATATAAATAGATTTGCATTTGAAAGCTTAGAAAATATTGTGGGAAAAGGAGAAAATGCTGATATCCCACAATTTTTTCAAAAGCTTTCATTTTCAGGTTCGTTATAACTCGGTACTATAAGGTAGAGGCTTAACAGGTCGTGTGCTATTTTAAGAGGCAACGCGTTTAGGTCAGCCCATTTAGCACAAAATCGCATGTATTAAACATTCCCGGGGAAGATGGCTTTTGAAAAGTCTGTTGGAAAAGGAGAAACTGCTAATAGCCAGCATTTTCCCGAAGACAAACTCCATCATTTAACCCTCATCCTTCTAAATAAGTTAATAAAACTTTCAAGCCGATAGTAAAAACCCGAATAATGTTATTTCAAACTTACAATTTGAAGAAAAAATATCTCCTCACGGGACAGCGTAGATCTAAGATCAGAGTGCACGTTCGATAAAGTCTGATCTTGATCCGCACTGACTGCAAAAGGTTGACGAGTCGCGCTTAGCAGCTTAAGGGTTTAATTGTTGCCTGTAAATGTTTTCCTCTTGAAAGAGTCCATCCTCTCCGAGACAAATATATCCTTTTGGCCTCAAAATGTATCCTAGTTTGTGCAAAACCGAAAGAAGTAAACCCAATTAAACTAATTTTATCTAAGACAAATGTGTTTTGATAGAACTCAGGTATACAATTAACAACGGCATATTAAAATAAACTGGATTAGGATATCGATCATTGGAATACTTCTTTTTTAATTGAAAATATCTTAACCCGCAGTAGCCCTCTATTGGGGCAATGATATACACAACCTTTGTCTCCTGACCGTATTCGTCCCAAAACTAGTTCGCCCCTGGGCTTGTTCGTCCCTTGGCTTGTTCGTCCGGGCTTGTTCGTCCCACATTATTGTTTGTTTATTTTACCAAATTATTAATTCCACACAATGGCTCCCTTGACAAATGCCACACCAGTGCTTTAAACGCTTTGATTTGATAATAATAGTAGTAATAATGATAATAATTTAAGAACGTCTCAATTTTTTTCGTCTGATAAAGGGGTAAGTTACATTTTCAGAAAGCAGATGGACGATGTGGCAGAAGGCCATTTTCTGACGGGGATATACTTTAAGAATCAGAATGAGGAGAAAGGAATCGCGAAAATGACGGTCTCGGAGTTTGACGAGCGCTACCGAGGAAGACCGAACTACTCACCTGATTTTCAGATTTACGAGTTCCTTGCCGGCCCGACATACGACGTGGTTTGGGCGAGCGCACTGGCTTTGAACTGTACGGTCAGCGTCATGAAGGAAAGGGGTATATATCTTCTTCATATTTTATTTGGTGATATGAAATGATTGAGATAAATTAACTTACCTTTAATTAAACGAATATGAATCTCTTTTACATTTTTTTTTATCTATTGGTATGAGCAACAGACTTTTCTTAAAATAAGACTGACCGTCCCCTTTTGCTTACAATCACCGGAAGCGAAACATAGCAGATCGAGTGGCAAAAGACACTCATTGATTGATAAAGAAACTGTTTACAAATGCGAAAGAAATACAGAGAGAGAGAGAGAGAGAGAGAGAGAGAGAGAGAGAGAGAGAGAGAGAGAGTCTAAATGACGAGAACAAATACATTTTCTTCTTGGAAAAAACAAAATTATAGTTTAGGGATGAACTTAAGGGTGTTTTTTTCCCTCTAACAACCGTGCCGACATCATCTCCAATATTCAAACCTTTCAGCTAATTGTTTTCAACAGTACTTTCAGTACTTGGATTATGAAATCTTGATATACGAACTGACTGTTGTTACTTGAACTTTCCTGGAATAATGAAAAATTTACTGCGTAATTTATGTTTTCGGACAGAGAAGCCTGAATACCGAACACTCTGAGAAGTCAGAAGAGTGTTCTTTGAATACTGAGTTTCCACGATAAAACAGCGGAAGAGATCCATAAATTCCGTGCAATTTACACATAGAAAGCTACCATATTAAATAGTGGATCTTACATGCGTGTTTATATATTATCATTTTTATCAAACTCATTGACTAAAAATGTATGCGAGCCTTGGCGAGCTTCGAATCTGTTTTAGTCAACGTGTTTGATAAAAATGACAATACATAAACACGAGTGTGAGATTCTATTTATCACAGCGGTTATTCCGGGAAATTTGTTTTGCACAGGGAAATAAGGTTATAACCTTTAGATTAAAATTACAGTCCAATCCAGTATTTATAGGATGTTTCTTTTTTTTCACACTTAACTCTTTCCGCGTGAAATATGTGAGCCAGGCTCCGTGAAAAGGGAATCTGCAAAAAATATCGACTCATGTCAGCTTGCGCAGTCCGCTCAGGCTGACATGATCGAAACTTTTTGCTCTTTGTCAATTTTCTACATGTCAAGGGACCAGTGTACCTCATGATTTCGCCGGTTTTTATACCAAATGGATATCATTTGATATGATTCTGTGATGACTTGCATAGTATAATGTATCACGGAGATGCATTAAGCCTCCTTTTGCCAGAGCGTGACTCATATAAATTCGATCTTCTTGGGTGGCTTAAAAAAATCCACTGGAACAGGGAAAAATTTGTTTGTATGTCATCGACTTGACCAAGCAAGCGGACGCCATAGATCCAGGATCAAACTGCATGTTCTGTGCAGTCTGATCTTGATCTGTGCCGTCCGCAAAAACTTTTGTGTTCGCCTATGCCGTTGAAAGGGTTAGATTAATTTGGCACAGTGTATATCGTGCTTCATATATCAATGAAGACAATGATATTGCATTTTACTTGTGGAAATAAGGTTATGAACTTTAGATTAGAATTACAGTTCAATTTAGTATTTATAAATTTGAGCCGTGCTCTGTGAAAACGGGGGCTTCATGCATCTGCGAAAAGTATCGACCCAGGTCAGCCTGTGCAGTCCGCGCAGGCTGACCTGGACCGAAACTTTTCGCCACTGGTCAATTTTCTGTATATCCAAGGACCACTCTACCTCCTGATTAAGTCGATTGTTAAAAAAAAAGTGGCTTTTATGGATCCATAATTATGTTATGACTTGGTAGGTATAATGTATCACAGAGATGCATTAAGCCCCCTTTTGCCGGAGCATGGTTCTTTTTTTTTTTTTTTTTTTTTTTTTTTTAAAACACTTAACTCTGTCACCGCCAAATTTATAAACTCACCTCTTTCGACGACTTAAAACACAATCAACTAGAACACAGAAGCCAGTGTTTAGCCCGTTTCACTTTTTTTTTTTAATCAAACTGTAATCAGTCTTGTATCTTCATGCAAAATATTGCCCCTGAAAGTTGCATAAATTACAACCGATAAGAAAGTGCATTTCCTTTTCTTGAGGCCACCAAAGAAATAACTGTTGTGACGTTTCCGGTTTTAAATCGAAGATTTCAGATATATGTATACATGTATATCTCTTACACCATGTTATTATATCGGTAATTTGTCTATGTTTACACAGCTGACTAAATTTTGAACTATTCTACAGTTTATCAAAATTAAAAAGTGTTTCTCTCTTTGTTTTAACTCTTTACCAGACGACAAAATTTTAGCCTTGTCCAGACAGAAAGCAGATGCAGACGACAATTTCAATGCAGCTCATATGGTGCAATTTTCTCTTGATATAGGTAGAAAACAGTGTGGGAAAAGGAGAAAATGCTGGTTACCAGCATTTTCTCCTTTTCCCACAATGTTTTCAAAAGGCTTCTTTCCCAGGGTCGTTAAAAGGCGGCATTGTGCAGTAAAGGGTTAAGGGTGTATCTTTAATTCTCAGGTAGTCATTTCCTGAATTAATAAACCAAATTGAATTAATGTCTTACTAAGGTTACCACAAGACGTTGGATGAGTTCCAGTATTCAGACGGAGATATCGGTGATATAATTCTCTCCTGCATGTACAATACGTCATTCTCGGGAGTATCCGGAAATATCATTTTTGACCGCACAGGAGAATCCCTCCGCAATATAAAAATAGAACAAATTAGAGGTAGGTATTGGGAATCTTAATATATTTTGGGGGGGGGCAAAAAGGTGAAAAGAATCACTTTAACTGCGTTAAAGGTTTGGACGTAATTACATGCACTTCGATTAAACTTGAAATTACAATTCTATCATCAACTTTGTGCACTGTATTTTTGTGGACTACAACAAACACCAAGCGATTAAACCCCTGTATGGCAAACAGCGTACCATATTTATAAATAGAAATGTGTGAAAATAATAAACTGGCAGCTTCTATTCCCTTCGCATCAACAACAGGTAACATCAAATTTCTACTTAACAGAATTTTGCACGGCACAGAGGTTAACCAAACATCGCGAGAGATGTCACCTTGTACATGTATACATATATGAGCCATGCTGTGTAAAAAGGGGCTTAATGCATCTGCAAAAAATATCGATCCATGTCGCAGTACGCGCTGGCCGACATGAGTCGAGAATTTTTGCTATCTTTGAATTTTTTGTTTGTCAAAGGACCATTCTACATCATGATTCAGTTGGTTATTAGACAAAATGGATTTTATGGTTCCTCATAATTATGTGATGTCTTTCTAGGTATAATGCATCAAGGAGATGCATTAAGCCCCCCTTTTCACAGAACATAGCTTATATATATAATGGCCCAATCAAATAGATCTTATTCTTGTGTTTTCTACTGTACTGAGAAAGAATTTGTCATTGTCTTTGTTAAAGATAAAAGCCTAGCTTAGAATTCCTCTGAGGGAAAACTTTGTTGCCTCTATTGTTTTACAATCTCTTTTCCTTTATTACCTTTCAATAAGATTCTGAGAGAGTTGTGGTCGGCACGTACGTTCTAGAGGAAGAGGACCGCTACCTTAAATGGCATGGAGATGGAATTGTATGGCGAGGTAATGTATCAGTGAAATCTCTGGGCTTGTATTACGCTTCGGGCTTTTCCTTGGCTCGTATTCACCAACCCTTCCAATAACATTCTTAGCCTTATTCTTAAGATTTTTTTTTCTAAATTTGAAAGTAACACAACTTTTGATTGGCTGAACCAAATGGTTTAGCCAATCGGAAGTTATGTTACTTTCTAAATCTAGAATTAGAACCAAGAATGTTCCTAAGAATTGACCCTCTGATTGAAGACGTTACATTTAAAATATTCTGATGCAAACAGCATAGCAATGGATACCACAGTACATATGAATCATCTCTTGTAAAAGGGGATTCATGCATCTCCGTGATGTAGTATACCAAGCAAGTCATCACATAATTATGGACCCATCAAATCCATTGGGTTAAACAACGGATTGAATCATGAGGTGAAGTGGTCCTTGGACATCAGGAAAATAGGCCAATAGCAAAAAGTTTCGACCCATGTCAGCCTGCGCAGAGTGCGCAGGCTGACACGGGTTGACACTTTTTGCTGATGCGTTACAACCCTTTTTCACAGAACATAACTCATATAATTAGATCCATAAAAAAGTATATGAATATACATGAATACTTAACTAATTAAAGACCTTGTAACACACAAAGAAATACCAGGAATTCACAGAATACTCTGTAAACTTTAATTTTTTTTTTCAATACTCGTGATCATCTTGACGTTTGAATGTTGTATAATCACAATGAAAACAATGAAAAATGAACTTAGACTAACATTGTTATAATTTTTTGTCCGTACAAATTGCATTTGAACTATGCTTTGTGAAAAGGGCGCTTAATGCATCTCCGTTATGCGTGATACCAAGAAGGTCATCACACTATTGTACATTCCTAAAATCCATTATGTATAACAACCTACTGAATCATGAGGTAGAATGATCATTGGACATCCAGAAAATTGACCAATAGCAAAAAGTTTCGATCAAGGTCAGCCTTCGCGGACTGCGCAGGATGACCTGTATTGATACTTTTTGCAGATGCAGTAAGCCCCCTTCCACAGAGCACGACTCACATTTATTTTTAGGTGGAATGGTTCCAAGGGATTCGACAGAAATAAAGTTGGTTGAGAAAACAATATCGATGTACCTGTACGTTATAATGGCCGCCTTGTCATCAGGGGGCATAATCCTTGCCGTCAGTCTGTTTGTCTTCAATATTTACTACAGAGACCATGTGTAAGACCTCCCTTTTTTATACATTCTTGTTTTTGATAACTTGTTTACGTACTGTTTACGTACTGTCAGTTCGTGTTGGGGGAATAAATAAAGTAATCAGTCTATATATCATACACAGTTATTACAGAGACTATATATAAGAAGTGTATTCCATATACAGCATTTTCTCCTATTCCTACAATGTTTTCAAAAGCATTTTTGTTCAGGATCGTTAAAACTTAGGATTGTGTGGTAAAGGCAAATATTAGATTTTTTATTTGTACTAGTTCCTGCGCAAAGATGAAGAGAGGGCCCACAATGTTTGCAACCACGCTCTAGATCAAATTCATAAATCAGCTATGTATTTTTTGGTCGGATGTAAAATGATATCTTTTCTTTCAAAAAAATAACACAGATGATCGTATTCTAATCACAGAACAAGATTTCAGTTTTAAAGACGCAGGTCTAAAGAAAAAAAATAATGATGGTCGCTCTCCGGAACCATCCAAATTTGCAAATATGTAGCTAAAAATAGAACAAAATGGCCGCCAATACGCCACACAAAGAGGTATCAAGTACTACTATACTACTTGGCTTATATAAACTAAATTCTGATTTTACTTTCAAACAGTATATCATTGACAGTGACATTCTATATTCGTTATGCGCATTGTCTTGGGTAGTGGAATTAGGGCAACTTTTAGAGAGCTGTGTGTAGTTAAATACACCGCCCCCCCCCCACCCCCAACAATTGACTACAAACTTTGGCAACGAGAAATATCTAATTATCACTAATGAATTGCAATATCAACGGAAGTTGCTTGTTTTGTCAGGGAAAGGGTTTTCCTGTCTTGCTTACACACTCTGAGACCTGGCTTTTGCTTGTAGAACCAATTTGTTCTTAACCCTTGTCCTGCTAAAATGGTGAAATGAAACTTTAAAGCCGATAGTAAAACCTCAAATTTTGCTATTTCGAAGGTTATTTTTGGGGGGCAAATATCTCCTAATTGGGCAGTGTAGATCTAAGGTCAGACTGCACGTTCTGTGTTGTCTGGTCTCGATCTACCTTGTCCTCAAAAGGTCCTTGAGCTTAAGGGTTAATGTCGATCCATCCATACAAAGTCCAGGATGTATTTTGTGGAAAGCATAGACCGAGATCAGCCTGCACATGCGTGCAGTCTGATCTTTGTCCATAGTTTCCGCTTTTCTTAATATGTAATCATATAATTCAAGTAATTCAATCCCAGTGCTTTCTGGACAGAATTTCGCAATGTGTTAGTAAAACGTTAATCAGAGATGAAGATCAGACACCAGTCCATTTGAGTAACACTGTGACAGAGTTGTCACCCTCAGTTCTTCTTGGCAATCTAGGAATTAAAACGTTCTGGGAGAAAAATTAACTATTCGACAGTCCCCTGTAAGCGTGATTCAATGCATTTTTTTCGAATGGCAGTGTAGATCAGAATCAGACTGCACAGATCGGAGAGTCTGAATCTTTGAATTGCAGTTCCCGATTCGAAGAATTTTGTTTCTGGAAAAAAATGTAAGAGCAATTCTCGGGCTGTATTACTGGAAATATCTCGTAAATTGATCTAGCAGGTTAACCATTTACTACACAATCTACAGTTTTTGAAGACCCCGAGAAAGAATTCCTTTGAAAACATTGTGAGGAAAGGAGCAAATGCTGGTTGGTAACCTGCATTTTTTTTTCCTCACAATGTTTCCGACCCTTTCAAAGGCTCATCCTTCCTTTGAACCACGTTTAGCTTGTCGCTTGCAAATGCTTTCAAATTGTACACGTCTAAAAATGTTGTCGAGAGGTAAAGTGTTCAGGTTTCACCCTTTACCGCACAATGGCGCATTTTAACGACCCTGGGAAAGAGTTCTTTTGAAAACGTTGTGGGAAAAGGAGAAAATGCTGGTAACCAGCATTTTCTCCTTTTCCCACAATGTTTTCTACCCTATCAAAGAAAAGTTGCACGATTTGAGCCACATTGAAATTGTCGTCTGCAAATGCTTTCAGTATGGACAAGGCTAAAATTTTGTCGTCTGGTAAAGTGTTAAAGTTTAACCCTTAGACTGCTAAGCACGACTTACTGATCTTTTGCGAACAGTGTTGATCAAGATCAAACTGTACAGAACGTGAAGCCCGATCTTGGATCAACTCTGGCCGATAAGAAGATATTTTTCTCCCAAGAAGAAGTTTGAAATAACGTTATTCGGCTTTTTTTACTATCGGTTTGAAAGTGCTATCTAACTTATTTAGCAGGATAACGGTTGATTCGGGAATAAGTCAGACGGGAATTGGTCCGGAATTAAGTCAACCTGATTTATGACGACCTTTCATTTTAACCCTTAGACTGCTGAATTTATGAAATAAACCTTTTCAGTGAAGAAAAACATCCGAAATACTGTCATTTCAAGGTTGTTTTAGCCAGAAGGTGTGTTGAAGTAGCTGACAGTGTAGATCAAAGATCAGACTGCACGTTCTGTGCAGTCTGATTTTGATCTACACTGTCAGCAAAAACAAGTTAAGTTGGTTCCAGCGCTTTAAGGGTTAACCCTGAACCCTAAACGATATGTCAAAAATTTACACTGGTCTTAAATAACCCTTATCCTGCTAAATAAAAGAAATGAAACGTTCAAGCCGATAGTAAAAACCCAAAATTTCCTATTTCAGACATATTCTGGGGGGAGAGGTATCTCCTTATTGGGCAGTGTAGAATCAAGATCAGACTGCCCTTTCTGTGCAGTCTGATCTTGATCTACACAGTCCGCAAAAGGTCAGTGAGTCGTGCTTAGCAGCCAAAGGGCTAAAAGCATTTGCAGGTGATAAATCAGATGTGGCGCAAATGATTGGATTTGTATCAGACATAGTAGAAAACATTTCGGGTAAAGCAGCATTTTGTACTTTTTTTTAATAATGTTTTTAAGAACCTTCTTCTCCAAAAGAAAATACAGGGTTGTTGCTGAATGGTTAAATAAATGAAATTGACCTTTTGAAAAGGGCAAGGCAGCCAAAACATGGCAATTTCAGAACTGTATAATTATGTTAGAAATTAGCTAACAATCAAGTTCAAGGTCAGACTACATCCTAGCTGTCAGAAGATCACTTCTGACAGCATTGTAGTAAATAATTAGTTTGAATCTTGTCGTAACCGGCAATTTCTCCTTTGCCAAAACATTTACAATCTATCTTTTTTGATTTTTATAAATAACCCATGCTCTGGCTAAACCGGGTTTAATACAGCTCCGCGATGCATTTTACCAAGCAAGTCATTGAATGAATATGATTAATAAAATTTGATTTGTCGAATAACCGACTGAAACGTGAGATAGACTGGCCCTTTGACATGCAGAAAAATAACCACTAGCAAAATGTTTCGACCCAGGTCAGCCTGGGTGGACTGCGCAGGCTGACCTGCATCGATACTTTTTGTAGATGTATAACCCCCCCCCTTTTCACAGAGCAAGGCTCGAATATTAATTTCACGCTCACGAAAGGCCCTGAGCCTGGAGTGGGTATCGAACCAAAGGCATCAAGGTTTAGAGTTTTCAGGGTAAAAAAAGAAACCCAATTAGACTGCATGTCACAAACCAGTCAGGAAAATCAGTTCGATTATTAGGACAAAGCAATTTTTGTCCACTAATGAAGTATACGCACATAGCTTGTTAGACTGTTCCTTGTACGGAGTTAATGATGGTCTGCAAAACAAAACGTCTGTGCAGTTGTCATATGATACTGGATCATTCAAATGCCAAGAAAACAACACAGGGATGTTACAGTGAGAAATAATTCCGGAGAAAAGTAAAGTTCAAATGCGGTATAATACTCTTTTTTTTTTTTAATATTTCTGTCAACGACCTTTAACAAGAAAGAAAATGTTAATCTCTTCTCAGTTTATTGTGTGAATAGATTACTTTCTTCTTTCTTCATAAAGGCCGATTGCCGAAATATTGAAAAAATATATGAGCCATGCTCTGTGAAAAGAGGCACTTATTGCATCTGCAAAACGTATAGACCCAGGTCAGCCTGTGCACTTCGCCTAGGCTGACCTTGGCCGCAACTTTTTGCTTTTAGTAAAATTTTATGCATGTATGAAGACCATTCTACCGCAGGATTCAGCCGGTTGGTAGACAATATGGATTTTATGGATCCATAATTATGTGATGACTCGCTCGGTATAATGCATCACGGAGATGCACTAACCCTCTACCAAACAATCCAGAGTTTTAACGACCCCGAGTAAAAAGTCATTTGAAAATGTTGTAGGAAAATGTGAAAATCTTAATCTTTTTCAGACACAAATAGTATCATTTGAACCTTAGTTCATCTATCGTCTGAAAATGCTTTCAATGTGGACCATTCTAATATTTTGTCGTTTGGCAAAGATTTAAGCCTTCCTTTTTACCAGAGCATGGTTTATATATGGCGTGCATCACACGAAAAGCGGCCTTCGGACTATTGCGTAAAGTGTTGTTCCGGATTAGCCTGCGCTGTCTGCGCAGGCTAATCCGGGACAGCACTTTATGACTACATAAGATTTGTTCACACAGTAGACTTTCGTGAAATAGAAAATCGCACAAAAAAGGGAAGTGTGGTCACGGATTAGTCACAGACTGCACGGGCTGATCTGGGACGACACACTTTTACGCATATGTCCGGAGACCCCTTTTCGTGTGTTGCACGCCGTATAGGGTGAATAGTTTACGTTTTTCCAGATAAAGGCCCATAGCCGAAATATAGTAAAGGAGCGTTTTACTTTATATAACGCAGTGAACGTTTCGTGTCCTGTTTCACCGTTTCAAAATGACAAGTTCTAGACTCTTCCAAATCAAAATTCTCTTCAGATGACACATTCGAAAGTGGTATATATAGACCGATATTCTGTGAAAGGGTAGAAAACATTGGGAGAAAAGGAGAAAATGCTGGTAACCAGCATTTTCTCCTTTTCCCACAATGTTTTTAAAATGATGACGACATTCCTCATTCTGCAGAAAACGGATCTGCGATCAAACTTCGGTAAAGGAACCGTCAAACGCGTTTTATTCCGGAGGAATATGGATTAGCACATTACACGTACATTGTGTATCTAATCTTTTATACTCTATTTCATAGATGTCAAACACTAAAAGGTAAGTTTCGAGATCGTATACGGCTCTCCAGGGCTGCAGAATAAACGCTAGCTGCATATTTTTCCAACAAACTCGTAGAATAAACCTTTTTGAATGCTGGACCCGTTTTCACCCATCCTCAAAGACAAGATGGGAAAATAAAATACCCTCTACAAAGGAGAACGTCGTAAAATACGAAAGAGAATTCTTTTCGAATTTTGTCGTAAATAGCGACCGATTTATCCCTTTTCTTTTCTAAATCTGAATGTTACACAACCTCAAAAGCATTTTATTTGCCCTACTTAGAGATAAAAAATTAATGAAAGCTAAAAATGTTTAGCTGTGCTAATTAGCCCAAATTCGAAACATTCGCTGGTTAAAACAATGCGGCAAAATCCGGACGAAACGACAAAAAAATAATCAAATTGCTCCAGAAGCTCTGGTATTCATTACGACGTCGTTCAACTTGAAGTGCTGCACTGGCCCGTTCGATGGGGGAAAAAAAAGAGCTTTAGTTGCATTTTTAGATGGTCGGTAACGTACAGGGCTGGTAAACCAGGGTCTCGAATTCGAATCCCCGATTGACCGAACTATGGCTTGATGATCTGATCTGGACCATGTCATAGGCCCGACTCCATTCTGTCTCATCATTGAACATGGTTTCTTTCGCCCATCTTTTTTTGTGTGTGTGTGTGTGTGTGTGAGAAAACAGCTAGTGGCTCAAACATTTTATGCCAAATATTACTAGGAAAAAAAATCCAGTAAGACATAAAAAGGTGCACTGACTACCATAATTTGAAAGAAATAATACCAAAAAAATGGTATTAATACACACCAAACAAACAGCGAACACATTATGCAAAAACGAGGATATCATGTTCATATTTCTAGGAAAACTGTGGCAAGGAAAATTAACTTTTTTGTTTTTTGTTATAGTCGGGAAAAAAAGTGTTGTGGCCTCTCTCATTCTGATACCCTTGTGATAGCGTACTCTCTGTATTCCAATAAAGGCAATAAAGGTGCTGGTAATAATCACATGATTAACTCTTTACCAAAAGATAAAATTTCGGACATTTCTAAATCTAAAGCATTGTCAGACAACAACGTGAAGTGTAACTCAACTAGCGTTTATTGTCAGTGAAAGGGTAGGAAACATTGCAGGCAAATGCTGGTCACCAGCAACTTCTCCTCTTCCCACTATATTTTCAAAAGCCTTCTTCCTCAGGGTGGCTAAAACTCCGGATTGCGTGGTAAAGGGTTAACTAACTGAACTGCCTGTAGTTAGTCATGTTAATCAGGCAATCGATCAATAAATCAAGTGAACTGCTTTTATCATATACCTGAAAGAAATTTTCGCCTCAAATGCAAGCGTCGCATGCGAGTAAAATATCACACACGACAGGAAAAAAAAATCCGTATGTACACAGTGTCAAAAAAGGTTCCAAATATGGTATCATGACGCATCTAAAGCTCTCGGAAACGTACGTATTGATTTGCAACTTAACCGGTAAAAAATTTACGCTACAATATTCATCCGCCATTCTTGAAAACGAAGTTACTGGCCAGTTCATCATTTCTTTTTATATTTTGTTTACTATATTTGAATGAAATGTCAATAATTGCAAAACTGAGTCGTTGAAAGTAGGTATTTAATGAAAGAAATATCATGTAGTAGTAACTTTCCCGGTGCTTGGATTTACTTCTCGCTGCGAAAGGAAAATTTTGATATCTCGTTCTACCTTCGGTCTCGCGCAATGTCAGATTTTCTCCCGCTGCTCGAATCAAATACAAGCACTGGGAAAGTTACTACTTTACAACATAATGTTCCGTATGTATTTGGTAATTCCAATTTCATCTGTCAATCAAACACTTTGTGTTCACTTTCAGACATGTGAAGCTCTCCTCCCCTAACATTAACAATGTGTTACTACTAGGTTGCGTGCTGAGTTACAGTTCCGTGTTTATGACGACATACATGACACACAATGTGATACTGTGTAAGGTAAGTGAACTGTTTAACTCTTTACCATACGACAACATTTAAGACATGTCCAAATTCATAGCAGTTTCAGACGACAGGTTAAATGTGGTTCAACTTACGATATTTTTCTCTCAAAGCCTTCTCCTACAGGGTCTTTAAAACATAAAATTGGGCCATGCACTTTGTACAAGCCACTGGCTGCTCTCCATGGTAACCATCATAGAAACAATAATCAGTAGTGAGAGAGAAATTAATCCTGTCGCACTGACTATCATCAATCCTCAGAAGAAAATTGGCCGAGCTCGGAATTCGAATCAGCGACCACATGGTCTCAGGTCCTGTACCCTCCTGACTGTGCTACCAGGCTCAGTTAAGAAGAATATAGAAATGAAATAATATAGATTTCAAAGTCATTCAGTGCTTAAGAAAGCTAAGGAAAAAGCTATCAGCTGAATTTCTTTTTCCAGGTGAAACATTTCACGTTTTGCATTGGCTTTACGATGGCATTTGGGGCAATGTTTTCGAAGACATGGCGTGTGTACAGAATATTTTGCAACAAGAAATTACTCAGAGTGGTAAGTGTTTCTGTGAAATCAACATTAATTTAAAAAAACTAAGGTTTATATTGGCATTTAGTCCTTTACCAAACAACCCATGTTTCAACGACCCCACGGAAGAGGGCTTTTGAAAACCTTTTGGAAAAAGGAGAAAATGATGGAGACCAGCATTTTCTCATTTTCCCAAAATGTTTTCTTAACCTCTGATACAAATTTCATTATTTGTGCCTCGTTTTAAGTTGCCAATCTAAAACTCCCGCTGAGTCGTAAAGAGTTGACCCTTTACCACACAGTCCCGAATTTGGAGAATAAAGCTATAGGAAAAATTGTGGAAAAAGGAAAATGCTGGTGGTAGGAGTTACTTTTTTTCTCACAACGTTGTCTATTCTCTATGATAACAAATTCCATCATTTGTACCACATTATGATTTGTGGTCAGCAAATGCACTGAATTATGACCAGCCTAAAATGTTTGTCTATTCAAAAAGAATTAATCCAATTTTAAACAGGATTTTAGTTATGTCAAGGCAGCCAGGGCATGTGTCCTGTAGCACTCTCAATGGATAACTCTGCAGCAGGGCCCTGCAGGACTCAGTCTATTCCTGGGGCTGTATTCAGCAACCATTTTTAGGGACGGACGTCCTTAGTCTTATTCTCCAAGATTTTCTAAATTTGAAAGTAAGACAACTTCTGATTGGCTACTGCAAATATTTTAGCCAATCAGAAGTTGTGTTACTTTCAAATTTAGAAAATTCTGAAGGATAAGACTATTTTGTATTTCTTAAGAATGGTTGGTGAATACGGACCCCGGTTACACATTTGAACCAATCCTGCTGTTTACTATAAATGCGAAGGCCAAGAATGGCCTCTGGAAGTATCCGTATACCATTCTAGCGCATCACAGAGACCAGGGTCCGTATTCACCAACCATTCTTAAGAACATTCTTTGTCTTATTCTCCAACATTTTCTGGATTTGAAAGTAACACAACTTCTGATTGGCTAAACCATTTGGTTTAGGCAATCAGAGGTTGTGTTAGGTTCAAATTCAGAAAATCTTGGAGAATAAGTCTAGGAATAGTCTTAAGAATGGTTGGTGAATACGGATCGAGAATTTGATGTCAACATATAACACACTACATTTTAGCCGTGCTCTGGTCAAAGGGGGGTCTTATGCATCTCTGTAATACATTACATTAAGCAAGTCATAAAGACTATAATTATAGATCCATAAAATCAATTATGTCTAACAATCTTGAGGTACACTGGTCATTTTAGATGAAGAAAATTTACAAATTTACAAATAGCAAAATATCTCGACCTAGATCAGGCCAGCATGGTCAATACTTTTTGATAATGCATTTAAACCCCCTCCTTTTCTTCGAGCATGGCTCAGATATGACTGATGGATAATGAATAAATTATATCATGCAAGACTAAATAATTGAATAATTGACTAATTGCCTAGATCTATGTTTTAAGCTTCTAATCATTAACCTTTGGGACACAAACACCTTCCTCGCTCTTACAATGTTGCCCTGTGGTGAGACCCAACTATGTACAAAGTACTTTTTATGTCCCATTTCTTCAGTAACAGAACAAACACCTTCCCCGCTCTTACAGTGTTGCCCTGTGGTGAGGCCCAACTATGTACCAAGTACTATATATGTCCCATTTCTTCATTAACAGAAAATAAAAGACTCACAACTAATAGCCATAGTTGTTGGAATGTTGGCTATAGTCTTGCTTATTCTGGCTGTGTGGGAAATCGTCGACCCGCTCTACATACGAACAGTGTTCTTGGAATATGAGGTAAAAATAACATTATTTTTTGTCGAACAAAAGTTAGCCAGTAGGCTGTTCCATAGGCCACTGAAATTCCATTGGTATATCACGGAATAACGGCATTTTCCCTAGCGGACACCGTTACTATAAACAGCACATTGGCGACTGCCTCTATATCGTATATAGTAGAACTTGTTATCTACAATATCGAGGCAGTCGTTGTCTGCGCATGTCATATTCTTCGACTTGACTTGTCTGCTATAACGCATCATTTGGAAATGTATCAATACGCGGTGCGTAAATCGCCGCTTAAAAAGTGCAAGCGAAAATGGCAATAAATTTAATACGTCTGTGGAAAAAACAAGCCAGTCTTTCGCTACAAATTTCTTAGAAGATGAAATTATTTCAATCGGGGAAACTATTCTTTTTAGAATACCAGCTGTTTACTGCAAATCTCTGTCAACAGTTTCTGAATATAGACATGGGGAAAAAAACGGTATTTGTGCAACAGACTGACAACAAAAATACCATCCCCACCTTGCTGGGCTTATACCGGGTTTTTTCCCAAGCTTATAGGAGCTTATGTTTATAAATGGCTGGTGCATAGGTTATCTGCTAGCTGACCATGGCTGGATGAATCGTACAAGGTATGTTTTAGAGAGTAAACGTATTTTTTAATTTGAAATTCGTTGCATTGATTTCCGCCTTAAAAATAGTCCGGTTCTCTACCCAGAATGCCCATATCAGATAGGTGATGTATTTGAAAAATGCCACCAAGCGGAAGATAATGTAGAGGCAGTCGCAAATGTGCTATTTAGAATAAAGGTGTAAATGGAAATTTGAAAATTCCGTGATATACAGACCATGCACCTACATGTATGTGCAAAAGTGTTCGATGATCGACCAATGAAAATTTTAGTTTTCTCGTGATAGAACATAGACGATAGGGCAATTTTTTGCCGTTTTACTACAGAAATTCTGTCAACATACATTAGCATTTTGAAATACCAAGGTTATCAAAGATGATGTAGAAAATTACTATGCCATGAGATGGCCTTATCAGGTAGTTTTTATGACGCTTTCCTTCAACCTGGTCGGATAACATTGATACGTGATCACAACTATATGACATGTAGCATGTATTCTTTATTTACCTAAGGCTGGTAAGCGTGACTCAGAGCGCTTTATAGGACATTGCAGATCAAGATCAGTTTCACAGAACATGCAGTTTGATGTTGGATCTACACTGTCCTATATGAGGAGATTTTATTAGTGAAAAAACGCTTGAAATAGTAAAATGTGAATTTTAATAAATTACACTGGGCTTGAAATGTCAATTTCACTTTATCTATAAGCGAGTGTTAAATGAATTACGTTGACACATGTAGTTACATAACTGAACCATGCTCTGGCAAAAGGGGGCTTGATGCATCGTTGTAATCCATGATACCATGCAAGCCATCACATAAATATGGATCAATAAAATCAGTTTTTGTCTTACAAGCTACTGAATCATGAGGTGGACTGGCCCTCTCACATGCGGTAAATTGACCAAAAGCAAAAAGGTTTCGGCCCAGGTCAGCTTGCACGGTGTGGGCAGGCTGACCTGGGTCGATACTTTTTGCAGATGCATTAAACCCCCCCTTTTCACAGAGCATGGTTATCTTGTAATCAGCAGCAACAAGAAGCTCTAACCCATAGCAAACACCATATTAATTACCCTTATTCATCAAACATTTTCTTACATTCTTAGAATTTTCTCAATTTCAAAGTAACACAATTTCTGATTGGTTAAACGGAATGGGTAAGCAGATCAGAAAGGCGTTATTTCTAAATATAGAATAAGACGAAGAATGTAATTTAGGACGATTGGTGAATACGGGTTCAACTTTTGTTTAAATTTCAGGAATATACGACCGGAAATGACGTAATGGTTCGACCGTATCTGCAGGAGTGTATGTCCGCTTATTACAGTTATTTCCTATGGACCACCTGTATCGTCGAAGGACTTTTTCTGGCATTTGGTGCCTTTTTAGCCTTTGAAACTCGAAAAGTAAGTAGGTGTAATGTACATAGTGACAGGTAAAGCTAGTTGTTCCTCGGCTGAATCAGCAAATTCTCAATAACTCATTAAAGACTCTGAAACAAAATTTTAGAGGAAACTTTTACCCTTTACCATACAACCCCGAGCTCTAACTCTTTCAACGCCAATTTTCTCAACTTGACCTCTTGCAACTGCTAAAAGCACAACCCACCGACACTCAATCAGACTAATCCCTAAGGTTATCTTATAGGCTTGACTAAACAAGCGGGCGGTATAGATAAATGATCAGTCTGCTCTTTCGGTGCGGCTCGGTCACGATCTATGCCGTGCGCAAAAGCCTTTGTTTTCGCCTGTGGCACTGAAACGAAAGATGGCCTTTGAAAACATTTTTTTTTTTTTCAACAATGTTTTTCCAACGCCCCGTCATCCAGGTCCATTAAAATATGCAATCATTTGGTAAAGGATTGAATTTCAGAATCTCATAATCTTATTCCATGCCCCAATAGATAGATTGGAGAGAGAAAAATAAAAAAAACCAAAGCGGCTTAGCAAGAGAGACAGACAGAGACGGATCTATGCATAGAGAGGACAAGTTGATGGGAATAGTGGGTGCTTTAACTGAACTCTTTACCAAACGGCAAATTTTTAAGACTTTACTAAATTGAATGCATTTCCAGACGACGAATCAAATGTGAATTTGTTTTTGACAGGTTGAAAAACATCGGTTGGTGAGAATAGGAGAAAATGCGGGTTACCAGCTTTTTTTTCCTTTTCCCTCGATATTTTCAAAAGCACTCTTTCTTAGGGTCGTTAACTCGGGACTGTGTGGTAAAAGGTTAATGATTTCTATATCGACTTTCAGGTTAAAATCGAAGCCTTGAACGACTCTCGCCTTATTGGACTGTGTCTATACAACGTAGTGGTTCTAAGTGTGCTCGCACTGATTTTAAGTCTACTTCTTGACCGGCAGGTGGCGCTCGTCTATGGATTAACATCCGGGTTCCTCATTTTTGGCACAACCGTGACACAGCTTATCGTTTTTGTTCCAAAGGTATGTTTTTCCATATTTGCCTCTTTTCTGATACTATTTCGATGCTGATTTATATGGTTGTCTTAGGTTAAGTTCTTTTAAAACAACAGCATTATAGCCTTGTTCTCATTTAACCCTTAACCTGCTAAATAAGTTACATGAAACTTTCAAGCCGATAGTAAAGATTAAAATGTTGTTATTTCAAAGTTAATTTTGGATGGAAAAATCTCTACTTATCGGACTGTGTAGATCCAAGATCAGACTGCAAGTCCTGTGCAGTCTGATCTTGATCTACACTGTCCGCAAAAGGTCGGTGAGTCTCGCTTAGCAGCCTAAGGGTTAAAAAAATAGCAGACCAAAAACATTGTTTTGCTCAAATGGTGGGAAGAAAATGTTATCTGAATAGGGGAAAATGTTCGTAGCCAACATTTACTCCTTTTCCTACCATATTTTCAAAAGCTGCATTTTTTCAGCAAAAACACGATAATTTAGGCAAAGAATAAAAATACTTGAAGTTGCTTACTCAAACATTGCATACAGTCTCATGTTATCATTTGGACTGTTGTTAAGCTAATGCCATTTAGAAAAGATAAAATATTTGTAGCATACTTATAGAAAGGGGGCGATACCAATGCATCCAAAAAAATGGTAAGTGATTTGAATGATGTAGGCCATATACTTTTTATATTTCAGCCATGCTCCGTGAAAAGAGGGCTTAATGCATCTGCAGTCCGCTCAGGCTGACCTTGGTCGAGACCTTTTGCTTTTGGTACAGCATATTTTCTGCATGTCAAAGGACTAGTGTACCCCATGATTCGGTTGATTGTTATACAAAATGGATTTAATGGATCCATAATTATGTGACAACTTGCTTGGTATCATAGATCATGGAAATACATTAAGACCTCTTTTGCCAGAGCATGGCTCATTTATATGTAAATGTTAATCTAGACGGATTTGATACATGTAATTCCTTTATTCTTAAAGGTACGATTGCTGTGTCCGATTATACTCACTATTTTGATAACTGCTGCAAAAGTAGTGTTCTTTGCATATGCTAATATCGATTTCAGATTCGGGATGTATTTTATCCACATTCTATCGACCCGCACTCTCAGGATCCAACGAGGATCGGAACTATAAGTACTAAGAGGTTCGAATCTCGGATTGGCACCAGGACATCCTCAGTAATACCATCAACATCTGGCTAACCAAAGATTCTGTGCATCTCAAGCTCTACGATTGGCTTGACATATTTTGTCAGCATGTGTATATGACAGAGTTCAACTCTTTACCAAACAACAAATGAGACGTGCTCTGACAAAAGGAGGCTTAATGCATCTGTGTAATGCATAATACCAAGCAAGCCATCACATACTTATGGATCAATAATAGCAACTTTTTTGACAACCGACTTAATCATAAGGTAGACTGCTCCTTGGACATACAGAAAATTGACCAAAAGCGAAAAGTTTCTGTCCATGTCAGCCTGCTTGGACTGCGCAGGCTGACCTGGTCGATACTTTTCACAGAGTATGGCTCAAATGTTTTTTACTTGTCCAAATTAAAAGCACCCGCAGATGACAAAAAAAAAAAAAAAAAAAAAAAAAAAAAATCGACTTAAAAATAGTAATTATTTCTTGGAAGGGTAGAAAATATTGTTGGCAAAGGAGAAAATGTTGACCAGAATTTCCCCCTTTTCCCACAATGTTTTCGAAAGTTTTCTTTCTCAGGGTCGTTAGAATTCGGGGTTGTTTGGTAGAGGGTTAACACCGCTTTCATAGGTATTCTGGAATGTAAGGGCGACGGCGAAGACTGTCCTCATCTGACATTTAAAACCCGTTACCAAACAATCCCGACTTTAAACGACCCAGTCGAATAAGAATTTAGTACTCAATGAAGAAAAAGGATTTTAAAAGATGGTTACCAGCATTTTCTCACATTTCTTCCTACACTTTCAAGGACAAATTTCGAGTTTTGAGTACATTTAATTTGTCGTCTGCACACGTTTTCAATTTTTGGACAGGTCTAAAATCATTTTGTATAGTAAAAAGTTATACAAACTACTTCGATTCTCGACTCTAAATGATCCTAACAATAGACCCATTGTTTGAATCGCTTTAAACAGTATTACTGTCTTAACACAGTGACCATGTGGAGTGGATTCTCCAGACATGTCATATACATGTACCTGCATATTCTGTGTATCTCGACCACTTAATCGTTTTAGCACCATAGGCAAAAGAAAGAGCTTTTGCGGACGGCATAGACCAAGATAAGACTGTACAGAATGTGCTGCCTGATCTTAGATCTATACTGTCCGCTTGTTTAGGCAAGCCTATGATAAGATATTTTCTGTTAATAAATTTCAGTGGGTTGTATCTTCAGCCGTCGAAAGAAAGTTTATCAATGTAAAAGTTAATCGTGCTGACTTACTATGCACATATATAATTGGTAAACACATACACGGATTGTACAAATAAGATCTTTATTTACTTATTTTTAAATTTTCAAGTTGTGATTTAGATTTCAGTGTTTGGTCATCATCACCATCCCCAGGACACCATTCGTAAAATTAATGTAATTTTTATGTTCCCTTTTTTTTCCCCACTGAAAATGTTTTCATATTGTGTAAGATTTGTGTACATTATTGGTTTAAATCGTATGATCAGCCCTAAATTAAAAAAAAAAAAAAAAAAAAAAAAAAAATCACTGTTTATGTATCATTTTCCAAATGTCCGTCCCACTGCATACAATTGTGACCACTAACCACACTTGTGCCGCTTACACATAACAAGGTCATCGAGGATGGCCATCTTTTGCTTGATATAGTTTAATCATTTTATGAAAACACATACTTGTCTGTTTACCTCTGTAAGTTGTGTATAAACGCTATGGTTTTGATCTTATTTTAATCCGTTGCTATACCAACATGCACCATTTAATAAAAATTTACCGTGGCTATACTTTCTGTGCAAAACAAATAACCAAACAAATTTAAATACAAGTCAAATCTGTAAACGGCTCGCTTATTTCTGAGATTTATAATAACAGAAGTAGGTCTACCAAAATGTCTACAAGATACTGGTCAGCAGTAACTGCCACTTATACCTGAAGAGAGTATTCACCTTAGATGCAAATTAGTTAGTAAGAATAGTAATAACATGGCCGCCGGATATGTCCTATTACGTCATCTTTGTGTATCTCCAACGAGCCCCCTATACTACTACGGACAATGTAGAACTAAGTTCTGACCGCACGTTCGACTTTCGCCGCTAAGGTAGATAAAGGGAAAACAACGCAACAAATTTCTGACTGGTTAAAACATTGATTTAATCATTGAAAATTAAACGTTTGTTAAAAAATACGAAAGATTGTGAGGAAAAGGTGAATATACAGACTGCCAGCAATTTCTCCTTTTCCTGCGTTGTCTTCAAAAGGCTACCTCAAGGCCGTATAGACACAAGATTTCATTGTAAATAAAGTGTAAACCATTTTCCTTACAATCCCGAGCATTAACGACCTTGAGAAAAAACCTGATAATAACATCATGGGAAAAGATGAAATGCTGGAGAACAGCATTTTCTCATTATCCCACAACGTTTACTATCCTATCATTGACAATCTTTCATCTGACACACATTTCATTTGGCGTCTGCAAATGGTTTCAGTTTTGGACAAGTCTACATTTCGTGTGCTGTCTGGTAAAGAGTTAAATCACGTTTTATCCCGCTTATTGTTTCTGGAAGATAGTGGACGTTAATCCTCCGAGCGCCGAATATACCTAACAGACATGTTCAGTCAAGAAATAGGACCGAAATAATCGGTTTTCAAGTTGCTCTTGTCCACAATGTCTTAGCAAAGCGGACAATCTTGATCAAAGATCAGACAGCACATTTTGTGCAGTTTGATCTTGATCTACATTGCCGCAAAGGCATCTGAAGTTGCGAAAGGCGGTTTAGAGATTAATATCTTTATCACCTCCTTCCTATCTCTGTTGTATCATTTAGAGGTTCATCCAACAGCCACAGCCGGACATTAAATACGGCTATCTAAACCTACTTAACGACCCGACACTGTATTATTAGATAGATTATCGCCAATATGCTATCGGGTGTCACTTTAAAATGTGATAAATTGGCTTAAAAAGACAGTTCAGAAAAAAAAAAACATTGGTGAAACTGTTACGTTCGTTAATATCTCAAAATGCATGGACCGCAAGAATACTGAAATACGAGTATAATTAGATTGCACATTTAGGTCTCATAATGATTTTCAACCTTCAATTGCGGTTCTAAAATACTGAAGCAGTGCGAGAATAGGAAATAATATAATAATACAGTCCAAGAATGAACTTTCTTGTCGTACCTGCGGTCACGTGGTTGTTTATTTACATAACAAGTGTTGGCGGGAAAGACTGTGTGTCACAAGACGGATGTTCGTGTCAGTTTGACGATGGGAGTGGAACTATAGATCTAACTAGTCTTGGTAACAGCGACGGTACACCCAGGTAAGCAAATAAACCAGACTATGATCCCAGTCACATGCACACATTGACTTGAGCCATGCTCTGGCAAAAAGGGGTCTTAATGGATCTCCGTGATGCATTAAAGCAATCAAACCATCACATAATTATGGATCAATAATATTCACTTTCTTGAACAACCGACACAATAATGTGGTAGACTGGTCCTTGGACATACAGAAAACTGACCACTAGCGAAAAGTTTCGGCCAAGGTCAGCCTGCGCGGACTGCGCAGGCTTACCTTGGTCGATACTTGTCGCAGATGCATTGAGGCCCCTTTTAACAGTGCATGACCCACTTATGAAGTAAAGATACTAGTGAAAATAAAGAAACTTACGTAAGTAAATTTACTTATGGCGTCATGTGAACGCATTAACATATGTATACCTATGCAGTCTCTCAATCCTTGAGTAAATATGAGGGAGCATTTTCACCACCCCCGGTCGTGCAAACCTACATGTATGTATACCCAGCAATAGCAACACACATAGTAACAATATATGAGCCATGCTCTGGCAAAAGGGGGTTTAATGCATCTCTGTGATGTATAAAACCAAGCAAGTCATCACATACATGTAATTTATGGATCCGTAAAATCCATCTTGTGCAACAACCGACTGAATACCGAGGTAGGATGATTCTTGGACATACAGAATGTACCCATAGCAAAAACTATTGAGCAGGGTTGAGCAGGTTGACACGAATCGATACTTTCTGCAGATATTACGCCCCCCCTTTTTAACAGGGCATGGTTCCAATAAAACATAGAACAGGCAGAATAAAAATCTATTCAGTCTAAAAAAAAAAAAAAGCTGAATAATGAGGTATAATGGTCAAAAATTACTAACAACAAAAAGTTGGCTCATATTTCAAATTGGCGAAAATGTAAAGCGCTTGCTCCAGTTGGAATAGATACATGTACTTACATGTAACATCTGTACATGTCTGCTGACCCCTATTTCATAGGCCTATGTCTAATTTCATTCGATTTCGATGGAAGTTTTGCTGACAAAATGATCAATGTAAATAACTGTAATGGAATTTTCGTTGTTGATAAGAGGAATATTCTGGAGCCGCACTGGGTTAAAGATCTTGAGGCTGAAGTATTTCAAACGGAATGTCCATTGGTACGGACGAGGTTAGATGCCATTACGGAATCGGCCGAGTTGTGACGAGTGACTCCGTTACCGATTTTCAAATCAGTATTCAATCTATCCGAGCTATCTGCCAACAACTATCATAGCGAAGGAACAGGACTTAAATTCAAAGAAAAGTGCACCGTCGAAATAAAAGACGAAGGAAAAATTAAATACCAAATTCAGTAGGCGACTTGCATAAGTCTATATATGAGCCATGTTCTGGCAAAAGGAGGCTTACTGCATCTCAGCAGCGCATCATACCTTGCAAGTTATCACATTTTTTTTTTTTTTTCTTTTTTACAATCGACTGGATCTTGCGGTAGAATGGCCCTTTGACACGCAGAAAATTGACCGATGGCAAAAGGTTTCGACCCATGTCAGCCTGGGTGGGACGCACAGGCTAACATGGGTCAATATTGTTTGCAAATGCATTAAGCTCCCTTTTCAAAGAGCATGGCTCATATGTATGTGAATACTGCGAAATATCGAAAGTTAAAATTATTGACAAAAAAAAAAAAAAAAAAAAGAGGCAAATACAATGTATATGAGTAGTGCTATGGCAAAAGGGGAGTTACAGCATCTCCGAAGCATTTTACCAAGCTGGTTAACACATTATTATGGATCCATAAAGTCCATTTTGTCTAACAACCGACTGAATCGTGAGGTACGACACACAGAAAATTTACAAATAGCTAAAAGAGTTTCGATCCATGTCAGCCTGCAGGGACTGCGTAGGCTTACATGGATCGATACTTTTTGCAGGTACATTAAATCCTTTTTTCAAAGAGAAAGGCGCATAAATCTTAACCCTTAAAGCGCCTTTCACTGATATAGTTGCCTTTGCGGCCAGTGTAGATCAAGATCAGGCTGCACAAAACGTGCAGCCTGATCTTTGATCTACACTGTCCGCAATGTTAAAACAAATACAAGCAAAAGGTAGCCATGAATTTGCAATTATATTGGTTTTATTCTAGAATGAAAATGACTACTGTGTTTATTCGGCGCTTTAAGGGTTAAAAATAAAGATGTCATTATACCCCTTTCACTAAGGGAAGCAACTCATTATGGATCAGTACATTTATTGCAGATTTAAAGATGTACCCTACAAAAATGGCGAAGAGCAGTCACTTATTTCGTACAATCCATGTGGAGCTTTCAGTGAGGACCAGTGTGACGAAGCAGCAGTAAGACCTTATACCTTTTACCACAAAACCATTTACCACACAACCATCTACCACAAAACCATCTACCACAAAACCTTGAGGAAGACGGCTTTTGGAAACATTGTGGGGAAATGAGAAAACGCTAGTTACCAGCATTTTCTCCTTTCCCCACAATGTCTCCTAACCGGTCACAGGCAACTTTCAGTTTTTGAGCCACACTTAACTTGTCATCTGCAAATGTTCTCAGTTTGGACGAGTCTAAAATTTTGTCGTTTGGTAGAGTTAAACCCTAAGCCGTTAAAAAAAACCACCAAAAACTAGGAACTTAGATTGTCCACTTGGAACTTTGACAGAATGCATTGTAACACATCGTCAGACCTATAATTATCCATATTTTCAAATGGTATGAATTAATTAATATTTCGTGCATCGTGACTCACGAATTGTTTGCTTTTGGCCACTAGTGGGCCTTTAGACTGTCTCTTTCGAGGTATGCATGACCCAGTCCGAGAATAAATCGAAGCAAAAATTTGGCGCCATGCTGGAATATGACGGGTACTTGGGTCACATATATTATGAGCTATGCTCTGGCAAAAAGGGGGTTCATTACATCTAAATGATGCATTATACCAAGCAAGTCATCATATAATTTTAAAATAGATCCAGAACATTCATTTTGCCTTTTAACTCTTTACCACACAATCCCGACTTTTAACGACCCCTGTGAAAGAGGCCTTTTGGAAACATTGTGGGAAAAGGAGAAAATACTGGTGACCAGCATTTTCTCCATTTCCCACAATGTTTTCTGCCCTTTTCAAATCACATTTCAATTTTTCAGTCACATTTATTTTGTCGTCTGCAAATGGTTTGAATTTGGACCGGTCTAAATATTTGTCGTTTGGTAAAGAGATAACCGGATGAATCCTGAGGTAGGATAGTCATTGGATATGTAGAAAATTGACCAATAGCAAAGTTTCGACTCCGGTCAGACTGCGCAGGCTGACTTTGGTCGATACCTTTTTGCAGATGCATTAAACCTCTTTTCAATAGAGCATGGCCTATACTTGAATTGCCTGCCTTAACTTATAACTTTTTATACAATATTTTGAAAGGTTGATAGTTTAGTCTGACAAAATCCAAATAGTGAAATTGTTAAAGGTACTATGAACCGGTCTTTACCAGACGACAAAAAAATTTACAATGGTTCAAAATGAACGTACTGGCAGACGACAAATAAAATGTGGCACAAAATTTGTATAAGATTGTATAAGATCGTGGGAAAAAAAAGAGGAAATGCTGGTTACCAGCATTGTTTTCTTTTTCCACAATGCTTTCAATAGCATTCTTCCCCAGGTCGTTAAAGCTCGGGATTACATTGAAAAGGGTTTACTACTTCGAAAAGGGTTTACTACTTATCTAGGTCTGCATGACTCGACCAAGAGGTGGTTCCGAAAATATTGGGGACGCAGATAGCGCGATGCTAAAGTATGACGAAGACTCTGGCCACATATATGCTGGGTACACTTCGCAAGACGCTGCTGTAACTAAGTAAGTATTTGCATGAGGTTCCACTGGTCTATCACGGAACACTAAAATTTTCATTGCTCAATCATCCGGCACCGTTGCTAAAAATAGCACAACGGTGTATCGTTGCGAAGATGTACTACTTTTAGTAACGGTGTCCGGTGATCGAGCGATAAAAATTTCGGTGTTCGGCCTGGATCCAGGCTGCGTTAATTTTTCAACCACTCCTTAATATCAATAACGTGGTCAGACTTCACGGTCAGATATGTGGCAAAACTGTGAATTGGTTCCGTAACGTCATTTATGACAAGGTAACGTCAGGATAAACGTTGTATAATAGGGGAAGAATGATCAGATTGAAACGCAGGCTATTCATGAGGTCGAGGTATATTAACCAAAACTGAAAGTAGATTGTGTAAAGCGCAGGCGCACGTGACAGCGTTTGATTCCAGTTTGAATGATCACAATAAAGTGAATAAACGGATAAAAAGCTAGATTTGTTCCTGAATAATCTAGTAATACATATATGTTTATTTGGTGTTCTAATTTTAGTAACAGTGTCAAGATATTTCTAGTACTTTCGATGTTTTGTTTACAAAACATGATGAATGCAGAATAGTCTAGAATGAATATCAATTTTCATAATTACTTTGTAATTAGCAAATTTTAATCGATAGTAATATCGATACTTAACTGTTTGTACGATAGGTCCATAGCCTGGTCTCAAAGAAAAATTGATGTTATTATTGAGTAATCTAGCGTACATGTTTATTCTGAATTCCCCTGTGTTTTTCTCGAATGTACTTTAGCGAGTTTCTGGGAGCACTCGACTGTGATATATAAAGCCCCCCTCCCCTTGGTCAAAAAAGTGGTGAGATTGGTGATTGTGACTGAAGCTTGAAAAGGATTTTAAAACAAATACTGGCATCACCGTTGAAACATACGCTGTCAATATCATCTTTGGATTCTCAGCTTTTGGAGATCTATTGAGACCAGGAATTGTATTTGTTCTTCGTGACTTACTCGGTTGTTCAGATAAACAGAATTGTGATATTTTATGACAGTTTGACTTGTGTGAAGTGTGAGTAAGAATTTATCGTTTGTATTATAAATTATTGTGTTTTTGAATTATCAAATTTTAAAAAAATAATTTAGTGGGATTGTTCTGTTCTTTTTGAATCTATTACACAGTCATTTAAGCCGTAGCCAATCGGTATCTAAGACACCGTAATAGATTGTTGGGGGCTCGTCCGGGATCTGAAACAACTGTAGGTTTTTTTTTTTTTTTTTTTCATTTCTTATATTCCGTCGCTTCCTTTTGAATTAAAAAATGGCTTCAAGTATTGAAAAATTCCTAGAAAATCAATCAGTAGAACAACTTTTGAAATTTAAAAGAATTGAACTTTTGGATTTAGCTGATCATTTAGGACTTTCTACCAAAAGATACTTTAAAACAGCAAATTTAAGATGTAATTATCATTCATTTGGTAGAAAATGAAAGGATTAAGGAAGATGCTATGGAATATGTTTCAAGAGAAGAAGTTTCGGAGGTTCTTAAATCAAAGACATGGAATTGTTTTACAAAAAGGAAATAGAAGAAAAGAAAATGCAGTTAGAGAGGGAAAAACTGGCACTAGACAAAGAAATGAAAGAAAGAGAAATACAAGCTCGCAATCTGATTGAAAAAGGAAAGTTAAATTATTTTGATGTTACCAGACACGTTCGTTTTGTTCCAGCATTTCAAGCCAGGGAGGTAGACAAGTATTTCCTTCTCTTTTTGAAAAAGTAGCTAAAGATCTTAACTGGCCATTAGACAAATACACTACGAAGAGCTAAGAAAGAGAAGAAATCTGCGGGTGCTTTTACTTCAGTCGAGCTTTCACCCACTGTAGATTTTATGCCTTCTGGGGTTTCTCCTTGCCTTCAAGTGAAGGATAAATTATGTCAATCAGTTCCCACTAGGGATCGTTCTTATTCCTCCAGGTCTAGTGAGGATATTGTACCCAATTGTGGGGATTCCGTACTCTGTAAAGAAGATGTATCATCCAGCAATGGGAATCTTATGCCTGTTTCCCAGGATTTACCTAAAGTTAAGGACATTTGTGTTTCATTTGACTTCTCACCTTCGGAAGTCTATGAACCTTTTATTTCGTAGGGTTTTATTTCTTTATTGAATGACGATGCCAATGGAAAGAGGATTAAAATTTCGAGAGCTACAGGTGCCTCTTAAAATTTTGAGAGATACGGGTGCCTCTTCTCTTATTATTAGCAGATACTCTGCCTTTTTCTGAGAAGTACTTTTCTGGTCAGAGTGTTTTACTTCAAGATGTTGTGTGTGGCCCAGTCAATGTTCCCCCTCCATTTTGTTCGTCTTCAGTCAGACTTAGTTTCTGATCCTGTAACTGTTGGTATTCGATCTTCTTTACCCATCGAAGGAGCACATTCATTATTGGGAAATGACCTAGCAGTGGAAAGGTTATTGCAAACCCAGTCCTTACTGACAAGCCAAATATGGACGAGGTCATTGATCCAATTGAGGAAGAAATTCCTGACTTGTACCCGTCATGTTCGGTCACTCGTGCTATGGCCCCAAAAAGCCATTTTTCTAAAACTCCTTGTAATAAGAGTTCTTCAGAGTACGACCTGGCTGACACATTCTTATCTCGGACTTTTCCTGATGATGATGATAATGTTTTATCTTCTTTGCCTCAATCTGATAAAGGTCAGTTTTCTTCTCATCCTTTAAGGACTCTTTGAAAACTTTGGTCGTTACTGGTGGTAATAATTCCAGTGTAGTCCACGGTTTTCATCGTTCTTCAGATGTCAATTCTTCCAGTAGTGACCCTACTAATTTAACGCCTCACGGCGACTTGCAAAAAAGAATATTTCCTCTATTTCACATGATTTAGATTTTCATAAACCAGATGTTAATTCTACCAGTGAGACTTCTCATGGAGGTCAAGTTTTCTCTCGTGAGAATTTAATTATTGAACAAGAAAAAGACCATGAGGTTTGCAATCTGTTCAATAAGGTCTTGCCTGAAAATGGGTTGTTTTTTTCAGTTCCTGTTGGATATTATTTCAAGAATGGTGTTCTTATGCGTAAGTAGAGACCCACTGACGTCCCAGCAGATGCTGACTGGGCTGTTAAACATCAAAATGTTTCACCCTAAACATTTTTAAATGAGGTACTTTCAATGGCTTATTAAAATCCTTCAGCTGGTCATCTTGGAGTTATTAAAACTTACTATAAGGTACTTAATCATTTCTTTTGGCCATGCATGAAAAAGGATGTTGCTAAGTTTTGCAATTCAAGTCATAATTGTCAAGTTGTCTGGAAGCCAAATCAGAAAATTCCTCGCGCGCCTCTTCAACCTATTCTAGCTTTTGAAGAGCCTTTTAGTAGAGTTCTTATTGATTGTGTTGGTCCTTTACCAAAATCTAAATCTGTGAATGAGTACTTACTCACTATCATTTGTACTTCTACAAGATTTCCTGAAGCAATACCTTTTAAGGAATATTAAAGCTAAAACAATTATTAAAGTCCTTATTAAGTTTTTTACTTTGGTTGGTCTTCCAAAATCTATCCAATCAGATCAGGGCTCTAACTTTATGCCTGGTATTTTTCAACAAGTTATGTATGAGTTAAATATTCATCAATATATGTCATCTGCTTATCACCCAGAGGTCAACGGGCTCTTGAGAGATTTCATCAAACACTTAAAACCATGATAAAGACTTATTGTCATCAAACAGGCAGAGATTGGGATGGGGAAGTTCATCTTTTATCATTTGCTGTTAGAGAATCTGTTCAGGAATCTCTATCAGAGGTCCTTTAAAACTCTATGAATAGAAACTTCTTTCTGAAGATAACACTTCTTTAAATCTTTTGAATTATGTTTCGGACCTAAGACTCAAACTATCTAAAGCTTGTGAACTTGCTCAGAACAATCTTCGCTCTACTCAAACAAAAATAAAAGAACGATATGATAAGAAGTCTAAATCAAGATTTTTCAAACCGGCAGACCAAGTTTTAGTTCTTTTACCTGTCGCTGGTACGCCTTTGCAAGCAAAGTATATTGGTCCTTATATTATACAGGAAAAGGTCAGTGATGTAAATTATGTTGTCTGCATACGTGACAGACGTAAGAATACTCGATTATGTCATATTAACATTTTAAAATCTTATGTTGGCAGAAATAATAGTAAAACTGTTCAAACTGTCAATATTGTTTCACCTGTTAGTGATACTTCGTATGATACTAAGAATTCATAGGACTTTGAAAATAAAATTCCTGGTTCTTCACTTCTTCAAAACTCAGACATTATTCGGGACTTGGATTCGAAACTGGGACATTTGGAATATTTTCAAAAGCAACAACTCAAGGAACTTATTTGTGAATATGAACTTATTTCCTGATGTGCCTTCAAGAACTAACAAGATTTTTCGTGATGTGGACGTTGGTGATGTCAAACCAATAAAACAACATCCATATCGGACACATCCTTTCAGACAACAATATTTGAAGGAGGAAATACAATATTTATTAGAAAATGATTTTATTGAACCATCAAAAAGTGAGTGGTCGTTACCTTGCATTTTGGTTCCAAATCTGATGGAAGCTTCGTATGTGTACAGAATATTGGAAAGTCAACAGTGTCACTAAAACGGACACTTTTCCAATTCTAAGAATTGACGACTGTATTAACAAAGTTGGGAAGTCAAAATATGTTTCAAAATTTGACTTATTAAAGGGATTTTGGCAGATTCCTTTAACCGGAAAAAAAAAAAAAAAAAAGAAATTTCAGCTTTTGTTACTCCAGATGGTTTATTCTAATACAAAGTAATGCCATTTGGTATGAAAAATTCGCCTGCTACATTTCAACGTCTTGTCAACATGGTTATTTCTGGACTTGACGGTGTTGGAGCTTACATCGATGATGTCATTATCTACAGTGACACCTGGAAAGAACATCTTTGCAGTATGCGATCTTTCTTCAACAGACTTTCGGAATATCAGTCGACGGTAAATCTGAACAAAAGTGAATTCTGTCATGGAACTGTCACTTTTTTTAGGACATGTAGTGGGACAGGGTCAGGTGAAACCAATTTCTGCGAAAATTCAAGCAATGATTTTCCTGTACCTTCGAGCAAAAAGCAAGTTATGCGTCTTCTGGGTATGGCTGGTTATTACAGAAAATTCTGTAATAATTTTTCTACTATTTCAGCTCCATTAACTGATCTTTTAAAGAAAAATCATAAATTTGTTTGGTCTGAAATTTGTCAAAACTCATTTGAGAGTATCAAAGCCATGCTAAGAAGTGCACCCGTGCTTTTGGATCCAAATTTTTATAAACCATTTAAACTTGCTGTAGATGCTACTGATGTTGGTGCAGAGGGGCAGGCCTTTGCAAGAAGATGAAAATGTTGATCATCCTGTTTGTTATTTCTCACATAAATTTAATAAACATCAAAAAGTGTATTCCACCATTGAAAAAGAATGCCTTGCTCTTATTCTTTCTCTTCAATTCTTTGAAATCTATGTTTCATCCTCTTCTTTCCCTCTGACTGTCTTCACCGATCACAGTCCTCTCACTTTTCTTCATAAGATGAAGAATAAAAAAACAGAGGTTGTTGCGGTGAAGTCTTCTTCTTCAGGAGTATCGTCTCAACCTAAAGCACATAAAGGCTGGAGATAATATTATGGCAGATGCACTCTCCAGATCTGAGTAGTTAATTTACTTTGTAAATTTTGTTTAAAGACTACATGTATTTTAGTATTGTCATGTTGTACTATAATGCTATATTTTTTTAATGAGGTTAAAAGAAACCTTTCTTCAGTTGAGCTTTCTTTTTCCTTGAGGGGGAAGGTGTTACGGAATGTTCCTGAATAATCTAGTAATATATAAATGTTTATTTGGTGTTCTAATTTTTGTAACAGTGTCAATATATTTCTAGTACTTTCGATGTTTTGTTTACAAAACATTATGAATGCAGAATAGTCTAGAATGAATATCAATTTTCATAATTACTTTGTAATTATCGAATGATTTTAATCGATAGTAATATAGGTACTTTAACTGTTTGTATGATATGTTAGCCTGGTCTAAAAGAAAAATTTATGTTATTATTGAGTAATCCAGCGGATATAATTATTGTGAATTCCCATGTGTTTTTCTCGAATGTACCTCCGGAAGTTTCTGCGAGCACCCGATTGTGATATATAAAAGCCCCCAAGGTGGTCAGAAAAGTTGTGAGATTGGCTATTGTGACTAAAGCATGAATAGGATTTTAAGACAAATACTTGGCATCACCGTTGAAACATACGCTGTCATTATCATCGTTGGATTGTCAGCTTTTGGAGATCTATTGAGACCAGGTATTTTATTTGTTCTTCGTTACTAACTCGGTTTTTCAGATCAACAGAATTGTGATATTTTAGGACAGTTTGATTTGTTTACACTCTGTGAAGCGTAAGTAAGAATTTATCGTTTGTATTATAAATTACTGTGTTTTTGAATTATTAAATTTTAAAAACATAGTTTAGTGGAAGTGCGCTGTTCTTTTTGAATCTATTACACAGTCATTTAAGCCGTAGCCATTCGGTATCTAAGACACTGTAATAATGGCGTTTTTACGGTTTACATTTCAGAGTAACACAAGTAAAGTTGATCTGTGATGAGAGTGCCTGTGATGCCAAATTCACCCCAACTGAAGCTGGTACTGCTGACGTCATCATTCAGTTTGTAAGTCAGAAAATCGTTTACTCTTCGGCTGCTAAATGAATCTATGCAGTATCGTGAATAGCTTACATTAAGATAAAACACACACATACACAGAAAGAATAGTCTGAACTTAGATCTACACTGTTCTTATTTTTATTTCGGCAGGAGCCATTTTGTCAATCAAGTGGGCCTTTGACTTGGGTCTGGTCTCATAACTCATTTAGATTTAACACCGAGTAAGTATGGAACCCGAGTTTTCGGCCTACAATTTGCTTGTGCGTCATTAATTTGAACACATTTTTCTTCTTCTGAGTTGAAATGGGACAGGGATCCTGTATAACGATCTCTGAATGGGATAAGACCACAAGTTCAATCAACTTAGAAACAGCCCACCTTTTTCCACATTTTATTTCAACAAAATGTGCGTAGAACCATTTATGTTCAATATGCTTTGAACTACTTTCAGTTTGCAAATCTCAAGACAGTCTGCGCATGTCCAAACATGTGTACCTCCTCCGGACCCAAAAACTGCGGCGGCAAGAAGACAGGCGGTACAAGTGGGGGTGCACTTAGTGTAGGATCTATCATATTGATCAGGTAATTGTATAGTTATTCGTTTTGCAAGTTCAGTTTCCTCTCTATACACCACTATCATTGAACAGGTTATCCTGGCTTACTTTACGGCACACATAAAGTGACATCAGGGACCTTCCTATTGTAAAAATTTAAGTACATCCATCTAGAAGACTAGTCCAGGGATATTCCCTGCACAGGAAATTATCATTGGTCAAAAGACATGAACATCATTAAAATTCATTTAAGTCCAGACTCAACATTTTACCTCACCGTTCAGACTACTTAGACCTAACTTTACCACTGTCAATACTTATAATCGCCAGTCCGGTGAGTTATCTCTCATTGACCACTCTTCTGAACTCTGGTAAAAAAATAAACAAGTCTCGCGAGAAAGCGCGGTATCATTAGGTCAGATACGGTGTCCGTGACGTAGATATTTAACATTATCTAACCCATGATAATTGCATTTGATTGCATTTCGTATATATATGATACCAATGATTTTTGTTTGGGCTTTGTCCCGGTAAAACACGCCTTTAACTTGAAGATTCCACTAATGGAATAAGAAGTAATAACACGCAGGACAAATATTAGAAGGAAATGAAAATAAATTTTTCAAAAGGAAAACATTCCTTGAAATGGAGCAGAACTTCGCTATTTACAAGCAGTTGTCATTTTCATTTTTTTCACCAAAGCCTGTTTCCACACAATCCCGAAATTTAACGACCCCAAGAGAAAAAAAAGGCTTTAGAAACCATTGTAGGAAAAGGAGAAAATGCAGATACTATGTTTTCTACCCTATCATAGACAAAAATTATTATTTGACACGCATATAATTTGTCGTCTGCAAATGCATTCAATTTGGGCAAGCTTAGAAGAGTTAAAAAGTTAAAGCTAATAGTCGTTATGTTGAAGTAAGAAATTTTTAACACACCGCAATAACTTTACTATTTTCATATTGATCTATTTCAGTGTACTTCCTCTGGCAATGTTATATGTGATACTGGGTACAGTTTACATGAAAGCTGTGAAAAAAGCGTCAGGCTCTGACATAATACCTAATAAAACTGTATGGGCCAGTGGATTTGCCTTGGTCGGGGTAAGTTAAAATTTTGGCCTGAATCTGTGGTTACCAGATTGTTAGCCTTTTTATTTTTAGTAATAAGAGGTTTGAACGTTGACAAAGGGATTCTTGTACAACAAATTTTGTATTGATATTATTGTAAATTGTCTTTAACCCTTTACCAGACAATCCACTGTTTTAACGACCCTAACTTCTGAAGACTTTTGAAAACATTGTGGAAAAAGGAGAATATGCTGCTTTCCAGCATTTTCTGATTTTCCCATAATGTTTTTTTTACTTTCACGAGACAAATTCTATCATATGAGCAATATTTTTTGTCTGCCATTGCTTTCAATGAGGCCCTGGGTTCGAGCCTCACTGGATCCAATGGGCTTTTCATGGGAGTATCCTTGGGCAAGATACATCAGAGCCCTAGCCCAGTACTGGTGAAACCCAGGAAAAATATGAATATGTGAGCTGTCGCTGTGATATGACTGAAATAATGTTGAAAGCAGCGTAAAACACCGTTCAATCAATTCAATAAACTCTTTACCACACGACAAAATTTTAGACATGTCCCAATTGAAGTTGTTTGCAGACAATGAATTCAATATGGTTCAGATTATGAAATTTTTCTCTGAAAGGTTCACAACATTGTGGCAAAAAGGAGAAAACATCGGTTACCTTTTCTCTCAGGGTCTTCAAACTTGGGAGTAGATGATAAAGAGTTAAAGATGAAATGCATTGAAGATTACTTTTTTCTCAATTTCAGGCAGGTTTAAAATTCGTGCTTGGCAAATGCTTTCCAGGTAAATTTTCAGTGCATAAAGATGTGCAGTAGACTCTCTGGGGAATAAAAATATACTCAGACACTGTGCTACCTCATAGTTTTATCTGAAGTTTTGTGTTAAACAATTACCATGGTTACCATGAGTTTAACCCTTTACCACACAATCCCGACTTTTAACGACCCTGAACAAAAAGCCTTTAGAAAACATTGAGGGAAAAGGAGAAAATGCTGGTAACCAGCATTTTCTCCTTTTCCCACAATGTTTTCTACCCTTCCCAAATTGAATTTGAATTCTTGAGCCATATTTGATTTGTTGTCTGCAGGTGCTTTCAATTTGAACCAGTCTAAAATTTTGTCGTTTGGTAAAGAGTTAAGTCAGTTCCAAATGATAAAATTTTGGACTTGACCAAATGGAAAGCATTTGCAGTCGAAAACTTGAATTTAGCTCAAGTGATGATTCCTGTCTTTGCATGGGTAGAAAAGAATTTGGGAAAAAGAGAAAATGCTCCCACCAGCAATTGCTCCTTTTCCCACAAAGTTTTCGAAAGCCTTTTCTTTCTGGGTCTTTAAAACTTGGGATTGTGTGGTAAAGGGTAAAGCCCTACTTACAAAAAGAAAACAAAAGGGAAGCAAGAAAAGTATTTTTCATTACTTATTGTTTTCAATTAACTCTTTACGACACAGTCCTGACTTTTAACGACCCCGAGAAAGAAGCCCTTTTGAAAACATTATGGGAAAAGGAGAAAATGCTGGTAACCAGCATTTTCTGCTTTTCCCACAATGTTTTAACCCTTCCCAGAACAAATTTCAATTTTTGAGTCACATTAATTTTGTCGTCTGCAAATGTTTTCAATTTGGACGAGTCTAAAACTTTGTTGTTTGGTAAAGAGTTAAATTAAGAAACAGCATCAACGTCAAGAATTAAAAGGTTTTAAGTTTAGAACTCATAAAGTTATGTTTCACCATAAAGTATGACATACATGTTTCAAGGTAAATGAACATAGCTTTTCTTCCAACTTTTCATGCAAATTTTCAGTGCAGTAGACTTTCTGAGGAATAAAAAATAAAACTCTGACACTGGGCAACCTCATAGTTTCATCTGAAGCCAATTTTTGTGTTAAGCCTTACCAAATATTCCTGGGTTTATCACGACCTTAAAGAAGAAAACTTTTGGAAACATTATGGAAAAAGGAGAATATAATGGTAACCAGCATTTTCTCCTTTTCCCAGAATGTTTTCTGTCCTTCCAAGAAACAATTTCTATTTTTGAGTTGCCTTTATTTTATTGTCTGCTACTGCTTTCAATTTGGACAAGTCTAACTTTTTGTTGTTTGGTTATGAGTTAACTCTTTACCACATAACAAAATTTTAGACATACCCAAATTGAAAGCATTTGTACATGACAAATAAGATGTGGCCCAAATAACTGAATTTGCTTATGACAGAGAAGAAAACATTTTGCTTAACAGCATTTTCTCCCTTTCCCACAATGTTTTCAAAAGCCTCCTTCCTCACACAGCAAAAATGTAGACTTGTCCAAATTGAAACCACTTGCAGATGGCAATTTAGAATTTGGCTCAAATGATCAAATTTATCTGATGGGGTAGAAAACATTGTGGGAAAAGGAGAAAATGCTGGTTACCAGCATTTTTCTCCTTTTCCCACAATGTTTTCAAAAGCCTTCTTCCTCAAGGACAATAGAACTGGAGATTTTGTGGTAAAGGGTTAAACAATTACTAAAGTGACTATGAGTTTAACTCACTGCCCATCTCCTGCAACAGTTTTGTTGAAGGTGACTTGATTTAACCTTGCAAACCAATTATTATGATCCCTATGCATTACTAAATAAGCTACATGTATATAGCACTAATGTAGAGCTACTGGAAGAAAATCTTTTTCACACTTTACCAAAGCACAAAATTTTAGACTAATCAAAAATTGATAGAATAAAAAAAATATGGCGTAAATGATAACATTAACCCGTAGGCTACTAAGCACGACTCACTCACCTTTTGCGGAGAGTGTGGATCACAATCAGACTGCACAGAATGTGTAGTCTGATCGTGGATCTATGCTGTCCTATTGAGGGGTATCTTTTCTACGAAAATGCCTTTGAAATAGGAAAATTTGAGAGTAATACTATCAGTTTGAAGCTTTCATTTCTTTTATTCAGCAAGGCAAGGCTTAATCTTTGAAAGAGTTGAAAATACTGTTGGGAAAGGAGAAAATGCTGGCTACCAACACTGTCTCCTCTGCCCATCATGTTTTCAATTTTGTTTTTCCTCAGTTATTATAAGGATCTGATTGTTTTGCAAAGGATTAGATAAAAAAATTTTGCTTATCTTTTTTTAACACACTTTTAAAATGTTTACTCTTTTTTTCACTATTTGGGCTTACGCTTTTATCAAGAAATTTAACACGAAAAAAAATGCCTTCTACATTTTGTGACAATTTTCACACCACCATTATTTACACCACCATTATTTAATAATGGTGGTGTGAAAATTGTTACCAACTTTCACACATGCTGGCTACTAGCATTTTCTTCTTTTCCTACAATGTTTTCAAAAGTCTTCTTCTTAAGGGTTGTTAAAACTCGGGATCATGTGGTAAAGAGTTAACTGGTATGAATGAGATTAGCCTGCAAACTGATTCCAACCCTTGCAGACCCCCCCCCCCCCAAAAAAAAAATGTGTCAAAATCTAGTTTATTTAAAGATTTTGGAAGAAAACATTAAAAAGTAGCACTTCAATTTTTTTTATTTAGTTCAATAACATAAAAATGGCACAAAATGTCCCTTCAGTGGCCTATCATTTAAATTTAATAACATTAATCTTTACTTTACCCTTTACCCTTTACCAAACAATCCCTGAGAAAGAAGGCCTTTGAAATCATTGTAAAAAAAGGAGAAGATGCTAATAACCAGCATCTTTTGGTCTTTTTGTACAATGTTTTCCAGCCTTTCCATGACAAATCCCATCATCTAAGCCACATTTACTTTTTTGTCTGCAAACACTTTCAACCTGGACTAGTCCAAAATTTTGTCATCTGGTTGAGTTCAGTAACATAAGGTGATTTTTAAAAATGCAATTTACAAGTAAAATTGACACACAGAACATACTATTATATCTGAATGAAAGAAAAGTAATCCTTTTTTAAGTCTTTACCACATGAGCAAAATATAGACTTGTCCAGATTGAAAGCATTTGCAGACAACAATTTAAATATAGCTCAAAAGATGGAATTTGTCTTTGATAGGGTAGAAAACGTGGGAAAAGGAGAAAATACTGGTTACCAGCATTTTCTCCTTTTCCCCCAATGTTTTCAAAAGGCCTCTTCCTCAGGGTTGTCAAAACTTGGGATTGTTTGGTACAGGGGTTAATGAAACGGAAAATACAGAGGGAAACAAAGTAACTACTCGCTATGATAATCAACCCCTTTTCCATGCTACACTGGGGTGCCAAGCTGAACATGTCAAACTTACTTTTGGTTTTCTGACAAACTGAAGAAACTTAACAGATTGATGATTAAAAAGATCATATAAAAGAGGAGCAGTTTACTGGTCCAATATTGTATGTTTGAATGGCATTTAATGCCACTTTCAACATTATTTCAGCTATATCAGTGGCCAGTGCACCTTTCACTGCTTTCCTGGAGTTTTTCTCACCATTATGTAGCACAATGTTCTTCCAAAGTGACTGGCTGATTTCCTACATAATTGTTGATTGAATGATCAGCAGTAGGAGATCAATCACTCCCGTCTACATTGGCTATAACTAATCCTCAGAAAGAATTTGGCCAAGCTGGAGATTCGAACCAGCGATAATGAGTACGTGAAAAAAATTAAGAGAAAACTAAAAATGATTGTGGACTCAAACGGAGTATACATAAATTTTAGTACAGAAATTTATTAATTGTGATTCCTAGTATATCATATAAAAGTTAACTCTCTATCAAATGATCCTGAACTTCAAGTATCCCTCAAACAAAAGGATTTTGAAAATATTGTTGGAAAAGGAGAAAATGCTGGTAACCAGCATTTTCTCCTTTTCCCACAATCTTTTCCACCCCCTTCAAAGACAAATGCAATAATTCGAGCCACATTTAATTTGCCGTCTGCAAATGCTTTCAATTTGAATAAGTCTAAAAATTGTCATCTGGTAAAGAGTTAAACTACTAACCCATAACCCTTTACTGCGCAATGCCTCCTTTTAACAGTCCTGGGGAAGAAGCCTTTTGAAAACATTGTGGGAAAAGTAGAAAATGCTGGTAACCAGCATTTTCTCCTTTTCCCACAATGTTTTTCTATTTTATCAATGAAAAATTGCACCATTTGAGCCATATTGAAATTGTCATCTGCAAATGCTTTCAATTTGGACAAGGCTAAAATTTTGTCGTCTGGTAAAGGGTTAAACCTTATAGTGTCTACCACAAGCAGCATGTATAGATCAAGATCAGACTGCATAATTTATTTCAATTTCAAACTTGCCATCTGCTGAGTCTTAAATATTTGAATGCATCTGCAAACAGTATCCATGCATGTATAGATCAAGATCAGACTGCCTAATTTATTTCAATTTCAAACTTGCGATCTGCTGAGTCTTAAATATTTGAATGCATATGCAAATGGTATCCACCTAGGCCAGCTTGTGCAGTCCACGCAGTCTTACAAGGGTCAATACTTTTTGCTTTTGGTCAATTTTTCCAAGGAACACTTTACCTCTGGATTCAGTCTGTTGTTACACACAATGGATATCATGGATCCATAATTATACGATAACTTGCTTGGTACAATGCATCACAAGAGATGCATTAAGCCAGAGCTCCAGATAAGAGGGAGTGACGGTATTCTAAATCCATCATTTCTCTTCCAAACCCTATGTTGTGGGTACTCATTAGAATCGTCTCGGTGAGACAATTCTAACGAGTACCCATAACATAGGTTTTAGGGGAGAATAATTAATATTTTCAATTTCGAAATCAAAATCACTCCCTCTATCTGGAGCTCTGATTAAGCCCCTTTTCCTGGCAGAGCATGGTTCATGTCTTTTCAGAAATGATTAAATAATCTGCAGTAGACAACTTCAGATGACAGGATGGACAATAATATTTAATTTGAGACTGTTCTGGCCCATATATATTATAAAAATCTGTTATGTATGTCTCCTTTAAGACAAGAAGATTAATATGTAGTCTAATCCCTTTCATAATTCATACTTCAAATTGCAAGTATACAAAAAATTATAATTTAAAAGCACAGCAATTTTCAACACAAATTATATTACAACTATCACAGTTTTATCATTTCCCTTGAATTGACAGTATCCAGTAAAATAAGCAATTATTTTTGTCATTCTGTTTTGGTTTTACCGTTTAGGGGAAAAAAGATTCCACTTTACTTAAGCCTTACTAAACAATCCCGTGTTTTAACCACCGTGATGCTTTTGAAAACATCATGGGAAAAAGGAAAGATGCTGGTTAACAGTATATCCCCTTTTTGGATAATGTTTTGACCCTTTTTAAGACAAATATTTGATATTCATCTATTTTTGCGTCCACAAATGCTTCCAATTAAGACAAGTCAAAAATTTTGTCAGCTGACAAAGACTTAACCCTTTACCAAAACAATCCTAATTTCCAACAACACTGAAGAAGATGATTGATGAAAACATTGTGGGAAAAAAGGAGAAAATGCTGGTTACCAGCATTTTCTCCTTTTCCCCACAATGTTTTCTACCTTTCCAAAGACAAATTTTATGTTTTGACTAAAATTTGTCATCTCCAAATGCTTTCAATTTGGATTGGTCTAATATTTTGTCCAGAGGAGAGAGTGAAGCACTATGAATCTTTACTACTATCTCAACTGAGTCACTGAGAGAGGCACAGAGCTGCTGAGGTCAAGAAAGAATGGACCTTCCTCCCCAGGTTTGAATGTACATGGCGTAATGTTGTAAACCCCTCCTGATATTCTGTCTAGCTGCACCATTGTATACCCACGTCTGCAAATACAGTCATGTATACACAATATAACAACACTTTAACTCTTTACCACACAACAAAGCTTTAGACTTGTCTAAACTGAGGGCATTTGCAGACAACAAACCAAGTATTACAGAAATAGGAAATTTTTCCTCAAAATGGTAAAAAACATTGTGGGAAAAGGAGAAAATGCTTGTCCTTTTTCTTGGGGTCATAAAAAATCAGGACTGTGTGGTAAAGTGGTAAAGGCCCACTCACATCTAAGGTATTCAACTTGTGGGTCAAATGCCTTTAACTCTTTACCAAACGACAAAATTTTTGACTGGTCCAAATTGAAAGCATTTGCAGACGACAATATAAATGTAATTGAAAAGTTGAAATTTGTTTTGGGAAGGGTAGAAAACATTGTGGGAAAAGGAGAAAATGCTGGTTACCAGCATTTTCTCCTTTTCCCACAATGTTTTCAAAAGGGTTCTTTCACAGGGTCATTAAAAGTCGGGATTGTGTGGTAAAGAGTTAACCCTACACCACACAATCACGATCTTTGACAATCTTGGGAAAGAAACGCTTTAGAAAACATTATAGGAAAATGAGAAAAGGCTGATAACCAGCATTTTTTCCTCCTTACACAATGATTTCTAGCCTTTCCAGAGCAAATCCCATCATTTCAGCAACATTTAATTTGTCGTCTGAACATGCTTTGAGTTTGGACAAACCCAAAGTTATGTCATTTAATAAAGAATTAATTAAATTATATACACATATGATTACAGTTATCCACCTCTAAATGTAAATCCTAATTCCCTGATAATCAAATTTTTTCAAGAATATGTTATCCAAGTTGATCACTTGAATTTTTTCAACGTAATAAGCCAATACTTACCTAAAATCTCCAGAACTTGTTTGAGTCTGACCCCCTGAGACGTGCACACTAACAGCAGCCACATTTATACCCACACTATACTCTCTGTAAGATATAGAGGATCTGACATAAGCTGGCATTTGAGATACAATTCAATTAACCCTTTACCATACAGTCCTGACATTTAATGACTTGGAGAAAGAAAGCTTCTGGAAGCATAATGGGAATAGGAGAAAATGCTTGTAAAATATAAATAAAATATCTCCAAGTAAGGAAAGATTGCTTTTTCCTTTTTGGACAATATTTTCAGACCTATATTGTGGTAAATCTTTCTTAACCCTTTACAACCAATCCCGACTTTTAATGACTTTTAACGACCCTGAGGAAGAAGCCTTTTCAAAACACTGAGGGAAAAGGAGAAAATACTGGAGTAACCAGCATTTTCTCCTTTTCCCACAATGTTTTCTACTCTATCAAGGACAGATTTCATCATCTGAGCCACCTTTATTTTGTTGTCTCCAAATGCTTTCAATTTGGACCAGTCTAAAATTTTGTTGTGTGGTAAAGAGTTAACCCTTATCCTGCTAAATAAGTTAAATAAAACTTTCAATCCCATAGTAAAAACCTGAATAATGTTACATGTATTTCCAACTAAGTGTCAAGGACACTCCCATATGACCAGTGCCAACATCAGGTATCACACCTTGGTTTCCTGATTACAAATAAACTGTAACTACTATTAGTTGTAGTTTAGTCCACAACTAAATTATAAATTTCCCCTTAAATACATAGGCCAAGCCATTGTAGCTCAGTCTGTACCGTACAGGACCTGAGAACAGGGAGTTGCTGATTTTGAATTCCGGTTTGGCCAATTTCTTTCCGAGGATTGACAATAGTCATTGAGACAGGATTCATTCCTCTCTCACTGCTGACCATTGTTTCAATGACGGTTGTGTGGGAAAGCAGGCAGTGGCTTGGAAAGAATATTATGCATAGTCCTGGAAAGCATGGATAGGTGCACTGGCTGCTGCAACATAAAAATGGCGTTAAACACCATACAATCAACCAATCAAATCTATCTAAAACCAGAAAAAACAGTAACTCCCGAGAACTTACTTTGGTCCAAACAGTTCAATGAGAAGGTAATTGTCAGCAGCAGTGTTATCCAGTTTCACCTGGTAGATGGGGTTATTTTTGTGGGTTTCCCTGTAGTTACCACACCCACCTGCTGTCACACCCTTCCATTGCCCTGTAATCTGGCAAAAGAAAGTTGATTGGTGATTTATACCAGTTTCAACATTATTTTAGTAAAATCACAACAAAAGCTCACTTCTTCATAGGTATCTTGGATTCCTAAACGTTGTTAAAACTCATTTGTTTGTATTGGAATTAAACGCCATTTAATAGCTTAGGTCATAACATGGCGGCCAGCGCATCTACGCACATGTTTCCTGTCTTTCTCACACCAGTAGACACAACTTTCTTTCCATGCCACTGACTACTTTACTCACATGCATTACAGGTGTTAGGTGAAAAATGACCAAAAAGAAAGTTTGCCGCATCCGGGTATAAAAAACGCAACCACCACGTCACATGTCACGTATGCTAACCACCAAGCTACCCAGCTGGGCTAGTAAAGGGTTACCTTTTAATGAAACATCAGCGCAAATAAGGTGATATCAAAAGAGGAAAACTTCCAATGTTGAAAACAATCTCAGTTAATACTGCTGGCAATGTAGATCAAGATCAGGATGCACAGGCTGATCTGAGATCTACACTGATCAATATTTTGTTATATATTCTGACCAAACTAAAGTGTTTCCACAACCCTGATCTGACCTTTGATCTACACTGCCCAGTACTGTATTTTCTTTCAGGTGATATTAAACTTTGAAACCCCAACATTGGGCTTTTTACCATTGAATGAAAATTTTTGTTTCATTTATTTAGCTGCTTAACCCTTTCCCAAACAACAAAATTTTGGACAAGACCAAATTGAAAGCATTTGCAGAAAACAAATTTGATGTAGCTCCAACAATGATTTCTGTCTTTGATAGGGTTGAAAACATTGTGGGAAAAGGAGAAAATGCTGCTTACCAGCATTTTCTCCTTTTCCCACAATCTTTTCAAAAGCCTTCTTTTTCAGGATCGCTAAAACACCGGATGGTGTGGTAAACAGTTCAGGGTTAAGGTTTGATTGAACAGATCATATGATATAAAATGACATATTTCTGTAAAACTTACTCTCTTCTCATAATGTTTATTGTATGGATCAACTATCTTGTTGAGCGAAAATTCACAAGTAGCATAAACCCTGAGTGTGTAACTTATGGTATTGTTCTTCTCATACTGTGACACAACCAGTGTATACGATGTGCTCTTTTTGTTTTCCACCAGTTTTACAAGGTAATGGGGACTGTTAATCCTGATTCCATCTTTGTATGGGGGTGGATCATCTATAAATAATTATAAAAATAATACTTAATTACTTGATTAAATTAAATGCCCAGGGGAGGCTGAAAGTAAACAATGCTGGTGTTAAAATGCATCTAAATTTAAATCATACCATTTAAAAGTATAGAAATTATTGTAAAGATGATCTGTCATTGCATGGTTGGTCCAAGTATTAGTTGCTGGCAAAAAAATGAATTTCAAAACTAGGTAAAAAGTTATTCAATCCTTTGTTTACATTTTTTATTTAAACTGGTATGATTTGAATATAAATGCAGTTTAACAGCCGCACTGTTAACTTATGGTCGCCATAATACCTTCCAATCATCATTCCATCATTACAATGTAACTGTTCTATTACTATCCCCTATTAAATACTTCTATACAATGAAATACTGTTTTTTTTGCATTATTTCAACAAGTCTTGGCCATGAATTAATATCAGGGCGTATGGTGGCATACCTTTTTGCAGAAAACATATGACTGACAGAAGGATGAGAAGGGCTAAAAGAAAGTTAGACAAAAAGACAGACAGATGGACAATGCCAAAACAGTATCCCTCTGTCTTTCAGCAGTGGGATAATAGATCTTTGAGCACTTTGTGAGTAGATAACACTTTACTTTTAGTCCTTGTGCTTTTTTCTGCTTTTTTCCCTCCTCTGTTCATGAATTTATATGAGCCATGCTCTGGCAAAAGGGGGGTTTAATGCATCTGTGATCCATTATTCCAAGCAAGTCATCACATAATCACAGACCCATAAAATCCATTTCGTCTAACAACCAGCTGAATCCTAAGGTAGATTATTCCTTTGACATGCAGAAAATTAATCAATAGCAAAAACTTTTGACATAGGTCAGCCTGCACAGTCCATGCAGCCTGACCCAAGTCCATACGTCTTGCAGCTGCATTAAATCCTCTTTTCCCAGGGCACGGCTAATGTGTATCAACTACTTCTTGAATATTCATTCCCTTGGGAAACAGCTTTGAAAACAGAAACAATATTTGAGCCATGCTCTGTCAAAAGAGGACTTAATGCATATACAAAAAGTATCGACCCAGTCGCAGTCCGCGCAGGCTGACCTGGGCCGAAATTTTATGCAACTGGTTAGTTTTCTGTATGTCAAAGGACCATTCTACCTCATGATTCAATCGGTTGTCAAGAAAAAGTGGCTATCATGGATCCATAAATATGTGATGGCTTGATTGGTACAATGCATCACGGAGATGCATTAAGCCCCCTATTACCAGAGTATGGCTCATTTCTAGATTACATTCCCTAAATAAAGCTTATAATCAAGTCAACTTACAAGGATAAAAGATCTTTCTTCCTCCAGTATCATAAACCAGTAAAGCTATAAACTCTTTGTTGTCAGCAAAATCTGCCTGAAAAAAAAAAATGATGGATATACCTATATTTGAACATTGAGTCAGTTCATGAAATATTGCTGTAAATGGAAAAATAGCTCTTACAGCTTGAGCCATAGATCCATTTCTTAAATTTCTAAAGATCAACAATTTCTGAGAATCATAACATGCCTACATACAGTGAAAAACACATTTTCCTTTCTTAAAATAATGGTCCCACTTCATGAATGTTCTGTAACATTAATGAAATTTGATTTGGATATATGATGTATAGATGAAGGTTTGCGTTAACCCTTTCCAAGACAATCCCGAGTTTTAACAACCCTGAAAGAGGAGGCTTTTGAAAACATTGTGGGATAAGGAGAAAATGCTGGTAACCAGCATTTTCTCCTTTTCCCACAATGTTTTCTATCCTAGCAAAGGCAGAACTCATTATTTTAGCTACATCCGATTTGTTGTCTGCAAATCCTTCCAGTTTGGTAAAGTCCAAAATTTTGTCATTTGGTAATGAGTTAATTCAATTTTGGAAGTAATGGGGTGTTGGGGTGGCGGACTAAGGCTTATTAGACTGTATTTAAATTGTTTCAAATTTTAAACAACAACAGGTAACAATTTAGCACACAGTCCCAAGTATAAACACCCTGAAGAACAAGACTTTTGAAAACATAGCGAGAAAAAACAGGGAATGCTAGTTACCAGCATTTTCTCCTTTTCCCACAATGTTTTTCATCCTTTCACAGGCAAACTCTAGTACTTCAGCAACATCTAATTTGTAGTGTGCAAATGCTTTGAATTTGGACAAGCCTAACATGGTGTCATTTGTTAATGATTAACCCTTTCCCATATAAACACAACTTTTAACAACCCTGAGAAAGAAGGTTTTTGAAAACCTTGTGGGAAAAGAAGAAAATGCTGGTAACCACTGTTTTCTTCTTTGCCAACAATGTTTTATAATCTTCCACAAATAAATCTTAATTTCTGAGTCACATTTATTTTGTCATCTGCAAATCTTTTAATTTGGACAAGTCACAAATTTTGTTCTTTGGTGAAAAGTTAACCTGCACACTCTCCCTTTTGCACAGAGTTTTACATGCATGCATCGACAAAGAATCGTTCAGCACATGGTTAAAACTACCTTATCTGTGATGTGGCGTGTAAGGAGGCACCAGACAGCGGATGGATGGTTGGATTTGATGTCCAATCTGTATTGTGGATTCTCACTGATATTGTATCTGTCTTTTCTAGGACCCTCTTTGGCCAACCAGGAACTATGCAAACATGAAAGAAAAGAAAAATATTCTGGCCATCTTCCATTTTTGATACATTAAAATTAAAATATTTATTTGTATGGGAATTATTTTGTCATGCATTTTAACTCTTTTTCAAACGACAAAATTCTACACAAATCTTTATCAGAAGCAGTCACAGACCATAAGTTCAATGCTGCTAAAATGATGGGATTTGTCTCTTATCGTTAGAAAACATTGTGGGAAAAGGAGAAAATGCTGGTTACCTGCATTTTCTCCTTTTCCCACAATGTTTTCAAAAACCTTTTTCTTAAAGGTTGTAAAAACACAGGATTGTTTTGGTAAAGGGTTAAATAAATTACCTGGAGAAATAATTTTACTGGGTCTAAGCACTGGTTTGATTTCAATGAAAATTTTTCTAAGAACCTTTTTAAAAGACATGCTACTTGTGTTCAAAGACCCAGGTTTTCAACCCCTACCACATCAATACAAGTTTTAATGACCTTAGGAAAGAGGTCATTTCAAAACAGAATGGAAAAGGGAAAAAACAGCTGGTAACCAGGATTTTCTCCTTTTCCGACAATAACAGACAATTCCATCATTTGCATCACATTCCGTATGTCGCTTGCAAATGCTCAATTCGGACAAGTCTATACTTTCTCGTGTGGCAGATGTGTGAAAAAGTCAAATTAACTCTTTACCAAATGACACAATTTTAGACCAGTCCAAATTGAAAGAAGTTGCAGACAACAAACTTCATGTTGCTAAAGTTAGGAAATTTTTCTTTATAAGGGTAGAAAACATTGTGGAGAAAGGATAAAATGCCGGTTACCACAATGTTTTCAAAAGTCCCTTTCTTTGGGATGGTTAGAACTTGAGAATGTGGTAAAAGGTTAAAATCAAACAGCACTGTCTGATCTCGGCTCCACACTTTCCACTATTATGTGAAAAATTCAAGTAACACACAGCCTGGAAATCACTACTTAACCCTTTACTGTACAATGCCGCCTTTTAACACCCCTGGGAAAGAAGGCTTTTGAAAACATTGTGAGAAAAGGAGAAAATGCTGGTAACCAGCATTTTCTCCTTTTCCCACAATGTTTTCTACCCTATCAAAGCAAAATCGCACCATTTGAGCCACACTGAAATTGTCGTCTGCATGCGTTTTCAATTTGAACAAGGCTATAATTTAGTCGTCTGGTAATGGGTTAATGCTAATTTTGAAAAGATTTTACCCTGGATTTTCTTTACATAATAGTCTTATGAATAAAGAGTGACAAGAGCACCGCATGTGAGTGCAAAGCGCTTATGTAGTTGCTTGATTTTCAGTATAACTAGAGGCGCTTGAGCGCCTGTATCGCTCCACAGGCCTGATATTTCTATAATGGCGAAAAGAAGTTTTTAACAATTACCATTCAATCCTGCATTTTAGCTCACTGAAGAAAAAAGGTATGGAAAAAACTTGTGAGAAAAGAAGAAAAAAATGGTAACCAGCATTTTCTTAGTTTCCCACAATAATTTCTATCCTTTTTTATATGTCTTACTAATTTGAAGATATGTTGTCTGCAACAGGTCCTTTCACAAACCATTTTGGGTGGGGAAACATCAAAATATAGAAAATATGTCTTTCTCAGGGTCGTTAAAAGTTGTGATTGTGTGGTAAAGGAGTAATCTAAAAGAACAGCTAGGAGGGCAAATGAATGAATGTTATAGCAATATAGATCAACTTACATCAATACACCAGATAGAATGAAATATGCTGGCATACAATGAACACCTAATCCCTAATAATCAACTTTTCACAGTCACAGTTAGAATGTCTTCTGTGGCAAACAACACAAAATGGTCTACAAATGCATTTACATAAATCAAATATCCTGCTCCAGGGCACAGATTAATTCTGGTGTACTGAAGTTGTGGGATCAGTTTGACTGGATAACATTAATGCCTTATCACAAATGTAAAGCCCTGTCCCACTATGTACCAGGTCACCAGGATTTACATCCCTTCTGTCCACTCTGCATTTACTCATTAGTAGGTCAACAAACCTTTACCAGAACTAATAAAAGTGCAGAGGTTCTCTTGTTCTATATCAAAAGGACTATAAAGTACCTACAACATGGGGGTTTTGTTATTAAAATACTTTTTCTTTTTTACCTTGGCATGGTTACTCAGGCTTAGTAATAAGGCAAAATTGAAAAGCTCAAGTTGTGAAAGGTGCTCAAGCTTTTATCTTATTTATGGCCAGTGATATTTTATTACTAGTACTAACTAATAGCATATCATTGGAGTAAATTGTGATCTTAATACCAAGGAAAATGTGTGGGCTTAAATAGGACAGCCCTGACTAGGTCAAGTCAATCCAATTTTATTCCTTTTTCTTTGTTAGTCGATAAAACTAACACAATAAATAGTTTTGGAGAAGAACATTTTTTTGAAATATAAGCCTTGTCTATAAAAAAATGTGTTTTTACGTGTATCATTTTTTTAAAAGGAATTTGGTATACAACCACCATAGAAACAATTTGGCAGACAACCACCATAGGAACTTACCTGCAAAACAACAATGAAATCCAATGAATAGTTTTAGAGAAGAAATTTTTCAAAGATTTTACTTTATACCATAAAAGGAAAATGAGTCTCCCATAAAACCATGTTTTTTGACAGATCATTTTTTTTTAAAGGAATTCTGTAAACCTGTATCTAAGGAACATTCCTGCAAAATAATAATGCTATCCAAAGAGCGGTTTGGGAGGAGAAGATTTTTAAAGGTTTTTTACTTTGGTTGCCATGGCAACCAGAATTCTTCATGGAACACAATTATTTGAAGGAATTTGAAAGAGGACCACCAAAGGAACATTCCTGTGAAATTTGGTAAAAATCCAGTCAATAGTTTCTGAGGAGAAGTTTTTTAAAGAAAAAGTTTACGGACGCACGCACGGACGAACGGATGAACGGACGGACGGACGGACGCACGATGGACACAACGCCATGACAATAGCTCGCTGGCCTTCGGCCAGTGGAGCTAAAAATCAAAGTAGAAAGGGACATAACTATGTCAAAAATACTTTGATGGTTACCTTCCCTATATTGTATAGGTTCCCTTTTTGATAGTTAACAACTTATCCCAGTATGAGGTACATATCTTTAGTAATGACAGAGATATTATACCATGTCAAAGTTTTTGAAAATGCCAAAGTTTTGCACAATGTCAATGCAGATGACGACGCAGGGCTACAAAAATACTTCATTGTTTTCTTCAAAAACAGCCAAGCTAAAAATGGAAAACTGAAGACTCACTCATGAATACATGTGGTGAATTTGAAGAGATCTGGATTCCAGTTAATGTAGATGACATCATAAAAATGGATCAAAGATTCATAATCAATCCAGAACACACCTGTAATAAGATAAACAAAATTAACTCATGACGTACCATGGCTCTATGAATCTTACCTTTTTAGATAAATGGCCCTTTCACTCTTTACAAGACAAGAAACCTTTAGGCCCATCTAAATTGAAAGCATTTGCTGACAGTAAATTAAGTGTGGTCAGAACAGTGGTATCTGTGTCTGAATGGGTAGTAAATATTGTGGGAAAAGAATAAAATGCTGGTTACCAGCATTTTCTTCTTTTTCCCATATTTTCAAACGCCTTATTTCTCCAGGTTAAAACTGAGGATTGTTTGTTTGTACCTGGTGAAGCATTTACTCTAACCTGAATTAATAAGTAGCTTGCTTATTGACTCGCATCTAGTAAAGCATATGCACTGATTTACTGCATTATATTCAAATTCTGGAAAAAAACAGCAAACTTTTCATTATCTATCCTAACCCTGTACTGTACAGGCAAATTTTAATAAATCAAAATCTGCTACAGGTGATTTAAATGCAGAACATTTGAAGAAAAGGAGAACGCTTTTAAATGATATGGACAAAATTGTAGGACAAGGAGCAATCATTTGTTAACCCTTTCCCAAACGACAAATTTTGGACTGGTCCAAATTGAAAGAGTTTGCAGACGACAATTTTAAATTTGATGAAAATGGCAGAAAGTTCTCAAAAAGGGTAGAAAACACTGTGGGAAAAGGAGAAATTGCTTGTTACGAGCAATTTCTCCTTTTCCCACAGTGTTTTCAAAAGACTTGTACTGCAGACACGTGAAAACCAGGGCCTGTTTGGGAAAGGGTTAAAAGCATTATTTCTTCTTTTCCCACTCATGATTTTTATAGCAATCAATACTAGAGGCAAAAATCCTACTTGCACACAGTAGGACTTTTGCCTCTAGTGTTGATTGCTGTAAAAATCTTGAGTGGGAAAAGAAGAAATAATGCTTTTAACAAAATGGTTGCTCCTTGTCCTACAATTTTGTCCATATGATTTGAGCCACATCTAACTTTCAACTGTTGGTGTAAAATTTTATCATCTGGTAAAGAGTTAAAGTCAAATTAGATAGGTTATCATTTTATGGGTAATGACTATGCCCTGGTACTGACAATTTTGTGGTGCCTTTGTTTCTCTCACCTTTGCCATACTGAGAATACTGTATGATTTCTTGGTGATGTATCTTACCAACTAGCAAACGCCTTGAACAAAATTCTTTGCTCAAATTCAAGTTTTACCCAGCTGTAACCCCTACATTGGAGAATACATTGGGAAGAAAAACAAAAATTTAAAAAAAAAAAAATGTTTCAGTCTGTAGAAAAGACAGCTATCCAAAATTTAAAACTTTTTTAGCAGAAACATCTCAGAATTTCCACTAGTCCAACAGTGTAGATTCTATTATAGAGAATAACAAGCTGAACAAAAATTCATGTTCTCTGCAGTCAATTTGAAATCTATATCTACAATCAGTGCCCCAGATAAGCTGCGTATTTGCTTATTTTACGCAACTCGAAACAGGAAATACGCAACAAAACTAATTTCAAAGCGTACCCAATATGCACATGGTTCTCCCAATACGCAAATCGTCTGATTTTCAACGAGTATTTTACGTTTACACCTGATTTTAATCTTGATCGGCTGTCTTGTCACTGAAACGCTTGCATACCATTTTCTGAACGAATTGCAAGCTTTTCTTAGTTTGCTTGGTTATACTTGTTTGGGAGTTTAGTGCGGTGTGGAATCGTTTCGCCCCCAAACTGTTTTCTTCTTGATGGGGCAAACTTTGTACTTTAAAGTTATTCACTTATTATGACTTTCGACGGTTACATGCAATATAACTATCTGTCTAATATGCACAGAGTATCTCGAAAGGCCTGTAATGAACTGTAATATATTGGCAGAATTGGTGGATTCACGATACCGAACATTTGTGAATGTTACCGAAAATATTTGTCAAAAATGATGGAATAAGATGAATTATTCGCCTAAATTTGAATCTATGTGGCACATGACTGATAATTTATTTTACAATGTACATAATTGATGATTTATCATACAATAAAGAATAATGCATACATAAAGAAATTATTTTCTTTCCTTCTACCACATATTGTTGATAACCATTTTCCCCATAGTTCAATGACTTCAATTTTCAAGTAATAAAATGTCTTAATCAATTAAAGAATATAAAGAAATCACTTAAAAAAACGTATCAGTAATGTATTATTAATTCCCGGTAGTGTGAATCGGCGATTTCCATCGATACAGAGTAGTTCGGGCTTTTCGAGATACCAGTTTAAGGCAGACTTTATCTACTCATTAGTTATCGGACACAGTCCCATGAAATAGAAGTATAGATAACTGTCCCAGAAGGCGATTTTAGTTTTTGACTGGTCACCTCTGTAAACGGCTCATTATTTAGACGTGTCTCCGTGAAGTAGACACAAGCGTAAGTCATTCTAACGTTCGGATTATCGTTCTCTGGTAATCAAGTACACCCGCTACATGTAAAACCAATCTAAATCATGGCTGCCAAACTAGCCTCAGGGGATCAACAATGCAAGATTCACCATTTTTTCCAGCCAGCCAAAGAACCGACAGTGCAGGAGATATGTTCATCCATTATGAATGACATTGTTAATGCTGCCATGAAGTCTACCCATCGCGGTGAAAACATCAGAAAGGAAACAACTGAAAAATGGCAAGGGATGTACTCCTGGCTTCTTCTGTCGAATGATGAAAATGAAGATATGCGTCTGCAGTGTGGTTTATGTTTAAAGTCCAAAATAAAAACTATCTGGGCTTCGGATGGTACCCCAAATATTCAGAAATCCTCAATTGAAAGACATAAACTCTCTGTAGAACATGCAAAAGCTTATAAGTTGTCTCTGCAAGATAAGTGTGCTGACAGTATACTTGAAGATTCTGATGGCTAAGCAGACCAAGTAGAGCCAACAGACCCAGACATATGTCTAATAAGAACTGTATATACATTGATGAAAAATGATATCCCTCTTGAAAAAGTTAATGCTATTCTTGAACTCCAGCATTGTAATGGTCTGAGAGTTGAATATCAGAATTTAAGTTGGACGACTGTGACTGACATTCGAGACTGTATTGCAAAAGTACTAATGAAGACTTTAGTAGAAAAAATCAATAACTCAGAATATCATGCCATATTAATTGATGAATCTACGGACATAACGGTTACAAAGAGATTGTCTATTTGTGTGAGGTACTTTTATGGAGGTACAGCTGATACTTCTTTCCTAGGAAATGTTGAATTACCTGACGGACGTGCACATACTATAACAGCAGCATTACAAAAATTCCTGGAAGAACCTGGTATTGACATGTCGAAATGTGTTAGCCTAGCTACTGATGGTGCTAGTGTTATGACAGGACACAAAGGTGGTGTTGGTGTACAGCTAAAAAGCAAGTTCTCTCCTTTCATTTCACAGACGCATTGTGTTGCTCACAGACTTAATTTAGCTGTAACAGACTCAATCAAAGAAATTGACGTCCTGAAAAAATTCAGAGATAAGTTTGCTAATTTGTACAATTTCATGGTAGGCTCAGGGAACAGAGTGTATGCACTGAAAAAAATGCAGGAATTTCTTGAGGAGCCCGATATAACTATCAAGGAGCCATACTCCATTCGGTGGCTTGGTCTTAAGCGAGCAGTGGAAGCTGTTTATGAATCATATGAGTCCCTTCTTGCTACTTTGTCCAAAATGGCAAGTGAGAACTCCACAGCTAAAGGATTATTTAAGTATTTTTCAACATACAAAACTGCTTTGTTGCTGGGGCTAATGGTTGATATCCACAAAGAGCTAGCTATTTTAAGTTGTCAGCTTCAAGAAAAGAACTTGATCTTCAGTCATGTTGCTCCTCTCATAGATAGTGCTGTAGGAAAGCTGGAAATTCTGAAAATGCAAGATGGTCCTGAGATGGCAGACATGAAAGCCAGTAAAGGATGAAAAGGCCTTCTATAAAACTGAAGAGCTGAAAGCTTACGGGACAGTTGCCAAGTCACAGTTTGAGAATGTCAGAACCGAATATCTTAACAATTTATTAAAAAAATAAAGAAGACGAATCAGGAAACATGACAGTGAAATACTGAAATGTCTGAGTGAAATATTTCAACCATACACTGCTTTGCATATGTCAAAGGATGACATTAACACAACATTTCAAGTTCTTGGAGAACAGTATGGTTCTGAAAATACTGTAACTCTTGTAGAAGGTGACTTGTTATCTGGAACTTCAGAGACACTAAGAGTTGTCAAACCCCTCATACAGAAGGATCAACTAAGTAAAATATGGCCAAGCTTGAGAGGAATGATGAAAGGTTCATATTGTGAATATTCGCTTTATAAACTTTGTCAATCAATCATTGTGAATAAAAGTAAACTGCTACCAAACATGTCAAGACTGGCAAAAATTGCCCTGTGCATTGAAGTCACCAGTGTAAAAGAGCATTTAAAGCATCTTTGCAATACATTATACCAAGCAAGTTATTGCAAACTATGGAGCCATCTTGTCTAACATTCCATTAAACCATGCAGTACAATGGTCCTTTGACACGCAAAAAATTTACCCATAGCAAAAAGTTTTGATCCAAGTCAGCCTGTGTGGACTGCGCAGGCTGACCTGGATCAAACTTTTTTTTGCATATGCATTAAATCCCCTTTTCACAGAGAATGTCTCATATATATATCTAACCTACCATTATCATAGGTTTGAGCATTTTTGGGGTCATAGTTGAGGGCTTTCTGCATTTCTAGGGTCCAGTTGGTTGTATCATTCTCACAGAACCTTCCCTTCCATCGTAAATGATTCCATGGATTTTTCAACATTAACAGCTTCTTTCCCTGAAAATTAGAACTATAATGAAGGAACAAAGGTTTGAGAGGCTATGACCATTTTTTCTTTCAGACATTACTTAACTCTTTCCTGAATGAAAAAATTTTTGACGGTTCTAGATTAACTCTTTACCAAAGGACAAAATTTTAGACCTGTTCAAATTGAAAGCTTTTGCAGATGACAAATGTGAATCAAAAATTGAAACTTGTTTTTGGAAGTGTAGAAAACATTCTGGGAAAAGGAGAAAATGCTGGTAACCAGCATTTTCTCCTTTTCCCACAATTTTTTCAAAAGTCTTCTTCTTCAGGATCGTTAAAAGTCTGGATTGTGTGGTAAAGGGTTAAAAGCATTTGTAGAAGAACAACGTGGCCCACATGCTGAGATTTATCTGAGAAAGGTTGGAAAACACTGAGGGAAACAGAGGAAGTGCTGGCTACCGGCATCTTCTCCTTTTCTCACAATGTTTTCAAAAGCCTTCTCCCTCATGGTTGTTAAAACTCAAGACTGTGTCGTAAAGGGTTACAGGCTTATCATAATAAGCCTTCATTTGAAACCTTTCAAACGATATAAGCAATCACTCTTAACTCTTTACCACGCAACAAACTTTTAGACGGGTCACAACTGAAAATATTTGCAGATGACAAATAAAATGCGGCTAAAAAACTGAAATTTGCCTTTTGAAGGGTAGAAAAACATTGTGGGGAAACGGAGAAAATGCTGTTTACCAGCATTTTCTCCTTTTCCCACAATGTTTTCGAAGGTCTTTTTCCTCAATGCCAGTGAAACTTTTGGATTTTGTGGTAAAGGGCCAACTTTTTACTAACTGATTGATTGATTGAACGGTGTTCTACACCACTTTCAACATTCTTTCAGTCATATCACGGCAACACCTAACATATTCATGTATTTCCTGGGTTTCACCAGTACTAGACAAGTTCCACTGAATGAGCAAAGCATAGTCATCTGAAAATCTTTCGATGTGGATAAGTCTGGCATTCTGTTGTCTGGTAGGAAGTTCTACCATTAAATTAAGGGCTATTCTTAGACTATCAAAACCCCAAAACTACTCAAAGGACAAACGTTTAAAAGAATATGCTGTATTTTTTTTTCACCCATATGGAAAACACTGTCAAAAGAAAATGTCAGAAGCAATTACTCCTTTTCCCACAATATTTTCCTATGTTATCACCTGCAGGAATGTAAACTAGAGGCGCTTGAGTGCCTGTATCGCTCCACAGGCCTGATATTTCTATAATGGCGAAAAGAAGTTTTTAACAATTACCATTCAATCCTGCATTTTAGCTCACTGAAGAAAAAAGGTATGGAAAAAACTTGTGAGAAAAGAAGAAAAAAATGGTAACCAGCATTTTCTTAGTTTCCCACAATAATTTCTATCCTTTTTTATATATGTCTTACTAATTTGAAGATATGTTGTGTGCAACAGGTCCTTTCACAAACCATTTTGGGTGGGGAAACATCAAAATATAGAAAATATGTCTTTCTCAGGGTCGTTAAAAGTTGTGATTGTGTGGTAAATACACCAGATGAAATGAAATATGCTGGCATACAATGAACACCTAATCCCTAATAATCAACTTTTCACAGTCACAGTTAGAATGTCTTCTGTGGCAAACAACACAAAATGGTCTACAAATGCATTTACATAAATCAAATATCCTGCTCCAGGGCACAGATTAATTCTGGTGTACTGAAGTTGTGGGATCAGTTTGACTGGATAACATTAATGCCTTATCACAAATGTAAAGCCCTGTCCCACTTTGTACCAGGTCACCAGGATTTACACCCCTTCTGTCCACTCTGCATTTACTCATTAGTAGGTCAACAAACCTTTACCAGAACTAATAAAAGTGCAGAGGTTCTCTTGTTCTATATCAAAAGGACTATAAAGTACCTACAACATGGGGGTTTTGTTATTAAAATACTTTTTCTTTTTTACCTTGGCATGGTTACTCAGGCTTAGTAATAAGGCAAAATTGAAAAGCTCAAGTTGTGAAAGGTGCTCAAGCTTTTATCTTATTTATGGCCAGAGATATTTTATTACTAGTACTAACTAATAGCATATCATTGGAGTAAATTGTGATCTTAATACCAAGGAAAATGTGTGGGCTTAAATAGGACAGCACTGACTAGGTCAAGTCAATCCAATTTTCTTCCTTTTTCTTTGTTAGTCGATAAAACTAACACAATAAATAGTTTTGGAGAAGAACATTTTTTTGAAATATAAGCCTTGTCTATAAAAAAATGTGTTTTTACGTGTATCATTTTTTTAAAAGGAATTTGGTATACAACCACCATAGAAACAATTTGGCAGACAACCACCATAGGAACTTACCTGCAAAACAACAATGAAATCCAATGAATAGTTTTAGAGAAGAAATTTTTCAAAGATTTTACTTTATACCATAAAAGGAAAATGAGTCTCCCATAAAAGCCATGTTTTTTGACAGATCATTTTTTTTTAAAGGAATTCTGTAAACCTGTATCTAAGGAACATTCCTGCAAAATAATAATGCTATCCAAATAGCGGTTTGGGAGGAGAAGATTTTTAAAGGTTTTTTACTTTGGTTGCCATGGCAACCAGAATTCTTCATGGAACACAATTATTTGAAGGAATTTGAAAGAGGACCACCAAAGGAACATTCCTGTGAAATTTGGTAAAAATCCAGTCAATAGTTTCTGAGGAGAAGTTTTTTAAAGAAAAAGTTTACGGACGCACGCACGGACGAACGGACGGACGGACGCACGACGGACACAACGCCATGACAATAGCTCGCTGGCCTTCGGCCAGTGGAGCTAAAAATCATATTCATACAGTATTAAATCATTAAAATACCACTCAACAACACACCTTCACTTCTCTAATATCCAGCATAGCATAGGCATGCGTTGGAACCAAGCCGGCCCTGTCTGCTTCAACTTCTGGAATATCACCTGTTGCCACGGTAACCAAACAATGACCTTTATGGAACCTTTCAAGTATCCTTTTGAATTCTTTGTCCTTGTCAAATCTATCATCTGCTTTACCACTTTCCCCTGTAACAGCAACTCTTTCTGGGATCCAGCCAGTAAGTGCATGCAGATCTATATTCTACAAGACAGATTTTAACATGTTGAATTGGATTCTGTCATAAAAGAGAGCAATAAATTATCAACAGCTAAGTTCTTTTAGCCAACATGACATGTGATGTCTTTTTAGCTAGCACAACATGTTATGCATTCCAGGAAGCACAACATTTAATGTCTTTACCCAACAGACCATATGATGTCTTTTACCATATGTAGCACATGATGTGTTTTATCCAACATGATGTGTACCATGATGTCTTATTGTACATGAAACATGATGTGTTTTACCTGACATGACATGTAACATCTTCACATGACATGGCATATCATGTGTTTCACCCAACAGGACATGCCATGTCTTTTCTGGTACATGACATGTTATGTGTTTTACCCTACATGGTATGTAATGAAGTGGCAAAATGACAAGAGGGCATAGTATGGAAAGTTCTGATCTTGATCTACCCTTTCTGTCATGTTGAGATACTCTGGCCTAAGAGCAGTCTTTAAATTGAAGAATATCAGTTTGTAATTGCTGAAGATGAATTGTTCAATTGGTGTGGTGCTTTAAACAAGAGGGCCATGATGGCCCTGGATGGCTCACCTGAGTAGAGTGCCTTATTTCTTTAATTTGACCAAGTGACCTAGTTTATGACCCCAGGTGACCCAATTTCAATATTTCATGAAGACAAACATTCTGACCAATTTTCAAGTCAATTGAGCAAAAAATGTGGCCTCTAGAGTGCCCTAAAGGTATTTCTTTAATTTGACCTAATGACCTAAATTATGATCCCAGGTGACCCAAATTTGAACTTGTCTTGGACTTTATCAAAAGAAACATTTTAACCAATTTTCAAATCAACTGAATAATAAATGTGGCCTCTACAGTACCCACTAGGTATTTCTTTAATTTGACCAAGTGACCTAGTTTATGACCCCAGTTCACCAAAATTCAGACTCGTGTGAGATTTCATAAAGACAAACATTCTGACCAATTTTCAAGGCAATTGAGCAAATAATGTGGCCTCCAGAGTGCCCACAAGGTATTTCTTTAATTTGACCTAGTGACCTAGTTTATGGTTCCAGGTGACCCAAATCCAAACTCATCTGATATTTCATCAAGACAAACATTCTGGCCAAATTTCAGGTCATTTGAGCAATAAATGTGGCCTCCAGAGTGCAAACAAGGTATTTTTTTAATCTGACCCAGTGACCTAGTTTATTACCCCAGTTGACCCAAACTAAGATTTATGTGAGATTTTATAAAGACAAACTTTCTGACCAATTTTCAAGGCAATTGAGCAAATAATGTGGCCTCGAGAGTGCCAACAAGGTATTTCTCTAATTTGACCTAGTGACCTAGTTTATGACCCAAGATGACCCAATTTTGAACTCAATGAACTCGTTGTGCTTAGATGGGCAAACAGACTTAGAAGAGAATCACTACATACCAAATATCAAAGCTCTACGCCTTCCAGTTTCAAAGAAGAATTTTAAAGTTTTCCTTCTTTGTTCCTATGTTCCAACTTGTGACCCCCGGGGCTGGGCCAGTTTTGACCCAAGCAGCATCCTTGGAACAAACTTGGTAGAGGTCCACTAGGAGATGCTACATACCAAATATCAAAGCTCTACACCTTCCCGTTTAAGAGAAAAAGAAATGTAAAGTTTTCCTTCTTTGTTCCTATCTATGAACTTGTGACCCCTGGGGCAGGGCCAGTTTTGACCCTAGGGGCATCTTATGAACAAACTTGGTAGAGGTCCACTCTGAGAAGCAACATACCAAATATAAAAGCTCCACACCTTTTGGTCTCAGAAAAGAAGAATTTTAAAGTTTTCTTTCTTAGTTCCTTTGTTCGAACTTGTGACCCCCGGGGCTGGGCCAGTTTTGACCCCAAGGGCATCATATGAACAAAGTTGGTAGGAGTCCACTAGAAGATGCTACATACCAAATATCAAAGCTTCACACCTTCCTGTTTCAGAGAGGGATTTTTAAAATTTTCCTTCTTTGTTCCTATGTTCAAACTTGTGACCCCTGGGGGCAGGGCCAGTTTTGACCCCAGGGGCATCATATGAACAAACTTGGTAGAGGTCTACTAGGAGATGCTACATACCAAAAATCAAAGCTCTACGCCTTCCACTTTCAGAAAAGAATTATAAAATTTTATTTCATGCTTTTCAGTAGTTTATTGAGAAATAATGGTGGATTATGATTTGATCTTTCATGGTTACAGCCAATGCAAATATCGATTTTGTATTTTCCAACTCTTCAGTTGAAGGTAGAAACAGTAGTTCCCCCACAATAATTACCTAGGTAATCTACACATGCCATTCAAATGAAGGGAAATATGACATAATTTACGCTATATTTCTTGCGCTTCACGTAATATTGTAATGCACTGTTATGTGAGGAGGGTAGGCAGGGGTGAATTACCGAAAACAACTGTACTGGACTTTGATGAAATTTCCAACAAAATAGAGGTAAGAAGCATGAAATAAATAGAATATTTGTTTGTTTGTTTTTTGTCAAAGATCAAAATTTATTTCATCTTGTGAACATCATCTGTAGTATTTCACTCATGAAAATATTACGATTGATATTCACTCAATGAAATAAATTTCGATCTTTCACCGAAAAAAAACCAAATATCCTCTATTTAGTCTCATCAATACTGACAAATGAAACATGGTACAAATATCATCTGTCTGTGACAGAACTGAACTTTTGTAGGTATAAAGCTAATGATCTATACAAATATGTGTTAGTCTATCAGACCGTCTTTTGTTTTAGCAAAGTCAAATCTTCAAAACTTCTTTGTATAGAAAAGGGTTGCTGAAAAAAGCCTACCGAATTGGATCCTGGGAAATCATAGCCTCCCATCACTTTCATGTAACTTTTCTCCAGTAGTGATACCCACAATTCACTCTTGTTGTTGGAGTAGGAACATAAAAGTTCACCGTGCTGACTCATTGGTAAAAAGTCATCCACTATTACCTAAATACAATAAGTATGAATTTTACATGAATATATGTTCTATAATCATTCAATTTACATAAACTATCTATTATATAAATGTATGTCCTATAAGTGTTTATTTTATATGAACTACCCATTATATGAATGTATGTTCTATAAGTGTTCATTTTACAGGAACTACCTATTATATGAATGTATGTTCTGTAAGTGTTCATTTTACAGAAACTCTACTATATGAATGTATGTTCATTTTACAGGAACTACCTATTACATTTTCAAAATCTGACAACTGAGGGGAATATCAAGATAGAAAATTTATCAAAATTGTGTGTGGGTCAACCATCATCATCAACTCTTTACCAAACGACAAAATTTTAGACTTGTCCAAATTGAAAGCTTTTGGAGATGTAAATTTCAATGTGACTCAAATGGTGCAATTTTTCTTTGTTAGGGTAGAAAACACTGTTGGAAAAGGAGAAAATGCTGGTTACTGGCATTTTCTCCTTTTCAACAATGTTTCATAAGGCTTCTTTCCCAGGGTCATTAAAAGGCGGCATTGTGCAGTAAAAGGTTAACTTAGATAAGAAGCAAGTGACACAGAGAATGGTTTGATATACACTTATAAGCACATTAACTTTACCACACCATAAAAATGTAGACTAGTCCAAACTGAAAGCATTTGCACACAACAATTCAAACGTGGCTAAAATGATGGGAAATGTCTTCGATAGGGTAGAAAACATTGGATGAAAAGGAGAAAATGCTGGTTTCTAGCATTTTCTTCTTTTCCAACATTGTTTCAGAAACCATTTCCCTTGGGTAGTTAAATCACGGTGTTCTTGGTAAATGGATTAATTAATTGTACATCTCTTACAGGAACTTTTTTTTTTTCAGTGAGCCATCAAACCATAAACAACACATTTAGTATTGTGACTGATTAATCAATATGAGCTGTGCTCTGGCAAAAGGGGGCTTAATGCATCTCCTTGATGCATCATACCAAGTAAGTCATCACATAATTATGGATCCATAAAATCCATTTTGCCTGACAACCAACATAACCATAAGGTGGACTGGTCTTTTGACATACAGATAATTGACCAAATACGAAAAGTTTTAGCACAGGTCAGCCGGCACAGAATGACCTGGGTCGATACCTTTTGCAGATGCATTAAACCCCATTTTCACACAGCATGGCTCAAATATATTTTACCTTTCTATGGACCCCATTTATGTTAAGCTTGATCATATATTTCCCACAAGGGTTATAAACAGGATCTCCATTTTTGTTCTGAGGGTATATAATGCTGCAGAAGAGAATATTTATACTTTTTATTCATGTTTAAATTTTTCTAGAATATAAACATAATACTGAAACTCATTTTTTCCTGCTGAACACTTTTCAGGTCTTGCAAAAGACCATTTCTGAAAACACTGTGACCCGAAAAAAGAGCATGTCATACATGTGCCAAGGCACGGCTGTCCTAGTTGTATGAGTTACCCTTTTGATAGCAAAAGCTACTCTAGTAAAATATCAAAGTTTTTGCATGTCGATATTGCAGACGACAGGGCTATGACAATACCTCAACGTTTTCTTGGAAAAAAGTCCAGTTAAAAATAAATCTTCAAGACCAAGTAGCTGCCAAAAGTAAGCCATGTGGGTGTGCTGAAATGCATTTAAATTCAAATCATAACATTTAAAAATATGGAAATTAATGTTAACCCTTTCCCAAACAACAAATTTTGGACTGGTCCAATTGAAAGAGTTTGCAGATGACAATTTTAAATTTGATGAAAATGGCAGAAAGTTATCAAAAAAGGTAGAAAACACTGTGGGAAAAGGAGAAATTGCTCGTTACGAGCAATTTCTCCTTTTCCCACAGTGTTTTTAAAAGACTTGTACTGCAGACACGTGAAAACCAGGGCTTGTTTGGGAAAGGGTTGAATTTTTCTAGAATATAAATTAATACTGAAACTCATTTTTTCCTGCTGAACACTTTTCAGGTCTTGCAAAAGACCATTTCTGAAAACACTGTGACCCGAAAAAAGAGCATGTCATACATGTGCCAAGGCATGGCTGTCCTAGTTGTATGAGTTACCCTTTTGATAGCAAAAGCTACTCTAGTAAAATATCAAAGTTTTTGCATGTCGATATTGCAGATGACAGGGCTATGACAATACCTCAACGTTTTCTTGGAAAAAAGTCCAGCTAAAAATAAATCTTGAAGACCAAGTAGCTGCCAAAAGTAAGCTATGTGGGTGTGCTGAAATGCATTTAAATTCAAATCATATGATTTAAAAATATGGAAATTAATGTTAAGGTGACAATCTGTCAGTCTGACCCAAGTGTAAGTTGCTTACGGAAAAACCAGTTCTAAAACTAGGTACAAAGTTTCCAAGTTGCTCCATCTTGTTTACTTTTTTATTTGGATTTAAACACTGGCTTTTCAAAGATTTGACATAGTGACCTAGTTTTTGACCCGACATGATCCATTTTTTGATCTGGTCCGAGATATCATCAAGACAAACATTCTGATCAACTTTCTTGAGTATTGGGATGAGAATGTGGCCTCCAGGGCGTACACAAGATCAAAATTTTGACCTGGTGACTTACATTTTGACCCGACCTGACCCATTTTCGAATTCATCCGAGATATCTTCAAGAGAAACATTCTGACCAACTTTCATGAGCACTGTACTGACATTGTGACCTATAGAGTGTAAAGGAGGTTTTTCAAAGATTTGACATATTTTTTAACTGCAGATGTTTTCAATTTGGGTAAGTAAAAAGTTTTCTTATTCGTTGAAGAGTTTATTCCTCACCTGGTTATTAGTTTTTTATTAAAACGTCTCTCATACTGAGCACTGATTGCGAGGGAAGCCACAAAGCTGCAGTCAGACACAACAGTCTGAAACAAACAAATTTTATCTGATCATTTCACACATCTACTATTCACATAAACAACAATACTTCTTATTTCAATTAACACTTTATCGCACAATGCCAACTTTTAACAACCATGGGAAAGAAGCCTTTTGAAAACAATGTGGGAAAAGGAGAAAATGCTGGTAACCAGCATTTTCTCCTTTTCCCACAATGTTTTCTATTCTATCAAAGAAAAAATGCACTATTTGAGCCACACTGAAATTGTCATCTGCAAATGCTTTAAAGGCTAAAATTTTGTCGTCTGGTAAAGGGTTAATGGGACTCTCCAAGTTTAAAGGTGTGTTTAGACCTACTACTTGGACTATGCATAAACCAAAATCAATGGCATCACATAGTAAGTATAATCAAACACAGCCATCTGTACTAGCTGGGGCAAATTTCATTGTAATGCAGTGTCCAACCAGTATATAAAGGCTTTAATTTCTCGTTTTCTTTTCCCGTTAGGATTTATTTAACCCTTTACCACACAATCCTGAGTTTTAAAGACCTTGAAAAAGATGACTTTTGAAAACGTTGTGGGAAAAGGAGAAAATGCTGGTAACCAGCATTTTCTCCTTTTCCTACAATGTTTTCTACTCTTTCAGAAACAAATTCCATCATTGATGTCACCTTTAAATTGTTATCTGCAAATGCTTTCAATTTAGACCAGTCTAAAATTTTGTCGTTTGGTATAAAGAGTTAAAGATTTGGCTATGTTACAGACATCATGTGTCTACATTAATCTACATGTAGGTTCTGATAATACAATAATGTCTCGCGTAACATGTTCATTTTCTAACCATATGCACAAGAGTGCTCAAAGCAAGGTAACTCTATCGGACAGGCCATAATCAGTTTTCTAATCGTATGTGCTTAACCCTTTACCAAACAACAAATCTTAAGGCAAGAATTTACACTTAAACTGAGAGAACTTGCAAACAAGATGAAAACTGTTTCAAATAATGAAATTAATCTTGGAAATGTCTGACAAAATTGGAGGAAAAGTAGAAAATGCTGGTTGCCCATAATCTTAGCCAGATTTAACATGTCTTCTGCAATATGCTTTCAATACTTATTATTGCTGGTCTGACAGATTTACCTCTCTTTGGGCAATTTTGTGCATATGTGGTAAGAAATGAACGAGTCTCACAAGACAGTAGGATGTTATTGGAACATATAATGCACAGCAATCAAATGTGCCTCTGCTAGTACAGATGGCTGCATTTGATTATACTTCATATATGATGCTACTGATTTTTGTATATGTGTGATCAAAACATGCCCTTAACCCTTTACCACACAATGCCGCCTTTTAACGCCCCTGGTAAAGAAGCCTTTTGAAAACATTGTTGGAAAAGGAGAAAATGCTGGTAACCAGCATTTTCTCCTTTTCCCGCAATGTTTTCTACCCTATCAAAGAAAAATTGCACCATCTGAGTCACACTGAAATTGTCGTCTGCAAATGCTTTCAGTTTGGACAAGGCTAATATTTTGTTGTCTGGCAAAGGGTTAAGAGTTCCACTAATGGAACTACCTGTAAGAAGTATTTGGACCTGCCTAAAATTTACATGTTTAGTATAGAGTTACATGAATATCATTACTATGAAAACCTACCTGCCGTATGCTGAAACTTGATATTGCGTAGATCATTTGAGGGTTATCACAGAAATCTTCAGGTCTCACCCAACGGTGAAACCTTTGTTTTTGTTTAGGAGAAAGGGCCAATTTTCCATCTTTGTCACTGAAAATTGAACAAAATGAAAAAGAGAAGACATTTTTACATGCCAAAAGATGAGAAAATCTTCAAATTAGCCCAACTTGAGACCACGTGACAAGACAATGACATTTTTCAACCAGGATAAAATAATGTTTTTTTTACTGACAATTAAATCCTTTCCTGATTCAATAAAAATATTGAAGTTAATGAAGTTTGTCTTCCAGCATATATCTAACAAGTATTAGCGAAAAGTTGGACCAAGGAATGCTGTTGGAAAGTCCAGAGGAAAACATGGTGGCGATGGAAAAATGATCATTTTTCAAAGGCCACTCTGTTTTTTACTCTTTAACACACAACAGAATTTCAGACTTGTCCAAATTCAAAGCAATCGCAGTTGACAAGGTAAACATGACTCAAAAAGTGAGTTTTGATTTGGGAAGGATAGAAAACATTGGGGGAAAAGGAGAAAATGCTGGTTACCAGTATTTTCTCCTTTTCCAAAACTGTTTTCAAAGGCTTTCTTTCTCAGGGTCATTAATTCGGGGTTGTATGTTAAAGGGTTAAACTCTTAACTCTTTACCTAAGGAAAAATATTTCAGCATTGTCCATACTGAAAGCATTTGGAGACGACAAAACAGACATGATTCATATGGGCAAAGTTGTTTTTGAAAGGGTTGAAAACATTGTGGGAAAAGCAGAAAATGCTGGATACTACAATGTTTTCTGAAGCCTTATTTCTCAGGGTCTTTCAAACTCGAGATTGAGTGGTAAAGAATTACCAAGCAAGAAAGTTTTATTATTGACTGAGAAAAAACTAAAAGGGACTCAAATGACGAACTTGTCTATAGAAAGGAAAAAAACATGGAAAAAGAGGAAAATCTGGTTACCAGCATTTTTTCCTATCTCCTCTTTTCCCTTCTGATACCAAAAGCCTTCTTCCTCTTGGTTCAGCACCCAGCCCCAACAGCACAGTCACTAGAGAACAGGGTCCGTATTCACCAACCATTCTTAAGAACATTCTTGGTCTTGTTCTTCAAAATTTTCCAAATTTGAAAGTAACACACCTTCTGATTGGCTAAACCAAATGGTTTAGCCAAATTTGGTTTAGCCAATCAGAAATTTTGTTACTTTCAAATGTAGAAAATTTTGAAGAATAAGACTGAGAACGTTCTTAAGAAAGGTTGGTGAATACGGACCCAGGACTTTGGACCTAATGGTTGCTGGTTCAAGTCCCCTAGGATTGATAATAGCCATTGCAACAGGATTCATTCCTCCCTCACTGCTGACCATCGTTTCAATGGTGCTTATGCAGGAAAGCAGCCAGTGGCTTGGAAAAAATATCATGCAAAGTACTGGAAATAGAAACTCCAGGAAAACATAGATAGGTGCACTGGCCACGGCAATACAACAGATATAATGTTGAAAATGACCTTAAACACCATATAATCAATCAGTCAATCTTCTTTATACTTGTACAACATGGCATTGCATGGTAACGGGTAACAGGAGCAACTGTGCTTATATGCTAGTTACAGACAAGCAATCACATAGTCTTTCTGACAAATTAACCCTTTACCAAACACCAGTTTTTTTTACTCTACCAAATTGAAAGCATTTGTAGACGACAAATTAAACGTACCTCAAATGATGATTTCTGTTATTGGTTGGATAGAAAACATTGTGTAAAAAGGAGAAAATGCTGGTTACCAGCATTTTCTCCTTTTCCCACAATGTTTTTAAAAGTCTTCTTCTTCAAGGTCCGTAAAAGTTGGGACTGTGTGGTAAAGGGTTAAATGAACCTTGCTCTGTGAAAAAGGGCTTTGGAACATCTGCAAAAAGTATCCAGAAGTTTGTGCAGGCTGACCTGGCTCACAACATTTTGCTTTCACTAAATTTTATGCGTGTCCAAAACCCGTTCAGTTGGTTGTTAAAGAAATCCATATAGATCCATAGCAAGTGATGACTTGCTTGGCATAATGTACCATGCAGATGCATTAAACTCCCAATTGCCAGAGCATGGCTCAAATGTAATTAAAACCTAACTGATAATACAATACCTGAACTGCACGGGGAATGCAAACCTCTCTTTCATGTCCACTGACAAGAATGGAACATACACACGGCCATTGATATCAGAGGTTTTTCTGCCAAAAGAAACGTTGATTTGTCTAGTGTTTTTATATTAACCCATTACCACATGAAAAAATATTAGACTCATCCAAATTGAAAGCATTTGCAGACAACAATGTCAGTGTGGCTCAAATAACATGATATTTCTTTAATAGGGTAGAAAACATTGTGGGAAAAGGAGAAAATGCTGGTTATCAGCATTTTCTCCTTTTCCCACAATGTTTTCAAAAGGCTTCATCCTCAAGGTCGTTAAAACTCGGGATTGTGTGGTAAAGGGTTAAAAGAATTTCAAGACTACTAGAGTACTTAAGAAGGTCACATGAGTTAAGGCTTATATAGTTGAATACATTTTCTGAGTAATAAAACTTTACTAAACAGTTTTGCATTTTCATAAATTTAAGGAAAAACACTCCTGAAACCATTGTGGAAAAAGGAGAAAATACTGGTAACTGACATTTTCTCCATTCCCTGCAATGTCTTTGACCCTTCAATAATTTACCACACAATCCTGAGTTTTAACGATCCCAAATAATAACTTTTGAAAACATTGTGGAATAAAACACTAGTAATCAGAAAATGCTATCAACCTTTCTAAACCAAAGTTCTGTTTGTGAGTCATAAATTTTATCAACTGGTAACAAGTTAAAGATAAATCCCATCATTACAGCAACATTTGTCACTTGCAAATGCTATGAATAGTGACAAGCCTAAAGTTTTGTCATCTGTTTAAAATTAATCACCTCAACACAGCAATTTCTTCCTTACTGTAACCTCCTGGACCCACATGCTTTAGGGTTCCTCCACCACCCGACGACTTCTGAGAATGTCCTTTGCCCGTATCTGCGGGCTTTGAGTTCTTCTCCTCTTCCCCGTCACTGTCTGCAAAAGCCCCAAACCCAAGTGGGGGTACTACTTTACCCGAGGCATTTACAGGTTTATTTGTGGGTAGGTTTGATGGAATGGTTGGACTCTGGGGTGAAATGGCCTTCTTGAGCTCTTCTGCCCTGTTGAAAAAAAAGTATCATTTAGTCAAATATTTATCTATTGTGCTTAACAATCTGCAACTTATAAATAATGACACAATGAAAAGCAAAGAATTGGTGGAAGTCAGAAAATTAGGTTCATACAGTCTAAGACTTTACCAGAGAAAACTATATTCATTCAGTCTAAGCCTTCACCACATAATCCTGAGATTTAACGACCCTAAAATAGAAGGCTTTTGAAAACATTGTGGGTAAAGAAGAAAATGCTGGTAACCAGCAACCAGCATTTTCTCTTTTTCGCACAAAATGTTCTACCCTTTCATGCAGAACTTATGTTGTGCTATATTTGTCATCTGAAAATGCTTTCAATTTGGTAGATTCAAAAATGTTTTGCTTCAGTAAAGAGTTAATGCAGATACATCTGTATATTCAAAGATTAACTTGACAATCAATTCTACTTTACCTGTCTAAGGCCTGTCTTGCAAGCTTTTCAACCTTCTCAATCAGTGCTTTATCTGTTGTTGCAGCTCTCTGTAAAAATTACAATAAAAATAAATCACAATGACATTGATTGATTGACTGATTGATTGACTGATTGATTGGTTGGTTGGTTGGTTGGTTGGTTGGTTGGTTGGTTGATTGATTGACTGATTGATTGATTGATCGACTGATTGAATGGTGTTCAACACCGCTTTCAATATTACTTCAGTAATATCATGCCGACAGCTGACATATTCATGTATTTCCTGGATTTCACCAGTTCTAGGCTATGGCAATGATGTGTCTTGCCAAAGGACACTCCTACAAAAAAACCCCAAAGGATCCAGTGAGGCTCAAACCCAGGGCCTCCAGGTCAGGAGTCAACACTTTGACACCGAACCATGCAGGACCCCCACAATGACATTAAACATTTAACTCTTTTCCAAACAACAGAATTTAAGACTTGTCCAAATTGAAAGCATTTGCAGAAGACGAAGTAAATGTGCCTCCAAATTTGAAATTTGTTTTTGGAAGGGCAGACAGCATTGTGGGAAAAGGAGAAAATGCCAGTTATAAGCATTTTCTGTTTTTTCAACAGTGTTTTCAAAAGTCATCATGTTAAGGGTTGTTAAACTTTGGTATTGTGTGGTAAAGGGTTAAAGAACAAAAGAAAGAGTTTGTTTGTATTAGAGTTTAACGCCGTTTTCATAGCTTAGGTCATATCGGGCATTCAGTGCAACAACGCATGTGTTTCCTGGCTTTCTCGCACCAGTATTGACACAATTTTCTTTCCAAGCCACTGACTACTTTTCTCACATGCATCAGTGGTGAGAGGCGAAAGATCACCGGAAAGGTTTGCCTCAAACAGGTATCGAACCTGCAACCTCCAGGTCACAAGTCACATATGCTAACCAATGAGCTACCCAGCCTGGTAAAAGAGACAATATCACGAACTTCTAAGCTTTCTATGCAATGCAATTTCCAACTCACTAATATCTAGTATCAGATCCTTAGAACATTTGAGAAATTCAATGGTCAATTTTACAATACGTAAACTTGTACTGACATGTTCTACTATCTAATACACAGTATGACATCTTAAATGCACAGAGAGACATCTTCAGTGCACAATGTGACATCTTCAGTACACAGCATGAGAACTTCAATGCATAATGTGAGATCTTCTGTGTATCTTCTATGCAAAAAGTAACATCTTCAATGCACAATGAGACATCTTCAGTGCACAACATGACATTTCCAGTGAACAATGTGATATCTTCAGTGCACAATGTGACAACATTAGAATACAATGTGACATCTTCAGTGCAGAAAGTGACAACATTAGAACACAATGTGACATCTTCAGTGCACAAAGTGACATCTTCAGTACACAGTGTGAAATCTTCAGTGCACAGTGTGAAATCTTCAGTGCACAGCGTGAAATCTTCAGTGCATAATGTGAGATCTTCTATGTATAATGTGAGATCTATGCACAAAGTGACATCTTGACTAACACCTTCAGTGCAAATTGTGGCCTCATTAGTACATAATGTGACATCCTCAGAATAAAGCACTAGGACACAAGACTGGTTGGTAAAGGTTTAACCTTTTTTAACCCTTAAGCTCCTAAATAAATGAAACAAAACTTTCAAGTCGATTGTAAAAATCCAATTTTTGCAATTTCAACGTCATTTGTTGGGGTAAAAACATCTCCATATCGGACAGTGTAGATCCAAAATCAGACTGCACGTTCTGTGCAGTCTGATCTTGATCTACACTGTCTGCAAAAGGTCAGTGAGTCGCGCTTAGCAGCTTAAGGGTTGAGCGGTCAAACTTACAATCTTTAGGCACAAGTCCACAGCCTCTGTGTACAGCTGCACAGCTTCCTTCTGGTTCCTTTGTTCATCTTCCTCAAATGCCTGCATTATCAGAAATCTGGCCCTTTCCATGTCAAGCTGAAATATGTTTTCTAACTCTTTACCAGATGACAAATTTTAAACTTATCCATATCAATGAAAAATTAAATTTGGCTCACACTATTGGATTTGATGTAAAACGGAAGAAAACACTGCTGTCACCAGCATATTCTCCTTTCCCCCATTATGTTTTCAAAGTCCCTTCTCCATCAGGGTCGTTAAAAATCTGGATTGTGTGATTGATATTAACTCTTTAACAAATGACAAAATTTTACAAGCCTTGTACAAATTAAAAGCATTTGCAGACGACAAAATAAGTGTGACTCAAAAATTGAGATTTCAATATGGAAGGGAAGAAAACATTGCGGGAAAGGAGAAAATGCTGGTTACCAGCATTTTCTGCTTTTCCCACAATGTTTTCTATTCTTCCAAAAACAAATTTCAATTTTTAATTCACATTTATTCTGTCGTCTGAAAAAGCTTTCAATTCGGACTGGTCTAAAATTGTGTCTTTTGGTAACGCTAACCACAGACTGGGGATTTGATACCTGGTTGAAGCACACTTTCTTTATGGCAATTTTTTGCCTCTCACCTCTGCTGCATGAGAGAAAAGCAGTCAGTAGCTTGGAAAGACAGTTGTGTCAATACTGGTGTGAGAAAGGCAGGGAATATGTGTAGGTGCACTGACCTGCATGATACAACCAGAGCTGTTAAACTCCTATACAAATAAACAAAATTCCAAAGCTGGTGCCTGCTTTTCCACATAAAGTCAAACCAATGTCTAACTGGGAGAGAAAATGAATATATGTTGCAATGACTTTTATCGATCCACAGAAAAAGTTTTGGCAATGGTAAGACAGCATTATATTTTTTTGACAATGGATATACTGTCAGATTGTAGCTCCCTATAGCGGGGGTGCCAGTGTATTTGGCTATCACAGACTACATAAAACAGCTTACCTGTTGCTCTGACTTCACAGTATGGTCCTTTTTTGAAGTGTTATGTGCTGAAAAATAGTATTTATCCCATTAGGTACAGTATTAAGTCATTAACCCTTTACCACACAATCCCGAGTTTTAACAACCCCCAAGGGAAAACAGGCTTTTGAAAACATTGTGGGAAAAGGAGAAAATGCTGATAACCAGCATTTTCCCCTTTTCCCACAATGTTCCCTACCCTTTGAAAGACAAATTTTATGTTTTGAGTGACATTTAATATGTCGTCTGCAAATGCTTTCAATTTGGACCAGTCTAGCCACAAGGTTTTGTTTTGAAAAGAGGAAAATACTTATTACCAGCATTTTCTCCTTTTCCCACAATGTTTTCCACCCTTCCAGAAACAATTTTTAATTTTTCAGTCACGTTTATTTTGTCGTCTGCAAATCCTTTCAATTTAGTGGAATGCAAAATTTTGTCATTTGGTAAAGAGTTATTGAACGCCTCTAACAAATAAAAATGTAACACTCTTCTATATTGAGACCATATGCAGACAACATATTAACTAATTACCAAACAACAACAATTTAGACCAGTCCAATTTGAAAGCGCTTGCAGACGACAAAATAGATGTGACTCAAAAGTTGAAATTTGGTTTGTGAAGACTTGTAAACATTATGTGAAAAGGAAAAAATGCTGGTATGCAAAAAACAAATTAAATATGGCTCAAGTAATTGGATTTGTTTCTGAGAGGTCAGAAAGTATTGTGGGAAAAGGAGAAAATGCTGATAGGAAGCATTTTCCCCTTTTCCCACAATGTCTTCAAAAGTCTTATTTCCCAGGTGCATTAAAACTTGGCATTGTGTGGTAAAGGGTTAACTCTTTACCAACCAACAATGTTCAAGACAAAGCCTCACTTAGACCATTTGTAGATAACAAATTACATGTGGCTCAGATGGTGAGATTTGTCTATGAACAGGTACAAAACCTTGTGGCAAAAGCAGAAAATTTTTCCTTTTTCCACAAGGTTTTCAAAAGCCCTTTTGTCAGGGTAGTTAAAATTCTGGATTGTGTGGTACAGGGTAAAGTCAATAAATGTGACTAGCATCTAACTCTTTACCAAACATTGGTTACCAGCAGTTTTTACTTTTCCCACAATGCCTTCAAAAGGATTCTTCCCCATGGTTGTTCACAAATGGGATTGCTTGGTAATATGATGAAGGAATAAACACAGGCCTTTGAAGCTCTGCTGCTCTATTACGGAACCCTGAAATTTTCATTGGTCAGTTATTGAACACTGTTACTAAAAGTCGTGATTGTGTGGTAAAGGGTTAGAAGATTTAAAATTCCATATAAGCCACTCAAATATTGTATACCTACTGTTGTATACGGGAAATATACATGAGCCTCAGTAAGTATATATTTCCCGTATACTATGGCAAGAGATTTTGCATTCAACTTCTACCACATGAGTAATACATCAAACTATTGCACTGTTTGCTAATTGGTCAAAACACTACATGCGTCTTCTAAAAATTGAACATACAAAATTCTTTTCTAAAAATCATACCATTTACTTGTTTTTTCAGTTCCTCTGCTCTCTTTGTGTACTGGTTTGCTTTTTCTAATATACCTTGAAGTTTTGAACCAGACATAGCCGCATTCAACAATGCCTGGCCTGCTTCCTGAAAAAGTTTTACCATGTATGAACAATAGTTAGTAGTTTACTGGTTACCAGCATTTCCTCCATTTTCCAACAATGTTTTTAAACGCCCTTTTCTTCCGGGTTGTTGAAACTCAGGATTGTGTGGTAAACAATTAATTAGTGCTGCTATATTCACAATATTATTTGCTAACTTTATCATTTTTTCTCATGATTAAAGAGTTCCTAAATTGGCCATCTGAATGACTGAGGCATAAAATCTCAGCCAATCAGACTTTATCTGGCAACCAAGGAGATTCTGATAAAATTCTTGAGCCAAGCCTGATAAACTTTCCCAACCCAAGACATCAACCATCTATTCTGTTTATCCTGTTTCTCATTTATAATCTATATCCAACTAAATCTATTAAATTAATTTATTCAGAAGGAACTCAATGGGACTAAACTTTTTCAGTAACATTGAGTCCTGTGGACTCAATAAAATCTTAGGCAAACTGAAACGCTGGAAATTATTGCAACAGGATTCGTGTATACTCTCTTACCACATAGTAGAATATAGCATCAGCATACTCCCCAACACTATCCTTCTCCACAGCTTTCTTGGCAAAATTCATTCCATCTTTTTCCAAAGCTGCTGGATCTGGCCCAGAGAAGTCTGGTGGTCCTGGGTAAGCCATGTGCTAAGTTTTCACCTTTCATTCAGTGGCCTGTAAGTTTAGTTCATGCAGTATTCTGGCTTGAATTTTTTCAGAGTGGGAACATTGGCAATTAGTTCCATTGACAGCAAATGACAAAAATCGTAGGCTTAAGTCCATATTGAGAGTATTTGCAAATATCAAGTTAACCCTTTATCAAACGACATCATTTCAGACTCTACCAAATTAAAAGCCCTTGCAAAAGACAAATTTAATGCAGCTCTAGCGGTATATTTCTGTCTTTGATATGGTAGAAAAACATTGTGGGAAAAGGAGAAAATGCTGGTTACCAGCATTTTCTCCTTTTCCCAATGTGTTTTTAAAAGCCTTTCCCCGGGATCATTAAAACTCTGGATTGTGTGGTAAAGGTTTAACAAATGACAGAATCTTAGACTAGCCCATATTGAGAGTATTTCAATTTTTTTGCAAATTATAAATTTTAAATTAAATGTGGGTCAAGACACATGTGTATCTTTGAAACCATAGGAAACATTGCGGAGAAAGCAAAAAAAAAATGCTTTTTCAGGTCTGCAAACCAAGTTACCAGCATTTTCTCCTTTTCGAACAATGATTTTAAAAGCCTTCTTCATAGAGTTGTTGAAACTTATCACTGAGGCAGCACAATCAGAGAAAAAAAGTTCACCTGTGACCTTGAGCATTGACCCATGTGACCCCAAAACAATAGGGCACCTCCTTGGGTCATGAGGAACACTTGTATAAAGTTTTAGGGCTTTAGAGTTAGAGCACAGAAACAAAAGCAAGACAGACAGATTGATAGACGGATGGAAAGACAGACATGGTGAAACCATTATATCCCCTCTACTTCATAGGTGCGGGGTATAATAAATCTGAAGGGGCCAAAAGTCCCATCAGTGTGCATTATGATGGGACATTTTTCTATTGCAAGGGGACATGTCCCAGAATCTCTGTCTTGGCAGACACTGGATTCATGAGTTAGAATCAGTGTAGCTGAAAACAATCCTTCTGCTGTATTAAGCTGGGTGATGTCCACATACACCTAACATTTCTTTGCTATAAGGCCAAAAAAAAAAACCATTTTTCTGGTGACCTGACTGACCCTACCCAATAGTTGCCGACCGGTAAACTTTGCTTTTTATTTTTGCCATTTTCACGCCATATGCTTCATCCTGAGCAGTTTTATTCCATTTCGGCCATATTATGATCACCGCTGATGTCTTTCAGATGGTAGGCCTAAAATAGCATTGAAAATTTTTTGCTCAACCGTCATTTTCCATTTCGCGCAAACAATTCCCCTTTCGTCCATTTTGTCGAAAATTTTCAATGCATATTTTAGGGTTACCATCTTTTCGATTCATGAAATCAGCGTCTGTGTGATTGTTGACTTCCTCCAAAATGGTGACCACCATTCTCTCAGTCAATGTGAAAAAATGTCCCCATTAATGGCATTTCGGGGGCATTTACAAACTAGGATCCTATTCCAATACTTTGCCCATGTGCAGCATTTGGCTGTAGTACCGCCCACCACAAGGAAAGTGTACTGCAGTCAAAATAATGTGACAAGAGAAAGAAGACAAGGTAGAAATATGTAGACATCACATGAAATTGGTAAACAAATCATCTAAATTGTGTTTTGTTCCGGCAGGAATGACTCTAAAACTTATGGTAGTTTTGCAGTTGTTATACATGATTTATGTATAACAGATAAGAAAATAGCTGGAATTCTTTGATATTCCAATAATTTGAAAAAAAAGGAAAAGGAAAACGAAAAAAAAGAAGGGTTTTCTGACCTACTGACTCTATTTTCTTTTTTCAAGGGCTACTTGAAACACAGGTTTTTTATTTTTTCCTGGCCTAAATAGATTCTGCTCCACTGCTTGTAAAATTGCAAGACTCCACTAATAAAAAAAAAATAGTACATGAGTCACAATTTTCAATCAAACTACATTTTCCTTGACAAACAGATGGTAGGCTGTGTTGTGAATGATGTATTATGTCTAACATTTTTTTTCCAGAAATAGGCTGCTTTACTGCTTTCAATATTTTTAGCTTTTAACACTTTACCATATAATCCCGAGTTTAAAAGACCCTGAAAAAGAAACCTTTTGAAAACATCGTGGAAAAAAGAGAAAATGCTGGTAACCAGCATTTTGTCCTTTTCCCACAATGTTTTCTACTCTACCAAAGACAGATTCCATCATTTGAGCCACCTTCAATTTGTCGTCTGCAAATGCTTTTAATTTGGGCCCTTCTGAAATTTTTTCGTGTGGTAAAGAGTTAATACATTTCCAGTGACAAACAGATTGTATATTCAATCTTTAACATTATATATTGATCTTGATAGCAGTTTTCACCAACTGACGACAGATGAATGACTTCACTCCACTTACAACCAAATGAAATGTTTATTACCATAAAAAGAAACCGTCTTAAAAAAATTAACCCTTTGCCACACAAACCTGACTTTTAACAACCCTGAGAAAGTTGCCTTTTGAAAACACAGTGAGAAAAGGTGAAAATGCTGGTAACCAGCTTTTTCTGCAAGAAACGCGAACACCCATGACACTACAAAAATTGGTTTGACATCATCTGATCATAGGCATTTCAAACTGTCTATTCAGCTTTATCAATGACTTTGAACAGTAAATTTACATAAATATCTCTATAAAACAATAAGTGAAAGCTAATTAGTGTCTGAAATTGACAGTGAAATGGAGAATTCTACTAGCCGTCAGGCTGTAAGTTGTCCCTCTGAAATTGGTCCCGTGAGTAAGGAAATTATAACAAGCATCTTCTTTTTTTAAATTACCCATATTGTTTTCAAGAGCAGCCGACTGCAGAGTTAAGACTCATCAAAACAAATTTTCAGTGCAACAGACCCTTACTGTCCTCCATAGATGCTCTATAATTGTCAATATTAAGTGCATTCCTAGAATTTCTCTTGCACTCCCAAACTTGTATTCCAGGGAGCGCATGCACTCCCAAAATGAGAAATGAGTGGGAACACTGATAGTAAACAGAATAGGGTGACATAGGGTTAAAACCAACTTGCTTGTTCCATTGCATTCAACTTTCATTACACCCTGTGTCTCAAAAAAAGAAATGGACCAGTTACCACAATAAGTCTTTATAACAGGTAATTGCTATTTTTAGTAAGATGAATAATGTAAGAGGGACGGATCTAATACTAAGTCTAATCCAAAGTATCTGCTCAAAATATCATTACTTTTGTGGATCGATAAACCAGTAGAAGCTCAACGAAACCACATAATAATTTTGTAAACTTTATGTAAAGTAAAGTTGAGACGAGCAATCCACGACAAAAATATCCTGGGAACGAAAAAGCCTGGGGACGAAAAAGACCTATAGTTAACCGTCTCTGGGGAAAGAAAATTTGTCAAAATTCTTCTTCATGACAAGCCGTAGAAAAAATGGCTAAATAATGAAAAAAATAAAGAACAACACTTACCTACACTATGGTAAAAAAGTATTCTGCAACTGACAAGCTAGACAATCACTGCGAGAGTAACTTCGACGCTTGTTTACGTTTCCTCGACTTAGATAGGGACACGGTTAATCTGCGGGCCTATTTGCATGCCCGGAGTCTCTAATTTTAAGAGTTTGCTATCGGTCTCATCTGCCTAGATCTCACAAAACTACTACAAGAACAACAAAACACTTTCTCGTTTTAGGGCACCAGACCCGTATATTTAAGTAACATCAGGAGCATTGTCCAGAAAGAACAGGAAATATATTTCTAACAACTCTGTGTCTAGAAATCCCTCTCTAGGTTTTTAAAACGCAAATTTATATGATGCTACTGCTACATGGTTGCATTCCGGTACTGTAGGGCGCAAAATTCAATCTGTAATTATCAGTTAAAGCAATAGCTCAGTCAGAATAAACAGTATGAAATAGAGCCTCAACCAGCTGTGCAATTATTATTGGAGTGTCAATTGGCCTCCTAGGAAAACCCTCTTCCTCCAAAGTTTAACCTTTTTTGGCTGTTTGTGATAAACAGTGAGAATTTTTTTTAACCCTTTCTGCTATTTACAGTTACCAGTAAATAGTCTCGCCCACTTATTATTTCTAGAAGGTTTAAAGCTGCACGAGGTAGAATGGTATTTTGAGCATTCAGAAAGCTTTTGCAGATGTATTAACTCTTTACCAGACGACAAATCTATAGACGCGACCAACTTGAAAGCATTTGCAGACGACAAATTAAATGGCACTAATATCGTGATTTCTGTCCTTTACAGACGGTAGAACTCATTGTCGGAAAAGGAGAAAATGCTGGTTAACAAAAAGAGGCACTTGGCATCAATGTTTCAGTTTAACATTAACTTTAACCCTTGGTGCATGAGGCCGTGGATGCCGAATGAGTAGATACAGATGAGAGTGTCAATAACATACAGTTTAATCTTGGATTCAAACAATTTACTACTTATATTAAGCACATTTACGTGTACTCCTTACTGAAAGTACACGTAGATTTCAATTATGAAGCAGTTTAAGATCTGTTTGGTACAGTTTCGGAAGTTCAGCTCAAAAGCCAACTTATGTTAATTACGTAAATCAACTTTTGACTTGGTCATACTTAAGTGGATTAGCACATCTGCCATTTCATAGGGGCGGCGCGAAATTCCTAAATCTACCCAGATCTTCCCCGAATCTCCCCTAATGTAACCAGTACCATTACACATTTGCTAAAGTACATAAATTTCAAACTAATATCTGATTAAAAGATGTAAAGTGATTTATTTTCCTGTTTCTTAGAGCCTTCTTCTTCTCAGGAGCTTTAACATCAAATTGGTGCATATAAGTAGAGATTATTCACACATTTCACCGTTAAATAAGGCGGTCGATCAAAGCTTATATGTTACGTTTGTTAAAAGCTGGTGAAAAGTTTGGTGGTGTCTGTGGTCGTAACTCAGATCGTCGGTCTTGCGATCAATACTTTCTGTGTTCGATTGCTATGAGCGACCATCAACCTATACCATTTTCATTGGGCCAAACATTCATCAGTATTACTAGTGTTAGTGTATTTGACAAATTGAAACCAGCGAGTTTAACCCTTAGAGCGCTGAATAAACCCAGCAAACAATTTCAGTCTAGAAATAAGACCTAAATAATTGCAGTTTCAAGATTACTGTTGTACAGAATGTCTCAGCAAGCGAACATTAAAGATCAGACTGCAAGTTTTGTGCTGTCCATCCTTGATCTACACAACCTAACCTCGTCAAATTCCCTTCCTAGTAGATTTCTTAAATAGATGGATAAGATTTGGAAGAGATTTGGGTAGATTTGGGAAAGATTTGGGTAGATTTCGGAGATATTTGGGTAGATTTGGGAAAAATTGGGGAAAGTTTTGGGATAGATTTGGAAAATATTTGGGAAAGATTTGGGTAGGTTTCTGAAGATTTGGGATTTTCATGCCGTTTTTATGAGATCAAGTATGATTCAATCATACTAATTTAAATGCAGTACCTCATTATCGGCCCATGTCATTGACCACGTGACATTCCCATAAACCTTTGCGAAATTCTAGTATAGTTGAATCCAAACATTCCATAGTTAAATACTTGACCGGCTCATTCCGGTCAATCCATGGACCACGCACGGCCATGCTATGACCATTTCCCGTATGTTCAAGTTTTTCTTTACCAATATCCAGCATTTTGACCTTTCTCTGACAGTTCAGATCTTCCCTTACTCAAATACTGTACCATTTTTGTCGATTCCAGTCATACAGGTTTGTATATGTTGACCATTTCCTGTCTGACCATGCTTTTACATATTCCAATATTTGACCTTTTTCTTACGAATGATGTCCTCCCAACGCATCCTATTATATGAAACATATGAGCCATACTCTGTGAAAAGGGGGTTCAAGACATCTGCATCCTATTTCAAAGGTATTTTAAGAGTAAAGAAATCTTCTTATCGGACAGCGTAGATTCAGGATCAGATTGTACGTTCTGTGGAGTCTGATCTTAATCTACATGTACGCTGACAGCAAAAGGTCAGTGAGTTGCGCTTAGCAGCTTATCGATTAATACCGCATTATTTTGCTGATAAAGGACCCCAAACGCTTAGTCACATCGTCCTTTTCAATGTGCCTGGCATGCCAGGCTCGAGCCAGGAAAATATCACGAATTAACGTCCGTCTTTTGTGCCTGAGACGACATTGCAGGGAGTCTAAACCACAGGTACGGGGACTCCAATCTGAAATAGTATTAAGTTTCTTTAATGGTACAAGATACATGTATATTGGGCTAATTCGCACAAAAATACTTAATGCTTAACCTGCTACAAAAGTGATTAAACAAAAAAAAAATCAAGCTGGTGGTACAAACCCAAAGGTTTCTATTTCGACGGTATTTTTTGTTTTGGAGAAAAAATATGTCCATATTGGACAGTTAGATCCAAGGTCAGATTGCACGTTCTGTGCAGTCCGATTTTGTCTACACTGTCTGCAAAAGGTCTTTGAGTCGCGCTTAGCAGCCAAAGGGTTGAAACTTGAAACAAGACACTAAATTAATGCTGGTTTCCTTGTCTGTCTTTTAATCCGAGTTCGAAAAGCATGAAATAACACACCGTCCTCTGATAGAATTAACTTGAAACCAGAATGACAAAGGCAGTGTCACCAAACATTTAAGCGTAAATATCACGATGTGGCAAATTTCATGTGAATTTTTTGCTACCGCGTTAATGCGATATACACAATATGTATTACATAAATTATAGAATAGATACTTCCCGAATGTGATTTTAGATATTGACGGGTCACATCCGGGTACAGAAAAAATGGGTGAAATCTCCTCACAGATTTTGTGCGCATGTTTAAACTCTCGGTACTTTCACAGATTGACGACAAAACTAGAATTTGATTATAGCTTTTGCTTGCATATTCAATATTCATTCATTTAACCCTTTACCAAACTACAAAATTTTAGCCCTGTCCAAATTGAAAGCATTTGCAGACGACAATTTCAATGTGGCTCAAATGATGCGGTTTTTCTTTGATAGCCTGGAAAACATTTTGGGAAAAGGAGAAAAATGCTGGTTACTAGCATTTTCTCCTTTTCCCACAATGTTTTCAAAAGGCTTATTTCTCAGTCGTTAAAAGTCGGCATTGTGTGGTAAAGGGTTAAAGTACAAATATTTTCAATTTAAACGCTAAACATGAGAAAAAATGGTTTAATTAATCTTTTATTCGAGATGTTTACGTTTCCCAAAATAGTCACAAAATGGCTGCCAAACATGATAAATTTTGTTAGTTTTTTTTTTTAGATTTACATGATATAAACGATTTCTCAAAAGCGCCTTTAAATAGGTAATGAAATGTTTAATAATTTGTCCTTGATCATGTATCACTCGTCACAACTCGGCCGATTCCGTACCTACATCTAACCTCGTCTATATAAGGGAGGCTTCCATTTTGAACTACCAATCACATGATCTTAAACATGGCGGCGCCCCTGTAGATCGGTTAGCAACGACATGAACAACCACTGTGAAGTTATTCACTTCTATCGATCTGTCGATGAAAGCTCCTAACGGAATTGATAAACCACGCTAAAAATTGAATGTACAAACTGTTTGCCGACTGAAATACTCTTAGAAAGATAACGATAGAAAATTTACTCATGCGTTCTTTCTAAAGACGAGCCTTACAATTTCAATAACGGTAAAGCGGTGTGCTTCCGGAGATGTGCGAAATGTACCGTGTAGGTGCATATCAAGCTACGCGATACAGCCGAGGGATTTGATCACCGGATCACCCGAGGTATGCCGAATGGGTCATGTATGTCGCTAAAAACTAATTGCACTTAGCTACAATACAGATTAAACCGACGCAACAGAAAGTCGGTATGTACAGCGCTGTACACATAGCTTTTCGCACGGAAGATTCACGATTGACTTGAGACGTTGCGGTGCACAATAAACGTCCAAGTATGGAAAGAAGCCTGATAAACGCCTAATTATTGAGACTTCTACTGCATGTAGGTCGCGGAACTTGTATGCACTCTGTAAGCCATAATTTCCGTCCATTACTAATGAAAGTTGACCGGAATGTTTGTCTCGATAGTATGTCCGACGGGTTTGAAAATAGGTCAAGTCTGGTCAAAAAGTAGGTCACTGGGACTAATCAAAGAAAAAACCTTATGTGCACTTTAGGGCCCACACTTTCAGTCCAATACTCCTGAAAGTTGTTTAGAACGTTTGTCTTGATTATATCTCAGACGAGTTTATGTCAGGTCAAAAAGTAGGTTACTGGAACAAATCTTAGAAAAACGTTGTATGCACACTAGAGGTCACATGATGGTTGTTCTTAAAGTGTTGAAACTGTGTTCTACTGAACAATAAGTTGCATGGCTGTTGATCTCACCATCATTAACTTCTTACCAAACGACAAAACTTTAGACTGTTCCAAACTGAAAGCAGTTGCAGACGTCAAATTAAAAGAGGCCGAAATGACAAAATTTGTTCTTTTTAGGATAGAAAACATTGTGGGAAAAGGAGAAAATGCTGGTTACCAGCATTTTCTCCTTTTCCCAGACTGTTTTCAAAAGTCTTCTTCACCAGGGTCGTTAAAAGTAGGGGTTGTGTGGTAAAGGGTTAAGCAACATGTCCTACGATATTTTCAGTAAAAAAAAAAACATGATTTTATACGGGAAGAAGCTATGCTGTAAGGAAGGAGTGATCTCCCGTAACACACCCCCTCTTAAGAGAAGTCATCATTTTTGATGACGGAAAGCCTTATTAGGCAGGAAGTCTATTAATTAGACAACAAATGGCTCAATGGCCAATAACGGACAATTTTATAGACAACAAATGGCTCAACGGCCAATCCCGGACGGGAAGAAGTTCTGCTGTAAGGAAGGAGTGGTCTCCCGTAACAATATGCATATCACGACGACATCCGAACGACATGGTCGGAACTTACTTTTGTCTCCAGACGGTCATTCCGTAAGATAATCAGATCTAGCCTAAGTTAGGAGATTCTATTACCAGTACTCCTCACAATATTTTTTCCATGCCACTGACTGCTTTCCCACATAATTTTTGTCGAAACAATGGTCAGCGGTGAGAGAGGAATGAATCCTATCGCAATGACTCTCATCAATTCTCGGAAAGAAATAGGTTGAACCAGCGACCTCCTGTTCTCGAGTCCTGTACGCTACCGACTGAATTACCGGGGCTCGGCGTAAAGTGTCTAATACTAACAAGGCTCTTTAAGAAGTCCTGCATTGTCCCTTTCCGTGCAAACTTTAGGCGAGTTTCAGATGGATTTGCAGATCCGATGTTTGTTGGGGGCTTTATATCCATTAAGACGAAAGTGACGCTTGCTTATCTGGAAAAACTGTTGCAAGAGAATATAAAGTACTTCTCTACTTTTTTCCTACCCGTTTTTTGTGTTATAATCGGACAAACTGCTGGGACGATGGCCACCGACCCTGCTACCCTCTTCCGACGCCCAACGCCACACAAAAATCGTCAGTAGGAGGTCTTGAGTACTTGTTAAAATTAAAAGCATTTGCAGACGAAAGACAACTTGTCACTCAAAACATGCAGTTAGTCTTTCTAAGGGTAATCAACATCGTGGTGAACGAAGAAAAACCTGATAACCCCCATTTTCTTCTTTTCCCACAAAGCTGTCAGCATTGTTCTTTCTCGGGATCGCTAAAACACTGGGCTGGTTGCTAGAGGACTGAACTGATGTACATTATAACTGAGCCGTGCTCTGGCAAAAAAGGGGCTTAATGCATCTCCATGATGCATGATACATATCAAGCCATCACATTATTATGGATCCAGAGTAGTCACTTTTCTTTTTTTTAAACCAACTTAATCATGAGGTAGATTGGTCCTTGGACATGCAGAAAATTGACCAATAGCGAAAAGTTTCGGCGCAGGTCAGCCTGCGCGGACTGCGTAGGCTGACCTGAGCCGATACTTTCCACAGATACATTAACCCCTATTTCACAGAGCATGGCTCAATTATATGAGCCATACTTTGAGAAAAGGAGATTTAATACATCTGCAAAATGTATGGACTCAGGTCTACCTGCGCAGTCTGACCCGTCTCGAAACTTTTTGCTAATAGTCAGTTTTTGCATGAAAACGGACCAGTCTACCTCAAGATTCAGTCTATTATGAGACAAAATGGATTTTATGGATCCGTAATTACAGGATGAGTTAAACCCCCCTTTCGCCAGAGCGCTCTTTTCGTATGTATTTTTAAGATAATCCGACAAATACATGTATTAGACGACAATAATATTTATTGCAAATATCTATAGTTATCACAAAGTATTTCAACTTTTCAAGTCTGTCTTCCTTTGAACAGTATATCGCTTGACTGCAAGGAACTTTAACTTCTACACTCCAAACAGGAACAAGTGGCTGGCTCGACAATGGTACGTGTAAGAAAATGGCCGCTTACTTCCCGAGAATCTATAGAACAAGACCTCAGAGTGATGTCCCTTTGTCTTGTACTGGCATCACGACAACAGGAACATTCCTGAGAACCAAGAAAAAGAGGCAAATAATACCAAACAAAGAAAAGAAGAAAATTATGGTTGAGGCAGTTGGACAAAGAGGGGCTGCAGGTCCTAAGGGGCGGCAAAGGCTGCCTACCCTGATATTTTCCTCTACATTAAAATTCTTCCCTGCGCGAGAAACTATTCTTGAAACGGTTCTTTTCATTTACGACATACAGGAACTGACATGAGTTGGTATTTGAGATAACATTTTATCACATAAAACCTCCTCCGGTTGTCTAATAAATCCTTGACTTATTTTTGATAATACATTAGTGTATTATCATTTTTTGTGTCCCGGTTCTGATGAGTTTTTGTCATGAGCGTGTGAAGCAGGAGAAACCAGCCACAGCACGTGCCGGAATTTGTACTACTACGCCGTTTCGCGGAAAAATGACGTCATTGTTGCTAAGAGGAACACGCGTGGGAAGTTTTTGCTTTCCATGTTTAATAAAAACCAAGAAATGCAGCCAAAGTGTTTTAAATCAACAAATAGGTGGACTTACTCCCTCTAGAAAGTGTTTAGTTTACTTTCGGTGTGAATGTCAAAGAGCTATCTACTTGAGTGTGTACACATTTGAAACCGAATTACAACTGTAAACATGGACCCATAAATGTTGTATAGGCTAAAGGTTATGATGTAGGATTTTTTATTTTTTTGGTCTGTCATTCGATTTTATGTGATTACTAGAATGTCACATTCGTGTTTATGTATTATCATTTTATCAAACTCGTTGAATAAAATGTATTTGACGCTCGCCAAAGCTCGCGTCATGCAGTTTTAGTCAACTCGTTTGATAAAAATGATAATACATAGACACTCGTGTAGGATCCTCTTTTTATTAAACAAGCCTAAAGGGTTAAACAAGCCTAGTAAAGGATATTATTACGCGAACCTTTGACGAGCATAATGATTTCTTTTCGGCGTAGCTGTATGCGCTGGTTTTTGACTTACTTCTTTGTACTGATAAAGAATGAATAGATCATAAAATGAATAGATCATAAACCAAATACCACTTTTCAAAATAATGAAAAACAGTGAGGAAAAAAGGCAATTGTTCGTGATGTTACTTTTTCATAATTTTACTTCATAGTGAACCACAAAAGAATTTTATTATTCATATCCCAGAGCCTCTTACGCCGTATGTCGTTCTTAAAGATATATATATATTTTTTTTTTAGACGAGCTTAATAAAATTTGCCCTCTAGAGCCACCTTCAATTGAAGAGTCAGAAAATATGTCATCGATATTTTCACTGGTCGTAACCATGAAATATCAAACCTTATTTCATGTTTTTCGATAGTTTATCGAGAAATAGTGGTGGAATATGGTTTGATATTTCATGGTTACGATTAATCTGGATTACCTGCCCCTACCACTACGTTATCGGGTCAGGCAAAGCTCAATAATGGCGGCCTCCTAGTTGTCCTCAGGTGTACACCTACATGCTTCCCCGTTTTCCCCAATATCATGTGATCCAGTTTGATCGGTTAATAAAATGAGATCAATTTTGTACAAAAAATACATTACAGAATCTAAAATGTGCTGTTGGGGTATGGTTTTAATATAAATTCGACTATGAATCATTTTAAAAGTAGCCCTGTTTTCGGACGTTATATAGGTCCATTGACATTTCGGATACTTAAAAGCGTTTCTGATGTGTAGTTTTTCTCGCTAAATAAGACCGATATGTAGAAAAATTCACTGCCATGACTTTATTGCAAGCGATCTGTTTTGAAGTCAGCCTATGGTCCGATTTGATCATGTAAAATAACAATGTCTCGTCTCCTCTGCATATTACCAACGGGGGTCGCTGGAGAGGAACTATATAAGCTTAGCTTTCGTTCCAATCCATTTTATAGAATTATTCTTGTTATTATACTGTCTGATCTGTTTTTCTTTGTAATTCTATGTAATTCTATGAATAAAATATGTTTAAATTAAATTAACGGGGGTCGCCATTATTGCGCTTTGCCTGACGTACTCTTGTAGTACGGCGGGGTACCAGACTAGGTTACGACCAGTGAAAATACCGATTTTATATTGTCTAACTCTTCATTTGAAGGCGGAAACGGTAGTTCCCGCGGTCTAGTTACCTAGGTAATCAGCCCGTGTCATTCAAATGGAGAGAAATATGACGTAATTTACGCTATATTTCTCTCGCTTTACGTAATATTGTAATGCGTTGTTAAGTGAGGGGTACGCCACGGGGAATTACCGAAAACAACTGTACTGGTTTTTGATGAAAGTTCCAACAAAATAGGGACTAAAAGCATGAAATAAATAGCATATTTTTTTTTTTTTTTTTTTTCGGTGAAAGATCGAAATTTAGTTCATCGAGTGAACATCATCGGTAATTTTTTCACGAGTGGGGCGCCACTCGTGAAAAAATTACCGATGATGTTCACTCGATGAACTTAATTTCGATCTTTCGCAAAAAAAAAAAAAAATAAAAAAGAAGAAAAAAAATTTTAAAAAAAATCCTCTATAAAGTCCACCATTATTTTTCGATAAACTATCGAAAAGCATGAAATAAGGTTTGATATTCCCGTGGTTACGACCTGTAAAATATACCGATTTCATATTACTGTTATATGAATTGTAAGCTCCTCTTACAAAAAGAAAACGTGAGTCACAATTTACTATCGATATCTTTCGAAGAATATTTCCGTCGTCAAACAGTTTGTACATTCAACTGTTAGTGCGGTATATCAATTCCGTTGTGTTTTTCATCGACAGATCAACTGATGGGAATGACTTTACCATGGTTGTTCATGTCGTTGCTAAGGGATTTACATGGGTGCTGCCATGTTAAAGATCATGTGGTAGGTAGTTAAAAATTGAAACGGACCAGGTCGGATGTAGGTAGGGAATCTGCCGAGGTGTGACGAGTGCTAGGTAAGCAGCGCGAATATGACGTAATTTACGAGCATTTACCCTATATTTCTCGCGCTTTACCGATTTACGTCATATTGTAAAGCGTTGTTTTGCGACAGGAGGTACGCCACTGAGAATCATCGAAAACAACTTTACTGGGTTTTGATGAAAGTCCCAACAAAAAGGGGCTAGAAGCGTGAAATAAATAGAATAGGTTTTTTTTTTTTTTTTTTTGAAAGATCGAAATTTATTTCATCGAGTGAACATCATCTGTAATATTTTCACGAGTGGCGGAGTGAACATCATCGGTAATATTTTCACGAGTGGCTGCGCCATTCGTGAAAACATTACCGATGATGTTCATTTGATGAAATAAATTTCGAACTTTCACCGAAAAAAATATCCGCTATTTATTTCATGCTTTTCGGTAGTTTATCGAGAAATAATGGTGGACTATGGTTTGATATTTCATGGAACCGAACAGTGAAAAACCGATCTCATATTTTCTAACTCTCCAATTGAAGGCGGAAACAGTAGTTCCACCGCACTAGTTGCCTAGGTAAACAGCGCGTGCCATTCAACCAGAGGAGAAGATGACCAACTTTACGCGCATTTACCCTATAATTCTCAAATTTAACGTAATATTCCAATGCGTTCTGATGTGGAGGAAGAAGTACCGAAAACAACTGTACTGGATTTTAATGAAAGTCCTAACAAAGATGGGGTAAGAAGTATGAAATACTTAGATTTTTTTTCGATGAGAGATCGAACTCTATTTTATCTCGTGAACATCATCGGTAATATTTTCACCCGTGCGCCACTCGTGAAAATATTACCTACGATGTTCGCTCGATGAAAGAAACTTCGATCTTTCACCGAAAAAAACAAATATCCTCTATACCATGGAAATATGTCGGGGGTTGTTTGTATAATCTTCGACTATGATTTTGAAGGTCGTTGGTTCGAGCCCCATCCGTTGGAATTTCAGGTTTTTTATTTTTCCCAACTAACGGTAAACAAGTACGTCGCTATTATTTTTTCTGACAAAAATCAACTCTCTTTCCCCTCCCCCTTACCATTTTCTTTCTTTTTTTTTTTTTTTTTTTCTTTTTTCAAAGTGAGGGTGTCAAAATCTGGTCTAACGTCCCTCTTAATATTTAAGTATAAATACTGAAATAACATTACCAAATGCAGTCTTAAAATTGCAGTACTTAAGTCTCATTAACGGCTGTGAATGCTTTTCTCCTTATTGATTTGTAATTAGTTCTACATTTTCAATCGTTTTCGTACATGTATAAATATTTTGTAAGAACGAGCACCTGCCTTTCAAACCTTACCTTCTGGTAGCCATCATAATGATTTACACTGGGCCACACAGTCGAATTACACATGCCCTCGCATTTGTTTACAAGAACGTTCCCTTGACAGACCAGAACAACGACACCATTCCCTGTTTCGAAATTCTCAGAAAATGTAAGGCTCGTTTGGGTGGCATCCACGGTGCACCATGACTCAGCATTGTTGTTCCTTTTCGTCACTTCCGGTAAATGTTTTTGTGCCTCGTAATTCGTGTTTTCAGTATTTGAAATGTCTTGTTCTTCAGTCCACGATATGCTTGGCACGTCGGCTTTCTGTTTTACATGTGTATGTTCAATATTTGTATTTACCACATCGTTACTAGTTTCCGGTGAAATTGTGTAATCCAGAAAGCGACCGTTTGGCTCATCGAGCTGTCTTGCACCGTTAATAGTGTTAGATTTTCGATCGTGCCACGCTCGCTTGAATTTACCATTCAGTAACTTAACATCTCCCCTGTTTTCTGCTGGTTCTCGGATATCTTCAAGGAAAACATAATCATTGTTATACGTATCATCCAGGTGATAGTTATTGTATATGTCATTTGTAATTGAAGAACTGGCATCTGTCTCTTTTAAAGCTCCCCATTTGAACAGACCCAGAACATCCACTAGAATGCTGTCAGGATCTCTTGTTGTAGGACGGAAGTCATGTTTGTTTTCGTTTGCTTTAATATTTGATTGACGGACATCCGTTATATTTACATTCGTTGCTGTTTTAAGAGTTTTGGGTCTGGTTTCTGTCGGTGGTATGTTGTGACAAAAAACAAACTGTAAAATTAAAACCTGGCATGCGACTTGTAAGTGGAGCTTCATCTTCAGAGTTGAATCTATAATAATAGTAATAATAATAATAACAACAACAAGGCCATGATGACCCTGTATCACTTCACTGCCTTTTAAATAAGTGTATCATGCACTTAATTGACGTTGACAGAGACAGACATCATAAGAAATCTGTATGGCAATAAACGTCCATAGAGAAAATAGCCTAACCTCTCCCTAACCCCCTCCCCCGAATAAAAGCATGTCAAAATGTTGTCAACCATCAGATGAATGAATTTTTAATGAAATTGTCGACTGTTGAAACCTATTTGGTAGTTAATTTATTCCATCATCTTCTAGTAATACTTCAGTACTTTGATTAAAGATTTTCAATATTTCTCTTTTTTTTTTTTTTTCGCTGCCATGGCAACCAGAGCTTTCATTGGAATCTAATTCGTTGAAAATATTCTGAAGAGGAACATGGCACGATTATTTCTATAAAGTTTCATCAAAACTGGATGTGTAGTCTCAGAGAAAAATATACTGTGTATTTGAAATAAAAGTAAAAGCACGCACGCACGGACGGACGCGCGCAAGCATAACCTTAATGCACGTTGTTACACCACCACAGAGAGAAATGCACCAAACCGCACCACTGTAAAAGCTAACTGAACAGCAAGATAGGTTTTACGTGCTTATATATCTAATCGCTCTCCGTGACATTACTTCCCCCCCCCCCCCTCCCCTTGAGAAGTCTCGACCCAGAGACTTATATACAAATAAACCAGAGGAACATAAGAGGGTGAGTCAACTCCCGTCTGGCAGTTGTCATAATCCCATCTCTGCCACTAAATGTAACGTGCAACAGCCTGGTCGCCCATCCAGGCACTAACGCACGATGCTTAAATTGCACGGAGAGAAATACACCAAACTGCATCACTGCTAGCTCCATTCGGCATACCTCGCGTAATTCGGTGATCAAGTCCCTCGGCTGTATCACGTAGTTTGATACGCACCTACACAGTACATTTCTTCGCCGGAAGCACACCGTTTTACCGTTATTCAAGTAGTAAGACTCCTCTTGAAAAAGAAAATATGAGTCAGAATTTTCTATCGATATCTTTCTAAAAATATTTCCGTCGGCAAACAGTTTGTACATTCATTTTTAGGCGTGGTTTATCAATTCCGTTGGGAGCTTTCATCGACAGATCAATAGATGTGAATAACTTCACCGTGGTTGTTCATGCCGTTGCTAAGTGATTTACAAGGGCGCCGCCATGTTTAAGATCATGCTACTGGTAGTTCAAAATGGAAACCTCTTTTATACAGACGAGGTAAGATGTAGGTACGGAAACGGCCGAGTTGTGACGAGTGAGCTAGCTCAACAGCAAGGTAGGGTTTACGTGCTTATTTTGCTAATCGCTCTCCGTGACAGTACGAGAAAGGAAATAATTCAGTCAGTATGGCATGAACCCTTAGGCTGCTAAGCGCGACTCACTGACCTTTTGCGAACAGCGTAGATCAAGATCAGACTGCACAGAACGTGTAGTCTGATCTTGGATCTAGACTGTTCCATAAGGAGAAATCTTTCCACCCACCCCCCCCAAAAAAAAAAAATTGAAATTGCCAAATCTTTTTTCTATCTGCTTGAAAGTTTTATTTTATACTTATTTAGCAGGATAAGGTTTTAATGCAAAGTTTTTAAGACGTCTATAGCAATAGGCACACTTGCCTGGATTCCGATCTGGTCAACAACAAATTCACATATTCACCTGTATATCCGAGAGACCATTCCTACTTTGAAAAAATATTTGTGCCATGCTCTGACAAAAGCGGGCTTGATGCACATCTGTGATCCATGATTCCAAACAAGTCATCACATAATCATGGATCCATAAAATCCATTTTGTTTAACAACTGACTGAATCGTGAGGTAGACTGGTCCTTGCACATGCAGAAAATCGACCAGTAGCAAAAAACTTCGGCCCGGGTCAGCCTGCGCGGACTGCGCAGGCTGACTTGGGTCGATGCTTTTTATAGATGCATTAAGCCCCCTTTTCACAGAGCACGGCTTTTTTTTTTTTTTTTTTTTTTTTTTTGGAGGGTGACTGGATTTTATTTCTAAGCACGGCTTCAAAATAACGTTGCTGCTTTTCTGTAACTCTTTCTATCTTCGACCACAGAATAGTATCAAATTTTATATTGCAGTCCCTCTAATGCCGCTTATCTTTCTTTTAAATACATTTTTTTTTTTTTTTTTTTGAAAAGTAAGACTTCTTTTCTTCAGAGATAATTAATCTTCGAGTAAGAACAATAACAAGACGCGCGAGACATATATGCGATTTATAATCTCCATACGAATGACAAAAGCAAAGAAATAAATACCGTTAGAAATATGAAATTGTAAATCATACTGAAGTAATGAGACGTCATATCGCCCGTTTCCTTATATTAATGAGCCATACTCTGTGAAAGGTGTTTTATGCATCTGCAAAAGGTATCAACCCATGTCAGCCTGCACAGTCCGGTAGGCTGACATGGACCAAACTTTATGCTATCTTTAAATTTCTGCATATTCAAGAGCGATTCTACTTAATGATTCAGTCGAATAGATTTCATTAGTCCATCATTAATCCCCCGCCGCGACAAACGATAGATTTAGTGTGATTCTTATATGGGAGCTTGTTCTTGTAAGGTAAGAAAGCACTGGAAGAAACGAGAAAATGCCCGATCTGACTATTCCATCAAACGAGTTTTTACAACCCAGATGAAGAAGACTTTGTGATAAAATGAATTTAACCCTTCGGCAGCTAAGCACGACTCACTGACCTTTTGCGGAACGTGCAGTCTGATCTTGGATCTACACTGTCCGCAAGAAGATATTTTTCTCCAAAAAATAAGTTTGAAATAGCCCTATTCGGGTTTCTGCTATCGACTTGAAAGTTTCATTTAACTTATTTGACTGGACAAAGGTTAGCTGGTTTCTACTCTTCCGCCATTTCAAAGACAAATACCGTCATCTTATCTCCATGTAATTTGTCGTCTACTATTTCATTCAACTTTAACAATTCTAGAACAAGTCGTTACTTAAAAAGGAAAATGATATTCATGATAAGCAAGATGAGCGGGCTTAACATATGGGCGTGATAAGCCAGATGAAGTTTGTTTAAAATGTAGCAGGCAATATGGCGTTGGTTTTAATATATGGGCATGGAAAGCGGGATGAAATGGGTTTTAAGTGTATCAATTGGCGTGGTTAGGTAGAAGTGACTTGAAATACGGGCGTGGTAAGTGAGGTGAAGAGGGCTGAAATATTGGCGTGGTAAGTGGGATGAACTTGTTTAATATGTGGGCGTGATAAGCGAGATGAAGTGTGTCTAAAATGTGGGCGTGGTAAGCGAGATAAATTGGGTCTAAAATGCGGGCGTGGTAAACGAGTTGAAGTGGGTCTTAAATGTGAACGTTTTACGTAAGGATGACGTCGGTTTAAGATGAGGGCGTAGTAATCGAGATGAAGTGGGTTTAAAGTGTGGGCGTGATAAGCGAGATGAAGTTATTTAAGAATAAGGGTGTGGTAAGCGAGGTGAAGCTGTTAGAAATAACGGCGTGGTAAGTGGGATAAAATCAGATTAAAGGATGGGTGTGGTAAGCGAGATGAAGTGGGTTTAAAAATATGGGCATTATAAGGGAAATGTAATGGGTTAAAATGTCTGTGTGATAACAGAGACAAAGTGGGTTTATAATATGGGCGTAGTAAATGAGATTAAGTGGGTTTGAAATACGGATATAATTTTCGATTTGAAGTGGGTTTAAAATGTAAGCGTGGTAAGTGGGATGAAGGGGGTTCAAAATGTTGGAAAAGAAAGTGACATGAAGTGGGTTTAGAATCATGACATTCTCTTAACAGTGTACCAAAAAACTTGACGAAATCGAGAGCATTGGCAGTCAACCACTTAAATGTGTCATATGAAGTGATTTGTCTATAACATGGTAAAAAAGCAATGTATGAAATGGAAAAAGTCTGTAAAAGAGTAAAAAATAACATGGGAAAAGACGAAAAAGATGGTCAGTATATGACATATTAGAAGTGACTGAAATAATGAAATTTTCTGTGAAAGGGCAAAAAATGTAAAGACAATGTTGGAAAAGAAAAAAAAAAAAAAGCTGGGAAAAGACGAAAAAGATGGTCAGTATATGACATATTAGAAGTGACTGAAATAATGAAATTTTCTGTGAAAGGGCAAAAAATATAAAGACAATGTTGGAAAAAAAAAAAAAAAAAAGCTAAATATAAGCATTTCCCCTCTTCCCACAATGTTTACACACATTATTGTTCCCTCAAGGTCATTAAAACACAGGATTATTTGCTAAAATCTTAAAGGAGTTGAGTTGTTTGTTTACGTGGGGAACACAGCGGCGCACTGGTAGTTCATCGGAAAAAATAATTCTCTCTGTCTCTCACTTTTTCTTAAAATAATCCTTGTTAATCATTTTGCCCATCCTATGTTTTGAATTTGAGAAGAGGCGGAGCTTTTAACCCGTTACCATACAGTCCCAAGTTTAAACGACTTATGGCGTAGAAGGCTTTGGAAAACATTGCGAAATAGGGGGAAAATGCTGATAACTAGCATTTTTCTCTATTCCCACAATGTTTTCTACCCTTCCAAAGGCAAAATTCAGTTTTCAATTCACATTTAATTTGTCGCCTGCAAAGGCTTTGAATTTGGACCAGTCTGAAATGTCATTTGGTAAAGAGTTTACCTATGTAGGTTTCTAATGTCAAAGTTTTTCTTCTATAGCTAATCAAATTTTTAACCGTACGTGTGTTTTCTTCTAATAACTGAATAGCCTTTATAAAAGACTTTGAACAGACTGTCATGCTGTATCTTTTGAAAGTGGTCATGGAGATTTTTATAATCTCACCAAACTTCAAAAATGGTTCATCAATGATGGTGATCGCTGGCAAACCATCAGTGAAGAGAATAGGCGAAAGTAAGAAATATATTCTTCATTGGTACTTTCTTAACTGGCTACGATAGCCTTTTAAGACATTTCTAGATTTCGCACCTGAGTATCAAAAAATTTGTAGTGATTTCTACGAGGTGGTTGGTTAATACAGGTCTCGGTCTCCTGGACACAAAATTAATGATAGTAACAAACGTTTGATTGTTTTTTCCTGTCAATGCCTAAGTTTAAAGGCAATCATTGAGGACATACAGATTAAAAGTAACTGTTTCTGTAAAGAACTTCTTTGACTATCATCAGTCCTCAGAAAAAATCGGCCGAGGTCGGTTAATTATTTATATCAGCAGTTTGCATGATCTGTTGTCTGCGTCATGTCACATGAATAGCAGGTGCTCGTGAACTAACTGTTTTGACACTATCCTGACCTCCTTCTTTCTCATCTTTCTCATAATTTAATTTACTGGAAGTCCTATACTATATTTTTCTACCGATTCTTGTTATGTATATTGCCGTAATTGCATTTTGTTAATGCTTGGGTGAATATTAAAATTTCTGTTCTCTTCTCTTCTGATTATCGAACCAGCGACTCCTCCGTTTCAAGCCATGTACTGTTACCGGTTGAGCTACTGGGTTCGGTTCGTTTCCTTGAAGACCAGTTTTATGTGGTTTATCAGTAAAATAGTCAATATGAATGAAGAGCAATACCAACGTCTGTTCATGGGATATACAGATGCGTCTCCTTTAAATCTTGTAGGCCAATAAATGAACGTCGCTCTGGCAAAAAGGAGGTTCCATGCATCTCCGTGGTGTATTATACCACAGGCCTTTGAAGCTCCATTGGTCTGTTACGGAACACTAACATTTTTCTTGGTTGATCATCGAATACTTGCGAACTGGTGCATCGCCTGTATATCAGGGAATACTCAAATTTTCATTTACATCGTTACTATGAATAGCACATTGGTGACTGCCTCTATGTTGTATATAATAAGACAAGGTGTGCAACGAAACTGAAGAAATGTTTTACCCCTGTCCCTTTCAGAGATAATATTTAACCAAAAACGGAAAAATAAACCTAGTTACCGTTGCAGATGGGTTCACAAATGATTTTTCTTGAGTACCCTGACCTTAGAAAGCTCCAAACGGCTCTTGCGATCAAGCAATAGCTCTGATCTTAAAAAATTTACAAAGATTCTACATTTTCCGGATCGCCATGCGCTAACGTCACACAATTCATTATGACACAGCGTATTATAACTCGCGTGAATTTACCATCAAAAGACGCGCCAAACTTTTTGACCGATAAACGGTAAATACGCATTTGAAAATATACGAAATGGAAGATGAAAATCGTGATACTGGATTAGATGAAAAGACAAATTATAACACACGAAATATTAATTTGATAATTTCATCAATATATCAACAAAAGAATTTTAGATCTTTCTTTTTATTTTAGTTATAATTCGCTGCGGGATTATGAATTGTGTGACGTCAGCGCATGGCGATCCGGAAAATGTGGAAGCTTTTTAAAATTTTTCAGATCAGAGCTACAGCTTGATCGCAAGAGCCGTTTGGAACTTTCGAAGGTCAGGGTACACAAGAAAAATCATTAAAATTTTGCGATCCCATAACTAGCTTTATTTTTCAATTTTCGGTAAAATATTATCTCTGAAAGGGTACAGGGGTAAAAATTTTCTTCGATTTCGTTGCACACCTTGTCTTATTATATGCAATATAGAAGCAGTTGCCAATGTGCTATTTATAGTAACGGTGTTCGATAAGGAAAATTTCGTTGACCGGTAATAGACCAATGGAGTTTCAGTGGCCTATGATTATACCAAGCGAGTAATTATATAATTGTGGATCCATATAAACCATTTCAGTCTGACGATTGACTGATTCTGGATGTAGAATGGTCCCTGAACACGCAGAAAATATACAAATAGCGAAAGGTTTCGACTTATGTCAGCCTGCGCGGACTGCGCAGGCTGACATGGGTCTATCCTTTTTACAGACGCATGTAGCCCAGTTTTCACAGAGCATGACTCATTTAAAAGACAGTGCAACATACGACCGCCTGATTTACCAAGTTACAAAACGTTTTTGCACGACTGCTTTCGAACCTCTTATTTCTTGTACGTAATCTTTAGGGCAATAATAGAGTTCCAGTCAAATAGACACAAGTAAGCGGATTGGAAGACGGGATTTTTCCCTTTTCACAATGTTGTCCTATCCATTCTAAAACAAATTCCATCATTAAAGCCACATTAATTTGTTGTCTGCAAATACTGTCAAAACGGACATGTGATGAATATTGTCGTCTGCTACAGAGTTAAGAGGATTACCCGGTTTTTATCCTTGAATTCTTCCTGCATTGCATAGAAATACGCCCGGCTGACTATCAGATATAGACCCTGGGCGCAGCTATATTACTAGCTTAAAGACTTAACAGAAGTATCACCATCATGTTTCTGTACAGCGAAGGATGAGAAATAAGGTATAGGCGAGTAAACATCTTGTTTTGATTAACAAAACAAAACCAAGACTCCTGAGTTGCCGATGGGCTTTATCTCACGAGAGTTAAAATATGAGAAGCAGGACATAGTTCCGACACTTACATGAAAATTAAGCAAAAAGTATTTGCATACTCGGAACAATATGAAACGACAGAAAGGAAGCTGTTTTCAAGTCACAAACACTTTAGAAAAACTTTTTTTTTTGTTGTTGTTGTTGTTGTTACATTCTAGTCAAATGCAACTTCGCCAAAATGTAATTGATTATTAATAACACCAAATAGTATTCAGAGAGTTACTACTTTAAAGTCAGGCAAAAGGACAATAAAAAAATTGCTGGTGTAAATATTTCCAGCAACCTCGCTTTCTGCACGAATAGTTGTCCTGATACGAGAATGATCAGAAGCAGCAAAGGTTTTCTCTTTAACAAACGACAAAATTTTAGACTGGTCCAAATTCAAAGCACTTGCAGACAATAAAATAAATGTGATTAAAAAATTGCAACTCGTTTTGGAAAGAGAGAAAACTTTGTGGAAAAAAGAAGAAAATGCTAGCTACCAGCATTTTCTCCTTTTCCCATAATGTTTTCGAAAAGCATTTTGTTCAGGGTCGTTAAAAGTTCTGATTGTGTGGTAAAGATTGAAATCTTTTTTGCACTATGTAAAATTCATGTAGGACAATTGATATTCGGAATTCGATGAACCACTTTTGGCCATTGACTGTACAGATAACAACTTTCAAACGCAAATCCCATCATTGAAGACACACTCAAGTTAACTTCTGTAAATACCCATAGCCTAACCTTTTTTATCCATGTAGAAAAATGTCAAAAGAAACGTGGGAAAGTATTTTATACAATAATGCAAATAATACCCTGCATCCCCATCCTTGTTTGGAATCTACAGAACAGATCGAGATGACTTCCAGGTAAAAACCTTTCGTCTGTCCTCTGTCTTACAATTTTATTGTCGTGTGTTAAAAATACTGCTTGAAGGATTGAATGAATAGAAATGGCCGTTGAAAAATTGGTATTGGTATTTCCTCCCGATTTAGCGACTACAAGCTGAAGAAATCGTTTATTGTCTATTAGCGATTCAATTACGTTGTTGTCCACTCTACTTGGGATTAATATCTCAAATTCTAACCCTTTACAAAACAATACATGTATCTTGTTTTTAACGACGTCTTACGAAAAAGCGGATTGGTATATCAAAAGTGATGGGTCCTTTTTTTTTTTACAAACCCCAAATTATCAAAAGCAAGAGTTCTTTCTTACAAAAGCATGAACTGACACATCAAAACCACGGTACTTACGAAATCGAAGATTGACATATCAAAAGCGATCTTCTTTTTAGAAAACCGCGGATTGGCATATCAAAAGCGAAGTTCGTTTTACAAAAGCATGGATTCACATATCAAAAGCGAGGTTCTTTTTACGAAAGCGCTGATTGGCACATCAAAAACGCGGTTCATTCAAACAAAAGCGGGGATTGGCATATCAAAAACGCGCTTCATTAAACAAAAGCGAGGATTGGCATATCAAAAGCGAAGTTCGTTTGACGCCAGCACGGATTGACATATCGACAGTGCGGTTCCTTCAACAAAAGCGCGGATTGGCCTTTCAAGAGCGATTTTTTTTTTCTATTTTACAAAAGCGCGGACAATCATACCCCTATCATGTAATGATGGAAATTTTTAAAATTTCTTTAATTCATGCCGCCACTTGACTAATAATTGCAGACCGTAACAATATTCAAGTAGAAAACGATAGATCGATCTCACATTATGCAAGGCATTCTACATTCATTTTATACGAGGCCAGCAAACAACATTTAAAAAAAAAAAAGAGAGAAAAAATAAAAAGTTTCATTTCAAATGACCACGAAGTTACTGCATATGCTACTCCTTTATGAACCAGGATCTGTGAAAAGGGGTTAGTCTGTGCAGTCCCTGCAGGCTGGCCTGGGTCGAAACGTATTGCACTTGGCAAATTTCCTGCATGTCTAAGGACCATTCTGTTTATTTTTAATTTTAGTCTTTTATTATATCGAATGTCAAAAATTGTGTAGTCTAAAGCGAAGCATGTCTTTATATCTTTGTTTAACAGTTGAAAGCCAATGCTTCCATTCGACCATAGATTATTTTTCAAGATATGTGACTCGAAAACAACCTCAGTAATGTTATATGGTTCAGAGTTATGGGGTGTAAGTGAATTTGAATGTGTTGAAGTGTTTCAAAGTCATTGCCATTGACAACAATAGATGATCCTGTTCGTGGTGATACTGGTAGATTCCCTGTATGTTTATATTCTTCATAGCGTACCATTAAGAAATGGTTGCGAATCATAGACTTACCGAGCAATAGAATTATGAAAAAAGTTTTATGAACTGCTACAGTTGTTTGACAATGTGGGCTATCATAACTGGGTTAGCCAGAATCTATCAATGGACGGATTTTCTTTTGTATGGGACAATCAAGGAGGTGATGAAGTGTCGAATTTTCTAAATGCATATCTATAGAGACTAAAATATCAATATATCCAAATACTGAGCTGCTCAGAGTTGAATAGTTTTATGAATTTTGTATGTCTTTAACCCCGTAAAGGAATTTAAATTGGCGAACCCCGACGGTATATAGGAGTCAAACAACTGCTTAATATTTCTTGTAAACTTACATGTATATCTATATTATTTCAGTTAAACCACATAAAACCTTCACCGTTTTGTTTTTAAATGTTTTTAATTTTGAAATATTCTCAATCCTTTCAAAATCGCAGACAAACGTTATCGCACATTGAGTCCATTTTTAAATATCTGATATCCCTAAAGTTTGTCTCTTTTCTCGTTGCCCGTTTTAAATTATCACCACGTGAAAAAGGCAAGTTTTTTTTTACTTTTTAACGGTGGCAGCTTAGACCACGAAGATGTAAACTAAGACATCATCGGAAGAGGACGTTTTTCTTTTTTTTTTAAACCGTTGTTCGTCCGTCAACGCAGTTGTGCAACATTCATCGTTTCACTCAAATTACGCAGGCCAGTGTCCCCAACCATTCGTTCCAGGAACTACTTTAATTAGAAGTCTCTTATCAGCTCTTCATAAAAAGGAGGGAATTATGGATTCATAGAATTATTTTTTCGTCGCATTTAGTTTCCTTAACATTTTCATTAACTCTGTTAAGACCAGGAAGTCATCAAAGCAAATCGGAAACACACTAGACAAAGATGAGGAAGGCGCCTAGCTGCAGCACTTAACCCTTATCCTCCTAAATAAGTGAGATGAAAATTTCTAGTCGATAGAAACAACCCAAATGTTGCTCTTTTAAAGCTATTTTTGAGGGCAACAGTATCTTCGTATCGGACAATGTAGATCAAGATCAGACTGCATATTCTGTGCAGTCTGCATTGATCTGCATTGTCAGCAAAAGGTCCCTGGGTCACGCTTAGCAGCCTAGGGGTTAATGAAGACAGTCAGACGCATCCGACATTTTAACCCGTATCCTGCTAATTAAATGAAATTAAACTTTCAAGTCAATGGTAAAAATAAAATTGCTATTTCAAAGGTTTTTTATTTTTGTTAGTAGGAATGGCTCAGCCTTATATACTTACACAAGCACCGCCATACTTTTAAAAATACATCCTTACAGCCAGAGCGGTAAAACGCTGTTAAAACTTGAAAGTGTGTGAAATGGCTCAGAAGTTGGTCGACTGTATAAACATAGATGAATTATCAATATTTATGGTGTTAGGGATAGAGAAACTCAAAGGGTTTTGTCCACATTTAAAACCGGAAAAGGCAACAGTGAGTTCTTTAAAGGCGGCCAAAAATGACACGTATTTTCTATCCGTCGTAATCTGTGCGATCTTGCAGCCGTCAGGGGCAACATTTGGCTTGAACATACAAGACAAGAGGACCATGATGGTTCTATATCGCTCACCTGAGTACCAAGAAGTAAAGGTCTACAATGAAGATAAATACCAAATATCGAAGTGCAAGGCCAAAGCTCTAGGTCTTCTTGGTTTAGACAAGAAGATAATCTTTCTTAACCAAATCCGGTTATATAAATAATTGTGAGAAGTTTGAATGATATTTGTCTAATAGTTGTTGAAAAATAAAAGTTGCCTGATTTGAAAAAAAAAAAAACTTAGTAGAGAATGTTTGCCGATTCAAGACTTTCTATACAAGTTAGTATTATAATGTTGTTAAATACACCAACAACTACAGTGGTTGTCCAGGGACATGTTCATGGGTAATTGCTATTGTAAACACATAAACAATGTATTTACACTTGCAATAGTCTTGCACCAACCTTTCAATGCGTCCAGCTTACAAAAGTTTGACCTTCAAGTGTGACATTGACCTTGGCCCTACCTGAACAGATCTTTCAAATGGTACTTCAATTCATGGTGAAGTATATGCCCAAAATCTATAAGGGGGGGGGGGGGTCATAAACTTATTTATAAATTAAAACAAACACCACAAAGTGAAGAACAAAAATTATAATGACTTCTAAGATTTACAAGATAAAATTGTACTAAAGAGTTAAATGAATGAAAAAATATGAACTCAAAATACAATGAACACAATGTTCAAAGACACATCCTAACTGCTAGAGAGAAAAATGCTGTCAAAGCCTTTAACCCTTTACCACACGGCAAAATTTTAGATCTGTCCAAATTGAAAGCATTTGCAGACAACATTTTCATACTGGCTCAAGTGATACAATATTTCTTTGATAGGGTAGAAAACTTTGTGGGAAAAAGGAGAAAATGCTGGTTACCAGAGTTTTCACAGAATGTTTCTCATCATGTGACCTAGCGCATATTGTCAAGGTTCTGCAATTTATAGCTGCATCATGGAAAAAGGGGTCTTCATGTTATATTTCATTTTTTCACCAATATCTCTTTAACTGCTGGACATATCTCAACAGATTTGGTTGAAATTTTCACACATCAAGTGACCTAGCGCATATTGTCAGGGTTTTGGAATTTATTGCTGTCATGGAAAAAGGGGGCTTCATGTCAAATTTAAACAGCATCCGTCCATCTGTCCTGAATAGATAAAAGGAAAAAATGATCAGGTGGGAACCAAGGCTAGGGGTACACAAGACAGGATGTTTTATCAGACAGTGTAGATAAAGATCAGACTGCAGTTGGATCTTGGATATATATGCCTTATATTCTGCAAGATAGTATTGCCTACAACACAGTCTTGAAATGCATATTACTTGGTCTATCTTTATCTCTTTACCAAACAAAAATTTTACACTGGTCTATAATTCAAAGCATTTGCAGACAACAAAATAAATTTGTCTCAAAAAATGAACTTAGATTTGAGATGGGTAGAGAACATTGTGGAGAAAGTTTAAAAAAAATCCCGGTTACCTGAGTGCTTGGCCCAACTGAGATTTAAACTTGACATCCCTGCATAGCTAGCCCTGTAGGTAATGAGCTAACAAGCATGGCTCAAATCATTAACAAACAACAAAATTTAATCCTTAAACCCAAAGGCCATTTTCATTCCAGAATGAGTCCTAGATGATAACAACTGCGTGGGTGCCTTTTGTCTGCACTGTTTCAACAAAGCAGACAGTATTGATCAATGATCGGACAGCACATTTCGTGCAGTCTGATCTTGATCTACACTAGACACAAAGGCAACTATAGTAGTGAAAGGCGCTTAAAGGGTTAAGACTTGTCCAAATTCAAACCATTTGCTGACAACAAAATAAATGCGACTCAAAAATTTAAATTTGATTTTGGTTGGGTGGAAAACATTGTGTAAAAAGGAAAACATGCTGGTTACAAGTATTTCCTCTTTTTCCCACAATATTTTCAAGAGCCTTATTTCTCACAGGCGTTAAAACTTGGGATTGTGTGGTAAAGGGTTAAATAGAACAAGACTTTTAAAGTTCATTCTGTATACCTTTATGTCCTGTTTTGACCCAGGGGCATCATTTGAACAAAATTGGTAGAAGTCCACAAGGAAATGCCACATACCAAATATCAAAGCTCTAGGCCTTCTAGTTTCAGACAAAAACATTTTTAAAGTTTGCTCTATATACAATTTTGCCCAAAATTGTGACCCCTGGAGTTAAAGGGTTAATTCAATTCTTTTAACAACTTTGGTAGAACTTCACCCAAGGAATATGCCTGTCAAGTTTCAACATGATTGGTTTAGGAGGAGAAGATCTTCAACCCTTTCCCAAACGACAAATCCTGGACTGGTCCAAATTGAAAGAGTTTGCAGACGACAATTCTAAATTTGATGAAAATGGCAGAAAGGTCTCAAAAAGGGTAGAAAACACTGTGGGAAAAGGAGAAATTGCTCGTTACGAGCAATTTCTCCGTTTCCCACAGTGTTTTCAAAAGACTTGTACTGCAGACACGTGAAAACCAGGGCTTGTTTAGGAAAGAGTTAAAGGAATTGTGGAAAGACGGATGCTGGACAACGACGAATCACAATACCCACCCAGCACTTCGTGCTCAGCTGAGCTAACAAATAGACCTAACCATTGTCTGTGGCTTGTGATAAACAACATAAAGATAAAGTTTCATTTTGTCCTGTTGTTAAAGAGATATTAATCCATAATGAAAATATATGTGAAGCCCCCTTTTTCCATGACACGACATTTAATCAAAAAAGCTAAACTAATGATATTGGCGGACTATCATAAGGAACACACGTATGAAGTTTCACAAATTTTTGTCCAGGATTTTGAGTTGAAGATTGATCCTTAACAGAAATATACACGAAACCCCTTTTTCCTATGAGACAGTATTTGATATCAGAAAGGAAAAAAAAAAAAAAAAACAATAAATATCAGCGGACATCATTAGGAACACCTGTATGAATTTCTATTAGTTTTTGTCAAGGATTTTAGAAGATATCTGTCCTGAAAGATGGACAAACAGATGGTCATTGGTCCATGACAAAATTAAACATTTAGCCCCCTTTTTTCATGACATGGCATTTCATGAAATAAAAACAGATAACTACTGTCTGTGGCTTGCAATAAACAATAAAAAGATGAAATTTCCTGGCATTTTGTCCTTTAGTTAAAGAGATATTGGTCCACAATGAAAATATACGTCAAGCCCCCTTTTTCCATGACACAGCAATAATTGGTCCTATTAGACCTACAATCAAACTCATTCGAGATCTTACGGTCATATATATTTTGACCAAGTTTGGTCCTGATTGGTTTAAATTTCTAGATGCTAGAGTGTAGCTAAAGTCAAATGTAGCAATTTTTTTTAATTCAAGGGCAAATAACTCCAGTCGTTCTGGTCCGATTAGACTCATAATCGAATTCATCCGAGATCTTATGGTCATATACATTTTGACCAAGTTTGGTGTTGATAGGTTAATATTTGTAGATGCTAGAGTGTAAACAAAAAAATGTGAACGGACGGACGGACGCCGGACGGACGCCTGACGGACGACGGACGGACGACGGACGACGACGGACGGTGAGCGATCACAACAGCTCATCCTGAGCACTTCGTGCTCAGGTGAGCTAAAAAACTATAGTTTTATAATGAGATCTGTCCGTGGTTTTGAAAAAGAAATATCAAGTGGAGCAACCCTTTGTCATTCAACACCGAGTATCAACGACCCTGATTTTAAAAACATTGTGAGAAAAGGAAAATTGCTACGAACAGCATTTACTGTTTTTCCTACAATGCTTTCTACCCCTCCAAAGACAAATAATAGTGATAATTTAACCCTTTACCCCACAAGCCCGACTTTCAACGACCCGGAGGAAGAAACCTTTTGAAAAGAATGTGGAAAAGTAGAAAATAATAGAAACCTGCATTTTCTCCTTTTCTAGAATCTTTTTTGTCCTTTCACATACAAATCATCATTTAACTCTTTTTCAAAATTTGTTTTGTCTGCAAAAGCTTTCAATTTGAACCAGTCCAAGAACTTGTCGTTTGGTAAAGAGTTAAGACATATCTAATTTGGACAAGTTTTCTCCACAGCTTGTCCGGTAAAAAGAGTGAGCACTAATTGAGAAGTATTATGTTAACCATCAGTCTATGCAACTTAACCCACGCCTTTAACTTTGTGTGGAATAAGCCGAAAGTATAGCAAAACGTATATATCTCGGGTAAAATGCTGCGTCTACAGTTAGGGAAATGTACCTATTGCGTATATATGTGGGCATCTACCGAAAACATGGCAATATACTCATTGTATGAAGACATGCGCATCTACCAAAAATATGTCCAATGCTAATTAAGCTCACTTCAATTCCTGATAGGCAAACATCGACAAAATTGTCTTTGGCCATTTTTAAAATGACAGAATATGACAAAGACAAACATAACACTGATGCATAAGCAACATAATGAACACATACAAAAGATATAAAGATATTAAAGACTACTATAGAAATTGATTTAAGGAACAGCAATAGTTTGTATGACTTTATTACGAATAGAATAACTTTCTGAAAGATAGTTGCGAATACAAAACTAAGTTTTCTTTCTTGACGATGACATTAATTGAACGAAATTATTAATATTCGGCCATGATACATATCGATTGTGTTTTCGTCTTATTTGCTCGTATTTTGGACAGCAAAGCAAAAAATGACATTCACTTTCAACAACATGAGAAGAACAAAATTTATAATGTCTGTATTATCTCTATGTGTACCATTAAATCGTCTGGTTTCAATTTGTAGTTTATGGGAACTAAACCTATAACTTGCTAATAATTTTAACCATTTGCTGTTATATTGTCAAGATAGTTTTCATATATATGAATTCATTTTTAATTTTACAATAGTAGGTAAGCTTACTGAAATTATTAATTGACGTATTCCAGCTCTGCACATACTGGTCATATAATGATCCCTTTACCACACAATCCCGACTTTTAACGACCCTGAGGAAGAAACCTTTTGAAAATATTGTGGGAAAAGGAGAAAATGCTGGTAACCAGGATTTTCTCCTTTTCCCACAAGGTGTTCTACCCTATCAAAGACAGAAATCGTCAGTTTAGCAACATTTAATTTGTCGTCTGCAAATGCTTACAATTTGGTTCAGTCCTAAAATGTGTCGTTTGGTAAAGAGATAATCTTGTTTTCAACGTTGAACCATTATTGACATTCGCATCAAAATTCAGTCTAACGTTAGTAAGACCAAGATGGCCAATCAATGAATTGATCCTTTTCGCCCAACAAGCATTAGAAATATAATTACATTGATCGATATAAACATAATATACATCTGACATAACTTTGCACCAAAACTTTAGTGCACGTTGCTTGGATATCACAGAGAAAGGTAGTCTATCGAATTCCCCAAAGACAGAATTCCCACGAATTAGAGTTTGTTTTTTTAACTCCTGATAAATTTCGCAGAAATCTCAAATGTAAATTGTCTATGCTTTTAAAATTGTACACACCCCAGACCTCTGCACCATACGGTAAAAGTGGTTTTACCATCGAGTCAAACAATGAATTTTTTGTCTTAATATTAAGGGGATTTTATCAAAGATCCTTAAAAGATTATTGTATGCTCTTTAAGCTTGGTCATTCAAAGTTTTTTAGCAGCTAAATTAAAAGAACTTGTATAGTTAAAAAACGACACCTAAGTACGTAAAATTGTCAACAAATTCAACTACTCTTCCATTGATAAAAATACTTTGCTGCTTGAAAGATTTTTTTCTTTTAAATACACAAACTTTGGTTTTCTCAATCTTTATTTCTAGATTCCATTTACACGAATATTGATATAAACAGTCTATTTGAGATTGAAGGCTGGTTGACTGATTGTAAAAAGAACTATATCGTCTGAAAATACAATCAATACTTTTATAGTAATTCTAGATCAGTATCGTTCAACGAGTTGAAGTCCAAGTTTTCAGTTATATCAGTAATGAAAAGAAGAAATAATATTGGCGACAAAGGCTCTCCTTGCTTCACACCAAGGCTAACATTGAAGACTTCTGGTAAATTAGTATTGTTCGTTAATTTTACACATGACTGAATCGTTTCGTACATAGATCTGACCATATTTGTAAATTTTAGGGATGGGAACGAATACAAATACTGGTATTCGAATGTTCGGTTTTTAGTATTCGAATATATTCGAATATTCGATTGTAGAACTCCAGAATTATGATTTGTTTTAGTGTCGGAAATTTGAATGTCCGAATACTGGTACACTTTTCGCCACAAGTTTATCTAGCAAAATCAAATTAGATGTGCGCATTGGATACTTTCAATAGCTAGTTGACTAACCTTTACAGAGATCAGTGAATGCGAAATCAGTCGGATGCTTTGCATAATTTACTTATGGCGAGAACTTTTTCTTCTGCCAGTATCAAAATGAAAGAGGCATATCAAAGTATGCTGAGTATCGCAAGTTCAGCCATCTCGTTTGTCATAAAAAATCACACGACATAAATTTTAAGTATAATTAACTTAAAAAGAATAACTAATGTGGAAGAATTTCAGGTTTTTAATACTAAAACAGTTAAGTCGCTTCATGTAAAGAGTAGTTAAATATTATACAACCGCAGCCACGACGACAACAATGTTCAACAAACGCTTGCCTTATGCTTGCATTAGGCAAAGTTACGTCGGCAAATATATCGGCGTAAAATACGACCGATCAAGACTGGACAAAGGTAGTTTTAATAGGTATGATAACTAGAAGTCCTGTTTAAGGTGTTATGTAATTCAACAGGTGTTAAAAACAGCTTGACACGTGTAAACAACACATCGACAGATACACGGTTGAGTAACAGAGCGCGGGATCACCTCGTTCTTTGAAACAGTTTCTTTTTTCCTTTGACGGGGAATCTATTTAGCCGTGTAAAAGTAGAAAAAGAATATTCGAATATGAAATTCATATTCGAATTTTCGGCCGTTTTTAGAATATTCGAATATTCGATTATTCGATCCCATCCATAGTAAATTTACAACTTATACTCAATTTGACAAGCTTATAGAATACAGCGTCTGTCAACAGTATCAAATGCCCTCTTTTAGTCAATGAAGATTAATAAACCAAAGGGTTTTTTTTTTTTTTTTTTTTATAAAACTTTCTGAATCATACTTTGAAGAATAGCGTCTGCTGTGGAACGTCCATTACGAAATCCAAATTGATTTTTACTATTATTGTCACAGCAGTTGTTTCATTTGTTTCTTAGAAACAATAAAAAAAAAAGAAAAGAAAAGAAAAAAAAAAAAAAAAAAAAAATTGCAGTTATATTAAATGAGTAATACCTCTGTAACATTCTGGATTATTATTATTACCCTGTTTAAACAGCGGAACTAAAGCACCTTTGTCCATGCGTCCAGATAATTACCTGAATTATAAATAAGATTAAGAATTGAAGTGAGATACGGAGATATAAAATCTGTCCAACCAATAGAAGAAGTCTGCAATATTGCGTTAGACATCTTTGTTGTTGTTTCTATTCATGGAAGTAACAACTCTTTTAATTGTATCACTGGAGATATATCTGTCCAATGCTTGTATAATTTCTTCGTTGTAAATCCCAAAATATTGATATTGTATAAAAACATGTGCGTCTACCGAAAATATGACAAATGTTAATATTATATAAAAACATATGGTTCCACCAAAAATATCGCAAATAGAGATACTGCGTATAAAAATTCATGTCTACTGATAATACAATGTAAGGCAAATGAACATATTGTATGAAGACATGTGTGTCTATCGAAAGTATGACATACACGTAAAGACATACACGAAATACCGAAAGTATGACAAACGTACATACTGCGTTAAGACATTCACGTCTATCGAAAGTATGGTAAATGTACATATTGCGTTAAGACACTCACGTCTATCGAAAGTACGGCAAATGTACATATTGCGTGAAGACACGTCCGTCTACCGAAAGTATGGCAAATGTACATATTGCGTTAAGACACTCACGTCTATCGAAAGTATGGTAAATATACATATTGCGTGAAGACACGCACGTCTATCGAAAGTATGGCAAATGTACATATTGCGTTAAGACACGCACGTCTACCGAAAGTATGGCAAATGTCCATATTGCGTGAAGACACGCACGTCTACCGAAAGTATGGCAAATGTACATATTGCGTGAAGACACGCTCGTCTACCGAAAGTATGGCAAATGTCCATATTGCGTGAAGACATGCACGTCTACCGAAAGTATGGCAAATGTCCATATTGCGTGAAGACATGCTCGTCTACCGAAAGTATGGTAAATGTACATATTGCGTGAAGACACGCTCGTCTACCGAAAGTATGGCAAATGTCCATATTGCCTGAAAACACGCACGTCTACCTTAAGTATGACAAATGTCCATATTGCGTGAGGACACGCACGTCTACCAAAAGTATGGTAAATATAAATATTACGTTAGGACATGCACGTCTACCGAAAACATGCGAAATGTACATATCGCATTAAGGCATGCAGGTCTACCGAATGTATGGCAACTGTACATATTGTGTTTACACATGTGCGTGTACCGAAATTAGGACAAAGATACATATCGTATAAAGACATCAGTCTCTACTGCAAAAGACATTTAAGCCTGTACATATTGCGTATTTGTATGGACGTCTATAGAAAATACGGCAACTATACATTTGTTTTTAAAGCCATGCACCTCTAGCGTACGGAATGGCAAAAACGAAGAAAATGTCCTCAATCTAAAAATAGACGAAAAAGACATGGGTTGAAATGTATGACGTCTGGTGAGCATGTTCTTGAGTGACAGCAATAACCAGGTTCGTATTCTCGACCACTCCTAAATTGCATTCTTAGTTTTATTCTAGATTAAGGAACGTCATTTCATATTGGTTAAATCATTCGGTTTAGCCATTCAAAAATTGCTTAACTTTGAAATTTGAAAAAAAAAAAAAAAAAATGTTGAGATTTAGACTGGGATGCTTTCAAGATTTGTTCCTGAATACAGACACTGTCTCACAGAAACATTAGTTTTATCAGTCTTAAGGAAGAAAGCTTTTGAACACGTTGTGGGAAAAGGAAAGAAATGCTGGTATCCAGCAATTCTCCTTTTTTCCCCACAATATTTTCTACTCTTTGAAAAAAAAAGAAAAAGGTTTTGTGTGACTTTTAATTTCTTGTCTGAAGCAGGGATCGTAAATTACATAATATATACGATCACTGTCTGAACAGTCTTTGTATAAATTCTCAAGAATGTTATTAATTTCAGATTAAGACAATTTTTGATTAGCTAGACCAAATGGTTTAACCAGTCAGAAAGGTCCTTAGTTCCTAAATCTTTAATAAGACTAATAATGTAATTTAAAATAAGTTGTGTTCACAAGCGTATCAATTTTCAATGAAATTGTGGATCGTAATTTGATTGTTTTCTTTTTTTAGGCCGTGCTCAATATCACCTATGTACACGACAGTTACAGCTCATCTATTAAAACATAAAATATGTCTTTGGTCTCGCCAGCACTTGGCTATGGCTCTGAAGACTCTTGTCAAAGGACACTCCCAAGTCCTGTTTGTGTGCCGCACGGTATATTTCAGGAATATTTGTAACTATTATTCTCCTTTGCTCGGGTCTTTTTCTCGATACCCATAGAAATGAGAAATTAGAAAAAAAGATTAACTGGTATCAACGGGTAGATGGTGTTCATAAGAGGTGTTATATGACATGTGATTTTATAAAACCAACTTTATCAAATAACAGAACGAGTAAACAAGTTACTGATATTCTGATGTTGCAATACAATACAAACATATTTATTAGTAAATGAAGGCCACCGGCCCATAATACAAGATTTTAATTACAGTCATTACACTGAAGAGTTGCAAATACATGTACCATTTACATTCAGAAATATAATCAATATTAATAAGAATCCTTTAATGTTAAAATTGTTAAAATATACATTGCTAATAGTTACAATATTTTTACTTCTCATTAGATTATAAAACGACCCTATATCTTTTCTACCTCGATACCAAGAGAACAATAATGTTTGTCTTTCTGCATTTAATACAGAACAATTAAAAAAAAAAGAGCGGTATTCAGTTTCTACGACTAAAATGTCATGATTTAATAAACAATGGTGGCACACCCTATCATCTCTTTCTATATTAAAGTGTCTACATAGTTCTATATTGAGTTTATGGCTAGAACACCTGAATCTCGCGAAGCTCTTCTTCAACTCGGAGAAATATCCACACATAGATATTTCTCCGGATTTAACAAGGAAAATATGTGTCTATACACGTCACACCGAGGTGAATTTTGAATTGTCTCATTTAAATATTGCAGTGAACAATCGGAAATTCTTAGCTTAAACAGTTTAACAAAGTAATCAACATCTCCGATATCATTTGTGCAAAGAAGATTTTTAACTTGTGTAACCCAGTTTGATTCTACCAAGATCGGCACGTGCCTTAAGCATCTTATAGCATTGTTTAGGAAAACGATGATTATCCATACGTAAAGGTTTACAACAATATTGACAACTTTGGTTTTATAGATAATACATAAGGGTAGTCTGCCACACTCAGACAGGACAACACAATAAATAAATAATAATATCGAAATCATTGATGATGATACCGGTAATTTTTATGACATTTATAGTAATAAATTGGCTTTATTGTCACTTTAACAGGTACTCCTTATCAGATCTTTTGGAATGTTTGTATACATAGTTATGCATCATTGTTATGTTGTAAAGTATGATGAGGGATTGCCACAACTCTCATATACCAAATGATCTGACGAATAAAAGTTAAAAGAATTAATATAACATTGGAGAGAACATGATAAGCATAGGTCCAAAACCAACTGTGCGAGTAAGTCTTCAATTTTCACATAAGCCAAAATTTGTTTTTGTCATGTCATGAGAAACATTTTGGCAAAAAGTCAAAATAAGGATCCATGGTAAGTATATTTATACCCTCTCAATACTGTAGACTGTGGAGCAACCAGTTTCATGCATTAAGCGAAGGAGGAAATTCACAATGTAAAGTTATTGCTGATTTTCGGAGAATGTGCGAAAGATAAAAAGTAGGAAAAACTAAAACAAAACTTCCATTATAAAATATGAAGCACCTACCGGCATGTATCACCGTCGCATCCAAAATCCAATACCAGAAAAAGCAGTACAGTCAAGGAATTTAACAATTTATACAACAGTTGTCGTAAAGGTCACCGCAAGGCCATAGCCTATCTACACTTGCAATAACAGACTGATATGTATCCCTTTGGCAGATTACAAAATTTTTGACTTGTCAGAATTCAAAGCCTCAGTGGACAATAGGCTTAATTTGGTTCAAATCGAATTCCTCTTCGAAAGGGTAGAAAACATTTTGGGAAAAGGAGAAAATGCTGGTTACCAGCATTTTCTCCTTTTCCCAAAATGCTTTCAAAAAATCCTTTCACGAAAATCCTTAAAGGTAAGGATTGTTTTTGAAGGGATATATATATACAGCCTTGAAATGTGAAAATGCTTTCCAGTAAATAAGTCTCTGCAGTTATGGACGATACCTTCGTTTGTCTTGCTGACGTAAATCCAGTTGTCAAGCAAAGAAATTTTTTTTCTGAAGCCACAGCGAACGATTTTTGGTATCTTTATGTCTTTAATGGGCTATGACACATCATTTAATTCTGCACTCTGTATTAGACAATAAAATTTTTGACTTGTCCACTTTGCAATCATTTGTAGACGACAAATTGATTTTGGTTCAGTTGACAGAATTCACCACTGAAAGGGTTTAAAAAATGCTGACAGAAAAGAAGAAAATGCTGGTTACCAGCATTTCCTCCTTTTCCATAATTTTTAAGTCTCATTCTTGTTTAAATTAGGTTTACCAGACTAAGATCAAAGCACTGAAAGTACTGACAGGCTAGCGAATGTGGGATATGCGGCCTTGGGAAAGAAAAAACTTAGTTAGTCCATACAAAATTGAAGAAAAATGCGCTTATTGAGTCCGATCCTGTCCAATCCGGTCATTAAGTCTGACCCGATTCGGCTTGGTCTAATCCTGTTGTTAAGTTCGATCCGGTCCGCTCCGGTGACTTTACCCGGCGCTCATAGCCAATTTACATGTCACAATAGGAAATGCCACGATAAAATATCTATTTGTTGATCTTTAATTGGGGAAAAAAAAAAAAAAAAAGCAAATGAAGATCAAATCAACTTGATGATTTGGCATTTGAATGCTTTGAAGAGTTCACCTTTAGATAAAGATTTCCATGCTTTTCACTTTCTTATCGGTTGGACGAATCTACAACAACCGGGAAAAATAGGAGGATGAAAAAGGTTGCGTTGGGATACGTAAAGATGAGCCTGACTTGCGTAGGTCACTGACTTAATTTACAAATAAGAAAATACATTTTATCTTGTATCTGATCGATGACATCTTGCTCAGTCTATGACTTTGTAAGTAGACATCGTTGGAGAATTGGAAATTTTGTTGATCATGTCAACATTGTAATATTTAACAGAATAACGATTACAAACAGATAAAATTTGTTTCAATGGGACAGTATTTGGCAGTTGTAGATTTTATTGTTTACGTTTGAATCTGGGTCACTCTCGATGGCAATAAACTAGCGATCGCTAGTCTAAAGATATTATTGTGACTATCGAAAGCATCGGCAGACAAAAATTCAAATGTCGCCTAATCTGTAACAATGATCTTTTGGTAGTAAAAAAATCATAGGAAAGGAAGAAAATGCTCCTAAGACATAGTATTATTTGCGAACGCGACACTTTGAGAAATATCTTACGATAGAAATAATCAGAATATCAGAGAGACAGATACCTCTTGGAATAGATACATACTGTGGGAACGATAAAGATAGGTTGTGTTAACTAGATGGTTACCGCATGGATGCGGGCAGGGAGCATGGCAAATGGAACTAGATAACTGCTAGTTATCTTGCGGTACTGAGACATATCGTGGGAACGAGATTACCATGTCGTGGTAAGCACATGGTAAGAAGAGAGTTATCACATGGGAAGGAGACATATTTTAGGTTTGAGATAATTATGGTGTAGGAAAGAGGTAATTAATTACCTCGTGGAATGGAAACATACATGTAGTGTGGGAACTAGAAAATTATGGCGTTGTTACGAGATAGTTAGCTCGTTGGATAAAGAATATTGTGGGAACAGGATAACTATGTCGTGCTTAGGAGATAGTTACTTTGTTTGAACTAGATTATTATGACATTGTAACGAGATAAGTACCTTGAGAGATACAGACATATATTTGGAAATATATTGGGTACCATTGGGAAATAGATGTTATGTCGCGGTAACGAGTTTGTTACTCCTTGGGAAATATACAGGTTTGTCACGAGATAATTGTGCCATTGTAACAAGATGGTTACCCTATTGGAACGAGCAATATGGTGGGAACGAGATAGTCATGTCATGATAACGAGATAGGTACTAGTACGCGATGGGAACAAACCATTGTGGGGGAATTATGCATTTGATATAGTTACCACGTGTGAATGAGAATTTCACAGAACTATCTGATTGTTTCAGTATCAAACCAAAGAACTTGTTCATTTAACCCGTTGGCAGACGACAAAGTTTCATACCGGTACTTGTCTACATGGAAAATGGACGAACTAAATTTGTCTCCAATGAATGGATTTGTAGTCTTCGAAAGCGTATTAAATATTGTGGGGAAAGAAAAAGAATGCTGGTTACAAATTTTTTTTACCACAATGATTTCAAGTTCCTGTTCTCACATAATTTCATATTTTCACACATACGTCAATGAATTTAAACGGTTTCCGAATTTTTACCTACTTTTATGAGCTTATCAATAGCAATATCTATATATAGAATCGAAACTTTTTCTTAGAAATCAATAAAACAGCACATACATGTTCTTTTTTTTTTCTAATTAGAAAATTGTCCAGGGGAAACATGTCGAGCCCGCCATGGGAGATTTAGTAATAGAACCTTATAATCTACACTTGGAAAAAAGTAACCAACCAATGCACATCTATCTTATTTCAGATCCCTTTTTTTTATCAAATTTGCGTGAGGATAGGAGTATTTTCTATTTATGATGAACAAGTAAAAGCTTAATTTATAACGTTCATGTACGACCTTGACCTTGAAACCACTGAAATACAATTCAGTGATACACTTACTACTCATTAAGTGTAAAAGTTGTCATAAATTCTATCATTTGACAATTAAGTGTGAACCTGACTTTGGACCTACCTGAACATTTTTTCTTCAAATGGCACATCTACTCATAAATGAGAACAGTTGTGCAAATTTATTTTGAAATCCATTCATAAATGTAGAAGTTATGGCTCGGACAAGATCTATTTATGATAATTTATCGTTTGACCTTGAAGTATGATCTTGATCTTGGACCTATATGATCAAATATTTTAAATGGCACGTCTACTCGTGAAGGTGAATAATTTTGCTTAATTATTTTTAAATCCATCAAAAATGTAGTATTTATGGGTCGGTCATGTCCTCTTAAAGACAATTTTATCATTTGACATTTCAGTGTGACCTTGACCTTGGCCCTACCTGAACAAATGATACAAATATCACCTCTACAGGTAAAGGGGGATAATTGTGCCTAATTATCCTTAAATCCATCCATAAATATAGAAGTTATGGCTTCGAGAAGCTCTATTTATGACAATTTTATCATTTGACTTTCAAGTGTGACCTTGACCTTGGGCTTACCGGAGTAAATGTTTCAAACAGCACTTCTACTCATGAAGGAGAATAATTGTGTCAAAGTATTTTGTAATCCATCGATAAATGTAGAAGTTGAAGCTCCGACAAGCTCTATGTATGACAATTTTATCATTTGACATTCCATTTGACCTTGACCTTGGACCTACCGGAACAAAATGTTTCAGATGGCACCTGTACTCATGAAGGAGGGCAGTTGTGCCAGATTATTTTGAAATCCATTCATAAATATAGAAACTCTAGTCATGACAAATCCGGACGAACGCTTGCACGCTCGCGCACACACACGCACAGACGCACGCACGCATACACTGAAGCGACACTGTGAAAACTATGTCTCGCTCACCGCAAGCGGATCGACAAAATTTGCAACCGTCGTTCTGTGAAAAGGCGGAGTAAAAAGATACAGTCAATTGTATTGTGGTCAGCCTTGAAGCCATAGTGAGTGCCTGTGACGGTATTGTTCCTATCTGACAACTTTTTGAGATGTGACACGTAGCATTCCAACTCAGATTTACCATGTTGAATTTGGAAGAAAAAAATATGCTATGGTACCTAACATTGCATTATCAATAACTGGCAAAATAGTACCATTTGGAACTCACTCCATTAGGTTTCAATTCTATTCAATACAAATTTTTATTCAGAAATTTAAGCCCCCGGCCCATAGTACAAATATTTTTGTAGGACAACCTCTTACAAGAAGAATACCGTCCACACATGTTTGAGCCAAAATATTTAACCCCGTACCACATGAAAAATATTTGGTCTTGTTCCAATTGAAAGCGTCTGCAGTCGAAAAATCAACTCTGTCTCAAATGGTTGGATTTGCTTCTCAAAGAATAGAAGACATTTTTAGAAAAAGATAAAACGCTCGTTACGAGCTTTTTCTTTTTCCCACAATGTCCTCAAAAGTCTTCTACTTCAAGGCTTATCTGGCAAAGACTTAAGAACCAATGCTGCACTAAGAATAAACACTAAATATAAACTGATATACTTATTCATAGTAAGATTAGGCGGGGCCAACAGGTGTCTAGTCCTTTCCCAAACGACAAATTTTTGGACCGGTCCAAATTCAAAGAGTTTGCAGACGACAATTTCAAATTTGATGAAAATGGCAGAAAGGTCTCAAAAAAGGTAGAAAACACTGTGGGAAAAGGAGAAATTGCTCGTTACGAGCAATTTCTACTTTTCCCCCAGTGTTTTCAAAAGACTTGTACTGCAGACACGTGAAAACCAGGTCTTGTTTGGGAAAGGGCTAGAGAAGTGGAAATTACATAGTTGCTGACTGATTGTAATGTAGATATATGAAGTGCTTATATCTTAACCGCCATAAGAGACAGTCGTTCCAAAACTGCATTAATGCAACACTTAAACAACTATAACATTATGGAAAGTTACACGACTTGCACGATAAATATGTCAAGAAATATACAGAATCATAAGAGAATTTTAAATTAAGTGTTGGAACAGCCTACTAGCATAAGAGGGCGTTGTCTGCGCATGTCACATTCTTCGAAGATTAATCAGTTGGCAATGACGCATCACATCCTTTACAGGATAAATATGATAATAAGAAAGAGGTGCGTAAACTAAAACTCTGCCGGTAAAAAAAAAGTAGCAATGGAGAAAATAACTATAAACGATACTTCTGTGAAAAAATCTAGCTTGTTTTTCGCTTTAGGTTTCGTAAAGAAATAAGTATTTCAAACGGGAAAAATAGTTTTTAAAAATATTATTGTTTACTGCAAATCTCTGTGTAGAGTTTCTAAATATAGATTTCAGGAAACCTAGGATTTGTGCATATGGGGTTTTCCAGACTTATCAACAAAAAATGTACCAGGCCTACTTTCCGAGCCTAAAAGGGCTGTGTTTATGGTGCATATGTTATATGCTAGCTAACCATAGTTGAGTGAATCGTACGCTGTAGTGTTTTATTGAGTAACGTTTGTTTTATTTTGAAATTCGCTACGTTAATTGCCGCGTTGAACAGTAGTCTGGTTATGTACCCAGAATGCCAATATCAGATAGGTATGTATTTGAAAAATGCCACCTAGCGGAAGACAATGGACAAGAGGAAAGAAGTAAGCGTAGGAATGGAAAGACCAGAATCCTGACTAGGAGACTAAAAGCAACATGAGAAATCTTAGGTTAAATCTTTTAAATATGATTGGTTTACATGTCCAAATATTGCTCCATTTTACTTATAATAATGGAGTGAATTGCTCCATTGTACTTATAATAATATAATGGAGTGATTAATACTTATTCACTCCATTTTACCAAGAAATACTTTTGAAACACCCCGTAGTAAAGTAGCAATAGCGACAAATATATTGATGCCTTCTTTCAAATACTTATACAATACAATTATATAACGAGCTAGCTTTTAAAAACGGCATTAAATACCCAACAAACAAAGAAACAAGATATACAAATAAACAACGATTACTGTACACCCATACATTTGTGAAATAACTTATTGTCTAACTCCGGTTTGTAGTGCAGCTTGTACCATAGTATGTGACCTCAAATATTCGAGCGATTTCTTAATGTATTTTAACTCAATGGAAATAATCTGACTCTCAGTACTTTTAGTACTTTGATCTTTTTAGCCAGTTGTCTACAATGAAGCCCTTAAACTGCAAGGAGCCGTATTCACAACCTATTTTAACGTTCTCTGTCTTATTCTCCAGAGTTTTCTAAATTTTAAAGTAACGCAACTTCTGATTGGCTAAACCATTTGGTTTAAATAATCAGAAGTTGTGTTATAATCAAATTTAGAAAATCTTGGAGAATTAGACAAAGAATGTTCTTAAGAATGGTTGGTGAATACGGGCCCTGGTCCCCGTTGTATATAAACACATATTGCTGTATCAGGGTATGTAGCCAATCTATGCAGCCATTATGCTTTGCGGTTTGTTTGTGGGTTAAAGAAACCGTCGGGGTCATTAAACCAACCAAAGGTAAAAATAAAAATGAAAAATGGTCAGAAAATCAGAAAAGGAGTATACATTATTTTGGTTTCAAAGAGTAATCTTGGTCCGTATTCACCTACCATTCTCAGAACATTCTCAGTCTTATTCTCCAGAATTTTCAAAATTTGAAAGTAACATAAGTTCTGATTGGCTAAACCATTTGGTTTAGCCATCAGAAGTTGTGTTGCATTCAAATTTAGATAATCTTGTGGAGAATTAGGCAAAAAATGGTCTTAAGAATAGTAGATGAATATAGGCCCATAAGTTGTTTCATTGCTTTGTTTAAGTCTTAAATTGCTCGCCTCCAAACATATCAAACATATACATAGAAAAAATGAACTGAACTGAGGTAGCCCTTGACCTCATGGCAGGGGCTACTGATTGAGCTATTTCGCCCACTTCTGAGAGATACGAGACGAAGACTACAAGCTATTCTATGAGCCCTGGGAGGAAGTACGCAATATTGACCGCCTGTGCGTGCCCATTCTCTTCAGTTCACTTTCAGCCTGTCGTAAGTTTTATTTCGACATTCAATTCCCAGTTTTAACCAAACTTAAGGGCTTCTAGTTTTTTCTTAAATATGAAAGCAATATCTAAGCAAATAATTCCTACTCACAATGAGGTTATGGGATACCTCAGTTCATTTTACTTCATTGGCAAAAGACTGGTCTATTGGTGTATGCAGCAGCCAGATCATAACTGGTACCCCATTTTATTTTATTCACGCCAGAAAATCAAAGTCGGTAAAAACACTGAGTCACAAATATTTTGACGTCTGCACATGCTTTTAATTTAGACGAGCCTTAAACTTTGTCCTTTGATAAAGGGATAAACCAGTGTTTCATCTGGGGATGGCAGTAGACCGCAGGCTTTTATGCTCAAGCGTCCACGCAGAGTTGTTGACCCTGAAAGTGCCTTTCACACCTATAGTGATCAAGATCAGATTGCACAAAACTTTTCGCTTAGCTGGAACACTATAAACAAAAGCAACCACGAAATCGCAATTATTTGCGTAGTTTTCAACACTGACAATGTCGGATTGTCCGCTGGGCTTATTCGGCGCTTTAAAGGTTTAAATTGAAAACTGATGATCAAGACCTGTATTCAGCAACCGTTCTTAGTTTCATTCTTAGTCTTTTTTCTAGATTTAGAAAGTAACGCAACTTCAGATTGGCTAAACCATTTGGTTTAGCCAATCGGAAGTTGTGTTACTTTCAAATTTAGATTTTTTTTTTTTTTTGAGAATAACGCTAAGACTGCTTTTAAGTATGGTTGATGAATTCGGACGCAGTAGTATTTGACTCACTTCTCACATTGTTTTCAAGCTGCCACTGGTCTTACATACATGTAATTCACAATCTACTGATGGTGTTTTCCCTTGTGATGTCTAGATAACAAGAAATTGAGACGCCTTTCATTTCTGTTTTGATGAAGGTATCGAATCGATATTCAGAAGGTGCGTGTATTCTATCTCTTGACCCTATCTATACCAAATATATGAGCCATGCTCTGTGAAAAGGGGTTTTAATAGATCCACAACAAGTATCGACTCATGTCAGCCTGCGCAGTCTGCGCAGGCTGACATGGGTTGAAAATTGCTATTTGTAAACTTTCAGCATGACAAAGGATCATTCTAGCTCCAGATCCAGTCGACTGTTAGACTAGATGGATTTTATGGATCCATAACTATGTGATGACTTATTTTGGTACAATACATCACGGAGATGCATTAAACCCCATTTTCTCAGAGCATAACTCACATATTAGAAGTGTGGAAAAACGGTTTTAATCACAAATCTTTGAAGCTCTACTGGTCTATTACGGGTCACCGAAATTTTCATTGAAAACCATTACAAAAAAAATAAAACATTGTCGCATGGTCTTCAAAATGGTATAAACGATGTGTAGTCTGGTCTTGTGCCGCCATACTCTGCAAATCCCTCTGAAAATTGCAAAATACATATTTTGCCAAAATTGTTAGATTTGCTACGAATTAAAAAACAAAACAAAAGACGTAAAATAAAATGGAACCTATAGCAGACGACAATAAAAGGGCTGCGCACTTTCGAAGACGTAAAACAAATCGCACAATTGGGATTGCTGTTTTATTTCCAGGCTTTAGATTCCAAAAATAGCAACACGGCTTTTTGATTACATTAAATAGTGTCTATTTCTGTCACCGGCAACATTTTATTTTGTCACATTAGTTTTCGACCCTTATGGCGCGATATGCAAAAAAGGAGGCTCTGGCGGACGCATAGATCAAGATCAGACTGCACAGAATGTGCAGTCTGATCTTTATCTATACCGTCCGCTTGTTTATTCAAGCCCAGAAGATAAAAAAAAAAAAACTTTCCGTGTTTATCTGGGTTGTATTTTCAGTCACTGAAAATGGCTGAGTTTTTATTTGGCGCTAAAAGAGTTAAGAATCGACGTTTTTCCCCGTTTCTCACACTCAAGGCAACGGGTTTTTTTCTTTCGTGGGAGTGTCCCTGGCTAAAGACGTTATAGATCTAGCTTAGTATTGGTAAAATCCAGTACTTATAGAGAATAGAACAAAACAGAAATTTATGCACGACTTGTGAGCAAGATACATCGTGAGTTATACAGATTGATGCAATACACTGTTTCACATAGATCGAAGAAGGCAAGAAGACTGTCATACGATATACAGAAGGGAAAACAAAAATAAATGAATTTAAGATATTCTTAAAAAATCCATAGGGTATTTTGAAATAATAATTTGGAGAGTGATTCAAAGAAGGAAATATAACGATACAATACAATGTAATATATACATTAATTTTCAAAATTAATATTATATTTCCATATAGGTGCAAAAACATTATATGTCGCCGTGATATGACTTAAAAAATGCTAAAACGGTGTAAAACACCGTTCAATTAACCGATTTATTTCTTTTGCTGAGCAGAATTTTTCGCACTTGATCTTAGACAAAATATAAACATTTCAGGTGTTACCAAAACACTGCGGTCAGTGAACATTGTCATTTATTTCATGCTTTTTGGTAGTTTATCGGGATTTAATGGCGAATTATGGTTTGATATTTCATGGTTATCGTTATCTTTCTAAGTATATTTCAGTCGGCAAACAGTTTGTACATTCAATTTTTAGCGTGGTTTATCAATTCCGTTAGGAGCTTTCATCGACAGATCGATAGTTCTAAGTGAATAACTTCACTGTGGTTGTTTATGTCGTTGCTAAGCGATCTACAGGGGCGCCGCCATGTTTAAGATCATGTGATTGGTAGTTCAAAATGGAAGCCTCCTTTATACGGACGAGGTTAGATGTAGGTACGGAATCGGCCGAGTTGTGACGAGTGTGCGCACTAGTTACCAAGGTAAATGGCGCGTGCCATTCAACCAGAGGGAAATATGACGTATTTTATGCTATATTTCTCGCGCTTTGTGTAATATTGTAATGCGTTGCTATGGGAGGGGGGTACGCCACGGGGAATTACCGAAAACAACTGTACTGATTTTGATGAAAGTCCCTCTTGGCTATATTACCGATGATGTACACTCGATGAAATAAATTTCGATCTTTTAACCCCACCCCTCCCCCCAAAAAAATCCTCTATTATATATTTACTGTCTCATTATTGCGCAAAACATTTTTCCAAGCAATCGTTTCTCTTTAATTTAACCCTTTACCAGACGCCAAAATTTTAGCCTTGTCCAAATTGAAACTATTTGCAGACGACAATTTCGATGTGGCTCAAATGGTGCAACTTTTCTTAGACAGGGTAGAAAACATTGTAGGAAAAGGAGAAAATGCTGGTCACCAGCAATTTCTCCTTTTCCCACAATGTTTTCAAAAGGCTTCTTTCCCAGGGGCGTCAAAAGGTGGCATTGTACGGTAAAGGGTTAAGGAATATGAGTAGCTTTCCACTTGTATTAGAGTCCATGCGCTTCAAAGTAAAACGCCATGATCATATTGCTTGTTCTGTTGGGTCTGATCTTGATCTACAGCGTCCACAAAAGCGATTCAAATTGCCATTCCCAGAGACAGAGTTAAAAATTTTCACGGCTCCTATAAGAAAAGATATTTTGTTTTATCTAATACAAATTTATATCAAAGATAAATTCAACTATCATATTGCATATGCCAGATATAAAATCTAAGTTTTTTTTTTCTTCTTGAAATTTCAATTGCATCGACGTTAGTGTCCACTCACTTCAGCCGAGTCCGGTATTGTAGTCGGTATTTTTACACACAGGAGTTGAAACCAGGGGTCGTTGGTTCGAATTTCCCGCTGGGTCAATGTCTTTCCCCTGATTCATGATAGTCATTGCGTCAAGATTCATTCCTCTCTTGCTGCTGATCGTAGTGTCAGCTATGGCTATGTGAGAAAGCTACCAGAGGCTTTTGAAAAATTTTGTGCGAAGTACTAGTTTAAAAAAAAAAAAAAATTAAGAGAGCACTGGCCGCTGCGAGGTAACTGAAATAATGTAGAAAATGGCGTTTAGTGTCATACAAACAATCCCTCTGTAAAATAGCATCACCTTCATAATAATGACTCTTTACCAGACTTTAACAAAAATATCGACTTGTCCAAATATAAGGCATCTTCAGATGTCAGGTTCTGGTCGACGATTGGTCCCAATGAGCTTAAGTTCCATGATAGTTTTGTCGACAATGCGGTTTGATTGTTTGTTTGTTTGCTTGGTATTTGCTTGGAAGAAAAAAAAAAATTGTCCAAACTAGGAATACAACCGGCGACTCCTTTGAAATATCGTGGAAAAGGAGAAATTGCATGTAACAAGCAATTTCTTCTTTTTCACCATGTTTTCAAAATGCATCTTCTACTGACACGTTAAAGCATGGGCTCATTTTACAGTTTTAAACGAACCAGCACTCCTCGGAAAACAGCATGGGAAAAGGAGAAATTGCGTGTAACAAGCAATTTTTCCTTTTTCCACTGTGTTTTCCGAAGGTATCTTCTTCTGATATGGGCGAATCAGTTTCTTTTTATTACGAACAATCCGGACAAACAGTTTTTAGAAGACGCCTTATAATTGAAATTAATTGCCGAAGACAAATTAAGTTCAGTTCAAATAGGCGGGGGGGAGGGGTTTTCATTGAAAAGGATATAAAACATTGTGGGAAAAGGGTTAAACGCTGGGCATAAGCATTTTCTTCTTTTCTCCACAATGATTTCAAAAGCCTTCTTTTTCAGGGTTCGTTTCGTAAAAGTTTAACCTTATCTGCACAAAAGGCTAAAACAGGACCTTTTGCGGTCGGCATAGATCAAGATAAGATTTTACAGATCGTGCAGTCTGATCTTGATTTTATACCGTCCACTTGTTTATCTTAATCCATCTTTTATTCTTTCAGTCTTTTCAGTATCTTTCATACTTTCAGTATGTTCAGCCATCGAAAGAAGTAAGCTTTATATATTTGGCACGGAAAGCACCCTTTGGAAAATGACAATTTTTAGCCTCTTCAAATTTCTAAACATTTGCAGACGACAAAATTCGAAATTGGTACAAATAAGCCTAAGTTCTCTGATAAGGCAAAAAACATTGTGGGAAAAGGGGAAAATGCTGGTTACCAGCATTTTCTCCTTTTCCCACAATGATTTCAAAAGACTTCTTTGTTAAAAACAAGGGATTGTGTGGTAAATGGTTAAGAGAAGTTCCAGAGGTGACCGCCAACGCGATCGTTACTGCCTTATTTAGATCATTACACACGCCAACACGTTTTATTGAGAAATAGATTTGCTTGTATACCCTTTGTTTCAATGTAACACTGTACACCTAGTAATGAATGCTTCTCTATGTCCCCGTCTGTTTTCCGTTGCTATCTGTCTGTCTGCCTGCCTGTCTGTCTGTCTGTCTCTCTGTATGTCTGTCTGTCTGTCTCTCTCTCTCTCTCTGTTTTAAATTTCCGTGTTGTGTGTGGTTTATTCATTCCTTTCATGACTATCTGTTAGTCTGGCGTAACAGTCTGTCTGTCTGTCTCATTCTTTCCGTTCGTCCATCTTTCTGCCTCACCCTCCCTGTCAGCTACATTTTTTTCAATCAATGCAATGAAGACAAATACAAAACCTAGCCTTTTATCTAACTCGGTAACGCATAACCCAAGGATAGCAAGCTCGCACACGGCTCAACAGAAATCTTTACATGTATATGTTTGATGGCGTTCTTTTCCTAGTGCGAATTATTGCACTCGGCGGCTATTTTGGTGAAAGAGCAGCTAGCGGCTTGGACAGAACGTCCTGCACAGGGCTGGTAAATAAACACTTGAATTAACGGGAGATAGAAGTCAGTTACCTTCCTTGATTCCACTCCGCCACCACCATCACAGGTTCTTTTCAGAGTTTTACATCGTTTACCGTTGATATCCTTTGCACTTTCTAGAAAGTTTGTATCTCCATCGAAATTTATCAGATCTTTATTTCATGCATTTTCATAGTTATTTTATAGAAAATTCCCACTTTGCAAGGACTATCTGGCTATACACATAAAACACAGAACATATTATCAGGATAACATTATCTCTATTTGAAGAAAGAAAAGCGAAAAAGGAAAACGAATAAAGAAACTATTTGCAGCTTTGTTTACTCTTATCCAACAAGGGAGATAAATAAAGTGTCACTCTTTTCCCGTTCCTGTGGCTAATGTTATGTATACACTATTAGCAATGTTCTCGGGTTTAACAATTCAAAATTTTTGAAAAAAGTAATAGACGAAGAGTTGTGAAACACTGCGATTCAGCTGGTTTAAACATTAGGGCTGTCTTCAATTGTTAACCCTTATCCTGCTGAATAAATTTAAAAGAATACCCTCAAATCGACAGTAGAAACCCGAATGTTGCTATCTAAAACTTATTTTTAGGAGAATAATACATGTATCCCCTTATGAGACTGTGTAGATCCAAGATCAGACTGCAGGTTATGTGCAGTCTGATCTTGATCTACACTGTTCGCAAAAGGCCCTTGAGTCGCGCCCAGCAGCCTAAGGGTTCACTGTTTTGCAAATATTTTTCAATGATCATTATTTAGAATCAGAGACAAAATCTCCTCTAGGAAACAATGTTTGTACAACAAGTTCCGTTTTCACCAACCATTCTTAAGGACATATACCACAGTTTTTCTTATGAACAGATTTTTTTTCCATTTTCGCTCACAAGATAATATGACGTATGCGGACTAAAATAATGAAAAGAAAAAACATATGTCGCGGAGCAAAATACAAAGATACAGTTCTTCAAGGGAGGTAACTCTTGTCAAAATTACAGAAAGTAATTATGCTTTGATTTCAAACCTACACAAAGGTTCTTCAAGGGAGATAACTCTTGTCAAAATTACAGAAAATAATTATGCTTTAACTTCAAACCTTAAAAAAAACAAAAAAAAAAAACAGGTTATTATGGAAACAGACACTGCTCAAATAAATGATTATTCTTACAAATGTGATGTTTGCCAATAGTAAAAAGGATTAATCGAAAGAATTGAGGCACTAGGCAGATCACAGTAGCAATTAGAATGCTCTAATGTATCAACAAGAAATTATTTGCTGGTCATTTTTCCGCTGTAGAAAAAAATCAGCTGTCAGATTCTTTTTTAACTTTGTACAGAAATAGTCTTTTCTGCTATCATGTAAAAAAAAAAAGTATCAGGTGGGGCATTTTTTAAGAGATACGGTGCAATGTAAAGAGTTATTGACAAAATAGGTTACCTCTCTTTGTAATTAACGTCTGTCTCGGCGTGATTTTGCATCCCGATCATTTACAAATCTCCAATTCTTCCAAAGTCTCTGATTTCCAGATATTCAAAGGCAGCAGACATATTACAGATAAAAATGTACTATCTGATTGTCACTGTAACCCAACTGAATACAACAGAGTTTACAAAAAGAGAACATGTGCAAGCCGATGAGCAGGGAAAACTGTGGCATTTGCCCTTAAAGCGCATTCCCTGTCTTATTTTGAAGAATTTTCTAAATTTGAAAGCGACGCAACATCTATTTGGCTAAACCACATGGCTTAGCCAATCAGAAGTCGCGTTGCTTTCTGAATTTAGAATTAGACTTAAAATGAAACGCAGAATGGATGGTTATACTAGCCTGACCCAAAAAACCCATCCTGGGTCCGTATTCACCAAGCATTCTTAAGAACATTCTTGGTCTTGTTCTTCAAAATTTTCCAGATTTGAAAGTAACACAACTTATGATTGGCTAAACCATATGGTTTAGCCAATCAGAAGTTGTGTTACTTTCAAACTTGGAAAATCTTGAAGAATAAGTCTAAGAACGTTCTTAAGAATGCTTGGTGAATACGGATCCTGGTTGCCATTTTACTAAGGCCGACCGTTTTAAAACAGACAGGACAAGAAACTCTCGCGTCGGTATCAAGGAGAGCAAATAACCTGCTGGCAACATCCAGGTCACCTATTTATCAAGGCAGAGGAAAACCTCCTCATCTTCTTTACTTAAATATCATAATTTCCTTAGGAAGCCATTTCAATATGCCCATTTTGGATGCCTGCAAGCCACAGCAGCAGGGTAAAACACTAAGATTTTCCAGACAACAATTAATTCAAACAAAGACACGCCAACAGGGCTATTATAAAACAACACATGGTAAAAAACAATACTGGGTCTAAATTTGTGAAATCTTTTGCAAAGAAGACTTAGAAGAGTTAAATTATTTGTTTGTTTCTTTTGATTGTTAATGTCGTTTTCAACATTCTTTAAGTTATATCGCGGCGGCAGGCGCATCTAACCATGTTTTCTTAAAGTGCCTTTTTTACCAGTTCTTACCACAATATTCTTCCCAGGCCAATGGCTGATTTCCCTCATAACTATCGTACAAACATTGATCAGCGGTGGGAGAGGAATGAATCCTGTCGGAATGACTTGTTATCATCAATCGTCAGAAAGAAATTGGCCGAGCTGGAGATTCGAACTAGCGATCCCCTGATCTCAAGTTCTCTTGCTACCGACTGCGCTACCGGGCTCGGCTGCATGTACAAAGGATCAAGTAAAAGAGCATCACTCTGTGAAGAGGGGGTTTAATGCAGTTTAGTAATGCATTATGGCAAGCAAGTCGTCACTTTGTACATGATCCACGGATCCACGGAATCTATTTTGTTAAAAAAAAAAAAAAAAAAAAGCGGCCGAATCATGAGGTTGAATTGTCCTTTGACATGCAGAAAATGAAGAAAAATATAATGATAGCAAAGAGGTTCGACTCAGGTCAACTTGCGCAGACTGCACAGGCTGACCTGGATCGATACTTTTTGTTGATGCCTTGAACCCGCTCCTCTAAGACTTAGAAAAAATAACTCAATCATAAAGGGAACAGATTCCTTCAGTGAAAGCGGGTTAATTTCTACTGCTGTTAAAAACTATAACAAAAACCAACCGAATATCAGTTTCTTAACTCTTTCGGTGCAAAATAAGCAAACTTGGCTTCTTTTGATGGCTGTAAATACAATCCACTGAGTCTCCGAAAGATTTATATCCTATAGGCTTGACCAAACAAGCGGAGGGCATGGATCAAAGATCAGACTGCACGTTCTGTGCAGTCTGATCTTGACCTATGCCGTCCGCAAAAGTCCCTGTTTTCGCCTTTGGCGCTGAAAGGGTTAAACATAAGCTCTTGGGAATAAATCAAAGCGCTGAAAGTACTAAAAGAAGGTGGTGGTAGAAGTTTGCTGGCAAATAAGTTTTGTCACTGGACCATTACATTAAAAGTCAGTCATCTGACGGTTGACACTTTTTTCTAAGATTGATAGCTTTATTTCATATCTTTTTTTTCCGTTTTGCACGCTGTTTTATGAGTTAAGAAAATTGTTTATGATGTAATGATAGTAGTTTGGGGTGTTTTGGGATGTTTCTCGTACTTACGGTCTGCGAAGTAGACTTTTACATAAAACTAGGTCATGTCAAAGCAGTGAAACGAGGCCAATTTTAGATTTAAAGCTAATCCTATGACATTTAACTCAGATTATCATGTTTGTGTGATGGGCTTGCACAGTTTTTTCCAGTCTGCATGTTATTTTCACAAAAGAAATGACACAGACGCGGCTGTTCATTGATCTATGAGGATCTATTTTTCTTGAAACAGAGGAGTGATTCTTTGTCATAGGATTTCAGTTTGATGGCTGACATAAGAAAATGATACCTGAAAGGTCATTGCCTTCTAAAAATCCTTTCCAACAAGATTATCAGAACGTACGTTGAATAAAGACTTTATAATCACCACCAGATGGGGGGAAAATACAACACAGAACCCAGTAGTTCTGACGCAGTATCAACCACAAAGCGATCCCCTAAGAAATAATCATATTTCCCATTAAGGAAACGAAGGTCGTATACAGAACCCTTTTCCAGACGCCCAAACTTCGATCCATTCCATATTAAATGCATTTATTAAAAGTACAAGCCAATAAAAAAGGGACCTGGTTGTCCGAATTAGTCTTTAAAAGGATAGAAAAAAATTGTGGTGAAAATGAGAAAATGCTGGTTACCAGCATTTACTCTTTTTCCCCTACAATGTTTGCTAACACGTAAAAAGAGGTAAAAGATGAAAGCTTTTGTTCCTTATGGTTGTTGGCATTTGTAGAGCTTTACCTAGTAATGGCGCTATCTTGTTTCATACAGGAGCTCATTTCGAATACCGATCTGTTCTTTAACCCTTAACTCTTTACCAAAAGACAAAATTTTTGACTAGTCCAAATTCAAAGCATTTGCAGACGACAAATTAAATGTGACTTAAAAATTGAAATTTGTTATGGGACGGGTAGAAAACATTGTGGGAAAAGGAGAAAATGCTGGTTACCAGCATTTTCTCCTTTTCCCACATTGTTTTCAAAAGGCTTCCTATCTAGGGTCGTTAAAAGTCGGGATTGTGTGGTAAAGAGTTAAAGCCTTGGAACATACTTAAATTGTTTTTGCGGACAGTGTGGAACAAGATTAGACTGCGCAGAACGCGCAGTCTGATTTTAGATCTACACTGTCCGCTACTATGTTATATCTTCTGACAGAAACAGCCTTGAAATAGCAAAATTTCGGGCTGTTTTTTACTGATTAAAAAGGTCCAAACTATCAGCTCAGTGCTTTAAGGGTTAACCCTTTACCGCACAATGCCGCCTTTTGACGCCCCTGGGAAAGAAACTTTTTGAAAACATTGTGGGAAAAGGAGAAAATGCTGGTAACCAGCATTTTCTCCTTTTCCCACAATGTTTTCTACCCTATCAAAGAAAAATTGCACCATTTTAGCCACATAGAAATTGTGGTCTGTAAATGCTTTCACTTTGGCCAAGGCCAAAATTTTGTCGACGGGTAAAGGGTTAAAATGTATCCTTAGGGGCTCTCTATAGCTTCTTCCTTGTCTGTCTGTCTGTGTCTGTCCGTCCGTCCGTCCGTCCGTCTATCTGACATAAAGTGTATTTCTCTAAGTCTGCAGCTGGGTCCTTAAGACTGCTTGATTCTATTCGAGACAAAATCTTAGCTTTCCACTCACCTTCTCGTCTTCGAAATGGTTGAAGACATTACGTGGGAAAGGGGTATCAGTATTTTCTCCTTCTAACACAATGTTGTCGAAATCTTTGCTCTTTGAAGTAGTTAAAGTACGGAATGGTTCGGTAAAGGTTCAAATACATTACTGAGCCATGCTCTGTGAAGAGGGGGCTTAATGCACCTGCAAAAAGTATCGATTCAGGTCAGCCTGCGCAGTCCGCGCAGGCTGACCTGGACCGAAACTTTTTGCTTGAGGTCAATTTTCTGCATGTCAAAGGACCAGTCTACCTCATGATTCAGCCGTTTGTTAGAGAAAATGGATTTTATGGATCCATAATTATATGTTGGCTTGCTTGGTATCATGCATCAAGGAGATGTTTTTCAAGGCCCCTTTTCACAGAACATGGCTCATTTCCTTATGCCGAGCCGGTGTAATGCAGAGAAATGACCCTCCCCTACAAAATGACCCATGGGTCATTTCACTACGTAGAGGAATGACCCGGGTCATTATTCTACGTAGAGAAATGACCCCAGACTGTAGAGAAAGGATTCCCCTCTAGCTGTAGTAGAATGACCCCCCTCATGAAAAGAAAGGACCCCCGTATATAGAGAAATGACCCCCCCCTTTTTCCCCTGTAACATTGTTGTTGCTGCTGATGCTGATACTACTACTACTACCATTACTACTACTACTACTCGTACTTCTACTACCCCCTTTTTGCCTTAACATTGTTATTGCTGCTGATGCTGCTGATGTTTTAGCTAGAGGGGGGTCCTTTCTCTACGGTCTAGGGTCATTTCTCTACGTAGAATAATGACCCAGGTCATTCCTCTACTTAGTGAAATGACCTATGGGTCATTTTGTTGGGGAGGGTCATTTCTCTGCATTACACCGGCCGCGGCAGCGCAGTTGCCGTCGTATCCCCAGCTCGGGAAATTTCTTTCCGAGGATTGATGATAGTCATTGCGACAGGATTCATTCATCTCTCACTACTGATCATTGTTTGGAAGATAGTTGTGTGGGAAAGCAGCCAGTGCCTTGAAATAATGTTGAAAACGGCGTTAAAAACCATACAATAAATCATCTTGTGTATATTTAAACAACAAATCGCTAAACTACCGGTTGTAAAATATGAGGGGAGAAACTCTGATATAATCATTTCAATATTTTATTTTCAATTATCTCCCTTGAATTTTCTTGACCAATTCTTAAGTTTGTAATTGGAATGATGTTTTACTTCAGTTTTAATCTTTAGGCTGCTAAGCGCGACTCACTGACCTTTTGCGGACAGCGTAGATAAAGATCAGACTGCATAGAACGTGCAGTCTGATCGTTGATCTACACTGTCCGATAAGGAGATATCTTTCCTAAAAAAAGAAAAAAAATCCTTAGAAATATTAAAATTTGGGTTTATACAATTGGTTTGAAAATTTCATTTCTTTTAAAAACATGTAGGTTAAGACAGCGTAAAATCACTCGCTCAGGTCGCTTCAAGAGTTGCACCAGTATTGAGTTCGATCAAAGATCGGGCCGCTCGTTCTACTCATTTTTAATGTGCACTGACGGAACAAACCGCCCCATTTGGTGCAAAAGACTTTTCCCTTCACTAGTTTTCTAGTTCTTAACAGTTAACACTTTAGATACCTAACGACAGGATTTTAGACTTGTCCAAATTTAAAGCATTTGCAGACTACAAATTAAATGTGATTAAAAATATCAGAATTTGATTTGGAAAAGGAAAGAAAACATTATGGGAAAAAATGCTGGTTAACAGCATTTTCTGCTTTTCCCTTAAAATCCGTTTAAAGTCGGGATTTTGTGGTAAAGGGTTTAAAACATTATATGAAAGGCGATATGGGAAATGGGGTTTAATGCATTCTATCAAACAAGTCGTTGCATAAGAATCGTTTCATCTAAAACCGACTGAACGGTAGGGTAGAATGGGCCCTTAGACATGCAGAATATTTACCAAAAGCAGAAACTGTCGATCCAGATCAACATGCGCGGACTGTGCAGGCTAACATAGGGCGATACTTTTAGCAGATGCATTAAACCTTTTGTTCACAGAGCGTGACTCAGTTATATAATTATCATTTTATATCACTGTGATGTTTAAATTATCTGCTATTGAGACAGATAGAGACAGGCTGAGATGATATAGGAGTTAAACGACAAACACATGTTAGAAAAGTGATCATGGCGCCATTAGAGATAATTACATTTTATTTGCAGCTGCACAAATATAAAAACACTAATCTGTCTGATAACAGTCTTGTTATTTTCTAGACGACAAAATCTACATTGTCCGCAAAAGGTCCTTGAGTCGCGCTTAGCAGCCTTGGGGGCTAAATCAGAATGTTTTTAAAACAATATGGCAAAAGTGGGGTTTGTTCGCAAAGAGAAGCAAAGAGACAGGGGCACGTCCTAAACGAAAGAGTGTATTATAGTGTATCGTCGCTATACTTGTTTATTGGAACTATGTTTTAAACCCATTGTCAAAGTTATTTGAGCCATTCTCTGTAAAAAGGAAGCTTAACGTATCTGCAAAAAAGTATCGACCCATGTCAGCCTGCGCATGCCGCGCAGGCTGACATGGGTCGAAACTTTTTTTGTTAGTAAATATTCTTCATTCAGTGACCACTTTATCTCATGCGTTACGCGATTGTGAAACAAAATGGATTTTATGGATCCATGATTATGTGGCTTGTATCTAGGAAATGCATAAAATCCCCTTTTGCCGGAGCGTGGCTCGTTTCAGTAACATTACGGCTTAGCCATGCATGTGTTTTCAAAGTTCTACCAGCAAAAGTCTAGGGGTCTCCAGCACTCTCACAACACCTAACATTGCGAGCAGATTTTGAACCCGTGATATGTCTAAAATAATATTCAAAGCCCCGTACAACACCATTCAATCAATCTTCTGCGAAAAGAGACATGCTGCAGACAATTTGAAAAAAATCAAGACAGACCAGCGAATGTGGAATAAGCGACCTTGGTTAAGATAAAACTTGGTTCGTCGACACAAGATTGAAAAAAAAAAATTGTCAAATGCGGCCATTAAGTCCAATCCGGTCCAATCCGGCGATTTAGTCCGATCTCGTTCGGCCCGGTCTAATCTGGTTATTAAGTTCGCTTCGTTTTGCTCCGGTAACTTTACCTACAGCGCATAGCCATTTACTTGTTTGTACCCTAGGAAAAGCCATGAAAAAAATATTGTTGATTTTTAACTGAGAAAAACACATGAAGAACACATCATTTAGATGATCTGGCATTTGAACGCATTTTCTAAAGTTCACTTTTAGATTAACCCTTAAACTGCTCAACATATGAAACGAAAATTCCCATGAAATAGTAAAAAACCAAATATTGCGATTTCAAGTTGATTTTACCGGAAAGAAAACACCGTATAGAACAGTGTAGATCAAAGATCTGAACTGCATGTTCTGTGCTGTCTGATCTTGATCTACACTTTCCGCAGAAGGTCAGTGAATCGCGCTTAGCAGCTTAAGGGTTAACTTTTCACGCCTATTCACTTTCTTATCGGTTTGACGAACTCGAAACTAGATGAAACCTAAAACACACGCGAAAAACACGAAGATGAAAAAGGTTGCGTTTGGATAAGGAAAGATGAGCCTGATTTGCATAGGTCACCGACTTAATTTACATATAAGCAAACATCTTGTACCTTATCGATGACATCTTGTTCAGGCAATCACTTCATAGGTAGACATCGTTCAAATTGGAGTGGTAGAAATTTGGTAGTTTGTGTAAATTTTGTCATGTTTTACAGAATTACGGTTTCTAACAGAAAGAAATATTTTCTGTCGAGCAGTATTCGACGACCGAGTTTTTTCTTGTTTTTTTTTTCATTTAAATCTGGGTCACTCTGGGGATCATGAGTAGAAAATGCCCCCCCCCCCCCCAAAAAAAAGTAGGTAGAACCTAAAAAAGCAATCAAAGGGAGGGTACCCACCAGATTGGCTACCTCCCCTGATATAGCCAATCGCGTGTGATGTATATCTACATCGGGGGCAAGATAAAACTTACATGTACAGAGTAATGAGTGAGTGACCGGCGGTCTGGGAAAAAGGAGTGTTATGCGTCTTAGTAATGCATTATGACAAGCTGGCCATCACATAATTATGGATCCATGAAATCCATTTTGTCTGAAAACCGACTGAATCTTGACGTTGAATGGCCCTTTGACATGTAGAAAATGTAAACAATAGCAAAAAGTTTCGACCCACGTCAGCCTGCGAGGACTGCGCAGGCTGACATGGACCGATACTTTTTGCAGATGCATTAAATCCCCTTTTTTACAGAGCATGACTCAACTAGTTTGACACCTGTAAGAAATTGTTGGCTTTGATTTTTTTTCAAAAATACTTGAAATAAGCTTGCACAGAGCTGGCGTTTAAAATGTAAAAAATAAACTATAGATTATTAGTATGCAATTTCAGAGAGATACCTAAAAGTCACTTTTTATTCAACCCCACAGTGACTTACTCCTACTTTAACAATCCCATGATGTTTTTAATTTCTATTCCTGGCAGGTACATAAAAAAGTTTCAGGTATGTGATAAGTATATGTATGCTCCAGAAAGACAAACGTAATGTTTCTATGATACCGGAAATGACTTTCGTTCTAATTGCCTTAACTGGTGCCCCGTATACAAGGCCACTTTAAAGGCAACTATATGAAATCGGAAGCCAGTGTTGGTGATACCAATTCATAGGAGCTCAGTTTCCCGATGGCGTGGCTCTAATTAAGCTGATGGGCTCGGCAAAATGCAATCTTGTGTAATCAGATGCTTATCACAATCAGGCCCGAAGCTTTTCGACGCTAATGAAAAACAAACCCATCCCTTCGTTGTTACAATCTAATTATCATTTACGTGATTCAAGATGAAAAGGGATTCATTCAAGAACCGTGTGAACATTCAAAGGCAAGCGAGTGTCCAATTGCAGACCTTTGGGATCCTCAACTGCGTCACGCCTTGTAGCAAAATACTGTGTATAAGGTCATTTGATCGAATGATTTCCCTGTTTGCTCGTGAAAACAGGGACCGCATTAACCAACCTTTCTAAATTGCATTCCTGGATCCGTATTCACCAACCATTCTTGAGAACGTGCTTAGTCTCATTCTCAGAAAGTAACACAACTTCTGATAGGCTAAATCATTTGGTTTAGCCAATCAGAAGTTGTGTTATTTTCAAATTTAGAAAATCTTGTAGGTTAAGACCAAGAATGCTTATAAGAATGGTTGGTGAGTACGGAGCCAAGTGTTAATTCTAGATTTTGAAAGTATCAAAATTCCTGATTGGCTAAATGATTTGAGCCACAGTCTTGCTCAGGGCGTTTGATGCATCTTTGTGACGCATGATACCAAACAGGGTCCGTATTCACCAACCATTCTTAAGAACATTCTTGGTCTTATTCTCGAACATTTTCTGGATTTGAAAGTAACACAACTTCTGATTGGCTAAACCATTTGGTTTAGCCAATCAGAAGTTGTGTCACTTTCAAACTTGGACAATCTTGGAGAATAGGACCAAGAATATTGTTATGAATGGTTGGTGAATACGGGCCCAGGTCATTATATAATTATGGATCCATAAAATTCATTTTGTCCAACAGACTGAACCGTGAGATTGAATGTCTTTCGAACGACATGCAGAAGATTGACCTATAGCATAAAGTTTCGACTCAGGTCAGCCTGCGCGGACTGTTCAGGGTAACCTAGGTCGATACTTTTTGCAGAGGCATTAAATTCCTTTTCACAGACTGTGTTTGATTTGATTTAGTTCAGAAATTCTTTGAAACTCAGAAAATTCTTCAGAATTAGACTAAGTCTGTTATGGTTATTGAACACAGATCCTGGTGTTATTGGCGTACTCTAAACCTAGTAAACATCAAACAACGATGTTGGGCTATGGTTATAAAATTCATCGTACAGGGCGTTTTCGAACTAAACGCTTTCAGAAACACTAGATTGCGTAGCATTCTACAATGTTCCTTTATTTCAGTTTTAGATTTTAGATATTTTGCTGCGTTTTGCAGACGACAAATTGAATCCGACTCAATAAATGGCATTTGTCTTTGTAAAGGTGAAAAAGATTTAGTGAAAAAGAGCAAATGCAGGTAACCAGAAGATTTCTTGCTATGGGGGGTGTTAAACCACAGATTGTTTCGTTAAGAATTAAGGATGAGCAGGGAAACGCAATGCTTGCTTCCTCTGTTTTCCTTTTGTTGTTATTATTGTCGCTGCTGATATGCGCACAAGGAACGTAAGACATAAGCCATTTGCTTGTTCTTCAACCCATATCATACCTGTGTCACGTGACCTTTGGTGACCTTGGCTATCATTGAAGACAGTAACAAACCGCCACCCCTATAAATGTCCATCCATTATTCAAAAAAAGACCAATAAATTGTTGCCGATTTATAGTGCCCATAAAAGCAGCATCTTGGCTCTAATAATAGTGATAATAAATAAACTGTAGGTAATTCAATGCATAAAATTTCAACATTCGCACATGAATGTTTTGCTTTAATCGCGATCTTCCGCCACTTTTTTCCACTTAACACTTCTTTTTTCTCGACAAGTTTGCACCAAAAAGTAATTAGGCAAATGAAACTACAGGCTATTATAACCTACATAGGAAGATGCAAATCGATTTCTGTGTTAATAAATTGTGAATTCACGTTTTTTCTTGCAAAGTGCTCCCAGCGACTCATGTTAACGTTAATTCTTCAACATATGCCTGGAGACTCATGTTTTCGTTATCCCCGCAAAGTCTAAATAATAATAATATAAACCTTGCTTGTGCACAGTACACCCATCGACTTATAATTAAGTTGTTCCCCAAAATTTCCCACACCGATTCATATTTAGATTATTCCCACAAAATGTTCCCGCTTATATTTCAGTTGTTTCCGAAAAGTGTTTCCACCAATTCATGTTCATGTTATTCCAACGAGGTGTTCCCACCTACTCATGTGTAGGTTTTACCCGCAGAGTTTACCACTTACGCATATTCGCCTTGTTTCAACAGAGTGCCCCCATTGAATCATGTTTACATTGTTCCTGCAAAGTGCTCCGACCAACTTAAGTTTAGTTTATACCCTGGATGTGTTCCAACAAATTGATATTTAGGTTGTTCCCCAAGGTGTTCCTGCCGACTCATGTTTAAGATGTTACCGCAAAGTGCTCTCACCGACTTACATTTAAATTTCATCCGCGATGTGTACTTGGCGATTCATGCTTAGGTCGTTCCCCTTCAAGTGCTTCAAATGACTCATGTTTACGATGCTTCCACAAAGTGTCCCTAAAGATCCATTTTACTTTTTCTCCTGCAAAGTATTCCCGGCGACTCATGTTACCTATAGTCAACGAAATGTCCCCAATGTATCTGTAAACTGATGTTTACATTGGTCCTGAAAGTTCTCCCTTCGACTCATCTTTACGTTCCTACAACACAGTGCCCGACTGACTCATGTTTACGTTATTCCCGCAAAGTTCTCCTGGTACATCTTGTATGCGCTGCTCCTGTAAAGTGTCCCTTGCAACTAATTTTTATGATGTTCTAGCACATCGCTCCGGGAGACTTATGTACTCCTTATGACCACAAATTGTTGCTTGCTACTCACGTTTTTCTTCACCCACGCAAAGTGTACTTGGCGACTCGTGTTAACGGTGTCCCCGCACACTGCCCGTTGGCGACTCATATTAACGGTGTTCCCACATACTGCACCTGGCGGCTCATGTTAACAGTGTTCCCGCATACCGCCCTTGGCGACTCATGTTAACAGTGTTCCCGCATACTGCCCCTCGGCGACTCATATTAACAGTGTGCCCGCATACTGCCCTTTGCGACTCATGTTAATAGTGTTCCCGCATACTGCCCCTCGGCGACTCATGTTAACGGTGTTCCCGCATACTGCCCCTTGGCGACTCATGTTAACGGTGTTCCCGCATACAGCCCCTTGGCGACTCATGTTAACGGTGTTCCCGCATACTGCCCCTTGGCGACTCATGTTAACGGTGTTCCCGCATACTGCCCCTTGGCGACTCATGTTTATGGTGTTCCTGCATACTGTCCCTTCGCGACTCATGTTTTCTTTGTCCACGCAAAGCGTCCATGGCGACTCATGTTAACAATGCTTCCGCATCCTGCCACTGGCAACTCGTGTCACATGTAACTCCAAAGAGTGCGCCTTGCAAATTGTTTCACGCTGTTCCCATAAAATGCTAATTTCGACTTGTTTATGACATTTTTCTATAATGTTCCTCTGGCGACTCGGGTTTAAGTTGTTCCCAAAATGTGCTCTACGCGATTTGTGTTGAAATTGTTCAAACAATTGCTTCTTACAAAGTGCTTCTAACGACTTGTGTTTACAAAGTGCCAGCGGTGTCTTGTTTACGCTATTCCAACAGAAATTGCTTTATAAAAGACTCATAACAAAAGAGCTATATGCTCGGCGAGAAAGAGTTTGATGCATCTGCAAAAAGTATCGACCCAGGTCAGCCTGCGCAGTCCGCGCAGGCTGACCAGGGTCGATACATTTTGCTACCGGTTAATTCTTTGCATGCCAAAGGACCATTCTACCTCATGATTCAGCCGTTTGTCGTACAAAATAGATTTTATGGATATAAAATTAAATGATGATTTGCTTGGTATATTGCATCACGGAGATGCATTAACACCCCCCCCCCCCTTCCTTTGGCCAGAGCGCTGCTGAAATTTTGTACGTTGTTTGCTGAACCTAGTGCTCCAGACGACTAATGCAAAGCTGTCTAATCGGAGAGAGAGAGAGAGATTTGCTGGAAAGTGTCTGGACCTGCAAAGCAGGAAGGAAATAAGGGAAAAACAATTCACCTTCAAGTTTCTGTAGAACTACATGTATTGGATTTCTGCATGCCGTTTTTTTTTTACGTTGATTAGGTTCTTGAGTTTTCTCGTTTTCGCGGATGATTGTGATAGAAAATACGCTCTCTTTAAGTATCGGTTTGAGTGAAAGGAATACGATGTGATATTCGATAACGTAAGCAGTTTTCATTTTCAATTACTGCGATTTTATGCATTCTATGAAATAATGACTAAAAAAGTTAGACCGATACTAGTTGTGCTTTACGTGCAGATGATAAACGCATGTGAAGACCTCATAAGCAATTGAAGGAAAACTTTTTGTGAAATTCAGTTCGTATCGTCTTCACTTTTAACGGATAACTACGAGAATTAGAATATGATTTGAAAATATGAAGTCTTTTTAGTACTAGTGTATCACAAACGGCATAATGAAATCTTTTGTTTTTAAAAACATTTGAATTAAAACGTTTCAATTTGTTTATACTATTTTTCATGTATTAATTTCACGTGACAAAAATACTATTTACATGCATGAACTTCTCTTGATAAAAGTACTTTTTTTTCTTAGTTGTTTGGAATCTCTAGCTAAACCTAAGAATAGTAATAGCCTTTTAACCTTCAGGCTTATAAGCGCGGCTTAATGACCTTCTGCAGACTGTGTAGATCAAGATCAGACTGCACAGAACGTGCAGTCTGATCTTTGATCTACACTGTCCGATAAGAAGATTTTTTCACCCAAAAAGTACATTTGAAACAGCAAAATTTTGGCTTGAAAGTTTCATTTATTCTTTTAGCAGGTTAAGGGTTAAGGGTTAAAGTCTTTCTACGAACAGTTGAGCCGGTTGTTCAGTCGGTAACATACAGGGTTTGTAATCCTCAACGCGGCCGATTTCTTTCCAAGGAATGATGATAGTCATTGCGACAAGAGTTACTACTCTCTTATCGCTGATCATTGTGTCAACGATGATTATGTGGGAAAGCAGCCATTAGCTTGGAAAGAACACAATACAGAGTACGCGTAAAAGGATCTCAAAGAAATATATAGGTGGATAGGCGTGCTGGCCGCCACGATATGACAAAAATAGTGTTGAGAACGGCGTTAAAACCCAAAACAAGCAAACAAACAAAAAACAAATACATATAACTACATAAGAAAAAAATGTGTGTAACTAAATACTGGCTTTTATATGGAGCCCCGTATTGTCATCACTTTATATTTTCGTTTCAACGAAATACTAATTCGAGAAAAACGAAATAATAATTCGTTGTAACAAAGCGTGGATTCGTTTTATTATCGAAATGCTTTTGGAGAAAACGAAATAGTTATACACGGAACACTAGTTATTTTTCCTCCGCCATGAATGGACGGAGTATCATTTTTGTGGCATTTGTCGAAGACAATGCCACTATGAGTTCAATACGGCATTTTGAAAATCATGTATCGTATTTTGTGCAAAACCGAAGGAAGTAAACCCAATTAAAATACATTTTTCTGAGAAAAATAAGTATTTCGATTCCACTCAGATATGAAATTGAAAATGGCGTATTACAATAAATTGGATTAGGCCGACGATCGTGGAAATACTTCCTTTTTATCGAAAATAGCTTGATCCGCTATGGCCTTCTATGGTGGCATAATGACACACACATACCGTGCTTGTTCGTCCCAAAACCAGTTCGTTCCTGGGCTTATTCGTCCCAGGATTGTTCGCCCTGACTTGTTCGTCCCACAAGATTGCACCCTTCTCTATCGGACTTTGCATGACTATATAGTAGATTGACTTTCAAGCGAATATTTTGATACTGTTTCTGATGTTTATTTTTTAAATTATTAATTCCACACAATGGCTCCCTTGACAAATGCCACACCAGCGTTTTCAACGCTTTGATTTTTAACGGAATATGATTTCGTTCTAACGGATTATCTTTTCGTTTAAACCAACTATTAGTTCGATTTATCCAAATACTATGTCCAGATAACGAATTAGCATTTTATTTGGTCAAAATAGGATTTCGTTATTAAAAATTGATATCTTATTTTATTGAAATAGTATTTCGCTACAATGAAATAAAAAAAAAAAAAAAATGTGCGAAATATGGCACCTATGGGGCTCCGTACTTTCAATACTGTTGAGCATGTTTTTCTTATGGTAACCCACTTAACCCTTAAGCTGCTAAGCGCGACTCACTGACCTTTTGCGGACAGTGTAGATCAAGATCAGACTGCACAGAACGTGCAGTCTGATCTTGGATCTACACTGACCGATAAGGAGATTTTTTTCCCCTAAAAATAAGATTGAAATATCGGGTTTTTACTACCAGTTTGAAAATTTCATCTCGCTTATTTAGTAGCATAAGGGTTAAAATGGAAAAATTTAAAAAAAAAAAAATCTACAATTTGAGAAAAAGTCTCAACAGCTTCCTGTGGGTAAAGGTTGCATGCTAAGATTTCAAACCCATTACCAGACGACAAAAACTTTTAGACCTATCAATATTGCAAAGATTTGCAGACGACAAATGAATGAGCCATGCTCTGGCAAAAAGGGGGCTTAATGCATCTCCGTGATACAAGATACCAAGCAAGTCATCATATGATCGTGGATCCATAAAGTCGACATTTTCTGACAACCGACTGAATCTTACTGTGGACTGGTCCTTTGATATACAGAAATTTGACCTATAGCGAAAAGTTTCGCGCGGACTGCGCAGGCTGACCTGGGCCGAAACTTTTCGCAGATGCATTAAGCCCCATTTTCACAGAGCGTGGTCCAAATGTAAATAAATAAATAATGAGATTGTCCTTGAAAACTTGGAAAACATAGTAGGAGAAGGAAAAAATACTGGTTACAAACATTTTTCCCTTTTTTCCACAATGTTTTAAAAGTCCTCTTGCCTGGGGTCATTGACAATAACAATTTTGATAAACTTTTAATTTTTACATTGTCCGTAATCGAAACAGGCAAATTGTCAATTTGAAATGCGTGCATTGACTGAAACGGAGCTGTAAGAAAATAATGGCATGTAAACAGTGTCCCGATTGCCGAACTCCCCATTGTGACCCTGGCTTCTTTGGAGATTCATGCACGGAACCTTGTAACCCGAACTGCCGTGCATTGCCCTGCGCATCCTGTTCATGTGAAGTGTGTGTCGGAACTGGTTTTTGTGTAAATGGCTGCGATGCTGGGTGGTATGGCAACACGTGTGACAAAATCTGTCCGGAAAATTGTTTTTCGGAAGAGCGTATCGCCGCAAGTTGTCACCAAGACAACGGGACATGTGTGTTCGGGTGTGCTCAAGGCTTCTATGGCGACCATTGTAATATGACGTGCGGTGACAGATGCTTGAATTCAGTGTGCGGCCAGACGAAAGGCGAATGCACTCTGGGTTGTGTACACGGGTTTCAGGGCGGTTTCTGCAATGGTAAGATTATCTCATAGCCAGACGACAAACATTTTACCTCGGCAATATCAATCCTTTACCAGACAATGAAAGCAGCTGCAGACGACAATTTCAATGTGGCTCAAATGGTACAATTTTCTCTTTTTCAGGTAGAAAACATTGTGGGAAAAGGAGAAAATGCTGGTTACCAGCATTTTCTCCTTTTCCCAAAATGTTTTCGAAAGCCGTCTTTTCAGGGCCTTGAAAACCCAGGATTGTTTGGTAACAGGTTAAAAGCATTTGCAGACGACAAACTGATTTTGCCTTAAACTGATGAAAATTTTCGTTGAAACGAGAAACAAATAGATCTAGATCTATGGATTACGTTTTGAGGAAAAAAAAAAAAAAAAAATGATAACCAGCATTTTCTTCTTTTCATACAAAGTTTTCAAAAGCGATCACCTTCACAATAATAATAATAGAAAAAGGAAATACGGGATGATTCGACAGAAGATTCTAACACATAATATCAGCTATTTTCAGTGTGATATAGCCATTACTATTTTTTTCTTATCTTACACACATTTGAGATAAGCACTATGTGACGTCATGTGTGACGTCATTTCACACAACTTTCAGAGAAGTGAGTCTGGTTTTACTCATGGTATTTTACACGTGGGCATGTATGGTTTTGCATATTCTGACGTGTGATTTTTTGGTTATCGTTATGTGATAAAAAGAATCTGACATTCGTTGGTCTTTGAAATAAAAAATTAAATAAATTAGTCCACGAAAAAAATGTTATTACACTCGCATATAAGGCTTGCTGAATATTATTTTTTCCCTAGATTGATGTAATTTTTATCAAACTCGTCTAGGAAAATGCTTTTAAGCCCGTCAGAGGCACGCTTAATAACATTTTTTTTTTTTTTTTTTTTTTTTTTTTTTTTTCTAGACTCGTTTAATAAAATTATATCTCAAAATCAGACGAAATGTCATATTCCTTCTTGTTTAAATCACTAAACAACTTTTTTCAGACCCTGAAATATATTTTTTATTATATCTTACTATACACACGTTACACACGATAAATATTATGTGACGTCATAACGTGACGTTAAGTTACACATCTTTCAAGGAGTGAATCGGGTTTTATTGATGAAAATTACCACATGTGAATGTAGTTTTGCATGTTCTGACTGTGTCCTAAATTTCCTGAAATATTCTTGTTTGATCAAACGATTTTGACATTTGTTGGCTTTTGTGATATATAGTATCATAAGCTGGCGTTTCGGATAAAAAAAAAGAATACTGTAAACCATTCTGGAAATATTTGTTAATTGAGCCCTTGGCGAGATAGATAATTTCTTTTTGGCGATTTCAATGAAACTTTATATCAATAGTCTACGAATATCATATTCTTTTTATCACATACCTGTTTCTTAGGAAGGACATGTAGATCGATTTAACTCTTTACCACACGACAAAAATGTAGACCAGTCCAAGTTGAGACCATTTGCAGACGACAATTTAAATGTAGCTCAAAACATAACATTTGTCTCTTACAGGGTAGAAAACATTGTTGGAAAAGAAGAAAATGCTGGTTACCAGCATTTTCTTCTTTTCCCACAATGTTTACAAAAGCCTTCTTCCTTGAGGTCGTTAAAAGTCGAGACTGTGTGGTAAAGGGTTAATGATTAGATCTTTATGCAAACATAAATTAGCTATGCTCTGGCAAAAGCGGATTTAATGCATCTCCGTGATGCATGATACCAAGCAAGTCATCGCATAAATATGGATCAATAAAATCCATTTTGTATAACAACCGACTGATTCATGAATTACTCTGGTCTTTTGGCATACAGAAAATTGACCAATTGCGAAAAGTTTCGGCCCATGTCAGCCTGTGCGGACTGCGCAGGCTGACATGAGTCCAAACTTTTCGCAGATACATTAAGCCCCCCTTTTCACAGAGCATGGCTCAAATATTTATATATGGCGCATACTCGCTACTTTTGTCGTCATGTCCTTTATGGTTGTTCGAACTCGGGATGTGTGGTATAGGGTTAAAAAAGAACATCGAGACGACAGTGAAGTAAGTCGCATACTGGTATTCGAACTCACAATAGCATCTCTATTTCTTTACAGAAGAGGTTGGCCGATTTGGGACGGATCAGGTAGCCGGAGCAGTTGGTGGCGCTTTTGTCGTAGTCCTTTGGGGCGCAATCGTTATCATTCTCATCTGCGTCATTTGGAGGTACAAGTAATGACCAGGTTTCTTACCCCCAAATTTCTTCTCTCTTCTGTGGCTCTATGTTCAAGTCACACGCATCCAGGTTTCATACCCCCAATTTCTTCCCTCTTCTGTGTTTCAGTGTTTTAGGTTACATGCAACCATATTTCATTTCATCAAGTTTGAAGAGAAAAAAAATATTAAACGAAATGATATTCTGTGTTCGCCTGCAAAATAACCTACGAGCTAAGGTATTTAGAGAATATTCTGGGGAAAATGCGTCTGGTAAATTTTCTGCATGTCCAAGGACCAATCTACCTCAAAATGGATTTTATGGATCAATGATTATGTACTGACCCGCTTGGTATAATGCACCACAGAGATGCATTAAACCCCATTTTGTGGGAGCATGGTTCATATGGAAACCACGACAGCAATGCACTATTTTCTTTCTATTTTTCAAAGAAATTGTATCGAGGTAGCTGCAGCATATGCATGGCATCTCAAGACACTAGTATTTATAGTTTAACTATATCAAAACGACAAGTTTTATTATTCTCCCAAACTGAAAGCATTTGCAGACACGAGTTCGAACCGCGGTAAAGGCCGCGTGATTTCTTTTATGGCTTTTTTGTTGATACCAAGGTCCCTCTATAAGGTTGGCCTTTCATCATACCCTCACTATATTTCACAGTCCCAAAGAAGAAAGATTTTTGAAAACATTATAGGGAAAGGAGAAAATGCTGCTAAACAGCATTTTCTCCTTTTCCCATAATGTTTTCTTACATTGACCAAAAAGAAGTCTAAAAATTTGACCGACATTGAAAATGTCATCCGCAGATGCTTGCAAAATAGGACAGTCTAAAATTTTGCTATCAAGTAAAGGTTTAAACGATCACGTGCTAATAATATGATACCACCTCTCCAAATGTCATTTTCAGGATCGTTCAAAGTTCGTTAGTCGTACAGAGACAAACAGAACTTATCTCGACCCTCATGAGAAATGCTTTTTAAATATCGCGAGGTGTCTTTGGGAAAGACATGGCAGAGTCCCATTCTTGCTACAGGTGAAACAGGAAACAAATGAATAAGTGGGCTGTCGCAATGATAGAACTTTATACCTCTCGTATTAGTATTAAACATGATTCTGACACAATTAAAAAAAAAAACATGGAAACAAACCTTTCAATGAGTAATGACATTTTACCATCAGTGCCCTGGCTCCCCTCTGCTATTGCTGTCATTATATCTGTCTTTTGTAGGCGCAGATTGAGAGATTACTCAGTGTTTCAGAGAAACACCAATTTGTACCGAGCTGGTTCCCGCAGTTCAAGTCGGCGACCTCTAAACAGACAGAGTAGCTGCTCGTCTCAGACAGGACATTACCCTACAGAAAACCACTGTAGCGGTTTTGAGGTTTGATTGGGATTGTTGCTTTGAGTTTCATTTAGTGCAGAATTTATTACGTGGTTACATAAAGTTCTTTCGCTTTACCAAGAAGACAACCTTTGGCTGTTTATCACGCAACGAAATTTTAGACCTGTCAAAATACAAAACGTTTTGCAGACGACAAATTCACCGAATCTAAAAAGATTATTAATGTCTTTGAATGGTAGAAAACATTGTGGGGAAAGGAGAAAATGCTGGTTACCAGCATTTTCTCCTTTTCTCACAATGTTTTCCAAAGCCTACTTCCTCAAGGTCGTTAAAACTCGGATTTGTGTGGTAAAGGGTTAACGCATGTTCAAAATCGCATTTGCAGACGATAAACGACATTATGCAATGTTATAAGACCTGTCTGTGAAAGATTAGCCAAGCCCCCGTAGCTCAGTCGGTAGCGTACAGGACTTGAGAAAAGGAGGTCGCCGGTTCGATCCCCGGCTTGGCCAGTTTCTTTCCGAGGACTGATGATAGTCATCGCGACAGGATTCATTCCTCTCTCACCGCTGACCATTGTTTCGACGATGCTCATGTGGGAAGGCAGCCAGTGGCTTAGAAAGAATATTGTGCGTAGTACTAGTAAAAGAAACTCCAGGAAAGCATGGATAGGTGCACTGGCCGCCGTGATATAACTGAAATAATGTTGAAAACGGCGTTAAACACCATACAATCAATCAACAATCAACTGCGAAAGATTAGCAAGGGTTATAGAAAAAGAGAAAACGATGGTTACAAGCAAAGGCTACCAGCTGGCTACCAGCCCTTGTCCTTTTCCCACAATATTTTTAAAAGCCCTGTACTTCCCCAGTGTCGTCAAGTCGCGAGATTTTTTAGTAAATGATCTTCAACCACCTGCTTTGAAGAAGGATCGTGATGTGATCGAATTTAATTGGTAATAAAAATCGCAGTGAAATTTTAAATGTCACGTTTTACAGAGTGCTGTCTGTTACTAGGCGAATTCTATTTGTACGCCTTATATTTCAATGCCGCAGACAAGTGCCCTGTACGTAATTAAAGCGAAGTAAAATCGGATTATGTCTAGAAAATTATCTCTTTTCCCTGAAGACTTTCCTGCTTTGTAAAAAAAAAATCAGAAAGTCCGTAGAATAGCTCCTTTTTCCCTATAGATCTCTGTCGCAGATGATTTCTTTTATGCACAAACCTACATAGAATTTCGCCCTGGATTGAAAACTGAGTGAACTGTCTTTAATGTTTTTTTTTTTTTTCATTCTTGACAAAACGATCAAATTTTTACAAGATAAAGGAAGTCTCGAAAACTTTTGAAAGCATTGTGAGGAAAGGAACAAAGGGGGATAAACACCATTTTCCACGTTTTTTTTTTGTAATTTCAGAGACAAATTCCATCACGTGAGCCACGATATGTATGTCGTCTGCAAAGAGTTTCAATATGGAACAAGTCTAAGACCTTCAAGGTCGTCTGGTGAAGGGTTTCTGATGCATAATCAACCAAACGACAAAGTTTTGTCTGCTACCAAATTGAAAGCAGTTTTAGACGACAAATTGAATGTTGTTGAAATGACGATTTCCGTCTTTGATAGGATAGAAAATGCTGGTTACCAGCAATATTTTCCCACAATAATTTCCAAAGGCCTTCTTCAGGGTCGTTAAAACTGGGATTGCACGGTAAGCGGTTAATGGGTTTTATGCCCTGAACTTGTGATAAATTGTTTGTCTACCGGGTTAAGGTTATTATCGAAATAGACTATTTTCGGTCATGTTTTTTTTTTTCTGAAATAAGGCACAGAAATTAATGAAAATTTCGCACAAATACCGGTCTTTTTTAAAGGCGTAGCGTCCATAACACACAAGACGCAAACTTGTGTGTAATGTAGAAAAAATGGGAACATTCAAAACATTCATTTATCAGTTTATAGAATAACTCCATCTTCATAATTAAGTCAAAAACTGCTGATATAATTTTAAAAAATCCAGCCTATTGTAAAAAGCCAAATACTGCGATTTTATCCTATATTTTTTTATTGAAAATACACTGTATCGGAAAGTTTAGATCCACACTGTTAGCAACGGTACACCGAGTTGCGCTTCGTGTCCTAAGGGTGAAATAGCACTCTCGATTCACAGTGCGTAAAGACTCTGAACCCCTTGTTACGCCTCTGTTTTTGGCTACTACCCGTTGCCTTTTACTAAAAGAGTGAAATCGAATGCTAGTTTGGAAAAGGAATAGATTACATGTACATGTAGTGAACACTGGCAAAAGAAAAACGATGAACGAAACAAACTTATGTTTTAAAGTAAATCTGCATTTCGTATGTAAGTTCGTGTTCATCACAAATAAATAAAGGAACTTTTTGTTTTTCAATAATTTGGAGGACGGCCTATATCAAGAACAACAAACAAGGGTTTGCAGAGGTGTATACGCCATATAATGTCGTGTGCCATTTTTGTACATGTATGGTATTCTTGTATCTCATTACGTATGAATCGTGCTCCATGAAAAGATGGTTCAATGCAACTGCAAAAAGTATCGACTAATGCAAGCCTGTGCAGTCCGCGCAGGCTGGACTGGATCGAAATGTTTTGCTGTCAGTAAATTTCCTGCATTGCAAAAGACCATTCTGCCTCATGGTTTAGTCGGTTTTTACACAAAATAGTTCTATAAAATGCAACGGCTTGCAACTGGTAGGCCTATAGCACAATAAGAGGATGCATTAACTCTTTACCACGCAATCCCAAGTTTTAATGACCCTGGGAAAATAGACCTTTGAAAACATTGTGGGAAAAGGAGAGAATGCTGGGAACCTTCCCACAATGTTTTCTACCCTATTAAAGAAGGAAATCGTAACTTGAGTAGCATTTAATTTGTTGCCTGAAGATGCTCTCAATTGGGTCGATTCCGAAATTTTTTCGTCTGGTAAAGAGTTTAACCTCATTTTCTCAAAGTTCATATTTTTTCATTGTGGTGTTTTTCCCGACAGATCGACATGCCTATAGGAACTCCAGCAATCGAAGCGTTTAACCATATCCACAGTATGGCTCCTTACACAGACGATTCGCCAATCCACTATCCAACATGTACCATGAAGGCTCACCTAGAACGGGAACCAATGCATGCTTCCGGTGGAGTAACAGAATATATTCCGGTAACATCCGGTGACACCCGTGTGCGGTTTATGGACGAAGAAGGAGATGGCTTGCGTACCGAGGAAGAGATAAGCGAAATTAGTGAAGTTTGGAAGCCAAGAAAATTTTGACGAACATTAGATTTGAATTAAGTAGAAACAATTTCAATAGACTTGTTCGTGTTGACACTTACGTTAGCTAGTGACGCTGCACACAAATTAATAGTGTGTCCGTTTGAAGTGTTTGTGTATTTGTTTGTTTTTAACTAAGTTTAGACTGAATAATAGTAATAATAATAATAATAAATAGTAATACTAATAATGCAAAGAATAATGATAACAATGAGAGAGTTCCATGACACAAGACCATGGCACTAAGCAACGGACGAGTGAACGGTATATACGTGCAATAAAATCATTGCAGTTATCGAGTTCATAGAAAACCATGCTGGAAGCCAAATTTACATATAGTATATTTCATATGTATGTCATGTCAACGAGTTTGTAAAGGATTCCTTTTCAGATCCCGTTTTGTTGCTAAACTCGTTGCGAACAGTTCACTTAAACGCCCTCTAGCTGCAAAAAAAAAAAAAAAAAAAAAATGGGGTGGTAAAATGCATTTAAATTTAAGTCATACCATTTAAAAGTAAGATCATTATGAAGAAAACAATGTGTTATTGTATGGTCGGTCCACGTGTAAGTCGCTAGCTGAAAAATTAATTTTCAAATCATGTAGAAAGTAAACAGAAGAAAGAGTGTCATGGTAACTTTTAACCTAGTTTTAAATGTCATTTTTCTGTCAGCGACTAAGGAATGGACCGACAGTACAATAAAAGATTCTCATCTTAGCAATAAATTCCCATACTTTGAAATGGTATTATTTAAATTTGAATGAATTTTAATGCACGCATTGTTTACTTTTGGCAGCCTTAGGGCCTTTAATCAAGCGTGTCCTTGTTTCCACCATTACCTGGCCAGAAGTACTGGGCCACTAGCTGTAAAATTATTTTCATGCTCAACTCAGCTAATAATAACAATAACAACAACAACAACAATGATAATAATGATAATAATGATGATGATGATGATTGGATTGATAATAATAATGAAGGGTTCCCATGACATAAACTTTTTTCATGCTCAACTAAGCTGAACATAAAATTTCAAAGTTGAATAAATGAGCCATGCTCTGTGAAAAGGGGACCGAATGCATCTGCAAAAAGTATCGACCCAGGTCAGCCTGCGCAGTCCGCGCAGGCTGACCTGGGCCGATACTTTTTGCTATTGGTCAATTTTCTGCATGTCTAAGGACCATTCTACCTCGTGATTCAGCCGGTTGTTAGACAAAATTGGGCTTAATGGATCCATGATCATGTAATGACTTGCTTGGTATCATGCCAGCGCATGGCTTAAATGTAATTTAATACATTCAACCTTTTAACTTTTTAACTTCTGGAGCTTTTCATTCTACCTTCTTATCAAAGTTTTAGTGTAGACTTGAAATTGTAGTATTATCTGAAGTAATTATTCAATTTAAAGCTTGACAATAAGCTCGTGTTCTATCAACACGGGCCTTACAAGTACGTATACCTTGGTCCAAGAGAAGATACATTTACGTAGAGGATTGGAAGTTGTGTACTATCTTAAATACAGCTCAGCTAGAATTCCTCGGTCGATGTTGTGCTTAAAAGGGGCTATGTTTTGTTGTTTTTTTTTTTAATTTTTATTTTATTTTGCGATTGACTTGGTTTCTTGTCAGACACTGGTAGATACATGTAGATATACTACTGAATAATTCAGCCATACTCTGGGAAAAGCGGGTTTATTGCATCCGCGTGATGCATTATACCAAGAGAGTAAGTACGTGTACACAGTTTAGCATCCACAAACATCATCTTGTCTAACATGCGACTGGACCATGAGATAGTATTGTCTTTGGGCATGCAGAAAATTTACAAAATAGCTAAACAAGTGTCGATTCATGTCAGCCTGCGTGGACTGCGCAGGCTGACATGGGTCTATCCTTTTTGCGAATCCATGTGTAGTATTATGTGTCTAAGAAAGACAACTCGTTAGTCTTTGTCGATACATTGTAAATAGTATTTAGATTATATCCCTTGTGTCATTTAACATGTATATATATTTTTCACCATGATATAATATAACACCATAAAACCCCTTTTTAACAGAGCATGACTCAATTGTTTTGGCAAGCGTAAGGTTGCGTTCAATAAAACTGTACAGCTTCGGCGTTTCAAAACAAGATGGTCGTTCGTCAATCGAGACCTCTGTCAATTTCAACGAAACCAGATATGACGTCATCTTACAGGTCTATTTGAATACGATCCAACCTAATCGCCACCACTCGTCACAACTCGGCCGATTCCGTACCAACACGTACAGCTAACCTCGTCTATATCAATCTCCATGATGCATTTTGCCTAGCAAGCCATTACATCATTCTGGATTCATAAAATCCGCTTTGTCCAACAACCAATTCAATCATGAGGTAAACTAGTCCTTTGACATGCAAAAAATTTGACCTGGGTCGATGTGTTTTGCAGATGCATTAAACCCCTTTTCACAGAGCTGGCTCATATATGCAGCAATTGATCTTTTCAAAACAGCGTCATACCGGTGAACTATGTCAACATCTAAAGGGTCTCTCTTTAACCCTTTACCACACAATCCCGAATTTTAACGACTTGAAGAAAGAATGCTTTTGCAAATATTGTGGGATTGAAAAGATTGTGGGATAAGGAGAGAATTCTGGTAACCAGCATTTTCTCCTTTACCCACAATGTCTTTCACTCAATTAAGGACAAGTTTCATCATTTGAGCCACCTTTGATCTGTCGCCTGCAAATGCTTGGAATTCGGACAGTCTGGTAAAGAGTTAACCCCTGTCAGCGCCAGGGGCGAAATTATGGGCATTTGCTGTCGGCGTCGATAAGATCAGACAGCACAGAGCGTGCAGTTTGATCGTGAATCTATACCGTCCACTTGTTTTATCAAGATGAAAAGCTTTCTGAGATTCGATAGCTAAAAAAGATGTTGATTAAATAAGATTCGAGATCGAAAGGGACGAGCAGAGAGAGAGAGATCTTGTGTTTCTTTGACAACTGTTTCGCGTACATCCTTTTTCTACGTCACTGGCTGCTTTTCCACGTGAAAAAAAAAAAAAAATGGTTTCAGTTTACTTTAACCCTCCATGTTGGCAAAGCATCTTGTCCTCAATGTACTGAAAATAGATTAATCAGAATCAGCAATACACTTTGTCACATGTTTAACTATTTAACAGATGACAAAATTTTAAACTCGTCCAAATTCGAAGCAATTGCAGAAGACATATAAAATGCGGCTACACTGGTGTTGCACAAATCCCGGTTTTCCCCCCAAGTCTACATGTATATTTAGAAACTGTCTACAGAGATTTGCAGTAAACGATGGAAGACCCTATTTTATAAATTTATTTTTCATGTTTGAAATCATTATATTTTTAAGAAATTTGTAGCAAAGAAACTGGCGTGATTTTTCCACAGACGTATTATTTATAGCCATTTTCCGTTGAGTGTTCTTCTACGCACCGCGTATTAATATTTATCCTTAACATGATAGTAATGCGCCATAGCAGACAGATCCAATCTTCGAAGAATATTGACATATATGCAGGGAACGTTTTAGTTCTCACAGGCACAAAATAGTTCTCAAAGAAGGAACAAACTTGAATTTAATTTCCACAGAGATCATCAAATCAACACCATCAGCACAATTTAGGCCTCTCCACCAATTCTTCTGATGATATAAAAGCTCAGTAGTTCTTCTAAGTGCTTGCTGTCAAATTTTCAAACGAGACTACTTTTGAACTATTACGACCCAGACCCGGAAGCAGTTCGAAGTTGTGCGACCACTTCATAGACTGTAATTCCCGAAAACCCACCTCCTTTTTCAAATTAAAGGCCGGGGTTTCATATGATTCTTTCTCCAAGGGAAAAAATGTAAATAAATGTGGGACAAGAAAAAAAGGCTGGTTCTCCTAAATCACACACTATTTTCTACCATTTCAAAAAAAACGTGTTCCATCATTTGGCCATGACTAGATCTAATTTGTCGTCTGCAAAAGCCTTCAGTTTGGACAAGGTCAAAATTTTCTTACCTGGTAAAGGGTCAAGTTCCTAATCATGAACTTTTTCAACGACAAATTCATACATTTATAAAACACGACCTCTGTCCAAAAATACAATTAAGACTGACACTCACTAAGATAGCCGGCAAAAAAGATTTAAAATCACAATGCACTTTCAGTGTTGTCTGATAACGATTAATTTCGAAGACGACAACGATATTTTCAATGGCACGCGGACCTTACCGAAAGCAAGAACTCTAAAGGTGACAGCAACGGAATACCGGGTTAGAAAACTCAGCGGTAATTTGTCACTTTATTGCGATCTCCCTTGGATTTTACCTAAATTTTACTCAAAATCTCCATACCAATGCTTTGTTGGCGTTTTGGTAGACAGCTTCTTTACTTTAAAGGTGGAAACCCATATCTATCAGAAGGGGCGCGAAAACACATGAAAACTGACCCTTGTCTTTCCGTAATTTAGCCATAAATAATGATGGCATCAATCCTAGGAGCAAACTGAGTTGCTTTTGCAGACACTTTAGACTATGTAAGGCTTCAGCATGATCTTTGATGATTACTACCTGGAGATGTCTGTAAATTATGTAGACTGATGATCAGCAGAATTTGTCATTAAAAATATAACAACTAAACACTATCATTTCTTCATTTTCTCCCGCTTTAACTTGCAAAATTATCTTTTTATTCTGACAATAATTGCTTATATTTGGGATGTCATGCCTTTCTTTCAAAGCGTACATAATTGTACAAAGGAACTCAAACTCAGTGTGTGCTGTATGATCAAGTGTTTTCAAGGCCCTAAGAAAGACAAATTCTGAAAATATTTCAGGAAAAGGTAAAATGCTGATAACCAGCAGTTAGCCTGTTTTCCAATATGTTTCAAACACAAATCATGTTTTATGACATCTAATTTGTTGTCAGCAAATCCTTTCATTTAACCAGTGCAAAATACTGGGTTTTTTTTTTTTGGTAAAAAGACATACTTATTTATCAAGGTCACTATTCAACATAACTCATTGTCATATAGCTTATGACTTTAACCTTTTACCACATGACAAACTTTTACACGTTCAATTTGAAAACATTTGCAGACTAAAAATTAGATGTGGCTCAAATTGTGATATTTGTCTAAAAGGACAGAAAACATTGTTGGATAAGGAGAAAATGCTGGTTACCAGCATTTTCTCCTTTTCCCACAATGTTTTCAAAAGACCTCTTTTTCAGGGTTGTTAAAACTTGGGATTGTAAAAGGGTTAAACAATCATTGCATAGAAAATTCATCCTGTACGTCAAGTTAGGATGAAAGAGTAAACTCTCTACCAGTTGATAATATTTTAGGCATGTCCAATCCGAAAGTATTTAAAGAAAAAAAAAATTGATGGGATTTGCCCCTTAAACAGCAGAAACCATTGTGGGAAAAAAGGAGAAAATGCTGGTTACTAGCATTTTCTCCTTTTCCCACTATGTTTTCAAAAGCCTCTTTTGTCAGGGCCATTTAACTTGGGATTATTTGGTTCAGTGTTAATTTAATGCAATTTAAAACTCTCTTTTTTTTTCCTTCTTTTTCAGTGTTGTAAAAATAAAAAAAAACATGTATTTCATCAGCTCTACAAATTGATCAAAACATGCTTGCCAAGGATTTATTGTTTGCTTCAACCAGAAGAGCATGTGTGGCTTTTACATCTACAGCGGGTTGTAGAGCTGCCAGTATGCTACAGTCATCACACTTCACAAAACAGTTAACCACACAGCGGTTAAACAATAAATGTAGATGGCACAAACACCCAGTCATGTCTGCATACTCAAATGTGACATTTCAGCCTAGGAGGTGTAAAGGTACTGCAATTTAAATCTATGAATGGCTCTGAATTAGGTTTACCATTCACCATACCTCTTAAACGTAGACTTGTCCAAATTGAAAGCATTTGCAGATGACAATTTAAATGTGGTTCAAATGATAGACTTAATCTTTAATAGGCTTGAAAACATTGTGGAAAAAAGGAGAAAATGCTGGTCACCAGTTTTCAAAAGGCTACTACCACAGGGTTGTTGAAACTCGTGATTGTCTAGTAAAGGGTTGTAGTAACAGTGTAGATCTAAGATCAGACTACACATCTTAATCTACAGTGTCCTGATAAGCAACTTAAGCTGGATCCAGCATTTTAAGGGTTGAGTGTATTATTTTGTTTCTTAGTTGTATGTCTAGTGCCAAAATTATAGGTCTGTTAACCCTTTCCCAAACAAGCCCTGGTTTTCACATGTCTGCAGTACAAGTCTTTTGAAAACACTGGGGGAAAAGGAGAAATTTGCTCGTAATGAGCAATTTCTCCTTTTCCCAGTGTTTTCTACCCTTCTGGAGAACTTTCTGTCACTTTCATCAAATTTAAAATTGTCGTCTGCAAACTCTTTCAATTTGGACCAGTCTAAAATTTATCGTTTGGGAAAGGGTTAAGGACACAAGATTGATGCAAAGTGAGTACTATAAACTGTTACTATATCTGAAGAATATACATGTATTATCTACTTTGAATTAACTGTTAAATCTTTACCAGATGACAAAATCATAGACTTGTCCATATTGAAAACTTTTGAATAAGACATGATGTTATAGGGTTAAATGATAAGATTTGTCCTTGAAAGGTTGGAAAACATTGTATAGTAAACTCTTTTTCCTATAATTTTTTCAAAAGTCCTTCATAGTAGACAACAACCTAAAAACATTGGATTCTTTGGTAAAAAAATTAAAGAAGAGTCAATACCATTTTATCCTTTTCCCACACTGTTTTTAAGTCTTGTCTTCAAGATTCAAAACATGAGATTGTTTCGTTAAGTGAAAGAAATAGAGGATATTTGAGTTTTTTGGTGAAAAATCAAAATTTATTTCATCATGTGAACATCATTGGTAATATTTTCATGAGTGGCGTATTCACTGGAAAAAAAAAAATCTATTTATTTCATGCTTCTAGCCCCTTTTTTGTCAAAATCCACTACAATTGTTTTCGGTAATTTCCTGTGGTGTACCCTTCCCACATAACAATGCATTACAATATTACAGAAAGCACAAGAAATCTAGGGTGAATGTGAGTAAATTATGCCATATTTCCATCTCGTTGAATGGCACACACTGCTTACCTAGGTAACTAGTGATCTACTGTTTCCACCTTCAACTGAAGACTCAGTTACGCAAACATTCGCAATAAATTTCACTGGTCATAACCATGAATTATCAAACCTTATAATCCACCATTATTTCCTGATAAACTACTGAAAAGCATGAAATGATAAAGTTGACTCATTACATGTACCTCTTGAACAAGATTTGCAGCAGAGGTCTACAAAAAAACATCCTTGTTAACTCCATACCAAACGTCTAATTCTTGGACTGGTTCAAATTGAAAGCAGCTGCAGACAACAAGTTCATTGTGACTGAAATGACGGAATTTGTCTGTGAAAGGACAGAACAGATTGTGGATAAACCAGAAAATGCTGGTTACCAGCATTTTCTCCGTTTTCCATGATGTGTTCTAAAGCATGTCCTTAAAGGATCAGGTTATTTGATATTACTTTTGTTAGGGTACTTTGATGGCATTACCTTTTATCAACCTTTATTTATTTGGTAGGTCACTCTCACTGGCAGAATGTGGCACATATCAAGAAAGAAAAAAATCTGGAAAAAGCAGCAGTAAGAGCTCCACTGCATGTCAAAATGAGGGAAGCCTTAAGAAGTATGTTATCAAGTATTCACCTTTGTAATGCTAAATGAATGACATGCTCATTCTAGGTCAGTGCTAAAGATGTGGATATTGCAGTTTTAAAGCTGGGTTTTTTTTTTTTTTTTTTTTTTCTTCTTAAATGTCAGACAAAGAAGCAGAAAGTATCGATCCAAGATTAAACTGCACATTCTGTGCAGTCTGATCTTGATCTGCACTGTCCACATAAGCAATTAAATCTATGTTCATCGCTACAAGGGTTACAACCTTCAATGTTGAGGTTAACCGTTTACCTGACAATCCCAAGTTTTAATGAACATTGGGACATAGACTTTGAAAAGACTGTGGGAAAAGGAGAAAATACTGGTAACCAGTATTTTCTCCTTTTCCCTCAATGTTTTCTCCTCTTTACAAAGGGAGATTTCATCATTTGAGCCGTATTCAATTTGTCGTTTGCAAAATATTTTCAATGTGAACAAATCTAATATTTTTTCGTTTGGTAAAGAATTAAAAGTACTTGGCTTGAACAAGTTGTTTGCTCTTGACCAAGACAACAAACCTTTAGATTTGTCAATATTTGAAGCATTTTGCAGGTGCCAATTTAACTCTCTACCAAATGGCAAAATTTTAGACTGGACCAAATTGAAAGCATTTGCAGAAGACAAGTGTAGCTTAAATGGTGATTTATGTATTGGATAGGGTAGAAAACATTGACTTAGATCGGGATTTAGTGCCACAAGGGCCTAGGTACTGTATAAATTAATTTTTTGCAATGTGGAAATTTTTGCGATTTCGCGAATTTAAAAATTTGCAAACTTTTCTGATCGCGTATTTTACCACAAGTATACCAGTAAATAATGAGTGTCTTGAATTTGCAAACATTTCCATATGCAAAATGTCTGTAATTGGTAATTTGCAAAGTTTTTGACACGGGTATGTTTACAGTACTTTTCAGAGAATGCATAGAAACCACACAAGTGACCAGTTATTCATCCTTTTCTTTACAGATGGTGGGCCTGACCCTAAGCTAAACAAAAAATTGGAGAAAGTTATTCAAGAGTGCACTGCAGCCAATGTTCCCAAGACACATGTACAGGGCTGGATCAACAGTTTTGTAAGTGATGTAACTTTGCTTTGAGCCCATTCCAGCTTTGGTAGTTCAGTCAGTAACACTCAGGGCTTGAAACCCAGGGTTTGTCTGTTTTGGGTCCGTATTCACCAACCATTCTTAAGAACATTCTTGGTTTTGTTCTTCAAAATTTTCCAAATTTGAAAGTAACACACCTTCTGATTGGCTAAACCGTACGGTTTAGCCAATCAGAAGGTGTGTTACTTTCAAAATTGGAAAATCTTGAAGAATAAGTCTAAGAACGTTCTTAAGAATGGTTGGTGAATACGGACTTTGATTTTTTCCACCTAGGCCAAATTTTTTCAAGAGGATTGATGATAGTCATTGTGATAGGTTTCATTTCTCTCTCTCTCATTAGCAAACAACAACATTATAGACTTGTCCGCATTGAAAGCTTTAGCGGACGTCCAGACGACAAATCAAATGTGGCTCAAACATTGGAATTTGTCATTGAAAGGGTAGAACACATTTTGGGATCAGAAGAAAATGCTGGTTACCAGCATTTTCTTTTTTTCCAAAAATTGTTGTCAAAAACCTTCCCCCACAGGGTCATTAAAACTAGGGAATGTGTTTTGAAGAGATAACCCTTTACCACGCAATCCCTGCTTTGAATGACCCTGAGAAAGAAACTTTTTGAAAACATAGTGGCAAAAGGAGAAAATTCTAGTAACCAGCATTTTCTCCTTTGCCCACAATATTTTTTACCCTTCTTAAAATAAATTTCAGTATTTGAGTCACATTTATTTAGTCATCTGCAAATGCTTTCAATTTGGACAAGTCTAAGATTTTGTCGTTTGCTAAAGAGTTACGTACCACACAAAGTAGGCTTACATGCAGGACCAGTTACCGATAGGTTGTGAAGTCTGACCCCAACAAGGCACAAACTCTTCCGGGCAATTCATAAAAGTCACAGAACTATATTTTGTTTTACTTTTATGTATTTTGGGAAGCAGTCAGTGGCTTTGAGACAGAGTTGTGAGCAGTAAAGAAATCCATTTAAGCCTTTACCTTACAATGACAAGTTTTAATGACCCTGTCGATGAAGCCTTTTGAAAACATTGTGGGAAAAGGAGAAAATGCTGGTAACCAGCATTTTCTCCTTTTCCCACAATGTTTTCTACCATATCAAAGACAAATCCCATCTTTTGAGTCGCCAAGCCTCCATAGTTCAGTCGGTAGGGTACAGGACTTGAGAACAGGAGGCCGCTCGTTCGATCCCCGGCTTGGCCAATTTCTTTCCGAGGATTGATAAGTCATCGCGACAGGATTCATTCCTCTCTTACCGCTGACCATTATTTCGACGATAGTTATGTGGGAAATCAGCCAATGGCTTGGAAAGAATATTGTGCGGAGTACTGGTAAAAGAAACTCCAGGAAAGCACGGACAGGTGTACTGGCCGCCATGATATAACTGAAATAATGTTGAAAACGGCGTTAAACACCATACAATCAATCAATCATCTTTTGAGTCACCTTTAAATTGTCGACTGCAAATCCTTTCAATTTGGATGAGTCTAAGATTTTGTCATCAGGTAAAGAGTCAATGTGTGGACATGTGTACTGGTCAGTTTGATATTCCATTGTATACTCAAGGTTTTCCCTGGACTTTTTGATGTGGGGGTCATCTGACCTCCCTCAAATGAACAAAAGAAGGAATACATCAATTTTGGGGGTCATTTGGAAAATTTTAGGCTCCAAATTCAAAGAAACAGGGAGTCAGGGAAAACCCTGTATACTTTTGAAAACAGGATTAATCCCTTACAAAACAAATCCTGTGCAAAGGAAGCAGGCAGTAGTAAACATTATAGAAATTCCTGAAAAACCAGAGTTTCCTCCTTTTTCCACAGTGTTTTCTACCATTTCCATGACAAATTACATTATTTTGAGACACATTCAATTATTTTGCCTGCAAATACTTTCAATTTGGATGAGCCTAAATTTTTGTCCTATGGCAAAAAGTTAAGGGTATTAAGGGTATTCTAAAATGTTTTCTTATGAATCTTCTTGGTTTTTTTTTTTCTCAGGTAGAGTCAAAAAACAAAGGCCCATCATTTGTTGAGTTAAATGGGCCGAGAGGTATAGTTTTTGTTGTGAAAATTGCCTTTGATACAGTGGAAGTGCGGAATAACATAAATCAGAAAGCCAAGAAAGTCAAGTAAGATGGTTTTCTTTTTTTCCATGCCACAAAAATTTGATCAGTTTATTTTCAACCCATTGTCATAAAATATGCCATTTTTGATGCCTCTGAAGTTAGCTGCTTTTGATAACATTGTGGCAGAAGGACAAATACTATCTGCCATTGGGCAGGTTTTGAGCACATTATGTCAAAGGAAAAGGAGTCCCAATTACAGTGTACTTCTTTTTCATTGAATTTACCATGGGCTGCTTTGAGGTTCTCATTCCATTATCCAATTATTGTTGCGTTAACCCTTTAACAGACAATTCTATGCCTTAATGACCTGAAGGAAAATAGCTATTAAAACACTTAGGGAAAAGGAGAAAATGCTTATAACAGACATTTTCTCCATTTCTCACAATGTTCTCTGCACTGTCAAAGCTGAGCCACAATTGATTAGTCGTCTGAGAATGCTTTCAATTTGGGCTCGTCTAACAGTTGTCTGCAACTGATTTCATTTTTGACACGTCTGAAGTTTTGTCATTCGGTAAAAGAGTTAACATTTCAAATGTGGCTCAACTATTAACTAGGAGACGAAATTGTTGACTTTTCAAAATTGAGAATATCTGCAGATGACAACTACGATGCACAGATAAGTTGTTTATTACTTGCAATTTTTCACCATGCTAAATTGCTTTCAAAAGTGGTATACTGCAAAATTCAAAGAGTTGTCTGCAGGAACAAACAGATTAGAATTGCTGCAAACTGCACGAGCAGTCAAGTAACAACAGTAAACTTATCCTCTGATACTTTTTATGATACTAAGAATGGCATTTCAAAACTCATGTTTTGAAACATAAAACAAGGAAATAAACCATGCTGTGTGAAAAGTGGGTTTAATTGGCAAAAGTGCGTATCAAAGGGCATTGTGTCTCATGATTCAGTAGATTGTTAGACAAAATGGAATTTATGGATCCATAATTATATGGTGACTCGCTTGGTATAATGTATCCATTTTGCCAGTGCATGGCTCAAATATTTCTTTATTGTTTGTTTTTCTTGTCATATGCTCAGTTTGAAAACAGCAAAATCACACAGATGGACCACATTGTTTGATCAGAGAGGTGTAATAATAGTACCAGTTGGCAGTGACATGGATGTTACAAACATGGACAAATATATAGAGATAGCAATCGAGTCAGGGGCAGAAGATGTGATAGTTACAAAGAATGATGCACAAGTACCCGACGTTGAAAATATTTTGAAGGTAACATAAACAAGAATTTCACTATCTCGGCCTGTATTCACCAGCAGCTCTAATTAATTTTTAACCCTATCAAGTACCGGTTGCAGAAAATATAACATGAGCCATGCTCTGACAAAATCTGTGATCAATGACACCACGCAAGTCATTACATAATTACGGACCCATAAAATCCATTTTGTCTAATAACTGATGGATTCATGAGGTACACTGGTCCTTTGACATGCAGAAAATTTGCCAAAAGCAAAAAGTTTCGGCCCAGGTCAGCCAGCGGCCAGCGGGGAGAGTGCAGGCTGACCTGGGTCGATACTTTTTTTTTTTTTTTTTTTTTTTTTTTTTTTTTTTGATGCATTAAGCCCCTGTTTCACAGAGCCTGGCTCATATTGAAGGTATCGTAAACACTATTTTCACCAGGAATTCTCATCGAATTTCAAAATCTATCAAGTACCTGATGTAGAAAATACACTGATGGTATTGAAGATGAGAATTTCACTGTCAGGGCCAGAATTCTAGTTAGATTTTAAACTCTTTATAATTCTTCTCTCCAATTTCATGACCAGTCGTCTGATGGGCTGAGGTAATATGTCTCAACCAATCAGTTGGCTAGGTATGAAATTAAGCCTTTACCACACAGTCACATGTTTTGATCAACCTGAAAAAGAAAGGATTTGAAAACATTATGGGGAAAAGAAGAAAATATTGGTAACAAGCATTTTCTCCTTTTCCCACAGTGCTTTCTACCCTATCTCTGACAAATCTGCAATTCTAACCATGTTTGATTTGTTGCCTACAGATACTTTCAAATTGGAAAGTCTAAAATTTTGTCATCTAGTAAAGGGTTAAGACAAAGGATTATTTAGTAATGGGTAATTTATTTGTATTGTCATAAGATTGATCTGTGCAAAATACTCCTGTTTTGATACTCTTTGTAGCATAGAAAAAGTAAGAATAAGGGAGGTGTCACATTGATATGACTGAAATCTTTTTTAACTCTTTACCAAAGACAAAATTTTAGACCGGTTCAAATTGAAAGCATTTGCAGACGACAAAATTAAAGGTGGCCCAAATGACAAAATTTGTCCTTGATAGGATAGGAAACATTGTGAGAAAAGGAGAAAATGCTGGTAGCCAGCATTTTCTCCTTTTTGCACAATGTTTTCAAAAGCCTCCTTCCTCAGGGTCATTAAAAGTCATGATTGTGTTGTTAAGGGTGAAAGGGGCTATTCATATTTTTTCATCAAATGCAAAAAGCAAACTTTAAAAATATTTAATCACTGATTTGAGTGAGGCAATATCTGACAACTGTCAATAATTTAGAAATAGACTTGTATGATAAATGATACTTTTTTTTTGGTCCCTAATGTGGTGTGTAACCTTTTGAAGTATTTTTAAATTTTGAAATATTTGAAAAATGACCATCCTGTTATTAACCTTAAAATTGTACCTTTTTACCCAATATAACCAGTTTCTTTATGCTTGCAGAGAAAGGTATATTTTGAAGTCTTATCAGTGTTTTAAAAACACTGGTAACCAGTATTTTCTCCTCTTTTCCACAATCTTTTCTTTCCTTTGCATGATAAATCTCAGCATATGATTCACATTTGATTTGTTGTCTGGAAAATTAATGCTTTCGATTTGGACATGTCCAAAAAAAATTGATATAATGCCAGCCCCTTTAAAAGCGGCAGTAAATCCCATTCAAGTGTTGTTTCTCATTGCAGTTTCACTGTGACCCAGTCATGGTGGATCAAGTTGCACAAGAAATTCAAGACACATTCGAACTCAATGTTTTCTCACAGGAAGTGGAATTAATACCTCACAGTTTTTTACCGTTGGAAACTGAGGAAGAAGCAGACTTTTGCCAGGCAGTGCACGATAAAATGTATAGCGTTGAGGAAGTGATAAAAGTGTATGACAACACAACACTGTCAGCAGCTGACTGATACAGGGAAGAACAGAAAGACTGGTTCCTTTATCAAACGATCCTGTTTTAAAAACTCTTTGGGAAAAGGCTTTTGAAACATTGTTGAAAAAAGAGAAAATGCTGGTAACCAGCCATTTATTCTTTTCCCACAATGTGTTCTACCCTTTCAAAGACAAACCCCATCATTTGGGCCACATGAAATAATGAGGGAAAACAAGGCAAAGGCTCTTGAAAACATTGTGGAAAAGAGGAGAAAATGCTGGTAACCAGCATTTTCTCCTTTTCCCACAATTTTTTCGAGAGCATTAATGTGTGAATGGGTGTGGAAAAAATTGTGATAAAACAGAGTTTGCTTGTCAGGAGCAATTTCTTGTTCATTCATGATTTTTTTTTCCCAAGAGAGTTTGCTGAAAGACACAAGAAGTTGTCAGCAGAAGGTAACAATTTGATTGGTCTGCTAATTATATATGGCGTGTAACACACAAAAAGGGGCCTTTGGACATTTGCATAAAGTGTTGTCCTGGATTAGCCTGCGCAGTCCACGCAGGCTAATCCGAGACAGCACTTTAAGACAACATAAGATTTTTTCATACAGTAGACTTTCGTGAAGCAGAAAATCGCACGAAAACGGGAAGTGTCATCTTGGATTTATCACAGACTGCACAGGCTGATCTGGGACGACACACTTTTACGCATATGTCTGAAGGCCCCTTTTCGTGTGTTGCATGCCATATAATAAACATATGGCTCAGGCTTTAACTCTATATCACACAATCCTGTGCCTTAATGACACAAGGTAGGAAGGCTTTTGAAAACATTGTGGAAAAGAGGAGAAAATGCTGGTAACCAGTATTTTCCCCTCTTTTCCACAATCTTTTCTTTCCTTTGCATGATAAATCTCAGCATATGATTCACATTTGATTTGTTGTCTGGAAAATTAATGCTTTTGATTTGGACATGTCTAAAAATTTTGTCGGTAAAAAGTTAAGCTCAGCTGTTTCGGAAGAGTAACCTATGTATTGTCATAGCTCATGTCATTGTCTGCATCATTGTTGTGCAAAAAGTTTGGTATTTTCTTGTATTTCTATCATTACTAAAGAAATTTACTTCAAACTTGGGCTAGGTGTTCCGTAATATAAGAGGAGCCCATACAAGAAGGGCAGGAAATATTTTATGGTTTGATTGATTGTATGGTGTTTAATGCATCTTTGACTTAGTGAAAAAAGCTTGATTGATTGTATGGTGTTTAATGCCGTTTTCAACATAATTTCAGTTACATTGCGGTGGCCAGAGCACCTATCCATGCTTTCATGAAGTTTATATAAATGCTTTTTTATACAAAAGAATCTAAAATGTTGTTTGTTGTCCAGTAAAGTTTATAAGAGAAAGCCACATTCTATCAAATTTCAATCTGTCTTTACATTATGAGATAGGAGATATTATTAAACTGTCTCTCCCTCCATCTCTCTCTGTATGCCATTTTGTCCCTATGTATTTCTGTCTCTCTCCTTTTGTATCTACCTCTGCCTTTGTATCCCTCTTTCTTTCTCTCCCTCTCTCTCTCTCTCCATTTGTATCTACCTCTGTCTTTGTATCTCTCTCTCTCTCCCTCTCTCTCTCTACACACACACACACACACAGAGGCTAAAAAGAAAAAAAAAGGGAGACTTGGACTATATGCATGATTTGATAAAAAGTACAAACCAATTGTTGAAATTGTGCATAAAATGGTTTAATCACTGTGGAAAATATTAGGATATTATAAAATGATACATGGAATAAATTAGTTTTAAATAACATTTATAATTATCAAAAATCTTAAAAGATGTCCCTTTTAATTATAAAAATATCTCTGACACATTTGTTAGTACAATACAATGTAATTTATCCTGCCGCTAAGTTGAATCGATGGAATGAGTAAGCATGAAAGGCAATAAAAACATAAGACCCATGCTCTGTGAAAAGGGGGCTTAATGCATCTGCAAAAAAGTATCGACCTAGATCAGGCTGTGCAATCCTCACAGGCTGACATGGGTTGAAACTTTTTGCATTCTGTTAATGTTCTGTATTTCAAAGGGCTGTTCTACCTCATGTTTCAGACAATTGTTAGACAAAATGGACTTTATGGATCCATAATTATGTGATGACTTGTTTTGAATCATGCATCACAGACTTGCATTAACCCCCCTTTTGCCAGAGTGCAGCTCAATATTTTATTACAAACCCCTTTTACCTTACCAGCAAAAATTTTGAAGGCTACCAGCATGGAAGTCTTCTCGATATTTTTAACCCTTTACCAAATAATTCATTGGTTTTACTACCCAGAGATAAGATGGCTTTTGAAAACAGTGATGAAAGGAGAAAATGCTGGTCTCCATCATTTTCTCCTTTTAACACAATGTTTTCAACTCTTTCAAAGAAAGATCTCCTTCTTTCAGCTCCATCTCATTTTGAGCCATGCTCTGTGAAAAGCGTGCTTAATGCATCTGCGAAAAGTATTGACCCAGGTCAGCCTGCACAGTCCGCGCAGGCTGACCTGGGCAAAAACTTTTTGCTATTAGTCAATTTTCTGTATGTCAAAGGACCAGTCTACCTCATGATTTAGTCAGTTGTTAGACAAAATTGACTTTATGGATCAATGATCATGTGATGACTTGCTTGGTATCATGCATCACGGAGATGCATTAAGCCCCCTTTTGCCAAAGCATGACTCATTTCATTTATCTGCAGATCCTATCCAGGTTGGAAATGTCTAAAAATTTTGTGGGCAGGTAAAGAGTGGACAGACAAAAATGGAATGTAGATTATAATCAAACATCATGATACATGGAAAACTTGCATGATTTGAGCAATAATCACAATGAGCTCAAATGGTTCTTATATTGGATGAATTAAAGTATGAAGGCAATGAAGTTACAGGCTGCATATTCAAACCATAACTGTACATAGACATAGAGGATATTTGCATTTTTTAGTGAAAGGTTGAAAATTATTTCATTGAGGGAACATCATTGGTAAAACTTTCATGAGTGGTGCAGCCGCGAGTGAAAATATTACTGATGATGTTCACGAGATGTAATAAATTTCGCTCTTTCACCGAAAAATGCAAGTACTCTATTTTATTTCATGCTTTTAACTCTTTACCAGACGACAAAATTTTGGACTGCACAAAATTGGAAGCATTTGCAGACGAGAAATTAAATGTTGCTTAAATGATGATTTCTCTTTGAAAGGTTAGAAAACATTGTGTGAAAAGGAGAAAATGCTGGTGACCAGCATTTTCTCCTTCTCCCGCAATATTTTCAAAAGGCATCTTCTGTAGGGTTGTTAAATGTCGGGATTGTGTGGTAAAGGGTTAACCCCTTTTTTTGTTGGGACTACTTGTATCATCAAACTCCAGTACAGTTGTTTTCGGTAATTCCCCATGGCATACCCCCCTCTCTTAACAGTGCATTACAATATTACGTAAAGCGTGAGAAATACAGGGTAGATGGGTGTAAATTACGTCATACTTTCCTCTGGTTGAATGGCACACGCTGTTTACCTAGGTAACTAGTGCACAGGAACTACTGTTTCCGTCTTCAATTGAAGAGTTAGAAAATATGAAATTGGTATTTTTCACTGGTCGTAACCATGAAATATCAAACCATAATCCACCACTATTTCTCAAAAACTACCAAAAAGCATAAATAAAACTTTTTATACCCTTGTGGTAGACATTATTGTTTAACTCTTTACTAAATGACAAAATTTTAGACTAGCCCAAATTGAAAGCATTCGCAGACGTCATATTGAATGTCACTCAAAAATTGAAACCTGTTTCAGGAAGGGTAGAAAACACCGTGAAAAAAGGAGAAAGTGTTGGTTACCAGCATTTAATCCTTTTCCCATAATGTTTTCAAAAGCTTTCTATCTCAGGGTTGTTAAAAGTCGGAATTGTGTGGTAAAAGATTAAAATAACATGATACAAGGAGCATTAGCTTAATGCATTCGACTCCTGATTCTAACAATACTTTTCATGCAATTAAAACTAAGATACTTTCCTTTCTTTTCCAGATTTCTACAGCATGACTTTCTTTAACCCTTTACCATATACACGGTAATCCCGAGTTTTAACGACCCTGACAGAAAAGACTTCTGAAAACATTGTGGGAAAAGGTGAAAATGCTGGTAACCAGCATTTTCTCCTTTTCCTACAATGTTTTTTACCCTTTCAAAGACAAATCCCACCATTAAGACATCATTTAATTTGTCATCTGCAAGTGCTTTCCATTTGGGACTGTCTAATATTTAGTTGTGTGGTAAAGAGTTAACCCTTCACCACACAATCTCAAGATATAATGACCATATGCAAAAGAGCTTTTGAAAACGTTGAGGGAAAATGAGAAAATGCTGGTAGCCATATAATCCCCCAGTTCAGACACATTTGTTGTCAGCAAATGATTCTAACTGGACAAGTTCGAAGTTTTGTTGTCAGGTAAAAAGTTCAATTCACCTCATTTATTTAGAAACTGAGATCACTGCGAAAAGTTCATTTACGCTTTATTACACAATCCTGAGCTTTAATGACCCTGAAGAAAAAGGCTTTTCAAAATTGTGGGAAAAGGATAAAATGCTGGTAATCAGCATTTTCTCCTTTTCCACAAATTTTTCTGCTTATTCAAGGACACATACTATCATTCGAAAAACATTTGAATCATTTTCTCTACAGTCTTTCAATATGGACCAGTCTAAAATTTTGCCATATGATAAAGGGTTATACAAAATTTTCAACTTGCCTATACTGATAGCATTTGCAGATGACAAATGAAATGTGGCTCAGATGATTATGAATAAGAGAAAACACTGTGGGAATAGGAGAAAATGGTGGTTACCAGTATTTTCTCCTTTTGCCATAATGTTTCCAAGAGCAGTTTTTCTTTGGGTCCTTAAAAGTCAGGATTGTTTAGTAAAGGATTAATGATCATGACACATCTTAGCAAATCCCTTAACCCTTTACCAAACGATAAAATTTTAGACTTGCCCAAATTGAAAGCTTATGCAGATGACAAAATAGATGAGATAGAAAAATAGAAATTTGCTTTTGTAATGATATGCTGGTTACCAACACTTTCTCCTTTTCCCATAATGTTTTCAAAAGGTTTCTTGTTTAGGGTCATAAACTCGAGATTGTGTGGTGAAGGGTTAATTATCTCAGACATTCAAACATTGGCAAAAATATAACAGAATCATAATAATTAACCTGCCCGGTTTTATGTGACTTTTAACCAAACAATAGAATTTTAGTATTGTATAAACTGGATGCAGTTGACAACAACCAAGGTTGAAGGTTCACATTCATTTGGTCTCGCTCGTAACCCCTTACCACTGAATTCCGACTTTTAACAACCCTGAAAAAGAAAGCTTTTGTAAACGTGGGAAAAAGGAGAAAATGCTGGTAACCAGCATTTTCTCCTTTTCCCTCAATGTTTTCTGCCCGTTCCAACAAAAATTTCAATTTTTGAGTCAAACTCATTTTGTCATCTGAAATGCTTTCAATTTGGACAAGTCTAAAGTTTTGTCATTTGGTAAAGAGTTAAAGTGTAGATAACTTGGTGTGAAAGGGCAAAATTCCACTTAATAACAGTTTCTCCTTTTCACACAATGTTTTTAAAAGCCATCTTCCACAGGGAGATAAAAATAGCAAATTGTTTAGTAAAGCATTACGGAATGTAATGTTTGCAGTGGGTTTTAAGTATGAAGCATCATCACAGAATATGTCAAATGGGGTATGACAAGTTTCAATAGTATGTAGAAATTTAATCATAAATTTTCATTAACTCTTTACCAGGTGACAAAAATTTACACTTGTCCAAATTGAAAGCATTTGCCGACGACAATTTAAGTGTGACTTAAATGATGGAGTTGGTCTTTAATAAGGTAGAAAACATTGTGGGAAAAGGAGAAAATGCTGGTTACCAGCATTTTCTCCTTTTCCCACAATGTTTTCCAAAGGCTTCTTTCTACAGGTCGGGATTGCGTGGTAAAGGGATTACACTCGGGGCTGTTTTTCAACACACCAATAGCACAATCGACAATAAATATTAACATAAAAAAGGAAAACGAGGTATCTTTTGTAATACTTTACCAAACAATCCTGTGTTTTTATGACCCTGTGCAAAAATGACTTTAGGAAAAATTGTTGATAACGGAGAAAATGTTGGTAACTATTACATGTTGGAGAAAATGTTGGTAACTATTTAATTTGTCCTCTGCAAAAGCTCTCACTACAGATAAGTCAGAGTTTTGTCAATCGGTGAAGGCATTCAAAATTTCAAAATGGGGTTTATGGTCAGGAAACTAAGCCGATGCAAGGGGGATCACTGTGCACTTGAGGACCCGTTGGGCACGCCATTTATCTTGTGGTTGATTTCTTCACTGTCACTGTCTTGATCTTCAGAAGAATCACTGCGAACATCTTCAACCTGTTTAGCAGTAAAGGAAGTCCAGACTGGTAACAGAATTTTCTATACAAATTATCTAATATATGCATGTAATTAGAAAACCAGTCCATTTTCATCTATCACTGTACCAAAAACTAGTAGATCTACAAAAGTTACTGATACAATAAAAATAATTCATCATGCTGAAAATATTGTGAAGAATTTCTTGTTGAAAGAAAGTGCTTCTTTTCCCAAGATGTTTTCATAGTTGTCAACTTAGAGGGTATCAAAAGATGGCAATGTATCAAAAGGGCAATGCCAACATTAGTTCCAAGAGGGAAAGCCCCCTAAGTGAATAGCCCTATGGCAATAGTCACTTCAGGTGAATTTCATTATGCACTTAAACCTTTACCACACAATCCTGAGGTTTAATAATCCTAAAGAAGAAAACATGGAAAAAGGAGAAAATGTTGGTAACCAGCATTTTCACTTCTTCCCAAATGTTTTCTACCATTTCAAAGACAAATCCCACCATTTCGGACCCACTAAATTTGTTGTCTGCAAATGCTTTGAATCAGAACTAGTCTTAACTCTTTACCAAAGAACAAAATTTTAAAATCCTCCAAATTGAAAGCATTTGCAGACAACAAAATAAATGTGACTCAAAAATTGGAATTTCTTTTAGGAAGGGTAGAAAACATTGTTGGAAATGCTGGTAACCAGCATTTTCTCCTTTTCCAACAATGTTTTCAAAAGGCTTCTTTCTCATGGTTGTTAGAACTCGGGATTGTGTGGTAAAGAGTTAAATTTTATCATCTGGTAAGGAGCTAACCCTTTACCACACGATCCCGAGTTTTAACGACCCTTAGAAAGAAGCCTTTTGAAAACATTATGGGTAAAGAAGAAAATGCTTGTAAGCAGCATTTTCTTCTTTCTTCATAATGTTTTCTACTTTGTCAGAGAATGTCGGCTCATTTGTATGGGTTTTAAATTTATTGTCTTCAGATGTTTTGAAGTTGAAAGAGTCTAAAACTTGCTCTGTGGGAAAGGGTAAAAACCTTGTACCCTTTTTCTTATTCATTGAAATGACTGAGATGCTCTCTGATAATGCTCAATGTATAGCAAGTTGACAAAATTTCATCTTCCAGTTATCAGCTAGCCAAAACTTGAGGTCAAGTCTTACTTGTTTTATGTCCACAACAAAGATATGAGCTGTGCTCTGGCAAAAGAACGTTTAACCCTTTCCCAAACAAGCCCTGGTTTTCACATGTCTGCAGTACAAGTCTTTTGAAAACACTGTGGGAAAAGGAGAAATTGCTCGTAACGAGCAAGTTCTCCTTTTCCCGCAGTGTTTTCTACCCTTTTTGAGACCTTTCTGCCATTTTCATCAAATTTAAAATTGTCGTCTGCAAACTCTTTCAATTTGGACCAGTCCAAAATTTGTTGTTTGGGAAAGGGTTAATACATCTCTGTCATGCATTATACCAAGCAAGTCACTGCATGATTATGGATCCATAAAATCAATTTTGTATAACAACTGACTGAATGACATGAGGTACACTGTTCCTTTGACATACAGAAAATTGACAAATAGCAAAAGGTTTTGACCTAGGTCAGCCTGCATGGACAGCAGATGCCCTTTTTCACAGAGTATGGCTCATATGCAGGGCTCCAGATAAGAAGGAGTGATGTTGTTCTAAATCCACTATTTCTCTTCCAAACCCTATGTTGTGGGTACTCATTAGAACCGCCTCGATGAGATGATTCTAATGAGTACCCATAACTTAGGGTTTAGTGGAGAATTATTAATATTTCCAGTTTTGAAATCAAAATCACTTCTTCTATCTGTATCTGTCATATGTTAAGGATTTTATTTAATAACACAAAATATCTGTCGTTTGTTTTCAAAAATACCTACATATAGCAAGCAGGCATGTCAGTATGCTTCATGATGGTGTCAACAAAATTTAATGGCATCACATAATGCTCCTATGACGTCACAAAATCTATCTTGATTGATTGTATGGTGTTTAACACCATTTTCAACATTATTTCAGTTACATCGCGGCAGCCAGTGCACCTATCCATGCTTTCCTGGAGGTTCTTTTACCAGTACTACACACAATATTCTTTCCAAGCTACTGGCTACTTCCCACTTAACCATGGTCAGCGATGAGAGAATAATTAATCCTGTCACAATGACTATCATCAATTCTCAGTAAGAAATTGGCCGAGCATGGGATAGAACCAGTGACCCCCTGTTCTCAAGTCCTGTACGCTACCGACTGAGCTACCGGGGCTTGACTAAAATCTATCTAAAATATGTTAAGCTAATAAAATTCTTAAAGGTGATATTTCACTGAATATTGGGAAGTTCTGTGAAAACAGGCATTCAAGTATTATCCCTTTACCATATTATCCTGACTTTTGATGACCCTGAGGAGGAAGTCTTTAGAAAACATTGTGGGAAAAAGAGAAAATGCTGGTTACCAGCATTTTCTCCTTGTTCCACAATGTTTTCTACTCCATCAAAGATAAAGATCTTGATTTCAGTCACTTGCGATTTTTCATCTGCAAATGCTTTTGAATCAGATGTGTATAAAATTCAAGTTCATCCCTTTACCATATTATCCTGACTTTTGATGACCCTGAGGAGGAAGCCTTTAGAAAACATTGTGGGAAAAAGAGAAAATGCTGGTTACCAGCATTTTCTCCTTGTTCCACAATGTTTTCTACTCCATCAAAGATAAAGATCTTGATTTCAGTCACTTGCGATTTTTCATCTGCAAATGCTTTTGAATCAGATGTGTATAAAATTTTGTTGTTTGGTATAGAGTTATATCTCCGAAAACCTCCAGGGTTTTTTTTTGTGGGGGGGGAAGGGGGGAAATAGGGATGCAAAGTGGGGCAGTTACAATGAAGAAACAAGTCATGGTTGGCCTCTAACAACTAGGGGTATAGAAATGTAACAGTTCTGTCAAATAACCTCCAAAGGCGGGGATTGAACCTAAGACCTCCAAGTCCCAAGGCGAATGCTCTACTGTGTCGCTACAAAAGCTAGTTCTATAGCAAGGCAGTACAAGTGTCCCTTACACAAACACAAGCTATACATTTATATCTATCTGCGGGATAGACCAGTATACTACAAAAAGTAAAGTCACATACCTGTCCGCTTATGGCCCTTTTAACAACAATTCTAAATATGCTGTAGGACCACATGATATGTAATACCATCAGCGTATAGAGCATTACGTTGAAGAACCAATGGGTGAAAAACGTCTTATGTATCAAATAATGATAGGGTTCTATGGTTGTTGAGTATAATACACTGAAAAAAAAAAGAAGACTTTCGCTTTAACTATTAAATTCAATGATCTCAAATGGTTCTTACAATGCATGAATCAAAATATGAGAGCAATGAAGTGACAGGCTGTATATTCAAACCATAACCGTACATAGACAACTTTTTATACCCTTCTGGTAGACTACTGTTCAACTCTTTACCGAATGACAAAACTTTAGACTAGCCAAAATTGAAAGCATTTGCAGACAACATGTTGAATGTGACTCAAAAATTGAAACTTGATTAAGGGAGGGTAGAAAACATGGTGGAAAAAGGAGAAAATGCTGGTTACCAGCATTTTCTCCTTTTCCCATAATGTTTTTAAAAGCTGTGGTAAAGAGGCTGACAAAAGGGCTTATAAATCTATTGTGAGTTCGGGACAAAATGCTTGTAACAAGCATTTTCTCCCTTACTCACAATGTTTTCTGCCCTTTTCTTCAAAGACTAATTCTACGTTTTTCAGTCATATTTTATAATACATGTACAACTGCTAAGGCTTTCAGTTTTGGAAAGCCAAATATTTTGTTGATTGGTGAAGATCAATTCACTACCTCCTAAATAAAAAAAATCGTAGAGGATCGTTTGACAGCAAAAGTAGTTATGGCGCTGCATGAATTTTTCTTTCATTGAGCTATGTAGAATTTTTTTTCAGCCAATCAGAACATGCCAATATTCATGAAAACAACTAATATTGAATTATTCTACTTTGGATGAAAATTTGACAGAGCTATCTTCTTGTGTATGAACACATTTTAAGATGAACTACACTTTTTTCTGTACTATCAAAAGCAAAATTTATCATTTGACTGACATTTAAACTGTCGTCTGCAAATGCTGTCAAATTGGACAGGTATTAAATTTTGTCATTTTGTAAAGTGTCACTATATTTAGCAAAACAAGGGTTGACTCTAATGTAATAAGTCCTTTCCAAACCATCCCGGATTTCAACTATCCTGGGGAAGAAGCCTTTCGAAAACATTGTCAGAATACTAAGAGAAAATGGTGGGTACCAACATTTTTTTCCTCTTCTTGCGATGTTTTCTATCGTTTCAAAGACAGAAATTATATTTTGAACGACATTTAATTTGTTGTCTGCAAATGCTTTCAATTTTCGAATTTATGTTGTTTGGTAATGGGTGTAAATAAATAGAGGATATTTGGGGGTTTTTGGTGAACGATCGAAATTTAATTCATATCAACTGAACACCATCGGTAATATTTTCACAAGTGGCACAGCCACGAGTGAAAATATTACTAATGATGTTCACGAGATGAAATTAATTTCGATCTTTCACCGAAAAAAACAAATGTTCTATTTATTTCATGCTTTTAATCCCTATTTTGTTGGAACTTTCATCAAAATCCAGAACTGTTGTTTTCGGTAATTCCCTGTGGTGTACCCCCCTCACATAACAAAGCATTACAATGTTATGTAAAGCGCAAGAAATATAGCATAAATTGCATCATATTTCCCTCCATTTGAATGGCACACGCTGTTTACCTCTGTAACTAGTGCGTGGGAACTACTGTTTCCACCTTCAATTGAAGAGTTAGAAAATATGAAATCGGTTTTTTCACTGGTTGTAACCATGAAATATCAAACCATATTCCAACATTATTTCTCGATAAACTACCGAAAAGCATGAAATAATACTCACTAATATGGATAATAGAACAATCGGGACACTGTCCAGACAATGATAAAAATAACAAAACATGTATCTGTTCCCCTGGCATACTTGATGTATTTACACATTTTGGCAAGCTGGAAAAGTAAATAGGGAAAACATTATCTAGAATTTACCCTTTACCACACAATCCCAACTTTTAACAACCCTGAGGGAGAATACTTTGGGAAACATTGTGGAAAATGGGAAACATTGTGGAAAAAGGAGAAAATGTTGGTAACCAGTATTTTCTCCTTTTCTCACAATGTTTTTTTTTAACAAAGTTCATCATTAATTTTTATCCACATTTTTTTGTCATCTGCAAATGCCTTCACTTTGGACGTGTATAAAATTTTGTTGTGTGGTAAAGCGAAACTGTAAAGCCATGGTAATCTCTTTTCGAATTTTCTAAGGATAATGCAGAGTCAATATTGAGACTTCCTGGGCAGAGATCATTGAAAAACAGAAGGAGATTCAATATCTGACTTACTCTGTAAAAAAACCATCCCACTTTTTTTAGCATTTACTAGGAGACAAAGTTTTGGATCAAATTTGAAAGCATATAATTTTGCAGATGACAAATAATTGTGGCTAAAATGATGGTATTTGTCTTTGAAAGGGTTAAAAAAAAAATGATAGAAAAGAAGAAAATGGTGGTTACCAACATTTCTCCTTTTACGAAAATGTTTTCCAGGAGGCTTCTTGTTCAGTGTTGTTAAAATACAGAATTGTTTGGTAAAGGGTTAAATCCTTACCACATGATCCCGACTTTAAACAATCCAGTAAAAGAAGCCTTTTGAAAACATTGGCATATATTTACTAACTAACTATTACTGTATTGTATTGTATTGTATTGTATTGTATTTATTGTATTGTATTGTACTGTACTGTACTGCACTGCACTGCACTGCATTGCATTGCATTGCATTCATACTTACAGCTAGCCAAGGATCTGAGGCATCATGCACCAAAAGAACTAGAGTGCCCACTCTTACAAAGTTACACATCCAGGAAAAATACATTAGGAGTATTGTTGCAACATGATGAACTATCATTTCTGTAAAATCCTGTAAGTTTGAAAAGAAAAATAAGATAAATTCTTTTGAAGCAAAAAATAAGATAATATTAAAGTATGGAAACAAAAATAAGATAAATAAGTTTGGAGAGAAAAGTACAAAAATAGTAAGGAAGCAAAATAAGAGATTTTCTTTTTGGAAACAAAAATAGGATAATAAAGTTTGGAACAAAAAAATAAGATGACAAATTTTGGAAACAATTATAATTGACCCTTAAAGTGCTTTTCACAACCATAGTTGTCTTTGCAGCCAGTGCAGATGAAGATCAGGCTGCACAAAATGTGCATAATCTTTGGTCTATACCGTCCGCTTTGCCGAATCACTGTAGACAAAAGCAAACATAAAATTGCAATTATTTGGGTCATATTTCCAGGATGAAAATGTCTGATAGTGTTATTCAGCATTTTAAGGGATACATGTAAGTTTGGAATGAAATAAAATGATAAAGTTTGGTACCAAAAACAGGATAATAATGTACAAAGTTTAACCCTTAGAGCCCAAATAAACTCAACTAACATTTTCAGTCAAAACATGCAACCCAATTAAAACTCTTTACTAAACAACAAAAAATATGCACTTGTCCAAATTGAAAGCATTTGAGGTGACAATTTATATGTTGCTCAAATGATGAAATTTGTCTTTGATAGGTACATAACATTGTCTGAAAAGGAGAAAATGCTGGTTACCAGAATTTTCTCCTTTTCACATAATGTTTTCAAAAGCCTTCTTTCTTAGGGTTATTAAAACTCATTTTCTGGAGTTGGAGTCATAATCAGGAAATCCTGAGATTGATTCCCACTGGATGCATTGATTATTTTGATGTGTCTTTGGGCAAGGCACAGCAAAGTCCCAGCCTTGTATTTGTGAAGCCAAGGAAAGTCATGAAATTAAATGTTGCCAAGACATGACTGAAATATTGATTAGAGCTTCATAAAACACTTTTTAATAAACATGGTGTAAGATGCCATCTAGAAACATTTTCATGATAATCCATAATAGGATTTAACATAAGTTGGCATTTGAGATAAAATTCTATTAAACAAGTCTAGAAAAATGTTATCAAGTGAGCATCTGGCAAGCTTTATAACACTGTTCGACAAGTTTAATAAAATTTTACCTCAAAAGCCGACAAATGTAGACAAATTCTTTTTAATCACATAATAATGTTTCACAAATTATAGATTAGAAGATGCAAAACCATCTTTGCATACACAGTTATTTCCATAAAAAAAGGCATTTGATATGTACAAAATGACATCACAAATGACATCACACCATTCTGATATCAAATGTGTATAAGAGAAGAAAATTCATAATGTGTATATTACACTGAAATCAAGGGAGGTTATCTGATAAATTACCTTTCTTTTATGATCTGTAAAAACTGTGAATACTAAACTCCAGTAGAAGGCAAGTTCTATAATGTAGTACCAATACACATCACTATCGATATACTGCAGAGAAAAATAAAGGAAATACGGACATCACTATCAATATACTGCAGAGAAAAATAAATGTAACAAGGACATCACTATCGATATACTGCAGAAAGAAATGAAGGAAACGAGGAACATGAAAGTCTTACTCTGTTCACCTGTCTCAACTCTTTACCAAACAACAGAAATTTAGACTAGTCCAAATTGGACGACAAAATAAACATAGCACTAATTTCTTGAAATGTGTTTTTAGGGGGGTAGAAAACACTGTTGGAGTTACCTAAAATGATACATTTGTCCTAGAATGGGTTAAAAACATTGTGCAAAAAGGAGAAAATGCTGGTTGCAGCATTTCCTTCTTTTCACTGAGTGTTTTCAAAATCCTTTTTCCTGAAGGCTTTTGATGCTCAAAATTGTTTTTCAAAGGATTAATTAATCTGAACAAGTTTGCAAATGTTGGGGACAAGGTCATCTTTAATTTTTCATTGGATAAAAAGCTGAAAGAGAACTACAAGATCATCTTCCAAAAATTATCTTCCAAAAATATAAGTATCTAAACTCTAGGATTAATTACATTAATGGGCCATGCTCTGGCAAAAGGGAATTTAATGCATCTCTGTAATGCACGATACCAAGCAAGTCATCACATAATCATGGATCCATAAGGTCTATTTTGTCTAACAACTGAATGAATCATGAGGTAAAATGGTCCTTGGACATACAGAAAATTGACCAATAGCGAAAAGTTTCGGCCCAGATTAGCCTGCACTGACTGCACAGGCTGACCTGGGTCTATACTTTTTTGCATATGTATCAAGCCCCCTTTTGCCAGAGCATAGCTCATTTAGTTATCAATAAGGAGATGTTAAATGTTCTCCATTTAGTGACCCTTTCTAACAACCTTGAGGAAGAATTAAGGCTTTTGAAAACATGGTTGGAAAAGGAGAAAATACTAGTAACTAGCATTTTCTCGTTTACCCACAAGGTTTTCTACCCTTCCAGAGACAAATTCCGCAATTTGAAGAATATGTGATGATGTTCTCTGCAAATGCTTTGGATGTGAACAAGATCACAATTGCGTCATAAGTTGAAGAGTTAGATGAGTCAAAAAAATAGTAGATCAAAGCATACTGAAACTCCATTGGTCTTTTAGCACTGTGGGGACTGCCTTTTTTATATATTGTCAAGACTTACTTTATACAACATAGAGGCAGTCACAAATGTGCTATTTATAGTAATGGTGTTCATGAAAATTTTACTTTTCCGTAGTATACAGACAATGCACCAATGTGCTATTTAACCCTTTACCACACAATCCCGACTTTTAATGATCCTGAGAAAGAAGCATTTTGAAAACATTGTGGGAAAAGGAGAAAATGCTGTTAACCAGCATTTTCTCCTTTTCCCACAATGTTTCCTACCCTATCCAATACATATATCACCATTAAATTTTAAGCTACACTTAATTTGTCGTATGCAAATGCTTTCAATTTGGTCCAGTCTAAAGTTTTGTCATTTGGTAAAGAGTTAACACATGTAAGTGTTGGATAATCAACCAAGGAAAATTTTAGAGTTCTGTGATAGAACAAAGGAGCTTCACAGGTCTGTGATCAAAGTTATGATCTATTTAACTATTTACCTAATGACAAAATTTCAGGCTTGTCCAAACTGATTTTAAGCATTTGCAGACAACAAATAAAATGTGCTTCAAATGATGAGATTTGTCTTCTGAAGGGTGGAAGATGTTCAAAACTGGAAAAGGACAAAATGCTGGTTACCACTTACAACCCCAGATTGTGTGGTAAAGGGTTTAAAAACAGGTCAAAGGTAAACTCATGGTAATCATTTGAACAAAACTAACTCACATGCCGTGGCCAGCCTATCCAACAGTATTTTGTTTCCCATAACCAGGGTTTCTGAAATGAATGAAAACGTAATGCTGTGCTTTCAACTCTTTACCAAACGAAAAAAATTTTAGACTGGTCCAAATTGAAAGCATTTGCACACGACAAAATAAATGTGACTGAAAAATTGAAATTTGTTTTGAGAAGGTCAGAAAACATTGTGGGAAAAGGAGAAAATGCTGGTTACCAGCATTTTCTCCTTTTCTCACAATATTTTCTAAAGGGTTCTTTCTCAGGGTCGTTAAAAGTCGGGATTGTGTGGTAAAAGGTTAACAAGGACAAGTCTAGGGATCATATTCACCTACCACTCTTAAGAACTTCTTAGTCCCATTTTCCAGAGTTTTCTAAATGTGGAAGTTACAAAACTCCTGATTGGCTAACTGATTTGGTTCAGCAGTGAGGAGCTGCGTTACTTCCCAATTTAGAAAATCTTGGAGAATAGGACCGAGAATGTTCTTAACCCTTTACCAAACAATCCTGGTTTTTAACAGTGCCTATGGGAAAAAGCCCTTTGACAACATTGTGGGAAAAGGAGAAAATGCTGGATACCATCATTTTCTCCTTTTCCCACAATGTTTTCTACCCTATCAAAGACAAATTCCATCACTTGAGCACTGTTTGAATCATTGCATAGTGTGAAACTCCAGGAAAACATTGATAGGTGCACTGGCCACCTCTACATAACTGAAACAATATTGAAAAGGGTGTTAAACACTATACAATCAATCAATCCATTATACTGAAATTTAAATCCCAAGCCTCTTATGTGAGAGATCAATGCTCCAACACTACACTACAGTAACTCACTTAGCACTTCAAAAGATTTACCTACAGGAACGAAATGGAAGCAGAACACTGTAACCTTTCAACTCTTTACCATGCAACTAAAATATAGACTTGTCCAAACTGAAAGCATTTGCAGATGATGATTCAAATGTGGTTCAAATAATGGAATTTGTCTTTGATAGGGAAAAAAACATTGTCAGAAAAGGAGAAAATGCTGGTCACCAGCATTTTCTCCTATTCCCACAATGTTTTCAAAAGGCTACTATCTCAGGGTCATTAAAATTCGGGATTGTGTGGTAATGGGTTAAAACGCAATCTTAAATTTTAACTACCTCGAGGGAACAGCCTTATGGAAAGCTTGTGGCAAAATGGACAAAATGTGGGTAACCAGCATTTTATCCTCTTCCCACAAGGTTTTCTACACTTTCAGAGACAAATACCACCCAGCCCCCCCCTTCATTTAATATGGCGTCTGGAAACTGAAACAGTCTTGAATTTTGTTGTTTGGTAAAGAGATATATAGGATCTGATATAAGTTGGCATTTTGAGTTAAAAATCTTAAATGATTCTTAGGAAAATGCTATTCAGCATGCAAGCCCCTGGCAAGCATGATGACATTTTTTTGCAGACAAGTTTAAAAAATTCCATCTCAAAAGCCAACAACTAGCCTTAAGTTGAAGTAAATATCTTCTGGAATAACAGAGATATGAGAAAGTATCAGTTTTTCAATGACAAGACAGATGGTAACAACGACATGGCTATGACCATACCTAAATGGTTTCTTTGAAAATGGTACTGCCTAAAAATCAACTGCAAAAGGCAGTAGCAAGCTTTTAACTTACCTCCCAGAGTATAACTGTTCCATAAACAAATGCTGTACCATAAAATATAAAATGCCAGCTGAAAGAGATACAAAATACATCTACCTATACATTCTGGTTTGGACTCTAACCTCTTGTATATAGTCTTTACCAGATGACAAAATTCAAGACCTGTCCAAATTGAAAACAGAATCTATGGCATTCTTTTAAATATTACACCAATAATTGTCATGGATAAATTTGATTAAAAATTACCTGTTGTCTGTTGGATAGCTGCCACAGATAAACTGAGTTATGCCTGTTGTTCATTTGACAGTAAACTGTTTCCATTGATAAAATAAATTAAGTGTTGCCTGTTGTTAATTTGACAGTTGCCATGGATAAATTTTTTGTTGCTTGTTGTTTATTAGATGGCTGCCATAGAATAATTGGTTGATGCCTGTTGTTAATTGGACAGTTGCCATGGATAAATTGAGTGTTGCCTGATGCTTATTGGATTGCTGCCATGGATAAATTTGGTGTTACCTGTTGTTAATTGAATAGCTGCCAAAGATAAACTGGATGGTGGTTATTGTTTATTGGATAGCTGCCAGAGATAAGTTGGGTGTTGCTTGTTGTTTAATAGATAAATGCAATAGATAAATTGAGTGTTGCACCTGTTGTTTATTGAATAGCTGCCATTGATAAATTTGATGTTGGTTTTTGTTTATTGGATAGCTGCAACAGATAAATTTTCTGTTACCTGTTGTTTATTGAATAGCCACCATAGATAAATTGAGAGTTGCCTGTTGTTTATTGCACAGCTGCCACAGATAAACTGAGTGTTGCCTGTTGTTTAATAGTTAGTAGTTGATGAAGAATTGATTGCTGCCTGTTGTTTTTATCGGATAGCTGCCATAGATAAATTGAGTGTTGCCTGATGTGTATTTCACTGCTGCCATATATAAATTGAATGTTGTCTGTTATTTTTTTTCACAGCTACCATACATAAATTGATTGTGGCCTGCTGTTCTTTGGATAGCTGCCACAGATAAATTTTGTGTTGGCTGTTGTTTATTGCGTAGCTGCTATAGATAAATTGAGTGCTGCCTGTTGTTTATTGGATAGCTACCATAAATAAATTGTGTGTTTCCTGTTGATCATTTGATAGCTGCCATTGATATATTGAGTGTTGTACTTGTTGTTTATCAGATATCTGCCAAAGATAAATCCGTTTTTTATTTAACAGTTGACTTGGATGTATTATGATGTTGCCTGTTGTGCTGCTATTGATAAATTTGGTTTTACCATTTGTTTATTGGATAGCTGTTACAAATAAATTGGATTGTTGCCTGTTGTTTATTAGATAGCTGCCTTAGATAAAGTGAGTGTTGCCTGTTGTTTATTGGATAGTTGCCATAGACAAAGTGATTGTTTTCTGTTGTAAATTGGATAGCTGCAACGGATAAATTGGGTGTTTTCTTGTTGTTTTTCGGCAAGTTGCCATGAGTAAATTAAGTGCTGCTGTTGTTTATTGGACAGTTGCTATGGGTAAATTGGGTGTTGCTGTTGTTTACTGGACAGTTGCTATGTGTAAATTGGGTGTTTATTTGATAGCTGCCATAGATAAAGTGACTGTTGCCTATTGTTCATCTGATGGCTGCAATGGATAAATTGGGTGTTTCTTGTTGTTTATTTGAAAATTGGTATGAGTAAATTAGGTACATCTTTGCCAGCCAAGGTGACGATCACTACGTTGATCTTACCCATCGGCTGATCGAGTTGAAATTTTTTAGCCTCACGATACGTATTATCATTGGTTGCAGTCAGAACTGAAAGCTTCAATCAAATAGAGTGTTACATTTGCTATCCAACATCAGCAGAATGTAAATAAAAATGACCACAGGAGAAAGTTGTTGGATATGCTGGGAATTATAACCAACAAAATACAGATGAACAATTTTTTCTTCAACATTCTCTGTCACAAATCAATTAGATAAAGTTTTAGGATACATCTCAACACCAGATGATGGACTGTCAAAGTATGTATGTGGCTTTTGCTTCACAAAATTTAACAAGATTTCGAAAATAGATTTTGACTTGATAAATTGTCTGTCAAGTTTGCGATCTGAAAAGCAGTCAATTGTTGGAAAATTACAGAGAAAGCATGCTGAACAAACTATAATTTGACCAAATCTTAGTGGCCAATTGTCAAGGACCTCCATTAAAACAACTACACCGAAGCACTTATCAGATCGTAGCCCAACACCTAGAAAGGTAAAAAAGCCTTTGACCATAGTCAACGAAATGCCAAAAGAGTTATGTTACACAACATTTGATTGGTTTTTGATAAATCAAGGGGTTACAACAATCAAAATTCAGTAGGTGGTGCGTCGCCCTGCTAACAAATTTCGACACGATCAGTCAAGGGATAAGATGCACATAGTGATCGTCACCTTGGCTTGCAAAGATGATTAGATATTGCTTGTTGTTACTGGATAGTTGTTATGGGTAAATTGGATGTTGCCTGTCATTTATCGGAAAGCTGCTATGAGTGGATTAGGTGTTGCTAGTTGTTTATTGGACAGTTGCTGTGAGTAAATTAGGTGTTGCTGGCTGTTCTTGGACAGTTGTTATGGGTAAATTGAATGTTGCCTATTGTTTTTACTGTCAGTGTTTACTGTCCTATCATAGGCAAATCTGACCATTTAAAAATATATATAATTTGATGTCTGCAAATGCTTTCAGGTTGGACCAGTCTAAAATTGAAATTTGTTTTGGGAAGGGTAGAAAACATTGTGGGAAAAGGAGAAAATGCTGGTTACAAGCATTTTCTCCTTTTCCCACAATGTCTTCAAAAGGCTTCTTTCACAGGGTCGTTAAAAGTTGGGATTGTGTGGTAAAGAGTTAAGTCCAAAACTGGGTTTGTTAGCAGATTTGAAAAAAATAAGAGACTAAAAGTTTTTTTCATCAAATCAGGCCCAGGGTCCATATTCACCAACCATTCTTAAGAACGTTCTCAGTCTTACTCTCCAGAATTTTCTAAATTTGAAAGTAACACAACTTCTGATTGGCTAAATCATTTGGTTTAGCCAATCAGAAGTTCTCTTGCTTTCAAGATAGAAAATCTTAGATAATATGGCTAAAAAAGTTTTTAACCCTTATCCTGCTAAATAAAAGAAATCAAACTTTTAAACCAAGTGTATAAACTGAAACTTTTCTATTTCAAAGGTATTTTTGGAGGAAAGATATCTCCTTATTGGACAGTGAAGATCAAGATCAGACTGCACATTCTGTGCAGTCTGATCTTGATCTGCACTATCTGCCCGAGGTCAGTAGGTCGTGCTTAGCAGCGTAAGGGTTAAGAATGATTAGTGAATATGGACCCAGATCTCATGTCAATGCATCCAAGAGCCTTTTTACCTGCACTCCTTCACTTTCTGTATCTGTGTTGGGGCATCCCTCTGCTTTCTTTTTCTAAACCAAATTTCAATTTGTCGATGCGTTAAATCTGTTTGTTTTGACAGTGTCTGCAAAATAGAAGCAGATGAAAAAAAATCAAAATATCTTGTCTGTATGGCTCCATATTCACTTACAGTTTTTAAGAACAATCTTGGTCTTATTCTTCATCAAAGGGCTAAATTCTGAAAAAAATTTGAAAGTGATCCATTAGATGAATCTATGTGCTAAATTTGGTAGCCCTAGGATTTATAGTTGGGAGCAAAAAGATTTTATTTTAGAATTTTCACTACATAAGCACATTTTAAGTTTATGATGCACAAGGTGGGGCAAATTTTGACACCAGGGCTTTAACCCTTTCCCAAACAAGCCCTGGTTTTCACGTGTCTGCAGTACAAATCTTTTGAAAACACTGTGGGAAAAGGAGAAATTGCTCGTAACAAGCAATTTCCCCTTTTCCCACAGTGTTTTCTACCCTTTATGAGACCTTTCTGCCATTTTCATCAAATTTATGATTGTCATCTGCAAACTCTTTCAATTTGGACCAGTCCAAAATTTGTCGTTTGGGAAAGGGTTAGTTTACACAATTTTGGAAGAGGCTTACAAGATGAAAACACTCACAAAATATTACATATGTAGCTCACAAAGGAACAATAATATATTTTTAAAGTTTTCAGAACATAAGCCAACATAAGCCAATTTATGACGGAGCCAATTTTGACCCCATGGCTATAATCTGTACGATCATGGTAGGGCTCCACATGGTAAAATATACATGCAGAATTTGGTAGCCTTTGGTCTTCTGGTTCTGAACAAGACAATTTCTATGGTTTTCCCTATGAAAAACAAGTGTAAAAATTGTGACCTCCGGGGCAGAGCCACTTTTGACCTGCGGACTATAAATTGAACAATCTTGCAAGAGGTCCATTAGTTAAAGCTACATGTACATGTACATGCAAATTACAGACCTGTAAGCCCATTTGAAACTTGTGATCCTAGGGGTGGGGCAAATTTTTACCCAAGGGCTATAATTTGAAGAAACTTAAAAGAAGTCTATTAGATGAAGCTTTAACTCTTTACCAAACGACAAAATTTTAAACTAGTCCAAATTGAAAGCATTTGCAGACAACAAAATAAATGTGACCCAAAAATTGAAATTTGTTTTGAGAAGGATAGAAAATATTGTGGGAAAAGGAGAAAATGCTGGTTACCAGCATTTTCTCCTTTTCCCACAATGTTTTCAAAAGGCCTTTTTCTACAGGGTCGTTAAAACCCGTGATTGTGTGGTAAAGAGTTAAGCCAAACTTGGCCAGCCTACCCCCTATGGTTATGAACAAGAGGATTTTCAAAGTTTTCACCACATAAGCATATGTAAAATTTATGACCTCAAAGCAGGTCATATTTTGACCCAAGGGCTACCATTTAAAGAATCTCAGAAGACTTTTCTTAACTCTTTACTAAACGACAAAATTTTAGACTTGTCCAAATTGAAAGCATTTGCAGATGACAGAATAAATTTGGCTCAAAAAATGAAATTTGTTCTGGGAAGGGTAGAAAATATTGTGGGAAAAGGAGAAAATGCTGGTTACCAGCATTTTCTCCTTTTCCCACATTGTTTTCAAAAGGCTTCTTACTCAGGGTCATTAAAAGTCGAGATTGTGTGGTAAAGGGTTAAATGATTGATTGATTGTATGGTGTTTGACGCCGTTTTCAACATTATTTCAGTTATATCATGGCAGTCAGTGCACCTCTCCATGCTTTCCTGGAGTTTCTTTTACCAGCACTCCACACAATATTCTTTCCAAGCCACTGGCTGCTTTCCCACATAACCATCATCGAAACAATGGTCAGTGGTGAGAGAGGAATGAATCCCATCGCAATGACTATCATCAATCCTCGGAAAGAATTTGGGCAAGCCAGGGATCGAACCAGTGACCTCCTGTTCTCAAGTCCTGTACACTACCGACGGAGCTACGGCTGAAAGGGCTAAATGAGGCTTCATGCTAAATTTGGTATCCCCGAGTCCTTATGGTTGCAAACAAGAAGAGATTTTCAATGACTTCCAGTTTTGTTGCCATATGGTAACTAAAGTTTTTACAGTATTCAAACTCTTTCAAGAAATTTGGAAGAGGACCATACTAGGATAATTTCTGTGAAGTTTGGTCAAAATTGAATTGGTAGTTACAGAAAAGAAGATGTTTGAAATACAAATATGACGAATGGATGCAATGACACACTGACTCACGCAAAGATGCACACAAGGATGCAAGACGGCCATAGGGCCATGACATAAGCTTACCTGCCTTCGGCCAGTGGAGCTAAAAAGAAGAAAATGCCGGTTACTAGCATTTTTTCCTTTTCCCAAATGTTTTCAAAGCCTTCACAGTCATAGTTGCTACAACTCTATATATTGTGTTGAAGGAATAATAAAGACTCAGATAGTTTTTTTCTGTAAGTAAAACCAACAGAAAACAGTACCTACCTGAATTTTTGCATAATCCAATTTAGTTTTATTTCTTTTATATTCTTGCTCTAAAATGGGATTTTCTTTACAAGCCGGTCTCTTCCTAGCTGAAACCCCACAATACACTGCAAATGGTTCAACAACAAGCCTGAAAATAAAATTCTAAAGATCTGAAAACAAATGCACAAGAGGACCATGATGGCCCTGGATTGCTCCCCTGACCCTTGTACATCTTCGAGGCCCCCAGAAAGAAGATTTGAAAATGAATAAACAAGAAAGCCATGGTAGTTCTGGATTGCTCCCTTGACCCTTTTACATCTTTGAGGCCCATCCAGCTCAGTGATTAGCTTGATCCATGACCTGGCAGTTGTGAGTTCAATACCCAGTTGAGGCAAACTTTCTTTACTGTGATTTTCTGGCGATTTTTGCTTCTCACCTCTGATGCATGTGAGAAAAGTCGTCAGTGACTTAGAAAGAAAGTTGTGTCAGTACTGGTGTGAGAAAGCCAGAAACACATGCGTAGGTGCACTGACCTGGGTGATATGACCTCTGCTGTTAAAACGATGTTAAACCCCAATACAATCAATCAATTTACATCTTTGAGAGAACAACAAGTCCATTTAACAACAATATATTATCAAATATTATTTAACTATCTAAAGCGAATCTAGCATTTCATCAAGAAAAAAGTTAGAGAAAGGACAAACAAATGTTCTGTGCCATCTGATCTTCAGTAACACTGAGACGAAAGCCCATGTTTTCGCCTATTTAGCTAATAGGGTTAAAGTCCAATGGCGTGTATACACTATAAATGGCAGTTACTGAAGCTCTTGATAGAAAGATCATTAAGAAACATTAGCTAGTGCAGCCACAAGCCAGTGCTGTTGGAAATTTTTTGTGGCAGTGGTGCATTTTGAGCTTGATTGAAAAAGGACTACAGAAGCATTCTGGGTCAGGAATAAATGTTCAGTCTACAGATGGGTCCATAATGGGATTGTATAATGAGCTGTGCTCTGGCAAAAAGGGGGCTTAATGCAGCTCTGTGATGCACGATACCAAGCAAGCCAACACATGATAATTATGAATCCATAGTAGCCACTTATTTAACTACCAACTGAACCCTAAGGTAGAATGTCCTTTGACACATAGAAAATTGTCTAATAGCGAAAGTTTTGGCCCAGATCGGCCTGTGTGGACTGTGCAGGCTGACGTTGGTCAATATTTTTCGCAAATGCATTAAGTCCCCTTTTCGCACAGCATGGCCCATATGTAAAAGCAATCTGTATTATCACTTAACCCTTTACAAAACAATCCTGTTTTTAGCAGCCTGGCTGAGGAAGATGGCTTTTAAAATATTGTGGGAAAAGAAGACAATGCTGGATACCAACCTTCTCTCCTTTTCCCATAATGTCTTCTACCAGTTCAAAGAAATCATATTTTGAGTTACATATCATATGTCATATGCAAATGCTTCCAATTTGGAAAAGTCTGATATTGTGTAATTGTGTAATGTGGTAAAGAGTATTCTTGCATTTGGCATTTAAAAATTTTTGGAGAAGAGATACTGTTGAAAAATATTCTAATTAAATGTATGTTTTTTTTTTTAATCCTGTCACGTCCTATAAATCTCAGTCATATTACACAGGATTATATAAACTTGTTGATATACAGTCACTTGACCACTGGACTAGGTTTATTATGTCAGCTGGTCATGTGATCAAGGTTAATTAGGCTAGCTGGTCATGTGCCCAGCCGGAACTATGTGTACTATTTTAAGTGCTGGTACATGAAATCAATATTGTACAGTAGAATTATCACTTAAAATTTGATGCCCATTTTGATTTTTTTTTTAATTATCTAAAATAAAATTGAATTCTTTGCCATATCATTTTTCCGCAGGTAGGATAAGTTCACATTTATGAAGTAGTCAATAACATTCACGACGTCATTATTGCAGCTGCATATCCAGAGCACTTTACACAGTTCTTCATTCATTTGTTTTTTTCTCATAGTAAGAAAGATATCAATATTTGCCTTTTTTTGAGAGAAACATTCTATTTAGTCGGATTTTGGATTGCAACTGAGAAACAGGATAAATAGTATAGATGGTTGGTGTCTTGGATTAATGAGAAAGTTTATCAGTTCCTCTCCAGAATTTTATGGTATCAGTACCATAAAATATTAAAGGTATGGTCTTTATACCATTGTTTTTTTTCATTTTGTTTTGTTCCTTTACAGTGCGTGACATGATAAATAGAATACATGGTTGGTGTCTTGGATGGGTTACGTTTATCGGGCTCGGCTCCGGAATTTATTCCGGTTCGCCTTTGGCTGACACCAGATAAATTCCTACCCCTTGCCTAATAAACTTAACCCATCCCAGACACCAACAATCTATTCTCTATGCTCTTTGAAAAGGGGGCTTAATGCATCTGTGAAAAGTATCAATCCAGGTCAGCCTGGGCAGTTCGCGCAGGCTGACCCTGACCGAAACTTTTTGCTGTTGATCAATTTTCTATATGCCAAAGGACAAGTCTGCCTTATGGTATACAGTCGGTTGTTAGACATAATGGAATTTATGGATCCCTAGTTATATGATGATCAAAGTGTTTGGTATCGTGTATTACGTAGATGCATTAAGCCTCCTTTTGCCCAAGCATGACTCATATCTTTTACTTCTGATCATACATACCAATCGAAGACATATCTAATGCCAAGAAGTAAGATTCCTAGAAGAATGGACCAATGAAGATCCTTTACGTCAGGATAGTAGCCTTCAGAATCAGGCAGGTTCTCAAAATCTTTCCATGTGACATTAAAGTTACCACAGTCTTTTGGGAACCAGATCTCATCATCCCACATCCATTCTAGCATGCTTCTATTCGGAGTCTTTTTGTTTTTCGGGAGATTACTTGCACATTAAGATGTAGGATGGATGTCTCCGCTCTCTTTACTGTAACAGCTGAAAACAAGTTATTTTGTTAAAATGATATATACCGTGCTGAAGAAGTATGAGAGGTATTGTGTTTTGCATGTACATGTGGCCTTTTAGTTATTGGTCCATAATGAATTTATACATTAAGCCCCATTTTTCCATGACATGGCATTTCATTAAATAAAAACAAACAATGATTGTCTGTGGCTTATGATAAACAATATAAACATGAAGTTTCATAACTTTTTGAGCAGTAGTTAAAGAGATATCTGTCCATAATGGAAATATACATCAAGCTCCTCTTTTTGGACTATAATAAGGAACACATGTACGAAAGTTTCATAAATTTTCGTCCAGAATTTTAGACGATATCTGTCCAGATGGACAGACAAACAGACAGATGGACAGTCGGACAGGCAATGCAAAAACTATATCCAGGGTTTTCCCTGACTCCCTGTTTCTTTGAATTTGGACCCCCAAATTTTCTGAAACCCGGGTCATTAAAGTTTTTGCTTTTGGTCAATTTTCTACATGTCCACGGACCATTCTCCATTCTACCTCAGGATTCAGGCAGTCATTATACAAAATGAATTTTATGGATCCATTATTATGTGATGACTTGCTTGGTATAGTGCATTTTGGAGATGCCTTAACTCTTTACCAAACAACAAAATTTTAGACTGGTCCAAACTCAAAGAATTTGCAGACGACAAAATCAATGTGACTGAAAAGTTGAAATTTGTTTTGGGAAGGGTTGAAAACATTGTGGGAAAATGAGAAAATGCTGGTTACCAGCATTTTCTCCTTTTCCCACAATGTCTTCAAAAGGCTTCTTTCTCAGGGTCATTAAAACTCGGGATAGTGTGGTAAAGAGTTAAAGCCCCTTTTGCCAGAGTGCCACGCATATCTGGTGTTGTCTATTGGTGTTTTACAAAACTTTTTTCTTTACGGCATAAAACTGAAAAGGTCCCTTTAACTCTCTACCAAAAAACAAAATTTTAGACTAGCCCAAATTGAAAGCATTTGCAGACGGCAAAATTAATGTGATTAAATCATTGAAATTTGGTTTGGGAAGGGTAGAAAACATTGTGGGAAAAGGAGAAAATGCTGGTTTTCAGCATTTTCTCCTTTTCCCACAATGTTTTCAGAAGGCTTCTTTTTCAGGGTGGTTAAAAGTCGGGATTGTGTGGTAAAGAGTTAAACAACTTTCCCTGTGGTTTATATGCATCAGAAGCTAACTAGAACATTTCATGAAAACAGAATATTTATTTGTCGACAAAAAAATCTGAATTATGTTCCATATGAAAAGGCCGAGCAACCGTAGCTTAGTGGGTAGCGTACAGGATTTGAGAACAGGGGGTCACCGGTTCGATCCCCGTCTCAGCCAATTTCTTTCAAAGGATTGATGATAGTCATTGCAACAGGATTCATTCCTCTCTCACCACTGACCATTGTTTCGATGATGGTTATGTGGGAAAGCAGCCAGTGGCTTGGAAAAAATATTGTGCATAGTACTGGTATAAGAAACTCCAGGAAAGCATGGATGCACTGCCGCCCCAATATAACTGAAATAATGTTGAAAACGGCATTAAACACCATAATTATAATCAATCAATCAACCATACCAAAAAAAGGGTTAAAAGTGATTTTTCATTATCTTCATTCTCATCAAAACTAACACTATCTGCACAAAGTCTGACTAATGACCAGCAATACAACATACAATCACTGACCTCTCCGTCACTATGAAATATTGACAGTAAACATATTTTTGCATAACACATCACAAGATGACACAATTAACCCTTTACCACACAATCCCGAGTTTTAACGACCCTGAGAAAGAAGCCTTATGAAAACATTGATGACCAGCATTTTCTCCTTTTCGAACAATGTTTTCTACTGTATCGAAGACAAATTACATTATTTGAGCCACAAGTAAACTGTCGCATGCAAATGCTTTTATTTCAGACATGTCTACATTTTTGTTGTGTGGTAAAGAGTTAAATATTAACCCTTAGAGTGCTGAATAAACCTGCCAGACATTTTCATCCTAGAAATATGATCCAAATAATTGCAATTTCATGTTTCCTTTTGTCTATAGTGATTCAGCAAGGCGGACAGTGTAGATCAAAGATCAAGCTGCACGTTTTGTGCAGCTTGATCTTGATCTACACAGGTGGCAAAGGCAACTATAGTCGTGAAAGGTGCTTTAAGGGTTAACCAAATGACAAAATTTAAAGCATTTGCAAACGACAAATTAAATGTGGCTCTGATAGGGTAGAAAACATTGTGATTGCTGGTTACCAGCACTTCCTCCTTTTCCCACAATGTTTGCAAAAGCATTCTCCTAAATGAAATGTGGCTCAAATGATTATAATTATCTTGAAAGGGGCAAAAACACTGCAGCACAAGGAGTTAATGCTAGCTGTGGAAGCTGATTTTGGTCTACATTCATAACCAAAGCTATTGAGGGTCACACAATTATAACTGTGTAGTTTGTAATCCTTAGAGCGCCAATTAAACCCAAATGGATTTGTTTTAACAGCTTAGGTCAAATCACGGCAGTCAGTCCACCTACGCATGTGTTTCCTGACTTTCTTACACCAGTACTGACACAACCTTCTTTCCAAGTCACCGACTACTTGTCTCACATGCAACAGAGGTGAAAGGCAAAAAGTCACCAGAAAGAAAGTTTGCCTCAACCAAGTATCAAACTCGCAACCACCAGGTCATGAGTCAGATATGCTAACCACTGAGCTACCTAGCCGGGCAAACCCAAATGGACACTTACAGTCTAGAAATAAGACACCAAATACAGCCATTGCAATATCAAGGCTCCTCTTGTTCAGCATGGCTCAGCAGAGTGAACAGTGTAGATCTAAGATCAGACTGCATATTTTGTGCTGGCTGATCTTGTTCTACACTGGCCACAAAGGCAACGATAGTCTTGACAGGCGCTTTAAGGGTTTACATGACCCTTCAAGCAAATAACTATAACTATACAGCATACATACAGTGTACATACAGTATAACTTAATTTTAGATCACCCCATCCTCTTTAAATGCTCCATTTATTTAACCCTTAACAAAGTGAATCCATGATTTTACAACCCTGCCAAAGGAAGAAACAGAATTGGTAAAGAACAGACTAAACCTATTTGTCCTTTGTACTGTTTTCTACCCTTGCCAAGCATTTAACTTGTCGTCTGCAAATGCTTTCAATTTGGAGAAGGTTAAATTTTTGTTGTTTGGTAAAGGTTAAGGGTGATTTACCAAGACCTATATGTTATCAATATTCTAATATAACAAATGAATTTGGCTCTCTAAACACAGTGCAACAGAAGCGTGGTAAATCAACATCATTCTATTTGGTTTATTGAAGGGAATTAATCAGCATCCGCTTTTGTATACTAAGTATGAGCTTGTTTTCTGTAGATCAAGAGTTGGTCATGTTATATCAAAATAATCTTCTTTCTATCGTGGTTTATTGTTCAATAAACCACAGTTGTGAGTTATGAGGCGCAATGAATAAACCACTCAGGATTATCTCACCTTCGTGGATTATCTACTGTGCCTCATAACTCACAACCATTGTTTATTGAACGATAAACCACAATAGAAAAAAGATTACTATCTTCTCAAAAATCGTCTGATGACCCATGGTACAATCAATGACCTCTTCATCAGTATGAATAATCATCCACAGTGTTTAACATTAGTTTGCATAAGATAACAAAACTTTGGGATTGTTAATATTGAAAACAATTAACTTTTAGGCTTTTAAGCGCAACTCAAGGTCCTTTCGTGGACAATGTAGATTCAAGATCAGACTGTACAGTCTGCACAGTCTGATATGTTGGATCTACACTGCCCCTTAACCCTTTCCCAAACAAGCCCTGGTTTTCACGTGTCTGCAGTACAGTTCTTTTGAAAACACTGTGGGAAAAGGAGAAATTGCTCGTAACGAGCAATTTCTCCTTTTCCCACAGTGTTTTCTACCCTTTTTGATAACTTTCTTACATTTTCATCGAATTTAAAATTGTCGTCTGCAGACTCTTTCAATTTGGACCAGTCCAAAATTTGTCGTTTGGGAAAGGGTTGAGGTATTAGATACCTTTCCCCAAAATGGTAAAATTTGGGTTTTTACTATCGACTTGAAAGTTTCATTTCACTTATTTAGCAGGATAAGGATTAATAAGCAAGAAATTAAAATGTGGCCAAAGTGATTACATTGATTGATTGACTGTATGGTGTTTAATGCCATTTTCAACATTATTTCAGTTATATTGGGGAGGCCAGTGCACCTATCCATGCTTTCCTGGAGTAGTTTTACCAGCATTATGCACAATATACTTTCCAAGCCACTGGCTGCTTTCCCACATAACTGTCGTCAAAACAATGGTCAGCCATGAGAGGGGAATGAATCCTGTCGCAATGAATATCATCAGTCCTTGGAAAATATGCATTCTGATAGTATTGCATAGCAATACGAGTACACAGTCCCCTACCAGCCGTATGTATCGCTGGCATGTCAGTGAAATTTTTTAAGTCCAAGGCCCGTAAATGCATCAAAAAGCAGTGGAGCGGGACGAAACTCGAACTTGATGTGTAAGTCATGGTGGTTGATGTACACACCAAAAATCAGCTCTATATGTAGCAGCGTTTAGAAAAAAAGTGCAGAAAAATGTTTTATCAGTGAAATTTTGTAAGTCCAAGGCCCATAAATGCGTGAAAAAGCAGTGGAGCGGGACAAAACTCGAACTAGATCTGTAAGTCATGGTGGTTGACTTACACAGCAAAAGTCAGGGGAATATCTACCAGCATTTAGAAAAAAAAGTCCGGAAAACTAATTTATCAGTGAAATTTTGTAAGTCCAAGGCCTGTAAATCCGTGAAAAAACAGTGGACCGGAACGAAAGTCAAACTTGATCTGTAAGTCACGGTGGTTGAGTTACACAGCAAATCTGAGATCAATACCTACCAGCGTTAGGAAAAAAGTCCGGAAAACTGATTTATCAGTGAAATTTTGTAAGTCCAAGGCCCGTAAATCCGTGAAAAACCAGTGGACCGGAACGAAAGTCGAACTTGATCTGTAAGTGATGGTGGGTGACTTACACACCAAAACTCAGGTCAATATATACCAGCGTTTAGAAAAAAAGTCCGGAAAACTGAATTGCCAGACAGACGGACAGATGGACAGACGGACGGAGTGCAAACCTAAAGTCCCCTTCGGCTTTGCCGGTAGGGGACTAAAAATTGGCTGAGCCAGGGATCGAACCTGCGACCTCCTGTTCTCAAGTCATGCATGCTACCTATTGAGCTATCGCGGCTCAGCAAAAATGACTAGAATCAACTTGGAGTTAGAATTTAGATTTTGAGAATAATTTATAAATACGGCCCCCCCACTGGAAATGCTCAAATGATGTAAGCTTAATCCTTAAAGTGCCTTTCACAACTATAGTTGCCTTTGCGGCCAGTGTAGATCAAGATCAGGCTGCACAAAACGTGCAGCCTGATCTTTGATCTACACTGTCCGCTTTGCTGAGACACTAGACATGAAAAGCGACCACAAAATTGCAATTATCTTGGTTTTATTCTAGACTGAAAATGTCCATTGGGTTTATTTGGTGCTTTAAGGGTTAATCCTTTGTTACACAATCCCATATTTTAACAAACCTGAGGGAAGGGGATTCAGAAAACATTGTGGGAACAGGAAACAATGCTGGTCACCAGCATTTTCTCCTTTTACCACAATGTTTTCTAACCTTCCTAATTTAAATCTTTTGAGTCACATGTATTTTGTCATCTGCAAATGATCTCAGTTTTGACAGGTCTAAAAGTTTGTCCTTTGTTATAGGGTTAATTCTTTACCACACAATCCCATGTTGAAGGGGGCTTTAGAAAACATTGTTGGAAAAAGAGAAAATGCAGGTAATCAAATTTCTCCTTTTCCCACAATGTTTTCTATCAATATCAAGGAAAATCTCAAAATTTGAGCCATGCATTACCTTGTCATCTGCAAATGCTTTGAATTTGCGGGAGTCTAAAAATTGTGTCATCTGTTAAACCTTCAACACACAATCATGAGTTTTAACGACCCTAACAGAGATGGCTTTGGAAAGCAAAAAGGAGAAAATGCTGGTAACCAGCATTTTCTCCTTTTTCCACAATGTTTTCTGTCCTTTCATTCACAACTTCCATCATTTTAGCCATATTCAATTTGTCGTCTGCAGATGCTTTGAAATTCGACCAGTCTAAAATTTTGTTGTCTGTTCAAGAGTTAAAAACTTGTTTACAGACTTATTGGGTCAACTTCTCATTCTTTTGCATAACAATCATTTAGACCTTTATCAAAATAAACCATACTTTATGACCTTGGGAGGAAGTAAGTTATTGAAAACAACCTTGGAAAAAGAAAAAAAAAAGCCAGTGTTTTCTCCCTTTTTGATTATGTTTCGTAGTCTTTCAAAGACAGTCTACACCACTTGAGCAACAATTGTTCTGTGCAAATGTTTTCAATGAGGACAAAGTATAACATTAAACTCTTTACCACACAATCCCAAGTTTTAACGACCCTGATGAAGAAGGCTTTAACCGGTATTTTCTTCTTTTCCCACAATGTTTTCAATGAATGATACTGTCGTTTGTGCCCCATTTTATTTGTCATCTGCAAACGCTTTCAATTTGGACTGGTGTCCATGGTTGTAAGGTAGAGCATCAACCTCGCAACCATACGGTTCCAAGTTTGATACCCGGGAGTGGATGTCAACTTTGGGATTGTTCACTGGCCCACACATTCGGCGAGCACTGGTGTAGTTCCCAGGAAGCAGAATCGAGAGAGATTAGCATAAGCTGTAAGAACTTGTTTCTCAATCCATGTAAAAGAAATATGTTTAAACTTAAATTCGGACCGGCCTAAAATTTTGTTGTGTGGTAAAGAGTTAACTTTTGAGTAAACAGTTTAATGAGAGATTACATGTAAATGGATATCTCCTTAAACAGGCAACAAAATTTTATTTTTCGTATTGAAAACTTTTGCAAGCGATAAGTGAAACCTTAATCAAAAGATTGACTTCGCCTTTCAAAGGGCAAATTCTGCACTGAGTGAAGAAGAGAAGACACTGCGTAGTTACCAGCAATTTTTCCTTTTCCCACATCGTTTTAAATACTATTATTCTTAGGGTCATTGATTGCATGGTGTTTAACACTGTTTTCAACATTATTTCAGTTATATCGCGGTGGCCAGTGCACCTATCCATGCTTTCCTGGAGTTTCTTTTACCAGTACTTCGTACAATATTCTTTCCAAGCGACTGGCTGCTTTCCCACATAGGCATTGTCGAAGCAATGGTCATGCAGTGAGAGAGGAATGAATCCTGTCGCAATGACTATCATCAATCCTCGGAAAGAAATTGGCCGAGTCAGGGATCGAACCAGCGACCTCCTTTTCTTAAGTCCTACAGACTGAGCTACGGGGCTCGGTGGGGAACAAGAGAACCAACATCTGATATATGTATCCATGTCTATTTCTGATGCCAGTAAGGCCCCACTCAATTCCAGTCCCTGTTACGTTGCAGTCAGTAGCATAAAGGACTTGAGACTACAGGGTGGCAGGTTTGACTCCTGAGCTGGTGGTTGTGGGTTCGATACTAGGTTGAGGCAAAATTTCGTTGCAGCGATTTTTCGCCTCTCACCTCTGATGCATGTGGGAAAAGTAGTCATTGACTTGGAAAGGAAGTTGTGTCAGTACTGGCGTGAGAAAGCCAGGAAACACATGCATAGCTGCAGTGACCACCATGATATGACCTAAGCTGTTAAAACAGTGGTAAACTCCAATACAAACAAACAAACAAACAAACAAACACTGTGGCATGAGGTACTATATAGCATCATATTGCTAATGTTTTTGTCTTTTTTGTGTAATGACACTTTCAACCATAAACCCCTATATCAGTTGATTCAAAATCTGATAGATTTGTGCCTAGCAGCCTTAGGGATTCACAATGGGCTCTGAGGATACCAATAAGCCAGAATGTAAACTAAAGACCCCGTTGTTGAACTTTTCAAGTGAAAATTGCATTTAGACCTAGTGCAAGGACTATGCATAAACAAAAATCAAATTGGAAACATATGCAAAATACAATCAAATGTGCCTGCCTGGATAGCTCAGTGATTAGGGTATCTGACTTGTGACCTGGTGGTTGCAAGTTTGATACCCAGTTGAGGCAAAGCTTCTTTCCGGCAACATTTTCTCCTCTCACCTCTGATTCATGTGGTAAAGTGGTCAGTGACTTGGAAAGAAAGTTATGTCAGTACTGGCCTGAGAAAGTCAGGAAACACATTGAGGTAGGTGCCGTGATATGATCTAAACTGTTAACTCTTTCACTGCTAATGACGACTTGACTACCTTTTGCGGACAGCGTAGATCAAGGTCAGACTGCACAGAATGTGCAGTCTGATCTTGATCTATGCTGTCCGCTACTCTATTTTTAAACTATGATGAATGTCGTTTTAAATGGCAGTGGAAATCTATTTTTAGAGCTCGGAAAAAACATGTCATTTCTGGAGTTAGTAGTGAAACAGCTAAAACAGCATTAACCTATTACCGCACAATGCCGCCTTTTGATGCCCCTGGGAAAGAAGCCTTTTGAAAACATTGTGGGAAAAGGAGAAAATGCTGGTAACCAGCATTTTCTCCTTTTCCCACAAGGTTTTCTACCCTACCAAAGAAAAATTGCACCGTTTGAGCCACATTGAAATTGTCATCTGCATATGCTTTCAATTTGGACAAGGCTAAAATTCTGTCGTAAGGTAAAGGGTTAAACTCCAATATAAACAAACAAAACTATCAAATGCAATGATTATCTTTACAAGTGAAGGCACAAATCAGTGCAATGTAGTGCCTAATAAGTGGGTTCCTGAGTTGCTCAGTGGTAAGCTGTAGGACTCTTGACCTGGAGGGCCCTGGATTCAAGCCTCATTGGGAGCACTGGGGTTTTTTGTGAGTGTGCCTTTGGGCAAGACACTTTAGAGCCCTAGTATAATGCTGGTCAGACCATACGTGAATATGTGAGCTGTCACTGTGATACGACTGAAATAATGTTGAAAGTGGCATATAATACCATTCAGAGAATTAATGTCTAATGAATATATTCAGGCCTTTATTTCTCATTGAAATTTTGTTTTTCTTCTTATGGGTAAATTAATGTTTTGTTTACATTAAGGGTACCATATGGCCCGCAACATGTGAAATGAGGCCTTTGGACATTTGCGTAAAGTGTCATCCCAGATTAGCCTGTGCAGCCCATGCAGGCTAATCCGAGACAACTCTTTACCACTACATAAGATTTTTTCAGTATAGGCTTTCATGAAACAGATAATCGCACAAAACGGGAAGTGTCGTCTCGGATTAGTCACAGACTGCACAGGCTGATCTGGGACGTCACGCTTTTACGCATATGCCTGAAGGCCCCTTTTCGTGTGTCGCATGCATATCTGACCTAATGATTGAGTCTCTCAAGACTTCTTCATATACCAAATATGCAGACAAGAGCCCAAAGGGAGATAACTATATCTAACTGGTGATAGCATGCATTGTTCACATATCCAGTTATTAACAGGTTGACTGCCCAAAAGTTATCCATAGTCTGCACAATGTGAACAAAACCAGATACTTCAGTAACTTTATATTCTTATTGGAAACTTGACCCCACATACATACCCTATTTATATTCACATTTTGAAACTGAGAAAGGAAATAAAACAAGTTCTATCAATATAAAATTCTGTTAACCCTTATCACGCTAAATACGTGAAATGAAATTTTCAAGCTGATACTAAAAACCCAAATTTGGCTCTTTTAACCCTTTTCCAAACGACAAATTTTGGACAGGTCCAAACTGAAAGAGTTTGCAGACGACAATTTTAAGTTTGATGAAAATGGCAGAAAGTTCTCAAAAAGGTTAGAAAACACTGTGGGAAAAGGAGAAATTGCTCCTTATGAGCGATTTCTCCTTTTCCCACAGTGTTTTCAAAAGACTTGTACTGCAGACACGTGAAAACCAGGGCTTGTTTGGGAAAGGGTTAAAGGTATTTTTTTGGGAAAGATATCTCCTTATCAGACTGTATAGATCCAAGATCAGACTGGACATTCTGTGCATCTGTGCATCTGTGCAGTCTAATCTTGATCTACACTGTAAGCAAAAGGTCAGTGAGTTGCGCTTAGCAGCCTAAAGGTTAAAGGTCCATATTACTTGAATTTGACACTGTGGGGGGGGGGGGGGGGGAGAGTCTACATTTTGTTAGGAAAATCAGAAGGGCACGACTGTTTACTCTTACTTTTGAAAAAAAGAAAATGAAAATACAGCAAAAGTAAAATATTGCCAGCATCCACTGGGATTTGAGACCATTACATTAAAAACCTTAATCCTTTACAAACAGCAAAATTTTCGACTGGTCCAAATGGAAAAGGAGAAATGCTGGTTACCAGCATTTTCTCCTTTTCTCACAAGGTTTTCAAAAGGCTATATTTCCTGAGGGCCACCTTGGGATTGTTTGGTAAAGAGATAACTCAGCAACTCGGCAACTCTGCCAAATGGAAACCATCATTTTTTTTTTTCCTTTTCCTTTTATTCTTTAAATTTGGACAACTCCTGATTTTGACTCCTCATAAAGAGTTAACTCAAAATTGATGACTCAAGCAGATTAATCCTTTACTGCACAATGAAATTTTAACCCTTTGGCTGCTAAGCGCGACTCACTGACCTTTTGCAGAGAGTGTAGATCAAGATCAGACTGCACAGAACATGCAGTCTGATCTTGAATCTATACTGTCCGATAAGGAGAATTTTTTTCCCAAAAACTACCTTTGACAGAGCAAAATTTGTGTTTTTACTATTAGCTTGAAAGTTTCATTTCAACCTATTCAGCAGGATAAGGGTTTAAACTGGTCCAAATTGAAAGCAGTTGTGGACAAAAAATTAAATGTGGTATAAATGATCACAGTCATTTGTATCAGAAAGTATAGAAAACATTGTGAGAAAAGGAGAAAATGCTGGTTACCAGCATTTTCTCCTTTCTCCTCCCCTGACAAGAATTCAAGAAACAATTCTAGAACGATTCTTGAATCCAATTCTTGAAAAGTTCATGAACATTAAATGGCCATTCTAGAACACAGATGTTCAAGAATGGAATCAAGAACTTAAAAAAAAAAAAATCATGGAGTGACAATGTTTTTAAAAGCTTTCTTTTCCAGGGTTGTTAAAACTTGTGCGGTAAAGAGCTAAAGATTTAGGACATATTTCTGTTTCAATCAAATCGGCATACTCAAGCTGTGGTGCGCGCAACAGATGTTGTACAAAATCAATTGCAGCTTCACCTTTCGTTACTTTTTACAATTCAGACGTTGATACATGGATAAAAGTTTATCCGGCCAGGGAATCCGACTTGGGTCATCCTTTTTTTTCTAATTTTTCAGCATTGACCACTTACATGTGTGGATCTGTGAAAAGGGGGCTTAATGCATCTGCAAAAAAGTATCGACACAGGTCAGCCTGCGCAGTCCACGCAGGCTGACCTGGGCCGAAACGTTTTGCTTTTGGTCAATTTTCTGCATGTTTAACGACCATTTTACTTCATGATTCGGTCAGTTGTTAGACGTGATGGACTTAATGAATCCATGATAATGTGATTACTTGATTGGTATCTTGCATTACGGAGATGTATTTGAAGCCTTTATTTGCCAGAGCATAGCTCATGTACAGATCTGCTCTCTCATCTTGTGTTTTCTTTGTTCAAAGTTCTTCGTGACTGATGACAAACACAGAATACCTTCCTCCCTACTCGCACTTTGAATGTTATCCCCTCTACAGAATCCTGATCGGGCCACCTTGCGATTAATAGCAAGAGGACCAATCTAAGATTTGACCTAGTGACCTAGTTTTTGACCCCATTTTTTAACTCTTACGAGATATCATCAAGACAAACATTCTGACCAACTTCCATGTGTATTGGATTGAAAAAGTGGCCTCTACAGTGTACACAATATTTTTTGAAGATTTGACCCGGTGACCTACTTTTATACCCCATGTGACCCATTTTCAAATTTGTCAGAGACGTCATAAAGAAAATGTGGCCTCTAGACTGTACACAAGCTATATTTAGGATTTGACCTGGTGACCTATTTTTCACTCCATAAGACCCATTTTCATAGTGTTATGAGATATCATTCTGAATAATTTTCATGAGTATTGGACGGAAAATGTGGACTCTACAGTGTACAAAGGTTTTTTTTTTTTTTTTTTTTTTTTTTTTAAGATTTGATCCAGTGATCTAGTTTTTAACCCCATGTGACCCATCTTAAACTTGTCCAAGATGTTATGAATACAGACACTCTGGCCAGTTTTCATGAGTATCGGACTCAAAAAGATGCCGCTAAAGCGTACACAAGGTTTTTCCAGGATATGACGTGGTGAGATTGTTTTTGACCCCACATGAACCATTTTCCGTGATATTATCAAGATAAATATTCTGACTAAGTTTCATGGGTATTGGACTGAAAATGTGGCCTCTAGAACGTCCTCAACGTTTTCCAATGATTTTTATCTGGTGAGCTAGTTTTTGATCCCAGTCGTGACTCATTTTTGAAATCCTTCCAGATATCACCAAGACAAATATTCTGACAAATTTTCATGAGTATTTGACTGAAAAATTGGTCTCTAGAGCATTAAATTAACAAGGGTTTTTCAAACGTTTGACCCCATGACCCAATTTTTGACCCAACTTAAAGCGTTTTCAAACTCGTCTGAGATGTCATCAACAAAAAGATTCTGACCGAGTGTTATGAGTATTTGACAGAAAATGTGGACTCTAAAACGATCAAAATGTTTTTCAAAGATTTGACCTTATTACCTAGTTTTCACACATGTAGCCTAACCCATTTCAAAGCCATCCAAGATATTATCAAGACAAACATTCTGACTAATTTTCATGAGCATTGGACTGAAAATGTGGCCTGTAGAGCATACAGAAGCTTTTCAAAGGTTTGGCCCATTGACCTAGTTTTTGCGATGATTTTCAAACGCTTCCGAGATATTATCAAGACAAACATTTTGAAGAATTCCCATGAGTATTGGACAGAAAATGTGGCCTTTAGACTATACACAAGCCTTTTCTAAGATTTCACCCGGTGACCTAGTTTTTGACCCCACATAATCCATTTTCAAAGTCGTCCGAGATATTATAAAGAAAAACATTCTGATAGAGTTTCATGAGTATCGGACTGAAAATGTAGCTTCTAGAGCATACACAATGTTTCAGATGACAGACAATGCAGGACGGACGATGGACACATAAGGACCACAAAAGCCCCTCTTCAAAACTTAATAAACTTTAAATTGGCTACTTTTCTCTTACAAGTGGTCAGATTTTCTTGAAAATCAATAGCGTTCAAGCTAATAATGATACACGGAAAGTGGGCAAGTTTGACACACAAAAAAAAAAACGCCCACTAAAACCAGCCTTTTTCTTTATCACTTTTGTTTTTTTTTTCTTTATCAAATTAACATTAACACTGAAAGCAGGAAGTGCACATTTTAACCCTTATCCTGCTGAATAAAAGAAATGAAACTTTCAAGCCGATAGTATAACCCCAAAGCTTTCCTGTTCCAAAGGGATTTTTTGGAGGTAAGATATCTCCTTATAGGACAGTGTAGATCAAAGATCAGACTGCACGTTCTGTGCAGTCAGATCTTGATCTACGTTGTCCGCAAAAAGGTCAGTGGGTCGCGATAAGCAGCCTAAGGGTTAAAGAGATCCAAATTGAAAGTATTTGCAGACAACAAATTAAATATAGCTCAAATGATAGGACTGGTCTCTGACAGGTTAGAAAACATTCTTATGGAAAAAAGGTGAAAATGCTAGTTACCAGCATTTTTTCTTTTTCCCACAATGATTTCCAAAGCGTTTTTCCTTAGGATCGTTAAAACATGTGATTGTACGGTAAGGATAAAATATAATAGCAAGGAAGTAAACTGCAATGAAATTTTAGCCAAGTTATTTTTTTTTCCTCAAAATTAGCACAGAAGTTAGCTGCTCAGTATACACGTATTTCCTTTACGACTTGTGTTAATCCTATCATTATTTTTAATCTAAAATAACTGATATTAATTATTCTTACAACTCCTATTGACCCTTATCCTGCTAAATAAGTGAAATCAAACGTTCAGATCGCTAGTAAAAAGCCGAAATATGTCTATTCAAGCTTAACGTTTTGGAGAAAAATATCTTCAGATCGGACAGTGTAGATCCACGATCAAATTGCACGTTCTGTGCCGTCTGATCTTGATCTACAATGTCCGCAAAAGGTCAACCAGTCGCGCTTAGCAGCATAAGTTAATCACTCTGGACAATTGTTTCCTGGACACCATTACCAGTACTTGCACCGTGATGTGGGTGGTTGCAAACCTGGTGCATCACAGGATTACAACCCAGGACCTTTGGCATGAGAGGCCGACGATTTACCACTACATAGAGGATATTTGGTTTTTTTTTTCGGTGAAAGATCGAAATTTTATTTCATCGGGTGAAAATACTGCCTATGTATTTCATGCTTACAACCAACCCAATTTTCGTTGGGACCTGCGAAGTACAAGGGAGCTCTCGGTATTTCCTTACCAGTGAGTTTATCAATCGGTAAATTTACTGGTCGAAATGGTGAAATTATCAAGCCATAATTCCACCCATTGTCTGCACATGTCAATATTCTTCCAAGATTTGACATGTCTGCTATGACGCATCACTATCCTGTAATAGGGTACATATTAATTAATACGCGAAATAGCAAGCGGACAATGGCTATAAATAATACGTGTACGTCCGAGAAAAAAAATCAAGCCATTTTTTTGCTATAATGATTTCGAACGGGAAATCAATTTTATAAAATACCGTTGTTTATTGCAAATCTCTGTAGACAGTTTCTAAATATAGACATGGGGAAAACCGGGAAAGATTTATACGTCCCCACCTTGCTGGGTTTATTCCGGGGCCTTTTCTTAAGCTTACATTGGCTATATTTTACATGGCTGGTGCATAGGTTATGCTAGCTAACCGTGGCTGGATGAATCGTACATATTTAGGTTGGTTTAAGTGAGCAAACGTATATTTTATTTGAAATTCGCTGCCTTGATTGCCGCCTTCAAAAGTAGTCCAATTCTGTACCCAGAATGCCCATATCAGGTAGGTTATGTATTTCAAACATGCCACCTAGCGGAAGATAATGATAATCCACCACTACCGAAAAACATGAAAAAAAATTACTGTCGCCCATAGCTGTTTTTTTTTTAAGTCATCCTTTTCTTCATTTCCTGTTTAGAATTTCCTGTCTAAATTTTACGGTTGAACACTGTATGAATGACAAAAGTTTGGACTCAACCACACCTACTTCGCACAACCTTTTTATCCAAGTCACTGGCTGCTCTTCAACAAAGGCAATGTAGGATACAATAATACAATACAAAGTACTTAAATTATTCGACTTCTCATGTACAGTAACATACAAATAAAAGGAAATGAGGGAAACAAATAAGCATATATATCACATTTCATGTGATCAATGACGAATAATCGTAATTACAGAAGAGAGAAAAATAAGAAACGAAAAGATATGAAAAAATATGGGGATCAACCCATTCTCCCCGCCCTCCCCGGAAACAAATTTGCTGCAGAGAGCACTGAAAACACTTCAATAAACTACAGGAAGACTGTTAACCCTTTACCGCACAATGCCGCTTTTTGACGCCCCTGGGAAAGAAGCCTCTTGAAAACATTGTGGGAAAAGGAGAAAATGCTGGTAACCAGCATTTTCTCCTTTCCCCACAGTGTTTTCTACCCTATCAAAGAAAAATTGCACCATTTGAGCCACATTGAAATTGTCGTCTGCAAATGCTTTCAATTTGGACAAGGCTAAAATTTTGTCGTCTGGTAAAGAGTTAAGCTGTGGGAACAATCCACACCTGTGTTTCAAGTCATGTAGTTACAGACAGAACCCACGTGCTCTGTTGTCAACCCTTATCCTGCTAAATAAGTGAAATGAAATTTTCAAGCCGATTGTAAAAAAACAGAATATTGCTATTTCAAACTTCCTTTTTTTTGGGGGGGGGGGGGGGGGGGTTATCCTTAACGGACAGTGTAGATCGAAGATCAGACTGTATGGTCTGTGCAGTATGATGCTGATCTACACTGTCCGCAAAAGGTCAGTTAGTCGCACTTTGCAGCCTAAGGGTTAACAATTTACCGAACAATACCGCCTTTAAACTAAACGGGAAAAAGGGCTTTGTAAACAATATGGCAAAAGGAGAAAATGCGTGTCATTTTTTCTATACTATCACAGACAAATCTGAATATTTCAGCAATATTCAATTTGTTGTATACAAATGCTTTCAAATTGGACCAGTCTAAAACTGAAAGTTCCTGGTAAAAGGTTACAAAGGTTATGGTAAGAAGATTTGAGAGGATCATCATGGATAATTTAGGTTTAATAAACACTTCAGAACATTGTGGCACCAGCAGAAATAATGCTTGTAAAACGAGTAGTTTCTTATGTCGCAACAACATGTTCAGTTCGTCAGAAGGATGTAATGGGATTATTGTAGGATGACGAATCAAGTATATACACATGTTTGTCGCAAAACATATGTATTTATATATAAATTTAGACATGGATACCGAAAAATGTATCTTAGCTCCCTTTTTGCTTTGTGCGTGTTTTTTTTTAGCTCTACTGGCCAAATGCAAGCAGAGCTTATGTCCTTTACGTCTTCTGGTCCGTCTCTCCACCCGTCTGTTAATCCTTTTCTTGTTTAGGCGATAAAATCCACATTTGTTGTCAAGTTTTCGTGAAACTTACACAGTGTTTGTGTATCATCAATAGCTTAAACCCGGTTGATTTTTATTCAATTCCGTCAATTAGTAAGGGAAAAGTAGATATTTCAAGATGAACATTTCCATTTCTTGTTTAGATAATAAAGTCTGCATTGTTGGTCCAATTCTTTTGAAACTTGGACGATCATTTGTAGCATGAAAATATTGATTCCTATCGAAAGTGAAGAAAATCCAGCAATCGGTTTAGGAAAAGCAGCAATTCGATGAAATAGTATTGTTTATTCAGAGTACTAAAACCTTTTAATTGGACTGTATTAGAAAAAGTGGTTTTGAGAAATTGTACTTCAGTTATTTTACATTTATTTCTACACCATGCCTAAATATTGTGTTGTCTTAGTGGGTTCAAGCCGAGTTGCAACAACTCCTCCTCCCATTTTTTTGTGGGTGTGTTTGTCTTTTTCATTTTGCATCATGAATAAATGGTGTCTTCTAGAAAATAAACAAAATCACTGCCAGTAGAGCGATTCAGGCCCCCATGGGCCATTGGATATTGCATTGATGTGCAAACTGCCTTATAACCTACTTCTTGGTATTGATATTCCTGAATGAATAAAAAGTATTTTGCATTTGGCCAAAATTGTGGACATGTTTATCTCTTTACCAAATGACAAAGTTTTAGGATGGTCCAAATTGAAAACATTTGCAGACAACAAATTATATGTGACTAAAAAAAATGAAGTTTGCCTTTGGAAAGGAAGAAAACATTTTGGGAAAATGGGAAAATGCTAGATACCAACAATGTTTTCAATGACCTTTTTGCTAAAGGTCATTCTACGGCCCCTTCCAGGCCTATTTACGGGGACAGTTATGACACAAATATACAAGTACGTGGTGCTACTGATAATCAATACAGGTCTCAGAGCAATTGAACTGCACATGAATATGACAGGGGTTCCTTTTCTTAATTAAGGTAATGTAACACATTTTTACAATATATGCATACCCCATTTACGAAAGCCTACAAGGGTCAAAATGAAAGTAATTTAAAAAAAGAAAAACGTAATCATTGAACGTGAATTTAAAACACGTTATATAACGCAAAAAATGTCGCAGACTTTTCACGTTAATATGACTTTCAAACGCGTTATTACGTGTTTTAAAACACGTTATTACGAGATTTTACGCGTTAGTGCGACTTTTTTTCGCGTTAGAACGTGTTTTACATTCACGTTTTAACGAGATTTTTCGCATTAGTACGACCTTTAAATGCATTTATTACGTGTTTTAAACACGTTGTTACGAGATTTTTCGCCTTGGTACGATTTTTTTGCGTTATAACGTGTTTTAAATTAAGGTTATTTTGTGTGTTCGATAGAAAAAAAAATATTTTCATTTTGACTCTTGTAGACTTTCATACCCATGAAGTGGTTGTCAACAAGCATTTCCAGAAAAAGGGAAGAGAATTTGTGTTTCTCCATTGACATGGATAAAATTGTGGGGGAAAAGGAGTGTTTGCTTTCGGCAAGTAATTTGAACAAATCATAATTCTTGACAGCCGTTAACTAAATAGCCTTGATCCCTATTCACCAACCTTTCTTAGACCTATTATAGATTTACAAAGTAACACAATCAGAATCTGTGTTACTTTCAACTATAGAAAATTCTTGAGATTTGCACTAGGAATGCTCTTAAGAATAACTGGTGAATACAGACCCAGTATAGTAGCGGGTCAAACAATAACATACAGGTAAACATGTTATAACCTTGTTGCAACTGGAGAAATTACTCCTTACCAGCATTATCTCTATAGTCAGGCCACAACGTTTTCAAATGTGGCTTGCTTCCAGATGATAAGAAGTCATTAGCAAGAAGTAATAAAAGTGTTTAAAAATACAACCAAATGTGTGGTTCTGACTGGCTCAGAGGTAAAGGTTTAAGGTTTTCAAATCTTGAGGTCCTGGGTTCGGCTCTCACAGGGGGGCTGTGAGCTTTTCATTGGAGCATCCCTGGGTAAGATATTTTGGAGCCATGGCCTAGTACAGTTGAAACTCAAGACATACTCGAATAAGTAAGTAATGAAGTATGTAACTTTTATTATAGTGACATGTGTTACAACGTACACAAGTACGTGAGAGTTCAACAAGTATGCAAATATAAAATTTCAACACCCGGCCCCGATGGAGCAATATGTTACCAAAGTAGTAATTTGAACAATATATAGAAAATGAGTGGTGGATTACTGTTAACTACTAACAGACCGAAGCACAAGGGAACGAACGAATGAATTAATGCGCAAACGGAGATATGAATGAATGAATGAATGAATGAAAAGCTGCAGCTATATAACTCAAACAAGAGTGCCATGATTGCCATGTATCGCTCCACTGCATTTTCAAAAATTGTTCTACATAATTATATTCATCACAAAAAGTGAAGCAACAAAATCTTTTCTGTTTTTTAGTCTTGCGACATATTTGACCAGTTAATTTTAAATGCGAAGAAAAACATGTTATTTTCTAAAGGTTACAGTGTGAACATTAATCGCCAGTTGCACGTGCAAATTATGGTTTTATTGATAAAGTTTTAAAACAAAGAAATAGAATAATACAATCTTTCTTCTTTTTTACATTTTCAACTTGTCTGAACATAACAATAACCATTAACATCAGAATGAATTGTCATCGCTGAAAACTAAACATTATATATATATATATATATATATGGAAACAGAAAAGTCGGCAAAAGTCGTTGACGTAAAATGACGTTGGTTACGTCGTTTCATTAAAGCGTTGCCCTGATGAGCTTTTTAAAGCGAAACCGGTTGGCACGTTGAAAGACAAATTGTAGTGTTATTTCTCTTTTATTTATACTTTCTTGTTCCGGTATACTTCTTCTTTTTACAATATATATATATATATATATATATATATATATATATATAGAGAGAGAGAGAGAGAGAGAGAGAGAGACGGAAACAGAAAAGTCGGCAAATGCCGGTCCGACACAAGGTTTAGTAGGTGAACTGTGTTATTAAAACGTCACACGCCTCTCAATATTTTCAATTTAATAAACTGTATAAAAAACCAAACATGTTTCGGCTAACGCCTCATCAGTGGTATGTAACTATGGAATATATATATATATATATATATATATATATATATAATACAAATCATATTAAATGTACTTTGATCATCAAGGGAGACAGACGTTAACAAACTACAATTATTTCCCTTGATCAATATTATAAGCTTAAATATAGCTTCTAAGCCTTCTTATTAACTAAAATTACTATAAGACAATCCCACATCAGCCATGTTCTTTGATGGATAAAAATATATCAACAGATCTGAGAGGATCCACCAAGGAAACATTCATGTCATATTGTAAAGAATTCAAACCTGCCATTTCGGAGAAGAATATTTCGATAAATTTTCAACATTTATTGGAGCTTGGTAAAATCTGGATGAGTATTTTCAGAGCTGAAGATAATAGAAAAAAAGTTATGCACTCACACATGGACTCATGCACACACAGTTGCACGACAGACCTAGGGCTATGGCATGAGCTCGCTGGTTTTGAAGGCATTGAAAAACATCATGCACACTATAGCTTTTCACCCAAGCAGAGTAATGGATGAAAGAGAGTATGAGAGACGTTAAACGTACTGTCTTATTAGCCTACACCACCAAAACCTATGTTGTTGGTAGGCTACTCATATACATAGTGTCAGAGAGACAATTCATGTACCAACAGCACGGGCTCCTGGGAAGAACCAGTAACTACTGCATCAGAGTATCATCCCTTTATCTTGACTTCTGTCAGGTTGCTTTAGCAGACAGTGTAGATCAAGATCAGATGGCACAGCATGTGCAGTCGGATCTATATTTATACTAACTGTTAATATTTGGATATTTTGACTGAAAATAATCAAAATTGCATACTTCAAAGGTTTTTTATACCTAAAATAGACTGATGGATAGTGGTTTGTGCTTTCACAGAAGTTGCGGATATAATTAAGGATGAATTTTATTTCCTTTTGACTTGTCCATACTACAAAGAGTATTTTATCTTTCTGAGAAAATTGGGTGAGGTCACATCAAATAAAACGATAATTCTAAAATATAATAGCCTGCTTGGCTGACCACCTAGGATTTTCCTTTCCTTTGCTTGTTGTAAACATATTTCTGTCAATAATGAAAATTATTTATGCTTATTGCCAACCCAGAAACAACCTTCATGAGAGCAAATTCACTCAACCAATTACATGTGGGTCAAGTAGTCAGATTTATCTTTGAGATGGAAGAAAACATGATGGGAAAAGGAAAAATGCTGTTTACCAGCATTTTCTCCTTTTCCCACAGTGTTTTTAAAGGCCTGTTTCTTCAGGATCATTAAAGTAAGTAACTGTTTGGTAAAAAGACAAGGAGTGTGTCAAGAAATGTAGATATCTTTCAATCACCTTTGGTTGGATACAGTTGTGACCTACCCTGCTTTTACCTATTTATTATTTGTTTGCTGAATAACCATAAAGTAGTATGCATTGCATTTTAGCTTGTTTCCTTTTCTACATTTATTTATCTTGTCCGAGCTCAGTCTGTACAACATGCATATTTATTCCCATTTTCATTGTCCCTGATTTTTCAACCAAGTAAAAACTACACCATGTTCTATGTCAAATGTCAATATGTTTTACAGCACACGTGATCAAAATTACTTCTCATTCCAATTCCCCCAACTCATTGCTCCATCCTATCGCATTGAGCATTCAACACAAACATACTTTTCAGGACTCTCAGTCCTTTGACTTACAGTATTTTTCATACTAATCTTTATGTCATCCAGCATTAAAATTGGTATGTATAATTATCGAACAGACTGGTAGCCAGCGAAATAAGCATGTCCATGTCTTTTCCTGACTAAATATGAGCTCCAGGAGAGAGAGAGGCAGACAGACAGAGAGAGAGAGAGAGAGAGAGAGAGAGAGAGAGAGTTTGCTTAACATTTCCTAGCTTAAAAACTACACATAAATCCAACTTTTTTTTTTCTTCTCATTTCAGTCAAAACTGTAAAAAGCGAAAAGCAAAAGCAACGAGTAAACCTGACTATGCATCGTTCTTAGATAAGGAAAAGTTTAAGGGTTTTATAAAACAGTAGACGGGATTGATCTTAACGCTACATTTATTTCTACAACACCTCTATCCCCCGCCCCCTAATCTGAAAATGCTTCGTGCGGGCAAAGGAATACAGATAGATTGACAGACAATGATTGTATGGTGTTTGACGCCGTTTTCAACATTAGTTCAGTTATATCTCGGCGGCCAGTGCACCTATCCATGCTTTCCTGGAGTTTCTTTCACAAGTAATACAGACAATATTCTTTCCAAGCCACTGGCTGCTTTCCCACATAACCACTGTCGAAACAATGGTCAGCGGTGAGAGAGGAATGAATCCTGTCGCAATGACTATCATCAATCCTCGGAAAGAAATCGGCCGAGCCGAGGATCGAATCAGCGACCCCCTATACGCTACTAGACAAACAGATAGATCTAAAGTGGACAGAAACAAACACAAGCACACAAAAACGACATAAAAACTTCTTATCATACAAGTAGTATACTGGCCCAGACCATCTAATGATGAAGATGTGAACTCTTTACCCATATGGCAAAATTTTAGACTGGTCCAAATTGAAAGCATTTGCAGACGACAAATTGAGTTTTACACAAATGATGAGATTTGTATGAGAAAGGATGGAAAACGTTGTAGGAAAAGGAGAAAATGCTGGTTACCAGCATTTTCTCCTTTTTCTACAGTGTTTTCAAAAAATCTTCTTCCTCAGGGTCCTTAACACTTGGGACTGTGTTGTAAAGGCTTAACTCAAAAGTCAAGTATGTATGTTAACAGGTTGATTGCTATAGTGAATTAACTCAACCTTACCACTCAAGGAAATAAGATCACTAAATTGCGACGTTGAATGTTGTTGGGCGGTATATCACCTCAAATGAACAAGAGTATTGATCAAAAAAAGATCGGACTGTTCGTTTAGAGATGTCCGATCTTTGATTAATTAAAAATAAAAACATCCACACGCTATCTCGACTGTAGTTCACTACGTATTAACCCTTAAGCCGCTAAGCGCGACACGCTGACCTTTTGCGGACAGTGTAGATCAAGATCAGACTGCACAGAACGTGCAGTCTGATCTTTGATCTACACTGTCCCATACGGAGATATTTTTATAAAAATAAAAGTTTGAAATAGTATTATTTGGGCTTTTACTATCGGCTTGAAAGTCTCATTGAAGTTACCAGTCAGGATGCAGATTGAACTCTCTCAGCGGCAAACAATATCAATTCAACCTCTATCGACGGTAAATTCATCTGAAACTCAGATTTTAATCTCGTATAGGCTTGAATTAACAGTCGAATGGTGTAGATCGACGATCAGACTGCACGTTCTGCGCCGTCTGATCTTGATCCATAACATCCGCAGAGGCAGTCACCCCCGATGACTTTTCGCCTATGGCGCTGAGAGGCTAAGGTGAAGAGGTGTTATCACAAACTATGCTTGAAATCACATCCTTGAACAGCATGAAACATACATCACAATAGAGTATTATAGGTTATGAAAGCAACATTCTCTTTCATACGTGTATCTTCATAATTGGACCAATACCATCACTAAACACACGCCGTATGATGAAATTTATTTTTTTTTTTCAGGAAAATAACATTATATTTAAAACACATACCTTATTTGGTAGTAATGATTGTTAAACCTTCCTTCCGTGAACAACTCAACAAAGATGGACGACTAAACGCTGTATCAAAGTTTTCTCAGGTGTAAAACGGACTCGACATCCCAGCTTGCGATTAAAAATAGACGAGACGATACGACCACTGTATTTCTACTTATGACTAACTTCGTAGAATGATGTACTAGCGTTAAAACCCTTGTAGGGTCAGAGGCAAAAATAGAGGCTTTTGCGGACGGCATAGATCAAGATCAGACTGCACAGAATGTGCAGTCTGACCTTTGATCCATACCGACCGCTTCTTTGTTCTAGATTGTAAGATAGAAATTTGACTAAGTGTCAGTGGATTGTACTCTCGACTGTCGAAAGAGGTCGCGTTAGAAATATTTTGCGTTGACAGAGCTAACCCTTAACTCTTTACCAAACGGCAAAAAATTTGGATTAAACCAAATTGATAGCATTTGCAGACGACAAATGAAATGCAACTCAAACGAAATTTTCTGTTTTTAATAGGGTTGAAAACATTGTGGGAAAAGGAGAAAATGCTGGTTTACTTTTCCCACGATGTTTTCAATAGCCGCTCTTTGTTAAATCTCTGGGTTGTGTGGTAAAGGGTTAAAACATTGTCTGGTTTTGTGTGGTAAAGACTATAATACATTGTGGGAAAAGGAGAAAATGCTGGTTACAGGCATTTCCTCCTGTTTCCACAGTGTTTTCAAAAACGTTCTTTTTCAAGGTCGTTAAAACAAGGGATTCTGTGGCAAAAAGTGAAAGCTCCTTTTGCTATAATAGCTAACTTGGGCATCCAGTGTAGATCAAGATCAGAGTGCAAAAAGTTTGCAGTCTGATCTCGCATCTACATGGCAAGGCTCTGCTTAGATATTCTGGCCAATAGTTGATTGGAAATGACAATTATTGGCTTTTTTTTCACGACTGACTTTTTTTCTGATTTTTAAATTTGACTCTCTGTGGGTTGACACGTGACTCTGAACGTGTTTGTTTGCTTGTTTGGCGTTTGCGCCGACTTCAACATCATTTAAGTTTTACCTGGGCTGCCAGCGGGCCTATATATGCTTTCCTGGAGTTTTTGTTTTTAACCCCGCACAGTATTAGTTAATCATATTTCATTGCCATACTTCACATATACATGTATATACAACTGAAAATCACAAAGAAGAAGGGCGGCAAATGTTACAGCTCTCCCCATTGGTCATAAAAATAGACATGATTTACTACACGGCAGAATAATATATCATTGGCATTGTATCTAAGTGAAAACAAGAAATATCTTTAAAAGTGATAGACGGAGTAAATTGTCCGCAAATAGGCAGAGGCCCTTAAAATAAACATGTCTACACTTTTTACCGATCACAAATTTCTGTTTATTCATTTTTTATCAGAACCAAAACGTAGGTCAAAAGCCAGCACATTCACTACGCCGAAAAGAAAGAACAAATATTGATTAATTCATCCTCGCACAATATTCTTCCCAAGGCATTGGCTGCTTTCCCTAATAACCATCGTGAAAGCAATGATCAGCTTCGAGGGAAAAATTAATTCTTTCGAAATGATTATCATCAATTATCGAATTGGAAAAAAGCCGAGCTGGGGATTCAAACCACTTAGCCCCCTGGTTTCAGGCCACGTACGTTACCAAACTACTCAGCTCGTTCACTCTTAGCCCTTATTCTGCTAAATAAAAGAAATGAAATTTTCAAACCGACAGTGTAAACACAAATATTCCTGTTTCAAGGGTATTTTTGGAGGAATCATATCTCCTTTACCCTTTCCCAAACAAGCCCTGGTTTTCACGTGTCTGCAGTACAAGTCTTTTAAAAACACTGTGGGAAAAGGAGAAATTGCTCGTTACGAGCAATTTCTCCTTTTCCCACAGTGTTTTCTACCCTTTTTGATAACTTTCTGCTATTTTCATCAAATTTAAAATTGTCGTCTGCAAACTCTTTCAATTTGGACCAGTCCAAAATTTGTCGTTTGGGAAAGGGTTAACGGACAGTGTAGATCCAAGATCAGGCTGCAAGTTCTGTGCAGTCTGATCTTGATCTACACTGTCCTCCAAATAGGTCAGTGAGTCGCGCTTAGCAGCCTAAAGGTTAAAGTGCTAACGACTATAAACAGTACAATCCTAGATTCTGAATTATCCGAATAGGGGCCGCCCGGGTTCAGATCCCCCGAATTCCTTTCCGAGAATAGATGATAGTAATTGATAAACACTGATAGCCATCGTTTTCTTTCTGTTTGTCTCATTACGGTTTCAACCCTTTCGAAAACGACCCCAGTATTTGAACCGCCTTCATTTTATCGCTTGCAAAATGCTTTTTAATGTGAAAAGCCGTCTAAAATCGTGTTATCCGGTAAACAATTTCAGGGCAACAGGTGAAGCAGAGGCTTTTGCAAACGGCTTAGACCAAGATCAGGCTGCACAGAAGGTGCTGTCTGATCTTGAATACGGATAGTACTTGCAGCCGGTAAAAGGGGTCAAATTCATAATGAGTCACGCTCTGGCAAAAGGGGGCCTTAATGCATCTCCCTTATCTATTATCCCATGCAAATCATCACATAATTATGGATCCATAAAATCCATTTTCTCTAACATATGACTGGATCCTAATTAGAATGGTCCTTGAATATGTAGTAAATTGACCAAAAACTAAAAAAAATTCGGCCTAGGTCAGCCTGCGCGGACTGCGCAGGCTGACCTGAGTTGATACTTTTTGCAGATGCATTTAGCCCCCTTTTCATGGAACATGGCTCAATATATTTGGCATCAAAACAGTTACCATCTTTTTAACCCTTTTACCAAACATCAGATTGTTTACTTTTCGATTTTGAAAGTAATGACTGCAGAATATAAATTCGAAAATTGTACTAACAAACTGAACTTCTCTGATAAAGTGGAAAATATTGTGGGAAAAGGGGAAAATCCTGGTTACCAGCATTTTCTCCCTTTCCCACAGTATTTTCAAAAGACGTTTTCATCAGGGCTGTCCAAACTCGGCAGTGTGTTGTGAAGGGTTAAGATTAAAGATCAACTTTCAACCAAACACTCCCCCCTTGTTTGAACGACCCTTGGAAAGAAAGCCTTTGAAAACATTGTAGGAAAAGAAGAAAATGCTGGTAACCAGCATTTTCTTCTTTTCCCACAATGTTTTCTACCATTTTCAAAACAATTCCTACCATTTCAGCTGTTTGTAATCTGTCGTCAGCAAATGCTTTCAATTTAGACAAGTGTACAATCTTTTTCGTTTGGTAAAGGGTTAGCCCTTTGGCTGCTAAGCGCGACTCACAGACTTATTGCAGACAATGTAGACCAAGATAAGACTGCACAGAAAGTTCAGTCTGATCTTGGATCTACACTGTCCGAGAAGGGGATATCTTTCCTCCAAAGGTACCTTTGAAACAGGAAACTTTGGGTTTATACTATCGGTTTGACAGTTTCATCTAGCTTTTTTAGCAGGATAAAGGGTTAAAGGAAGAGGCGAAGTCACACGCTGTTGTTATCTGTAGGTTGATCCTTGTTTCGTTGATTAACACAGCCTTTTTACCAAACGAAAAATTTTTAGACTTGTCCATATTGAAAACATTTGCAGATGACAAACTGATTGTGACTGAAAAAACAATTTTGTTCTAGGAAGGGTAGAAAACAATGTGGGAAAAGGAGAAAATGCTGGTTACCAGCATTTTCTCCTTTTTCCGCAATGTTTTCCAAAGGCTTCTTTCTCAGGGTCGTTAAAACTTGGGATTGTGTGGTAAAGGGTTAACCATTTTTCGAACTGCATAGTTTTTTGGGCTTGTTAGTATTGATAGCATCTGCAGACGACAAAATTAAATGAAGCTCAATTGGTTGGATTTTACTGTGGAAGGACAGGGAAAATTGTATGGAAATGAGAAAAGCCTCGTTGCCAGCATTTTCTCCTTTTTCAACAAAGTTTTAAACCGCCCATTTCCTTCCTAGCCCTTATCTTGCTGAATAAGTGAGTGGATACCTTCAAATCGGTAGTAAAAACCCAGATGTTTGCTTTTCAGCTATTTCAAAGTTATTTTTGGGAAAGAAATATCTCCTTATCGGACAGCGTAGATCCAAGATCAGACTGCACGTTCTGTGCAGTCTGATCTTGATCGACACTGTCCGCAAAAGGTCAGTGAGTCGCATTAAGCAGCTTATGGGGGTAACGTTGAAAGACTTGATTGCTTGACACAAAGCGTGTTAATTGTTGTGCGAGACTCTGAGTGTAATATTGGCGGACGGTGCAGCTCAAGAATCGACAGCACACAACGTCCAGTTTGATCCTTTATTAACATATAAGCCATGCTCTGGCAAAAGGGGACTTAATCCACCATGGTGAGCATTTTACCAAGCGAGTAATCACATAATCATGGATCTACAAAATCTATTCAGCGTAACAATCGAAAGGGTCTGGAGGTAGCATGGTCCTACGACATGCAAAAAAATTTTACACAAGCACACAGTTTCAACCAACGTCAGCCTGCACGGACTGCGCAGACTGACATGGGTCGATACTTTTTATGCAGATGCATTAGGCCCCCTTTTCACAGGGCATGGTTCACATGGTTGTGAAATATTCTGCAAAAAAAAAAATCAAAGGTTTGGTGTCGCAATGCTTTGGTCTTTCATGCCACAAGTAATGGAAATGTTTATTTCATTTATTTTGGGTTCAATAGGATAAGACAGACAGACAGACAGACAGACAGACAGACAGACAGAGAGTGCGACTAACAGGCAGACAAACGGACATAGAAAGAGACAGGGAGAGGGGAGACAGACATACAGACAGACTTAGAGGGAGTGAGAGAGAGAAAGAGAGGAGGAGTGAGAGAGAGAGAGAGAGAGAGTTCATTGATATCTAAACTGATATATAGTTAAGTAGCCCACTACAGTTCATCGTAGATAAGTGTCTCAGTGACGTGGGTTGTGTCCGGCTCCAGATTGATGGCAAGATGATGTTCTGTACAAATGTACATAGCAACAGTAGCGCGTACAAATATCTTCTCTTGGTTCAATATCATGTTCTATATTTATGCTATATTTTACCCTGGGGGTCAGAATTATTTCTCAAACTCGTCCTTTTAGCGCTGAAAACAGGGTTATATTTCTTTTGTGTTCTGTGTAGATCAAGATCAGACTGCACAGAACGTGCATTCTGATCTTGGATCTATGCTGTCTGCTTTTATGCAAGATATTCAATGAAGAAAAAGAATCAATGATTGTTTTTCAAGTGTGGTATCCATGCAATGTCCACAAAGTGTATTAGCCCATATACTGCTAAGCCCTTGTCATGTATGCTCTGTGAAAAGAGGGCTTAATGCATCTGCGAAAAGTATCGACCCAGGTCAGCCTGCGCAGTCCGCGCAGGCTGACCTGGGCCGAAACTTTTCGCTATTGGTCAATTTTCTGTTTGTCTAAGGACCAGTCTACCGTATGATTTAGTCGGTTGTTTAAAAAAGGGGGATAATTATAGATCCATAAGCATGCGATGGCTTGATTGGTATAATGCATTACTGAGATGCATTAAGCCCCCTTTTGCCACAGCATGGCCTAAATTTAATTACTTAAGCGGACAGTGTGGATCAAGATCAGACTGCACAGAACATGCAGTCCAATACTGGATCTACACTGCCCGCTTTTTCACTAGATATTCTGATAAAAGTAGCTTCGAAAATGAAATATCTGCATATTTAGTACTGACTGAGAATTGTGTCCATTTCATTTACATGTATTTAGGTCTTCAACGGCTATCTACCCTTAAGCTGCTATAAATGAAACGAAATTTCCACTCAATAGAAAAAAAAATCCAAATATAGCGATTTCAGAGTTGATTTTATATACCGGTAAGAAAATACCACGTCGGGCAGTATAGATCAAAGATCAGACTGCACATTCTGTGCAGTCTGATCTTGGTCTACACCGTCCGCAAAAGGTCTGTGAGTCGTGCTTAGCAGCTTAAGGGTTAGAGAGTCATTATACTACTCTTAAAACTTGCTTCAAATACAAAATCAAAGATACGAAAGTGCGCCAGAAAAACTAAACACCCAAAGCGAATATATGTGAGCCACGCTCTGGCAAAAGAGGGCTTATTGCATCTCCGTGATGCATTATATCAATCAAGCTATCACATAATCATGGATCCATGATAGTCACTTTTTTATTTTAACAACCTACTATTTAAATCATGAGGTAGCCTGGTCCTTTGACAAACAGAAAATTGACCAATAGCGAAAAGTTTCGGCCCAGGCCAGCCTGCGCGAACTGCGCAGGCTGGCCTGGGTCGATACTTTTCGCAAATGCATTAAGCCCCCTTTTCACCGAGCATGAATTACGATGACAGCACACATGTCGACATAATATATATTTTTTAATAGAAAAGTCAATAATTTATGATAGCGACTTGATTTTCCATTTGACTTATTTTTAACGTTCAATTGCTTTGCATATTAACTGTATAAAAGGTGGCAAATACAAGAGAGCCATGCCTTGTGAAAAGGAAGTTTAATTCAGCTGCAAAAAGTATCGCGCAGGCTGACCTGGGTTAAAACTGTTTGAGTGGGGATAAGTTTTTGCGTGTTCTTTTTTTTTGCAGGTCTAACCACAATCCTACCTCAGGATTCAGTCGGCTGTTAGGAAAAGTGGATACCATGGGCCTAAAATCATCTGATGACTTGCTTGGTATAATGCATCGCGGAGCTACATGATATCCCCTTTTGCCAGAACGTGGCCCAGTAGTATTTACCTTTACGAACAGTAATCAAAGTACTGAAAGTACTGACAGACTAACGAATATGATTGATTGATTGTTTGTATGGTGTTTAACCCTGTTTTCAACATTATTTCAGTTATGTAGCAGTGGACAGTGCACATATGCATGCTTTCCTGGAGTTTCTTTTACCAGTACTCCGCACATTATTCTTTCCAAGTCACTGGCTGCTTTCCCACATTTATATTATAACCATCGTCGAAACGTGAGAGAGAAATGAATCCTGTCACAATGACTATCATCAATCCTCAAAAGAAATTTGACAAGTCGGGGATCGAACCAGCGACCTCATGTTCCCAAGTCCTGTACAATACCGACTGAGCTGCTGGGGCTATGCGTGCTTTTGGTTAACTGTAATCCAGTTTAAGTTTAACCCTTAACCTGCTAAAAATGTTCAACGAAACTTTCAAGCCGATGGTAAACACCTGAATATTGCTATTTCGAAGTTACATTTTGGAGAAAATAATATATCCTCTTATGGGAAGTGTAGACCCAAGATCAGACTGCATGCTCTGCGCAGTCTGGTTTTAATCCACACTATCCGCAAAACGTCATTGAGTCGCGGTAGTGCTGGTAAAAGAAACTCCAGGAAAGCATGGATAGGTGCTCTGGCCGCCGCAATATCACTGAAATAATGTTGAAAACGCCGTTAAACACCATGCAATCAATTAGTCAATATCCAATAGCACAAGATGTATTAACTATATGACTCTCTTTACAAAAAGAAAAAAATTACGCCAGTGCAAATTCAAAGCTGTTGCAGACCATAAATTAAAAGTGGCTAAACTGATGAAACCCGATTCCAAAAGGGTAGAAAACAAGGTGGGAAAAGGAGAAAATGATGGTTACCAGCATTTCTCCTTTTCCCGCAATGTTTTCAAAGGGATTTTCCCCAATTATCGTTAAAACTTCGGATTGTTTGCTAAAGGGTTAATATTCAAGACCAGAATAACAGTTTAACATAACAGTATAACTGTACACAATGATCTAAATAATGAATGACTGAGGGAATGACAAGGGTTCCCTGTCCAGCGAGGGTTAACGTAACTGGGATTTACTACAAGTTACCTAGGTGTATCTACTAATAGATTCATTCATAATGTTACAGTGGTGTAGGAAAACGTGATTCTCTGCTTTGCATAGGTCACTTAATTGACATATAAGCAAAGATCTTGTACCTTGTAAATGACATCTTGTTCAGTTTAGTACTTTGTAAGAGACAAGAGATTTAGTGGTTTTTGTCAAAATTGTCATATATAACAGAATTAAGATTATAACAGAAAGAAGTATTTTTCTGTGAGGCAGTATTTGGCAACTGTGGGTTTTTTTGTTTACTTTGACTCTAGGTCAATCTTGATGCCTATAGACTAGCTTCGCTAGTCTAAAAATCAGCCTGATCTTAGAGCCACACTTTCTGATATTTTCAAATAAATCCTTACTAAATACAGCAGTCTTATCATTCTTATATCTGTGTCTTTTGGTGACTGAATAATGATCTTAAACTAGAGGGGGGGGGGGGGTATGATTTTTGGAGTATATCAATCAAGGCCCGGTGGTACATACGGAGAAGCCTCTGATCTTTGATTAGGACCCATTCTTATACTTATTCTAGATTTAGAAAGTAATGCAATTTCTGATTGGCTAAGCCATTTGGTTTAGCCAATCAGAAATTACGTTACTATGAAATTCAGAAAATGTCTAGAAGATCTATAGATCTCTAAATTGGCTTGACTAAACAAGTGGACGCTGTAGATCACAGATCAGACAACCCCCTTTTTGCAGTGTGTTCTTGATCTAACCTGTCTTCACACATGGCACTGAAAGCCGACGTTTAAGCTGCACAGATATTACGTCACGAATTGTACTGGTTGTGCAATGAGGCCGCCATTCTCATTTTTTTTTTTGTTCTGTAGTACGGAAAAACTAACATCATGTCCTGAAGGGCAGCAAATGAATATAGTTATACGCCTTGCAAACCACATTAATTATGGCCAGAAGGTATAAAACGTGTTTATAGCAATCACATTAAAGGTAGCTATGCATACTTCAAAGTAACCTCACACAAGTAGTGGACAACTTCGAAGGATGACCTGGAAAGTTAATAAATGGGTTGTGCCGCTGTTACTGTTTTTAACACCGAGCTCCGATAGGTCAGTCGGTAGCGTACAGGACTTGAGAACAGGAGGTCGCTGATTCGATCCCCGGCTAGGCCAATTTCTTTCCGAGGATTGATGATGGTCATTGCGACAGGATTCATTCCTCTCTCACCTCTGACCATTATTTCGACGATGACTGTGTGGGAAAGCAGCCAGTGGCTTGGAAAGAATATTGTTCGTAGTACTGGTAAAAGAAACTGCAGGAAAGCTTGGATAGATGCATTGACCGCCGCGATATAACTGAAATAATGTTGAATACGGCGTTAGGCACCATACAATCAAACTGTTTTGAAATTTAATATTCTCTCATCTAGATATTTGATTGAGTGAATGAACAGAAAAACAAGAAAAGTTTTCTGCTTCTGTTCAACAGATGAATAGAAGTTTTACTTTTATCTTCTCTTCTTAATCCTTACACTGCTAAATAAATGAAACGAAAACTTCCATTCAACAGTAAAACCCCAAATACTGCGCTTTCAAAGTTGATTTCACTGGAAAGAAAATACCGTATCGGACAGTGCAGATCAAAAATCAGACTGCACGTTCTGTGCAGTCTGATCTTGATCTACACTGTCCGCACACGGTCCTTAAGTCGCGCTTAGCAGCCTAAGGGTTAAATTATATATTCCCATGTGTTTGAAAAAATGTTTAGTCTATATAAGCAGAGAAGGACCAATACTTGCAACTTTAACCTTTTACCACACAATCCCGAGTTCAAGGTTCCTGAACTGAAAGACTGGCGAAAACATTGTGGGAAAAGGAGAAAATAGTGATAACCAGCAAAGCAGAAAACATCATTTGAGCTATATTTATTTTGTCGTCTGCAACTGCTTTCAATCTGGCACATCACAAAACTTTGTCGTTTGGTCAAGATTTAATGCTGTCGATGTTTCAGTCGAAACCAAATTGTTGCAGCTCTGTAATAATTTTAAGTTGCCGTTTCATCTTTTATCTGTTCTAATCTTCCAGTTCATTCACTTTCATTCGGTAGAAATAGGAAAGTGTAGTCCATGTATATCAAACGATAAAAGCTCATAGTTCAAAGTATAAAGGGCAAGGCACAAAGTTAACTCTCAGGCTGCCAAGTGCGACCCACTGACCTTTTGCAGACAGTGTAAATCAAGATCAGACTGCACAAAACGTGCAGCCTGATCTTAAATCTACACTGTCCGATAAGGAGACATTTTTCTCCAAAACATAAGTTTTAAATAGCATTACTTGGGATTTTACTATCGCTTTGAAAGTTTTATTTAATTCATTTAGAAGGATAAGGATTAAGAAGTTATCGTTCGTAAATTTGTTTACTATCCATGTAAGATATGACTCAGTACCATGTTTACTATTTGTTTGTTTGTTTGTCTGGCCCCCGTTTTCCACAAAATATCACGGTGTAGTCCTATCCATGGCTTCCTGGAAATACTTCGAGAGTACGTTGTGGTTTGTTTGTATGGTGTACAACGCCGTTTTCAACATTATTTAAGTTATGTATCGCGGTGGCCAGTTTACCTGTGCACGGCTTCGTGGATTACCATTTACAAGTACTTCTCACAATATTTTTCCCTGGCCACTGGCTACATTCCTGCATAACCATCTTCGAACAATTATTAGCGGTGTGAGACATATATATTTGCTAGGCCTGGTACTCCAGAAACACATGGATAGGTGCACTGACCGCAGACACATAAAAGAAATACTGTTGAAAGCGCAAAACAAACGACAAAGCCGCAATACAATATAATGCTATATGAAGACCGACTTTTAGACACAGTTTCATAATGTCACGTATCTGGGTTGAATTGCACCCAGCATCTCTGTTAACCTATATCCTGTTAAATAAATTAACCCTTTCCCAAACGACAAATTTTGGACCGGTCCAAAATGAAAGAGTTTGCAGACGACAATTTTAAATTTGATGAAAATGGCAGAAAGTTCTCAAAAAGGGTAGAAAACACTGTGGGAAAAGGAGAAATTGCTCGTTACGAGCAATTTCTCCTTTTCCCACAGTGTTTTCAAAAGACTTGTACTGCAGACACGTGAAAACCAGGGCTTGTTTGGGAAAGGGTTAAATAAAACTTGTACGGCGATAGTAAAAACCCGAATAGTGTTATTCCAAACTTATTTCTTGGAGAACGATATCTCCTTATCGGACAGTGTAGATCCAAGATCAGACTGCACGTTCTGTGCAGTCTGATCTTGATCTACACTGTCCGCAAAAGGTCAGTGAGTCACTCTTAGCAGCTTAATGGTTAAAAACCCTTTCACACAAAATTACCGCGTTGTTTATGACCCACGGACAGAATGCTTTTGAAAACAAAGCAGGTAAGAGCAGAAAATTCTTGCCACAAGTATTTTATCCTTTTCCGACAGCGTTTCCTATCCTTTAAGGGACAATTCCCAGTCTAGAAATGCTTCCAATATGCACAGGTCATAGGTAAAATGTCGTCTGGATAAGAGTTTACCCTTTTCCACACAATCTCGAGTTTTAACGACCCTGAGGAAGTAAATTTTTGAAAACCCTGTGGGAAAAGGAGAAAATGCTGGTAAACAGAATTTTCTCCTTTTTCCCACAATGTTTTCCATCCTTTCAAAGACAAATAGCATCATTTGAGACACATTTGATTTGACGTCTGCATATGCTTTCAATTTGGACGTTTCAAACATTTTGTCGTTTGGTAAAGAGTTCAGGTAATAAAAATGTTGACCCAAGTATCATTTTCCACCCGATCTTACACAATAGGTATTTAGTTTCGGATACAGGTTGCAAAGTCACGCTAGAATGTATATTTATTATACAAAAAATGAACTTTTTTTTTCAAACGAAAGTTCTCATGTGTCGTGCAATTAATCTTCGGTTGGCTAAGCGGGTAGCTAAGCGCGACTGCGGTAAATGTCGACTAAGATCAGACTGCACAGAACGTGCCATCTGGGTCTATACTTAGCAACCATTCTTAAGAATATTCTTTGTTTGTTTCCGAAGAATTTTCCAAAATCAAAAGGAACGCAACTTCTGATTGACTAAACCACTTGGTTCAGCCAATCAGAAGTTGCGTTACTTTTGAATTTAGAAAATTCTTGAGAATAAGACTAAGAACATTCTTAAGACTGGTTGGTAAATACGTACCCTGAACTTGAATTTACACTTTCCGATACGATGAGATTTTCCGGCCAAAAGGATACTCAAATCATAGTGTTTTTTTTTTTTCCGACGTAGCTGTATGCGTTGGCTTTGACCTACTTCTTGGTACTGACAAAGAATGAATAGATAGTAATTTGTGATTGGTAAAAAATGTGCACAGCTTTATTGGGCGGACCCTGCTACCATCTTTGCTGGCACATTTATCAAACCACTATTTACACCGCTAATCGATACAATCTGCATTCTCGGCACAGAACCGGACTACTTTTGAAGGCGGCAATCAATGCAACGAATTTCAAAATAAAATATACGTTTACTAACTTAAACCTACCTTGCATGATTCATCCAGCCATGGTTAGCTAGCATAAAACCTATGCACCATCAATTTATAAATATAATCCATATAAGCTTGGGAAAAAGCCCCGGTATAAGCCCAGCAAGGCGGGACGGGACGTTAATTTCGTTGTCAATCTGTTGCACAAATCCCGCTTTTCACCATGCCTATATTTAGAAAATGTCTACAGAGATTTGCAGTAAACAGTTGATATTATAAAAGATATATTATCCCCTTTAAAATTATGTTTTTTTTTAAGAAATTTGTAGCGAAAAACTGGCGTTTGTTTTTGCCACAGACATATTATTTATTGCCATTTTCCGTCTGCACTTTTTAAGCGGCAATTTACGCACCACATATTAATATTTATCCTGTACAGGATAGTACAGGTATAGCGTCATAGCAGACATGTCAAATCTTCGAAGAATATTGACATGCGCAGACAACGAAAATATTGGCGTCTAGTACATGAAAGAGTTATATGCACAGCCCAAAGTACAGATGCTGAAATAGCTGTCTCTATCTGTAGCTATCGAGATCGGTGGCTTTACCGTGAGGGCTTTCAATCCATGGCCCGCTGGTTCGAATCCCGAGCTCAGTCAAACCTCTTTCCGAGAATTAATTATAGTCATTGCGACAGGTTTCATTTCCCCTCTCACAGTTAAACATTAAATCACAGTGTTAACGTGGGAAAGTAGCAAGTAGCTTGGAAAAAAAAAAATGGGCAAAGTACAAAGTAAATGGGAAACCCCAGGAAAGCATAGTTAGATGCTTGACCTGACTACTGTGATATGAATGAAATATTGTTGAAAAATACGTTAAAATGGGGAAAAAATGAACGAAATGTACATTTAACCGATCAGAGTTTTACCTGTGAACAAAACCCAGGTGAAACCTATAAAGTTTTTTCTCTTCAGTCATAGATTTTATGACATCAGAGGATAGGATTACCGGAAGATAAGTAGGGATGTATGTTAGCTGTCTCAGAACAATCGGCGAAATCATGGACTTTTACCGACGGCATGGATCAAGATCAGACTGCAAAAAATCTTGTTTCTATACCAGAGCTCCAGATAGAGGGACTGATCGATTTTGATTTCAAAATTGAAAATATTAATCACTCTTCACTAAAACCTATGTTATGGGTACTCATTAGAATCGTCTCATCGAGACGATTCTAATGAGTACCCACAACATTGGGTTTGGAAGAGAAATAATGGATTTAGAATACTATCACTCCCCGTTTATCTGGAGGTCTGTATACTGTCCACATTTTAGGTCAAGCCTGTAAGATAAAATCTTCCCGAGTTTTAGTGGATTGTTTTGTTTTCCAGGCGTCGAAAAAGATAGCACTTGTAATAATATTGGGCGGTGATAGGGTACACAGGGTCACTTCTAACTAAATGATCAAAGATCAGACTGCACAGTCTATAGAGCCTGATCCAGATCTACTTTTGACCCATTTGGTTCCAATGTCGATTTAATTTGATTTGGAGGACAAACTAGATCAAGAGCAGACGGCACTTCTACTTCCGGTGTAAGAATTTTAAAATATTCAAATAATAAGGTTACCGGAAATGAGTTAGACATCCGGTTGCACTAAAATTTGATATGCTAGCACTTGCAACCAAACGTGTACAACAGCAAAAGTCCTCAATCTTTTTAGCAAGAATGGCTATCTAAGTTGTTTTTGTAGGTAGGTTTAAGATCAGACTTACTCATTTTTTTTAAGTCTTTACTTAAGTGAGTTGAAAGGGCAAAGCATTTTACAGTGTAGCTTTCAATCAATTTCCAAATACTGGGCAGGAGCGAAGTTCCCCGCTTCCCTTCACCCTGCCAAGACTCGCCTTTTATTATGGCTGTCATTAACTCTTTACCATTACCTCTGTCCAACTGAGAGAATTTGCAGACAACAAATCAAGTGTTATTCAGAACCCAAAATTACTAAAACTTGTAAACGTTCAAAGAGAAAACAATGGGGGGGGGGGGGGGGGGGGGGGGAAGAGAGAAAATGCTAGTAACAGATTTTTCTCTTTTTGTCACAATGTTTTCAAAAGCCGTCTTCTTCAGGGTCTTTAAAGCTCGGGATTGTATGGTAAAAAAAAACTGTTGAACATTTTTAACTGCGTCCTGCAAAGATCAGAAAGTGGAAAAAAAAAAACCATTGAAATTCAGGAAATTTATAATTTGACAAAAAAAAAAAAGCGAAACATCCCCCTTTATCTCTTTGCTAGACGACAACAGGGCCAGGTATATTGAAAGTATTTGAGGACAACAAAGTCAACGTGGCACAAACGACGGGATCTGTGCTTTCAATATACACTAGAAAACAAATTGGGAAAAGTGCTTGTTATCTGGGTGTCGTTATTACACGGCATTCTTAAGCAAAGGTTTAACTTTTTACCAAACGAAACAACTTTAGACTTGTTCAATATCCATTTTCAACAATTTTGAAATTTTGCAGACAATAAATAGATGTGATTCAAAAGATAACATTTACTTTTGAAAGGACAAAAACATTGTGGACAAGGAGAAAATGCTGGTTACCAGCATTTTCTCCTTTTGGCACAATGTTTTCAAAAGTCTCCTCTTTCAGGATCTTTAAGATTCGTGAGTGTGTGAAACAGGGATAAATCTTACAGAAAACTTAAATCTAACACCTTTTCCTCAACCCTTAGGCTTCTAAGCGCGACTCAAGGACCTTATGCGGACTGTGCAGATCAAGATCAGGCTGCACAGGTTGTTGCAATCAACAAATACATATATACCCAACCCAACCCATATCTACTCAGACGGAGAGAAAACGAGACATATCTTTCAAAAAAAAAATAGACGGCGGGGTACCAGGATATTGATCAAAACTCTTTCGTGCTGCAATGTGAAAAGAAAAAACAAAAACGAATATTGGGGTCAAAAATGTTCCCGCATACAGGCCTGGGGGAAGCCGTCGAATAAACATGGGCACATTTTAAACCAATCGCAAATTACCATTTATTAATTCGATTTTATCAATACCGAGAAGTTGGTCAAAAAGCCAGCGCATTCAGTCACGCCGAAAAATATTCGCATGTAAATAGACTGTCATTCTATGGAGGAATCACCAGGGAATCGTAACTTTCTGCTTATTCAGTTTTATATAGACTGAAAAACCTTGAAAATAATAATAAATTGATTTCCTTAATACAAACATCTGTAATGAGATGAATATTGACTCTTAGCCCTTTCTGCTCTTTTGTCTAAAACAGGGGCTTATATGCGCACGGCATAGACAAGATCAGACTGCAGAGAATGTGCAGTCTGATCTTGAATCTATACCATCCGCTTGTTTAGTCAAGTCTATACGAAAAAAGAAACAGTTTTCTGAGTTTCATTGGATTGTTTTTTGTTTCAGTTATAGAAAGAAAGGGAGGTTACCTATTTCACGTTACAGCGGTCGAACCACTAAAATCAATGTAAACCAAATGACTTTTTTGTCAATTATAAAACACCCATGATGCAATTCCATTGCAAAAGATTCCGTTCTTCTTGTGGTTAATATTTTTATTACACTATTTCAGTCTTGTCACTGTGACCAGTACACATATCCATGCCTTCCCCGCCTAGGTGTCCTGGGGGGTCACAACTTTTATAGAGGCTTTTAGAGAAAACTTTGAAACTCTTCTTAATCCAAACTATTTGACTTAAAACTACAATGTGTCGTACGTAGCACGGTATCGGGGGCGTCTACCAAGATTGTTTAAATTATAGCCAGTGCGTCACACAATGGTACCAGCGAAGGAGGTATGGTGCCAAAAATTGTTTTCTGGTGAGTGATTAAAGGCGTTTTTTGGCTAGAATGTTGGAAATCTTCTTGTAGGAATATTCTTTGTCAGAATTCATTTGGTATTCAAGATACTGGATTGGAAATACCTGTATTCATTAAAACCACATCAATTGTATGTTGAAAGACATGATTTTTTTCGGGCTATTGCGATACAGATTTATAACAGTTTCATGACTGTGGATGCTGATTGATTGATTGAATGGTGTTTTACGCGGCTTTCAACATTATTTCAGACATATCACGGCGACACCTCACACGTTCATGTATTTCCTGGGTTTTACCAGTACTAGGCTAGGGCTCTGAAGTGTCTTGCCCAAGGACACACCCACGAAAGCCCAGCGGATCAGGTGGGGCTCGAACCCGGGGCCTCCAGGTTACGAGTCCCAAACTTTACCACTGAGCCACGCAGGACCCCGACTGTGGGTGCCCATTATTTACAAGTACAGGATAGGCAACTTATTAGGCAGTCGAGCGATACAGGGCCATCATGGCTATCTTGTTTATGTACAAAACTGTGTCGGTGAAATATTGCTCTGCATTACCCCCTTTAATGAAAATACAGCCATACTAAGCATCCCCTGGTGAACATATTCTCAATGCTTTGAATTATGAATAAACCAAGGGGATACAATAATGACCTATAGAAACCCATTGCCATTCAAATATCTGTTTATGTTCCGCTTCAATGACAAACCTTTTGAAAACATCCTGGATAAAGGAGCAATTGCTTGTTACAAGCAATTGCTCCTTTTCCCACAATGTTTTACGATTCACTGAAAAGAGACGCTTTTCTTTTCTTATTTGTTCTTTGAATCAGTCACGTGGTACTAGTCAGAAATGTGTCTTAAGACTCTTAACCCTTTACCAAGCATGCCTGTGTTTTAATGACACTTTTGAAACAATTGTGAGGAAAGACGAATATGATCGTAACCGGCATTTCCCCTTTTTATATATAGATATCTTTCTACTTTTTTTAAAGTAACAATAGCTGTCAAAAGTAAACAAAGCGGGTGTTAAACCGCATTTCAATTTAGATCATACCATTTAAAAGTATGGAAATTATTGTGAAGATGACAGTCTGTAATTTTGCAGTAGGGCTCAGTGTTAGTCGCTGGCAGAGAAATTAATTTCAAAACTAGGTTAAAAGTTGCCAGGTCACTCTATCTTCTGTTAACTTTTTGCCTGACTTTGAAATTCATTTTTCTGCCAGCGACTTATACTTGGACTGACCACAAAATAACAGATTGTCATCTTCACAATATTGTCCATACTTTTAAATGGTATGATTTAAATTTAAATGCATTTTCACACCAGCTTTTGTGTTTTGGCCGCTACTGGGCCTTTAAGCAATTTTCTTCTTTTTGTCCTAATATTTTAGCTTCAGTACTACACATCACTTTTATTATTTGAGCCCTGCTATATGAAGAGGGAGTTTAATACATCTGCAAAAAGTACAGACCTAGGTCAGCCTGTGCACTCCGCGCAGGCTGACATGGTCGAAACCGTTTGCCATTTGTAGATCTTCTGCATATGCAAGTGTCATACTATTCCAAAATTCAGTCGATTGTTGGACAAAATTAATTTTATGGATCCATAACTATGGGATGACTTGTTTGGTATAATCCATCACGGAGATGAATTGGACCCACCTTTGCCAGAGCTTGGCTCATATACATTAGACATTTGCCATCAGTCCGTACATTTACTGCAGCCTAGTGGACATACCCTGTAACAGAATACGTGAAGGACAATGGGCCAGAACGTCAGCCTGTCACGTCAAAGGTTTCCGGTTCGAATGCCATGATGAGCAGGTCCCATCTTTGGTACTGCCCATGCCAAGGCGGGGTTACTGGTAAAGGTTTCCAGGGAGCAATCATTGAGAGACATTAAAGGCCCAATAGCGGCCAAAAACACAATGCAGGTGTTGAAATGAATTTAAATTTTAATCATACCATTTAAAAGTATGGAAAATATTGTGAAGTTGACAATCTGTAATTGTGTGTAATTGTATAAGTCGCTGGCAGAAAAAATGAATTTCAAAGTCAGGCAAAAAGTTAATAAAAGATAGAGTGACCTGGCACCATTTAACCTAGTTCTGAAATTAATTTCACTGCCAGCGACTAACTCTTGGACTGACTGTACAATAACAGATTGTCATCTTCACAATAATTTCCATACTTTTAAATGGTATGATTTCAAGTTAAATGCATTTTAACATCCACTTTGTTTACTTTTGGCAGCTGTTATTAGTTTAACCTTTTACTATACAATACCGAGTTCGAACGACCCCAAGGAAAAGAACTCTTGTAAACATTGTTGGAAAAGGAGAAAATGCTGGTAACCAGCATTTTCTTCTTTTCCCACAATGTTTTCTACCCTTTTTTGAAATAAATTTCAATTTTTGCGTCACTTTTTTTTTTTCTGTCTTCTGGAGATACTTTCATTTTGGACCAGTCTAGAATTTTGTCGTCTGGAAAAGAGTTAATAGCGGGTGTAGAATTCTGTTCACTATCGACGTAATTCAAATAGTTTAACCCGTAACCAAACAGTTCTGTTTTTCAAGACCCTGATTAACAAGGAATATCTTTAAAAAAGATAGGCAGTGGCCCTTAAAATAAACATGTCCACATTTTTGACCAATCACAAATTTCTGTTTATTCATTTGTTATCGGAACAAAAAAGTAGGTCAAAGGTCAGTATATTTAGCTACGCCGACAAAAAAGGCTTTTGAAAGAAATTGTGAGAAACAGAGAAAATGCTGGTAACCGGCATTTTCCTACTTTCCCCCATTCTTTTGTACCCTGCAAAGACAAATTCCACCAGTTTAACCACATTTAATTGAGCCATGTTCTGTGAATAGGGGGCTTAATACATCTGCGAAAAGTATCGATTCAGGTCAGCCTGCACGGACTGCCCAGGCTGACCTGGGTCGATACTTTTCGCTATTGGTCAGTTTTCTCTATGTTCAAGGACAAGTTTACCTCATGATTAAGTCGATTATTAAAAACAGTGGCTTTTATGGTATAAGTCATTACGGAGATGCATTAAGCCCCTTTTGCCAGAGCGTGGCTCAAGTTAATCATTTGAACCACAATTATTTTGTCGTCTGCAGACACATGTACTTTCAATTTGGGTAGGCTTTAACCCTTTCCCAAACGACAAATTTTGGACTGGTCCAAATTGAAAGAGTTTGCAGACGACAATTCTAAATTTGATGAAAATGGCAGAAAGTTATGAAAAAGGGTAGAAAACACTGTGGGAAAAGGAGAAATTGCTCGTTACGAGCAATTTCTCCTTTTCCCACAGTGTTTTCAAAAGACTTGTACTGCAGACACGTGAAAACCAGGGCTTGTTTGGGAAAGGATTAAACTTTCTCGTCTGCTAAAAGAATTCATTTAACAAGTTACATCATAGATGCTGAACCAGCTAGGCTTGATTGTTATTGTTTATATATTATAGTGATGCCTACACAACTTTTTGTGATGTCGACACATTTCAAAAAGCGATCGTTGAAACTGATAGCGAGGTCCATAATAAATCACGTATGTCGATAGATTATGGCTTTATGCCGAATCACATATACACGAACATGCTGAGTCACGTGTCAAATGAACAGTCACACTTCAACCCTTTGACCGGACCCCTGTAGCGCATCTTCGCCAGCCAAGGGTGATGATCACGACGCTGCTCTATTCAGTATTGAGTACTATCAACACCTAGCTAGCAAAGATGATGTACGTCGCAGTCGACAACTTATGTACGAGTATAAGGTTTGTGCTACCTAGGTTTTGAGTACAAAATTATGTTAAACTTCTTATCACCTTAAAATGATGATGATGATGATGATTGCTATTGATTTGATGATGATGATGATGATGATGATGATTGATTGATTGATAGATTGATCAACTGATTGTCTAGTGTTTAACGCCTCTTTAAAGATAATTTTAAGCGTATCATGGCGTCAGCTCACTTATTCGTATAATTACGTCCATAGTCTCATCACTACTAGGCTCTCTTGCTTTATCCCTTTACCAGACGACAAAATTTTAGCCTTGTCCAAATTGAAAGCATTTGCAGACGTCAATTTCAATGTGGCCCAAATAGTACAATTTTTCTTTGATAGGGTAGAAAACATTGTGGGAAAAAATGAACGAAATGTACATTTAACCGATCAGAGTTTTACCTGTGAACAAAACCCAGGTGAAACCTATAAAGTTTTTTCTCTTCAGTCATAGATTTTATGACATCAGAGGATAGGATTACCGGAAGATAAGTAGAGATGTATGTTAGCTCTCTCAGAACAATCGGCGAAATCATGGACTTTTACCGACGGCATGGATCAAGATCAGACTGCAAAAAATCTTGTTTCTATACCAGAGCTCCAGATAGAGGGACTGATCGATTTTGATTTCAAAATTGAAAATATTAATCACTCTTCACTAAAACCTATGTTATGGGTACTCATTAGAATCGTCTCATCGAGACGATTCTAATGAGTACCCACAACATTGGGTTTGGAAGAGAAATAATGGATTTAGAATACTATCACTCCCCGTTTATCTGGAGGTCTGTATACTGTCCACATTTTAGGTCAAGCCTGTAAGATAAAATCTTCCCGAGTTTTAGTGGATTGTTTTGTTTTCCAGGCGTCGAAAAACATAGCACTTGTAATAATATTGGGCGGTGATAGGGTACACAGGGTCACTTCTAACTAAATGATCAAAGATCAGACTGCACAGTCTATAGAGCCTGATCCAGATCTACTTTTGACCCATTTGGTGCCAATGTCGATTTAATTTGATTTGGAGGACAAACTAGATCAAGAGCAGACGGCACTTCTACTTCCGGTGTAAAAATTTTAAAGTATTCAAATAAAAAGGTTACCGGAAATGAGTTAGACATCCGGTTGCACTAAAATTTGATATGCTAGCACTTGCAACCAAACGTGTACAACAGCAAAAGTCCTCAATCTTTTTAGCAAGAATGGCTATCTAAGTTGTCTTTGTAGGTAGGTTTAAGATCAGACTTACTCATTTTTTTTTTTAAGTCTTTACTTAAGTGAGTTGAAAGGGCAAAGCATTTTACAATGTAGCTTTCAATCAATTTCCAAATACTGGGCAGGAGCGAAGTTTCCCCCTTCCCTTCACCCTGCCAAGACTCGCCTTTTTATATGGCCCTCATTAACTCTTTACCATTACCTCTGTCCAACTGAGAGCATTTGCAGACGACAAATCAAGTGTTATTCAGAACCCAAAATTAATAAAACTTGTAAACGTTCAAAGAGAAAACAATGTGGGGGAAAAAAGAGAAAATGCTAGTAACAGAATTTTCTCTTTTTGTCACAAGGTTTTCAAAAGCCTTCTTCTTTAGCGTCTTTAAAGCTCGGGATTGTATGTTAAAAAAAAAACTGTTGAACATTTTTAATTGCGTCTTGTACGGATCAGAAAGCGGGGAAAAAGAAAAACCCATAGAAATTCAGGAAATTTATAATTTGACAAAAAAAAAAAGAGCGAAACATCCCCGGAAATTTATAATTTGACAAAAAAAAAGCGAAACTTCCCCCTTTACCTCTTTGCTAGACGACAAAATTTTACCTAGAACCAGGTATATTAAAAGCATTTGAAGACAGCAAATTCATTGTGGCACAAACGACGGGATCTGTGCTTTCAATATACACTAGAAAACAAGTTGGGAAAAGTGCTCTATTCATTATTGAATACCATCAACACCTAGCTAGCAAAGATAATGTACGTCGCAATCGACAACTTATGTACCAGTATAAGGTTTGTGCTACCTAGGTTTTGAGTACAAAATTATGTTAAACTTCTTATCACCTTAAAATGATGATGATGATGATGATGATGATGATGATGATGATTGCTATTGATGATGATGATGATGATGATCGATTGATCAATTGATTGACTAGTGTTTAACGCCTCTTTAAAGATAATTTTAAGCGTATCATGGTTACCAGCATTTTCTCCTTTTCCCACAATGTTTTCAAAAGGCCTCTTTTCCAGGGGCGTCAAAAGGCGGCATTGTGTGGTAAAGGGTTATATAAAAGAAAAAAAAGAACAAAAAACAGTGCTTCGAGTAAGGTTCAAACTCAGGCTCTCTCGCTTTCAAATCCCAAACTTTTACCACCTAGCCACGAAGGACCTCCTAGAAATTTTTGCAACTGACCAATATGAACACATCTCTGTAAAAGACTAATAATTAACTTGACGATTGGTTCGATAAACGAGTACCTTTGAAAACATTCTGGCAAAAGGGGAAATTGCTCATTTAAAGCAATTTCTTCTCTTGCCATAATGTTTATCAAAGAGGTCTTACTTTGTACAGTAGGCTATGCGATAAACGTTCAAGATCCGCTTACCGCTAAAAAATAAGTGAAGTTTTATTTAACCCTTAAAGCGCTGGAACCAACTTAATTTGTTTTTGCTGACAGTGTAGATCAAGATCAGACTGCACAGAACGTGCAGTCTGATCTTTGATTTACACTGTCAGCTACTTCAATACACCTTCTGGCTAAAACAACCTTGAAATGACAATATTTCGGATGTTTTTCTTCACTGAAAAGGTTTATTTCATAAATTCAGTACTCTAAAGGTTAAAGTGTTCGCCCTTTAAAAACTACTACATAAATGAAACGAAACTTGTATGTGGATTGTAAAAATCCAATTTTTGCTATTTCGTAGGTATATTTTGGAGGAAAAATATCTCCATATCGGACAGCGTAGATCCAAGATCAGACTGCACATTATGTGCAGGTTGATTTTGATCTACAGTGTCCGCAAAAGGTCAGTGAGTCGCGCTTGAAAGCTTAAGGGTTGACTCTTTACCAGGTAAAGAGTCGAACAAGAAACCTAAAATACAAAACAAGAAATATCTTTAAGAAGGATAGACGACGTTAATTTGCCAATAATAGGGTAGGGGCTCTTGAGATAAACATATCTGCATTTATTACCACAGGGGCCCTTAGAATAAACATGTCTATATATTTGACCAATCACAAATTTGTATATAGCCGGCACATTCAGCTATGCCGAAAAAAGGATAATCAAACTTTAATGACTGATTGACGGATTTAGATATCCAATAAAAATAGCTCTATGCTCGCAATTAAATTTGTTAACATCGTCACATCCTAAAAGGATTTTCCACCAGTGGACTGTAAAGAAAAACCACTTGTTCACTTGGTTTTTGCTTGTTTATTTGTTTGTTTGCGGTTCATCGCCGTTTTAAAGGTTGTTTCAGCTATATCTCGGCGACCTGCGCATCTATTAAAGCTTTCCTAGAGTTTCTTGTACAAACACGTCGCGTAAAATCCTTTCCATGGTACTGCCAGCTTTCTTTCTTAAGCATCGTCGAAGCAATGATCAGCGGTGAGAGAAAAATGAAACCTGTTGCAATGACTATCATCTGTCCTCGGAAAGAAATCGCCCCAGCTGAGATTTCGAACTTGCGATCCCCTGGGTTGGAGCCCTATACGTCACCGACTGAGCTATAGGGCTAGACAATAAATTTCGTCGTAATGGCTATCATCAATTCTTTAATCCTTAATTTGCTATGTAAGAGAAATGAAAATTTCAACCCGAATGTTGCTATTTCAAACTTACTTTGTTACGGGAAAAAAACATCTCCGTATCGAACAACGTAGATCAAGATCAGGCTACACGTCTGTGCAGTCTGATGTTGGATCTAATCAGTCCGCAAAAGGTCCTTGAGTCGTGCCTAGCAGCCTAAAGGTTAAATTGGCCGGTTTGGGGTTCGATCTCAGAAATCCTAGCCTTGCACGTTATAGACCTAGGCACAGGGCTCTGTGGCCAAATATGAAAACGTTCTGACAAAAGGAAAGATCTGTTCGTTAATGTATCAATATCTGTTTGAAATTGGACAGCTATCGGACATACACATATGTGATATGTGCTTTGGCATATCATTAATCGTATAATTGATTGGCCCTTTTATATATTATTTCAGTTATACCGCGGCGGCCAGTGCACCTATCCATACTTTCCTGGAGTTACTATTACCAATTCTTCGCACAATATTCTTCTAAAGCCACTGGCTGCTTTCCGACGTCACCATCGACGAAACGACGATCAGCGATGAGAGAGGAATGAATCCTGTTGCAATGACTATCATCAATCCTCGGAAAGAAATTGGCCGAACCGGTTTTCAAGTACTGCTTTCACCCTGCTTTGGCAACAGTGGTATACGTCAAGACGAAAAAAAGTCTCTGAATAATTGATGAACGGAAATCGATTTTCGATAGAAACTGATCGATGCTAAGGTAAAGCTATTCGACCATTAACCCTTTACCAGAGAATGAAATTTTAGACTTGTCCAAACTGAAAGATTTGCACACAACTAAATAAACGTAAATCAAACCTTTAAATTTGTTTGTTGGAAGGACAGAAAACATTGTGGGGAAAAAGGAGAAACTGCTGGAAACCTGTGCATTTTTTTCTCCAATATTTTCGAAATACTTCTTCCAAAGGGCCGTTAAAACATGGAAATGCGTAAGTAAAAGATCAAAGGTCTAAAAAAAAAAACGAAAACATCCTGTTACCCATCTGCCACACAGTTCCGTGTTTAAAACTTTTACCACAAAATCCCTAGTTTTCCCTGGTGGAGAAGCCTTTTGAAAACATTGTGGGAAAAGGAGAAAATGCTGGTAATCAGCATTTTCTCCTTTTCCGACAATGTTTTTTTGTACCCTATCAAAGACAAATTCCACCGTAGGAATTGTTCGTGACAGGTAGAAAACATTGTGCAGGCTGACATGGGCCGAAACTTCTTGCTACCTTTAACCCTTTACCGCACAATGCCGCTTTTTAAAGCCCCTGGGAAAGAGGCCTTTTGAAAACATTGTGAGAAAAGGAGAAAATGCTGGTAACCAGCATTTTCTCCTTTTTCCGCAACGTTTTCTACCCTATCAAAAGTAAATTGCACCATTTGAGCGACAATGAAATTGTCGTCTGCAAATGCTTTCAATTTGGACAAGGCTAAAATTTTGTCGTCTGGTAAAGAGTTAAATTATCTGGATGTCAAAGGACCTTTGTACTCCTACATCATGATTCCGTCGATTTTATGGATCCATAATTAACCCTTAACTCTTTACCAAACGACAAAATTTTAGACATATCCACATTGAAAACAATTGCAGATGACAAATTAAAGGTGGCCCAAATGACTAAATTTGTCCTTGATAGGTTAGAAAACATTGTTGGAAAAGGAGAAAATGCTGGTTACCAGCATTTTCTCCTTTTCCAACAATGTTTTCAAACGCCTTCTCCCTCAGGGTCGTTAAAAGTCGGGATCGTGTGGTAAAGGGTTAAGTTGCTAAATAAATGAAACGAACATTTCCACTTAATAGAAAAAACTCAAATATTGCGATTTCAAAGTTGATTTCATCGGAAGGAAAATACCATATCGAGCAGTGTATATCAAAGATCAGACTGCACGTTCTGTGCAGTCTGATCAAGCTTGATCTACACTGTCCGTAAAGGGTCAGTGAGTCGCGCTTAGCAGCTTAAGGATTAAGTGATTACTTGCTTGGTACATTGTATCACTAAGATGCATTTAGCTCCCTTTTGCCAGAGCTTGGCTCAATTATGTTTGTCTTAACCCTTCAATGGACCTCACGTTTACAACCAAAAGGGAGGCTGCTTTTGAAGACATCGTGGAAAAAATACAGAATGCTTATAAGCAAAATTTTTTTTATCTATCTCATTTACCGTTTCATAAACAAATCCTATCATTTGAGCTATGTGCTGTCTGCAAAAAATAAACCCATTCAACATAGACACATGTACACTAACTGAGAAGGGAGATAACTCTAAATGCATTGATTATTATGGTTGTTAGATTTACCGACCCTGGACAAAATTAGATACATGTGCGGCAAACCCCTTCACCCGTTCACAGTCATATGCGAAAACACGGGCTTTGGCGGACGGCATAGATCAAGATCAGACTGCACATAATACACAGTCTGAAGATTTATTTTTATTCTTGGATCCAAAAACAGGCACTTTTTTTTTTTAAACAACCGACTGAATACATTCAGAAAATTGACAAATACCGAAAAGTTTCGGCCTAGGTCAGCCTGCGCGGACTGCGCAGGCTGACCTGGGTCGATACTTTTCGCAAATGTATTAAGCCCCCTTTTCAAAGAGCATGGTTCATATACATGTATCTTGTAATACCAAACGTTTTTCGATCTCTGTGGTCATGTGTTATCTATAAGTGAGTCAGGTTCTCTGAAAACAATACTTAATGGATTTGCAAAAAATAATATCGATCTATATAGCCTGCGTAGTTCGCGCAGGCGTACGTGGGTCGAACGTGTTTGCTGTCGGTCATCTATCTGCATGTCGAATTGATTGATTGATTGTATGGTGTGTAACGCCGTTTTCAACATTATTTCAGTTATATCACGGCGGCCAGTGCACCTATCCATGCTTTCCTGGAGTTTCTTTTACCAGTACTTCGCACAATATTCTTTCCAAGCCACTGGCTGCTTTCCCACATAAATTTGCATGTCGAAGGAGCAGTGACCCTCATGGTTCAATCGGTTGTAAAATGAAATGGAATTTATGTAGCCATAATTATGTGATGACTTGCTTGGTATCACGCATCACCGAGATGATTTAAACCCCCTTTTGTCAGAGTATAGCTCAAATGCAAAAATATTGTGATACCAAATATTGTTCCATACCTCCGGTCATGTGACATTTACAATTTTTTTTCAAATTCAAATTCAAAATTCTTTATTCCAGATATAATATAAGGCCTCTGTCCCACAATACAAAGCAAAAGTGTATACAAAAACTCAAGATGGAGAGATTGTTGAAAGTATATAACGTAGATTTTAATTACAGAAAAATTCTACGATCCAACGGAAAATATTAAGAACAGAAAGAGATGTTAAACATACAATTGCTCTGTGAAAAGCGGGCTTAATGTATCTGCGAAAAGTATCGACTCAGGTCAGCCTACGCAGTCCGCGCAGGCTGACCTGGGCCGAAACTTTTCGATATTGGTTCAATTTTCTGTATGTCAAAGGACCAGTCTACCTCATGATTCAGTCGGTTTTTAAAAAGTTGCTATTATTGATCCATAATTATGTGATGGCTTGGTTGATACAATGCATCACCGAGATGCATTAAGTCCTCTTTTGCCAGAGCATGGCTCAATCGCAAGAAACCACAACTGATATATTAGATGTGCGGCGCATTTTGGAGTGTTTGATTGGTCACCAATCCTGAAAGGACTTCATTGATTTATTGATTAATTGACTTTTGAACTTCGATATTGATATTTGATGAGGGAAAAATGAAATAAAATAAGACGGAGAACGAGATGTACGATCGTTTGAAAACAATGTATAGCAAGGCGAATGCAATGATTTATAAAACAGACTTTTCATATGCTTTTCTAGTGATCCTCGTGTTTACCTGTGTGTAATATAAAACGGTTTACAGCACTCCGGTGCTGGTTTAGAGACACAAGTGACGTCACGCAATTTGAAAAAAAAAAGATACTTGTTATGTCAGGTAAAAAAAAAACCAGCACTGTATGATATACTACTCACACTTTAATAGGGATCATTTAGATATTTCAATACGGGTATATGTTACAAAAATACAAATTTGCATTAAAAACATCCACTACCATACATGGTATATTTCATCAGTGCGGTAATGTAGAATACTGAAAAGCTATCAGTGATGCTTGTCACATATAAATATATCGGCTAAATCTAAGATGGTGATCCCTAGCAAATTTTGAGTAGTATATTATGAAAACAGTCAAACATAATTATATACATAACTGGTACATAGACAATGTATAAAATGATAATAGCTATACATTGGCAAAACACCAATGATAAACTTTGTATTATTGTATTATTGCAGAGATGATATAACGGGACAGGTTTGATAGCAATTTAATGCATGTCACAGGACCTTACACTTCATGATTCAGTCGACTGTTCGACAAAATGGTTTTATGGATCCCTGGTTATTTGATGACTTGCTTAGCATCATGCATCACGGAGATGCATTAACTCTTTCACTACTAATTCAAGAAATTCCACCTTTTTTCGCAGTCTAAAAGGAGATTTCCACTGCTATCGAAGATGAATTGCATCATAATCTAGCAGTTGGGTAGCGGATGGTGTAGATCAAGATCAGACTGCACGTTCTGTGCAGTCTGATCTTGATCTACACCATCCGCAAAAGTTACTTAAGTCGTCATTAGTAGTGAAAGAGTTAAACCCTGTTCTGCCACAGCGCTGCTCATATTCTGAGCATATTAAAATAAAATGCTACTGATCTTCAGTCTGTCCAGAGTTACATACTGTACAAATCCCATCATGCTGTTCAATTCTGTGATTACTGTACCTGCTTGATTCAAATGCGTATATTATGAGCAGATTTTCGATTTTTATAAGCGTGCTTTCGGTGAAAGATCGAATTTTACTTCATCGAGTGAACATCATCGGTAGAATTTTCAAGAGTGGCTAAGCCACGAGCGAAAATGTTAACGATGGTGTTCACGAGATGAAATAAATTTCGATCTTTCACCGAAAAAAAAAAAAAAACCCACCCAAATATTCTTGTTATTTCATACTTTTCATAGTTTTTTTGTTAGGACTTTAATCAAAATCGAGTACAGTTGGTTTCGGTAATTTCCCGTGGCGTACCCCCTCACATAACAACACATTACATTATTACGTAAGGCGCGAGAAATATAGGGTAAATGCTCGTAAATTACGTCATATTGCTCTCTGGTTGAATGGCACGCGCTCTTTACCTAGGTAACTAGTGCGCGGGAACTACTGTTTTCGCCTTCAACTGAAGAGTTAGACAATAGGAAATCGGTATTTTTCGCTGGTCATAATCATGAAATATCAAACCATAATCCACCATTATGTCTTGATAAACTACCGAAAAGCATGAAACAAAGTTTTCTAATCCCCAATGTGGCTTTATATAATGGTACAGAGACTTGTGAAGTTCATATTTTTTATGGCAAAATCCGCAACTAAATCTTACCACTCATGTAGAATATGTAGAATATTTTATGCATTTTTTTTTTCATTAGATATGATAGTCTCTTATAATTCTATATAGAATGGTCATGTACATGTACTTCCATGTCTTTTATATCAGTTGTAAATATTGTTGTACATGAATGAGAAAAATAAAATAAATAAATAACAAAATATTTCACAGAGAGTGCAGTCTTATCTTAGATTTTTGTCATCCCATACAGTGGGTTTTTTTTTTCAAAGTTTGCAGCGAAAAGAAGTTGGAAAATGCAATATTGCTGGAAAAGAATGTGAATTTATTTCGCATGTTTTCGGGTAAAACTGATACAAGAAAACTGAGTGAAAAATGGAAAAGCGTAGAACAGAAACCAGACCGCACAGGCATGCAGCCGATCTTGTTCGATTCTTTTTGAAAATAACAGCAGAAGTCGATGAATGTAGGAAAGGATTAGATACATATTCTTTACCATCATCGTGACTTATACCTTAATTATCTTGTTTTGATTAATTTTTGAGGTTTTGCCCCAGAGAATCTAATCTATTATCCAAAAGGAAAATCCTTAAAGGCGCTCATGCTCCAAATATGTTAGCCCTTACAGCCTTGAGCCCGAATTAAACTGGTGGAGCGGATAGTGTAGATCCAAGATCAGACTGCACGTTCTGTGCAGTCTGATCTTGGATCTACACTGTCCGCTTCTTTACAAAATATTCTGACCAAAAAAAACCCCAACAGACTGAGATTTCAAAATCTGCACCTGTTGTATGACTGAGAATCTTCGTTATATACCGGTATTTATTTAGTACTCTAAGGGTTAAGACATAAACGATTGTTTTGCTGTGGTCAGTGAGTATCGAACCCACAGTACGTGACGCACACATAAACAGATGACATTTATGTGTCATTTCCAATTAATATTCCTTTCACTTAATTACTGTACGTGAGATAGGGTTCATTATTCAGTGGCGTAAGGCCAAGCAAAAGTTTTTGTTCTTTTCAGGCGACACATTTATCGGGTACTTGAAACTCCTACATTGATCAATTGTAAAATTTACTGCATTAATCAAAGTGCGTTTAAGTGTGGTGTCTCATTGATAAATGTGACTAAAATCAGAGAGAGAGAGAGAGAGAGAGAGCTTAATTTTAAAAAGTGGCTGGAAGAATTCTCCGCGCAATATTCCACATACTTCCCGAGAAATTCATTCTTTAAATTCTTTAACACTGAACTATATTAAATAGTAATTGCTTTTTAAGGTACAGGTGTAGTCTTTAAATGCTCAAGATTCCCATATTACCGTGATGAAGAATGGGAATTTTTCTATCATTGTTTATACATGTACGTTAAATATTCCTGTACGTAAATGGACTCATTCAGATAAAGTTGATGGGTCAGTTTCATTCTGTAAGACTGCAATACTGCGCTGATCGAAACACCTTCCACACTACTAATTCATAACAAGTAAAAGTCCTTCTTTTAATGTTCCCATTGCCTTCCAAGGCTCTTGATGATTTGACATGCAGGTAATACCACCAACCTGTATGACAATGCCAGCTTAGGGCGTGCGGCTTAAAAAAAACCCCTTCATCTTTGTGGTCATAAGTAATGCAAAACTTCACAATTGTTGATTTTTGATATCGGTATACAACTGAAAAAAAAAAAAAAAAGATATTTATGAACTCGGAAAACATGGTAGAATAAACAACAGGGAAGTCGGCAAGATTTACTGAAACCATTCCAGTAGAAATTATCAGTTTATGACCTTTCAGCAGAAGGCTGTATTTCTTCCAGACCAATTATGAAAACATTGTCGCAAAGAGAGAACTTGCTTATAGCGAGTAACTTAATAATATTTTCACAAATCATCTATAATGAAGTCTTCCCCACAACGTTTAATTAGATAAAGTTATTCAGGGCTAATTACAGTTTGGTGGCAGGGAGTATTGGCTACTTCCTTCGGTCTTTCATCATGATAAAAAAAAAAAAACATATATTACAAGTATATGTATAAGTAATCTAGATTAATAATTATGCCTGTTCTTCAACATAGAACATCTATATAAACCATGCTCTGTGAAAAGGGGGGCTTAATGCATCTGCAAAAAGTATCGACTCATGTCAGCCTGCGCACTCTGCACAGGCTGACCTGGGCCGAAACTTTTTGTTTTAGGTCAATTTTCTGCATGTCAAAGGACCACTGCGGCTCATGATTCAGTCGGTTCTTATACAAAACAGATTTTAGGGATGTTTAATACCGTAACCACTTGCTTGGTAAGATGTATCTGGGAGATGCATTAAGCCCCCTTTTGCCAGAACATGGGTCATGTGCTTTGGCGCTATACTACATACTGAAATTGATCCCCTGCGACTGAAACCGAATAAAATAAATTGGTACTGCCTTGTAAACAAAGAGTCATCCATATAAAATATAACAATAGGCCAGCAAATGTTTATAATGTTGTTGTTTTGCCGCGAACGAACATTCCTTGGCTACCTACATCTGTCGAAGTAACACTTTTGTAGAAGACGCAATTACCAAAGGTAATTTATTTATTTATTTTTTCTTTTATAAATTACTTCTTACATGTAACACGTAAAATCGAGTTAGTTTCGATGAAAATTTAATGTAATGATTATTCTGATAAAATTTCCATAAATAAGTTTGAAGAAGACATTTTATTTTCATATTAGATTTATTTTCGCTAAGCAAATTTTCTCAAAGTGATTGGGACCCATATCGTAAATGACACGCATTGATATTTTTAGCGCCACTGACTATTATTATTATTATTATTATTATTATTTATAAAGCGCTCTGTTTTTTTTTTTTTTTTTTTTTTGTTGTTGTTTTTGTATATTGTTCTTTAGATATTTATATATCTATTAAAGTTGTAGTTTATTTTTGGTCAATTTATTCTTTAAAAAAAATCTTCAAAATTCCACTTTATTCATCAAAGTATAGAGCGTTGAGATAAAATATTTGTGGGAAATAAAATTAATACAATGATGTGCTTCATAGGAATTGAACTTTATAAGGTAAAAGCTTTCTTTCATTCCAGTCCTCTACATATCGTTAGCTTTAGAATGTTACCATCTTTATAAATACTATCATAGATAAGTTAAAATTAATAAGCTAATATGGTATATTACAATCGAATATTTGAAAAAAATAAAAACGGTTTTGCTTTCTGGCAACTGTGAAGGCCTAGTTAAAGTCATTTTGCTGTTACATGTATTGACTTATAAGAGAAAACGTAGACATGCTACGTAACACTTAATTGCTCAAGGTTCACTCTATATCATCTCTTAGATAACCAGCATTTTCTCCCGTTTCAACAATGGTTTCTACCATTTAAGGGGCAAATAACATTATTTGAGCCCCAATTAGCCCCATTTGATATGTTATCTGCAAATGCTTTTAACGTGGACAAGTCTGAAATTTTGTCGTCTGGTAAAGGTTTCAGAAATTTAATTTCAGACACGATGTACAAGTACATTCTCCTTGCTTGTTTGCTTGTGATGGCAGTCGGCGTGATGGTCGAAGCACAAGGTAAGTCATGTTTGTCTCTATTGATTTGTTTTAACTTGCATTGTTTTACTTTTTTACATCAAAATAGGATTTGAAGAATTGTCATTGAGCAAAGCTATTCACAGCCTACTATACTGCTGAAACCCTGGGAACACATGAATAAGTGTGCTGTCGCCATATGACAGCATTAATCTTGAAATTGCTATAAAACTCTATTCAACTGGTTTTTGTCAAAATATTATTGGGCAAGGCAATTCGCAGTCTTGGAGTAGTACTTGTTAAACCCCGGAAATACACGAAATGCGCTGTGGCCATGACATTACTGGTACAATGCTGAAAGAGGCTTTGAAACATCATTAAGTTTATCGTCGAAATAATATATATATATATTTGTGATTATGCACTGTTTTGTATTAAACACCGTTTTTAATAGTATTCAGTATTATCACTGGCCACTGAAGTTCCATTGGTGTGTCACTAATTTTCATTACTCGATTATCGGACACTGTTACTGAAAATAGCACACTGACGCATAGTTCCTACCTGTATATCGTATATTATTATATACGATATACAGGCGATACGCAAATGTACTATTTTAGTAACGGCTTTCGATGATTGAGCAACGAAAACTTCGGTGTTTCGTGATAGAGCAATGGAGCTTCGAAGGCCTGTGGTACTACTGGTATATAAAGTTGAAAGAATGAAAAATAAAATAATCGAAGTGTTCTTTTCACTGACTGCAAACGTCACTTTTACTAATTTTTGAAAGGTCACTATGGGTTAATTATACATTTTTGAGTGTATAGAGCATTGTTTTTCCTATTCATGTGATGTAACACTAACAGTTATTGGCTAATATGTCATAACAGATTATGCCGATGTTATCAGTATATTGACATATATTGTTTTGTACCAAAATATATTTCGCTTGCTATAAATCATAGTAATACTTACTGTACATGTATATACATCATTTGATATCTAATAATCGCTTTTCATACATACTATTATAACAATTTTTCGCTAGAAAAATAGGGAATCTTGTTACTGAATTTAGACAAAGGATGTCCTTTAGTACACGTCACAGGCTAACGTCTCGTAAAATGTCATAATGGAACAAGTTATGTAAATATTTAACCTTTGTTTAAACTACCATAAGAAAGCCGGCTTTTGAATATATTTTGGGAAAAGGAGAAAATATTGATTACCAACATTTGGTCCTTTTCCCTCAATGTGTTTTTTGCCATGTGAAAGACGAATTTCATGTCTTAACTCAAAGACCCAATAGCGACCAAAGGTAAAATAGCCGATGTTAAAATGCATTTAAAGTTAAATCATACAATTTGTGAAGGTGACAATCTATTATTGTGTGGTTGGTCCAAGTACTATTCGCTGGCAAAAAAAAAAAAACATTGATAAATTCTACGATCGGGTAAAATTTAAACAAAAGATAGAGCGACTTCGCAACTTTTAACCCTTTCCCAGACGACAAATTTTGGACTGGTCCAAATTGAAAGAGTTTGCAGACGACAATTTTAAACTTGATGAAAATGGTAGAAAGGTCTCAAAAAGGGTAGAAAACACTGTGGGAAAAGGAGAAATGGCTCGTTACGAGCAATTTCTCCTTTTCCCACAGTGTTTTCAAAAGACTTGTACTACAGACACTAGAAAACCAGGGCTTGTTTGGGAAAGGGTTAACCTAGCTATATAATTATGTTTTCTTTGCCAACGACTAACACTTTGACGGACTGCACAATATGAGATTGTCATCTTCATAATCCTTTCTATACTTTTAAATGGTATGATTTAGATTTAAATGCGTTTTTAACACCTGCAGTATTTACTCTTAGCCGCTACTGCGCCCGTAAGTAATATTTGTTTTATCGTTTTCAACTCCTTTCTATTTGGCCAAGTCTAAAGTTGTGTTGTGTGGTAAAACGTTAAAATCGTTCGTCAGAATGAAGATTTACCAGCAGTTGGAATCTCTGTATAAATTTTGAAATGCATATGGGCCATGCTCTGGCAAAAGGGGGCTCAGTGCATTTGCGAAAAGCATCGACCCAGGTCAGCCTGCGCAGACTGTGCAGGTTGACCTGGGACAAAACTTTTCTCCATTGGTAAATTTTGTGCATGTCAAAGGGCCAGTCTACCTCGCGGTTGAGTCAGTTGTTATACAAAATGGATTTTATGGATCCATGATTATGTGATGACTTGCTTGGTACCATGCAGTACTGAGATGCATTAAGCCCCGTTTTGTCAGAGCATGGCTCATAGATATAATTACACATGTCTCAGAGACCACCTGTATTTAGCAACCTCCTGCATAAAGGAACCGTTAAAGTTTAATTAATCATTCATCAGGATGAGATATTGCCGGCCAAACGTCCTACAGTACAATTAGATTTTGCCAGCCAAATGTCCCACGGTACACAGATAAAATCTGACGTGATCAATTGGTGGTTAGTAAGAATTAGATTATATCAGCCAAACGTCCCACGCTATATAGATAAAGTGTAACGTAATCAAATAGTGGTTCGTTAGAATGAGATTATGTCAGCCAAACCTCCCACGGTACATATATGTAGATAAAATGTAACGTAATCACTTTGCGGTTTGTAAGATTGAGATCATGTCAGCCAAACCTCCCACGGTACATACATGTAGATAAAATGTAACGTAATCAATTTGTGGTTTGTAAGTACGAGATTATGTCAGCCAAACGTTCCACGGTACATACATGTAGATAAAATGTATCGTAACCAATTTGTGGTTTGTGAGAATGAGATTAAGTCAGCCAAACGTCCCACGGTACATAGAATAAGTATAACGTAATCTATTAATAGTTCATCAGAATGAGATATTGAGAAATGGAGAAAATGCAATGAAATTTAAAATCTATACCCATCGAAAGCATCATTTTGTAGAAGAGACACTAAGCATGACTCAAATGGTGACATAAAAAAAAAAATATATATTGTTGGGGAATAGGAGCAACTGCTGGTTACCAGCATTTTCTCGTATTCCACAATGATTTCCTTCCTCGCGGTTTAGGGTTAAGTGTTTAAGGCTTAATTTATTGAAATTGGATTATGCATCACCTGTTGTTTTTTCAAAAGAAAAAAAAAAAAAAAAAACAGCTTTCTTACTGCCTCTGTGTGGTCTTTGTATACATTTTTTTTTCCAACTTACTACATGTACATTCAGAAACAAATTTCCATCATATTTTGAAAATAATTCCGTAAGATATGGAATACTACTATTAATTAATATAGATACATCGGAAAGCACAGCGGCAACAGGAGAAATTTTTTCTTTTGTCTCAACATTTTCCAAAAAAAATTAATAAGCCCCAGATTTCAGGTATTCAAAAATCTACCGTTCGTTTCCTAATTTTTGTCGTTTGTCTGTTTTCCTAGCCCTTCGCTAAACCATGGTTACATGTTTCAATAATTTCTCTCTACGGATTGATGACAGTCATTGCGACAGGACTCATTGCTCTCTTACCGCTGACCATTGTTTCGACAATGGTTATGTGGGAAAGCAGCTGGTGGCTTGGAAAGAATATTGTCCGAAGTACTGGTAAAAGAAACTTCTTAAAAGCATGAATAGGTGCACTGGCTACCGCGGTATAATTGAAATAATGTTCAAAACAGAATAAATAAATAGATAAATCTAAGGTGCATCTGCTTAGATTTATGTCATCTGGTTTTAGCTCATTTTTTTCTTCTTCTAAAAGAAGTCAGATGACAACCCCAGCATCATGTATCATGTGCTCTGTGACAATATATTGTTTGTACAACGCCCCAAAAAATGAATGTCTTGTCTTATTTAATTTATTATTGTTTTTACTCAAAAATGAAAGAATGATGTTAATTTGACAGCTATGCATATGTAAAGTTATTTATTGTTCTCTCCACCTCTCTTTGTTGAAAAACTCTTGGAAAATTGCTGGAAACCGCAATACACTTCAACCCTTTTACCAAAATATCCAATTTTTCATGAACTATTATCCCCTAGGCTGCTAGGCGCGCGACTCAACGACCTTTTGCGGACAGTGTAGATCAAGATCAGTATCGCACAGAACGTGCAGCCTGATCTTGGATCTACACTGTCCGATAAGGAGATATTTTTCCAAATTATTTTATTATTAGTTTTCATGCAAATTATTTTTGATTTTTTTTTTTTTGAAAATAGTTCAGAATCACAACCGCAGAAACTATTCACGACTGATTTCCGGAAAACGTGGAGGTATTGTCTTATCGTCTGCAGCATCATCGTCACGCAAAAACTTTTTTGACATCTCAGTCATTATTTAAGATTTTTTTTTTGAAACTTTGGCAAGTTTTTATTATTATTATTATTATTATTAATGGAGCAATCCATGTCAGGTTACCCTTAGAATGTTTTCGACACGGTTATTCCCCCTTTTTTTATTTGAATTTAGTTCTAATGTTATGTTGTCATTGGTACATAAAGATATTTCCCTCAAACTCGCGCTAGTTGTTAAATACCAAAAGAGGAACCCGTACCAGTTGAGAAGATACCCTCAAGATGTTTTCAATACAGTTATGCCCCCCCGCCTTTCGATTTAATTCTAATGTTTTCATTGCTACGCAGGTATCCCTCAAAATATTTTCAACACAGTTATGTCCCCTATCAATTTATTTCTAATCGAATGCTGTCATTTTTTCGTGAAGATATTTCCATCAAACTCGTGCTAGTTGTTATATACCAAAAGAGGAACCCGTACAAATATTCAAATGTGCCCCATATTCTGACCTAGGAAGGGAGTGGGCTTTCGCATTTCCGTCCTTTAATTGCAAGCGCCTCTTTCAGGTTGGAATTTGATTGTACATTCATTCTCTTTCTGACTCTATTGGCCGTGGACTACTTTTTCTTGATTTCCTTTTCCATCCTTACCTATATGCATATTTTATTATGTTTGTGATAAAGCTCGCCAATTAATTAATAATTGATAATGGTTAACAATAGGCTAAGATAATAAACGAACTTTCCATGAAGAAAACAGCTTAATCGTACCAGAATCAGTAATAAAAACATTGCTGAACTATTTACCTAACGGCAAATTTTGGACCTTTCCTTATCCAAAGCAACTGCAGACTTATTATATATAACTTATTATTAAATATAACTCATATGATAGAATATTTCGTGTCAAGGGTAGAACACATTGAGTGAAAAGGGAGAACGCTGGCTATCACATCTTTTCTTTTTAAATCATTCTAAAAAAATGCCAGAACGCAGGATAGTGAGGCAAAGGGTCAAAGTTTCTCAGTGACGTAGCATGGGTTACCTCCCCTGATACAGCTATTTAGTGTATAACTACAACAGGGACTACTTTATCTGTGACATACATATCTGCATATTTTATAAAAGGGTAAACATGTTTAAAAAAAAATGAGAATTTGAAAAATAACGTCTACCGCCACCCAAACATCGTCATTATGTCAAGATAATAGGATGAACCAATACATCATCTCACTGTTGCTGAAGACTTAACAATTAACTACATCTATTTCCCTTCTAAATAAATAAGTTACACTTTTGCAAGGTCTATAACTACAGTTTCGCTGCGAGATGAAGAGACAGGCCGGTCACTTTCTAGAATAAAGTAGTGGACAGCGTGGATCAAAGTTCTGTGCAGTCTGATCTTTATCTACACAGTCCGTAGAAGCTTCTTGTGCCGTTTATAGTAAGGATAGAAGTAATGGCATCTTTTTTGCATTCATTACCCTCTTTTCGCGCCAAAGACGAAAAGTGGACATTTTCAAACGTCAGTGATTAACCCTTTCAGCGCCATAGGCGAAAACAGGGACTTTTGCGGACGGCATAGATCAAGATCAGACTGCACAGAACGTGCAGTCTGATCTTTGATCTATGCCCTCCGCTTGTTTTGTCAAGCCTATACGATAAAAATCTTCCGGAGACTCAGTGGATTCTATTTACAGCCATCAACAGAGGCCGAGTTTATTTAATTGGCACCGAAAGAGTTAAAACAAAATTACATTTAAACAGAACTTGCAGCCTGAACTTGGATCTATACCGTCAGCTTGTTCAGTCAAACCTGTAAGAATGATAAAGCTCCCGGATGTAATTTCAGCCGTCGAAAAAGAAGGGTATTTGGCTCTGAAAAAGGTTAAAGGGAAACTCCTTATTTTGTTGTTTTGTTTGAATTAATTTTTTGCGGTGGTAAATGATATGTCCGGAGTTTCTTTTAAGTTTAATAATCGACTGTAAAATCTTCCGTAGGATCACTTTTGGGAAAAAAAAATAATGTGGCAGAAGAAAAAAATGCCCGATGCGAGAACTTCCGGTTGACTTCCGGGGACGTGCCAGTGATGGGTGTCTTTTCACGACGGTACGCCGGTTACAATTCGGTGGCATATGGCGTTAGCCGATTACCATCACAGAGTATAAAGCAGGTATATTCCATTGAGTGTTGGGTTTCTAGGGGTTGTCACGGTATTGGCCTCAGTTCTTTCCGATGAAAAACAGGGCCCTTATCACATTGGTCAACTTCTAAGCCGGTTATTCGATTGTGTTACTTCCGGATACGTTTTCGGAAACTTTTTTAAAAAATTGTTCTTATTAAAAAAATTAACATCCCAAGACACAAGACTAACCTTCTGATTGACCGACACACCCTGTCTTGGCCATTCATATAGCTAGGCCAGTGGAACGTAATAAGTTTTTTTTTTTTTGGGGGGGGGGGATGTTTAACACATACATAATAAAAATCAGAGCAACAAGGAGAGTCAAAAATAAATTAAGTGATTGGTTGTTTATTACCAAAACAACTAATGACTATGTCACACGTGATTGATGACGGTCAGTATCAAAATAAGTCGTAGTACACGTTTTACAGCTGCCCTTGTCAAAGTGAAACAGACTTGCTGCCGCTTTAATGGCTCTGTCTACCACGAATAGACCATAATGACGAAATAAAAATGGGGTCAATTGAACTACTACGCACCATTTGTATAAATAATTAGGCTACACTGCAGTTATATTTCAACTAACGATGGACATTCGTTGTTAGTGCACAATTGTTGTAGTACTCTGAATTGTTGCGAAACAGAAAAATAGACACTTGTCCAAACTGAAAGCATTTGCAGACGACAAATCGAATACGACTTAATGATCATGTTTAGTTTTAACCAATCAGATTTGTTCAGTATGCCTAATTGGACGCATGTTATTGGTCAAAGCTATTTTTAGCATCACGCCGTTATTTTAAAGCTGATATTCAAATTTTAGTAGATAATCAGATTCGTTCAGTATATTTACTGCGGTACTGGAATTTCCATCTTGCGGTGAGAAGAGGAAAAAATGTATCCACTTCCGAAATTTCCAGCTTAATTACTCGCTTAACACTTATCCGTTAAGATAGGACCCTGAAACTTTATACAAGTATTGTTCATGACTCAAGGAGGTGCCCTCTTGTTGTTTGGATCACATGGGTCAAAGGTCAAGGTTACAGGTGAACTTTGTTTGAAAGTCATTTTAAGATAAAATTGCCAGTGTTTTCAATTATGTTTCTTACCAGCCTGAGGTTAAATAATAACAACAAAATATTATTCCTAAACGAAGTCACGTTGCGTTCATTCATTTATCATCTCCGCTAGAAAACGCTCATTATTTCTGTAAGGCTATAAATTTTTCATGCATCGAGTTTACTAAAAACTATTGTGCAGTCTGACCTGTATTAAGCAAGTACGGTACTGTTTCGTAAGGGATAAATATAGGTGACTTGTTTAAAAGAGAAAGACACTGTGACAGGTTTAACTGTAAAAGGAATACTCGTAGTACCATGATTTGTTCCTATTTTCAGGGCTCGTGTTCATCATCAGTCTAAAGTGCATTCGGGGTTTTCTACTACATTTCGAAAGTAACACATCTTTTGATTGGCTGAACCATTTGGTTTATCCAATAAGATCTTGTATTACCTGAAATTTAGAGAATTCTTTAAATTCTAATGACACTATGAAGAAGAGCTACTGAATACAACTCAAGTACTGACTAGGTACAAACCTTTTATAGCTCAGTTATTTTTGTGTATACGATGGTGGCTTGAAAAGACACGTCGAAAAATCATTTCCAAGGGTCGGTCTCTATTCCCCTATCAATACTTTTACCCTGATGTCCTTTTTGGCTGCAGTCGTTAAGGAGTAGAACTTTGAATCTGGAAGTCCCACCAAATTGTTTCGACAAGACGCTTCGGGCACAGATCGAACCGGAGATCGAACCCGGGACCTCAAGATGGCGAATTCTACAACTTTACCACTGAATCAGTTGGGTCCTTTGTCCAATGTTTGGTTGAAAGGACTCAATGTTGAAATTTTCACGCTGTATTCTTTGTTCTCTGTTCTTCTTTTTTCTTTTCTTTCCTTCTTTCTTTTAAGGGGCCTATTAAAATTTTTAAACATACCAAAAATATCATCATGCTGAAATTGAGCCATGCTTTGTGAAAAGGGGGCTTAATAATCCCAAGCGAGTCATCACATGATCATTGATGCAAAAAGTCCATTTTGTCTAACAACTGACTGAATCGTGAGGCAGACTCGTATTTTGAAGTACAGAAAATTGACCAATAGCGAAAAGTTTAGGCCCAGGTCTGCCTGCGCGGACTGCGTAAGCTGACCTGGGTCGATACTTTTCGCAGATGTATTAAGTCCCATTTTCACAGAGCATTGTTCAATTATTGAGGAAAACACATTGAGTCGCGCTTAGCAGCATAAGGATAATGGTATTTCCTGGTACGCAGCCTGTTAAATATTTCTAAATCTCGCTCCAGGATTTCACCAAGGCTTGTGGGAATATCACATAATCAATGTGGAATAGTAAAAAAAATAAATACATGCAAGATGGCGTCAATAGTGGCCAAATAAAAACAGACGGAGTACCCAATTGCAAAATGATCCCTCTGTTATTCAAACGCAAAACCTGCCCCTTTTGTGGCATTTGTCGAAGACAATGCCACTATGAACTCAATACGGTATTTTAAAAATCGTGTTCCGTAGTTTGTGCAAAACCGAAGGAAGTAAACCCAATTAAACTCACCTTTTCTAAGACAAATAAGTGTTTCGATAGCACCCAGATATATAATTAACAATGGCGTATTAAAATAAACTAGATTAGGCCATCGATCATGGAAATATTTCTTTTATTTTATTGAAAATATTCATACCCACTATGGCCTTCTATTGGCGCAATGATACACACAAACTTTGTCTCCTGAACGTGTTCGTCCCAAAACCAGTTCGTCCCTGGACTTGTTCGTCCCTTTGCTTGCTCGTCCGGGCTTGTTCGTCCCACACATTTTTCAAATTATTAATTCCACACAATGGATCGCTTGACAAATGCCACACCAGTGCTGTCAACGCTTTGATTAATAAATGTTATCATCCACTTTCTTTATGTTTGCAGGGAAAATTATATTTGGTAGTATATATCCATCTTTAATTCTAATCGTTAAAATAAAGTTAACAATGTGAATATGCCCCTTTAAAACGGCGCAGATAAAAAAATTATTCAGTATCGTAATTTTGGGCGGTCTTGTTTTATAAATACCAATTAAATTTGTTTACATATTTTTCACCTTGTTGTCCTTGTTTGTCTTCTTTTAACTTGACGTATAATAGTGCAGCGCCATAAATTGTGGTTTCTTTTTATATTCTTATTTCTTTACAAACGACAAAGCTTTAGACTTGTCCAAATCTACAGCGTTCAAAAAGGTGAACTTAAATGCTGCCCAAATAATTGTATTTGTTTTTGAAAATATTGAAAAAAAAGGGGGGGGGGGGGAGGAAATATTACTTGTCACCGGCATTTTTTTTCTTTTTCCACAACGTTTGAGACAGTTTCTTCCCTCATGGTCGTTTAAGTCTTGACCACAATCACGAGTTTTAACGACCTAGAGTGTTCAAAAAGGTGAACTTAAATGCTACCCAAATAATTTGTCTTTAAAAAAAAAAAAACATTAAGGGAAAAGAAAAAATTAACAAGTCACCGGCATTTTTCCTTTTTCCACAACATTTGGGACAGTTTCTTCCCTCATGGTCGTTTAACTCTTTACCACACAATCACGAGTTTAGCGACCTTGAGGAAAAAGACTTTTGAAAACATTGTGGGAAAAGGAGAAAATGCTGGTTACCAGCATTTTTTTCCTTTTCCCATAATGTTTTCTACTCTTTCAAGCACGAATTTCCATTTTTGAGTCACATTCATTTTGTCGTCTGCAAATGTTTTGAAGCTGGTCTAAAATTTTGTCGTTTGGTAAAGAGTAAAGGACGGGATTGTTTGGTATAGGGTGACAATAAAGAAATTATTTATATTCATTTTTCCTGTTAACTGACAAAGCCCTCGGTTTTGTAGGCGAAACAGGCATTTGTCATCATTGGTAGATCGGTGTCATTTAAGGGTCGCCAACGAAATAATTCCATATTTAATTAAGTCGGCCCCCGCCGCGCTCTCTGCTATTGACCAGTCCGAATAGCTCAAGTGGTAGAGCGTAGGGCTTGAAAACGTCAAGGGTGGGACCACTTGAGGATGTGGGTTCGAGCCCCGGGGCTGGCCATCTGAAACAACTAATAGTCTTTCGGATGAGCCGTTAAACCGAGGTCCCGTGTTACGGTTCTATATACCGAGTACGTTAAGGAGCCATGCGTATCCTAGGATGTATTTCGTTCTGTATCTTGCACTATTCGCCCTTGGGGGAGGCGTCATACATATGGGCAACCGGTGGCGACGACAACTAAACGAAAAATCAACAGCTTTGGGCTGTCATTAGTTTTGAGAGTGACGTTTATCAAACCATTTTTTTCATCTCAAGTTTGAATATTTAAACGTCTATTAACCCTATCAGGGTAAAATAAGAAAACGGGGACTCTTGCGGACGGCACAGATCAAGATCAGACTGCACAGACCTTGTAGTCTGATCTTGGATCTATAAAGTTCGCTTGATAAGTCAAGTCTTTAAGATAAATATTTTTTCTGTGTTTCATTGGACTGTACATAATATATTTGCCGCTGAGAGAGTTAACAAACTAGAAATTATTACGTATCTTAATTCTTCGATTGAGGCCTCTCGTGCCCTTTCGTTTAGTTTTAGTTAGGAAAAAATATGGACCCAAATGTATTTTTTTTTTTTTTTTTGATAAACATGGCTATATATTTGAATATGACTCTGGCAAAAGGGCGTTTAATACATTTCCGTGATGCATTTGACCAAGCAAGTCATCATTACGAGTATAATTATGATAAAATCCATTTTGTTTTACAACCGACTGAATCGTTTGCTAGGTAGGCTGGTCCTTTGACATGCAGATAACCAACCAAAAGCAAAAAGTTTCGAGCCAGGTCAGCCTGCGCAGACTGCGCAGGATGACCTGTCTCGATACGTTTTGCAGATGCATTTAACCCTCTATTCATATAGCATAGCGCATTTAGATGGGAATTTATGGTGTTTGTAATGGTCCAGCTACCATCAATAGAAGATGCACCTTTCGCTTTTCATTGGTCGCTGTAACCTACAGAAAACGGGACTATTCGTAAAACGACTGCACTTTTGTCTTAACGTTCAAGTTTGACCTTCGAGTCAAAATATCTGAGGGGCGATTGCTTGTATAATGACATGCGCAGTGGCCTACGTCTCGTATGAGAGCTACTCTAGCGAAGGGGGTTTAATGCATTTCCGTGATTCATTAGACCAAGCGCGACATCACATAATTATGGATTCATAAAATCTATTTTGCTTCACAACCAACTGAATGTTCGGGCACAGAAGTCCTTGGACATGCAGAAAATTACAAACAGCAAAAAGTTTCGGCCCATGTCAGCCTGCGCGGACTGCGCAGGCTGACATGGGTCGATACTTTTTGCAGTTGCATTAAACCCCCTTTTCACAGGGTGAATCACATAGTTTCGTACCATTTCCTTTTGTGTAGATCATTTACCGGCTATAAATAGGTAAAACCTGTCAATAGTAACATGTCAAATATCAAAATAGACAACATACCAGATTGTTTGTGTCACACAATAATTAGACCGGAAACAGGAAACAAGTATATTCTCGTGTATGTATACATGTATGAAATATGACCGGAAAACACACACTCTACCAGTCCCAATAGCTCAGGTGGTAGACCAGAAGACTTGTGAACTTCAAATCTCGGGCCACTTGAGGGTGTGAGAAAGTTCCCCGCAGCTGGCAATCTAAAATTACCAATGTTTAAACGTCTTTCAGATCAGACGTTAAACGGAGGTCCCGTGTTACGGTACTATACACCGAGCACGTCAAAGAACCAGGCGTAACTTGGAATGTATCTTGCACTATTCATAACATAACTTTAAGTCCTCTAGGGGCGTCGCTCAAATGGACAAACGGTGACGGAGATAGATAAACGAAAATCAGTCAATAACACGCATTCCTGTTAAGTTTGCTTTCTTTTATGTCGCCTTAACCAGTGGATATATCCGCTCACACAGTTTCGGTCCGTATTCACCAAGCATTCTTAAGTATATATTCTTAGTCTTATTCTCCAAGATTTTCTACATTTGAAAGTAAAACAACCCCTGATTGGCTAAACCAAATGTTTTAGCCAATCAGGAGTTGTTTTACTTTCAAATGTAGAAAATTCTGGAGAAGAAGACAAAGAATGTTCTTGAAAATGGTTGGTGAATACGGACCCTGGTTTCTCTTTGAGAACAGTATATACACATTTGTAAGAATCAGAATTATTAAACTTTATTACATCTACACGGCCAAAACAATGGTCAGCAGAGAGAGAGAGAGAGAGAGAGAGGAACAGGAACTATATCATGGCGATATTTTTTTTCCCCATTTTCTCTCGCATTGCTGTTTGCTTGCTTTGTTGTTGTGCATGTCTAACTTGACTCGTTTACCAAATTCACTTAACTCTTTCAGCGCCAGATATAAACTGGACATGTTTCGATGTCTGAAAATGCAATCCAATGAAAGTCAGAGTTTTAACTTATAGGCTTGAATAAAAAAAAACAGAAATGGTGTCGAATGGTATGGATCCAGAATCACAATGCACATTCTGTGCAGTCTGATTTTGGGTCTTTGTCGCCTGCAAAAGCCATTGTTTTCGCCTTATGACACCAATAGGGCCATACATGCAGACAGTGCTAACGACAATTTGAATATAAAATCGTACGGTCGACGGTTGGAAATTGAAACTATTGGTTGACAGCTACGCGTTACAAACACCGCTGTCGAGTTCCTTCGAAGACTGAAGGGCTTTAGGATGGTAAGTATTTTTGTATGCTTGTCTGTGTTTGCTTTACTAATAGTTTGTACAATCTAAAACATTTCTACTATATTTGAAAGAAAGAGAAAAAATACGCATGTGTTTTCTGTCTGTATGCGCATAGCGCATGACTAATTGATCTCAATTTAATTTCACCTATTAATCGAATACCATATACGTGTTTCATGTACCTGTTACTAACTTTTGAAAAATAAAGCTATAAGTATGTATTCTGTCACAATTTTTGCGCCATTGAAATACGTCAAACATAGGATTTTATCCTTTCTAGGTATGTCTGGAATGCAGTCGGTGCCGATAGTGCCAGAGGGAATGCTGTCTGGCCAATCACAGATGTCTTCGGCAGTGCGCATGCTTGGAACACAACCTGTATCCGGTTCTGCATCTGGTTCAAACATGGCAAATGCACTAGCTCTAGCACGACGCATGTCGGCTTTTCCGCGTTTATTCAGCCCGTTCCTGCAACGTCAGATATTGGCTAGTGCCCTGTATGGCTTTGACTTGAACGACCTTCTGCTGATGCACTACTTCGACTTCGGACTGTTTTAAAACCAAAAAGTCTGCTTATGCCAGTATATCGCGTATCTCATCTTGAATTACCTATGTTATGTGTTCAGTGTAAATCCCTTTGTAAATAAACGCAAGCCAAAGTTATGTACAACAATGTTGTGTACCAAAGATACAGTAGTTTGCAATGGAATCAAACATCTACAGGTCGTGTATAAGGTATCTGGAATATGACTGGCCTTTTTCTGGCTTTATATAATTTAGTGGCGCTGTGGGAAAATGGGGCTTAATGGATTGAGCCATGCTCTGGCTAAAGATGGCTTAATGCATCTCTGTGATGCATTATACCAAGCACGTCATCACGGTAGTAAGGATCCATAAAATTCATTATGTCTAACAACCGACTGTACCATAAGGTAGACTGGTGCTTTGGCATACAGAAAATTGACCAATAGTGAAAAGTTTCGGCCCAGGTCAGCCTGCGCGGCCTGCGCAGGCTGACCTGGGTCGATACTTTTCACAGATGCATCAAGCCCCCCTTTTCACAGAGCATGGCTCAATTTGTAATGCAATACACCATGCATGGCGTACAACATGGCTCCAATCTGTCTAAAAACCGACCAAAGCTGGAGGTAGAAAATGGCCTTTTGCCATTCAGAAAATTTACCATTGGCAAAAAGTTTCGATCCAGTAAATAGTTGATTTACCAAGGAAACCTCTGTGTCAAAAATGAAATTTCTATACATGTAAGCTAATTGTCCTTTATACTTGTAATTTGCTCAGTATAACCATGAACGTGGTTAAACGCAGTATCATTCCACAACGATTGAATCAGCAGATTAAAAAAAAAAGAAACATATCAATGGAAATTATCAGTTTATGACAACGTTACAAAATGCAGTCGACTTCTTTCGTACTGCGGACCACTTAAAAACACTGTGGCAAAGAGAGAAGTTGCTCGTGAAAAGCAGTCACTCTTTTTGCCACATATTTTCAAGTTTTCATACAGTAGACGTCAATAACAAGTACACCGTCTCACTAATTATCAATAATAAACTCTCTCACACGATAGTTTTACATAAAGTTATCTTTTGCAAACAACATGTATATACGTTTGTCAAAAATGTGTGTGTTTGTCGAAATAAACCGTTTCAACTTTCACTCATTTTGTTCTTGTCTTTTTTTCAGAAACTTCTTTTGTGAGAGACCCTTTTTAATCTAACATCTATAATTAGTCTGTATGCAAAATTATACGATACTCAACGACTTTTTTCGCCAAATTCCGTACATGTACGACTGTATTGGCGATCGCGCACAGAACAGTGCGAGAGGACTCGGCCCTGCAGTTTACTAGTGTGCGGAATATGGCGAGAGAGTATGACGAAGAGTGTCGATTTTTGCCGATTTTACCATAAACACAGTCACCTCAACAAAAGACTTGATGCCATTCTTTATAGTATTTGCTAATTTGCCGAAGGTTTCGCAAAACTGAAAAGAATATCCGAAATTCCGAAATGCTGTGTATTGTTGGTTTTCAATCTCTTTGCATTTTCACTATTATCATTATATTATGATCTTTAACCATGAATATCATACCCCACAGACAAACAAAAACAATATAATAATAATAAGAAAAAGAAGAAGAAAACAATGAAGACGAAGAATGCACGCTATTTCCCAAAATAGACAAGTAGCATCTTAAAGGTCCCATTGCTGCCAAAAGTATAACAATGAGGTGGTAAAATTTATTTATTCAAATTTAAATCATGTCATATAAGAAATGGACATTCTGTGAAGATGATAGTCTGTTACAGTACGGTCGGTCCAAGTAATAATTGCAGGCAGAAAAATTAAATTTCAAATCAGGTAAAAAGTAAACAAAAGTTAGAGCGACCTGGAAACTTTTAACATAATTTTAGATTTCATTTTTCTACAGCGACTACAACATAGGCCGACCATACAATAACAGATTGTCATCCGCCTATATGTTATTTTTAGATTCAGGCCAGTACTTCGTAAAGGCTTGTGGGAATGTAACATGATCAATAACATGTATTGATAATATTAGGTCGTATTCAAATACGTGCGGTGACGTCATTTTAGGTCTCATTAAAATAGACGCCGTTTTCGGTGGCAAAACGAAAAAAAAAAAAATGTTTCACGGTAAAAATCTAAGCATGCCTGATTTCGTAGGTGGGGTGCGAAGCATCTCAGCTCAGATTTACCATGAGGGAAATTGAACCTAAAAAAATCTGATTCTGGGGTACATAACATTGCAAAGTCATTACCTGGAAAAATAGTACTGTTGAGTAAGCATTTTATTCATTTTGGTATCAAGGCATGACTAAAGAGTTAACAATAGGGGAACTTACACGACTTGGACGATAATTTAAAAAAGGGAGTTAGAACAGACTAACATGGGGCATGCGTAGGTATACTCATTTAGGTATCAGTTCCACCAAATAACGTCAAGAAGCGTCAACAAATGCAATGGAAAGCTTAGAAGCATCATGAGAACGCTTGTGGTAATTCCTTTGAATAGGATTGCTTTATTATACCCCCCCCCCCCAAAACTCTGTTTGGGGGGTATATAGGAGTCAGCTTGTCGGTCGGTCCGTCCGTCCGTCGGTCGGTCGGTCTGTAGCTTTTTGTCCGCTCTATTTCTCATAAACTACTGGACGAATTTTATTCAAACTTCACAGGTAAACTCAGTATCAAGCAGAGATGTGCATATGAAATGTTGGTTATGGTTCATTGATTTTTCACTGAGTTATGGCCCTTTCATGAAATTTCTTGTCCGCTCTTTTTCTCATCAACTATTGGACAGATTTGGTTCAAACTACACAAATAGACTCAGTATCAAGCAGAGATGTGCATATCCTATTTTCTTATTTTGCATTCCTGTGACATTAATCTGTTTTGTGACAAGGAGCTGTTGGGGGGTATGATCACGTTTAGTGATAGCTCTAGTTTGTCCAGATATTGCTTAATAATACTTCTCAGGTAGTTTCATTTTGACATTGAGCCCCCTCCCCCCACACAAAGGAAGAGAAATTTGTTAGTTTGCTCTGAGATTTATAAGGAGATACCTCTCAGCTCTTTAAATGTCTGCTTGCTTTTACTCAACTCTTTCAAGTAGCACTACGTGCTTATTATTTGGTACAACAGTTAGATTTCCATTTGAGCAGAATTAAACGCACCCCTTTCCAGCAGCGCTTTCATCGCTTTGATTTTTGTATGATTTTAAACACCGCTTTAAACAGTATTTCGTCATATCATGGTTACAATTTGCTTGTTTGCTTGTTAATATGTACCTTATTTTCACTAGTCGTAGGCTGGGGCTTTGAAGTGTCTTGCCTAAGGACATCAACACGAAACACCAAGAGTTTCTAGCAAGGTACCCTGGACCTCCCAATTAAGGATGCTGCACCTTCACCAACGAGCCACGCTGGAACCCACTCTGTGTCTGTTTTAGCATAGGCCACTGAAATTCCATTGATCGATCACGGGATAACAAAATTTTCCTTAGCGGACACCGTTACTATAAATAGCACCTTGGCGATTGCCTCTATATCGTATATAGTAGGACAAGGTGTGCCACGAAATTTAAAAAAAAAATCTTTACCCCTCTCCCCTTTCAGAGATAAAATTTAACCGAAAACGGAAAACTAAACCTAGTTACCGTTGCAGATGGGTTCACAAAGGATTTATCTTGTGTACCCTGGCCTTCAAAAGTTCCAAACGGCTCTTGCAATCAAGCAATAGCTCTGATCTAACAAATTTTAAAAAAGCTTCCACATTTTCTGGATCGCCATGCGCTGACGTCACACAATTTATCATCCCGCAGCGAAGTAAAAGTAAAATATTGTTTTCAAACAAAGATCTAAAATTCTTTTGTTGATATATTGATAAAATTATTGAAATAATATTTCGTTTGTTATAATTTATATTTTCATGTAATCAATTATCACGATCTTCATCTTCCATTTCGCATATTTTCAATCGCGTATTTATCGTTTATTGGTTAAAAACTTTGGCGCGTCTTTTCACGTGAGTTATAATTCGCTGCGTCATAATGAAATGTGCGACACCAACGCATGGCGATTCGGAAAATGTAGAAGTTTCTTAATCTTTTTCTAGATCAGAGAATTACTTCATGGCAAGAGCCGTTTTAAACTTTTGAAGGTCAAGGTACACAAGAAAAATCATTTGTGAACCCATCTGCAACGGTAACTAGGTTTACTTTTTCGCTTTCGGTTAAATATTATCTCTAAAAGGGGACAGGAGTAACATTTTTCTTCGATTTCGTTGCACATCTTGTCTTATTATATACAATATAGAGGCAGTCGCCAATGTGCTATTTATAGTAACGGTGTAAATGAAGATTTGCGTATTCCGTGATATACAGGCGATGCACCAGTCTGCAAAAGTCTTCGATGATCAACCAAGGAAAATTTTAGTGTTCCGTGATAGACCAATAGAGTTTCAAGGGCCTGTGGTTTTAGATACTCCAACAAAAAATGTCCTGACATTTGTGTTTTATCTTCTTACTTTTCCAAACAATCCAAAGTTCGAATTAAACTAAAAAAGAACGCTTTGGAAAACATTGTGGGAAAAGAAGAAAATGCTGGTAACCAGCATTGTCTTCTTTTCCCACAATAGTTTCTATACTTCAATAGAAAAATCCCGTCAAATAGGACACTTTTTATATGTCGACGGCAAATACTAAACTCTTTACCAAACAGCAAAATTTTAGACTTGCCAGAATTTCAAAGCTTGTGCAGACGACAACTTAACTGTGGCCCACATGATGGCTTTTGTCCTTGAGAGGTTGGAAAACATTTTGGGAAAAGGAGTATATTGCTGTTTACTAGTATTTTCTTCTTTTCCCAAAATGTTTTCAAAGACCATCGATCTCAGGGTCGTAAAAAAATCGAATTATGTATTAGAGTGTTAATTTGGACTAGTTTTAGACTGTGTTTTCTGGTACTTCAGTTTATAACATAGACATAGACATACATGTACTTTATTACATATACATATGAGCCACGCTCTGGCAACAGGGGCTCAATGCGTGATGCATGATACTAAGCAAGCCAACATATCATTATGAATCCATAGTAGCCACTTATTTAATTACCAACTGAACCATCAAGTAGAATGGTCCTTTGACACGTGGAAAATTGACTAATAGCGAAAAGTATCAGCCCAGGTCAGCCTGCGCCCACTGCGCAGGCTGACCTGGGTCAATATATTTCGTAGATGCATTAAGCCCTCTTCTCACAGAGCATGGCTCAATTATACATGTTTCTTTACACACAAAATATTGTTCCAGGCCTGTGGTCATGTGACGTGAACAATTATAACCCTCATAGAATCTAACAAAAAGCTTCTACGATCCCACAGGAAATACTGAAAACAGAATGAGATCATACACGTACGATTATAAGAAACCCACACCGATAAATTACATATGCAGCGCACTTGCGCGGGGGGGGGGGGGGGAGGGGGGGGGCGGCGGGGGTGCTGAGAGCGAAAGGACTTTATTGGTTAACATTTGAACTTTAACCTTGTTATCTGCTGAAAAAATAACAAAATAATAGTAAGATGGAGAACGAGAAATTGAAAGCAATGTGAAGCAAGGCGAATACAACGCCTAATACAAAATGACTTACGGCATTCCGTAGCTGGCTTAGATGCGCTAATGACGTTACACAATTTGAATAGAAATAGTAAATATGACGACAAAAAAAAAAAGGAACCAACCAAATACATATGTGAAAAGCGGGGCTTATTGCATCTGCGAAAAGTATCGACCCGCGCAGGCTGACCTGGGCCGAAACTTTTCGCTATTGGTCAATTTTCTGTACGTCCACGGATCAGTTTACCTCATGATTAAGTCGGTTATTAAAAAAGATGGATTTTATGGATCCATGATTATGTGATGCCTTGCTTGGTATAAAGCACCACAGAGATGCATGAAGCCCTCTTTCGACAGAGCATGGCTCATACGATTTATGTTTTATCATGGCCTCCAACTCAATACTACTGCTATTGTAGGTTGTAGTAGTAGAAACTGCAGAATAGGAATAATATAATCTCTTGCAGTAGCGGTAAAATAATTCTGCCACTTGTTCTTTTAACTATCGTTCATTTCTAAGTCTGACTGAAAACCTAAAAGCAGAAAGAAAAAGAAAAATCAAAGTGCTGATGACACTGAGCTTGTGAGCATTTGACGATTTATGAAAGTTGTAAAAAAAAAGTTGAAAGTTGCGATGCTTTGATGAGTCGATTACATTCACCTGTCTGTCAGTATGATGCTTTACGCCTTTTCAACAGGACTTCAGTAATCTAACCCTCCATAAAACGACAAAGCTTTAGCCTCCATCCATTAAAAGCAGTTAAAGACAAAAAATTAAAAACGGTTCAGAATATGATACCTGTTTTTGCAATGGTAGAAAACATTTAGGTCAAAGGGGAAAATGCTGGTCACCAGCAATTTCTCGTTTTCACACAGTTTTATAGAAGCTGTTTTCTTCAGGGTCGTTAAAACACATGGTTGTTTGGTCAATAGTTAAAACAAAAACAAAACAAGTATTTCTTTTTATTATTATTTAACACAAAGTATAAGGTATAGATATAAGAGAAAAAAAAACTGTACATTTTAGTCAACTGACAGGTCAAGCTGAATGACACAAGTTTCCGGTCAGTTATTGATATGAAATGAAATAGTAATATACAACTGTGCCCGAAACAACTCCTTAGATTATACGACAGAAATGCTAGAAGTAAAATGTATAGAACAACCAGCATCCACTTAATTCTTAATAATTCTTAATAAGATACGAGCATATTTAAACGAAATCAGGAATAAGACGCTTTGAGCCATTGTGAGAAAAGGAGAGAATGATAGTGACTGGTACAGGTATATATTTACATTAAGTATGCATATCATTTACGAGTATAGCAACCGAAAAATATCTTGGTACAAAACAATATAATATGTCGATATACTGATAAATCGGCCTAATCTCTTTCTACAAATTAACCAAGAAGTCTTAGTGTTGAACAGACGAATAGAAAACACCCTTTATTTCCTTTTTCTTCCTTTCTTATAATACTTTCTCTCCATTTAAAGAAAAGTTTTATTATTAGAACCACGTGAAATTTTTTGTCTGGTTTCAACAGGAACAATTTAAAAAATATGATAATTTTTTATTGTAGGTCAGGCTGGTCCAAGAGGACTCGATCGTCGACGACAGAGGATGGCCTTCAATTTCCTGCGCTCCATGAGCCCAAATGACCTTATGACCTTCTATCTGATGCAAGAGTTATTCTTCAATTGAAAGTCCACCGGAAGTAACACTTTGAACACTGTTTATGGGAGCAACCTTCCAGATCATCACCACTTTTTCATGAATTTCTGTCATTTTTTTTAACAGATGTCTCTCATTGTGTATAAATAAAATGTGTATATAATGTACTCGTTACCTTCAAACGATCTCTCAAGGACCTTTTGTTACACTCCTGCTGTAATTAAGTGTTTACTATAGTATTTATATATATGACTCGTCCTGTGCGAAAACTGGGTTTGGTGCATCTACAAAAAGTATCGACCGAGCTCAGCCTGCGTACTCCGCAATTCATATAAGAACCGATTCGTTTTTTTTTTTTTAATTTAATGATTATTATTCCTGACCAAAGGCAGAAACTAAAGTAGTCAAAATTTTAACGTAATCTTCACTTTTCCTAACCTCGTAGACAGGTTACCTAAGTTTCTGTTTTTCACGGCCCTGTTTTTCGGCTTGAGTCCCGTTTTCACAGGTCTCGAACTAAGTGACCGGTTATTGCCTATCCATGAACTCCGTGACCTGTCCAAAGAGACCTGTTTATAAGGTTAATGGGTATACAAAAAACGTCTTAAAGGCCTGTTTTTGACGTTACTACTGTACCTTTTTTACCAAACACAAAATCTTAGAATTTACCAAATTAAAAGCACTTGCAGAGAATAACTTAAATGTGACTCTGCTCATAGGATGTGCTTCTGAAACAATTAATAAAAAACATTGTTGGAAAAGTACAAAATGCTAGCTTAAAGCATGTTCAACTTCTCCCCCACTTTTTTTTTCAAAAGCCATTTGTCTGAAAGATCGTAAAACATAGGACTGTTAAGTAAAGAGTCAACCCTTTACCAACCAATCCCGAGTTTTAAAGACCCCGAGAAAGAAGGCTTTTGAAACCACCGTGAGAAAAGGAGAAAATGCTGGAAACCAGTATTTTCTCCATTTCCCACGATGTTTCGTATACTTTCCTTGCCATATTTCAACATTTTAGCCACATAGAATCTGTCGTCTGCAAAAGTTTTTTATTAGGAATAGTCTAAAATGTTTGTCGTATGGTAAAGAGTTAACCCTTAAACTACTAAATAAATGAGACAAAAATTTCCACTCAGTGGTAAAAACTCAAATATTGCGATTTCGAAGTTGATTTCACCTGAACAAAAATACCGTATCGGACACTGTAGATCAAGATCAGACTGCACGTTCTGTGCAGTCTGATCTTGATCTACACTGTCCGCAAAAGGTCAGTGAGTCGCGCCCAGCAGCCAAAGGGTTTAAGGAAGACACAGAATGTAAGCACCCCCTATGGAGTAATGCACGGCTCATTAGGGTGGTAAATAGACAGCACGGAAAAGTAGATGTGAATGAAAACCGCAAACGGTGTCACACCACCGTTTCTTTTTTTCTTATTGAAAATATAGTGAAAATTACTACATTTGACCCTCTGCTGTACTTTTATTGGCAAACCCAGAGCTTTGCTGTTTATTTCTACCAAAAGGGGGCTTAAAGCATCTCCGTGATGCATTATACGAATTAAGTCAAGATATAATTATGCATAAAAAAAAACATTTTGTCTAACGACCGACTGTATCATAAAGTATAGACTAGTCATTTTACATGCAGAAAATTGACCAATAGCGAAAAGTTTCAGCCCAGGTCACCCTGCGCGCACTGCGCAGGTTGACTTGGGTCGATACTTTTCGCAGATGCATTAAGGCCCCTTTTCACAAAGCACGGCTCAATTATTTTGACCTGTGGAAAATTAAGTAAAAATAATTTAACACCTGAACCGATTGCAAATTTTGCTATTCCATCTCAAACATAACTTCTCTTGAAAAATTACGATAAAAAAGGCCCTTCCAAATGGTAAACCATGTTCCTTTTTGTGAGCACAGGCACAAAGAAGTTCCCTATGAGATGACTAACTTGTGGTCACTTTCCACGGAAATCGTCAGAACAACGGCAGAGACACACTTTAGACCTCTTTTTATTTTCTAGGATAAACAGAAGTGCCTGCTGTCAGATTTTCAGTCAAGATTACTGCAACCCTGAAGCAGCTCACGGTGGTGCGACACCGTAAATGAAATCGTGGTGTCCAAGGTTGTGAGCTAGAGCGTCGGCTTCATAATCGTAAGGTCGTAAGCTCGATACCCGCCAGAGGGTGTCAACTTTGGAACTATTCATTGCCCACACATTCAGTGCGAGCACTGGTGTAGTTTCAAGGAAGCAGAATCCAGAGAGATTTTTAAAAGATGCAAGAACTCGTTTCTCAATAGATACGAAATAAATATGTTTAAACTAATCAAAACCGTTCATAAATCACCGTACTTATTATATTTTAGTTGACTTTCCATGCTTCTTTGATGGTCACATTAAAATAAAAAAAAAAAAAAAAAAAAAAAAAGTAGGTGAAAATACAGCATTTGACTATAAAAGTTCTTTTTTGTCTTTTTCTTCTTCAATGGTTTTCCATTTTTTCAACTAGTATACAAAATGCACTTTTCATTACATGTACAACATCTCTCTCTCTCTCAGTACACTAAACTTGTACGGTTAGGGTAATTTCGTCAATACCAACCTAGGGAATGTACTGTTACACGAATGGAACACTTTTTAATGCCACTTAACATCTTAAATATCGGATTAAAGCATGTTTATCAAAACATTTTATTTATTTTTCATAAAGTATATAAACTTCATAAGCATCCATAAAAAGGTATACATTTGAACGGAGAGTTTTATATAGCAACATTGCACTTTTATACAAAGAATCTTTAATGCGGTAGAAATGAAGTGTGTAAAAAAAAAACAGTCTTTGATGTTAAATACAGTTTCATCAGCAATTTTGAATGATGCAAATCAAATACTTAAAAGTGGATTAGCATTCTTTATACAAGTGAGACAGGTTGTGTCCATCTAGTCGGCCGTTTTCGCCAACATCGTGAAAAAAGGAAACACTTATTACTTGTTCAAAACATAAAACTCATTTGCCACATCGTTGGAATTAAGAGCTATCTGCCGCTCAAATTTCTCTGCTTTGCCAGTTTTGATAATTTCTTTTTAAGGTTTAAAAGCAGCGTTGGTTGTAAAGGGTGGACAGTTGTACTTTATGTGAGCAGAGTTAAAATTATGCTGCAGTTTAAGAAAAAAAATCGTATGAACGTGTGATTTATTTTTCATCGAAAAGTCATTAAATTCGATACATAAGTTTGAAACTATTTGTGTATGGGGAAAAAATCTTAATATGTAAAGTGTGATGTGAGTTTTTAAAAGAGACGTTTTATAATCTACCAAATTCTAAATAGATCTTACTTTTTTTTTTTTTTTTTTTTTCTGAAAAGCTTTTTCAGATTCAAATGCATTTTTGTATGTCGGTAGAGTTTGATTTAATATTTTTTCCCGCCTTATTCAATAAGATTCTTCAACTTCTTCATAAACGGACTTTTTAGAATTTCTAGATTGTGACTTGAGTTTAGTGAATTCGCTTATAAGCCGTGTCATCACCAACGGCGAAGACAACAACACCTACTACTACTACCACTACTAGGCTACTTCAAGAGTTTGAAAATGGCATGTCATTCTTGGTGAAACAGACAGTGCAAGCTGTTGGGAGACTTGAAGATTTACTTTAATGAAGGACAATCAAGGAAGTCTTCTTATTTAAAACCATTAAGAGGAACTTTGCTGACTCATGCTATAGACGATGATACACAAAGGAAGCGGCCTGTTGCCAACAATAGTAATCATAAGGTTTGAAACGATTCTTTAGTTCTTAACTCTTATCCTGCTAAATAAGTGGAATGAAACTTTCAAGCTGATAATAAAAAGACCAAAATTTTGCTATTCCAAAGGTATTTTCCGGAGAAAGATATCTTCATATGCACGTTATGTGCAGTCTGATCTTCATCTACACTGTTCGCTTAACCCTTTCAGCGCCATAGGCGAAAACAGGGACTTTTGCGGACGGCATAGATCAAGATCAGGCTGCACAGAACGTGCAGTCTGATCTTTTATCTAAACCCTCCGCCTGTTTGGTCAAGCCTATGTGATAAAAAATCTTCCGGAGACTCAGTGGATTGTATTTACAGCCATCAAAAGAGGCGGAGTTTGTTTATTTGGCGCCGAAGGAGTTATGGTCCTTGAGTTGCGCTTAGCATTCTAGAGTAAATTTCACAGGTTTTCAAAATTTCAGCTATACTATTCATTACGCACTAAGTGTATAGGAAAAGGCTACGAGCACAGTGTTAAAAAAGATGGTTGATTTAATAAAAAGAAAAAGATCAAGTATATTGATGCTTATTTCAACTGCCAACATTTTTTTTTTTTTTCTATGAGCACAGTGTTTAAAAAAAAAATGTTTAAATAAATAGAAAAAGAGCAAGTATATTCAGGTATATTGATGCCTATTTCAACGGCCAACTTTTTTTCTCTCTTTATTTTTTTGAAGTCATTTTTTTTTTTTTTTAATCTTAATATTTGAAAGTGTTTCTGTAAATTTCCACAAAGGGAGGTAATTCCTTAATTTCTTTTTAATGAAGCTAGAGTGTTTATTGAAAGGGGACTATTCAAATCTTTTTATAATCTTATTAAACTTCAGCGTCCATATTCAGCAACCATTCTGAAGAACATTCTTAGTCTTACCATTTAGTTTAGCCAATCAGATGCTGTGTTACTTTAAAACTTCAGACTAAAACTGTTCTTAAGAAAGGCTGGTGAATTCATCACTGAAATTTTTAAGGCTATAGCTGTCAAATCATCGGTAAAGAAGAAAGACGAAAGTATTTTTCAGTTGCATGTCCTTTAAGGGTTACATAGCATCTAAATATGTTTTGTGATAATGTCACGTGATCAATAACCTGCATCGATCACGTGGGGTCGTTTTCAAAGTAAACAATAGATAGAGCGACCTGGCAACTTTTAACCTAGATTCTAAATCATTTTTCTGCCAGCGACTAACACTTTGACCGAATAGATAGTCATCTTTCCACACGTTTATATTTAAATGCATTTTAACATCCGCACTGTTTAACTTTTGTCGCTACTTGGCTTTTTAATGATGTAAGTTAAATTTGCCTGCATTTTGATTCCCGGGCTCATATATAACCGACCATTCTTAAGAACATTCTTAATCTTATTCTGAAGAATTTTCTCAATTTGAAAGTAGCACAACTTCTGACTGGCTAAACCATTTGGTTTAGCCAATCAGAAGTTGTGTTACTTTCCCAATTTATTTCTTAATTGGACCAAAAACGTCCTTAAGAATAGTCGGTGAATAAAGACCCCGAATTGTTTACTTTGGTCACTAGTATCGTAAGGGCGGAAAGCATATTTTGTCAATGAACGAATTGAATTTTGTAAGAGAGTTTTCATTTTCCAATATTGAAGTTTAACCCTTTATACGATTGGGTGCTTTATTATCACTTCGGTGGAAAGCTTCTAAAAACATTGTTGGAAAAGGAGAAAATGCTGGTAACCAGCATTTTCTCCTTTTTCCTCATTGTTTTTGTTATACTATTTTGGAGACAAATCCCCCCTCTTTGAGCAACATTTTATTTTTCGTCTGCATATGCTTTCAATTTGGACTTGTCTCAAATTCTGTCGTTTGGTACAGAGTTGACACAGACGTAACAAATGTTCTCTAAAACCATTTACAGACGTCATTTTTGGTGCCAAACTAAATAAAGTATTATATTGTGTGTTGAACCTCACTCTTATCCTGCCGAAGGGACCGTGGATGCATATTGCTGACAATCTTGACCAAAGATCAGGCTGTGCTTACTTTCAGTCTGATCTTTGTTGTCATTCTCTGTTTATGTATCAATAAATGTAGACATTTAATCCTCGTTGAATGTCATTAAAGCCATTGAAAGCCATTTAGTAACAGGAAACATAGAATTATCGGGTTTAAATGCTTTCAAAGGCATCTGTTTACTTTCGTAGCAATCTATTCGAAGTCAATATTTAGAATTTCTATTTTGCAAATTTGCATTCTTTGTCAAAGTGCCTAGTCATTTCAGATTGGAACTGTCCCGGTGGATTTTGAGTTTTACGACTGGGTTTGAAAGGCAGGCAGAGGTTAATTCTTTCCAGCACATGACCGACCGACAGACCAGCCAATCAATTGACCGACCAGCTCGCTCGACCGTTCGATCGCTCGCTCACTCATTCCCTCCCTTACCCATCCACCCACCATTCACTGACTCATTTATACCAGCTTTTTAAAAGTTTGTTTGAAGAGGTTATATTTCTTGTAACAAGTCAAAAGTCAAAAAATGCTTCTTTTCCAAATCCATGTTTTCAATAAAGTAGTTAAACGGTACCTCTATAATTTTCAATATTTTTCTTTGCATTTTTATACAGAGACCGGTACGTGTTGGTCTTCAAATAGGTTATACGGTAGTAAATGTCTTTTAAAAAAATACACAGAGGATATTGTTTTTTTCGGTGAAAGATCGAAATTTATTTCATCGAGTGAGCATCATCGGTAATATTTTCACGAGTGGCGCCACTCGTGAAAATATTACCGATGATGTTCACTCGATGAAATAAATTTCGATCTTTCACCAAAAAAAAAACCCAAATATTCTATTTATTTCATGCTTCTAACGCCTTTTTTTGTCGAGACTTCCATAAAAATCAGTACAAACTCCCCGTGGTCGGTATTGTCACTGGTCGTACCCGTGTAATATCGAAAAATATTTTCACCGCTATTTCTCGATATCCAACCGGAAGCATGAAATAAATCCACATATAACGTATATTTTCCCCGAAATAGTTCTAATGCTCTGTTTGGTATCAGGAAAACTAGCCCCTGGAAAACTGCCCCCCGGAAAAACTGCCTCCCGAAAACTGCCCCCTTGAAATCTGCCCCACTATGGGAAACTGTCCCCTAGGAAAATTGACCCGGTAATTTTTTAACATTGTGATACTGATGCTGATGTTGTTGATTATTATTCTAATGCATTTCATTTTCATTGATTGAATTTATTCTACATCAATCCACATTTCTCGAGACGTTAAGACTCTCTGTTAAAGGTTTAACCCTGTTAAGGAGATGTGATTCTTTTGAAAGACCTATTCCTATTCAGGCTAATTGATTGCTTTGAAGTATTTACTATATAGAATTTTGCGTTTCAAACTGTACTGTAAACATTTAAAAATGTATTGTAAATATAATGTTTAATAAAGATGATAGTACTAAAACAGGGGAAAAAAAGATGTGTATATTGCCCCATACGGGAGGGAAATTTTCCGGGGGGCAGATTCCCTGGAGGCACTTTTCAGGGGGCAATTTTCGGGGAGCAGTTTTCCAGGGGGCAGTTTTCCTAGAACTCTCTGTTCGATACTTTTTGTTTAAAACACTCTTTTATACTTCATTTACCTCCTACTGCGCGCGCATTTCTCCGCTTTCTCTTCTATTTTCGATGTAGGCTATTTTTACGACGCAATCGCCGTGAACGAAAATACATTATAAGTTTTCCTTTCCCTGATTTCTTCAATATCTTTCAGTAAATCTTGCCGAATTTTTACCCTCTTTAAGAAAGTGAGGAAGGGGGCGAAGAGGGCAAAGGGTTTTAAATGGTGGAATTTGTCTCTAAATGGGTACAAACATCGTGGGTAAAGGAGAAAATACTGTTAAACAGCATTATCTCCTTTTCCCACGATGTTTTCACAACCTCCTTCCCCAGGGTCCTGAAAGAAAACGTGATTGTTGGTTTGAAGGTTAACAGAGGAAGAATTAAACATTTAGAAATCCAATTTACGTATAATATTCAATAGGATTTGTCTATTTAATAAGAAAAGGAAGAGAAATATAAATGTTCAAGCTTTTTAAATGCATTGTTCGGCAACAAAGACGAGAGTAAACGTTCGTACATTTCATCTCTACATTCAAATTGAAAAAAAAAAAATATGGGCCGCGACGTGAAGAAAACACCGGAATATTACATTTACGTCTTTCATTCCCTGACCCCATCACGTACACAAAGATAATCGAATTTTGTTTTCATACTTTTAATTGTTTCGACGATGGTCATGTGGGAAAGCAGCCAGTGGCCTGGGAGAAATATTGTTCCAAGTATCGGTAACAGAAACTTCAGGAAAGCATGGATAGGTGCAATGGCCGTCGCTTTATAACTTAAATGCATGTAATGGTGAAAACGGCTTTAAGCACAACAGATTCAATTGATAAATCGTGTCTTTTTTGTAAGTTTTCTTTCTTTTACGTGAAAAATCTTGAAAAGAAAACGGGCAAGCTGACCTTCGCATCGTTTAAAAAAATGCCTTCCACGTTCTTCGGGGTAGAATTCTTCCCAAGACGAGAGTAAACGAGACATTGGCAGATAGTATCAGAGTCACGGCCTAAAATACCGTTTTAGAATAGTAGGGGAATTCGATACACGGCTTAACCCTTATCATTCTAAGTAAATTAAAAGAAACTTTCAAGCAGTTAGTAAACGTAACCGGTGTTGAAACAATGATCAGCGACCAGAGTTTTCAATTTGGACAATTCTACGAGTTTGCCTTCTGGTCAAGAGTCAATTATACGTATGATATTCGAGTGAAACATTTTACGATGTCCCGGCAACATTCCATTTATTCACTTACAATAGTGGATGACAATTGCTATTTACTTTATTACAGAGCTGAAAAATTTATGTATTAAAACACGTTGATGTACGGAGTCTCATAGGTGTCATGTATCAGACATATTTTTTTTCTATTTTGTTATATCGAAATACTTATTCGACAAAAAGAAATGATAACTTGCTATAGCGAAATTTTATTTCGAGAAAAAACACAAAATAATTCATTTCCACGAAATGGTTATTCGATCTATCAAAATGCTAATTTGTTTTATCGAAATACCATTTCGAGAAAACGAAATAGCTACGTTCGGAATACACGTTAGTTTTCGTCTGCCATGAATTTACTACACGTGTACAGAGTATCATTTCGTTTTGTCGAAATTGGATTTCGTTAAAACGAATTCTTATTTCGTAAATCCTTAGGCTGCTAAGTGCCACTCAAGGACCCTTTGCAGACAGTATAGATCAAGATCAGACTGCAGAGGACGTACAGTCTGATCTTGTATCTACACTTTTACTTTTTCCCCCCGATAAGGAGATAGTTTTGTCACCAACAAACAACTTTGAAATAGCAACAGTTAGGATTTCACTTTTGGCTTAAAAGTTTCATTTAACTAATTTTGCAGGTTAGGGGTTAAAACGTATTGTAATTTCGTTTCATGGAACTACAACATTGAGATAAGGAATAACCATTTCGTTTCATCGAAATTAGATTCCATTATAACCAAACTATATTTCTTTTTTCTAATTATTACTTCGTTATAATAAGATAAAAATAAAACACGGATGATTCATGGCGCCTATAGGGCTCCGTACTGATGCTGTATAGACCCCATTCCTCCTACAGCCGAGCCAGTTAGCCCAGTCCGTTACATCAGGGTTGTCGGTTTGAGTCCAAAGCTTGGTCGAGCTCTTTTCCGTGGCAGATTATACAGTCATTGCGACAGGACTCAATTCCTTTCTGTCCATTGCACGTTTTTATCGACGATGGTTATGTCGTAAAGTAGCCATGGAAAAAATTTTGTTCGAATCTCTGGTTAAAGAAAGTACAGGATAGGTTGGATAGGTGAACGTCTGCCGCGATATGACTGAAATAATCTTACAAAATAAAACATCAAACACAAACAAACTAAAAAAAAATGGAACAAATAAAGTTTTCTCTAAAATTTAACTTTGATTTTTAATCCTTCATCAGACAAAAATAATTTAAACTTGTTGAAGTTGGAAGCAACTGCAGAAGACAAATAAAATGTGACTCGAATGATATATTTATCTTTAAAAAGCTGAAAAACAGTGGGAAAAGGAGGAAATGCTAGTTACCAGCATTTTCTCCTTTTCCCAAGATGTTTTCAAAAGCCCTATTCCACAGGATCTTGGAATTACAGATTGAGTGGTAAAGGGTAAACTTCATCAAGGGCAAATGAAAAGCTTTATTTTTCATCTTTTATTATCTTTTCCTTATTTAGAATCAAATAGCAGGCGGTGCGGATCAAAAATCAGACTGGACCTTTTCTTCAGTCTGTGCTATATCTGCGTTTTCTGTAAAGAACTTTTTTGAATGTGATATAAATAGACTGGATTATACGAAGAGAGGATAACAAAAAAGAAAACGAATTGAAAATCGACCACATCTGCGAGGTTGTACAGTTGCGTTCGTTAAATAAATATATCTAACTTAGCGGTTAGTGTTTGAATGTGACGGGAAAAAATGCAAAAATTTTGAATAGGAATATCATGATGTTAACTTTTCTGACGAGAAATAAGAATAACACCATATCTGAATATTTCATAAAATAGCTATCTTCAAATAAAACTTTACATCTAACTGAAACAGAACCAGTCTGTGATTGCAAAATTGATAAAATAGTTGGGCTACGTTCGTCATTTTTGGAAAACATAAAGTGGATTTAATTTCAAAAATGAATTTATCTTAAGCGTGGAGATCTTTTTCTCTTATGGAAAAGTTTATTAAACGTCGGGACGTCCAATTTCAATATGTCGGTTTTAATGCAGACAAGGTATGAAAATTTTACTAACATGTTATCATTCGTTTCACACCACGATTTTCTCTAGCCCTTTACCAAATAATCTCGTGCTTTAACAATCTTGAAGAAAACCAGCATGTTCTTCTTTTTCCACAATATTTTCAATAATTTCAGCATTTTCTTCTTTTTCCACAATATTTTCAATAATTTCAGAAACAAAATCCATTATTTCAGCCACATTTATATGTCGTCTGCAAATGCTTTCAATCTGGACTCGTCTAAATTTTTGTCGTTTGGTTAGCGTTTTTGAACCGGTTTCAATGATTTTTCGTTTTGCAGATAGAGTAGATCTAGATCAGACTTCACATAAAGTATAGTCTATTCTTTGGCCTACCCCGTCTTCATTTTTAAAGACAGTCTGACTGAAATAGTTTGGAATCAGGTAGCGGACGCTGTAGACCCAAGATCAGACAGTACGTTTGTACATTCTGATCTTAATCTAGATCGTCCTAAAAACTTACTGATGTCGACATTAGTATTACAGACGTTGAATAAATAGACAAGCAACTGTAAATATAAGAGCCGTGCTCTGGCTAAAGGGAGTTTAATGCATTTCCGTAGAGCATTACACCAAGCAAGGCATCACACAACTATGGATCCACGAAATCCATTTTTTCTAACAACCGACTGAATATTGAGGTAGAATATTCTACTGACATGCAGAGAATTTACCAAAGGCAAAATGTTCGACACATGTCACCCTGCATGTGCGGACTGGGCAGGCTGACACGGGTGGATACCCTTGCAGATGCATTAAGGCCCCTTTTTACAAAGCATGGCTCATATATTTTCGCAACTTCTCCTTTTTTTATTTTGTAATTTATAAAAACCATTTACCAAACGATTCCGAACTTTAACGATCCTTGGGAAGAACGTTTTTGAAAACATGGTGGGAAAAGAAGAAATTACATGTGCCATGCTCTGGGAAAAGGGGATTAATGCATCTGCGAAAAGTATCGACCCAGGTCAGCCTGCGCAGTCCGCGCAGACTGACCGGGTCGATACTTTTCGCCAGTGGTCAATTTTATGCAAGTCCAAGGACCAGTCTGCCTTTGATTCTGGCAGTTGTTAGACAGAGCGGATTTTATGGATTCCCAAGCATGTGATGTCTTGCTTGGTATCATGCATCCCGGAGATGCATTAAGCCCCCTTTTCCCAGGGCATCGCTCGCACGTAATCAGGATTTTTCTCCTATTCTCCCACTTTTTATACCCTTTTAAAGGCAACTCCACCTTTCGAGTTGTCGTTTAGAAATCCAGTATGAAAGAGTCTAAAATTTTGGCCTTAGGTAACAAGTTAGTTCTATTAACATTCAGGCAGAATTTGCAATCTTTTAGTTGAATATTTTCATCCTATTCTGACTGATTCGAAAGGAAATTGATTGAGAAAATGAGTAAAGTCGACCCAGGTGAGTCTGCGCATTCAGCGCAGGCTGACCTGAATCGCAACTTTTTTTTTTTAAACGATTTGTATGTCAAAGGACTATTCAATCTCATGATTTAGCCGGTTTTAGACAAAACTGATGCATACCATGCAACGTTCACCATGTTACATAGTCTGGTATCCCGCCGCACTTAAGAATACGTCAGGCAAAGTGTAGAAATGGCGGTCCCCGTTGGTAATATGAAGATATAACGGGATATTGTTATTTCACTTGATCAAATCGGACTGTAGGCTGAATTCAAAACTTGTTGGTTGCAATAAAGTAATGGCACTGAGTTATCATAATTGTCGTTCTTATTTAGAGAGAAAATTTACATATCAGAAAGACTTTAAGTAGCCGAAATGTCAATATACCTATATAACATCCGGAAATAGGGCTACTTTTTAAAAAGGATTCATGGTCCAATTTAAACCATACGCCAACAGCACGTTTTAGATTATGTAATGTATATTCTGGACATAAGTGATCTCATTTTATTCACTAATCCAACTGGATCATACGAAATTGGGGAAAACAGCAAAGCATGTAGAGCTAAGCTTGGGGTCGCCATGGAGGCCGCCATTATTGCGCTTTGTCTTACTCTATAACGTAGTGGTAGGGAAAGGTAATCTAGACTAACTGTATCAAGACTTATTGCGAAGAACGATGCTACCTGCTGTAAGAATAGAAAAGAAACCACAGTGAAACACTGAACACATTGCAAAGAAGACGGCTTTTGAAAACATTGTAGGAAAAGGAGAAAATGCTGGTAACCAGCATTTTCTCCTTTTCCCACAATGTTTTCTAACCTTTTTGATACAAATCTCATTATTTTTGCCGTGATATTTTTTTTTCTGCAAATGCTTCCAATTTGGATCAGTCCAAAATTTTGTCGTTTGGAAAAGAGTTAACGTGGCTTACTTTGAAAGACGAAAACAAAAAAGTATTAGAAATTCTTAATAAAACATGGATTGATGCGAATATGACGTGCTGCAGCATTTACGCCACTATTGATGTTTTACTTAATCCTACCAGACGATAAAACTTTAGACTCATGAAATGGAAAGCATATGCAGACGACAAATTTGATATTGCCTAAAACACGGGTATTGTCGTTTAAAGAGTAGGAAACATCGAGGGAAAAAAAGGAGAGAATGCTGGTTACCGGCATTTTCTATTTTTACCACCGCGTTTTTGAAATCATTCTTTCTCAAGATCGTTGAAACACGGGATTGTTTGGTAAAGGGTTAACCAATTCATTTCATAACAAGAAGATAAAAATTTAGACTTTTAGAAAGAATGTTGAAAGAAATAACAGACGACTGAATAGTTGCAGTTTAGATATTGGGACTAGCAGTTTTTTCATTTTCCAACGATGTTTCCCTAGTGTTTAAAAACACGTGCTAAGACATGAAACCTAAAATATTATTGAGCCATGGCAAAAGGAGGCTTAATGCTCCTCGGTGATGTATGATACCAAGCAAATCATCACAGTATTATGCAATCCTAAAATTCGTTTTGTATAACAACCAACTAAATCATGAGGTACACTGGTCCTTTGACATGCAGAAATTTGAGAAAAAGCAAAAAGTATCGGCCAAAGTCAGCCTGCGCAGTAGCGCAGGCTGGCCTAGGTCGATACTTTTTGCAAATACATTGAGCCCACTTTTCACAAAGCATGGATCATTTATTATGTTCAAGAAAGAAAAAAAAAAAAATAATAAATAAATAAAGAAACGACTCAGGGATATTTAAGTTAGCGTGTTTTTTGTTCTTTTATTGCAGTGAGGATGGCAGTAGGCGTGGCAGCGAGAGTTTTAGAAGTGAAAAACTACAGGTATAAACCTAATATTTACATCTTTTATCCTTACGAAATAACCCTCTCTTTGTTACGACACTGTGGGGGTAGAAAATATGAAAACGCTATGGGCAAAAGGAAATAATTCCGGCAAACTAGCTCATCTGCAAAAAGTATCGATCAGGTCAGCCTGCGCAGTCCGCGCAGGTTGACCTTGGTCGAAACTTTTTGCTATTCATCAATTTTCAGCATGTCAAAGTGCCAGTCTACCTCATGGTGCATTCGGCATACTTCGGGTGATCCGGTGATCAAATCCCTCGGCTGTATCACATAGCTTGATATGCACCTACACGGTACATTTCGCACATCTCCGGAAGCACGCCCCTTTACCGTTATTGAAATTGTAAGGCTCCTCTTAAAAAGGAAAACATGAGTACATTTTCTGTCTTTATCTTTCTAAGAATATTTCAGTCAGCAAACAGTTTGTACATTCAATTTTTAGCGTGGTTTATCAGTTCCGTTGGGAGCTTTCATCGACAGATCGATAGAAGTGAATAATTTCACCGTGGTTGTTCATGTCGTTGCTAAGCGATCTATAGGGGCGCCGCCATGTTTAAGATCATGTTATTGGTAGTTCAAAATGGAAGCCTCCTTTATACAGACGAGGTTAGATGTAGGTACGGAATCGGCCGAGTTTGTGACGAGTGCCTTATGGTGTAGCCTGTAGATCTACGCTATGCGAAGACCTGCGTGGTGTAAATATCCGTTCCGTATTTCTATATCTGATTGGTTTGTATTGGAGTATAACGCCGTTTTAACAGTTCAGGTCATATCATGGCGGTCAGTGACGCTTCCGTGTGTTTCCTGGCTTTTTCACACCAGTAGTGACACAACTTTCTCTCCAAAGCCACTGACGACTTTTCTCACATGCATCAGAGGTGAGAGGCGAAAAATCGCCGGAAAGAAGGTTTGCCTCAACCGGGTATAGAACTCGCAACCACCAGGTCACGAGTCAGATACGCTAACCACCGGGCTACCCGGGCGGGCTTCCAAATCTGAGCCATGAAGACCAGTCCTATCGTTTCAATCCCATCTGATTCGTCGTCTGCAAATGCTTTCAATTCGGATAAGTCTAAAATTTTGTTGTCACCTAAAGTGTCAAAAACTTCTATACTGAAATCGATTTGTTCCTTGATCTTTGTCTTATCGATATGAGCCATGACCTGGCAAAAGGGGGCTTAATGCATCTCCGCTATGCATTATACCAAGCAAGTTATCATGTAATGATGGATCCATAAAACCCATTTTGTTGAACAACTTACTGAATCGTGAGGTACACTGGTCCTTTGGCATGCAGAAAACTGACCAAACGCAAAGAGTTTCAATCAAGGTCAGCCTGCGCGGGCTGACCTTGTTCGATACTTTTGGCAGATGCAGTAAACTCCTTTTTCACTGAGCATACCTCATATGCTTTTTCGAGGTAACTGTTTAAGCTATTTTTACCTAATTCTTAGTTCTAGTACCGAATGAATAAACGGAACTTTGCGATTGGTAAAAAAGACGGACATATTTCACAGGCTTCGGCAAGCCTTTTTGCAGGCGTATTTACAGGCCCATTTATAACACCAATACATAAGGCTTACTACCGTTCATGGATTCTTGCGGCACTAATTCAAACCTTAGCAAATTGATCTGATTGGGTACAGTATTTTTTTTTAGCTATTTCGTAATGTTTCTTCATATTAAACCACAAGAGAGTTTCATTATTTGTACTTACAGTACCTCTAAAGCACCTTTCTTGTTTATTTTGTAGTTACGTCTTCTGCGAATGGAAGAGAAATATCGAAGCCATTTTCTCTACGACCAGATCCGTGCATTCGAAGACAAAGTATACTCCTGCTACGAACAGTTTAACATAGATATGTTACATCGAATGTTTGTTGACCTGACCAAGAAAACGGTGGTAGATGTCAGAAAAGTGAAAACTGTTGCACACTTGAGAAAATGTTTTAAAGATCTTAACAGGACTTTGAGGTGTAAATATCGTCATAGGAAGGTCAAGGCCACTCCGGAGGAGGAGAAACTGGTGAAGTACTTTACTTGGTTCTTTCAGTATCTCGACTATTTGAAAGAACTCCGGACAAATTTTGCTGACAGGATTTATCAGCCTCTGTTTCGCTATTTCTACCACATTGGATATGATAAGCCCGATCGAGAAGATTCCAATGACTCTGGGATATCGACGCCGAGTATTGTATCGTTTAGAAGCATAGATAGCGGATACAGCGGTTTCAGTGGTCTGACTTCATTTCTCGGTGATACGGATCTAGGTCACAGCTACCACAGTGCGAGGACTCTATCCCGCTCTGTCTCTAGGTCAAATTCTGGTGCGGACTTTGAGGAGACACAGAATGCTCGTCGTAATGCAATAACGAAACATGCTCTCGTGTTACTTGGACGAGAATATAAAGATATTAGAAGGCTCTACGATACGTCTGATATACAGAGGATCGCTAAAAGAATGTGCCACTTAAAAGGTCGCATCGATCACTTAATTGACAAAGAAAACAGCTTAGATAACGAGCTTCTCAGTCAAGATAGTGAAAGAGTTGTGTTTCATCTTAAGATTCTGGACACTGGAACGTCTAAACTAATGAGACTAGTACCAGATATACTGATGAAATTCCAGAAGCAAGCTTGGCTTGCTAGAAGATGGCTTGAAAAAGATGACGAGAAAACAAAAGACTTGAATGCAAAGTTAGACAAACTGACGTCATTAGAGGAACAAATGAACAGACGTTTGAGTTCTCTATCTAAGGAAATTCAACAAAAAGAGAAAGAATTAGAATCCCAATCCGATGTGCTGAACAAATTTCTGGAGCGAGAGGAAAGATCTAATAACCTAAGCCAAGACATCTTCGATTTACGAAGACGTCGTGAGATGCTGAAAGAGCAAATGGACCTTTTCCTTAAGGAAAGGAATAAATTATGTGAACAGCTACATCAAGCCGTAAAAACAGAAAACAAGACAGTTTTTAGGCAACTTAAGCCTCTGTATGACAGGAACAAGCTTCAAAGATTTGCTCTTGAGAGACAACTTGCCGGCCTCGATTACCATTTGTCGTTACTTGAGTCAGACATGACGATAGAACTGGAAGTCAAAGCAGACATTATCCACACAACAAACGATGTTCAAGATCGTTGTGAAGAAATCGAGTCTTTGATCGAAAAGGCAAAGAAAGAACAGAAAGCCATCCAAGCTGCACTTATACCTATTTCACAGGATAAGAAATTTGTCAAGGAACAGATGCAGGTAAAAGACCGTCTACCACTAGTTGAAGCTAAACACGGTATAACGGCCGAGTTCATAGGCTCTTCAATCAAGGCGCCAGATAGACTAGTTGACTTAAATGAGGAGTACCTCGGTTTGTCAAAGAACAAGAATGCAGTGTCGCTGTTCCTTACAGGACTGCCCTCAGAGGAATCGGGTCATGTGACCCCGATAGAAAAGCCAATCAAAAATTTGATAGGCCCTGGACGAGAACAAAGTATGCAAGTTATACCTGATCTGATGGATTCTGAATGGTGACGTAATCATTTCAGGATGGCGGACTTGACAGTTTTGTAGGATGCCTCTTTGATTTAAGATTTATTTTCTGCTAGAAGAATTTTACTGTAATAAGATCTGAGATCACATGACTCTCATGTAGACGCAAAACAAACATAAACATTTTTACAAGACCTGATCGAGTACAAAGTAAGCAAGTTTTACCTAATTTGGTGAGCTCTGGCCATTGACATATTCCGCAAAGTATCTTTAAATGGACTGAAAACCTCATGTTACGAAAGCCTAGCGATAATAGAACAAAGCCCTACGTTTTTGCACGACAGCAGCTTGGGTTCCAGTCCAATATTTTCTCCCCTTTTATATTAATGTACTCGGGCGTCACCTCGTCAAAAATGACGGCGGTAATAATTAAGGAACCGATTATCAGTTCATTACGTTACATATGAGCCATGCTCTAGCAAAAAGGGACTTAATGCATCTCCGTGGTGTGTGATACCTATCAAGCAGTCACATAGTTATGCATCCACAATAGCCACTCTATTTTAACGACCGACTTAATAATGAGGTAGAATGGTCATTTGACATACAGAAAATTGACGAATAGCAAAAAGTTTCGGCACAGGTCAGCCTTCGCTAACTGCGCAGGCTTACCTGAGTCGATGTTTTTCGCAAATGGATTAAGTCCCCTTGTCACAGAGCATGGCTAATACGTATAGATCGTGTATAGATCGTGAAAGGAGACCGCGATAAGGAGTGATTAAAATATTATTAACCGACTGGAAAGAGGCTAGCACGACAGTAGCCAACTTCATATCGGGCTTTTAGAGAAAAGGAAGACAGACAAGTCGACAGATCTTTTCGAAAGAGGTCTTTTCCAATGGGTAGATTATGTATAAATAGGAAACATTACAAAATGGCCGTATGGTCTTTGTTTGTTTGTTTGGTGTTAATGCTGTTTTCTTTAAAATCATTTCAGCTGGGCTGTGCTCTATGAAAAGGGGGCTTAATACATTTACAAAAAGTATCGGCCCAGGTCAGCCTGCGCTGTCCGCGCAGGCTGACCTGGCTGAAATTTTTTGCTTTCGGTAAATTTTCTGCATGTCAAAGGACCAGTGTACCTCATGTTTCAGCACCTTGTTATACAAAACGGATTTAGGAGTGTATGATACAGTGATGACTTGCTTGGTAGGATGCATCACGGAGATGCATTAAGCCCCCTTTTACCAGAGCATGGTTCATTTATATCGCAGCGGCCAGTACATCAATCATTGCTGTCCATCTTTTACAGCTACTTGGCACCTCATTCTCTCCAAGTAATTGGCTGCTTTCCGACAAAAATATCGCCGAAAAAGATGTTCGCCGGTGAGAAAGGAATTAACCCTGTCTGAATTACTATCCCCAATCCTCGGAAAGAATTTTACCGAGCTGGGTATTGAACCAGCGACCCCCTTGATTTCATGCCCTCTACATTACCGACTCAACTTTGAGGCTCAGAGTGCGCGGACATTTTTTTGCTATCTGCAGCGTCAGCTACTTGATTCTAAGCTATGACCAAAAACTCTTTTCGATCGCACCGAATATGTATTTTAGCACCCGCACAAAATCGTTTATTCATTCCGAGTTATAAAGCATCATTATATGAAACGTAAACACCAATACAAAAGTTTTAAAGTGGGGTATAATGGATTTGCATTGTGTTTTGACTGCTTCCAAAGCGATCGATAATATGTGAGCCATGCCCCGGCAAAAGGGTGCTTTATGCATCTCCGTGATGCATGGTACCAATCGAGCCATCACATGATTATTGATCCATTATGGCCATCTTTGTTTAACAACTGACTTAATCATGACGTAGAATGGTCCTTGGGCGCACGGAAAATTGACCAATAGCGAAAAGTTTCGGCCCAGTGAGCCATCGCGGACTTTTTGCGCGGACTACGCAGGCTGACCTCGGTCGATAATTTTCGCAGATACATTAAGGCCCCTTTTGTCAGAGCATGGACCATATACTTTTAACTCTTTCAGCGCCAAATATACGAGCCATGCTCTGGCAAAAGGGAGCTTAATGCATTTCCGTGATGCATGATACCAAACAAGTCACTGTACTACTTCTTAATACTGATAAGAAATGAATAGATGGTGATTCGCAATTGGGTAATAAATGTGGGCGTTTATTCGGCGGGTCCCTGCTGGCATATTTTCTCACACATTTATGAGACCACTATTTTCGAGCGTTGCTACTGTTTATCGATATCTCGGGGCCTCGATTCATACTACAGCAAAGCAATGTGGTAGAGAATGATTCTTTTCTTGTGCTATTTGGAAATTTAATGTTTTCATTAGCGTTATCCAATAACCCAATACTGCTTTTCAACGAAATGACAAACACTGATGAAAAGGAGACAACTGGTCGTGAGATTACTTTTTCACTATTTTACTTCGTACTGGGCCACAAGATAGTTTCAATATTCATATTCCAGTATCTCTCACGCCGTTTATCTTTTTTAAAGATATTTCTTGCCGTGACCACACAATCCCGAGTTCTAACGCCGCTACCAGAGAAAGATTTTGAAAACATTTTGAAAAAAAAAAAGAAGAAAAAATCCTGTTATAAGCATTTTTTTCCTTTGTCCACTTGGATAGGGCTTAAAATTTTGGTATACGATTATGACACCAAGCCCGGGCCAAAGACCAAAGATCAATAATCACGACAACTGTGCTGTGAAACTGGCTTTTGAGTTGTATTGAGTGGTCTCCCTTGATCATCACCTCGTTTACTTTATTAGTAATTTCTTGCTGTATCAATTCCCTCTCTACCTTTTTCTCTTAGCTTTTACCAACAATCGCTGGTTTTACAAACATGACAAAGAGGACTTTTGAAAACATCGTGGGGAAAGAGGAAAATACTGGTAACCAGCATTTTCTCCTTTCCCTATAATTTTTTTTTTTACCATTTTAACACTTTACCATACAACAAAATTCTAGACAGGTTGAAAGCATTTGCAGACGACAAATTAAATGTTGCTAAAATGATCATTTCTGTCTTTAATAGGGTAGAAAACATTGTGGAAAAAGGAGAAAATGCTGGTTACCAGCATTTTCTCCTTTTCCTACAATGTTTTCAGAAGGCCTCTTTATCAGGGTCGTTAAAAGTCGGCATTGTGTGGTAAAGAGTTAAAGATAAACGTCATCATTTCAGACGTATTTAATTGGTCGTCTGCAAATGCTTTCCATTTGGACAGGTGTTGAATTATGTAGTCTGTATGTAGTCTGGTGCTTAAAGACTTAATTTCCAGCGTTTCAGTTTGCCTAAGATTCTATTGAGTCCACAGGACTCAATGTTACTGAAAAAGTTGAGTCCCATTGAATTCCTTCTGAATAAATTAAATTGATTTAATAAATTTAGTTGGATACAGATTATAAATGGGAAACAGGATAAATAGAATAGATGGTTGATGTCTTGGATTGGGAAAGTTTATTAGGCTTCGCTCCAGAATTTTATTAGAATCTCCTTGGGTTACCAGATAAAATCTGATTGGCTGAGATTTTATGCCTCGGGCATTCAGAGGGCCAGTTTAGAAACTCTTTAATCATGAAAAAAAAAACTGATAAATAATATTATGACTATAGTAGCACTAATTAATCGTTTACCACACAATCCTGAGTTTTAACAACCCAGAAGAAGAGGGCTTTTAAAAACATTGTTGGAAAAGGAGAAAATGGTAATCAGCATTTTCTCCTTTTCCCACAATGTTTTCTACCTTATCGAAGCCAGTGCTTTCACTTACTGGACATTAGATCCTCGTTCGCTTACCTGTTTACAAAATCATCATTTTCGCAATTTTCCCAAATGTCTTTTACCATTGCAAAGACAGATCACATCATTTGAACACTGAACATAATTTTTCGTCTGAAAATGCTTTAAAATATGAGAAATCAAAATGAAATAATCCATACTCTGGCAAAAGGGGGCTTAATGCATCTCCGTGCTCCGTGATACCATGCAAGTCATCACATTATTATGTGTCTATAAAATCCATTAAAATGTCAAACAAATGACTGAATCTTGAACTAGAATGGTCCTTTGACATACAGAAAATTGACCAAAAGTGAAAATTTCGGCCCAGGTCAGCCTGCGCGGACAGCGCAGGCTAACCTGAATCGATACCTTTCGCAGATGCATTAAGCCTCCTTTTCACAGAACACGGCTCAAATATATTTTCGCCAGGTAAACGAGAGTTTGTCCTTGATCAGATATGGCCATGCTTTTACGACATCGAATTGATTGATTGGCAGGTGTTTAATGCCGTTTTTAACGTCATTTCATTTACATCACGGCGGCAAGTGCACCTATCCATTCTTTTCTGGAGTTTCTATCACCAGTACTTCACAAATTGTTCTTCCAAAGCCACTGGCTGCTTTCCTACACAACCATCCTTAAAGGCCTGCTTGTCCGTTAGGCTTAGATATGTGGAAGGTGGCGTTCGGAAGGTCTATGCGTCCGGAAGGTCTCTGCGTCCGGAAGGTCTATGCGTCCGGAAGGTCTATGCGTCCGGAAGGTATGCCTGTCTAGAAGGTATTCACCTAGGAAAGGTCTATGCATCCGGACGGTCTACTTGTTCGGAAGGTCTGCTTGTCCGGAAGGTCTACGCGTCCGGAAGGTCTGCGTGTCCGGAAGGTCTACGCGTCCGGAAGGTCTGTGTGTCCGGATGGTTAACGTGTCTGGAAGATCTGCACGTGCGGAAGGTCCGAGCGTCTGGAAGGTCTCATGCCCGGAAGTTCTCCTTGTCCTGTTAGTTTGCGCATAAAAAATCTTCAGACGTAAAAATGTTATCGTCGGCTAAATTACGTATCTATTGAAAGTCGTATTTATTGAAAGTTTGCTTTTTCGCCAACCAATACTGAAATTTAATTTGGCGGGTATTTCAAATGTTGAAATAAGCATTCCATATAGGATTTTTCCCCCGATCCTCGTTCGCTTATCAGGGTCCGTATTCACCAACCATACTTAAGAACGTTCTTAGACTTATTCTTCAAGATTTTCCAAGTTTGAAAGTAACACAACTTCTGATTGGCTAAACCAAACGGTTTAGCCAATCAGAAGGTGTGTTACTTTCAAATTTGGAAAATTTTGGAGAACAAGACCAAGAACATTCTTAAGAATGGTTGGTGAATACAGACCCTGGTTACCAAACCATCATTTTCGCAATTTTATCATTGCAAAGACAAATCACGTCATTTGAGCACTGAACATAATTTGTATTCTGAAAATGCTTTAATATGGAAGAAATCAAAACGAAATATTTTGTCGCCAGGTAAACCAGAGTTTCCGCTTTTGCAAGAGCATGGCTCAGCTATATTTAGAATAGTTGATAAATAGAACCCCAGATTACATTCATCTAAGAAAATGTGGTTCATCAAAAAGACAAAGCATTAATGAAATATTCATGCCAACGGCTGTCCTTCCAAGACAGAGGTCATTTAGAGGACATGCATGCATGATAGGAATCAATTTTTACATTGTCTTTGTACATCGTATTGTAATGGGCTTTCGATTCTATTCACGAGATCCCCTGTGGATTTTTACTATTTGCAGATATATTTTTCTTCTCATGCCTGTTTGCAAAATATGACATGGGAATGAAACGCAATTATCTTCCGCTAGGTGGGTTTTTTTTTTCCAAATACATGTACTATCTGATTTGGGGGGCATTCTTGGTACAGAACCGGACTGTTTTCAAGACCGAAATTGACCTAGAAAATTTAAAAATAAAATGTCATTTACTCAATAAAACGGTACCTGGTACGATTCGTCCAGCCATGGTTAGCTAGCATACCCATGCACCAATCATATATGAGCACAGTCTCTATAGCGTTGGGTAAAAGCCCCGGTATAAGCCCAGCATTTTGGGGACATTATTTTTGCAGTCAAAGTTTGTTGCGCAAATCCCAGTTTTTCCCGTGTCTATACTTAGAAACTGTATACAAAGATTTGCATCAAACGGTCAATCTTCGAAGAATATGACATGAGCAGTCTTTTTCCTGTCCGTTCTCTCAATTCATATTATGGTATTGCACACTGACATCACCAGAAGTATCCAATCCAATCACTATCACAATTGTAAAAACGTGGTAAAAGGGAAACCGCTTCATACTAACTACTGCTTTTGTGTCATTTTTTTGTATGTGGTTTGGGAGTCTTACCGCTTTGAAATGAAGGTATATTCAATAGATAACCTAAAAAATAACCCATACTTATCTACACGTATTTACCTATATTGACAGACTCGCTATGTTTGTCTGTCGTCTTTTCTACTGTTTATGAAATGCACTATAGATCTAATATGCTAGCGTGATATTTGTGATATATAGGATCCGACATGAGTTGGTGTTTGAGATAAAATTTTGTGAATAAAAAAAAAAATATATATATATATATATTAAGCGAGCCTTTGGTGGACTAGTTTAATATTTTTTTTACCTCAAAAGCCAGCGAATGTCATTTTTTTCTATTAAATAACTATGTCTAGCAAGATTTATAGTCCATGACACAGACATACGTGTACAATGTGTAATGAAATTTACATGAGACCTATTCGATTTTTACGAACGAAAAGTAGTTCCAAATAAACTTGCATATATTGATTTTGTTTTAAGAGAAATTCAATTAGCAAGTTTATCATGGTTACCAATTTTGACCCTTAATTTCACACAGGAATCTAGGTTAGCAATGTTTTAGAAATGAGGTGTGAATAATGAAGGAATACGGTGAGATTGAAATTTTGTTACAAAAAGCCGTCGTGTTGATATTGAAGGAATATAGCGAACTTGAAAATTTGGTCGAAAATTTTTTCCAAATGCATTTTTTCGACTTTTAATGATGTTTCCGAAAAGAACTCGGTTAAAATTGCTCAAATATATCCATTTTAAACTTTTTTGGTTAATAATGGAGGAATACAGTGAGATTGAAATTTTGTTACAAAAAGCCGTCTTCTTACATTTGCTGTTATCCGATTTCAACCACTTTTGTAATACAACGGCCTTTTGCAACAAAATTTTCAAATGCATTTTTTCCACCTTTCATGACGTTTCTGTACAGATTGGAGTGAAAAACATCCATATATAGTCGTTTTGAAGTATATGGGTCAATATTGAGGGAATATAGCGAACTTGAAAATTTGGTCAAAATTTTTTTTCTTATTCAAATGCATTTTTTTCCACTTTTCATGATGTTTCCAAATGGATCTCTGTTAAAATTACTCAAATATATCCATTCTAAACTGTTTGAGTGAATAATGAAGGAATACAGTGGGATTGAAATTTTGTTGCAAAAAGCCGACTTTTTGTTACATTTGCTGTTCTCCGAATCCAACCACTTTTGTAATAAAACGGCCTTTTGCAACAACATTTTCAAACGCATTTTTACACCTTTCATGATGCTTCCAAAAAGAATTCGGTTCAAATTACACAAATATATTCATTTCAAACTGTTTGGGTGAATATTGAAGGAATACGGTGAGATTGAAATTTGGTTACAAAAAGCCGTTTTATTACAAAAGTGGTTCTAACAGAGCTTATCAATAATTATCCGATAATTCATCTGTACCAACAATTCTGAGGTAGAACTGTCCTTTGGCATGCAGAAAATTGGCTCATAGCAAAAATCTTCGACCCATGTCAGCCTGCACGGACTGCGCAGGCTGACATGGATCGATACTTTTGCAGATGCAATAAGACCCCTTTTCACAAAGCATGCCCCGTTTGTTTTGATTTTGGAATAGCTAGCAGTGTCTCATCGAGGTGATATGAAAAGAACCTAAAATTACAAAGTCTAGGTATATTTACTCTTTAACCCTTTCCCAAACGACAAATTTTGGACTGGTCCAAATTGAAAGAGTTTGCAGACGACAATTTTAAATTTTATGAAAATGGCAGAAAGTTCTCAAAAAGGGTAGAAAACACTGTGGGAAAAGGAGAAATTGCTCGTTACGAGCAATTTCTCCTTTTCCCTCAGTGTTTTCAAAAGACTTGTACTGCAGACACGTGAAAACCAGGGCTTGTTTGGGAAAGGGTTAAAGTAATAACAGCTGCCAAAAGTAAACAAAACGCGTGTTAAACTGCATTTGAATTTAAATCATACCATTTAAAAGTGTGGAAATTATTGTGAAGATAACAGTCCGTTATTGTAAGGTCCGTGTAAGAATTAGTCGCTGGCAGAGAAATCAATTTCAAAATAGGTTAAAAGTTGCCATGTCACTCTATCTTCTGGTTACTTTCTGCTTGACTGAAATTCATTTTTCTGCCAGAGACTAACACTTGGATCGACCATGCAATAACAGATTGTCATTTTCACAATATTTTCGATACCTTTAAATTGTATGGTTTAAATTTAAATGCATCGTAACACTGTATCGTGTTTTGGCCGCTATTTGGTCTTTAAAAAAAGAAAATAAGAGTCACATTTCTGTCGAAATCTTTCGAGATACATTTCAGTTGAAAAACAGTTTGTACATTCAATTTTTAACGTGGTCTATCAATTCTGGTTGCAGTTTTCACCGATAGATTATGTGGATAACTTCATCGTGGATCTTGATGCCGATGCTAATCGATTTTCCTGGACGCCGCCCTATTAAAGATCACGTGACTAACAGCACAATGGCAATACCCTTGCTACAAATGAGATTGTATATAATTACGAAATCGGCCGAGTTGTGACGAGTGTCAGTGAGAGTTTTACATTTTATGCGTGACTAAACAAGTGGACTGTATAGATCAAAAAATCAGATTGCACGCTCAGTGTTGTCGGATCTTGATCTATGTCGTCAGCAAAAGCTTCTGCTTTCGCTTCTGTTGCTGAAATGGTTAAACTTTTCTCGGGGAGTGTTCGGCGCCATTACCTATTGCTGAGGAAATGAGTTGTGATCCTCTGTAATAGAGTTATATCACATAGCTTACCAACAAAACAAAACTGGTATTTAGTTTTATTTAACCCTTTACCAGACGACAAATTTTAGCCTTGTCCGAATTGAAAGCATCTGCAGACGACAATTTCAATGTGGCTCAATTGGTGCAATTTTTCTTTCATAAGGTAGAAAACATTGTGGGAAAAGGAGAAAATGCTGGTTACCAGCATTTTCTCCTTTTCCCACAATGTTTTCAGAAGGCTTCTTTCCCAGGGTCGTTAAAAGGCGTCATTGTGCGGTAAAGGGTTAAACACGCGTCCTATCCAGTGAAAAGGGGTTTTAGTGCATCTGCAAAAAGGTATCGATCCAGGTGAACGCAGTATGCACAGGCTGACACGGATCGAAACTTTTGCTAGTTTAAATGTTTTTTTATGTCTAGGGACCGTTATACCCTGTGATTCAGTCGATTGTTAGACAAAATGGAGTTTATGGATCTATAATTATGTGATAACTTGCTTGGTACAATGGATCATGAAGAGGCATTAACTCTTTACCAAACGATCAAATTTTAGACTGTTTCAAATTGAAAGCATTTGCAGACGACAAAATAAATGTGTTTCAAATTGAAAGCATTTGCAGACGACAAAATAAATGTGACCCAAGAATTAATATTTGTGTTGGATCGGGTAGAAAACATTGTGGGAAAAGAAAAAAATGCTGTTTATCAGTATTTTCTCCTTTTCCCACACTGTTTTCAAAAGGTTTCTTTCTCAGGGTCGTTAAAAGTCGGGATTGTACGGTAAAGGGTTAAACTTCTCTTTCCGAGACCGTCGGCCATTTTTTTTTTTTTGATTAAAGGTATACCACAAACACGGAGACACTTTAAGCAATTCACTCGTCCACATTGAAAGGGTGTAAAGCAAAAACTGGGTCGCAAAATTCGAGATTTTTAGATCTAAATTGTAGATTTCCTGCATAGGTAATTTAACAATGGCCTTCTCAATCTGTTTAATCTTTGTGATATAGCTTTTAAGAGCCATGCTCTGTGAAAAGGAGGTTTAATGCATCTGCAAAAAGTTTCAACACATGTCAGCCTGCACAGTCTGTCTGTGCAGGCTGACATGGGTTGAAACTTTTTGCTAATTGTACATTTTCTGCATGTCTAAGGACCCTCATTTCATAAATCCGTCGTTTGTTAGACAAAATGGATTTTATGGATCCATAATTACATGATGACTTGCTTGGTATTAAGCATCACTGAGATGCATTACACCTCCTTTTGCCTGAGCACGACTTATATATATACTGATAATGTCGGTGTTAGGCACTCGGAATCCGTCCGTAAGCATTCGCTATTTCCCGTAAATGTGTTCGTAAGCCTTTCATAAACTGAACTGCACCCACGTAGTCGAGCTTCTAGAACGGGAGCAGAATGTTTGTAAATTAAAAGTTCATTTCACCTGTTTTTTTTTTTTTTTTTTTCAATATACATGTAGATGACACTTTTTAAGATATATCTGATTTTTATTTTGTCTGAAAGGATCCATAATTAGCAAAATTACCGACGCGGAGTGATCGGATTACATGCATCATCATGCTGTTAATTTCCGGCAAATAACCTCTCAGTAAAAGTATCTGTTAATAGAGTCTAGAGTTGACATGGAGAACACAGAAAAAACCAATTGTATTAACGGCTGCTAAGGTTCATTGACTATCACTACTTGCTTTTTCTTCATGTGCTTTTCGTTTATCTTTTTTTTCCCTTAATTTTGCAGTAAAAAAGAAAGTTTTGTCACGCAGTTTCGTCTTCATTTTTTTACACGACAACAAAGAATTAGAACAGTAAATTTTGACAGCGTTTGCAAACGGTTCATTGAATTTGGCTTAAATGATTAGATTCATCTTTGACCTGGCAAAAATGCATTTTGGGAAAAAGGAGAAAAAGTTGTTTACCAGCATTTACTCATGTCCCCGCAATGTTTTCAAGAGCCTTCCTTCCCTGGGTCGTAGAAATTGTGTTCAGAGTCAACATTATATATGTTCAATTCTAATACAGTATATTTATGATGTTGGCGAAAAGACAACTGATACTCGATAAGCCTTTTTGAAGGGTTTTCGTAGTTATATTTTCAGATTCATAACAATTCTAATAACACAATACAAATAACTTTTGTCTAACCCTTTGTCAAACAATCCCTTGTATTTTAATGGCCCTGAGGAATACGGGTTTGAAAATATTGTTGAAAAAGGAAAAAAAATGCTGGTAGCATTTTCCTCTTTTCCCATTATGTTTTTTTACCATTTCAAAGACAAAATCCAACTTTTAATGGACACTAATCTTGTTGTCTGCAAATGCTTTCAAATTTGACAAGTCTAAAATTCTGTCATGTGGTAAAGATTTAAACGGACACCTGTGATGTTGTAGCACTGAGACAAAATGATTGGAGATGACTTCCTCGTGCTTTGGAACTGTAAAAAAAATACTGTGTTGGGTTTTTGCATTTGGCATGAGGAAGGTAACTTTTTCGATAATTCATCAATGAAATGTTTTTTCATTCAAATTCGGAATTTCTCAAAGTATTGTTAAGATGGTTTCATGAATTTTACGATGGCTGCCTTTTTATTTACTTGTATATGAAAATAATTTATTATTATATAACTTATTTTCAGTGTTAAACAGCCATTACAAACTTTCTTATCTTACACACGTTTTAGACAATCAAATAGTGCTGTATTTGATCAAAACATTGCAATCATACGCCTCAATTTTAAAACATTGCTGACCAAGATTTCTTTGTAAATTTAACTGTCAAAATGAATGATCGTGGTAAAGCTGTGAAGTTTATCATCTTTATATTCAAACAACATTATTATATGCAACTTTCTTTGGGGCTGTTTTTTTTTTTTTTTTTTTTCCTTGATGTACACATCTTTTAAAGATGCTAATATACTTAATATATACATGTATTTCTAAACACAGTGGAAGTAGGCTTATATTTTAACAAATTATGGGCAATAATTCTTGAGATACAATTATGTGATAAACGAATCTGACACTTGTTGGCTTTTGAGGTAAAGTTTCATTAACCTCGTCGATAAAAAATATTATTATGCATGTCAAAGGCTCGCTTAATAACATTTTACTCTGGACTCGTTTAAAAAACCGTATCTCAAAAACCAAATCATGTCAGATGCTATCTGTCATAGCCGAAAACGGTGGCTTCTGCAAATGGCATAGATGTAGATCTGGGCATGTATTCACCAACCCCTCTTGATATGATTCTAATCATAATTCTAAAAAATGATGTAAATTTGAAACTAACCAAATGGTTACCCAATCAGAAATTGTGTTACTTTCGAAATCTAGAATACGAATAAGATTGAAAATTAGAATGGTTGGAGAATATGGACCCAGACTGCACACAACTTGCGGTCTGATCTTGAATCTACACCATATACTTGTTGATTCTATAAGATAAAACCATTTCAGTTGTAGTGGACTACATTTTCATTTTCAGCTGTCCAAAGAGGTTGAGTTAATTTACAAGTGTGGCGCTCAAAAGAGTTAAAAATCGAAGTCAGGCAATTCGAAGCAAAAGAGAATGCGACGCAAAATTCCAAGAAAAGACAGCCCTATATTCAGATTGACATGGCCAAGAATTCTATCTATATCGTTTTTTCAATGTCTTGCAGCTCAGTTCTTTCGGATGAATTTCCAGATAGACGCTAATCTAACCCTTTCACTTACAATTTAACCCTTTAAGCGCCTTTCACCACTATAGTTGCTTTTGCGGCCGGTGTAGCTCAAGACCGGACTGCACAAAACGTGCAGTCTGATCTTTTATCTACACTGTCCACTTTACTGAAACAGTACAGACAAAATACAACCACGAAATTGCAATTACCTGGGTTTTATCCCAGAATAAGAGTGTCCATTTGGGCTACGAGGACTGTTCAAATATGAATGCATCTAAGCACCTTAAATTTGATTCTTCATAGGTTTCACTGAAATTTTTATTTTGTTCACTCAAAGTATTCACCTCCAACTAATATACAAAGTTTCAGTCTCCGGATCCAATCTTTGAAGGCTTAATCTCCTCTTGATCAATCGTCCTCTATTTGTGTAAACAAAGTATTTTGCTGATAGCTTACCAAAACGATTCGTTGTTGTTGTTTTTCCCTAAGTGTCTCAAGTACATGTTGCTTAGACACACTATAAATGAGCCCTGCTGCGCTCTGGGAAAAAAGGGGTCATGTCTGGTCAAAAAGTAGATCACTGGGCTAAATCTTAGAAAAACCTAGTGTGCAACGTAGAGGCCACAATTCAATCTGATTCTCATGAAACTTGGTCAGAAAGTTTGTCTTTGTAATACCTTGGACAACTTCCAAAGTGGGTCTCATATGGACACAAAGTAGGTCACTGGACCAAATCATAGAAAAACCTTGTGTATCAGCCTGATACTCATGAAACTTGGTCAGAATGTTTGTCTCAATGATATCTTGGACAAGTTTAAAAGTGGGTCACATTTATTCAAAAAGTAGGTCACTTACACTAATCTACTTTACATCATTAAAACCAGGCTCTTTTCAGCTTTATCAACTGTAGATGACTTTATTCAGGTGAGCGCTTTAGGGCCAGTGGCCCTCTTGGTTGCTGAACAATAACTACGATCATTCAGAAGCCGTAGGTATCGAGCCTAATGGCCCACAGTCTTTAACGCTTTAGGCCAATGAGTCCCTGGTTCGAACCCTCAGCTCGGTCAATTTCTTTCCGAGGGTTGATGATAGTCATTGTGACAGGATTCATTCCTCTCGCTACTGATCATCGTTTCGACGATGGTTTTGCAGAAAAGCAGCCAGTGGATTGGGAAGAATATTTTGCGAAGAAGTGGTAAAAGAAACCACATGAAAGCAAGCATAGGTGCACTGGCCGCCGACGTATAACTAAAATAATTTTGTAAACGGCGCTGAACACTAAACAGACAAACAAACTAGTAAAAAACAAACAAGTAAAGAAACAAACAAAACAAAACAAATAAAAAAGCTGCAGATCGGGAGAGTGTCGTATATAGGTTATGGAGGACAGAGGGAATAAATGAAAATGAAGATAAATATCGAGAAATTCATCATTGTCAATTCTCCTCTCTATGATTACATTTGTATTTTATTGTAACGAAAAGCGAATACTTGATCTAGACACATGAAAATAAACGACCTTTTTTCATTACATGATAACGGCTTTTTTTATTGAATATGTTTCAACGACAGCCTTGATGGAAATGCTCTGAACTGATATCAACCATGCCCTGGCAAAAGTGGGTTTAACCCTTATCCTGCTAATTAAGATAAATGAAACTTTCAAGATGGTAGTAAAAACCCGTATAATGTCATTTCAAAGCTATTTTTTGGAGAACAATATGTCCTATCGGACAATGTGGATCCAGGATCAGATTGTACGTTCTGTGCAGCCCGATCTTGCTCTACACTGTTCGCAAAAGGTCGCACTTAGCAGCTTAAGGGTTAATGCATCTCTTTGGTGCATTATACCAATCACGTTATCACATAATTAAGGACCCAGAAACACATTTTGTCTAACAATCGACTGCACCATGGGGTAGACTGTTCCTTGGACATTCAGAAAATTGACCGCAAGCAAAAAGTTTCGAATCAGGTCAGCCTGCGCGGACAGCGCAGGCTGACCTGAGTCGATACTTTTTGCAAATGAATTAAACCCCGTTTTCGGAGACTATGGTTCAAATAGAACGGTTTATCTGTCTATTTAGTGTTCAATACCGTTTTCCTGCAACATTATTTTAGTTATTGCATAATGGAAAATGCACCACGATCTCGTAAGGAACACTCACATTTGGAATCCCCATCAGGCAGGTAAAATTTCAAATGGCTGGTGATAAATTCGGGAGAGGTGGCGAAACATCCGCATGACATTCTTTCTTTGCATGAATTTTCCTAAATTTTCCTTACCGGAATATTCCAAGCTATTGGCTGCTTTTTCCGCGTGAACATCATTGGAACAATGGTAAGCATTAATTAATAGAGGAACGAATCCTGTATCACAACAGACTGTCATCAATCCTCGAAAGGAGTTAAGTCGACCCGGATCCGTATTCACCTACCATTCTTAAGAACATTCTTAATCCTATTCTCAACATTTTTTTTCTAAATTTGAATGAAACACAACTTCTGATTGGCTAAACCATTTGGTATGACCAATTAGAAGTTGCGTTTCTGTCTTAATCTAGAATAAAACCAAGAATCAAACCATGAATGGTTGGTGAATACAGGCCCTTGTCAGAGCTTTATGTGTACTTAATCCCTTATCACACAATCCCGAATTTTGGCGACACTGCAAGAGAAGGCTTTAGAAAACATTGTGGGAAAAGGAAGAAACTGCTGGTAACCTGCATTTTCTCCTTTTCCCAGAATATTTTCGGCCATTTCAAAGACAGAAATCATTATTTGATCCATATTTGACTTTCTTCTGCTTTTAAATTTAACTAGTCTAAAATTTTGTGGTGAGATTAAACAGACCAAACGATAGATCGAGATCAACGTTCACAAAATGTGCAATTTGATCTTTGACCTATACGCGCTATATTTTCTGAGATAATCTGACAAGGAGGATTTGATATTCGAGCATCAGGCATTTACAAAACGTTTCTGAAAAACAAAGATCATTTTCCGAAACGTCTAATGCATGTATCGGTTTCTGTACAAAGTTCTTGGAGATAAAACATTAAAACATGAGTCATGCCCTGTGAAAAGGGGGCTTAATCCATCTGCGAAAAGTATCGACTCAGGTCAGCCTGCGCAGTCCGCGCAGGCTGACCTGCGCCGAAACTTTTCGCTATTGGGCAATTATTCTGTATGTCCAAGAACCAGTGTAACCCATTGTTTAGTCGGTTGTTATACAAAATGGATTTTTATGGATCCATGCGTACATGTATGTAATGCCATGATTTGGTATCAAGGCACTACGGAGATGCATTAAGCTCCCATTTGTCAGAGCATAGCTCAGATATAAAAACTATTTCTAGCGAGACCGAGACCTATTCTATACCAAAAAAAGGCCATTAAACTGTAATAGAATCTTATAAGCACTTACACAATGGAAAAAAATACACAAATGGGGGCGCCTTCAAGACTTAGAAATGCGGAACGTTCTACCCACATCAAAATAAAATGTGGCACAATATGGGCCAAAAGTAAGCACTGCGAATGTTAAGATGTATCTAGATTTAAACTATATCATTAGAAAAATGGAAATTATTGTGAAGATGACAATCTGTTATCGTAGGGTCGGCCTAAGTGTTGGTCACTGGCCAAAAAAAAAACCAGAAGACTTTTAAAACTAGGTAAAAAGTTGCGAAGTCGCTCTATCTTTTGTTTACATTTTAGCTGGTTTTAAAATTCATTTCTCTGCCAGCGACTAGCAGTTGGACCGACCGTACAATAACAGATCGTCATCTTCACAAATAACTTCCATACTTTTGATGGGCATGATTTGCATTTTAACACCCCCACCGTTTACCTATGGCTGCTACCGAACCTTAACCTTTATCCTGCTAAATCGCTTAAATGAAACTGTCAGGCCGATGGTGAAAACCAAAATGTTGGTATTTCAAACTTATGGGGGTTGAAGAAATATCTCCTTATCGGACAGTGTAGATCAAAGATCAGACTGCACGTTCTGTGCAGTCTGATCTTGATCTACACTGTCCGCAAAAGGTCAGCGAGTCGCGCTCAGCAGCCAATGGGTTAAACTAGCAATATGGCGTTGTCTTTATAGTTTCCACGAGTATAATATGTCTTTACCGTTTAACTAGCCAATGCAATACCTACGCGAGTCAGGTCGATTAGTCTGCAACGTACAGGACTTGAAACCAGGGGTCGCTGGTTCGATCTTCCAGTTCGGTCAATTACTTTCCGAGGTTAGTGATAGTCATTGCAACAGATTTCGTTTCTCCCGTCTGAATATTGTTACAATGTTTTTGTCGGAAAGCATCCAGTGCCTTTGGCAGAATATTTTGCAACGTACGGATGAAAAAAAAACCCTAAGACTCGATGTACAGGTTCACTAGCCGCCACAATATAACTGAATAAATGTTGAAAACGATGTGAAACACAAAACAAGCAAACAAGACTCTGAAATTGCAAGAGTTTACATTCTCTTCCTCCAAAATCCGAATGAATGAGCCATTTACACACACTAGTATCGTGGCATTCTCTGTATTTCTCCAAACGATTTCTACGATCTTGATGTTTCTTCATCATTTCGCTGGCGAAAGCGATACCTAAACCTGGGAGCTAATATTCTCTGTTTATTTGAGCCACGCTCTGGCAAAAGGGGATTTAATGCATATCCATGATGCATTATACTAAGCAAGTCATCATATAATTATGGATCCATAAAATTCATTTTGTCTGACAACCAGCAGAATCCTGATGTAGAATGGTCCTTGGACATGCAGAAAATTGGCCAATGGCAAAACAGTTCGACCCAGGTCAGCCTACGTAAACTGTGCAGGCTGACCTGAATCGATACTCTTTGCATATGCATTGAACATCCCTTTTACAGAGCATAGCTCACTTGTTTTATGCCACGGTTTAAATTTGTTTTCGTGGCACCTGATGCTATCAACAAAGATTTGTCGCCATCTCAGGATATTTCTGTAACATCCATTACTACGAAATGTATTTTTTACAGCCTTTACGCATAACAATTTTCAACCCGTGGGTTTCTAACCTTTTGGTCCTGAAGAGCAAACAATAGTCTTGTCATCTTCATCGTAAATTAACCCTTATCCTGCTAAATAAAAGAAATGATACTTTCTAACCGATAGTACAAACCCAAATTTTCCCATTTCAAAGGTATTTTTAGAGGAAAGATATCTCCTTATCGGACAGTGTAGATCCAAGATCATACTGCACGTGCTGTGCAGTCTGATCTTCACCGTCCCCAAAAGGTCGGTGAGTCGCGCTAAGCAACCTAAAGGTTAACCCATAAACACTTTATCAGGCAAATAATAAATTAAACTCGTCCAAATTGAAAGCACTAAATTTTTGCCGACATTGAATTAACCCCTTTAACTCCTTTACCACACAACAAAATTTTAGACTGGTCCAAATTGAAAGCGTTTGCAGACAACAAAATAAATGTGAATGAAAACTTAAAACTTGTTTTGGGAAGGGTCGAAAACATTGTGGGAAAAGGAGAAAATGCTGGTTACCAGCATTTTCTCCTTTTCCCACAATGTTTTCAAAAGGCTTCTTTCTCAGGGTCCTTTCTCGGGATTGTGTGGTAAATGGTTAACCACACAATCCCGACTTTTAACGACAATGAGAAAGAAGGCTTTAAACCGTTTAGCTGCTAAGAGCGACTCACTGACCTTTTGCGGACAGTGTAGATCACAGAACGTGCAGATGATCTTGGATCTACACAGTCCGATAAGGAGATATTTTTCTCCAAAGAAAAACGTTTGAAATAACATTCATTCGTTTTTTTACTATCGGTTTGAAAGTTTAATTCTAACTTATTCAGTAGGATGAGGGTTAAAACCATTCTGGTTACCAGCATTTTCTCCTTTTCAACGTTGTTTTCTTTCCTTTCTAGAACAATTTTAACCATTAGAGCCAAATCTAAGTTGTCGTCTGCAAATGCTTTGGATTTGAGCAAGTCCAAATTTCGTCGTCTGGTGGAGAGTTGCATACGGTTCATGTGATGGAATGTAATTTTGAGAGGGTAGAAAACATTGATGAAAAAGGAGAAAATGATGGCTGCCCTAGCATTTTCTCCCTTTCCCATGATGTTTTCAAATACATTTTTGTTCATGAGGATCCTTAGATATTTGGATTGCTTAAAAAGGGTTAAACGTTTACCCGACGTCAGGAGTTTAGAATATTCCATTTTGATTGCATTTGTAGAAGACATTTAAGTGTCGGTCCTGTGAGCATCATCAACCTGAGAGAGAGAGAGAGAGAGAGAGAGAGAGAGAGAACCTGTAAGAGAGAGAGAGAATGAGAGAATTTTCTTTTCCGTCGCTGTTTTTCGCAAAACATCTTTCATGATAATAACGGAAAGAGATACGCAAAGATCAAAAGAAAATCAGAAACGGGAAAATTGTCAAATTGGTAACGTTTGTCAGTCTCGGAGGTTTTGTTTCATAAACCTCCGTAAACTAATTTCTATACCAATCACTGTTCAGGGAATAATTACCGGAAACCTTTGGAACTATTACAAAAACCAAGCTTTTACTTTTTAAATTGATGTGGGATTTGATACAATACTTTGTTCCCTATCGTTATAAATGAGCCACGCTCTGTGAAAATGGGGTTTAATGCATCTCCGTGATGCAGTATACCTTACAAGTCGCCACATATTCATGGATCCATAAAAACTTTTGTGTCCAGTAACCGACTAGATCTTGCATGAGGTAGACCAGTTCTTTTACATGCAGAAAATTAACCAAATTTTTTAAAGCATAACATTTCGACCCAGAACAGCCTGCATGGACTGTGTAGGCAGACCCAAGTCGCTACTTTTGGCAGATACATTTAACCCCCTTTTCACGTAGCATGGCTTAAACACATTACAATATACACAAGCAATTTATTTAGATGTTTCTCTGTTTTCGTAAACCCTTTCGGCTTTAAAGACAAATTAACCCTTTTTCCAAACAGTCTAATATTTAAACGGCCCTGTGCAAAAAGGTTTCAACAAATATTTCGGGAAAAGGAGAAAATGCAGGTCACGAGCATTTTCTCTGTTTTTTCCCCACAAATGTCTTCTGTCCTTTCAAAGACAAATTCCATCATTTGAATCACATCAAATTTGTTATCTGCAAAAGAAACTCTCAAATTTGGACCCTTGTAATAATGGCGTACAACACATGGAAAGGGGCCTCCGGACATTTGCGTAAAGTGTTGTCTCGGATTAGCCTGCGCAGTCGGCGCAGGCTAATCCGAGAAAGCACTTTACGACTACATAAGATTTTTTTTTTATATACAGTAGACTTTCGTGAAACAGGAAATCGCACAAAACGGAAAGTGTCGTCTCGGATTAGTCACGGACTGCAAAGGCTGATCTGGGACGACACATTTTTACGCATATGTCCGATGTTCCCCTTCTCGTGTGTTGTACGCCATATAGAGTTTTATTTAGATTTTAAAAAAAATCCCATACAACATCGAACACTGCAGATCCAAGATAAAGCTACATGGTATGGACAGTCTATTCTTGATCTGCATTGTCCGAATAAGCAATTTAAGTTCTTTACCGGAACACAATTTTTTTCTAAATAAGACTTTATATTAGAATATATTTGTCGTTTGTACTGGTTGAATAACTCTGTTTTGCTAACTTTATGTGCAAAGAGTCACCTCTTTATCAAACAGTACTGTGCGTTAATGGCTCCGAGGAAAAAAAGCCTTTTAAAGATATATCTATACTCGTTTACAGCCAATATTTAACATAATTCATCTTTATTTTTATAAACTAGAGTCATTCTTGTATCTTCATGCCAAATGTTGCCCCTGACGGTTGCAAGCTTGCACAGATTACGACGGGTAGAAAAGGCATTTCTTCTTCTGGGGGCCTTCAAACGAATCACTGTTCTCGCTTCCGGTTTTAAATTAGGACAAATCCTTTGAGTTTCTCCATCCCCTACACCATATAGATTGGTGATTTATCTATGTTTACACAACTGACTTAATTCTAAGCCATTCTACACATTTTCAAGTTTAAGCGTTTTTTCTCTCTGGCCGTAAGGGTGTATCTTTAAATATATCGGGGGAAAAGGAGAAAATTTTTGTAACAAACGGTTTCTCTTTTCCCACAATGTTTTCTACCTTCTCAGAGAACTTCAGGTCACTTGTACAAATTTCAAATTTGTCGTCTGCGGATGCATTCGATTTGGAAGAGTCCAATGTTCGACGTTTGGGAAGCAGTTGCCGAGCCCGGTAAAGCAGTCGGTGACCTTGGGACCATGGCTGCCCACGGTTCGAATCTCAAGCCTAGCCAATTTCTTTCCTAGGGTTGATGATAGTCCCGCGACAGCATTAATTTCTCCCTCACCACTGATCATCATGTGGGATGCAGCACGACTCAAGGACCTTTTGAGGACAATATAGATCGAGATCAAAATGCACAGAACGTGCAGTCTGATCTTGGATCTATATTGTCCGATAAGAAGATGAAACGAACCCTTTGAAATAGCAAAATCTTGGCTTTTACTAGCTGCTTCAAAGTTACTTTTCACTTGTTAAGTTGATATCATTGTAAATTTTGGCAATTTAGATAAATTAAGATTTTTTAAAAGCGTTGCAACAAGTAAAAAAAAAGGGAAAATGTGGCAAAAAGAAAAAAAAAAAAAAAAAAGAATGTCGTAATGAGTAATGTCATCTTTCTGTCAAATTGTTTTGAAATCAAGTATTGCACAGTACGAAAGAGTCGAAGTGCCGAAGGCAATGAATTAAGCTCAAGGGCTATACAAGTTACTCCCAGTGTCAAATTGTTCGCGTTAATTACAGAGTCCATCTAAAGCATACTTACTCTTTAGCAAACAAGCCCATGTTCAAGTGATTCTGAAAGAAGAAACTTTAAGAAAACTTTTGGGAAATGAAGAAGATGCTGGTAACCAACATTTCCTCCTTTTTCCACAATGTTTTCCACCGTTTCAAAGACAAACACCATCAACTGAACCACATCTGATTTGCCGCCTCCAAAGCAAAGTCATCCCTTAAATTCTGTCGTCAAAGAATTAACTTGAATTTTAACCCTTAGGCTGCTAAGCGAGACTCACTGACCTTTTGCGGACAGCGTAGATCAAGATCAGACTGCACAGAACGTAAAGTCTGATCTCTGATCTACGCTGTCCGATAAGGAGATATCTTTCTTCCTAACATATTTTTAAAAGAGGAAAATTTGGGTTTACACTATCGGTGTGAAAGTTTCAATTCTTTTATTTAGCAGGATAAGGGTTAACAGACTGAATATACCTGCATGTATTTTATGTATATGACCAGTGCTTATCGCAGAAAAAAGGAGAAAAGATTGATTTTCTCCCTTCTCTCACAATGTTTTCTATCATGGGAATAGCAAAAGTAAATCGCAACATTTGAGCAACATCTAATTCACGTCTGCAAATGCCTTCCATTCGAGCCATGCTCTTTGACAAGGGGGTTTAATGCATCTTCAAATAGTATCGCCCCCATAGTAACCTGCGCAGATTGCAGTTTGGAAATAAACAATTTGCTCAGAGATTTACTCAAGAAATACAGGTTTACCAAAAAAAATTCTATAATATTCCATCAGTTGTGTATGAAGATATCAGAATCGACGTTCTGAAAAGACATGTGTCAACCCTCTGACTTTCAAAATAAAGCTAATACCTGTTTGCTATTTTTCAATTCTTTGCGGCATTTTCTCCTTTTCTCACAATGTTTTCTTCCCTTCAAAAGACAAACATTCAGTTTTTAACTCATGTTCGTATTTAGTCGGCAGCAAGTCATTTCAACTTAGAGAAGCCTAAGAACTCGGTAGTGAGAGATAAATGCACCCAAACCCCAGCAGTGATTTCAGTGCTTTGATTTCCATAAGCTTGATATTTTTGTACACACTTACTTTGTTCAACAGTTTAACCCTTTACCAGAGGACAAATTTTTAGACACTGACAGCAAATGCAGGCGACATTGCGGCTTGAATAACAGTGTTTGTCTTCAAAAGGTTAGAAGAAAAAATGCTGGTAAACAATAAATTCTACATTTCCTACAACGTTTTCAGAAAGCTTTTTTTCCCCCAGGATCGTTCAAGTCGGTATTGTTTAGTAATGGGTTGAAGTAGATAGATATTTGGGCGTTTTACAGCATCTCCCCCCTTAGCCTTATACAATACAACAAGCATTAACAATTTTATGTAACATTAACATGCTCATAAAATTAAGTAATATAACGCTTATCAAGCATAACACATTAACATGCTCATAAAATTATGTAATATAACGCTTATCAAGCATAACACATTAACATGCACATAAAATTATGTAATATAACGCTTATCAAGCATAACGCATTAAAAAAAATTTAAAATTAAAAAAAATTAAAAATTAAAAAATTTTTTGTTTAAGAAAAACTAACGCATGACGCATCAGCTAACCAGTTTCTTAACTATCCAACTAACCCTTACATCAAACAATTGCTTAACCTTTTTTCCACCCCCCATCAACCAACGTATCAGCTAACCAGCTAACAAGGTGCAACGGCCAACGCATCAGGCTAACCAACTAACCAATGCATAAGCTAACCAGCTAACCAACTAACCAGCTAACCTCTTTATTAATCGTTTTGACTTAAATTCAATTTACTAAAAAATTAAAAAAATTGATTAAGAAAAAAAAAAAAAAAAAAATTTATTAAGAAAAAAAAAAAAAAAAAAAAAAAAATTTATTAAGAAAAAAAAAAAAAAAAACCAACGCATCTGCTAACCAGCTAACCAGCTAACCAATGCATCAAGTTCATCTAACTTACGCAAAAACCAATTGGCTAGCCTTCATAAATAAAATTGGTTAACTTCTTTATTAATCGTTTTGACTTAAATTCAATTTACTAAAAAATTAAAAAAATTGATTAAGAACAAAAAACAAAGCATCACATCATCACATCATCACATCATCAGTTCATCACATCATCAGCTAACCAACTAACCCTTACATCAGTCAATCGCTTAACCTTTTTTTCCACCCCATCAACTAACGCACTAACCAACTAACGCACCAGCGCACGACACACACATGCAACCAACACATCAGCTAACACATCAGTCAGGCAATCACTTAAATTCAATTTACTAAAAAAAAAATTGATTAAGAAAAAAATTAAAAAAAATTGATTAAGAAAAAAAAACCAACGCATCAACAAACCGGTTAACAAGGTGCATCAACAAACCGGTTAACAAGGTGCATCAGCTAACCCTTACATCAGTTAATCGCTTAACCTTTTTCCTCCCCCATTAACCAACGCATCAGCTAACCAGCTAACCAGTTACTTAACTAACCAGACAAACTCTTACATCAGTTAATCGCTTAACCTCCCTATCAACCAACGCGTCATGCAATGGCTAGCCAGTTTATGAGTTAGTGGAGGGCTTAAGATTTTGGTGAAAATAAAAAAATTTTTTAAAACCCTTACTTGTCATAAAAAAAAAAATTGAATTTAACTTTAAAACGGTTCTTAACATATAAGTGAGTGATGGAGATTTTAAAAGACTTAAAAGATCATCCTTATGTTTACACAACAAAAGTAAAACATATTTTACTTACAATAAAAAGTAAACATATAGATGCCTTCTCTAATAAACATGTAGATGGCTTAAGAGAAGTGTTTTTTTTCTATATAGATAATATCCTACCTTTTGAAGGTTTATACACTAACTCTAATATTTACTATGAATATAGTAGAATGAAATATGAAAACCCAAACATGAAAACATACTTAAACTTAAACGTGTTGTTTTATGAAGGAGAAATGCCAGAACAAGAAGGTGAATTTCTTAACCCTCAATGTCTTAATCTAACAAAAATATATTTAGACTTTAACGAAAATGAAACAACTTTTTTATCTAAGTTACAGGAAACATTAAATAGAATAGGTGATGAAACAGAAAGAATTTACAATCAGTTTGATGTAAACAAAAATCAGCTTTTTTTTATTTACTTTGAAAAAGAAGGTGAAATAAACTATCCTTCTTTTATAAAGTTATGTAATCTACCACAAATAGAAAGTGAAGATGAAGATGAAGAAGAAAGAGTAGCTAGTTTTAGAAGAGAACATCAACAATCATTAGAAACAGTAGAAGAAATCAATCAACGTTCTGCCTTTGAATTTACAGAAATTGATTTTGAAAGGTTCTGGAAAGAAAATAAAAAAAATTTTGTTGATGGCGAGTGTAGTATCACATATGGATTTTTAGGTATAGAAAAGATAGAAAGGGTAACCGAGGAACAAACAACTACAAAAATAAATAACTATAAAACATTTAAATCAGAAACATGTGTGCTATGTTTAGATGAAAAAGCAAAGGTTAATGTTTTATTTGCTAACTGTGGTCATCTATGTTGTTGTGCTACATGTTTTGCATTATATACAAAAAATGCTTGCCCCATGTGTAAAACAGAAAATTCTGTAATTCGAGAAATATAACTAAATAAAAAATTTAAAAAAAATTTAAAATTTTTTAAATATTTAACCTTTTTACCAGGTTAAATATTTTAATATGTTTTTGAAATTCTATAATGACCCCATGCTAAAGTGTTTATTTTATCCTCTAATATATATCTTTTATCATCAGCATAGCCTAATGCTTTTTTGTTTATTACTTCAGTGTATATTTCATGACCTCGACTTCTTAACACACCCATGGTTCTATAATGGTCTTTTTCTTTAAACAAACAATTTTTATAATTTTCTAAATTTAGTTCATTTTTAACAACTGACTTTTTTACTCCCTTACATCTTCTATCTTCACCATTACCGTCCCACATCAATTTTTCATTTTCATCTATTTTTATATCTATTTTTTCATAAGCATATGTTTTTGCACCCAAACCACACATCTCAGTCATAACACCACCATTTAATTCATCTTTAAACATTCCCAATACCTTTTTGTTTTTTGCACTATACAAGTCATGCTCTTTAGGGTAACCACTCATATCATACATTATATCAACATCACAAGCAATATCTTCATACAAATCATCAGTTTCTATTTCAAGAATAAAACTATCTGTATCAGTATAACACATCCGGACATGGTCTCCATACTTTTTTTTAAAATGATTATAAAGAGTTTTATACATAAGAGTTTTACTAATATCTAATATAGACATACCTAAATAAACAGGTTTATTATATGTTATACTAGTTTTCTTCATATGAACAGCAACTAAATTTTCATCAAATATTGTAGTATGATGATAGTTTGGCTTAGCAACAAGTTTTTTATAACGACAGCTAACCGCATCATTAACCAATTGCACATCAACTCTATTTCTTAAGTTTTCCATGGTCTTACCAAAAACAGAATTCATCATTAACTTAAAAAAATCTTTTTCAAAATCATTTTTCGCATTTTTTCTTAACTCAATATTCAAATCAATATATTTTTTAATATCATCAGTTTCATTAAACTTAATTCCACGATGTATTTTTTTAATTTTTAAACCTAGATCTAAGTATGTTTTTAAAACTTCATGATGTATAACATAATTTTCTTTGTCATTTAAATTTAGCATCAATTTTTCTACTTTTTCTATTTTTAATTTTTCAGGTGCTAGTGGAAAATCATTGTGTAAATCATGTAACTCTTTAGGATACTCTAAATCAACCTCTGAAAAACAAGGTATCCGATTCCATTCTTCTAATTCTTTTTTATCCATCCATTCAAAACCACAAGTAGGCAATAATTGACTCATAGCCCAAGGATAAAGACTGTTTGCATCTATATAAATTAGATATATTGAAGTTTTATTTTTATCATAATTTTTACCCATATATTTGTTGTTAGCCTTTGAATACCTTTTACTACACATAGATATACCACCTCTGATACCCTTTTCAACCATTAAAAGCATATCAGGGTCTGTTAAAAGTTCAAGTTTTACTCCTGATTTTTTAAGCATTGCATCTAGTGCCAACCCTGGAATAGTATAATACCATGCAGGATCTAATTCATAATGCTTAAAGCATTATTATGAAAACAAGTTTTCAAATACATCTGCTAAAAGCAAAACGTCTATTTTGTTGTAAAGTTCTAAATAATCTTTAAATGTTTTCATGTTAAAAGTTTTCCAAACATTTTTTGCATGTTCATAATCTTCATCGCTAATATGTTCTTTGTTTAAACTTGAATAAAATTTTTCTTTAGGTGGTAAGCAGGTTTCTTTTAACCTTTCAAAAGAATCTAAATATTCATAAGGAAAAACTCCTTTTCTTCTTAGTAAAGGTAAATATTTTTTGGGGTAAAATTTTGATAAAATATTTAACTGATCTTCATTTAAATTTTTTGAAAGACTATCCAAACTTGAACTCATAAACTTAAAACTATCTAAAAACCTAATTTTATGAGTTATGTTTTTTCCTACCTTAACATATTTACTAAAACTAATATATTTTTCCTCATTGTTAGGGATACAATCAATGTTTCCTTCAGTTTTACCAAGATTTTTTATAAAAAGATGACTATCATAACCACTTAAATTATGAAAATAAACAGGTGTAAAGTAAGGAATTTTTGCTTTAAGATTACATTTAGTATGAGCGGCCCCCCTAAATTTACCAGTAAAATGACAATGGTCTCTTACTCTATAATTTTTATGAGTAAATTTTTCATCACAAATCCAACAAAGCGTTTGTCTTTTATATTTTTTTTCTTCCTCTTCAGTTATCTTAAGTGGTACCGGTTCTTGATAATATTTTTGATGAATTTCTATGATATCCTCGGTTATCATATCTACAAAAACTTTTTCAGCATTTTCTCCGGTATATTTTCTTTCTATAGGTTGGAACACATCATCATCAAAACATTTTATAATATAGTAAAAACTGCAGGGGATATGCTTTTGAGTTTTTACAGTATAACTTTCTTCTTCATTTTTTTCAGTTGTTTGTTGTTCTTTTATAGGTTCTAATATACTTTCAAAATCAGCAAACACAGCAACCGGAACTTTAATTTTTCTATCATCATTTATAAATTGTAATACGCTACCTTTTTTTGGCATAATTAAATTAACAGGGTCATGCTCATCACAATATTTTTTATGATTTTCTAAAAGGTCCTCCCTTCCAAATGCATTTATACATCTTTTACAAAAATACTTTTTACCATGGTGTTTTGATATTTGACTAGACATTAAGCGGCTAAAAGTTTTTATTAACACATAATGACATTTTTCTTCATTTGTTAAGTAAAGTAAATCAACATGATTACTTTTTTCTTCATTAGTAATTCTTAATGGATAAAATTTATTTTTTTCATCTTCATAACTATAAACATTAACACTAATTTCTAGATTTTGTTTTTCAAATTTGTTAATATCATGCAATGAAACAGGATATTCTATTCCATTCATATTTAAGCTATCTTCCTTTGATCTTAAATCACCAACTCTTTCTTGATGGTTAACTGTTTGATTTAATGCTCTTAAGATGGACCACTTAAAACATTGACTATCTTCATTTTTCATATTAATACATGCTTTTTTATCTGCTATCCATTTTGGAAGAGGGGTAAATGATGAAGCTCTTAATGGATCATAAATAGCAGTATGAAGCTTTAAATGAACCACACTATGGAAAACCCATCCGCTACCCTTTCTTAAAAAGGCACGATAATTTTCTAAAATTTTTTCAGCCATTGTATCATATAATTCATCTACATCGGTTCCTCTTAAATTAATTAAATTTACATCAGAAGAAAACTGAGCCGGCACCGGATGATCAAAATCATCAAATCTATACATTAAACATTTAAGAACCATTTTTACTTTAACTTTACGTTTATTTCTTAAAATATTTGTCATAGATTGCATTGTTAGCTCTAAAAACTTCTCAGGAGAATCAACGGGAAACCCCTCTATTTTATATTGTCTTGCCCAATTTTGTAATGAAGAACGACTTTCTGTTACATTAATAACTTCAGGTCTTCTCCTTGGTAACGTTTCTTCTATATTTCTTTCAACTTCATTTATTACCTGTGGAATTTGTTCTGGTTCAACGTTACCGGTTAGCCAATTAGTAAAAGTTCTTACTCTTCTTCTAACACTCTGAGGAATTACGGCACTAACAACCCTTTGTGCACCACTATATAAATTAGATGCAATCATTTGACTAGCATCTGTTAATCTATTGATAAATCTTCTTGAAAAAGAATTCATCTCTATAATTTTTAAAATAAATAAAATTTCCTTAAGTCAAATTTTATTATTTTTTAAAAAAATAATAAAATTATTGAATGTCAATTCTATATTTACCATTCCATACTCTACCATTCCAATTTTCAATCGTTTGAGGACAACGGTCAATGTATTTACTAGCCTTGTAAATCGATGGAAATTCAATCACCTCTTCAGTTTCAACATCCTTTAATATTACCGTTTTAGGATTTTTACTAATATCCTTTAGTCTATCATAATTAGGTTCTTTTTTAAGTGGTATAGCTTTTTCAGGATACAATCCATGCTCTTTTAATACATCAATAAACTTTTTCTTGTTCCAATAGGAATAAAACTTAATATTGTTATCTGTTAATATATTTTTAAAATCAGCAATCTTTAGCATATTTTTTTATTAAACAAAAAAATTACTTAATATACTACTGCCATTTTATTTCCATCACTCTGAAAGTTAATTAACCTATCACTAAGCAAAACAGCATATGCTTCAACACTATTTACTCCTGCTTGTATTGGATTTTCTGTAAAGCTTGCTCTAATATGAATATCAGTTACAGAATACTTAATTCTTTCACTTTGCTTTGAAACATCAAAGACAAACAAGGGAAATAAATCTTTAAAATCAGCAGGGTTAATATTTGGATTTGATACCAATTCATCCATGTTGTAAAACTTTTTTCTAAATGTTGCAGCTTCCTCATATATTCTTCCAATTAGATTTGTTTCAAAGTTTATGTTATGTTCATTATGTGGATATTGTTTTGTGGATAACACAGCTTTAATATTTCTTACCTTTAAGTGATTAAATATAGCTGGGTTGTGTATTTGCCTATTAGCATTTGCATCATTTGAAATAGATTGAAAACCAACTATAATAAATCGTGGCACCTCAGGTGATGATTTTGTTGCTAGTCTCCAAGCAAAGTTAGTATTGTTTGGTACTGCTATTGTATCTGATTGTATCATTCTATACCCAACAGGAAATCTTTCTTTCTTTTCAATAAATTTTAAAAGTTCTGATCTATTACCAAGTTCAGGTGTTACATGTGGCATAAACCAAGTTATTTTACTTAAAACAACTTTTCCTGATTCATGTAGAGCTGGATTACCACCTGCAGCGTCCACCGTAGGTAATCTAAAAATTGCATTGTCATCACCGGTTCTTGTTAAGGTTAAACTATGCTTCATACCATATACAACTTTGTTGTAATCTTCACAAAAACCAAATATATGTTTTAACGGAACACAAATATTAAATGAACCAACAGGATTTGATGAAAAAATCCAATTTCTTCTTGCATTAAATCCCCTATTAGTAATAATATCCGCATCTCTATGGGTATCTTTATACCATAGTTGGTTTAAACCTTGTGATTTAGAAAAATCATCAGGATATTTTAACAAACCCAACATTGTGCTGACATAACCAGGATAATTAATATACTCTATATCCTGCTCTTCAAGTTGGTATCTGATACTTTTAAACAAATACATTATAGCGTTGTTTGTCAGCGTTACCATATTGTTTGCTATAACATAAGGATTGTTATCTTCTTTTTTTAACAAATTACCTTCAAAACTTAAGTATGATTCAGAGGGATGTAGAAAAACATCCTTGTTTCCAATATCAATCCTAATATTACCCCCTGAGTTGTTCAAATTAGTTCCTATGGTAGGTTCATACTCAAAGTATTCGTATTCATCAATACTATCATCTTTTAGAATTGGTGCTTTAACATTTAAAATGTCCATTTTTTATATACAATCATAATTTTTTTAAGTTAAAAATTGTGTTTTGTTTTTAATTTTCTAACCATAGTTGAGGGAATGATTTATTCTCATCATTTACATAAACACCCTTAAGTTTGATATTTTTAAGTTTTTCTACATTAACATTTTTTCTTACTTTTGGATAAATTTTATTTCCATAAAGAATGGTTACCTTAGGCATACCATTTTTTTCTAAATATTGATTTACATCTTCTTCAAATTCCTTAATGATATCAGCTTTTTCAGGTGACAATTTTAAAACAGCTTTATTATAGTCATATTTTGTATTACTACTATCTAATACTTCACAATCATCATTAAGTTTTAGATTTCCATAAAGGATATTAACCCTTTTTGTGTTGTATTTTTCATAATGTGTTAAATTAAATTTTAGCTTTGACATTTTTTTTATTTAATGTAATAATTACTTAAGCTAAATTAAAAATTATATTGTTTTTATCCCTTTACCTCTTTTTTTGTTTAACTTCTTAACCATTGTTTGTATATTAACGGCACCACCATCAATCAATGAACTTACATTTTGTTCAACAGGTTGTATTGTTGGTATGGTTGGAACTTGACTATATTTTTCAATAATCTTTTTAGATTTAGGTGTTAAAGCCTTTTTAACTAATCTTGTTCCAGCATCAACTGCAGCTGCCTTACCTGCCTCTAAAGCTTTCTTTGCTCCTTCTTTAGCCACACTTTTACCAACATCAACTGCAGAACTTGCAATTTGCTTAACCACACCACTTGTAAATAGCCTACTTAAAAAATTAGCTAAGGTATCAAATATACCTGCTCCACCATAAGCATAAGTTCTTTTAACTCCTCTCTTTTGTGATGTAATCATTTTATAATATAGACATTAACTTTTTATAGTTCTTTGCATTTAATACTTTTTGTCTTTTTAATTCATCACAAATACTTACCAACTCATTTTTTACACCTGTATGACCCGCATCCTTGCTAGACATTAAAAGGTCAAACCTTTCTAATAGTGCGTTGGGGTCAGATGGTATTACCGTGGTTGTTTTTTTTTCTTAATCCTTTACCAGTTTTTTCTTTAATTAAACCATAAACAGGTTCAATTATGTTTTTCCATTTTTTATCTGTTAAATAATAGTTTTTAAATTCATTTTCTCGATTATTATCCTTATACATAATATCACTTAAACGAATCATATCTTGATAATTTTTTAAATCTTCTTTGGTATAATTTTTCGGATTTTTTAATAAAATCAATTCCCATAACCCATCACTAGCAGGAAATTTTTGTTCTTCAAAATAAAAAAACCCTTTATCTTTCGGGTCTAAAAAAATTTCTTTATTACCAAATTTAAATATACTAAAATTTTTATCAAAAACTATTCTATAGATATTATCAAAATCATCTTTATATTTTTTTGTTAATTTTTCATTAAAAACTTCAACAAAATGCATAATTTCTTCTTTATTTTTTTCTATCTTAACATCATGATAAGAAGGAAGTTCCGCAGTTGGTAATTGACTAGGCATCATTTCTTTAGAAAGTTCAACAGGTAATTGAATAATCCCCTCCCTAATAGGTGCCAATTCCTTTGTAATTACTCCTGGTAATTGTTGAACCCCCTCCCTAATAGGTGCCAATCCCTGAGTGATTCTTCTAGCTGCTTCTAGTTGGTACGAACCAATATTTTTAGTTGCTTCTTCTTGTATCTCCTTTTGTGCTTTAGTTAAGGGTTTAAAAAACTTAGTTAAGTCTTGTTGCAATTCAATATCACCTACTCTTTCTGCAAGTAACCTATCACGAACCTGTTTTTTTCTTACAAGATAATCTTTTACCATCTCATCTCTTGTTTTATAATCAACATTTATAAAAGGCATTTTTTAAGTAAAAAAAATTTTATTTTAATTAATTTAATCACTATTACCTATCTCACATGCGCAAGAAAATTTAAACTTAGGCGGTTTTATTTTTAATTTGAATGGCTTCCATTGTGCCTTTCTACAAGTCTCCTGAATTCCTCCCGTGCTTCTATTCGTCCCTTCTCTATTAAACTCTCTTGATCCTCTAGCTTGCTTTTTTTCTTTGTTTTACTTCTAATTTCTTCCTTCATTTGTTTGTATTTTTCCAATTCTTCCATAATTAAACTGAATTCTTCATGTTCTATTTTGTTGTCTGATATTGCTTTTGATATATGTGTAAGTAGTGTATTTAACTTTGAATCAGCCAATATTTTAATCTGAAGGTGTTTTTCTGATTTTGTTCTGGTTCTTCTTACCATAAACTTACCTACTAATGCTGCTAACCCAACAACTAAAGCACAACCTTCTAGAACCATAGTTGCAGGTATCGCTACTACGGTTGATAGTAAAGCGATTCCCCCTGCTCCTGCACCTAGTGCTATAACGGTTAGTCCAGCTTCTACATTGTCCACATTCTTACTAATCTTCAAGTATTTTTTACTTAGTTGCTCTCTTTCCCTAACTTCATTTTCTAGAAAATCCTGTATCTCTGATATCTTCTTAAGTCTAAATGATTGACCATTGTCTCCTGCTGATATTATTGGTTCTAATGTTGGTGCATTTGGTATATTTCGTGCTTCTTGTAAGTCTGGATAAATCCTTTCTTTTAGCTCCATTTTATTTATTATAAACTAATTTTTAAATTGAATAGTAAAGACGACACAAAAAGGTGTTTTCCTCTATTTTTTTTATTTTACTAGAGTTGTTTGTAATTGTGGTAACCATGTCATCCACTTCTTCTAATGTAACTTCATTTGTTATTGATATTTGATTAAGTTTAAGATTATAAGATAGAGAAACTAAAACAAAACCTTTACTCATATTAAAGCCCATACCTAAAGCCATCGTTATAGATTTGCCTCCTTCTAATACTAACGGTTGTTGAGTAAAAATATCCCATGAAACAGGATTAACTTTTTTAGCTGGATACTTACCTTCAACAGGTTTCCAAAAAATAGTTTTTGGTTGAACTATTTTATGTTTTCCATTTCCAAATTTATGTACATTCATTTTTTTTAATTTATAATATTGCTCCTAATATAGGAATATTAGCAAATGGGCTATTTGGTCCTAAAAGAAGACCTTTTCCATCATAAATTTTCCCACCTTGTTTTAAATACAATCCTTCACCTTTATTTTTTAACCCTTTACCTTTGTATGGTTTAAGATATAGCCCTTCTCCATCAGTTTCTACTTGACATACGCAACCCCCTTTCTTAAGGTAAAGCCCATTACCCATTGCCTTTTGAACTCCTGTTGATGCTAAACCAGATAGAGCACCAACTCCTATAGCAGGTAAAACGGTTCTTGCTAATGTAGGTAGAACTGATGAAGCTAACCCTGCTATCAAAGGTAAAAATCCACCTTCTACTTTCATGTTGTGCTTAAGTTGTTTAATAGTCATTCTAATGGTTACCCCTTTACCTCCCTCTAATGCTTTATTTAATTTGTTTAGTTGTGACTCGGTTACCGCCATTAAATCTTCACCTGTTAGGTCATCATGATTTAATCTAATACTTACAGGACAACTTGATTTAACAGCATGTTGTATCTTTTTCTTTTGCCCTTCTGTTATATTTACTTTAACTGTAATGTAATTTGTCATTTTATATTTAACGCGATTCTCTTATGTGAAATCTAATCGTTAATGTTTCACCCCTTAGATTTAATACGTTTCCATCTTGGTCAGTTAGCGTTACGTTTAAATCATGTATTTCATCTAATGTTAAAGGTAGGTATACCAGATTAACTGGAGACTCTATTATTTTATAACCCGGCGCCACATTTGGAAAAAAGCTATAAATTGTGTTTCTTTGAGAACCATTAACATAACTACCTGAAATTAAGTCAATATTAACAAGTATGCTATTAATACTTAAGATATTTACTACTTTTTCTGATTCGTGAAATCCTTGTAGATATTTTGCTTTGTTAAACCCTAATACTTTACCAATGCTTCTATTTTGGTTAAAATCAACCTGATAATTATTTTCAACATTAAGAACAGATTTTAATGTATTAGTGTTAGCGGATATGTTTAAATAATATTCTTCATTAATTAAATCATAATGACCCCTTTTCCTCATTTCTAATTGTATATAATCATTAATATCAACTAAATCATAGCTACCTTCAGGTATTTTTAACTTAACCCATGTATTACCATTGTCTGGTGAATAAACAAAAGTGTTATTTCTTTTATCAATATTTGGAAATGAATAATATGTTTCAAGATTGACTAAAGCTATTTCATATTTTTTATCTCGTTCTAATTGAAGTGGTGGAGTAAATCTTGTTCTAAACTCTGTTTTGTTGTCACTTACTATAATTTGAAATGATGTTTTATGATCAGTGTTTTTTACTATTTGTTTTAGTAATTCTTTTTCCATTTTATATTTACTAAAAATATATTTTAAAACAAAAAATATATTTTTTATAAAAATTTAATAATAGTTGCTGTAATTTTGTGGAATATAAAAGTTATCAAAACCACTTCTATACTTTCCGTTGTTTTTGTTGTTGGTTAAGTCAATTACAACAAAACCATGAGGTTTTTCCCAACATTTTTTACAAAAATTAACAAACTCGGTTTTTGTCATATCATCCCCCACATGGTCACTATAAATATGATTAAGATTTTTTAAGTCTTGTCTAAACAAGCAGATAAAATTTGCATTCTCTCTAATAGTTTGACGAGGTAATCTAAAATAATTTTGTGATAGATAAAAACAGTCAGCGTTACTATGTCTTCCACGAACATAATAGTTTTCACATTTGTTTTGCCTTTCCAAGAGTAAATCGTCAAAAATCATCAAGTTTTTGTTTTGCCCGTTTAAATCTCTTGGGTCGGGTACATCACAAGCATTTTCAAAAAAATCACACTTAATATCAGATTTTTCCTTAATTGTTTTAGCCCATTCTTCAACCAATGCTAAAGGAGAAATATCATTTTTTTGTACTTCATCCTTAAATGAAAATAATCTTAATATATATTCTTTTGGTATTTCTTCTTCAAAAGCTTTTTTTAATATGCGATATTCTGGTTGAAACAAACTTTTACCAAAAACGCTTAAGTTATCATAATCTAACCAATCAGGTCTTAACAAAAGGTTAAGTAAAAGTGTAGTTTTACCACATCCTGATTTACCTACTATTAAACCTCTGATACTTCTTGGTAAAAGGGGATGGTTAAATCTTTTTGCTAAAGCTTCATTCCATGATAAATTAACAATATCCATTTTATATTAAAAATTTTATTTTAATATAAAAAATGTATTGTGTTAAGTGTAAAAAACAAACAGAAACAAATGATTTAAGTTATGGTGTAAGTAAAAATGGTAGAAATATGAAAAGGGGTAAATGTGTTGAATGTGGAACAACAAAAACACAGTTTATTAAAAAGGATAAAGAGGGTGGTTCATTGTTAAACAAAGCAATTAATAACTTACCTTTTGAAATGCATTTACCTGGGCATAATTTTACTGGTCCTGGTACTAAGTTAAATAAAAGATTAAAACCTAATTTAACACCCAAAGAATGGTCAAAGCCTGTAAATCGTGTTGATAAAGCAGCATATCATCATGATATATGTTATCTTAAACATGATGATACTAAAACACGTAATGATGTGTGTGATGCTAATATGCTTAAAGAGTTAAAGGGTATCTATAATCCTACTATTAAGGAAAGAATGGAAAGAGGATTGGTTTCCTCATTAATAGGAACCAAGAAAAGATTTGGAATGGGAAATAAAAAAAAAATTTAGAAAATATAACATTAGCAGAAGAACTACATAAACCTGTAAAAAGAAAATTTAAGAAAAGAAGAGTTAGAGTAGGGGGTGTCGATAGGATATGGGCTGCAGATTTAGTAGATATGCAAGCATTTTCTAAACTTAATCGTGGTGTAAAATATCTTCTTGCTGTCATTGACATTTTTTCAAAATATGGTTGGCTGGTCCCCTTAAAAGACAAAACAGGAAAATCTGTTTCTGTTGCATTGAAGAGTATTTTTAAGGAAAGAAAACCTGATAAAATGTGGGTGGATAAAGGTAAAGAGTTTTATAACAAAGATGTTAAAGATTTGATTGAATTATATTCCACTGAAAACGAGGAAAAATCAAGCGTTGTTGAGAGATGGATTAGAACAATGAAAGAAAAAATGTGGAAGTATTTCTCTGCTCACTCAACAAATGTTTATATTAACGTGTTACCAAATCTTGTTAAAGAATATAACAACACGAGGCATTCTTCTATTAAGATGACACCAACTGAAGCAAGTAAAAAGAAGAATGAAAATAAAGTTTGGAGAACATTGTATCCTGATTATAATCAAGTAAAAAAAGATATCAAACCAAAGTTTTCTGTTGGAGACAAAGTAAGGATAAGTAAAAAGAAAAAGACTTTTGAAAAAGGTTATACCACAAGATGGACTGAAGAGGTATTTACAGTTTCAGAAATAAAACATACATCACCTGTAACATATAAAATTGAGGATTTAAATGGTGAAGAAATAAAAGGTTCATTTTATGAACCTGAACTACAAAAAACGAGTCAAGAGGTGTATAGGATAGAAAAGGTTATTAAAAAGGGGAAAAAGAAATCTCTTGTAAAGTGGAAAGGTTATTCTGATGAGTTTAATTCATGGGTTGACAACGGTGCTATTATAAATATTTAAATATATAAAAAAAAATGAAAGATATAAAAATTGATAATGTAACTTTAAAAAATAAACCTTTAAGTAATTTTGAACTAAATGATGCTGCAAAAAAATTAAAATTAAAAAATTTTAGAGGAACATTTTTAAGAGATACCCTACCAAAAAACAATAAAAAAATGAATGTGGTATATTAAACCTTGATGATTCTAGCGGTCCTGGTACTCATTGGGTTGCACGGTTTAAAGATGGTAAGAAAAAAATTTATTTTGATAGTTATGGTATTCAACCACCTAATGAAATTATAGATTATTTAAAACAACCTATATACTACAATACTGACCAATTACAACATGCGGGTGAAGTATTTTGCGGTCATTTATGTTTGTTCATTCTTAAAGAGTTATGCGATGATAATAAATTTCAAGATGTTTTAAATAAACTTTTTTAGTAATATTAAAAAACGATGCCCGTTAATAAATTTGGAAAAATGGATGATGTTAAAACAAGCGGTGATGGTGTTTCACTTGCTTACATTACTAACAACTTTTTACGTAAAGATGGAACAACCACTGTCGTCGGTTCTATAAATATGAATGGCAACACATTAACGAGGGTTAGTAATCCAGTAAATCCACAAGACGTTGCGACAAAGGATTATGTTGATAATACAGCAGGGGGAAGCCATGAATCACCACTATTAAAAGAAAATGGAAATTTTATTGCTACTGCTCCATTCAATATGGGTTTTAAAAAAATACATAATCTACATGACCCTGAAGAACCACATGATGCTGCTACAAGAAGTTATGTGGATAAGGTTAGTAGAGAAAGTGTCATTGTTAAACGTAATGATGGAAGATTTGTTGCTACAGGAAATATAGATATGAGGAATTATGGGTTAATTAATGTCCTGTCACCGGCTGAACCTGATGATGTAGCAACAAAGGGGTATGTTGATAGTCAATCCTCACCATTTTTGTATAACCCCATTGATAGCTTTTATACTGCAATAGGAGAAATATCTATGGGTAACCGGCGAATTCATTTTGTTGCTTCTCCAATTGAAAATAGCCATGCAGCGAATAAGCTTTACGTAGATAGTGTTATTGAGCTGGCTACCGCAGGTGAAAAGGCTTTGACAAAAAACCAAGACGGGTCTTTTTCAATGGCTGGTAAAATAGATATGGGTGGTAACTCAATTACTGGTTTACCAAATCCAATAAATCTTAACGCTGCTGCTAATAAAAATTATGTTGATAATGGTGGTGCCATTGTAAAAAATCCAAATGGAAGCTTTACAGCAATATCTGATGTAGATTTTCAAGGTTTTTCTATAAAAAACGCGGCGATGCCTGTAGGTGAGAGTGATTTAGTAACAAAATCCTATGTGGATGGAAGGGTATCGCTTCATAAAACAATTATAAGCGTATGTGCCGAGGAGCAAGGTCCTTTAACAGATGGTAATTATGAGTTTTCTTTTGGTAATGGGAGTGCCGGAGAAAGCCATGGGATTGGGGGTTATTGTATGTCTGCTCCTGGTAGAATTATAAGAGGGACTTTAATGGTTGTTAAGGGAACCGGTATTCTAAAAGAAGAGGTAAAAGTTAATATAGTCGTAAATAAAGTTGAACAGATTAACTACACCATAGTAAAAAAGAAAGGAGAAGGTTGTAGTTGTGTAGTTTTTCCACAACCTTTAGAAATAGACCAATGTGATGTTATAAACTTTATAACACGATCTACCAACCCTAATGCTAAAAATGCATATTTAACGATACTGATAGAGTTAGACTTGTAAAAAAATATTTAACCCTTTACTGGGTTAAATATGCCTAGTTATTGAGTAAGTTCTATTTTTAAAAGCTGCTTGGATTGTCGCTGTTGATGTTACCGGATGCGACATATAATATTTTGTGTGTATATTATATGTCAAAGTTTTGTCTTGTATTGATGAGTTTAACATTTTCTTTAGGATATTTTTTAAAAAACTTCTGTATTCTAGGATCTAGATCATCCCGATATACAACTAAAAAACGATCATCGTGAAGATATAAATCTGTAAATCTTGTGAGGTTTCTAATTTTATAAAGAAATTGTTTTAATCCTTCAAAGTCAAGGTTAAAAAGGTATTTTTTTGCTTTGATGCGTAAGCATTCAACCATATACTTTTGTTGTATCGCTTCTGGAATTTTCATTTTTTATAGAAACTTAAAGTTTATACTAAATTCTTCAATTTCGTTAAGGCAGCTTTCTAGGTAACGATGTTCACTAGGTTGGTCTATAAATCTTTCTTTCATAAGTGTTAGCAGGTTAGTTAAATCTCTAGTATAAAAACAATTTCTTACAAACATATCTTTACCACCAGCATAAAATATTATCTTTAAAACGTTTTCATTAGGTTGTTCATAAAGCTTTTTACTGCAGTAGTAGTATATATCACTAAACCATCTAGGGTTTTTGTAAGGCATTAGACCGGTACCATTTGTGTAAATAATTTTGTTGGTGTTTATAGGATGAATATTTGATTTATCCTTAAGTAGATCACTTAGCTTTTGCTTAAAATCTGGTTCTAGTTCAAGCATTTTATAAATAATAAAGCTCTAGTTTAATAGAAAAAATTTTATAATTTTTTGTTTTTTTCCTTATAAAGGCTCATAATCTTTATCTACTTCCTTAAGCCAGTCAGTAAAGCACGCTTTCATATCTTCAATAAAAAATACTATAGCCATATTTTGATCAAAATCTTCTTTTTCTTCATCTATTTTAACGCTTTCTATAAAATCTTCTGCGCAACCTTTGGTATACTCATCAAAGTAATACATTATGTCTTCTTTAACACCTTTCACGTTGTATAGGAAGTTAGACTCTACTTCTTCATAGTAATCTTTTTCTAGATTATCTAAATCAAGATACTCAAGAAAATCTAATCTTGTTTTAGGGCAATACAATCGTATGTAGACACATCTTTCGTTATAGTCTATCCATAACTCTGCTTCGTTAAAATCATATTCTTCATATTTAGATTTGTTTACTTCTCCCCAGTCTTTTACATGATCCGGATACCCTTTGTATTTACTTACTATTTCTTTTGCTGTTGTTAGTATCCATTTTTCTTTCTCTGTATGGTTGGTTCTTTCATATTGTTCTTTATCATCAAAATGTTCCCAATGGCATGGAAGTAAGTCTTCTGTTTCTGTTTTTCCTAAACCTGTGTAAAGGTCAATACGAAAAGTGTTGGTTTCTGGGTTATAGTTTCTATAACGGAAACTCATTTCTACTTTAAACATAGGATCGTCATACGGTGAAGCAATAACTCCATCGTATTGTGTTTGTTTTGTATTGTTTATTTGTGTAGCACTTGACATTGTGTTACCTACTCTAACGGTGTAATTTATTAACTTTAATTCAAAAATCTTAAGCCCTCCACTAACTCATAAACTGGCTAGCCATTGCATGACGCGTTGGTTGATAGGGAGGTTAAGCGATTAACTGATGTAAGAGTTTGTCTGGTTAGTTAAGTAACTGGTTAGCTGGTTAGCTGATGCGTTGGTTAATGGGGGAGGAAAAAGGTTAAGCGATTAACTGATGTAAGGGTTAGCTGATGCACCTTGTTAACCGGTTTGTTGATGCACCTTGTTAACCGGTTTGTTGATGCGTTGGTTTTTTTTTCTTAATCAATTTTTTTAATTTTTTTCTTAATCAATTTTTTTTTAGTAAATTGAATTTAAGTGATTGCCTGACTGATGTGTTAGCTGATGTGTTGGTTGCATGTGTGTGTCGTGCGCTGGTGCGTTAGTTGGTTAGTGCGTTAGTTGATGGGGTGGAAAAAAAGGTTAAGCGATTGACTGATGTAAGGGTTAGTTGGTTAGCTGATGATGTGATGAACTGATGATGTGATGATGTGATGATGTGATGCTTTGTTTTTTGTTCTTAATCAATTTTTTTAATTTTTTAGTAAATTGAATTTAAGTCAAAACGATTAATAAAGAGGTTAACCAATTTTATTTATGAAGGCTAGCCAATTGGTTTTTGCGTAAGTTAGATGAACTTGATGCATTGGTTAGCTGGTTAGCTGGTTAGCAGATGCGTTGGTTTTTTTTTTTTTTTTTTTCTTAATAAATTTTTTTTTTTTTTTTTTTTTTTTTTTTTTTTCTTAATCAATTTTTTTTTTTTTTTTTTTTTCTTAATCAATTTTTTTAATTTTTTAGTAAATTGAATTTAAGTCAAAACGATTAATAAAGAGGTTAGCTGGTTAGTTGGTTAGCTGGTTAGCTTATGCATTGGTTAGTTGGTTAGCCTGATGCGTTGGCCGTTGCACCTTGTTAGCTGGTTAGCTGATACGTTGGTTGATGGGGGGTGGAAAAAAGGTTAAGCAATTGTTTGATGTAAGGGTTAGTTGGATAGTTAAGAAACTGGTTAGCTGATGCGTCATGCGTTAGTTTTTCTTAAACAAAAAATTTTTTAATTTTTAATTTTTTTTAATTTTAAATTTTTTTTAATGCGTTATGCTTGATAAGCGTTATATTACATAATTTTATGTGCATGTTAATGTGTTATGCTTGATAAGCGTTATATTACATAATTTTATGAGCATGTTAATGTGTTATGCTTGATAAGCGTTATATTACTTAATTTTATGAGCATGTTAATGTTACATAAAATTGTTAATGCTTGTTGTATTGTATAAGGCTAAGGGGGGAGATGCTGTAAAACGCCCAAATATCTATCTACTGGTTGAGATTAAGAGATGACAAAAAAGGTGAAAAAAAATTGAGTAATAAGTAAGAAGTGTACCACAAGAAGTTTTCACTGTATCATAATTATAAGTTCATTCAAACGAGTATTCACGGTGAGCAGTGCTCACTCTAGCAGTGAAAAGCATTCACGGCGAGTAATGATCACCCAAACGGCAAGATGTATCCACGGTATGTAGTGTTCACCCAAAAAGAATGAACAGTATTCATGGTGAGTAATATTCACTCTAACGTTGACAAGTAGTCACGGTGAGTAATGTTCGCCTAAACGGTGAGATGTATTCACAGTGAGTAGGACTTAGCAAAATTGTGAATAGTATTCACAGTAAGTATAGTTCACTTTAATGGTAAATAGTATTTAAGGTGAGTAATATTCACCAAAACGCTGAGAAGTATTCACGGTGAGTTCTGTTCACCCAAGCCGGTGAACACTTTTCACGGTGAGTAATGTTCACTCTAACGGTGGACAGTATTCACGGCGAGTAATGTTCACCAAAACGCTAAGATGTATTCACGGTGAGTTCTGTTCACCCAAGCCGGTGAACACTTTTCATGGTGAGTAATGTTCATTCTAACGGTGAACATTGTTCACGGTGAGTAATATTCATCGATGAGAGGTATTCGCGTTGAGCTGTATTCACTTTAAACGGTGATTAGTATTCACGGACTCGGTGAGTACTTTTTATAGAAACCTTAGTATCGTGAAAAATAATTGTTTATATTTGGATATTAAGAAACCGTTATCGCCGAAGGCTCTATTTAATCATCTTACCGTTCATACATTGATGGATGTTTCTTTTTTTCCTTACCCTTTACTTCTTGCGTCGTCAAAAAATATTCTTGTTTTCACAAAGTCTAGTAAAACCAAGCCCGTGTTCCAATCATTCTGAAGAAAGATACTTCAAAAAAAGAAAAAATCTGTTTTGCTAACTTTATGTGCAAAGAGTCACCTCTTCATCGAACAATACCGTGTGTTAACGACCCCGAGGAAAAAGCCAATATCTATTTTCATAAAACTATAATCATTCTTGTGTCTTCATGCCAATTGTTGCCATTGAAGGTTGCAATGTTGCACAGATTACGACGGGTAGAAAAGGTATTCCTTTTTCTAGAGGCCTTCAAACAAATCACTGTTCTCGTTTCCGATATTAAATGAGGACAAATCCTTTGAGCTTCTCCATCCCCTACGCCATGTACATTGGCAATTTATCTATGTTTACACAACTGACATAATTCTGAGCCATTCTACACACTTTCAAGTTTTATTAGCTTTTTTTTTGTGTTCCTCTTTGACTGTAAGGATGTATCGTTAAATATATTATGATATTAGGAGAAATTGCTTGTAACAAACAATTTCTCTTTTCCCACAATGTTTTCTACTTTCTCAGAAAAGTTCAGCTTACTTGCACCAATTTCCAATTTTTAGTCTGTGGATGCTTTCAATTTGGAAGAGTCCAATATTCGACGTTTGGGAAGTAGTTGCTGAGCCCGGTAGTGAAGATGGTGGCGTATAGGACTTACGAGCAGGAGGTCCATGACTGGTTCGAATCCCAAGCCGAGCCAGTTTCTTTCCAAGAGTTGATGATAGTCCCCACGACAGGATTCATTCCTCCCTCACCACTGATCATTGTTTCGACGATAGTTATGTGTGAAAGCATGCAGCACGACTCAAGGACCTTTTGCGGACAGGGTAGATCAAGATCAGACTGCACAGAACATGCAGTCTGATCTCTGATCTACGCTGTCTGATAAGGAGGTATCTTTCCTCCAAAAATACCTTTAAATGAGGAAAATTTGGGTTTACACTATCGGTTTGAAGTTTCGTTTTTTTTATTTACCAGGATAAGGGTTAACAGACTGAAAACACCTGCATGTATTTTATCTACATGTATATGACCAGTGCTTATCGTAGAAAAAGGACTTAATTCTGCTTTTCTCCTTTCACTCACAATGTTTTCTATCATGTGCACATGAAGGGTAAATCTAAACATTTGAGTAACATCTAACTCACGTCTGCAAATGCCTTCAATTTGAACCACGCTCTTTGACAAGGGGGTTTGATGCATTTGCAAATAGTATTGCCCCATGTCAGCTTTCGCGAACTGCGCAGGCTGACCTGAGACAATAGTTTTTGCAGGTGCATTAAGCCCCCTCTTATGAGCAGGGATCATATTTACATGCAGTTTGGAAATAGCCAATTAGCTCAGAGATTTATTCAAGAAATACAGGTTTAGCCAAAAAATTCTATAATATTCCATCAGGTGTGTATGAAAATATCAGAGTCGACGTTCTGAAAGACATGTGTCGATCCCCTGACTTTCAAAATGAAGCAAATACATGTTTGCCTCTTTTCAGTTCTTTGCGGCATTTTCTCCTTTTTTTACATTGTTTTCTTCCCTTCAAAAGACAAACGTTCAGTTTTTAAAGTCATGTTTGTTTAGTCGTTTGGAAGTCATTTCAATCAATCAATCAAGTTTATCGTGCTAATCATACGTATACATGATATACGACTAAGGAGACATGATACAGGTAACAAACTAAAGATTACAAATAATGAAGGAGTAAAATGGATCGGAATAGTTGGGGGTCGTAACATTGGTCAGTACATGAAATAGACTATAGGTCTTGACAATTTATAGTGAATGGGCCCTTTTTGATTGGTCAGTCTACTTTACACACAGTAGCAAGGTTTCATGGATAACAAGTTTGGTAAATAAACGAAGTGTATGTGAATGATTTTTTTTCTTTCTTCCGTGAGATATTACCAAAAATTGTGATTGTTTTATTTAATTTTTCTAAGTCCTTGAAGAAAAATTGTTAAGTCATGCTTATTTAGTCGTCTGCAAAGTATCCCAACTTAGAGAAGCCTAATAACTAGCGTAGTGAAAGCTAAACGCACCCTAAACTCAGCAGTGCTTTCAGTGCTTTGGTTACTATAAGCTTGATTTTTTTCTGTACAAACTTATTTTATACAATAGTTTAACCCTTTACCAGAGGACAAATTTTGGGACACTGGCAGCAAATGCAGACGACATTGCAGCTCAAATAACAGTGTCTGTCTTCAAGAATTTACAAGAAAAATTGCTGGTAAACAACAACTTCTCTATTTCCCACAACGTTTTCAGAAAACATTTTTCTTCAGGTTCAATTGACTCGGTATTGTTTGGTTATGGGTTGAGGTTAACCCTTGTGCCTCTCAATCTCGAGTTTTAACGATCCCCGAGGAAAAAGCCTGTTGAAAACATTGTGGAAAAAGGAGAAAATGCTGGTAACTAGCAGTTTCTTCTTTTCCAATAATGTTTTCTACCCTGTCAAAGAAAAAATCCATTATTTGAGCCATATTTAAATTGTCGTCTGCAAATGCTTTCAATATGGACAAGTCTTCAGTTTTGTCGTTTGGTAAAGAGTTAAGGGATAACAAAAAAAGGTGAGAGGTAATTGCGTAATAAAAGAGACGTTTACCACAATGAAATTCACGGGGTGGAATTTTCACTCTAACGGTGATTAGTATTCACGGTGAGTAGTGTTCACCAAAACAGTGAACAGTATTCACAGTGAGTAATGTTCATCCAAACGACGAATGATATTCATGGTGAGTATTATTCACTGAAACAATCAGAGATATTCATGGTGAGTATTGTTCACCGAGACGATGACTAGTATTCACGGTGAGTAATGTTCACTTAAAGTAGTGAATAGTGTTCACAGTGAGTAATATTCACCAACCTGATGAGATGTACTCACGATGAGAAGTGTTCATCAAACAGTCAATAGTATTCACGATGAGTAATATTCACCTAAACAGTGAATAGTATTCACAGTGAGTAATATTCACCAACCTGATGAGATGTACTCACGGTGAGAAGTGTTCATCAAACAGTGAACAGTATTCATGTTGGTAATGTTCACTCAAACAATCAGTAGTATACACGATGAACTGTGTTCACTTGAAACAGTGATTAGTTTTCACGGACTCGGTGAGTACTTTTCACGGATACCGTTGTATTGTTAAAAACTAATTGCTGATATATGGATATGAAGGAACCTTTATCACCTCAGGCATGTATCACTTTTCAATCCGCTTAACCGCTCATGCATTGATGGACGTTTTTCTCTCTTTACCCTTTACTTCTTTACGTCGTCAAACATCGCTGTTTTCACATAGTAAAAACACGGGACTGTATGGCAAAGGGTTGATTAACCTTCTTTAATGATCCTTATGCACAACTTTCATGTGTTGGCGATTCCTGACGGGATACTATGATACTATGTGCCGGCGATCAAACACTGCATTTTCCCGCCGTCTTCTCCTGAGGCATATCTCTTATGGGATCGCCAGCACATGACAGTTGTGCACTTAATAATGCCGATAGAAACAATTCATGACGATTATATACGGAATATGCCGAGAGCGACTGACGAAGTGCCTACGGAATATGTCGTCGTCGACGTTGCCTTTGTTGTTGTTATTGTCGGCCTCGTCGTCTTCATATTTTTGTTACTAGGGTCATTATCATGGTCTTTGATAATTGATTGATTGATTGATTGACTGATTGATTGATTGATTGATTGTATGGTGTTTAACGCTATTTTAACTTTATTTAAGTTATATCGCGGCGACCAGTGCACTTATCCAGGCTTTCCTGGAATTTCTTTTACCAGTATTAAACACACTATTCTTTCCAAGCCACTGGCTGCTTTCCCACACGGCCATTGTCAAAACAATGGTTAGCAGTGAGAGAGGAATGAATCCTGTCGCAATGACTAGCATCAATCCTCGGAAGCTGGCCTTTGATGAAATCACACGAGTCAAAAAATGTTGCTGAAAATCAACAGCTTTTTGCGTATCTAGATTTCTGTCATCCTCGTTGACCCAGTTCCGATGTATTCCGTAAACTACATTCATCGAATGATGAGTGGTAATACTTCACACCTGGGTTAACGAGGATGGATTTCTGTTTGTGTACATGTAGGTACAGTTTAAAGACAAATGACGAGCAAGTCAAATGTCAGTAAGTTAGATGCTGAGTTCGTTTTCAATAGATTTGGGCAGCCAATGCGATTGTTTGGATTGTTCTGTCTGCATTTTTTCCTTCACTCACGTTGTTTTTACCCGTTCTGAGACAAATACATGTACCATCATTTGAGTCACATTTTATTTGCTGTCTGCAAATGATTTCAGTTTGGAGAAGTCTTAAATTTTGACGTCTTGTAGTGAAATAAACCCCACGGACCGAATAAACCCCACGGACATTTCAGTCCAGAAATAAGGCGAAAATAGTTGCAGTATCATAGTTATTTTAGTCAAGAAAGTCTTAGCTAAGCGGAAAGTGTAGATCAGAGATCAGACTGCACGTTTCGTGCAGTCTAATCTTGATCAACACTGGCCGCAAAGGCAACTATAATTGTGAAACGAGTTTAAGGGTGGGGGCACAAAACCCTGCATCATGAAAAAACAATTCCACCCACAAAGTGATAATGATAGCCCAGAGTGTGACATAAGGATCATTGAAGAAGGTGTTTTTTCTAACCTTTTTTATGACATAACCCTTATCCTGCTGAGTAAGTTAAATGAAACTTTCAAGCCGATAGTAAAAACCGGCATAATGCTATTTCAGAATTATTTTTGGAGAAAAATAACAAAAAAAAAAAAATCTTTATTTCGGACAGTGTAAGGTCAAAATGCGCGTGCTATACAGTCTGATCTTCATCTACACTGTCCGCAAAAGGTCATTTAGTGGCGTTTAGCAGCCGAAGGGTTAACTATCTACCATACAGTCCCTGTTTAGCTGATCCTGAAGAGGAAAAGTTTGAAAACATTGTGAGAAAAGGAGACAATGCTAGTAACCAGCATTTCCTCCTTTTCTCACACTGCTTTGGGAGCTTTCGATTTTTTCTTAAGGACAAATTCAATTATTTGCGCCAAACTTAATTTGCCGTCTGCAAAATAATGTTTTCATTTCAGGCAAGTCTGAAATTTTGTCGTGTGGTAAAGAGTTAAACTACTTGTTTCGTAATCATATTGTAACAACTTTTCTGTCACGAACGTGATCAAATGTGTTACGGAAGCCTAATATCCGCGTTCAAACTTCAAAATGAGGATTGCGAGGTGTTTCATAATGATATTTCGTGCTACCTCATCTTAGGTCTAAACCTATTCGACTTTTTCTGTCTAAAATAGCAGTATTGTTTCAAAATCGGGTTTTTATTTACCTTAAAGCGGCATCCAAACAGGTTTCATTTTGCAAGTTTATGAGAAAATCTTTTTAAAGACAGGTAAAGACGAATGGAATTACTTAGTTTTTGACATTTTTCCCAGTACAGTCCTCATCCCGTTTGAAACGGGATAGTCGTGATTGTGTATAACTGGATAAGTACAATTTAGAAACAGAAATATGACCGGTGCTCGGTATTCGAGTCGATAGGGTTAGATATGGCTTTGAAGGTAGTTGGTAACCAATCTCAGCCGGTACAAATAATTCTTGCAGAAATTTTTGGGTTTACTTTCCCCCAACTAAGAATATGGAAGCCCGTCACAAACTTATGATTTTTCTTTTCCTTCCAAATTTTCAACTCTCTCTTCTTCTTCTTCCTCTTCTCTCCCCGTTCCACCCTCCACACACAGAATGTGTTAAAGCCTAATTTTATGTTGCTTCTAAAGGGATTATCAGAAAAAAAGACAAATATGGCATTAATAAACATGGGCGTAGCAAGCCCTCTATTAACGGGCTCCTATTTGTTAAAGAAGGTTTAGCGGGCATGCACTAGGTCAAAGTTTAAGTAGAAAAAATAGTACAATCTAATTCATTCTGGGCGTTCTAATTTGCTTCCCTATATACTCAAGACCAATTTTTGAGGGGGGTGTTTTTTAGCGCTTTTAATGTTCGTGGCCCCTTTTTGTCAGATTCGTGTTAATTTAGGCGTTCAGTTGCTTACATCCAGCGATATACGTATGGCATTCACACAGCTATATCTGATTTTCTGCGATTTAAGAGTGTATATAAGTGTCTACTAGCCTGGGTTCCAGTCCAGTTGTGCCTTCCTTTTTTTAATATTCTGACGTAACTTTGTGAAAAATGACTTAACAATTACGGAATCGACTGACAGGCTTACCAAATCAGAAGGGACCCTGAAAGGAGACCGCGATAAGGAGTGATTATTACCGCCTTGACCCTGTACAGCGAGGGCGTTGTGGTATTAGCAACATCTGAAAGTGAAAGTAGAATGTGCACAGCACATGCGTATCCAGAGCAGTGTCTTCCAATTAAACAAATCGCAGTAAGCGATTTCGGTGAATAAATACGCAAAAAAGTGATTTCGTCAAGCCTTTTGGCATTTAATTGGAATTATACGATCGAATCAAGAAACCGAGAAACGGACAGTGTAAAACAAATATTAGAATGTGCTGTCTGATCTTGGTTCTACACCCTCAGCAAATTGCATTCAAAGTCATGCCCAGCAAGAATAAGGGTTGAACATTTCGCGCCAGATGAAATCTGAGATAGCAAAAGAAAAAAGTACAATTATTTATGCTCTAGGAAAGCAGTTTCATGCATCTTCCCGATGCATTATATCAAGCAATTCATCACATAATCGTGGATCCATATAATGCATTGTGTCTGACAAACCGACTTAATCATGAGGTATATGTAGACTGGTCTTTCAGCATGCAAGTTTACAAATAGCAAAAGGTTTCGATCCATATCAGCCTGCGCGGACTGCGCAGGCTGACATGGGTCGATACTTTTTGCAGATGCAATTAACCCCATTTTCAGAGACCATGGCCAATTACATGGCGTGTGCCTACATTAGTTCATGTCAAAATTTGAAATCATTTCTACGCCAAAGTTTGACGTTTGATTCATTTGCTCTCTGTTTGTATGGTGGGACTCATCTTGTAAATTGTTTTTTAATATTGTTTGACTTGTAGAATTTCTAGTTGTGGAATAAATGTCGTTATCTTATTTAAAGTTGCTGGTATTATTCAGTTCTTATTGATCCTGTAACATATACCGCACGTATTAATGCCTTATCGATCGATCGACGGGGTTTTTTGGTTGGTTGTTTGGATGGTTGATCGAGCGACTGGGTTTTTTGGCTGATTGTTTGGTGTGTTGATTGATTGATTGACTGATTGACCGATCGATCGATCGATCAATCAATCAGTCAATCACTTTTTTCCAATACCTCGATGCCTTTCACAGTATTTACATCTTCAGTCTGAGTGAAGCAGTTTGACGCCGAATACAATTATCTTCTGTCATTAGTATACGAGGGACACTTTTTAAGTTCCTAGAGTAGGGCGGTCTTTTTAAAACCGCTTGAAATATCAAAATTTTATTTATCTAAGACCTTCGAAATGTGCCCCGTCTGCCTCCACACACATTTTACACCGATCTACCCATTTCCAGAACGCCGCCCGGTAGTCCTCTTTATGTATATGTTGCAGACACTGGTAGACCGCACTGCCTATACCACAACGGGATTCAAAACGGTGCCCTGCCAGCATTTCCTTTAGTCTTGGGAACAACCAAAAGTCACAGGGGGACAGGTCAGGGCTGTATGGGGGATGATCTAAGACATCGAGCCCAGATTCTTTCAGATATTCCTGTACCGTAGCGGATTTATGGGCCGGTGCGTTATCATGGAGTAATTTGATGCCGCGGACACCGGTGCGCGGTCTGCGTTTCTGATAGAAATCAACAAGTTGAGTAAGAACACGTTCTCTGTAAAACTTTCCAGTGACAGAACTACCTTTCGGGATTGGAATTTGAAGGACTGGACCTTTCGAATCAAAGAATATCGCATGCAACATGCGATTTGATGTTTTGCAACGGCGCGCAATGACAGGTCTGTCGCCCTCAGATGAAACCCAAACCTTATTTTTAGCCTTAGAATTGGGTTGAAAATGATAGATCCAGGTTTCATCACCTGTAACTATCTCTTCCAAACGATGTGGGTCACATTTATCATATTTTTCTATAACTTGCGATGCAAGTCTAACCCGACTTTGTTTCTGCTCGTCAGTGAGCAAATGGGGCACCCAGCGCGCGCAGATCTTACGTAGCCCAAGTCGTTCACGTAAGATCTTCAAAACACTTGACGAATGAATGCCACTTAATTCTTCTATCTCTTGCACGGTATAACGTGCGTCTTCCTCAATTAACGTTTTCACAGTAGCAACGTTCTTTTCCGTCAAAACGGAAACCGGCCTACCCACCCGAGGGTCATTTTCAATTGACTCCCGACCATCATTAAAACGACGTACCCACTTGCAAACTGTAGCATATTTTAAAGCACCATTCCCATAAACTTTTTGCAAATCAGCATGAATTTCCGTTGGCGGAAACCCGAGCTGTGCTCGAATCTTACAATATACCCTCTGTTCAGAGATTTTTCCATCCATATTGAACGCTATATTTTACTATAGTGTATAAAACCACGTGTTGAAAATACCCAGCGCAGCGCGCACGTGGACCTCGTGCGCCGCATACCTTGACACCGTTCGAGAGAGGAATGATTACGCAAGTTTTGTGTAAAAAATCGTGCAACTTCATAATCGCGTTAAAAAGTTATAGGCTTACTCTACGAACTTAAAAAGTGTCCCTCGTAATACTGCTAAGATTTCCATAAATTGGTCTCAGTTGTTCACGTTACAACAGACTAATGTAGACCGTCCGCGAAAAAGCTCTTCTTTCGAGTCGAACAAGATTTATGATATTAGAAAGGTGTCTGGGACTGTCTATCGGGCTGACGTCTTAAAATCAACAATAACAACAACAATCCGACAACCTGATTAAGCAGAAACAAGTCGCAGAATTGTGAGCATCTGACTTTGTCAGGGTATTTTGTCATTTCTATTTCAGACTTTTGCATTGAAATTGTTTAGAATGGTGAGGAGGATAAGATGTTTAACCCATTACCCAACAATCCCGAGTTTTAGCACCCGAGAAAGGAAAGCTTTTGAAAACATTTTTGGAAAAGGAGAAAATGCTGACAACCAGCATTTTCTCCTTTTTCAACAATGTTTTCTATCGTATAACAGACAAATTTCATTATTGTAACCATCTGGTTTGGGGTCGAATTCACTCATGGATTGTATTAACCTTTAGAACTACTGCATTAGCAGAGTCACGACGATACTTTAATTACATCACAATTGACAAAATGTCACTCTTGTGATCATCAAAAAATCTTATGGATTCCGTAATCAAGCATTTTGGAACTTTCGACCAACGAATACGATAAAAAATCAGTTCTTGTGGTAAACGAAAAATATCGTTCATTCCATAAAGGTACATTGCGGTATTTTGTTACCAACAAATTGACGTGTTGCAAATCACTTGTGCATAAGGATTTTTCTTATAAATTTATTGTTTAGAATGGCAATCCCCATTTTTCGTCACAAATTTGTAGCTATAGCAAGGGTTCAAGGACAGTTCGTACATGGACAACTTGTGCCAGGACAACAAGACAATTGGTGCAAAACACAATTCGTACCCATGAAAACTTGTACCGAGGACAACTTGTACCGAGGAGTAGTATAGGCGACGGTTTGGATGTAAACAAAGATGACGTAATCGGCGGTAATCTTGACCTACTTTCGACCATGGTGTGACTATATTTAGTAACTCATTTGCATATAAGGAGTTGTTTGTGTGTCATGGGTATTCGCGGAGGGGTATGGGGAGTCCGCCATCTTGGATGAGGGTGGGCCATGTTGGATCGGGATCGGACATGTTGGATCAGGATCAGTATACAGAGCTGACGTGTATACCTCGTGCTGGTAAGTACTCGCGGGCATTGAGGGTCAGGCCCTTTCCTTACCAGACGACAAATAAATAAATAAATAAATAAATTTACCTCTCTCCGATGTGCACTCCTCAAGGTCCTACTTTCAAATGAGACCTTAAGTCCAGAACAGAGTCTAAGGTAGAAGGATGCGCATGCGTGAAGCTATATTTAGATATGTGATCATCAACTATATTTAGCTATCAGCTATAAAAGGGAAGATCTGAACAATGGTCTTTTGTTAATGTAGCCATACTGTCTGGTTTTGTTTATTTAGGGACGGAAGTACGGACAATGGTCTATTCAACTGTCAAACATAATCCCTTTTCAAGTCGACAGCATGACTGGTTTTGTTTATTTTGTGACGGAAGTACGAACAATACCCCTTTCAACTGTCAAAATCAATCCCCTATAAAGGACCAGATGGCTGAACAGTTGTCTTTTGTTACAGTAGCCACAATGACTGGTTTTGTTTATTTTGTGATGGAAGCACAGACAATGACCTATTGAGATATCAAAGTTAATCCCCTTACAAAGGACCAAAAGGCAGAACAATGGTCTTTTGTTAATGTAGCCATACTGTCTGGTTTTATCTGTTTTGTGACGGAAGTACGGACAATGGCCTATTCAGCTGTCAAAGTTAATTCCCTAACAAAGGATAAGTGACACAGAGCTGACTTGTATACCCCATTGAAGAAGTAGTCACAGACATTGAGGTCCAGATCTTCGGTCCTCGATAGAAAAAAAGTTAACTATAAAGATAAAACGATAAAAAGGCGAAAAATGAAAAGAAAATAGGCTATTGGTAAAAATATAAAAGAACAGAGGGAAAAACAATGGAGTTAGCAAAAATAAAAAAGGTCTATGGTGAAAAAGGAGAAGTAGAAAAGTCAAACATAGTCTACGGGTAAACATGATAAAAGTACAGATAAATTTCTAACGATATTAAAAGGGGAAAATAAAGAAAAAAACAGAAAAATCAAAATAAGAATAGTGAAAAATAAAATGGTACCTTTTTGTCCATGATTTCTCCTCAAACCTCATGCTCCAGAAAATGAACTAGTTCAGCAGCTTGAACACGCTCTTCAACCAAGATGTCATCTTCAAGGATATATTCTAGCGAAACACTTACTTGACCAAACGTGGTGGTCCCAATACCAGAAAATATATAGAAATCCACTGAGTCCTGAACTTCAAGAATTACATTTATCATTGGAGCAATCAAAAACGTCGAAAAGAAATTAATGATATCCATCAAAGTGAAAAATCCGAATCGCCCCCTTTAAAGCAAGAGATTAAATGACTCTAACAAGATTGGACAAGACCCCCACTCCTTTAAGGTCCAGTACCCATTTATATGTATAGCATTGATTACGATGTAAAAGTGAAAAATCAAGTCATCCCCCTTTAAAACAAGAGATAAAACGACTCCCACCCCTTTAAGGTCCAGTACCCATTTATATGTATATCATTGATTATGATGCAAAAGCGGAAAAATCAAGTCGTCCCCCTTTAAAGCAAAAAGTTAAATGACTCTAACAAGATTGCACAAGACCCCGCGCCCCTTTAAGGTCCATTACCCATTTATATGTATATCATTGATTATGATGCAAAAGCGAAAAAATCAAGTCATCCCCCTTTAAAGCAAAAAATTAAATGACTCTAAGTGGATTGCACAAGACCCTCACACCTTTAAGGTCCAGTACACATTTATATGTATATCATTGATTATGATGCAAAAGCAGAAAAATCAAGTCACCCCCTTTAAAGCAAAAAATTAAATGACTCTAACTGGATTGCACAAGACCCTCACACCTTTAAGGTCCAGTACCCATTTATATGTATATCATTGATTATGATGCAAAAGCGGAAAAATCAAGTCGCCCCCATTAAAGCAAGAAATTTATATGTATAGCATTGATTAAAATACAAAAATGAAAAAGCAAGTCGTTCCCCCTTCAAGGCAAAAGAGTAAATGACTCTAACAAGGTTGGACAAGACCGCATTCCTTTAAGGCCCAGTACCCATGTATATGTCAATGTTTTTTTGACTTGAGATCGGATTAAGATAACTTATAAAGGGAGCTGGCCAATGTTTACATAAAGATTTATGATAACCCTAGTAACGGATTAAATTGTGCAAAAATGTAAGATTTTAGTCGAAAATTATAGGAGTTGTTACTTTCAGCAATGAAATGATTTTTAAAACATTCTAACCTTCTAACAAGTAAAGCCATGAACTGATAAGCGTAATTCTAGGAAATGTATGCAATGTCACCAGTTCCAGGACAACTAAGGAATGAAACCAATGTTCGTCTTTTTCTTTCATTTTGTGACAGTTTCTATTGATAAAATTTGAGATAACCCTACCTAGTTTGTTTATCTCATCAATAGATTCAACCCTATTGATTTTGAAAAAAATTCCACCGAATAGTATGGGAAAAGTAGCCATTTCAAGTTGAAAATTTTTATTTCTTGTGTACGCGATAAAGTCTGCATTTGTGGTCAGATTTTCATGAAACTTGCAGAGTTTGTTTATCTCGTCAATAGCTTCAACCATATAGATTTTGAAAACATTCCAACAAATAGTATGGGAAAAGTAGCCATTTCAAGTTGAAAATTTCTATTTCTTGTTTACGTGATAAAGTCTGCAGTTGTTGTCAGATTTTCAAGAAACTTGCAGAGGTTGTTTATCTCATCAATAGCTTTACCCCTATTGATTTTGAAAAAATCCAACTGATAGTATGGGAAAAGTAGCCATTTCAAGTTGAAACAAAAATGACGCCATTTTCTATAAAAATTGCTACAGAAGATCAGCACAAGACAAAAATAATTTTGTACATGTAATTATACGTACTGGCACTAGCATTTCAAAAAACCTTACTGACTTCTGACAGGACGATATTGGGTATACCTTTTGAAATTACCCTCTTAGTTTTTGAGGAGAAGGTGTTTGAAAATTGAGACAATGGGCAGGTAGAGGCACGCACGCGCAATAGGTACAGGGCCATAACATAAGCTGGCTGACCTTTGGCCAGTGAAGCTAAAACTTACGTAGTGTAAGTAAAAGGTTGAATATATTCTACAAGATACTATTAAACCAAACTGTTGATACTACCATTAGATGAAATAGATAAAACTTACCTATATAATGCTCGCCTTCCCAACTCCATATCTAAACTTTTCTTATATTAGAAATATCCATAACAAACGTTAACAATGTTTCCAAAAAATCGGCAATTTGCCCACAAATATAATCCATTATCATTGTTCTGATATAGAAAGTTGAGAATTGTAGGTATATATAATTATATGTCTTGTCTTGAGTGACCTGGACAAGTTGTGACAAGCTTCTACAAGTTCTCACATGAAGTCAATCCTCTCTTGGGTTCATTTGTTTTCTATTGTCAGTGTTTTTTTGACTTGAGATCGGATTAAGATAGCTCATAAAGGGAGTCGGCTAATGTTTACATAAATATTTATAATAACCCTAGTAACGGTTTAAATATTGCAAAAATTTAAGATTTTAGTCGAAAGTTATAGGAGTTGTTACCTTCAGAAATGAAATGATTCTTTTTGATCATCCTAACCTTCTGACAAGTAAAGCCGTGTACTGATAAGCCTAATTCTAGGAAATGTAAGCAATGACACCAAATTCTAGGGCAACCAAGCAACGAAACCGATTTTCGTCTTTTTCTTTCATTTTGTGACAGCTGCTATTCATGAAATTTGAGATAACCCTACCAAATGATACATGACGTTTTACTCTTTCACTTTGACTCCCCCATTATCGATTCAGTTTTCAGCCGTTTCAGGCCCAATACTCCTTTTCTTAAAAAATATCGACTTTTTTATTTGCAGTCAGATCGAATCAATATACATGTAGGTATCATTGGAATGAACTTCTCACACTGATCAAGAAAATGTATAGTTTTGTAGGTGTCACTTCAATGACAACGGAGATACAAGGATTAAAATTTTGAGAGATACACGCTTTTGGCATCCACTGGTGCCAAAATGGCCCAAATCTTTATTTATTGATCGATCTTTACGTTCTTGGTGTCTATCCACGATAATATTTTCCCTGGGAATTCAAATTTGAACTCAAAATTTACCTAGAGATCATATTGAGATCGTAATGCCAGAAAGATTTCATATACGTTGTTATGAAAGATTTCAGATACGTTATTAATGTACTAACTTTAACAAAAAATGGCTAAAATCGTTGTTTATGAACCGATTTTCATGATCTTGGTGTCTAAGTGTATTAATTTTTTCTCAAGATTCCTTTTACGAGGGTTTCAATCAAGAAAAAAAAAAAAAAAAAAAACGGAAATGACGTCATTTTTTTTTCCTATAAATTGCAATAAAAATGGGACAAAAATAGTTTAGCGTGTGTCCTTACACGTTTCATCGGTTAATTTTAAAAGCTCTTTCATTGGATGATACATTATGAAGTCATTGATAAGTTCATATCTAAAAGACAAGTTTGGGACAATCATTTATTTCGTTTTAAACTCCATCATGAAACTTGCGTTTACACTTTCGACCCATGCCGTCGAAAAGCACTTGGATGCATATGATTTGAGTGCCTCTGTGTTTTTTAGTGAGCGGGTTATGTACAGTGCTGTACAACAGTGTTTAAATAATACCAACACAGAGAATCGGAATGGTAAATGTGGGAGGTCTGTTTGCTCAATATATTAATACATTTTTGAAATTTAAACAAGAAGCAAGCGGTCCTCCCGATTGGATTAAATGTTACGATGATATGAATAAGTACATTACACAATATATGGAAAAAGAAGGAGTTTTGTTGGATCGAGGAAATATTGGAAAGAACCCAGGGCTTAGAGCTTTGGCCAAACTGTGTCTTAATAGCTTTTTGGGCAAAATTTGGTCAGAGACTTATTATGCGACAAACGGATTTTTTTCCACGAAAGTCAGGCCAACATGTTTTTTCAACTTTTTTCCGATCCATTGAAAAAGCCCATCGATTTCCATATATTGTCTAATGATGCTGTACAAGTCGAATGGCAGTATAAGGACGATTGTCAACCCGAAGATAACAAAACTAACATATATTTGGCAACATTCACTACATGTTGGGCCCGACTCAAACTTTACAGTGTACTCGAGGCATTAAACAGAAGAGTCTTGTATTACGATACGGACAGTGTGATATACGTGAATCGCCCTGATGAGTATTATCCTCCTTTAGGTGATTACTTGAGTGAACTGACGGATGAACTTCAGAATGGAGAGTACATTGTGAAGTTTGTGTCTGGAGGGCCAAAAAATCATGCTTACAAAACGAATAAAAACAACGAAACTTGTAAAGTGAGGGGAATTACCCTAAATTATAAAAACAGTCAACTCATTAATTTTGATAGCGTGAAAGATATAGTCACAGACCCTCAAAGTAGTTCAAATATCACTGTGACCAATCCTAGTAAAATATGTAAGGAGAAAAGAAAATTGTATAATAGAGAAGAACAGAAAAGTTATCAAATGGTTTATACAAAAAGACGAAAAGTAGACCAGTTTGATACAGAAACATATGGGTTTTGATAGTCGTCCTTATACTCTGTCACATTTGCTTCAACAATATTATGATATCTATGTATAAAACTGTTAGATATTTCTTCATTGTCGCTCATTTTTCAAAATGTGTCACACGATTTTAAAAAGTGTTACACAAATATCAAAAAGTGTTCACCAAATTTAAAAAAGTGTCACACAAATATCAAAAAGTGTTCACCAATTTTCAATAAGTGTCACACATTTTCTTAAAAGTGTCACTCATTTTTCTTAAAAGTGTCACTCATTTTTACGTTTTTGTACTTTAACACGTAAAATCCCATAGGGTCCGTTTCAAAAAGTGTCACTCATTTTTCAAAAAGTGTCACTCATTTTCTTAAAAGTGTCACTCATTTCTCAAAAAGTGTCACTCATTTTCTTAAAAGTGTCACTCATTTTCTTAAAAGTGTCACTCATTTTTACGTTTTTGTACTTTAACACATGAAATCCCATGATAAAAACGGGCAAATCTCTCTCTCCCTCTCATAGGTCAGATCTATTTTAAGAATTCAATTATTTTAGAATGATTCTATTTTTACTCTCCCGGAAGTATACGGAGCTGACTCGTATACTCGATTAAGGGGCTTGAATGGCGGACATTGAAGGCTAGGTCCTGGGGACTTAATTATAAAACATTCTACGTTTAGAAATATAGTAAATTATTTAGGTAAAAAAAAAAAACTTGAATAAAAGGCTTACGATGTGTCTCCCTCGACGTCCAGCGTTCAAATGACAGGCTACGTTTATGTTCTATTTTTAGTGACCGTATTTCACAATGACTACGGACTATTTCGCCATACGTCTGAACAATGGTCTATTGAAATGTCATAGTTAATCCCTTTAAAAGTCGCCACAAGGTCTGACGTCTGTGTATTGAGTACAGGAAATACGAACAATGGTCTATTGAAATGACAAAGTTAATCCCTTCGAAGTCGCCGTAATGTATAGCGTCTGTTCATTTTAAGACCGGATGGGTTAACAATGAGCATGGGATAATGGTATTCACTAAACGCAGAAGAATAGAGAATTATGACACAGTACCTTACGGATATTAGAATGGGGAGAATGGTGTGAGAATGAATATGAACATGATTGAAATGATATTAGAGGAAGCAAATTTTGATGTTACTGGAAGTAAATTTGCATGTTACTGGAAACAAATTTTGATGTTACTGGAAGTAAATGTTGATGTTACTGGAAGCAAATTTGCACGTTACTGGAATCTGTTTTTGCAATTTTACATTGAAATATATAGGGAAAACTGGATTCAATTTTTCATGTTACTGGAAGTAAATTTTGATGTTACTGGAAGCAAATTTTGATGTTACTGGAAGTAAATTTTGATGTTACTGGAAGCAAATTTGCACGTTACTGGAACGTGTTTGTGCAATTTTACATTGAAATATATAGGGAAAACTGGATTCAATTTTTCATGTTACTGGAAGCAAATTTTGATGTTACTGGAAGCAAATTTTGATGTTATTGGAAGTAAATTTCGATGTTACTGGAAGCAAATTTGCATGTTACTGGAAGTAAATTTTGATATTACTGGAAGCAAATTTGCATGTTACTGGAACGTGTTTTTGCAATTTTACATTGAAATATATAGGGAAAACTGGATTCAATTTTTCATGTTACTGGAAGCAAATTTTGATGTTACTGGAAGCAAATTTTGATGTTATTGGAAGTAAATTTTGATGTTACTGGAAGCAAATTTGCATGTTACTGGAAGTAAATTTTGATGTTACTGGAAGCAAATTTGCATGTTAATGGAACGTGTTTTTGCAATTTTACGTTGAAATATATAGGGAAAACTGGATTCAATTTTTCATGTTACTGGAAGTAAATTTTGACGTTACTGGAAGTAAATTTTGATGTTACTGGAAGCAAATTTGCATGATAATGGAACCTGTTTTTGCAATTCCCAAGTTTTAATTGCAAAAATAGGTTCCAGTATCATGCAAATTTGCTTCCAGTAACATCAAAATTTACTTCCAGTAACGTCAAAATTTACTTCCAGTAACATGAAAAATTGAATCCAGTTTTCCCTATATATTTCAACGTAAAATTGCAAAAACACGTTCCAGTAACATGCAAATTTGCTTCCAGTAACATCAAAATTTATTTCCAGTAACATGCAAATTTGCTTCCAGTAACATCAAAATTTACTTCCAATAACATCAAAAGTTGCTTCCAGTAACATGAAAAATTGAATCCAGTTTTCCCTATATATTTCAATGTAAAATTGCAAAAACACGTTCCAGTAACGTGGAAATTTGCTTCCAGTAACATCAAAATTTACTTCCAGTAACATGCAAATTTGTTTCCAGTAACATCAAAATTTACTTCCAATAACATCAAAATTTGCTTCCAGTAACATCAAAATTTGCTTCCAGTAACATGAAAAATTGAATCCTGTTTTCCCTATATATTTCAATGTAAAATTGCAAAAACACGTTCCAGTAACATGCAAATTTGCTTCCAGTAATATCAAAATTTACTTCCAGTAACATGCAAATTTGCTTCCAGTAACATCGAAATTTACTTCCAATAACATCAAAATTTGCTTCCAGTAACATCAAAATTTGCTTCCAGTAACATGAAAAATTGAATCCAGTTTTCCCTATATATTTCAATGTAAAATTGCACAAACACGTTCCAGTAACGTGCAAATTTGCTTCCAGTAACATCAAAATTTACTTCCAGTAACATCAAAATTTGCTTCCAGTAACATCAAAATTTACTTCCAGTAACATGAAAAATTGAATCCAGTTTTCCCTATATATTTCAATGTAAAATTGCAAAAACAGATTCCAGTAACGTGCAAATTTGCTTCCAGTAACATCAACATTTACTTCCAGTAACATCAAAATTTGTTTCCAGTAACATGCAAATTTACTTCCAGTAACATCAAAATTTGCTTCCTCTAATATCATTTCAATCATGTTCATATTCATTCTCACACCATTCTCCCCATTCTAATATCCGTAAGGTACTGTGTCATAATTCTCTATTCTTCTGCGTTTAGTGAATACCATTATCCCATGCTCATTGTTAACCCATCCGGTCTTAAAATGAACAGACGCTATACATTACGGCGACTTCGAAGGGATTAACTTTGTCATTTCAATAGACCATTGTTCGTATTTCCTGTACTCAATACACAGACGTCAGACCTTGTGGCGACTTTTAAAGGGATTAACTATGACATTTCAATAGACCATTGTTCAGACGTATGGCGAAATAGTCCGTAGTCATTGTGAAATACGGTCACTAAAAATAGAACATAAACGTAGCCTGTCATTTGAACGCTGGACGTCGAGGGAGACACATCGTAAGCCTTTTATTCAAGTTTTTTTTTTTTTACCTAAATAATTTACTATATTTCTAAACGTAGAATGTTTTATAATTAAGTCCCCAGGACCTAGCCTTCAATGTCCGCCATTCAAGCCCCTTAATCGAGTATACGAGTCAGCTCCGTATACTTCCGGGAGAGTAAAAATAGAATCATTCTAAAATAATTGAATTCTTAAAATAGATCTGACCTATGAGAGGGAGAGAGAGATTTGCCCGTTTTTATCATGGGATTTTATGTGTTAAAGTACAAAAACGTAAAAATGAGTGACACTTTTAAGAAAATGAGTGACACTTTTAAGAAAATGAGTGACACTTTTTGAAAAATGAGTGACACTTTTAAGAAAATGAGTGACACTTTTTGAAAAATGAGTGACACTTTTTGAAACGGACCCTATGGGATTTTACGTGTTAAAGTACAAAAACGTAAAAATGAGTGACACTTTTAAGAAAATGAGTGACACTTTTAAGAAAATGAGTGACACTTTTTGAAAAATGAGTGACACTTTTAAGAAAATGAGTGACACTTTTTGAAAAATGAGTGACACTTTTTGAAACGGACCCTATGGGATTTTACGTGTTAAAGTACAAAAACGTAAAAATGAGTGACACTTTTAAGAAAATGATAGACACTTTTTGAAAAATGAGTGACACTTTTAAGAAAATGTGTGACACTTATTGAAAATTGGTGAACACTTTTTGATATTTGTGTGACACTTTTTTAAATTTGGTGAACACTTTTTGATATTTGTGTAACACTTTTTTAAAATCGTGTGACACATTTTGAAAAATGAGCGACAATGAAGAAATATCTAACAGTTTTATACATAGATATCATAATATTGTTGAAGCAAATGTGACAGAGTATAAGGACGACTATCAAAACCCATATGTTTCTGTATCAAACTGGTCTACTTTTCGTCTTTTTGTATAAACCATTTGATAACTTTTCTGTTCTTCTCTATTATACAATTTTCTTTTCTCCTTACATATTTTACTAGGATTGGTCACAGTGATATTTGAACTACTTTGAGGGTCTGTGACTATATCTTTCACGCTATCAAAATTAATGAGTTGACTGTTTTTATAATTTAGGGTAATTCCCCTCACTTTACAAGTTTCGTTGTTTTTATTCGTTTTGTAAGCATGATTTTTTGGCCCTCCAGACACAAACTTCACAATGTACTCTCCATTCTGAAGTTCATCCGTCAGTTCACTCAAGTAATCACCTAAAGGAGGATAATACTCATCAGGGCGATTCACGTATATCACACTGTCCGTATCGTAATACAAGACTCTTCTGTTTAATGCCTCGAGTACACTGTAAAGTTTGAGTCGAGCCCAACATGTAGTGAATGTTGCCAAATATATGTTAGTTTTGTTATCTTCGGGTTGACAATCGTCCTTATACTGCCATTCGACTTGTACAGCATCATTAGACAATATATGGAAATCGATGGGCTTTTTCAATGGATCGGAAAAAAGTTGAAAAAACATGTTGGCCTGACTTTCGTGGAAAAAAATCCGTTTGTCGCATAATAAGTCTCTGACCAAATTTTGCCCAAAAAGCTATTAAGACACAGTTTGGCCAAAGCTCTAAGCCCTGGGTTCTTTCCAATATTTCCTCGATCCAACAAAACTCCTTCTTTTTCCATATATTGTGTAATGTACTTATTCATATCATCGTAACATTTAATCCAATCGGGAGGACCGCTTGCTTCTTGTTTAAATTTCAAAAATGTATTAATATATTGAGCAAACAGACCTCCCACATTTACCATTCCGATTCTCTGTGTTGGTATTATTTAAACACTGTTGTACAGCACTGTACATAACCCGCTCACTAAAAAACATAGAGGCACTCAAATCATATGCATCCAAGTGCTTTTCGACGGCATGGGTCGAAAGTGTAAACGCAAGTTTCATGATGGAGTTTAAAACGAAATAAATGATTGTCCCAAACTTGTCTTTTAGATATGAACTTATCAATGATTTCATAATGTATCATCCAATGAAAGAGCTTTTAAAATTAACCGATGAAACGTGTAAGGACACACGCTAAACTATTTTTGTCCCATTTTTATTGCAATTTATAGGAAAAAAAAATGACGTCATTTCCGTTTTTTTTTTTTTTTTTTTTTTTTTTTTTTTTTTTTTTTTTTTTTTTTTTTTTTTCTTGATTGAAACCCTCGTAAAAGGAATCTTGAGAAAAAATTAATACACTTAGACACCAAGATCATGAAAATCGGTTCATAAACAACGATTTTAGCCATTTTTTGTTAAAGTTAGTACATTAATAACGTATCTGAAATCTTTCATAACAACGTATATGTAATCTTTCTGGCATTACGATCTCAATATGATCTCTAGGTAAATTTTGAGTTCAAATTTGAATTCCCAGGGAAAATATTATCGTGGATAGACACCAAGAACGTAAAGATCGATCAATAAATAAAGATTTGGGCCATTTTGGCACCAGTGGATGCCAAAAGCGTGTATCTCTCAAAATTTTAATCCTTGTATCTCCGTTGTCATTGAAGTGACACCTACAAAACTATACATTTTCTTGATCAGTGTGAGAAGTTCATTCCAATGATACCTACATGTATATTGATTCGATCTGACTGCAAATAAAAAAGTCGATATTTTTTAAGAAAAGGAGTATTGGGCCTGAAACGGCTGAAAACTGAATCGATAATGGGGGAGTCAAAGTGAAAGAGTAAAACGTCATGTATCATTTGGTAGGGTTATCTCAAATTTCATGAATAGCAGCTGTCACAAAATGAAAGAAAAAGACGAAAATCGGTTTCGTTGCTTGGTTGCCCTAGAATTTGGTGTCATTGCTTACATTTCCTAGAATTAGGCTTATCAGTACACGGCTTTACTTGTCAGAAGGTTAGGATGATCAAAAAGAATCATTTCATTTCTGAAGGTAACAACTCCTATAACTTTCGACTAAAATCTTAAATTTTTGCAATATTTAAACCGTTACTAGGGTTATTATAAATATTTATGTAAACATTAGCCGACTCCCTTTATGAGCTATCTTAATCCGATCTCAAGTCAAAAAAACACTGACAATAGAAAACAAATGAACCCAAGAGAGGATTGACTTCATGTGAGAACTTGTAGAAGCTTGTCACAACTTGTCCAGGTCACTCAAGACAAGACATATAATTATATATACCTACAATTCTCAACTTTCTATATCAGAACAATGATAATGGATTATATTTGTGGGCAAATTGCCGATTTTTTGGAAACATTGTTAACGTTTGTTATGGATATTTCTAATATAAGAAAAGTTTAGATATGGAGTTGGGAAGGCGAGCATTATATAGGTAAGTTTTATCTATTTCATCTAATGGTAGTATCAACAGTTTGGTTTAATAGTATCTTGTAGAATATATTCAACCTTTTACTTACACTACGTAAGTTTTAGCTTCACTGGCCAAAGGTCAGCCAGCTTATGTTATGGCCCTGTACCTATTGCGCGTGCGTGCCTCTACCTGCCCATTGTCTCAATTTTCAAACATCTTCTCCTCAAAAACTAAGAGGGTAATTTCAAAAGGTATACCCAATATCGTCCTGTCAGACGTCAGTAAGGTTTTTTGAAATGCTAGTGCCAGTACGTATAATTACATGTACAAAATTATTTTTGTCTTGTGCTGATCTTCTGTAGCAATTTTTATAGAAAATGGCGTCATTTTTGTTTCAACTTGAAATGGCTACTTTTCCCATACTATCAGTTGGATTTTTTCAAAATCAATAGGGGTAAAGCTATTGATGAGATAAACAACCTCTGCAAGTTTCTTGAAAATCTGACAACAACTGCAGACTTTATCACGTAAACAAGAAATAGAAATTTTCAACTTGAAATGGCTACTTTTCCCATACTATTTGTTGGAATGTTTTCAAAATCTATAGGGTTGAAGCTATTGACGAGATAAACAAACTCTGCAAGTTTCATGAAAATCTGACTACAAATGCAGACTTTATCGCGTACACAAGAAATAAAAATTTTCAACTTGAAATGGCTACTTTTCCCATACTATTTGGTGGAATTTTTTTCAAAATCAATAGGGTTGAATCTATTGATGAGATAAACAAACTAGGTAGGGTTATCTCAAATTTTATCAATAGAAACTGTCACAAAATGAAAGAAAAAGACGAACATTGGTTTCATTCCTTAGTTGTCCTGGAACTGGTGACATTGCATACATTTCCTAGAATTACGCTTATCAGTTCATGGCTTTACTTGTTAGAAGGTTAGAATGTTTTAAAAATCATTTCATTGCTGAAAGTAACAACTCCTATAATTTTCGACTAAAATCTTACATTTTTGCACAATTTAATCCGTTACTAGGGTTATCATAAATCTTTATGTAAACATTGGCCAGCTCCCTTTATAAGTTATCTTAATCCGATCTCAAGTCAAAAAAACATTGACATATACATGGGTACTGGGCCTTAAAGGAATGCGGTCTTGTCCAACCTTGTTAGAGTCATTTACTCTTTTGCCTTGAAGGGGGAACGACTTGCTTTTTCATTTTTGTATTTTAATCAATGCTATACATATAAATTTCTTGCTTTAAAGGGGGCGACTTGATTTTTCCGCTTTTGCATCATAATCAATGATATACATATAAATGGGTACTGGACCTTAAAGGTGTGAGGGTCTTGTGCAATCCACTTAGAGTCATTTAATTTTTTGCTTTAAAGGGGGATGACTTGATTTTTTCGCTTTTGCATCATAATCAATGATATACATATAAATGGGTAATGAACCTTAAAGGGGCGCGGGGTCTTGTGCAATCTTGTTAGAGTCATTTAACTTTTTGCTTTAAAGGGGGACGACTTGATTTTTCCACTTTTGCATCATAATCAATGATATACATATAAATGGGTACTGGACCTTAAAGGGGTGGGAGTCGTTTTATCTCTTGTTTTAAAGGGGGATGACTTGATTTTTCACTTTTACATCGTAATCAATGCTATACATATAAATGGGTACTGGACCTTAAAGGAGTGGGGGTCTTGTCCAATCTTGTTAGAGTCATTTAATCTCTTGCTTTAAAGGGGGCGATTCGGATTTTTCACTTTGATGGATATCATTAATTTCTTTTCGACGTTTTTGATTGCTCCAATGATAAATGTAATTCTTGAAGTTCAGGACTCAGTGGATTTCTATATATTTTCTGGTATTGGGACCACCACGTTTGGTCAAGTAAGTGTTTCGCTAGAATATATCCTTGAAGATGACATCTTGGTTGAAGAGCGTGTTCAAGCTGCTGAACTAGTTCATTTTCTGGAGCATGAGGTTTGAGGAGAAAACATGGACAAAAAGGTACCATTTTATTTTTCACTATTCTTATTTTGATTTTTCTGCTTTTTTCTTTATTTTTTTGCCCTTTTAATATCGTTAGAAATTTATCAGTACTTTTATCATGTTTACCCGTAGACTATGTTTGACTTTTCTACTTCTCCTTTTTCACCATAGACCTTTTTTATTTTTGCTAACTCCATTGTTTTTCCCTCTGTTCTTTTATATTTTTACCAATAGCCTATTTTCTTTTCATTTTTCGCCTTTTTATCGTTTTATCTTTATAGTTAACTTTTTTTCTATCGAGGACCGAAGATCTGGACCTCAATGTCTGTGACTACTTCTTCAATGGGGTATACAAGTCAGCTCTGTGTCACTTATCCTTTGTTAGGGAATTAACTTTGACAGCTGAATAGGCCATTGTCCGTACTTCCGTCACAAAACAGATAAAACCAGACAGTATGGCTACATTAACAAAAGACCATTGTTCTGCCTTTTGGTCCTTTGTAAGGGGATTAACTTTGATATCTCAATAGGTCATTGTCTGTGCTTCCATCACAAAATAAACAAAACCAGTCATTGTGGCTACTGTAACAAAAGACAACTGTTCAGCCATCTGGTCCTTTATAGGGGATTGATTTTGACAGTTGAAAGGGGTATTGTTCGTACTTCCGTCACAAAATAAACAAAACCAGTCATGCTGTCGACTTGAAAAGGGATTATGTTTGACAGTTGAATAGACCATTGTCCGTACTTCCGTCCCTAAATAAACAAAACCAGACAGTATGGCTACATTAACAAAAGACCATTGTTCAGATCTTCCCTTTTATAGCTGATAGCTAAATATAGTTGATGATCACATATCTAAATATAGCTTCACGCATGCGCATCCTTCTACCTTAGACTCTGTTCTGGACTTAAGGTCTCATTTGAAAGTAGGACCTTGAGGAGTGCACATCGGAGAGAGGTAAATTTATTTATTTATTTATTTGTCGTCTGGTAAGGAAAGGGCCTGACCCTCAATGCCCGCGAGTACTTACCAGCACGAGGTATACACGTCAGCTCTGTATACTGATCCTGATCCAACATGTCCGATCCCGATACAACATGGCCGACCCTCATCCAAGATGGCGGACTCCCCATACCCCTCCGCGAATACCCATGACACACCAACAACTCCTTATATGCAAATGAGTTACTAAATATAGTCACACCATGGTCGAAAGTAGGTCAAGATTACCGCCGATTACGTCATCTTTGTTTACATCCAAACCGTCGCCTATACTACTCCGAGGACAATTCGTACCAGGATATTTCATTCCGGGACAGCTGGTATCAGGGACAACTGGTATCAAGACAGTTAGAACCAAGCACAACTCGTACCTAGGACTATGAGTACCTAGTGCAATAAGAACTTAGAACAGCTCGTTCCACTGACAATTCTACCTGGAGACTTGGTACCTTAGACATTTTTTGTCAGAAAGTCCACACCAAGTACAATTCGTACCAGGAAAACAAGACAATTGGTACCAAACACAATTCATACGTATGAAAACTTGTACCAAGGACAATGCATACCAAGCACAATTCATACCGAAGACAGCTGGTACCAATACCAAGCACAATTTGTACCAGGACAATTTGTACCAAGGACGATTGGAATCAAGACAATTAGAACCAAGGACGACTCGTACCTAGGACAATAATTACTTAGAGCAATAAGAACTTAGAACAGCTCGTTCCAGTGACAGTTCTATCACCTTAGACATTTTTTTTTTTTCAGAAAATCCGCACCTAGTACAATTCGTATATAAGGCAACAGGTACCTAGGACAATCAGACCAATAGTAATTCATTAGTTGTAAAAGAAACTTCTGGAAGGCATGGTTACGGTCACCAGCTGCAGCGATATCACCGTAAAATACCATGCAAAACAAAAGCCAAAGAAAGAAAGAAAAATAAAAATCAAACAAACAATAATATCATTTTATTTCAGGTTTCTACTTCTTTCTCATCTAGTGACATCATTTACGAGAATAAGATAAACTGCATATGATGAGAAAGGTCTATAAGATAGACATTACGTTATCGATATTATATTTGCCAAGTCATCCAGATTGCTAATGTCATTAGGACGGCAAATAATTGAGATTTTGGGGTGATTGTATGATTTATAAAACCGATTATATAACCTTCTCATTAACCCTTATCCTGCCAAATAACTTGAATAAAACTTTCAAGCCCAGAGTAAAAAACCATAATAATGCTGTTTCTTTTTTTTTTTTTTTTTTTCTGGAGAAGAATGTCTCCATATGTGCAGTCTGATCATGATCTACACTGTCCGCAAATGGTCGGTGAGTCTCGCTTAGTAGCATAAGCGTTAATAATCACACCATTTGCAGAAGCCATTCCACTATCTTTACAATTATCAATAACCCCCCCCCCCTTTTACCGCTCCGTAAGTTTGCTTTTTGGTGCCTTTCCTATTTACACAGGAGATTTTCAACAGTTAAATAAAGACTGAAATTATGGTACCCAAAGTTCTAACAGAAAGGTGTTGGAATCCATGCATTCCCATGATGTTTTGTACCATAGGCTACTGTAACTAATTGTTCTATCACGGTATATCGAAATTTTCATTGCTCGATCATCGGACACCGTTACTAAAAACAGTACATTAGCGTATCACCTCTCTATATCGTATAAAATAACACAGCCCCTGTCCCCTTTGAAAGAGAATATTAAACCAAAAACGAAAAAAAAAAAAACTAGTGGTACAGATGGTTTCAGAACTGATTTCCTTTTTGTAACATGACATTCTAACGTTTCAAACGACTCTTACAATCAAGCATTGACACTGATCTCATAAAATTTGAAAAAGCTTCCACATTTTTCTATCATTTGACCATCAAGTGTGACCTTGACCTTGGACATGCCTAAATTTTTGTTGTCGTTGTTGTTGAATGGTACATCAGCTCATAAAGGAGAACAATTGTGCAATCTTATTTAGAAATCCATCCGTACGTGTAGAAGTAATGGCTCGGACAAGATCTAGTTATCATAATTTTATCATTTGACCTTAAAGTGTGACCTTGATCTTGGACCTATATGATCAAATATTTCAAATGGTATGTCTACTCATAGAGGTGAATAATTGTGCGAAATTATTTTGAAATCCGTTTAAAATGAAGGATATATGGCTCGGACGTGTTCTATTAATGACAGTTTGATCATTTGACCTTTGGGTGTGACCTTGATCTTGGACCTACCTGAACAAGTAATTCAAATGGCACTTCTACCGGTTAATTGAGAACGCTAGCGTAAAATTATTTTTTTATCCATAAATAAATGTAGAAGTTGTAGCTCGGACAACCTATCTGTATGACAGTTTTTATCATTTGACCTTTAAGTGTGACCTTCACCTTGGCGTAACCCGAACAAATAAACAAACCTTCTGCTGGTAAAGGAGATCAGTTGGCCAAATTGTCTTTTAATGCATCTATAAATACATGTATAGAAGTTATGCTTCGAGATGCTCGATTTACGACAATTTTATCATTTGACATTCATGGCTGACCTTGACTTTGGAATTACCTGAACAACTTTTTCACATTGCATTTCAACTCATAAAGGAAAACAATCGTACCATTCCTAATACATTGATCAATGTAGGAGTTGTAGCTCGGACAAACTCTATGTATGACAATTTCATTATTTAACCTTTAAGTGTGACCTTGACCCTGGAGCTACGTGAACAACTGTTTCAAATGTAACTTAGACTGCTCATAAAGGATAACTATTATGCCGAATTATTTTGAAATCCATTGATAAATGTGGAAGTTGTAGCTCGGACAAGCTCTATGTATGACAATTTTATCAATTGACCTTCAAGTGTGAACTTGACTTTAGATGTACCTGAACAACTAATTCAAATTGCACTTCTACTCACCAAGGAGAACAATTGTGCCAAATTATTTCGAAATCCATCCATAAATGTAGAAGCACTAGCCCGAAAAAATCTGGACGGACGCACGCGTGCACGCTCGGACGCAACCACGGACGCACACACGGATGCAAGGAGCGACATTTTGATAACTATGTCTCGCTCACCTCAAGCGGGATCGACAAAAATGTCTTCAGAAGCTACGTAACCAATTAAGGAAATACCACTGAAACATACATATTGTTATCAAATTTTTGTCTTTCTTCATCTCTGATGATTTGAAAGTTAGTCCTTACTTAATTCAGTGATAAATCACCACTTGGGTATGTGAGATTATAAAAATCTGATTAGCCCCCTTTAAGACAGAAATCTTGTTTTTAGTTGATTGTGATTTCGAGTTTATTCATTTTCCACCAAACAGAGGGAAACACTTGGGTGAGCCCGTCAGAATATGATTTCCTTGAAGTTTAGAAATCCTTGAGAATTTGAATTTTAATGCAATTTAGAATAGTTGGTGAACCCCGCCAAAGGTTCATTAGCCTGTAACGACAATTAATGATTCGCCAGAATAAGACAACTGTAAAATTCCCAGAGGAAAGCTGATCAAGCTGTCTGACAAACTTTTGGATCCATTACAGAAGTGACAGTGATTAAGCTTAGAATCATTTAACCCTTTACTAAACTATCACTACTTTTGGCAACACCATCGGAGAAAGCTTTTGAAAACACTGTGGGAAAAGAAGAAATGGTGATGACCAGCATTTTCTCTTTTTGCTACAATTTGTTCTACCTTGTCAGAGAATGTAAGCTCATTTTTACCGGTGTTAAATTTTTCGTTTTCAGAGTCTAAAATTTGCTGGTAACAGCATCTTCTCCATTTCCAACAATATGTTTTACCTTATCAGAGAATGTAAGCCCACGTGCACCAGTTTTAGAATTGTCGTTTGCAGATTTTTAGGCATATGAAAGAGTCTGAAACCTGCCGCATTAGAAAGTGTAACAGTTAAGACGTCACCAAAAAACTCTAGTTAACCCTTTACCACACAGTCTCGAGTTTTCACGATCGAGATTTTTTTTTTTTTTTTTTTTTAATTAATTTTAAAGGCTTTTGAAAAGATTGTGGTAAAAGGAGAAAATGCTGGTGACCAGCATTTTCTCCTTTTCGCCCAATTTTTTCTATCCTGTCACAGATAAATTTCATAATTTGAGCCACATTTGACATGTCGCCTGCAAGTGTTTTCAGTGCTGACGACTGCAGAATTTCTTCGAAAAGTGAAGAGTTAAACAGGTGGATTTTTCCGTGGTTAGGGTTTCGGTTCTGCAGCCTCTGTCCGGCGTTTCCAACCGGCTAATTTTAGACTAGTAACCGCTTTAAAGTAACAATAGTTGACAGAAGTAAACAAAGAAGTTGTTAAAATGCATTTAAATTTGAGCTCTGCTGTGTGAAAAGGGGCTTAATGCATCTACAAAAAGTATCGACACTTATTGCATCTGCAAAAAGTTTCGGCTCAGGTCAGTCTGCGCGAACTGCGCAGGCTGACCTGAGACGAAACTTTTAGCTGATAGTCAATTTTCTGCATATCAAAGGACCAGTGTACCTCATGATTCAGTTGGTTGTTTGGCAAAATATATTTTATGTATCCTTAATTACGTGATGACTTGCATGGTACAATGCATCACACATTAAGCCCCCTTTCGCCAGAGCATGGCTCATTTAAATCAAACCAGTTAAAAGTATGGCAATTAATGTGACTATGACAAACTGTTATTGTACACTAGGTCAAGGTGTTAGTCGCTGGCAGAGAAATTAATTTCAAAACTAGGTTAAAAAATGCCAGGTTACTCTGTCTTTTTTTTTTTTTTTTTTTAACCTCTTTGCCTGATTTTAAGTTCATTTTTCTGCCAGCGACTAACATTTGGATCGATCACACAATTACAGATTGTCACCTTCACAATATTTTCCATGCTTTCAAATGGTATGATTGTTCAAAACTAGGTTAAGAAATGCCAGGTTACTCTTTTTTTTTACCTCTTTGCCTGATTTTAAGTTCATTTTTCTGCCAGCGACTAACATTTGGACCGACCACACAATAACAGATTGTCACCTTTATAATATTCTCCATGCTTTCAAATGGTATGATTTAGTTTAAACATATTTATTTTACATCGTTTAGGAAACAAGTTCTTGCAACTTATACAAATCTCTCTCGATTCTGATTCCTCGAAAACTACACCAGTACTCGCTCCGGATGGTGTGATTTAAATTCAAATGCATTTTGGCACCTGCATCGATTTTATTTTCGCACTATTCGGCCTTTAACCAGGCTCAGTTATGCAAAGAAAATAAAACCCGGAGTCGAATGTCCATTAAATACGCTATCCTATTGGTTTACCTATAATCTCGATACTGGCTTTCCGATTCTTCAGATTCCATGCACGCGAAAGGAGCAGCGCTGTAACTAAACCTTCGTTTATTTGTAAATTAGTCGCCTGTTGCGCTTGCAGGGTATTTAGATCTCTTAGAAAATTCTGTCTGTGACCAGCTGTTTTGCGGAAACTGTATATTAGTGATAATGAAATAAAGGACAAAGGAGGGGAAAAAAAAGGTTGACGCAAGGGAATTCCGGTCTTATATACTTGCTGATTTGTTCGCAGGATCGTGCGTGGAAAACATTAAAATCACAGGTAAGACTTTAAACGAACATCGTAAATTAGATTTTAGCGAAACCCTGTGAAAAACGGTTTAACCCTTATCCTGCTAAATAAATGAAATGAAATTTTCAAACTGACAATAAAAAACTCAAATAATGCTATTTCAAACTCATTTTTTGGAAAAAAATATATCTCCTTATCGGACACTGTAGAGCAAAGATTAGACTGCACGTTTTGTGCAGTCTGATCTTGATCTATACTGTCCGCAAAATGTCAGTAAGTCGCAGTTATCAGCCTAAGGGTAAACTGTTTACTAGACAACAGAATTTTACACCAACCCAAATTGAAAGCATTTGCAGACAACAAATTAAATGCTACCTAAAACATAAAATTTGTATTTGATAGCGTAGAAAACATTGTGGGAAAAGGAGAAATGCTGGTTATCAGCATTTTCTCCTTTTCCCACAATCTTTTCAAAAAGCCTTCTTCCTCAGGGTCATTAAAATCAGCATTGTGCGGTAAAAGTTAACCTTTACAGCACTATCCCGAGTTTTAAGGACCCTGAGGTAGACGCCCTTTTGGAAACATTGTAGGAAAAGGAGAACATGCTGATAACCAGCATTTTCTCCTTTTCCCACAATATTTTCTTCTCTTTCAAATCATTTGAGCCAAATTTAATCTGGCGTCTGGAAATTCTTTTTCGTTTGGACCAGTCTGAAATTTCGTCGTTTGGTGCAGAGTTAATGCATATCTGTAATATATTATACCAAGAAATGTTTTGTATAATTCATTTTGTCTAAAAACCTGTGGAATCATTAGGTAGAAATGGTCGATGCAGCATGTTTACCAACAGCAAAAAGTATCAACCCATGTCAGCCTGCGCGGACTGCGCAGGCTGACATGGGTTGATAATTTTTGCAGATGCAATAAGCCCCCTTTTTCAGATAGCATGACTCAACTTATTTTCACCCACCATTTATATAAGTTGTCATTTGTGTTCGGGCGTCCAGTTATTCGAATGGAACTGCGAACACATTAAATATGAACGCGACTTTTTCCTTTTCGTTTGAAGCATAACTTTTTTTCTGATTTTATTATCTTAATCTACGAGGAATTATTCATTTCGCCACCCTGCTTTCACAAGTATGCACGGAGATGTATAAGATCTTAAAGGCCCACTCTGTGCCAAATGTAACCAATTTAGGGGTCAAATTGCAGACAGTTTAATTATACCATCGATGAGTACGGGTATCAATCTGATAATGTGTCACATTGCAATCTGTCAAAGTTCCAGTTCGTGACAGACAAAATGTACTGTAAATCTAGAAGAATACATTTTTTTTCTGAAGGCGACTTGAAATTTGACAGATTTCTCTGTAGCACATTATAAAATGATATTTATAATTTTAAATGGTATGAATTAAAATTGTCGGCATTTTTACACCGGATCCTTCACTTTTGGCCGCTAGTGTGCCTGTAATTCGTGTTGATTTCTACTTTCAATATTTCAATACTTGTATTGATAAATAGATCAAATGAACGTTCTCAGACAGTACTGGAGATACAAATACGACAATCTCAAGGTTTTCCTTGCGTCAAAATTTAATGGAAAGAAACGGGAAGTGCAGATCCAACATCAGACTGCACGCCCTGAGCAGTTTGATCTTGATCTATTCTGTCTGCATACGCAACCAACTCCGGGTTAGTAACTCCAGGAGTTGAAACAAGTATTTTATTTTCAAGTCGTCTTCAGCAAATTTTCCATTTGATTATTAAGTATTTGATTGACAGCTGGATTGATTGACTGATTGCTCACCTGGGTCCGTATTCACCAACCATTCTTAAGAACGTTCTTTGTCTTGTTCTCCAGAAATGTCTACATTTGAAAGTAACACAACTCCTGATTGGCTAAACCATTTGGTTTAACCAATCAGGAATTGTGTAACTTTCAAATGTAGAAAATCTTGGAGAATAAGATTAAGAATATTCTTAAGAATGGTTAGTGATTACGGACCCTGGAGTTTGAAGCCGCTTGCAACAATAGTTCAGTTATGTCAGCTCGACAGCTCACTTATTCCTGTGTATCCTGGATGTCACTAGTACTAAGCTAGGGCTCTGAAATGTCTTGTCCAAGGTGACATCCACGACAAACTCAGCGCCTAGAGTGGGGATCGAACCTGCAACCTCCAGATTGCGGACACTACACCTAAAGTGCTGAGTAACGCAGGAAATATCGTATTGGCTGGAACAAACAGTCTTTGGTCAGTCCCGTAGCAAGGGATCAGACTTTACCAAGATTGCTTTTGGTCAAGTGTTATCGACAGATCGGGCTGGAAAAAGATTTAAGGGGCACTCTGGCAAAAGGGGCTTAAATGCATCACCGTTATACCAAGCAAGTCATCATATAATCAAAGAATATTATTTGTTCTGTAACCGATTGAGTAATGAGGTAGAATAGTCCTTTGATATGCAGAAAAGCAAATAGTCACGTTCGAGCCAGGTCAGCCTGCGCAATCCGCGCAGGCTGACCTCGGTCGATACTTTTTTTTTTTTTAGATGCATTAAACTCCCTTTTCACAGTGCATGGTTCATTTCTTTTGTTCAATACTATAGCTACAGATCAGAATAGAACAAGGTTGCTTTTTTTTTTGTCAGTAGTGTCGTAGGAGATCGGACTTGAACATGATGTAATTGGTCTAGAGAGTTACAATAGATCGGATTGAAACATAATGATTTTGTTTAAAACTAGGCAGCAGGTCGTGCTGTAACATGGTGCGTTTGCTCAATAGTGTAGCAGTAATTCTGCTTGCTCATGCGAGCTGTCGGAACTGTTGCCGCTGCTGAGATGCTTTTGAAGTGGAAAAACAATCGAGCCATGCTATGTAAAAGGGGCACTCAATGTATCGACCCAGGTCAGCCTGCGCACTCCGCGATGTCTTACTCTGCCAAAACCTTTCGCTATCTGGTCAATTTTCTGCATGTCAAAGAACCATTCCACCTCATGATTAAGTCGGTTGTTAAAAATAAAGGTGGGGGGGGGGGGGGCTTATATGGATCCATAGTTATGTGATGGCTTGGTATGTATCACGCATCACATGTATTAAAAACCCTTCTGCCATAGCATGGCTAAATCGTCATTGATGTATTTATTCAAACCGAGGATTTAAACTCCTTTAGTGCCATAGGTAAAAAGATGGAGTGTTGCAGACGGCATAGATCAAGATCAGACTGCACCGAACAGGGAGTTTTGTGGACGGCATTTATCAAGATCAGACTATATAGAACGTGCGGTCTGATCTTCGATTTATGCCCTCCGGTTGTTTAGTCGAGCGAACACGATAACATTTTTGTCAGAGTTTAACCCTTAGGCTGCTGAGCGCGACACACTGACCTTTTGCGGACAGCGTAAATCAAGATCAGATTGCACCGAACGTGCAGTCTGTTCTTGGATCTACACTGTTCGATAAAGAGATTTCTTTTCCAAAACATAGCTAAGCGCGACTCACTGACCCTTTGGGGACAGCATAGATCAAGATCAGACTGCACAGAACGTGCAGTCTGATCTTGGATCTACACTGTCCGATTAGGAGATTTCTTTTCCAAAACACAGGTTTCAAATAGCATTATCTTCGGGTTTTTACAATCAACTTCAGTTTTATTTAATTCATTAAGCACGATAAGGGTACAGTGGATCTTACGAGTATTTTCAGTCGGCTGAAGCTTCGCTTGGCGCTGAAAGCTTTATCCCTTAAACTCTTTCCCAAACGACAAGAAAAATCCGACACGTCCAAATTCAAAACCGTTGCAGACGACAAAATAAGTGTGGCTGTAACACTTAAGCTGCTGAATAAATTGAAAGCAAATTTCTACTCAATACTAAAAGCCCAAACATTGCGGTTTCAAAGTTAATTTCACCGGAAAGAAAATATCGCATCGGACAGTGTAGATCAAAGATCAGACTGCACGTTCTGTGCAGTCTGATCTTGATCTACACTGTCCGCAAAAGGTCTTTGGGTCGCGATTAGCAGCTTAAGGGTTAATGATGAAATTTATTTCGGAAGGGGTGAAAAATATTGCATAAAAAGGAGAAAATGCTGGTTGCAAGGCTTTTATGATGGAATTTATCTCTTAGGGGATATAAAACATTGCATGAAAAGGAGAAAATGCTGGTTACCAGCATTTTCTCCTTTTCCTGCAATGTTTTCTAAAGCCTTCCATCTCAAGTTCGTTGAAACTCGAGACTGCGTGGTAAATGGTTAGTAAACAATCCAGCTTTTTAACAATCCCAAGATAAAAAAAAAAGTTTGATGAAAAAAATTGTTGGAAAAGGAGAAAATGCCGTTGAGCATCATTTTCTTGCTTTCTCGCCTTCCCACAATGTGTTCTACCATTACAGAGGGAAATATCACCATTTGAACTGCATTTGATATTTGTCGTCTGTCATTGCTTGTACAGTATTGATTAGTCTAATTGCTGTCGTCTGTTAATCCTTTACCACTTAATCCGGAGTTTTAACGACCCTGAGGGACAATGCTTTGGAAAACATCTTGAAAAAAGGAAGAAAATGCTGTTAACCAGCATTTTCCGTCTTCCCACAATGCTTTCTACTCGTTCACTCATAAATTCCAACATTACAGCCACATTTAAGTTGTCCTGAATGCACTGAATTTGGACAAATCCAAAATTTTGTCGTTTGGTAAAGGCTTAATGAGTGAACTCTTTACCCTCCAAACGACAAAGTTTTCAGACTTGACCGAATTGAGAGCAATCGCAGACGACAAATTAAATGAAGCTCACAAGATGATTTCTGTCTTTAAAATGGTGGAAAACATTGAGAAAGAATGGGCAAATGCTTTTTATTGTCATTTTCTCCTTTTTACCACAATGCTTTCAAAAGTCTTCCCGACCAGGGTCGTTCAAACATGGGATTATTTGGTAAGGGGTTAAACCTTAAGTACTAATCGCGACCCTCTGACCTTTTGCGGACAGTGTAGATCAAGATCAGACTGCACAGAACGTGCAGTCTGATCTTTGATCTACACTGTCCGATATGGTATTTTCTTTCCGATGAAATCAACTTTGAAACCGCAATGCTTGGGCTTTTAATATTGAGTAGAAATTTGCATTTCATTTATTCAGCAGCTTAACCCTTTCCCAAACAAGTCCTGGTTTTCACGTGCCTGCAGTACAAGTCTTTTGAAAACACTGTGGGAAAAGGAGAAATTGCTTGTAACAAGCAATTCTCCTTTTCCCACAGTGTTTTCTACCCGTTTTGAGAACTTTCTGCCATTTTCATCAAATTTAAAATTGTCGTCTGCAAACTTTTTCAATTGTGACCAGTCCAAAATTTGTCGTTTGGGAAAGGGTTAAGTGTTAAGGCATTTAAGAGTCTTCGATGGTCATCCAAAGTCCTCTTAATGCATCTCTGTAATGCATGATACCAATCAAGCAACCACATAATCATGGATCCATAATAGCCACTTTGTTTAACAACCGACTGAATCATGAGATAGATTGATGCTTTGGCATACAGAAAATTGACCAATAGCGAAAAGTTTTGGCCCAGGTCTGCCTGCCTGGTCGATACTTTTCTTTTCGCAGATGCAATTTTTTGGTTGTAATTGACTATGTGCAGTATGTATAAGTCAATAAAGTTATCTATTGATTGATTGATTGATTGATTGATTGATTGACTGACTGACTGACTGACTGACTGACCGACCGACCGACCGACCGACCGACCGACCGACCGACCGACCGACCGACTGACTGACTGACTGACTGACTGACCGACTGACCGACCGACCGACCGACCGACCGACCGACCGACTGACTGACCGACTGACCGACTGACCGACCGACTGACCGACTGACCGACCGACTGACTGACTCACTGACCGACTGACCGACTGACTGACTCATTCATTCATTCATTCATTCATTCATTCATTCATTCTGTCAACACTGGTATTTCGAGATGGTTTATTGTGTTATTCGAGTTCGGAGTATACAAGTCTTGCTCTATTTTCTATAATGTCTGGGGGATCCAACGTGAATCAGTTGTACAGGTGTAATATTCGCTGTCAGGAGGCCCCGGGCTCGATCCTCACTCGAGGCGTTGGGACTTTTATGGGAGAGTCCTTGGGCAAGACACTTTAAAGTCCTGTCATAGTACTGGTAAAAACCCAGAACAAATAAGGGTAAGTCATCTGATGTCATTTAGTGACTGAAATATTGTAAGACACTTCAATGCCCTACCCTAGTCCTGCTGAAGTCCAGAACAACGAAGAATGGATCATCTGATGCAGTTATGTGACCGAAGTAATTTTGATAAGCGGCGTAAAACAATAATTTATGATTCAATCATTCATTTAAAGATTTGTTTGTACAATAGCTATGGTATTGTAGCATGTGTTCAAAACTTCCTGAATACTGCTCCCAGGCTATCCTAGATTTAACAAGATACTATATAGTTTATCTTTTAACCATTCGCCTACTAAGCGCGACTTGGGGCGCTTTTGCGGACAGTGCAGATCAAGATCAGACTGCACAAAATGTGCAGTCTGATCTTGATCTGCACTGTCCGATACGGTTTTTTTCCCTAGGAAATAAACAGTGAGATCGCAATATTTTAGTTTTCACTATTGAATCGAAATTTCCGTTTCATTTATTTAGCAGCTTAAGAGTTAAATAAAGATAGACGGCGTAAGAGGTGCTAGAATCTGAATATTGTAATTCTGATCGTATTTACTAGTTGTCCATCGGGGGGGGGGGGGGGGGAGGGGGGGGGCGGGGAGGGGGGCGCAGAATAATGAATGAATGAATGAATGTTGTTTTATGGCGCATCGACAGCTTTGGTCATTTAGCGCGCATATCTGTGTTATAAGATAATAAAAGTGGAATTGTTTAAACTGAAAAAAGTTTGAATACAGGAGCGCAGAATAAACATTTCCACATTTCTTACCGAGGAAACGAACGAACGAAATATTTTAACCCTTATCCTGCTAAATAACTTAAATAAAAATTTCAAGCTTATGGTAAAAACCCAAAATATGTTATTTCAGTCTTATTACTTGGAGAAAAATATCTCCTTATCGGACAGTGTGGATCAAGATCAGACTGCGCGTTCCGTGCAGTCTGATCTTAATCTACACTGTCCGCAAAAGGTCGGTGAGTCGCGTTTAGCAGCCTAGGGGTTAATGACAAAAACTTACATAGTTTATGTTCATAACAAGCATGCAAAAATACATAATGCTATGTCATTGTGCTACATGGCGGAAGAGAAAAATACAAATAAGAAAATAACTTATAGGTTGCCAAATATGACCAAAAAAGTTAATGATTACAAAAGTTGATAAGAAAGGAAATTAAGTTAATAAGTTGGAAAAGATGCTGGGGATCAGCTAAAGATACTCAACCAGCTGTTGGCAGCCCTGGAGAACGTTGCCGGAGAAAAGTAGCCGCTTATTACAAGCAATGGTCTTCATTGCAGCATATAGATAGGAAGAAGAAGGTCACAAGCCAGCACAATCAGATAAGCAAAAAACATACATCCTCTTGGCATAGGTTCTGGGCACAGGCGTCTGTTTTGTTACAAATTTCCCAATGTATGTGATGTAATATATAGGAACTAATATGAGCCATGCTCTGTGAAAAAAGGGCTTAACTCTACCAAACGAAAATATTTTAGACTGGTCCAAATTGAAAGTATTTGTGGACGACAAATTAAGGTGACCCAAATGACGATTTTTGTCCTTGATGGGGTAGAAAACGTTGTGGGAAAAGGAGAGATGCTGGTTACCAGAATTTTCTCCTTTTCCCCGATGATTTCAAAAGCTTTCTTCCTCAGGGTAGTTAACAGTTGGGACTGTATGGTAAAAGGTTAATACATCTGCAAAAGGCATCGGCCCTGGTCAGCCTGCGCAATCCGCGCAGGCTGACCAGGGCCGAAACTTTTTACTATTGGTCAGTTTGCTGCAAGACCAAGGACCAGTTTAACTCATGATTTTGTCAGTTGTCGGACAATATGGATCTATGATCATGTGATGACTTGCTGGGTACCATGGATCACGGAGATGCATTAAGCCCCCTTCTGCCAGAGTATGGCTAATATCATACAGAGCTCCAGATAGAGGGAGTGATTTTGATTTCAAAATTGAAAGTATAAATTATTCCCCGCTAAACCCTATGTTATGGGTACTCATTAGAATCGTCTCATCGAGACGATTCTAATGAGTACCCACAACATAGGTTTGGCAGAGAAATAATGGATTTAGAATACCATCACTCCCTCTTATCTGGAGCTTTGATCATATTATAGAGATGGCGCAGTTGTCGCAAAACAAATGCCTGTGGTTCTTGGTCCGAATCCCGTGATGATTGGGATCGACTTCTGAACAACCCACACTTTGGCTCGAGGTTTGGTTAACTGGTTAGGTTAGCAGCCAGCGATCATCGGAAGTGATTTATTTTACCCATTTATCCCGTGTTTTACAGACCTAGATGAAGAACGCTTTTCAAAACGTTGTGGGAAAAGGAAAAAATGCTGGTAACCAGCATTTTCACCTTTTCCCACAATGTTTTCTATCCTTTAAAGGCAACTTCCATTACTTCAGCAACTTCATTAAGACGCCTACAAACCCTCTCAATTCAACCCTTAGACTGCTGAATTTATGAAATGGACCTTTTCGGTGAAGAAAAACATCTGCAATATTGTCATTTCATGTTGTTATTTTTAGCCAGAAGATGTAATGAAGTAGCTGGCAGTGTGAATCAAAGATCAGACTGCACGTTCTGTGCAGTCTGATCTTGACCTACACTGTCAGCAAAAACAGCTGAAGTTGGCTCCAGCACTATAAACGTTAAATGAGACTATAATTCTATCGTCTGTTAAATGTTGAATAAAAACCACTTGTCTCACCAATCAACGTGACAAATCGGTTTAAATCATTACCAATTGACAAAATTTTAGACTATTCACCACTTCGAGCCAGACTTTATTTGGAATTTAACTCTTATCCTGCAAAATAACTTAAATAAAACTTTCAAGCCGATAGTAATAGAAGAAACCAGAATGATGTTATTTCAATTTTTTTTTTTTTTTTTTTAATATCTCCTTATTGGACAGTGTAGATCAAAGATCAGACTGCACGTTCTGTGCAGTCTAATCTTGATCTACATTGTCCGCAAAAGGTCAGTGAGTCGTGCTTAACAGCCTAAGGGTTAACTCTTTACCAGGCGACAAAATTTTAGACTCGCTGAAATCAAAAGCATTTACAGATGACAAAATGATGCGTGGCTCAAATGCTGGGATTTGTCCTAACATTGATAGGAAACATCGTGGGAAAAGGGGAAAATGCTGGTCACCAGCATTTTCTCCTTTTCCCATAATGTTTTCTGAAGCTCCTTTCCCCAGGGTTGTTAATGTTAAAACACGGGATTGTGTGGTAAAGGATTAACTCTTTATGTCGTCTGTTGTAGGTTAGATAAAAAGAACTTGTCTTGCCAATCAACGTGAAATAAATCGGTTTAAATTATCACCAATCGACAAAAATTTTAGACTATTCACCTCTTCGAGCCAGACTAAATTTGGAATTGTACTTTTATCCTGCTAAATAACTTAAAGGAAACTTTCAATCCGAAAGCAGAAACCAGAATAATGTTATCTTAAACTTACTTTTTGGAGAAAAATATCTCCGTATCGAACAGTGTAGATCCAAGATCAGACTGCACGTTCTTTACAGTCTGATCTTGATCTACACTGTCCGCAAACGGTCAGTAAGTCGCGCTTATCAGCCTTGGGGTTAAAGAAAATTGCGTGTGTGTGACTTGATTCCTGTCAGAATTGACACATTGAAAGTATTTACAGACAAGCAATCAGATCTGAAGTAAATAAATGACATTTGCCTTTTAAAAGGTAGAAAAACGTTACAGGAAATAAGGAAATGCTGAACATTGGTATATATTTCCTTTAATCACAATATTTAAAATGATAACGATAATAATAAACTCTTTTAAGCATTTACCACACAATCCCGAGTTTTAACGACCATGAGAAGAAATTCTTTTGAGAACATTTTTGGAATAGAAGACAATGCTAGTAAACAGCATTTTCTCCTATACCCACAATGTTTTTTATCCTTTTGATTTTGTTTGTTTGTTCATGTGTTTGTATTGGTGTTTAACGCCGTTTTAACAGCTTTGGTCATATCACGGCGGTCAGTGTACCTACACATGTGTTTCCTGGCTTTCTCACACCAGTACTGATACAACTTTCTTTCCAAGTCACTGAATACTTTTTCCACAAGAATCAGAGGTGAAGGGCGAAAAATCGCTGGAAAGAAATTCGAAATCACAACCACCAGGTCACGAGTCAGATACGCTAACCATTGATCTACCCGGCCGGCCGATACCCTTCTGATACAAATCCCATCAGTTTTACCGCATAATTTTTGTCATCTGGAAACGCTCTTAATTTCGATCAGTCTTAAATTTTGCTATGTAATAAAGAGTTACACGATCGAGATTATTTGGAAAAGTGTTAAGGGTTTACAGGGAATCATAATGATCATTGATGCTATCCAATTCAAGCAATCGGCAGAAATGCAAATTTTTAAGTTGATTAATTTTGAAGGGTTGGGGGTTAGAAGCTATTAGTTTATGCGAGAACTCTGCTTTTAAGCATAATTTCTCCGAATATTATTTGTCACATGTCTGTAAATTTTCCGCAAAAAGATCTGTGCTGTTGTAAATATTTTGCAAAATATAAGGCATTCGAGAAAAATTTGACTAACATCTAAACTTTCCTCAAAGATTTAAAACATTTCTGCAAACTTGCGTTGAAGATTTTACACATTTGCTGTAAATATTTTGCAAAGCATCTTGTCTTCGGGGAAAATCTGACAAACATTTGTCGAAAATCCCTTGAAATCTTTGTTGTAAGTATTTTGCAAAGAATTGTTACTGTATTTGAAGAAAATTTGATACATATCTGTAAACTTTTGTCTAGTATCTGTAACATTTTATTCTAGTCGGTTGCAAACATACAAACACGGGGCTAAATTTTGAATGGACAAGATACAAAAGAAAAAAAACTATCTTGTTTATTTTTCGTCAAAAAGCAAGTATTTCAAGACATTAAACCTGACAGGCAAATTGTATTGCTTTGCAGCCGACCTTTTGAAAGAATTGTGGGAAAAGAAGAACCCAGTCATAGTTGGTGATTCTACCATCTGAGATCTCGGGCCAACCGACATATCATCGTTTTAAAAATGTTTGTATTCCTTGTTATGAAATAACGACCATACCGTTACTAACGAGATAGCAAAATTAACAGTCGATATAAAAATCTCGATAATCATCCGTTCTTCAAAATGTTGTGATTTCTATGTTTCATTATTATAATTATTATTCCAAATCTATCTTTGCACGCGAATGAAAATTATTAGTCTTACGATTTCCAAAATAAACCTTGCGAGACAAAATCTAGTTTAATGCCCCTTTAACGCTTACCAAACGAATAACTTTAAGACTTTTCTAAATCGAAGGCAGTTGCAGGCGACAAATCGAGCATGGTATGAATGGCAGAATTTGTCTTAGATAGGGTAGAAAACATTGTGGGAAAAGGAGAAAATGCTGATTACCAGCATTTTCTCCTTTTTCCACGATGTTTTCCAAAACATTCCTTTTCAGGGTCGTTAAAAATCGGAATTGTTTGGTAAAAAGGTTAAGGAAATGGAAGAAAGAGAGAGGTTAAAAACGAAAAGAACAACAAACAGACATAACGCATCACCTGCCTCTATAAAAAACAAAAAAATATAAAAGATAATGTTATTTCGTACAGCGAAATGTCAGGTATGTAGTTAAACTGTTACAACAAATAGAAGGTAAATATTCAGACAACGTTTTTGCTGGAAAGCTTGTTCATTAACTCATAGAAAGAATTTGACCTATGGTTCATTGCGATGCTGAAGTCATGTAAAAGTGGGATTTTCAGACAAACAGAAACAGAAAAAAGTTTTATCATTGAATTTAGCAAGGCAACAGCTAGTAAACCATTACTAAATAAGTGAGCGAAGTTGAAGAAAAAAGAAATATTTGGAAGGCATTTTTTTAATTGATTACATCGCCTCTTCAGTTATTTTTAGATTTCGCGCAAGGATTTCGCCAGGATTTGTGGGAATGTCACGTGATCAATTACACTCGTCGAATCATTCGGCAAACTTCGGTGATCAAGTTGGATATAGGTACGGAAACGGCCGAGTTGTGACGAGTGTCGTCGAATTTGATGGATCTTATTTTAATCAGTACAATGACGTCATATTTGATCTCGAAAATTAGACGGATTACCAGTTGCAAAAGGACCACCGCGCAGGCTGACGTGGGTCGAAACTGTTTGCTATGGGTAGATTTTCTACATGTCAAAAGACGAGTGTACGTCATGATTCATTCGGTTGTTACAGATAATCGATTTTATTGATCCGTTATTACGTATGTGATGACTTGCTTGGTATCATGATTCACGGAGATGCACCAAGCCCCCTTTTTTTCAAAGCACGGCTCTAATTTGAAATTTCCTTTAAAAAAAAAAATACTATAACTGTTCGCTTACATCTAGTTAAGCAGGTTCATATAACATTTCCGGACATTAAATCATGATCAGACTACACATAGCGTGTTAATTTTATCTTCGATTTATATTGTCCAATATGATATTTGTCAGGCGTATAAAGAATGGGATTTCTTTTTATTGTTTTTCCAGAAAAAGCTTTTATTGAATTTAGTGTTAAATGGGACAGAATGGCCATCCATTTTATCGGTAATTTAACTCTCATTCCAGAGCCACACATCATACAAGACTCAAATGAGGGGATGAAATACACGTGGTAGAAACGGTAGAAAATAAGATGGGAAAAGGACAAAATGCACCTGCATTTTCTCCTAAACCCGAAGAGTCTTTAAAAATACATCTATGCTCTTCATTTCAGTCAGTTTTTAACCCATTCCATCTTTATTTTATGAAACTATAACCATTCTGGTATTTTCATGCCATCTGTTGCCCATGACAGCTGCGAGGTTGCATATATTACGAAGGATAGAAAATGCATTTCATTTTTTGGCAGCCTTCAAAAAAATCACAGTTTTCGTTTCTGGTTTTAAATTAACACAAATCCCTTGAGTTTCTCTATCCCTTACACCACACACACATATATATATATTGGTAACTTATCTAATTTTATACAGCTGAACAAATTCTGGGCCATTCTACACACTTTCAAGTTTTAACAGCGTATTTTTTCTCTCTGGCCGTGAGGATGTATCTCTAACCCTTAAGCTGCTAAGCGCGGCTCACTGACCTTTTGCGGACAGTGTAGATCAAGATCAGACTGCACACAACGTGCAGTCTGATCTTGGATCTACACTGTCCGATAAGGAAATATTTTTCTCCAGAAAAAGGTTTTAAATAACAGTATTCTGGTTTTTACTATCGTCTTGAAAGTTTTATTTAACTTATTTTGCAGGATACAGTTTAAGAGCCCCTCTTCCTCAAACTACAGGTAGGACCGTAAAAAACACAGTATCGTATCATTAACTCTTTACCGTACGACAAAATTTCAGACTTGTCTAAATTGAAAGCATTTGCAGACGACAAATTAGAGTCACAAAAATGACGATTTCAATCTCTGAAAGGGTAGAAAACATTGTGGGAAAAGGAGAAAATGTTGGTTACCAGCATTTTCTCCATGTCCAACAATGTTTTCAAAAGACATTTTTCCTCAGAGTCGTTAAAACTCGGGATTGTGTGGTAAAGGTTTAAAGAGGGCATTAACTCTTTTCAAAACGACAAATTTTAGACTTTTCAAAATTGAAAGGATTTGCAGACGACAAATTAAATGTGGCTCAAAAGATGGACTTTGTCTTCAAATGGGTCGAAAACATTGTGGGTAAAGGAGAAAATCCTGGTAACCAGCATTTTCTCGTCTTCCCACAATGTTTTCAAAAGCCCTCGAAATCAGGGTGGTAAAAACTATGGATTGTGTGGTAAAAGGTTAAACCAGATTTTGAATCAGAATTGTTTTGGAATGAAAAAGATGATATTTTGTAAGAAAAGGTCATACAAACGTTGTATGTTTATATTTAGCTGGGAAAACAAACAAACAAACAAACAAAAATGTCTCTCCTGGGACCCGAACCCTCAATTTTCAACACTAAAGTCGACGATTCTACCAACTCGGTGATTTAAGCAACTGATATCTAACTCTTTCACTGCCAGTGTCGCCTTGGATAGCTTTTGCAGTCTGATCTTGGATCCACACCGTCCGATAGCTGACGCTAAAATTTGACCAAAATTGTCTTCAATGAAGGAATACATTTAGACCTCTGAGAAGGGTCGACGTTATTTACTTGGCAGCGAAAGACTTCACCTTGTTAAAAACGTGTTTATCCATTGTTATGCAGTAACAACTTTATCGTAACTAATGAAACACGAAATTTAAAAAAAAAAAACAACTCGGTAATTCTTCATATTTCTATATGAGCCATGAATGTGAAAAGGGGGCTTAATGCATCTGCAAAAAGTATCGACCAGGTCAGCCTGCGCGGTCAGCGCAGGCTGACCTGGGCCGAAACTTTTTGCTATAGGTAAGTTTTCTGCAGCTCAAAGGACGAGTATACCTCATAATTCGGTCAGGTTGTCATACAAAACGGACTTTATGAATTCATAATACTGTGATGACTTACTTGATATCATACACGAAGGAGATGCATTAAGCCTCCCTTTTGTCAGAGCATGGCCCATATATACATAGTAAAATTAGTGTTGCACCCCCTGTGTTTTTTACCGGGTTTGATTTTCTGACGTGAATGAGATAAAATTGGATCGAAATTAGAATTCGGCTGCTGCATACACCACCAGACTCGTCTTTTGCCCATAAAATGAACTGAACTGAGGTATCCCTTGACCTCATGGTAAGTGGGAATCTTTTGCCTAGATGTTGCTTTCAAATTTAAGAAAAACGAGAAGCGTTTAAGTTTGGTTAAAACAGGGAATTTAATGTCGAAACAAAACTTACGACAGATTGAAAGTGACCTGCAGATAATGGACACACAAAATCAGGCAATATTGCGTACTTCCGCCCGGGGCATACAAAACAGCTTGCAGTCTTTGTCTCACACCTCTCACGAGAGGTTGAAACAGCTCGATCAGTAGCTGCTGCCATGAGGTTAAGGGATACCTCAGTTCATTCCATTTCAGAGACAACAGACTTGTTTGTTCTTGTATACAGCAGCCAGATTCTAATTTCCAATCCATTTCATATCATTCACGCCAGAAAATTAAACACGTTAAAAACACAGGGGGTGCAACACTATTTTTACTATATATATATATATATATATATATATATAAGCCATCTTTGCGCGCGAATGAAAAATAGCAGTCTTTGTCAATATTCTTTAAAGATCTTGTTTAATGCCCCTTTAAGGAACAAAATTTGGTTGAATGCCCCTTTAAGACTTAAAGCACATCAAAAAGTTTTGAATATTAAACGTTGTCAATTTGGAAGATGAAATCTTAAAAAATCCATTTATTGCAAAACACTTTGACTGATTAAATTTTGCAGATTCGTCCAACCTCTGATTTGCTAAAGACGGGAGTAAAATGCTCTGATAGCACCGGTCATTGTTTATCTCTTTCTTCGTGTTTGTTTATTTTTGCGCATTTATTTTATTTTGCGCAGCTGAATACGACAGCCCTTGACCCACTTCTTGGAAATGATATACTAATGAGCCGTGCTCTGTGAAAAAAAGGGCTTAATCCATCTGCAAAAAGTATCGGCCCAGGCCAGCCTGCGCGGACTGCGCAGGCTGACCTGGCCGATAATTTTTGATACTGGTCAATTTTCTGCCCGCCAAAGGACCAGTCTACCTCGTCAGTTGTAAGACAAAATGGACTCCATGGACCCATGATCATGTGATATTTCCTCAGGGTACTGGGGTCATTAATATAAGGTAATACCATTATTTGCATTTTGGGCCGGTGGCCTTTTGCATAAATGAAATATTTCAGTTGAGTTGAGTTGATGACTTGCTTAGTATCATGCATCACAGAGATGCATCAATCCCCCTTTTTTCCAGAGCATGGCTCACTTGAATGAATAAATGGTAGTTTGCGATTGGTAAAAAATGTTGACATGTTTAATTTGCGGGCCCAAGCAGACCTATTGACCGGTACATTTATGACACAAATATACAACAGTTGTTACCACTAATCAGTGTCCCTGGGTGCTTATTCACACCTTAGCAAATAATTTTACAGAGGATAATCTTTTTCATCTAACAATTAGTGCTTCAACATGAACCATGCTTTGTCGAAAGGGGGCTTAATGCAACTGCGAAAGGTATCAACCAGGTCAGCCTGAGCAGTCCGCGCAGGCTGACCTGGACCTAAACTTTTCGTTATTCGTCAATTTTCTGTTTGTTCAAGGACCAGTGTACCGATGATTCAGTAGGTTGGTTTTGCCTTTAGCAAGTTTTCTGCATGTCCAAGAACCATTCTAGTCAGTGCTCCTTTTGTGGACAATGTAGATCAAGATCAGCCTGCACAGGACGTCCAGTCTGATCTTAGTTCTACTCTGTCTGAAAAGTTGGGATTTTTTCTACGAAAAGTTCTTTGAAATGTCAATATTTGGTTTTTTAATATGGGCCGGTAACTTTCTGTTAGACTAATTCAGCAGTTAAACTCGGTACCATACAACATAGTTTTAGACCTGTCCGAATTCAAAACATAATTTAAATTTAAAAGTCGGTGTTATTCAGAGCTTATTTCTGTCTTTCAAAAGGAAGAAAACATTGTCGGAAAAGGAGAAAATGCTGGTTACCAGCATTTTCTCGTTTTCCTGCAACATTTTAAAAAGGCGTCTTGTCGAAGGGCGTCAGAAGGAGGGATTGTGTGGTAAAAGGTTAAGGGGGATACTTAATGGCGAGTAATTTCCCGAAATAAATCACGTTTTGTGTCGTAATTGCCTTGCTTTTCGTCGTTAACAAACCCCTATAACAGACCGGAATCGCAGGTTTTATGTTATAATTCCTGTTTAATTTCGGAAATAATGGCGCAAACAGAATATGCGAAATTACGTTTCCTGGGTTGGGCCAGATCGAGGAACTATTTTTCAACGTGCATTAATACCGCTGATGTCTGTCACTTTTGCGTACGGAATTACAGCACCGACAGAATTATTTCTCTTGAATTATTTTTCTCGGATACCTTTTTGATTAAAATATTCTAAATTAACCCTTTCCCAAACAAGCCCTGGTTTTCACGTGTCTGCAGTACAAATCTTTTGAAAACACTGTGGGAAAAGGAGAAATTGCTCGTAACGAGCAATTTCTCCTTTTCCCACAGTGTTTTCTACACTTTTTGATAACTTTCTGCCATTTTCATCAAATTTGAAATTGTCGTCTGCAAACTCTTTCAATTTGGACCAGTCCAAAATTTGTCGTTTGGGAAAGGGTTAATCAAACTTTGTATAACTCTATACCAAACAGCAATATTCTACAGTTACTGGCCATAAATATTTAATCAGTCCGATACCCTCTGATTGACAGATATTTACAAGTTTACTCTTCAATTCATTCTGACTTATAAAAATGAGGCCATACTTGTTATAAAACTTATAAGAAAATAAAGTTAAATAAATTTAACACTGAAAAAAATATTTTCAGACTTGATACAATGTAATATGATATAAATGCAGCTGTTTGAAAAGTGATACACATTTTTGAAAAACTTTTTATTGTCAATGTTGACGTCGCCAAATTTAGCGGAAAAATAACGCCACTGGGTTTTAAGGAGCTACAATTCTGAAATCAGGCGACGAAAACGAGTAACATTTTAGTGTAAATAGCTCCAGTAACCTCGCTTTCTACCAAAGTAGGTTTTCTTATAATGGCATGATCAGAAGCAGTGTAATTGATTTTCTTGCACACTAAAAAATGCATGTTAGTCATTGGGTATTCGGAATTGATGAAAGAATTTTGGCCACTATCTGTAGACTTGTCCAAATTGAAAGTATTTGCAGACGACAATTTGACTTTGGTTCAAATGAAGGAATTTGCCTCTGATGGGTTACAAAACATTTTGTTTTGAAAACGGGTGGTTTTTTTTTTACCCAGTTTTAGTGCATGATATACTAATAATAAATAGCAAGCAGCGAAAAGGGACATTTCTTGTCACGAGCAGTTTCTCTTTTTGATTAATTGAGTTTATGCGGTTTTATGACGTTTTCAATATTATTCAGTTATATCGCGGCGGCCAGTGCATCTTTCCATGCTTCCCCGCAGTTTCTTTTACCAGTACTCGGCACAATGTTCTTCCCGAGTCACTGGCTGCTTTCCCACATAGCCATCGTCGAAACAGTGATCAGCGGTGAGGGAGGAACTAATTCTGTCGCATTGACTATCATCAGTCCACGGAAAGAAATTCGCCGAGTTGGGAATTCGAACCAGCGACCCCTGTTCTCTAGTCCTGCGCTGCGTTACCAGGGCCAGGCTTCCTCATTGTGCCACATTGATTCATAAGTAGCCTGCAAGGTGAAAGCAGTCATCTGCCTGTAAGACATGTGGTCATAAACTTACAAGTTCTATTGAGATACATGTAATTTCAATGAATTATGCTGACTCCTCACCCATACCCCCCCCCCCCCCCACCTTGGTTTTTCAGCGTTCACAGTTATCATTGGCAAACTATAGCAGAAAAGAAATGGTAGCCGAGGCAACCTTGGCTTCCCTCGCTGTGCGAGCTGAGCCAGGGTCCGTATTCCCCAACCATTCTTAAGAATGTTCTTTGTCTTATTCTCCAGGATTTTCCAAGTTTGAAAGTAACTCACCCTCTGATTGGCTAAGCCATTTGGTTTAGCCAATCAGAAGTTGTGTTCTTTTCAAACTTGGAAAATCTTGAAGAATGTCTAAGAACGTTCTTAAGAATGGTTGGTGAATACGGACCCAGGAAGCTCAACTGGTAATGTGCTGAGCCCGATAGCTCAGTAAGTAACATGAAGGGCCTGAAGCCATGGGGTCACTTGGTCGAATCCATAACTCAGTGAATTTCTTCCTGAGACTTGCTGTTAGTCATTGCGACAGGATTCGTTCCCGACTTATCGCTTATCATTGTTTCGACGATGCTTATATGGGAAAGTGGCCATTGTTTTGGGAAAATATTGTGCGCAGTACTGAACAAAAGAAACTCCAGGGAAGTATGGTTAGGTGCACTGACCGCCGCGATATAACTGAAATCATTTTCAAAATGGCGTTATGCAAAATACACAGATACACCCGAGTGGTACACAACCAATAACACTCGATTGATTGATTGATTGATTGTATGATGTTTAACGCCGTTTTCAACATTATTTCAGTTTTATCGCGGCGACCAGTACACCTATCCATGCTTTCCTGGAATTTCTTTTACCAGTACTCCGAACAATATTCTTTCCAGGCCACTGGCTGCTTTCCCACATAGCCATTGTCGAAACAATGGTCAGCGGTGGGAGAGGAATCAATCCTGTCGCAATGACTATCATCTATCCTCGGAAAGAAATTGGCAGTAACACTCGAGAAATATGTAATAAAAAAGAATTGGGCGATTCGTGCGGGCTGACCTGGTCGAAATGTGTTTACCCTCTCTGCAAGCAAAGCCTCTACTGATCTTTAATATACACCGTTCGCTTCGTCGAAGTAATATAGGTAAAAGCAATCATATAAGGACAGTTATTTGTAGTTTCCCCTGCCTTAAAAATGTCACCTTTATGTTTATTTGGCGCTCTAACGTTCAAACTCGGTATTATACAAGCTGGCATCAGGTGTTCTTCAAACTTTAATCGAAGTTAATTGTTAAGTTCCGTAAAGCTTATCAGTTTACAAAAGTAAGTCATAATTAGAAGGCTATTCCCGTTTATGCATCATTCGGAATTTCTCTTTAATCGTCGTTTACGTTGTACATGCCTGTGGTCAAATCACCTACTTGGCACCACTTATTTACTACGAGCAAACATAGAGTATGTAACATGAAAACACATAGAAATCTTCGTCGTGCGTTCACGTGTAGGTCCATGAAGTTTGTTTGATTTAAAGATAGTCCGTTATTCCACTTGTCAATGACTGAGTGACTGACTCACTGACTGATTGATTGACTTACTACTATAAGACTGGGGTTCTGTGGGGCGTTTCCAATAGCTACCCCCAGCCCCCGAGTCCAGACCTCTAGATCAATATATTCCAATAATTTACCCACTTATGGATCCACGCAGGGCCCCGTAACTATTTTTAAAAAAATCATTGGATATTTCAAAATGCTTTTAAGGCGGTGATAAGCACATTTGGTGAGTCCTTTGGCCTGAGTCATCATACATTAAATGGTTTTTCAGACGAAAAGGGTTGAAAAAGAACTTTGGGTGTATCCGATGAGCCACCCTCTGTACAGCAGGTTTTTTCACACAGCCTCTATTGTTTTCTGTGAAATACAGCCATTTATTTCATGCATTTCGGTAGTTTATCGAGATATAATGGTAGGTCATGGTTTGATATTCCATGGTTACAACTAGTGAAAATACCAATTTCATATTTTCTAATTCTTCAATTGGAGGCGGAAACAGTGGTTCCCACGCACTAGTTACCTAGGTAAACAGCGCGTGCCATTCAAATGGAGGGAAATATGACGTAATTAACGCTTTATTTCTCTCGCTTTACGTAATATTGCAATGGGTTGTTATGTGAGGGGGTACGCCACGGGGAATTACAGAAAACAGGTGTACTGGAGTTTGATGAACGTCCCAAGGGATTAGAATAATGAAATAAATTGAATATTTGTTTATTTCAGTGCGCCACTCGTGAAAATATTACCGATGATGTTCACTCCATGAAATAAATAGAGGATATTTCTATCGGTGAAAGATCGAAATTTATTCTATCATCGGTAATATTTTCACGAGTGGCGTAGCCACAGTACAGTTGTTTTCGGTAATTCCCCGTGGCGCACCCCCTCACTTTACAGCGCATTACAATATTACGTAAAGCACGAGAAATATAGCGTAAATTACGTCATATTTCCTTCCATTTGAATGGCACGCGCTGATTACCCAGGTAACCAGAGCGCGGGAACTACGGTTTCCGCCTTCAATTGAACTGGTATTTTCACTGGTCGTAACCATGAAACATCAAGCCATAATCCACCATCATTTCTCGATAAACTACCGAAAAGCATGAAATAAATTTCCATCTTTAACCGAAAAAACAAATATCCTTCATTACATTTTTTTCATCTCACACAGTAATTGAAATATACGGAATGTTATGTTGTAGTAACTTTCCTGGTGCTTGTATTAAATTCGAGCAGCGTGAGAAAATTGGATATCACGCGAGATCCAACGTCGAGCGAGATATACAAATTTTCTTACCCAGCGAGAAATATGAAAGTTACTACAACATAAATATTCCTTTTATTATAAATATCACTTTTAACGACAAAAGTTTGGAAATACAAGAAATAATGATGAAGTGACCAGTTTTTGTGAATGGATGATGAATATCATAGTAATATGTATAATATTTTGACCGATCAAATCGCGAATCAATACGTACGTCTTCCGTGCCTGCAGTACCTCATCATACCATATTTGGAACCGAATTTCACAGTGTGTAGATACGAATTTTTTTTTTTTGTAATGTGTGTTATTTTATCCGCGAGCGACGCCAATCTCCGAGCAGAGTTGTCGTTCGTTACTCTCACCATACATCTCTGCAACGGGCTAAATGACAAGAATCTTGTCAAACCGAGGAAAACATGTTTTGTTACTGTTTAACTGTTTCATGTGTAACATAATAAAGTAGACAAAGGAAATATGACTCCGGATACATCATAGGTGCATTCAAACTGATGAATTTACCTGTATACAAAGGAACTATTTTTTCAATCTTCTTTACTGATCAGAATCTTACTCCAACTGTAAAAAAAAAATGGCTGCGCCCATGAATGATGACAATTTAAACAAAATTGAAAAATAAGTTATCATCCTTTAAAAGACATTTAAGCTTTTCAGAAAATCCCTCTTTTTCACATTTCCTACCACTAAGTCTGATTGGCCGTATGCTGTTTGAACAGCACACAAAACAATCGATTGGTCTTTCTTTCACCGGCGTTTGTGTCGCCATTTTGAGTTATGGTCATGTGACGAAAATATCACGTGATGACGTGGTAAACCATTCTTAACAGAACTTCTGGTCTAATTCTCAGGAAATGTCCATATTCCAACGTAAAGGAAGGTCTGGCTAAACCAAATGGTTTCACCACTCGGAAATTGCGTTACTTTCTACATCTAAAATGATACTTAACCTGCAATTTAGAATATATCTACGAATTAAGCAGTCGGTAGCCTCGAAAGAACTGCAATACTGTGTTAAAAAGGAAATCCAATCAGATAAAGACTAAAAAAAAAACATTATTTTTCTGCTTGGTTGCATTTTCCAAATATACCTACATACGAAGAATATAACATGCGCAGACAACGCTAAAAAATCAGCAATCACCGTCAATCTACTGTTCAGACGTGATTGCACGGTATATTTGACCCTTCCCTGAATGACATTCTTTTAGACTTGCCTAAATTCAAAAAAGCTGCAGACGACAAAGGAGATGTGAACAAAAAGTGACATTTGTTGTTGGGAGAGCAGAAAATGTTATGGGAAAAGGAGAAAATTCTGGTTACCAGCGTTTCTCCTTTTCCCACAATATTTTTAAAAGCCCTCTGTCTCAGAGTCGTTAAAAGTCGGGATTGTGTGGTAAAGGATTAATCGTATCTTGGATCTACACTGTCAGCGAATTTCCATTTGGTTGGTCTTTTATCAGATATGACCCTCTTGCGACCCCAACAATTACTTGTTGAAAATTAACCCTTAGAAACCATTGAAAGGAAATGTTTTTTTTTTTTATGAAGTCCGTACTAAAAATACAATTGTTAGAATTCCAGGGCCGTTTCGTCCTTCATATTTAGAAAGTATCGGGCGGTGAGGAATCAAGATCGGCAGTCTGACCTCACTCTATTCTGTCTTCGAAAAATATCTTTTGCTTGGGTTTAAACGCTAAGATTCTAACAATGCATCGCTTCGTATTATCGATTTTGTCTTCGCGAGACTTTACCTTGTGACTTTTGACCGCTCTTAGAATTTGTTTGCTTATATGTTTTTAAAAGTACATATTGAATTTTTGTTGCAGTGACTTTTCTATGACTTGTATTTGCCTCGGAATGCGTCGAAAAACTAAGTTTCAAGTCTTGATATCTCGTAAGAGCGACGATCAATCGAGATGTCAAAATTTTCCCACGCAATAAGAAGCGAATTCAAACTCATGGAAGTTACTACAACATCATAATCCTTTCGTCCTATATCTACAAGTTTTAACTGCAAATTTAAACCCTTAACACGTGTATTCGAAAACAGATAGATATTAAAACAAATATTGTGTTAGGGGATGGGATGATTACTAATTATTGTAATGAAGAGCGGATGAATTTTACGACGTCGGGAACCAAGCTGACAGTAGTCCCAACGCGGGTTACGTCATCACACGATATTTTGTACCGTATTTGCTAGTGTCCGATACATACGAATAACTAGAATTTTGTTTTAGTAATTTTTCCTGGTGCTGTATTTGCATCTAGCTGTGTGATAACATTTTGATGTCGCGGGAGACCAAAGGCCGAGCGAGATATTAACATTTTATTTCATGCTTTCCGGTAGGATATCGAGAAATAGCGGTGAAAATATTTTTCGATATTACACGGGTACGACCAGTGAGAATACCGACCACGGAGAGTTTGTACTGATTTTTATGGAAGTCTCGACAAAAAAAGGCGTTAGAAGCATGAAAGAATTAGAATATTTGTTTTTTTTTTTCGGTGAAAGATCGAAATTTATTTCATCTCGTGAACATCATCGGAAATATTTTCACTCGTGGCTGCGCCACTCGTGAAAATATTACCGATGATGTTCACTCGATGAAATAAATTTCGATCTTTCACCGAAAAAACAAATATCCTCTATGCATTACCATACTACAAAGCTGATCATTACTGAATTTAGCAGGGCGATAGCTGGCAAACCATCAGATATACAAATATTCTTACGCAACAAGAAGCAAATACACACACCAGGAAAGTTACTACAACATAACATTCACTATATTTATACACAGGTATACCTAAAATCTTCAACAACAAAATATTGAAAGTATTGAGAAGTTTGTTCGAAAACGCTAAAAGGAAATAAAACATATTCTGGTTTAAATACTGGATAATAACTTCGTTTTCGTGATAGGAGAATGAATATCATAACTATTGACAAATCAGATCGCAAACCAGTGTGAGGGTACAACCGGTCCGTATTTACCAACCATTCCTAAGAACATTCGTTGTCTAATTCTTCACGATTTTCCAAATTTGAAACCATATGGTTTAGCGAATCAGAAGTTGCGTTACCTTCAAATTTAGAAAATCTTGGAGAATAAGCCTACTAAGAATGTTCTTAAGAATGGTTGATAAATACGGACCCCGAAGTCACATCGATGTTCAGAGAAGAGAGAGGAATGTATCCTGTCGCATCGGCTTTCATCTGTCCCTAGTTAGAGTCCCGGGTCACCAATTATGCTTGAGAACATTCTTAGTCTTATTCTCCAAGAGTTTCTAAATTTGGAAGTAAAACAACTTTTGATTGGCTAAACTAAATGGTTTAGCCAATTAGAAGTTGTCTTCCTTTCAAATATAAAAAAACTCTGGAGATTAAGTCTGAGAACATTCTTGACAATGGTTGGTGAATACGGACCCTGACCTAGCAGATATACAACCCCTCAATTACAGGCTCGGGGCATTTCCACTTGGCTACTAAACGATCAAAATTAACCCTTTACCAGATGACAAGATTTTAGCCTTGCCCAAATTGAAAGCCTTTGCAGACGACAATTTCTTCGTGGTTCAAATGGAGCTTCTTTGATAGGGCAGAAAACATTGTGGGATAAGGAGAAAATGCCGGTTACCAGCATTTTTTCTTTTTCCAACGGTGTTTTCAAAAGGCTTTACCCCCCGGGTCTTTAACAGGCAGCATTGTGCGGTAAAGGGTTAAGGAACTGATCAATTTGCCAATAGAGTTAGATCTGCTGTCTAAAAGCTAATTTTTTTCCGAAGTGAAAATGAATTAAAATATTGCTTCTTTAACGTTCTAGCTGGCTAAGGTATCTCTGTAGAGATGTCCTTTTGCTGCTAGATTTTGAGCTATTCAGAGTGTGCAGTCTGGTCTTTGGTCTACACTATCCGATACTTTGTGAAATTTTCTCGATGACAAAATTGTCCCGGAACTAAAATTAACTCAATGAAGGAATTAAAGAAAAAAGAGAGGGAGAGGGGGGATGTATACTGGACATTGCAATTTCCCCTCCTCTTTATTCCTTTAGTGAATTAATTTTGAACGTGTCTAAGTAAGCATAATTATTCTGTGTCGTTTAATCTTGCTTTTAAGTGTCTCCAAAGCAACAAAATGCTTAGACGAAACTAAACGGTCAAAACAGCGTGTTTAGATCCAGTAACATCTCTAAGAGATCATACAATGTACATTAATGGACCAAGTTATTTATAAACAATATAGTATCACTGTTACGGTACGGAAATGTATTAGCACAATCATCGGTGGTCGCTTTGATCAATTTTGTTTTTTTTTTCTTTTACATTGTCGGTTCGGCTAATCTTTGCAATGATAAGCCAAACCACATTTAGATGTTTTATTTTTGTCGTTGGCGCAGTAAAGAAATAGTGCGCCAAGAAAGTCCCGAGATTTTACAGCTAATTTTGGTCTTAAAAATGAATAATTTGGCATACAATCTATCACATTTGTGTAGTATTTTTAGGTTTACGGACCATGAATTCTACGGTGAAATACTCATAGACGTTCGATAAAGTATTTGTTTGAAGTTATTTTCACGAGGAAGAACATTTAGCATTTGAAGTAATTTTTTGCTGTCTAAAGGTGACAATATACGTATAAGGTCCAAATGGGAACTATTTACTGATAACGTGTTCAGAGCCAATGATACTATGCTGTTTATAAATGAACGTGTCCGTTAATGTTTGTTTATAATTTCTCTTGGTGTTGACTCTAAACACGTCATTTTGATCTTTAGTAGCCAGAGGTCGCCATTCTGCAGCTTAACCTGATGGAAATGTAGCACATCGTTGACTCCATTATCTGCCGGCTTACGTTTTTACTACTCTAAGTCGCTCAGACAGATGTCACTGAATCTTTGGACAACAATTCACGTTACTTATAAACAAGAACTAAAACATATTGACTTGCACGAATTCAGTAAGAACTTTGCTTTTTGTAGCGGCTACGCTCTTTATGTTGACGGTGATGCGGCCAGCTCTCGGGGAACGAACGCCACGGGGCGGGTATTCACAAACACTACCAGTTGCATTCATTGTCTATTTTTTTTTTTTTTAATTCTGAACGATAAGCAATATCTGACTGGATTAGCCATCGCGTTTGGCCAATCAAAAATTGCGTTACTCTCGAATGTACAAAAAATAAACGAAAATTTGACCATGAACGTCGTTACAAACAATCGGTAATAACGGGCCTAGATTGTAAGATAAACTGAAGAAACATTTATGTATGTGACGACACCTTCTTTGTCACTGTGTTACTGTCTGAATATCTACTAGAGCTACAGGCGACCGGTTCACAAAAGGAAAGCTGGTACTCACCATTCGTGACAAACTTCTGTGATTTACTCCGCCATTATAGTGAAAATTACTGCGCTAGTCCCCATGGACTGGTGTCGTGGTTTTCGTGTGACACGTGAAGCTCTCGTTTGTGTAAACCCGTCTAGGATATTCAATATCGTTTTCTTGAACTGACTGCCAACCTATATGGGCGAATGTACTACGAGGTGTCAGCAAGACTTTTTCCAGAAACCATTCAACTTTTCTTTTGACATCTCTTATTTGTATCAGTCACTGTTTTACATCTGATTCTAGTGTTAAAGAAACCTTACGATTTGAGCCATGCTCTGTGAAAATGGGGCTTGATGCGTCTGCGAAAAGTATCAAACCACGTCAGCCTGCGCAATCTGCGCAGGCTGACCTGGGCCGAAACTTTTCGATATCGGTCAGTTTTCTGTATGCCTAAGGACCACTCTACCTCGTGATAGAGTCGATTGTTAGAAAAAGGTGGCTATTATGGATTCATAATTGTGTGATTGCTTGATAGGTATAATACATCACGGAGACGCATTAAGCCCCCTTTTGAATAGTGTGGCTCATTTATTTACGCTCGTTATGCATACATCTAGTATAATGTCCATGGGGGGGGGGGGGGGGGTCATTCCTCTGATATGGAATTACTTCCCTTTTTATGAACACAAGTGAAATGAGCTAGTATTTCTATCGGTTGAGCCATTCTCTGTGAAAAGGGGATTTATAGCATCTTCAAAAAGCATCGACCCATGTCTGCCTGCGCAATCCGCGCAGGCAAACATAGGTTGAAACTTTTTGCTATTGCTCTATATTTACGTTTGATTGAGAATTCAGGCTTTTGTAGACGACAAATTCAATGCGGGACCAGCCTGCATAGCTCAAGTGATAGAGTGTAGGGCTTGTAAATATCAAGTCTTGGGTCACTTGAGGGTGTGGGTTCGAGCTCCACGGCTGGCCATCTAAAATTACTAATAGTATTTCGGATGAGACGTTAAACCGAGGTTCCATGTGACGGTGCCATAGACCGAGCACGCTAAAGAACCAGGAGTAACTTAGAATGGGTTTCGTCCTGTATCTTGCACTATTCCCCGTGACAAAACTACTAGCTTTCCAGGGGGGGGGGGGGGGGGGGGGGGGGCGTCGTCCACATGGGTAACCGGTGGCGAAGATAGATAAAAGCAAATTCAATCAATTCAATGAGGCCCAAAGGATGGCATTTGTGTCTGAAAGTCTAACAAAAAAAAAAAGTGGAAAGATGAGGAAATGCTAGTGACGATCGTTTTCTCCTTTTCCAACGATGTTTTTGGAAGCTTTCTCTCTGAGGGTGGTAAAATCAAAGAATCGTTTGGTAAATGGGTTAGATAATAGTTCATTGTAGATATAGTTCTCTTTCTGTAGACTTGTTTCCTTGGATAAAGCCTGTATTGAAATTTGAAACCCCTATCTGATTTGCCAGGTTTTGTAATCATAAACAACAGAATTAGATTCGTTTGGATCAATTAAATGTTCTGTAAACTCTGCAGTCACGCCAAAGACAGGCGGTTATAAATAGTTAACACTTAACCTGCTAGATAAGTTAAATTACTTTCAAGCCGATAGTAAAAACACGAATAATGTTATTTAAGGCTTTTTTTTTAAAGATATCTCCGTATCGGATAAGTGTAGATCCAAGATTAGACTGCACGTTCTGTGCAGCCTGATCTTGGATGTACACAGTCCGCAAAAGGTCAGTGAGTCGCGTTTAGCAGCTTCAATGTTGAAGAAATCAAAGTTTCAGAAAAAAAAACCCACACACAGAAATTAAATCTCTTCTTATAAAAGATATTAATGGTGCGTATCTAAGATAATACACAGATAGTAATTTTGATGATATATATTTTTTTTTAGCCACGCTCTGTGAAAAGGGGACTTAATGCATCTCCTTGATGCATGATACCAAGTCGGTAATTACATACTTATGGATCTATGATAGCCACATTTTTTAACAACCAACTGAATTATGAGTTAGAATGGTTCTTTGACACGTAAACAAATTGAACAGTAGCGAAAAGTTTCGGCCCAGGTCAGCCTGCGCGGACAATATAGATCAAGATCAGACTGATATAAAGTGCAGTCTGATCTTGGGTCTACATTGTCCGATAAAGGAGATATATTTCTCCAAAAAATGAGTATTTCATCTAGCATTATTCGGGTTTTTACTATCGGCTTGGCAGTTTTATTAAACTTCTTTAGCAGGATGAGAATTAAAATAGGGTATCTTTTTCATTCGTTCAGGGTCTACTAGATTCGAGGAATTATTTTATCAATAAAACCAAACACACCCTGGCAGCGAGCTACCTTCATGCCTCGGGGAACGTGCGATATTCCCTTTCAGATAAAATGGAGTGGGTTTTTTGGACAAGAATATTCATGTAAGTTTAGCATTGTGAGGAAAACTTCAAAAGGAATTTTGAGGAAGTTGTAGATAAAGATCAGGGTCAGGTTTTACAATACTTAAGTCTCTTATTGTTTCTCAAATCTACTAACAGTCCCAGGTTCTGACTTAAGTTGGATTTGTTATTTGAGACACATTTCAGCAACATTAACAGACTGTAGTAACGTTCTCAAATCCTGAGTTGACACTTCGTTTCAGAATCAACTAAGTAAAATAAGTGGACATAAGTCAATTAATAGTCTCAAATCCATTATTTTGCTGAGTTGAGTCCGAAACGTTGTGTCAATACAGGACTTGCGAATGTTACATAAGTCAAAAAATGTTAGTGAAATGTGTTTGGAATAACACATTCAACTGAAGTCGGAATACAAGTCTGAAGATTTTAGTAAAATAACAGACTTAAGTTTTTCGTGAAACTGGGCCCAGATTGCAAACATCCTGAAACCTACTAGTTGTCCGCTGTGAATGCAGGAAAGGAAAGAAAAGAAAAACGGGAAAAAGAAACGGGAAAAAAATCACGAGAAAAGTAACAGATATAAGATATTATTATTATTCAAATGCAATGCAGACTGTCTTCATTCTGTTTCTATTGGACACACATTTCCATGATGAAAACATAATGTTCTTATTTTTTGTGGAAAATAAATTGGGTGTCAGAATTTTAGGAAAATTACAATAAACATGAGCCGCGCCCTGGCAAAAGGGGGTTTAATGCATGTCCGTGATGCATCGTACCGAGTAGGTAATCAGATAATTATGTATAAGTAATATCCATTTTGGTTGTGATGTAGACTGGTCCTTTCACGAGCAGGAAAATCACTAACCGCAGAAAGTATCGACCCATGTCAGCCTGCGCGGACTGCGCGGGCTGACTTGGGTCGATACTTTTTCCAAACGCATTAAACATCCTTTTCACAGAGCATGACTCATGCGTATCTAAACAGTTTGTCTGGTCAGAGTGTGTGCTGTGTTTCAAGTTGACTGAGTATGTTTTGTCAGCAATCTTATATATGGCGTGTAACACACCAAAAGGGACCTTCGGACATATGCGCAAAAGTGTGTCGTCCTAGATTAGCCTGTGCAGTTTGTGACCAGTCCATGAGGACACCTCCCGTTTTTCTTTGCGATTTTTCTGTTTCACGAAAGTCAACTGTATGAAAAAATCTTATGCCGTCGTAAAGTGCCGTCTCGGATTAGCCTGCGCGGACTGCGCAGGCTACTCCGGGACGACACTTTACGTAAATGTCCGAAGGTCTCATTTCGCATGTTGCTGGCCATATCGTCCCTAACATTCAACAAAACTTGATAACCTGTCACTATTTTTAGCTAGTGGCTTTGGGAGAATACTGTGCTACTTTCTGGTACAAGGAAACCCCAGGAAAGCATGATTAGGTGTACTGCCCGCCGTGATATAACTGTAATAATATCGAAAACGGCGTTAAACACAATATAAACAAGAAAAATACCAGTATATATGCCAGCATTTGATGGCACAAAATAGCATTTTTTTTTTTTGTCTTTTGATATATGGGCCGGTAGGGCCGGATGTTAAACGATTGTTGGGTGGCAACTGTTGTATTTATGCGATACACTGATCACTTTTGTACAATTTTTCTTATCTTATCGTAACACCAGGTTTTATTTTGTATGTTATCATAAAGACGTAATATGTGATCTTTTCAGTTATATAAACGATCGAATTTTTATAAGCATGAGGTCCCTTTTGCTGGGAAACATTGAAAATACATCGAGCAGTGTAGGCCTTAGATCAGAGTGCACTTTCTGTACAGTATAGTCTTGTCCTACACCGTCAATGAAATTGCATATTGTAACCGAGTATTTCAAGACTTGGTTTAGATTTGATTCCCGTGAATTAAAATTTCTTTCAAAAATACTTCATCAATACTACTAATTTACATACCGAGACTACAAATTCCGTAAAGGAAATAGTATCGAAAGATTATTTCTATTTTTCATCTTCTTTTTCTCATTTTACACGACTCGCTCCCATTTATTGAACTTGACCGGCTCTATGGCAAAAGGTTGGCAGTTGAAGAGTTAAACCACTTTTTCATAGAACATGACTCAAGTTAACCCTTTACCATACGACAAAATTTTAGCCTTGTCAAAACTGAAAGCATTTGCAGACGACAATTTCAACGTGGCCCAAATGGCGCAATTTTTCTTTGTTAGGGTAGAAAGCATCGTGGGAAAAGGAGAAAATGCTGGTTACCAGCATTTTCTCCTTTTCAAACAATGTTTTCAAAAGGCTTCTTTCCCAGGCGTTGTGCGGTAAAGGGTTTAGGTACGCTGGAAGCCAAGAGGCCCCATACAGCAATTTCTAGGTTGTAAGTTGATGATGAGAAATTTTCGCAAAATATCCAAGATCAGGCTGAACGACTATTAAATTGATTGAGGATTCCACAACTTTATTGATTAGCCCGCATGAGGTCATCTAGACAGAGTATAATCACGATTTGAAGTGATACAGCAATCTGATTGGTCCAAAATATTGCGGTTTAATATAGCCTACTGACATGTCTAAAAATTAGTTTATAGCATAAGAAATCCATGAATATTGAACACTCTGAAGATTTCAGCCTCCCTGATGGCCAAGCAATTACAGGAATTTGCTCGATAGATTAAGCATGAGTATGATATGAGGTGACTACTTGTAAATGAGCCAAGCTCTGTGAAAAGAGGGTTTAATGCTCCTGCAAAGAGTATCGACCCAGGTCAGCCTGCGCAGTCCGCCTATGCTGACCTGTGTGGAAACTTTTTGCTATTAGGTAAATTTTCTGCACGTCAAAGGACCATTTCACCTCGTAATAGAGTTGGTCTCTACTGGTTCGCTACCAGTGGCGGCCAAGTACCAGTGGCGGCCATTCTTATGATATCGCGTTTGTGCGTTCATTTGCATATCAAAGCTCTCGATCATGTTGAAAAAGAAGAAATTATGTTTCAGATACCAAATAAAAATCGGAACTTGATGCAATGTAAGTAAAAATATAAACAAGTATCCCTGTTAACCCCTTAAGTGTCAAAAATTCACTTCCGGGGGACTGACCTTCATCATTTCTCCAACCGATTTAAGTCTGAAATAACCCAAAAGAACAATGTTTCTATATCAAAAATGTCAAATACACGATGATTTCTCACTTACTATATCAAATAGTCCATTTCTTTATTTGCTTAAGCAGTAATTCCCAGATATTCACGAGAGACACAAATCACGTTTGACTTGCAGAAGGCACGCGTTAAATGACGTCATGCAGAGGCATAGCTATCCAGGGCATCCAGTTCAGTCAGTCACTATACTCCTTTTCATAAACCACATTATTGCTTTTCAGGTTCCCCTTCGACGGTTGGACAAAAATGCTATAAACGGGTACAATACTACAGTATCATAATTATAAGTTTAATTTGTTCTTATTTCATATTTTAATGTATCAATAAAAAATCCATTTAAGTAAATCCATGATATAAATTGTATTCCTGTAGGACTGGAGAAAAAAAGGTATAAATTCAAGTTTTTCGATTTTTCAACAGACATCTGCCATATTCCTATTCAACGGAAATACTTAAAATGGCTATATCTGGCGGATAACTGTCCGACAGGCAACAAAAAAATACTCTGTTTCAAGGAAAATTGTCAACAGTCATGGGGGTGGTATTTATGAAACACAATTTTGACCCTGCATGTCAGGGAGGGCGGTTATAAATGAAACATCGCCCAGGATGCTGAAGAAGTTGCAAATTGCAGTAGTCAGGTAGATCTATCTAGAATACATGACTAGACAAGGTTTTTGAAGGAGCAATAAATAGTAGGTATCAAGGCAAAAAAGCAGTAAGTTTGTTTATAATGTGATGTTGGCGATCAAACAAATGGTTTAGATCTTTCTTTGGAAGATACTGACAGATCAAGATCAAGAATGGTAAACAATGAACAATGACTTTGATCTTCTTGAGGACACACTAAATTGAGTTGTACACACAACTACAGAATTGAAATTTTTAGACAGCCAAGTTCATCTTAAATCAATCGATGTATCTTACTCTGTACTAGATCTACAATAAATTTTTAGCCTTGTCCATATTAAAAGCATGTGCAGATGACATTACGATGTGGTTCCAATAAAAGAAGCCTTTAAAGTGAAGAAGACATTGTAAGAAAACATGAAAATGCTGGTAGCATACATTTTCTTCCATCCAATTATGTTTCTAAAATCCTTCTTTTTTTCAACTTTTCACATTTTTCAAAATTAATGAGCTGAACTTACAAAAATAGTTGAACTAATAAAACTTGTTTTCTTATAAAGCAAAATTCAGCTTTATTTAAGCTGAAGTTTTCATTGCTGGCTGCAAGGCTGGGTTTTATCCATGAGAATGCCATCATCAGCAAAGCCAAGTTTCCTGCAGTTTGAAGCCACACAGTGGACCATCTGTGTTCTATTGCTGTCAGCAAAGGTGTACATCTGTATAAACAATCAGTCCCTGAAGTCTGAGACTGTAACTTTTTTTCAACATTTTCAGTGGAAAAAGTGTGAGCTTCAACACCAAAAGTGCTAAAACCTCTATGAATCTGATTATCATGATGATAATAGATTTATTTTCCAAAACTTTATTTCAAGTATCACAAACATATTACCAAATAATTACAAAGAGTTTTGAACATATTGACTTTTGCTTCCAATGGTGATTGTTTTATAAATATATGTGTATTAAGGACAAAGACTGTCATCTAGGGTTCTTTATGAAGTGTGAAATCCTCCAAGTCAACTCAGATGCCATTGACATAACACCTGTAACTCCATCTTGGTTGATATAGAGACAGATCTGGGGAAGAGAGGGCACTAACTGCAGCGGAAATATTAAGGCATATGTACCCGAAGCGAATAAAGGATCAATTTGCTTAGCATGTTGCTCTTTATTTAGCCAATCCTCTTGTCAATCCCTCCAGAATTAACGTAAGGAATTGATTCCAGAATTCTTGTCACATGTATTTCCACCAGCTCCAGCCAAATCTGAAATTACCAGATAAGATTTTCTGTTACAGTTTTTTAAAGCTCTTTTTATACAAATTTGTACTACTATTATCTAAATATGAAATATTAAACAGGTATTATGCAATATTCATAGATGTGTCTTGAAAATGTCAAAATATCTATTTCAATTTGAATTACCAAATCATAAAAAATTATACTGGAAAAAAAAAATTTACATACATATATACACATACATGCCAAATTAACGTCATATCTATTTGGGATTTCTGAATTATTTGTAGGCAACAGTGATAACATACTTAAGAGTTCACAAGAGGCTGGAAGAAAAGTGAAATGCAGAACATTAAAGAAAATGCAGATAGAAAGTAGAATAGCAGGAAGGACAAAGAAGAAGCAATATGTGTGTAACTTCTGGATGCACTAACAAGCTTAAAAAGGCTTATAAATCAAAAACAGAAAATCATCATTTTTATTCTGTTTAACATGAAAGCATGATATGTGTTTAAGTGTTTGTTTCCAGGCAGTGAACTACATGTACTTGCCTTGAGTAAGAACAGACGTAGTTTCCCAAAGAGTGTGTAGGTTTATCCATGTTATGGGCAATAATAGTTATTTTGTGTGTAGGAATTGTTGTCAGCGAAACAGTTTTACTGTAAAGAAATACATATATTTCACAATAAAGATCTTTATGAAATGTGACAATTCATCATTTTGCATCGTCTAATTTTCCTGTATGTGCACATCATCAACATTTTAATATGTGGTGCCATTAGCTAACGGAAGTCGCCTGACATCATTCTTCTTATAAAGGCATTTGTGACTGTGTAATACTCAAATTTGCGATTGTGGAATTACAAAATATAATTTTAATCTCTTCAATGACTCAGTTTCAACATTATCATTTTGTAATTGTATGTTTATGAAATGATATTGGCATTTTTGGTATCCTTATTGAAATAATGGGCAGTATTTTACCATCGTAACTAAGTACAACAACAAATGAAATGCTGTTTAAAAAACAAACTGAGCTTATACTCACCTGAATTCTGTTTTTCCCTCCGCATTTCCCCACTTTTCCTATAGAATACCATTAAATGTTGATTAACTGACATAACTACCCTGCCCCCTGTGCAACCTCAGCTGCCAAAGTCCATATCTATTTTTGGCTCGCGCATGCGTGTTTGAATTGTGAAAGTATAAAATGTACACAGTAACTGTTGCAGGTTGTTCCTCATTAACTCTTTGTAGGGGTCATATAAAACATTAGACTCGCTAGAATATTGCAGAATTTCAAGAAAAATGGTTTTTCATTCGATATCTTCTGGCAATAGTAATATTACGGTAATTCTGTGTACAAAATTCGGTTGGCCGCCACTGGTACTCTTCGTGACTTGAGTCCGTCTGTTGACCGACGGGTTATTCATATCGTGCCGAGTTTCATTTACAGTTTATTTCAGATTTCCACTCGTGACTCTTACAATATTGAACCCTAGTTTGCCCACGTAAAGTATGAGCTGTGAACTTGAAGAACATTACCTTACAGATTAGAAAAGGTTTTAAAAAATGGCCGCCACTGGTCGTGAACCAGTAGACAAAATGGATTTTAGTGATCCATTATTATATGATGACTTGCTTGGTATGATGTATCCTGGAGAAGCATTAAACCCCCTTTCACCAGAGCATAGCTCATATACATGTACATGAGCATCATATCGGGAGACAACTTGTAAATACTTGTAAATAATTCACTTTTTATACCTTCTGACGACTATTTTTTTGTCTTCCAGCAAATATGTCCTCAAAATAGTGATAAAAGGAGAAATTGCTCTTTACGAGCAATCTTTCTTGTGATAACAACGTTTTGATTTAAATATTCATGTATAAAACCTTAATTCGTGTTGAAGATCTAGATCTTATGAGGATTTTGTTTTCCGAAGTCATTTGCTGTAAACTTAGCACAAAAGGTAATGGGTTAACCCTTAGGTTCCTTAGCGCGATTCATGGACCTCTTACGGACAGTGTAGATTAAGATCAGACTGCACAGAATGTGCTGTCTGATCTTGGATTTACATTGTCCGATAAGAAGATATCCGTCCCCTCCCCAAAAAAGAAATTGAAAAAGCAACGTTTTGGGTTTTACTAGGACTTGAGGGTGTCATTAAACTTATTCAGCAGGATCAGGGTTAAATGAGAACGAGGCCAATGGAACTAATAAAGACCAAGCCCAGATACTAGGTGTGTTTTCTAATAATGTCAATCAGTACCGAAATATGATATACACGTATAATTATATTACTAGTATTAATATCAGTGTGGCCGGGTATTGGCATTACTTTGGGAGGCGTAACACAGTTCTCCACTGTTTTCGCATCGTTTGACAACACCAACACAATAATTCTGTTCTCAAAGGTCTAAAAATCAGTCTGAAATGACAAAAAGCATTTAGATGTAACAATATAATCTTAAATTGTCAATTTTAACAATAAATTGTGTTCAACTTGTAAGATAATGATATCACTGACTTTATCCGATAAATGTTATAGTCCGAAAAACACGACGTAATCGGCTGTTTTTGTCTATATTTCAAAATTCACACAACCCAAACCCAAGATAGTAGCCTGAAAATATCAAGACAAATTAAAAAAACAAATCGAACCAACCGATAATCTGCGGATAGAAATCAAAAATGGCACTTTCGCGTTTTTTTCCAAGCCATTACCTCCATGACCTCTGAATTTTGCATTTGGGGTCAAAGCTGTAGAACAAAGGAAGAAAGGTCATGACCTCTCGTTTCAAGGAAAGACTAAATGCTTCTTTCACTATTCGTCTTTAACTACTCTTCTTAACAAAATTGCATTGAAAGCCTACCTTCTCCATTATTTGTAATTTTGACCATGGCCAATTCGCAGCGAACTGTTGCATGTACCTTAATTGATTTTTTAGACTAGCGAAGCTAGTCCATTGACCTAGAGTCAAAGTAAACAAAAAACCCCACAGTTGCCAAATACTGCCTCACAGAAAAATACTTCTTTCTTTTATAAATATTAATTCTGTTATATATGACAATTTTGACAAAAACCACTAAATCTCTACCGCTCCAAATTTGAACATGTCGTCTTACAAAATAATAAACTGACCAAGATGTCATTTACAAGGTACAAGATCTTTGCTTATATGTAAATTAAGTGATCTATGCAAAGCAGAGAATCGCTTTTTCCTACACCACTGTAACATTATAACTGAATCTATTAACAGATACACCCAGGTCACTTGTAGCAAATCCCTGTTACATTAACCCTCACTGGAAAGGCAACCGTTGTCATTCCTTCAGTCATTCATTATTTAGATCATTGTGGACAGTTTTTAAAAACTGTTGTTAAACTGTTATTCTAGTCTTGAATATTAGCCCTTTACCAAACAATCCCAAGTTTTAAAGACACTGGGGAAAAGTCCCTTTGAAAACATTGCGGGAAAAGGAGAAAATGCTGGTAACCATCATTTTCTCCTTTTCCCACATTGTTTTCTGCCCTTTTGGAATCAGGTTTCATCAGTTCAGCCACTTTTAATTTATGGTCTGCTTTGAATTTGGACTGGCGTAAAATTTTTCGTTTTGTACAGAGAGTTAAATAGTTAACTACATCTTGTGCTATTGGATATTGATTAATTGATTGCATAGTGTTTAACGCCGTTTTCAACATTATTTCAATGATATTGCGGCGGCCAGAGCACCCATCCATGCTTTCCTGGAGTTTCTTTTACCAGCACTACCGCGACAGTGTGGATTTAGATCAGACTGCGCAGAGTATACAGTCTGATCTTGGATCTACACTGTCTGATAAGAGGATATATTATTTTCTCCAAAATGTAACTTTGCAATAGCAATATTCAGGTGTTTACCATCGGCTTGAAAGTTTCGTTTAACATTTTTAGCAGGTTAAGAGTTAAACTGGATTACAGTTAACCAATAGCACGCATAGCCCCAGCACCTCAGTCGGTAGTGTACAGGACTTGGGAACAGGAGGTTGTTGGTTCGATCGCCGACTCGGCAAATTTCTTTCCGAGGATTGATGATAGTCATTGCGACAGGAATCATTTCACGTTTCGACGATGGTTATAATATAAATGTGGGAAAGCAGCCAGTGGCTTGGAAAGAATATTGTGCCGAGTACTGGTAAAAGAAACTCCAGGAAAGCATGGATATGTGAACTGGCCACCGCTACATGACTGAAATAATGTTGAAAGCAGGTTAAACACCATACAAACAATCAATCAATTAAATTCGCTAGTCTGTCAGTACTTTCAGTACTTTGATTTTTTGTCGTCGCTGTATCTATGATGATCATGAGAAATACATATTCACGTACAAGAGTATGCAAGTCACGTCTTGCAATCCGTTGTTGTCAGTTGACTTCTTACTCTCCGAGCGGGGAGCCGTAAAACTGCCGACGGCGTAATAAGCCAATCTTGTCCAACCGGAACCATGCCAGCTGATATCAGCGTATGATTATGTAATTGAGCCATGCTCTGGTAAAAGGGGGTTTAATGCATTACCGGGATACATGATACCAACCAAGTTATCACATAATTTTCGATCCATAGAATCCATTTAGTCTAACAATCGACTGCATCTGGAGATAGGGTGGTCTTTGGACATACAGAAAAATTACAAATAGCAAAACGGTTTCGAGCCATGTCAGCCTGTGCAGACTGGGCAGGCTGACATGGATCTATATTGTTAGCAGATGCATCAAACCCCCTTTTCGCAGAACATGGTTCAAATGTGCATACGAACTTGATATCAAAATCAAATTGATCTATAAAAGCAGCGCGATACTTCGATATAGAACAAACTTAAATGGTGCTTGAAATCGTCTAGGATATTTAATATTCAGACACCAGAATCCAAGTGTTCGGGTTGCAAATTGTATTGCGTATCATACTTTTAGCTTGCTTTTGTTAAGTTTGTCATTTACTGGTTCTTTGGCTGTAGGTAACGGCAAAATATTTGTGTTAACTCTTTACCAAGCGACAAAATTTTAGACCAATCGAAATTGAAAGCACTTGCAAACGGCAAAACACTTGTGACTAATGAATTGAAATTTGTTTTGGGAAGGGTAGAAAACACGGTGGGAAAAGGAGAAAAATGCTGGTTACCAGCATTTTCTCCTTTACCCACAATGTTTTCAAAAGTTTTCTTTTTCGATGTCGTTGAAAGTCGGAATTGTGCGGTAAAGGGTTAGAAACAAATGTCAAAAAATATTGCTTCAAGCATATTTAAACGAGGACACTGGCCTTGCCTTTCTGTACACATTTTCGTTTAAGACCACCACTTTTTGCGTCTTTTTACTGTAAATAGTTCATACTGGTATTTTGAAATCCAGGCAATTTGCCGAAGAGTATACCAAAGTCCTTTGTTAAACTTTTCACATATATTGCGAAAAGTGTATGTCGAGGTCCTTTGCGGTGTATGTATACGAGAAGTTCTTTACTAACAGTAATTACCAATGTCCTTTGCAAAAGTTTAAACTATTCATGTATACAGATGTTCTCTACCAGAAGTGTATGTAAATGTCATTTGCAAAGTATCTTTTGTGAAAAAAAGAAAGCAATTGTCCTTTGTGAAGGCGCTTTGCCATTTTTCCCTTAAAAAAAGCTAACGTCCTTTTGCAGTGTCTTCGACGGAGAATGAATATCAATGTCCTTTGCAAAAGAGTTTACACAACTATTATCTGCAAAGCGTATTCTAGCGTCCTCTGCAAACAGATTGGACCTATGTCCTCTATGAAGAGTGGATACTAGTTTTATTGGTACCCTTTAGGAAGAGTGTATACCAATGTCCTTTGTGAAGTATATTCACCAATGTCCAGTGCAAAGAGTGTATACCACTTTACTATGAGAAAATAATATGAGGCATGCTCTGTGAAAAAGGAGCTCAATGCATCTGCGAAAAGTATCGACCCCGGTCAGCCTGCGCAGTCCGCGCAGGCTGACCTGGCCGGAACTTTTCGCTATTAGTCAATATTCTGTATGCGCAAGGACCAGTCTACATCATGATTCAATTGGTTGTTAGAAAAAGTGGATTTTATGGATATCTAATTATGTGATGTCTTTTTTGGTACAATGCATCACAGAGATGTATTATACCTCCTTTTCACAGAGCATGGCTTTTATAGAAATTGTCTTTATAAATAGTGTATATATATGCCAGTGTCCAAAGCATGTAGTCGTATGTCCTTTACAACTATTGTATGTATGCACCAATGTATTAGGCGGAGAAGTGTTTACCAATGTACTTTACAGAGACCGAATATCAATGTACTTTGCAGAGAGTCTACTACAATGTTTTTGCGAAGAGTATAGAAAAAGGACCTTTTCAAACAGTGAATACCAACAAAGCTTACATTTTAAGAATGAGAAACCATCAATTGATGTCGCAATCACCACATCTCCGGTAAGTGTTTCACTGGTAGTTTAGGCTGCAGCTATGATAATGAAAACCATGCCGAGTGTGCTTGGCACAATAGACAAATTACGAAGGAAAATACGTATAGAGAAACTGACTAAGATACATTATGAAGTTGTACATACAGTTTACTGTAAGTTTTTCCTTAAACAGAAAAAGAAAAAGAAAACGTCATTGCAACATTATCAGAGGACGAAACTTCCACCACAACTTTGCACAGACTTAGAATTATTTTGATCATGTCAGAAAGAGGCCAGCTGAAGAATTTCTGCTGACTGCTGACATTTGAAGTTTTGTAGCTAATTTTCGGTCATGGGAATAAACAGAGATTGAAATTCATTTTAACTTCCCTGCCAGAAATCATAAAACGTCAAAAGAGGACATGACAATGAAAACATGTTGTAACTTATACATTTATCAATTTGCTTTGTTAAAAACAACACATAGAAATTTTCCTCTTACTTCCAGATGCCGCTGATCTGATGACTTTTTTGTTGGAGGATCGAGCTCTCTCTCTCTCTCTCTCTCTCTCTCTCCCTCTCTTTTCCACCACACTTTCTTTCTTTCTTTCTTTCTTGCTTTCTTGCTTTCTTTCTTTCTTTCCATCTATACCAACATCCTTAAACCTTCCATACATGAAACCAATCATTTAATTTATCGTTTATTTCCATTTACTTACATATTTCTATTTTCAAAACTTTGCCACAAACCTGTTGATCAAATCTATCAACCATTTATCGAACCGTCCGTTTTCATCGAGAAATCCGGGCCCGCATTTATATATCATTCTAAATTGCACTCTTAGTCTTATTCTAAATTCAGATAGTAACGCAGTTTCTGACTGGCTAAACCAAAAGGTTTACCCAATCAGAAATTGCATTACTTTGAAATTCAGAAAATTCATAGTATTAAACTAAGATTGTCATTTGGAATGGTTAGTGAATACAGGTCCTGATCTAAAATAATGCATCGGTTTAACCCTTTACCACACAATCACGCGTTTTAACGACCCCCCCCCCCCCCCCCCCCCAAGAAAGAGGCCTTTAGAAAGCACTGTGAAAAAAAAAAAAAGAGAAAATGCTAGTAAACAGCATTACTTCCGTTTCCCACATTGCTTTCTACCCTTCCCAAAACAAATTTTAATATTTCTGCAACGTTGATATTGTCCTCTGCAAATGCTTTGAATTTGGAAAACTCTAAAATCTTGTCGTTTGGTAAAGGGTTAAGCCACATTTAATTTGTTGTCTGCAAATGCTTTGAATTTGGACCAGTCTGAAATATTTGTTATGTAGTAAAGAGTTCACCTCTATCCTTCCGGAACTCAACTGGGTCATATTTGGTGTGACAGAGACACAATGACTAGTACACAGATTTTGCGTGTTGGTAGGCGAAATAAAACTTTTGAACTGGTCCCTGCTATATACACTTGCTGTATTAGGGGAGGTAACCAATCTATAAAACTTTGTTTGCTTCATGTATACTCCGTTTTTAACCCTTAGGCTGCTAAGCTTGACTCAATGGCCTTTTGCGGACAGTGTAGATCAAGATTAGACTGCACAGAGTGCAGTCTGATCTTTGATCTACACTGTCCGATAAGGAGACTATCTCCCTCCGCCCCCCCCCCCCCCAAAAAATACCCTTGAATTAGCAAAATCATGGTTTATACTTTCGGCTTTTTCAGTTTTATTTCACTTATTTAGCATGATAAAGGTTAACATAATTAAAATTATATCATGATTTATTGCTTGAATGGTGTATTACACCGCTTTCAACATTATTTAATTTATATTACGGCGACATCTCACGTATGCCATGGGTTTCATTAGTGCAAGGCTGGGGATATAGAGGATATTTGCTTCGTGGCCACTCGTGAAAATATTATCGATGATGTTCACTCGATGAAATAAATTTCGATCTTTCACAGAAAAAGAAAACAAATATTCTATTTATTTTATGCTTCTAACCCCTATTTTTTTTTTTTTTTTTTTTTGGAACTTTCATCAAAATCCAGTACAATTGTTTTCGGTAATTCCCCGTGGTGTACCCCTCTTACATAACAACGCATTACATTATTACGTAAAGCGCGAGAAATATAGCGTGTATTACGTCATATTTCCCTCTGTGTGAATGGCACGCGCTGATTACCTAGGTAACTACATGTAGTGCACGGGAAATACTGTTTCCGCCTTCAGTTGAAGAGTTAGAAAAGATAAAATCGGTATTTTCACAGGTCGTAACTATGAAATATCAAACCATAATCCACCATTATTTCTCGATAAACTACCGAAAAGCATAAAATAATTTAAAGTTATTCACGCAGAAAATTGATCGATATAGCAAAAACTTTCGAACCAGGTCAGCCTGTGCGAGCTGCGCAGGCTGACCTGAGTCGATACTTGTTGCAGATGCATTAAACCCCTTTTCACAGAGCATGACATAATTATACGAATGTGCAAGCCTGAAATCAGGTTAAAATCACCAGGTAAACTGGTCCTTTGACACGCAGAAAATTGATTGATATAGCAAAAAGTTTCGACTCAGGTCAGCCTGCGCGGACTGCGCAGGCTCACCTGGGTCGATACTTTTTGCAGATGCATCGAACCCTTTTTCACAGAACATGGCTCATTTGAATATGCAAGTATGAAATCAGGTAAAAACCATTTGAAAGACTAAAGACGCCTTTCATTAGCCAAGAATTCACTTCATCATTTATCCCTTTCCAAACGATTCCATGTTTTAATGACCCTGGGGAAAAAGTCTTTTGGAAATATTGTGGGGGAAAAGGAGAAAATGCTGTTTACCAGAATTGTCTCCTTTTCCAAAATCTTTTTTACATGTTCAAGATCAATTTTGATCATTTTAGCCATGTTTAAATTGTCGTCTGCAGATACTTTGAATTTGGACAAGTCTGGAATAAGTCATCTCAAACCAGTATTAGAGACTGCATTATTTCCATTTCAAAGACATTTACAACATGAAAAAATCACTTTGTCGTACACGTATATCAAAGACAAGATTGCATATTTCGTGCAGTCTGATCTTGACCTGCACCCACAGAAAAAAGGTCCAAAAGTCCCGATTGACACTTTAACCCTTTGCCACACAATTCCGAGTTTTAACGACCCTGAGAAAGAAGCCTCTTGAAAACATTGTGGGAAAAGGAGAAAATGCTGGTAACCAGCATTTTCTCCTTTTCCCACAATGTTTTCTACCTTATCAAAGACAGAAATCCTCATTTTAGCCACATTTAATTTGTCGTCTGCAAATGCCTTTAATTTGGAAGAGCCTAAAATTTTGTCGTTTGGTCAAGAGTAAAAGGGTTTTTTGAGCGAGGCTCATTCCATTTCGCTATTCTCTTACGCCGTTCGCCTAACAGGGAAATAAATATCCGCTAAGTAGATTGGACGAAACGATCGAGAGAGAGAGGCTAATTCTAGATTGTATCTTATTTGGAACAATTTGTAATTTTGCCCTCTAGGAGCCAAAGGCGATTTTCGCTACTATGGTGGACAGTGTAGATTTAGATCAGACTGCACCCAAAGTAGTTACAAATTAGACCGCACATAAAAGTAATGCCTGATTTTGATTCAGAAGTGACTTACTTTTAAGACACTTTGCGACTAAAGAATGTTGATACAGTGAATTTGAAAATAAAAGTATTTTCGCTAACTGAATTTGTGTCCTATATTTGACACCCAGGCTGACATTGTATGGTGTTTAACGCCGTTTTCAACATTATTTCAGTTATATCGCGGCGGCCACTGCACCAATCCGTGCTCTTCTGGAGTTTCTTTTTACCAGTACTACGCACAATATTCTTTCCAAGCCACTGGCTACTTTCCCAGATAGCTATCGTCGAAAAAGTGGTCAGCGGTGAGAGAGGAATGAACCCTGATGCAATGATTATCATCAATCATCGGAAAGAAATTGGCCAAACCGGGGATCGAACCAGCGACCTCCTGTTCTCAAGTTCTGTACGCTACCGACTGAACTACCGGGGCTCGGCTTTGGCACCCAAAGTAAATACATGTTGTTCATTCGGTTGAATTATGGCAAGCAATGTAGGCCCAGATCAGATACAGTCAAACGCGGCGTCAGATCCCGGATGCACAGCAGTTGATCGTGTAATAAAGTTATTTGTCGTCTCTATGGACTAGATAAAATGGCCGCGTGAGAAAGTCGATTCCCTGTATGAACATATCGGATTTATCTCTTTCACCGCTCAGACTAAAATAAATCTCCATTTGAGCCGTGCTCTGTGAAAAGGAGGCTTAATGCATCTGCGAAAAATATCGACCCAGGTCAGCCTGCGCAGTCCGCGCAGGCTGACCTGGGCCGAAACTTTTCGCTATATTTGTCAATTTTCCGTATGTCAAAGGACGGCTCTAGCTCGAGATCCACTTGTTTGTTGGACTAAATGGATTTTATGGGTCCAAAATTGTGTGATGTCTGGCTTGTTATTAGGCATCATGGAGATTCATTAAGCCCCCTTTTCACAGAGCACGGCTCATTTTTCTCTCGGCGACTGAGAATACAAACAACTGAAATTCAGACAGACTTTTTTGCTTAGTTGTATTGCAATGTTAGTTGACTTTTATCCTGCCAAATAAGTGAAATGAAACTTTCAAGCCGATAGTAAAACCCCAAAGTTTGCTATTTTACATTGTATTTGTGAGGGAAGGATATCTCCTTGACGGGCAGTGTTGATCCAAGATCAGACTGCACGTTTTTTTGCAGTCTGATCTTGATTTATACTGTCCGCAAAAGGTCCTGTAGTCTCACTTAGCAGCCGAAGGGTTAACGATCGTGTGCCTGAAAGTATTTCCAATGAAAATTCCTTTTACACGAACGACGTTAGATGCAGTTACGAAATCGGCCGAGCTGTGACGAGTGTCAACGAGCAGGGAGTCGATACACCGTTGATAGCTAGATGTCGGGCCTCTGTCCGAACTATATACCAGTAAAGCCGTGTCATTCTGTATCATCAAAAAGTATTTACCAGGGGATAAGTAGAGTATAAAAATGTAGAAATCTGATTTTGAATTCAGAGAAGGTTTTTAAGACGAGACAAAGACAACTACAAAATTGTATTTTTCCACCTCACGAGCCGCATGTTTTATTTAAAAGGAGATATTCAGATTTTCATAATCTCACCGGACTCCAAAAATGATTTATCACTGTATTGATTAAGCCGATAGCTTAATCGAAACCATCAGTAAAGAAGGAAGGCAGATAAAAGAAAAAAATATTTTTCAATGGCATTCCATGGCAGGGTTACGTAGCCTCTTTTAGTTATTTTTAGATTTTGCCCGAAAGCTTCGAGAAGACTTGTTGGCATGTTACATGATCGATAATAAAATGCGTCTAAAACGAAAATTCGTATTCAAATTAGAACAATGACGTCATACCTGGTGTAATAAAAATAGACGGAGTTACCGATTCCAAAACGACCGTCCGGATATTTAAACGCCCATATTTGCACCTTTTTATTGAATATGAGCCATGCTCTGTGAAAAGGGGGCTTTATGCATATGCGAAAAGTATCGACCCCGGTCAGCCTGCGCAGCCCGCGCAGACCGACCTAGACCGAAACATTTCGCTATTTGTCGATTTTCTATCTGTTTAAGGACCAGTTAAATACCTCATGATTAAGTCGGTTAACTAAATAAGTGGCTATTATTGATCCATAATTATGTGATTGCTTGCTTGGTATTATGCATTATGGAGATGCATTAAGACCCCTTTTTGCAGGAGCATGGCTCATATATAATCATCAAGTTTATGCAGTTGCAAAGAAAAATCTGTCCAGCTGTATTTATCTGTATTTTACAAGATTTTGATTTACGGCCTTAAAAAAAAAAAAAAAAACTTAACAGCACCCTTTAACAATTTAGACAAAGCTCTTGTCAAAAGTGTAGCAATAACTGGACGCTCCAGTTTCGGATATGGAATGGATTAAAAGAAATATATAAAAATGAATATTCGAATTTGACAAACGAATATTTGAATATCACTATCCTTATACGCTTCGATCCATACCAATAATACACCAACTATCGTCTGCATCTAGCAATAAAGTTCACGTGGATTGACAGACCAATCAGATTTTGCATCACAATTTTCATTTCTTGATAGGGATTTGTCATTCATATAGACACTTAAAAATAAGCCATCCTCCGACAAAAGGGGTTTTAATGCATCGCCCGTGATGCATTATACCGGGCAAATCCTCACAAGTCATCACAAAATCCACAAAATCCATTTTGTCTTAGAACTGACTGAATAATGCAGAAGTATGGTCCTTGGGCATGCAGAAAAATTACCAAAAACAAAAAAAAAAAAGAAAAATCGATCCAGATCAACCTGCGCAGACTGTGCAGGCTGACGTGAGTTGTCTTAAACTCCCTTTTTGATCGTAATATAAATCAACAGTCTTTTTTTAACTTTTAAGTGCAAGACGTGCTTCTCACAAATGCAAATGACAGAGTATAAACTGTCGCCTGTAACAGTTTTTCAAAATATTGTAACAAAAAAAGCATTTGCTTGTGACCAGTATAGGCACGTTCTATATATGTGTAAATATAAGCTTAAGCAGAATTCTGCAGACGCCAAATTTTGGGGCGGGGTCAACAAAGCCCTAGGTCAGTTCTGAAAACTAAGTACGGTTCACACCTCGGTGTTCCTATCTGAAGCCATTTTCGCAAGCCAAGGATACTAAGGTAGTACCCTTGGCCGCTCGCCTCTTTAAAAATCGAAACTCCCGCTGCGCCATTTCATTGGATGCGATCAAAACCCATCGCGTCTAATCAGATCATCCGTAACAAGAAATCTTCTGCGAAACAGAAAACAATAATGGCGGCGCCCGTCAAAAACGAAAGTTGCCATATTTGCGACGAAAATTTGCCAAAAAAGAATAGACGATCGATATTTAATGAGTTTTTTTTTATAGTTCATGATCAATTATGTGAAATATTAGGACGGGTTCCACAGCCAAATGACTGCGAATCATCGTATGTCTGATTAATTTCAGAAAAGTGTGATGAATCTGAAAGCGCAGCCATATTTGATGCATAGCCTAACAAATTTTATTACGAGCATTTTGATTGGTCAGAAATAACATCAGCAAAGGTTACGCAACTCGTGATATTCTATAGGTGACGCAGCGGGAGTTTCGATTTTCAAAGAGGCGAGCGGCCAAGGGTACGTAACGAACAAAGTGGAGTTAGTATCCTTGGCTTGCGAAGATGATCTGAAGCAAGCTATACATTGTTTGTAGGCCGTCCAATCCGGAATAAACATTGCAGAAGCACTATTCGGTTGCGTAATATTATCGTTTTCGGTTGTTTCTTGCCACTATTTTCGTCTCCTATAAAAAAAAAAAAATGCCTATAGAAAGTAAAGTGTCCTTTTATTTTATCGGCGACATTCAACACTCTTCGGCACCCACATTCGGCTAATTACAAATCTTAATGCTCGACCACCAGCGGCATTTTCCGTACATGATAGCCAGTGAAGCCAAACTACGCAGACAAAGCCGTATACATACCCTAGACACTTAAAAGATTCGCAAACGTTGTTGGAGAATGATTGTTTGTGCCCTTTGAAATCGAATCTAGCTCTATCACTTTGAAGTTTCAAACAGGAATATGCAGCCCATGGGAAAGTAACCTGATAAAGTCTTTTAGAAATATCTGCAATAATTTTTCCAGGCTTAACGTAACTGAATAAGAGTGCAACATAACCGACCACTGGGAATCTGGTATCAACGGTTTTGCATTTTATCTCATGGTAAAGGTAGACTTCAAGTAACACTTTTTTAGCTTGGCATTTCTAGCTCGGCAGTTCTCGAAGAAAATGTCGAGATATTGTCATAGTCCAGTCGTCGTCTGCGCAGTCGTGAACATCGTCTGCGTCGTCGTCATGCAAAAAAATTGACAATGTATGGCGTGCAACACACGAAAAGGGACGACACTTCCCGTTTTTGTGCAATTTTCTGTTTCACGAAAGTCCACTGTATGAAAAATAAAATATGTATTCGTAAAGTGCCGTCTCGGATTAGCCTGCGCGGACTGCGCAGGCTAATCCGAGACGGCACCTTACGCAAATGTCCGAAGGTCTCATTTCGCATGTTGCGGGCCAATAATATCTCTCTCATTACTGAAGATATTTACTTCAAACTCGGACAAATTTTTACCTATCAAAAAGGGAACTCATACAACAAGAGTAGGTAACCATGAAATTATTTTTGGTACAGTTATGTCCCTTTTCGACGTAGGATTTCCACGGAAAATCAGTCTATTTCTAATGGAGGCCGAGCGTTAGCACTCGCATGCGGTGCTCTTGTTACGTTATGTGATCTCTCATCCAGCTTATAGAAACCATCACCTTTCATTCCTATTCAGACCTTTTTATTCTTATCACTGTATATCTATCTTATTTCCATTACAGAATCATTTCATGACACATCTTTCATCATATAGTCATTACTCACATTTTTACATACTATTCTTTCCTTTCATTCCCCTTTTTTATTTGCACGCTAAATGACGATGCGCCATAAAACGCCATACATTCATTTCAGTTCCATTACTGAAAAACCGGGAAAGAGGTAAATATACGTAGTAAAAATACTGTTGCACCCGTTTGTTTTTACATGGTTTATTTTTCACGTAAGAAAATCAAACCCGGTAAAAAAACAGGGGTGCAAGACGTTTTTTTACTTTGTATATATTGGTTCTATAAGAATATACGCTCATTGAGCGTTATTGTAGCCTGCCATGCAAGGATCAAATTGAAAGAGAGGGTAAACTGTTGAGAACAACGATATACTGTCGCTCATTGAGCGCTGAGACGATCCAGAACAGAATTTGATGCCTAACCCTTGAACTGCCAAAGTTAGTAAGAAACTCATTTCCTATAAGTGAAAACAAAAAGAAAAAAAAAAGATGTTTTGTAGATTTGGGGCTGGGAGACAGGGGTTGGTTGCCATAATATCTCAGGAAAAAAGAGGCTGTGTACACCAGAGATCAAATTGCACGTTTTGTGCAGCCTGACTTTGATCTAAACTTGTCCTTTAACCCTTAACCAGACTACAAAATTTTAGCCTTGTCAAATTGAAAGTATTTCTAGATGACATACATGGCTCATATGGTGCATTTTATTCTGTGATAGGGCAAAAAACGTTGAGGGAAAAGGAGAAAATGCTGGTTATCAGCATTTTCTCCTTTTCCCACAATGTTTTCAAAAGGCTTCTTTTCCAGACGGAAAGGGTTAAACGAAACCTGGAGCTGTTTCTTGTCAGTTAAGTTAATCTGTCAAAACATCTATTTTTCCAACAGCTATCCTATTGTGTTGGAAAACAATTCATGAAGAATGTTTAACAGTTAATAAAAAACAGATGTATGCCTAACTCTTTTCTTACCATAGACAATAAAATAAGCTTTTGTGGAAAATGTAGATCAGGATCAGACTGTAAAGAACGTGCAGTCTGATCTCTGATCGACACTGTCCACTACTTTATTCGGTATTGTGACTGAACTTTCACTTCATCTTGCAGCCGAACAGGAGCCTTTGAAAAAGTTTCACGTATCTAATTAGAACTGAAATAGACATTTACATAACAGTTTCCTTTTTGTTCTTGTATGTTGGTTTGTTTTTGGTTGTCTCTCTCTCTCTCTCTCTCTCTCTCTCTCTCTCTCTCAGTGAAGCCACATTTAAGGGATAGAATAGTTACGTAATAATACAATCTTTGTTAGTATTAAGAGACAAATCTTTCTGCATATTAGTATTTAAAGCTTTCTTCTTTAAGTGACTATTTTCTATACCATTATAAGCGATATGAATTATTAACCAAAACTTTCTACTAACATTGAATTGTAAGGTATGGTGGGAGATGGCCACGACTCCCATCATACCAGTTGACGTGGCAAATAAAACAAGAAAAATAGAACTGAAATAGCTTACTCTTCGCCACACAACCTGTGTTTTAGCAATCTTGTGGAATAAGTCGTAAAATTGAAAACATTGTTGGAAAAAGGAGAAAATGCTGGTAACCAGCAACCTCGGGTTTTAACGACTCTTGAAAAGAAGCCTTTTGAAAACGTTGTTAGGAAAGGAGAAAATGCTGGTAACCAGTATTCTGGGGTTCTAACGACCATTCGAAAGAAGTCTTTTGAACACGTTGTTGAAAAAGGAGAAAATGCTGGTAACCAGCATTTTCTCCTTTTCCCACAACGTTTTCTACTTTTATACGAGACAAATCTCAACATTTGAGTCATATTTAATTTGTCCTTAGAAAATCGGCATTCATTTAATCCTTAACCTGCTAAAATAAGATACATGAGACTTTTAAGCCGACAATAAAACCCGAAAGTCTGTTAGTTTAAAGACATTTTCTGGGGAAAGATATCTCCTAATCTGACAGTGTGGATCCAAGATCAGACTGCACGATCTGTGCAGTCTGATCTTGATCTACATTGACCGCAAAAAGTCCTTGAGTCGCGCTGAGCAGCCTACGGTTTAATGGATAGAATTTCATTTTTGTTATCACGATCCTTTTACAGCACTTGTTTTTCTCTGTAAATGCTTCAAGTATGGCCAAGTCTCCAAGATTTTAGTTTAGTAAAGATTCAGGTGACCAGTTGTGAAAGGTCTACTTCATGTTTACTTTCTACGAAGGCTGATTGATAAGTCGTGAGCCTCGTATTGAAGGAGTTCAGCCCTATTATTCTCTGACGATTTAAGGTTGTGTACCCGAACACTGGTGTCATTTGGTCGAAATGCATTTGGTCGGTTAATGTCGAAGAGGCATCACTCTAAAGTAATCAAGGTAAGACTTAATGTTGAAAAGGCTGGCTGGCACAACTTAATATTAAGGCGACGAAGTGACTCAGTAAAGGTGGGCTGTTCCACCAGGACAACAACACCCCTGGTCACAAGTCTGTCATTGCTATAGTTGCCACTAACGATTGTGGCCTTGAAATGATTGAGCATCCATCTTATTCGCCTGATCTCGCTCCATCAGACCTTCATCTTTTTCCAAAATTGATAAAAAGGCCATTTCCGGTACACACATTCGGTCAGATGACGACGCTATAATGGTGGACTTTCTGAACGGTAAAGAAAAGGACTTCTTTTAAAGTAACAGTGAAGTCGCTAAACATTACTGGCAAAAGTGCAGAGATATTTAAGGGGGTTATGTTCAAAAGTAATGCAATATGTCCACCAAAAGACAAACCCTTACATATGAGTTCAACAAAATATTTATCAGCCCTCGTAGCCCTTAGTGCCATTACAGGTCTATATGAAATGGATTGAATTCGACGCAATAAGCTTTCTTGTCAATTTTAATTCTTAAAGATACAGGAACCGTCACAAGATGATTACTGAATTCTATAGATCTGGCAAGTCTTTTACATACGTTCCTAACATAAGAGCGTCTTGTGAGTGACCAAGTTAAAGTTTGATAGACTTAAAGATTTATTGGCTTTGGAATCCGATTACCTCTTTACCATACGACAAAATTTTGAACTAGTTCCAAATTGAAAGCATTTGCAGACGACAAAATAAATGTGACTCAAAAACTGAAATTTAATGTGGTGAAAGGAGAGAGAAAAGATTGTGGGAAAAGGAGAAAATGCTGGTTACCAGCATTTTCTCCTTTTCCCACAATCTTTTCAAAAGTCTTCTCTATCAGGGTCCTTGAAACCCAGAATTGTGTGGTGAAGGTTTAAAGTTGTAATGTCCATTAGAATGGTTGACAGGCATTTAAGTAAATTTTGTTCGTAGACCTGTCTGTCAACTGTATTATTTATAAGCCTGAAATAAATGCGCCTCGTGACGCATTGACACAAAAGGATTTAAACTGACGTGACGTGTGGGCAGATCTGAATTTTATTTGTTTCTATATGTGTTCTTTTCTGTCAATTACCCAATGGTTCTGCTGGTACCAAGGCTGTTTTCACCTACCACGGAAGAACAACGATAGCCAGGTATCCAACTTTCCTTGTTATTTCAAAAGCAGATACCTTGTCCCCAAGTGACCTTTGAGCCCCAGCTGTGACCTCGACCTTTGAGACGTATACAAAGAAAAAATAACTTTGCATTACGCGTTGTCCCATCAAGATTGGGTGTCATGTTTTGGAATACGTATTTGATCTTACAAGGTACGTAGGAGAGCGGGAGAGAGAGATAAGAGACAGACAGACAGAGATGGATGGACAAACAGAGACAGAAAAAGACAGACAAAGAGACAAACACAGGGAGAAATATAAAAAAGAAAGATTGCTCGTTATTGCGTAACTTTGTAACTCCAATCGCAACGAATATTTCAACATCTATATGGCCCGCAACATGCGAAATGAGACCTTCGGACATTTGCGTAAACTGTCGTCCCGGATTAGCCTGCGCAGTCTGCGCAGGCTAATCCGAGACGGCACTTTACGACTACATAAGATTTTTTCATACAGTAGACTTTCGTGCAACAGAAAATCGCACAAAAACGGGAAGTGTCGTCTCGGATTAGTCACAGACTGCACAGGCTGATCTGGGACGACACACTTTTACGCATGTGTCCGAAGGCACTTTTTCGTGTGTCGCACGCCATATATGAGCCATGCTCTGGCAAAAGGGTGTTTAATGCATTTTCGTGATGCTCTATGATAAGTAAGTCATCACATAATTATGGATCAAAAAAATCCATCTTGTCTAACAACCGTCTGAATCCTGAGAAAGAATCATCCTTTAACATGGAGAAAATTGACCAATAGGAAAACGTTTCGACCAAGGTCAGCCTGCGCAGACAGCACAGGCTGACCTAGGTCGATACGTTTTCCAGATGCATTAAAACCCCTTTTGACAGAGCCTGGCTCATATTGTTTTTCTTTCCAGGAGTCAAAATAAAAGTTGATAAATTGTCCAAAGGCCGGCAAAATCACCCCCAGAACATTTAACGACCTTTGTCAAATGAATGAAAATTGCTTTTATCTGTTGCCCTATGTGTTTTTTGTGATTAGAACGTAATACATCATTTCCCATAATGGTCGTTCAACCAGGAAATGTTTGTATTAAATCTACATACATTTATTCCTGAAAATTTCAACATTTTTCCCTTGCCTCGCTATGGGTGATGTGAACGGACTTTTTCGCGGAGGGTGTAGGTCAAGATCAGACTGCACAGAACGTGCAGTCAGATCTTGATCCTACACCCTCCGCTATCGAATTTAAATCTCAGAGAAATCTGTTCTGTTTGTACTGGAATATTTCTTTGCTAGCTGGAGAATAATAGCGTGTAGTCATTTCACGGAAGCGTTAATGTACTCTCTAATGACAATCTTGATGTCTTGATAGAAAATTGCATTCACTTTCGCCAGGGACCTGAAATTATGAAATTATTAGAATTTGTTTGTCATAAAAACATAAAAAAAATATTGGAACGCAACTCTAACTGGTCCATCAAATACGCATAAAGAAGAAATTAAGTAATAGTTTGTTTTTGTCGAAGGGGAAAAATGGAGGGAAACGGACGGGCAGAGGGACGGACATACTGGGGGTGGGCAACAGACAGATAGACAGACAAAGAACAGAATAGAACGGAGAGAGAGAGAGAGAGAGAGCTACCAACAAAATGGCCGACAAACTGACGCCGTTCGAAATATACAACAGACTGAGCATTGCTTTTGTATATTGTCCTTTTTGTATTATCAGATATTATGGTATAATTCGCGGTTTCCCATAATGGTCGTAGAGCCTTGATAGTGTTTGTATTGAGTCCAATTACACATACATTCCTGACACTTAGACTAAATATACATCTAAATGTCAAACTTTATTTTCAAGAAAGAAACGATATTCACGTTTGTATCAAATAGGTTTTAATAATTTTATTACCAAAGGTTTCTGTGTATGGACGATTGTTTTACAAAGCCTTATTAAATTATCAAATTCAAATTCACTCTTGTCTTCCTCAGACGGATGGGGATTTCGGTGTATTATGTAATCATGAATCAATAAGTTTATTTCAAACATAGACAACAGTTATACATTTGATTTTTGTTTACAAAAGAAATATGATGAATTCCATGCAAAATGCATTAATATTTCACTATGTGGAAAAAAGTCTATGGTGATTTTTCAACATGACGTCAAAATGACCTCATGTGGTACGCTGGTGTACTCGTAATGACAAATATGTACTCCCGTTTAACTGTACTCCCAAGCCCATTTTTACGTAGAATATGGACAAGGGGAACATTTTCTACGAAGAAAATGGACCGGGGAGTACATTTTGTACATAGAACATTCACCGAGGAGTACATTTTCTGGGTTGAAAATGGGCCTGGCAGTAAAGTTTCTACGGGAGTACAAATTCGTCATGTCACCGGGTGGAAGTTAGCGTTGTTCATCGTTGTCTGCGCATGTCAGTATTCGAAGATTTGACCTGTCTGCTATTTACGCATCACTATAGACTTTATAGGAGAAATTAATACGCAAAATAGCAAGCGGACAGTGGCTATAAATAATACATCTGTGGAAAAATTAGGCAAGTTTTTCGCTACGAATTTCTTTAAAATAAAATGATTTTTAAAATACCATTGTTTACCGCAAATCTCTTTAGACAAACAGCACATGTGGTAGAGCATGAGTCTTTTGAACGACAAATCCGGGGTCACTTATGGTGTGTGTCTGAACCCCACGGCTGGCTTTTGTAAAATTGCTTAAAAGTATTTTGGGTGAGACGTTAAACCCAGGTCCTGTGTGAAGGTGCTATACACTGAGCGCGTTAACCCTTAAGCTGCTAATCGCGACCCACCGACCTTTTGCGGACAGTGTAGATCAAGATCAGACTGCACAGAACGTGCAGTCTGATCTTTGATCTACACTGTCCGATACGGTGTTTTCTTTCCGGCGAAATCAACTTTGAAACCGCAATGTTTGGGTTTTTAGTATTGAGTAGAAATTTGTGTTTCATTTATTCAGCAGCTTAAGTGTTAAAGAACCAGGCGTAACTAAGCAAGGGCTTCGTATACTGCACTATCCCCCGCAACGAAAATAAACAGTCGTCTCTGGGTGTCGGCGATAAACAAACGAAAATCAAACAAACTCGGTCTCTGTATTTAAATGCACTTTGAAGCATGCATCAGTGACATATCCAATGATCATCAATGCGTTGCCAAATTGTTCGCATCATTATGTACATGTAAATGAATGGTCTGGTTGTAGGAGAAATCTATACAGTTCTGGTACAACCCTCACCTTGCACATGTACTCTATTCCCATGAGGGAATAACCCTGAAATATATTTGAGTCGTACTCTGTGAAAAAGGGGCTTAACGCATCTGCGAAAAGTTCCAGCCCAGGTCAGCCTCCGTGGACTGCGCAGGCTGACCTGGGCCGAAACTTTTCGCTATTGATCAATTTTCTGTGTTTCCAGGCATCAGTCTACCTAATTTATTCAGTAGATTGTTACACAAAACATATTTTAGGGGTGCATGATACCCTTATGACTTGCTTGGTATCATACATCACGGAGATGCATTAAGCCCCCTTTTCACAGAGCATGGCTTGTTTGTATGAAAGAATCATAAAAACAAGATGACCACGTGTTTCCTCTCTGTAACGCTGACTTATCTGTTCTTACAGTGATACACCGTAATTGCTGATAATTTAGTTTTCTTGTAAAATGATAATCAACTCCCAGAGATAACAATTCAAGTCAACTTTGTATGCAAAGGCACGGTTTTCCCTAATCATATCAACTTATTCGTCCCTTGATTCTTTTTCTAGCAAAAGCGATTTAAATAGCGTTCGCAGATGGTGTAGACCAAGATCAGACTGCACAGAAGGTGCGGGCTGATCTTTTATCTACACTGTCTGCAACCTGATCATGGACTGAGCTATTGGTGTTGAAAGTGTAATATAAGAAATAACCCTTTACCAAACAATCCTGAGTTTTGGCGTCCATGATGAGGAGGACTTTTGAAAATATCGTGGAAAAAGGAGAAAATGTCGGTAACCAGAATTGTTTCTCCTTTTCCCACAATGTTTTCTATCGGTTCAAAGACAGTTCCCTTCATTGGAGTCACATTTAATTTGTCGTCTGCAATTGCTTTCAATTTAGATGAGGGTAAAATTGTGTCGTTTGGTAAAGAGTTAAATCTTCTTCCACAATGTTTTTCAAATCTGCGAAGAATGGAGGCTTGAAAAATGGTTTTCTTTCATTCTTATAGTATTCACGATCGGGCTAACCCTTTGCTATTCGATTCAATGTTTTAACGACCCTAAAATGGCTTTTGAAAACATTTTTGAGAAAAAGCTGAAAATGCTGGTAACCAGCGTCTTCTCCATCACCCACAATGCTTTTTACCGTTTCAGAAACAAAACTTGTAAGTTCGGCCATACAAAACTGGGCCATACGTTGTGAAAAAGACGTTTAATACATCTGCAAAAAGTATCGACCCAGGACAACCTGCACCGATCTTTGCGAAACTTTTTGCTATCGGTCAATTTTCTGCATGTTTAAGGACCATTCTACCTCTTGATTCGGTTGCTTATTAGAAAAAAATGGATTTTTATGGATCCATAATTATGTGATGACTTGTTTGGTATAATGGATCACAGACATGTATTAACCCTTTACCACACAATCCCGAGTTTTAACGACCCTGTGGTAGAAGGTCTTTGAAAACATTGAGGGAAAAGGAGAAAATGCTGGTAACCAGCATTTTCTCCTTTTCCCACAATGTTTTCTACCTTATCTGATACAAATAATATCCTTTGTGCCACTTTTTATTTGTCGTCTTTAAAAGCTTTCAGATTCGACCAGTCTAAAATTTTGTTGTGTGGTAAAGAGTTAAGTCTGTACCACACATTCCCGAGTTTTAACGACCCTGAAGAAGTAGGCTTTTAAAAGCATTGTGGGAAAATGTTTTCTATCCCATCAAAGACGGATATCGTCATTTTAGCTACATATATTTTGTCGTCTGTAAATGCTTTCAATTTGGTCCAGTCCAAAATTTTGTCGTCTGGTAAAGCGTTAAATCCCCTTTTTGCCAGACCATATGTCAGTTTTTTTGTTTGCAAATGTTTTCAATACGAAAGTCTGAATTTTTATCGTCTGGTACAGAGTTACCAGACGATCTCTTACAAACAATGTTAAAGCTCGCTGTCAGACAAAGACAGCTAGGGTGAACAGAAAGATAGATTAGGCCCGGCTCGATTGTCAAACGGGTCGCCTCAAAGCTGTTATTAACCCATAGGCTGCTAAGCGCGACTCGCTGACCTTTTTGCGGACAGCGTAGATCAAGATCAGACTGCACAGAACGCGCAGTCTGATCTTAGATCTACACTGTACGATAAGGAGATATTTTTCTCCAAGAACTAAGTTTGAAATAACATTATTCGGTTTTTTTTTTTTTTACTATTTTTAATTTAACTTATTTAGCGGGATAAGGGTTAAGAGTTGTAGCTGTAAGGAAGTTGATGGAAATAATCCGTAAGTAAAATGGTTGGCAAGACGATAGTAAATACCCAAATGTTGCTATTTCAAAGTTTTTGTTGTTGTTGTTGTTGTTTTGGGAGTTTTTTTTTTGGGGGGGGGGAAAGAAATATCTCCTCATTGGACAATGTAGATCCAAGATCAGAATGCACGTTTTGTGCAGTCCGATCTTTATCTACGCTGTCCCCAAAAGGTTCTTGAGACGCGCTTAGGGGGTTAAGTTGCCTGAATATCTTTACCTCAGAATCCCGAATTTTCAAAAATTTGAGGAAGAATTTTTTCGCATGGAAAAGAAAAATAAGATGGTGTGTTACAGGGCTTAATAAAAGAGATACATGTATCTGGTTTGATTCCCAAGCTTGGACAGTCTCTTTCCGAGGATTTATGATCGTTATTGACAGTAATCATTCGTCTCTCACTGCTAAACTATGTTCCGAAAATGTTTATGTGGGATGTGGGAAAGCAGCCTATACCTCGGAGAAAATGTTGTGCAAAGTACTGAAAAAAAAAAAAACTTGAGGAAAGCAAGTATAGTTGTACTGGCCGCTGTGATATACTTGAAATAAAGTTGAAAAGTCCAGGAAGACATGGGTAGGAAAACTGGTCGCGACTTTATAACCGAAATAATATTGAAACGGCGTTAAACATCAGGAAAAACATACAAAGCAACCGGAAAAACCTGTGTTTGGTCGGCACGAGTGTTTGACGTTTATAAAAAAACGTGTTGCCTTTTTGTTTTTAATTGTTATAAAAATAATCAAAATATAGAAAGAAAACGTCGTGAGTTAACCCTTATCTTGCGAGAAAAAGTAAGTGAAATGATTTTTTTAAGCCGAGAGTAAAAACCTAAATTTTGCTATTTCAAAGGTTTTTTTTTTTTTTAGAGCATGTCTCATTATCGGACAGTGTAGATCCAAGATAACACTGCACGTTCTCTGCAGTCTGATCTTGATCTACAGTGTCCGCTTTGAGTCGCTCTTAGCAGCCTAAGTGTCAGTTTAACCGGCTGATTTTTTCCCACACAGCTTACATGTAACTCTTTACCAGATGACAAAATTTTACTGTCGTCCGTCCAAATCGAAAACATTTGCAGAAGACACATCGAAATAGTTTAAATAATAAAATTTGTCATTTGTAGGACAGGATTTCTTTTTTTTTTTTTTTTTTTGAAAAAGAAGAAATGCTTCTTTTTCCACAATGATTTCAAAGGCCTTCTTCTTCAGGGTTATTTAAATCAAGAAGTTGTTTGATAAAGCATTAACTACGTCCGCAGATATGATTTCACAAACCAAAGTCGTCGACGACTTCTGTATAAACATTAACACTTAAGCTGCTAAGCGCGACTCGAGGACCTTTCGCGGACAATGTAAATCAAGATCAGACTGCACAGAACATGCAGTCTGATCTTGGATCTATACTGTCCGATAAGGAGATAGCTTTCCCTCCAAAATAACTTTCCCTCCACAATAAATAGCAAAATTTGGGGTTTTTACTATCGGCTTGAAAATTTCATTTCACTTATTTAGCAGGTTAAGGGTTAAACTGCTTTTAAGTCAAGAGCAGTCTAGATATCGAAGTAAAACGGATATCTTTTTTTCACCAAGATCTGCCACATGACAAAATTTAGGACTCTTCCAAATTAAAAGCCTTTTAAGAAAAATATATAAATAAATAAATAGATAAGGCTCAAATTATGAATTTAGTCTTTTAATGGACAGAAAACATTGCGAGAAAGGGAGAAAATTGGTTACCAGCATTTTCTCCTTTTCCCACAATGTTTTTTAAAAGTCTTCTTCTTTAGGGTCTTTAAAACACAGGATTGGTTGATAAAAGAGCTAATTCCGTCCGCAGACAAGTTTCACTAAGTCATTTGGACGACTTCTGTGCAAACAGTGTTTAACACTTTACCACACAATCCCAAGTTTTAACGAACTTAAGAGAGAAGGTTATTGAAAACATTGTGAGAAAAGGAGAAAATGCTGGTAACCAGCATTTTCTCCCTTTCCCACAATGTTTTCTACATTTTCAGAGACAAATTCCATTAATTGAACCATATTCAATTTTCGTCTGCAACAGCTTTGAATTTGGACGAGTCGAAAATTTTGTCGTTTGGTAAAATGTTACCTCGGTGCCACCCAAAGGCAGTCTAGATCTCTATGACAGCTGGATTTGTTAGACATATTATGTACATGCGGTGCACGACATTTCGTCGAAAGGGTGTTTCGTCGAAATCCATGTATGTTTTAAAAAATACCAATTGCTAAATTCCTAGATTTATTTCATGAAAAGCTTTGTCCGGGAGGAAGATCTGAGCCACAATTAGGGTAAGGGTCAGGGCTAGGGATCTTTTTCCACGAATGTGGTTTTCGACGAGATGTCGCGGATCCTCATGTTCGTCTGCAAAACATACGAACATACAGCAGTTTCTTCAAAGTGAACCCGGCTCGTCCAATTTCTTTCCGAGGATTGATGATAGTCATTGCGACAGGATTCATTGTTCTCTCACAGCTGATCATTGTTTCGACGATGGTTATGTGGGAAAGGATTCAGTGGCTTGGAAAGGCTACTGAGTGATGTACTGGGAAAAGAAATTCCAGGGAAGCGTGGATAGGTCCACTGGCCGCCGCGATACAACTGAGATAATGTTGTAAACAGCGTTAAACACCATACAATCAATAAATCAACTACATAATGAAGAATGACAAGGGTCCGTATTCACCAACCATTCTTAAGATCATTCTTAGTCTCGTTCTCCAATTTTTTTTTTTAATGAATTTGAAAGTAACACAACTTCTGATTGGCTAAACCATTTACTTTAGCCAGTCTGAACTTGTGTTACTTTTAAATGTTGAAAATGCCGAAGAAAAAGACTAAGACCAAGTTTTTTTTTTTTTTTTTCTGAATTTGAAAGTAACACAACTTGTCATTGGTTAAACTATTTGGTTTAGCCAATCAGAAGTTGTGTTACTTTCACAAATTTAGAAAATTCTAAAGAAAAAGACTAAGAATGTCCTTAAGTTTGTGAATACGGACCCTGTTTTATTTGATTTTATACTGAATCAGATGACAACTTTCGTTTCTTTTGTCAAAGTGGTTATATATAGTCGTATAAGCCATTCTCTTTGAAAAAGGGTTTAATGCAATTGCAAAAAGTATTGACCCATGTCAGCCTGCGCAATTCACGTCAAACCAACAGTTGGGTGGTGAATTAATTGGCAGACGATTCTTGTTATAAACGAAATATAGATGCCTAGCATAAGACAATTTCAGCCAATGTGCAACAAAACTTGTATTTTAAAAACATGGAGAGTTTAAAATTATATTCGAATGAATTTCGTTGTTTCGTGTTCAACGCCGTTTTAACAATCATTTCGATTATATCGCAGTGCCATTAAACCTATCCATGTTTACCTGGATTTTTTTAAACTGTGCCTAGATTATTCTTAACGTCTGATTGACTAAACCATTTACTTTAGCCAATCTGAACTTGTGTTACTTTTAAATGTTGAAAAAGCCGAAGAAAAAGACTCAGATATTCTTCCGAAGCCACTGGCTTCTTTCTCAAATAAACATTGTATAAACAAAGGTCGGCGGTGAGGAAGGGATCAATCCTGTCTCAATGACTATCATTATTCTAGGAAAGAGACGGGTCGAGCTGGGGATTCGAACCAACACCCCCTGGATTCAAATATCTGTAAGTTACTAATAAAGCCAACGTTCTCGGCAAAAATCTGTGGGCTCTTTCGGGATTGAAGTGTTGGGAAAACAAGCTGTTAGTAACAATGTGACAGATTATTACCTAATTGGCATGTATAAACTAACATGGCGTGTGGACATACAGTAACCTTGGGAATTGGTCCAGACAGGATCTCGTGTTGTCTCGTTTTGTTTTGCCTCGTTTTTTCTCCAAAAAAAAAATTATCTCCAAAGACTTGTATGTTCGAAATCCAAGGTAGACTGCATATTGCTAAGCTCAATGAAGTTAGCCCTTATCCTGCTAAATAAGGGAAATGGAATTCTCGAACCGGTAGTACAAATCCAAATAATGTTATTTCAAACTTATTTTTAGGAAAAAAATATTTCCTTATTTCCCACGTTTTGTGCAGTCTGATCTTGATCTACACTTTCCGCAATAGGTCAGTGAGTCGCGCTTAGCAGTCTAAGGGTTAAACAGTTATGTTGGGCACAAATTATCGATTAGTTGACGTTTTGCAACGCTTACAACAATATTTTAGCCCTATCATGTTGACCTAGGTTTCACTATTGCTGGGCTAAGGTTCTGAAGTGTTTTGCCCAGGGACACTTCAACGCAAAACCCAGCGCTTCAAGTGAGGACCACACCCATTGTCTCCTTGTTGCGAATACTAAAAGTTTTTTTTTTTATTTAGCACTTTGCCACACAATCCCGAGTTTTAACGACCCCGTGGGGCAGGGCTTTTGAAAACATTGTGGCAAAAAAGAGAAAATGCTGATAACCAGCATTTTCTCCTTTTTTCACAGTGTATTCTACCTAGTCAAAGAATTAAGGTTCATTTAGATTATTTTCAATTTGTTGCCTAAAGATGCTTTAAATTCGGAAGAGGCAAGATTCTGTTAGTCGGTAAAGAATAAGGGAAAATGCTAACCAACATTTGCAGGGGAAGGACCGATTCTAAGTTGATAGAACTTGTGGTCCAACCCATTTCAATTCATGTGAAATAAAATATGTTTTAACAAAAGAAAAGAAAAACAACATTTTCTTCTTTTCCCATACCCCCTTTTTTTTTCCGGAAGCCTTCTTCAGTGTCCTTATTGTCGGTCTGACTGTCTGTTTAAGTTCTGCTCTGCAACATTAATTCCAGTTTTAATATTTATTGTTATGCCAGTAAGCGGAACCTTGACCAAACGTACATGCCACGTGACAGATTGTCAGACTTACAATAATCGTCATACATATAACTTGTAACCAAAGGGCAAAAGTTTAGAATTGTCTAAATTGAAAGCACTTGCGGACGTCCAATTTGACTAAAGAAATGAATTTATTTTGGGCAGAGAAGTAAACATTGTGGAAATAGGAGAAAAAACTTGTCACCAGCATTTTCTCCTTTTCCCACAATGTTTTCAAAATGCCTTTCCCCCCAGGGTCGTTAAAAGTCGGGACTGTATGGTAAAGGTTGAAATGGTATGACTAAAATTGACCTGTATCTTATACAGAGAATTGCTTACATTTGGCAAATGTGTTGGACCTCATAACGATAAAAAGGACTGCTCACGTAATATCCGAAACATGAGCCATTCTCTGGCAGAAAGAGGTTTAACATATCTCCGTGATTATACCAAGCAGGTCATCACGAGCACATAATCATGGAAGCATAAAATCCATTTTGTTCGACAACCCACCGAATCATGAGATAGAATGGTTCTTGAACACGCAGAAAATATATCATGAGCAAAAAGCATCGACTAAGGTCAGCCTGCGCGGACTGCGCAGGCTGACCTTGGTCGACGCTTTTTGCAGATGCATTAAACCCCCTTTTTACCAAGCATGGCTCAATTATTTGATAATTAGTTTCCGTTAAACCGAGACGCTAATCCTGAAATGTTACCTAAGACCCAATTCTTTCTCCGTAAATTCAGACAGGGAACTCCCTAGGGGTTATCATTCCAATTAAACAGTTAACTAAACCTAGCTGATAAATTGAAGATGTTTTGTAAATATTGATAGATCTGGGTAAATTAGATAAAATATAAAAATGCAAAATTGTGCGTACACTTCATACATTTAAAGGTTAGCAGGGATTAATACAAGTTAGTATATTCATTGAATCCATCCATCGAACCGGCCTACTGCCCTCAAACCTACCCACTAGTCAAACCATTCATTGATTGGATGAGCCATAGGACAACCGATCCATCCATCCATCCATCTGTCCGTCCGTCCGTCCATCCAGTCCATCCAGTCCATCCATCCATTCTCAATCCATTTGCTATTTAAAAAAAATTCTGTCCCTTCTTTCACTTATTTTCTCAACATCTACCAATGAGAGAGAAACGAAACCCTTCGCAGTAACTATCATCAATCTTTTAACGGAACTTTGTCAAGGATGAATTCGAACTTAGGACCCATGGATTAAAAGCAATGTACGTTACCTACTGAGATACTTGAATCAGTGTATATTAGCGACGCTTCGGCAAAGGTTGGAGGGGGGGGGGGGGGGGGGCTTAATGGACCTCCATGATGTCTTATACCAGGCAAGCCATCACATCATTATGGGTCCATGAATTCCATTATTGTCTAACAACTGGCCGAATAATGAGATAGACTGGTCCTTTGACATGCAGAAAATTGACCACCTGCAAAAAGTTTCGATTCATGTCAGCCTGCGCGGACTGCGCAGGCTGACATGAATCGAAACTTTTTGCAGGTGCTTAAAAAATCCTCTTTTTCGCAAAAGCATAACTCCAATGTAGATGTCAGTGTCAGTTATTATCATCAAATACAAAATGTATAGGAGACGCAAACACGCAAAAAGTAATTTCCTATTTTCCAGCTGGGAGGGATTGGGGTCGTTATTGTATCATTCCCTGTGTTGACCTACAGGCTGCTAAGGGCGACTCAAGGACCTTTTGCGGACAGTGCAGATCAAGACCAGACTGCACAGAACGTGCAGTGTGATCTTTGATCTACACTGTCCGTTAAGGAGATACCGTTCCACATAAAATGAAAGAGCAAAATTTGGCTTTTACTATCGCATCCGCAAAAATATCGATCCATGTCAGCCTGCGCAGTCCGCGCAGGCTGACATGAATCGAAACTTTTTGCTGGTGGTCAATTTTCTGCATGTCAAAGGACTAGTCTACCTCATTATTCGACCAGTTGTTAATCTTTTTTCCTGTTATTTATGTGACCACGAATGTATTTTGTGGAGAGCGTAGATTAGGATCAGCTTAGTTTGATCATTGCCAGCGTTCACCGCTCCTCTGTCACTGGTTTAAAATAGGTAATCTCTATTAACCCTTCACCAAACGACAAAAAAATAGCCAAATTGAAAGCATTTGCAGACGACAACTTCAGTGTGGCTCAAATTGTGCAACCTTTCTTTGTAAAGGTAGAAAACATTGTGGGAAAAGGAGAAAATGGTTTCCAGCATTTTCTCCTTTTCCCACAATGTTTTCAAAAGACTTCTTTTCCAGGGTCGTTAAAATGCGGCATTGTGCGGTAAAGGGTTAAGTATTTTCCAGATGGCACACTGTTAGAATTGGCCAGATCCCAAACAGTTGCAGAACAAAAAAATTCATCTGACTCAAATGCTAGTATTTGTCTTCGAAAGGCTAGAAAACAATGTTGGAAAAGGAGAAATTTCTAGTAATCAGCATTTTGTCCTTTTCCAACAATGTTATCAAAAGTCTTCATGCTCTAGGGCGTTGAAAGTCGGGATTGTATGATAAAGGTTTTTTTTTTTTTTCTTTAAATCCCTATAATCTAATCCAAAATCAAAATATGCTCTGTGAAAAGGGGGCTTAATGCATCTGCAAACAAGTATCGACCCAGGTCAGCCTGCGCGAACTGCGCAGGCTGACCTGAGCCGAAACTTTTTGCAATTAGTCAATTTTCTGTATGTCCAAGGGCCAGTTTACCTAAGTCATTTGATAAACAAAATTGATATAATGATTCCTAATTACGTGATGTCTTGCTAAGTATCGTGCATCACGGAGATGCATTAAGCCCCTTTTTACAGAGCACGGTTTAGATTTATTTGATGGTTAACAATATCAATTCAGCTCGATAAATGCAGCCCATTTCCTTTATCAGACTAGTGTTCTTTCATGAGAAAAAAAAAAACTTCACTGATTTCCAAACAGAACTTAATCATAATAAACGCCCCATAATGCATTGTTCTGCCGCAGTAAGTTCATATCCGGTCAGGCCAAACTATGCTTCAGTACCATGTACGCAAAGGTCGTGGTATACAATGGGATAGGTCTGTTTTTGAGAGATAAGCTGGCGGAAATTAGTTCCAAAGAAGCGTATATGTAATTTCCAAGATGCGGAATCCAAACCGGGCCAGTTTTTGCCCTTTGAACTTTGAATCGAAAATATAATCCAAAACAGTAAACAATGTAAAATAACACCCAAACTCTTTCCGCCTCAGGCTGCTTAGTGCGACTCTATGACCTCTAGCGGACAGTGTAGATCAAGATCAGACTGCACAGAACGTGCAGTCTGATCTTGGATCTACACTGTCCGATAAGGAGATGTTTTTTCCTTCAAAAAAAGTTTGAAATAGCAAAATTTCGGTTTTTATGATCGACTTCAAAGTTTTGTTGAACTTATTTAGCAGTGTAGGGGTTAGAACAGCAAATGTGCATTAGCAACACGTTGATCCACTTTTCGTCGTTTCTAAATCCTTTCATCACATTGACGATATAGATCAAGATCAGTCTATACAAAAATTGTAATCTGATCTTGGGTCGAAACAGACTGTAAGCTTAAACAGGGTCATTATATAAAAAAAAAATCTTCCTAGATTTAAAGACCCTACAGCTGCCAAAACCAAACAACGCGGGTGTTAAAATGCGTTTGATTTTTCTATCATACCATTTAAAAGTATGTAAGCTATTGTGAAGATGATAATATGTTATTATTGTACGGTCGGTCCATGCATTAGCCCCTGGCAGAAAATGAAATCTAAAAGTAGGTTTCAAAGTGACCATGTTACTCTATCGTTTGTTTACTTTTTACCTGCCGAACCCTGGTAGCTCAGTCGATAGCGTACAGGCCTTGATAACAGGAGGTCGCTGGTTCGATCCCCGGCTCGGCCAATTTCTTTCTGAGGATTGATGATAGTCATTGCAACAGGATTCATTCCTCTCTGACCAATGTTTCGACGATGATTATGTGGAAAAGCAGCCAGTGGCTTGGAAAGAATATTCTGCTGCGATTTTTTGCCTCTCACCTCTCATGCATGTGAGAAAAGAAACCAGTGGCTTTGGAAGGAAAGTTGTGTCGGTACTAATGTGAGAAAGCCAGGAACACATGCGTACGTGCACTGACTGCCGTGATATCACCTAAGCTCTATAAAACGGCGTAAAACTCCAATTAGAAAAATAAAAACGCAGTGGGATATATCTATAAAGTCATTTTTACATCGATGGCAACAGACATAATTCTTAAGGTTGCACCATGCACTAAATTTCTTGATAAATCAACTAATTAAAAGTTTATTAAACATACGCATACGTGGATATACCCTCGTAAGTGAAAACCGTGATGCGGTTCTTGTCTGCGACTTAGCATTTATTCACAGGCTAAGTATTCCATGTTTCCCTGACTCAATCTTTGAAATCATTTTCTTTACTAAACTAAGAATTGTATACATGCATTAAAATGCTTCGGCGGGGCGTACAACAAATACCGGCAATGATTTGCAAAAACAATTACTGAAAGGACGCCTCCACTCATGTCTTTTTTAATGACCTGTGCTGCCTTTCACCAAGCTGCTAAAAGCACATTCTTAGTCTTATTTCCCTGGATTTTCTAAATTTCAAGGTAACACAACTTCTGATTGGCTAAACTGTTCGAGCCACGCTCAGGCAAAGGGAGGGGGGGACTAAATGTGTCTCAGTGATGCCTTATTAGTGATGCAAGCTATCCCATAAGTATGGATCCATTTTTTTTCCCTTTTAACAACCGATCGAATCATGAGATAGAGTGGTCCTTTGACATGGAGAAACTGCGGACTGACATGGGTCGATATTTTTTGCGAATGCATTAAGCCCCCTTTTCACAGAGCATGACTCAAATGCATGTATATGCAGTTTGCAAATAGCCAATCTGCTCTGAGATTTACTCAAAAAGTGCAAGAACTGGCCTAGTCCGGGATCGAACCACCAACCCCCTGTTCTCAAGTCCTGTGCGCTACCGACGGAGCTACTGTGGCTCGGTCCACACTAAGAGCAAATGCAGACGACCTTGCTCCTCCAAGTCAAAGTACGGTGTTTGTCTTTATAAGTCAGAAAACAGTACTGGATGAGGAGAAAATGCTTTTCTCCTTTTCCAACAACGTTTTCAAAAGTATTTTCCTAACGGTCATTTAAAATTGGGATTGTCTAGTAATGGGTAAAGGTTAAGTGGTACCAAAAAAGGTGGGAAGTAATTGCGTAATAAGTGATCAGTGTACGGCAATAAGTTTTTACTGTGTCAGTGACTGATGCTCATTACAACGATAAAAAGTCATCACGAACTCTGTGATTAATGGTCACTCAAACGGTAAGAACTATCCACGAATTTCGGTGAGTATTGTTCACTCAAAAGAAGTATTCACGAAATCCGGTGAGTAATGCTCAGTCAACCGATGAGATGTATTCACGAAACCAGTGAGAAGTGTTCACAAAAATCAGGTGAGTAATGCTCACTCAAACGATGAGTAGTATTCACAAAACGCACTGAATAATGTTCACGTAACCGGTGAGAATTATTCACGAAATCAAGTGAGTAATGTTCACCCAAACGGACTGAGTAATGTTCACTTAACCGATGAGAAGTATTCACGAAATCAAGTGAGTAATGTTCACCTAAACGGACTGAGTAATATTCACTTAACCGGTGAGAAGTATTCACTCAAATAATGAGTAGTATTCACAAAATGCACTGAGTAATGTTCACTCAAACGGCGAGAAGTATTCACGGAAGTAATGTTGATGTATAGATTTAAAGGAACCGTTATCGCCTCAGGTATAAATAACGTTTTAAATGAGCTAAACCGTTCAAGCATTGATTGACGTATTTTTTCTTCACGCTTTACTTCTCACCTCGTCAAAAATTTTACTCTCCTTTTTACGTTTCACAAGATCAAATAAATGGGTCATACTCTGGCAAAAGGGGGCTTAAGGCATCTTCGTAATGAAAGTTATGACATATATATGGATCAATAAAACCATTTTGTCTAACAACCGACTGATTCATGAAGTGCACTGGTCCTTTGACATGCAGAAAATTGACCAATAGCGAAAAGTTTCGGCCCAGGTCAACTTGCGCAGTCCGCGTAGGCTGACTTGAATCGATACTTTTCGAGGATTCATTAAGCCCCCTTTTCACAGAGCATGGCTCAAATACAAATTTTACTCTTTTTTGCTGCATATTGCAGATGCGATTGGGTTATATTGAAACATCTACTTGCGATAGCTGCACATCAAAGATGAGGCCATCTATTCTCTGCAGTCTGATACTGATCCATACCATTCGTCATCCGTCAGTTAAAGCTACAGTGAAAAGATGAAGATATTTACCCTAAGACTGCTAATTAAGTTAAAGAAACTTTCAAAACGCTAGTAAAAAGCCAAATAAAGCTATTTTAAAGTTATTTTGGGGCCAAAAAAATTCCTCTTAGGACAATGTTCTGTGCAGTCTGATCATGATCTACACTGTCCACAGTCGCGCTTGGTAGCTTAGGGGTTAAACAAATAAAATATATAAAACAGAAATGCTCAGTCATAACCCTTAAACTGCTAAGTAAATTAACCTAAAGATTTCCAGCCAATAGTGAAAACCCATAGTTTACGATTTAAGAATTTTGCTCGTCGGAGAAGATCTCACCGTATTGGACGGTGTAGATCCAAGATCAGATTGTACGTTCTGTGCAGTCATATCTTGATCTACACTGTCCGCATAAGCCCACAAAGTCGCGCTTAGCAGCCTAATTGTTATTTAAAAGACGGCAATAATACTGCATATCCCAGGATATTTTCATCCAAATATCGGTCAGATTTTAGATCAGACTCCAAGTTCTTTGCAGAGTGATCTTGATCTATACTATGCGAAATAACACCATCGGTTAAGCGAATTGCAGACGATCCCCTCTGCATAGATCCGGTAGTTTTGGGACTATTCATGCCTAGTATTAGCATTTCGGGGGTAGCAGGTTCGATTATGTAGCTTAGCAAAAGTTGTGGCCAAGGACTCATGACATAAATTACTTCGTACAGACAAATTCCTCATCTTGCATCAGACAACTTGCGAAAACACTGGCAAAAGAAGAATTTGTTCGTAAAGATGGACAAAATGTTTTCAATTCGCAGGAGCGTAACAAGAGGTGTAGGTACATTACACACTCCAGATCGGGAGTCTGTTTAGTTCTTAGGTCTCTAAGCGCGACTCATTGTAAAGCTACTGACAGTGTAAATCAAGATCAGACTGCACAGAACGTCTGATCTTGTTCTACACAGTCTGATACAATTCCACTTTTGGGCTCCCCTTATGTCTGGGTCTTTGACTTTAATCATAGCGCAATCTCCGGAGATTTTTTTCCACCAATTATTTCAACTCTGAACAAATTTCAGGACATAATCCAAAGTAATAAATCAAAGGAGCAAGGTTTAGTCATTATATTTATTCAGCAATTATATGAACCAGGCGTATGGCAAGGCGGAAGCCCGGGCTTCAACATTAATTTTAAAAGCATCAGATAAGCGAAATACGCTTTCTCAGTCAAAGTTAAGATTATAGTCGATTTCTCAAAGGGACGGCTTCTTCAGCAATTTTGATATCACAGATTAGATCAGATATTTATCGATAATGTAGATCAAAATAGGACTACACAAAACTTGCAGACTGATGTTGGATAGATGGCTGGCAAATAATGCATGAGATATTATTTACAAATAAAACACTGTATTGACTTTTTCGTTCATAATTTCCACTTGGGATTCCTTACAGTGGGGTATGTCACTTAACTCTTTACCAAACGACAAAATTTTAGACTTGTCCAAATTCAAAGTATTTGCAAATGACAAAATAAATGTGATTGAAAAATTGAAATTTGTTTTGCGAAGGGTAGAAAACATTGTGGGAAAAGGGGAAAATGCTGGTTACCAGCATTTTATCCTTTTCTCACAAGGTTTTCAAAAGGCTTCTTTCACAGGGTCGTTAAAAAGTCGGGATTGTGTGGTAAAGAGTTAAGTCTAAAAAATTGTTTTTACACGGAAAGTCAATCTCGTGTTTTTTCGTTTATTTTAATATCTGATTTAAAATCTTCTCATTCAGTTGTACTTTTGTTATACATAGAACATACCAGGCACATGAGTGTGTGATGTGTAACCTTCATGGAGCAATGGGAATGTCTTGATCATCTTGACGTGCAAAAATTGACCACAAAAAACACCAGCATTATAGCATTAACGCATATTTATGAGAGTGTTCTTTTCTGATAAGAAGGTCTGTCCATGTATACGCTTTCTTTTTTTTTTATCAGTGAATTCGAAGATGTGACATCAAAAAGGATCAAAATGTCGGAATTCTTTAGTGCTTACCCACTAACTTTTGTACAGTGACTTGGAGAAGCAAAGTTTTAGATTGGTAGAGTCGCCTGAGACTACTTTGTACAGTGGCTTGAACAGGTTTTAAAACTTATCTCGTTCTTATAGAAGGAATTTCGTCACTTTACAACAAAATTATGCTTCCACTGACCCAGTATGATGACCCACATGATTGACGCAGAGAAATGAAACCGATATATAAAGCTTTATTGCATTTCTGTTGTGTCTTCTGAATGAAAATGATCGAATGATCAAGGCATCATCCCCATTGCTGTGTGGAAGATTCACAGCGCACATATGTGTTCCTGATATGGTCTATACAACACAGACAACTAACTGGATATGAACATTTTATAATAACTATCAAAACAAATAACAAATTACCAGCTTTACTTGCCATGTGAACGTCCAAGTAACATACCGCCACTTTACAGAATCCCAAGTCACTTACAATCCAAAACACTGTACACTTCCGGTCCTACACTGTGATCTCTGCACGCGAAAGAAAATTGGCAGGCTTTATTAAGATTTTCTGGAAAAAAAAAAAGACTCGCGAAACGAATAATGCCAAATATTCATTCTTCACTCAGGTTTAGAGGCCAACAAAAAATAGAAAAATAGAAAATTTAAATTTTGACAAAAAAAAATCTGAATATCCCCTCCCTATATAATTATGGCAAACACAAAAAGCTTTGTTTGTATGATGTTAAACGCCGTTTTCAACATCATTTCAGTTATTTTGCTGCCGCCTTTATACCTATCCATGTTTTACAGAGTTTCTTCTTCCGGTGCCAGGCAAAATATTCTTCCTAAGCCACTGGCCACGTTCCCGTACAATCATCGGTAAAGCAATGATCAGCGGTGAGAAAGGAATGAATCCTGTTGCAATGACTATCATCAGTCCTCGAAAAGAAATTTACCGAGCTGCGAATTCAAACTAGAGACCCACTGATATCAAGCTCTGTACGCAACCGACTGATCTACCGGAATCGGCTGACACAAAAAGGAGAAGATGATCCTGACATCTCCCCTCTCCTTCCCCTCAGAGATGTAACCCTTATCCTGCTAAATAAGTAAAATAAAACTTTCAAGACGATAGTAAAATCCCGAATAATGTTATTTCAAATTTATTTTTTTTTGGAGAACAATATCTTCTTATCGGACAGTGTTGATCCGAGATCAGACTGCACGTTCAGTGCAGTCTGATCTTGATCTACACTGTCCGCAGTAGGTCACTAGGTCACGCTTAATAGCTTAAGGACTAACATACATTCTCACTCGTTATATTCTGAAGTTTCTCATTTGTGCTTTATTAACCCTTTAACTGCTAAATAATTTAAATCAAACTTTCCAACCAATTGTAAAAAAAAAAAGAAATATTGCAATTTTGATGTTATTTTTTCGGGGGGGGGGGGATTTTCTACTTATCGGACAGTGCATAATCCAAGATCAGACTGCACATTCTGTGCAGCCTTATCTTAATTTACACTGGCCGCAAAAGCACCTTGAGTCACGCGTAGCAGCCTAAGTGTTAACCTTTTGGCTTCTCAGCGCGACTTACTGACCTTTTGCGGACAGTGTAGATCAAGATCAGACTGCACAGAACGTGCAGTCTGATCCTTGATCTACACAGTCCGATAAGGAGATATTTTTCTCCAAAGAATAAGTCTGAAATAGCACTTTTTAGAGTTTGTTACTATCGGCCTGAAAGTTTCATCTAACTTGCCTAGCAGGAAAAGGATTAAAACATCCGCAAAAACCGACAGGAATGTCAAAATAGTTTATGTCTACATGGAAATCTGTGCACTTCAACAGAACATAACTTCTATAGCATCATGTCGCCGATCGAACAATATGGCCTCCTGTAAGACTTCGATTGCTAATTAGTGTGCTTCTCTGGCTCTTGAAAAAGTGGTCAAGCGCTCTTATTGTCCACTACACTGGTCAACTTGATTGACCCAAACTCCCCCGGGGCGTAGATTTTCCTATGTCCATATTTGCAGTTTTTTATCTGTGTCTTGTCGGTGATCTTCTGTTAGGATTTAGCCGGCTAATGTAACTGTAATCAACCGGAAATGCAGGGCGAATAACCCCCGACAAAAAAAGTAGTTCCGCGATAAATAGTAAATCACTAACATTTTTGGACTATTTTGTAATCCAGGGTCCGTATTCACCAACAATTTCAAGAATTTTCTTAATATTATTCCAGATTATTTAGAAAGTAACACAAAGTCTGATTGGCTAAAACATCTGGTTTAACCAATCATATATCTTCTTACTTTCAAATCTGGAAAATTCTTGAGAAAAAGACTATGAACTTCCAAAGAATGGTTAGTGAATAAGGACCTCGATCTCTTTAAACCACTCTCTCCCTTTGCAAATGACTTCTAGCGTACAGCAGCAGAAGATATTTGAAAACAGTGTGACCAAACGAGAAATCACTCTCAGCCAACAGTTCCATGATACCTGTTCTTACTACAGTTCTTTCTCAGAGCTCCAGATAGAGGGAGTGATTTTGATTTCAACATTGAAAATATTAATCACTCTCTACTAAACCCTATGTTATGGGTACTCATTAGAATCGTCTCATCGAGACGATTCTAATGAGTACCCACAACATAGGGTTTGGAAGAGAAATAATGGATTTAAAATACTATCACTCCCTTTTATCTGGAGGTATGACTTTCCTATGTATATTTCATATTGATTATCTTAGTCATATTTTGCATGGATGTTATAAACTCTTACCAGATGACAAAATTTTAGATCAAGCCAAATTGAAGACATATGCAGGCGACAATATAAATGTGGCTCAAATTGAGGAATTTATCTTTAATTAGGTGGAAAACATTGTGGAAAAAAGGAGAAAATGCTGGCTACCAGCATTTTCTCCTTTTTCCCACAATGTTTTTAAGAGGCTTCTTCCTTGGAGTCGTAGAAACACTGAAATGTTTGGTAAAGGTATTAAAAATCGCTTGCGACAAATTTGTTTCTCGACTTAAAGGTAATTTGAAAACAGAAAGAAACCAATGTTACCAAACGAGATAATTTTTAGACTTGTCCAAACTGAAAGTATTTGCAGACGACATGTAATATTCGCCTGATGGATCTTTCTATGAAGGGGATAGAAAACGTTGAGAGAAATTAAAAAAAAAAAAGAATGAATGTAGAGATTTAAACTTTTACCATGCAATTCTGAGTGTCAACCTTGAGGATGAATACTTTTTTAAGAACACTGTGGGAAAAGGAAAAATGTTGGTTAGTTTAAACATATTTTATTCATCAGTATATAACAATCTACAGCAAACAATATAATCATATTACACATATACTGAAGAAATGGATCAGAACGGAAGCTTATAAAGTTCTTCTCCGAATTCCGGTCAACGGTTATATTATATGACGATTTCGATAAGAGAAAATTCAGAGTAAATAATCTAGAAAAACAACAAAAATAAAAGACAAAAACATCGGTAATCAGCATTTTCTCCTTTTCCCACAATGTTTTCTAACCTTTCAAAGACAATTCCATTATTTGACCCACGTGTAATTTGCTGTCTGCAAAAGCTTTTTAATAATAGATGAGGTTAGCGTTTGTTTTGGTCTGGTGAAGAGTTAAATAGATTCACAAGAATGGTCGTTTGGAATATTTCGTCACATAAGCAGGGTGAATGCTTATTCTTTCGAGAAGACATATCTTTAGATGTTTTCATATTGAAATGATCAAATAATGAATGAAGATGACAAATTAAACAACGGTTAAAATGGTTGGATTTCCGAATTGAAAAGGTAGAAAACTTTGCGAGAAAAGAAGAAAATGCTGGTTACCAGCATTTTCTTCTTTTCTCACAAAGTTTTCACGAACTCACATTATCAGTGTCAAAAAGACACAAGACCGTTTGAAAAAGGGTGAGGGAGAAAAAAATCGCAGTGTATCCAAATCGAAGAGACTACATTAAGGTATGCCACGTATGATATATTGGTTTCCGGCTGCTGGTGACAATTCCTGTTTACTCACTTAGAAAACAGACAAACAAACCGATAATAATGATGGCGTCCAGAGATATATTGCGATTTTCTGCGAGATAAATTATGAGGTAGGCTTTGCAGATTTTTTTTTCTCATTGTTAATTTTGTGTTCTAGATTCGTTCGGTTTTTTTTTAGACCTTTTAAACGTTTCGAAGTTTTGCATTTACAAAAATACTGATTGGTAAAATCTCTGAGTCTTTAAATATTCCTCCTCGCACATTTACGCCGAGTCCCTGTAGCATTGTCGGTAGCGTATAGGACCGGGGGTGTGGGGGTGGGGGGTGGTCGCTCGTTCGAATCCCCAAATACCCAAATCGACCATTTTTTTTTTTCGAGAATTGATGATGATCATTGCAATTAGATCCATTCTTCTCTCACAGCTCATCATTTTTTTGACGATGGTTATGTGGGAATGCAGCCAATTCCGTGCGAAGAGCATTGTGCGAAGTACTGTAGAAAGAAACACCCTGTTAAGCGTGGATCGGTGCACTGGTTGCCGCGATATAATTGAAATTATGTGGAAAAAGTCGTCAGCACGATACAAACACACAAACAATTACTGAAAGAAATCGAGTTTACGTTCCTGCAACAGACAGCTTTTGAAAACATTGCTGGAATAGGAACAAAGGCTCCTTTTCCCACTTCTTTTTTTTCATTTTATGGAAAACCGGCAAATGTATGAATCTGGTAGGTAAAGAGACAGATCAACCTGTCAGTTGAAAGGTCAATGGTCGGTCAGTCAGAAGGCCGGCCTGATAACCACCCGGTTTCTTCGGTCAGTCAGTCTATTGTGTCCGCCAAGCGTTTTGTTGATAAAGTTTATGTCGGGTCCGGTTTGTTTGGTCAGTCGGTTACGTAAAGGACTTCAAGCCCAGGGGTCACTGGTTCGATTCCGATTTGGATTTTTTTCCAAACACTAATGATTGTCACTGCGACATGATTCATCTTCTCCCAGGTTAACATTGTTTTGACGACGTTAACGACAATGTCCCATGGGAGAGCAAGAAGTACGTGACGTGAAAAGAATAATGTACAAAGAGCTGGTTATAGAAAATGCAATTTGCACCCACAGGTACACTGGTCGCCGAACAATAACTGATATTATGTTGAAAACGGCGTTAAACACCAAACAATCAATCAATGATAAAGTTTAACGAATTTTTATTTGATCTTTTTATGTTCCCAGGTTTTCCATCCGACGAAGAATGTAAACTATTAGCAAATTTAATAAATGTGCACATAATATAAATATGCATGCAACTATTTAAAAAATTCTCGACTTTGACTAAGATTTTCGAGGGCTATAGTTCAGACGACTTGGTGGCTAGTGGCTTGGTTAGAGTGTTGTGCGAAATACTAATATCAGACCTCATGGAAAGCATGGATAGGTGCACTTGCTGTCCCGATACAAGTGTAAAAATGTTGAAAACCACCCTGTATAAAGGACATTTCTTTTTATTTCATTAAAACGAAGTACATATTCAATAAAATGAAATAGTAATTCGTTATTTTATCCTAGGTCGGTAAAATCGAAATACTTTCTTATCTCGCATTATTTGTTCGATTAAAACAAAAAAGTAATTCGTTTCAACGCAAGTATATTCGTTTTAAAGAAATCTCGGTTCGATAAAAGAAAATAACATGCAGTTCAAGCGCAGTCGATTCACAGCGGGCTAAATCTAACGTGTGTTCTATACACACCATTTTCGTTTTCTCGAAAAAGTATTTCGATAAAAACTGCTTAAGTATTTCGTTATATCGAATGAAGATTTCGTTTAACCCTTTACCGCACAATCCCGAGTTTTAACGACCCTGAGAAAGAGGCCTTTTGAAAACATTGTAGGAAACCAGCATTTTCTCCTTTTCCCACAATGTTTTCTATCCTTCGCAAAACAAATGTCAATTCTTAAATCACATTAATGTTGTCGTCTGCAATTGCTCTCAATTTGGACCAGTCTAAAATTATGTCGTTTGGTAAAGAGTTAAACGAATTGTTGTTTCGTTTTCTCTAAATCAGATTTCGTTATAAAAGAATCTATATTTCGTTTTATCGAATTAGTATATCTTTATAACGAAATGAAAAGAATGTGATACGTGACACCTAGAGGGCTCTGTATGATCATGTACATTGTCACTCTCTTGCACTACGGATCATTCCCATTCACCTCTGTAGTTGGCTCAGAAAGTAGTGCGTCATCAAGTGATATTTTCGTCACATGACCATAACTCAAAATGGCAACACAAACGCCGGTGAAAGAAAGACCAATCGATTGTTTTGTGTGCTGTTCAAACAGCATGCGGCCAATCAGACTTAGTGGTAGGAAATGTGAAAAAGAGGGATTTTCTGAAAAGCTTAAATGTCTTTTAAAGGACGATAACTTGTTTTTTTAATTTTGTTTAAATTGTCATCATTCATGGGCGCAGCCATTTTTTTTTTACAATTGGCGTAAGATTCTGATCAGTAAAGAAGCTTGAAAATATAGTTCCATTGTATACAGGTAAATTCATCAGTTTGAATGCACCTATGATGTATCCGGAATCATATTTCCTTTGTCTACTTTATTATGTTACACATGAAACAATTAAAACAGTAACAAAACATGTTTTCCTCGGTTTGACAAGATTCTTGTCATTTAGCCCGTTGCAGAGATGTATGGTGAGAGTAACGAACGACAACTCTTCTCGGAGATTGGTACATTGTAATGGCCACATCATGGCTAAAGGTCACCCACTTTATTATGAGCAATGCTCTGGAAAAGGGGACTTAATGCATCTCCGTGATGCATGATACCAAGCAGGTCATCACGTGATCATGGATCTATAAAGGCCATTTTGTCTAACAACCGACTAACAGTCATGGGGTAGACTGGTCCCTTGACATACAGAAAATTGACCAATAGCGAAAACTTTTGACCTAGGTAAGCCTGCGCGTACTGCGCAGACTGACCATGTCGACACTGTTCGGAGATGCATTAAGCCCCCTTTTCACAAAGCATGGCTCTTATATGTTTTACCTTTTTGGAAAGCACCAGTCCCGGACACTGCAGTGCCTTGCCTAAAGACAGTCCAATGTATGCAGTGTCGAAAGGGTGAATCAGACAAGGACCCCCCTATCACAGACCCGGCGTCTGAACCAATGATTCACAGAACACTGCTCAAGAACAGTAAAATAGTCATTCGTATTCGTTCGGCCTTGATGCTTTTATATACTGCAAGTCCAAAATGAGTAGAATAAAACTGTCTATTAAGGCATCAGTTACAGTAATGCAGACGATAACTTTACGCCGTGTTTGTCGAAATGATAAAAAAAAAACATCCTTCACCTTGTAATAGACGATCGCAATGTTAGTCGCTATTTACGGACAGTGAAGATCAAGATCAGATTGCATAGAACGTGCAGTCTGATCTTGATCTGCACTGTCCAGCATTTAAATGTATCCGATACATTTATATTCTGGCGGCAAATACAGACTTAGTATCATGATATGTAGTTTCGTATTATGCGAAAGAATCCGTTTTTCTGTGTTTTAGCGCTCAAAGGATAGACACTTTACCAGACGAGAAAATTCTAGATTTGCCCGCACTGGGACTGCTTGCAGACGACGTATTAAATGTGGTGCAAAAACTCGAGTTTAACTTTGTAAAAGTAGAAAGCATTGTGGGAAATGTTCAGCTAGATAATTACAAGCATTTTTTCCTCCTCAGACGTAGTTTTCTAAGGTATTATTCTCCCTGAGGGTCGAAGGAATACGGGGTCGTTTGGCAAAGATTTAATGTACCAAACATTACCCTCGTCATCACGAAATAGACATTTTATGGCGGATCATTCTCGTGACAATTATCTCGACTGACAAAAGGTCTTCGACATTCGAGAATGTTCCTTTATCGATATAGAGATTTAATAACAAAAAAGAGTTACCGCAGCATTTTTTAATCATCATCATCACTATTATTATCAATATTATTATTATTAGTATCATTATGAAGCGGCTGCTTTTAAAGGGGCATTAAACTAGATTTTGTTTCAAAAAGTTTTTCGAAAAACTTAACAAAGACTGCTAATTTTCATTCGCATGAGAAAAATGGCTTTAAAAGTAAACCAGAGAAAAAAAAAACATGTATAAAACACATAGGATTATCGAGGGTTTTTGTATTTTTACTGTAAAATTTCCCAGTCCGTTATTAACGGCATAGCCGTTATTAACGGCATAGCCGTTATTGCATAATGAACATTACATATGAACCATGCTCTGGCAAAAGAAAGCTTAATGCATCTCCGTGATGCATGATACCTAACGAGTCATCACATAATTATGGATCCATACAATCCATTATGACTAACAGCCGACTTAATCATAGGGTAGACTGGTCCTTTAACATACAGAAATTGACCAATAACAAAAAGTTTCCGCCCAGAGCAGCGTGCGCGGACTGCCCAGGCTGACCTGGTCTATACTTTTAGCAGATGTATTAAGCCCCCTTTCCACAGAGTATGGCTCATATACACATGTATTTTCAACACTGAAATATCAGATGGCCCCATAGCTCAGTTGCTAGAGCCGCCGACTTCAAGGTTGTAGGTCTAGGCTTCGTGTCCCACTTACCCCCTTTCTTTTTAAAAATAGATGGTAGGTTACATCTTTCAAGGAAAACTCATAAGGCCGCTAAGGTGGGGTAAATACCACGATAACCACCATGGGTGATGGAACAAAGAACCTTCAAAACAGCAGTCCTGAGAACCTACCGAGTGGGCTACTCTATCTGTTGGTTGATTTAGCTTTTATTTATCGTCGCGACCAGTTGCCCAATTAAGTATATTAATCAACCCATCCTAGGATGAACCTTGTCTTTAACACATAACCACACAATCACGAGTATTGACCGCCCTGAGAAAGAAGCATTTTGAAAACATAGTGGGAAAAAGAAGAAAATGCTGGTTACAAGCATGTTATCCTTTTCCTACATGTTTTCCATCCTATCAAAGAAATGGTTCCATGATATGAACCGCACATTATCGTCTGCAAATGATATCAGTTTGAACAAGTCTACATTTTTGAGTCGCCTGGTTGCGTAGCAACCAGGCTCTCATTGTTATCATCCTGATCTATGGGGTGACGTAAGCATACCTCCGGCCTTGTACTGCTTCCTGTCCCAAGTTCCGGTTTACGAGATAAAACATAGTTTACAAATTATTCAATAAACAACCCAGTTTTTTCTGTTGTAAATAACTTACAAATGTGCCTTTGTGACAATGAATATGTCTATAAAGACTGGGCTCTTTAACGGTTAATACCTTTGCAACAATCATTTCGTCCACACGGGTACACGATAGCCTATCGCTTACACACACATCATCTCTAAATAAAGCGCATTATGTATGTATCTTAAAATAGCCGTCGTGAACTGTGCAAGTTTGCGGACAGGCTGCAAAATACTTTTCGACAACAAGCGTCTTTACTACGGCACGCTTCTATTTGTGGACAGTTCTTAGTGAAAATGGTTTGATAATTACCCATTAGAAGCACATTCTAAATCTTACAATCTGTCTTTAATTGTAAGTCTGATTTTAATTCAACACTCAACCTATGATCAGAAAGAGAAAGGCGATCACCGACTTCACAATAAAAGCTTTCAAGGGAGATTTTTCCTAACAGTAGGCTATTTTTTTAAACAAATTTATAACGACTTGGAATGGTTGCGTTGCCTTCTTAGACATTCTTACACTTTACTTATTCAGAGCTCTTTATTGTAGACTTTAAATACTAGGTGCACAAGCGGAGATCGTACGTAGCGTATGTAATGCGCACGGTTCTAGACTGCACCAAGTCATCGCTCAGCAGGTGCTTTCTGGAATGTAGCTGTGCGACAAATATAGATCTTATCATCACGTGACGTATAACGTCATTTGCACCACGGAATTCTCTATAAATTTACATATTTATGAATGAATCAGTCGCTGAACTGGCCTTTATTTTCAGCGTACACTTACCTAGCGCTTCACCGATCCATGTAGAGAGAGTGTTTTAAAGTTTACTGTGTTAAATTAATTGTTTTTCGTTTTTAGAGAGGTGAATTTTTCAATGTCTGCTTTTTTTTTTCAATGTGCGATTAACCTAGATATGGTATTTATGATACAACAATATATTAGTGCGGATGTCAGAACGCAAGGTGCTTTCGTAACTGCCAAAATCTGAATTCACACGGGAATTAGACTTGAAACTACGCAGTTCTAACAACCAAGCAATCTAAGAACTTGACTTTTACTCTTCTATATTTCAAATATAATAGAACAGATCAATGTTAACCCACTCGAACAACAAGTTCTTTATTGGTGTGTTTGTAATCTTGCAAAGGGTTGTTGTAAAGGGTAATAGAGCGAATCGCAAACATATAGTTTACACCAAAGCAATATAAATGTAGGCCTCTACAGTTTTCAATTGGTGTGGAAGCAGTACTAATTCCTAGGACGTTATAAAACGCAGACAAAGGGCTGATGATCATGCTATTGGGTTATATCGTTTTTCTTGAGCTGTAGCAGCCACATTCCTAGAGTCCGCTGTGGATAAAACTTGAACCCGGACAACAACAAAAACAAATTATTTCCAAAGGACAGGTAGATTACTGAGTCAAATATTTGTGTGTGCTCCAGAGGCTACATTTCAGTCCAATGATCATGAAATTGCCCGGCTGTTTGTCTCAATAATATTTTGACAAAACTGAATGTAGGTCACCGGGGGTTAAAAGAAAAAGGTTGTCACTAGGTCAAATCAGACGAAACCGTAACAGATCTAGTGCTGCAGAATCTATGTTCAGTCCAATACTCACGAAACTTTGTCAGACTGCTTAGATTAGATATGGGTGAGTTGCAAAAGGGCATTTTTGATCTAAAAGTATGTCCCTAGATCCTATACCAGAAGAAAAAGTTCAACTGAGTTCCATACTAATGTTGCCTAAATGGTCCTCTTGTAAAATTGTTCAAGCGGTTCTGCTCTGTTTCTATAAACTTCACAGAAGCTTCATAACTAAGTAGTAACATTTCAAAATCACGGCCTCTGAAACTGTATAAGCAATTATACCCAAATTTCATAATTATCTAGCATCCTGTATTTGGAAAGAACAGTTATTCAAATTAACCGATATATGTATAACCATATGGTCCAATTTTAGAAAATTTGTTTCATACAAAAACAACTTGTCCTAAATCTGAAGAGAAAATGTATGCCCTATTCTACTGGAATTATTTAGAATGTTTGTTTTAGCAATATGCGTAAGAATTTAGGTATACATGTAAGTTAAGTCACATAGTTTCTGCGCTAGAAAAACATTTTTATCAACCTAGAAGCCTAATTTTTATCCACATTCTTTACAGGCATTATTAAGCTAGGGAGGAACTGTAAATATTGATGGAACTTCGGCAGTTATTATGCCCCGCCGAATTTCGGGGTGGGGGGGAGATATAGTTTTCATGTTGTCTGTCCGTCTGTCCGTTCGTCCATCCGATCTTCCGTCCATCCAGACAGATATATTCTGAAATCGTTGACGAAATTTAATGAAACTTCAAACATGTATGTGTTCCTCATGATAGTCCGCCGATATACTTTTTTTAATGTAATGCCTTGTCATGGAAAAAGGAGGTTTGATGTCCCCCGGTCTGCTTGTTTTGTTTTATTTTGTTTTTGTTTTAAATGCGGTGTCATGGAAAAAAGGGGCTTGATGTATATTTCCATTATGGACCAATATCTCTTTAACTACTGGACAAAATTTTATGAAACTTCATATTTATATTTTTTATCATATATTATTGTGTTTTTTTTAATGAAATACCATGTCATGAAAAACGGGGCTTAATGTATATTTTTCCAATAACAAAAAATGCCATTAACATGCAAAACACAACACCTCTTATAATTATGTTTCTATCAAAAAAAGTTGTTTTTTTTTTTCGGCGGTGGATATCATTTCGATGAAATGATTTGTTTTGTACTGATTGTACCTTTCAAAAACCATTTTTTAAATGAAGTCACCCGAGGTAAGAGACTTTGAACTTTTTAAACCTGTTTCTGGTGCCTAAATTTTAATTCTCACCATGTATTTTGAAATACTTAGAAATATGCTTGCTATAATACTTTTTTATGGTTAAGTTACTTTGTATCTTGAATGCTTTTGATAGATTTGAACAAAAAAGGGTGAAAACTTCTAACCCATTACCCTCAAGGCGACTCTCAGGACTATCAGTCCTTTGATTGTCATATTGTAATGAGTTAATGTGCTCGGTGTATCGCACCGTCACACGGCACCCATGTTTAACGTCCCATCGAGAGACTATCAATACTTTATCAGTTGGCCAGCTGTGGGAATCGAACCTTTAAAACCTTTAAATTGCTTACTGTCTAGCACGTTTAACACTTATCCGGCTAAATAAATGAAATGAAACTTTAAGGCTGCCTGTAAAATCCGAATTCATGCTATTTCAAAGGTATTTTCGAGGAAAAGATATTTCCTTATCAGTCACTGTAGATCCAAGATCAGACAGCACATTCTGTGCAGTCAGATCTTGATCTACACTGTCCTCAAAAGGTCCTTGAGCAGCACTAAGCAGCATAAGGGTTAAAATGTATTTATCCCTAGACCCGTTATCTGGTAACAATCGGCCTTCGGTAGCCAAGGGTGACAATCCCTACTTTGCTGTGTTTACCCTTGGCTGATAGAGCTGAAATTTGAAATCCAGCAATACGCCATCCACTGGACTTTGATAGATATTGCCCCATAATTATATCATCGGTAACCAATCTAACATCGAGTAACAATCTACAAAATCCACGCACGTTCTTTGACAGTCTATCATCTGGTATTAGAACCATGTATCCTACAACTTCATATTACTGATTTGTTACGGTAACTGTTGAAGAAAATAATTTTCTTTTATATTTTTTGGGGGTAATGATTCCCAGTATATCTGACAACTCTTTCCTGCGGTCGCAATTTTTTTATTTACGTATTGCTGATGATTAATAGCAAATGTAACGCACTATTTGGTTGGTGCTTTTAGAAAAGACTGCAACCAAGGGTTACGCGTATCTCGGGGATGGCAAATTTCGACTGAATCAGCCAAGGGTGAACATAGCAACGTGTACGAGTGTATGAGTATACGAGCAACGTATATGAGTCTAATAGATCGTCACCCTTGGCTAGCGAAGATAGAAACGTGAATACAAGACTGAAGGGAAATAAGTCATTTGCATGTTCTGTACATTTTTTTTTTTACAACGTACTTCTTAGATTAAATCTTTACCAGACAATAAAATTTTCGTGGTCCAAATTGAAAGCATTTGCAGACCTAGAAAAAAATAAAAGTATGATTTTAAAAGGGAAGAAAACATTGCGGGAAACGCAAAAATGCTGGTTACCAATATTTCTCTCTTTTTTCCTCAATGTCTTAAAAAGGCTTCTTCCATGGGGTTGTTAAAACTTTGGGCTTTGGAAAAGGATTAATATCCATATTTTCAAGCAAGAAAAAGCATTTTCTCCTTTTCCCACAATGTTTTCAAAAGGCTTCTTTCTCAGGTTCGTTACAAGTCGGGATTATGTGGAAAAGCGGCGAATTTAAACTGTTGATTTGTACAAAAAATCATCGACTCTATTGACATTTGATTGGGTGTACGAGCTACATGACCGAAACTACTGGAAGAGCAGAGGACAGCGTAGTGCAAGATCGGACTGCAAGTGTGTATACGCTGATCTTGCTTTACACTGTCTGTAAAACTGCAAACTACAACTGTCGTCGCGAACGGTAGGAGATTGATTAAATTATTGTATGGTGTTTAACTCTTTACCAAACAATAAAATCTTTGACTCGTCCAATTCGAGAACATTTGCAGACGACAAATTAGTTTTGATTCAAAAGACTGGTCACCAGCATTTTCTCCTTTTCCCACGATGTTTTCAAAATCTTTCTCTCCGTCAGGGTCGTTAAAATTCGGGATTATGTGGTAGAGAGTAAATGCCGTTTTCAACCTTATTTCAGTTACATTGCAGAGGCCAGTAAGAACACCTATCCATGCTTTTCTGGAATTTCTTTTTTAACCCGTATTTCCACAGGCGTTCGTTTTGTGACGAACTTCGCCATCTATATGATGAAATATATAAGACATATATTACATTATATAGATGACGAAGTTCGTCACAAAACGAACGTCTGTGAGCACTTTGCACAATATTATCCACGTTGGCTGCTTTCCAACAAAACCATCGACCACTCGTCACAACTCGGCCGATTCCGTACCTACATCTAACCTCGTCTATATAAGGGAGGCTTCCATTTTGAACTACCAATCACATGATCTTAAACATGGCGGTGCCCCTGTAGATCGCTTAGCAACGACATGAACAACCACTGTAAAGTTATTCACTTCTATCGATCTGTCGATGAAAGCTCCTAACGGAATTGATAAACCACGCTTAAAATTGAATGCACAAACTGTTTGCCGACTGAAATACTCTTGGAAAGATAACGATAGAAAATTTACTCATGCGTTCTTTCTAAAGAGGAGCCTTACAATTTCAATAACGGTAAAGCGGTGTGCTTCCGGAGATGTGCGAAATGTACCGTGTAGGTGCATATCAAGCTACGTGATACAGCCGAGGGATTCGATCAACGGATCACCCGAAGTATGCCGAATGAACCATCGACGAGACAACGATCAGCGATGAGAGAGGAATGAATCCTGTCGCAATGACTATCACCAATCCTCGGAAAGAAATTCACCGAGCTGGGGATTACAACCAGCAACTCCCTATTCTCAAGTTCTGTACGATACGGAATGCGCTACCGGGGCTCGGCGGAACGGCAGGAAAATACATGTAGTTAACAACGATTATTTTTGGAGGGGTATCTGGATTTTGTTCTCCAAAATTTAGAATGATAACAATCTAATCAGCTGACACAATCAATTGACAGTTAAAATATCCGAAATTCTCGTTTGGATATTCAGCTTTTATCGCATAATTTCGAGTTTTAATCCTTATCCTTCTAAATTCATGAAATGAAACTTTCCAGCCGATTGTAAAAACCGAGTCCGTATTCACCAGCCATTCTTAAGAACGTTCTTTGTCTTGTTCTCCAGAAATGTCTACAATTGAAAGCAACACAACTACTGATTGGCTAAACCGTTTGGTTTAGCCAATCAGGAGTTGTGTTACTTTCAAATATGGAAAATCTTGGAGAATAAGACTAAGAATATTCGTAAGAACGGTTGGTGAATACGGACCCCGGTTTTTTTAACTTCAAAGGTATGGGGGGGGGGGGGGGGAAAGAGAAGATATCAAAGAAGACACTCTAGATCCAAGATCAGACTGCACGTTCTGTGCATGCTGATCTTGACCTACATTGTCCGCAAAAGGTTCTAGATTCGTTCTTAGCAGCCTAAGGGATAAAGACTTTTGGGGAGATGGTTTTTGAAAACATCATGGAAAAAGGAGAAAATGCATGTAACGTCTTCTACTCCTTTCGAAAGCAATCACAACATTTGAGTCACATGCAGTTTTTCGTCTGCCATTGCTTTCAATCTAAATATGTCTAAAATTCTAGAAAATAACTTGAACCAGTCAAGTCAAAATGAGGCTTAACTCTTTACCAGACGACAAAAATGTAGAAATTGAAAGCATTTGCAGACGTAGCTCAAATGATAGATTTTGTGTTTGATAGAGAAGAAGGCATTTTAAAAAGTTTTTTTCTCGTGGTCATTAAAACTGGGAATTGTGTGGTAAAGAATTAAGAGAAACTAGAGTGCTTCTCTGTAGAACAGACAGTAAGGTATAAATTTTGTTTATTTATTTGGTGTTTAACGCGGTTTTCAATATTATTTCAGTGATATCGGGGCGGCACCTATCCATGCTTTCCTGGAGTTTTCTGCCATTTGAGGACAAATTCCATCATTTGAGCCACACTTAATTTGTCGTCTGCAAAATGCTTGCAGTGTGGACTAGTCTAATATCTTGTCGTCTGGTATAGAGTTCAGTTACGTCAACATTTCTATAGGTTATAATGTTTCCTCAGTATTTAACCCTTAACCTGCTATATAACTAAAATGAAACTTTTAAGTCGATGGTCAAAGTTTTGAGGGGGGTATCTCGTTTCCAGACAGTGTGGATCCAAGATCAGACTGCAGGTTCTGTGCAGTCTGATCTTGATCTACACTGTCCGCGAAAGGTCCTTGAGTCGCGCTTGACAGCCAAAGGGTCAAGGGATCGTATTGATTTGTTTTGGACATCACGTGGTCGGTCAACATCTTGAGAGGAAGAAACAATAGAAGACTGTGATGACCTCTATTTATATATGCAACAAATCAAACCACCATTTTGTTTAGACAGATGTTAAAATAATAAATCTCTACGATCGAAATGAGGTCCCCGGCTGACTAGTGGTACAATTGTAGATTGGATGCTACCGACCATGCCGACGGAAGTACGTTAGACTTCCGACGCAGTAACCAAAGGTAGCATTCGCAAAATGACAGATGCAAAAAAAAAAAACCGAACGGATGTCACCAGTCCTACCTAGAAACAACTTTTTTTAAGACCATGTAATATCGGTAACCAGCATTTCCTCCTTATCCCGCAATATTTTCTAACCTGTCAAAGGCAAATTCCATCATTTGAGTCACATCTAGATTGTCGTCTGCAAATGCTTTCAATTTGGACAAGTCTTGACTTTTGTCGTCTGGTACAGGGTTAACTCTATACCGGACGACAACCGTGAATTTAAAAATCGTTTAAAGTGAAATCGTTTTCAGACTACACGAGACAAGTCGCTGATATGATGGAATTGGTCTTGCGCAGGTAAGAAAACATTGTGAGAAAAGGAGAAAATGGTGGGTACCCACCATGTTTTTAAAGACTTCGTTATGTGGGTCGTTTAAACACGAGATTGTTTGGTTAAGGGCAAAGCGCGACAATACGCATTGAACAGAACCTTCGGTCACCATGAAAGAAAGATGATTTACCGACTGTAGATTAGCGAGGCCGTATACAACGTGGATCACATATCTATCGCGCAAGGCAATCAGGCATTTTGATGAAAATCTTCCCCTCTATAGCCATTTATTATCTATCGTTATCTCCTTCAATTTTCTGTCTAGTTAAGCCAATATAACCAACTAGTAATTCGATATAATAGATCTATAAACCGCGCTCAGAGACAGCTGTCGTTTTCTTCGATAGCCTTACTTTGCCGGGAACCTTTATCCCGAATTCGACTAATCAACGGAACCAGCCGTTTTTAGGAACTACTTTTAATCCTTTAACACTGTTAGGCCAAGTAGCGGCTAGAAATAAACAATGCACGTGTTACAATGCATAAGGTGTATCTTCCAGAATGACCATAAACGTTTCTTTCCTATCATAGGTCTCTAAATGACATTATTTTGGCATCAACTTCCCTTAACTGAAAATACATCTAGTCCATGTATAAGGCAAATACAGCTGGGTAGACACTTTTCGCAGATGCATTAAATCCCCTTTTCACAGAGCATGGCGGCTCATATACGTCCGAAGTTTTCATGAATGTTTTCATTTATTTTCAGTTCACGATGACACAGTGTAGCAGGTTGTGCATTCATATTGTCTTCATTTTAATGTTGAAGGTGGGTGAAGTACTTTATTTCACTTGCATGTAGAACATAGAATTAGGGAAATGTCTGTTCTTCGTCCACTAGTACATGGTTCTATAAATTGTGCACCCGAATTGTCTTCATTTGGATGTCAATGGTTCGTTTGCATTGGAGTTTAACTCTTTCGGCGCCAAATAAATAAACTCGACTTCTTTTGACAACTGAATATACAATCCACTTAAACCCAGAAAGATTTTTATCGTATAGGCTTGACTAAACAAGCGGATGGTATAGATCAAAGATCAGACTGCACGTTCTGTGCAGTCTGATCTTGATCTATGCCATCCGCAAAAGTTCCTGTTTTCGCCTATGGCGCTGAAAGGGTTAACGCAATTTTGACAGCTCAGTTCATATCATGGCGGTCAGTGACGCACCCATTTGTTTCCTGGCTTTCTCACTCAAGTACTTACACAACTTTATTTCCAAAGCCACTGACTACTTTTCTCACGTGCATCAGAGACGTGAGGCGAAAAATCGCCGGAAAGAAAATTTGCATCAACTGAGTATCGAACTCGCAACCACCAGGTCACGGGTCAGATTCACTAACCATTATTGAGCTACCAGGGCTGGCCAAAGGTTTGTAAAAGGCTTGTTTATGCTTCCTTCTGGAGCGCCGAGCCCGGTAACGCAGTCGGTAGTGTACAGGACTAGAAACCGGAGGGTCTGTTGGTTCGAATCCCAAGCTCGGCCAATTTCTTTCCAAGAATTTATTATGTAGTCTTTACGATCGGATTCATTCCTCTCTCATCACTAAGCATTGTTTCGAAGATGGTCATGTGGGAAAGCAGCCAGTAGCTTGAGGAGAATATTGTGCAAAGTACTGGTAAAAGAAACTTCAGAAAAGCATGGATAGGTGCACTGGCCGCCGCGGTGTAACTGAAGCGACGTTAAACATCAAACAGCCAAACAATCCATCCAGAGCATAGAATTATAATAATGTTAACAGAGCACTTGGAAACTTGTTCACGGTTGTGGCAAATCATATCGCCCAAAGCCAAAGGCCGAAGGCTCGGGCGACATGATTTGCCACAGCCGTGAACAAGTTTCCAAGTGCCCTGCCATCTCAACTAATAATGCACACGAAATAGAAGAATTGAAACTGTAACCCTGCAGTTCAAAATGCTTCCTCTATATGCCCTTCTTTAAAAGCATATGAAACTGAATTCCCTCAGGTTGGCAACTAAAATTTGCAGTATGGTTTTCCTACAATTGAAACGTCATGTCTGAGTAATGGTTAATTTACTTGAAATGAAATGAACCGTGCTCTGTGAAAAGGGGGCTTAATGCATCTGCTAACAGTATCGATCCAGGTCAGCCTGCGCAATCCGAAAATTTTTGCTCTTGGTCAATTTTCTGTTCGTCCAAGGACCAGTCTACCGCAAAGTTTTGGTCTTTTGTAAGAGAAAATGGGAAAAAAAAAATGTGAACCATAATTATGTCATGATTTGCATGGTATCATGCGTCACGGAGATGCATTAAGCCCCCTTTCTTCAGAGCATGGCTCAAAAGTTTCTATTTGCCCCAGCCATTGGCTGGTTTTCAATATCAACAGAGTCAAAACTACATGTCTGTGGAACCGTGTAGAAGCAATTAAGTCTGTGCTAATGACATTTTGGCCCCAGAATAATCCAAGCCACTTCATGCATATTCTGACATACCTCTTTACCTGACGTAAGATGTTTGTTCATGTCTTCACAATGTAAACTTGTTTATCAGCCCTTCTGAATTTATGTCTTATAAATTAAACAATGCTCTCTGAAAAGGAGGTTAATGCATCTGCGAAAAGTATCGACCCTCAGTCCGCGCAGGCTGACCTGGGCCGGAACTTTTCGCTGTTGGTGAATTTTCTGTATGTCCAAAGACCGGTGTACCTCATGATTCAGTCGGTTGATAGACAAAATGTATTTCACAGACCATAATTATGTGATGACTTGCTAGGTATCATGGAGCACGGAGATCCATTAAGCTCCCTCTTGGCAGAGCATGGCTCAATTTTAAATGCCTGATTGCGAGCGACATGGAGAATATCTTGGCGAAACCGTTGGCTTGCCTTACAATCCCAACTAACTGAATTATTGAGTCATGCTCTGTGAAAAAGGGGGTCAAAGGCTGATCTGGGTCGAAACTGTTTGCTTTTGATGCATTTTCCACACCATTCTACATCAGGAGACAGACGATTGTTAGACGAACTGGATTTAATGGATCCACAATCATGTGCTTTGTATAATGGATCACGGAGATGCATTAACCCTTGGGCTGCTAAGCGCGACTAAAGGACCTTTTGAGGACAGTGTAGATCAAGATCAGACTGCACACAACGTGCAGTCTGATCTTGGATCTGCACTGTCCGATAAGGAGATATTTCCCCCCTCCCCCCAAAAAAACAACTCTGAAATAGCAATATTTTGGTTTTTACTATCGACTTCAAAGTTTCACTTTTAGTTATTTAGCAGGATAAGGGTTAAACTCCTTTTTGTCAGATCATGGCTCATTTAAAATTGTTGGTGATCACGAACCTAAATGATTATGGTAGTTGACCTACTTTTTCTCGCAACGATACAATCATTTTTACAATGAACATGGTGTAAAGCGGTCCCCACAAGAGCCAATAGGCTGCTGGGAGGAGCCAACTGTCTAACAATTTGTGCAAAATGTGCGTGTATCAAAAACTAGTGCTTCATTCAAACTCTAATGAAGAAAATAAAGGAAGCCATTCAATACTTTATGGTACAGACCTAATGGATTGAAGGCCCTCCCTAATTATCTCTTTACAAGACATCAGAATTGTAGACCCGTCCGAATTGCAAGTATTCGCAGAAGGCAAAATTAATACGATGTTGTCCAATTGATGGAATCTTTCTTCAAATTAGATGAAAACAAAATGAAAAGAGGAGAAAAATGCTGTTCACCATTATTTTCTACTGATTTTCCCTTTTTGCTTTGTTGTTTTCTGAAAGTTTCTTCCTCAGAGTCGAAGAACATGCGGAATCGTTTGGTAAAGAAATATAAAGGTTAAATCTTGTGTCCCCCTCGAGGCGTCAACGGTAACTTGTATGCCGACCCTTATAGTTCTGAATCATATAGACAATTACAGTTTCTTTTTAGGGAGAATGCAGATATCTATCAGAATGCACAAAACCTGAGGTCTGCTCTTAGGTCCGCAATTCCTGGTTTTATATACAGGGCCAATCCGTGGCTCAGCAGTAGGATTTACCCTGGTTCGATCCTCAGTTGAGGCGTTGCGTTTTTCGTGGGAATGTCGGTGAGCAAAACACCTCGGAGCCCTGGCCTTGTACTGGTCAAACCCACAACACAAATGAATGAGTGAACTGTCGCCGATATGACTCAAATAATGTTTGAGAAGGTATAAAACTTTTTTAATCCTTAGGCTGCTGATCGCGAGTCACGGACCTTTTGCGGTTTTTACCATCACCTTGAAAGTTTCGTTTAATTTATCTAGCAGGATAAGGGTTAATCGACGCTTTACAAAACATTAACGGGGTTTTAACGACCCTGGGCAAAGAACCTTTTGAAAACCTTGTGGGGAAGGAGAAATGCTGGTTACTGGCATTTTCTCATTTTTCTCACAATGTTTTCTACCTTCCAAAGGCAAGTTTCAATTTTTAAGTTACGCTTAGTTTGTTGCGTGCAAATGCTTTCAAATCAGAGCAGTCGAGAATTTTGTCGTTTGGTAAAGAGTTAATCAATCTGATTGAAACTGAGATGTCATTGTCACAAATGTCATGTACAATAAACATATTCTGCGCCTGTATTCACTAATCATCGTAGGTTACTTTCTTTGTCTATGGTTCAGAAATTTTCTTGGTTTCAAAGTCACGCAATATTTGATTGGGTGAACCAAATGGTCGGCCAATCGGGTAGTGTGTTACTTTCTTAATTTGAAATTAGACTGTGTTCTATACCCCTTCTGTTTCCATTAAATAATTTTATAAGCATATATCAGAGCTCCAGATAGAGGGAGTGATTTTGATTTCAAATTTGAGAATATTAATCAGTCCCCAGTAAGCCCTACGTTATGGGTACTCATTAGAATCGTCTCATCGAGACGATTCTTATGAATACACACAACATAGGGTTTGGAAAAGAAATAATGGATTTAGAATACTATCACTCCCTTTTATCTGGAGGTCTGATATATTACGTGTGACGAAAAGCTTGATCTTCATTCCTCTGTGTAATTGCCCTGTAAATCCGGTTTTAAGAACTTTGAGTCGTTTGGGTTTTTTTTATTGTCCTTTACAGATTGTCGATAGCTCAAACAATTACAGAGAAAAATGCCGAAGCAGTTTCGGAATGTTCGACCCAGCAGAGTTTGATCCCCACGCTTGTTCCTTGTGCTACCTTTACCTATTTCAATCGGAAAATAGACCTCTAACCATAGAATTGACAGATAATTTTTTAACCGTGACAGATAACAGAACGGGACATCCAGTTGGAACAAAATTAAAACCGGATTTGGAAAACAAAACCGTAATAGGTATTATATGTTCTACACTGACGTCAGACGAGTGTGAAATGTGGACGAAGTGTTGTTACGACGCAAGAAAGTGTTGTGCGCAACAGTTGCAAACTCCAGTATTGTCGAACGAGACGTACTGTCCTAGTACATGGGACGGGTATGGCTGCTGGACGGATGGTGTGTCGTCGAGGGAAAGTTACATCGCATGTCCGAGTTTTTTAAAGGGGTCAATTCCAACGAGTAAGTTTTTATCTATGTTTTTTGGCAAGGGGTACATGGGTAAGCCAGCTGTCGCTAAGATGTGACCGAAATACTGTTGAAAGCGACAAAGACCGACGTAAAATGTCACTTAGACAAACCGTCCGAAATCTGAGATCTATATACGCCAAATGCATGTTGTTTAGAAAATCTAACCAAATAACCTCTGGATTCGAACCCAACGCCGATCGGTATGAAAAACGCTTTACCCGTAAGTGGTAAGTAATGGTTGCATTTGTATGACAAATCTCAACTTGCACGATATTAGCTACTTTTTCTCAGTGAAGGAGATTTTTGAAACGAGAACCTTGACACAACTTTCGCTGACGGATCTCGACTGCCTGAATTTACGCAAATTATTTGGGATTATGTATACACACATATGATGACCCGCTTTATCAAAAGGTATGAGCTGGCGTAAAATTATACAAACATTTACTCATATCGTAAAGTTGTGCAGTTTAGTAAAACTTGTTTTCAGACTTGATGTTTCAGATCTTTACTGCGTACGCAGATTTCGTGCGTGCGCAGTTTAGCGAAAGGCTGTGCTGGTTACATGGGTTTGTCATTGGGAGAGACACTGCAGAGTGCCAGTCCAAAGCAGTCAACACCCTTCAAAGAACTGAATAAGTGAGTCTGAGCTCCAGACAGAGGGAGTAATTTTGATTTCAAAATTGAAAATATTAATCACTCCCCACTAAGCCCAATCAATGTTATGGGTACTAATTAGAATCGTCTAAGATTAACTTATTGTCCAGAATGGTTTTTCTTGGAACTACTTTTCTGTATATCAAAACTGTATTTTCACAAAGGTGTTGGGTATACGCCAAGGATATATGCCTTCATCAAGGCCTATTTTGGATTTTATAGCCTAGCTATGGGCATTTTTTCTAAAGTTGCTAAAGTAGAAATTGCTTTTTCGTATTGGTCATTTCTACACCATACATGCGAATTATATTTTTTATTTCATGAACGATTAAGGAATGGCAGTCAAAACGTGCATGAAGGACGGAACCTGGCTAAAAAAATACAACAAAGAATGGACAAATTATACAGCATGTTTCAGAAATGAGGTATTTACGGCATTTGAACTGAAAATCAGCCTTTTTAAGATTATGATTGAATTTGTAAATCTTTTAAGTTTAAAAGTTTAAACATATTTTATTCATCAATTAAATACAGCGTTTTACAGGCAAACACATAGAATAATAAAAATAACTGATGAAATGGATCAGAACGAAAGCAAAAGCTTATGGCCCGGTCCCACTGCACTTACGGATGCAAAGAGGATGTTAAACGTAAAAAAATCTTGCCATCCGTTGGAAAACGCTATGCATCCGTTGTGTACTCATTGCATACGTGTTTCATACGCTCTTTCCACTGAGCATCCGTCCACTGCGATTTCATCCGCGCAAAAAGTTTTGAGCTGCACAAAACTTTTAGAACGGATGAACTCTCCGCCGTGTACGATGTAAATCCGCGACATATACGAGCAACAAACGTTCTATGTCCGTTATCATCCGTTAAACGTCCGCTGTATCCTCTCTGCATCCTCTGGGCATCCTCGCAACTCACATCCGCTGCAGCTGAAAACGGAAAGAGGGGGAAAAGATAAGGTACTTGGAACGTCTATACATCGTAAGTAGCACGGAAATAGAAAGGATGTAAGCGTATGCATCACGTATATAAAATATTCAAAATGGACAAAGCCCTTGTATCTGGGATGTATCTCGTATATTTAGGATGTCTGTAGTATGTCTACAGTATGTAGATGCACACCTAGCGGACAACCGGTATTTTGTATAAAAAGGAAGAGAAAATCATCTGGATCTCAGTATGAGTCGAGCAGCCGTGGTGTACAGACCTCATCACCCTTGGTCTTGTTCTTCAACATCATCAGTTGTTCTCCACCATGGATGATCAAAGAGTCCATATTATAGCTGCACTCATTCAACAGCAGAACCACAACCTGTTCAGACTGTATCACGTTTTAGACAGAAGGAGACGTCCAAGAGCTGTGTGGGTCCGAGGATGGATCGTGAGAACATGTAGTAGAGATGTATCGATGTAGCCGCCAGCACGTCTTTACGCTTTATGCTGACTGCGTGCGTGCTGCATCCCTTTCTATCCGCGGAGCGGACGCAATTCATACCCCACGCATGCGCAGTGAACGGTTTGCATCCGATATACATCAGCGCGGCATCCCCTTTGTTTCCGTTAGGAGTACGTGGTGCATCCGCTTCATCCGCTAGGCTTCCGATGAACATCCGTTTAACATCCCCGCTACATACTACTAAAGTCCGTTCTTTCCCGTTCTGTTTTCGCAAATTTTCGCCATTTTTGTCCATTTCTGGAGCGGATGAAAACGGGTGTAGCCACCCCCGAAATTTTGCTCGTCCGCTGTGTCCTTTTTGCATACGTTTTATGTCCATCGGCCAGTGGGACCGGGCCTTTATATAGTTCTTCTCCAAATTCCAGGTACACAGTTAACCCTTCCCAAACGACAAATTTTAGACTCCTTCAAATTAAAAACATCTGCAGACGACAAATTCAAAGTTGGTACAAATGCGCTTAAGCTCTCTGATAGGGTAGAAAACATTGTGGAAAAGGAGAAAATGCTGGTTACCAGCATTTTATCCTTTTCCCACAATGTTTTCAAAAGTCTTCTTTCCCAGGGTCGTGAAAACCAGGGATTGTGTGGCAAAGGGTTAATGGTAATGATATAAATATAATCTTTTCAAGAGCATACATACTATTTCAACAGTATACTGTTACTATCCCTCTCTGGTAAAAAGGTTCAATATACTTTGCTTTGTTCGTTTGTATTGGAGTTTAATGCCGTTTAAACAGGTTAGGTCATATCACGGAGGTCAGTTCACCTCCGCATGTGTTCCCTGGCTTTCTCACACGGCAGCAAAGAATTCAATCTGCAAGGAGCCTCAGTCATCGATTAGCCTGGGCAAACTTCTATATAGGCGTTTGCTTTGCATGACAGATTATGTCTTGCACTTTGTCATTCAAACAATTACCAATAATTTTTTTGCTTACAACTTATCATTCATTTAAAAACCATTGTAATTGTCTTACAGGTGGCCAGTAGCCCAAACACTTACAGTAAAACATGTCGAAGTAAGATCGGAAAATTCGATCCGGTGGAGTTTGACATTCATGCATGCTCCTGGTGCTACTTCTTCCTGTTTCAAGCTGCAAATAAACCTCTTACCACAACGTTTATCGATAATTATCTGACCGTGAGAGATAACAGAACCGGATATCCAGTTGGAACAAAGTTCAAACCGGATTTTGAAAACAAAACTGTGACAGACATCATTTGTTCTACGTTGACGTCAGACGAGTGTGAAATGTGGGTGACGTGCTGCGCGGACGCCAGACTGTGTTGTGCGCATCAGCTGCAAACTCCAGTTTTGTCGAATGAGACGGTTTGTGCCAGCACATGGGACGGCTATGGCTGCTGGACGGATGGTGTGCCGTCAAAGAAGAGTTACATTACATGTCCGAGCTTTCTTAAGTATTCAGTGCCGACGCGTAAGTATTGTTTTTTCTGTTGTGTTGTCTGGTGATGTAGTTTAGTTCAAAAGATTTTTTTTATAATGACACCTAAACGCAAAACAAAATATAGACTTACTACTCTCAATCATAACTTCATAAACACTTTCAAGTTTTCATAAGGTTAATTTACTCTCCACGAAAAATTTCGTGAAAACTTATAGATCTAATCGATTATGTTCGAATTTTACCACGCTGTAAACTAATATTCTATTTTTGTCCTGTAATTGGTTATTATTCTACATTTCTGTCCTAGGAACCTATCTTAATGATCGATACTATTCTCTTTCTGTCCAGATAATCGACAAAATTGCATATCTGTCCTTCCTATTGATACATGGTATATTTCATTTGTGTCCTGGCAATGGATAATTAAAAAATAATCTTTCTATCTTGGTTTATCGTTCAATAAAACACTATCGTGATTTATGAGGCACAATAAATAAACCACGGTGGTGATAGCCAAAGTGGTTTATTCATTGCGCTTCATAACTCACAACTGCGGTTTATTGAACGATTAACCATGATAGAAAGAAGATTATTTCGATTGTAACATGACCAATTCTTGATCAAAGGAAAACAAGTTCATACTTGGTATACAAAAGTGGATGCGGATTAATTCACTTGAATAAACCATACATGTAGCTATTTCAGTTACTAGCCAAAATAAAAAACCCACACCAAGGTAAATATATACGGAATATTATGCTGTGGTAACTTTCCTGGTGCTAGTATTTAATTCTAGCAGCGTGAGAAAATTTGATATCGCGCGAGACCAAAGGTCGAGCGAGACATCAAAATTTTCTCACGCAGCGAGAAGTAAATACAAGCATCAGGAAAGTTATTACAGCACAATATTCCTTTTATTATAATCCTACAACTTTCAACGACAAAATTTTGCAGATCTTGATATTGTATTAGTAAATCAGTAAACAAAATAAAACAAACAATGGTGTTATAGCAAGTAACCTCATTTTAACGAAATTCAATGGCGGATAAATATCAAAGTGTAAATTTTGACCAGTCGAATTGCAAATCAGTATGTATGATTTCCGGCCGTGAGTTGCGTCATCAAAACCATACCATCAATATCATATCTGGAACCATATTTCACAGTGTGTAGATACGAAGGTTTTTTTTTATCGTGCGTTATTTTATCCGCGTCTGATGCATGTATTTGACCCGGAAGATTTTCAGGTATATAATAAAAAAAAATCAATTAAACCTCTGGCACCAAAACTAACAAAATTCGGCATTGTTTTACTATTGCATTTTCTCCCTTTCCAGAGTAAAAGAAGAAAAAACGTATCGTCAAGCATTAGAGTCGAACTCGCTTCAAATACTCTAATTATTACCCCACCCACTCTTAATCTCATTTCCAATGCAACATCGGCCAATTTTGATGTTAATCTCATTTACATATGTTTACTGGTTACAAATTCAAATAGTTCCATCATTGTCGTTTTTATCAAAAACAGTAATTATCGGTAAATCCTTGAGTTTTTCCTTTCTCCTTGGTCGAGTAGCAGAAAATAACGATTCGTTTACATCAAGTGACTTTCATTGATAAAATATCCTAGGGTGGAGACATGGAACAGCCACGGGGTACTTACTTTGTATAGAATGACGTTTATAATACGAGAATGACGTCGAGTTCACGACACTTCTGTTGCTCTGTGTTTATAGAGCCGAATTTAAGTGTTATGTTAGAATATTCTATCTATCCTTTTAATGCAGTGATATTTAATTTCTGTCTTGTAAATGTATGATATTCAATTTCCGTCCTGACAATGTGCACCATTTAATTTTTGTCCTGTGATTTATAATGCATTCTCACGGCCGATTCTTATCACTTTAAGAAGACAAGACTAATTTTCTCAGCGACAGATGTAAAATGTTTGTAGGTCTTTTTTTCTAATAGAGATTGGTTAAGCGCGGGTAAACAAATAATAAATCGTCTGACTTGACGGGAAAATGCGGAATCACCCGAGGGTGGAACATCTCAATAAATAGACAAAGTCTCTACTACGGAATTAGGATGTGACCTTTTTATACGAGAAAATAGAAATTGATTAATATACATTGTCACCTTTGGAGCAAATGGAATTATTTTGAATTGTTTAATTAGTGTGGAATATAGAATTACATGTACTATGGATTAACTTTATAAAAGAGAAACAGGGACGAAATACTATTTTGCTGTCAAATGAAAGACACACACACAACTTGATAATATCGTATTTTCAAGCATATTGTTTCCAGAAAAAGTCAATAATGGAAGTGTATTTGAAATTTATTAATCTGATGAAATTAATCAAAATGGCGTTGGAAGAAGTAATGACAATCTTATGCTAACGCATATTTCACGTCACCCTCATTAACTCAGGTGTGACACATTACCATTCATCATCCCTGGGACATTCAATTGCAAAAACGTCGTTTTTATGAATATTCATAAGATTGCGAATTAACTTTTTTCAATGATATTCACGGCCTCAGCCATGTTTAAAGTATCGCCAAGCTTGATATGAAACAAGCGATTTGATTGGTTGTAGACGAGGTAAAAATAGAAATGATGGCATATGGTTGATAAAAATAGATTAAATTTTCTCACTGAAAAACTGAGATTACCCATCAAAATGCCTCATGAATAAGAAATGAAGAAATATGAGCGAGAAAACATATGCGTGCTAACGCATGGCGATGAATGTAGTTTGCGGAATACATCGGAAATGGGTCAACGAGGATGATTTCACGTTTAACGGTCTTTTATACACAGTAAAAAAAAAAGTCCTGCTCCCTCTGTGTTTTTTACCGACACTGATTATCTAACGTGAACAATATAAAATGAGGTAGGAATTAGAATCCATTTGCTGCATACACCAACAGACCAGTTTTTTGCAAATGAAATAAAATGAACTGAGGTATCCCTTGACCTCATGGTAACTAGGATTTTTTGCTTAGATATTGCTTCAAATTTAAGAAAAACGAGAAGCTTTTAAGTTTGGTTAAACCTGGGAATTGAATGTCGAAATAAAACTAACAACAGCTTGAAAAGTGACCTGCAGAGAATGGACACAGTCAGTCAGTATTGCTTACTTCCGCCACGGGCATGCAAAACAGCTTGCAGTCTTCGTCTTCATACCTCTCACAAGAGGGTGAGACAGCTTGATCAGTAGCCGCTGCCATGAGGTCAAGGGATACCTCAGTTCACTTCATTTCAGAGGCAACAGACTGGTTTGTTTATGTATGCAACAGCTAGATTCTAATTTCCAACCTATTTCATATCATTCACGCCAGAAAATCAAACCCGGTAAAAATACAGAGGGTGCAACACTATTTTTACTATGTATATAATAGTTTTTCAAATACTGCTCGAGGTGTGCCGAGCACCAAATACTTTTTTTCCGTCTGTAAGTTTGCATGAGACATATTGGAGTATCGATTACTGTACATTTATTTACCCGGGCTTTCCTCCCTGTGATTTTTTAAAATATAGAACATAGCAGAGGGTATGTTACTTATGAAAGACGTTACATCGTTTCTTATAATGTCCATTTCTTTTAATTTCAAACCCAAAAGGTTTTTTTCAAATAGCTTCTGCTTTAATCTTTTCTTGATTAAGCTCCATATAACATTATCTTATTTCATGAACGGTGCAGGTAAAGCAGTAAAAACGTGCTTGAAGGACGGAACGTGGCTGAAAAAGGACAACCGGGAATGGACAGATTATACCCCTTGTTTGAATTATGAGGTAATCTAATAGATGTGCTGGAACTTAGCCTGAATGAGAAATCAGTTTTGTTTCTAAAGGTTTTTAAAGGGCAAACCTTTCAGCTCTTTTCCAAACCTTTAAACCTTTACCAAGCAATACCGGGTTTTAACAACCTCGAGGAAAAAAAAACTTTTGAAAATATTGTGGAAAAAAAATCCTGTATACCTGTTAATTTTCTGATTCCGCTCCGTGAAAAGTGGTTGAAAAGCTACGATGAAATTGTCAACTCCATACTTGGTTGTTTGTGACAGACGTTAGTGGTACTGGGCCGAAGTTACAAATCACTCTTAACAACATTTTTATTCTAGGTCTTTAGAACATTCTAAATTTCAAAGTAACACAATTTCTAATCAGAAATTGTGTTACTAGGATTCAGCGAAGAATGCAAATTGCATGGTTGGTGGAAACCGACTCTGGTTTGTATGCTTTTGGCTTCCATACCTGGAATGCAAATTGGCATGGTTGGTGGAAACCGACCCTGGTTTGTATGGTTTGGGTTTCCATACCTGGACTTCGACCATGATTGCTGGTCAAGTACTTTCTGCATTATATGACACGACGAGTTAAAAAAAAAAAAAGCTCTTGAAAAAGTGTTCTTAACATTTGTTGTGACCAATCAGGCTCCCAATCACTCACTGTTCTAAAAAATTGGCCTTAATATTAAAATGGTTCGGTAATACAATAACGAAAACAATGCACATACGACAAAGCAAAGAATTCAGATATGCGTCTCTTGGTCTTTGTGTCTTTTTAACTCTATTTGTACACATGAAATTTATCGTTCTTATATTCTGTCTGATTAAGTATCTGCATGCATCTTTCTTTCTTTCTTTCTTTCTTTCTCCATTGTGATCTCAACCTACCTTTTGGTATATATGTACAAGTACATGTATATACTTGTCTGTCTGTCTACCGGTCTTTCTGTTTTAAAAAACTGAATTATTTTCTGTCTTTCCCTGACTTGAGTCGAGACTTTTTGCTACTGGCTAATTTTCTGTTTGTCAAAGAATCATTCTATCTCGTTTAGTTTTTTAAACAAAATGGGTCCCTAATAAGTGATGGCTTGCTTGGTATAATGCGTTACGAAGATGTATTATTTCAGTCGTATCACGGCGACAGCTCACATGAATATGTGAGCTGTCGCCGTGATATAACTGAAATAATGTCGAAAGCGGTTTAAAACACCATTCAATCAATCATTCAACCTTCATTTCCCGGAAAACCACTCAAGTGTACTTTCCCTTGTATGATTCCAGGAACTCCGAACCACAATCTACATAAGTGTTGGGTGTCAGATTGCTAGTCTGATAGTACTTATACCAGCGTTATTTATTTTTATCTATTACAAGTACGGAAACTCTCTTCTTCTTCTTCTTCTTCTTCGTCTTCGTCTTCTTTTGATCTTTCTTTTTTTTTCTTCTTGTTCCTGTTCTTCTTGTTCTTTTTCTTGTTCTTCTTCTTCTTCTTCCTTACACCTTTATCAAACTATTCTGCGTTTTATCGAATCTGAGAATAAGGGCCATTGAACGCGTATTGTTTGGAAAAGGGCCGAAGTGATCCAAGCCCTATTAAGCTATTGGGAACCGAATATTTCGTCACTGAAAGAGAGCCAAATTACATTATTAGTCTTGAACTAGATTTAGAAAAGTAACGCAAGTTTTGATTGCTTGTTGTGCAATCTATAAAGTCTTAGAGAGTCTAGAATAAGAGAAGACTGAGGCAGAAAAATGCCTTTAAAAGTAAAGAAAGGTAAATGGATCATTTGTGAACCTAGGTCGTACTAGACAGACACGTACGTGTACATGTAAAATATGACGTCAGTGTACCATGTAATACCTTGTTAAGTGAACAACTCAAAGGGATTTGTCTCTGAAAAGGGAGAAAACACTGTTGGAAAAGGAGAAAATGCTGGTTACCAGCATTTTCTCCTTTTCCAACAGTATTTTCAAAAGGCTTCTACCTTAGGGTCGTTAAAGTTCGGGATAGTGTAGTTAGGGGTTAAGCAAATCCAGTACGTATACGATTGTTAATCTGTCTGTATTGATGATACTTATTGCGGCAGGATTCATTCCTCTCTCACCGCTGACCATTGTTTCGACGGTAGTTATGTGGGAAAGCAGCCAGTGGCGTGGAAAGAGTATTGTGCGGAGTACTGGTAAAAGAAACTCCAGGAAATCATGGATAGGTGCACTGGCCGCCGCGATATAACTGAAATAATGTTGAAAACGGCGTTAAACACCATACAATCAATCAATCAGTCAAAATCTGTCTGTAATGGATATTTTTGTGAGCAGTATGGGAAACAATAACTTGTCCATTTTTTTGTTTTTTGTTTTAAATATTTCAAATGCATCAATAGCAAAATTGTCCTCTATTTCAATTATTAGACTTTATACTAGTTTTCAGTCGGTCTGAGAATAGCTTGTTCGATCCAGGCTTACGATGAATTTCAGACAGATGTAAAACGTAGTTCTTCAATTATTTTCTTCACAGATCTCTGAGAAATCAACACAGAATTCGTCTCCATATCAATTTCTTCGTATCTTTTATACTAAGTGGCACATTCGTGATACTGTGGAATATACTCGTAACACACGACAAACTTACAAATGTTAACACGACTGAAACTCTCCTATACAAAAACTCGGTGAGTATTGGTCCTTTACCCTTTACCACACAATCCCGAGTTTTAACGACCCAAAGGAAAAGGCCTTTTGAAAACACTGGGGGGGAAATGAGAACGTGCCGGAAACCAGCATTTTCTCCTTTCCCATAGTGTTTTCTACCCTTTCAAAGACAAAAACCCATCATTTGAGTCTCTTTGAATTTGTCGTCTGCAAATGCTTTCAATTTGGACAAGTCTAAAAGTTGGTCGTTTGATAAAGAATTAACCATTCCATACCTTTAGTGAAATAAATGTAAGTCAGAGCTTCAGATAAGAGGGAGTGATGATATTCTAAATTCTCTTCCAAACCTTATGTTATGGGTACTCATTAGAATCGTCTCGATGAGACAGTTCTAATGAGTACCCATAACAAAGGGTTTAGTGGAGAATAATAAATGTTTTCAATTTTGAAAGCAAAATCACTCCCTCTATCTGGAGCTCTGGTAAGTACTTTTGACGGGAATGTAGATCAAAATCGAACTGCAAAAAAGTAAAGTCGGTCTTGCATCTATAACGTTGCTAGATCAACTTGAATCTAAACATTTCTGAAAATAAATAATGATTACATGGAAAATTGTTCGGTTCGATGTAAGATCAAGATAAAAATTCTATATTTCATTCATGAACAGAAAATTTGATGTTTTTGCTCAGGGCTCGGCCGCTTGTGAAAATAAAGACAAAAGTTGGATATGAATCAGTGGCGTGTATATCGGATCTGACATGACTTAGTCAAAAGATAAAACTTTATTAAACCAGTCTAGACAAATTTTATTAAATCGTAATTACATGACAAAATTTCAGATCTGTCTACATTCAAAGCACTTATAGAAAGCAAATTAAATATGACCCGATGATCAAAAACGTCTTCGAAAGGGGAGAAAGCAGTGTAGGTAAAGGAATATAATGTATGATTCAGGGCTTTGACCAAGGAACTGACATAATGCGTATCTGCATTAGCTTTTGTAGCAGACAACTTTTGAAAGCATAGCGGTGAAAATGGAAATCTTTGCGAAAAAGAAATTCCCCCTTTTTCCCTATTGTTTTCATGTGTATTGATCTATTTAACCTTTATTCATCTTTACTATTGATATTTTACGGAGATGTTCGTCGAAGTCGACTGCTGCAAATTTGTTTTAGGTGGCAATTTAACCCTTTAGCATATGAATAAATTTTAAACTTTTCTCATAATGTTTTCAAAAGGCTTTTTCCTCAAGGTCGTTTTAAACTGTTTCTCATAATGTTTTCAAAAGGCTTTTTCCTCAAGGTCGTTTAATTTGGTATTGATATAATAAAGGATAAACGCACATAGTCTCAGTACTGTCAGTGCTTTGATTTACTAGCCAGTTTTTTGCACTATTAGATCTTTTATAAATCAGCAATATATGAAAGCAATTTGTATTTGAGCCATGCACTGGCAAAGGGAGGCTAAATGCTTCTTCAAAAAAGTTTCGGCCAAGGTCAGCCTGCGCAGTCCGCGCAGGCTGACCTGGGCCGAAACTTTTTGCTATTGGTCAATTTTCTGCGTGTCCAAGGATCAGTTTACCTCATATTTCAGTCGGTTGTTAGACAAAATGGGCTTAATGGATCCATAATTATGTGATGTCTTGCATGGTATCATGCATCACGGAGATGCATTAAGCCCCCTTTTGTCAGAGCATGGCTCATTTTTTTTTTTTTTTAATGTAATCCACAGGCCAGCTGTAAAGTCCTATCTTTCCTAAAGTTGTATTTTACAAGTACAAATTACGCCTGGATGTTTTGTGAGGGGTTCTATCTCTATAGACTTATAGTAAATGCCTTCTCTCCGCCTAAAAAGTTGCTTTACATATATATGGCTGGCTGGGGTATGGACGTAATCTCTTTCTTTCTTCCTTTCTTTCTTTCTTTCTTTCTTTCTTTCTTTCTTTCTTTCTCCCTTCCATTCCCTTCCCTTTCTTTCTTTCTTTCTTTCTTTCCTTCTTTCTCTCCGTCCGTCCGACCGTCCGTCCGTCCGTCTTTCTTTCTTTCTTTCTTTCTTTCTTTTGTTTCTATTTTTCTTTGTCGTTTATACATTATCTGCTTGTCGTATAATCTTAATATCAGATTTGTACAGGATTTGAATAAGTTCAGTTTAAACAAACATTTCCTGTGAACTGTAACAGACTACAAAACTGAATTTTTTAAAGTGAAAATATCTGAAGACAACGAAGTGATTGTTGCTTAATCGTTGCAATTTTCGTTGGAAGGGTAGAAAACATTGTTGGAAAAGGAAAAAATTCTGTTGACCAGCATTTTCTCCTTTTCCATCAAATGTTTGCAAAAGCTGTCTTCCTCCGAACGGTTAACAAGTGATTGTTTGTAAAGGTTTAAATTATATATATCATACACGTGCACGTTGTCCACGCTTTTGTAATTGTTAAGAAACTAGCGTTAATCGTTTTTCTCTTCGTTTTTCAGGAATTCCCTTTGTTTTCTCTCTTACCTACGCTATAGTGCGGCTCCTGACTGCAAATGAAAGGTAACGAACGTTTATTTGATATGTTCCTGTTTTCATTAAGCCTTGCAAAAGAATTTCGAAGCTGTCTTAAACGTTGTTGAAAAGGTTGAAAAAAATTGTTAACCAGCATTTTTTCTCTTTCCCACAACGCATTCTACACTTTTCAAAGACAAAATTAATCATGTGAAACGCATTCAATCTATCAAATTTATGCAAATTCATAATTTGGAGAAAGCGCCTAGCAGGGGCTCTTAAAGCAGAAATCAGACTGAGACATTTGATTTTTCGATATGAATTGACTGACTGAATTTGCGTTTATTCATCGTCCCCACCGGTTGCCCATATGGACGACGCCCCTTGAAAAGCTTTGTTACGGGGGTTATTAGTGCAAGATACAGGACGAAACCCATCCTAAGTTACGCCTGGTTCTTTAACGTACTCGGTATATAACACCGTCACAGGGGACCTCGGTTTAACGTCTCATCCGAAAGACTGTCTGTAACTTTTGATGGTCAGCCGTGGGAATCGAACCCACACCCTCAAGTGACCCGAAACATGACGTGTGCGAGTCATACGCTCTACCACCTGAGCTAAACGGACTGGTCTTCTTTTCGATAGAACTGCGTCAGTCTCAGCTAATATACCTACACAGACATCACAACACTTTGCCTTGCTTATCTCATTTGCATTCAATAAAGGGAGGCAATATTGCTATTGACACATTTTTGTTTCCATCCAGTGGTTGTCTTTGTGTCAGTTGTACTGATTACTGGTATGTATAAATTTATCGATACAGTGATGACTATAGCCAAAAAAACAAAACCATATAGAGGATATGTTGTTTGTTTTTTTTCGGTGAAAGATCGAATTTCTTTCATCTCGTGAACATCATCGGTAATATTTTCACGAGCGGCTGGGCCGCTCGTGAAAATATTACCGATGATGTTCACGAGATGAAATAAATTTTGATCTTTCACCGAAAAAAAAAAACAAATATTCCGTTTATTTCATGCTAAACCCTTTTTTGTTGGGACTTAAAAAAAAATCCAGTACAGTCGTTTTCAGTAATTCCCCGTGGCGTACCCCCTCATATAATAACGCATTACAATATTACGTAAGGCGTGGGAAATATAGGGTAAAGGCGCGTAGATTACGTTACATTTCCCTCTGGTTGAATGGCACCTAGGTAACTAGTGAGAGGAAACTACTGTTTCGGCCTTCATTTGATGAGTTAGAAAGTATGAAATCGGTATTTTTACTAGTCGTAACCATGAAATATCAAAGTTATTTCTATTTTATCATTTGTTCATACTTGAAATTTATTACTTTTTAAGCTGTTGGGCCATCAGTTTAGGAGCGGAAGAATGGATTATATATGCGCCAAACCTTGCCTGTCTAGCGGTAAGTACTCCTCTCTTACGTTTTGGATTATTTTGGGTTGTTTCGGGTTGTTATTGCTTTGTTGTTGTTGTTATTATTATTGCTGTTGACGAACAGTCCCTGTTTTTCCAACAATGTTTTCATCAATGGTCTGTAGTTGGTCTGCGTGGCCATAAACTGATAATTTTTATGACAGTCATTCTTCAGTTATTTTCCTTGTTTCTTCGCCAGTCCTACATTGGTCCTGATAAGCAGATTACTCAAAATCCTTGATTTTCTGGCACTACATAGATATGTTCCTGAGATAACATCTTGACTAAATCGGGTTTTATTGTTTCGCAAATCGATATATGTATGCCTTTGATGATTGAGAACACGATTTGCTTTAAAATTACATAGGGACCTTACATATAATCATAAATTATTTTTATCCCAACATCTCCAAGGGAATCCATGATAAAAACAAAGGAACACAGGTGAAAGGACCTATCTGGTATTTGGTTTACCTTTAGTATTTATCTGGCAAGGGAGATAATTTGAATTAAAGGCATGGCCCTAATTGAAATAATTTCAGGACATCATGCTAATTCGCTCTGTGTGTATCATAACATGTTTTCCTACGTTTTCGGTTATTTCAGGCTGCTAGGAATATCGGATTCAGTCAAGCTTGCATAAATACGTAATATAGTTGAGTCATGCTCTGTAAAAAAGGTCCATTAATCCATCTGCTTCAAAATCGACCCAGGTCAGCCCCTCGCAGGCCGCATGGGTCGAAACTTTTTGCTATTAGCAAATTTTCTTCATTTTAAAGGACCATACTACCTCAATATTATTATTCGGCCAAACTTAAGATAAAATGTGACCAAATTATTTGACGACTTGCTTGGTATAATGCCATACGAAGATGCATAACCCTTATACTGCTAGATAACTTAATCCTTTACCAGACGACAAAATTTTATCCTTGTCCAAATTGAAAACATCTGCAGACGACAATTTCAGGGTGGCTCAAATGGTGCAATTTTTCCTTGACAGGGTAGAAAACATTGTGGGAAAAGGAGAAAACGCTGGGTACCAGCATTTTCTCCTTTTCCCACAATGTTTTCAAAAGGCTTCTCTCCCAGGGGCGTTAAAAGGTGTCATTGTACGGTAAAGGGTTAAATGAGACTTTCTAGTCGATAGAAAAAACCCAAATTTTCCGTTTTCACAGCCATTTTTCGTGTAAATATAGACACCTTCTGTGCAGTCTGATCTTGATCAACGCTGTCTGCAAAAGGTCAGTGAGTCGCGCTTAGCAGCTTAACCCTTTACCAAAGGACAAAATTTTAGACTGGTCTAAACTGAAAGCATTTGCAGACGACAACATTAGTGTGATTGAAAAAAACTGAAATATGTTGGGAGCGGTAGAAAACATTGTGGGAAAAGGAGAAAATGCTGGTTACCAGCATTTTCTCCTTTTCCCACAAGGTTTTCAAAAGGCTTCTTTCACAGGGTCGTTAAAAGTCGGGATTGTGTGGTAAAGAGTTAAGGGTTAAAACTCCCTTTTTCTAGTCAGTTTATCGATGCTCATATTCGCTATTTTTCAAGCCACATTTCGCCATCCGTAACATTTAAAGTATATGAGCCATGCTCTGGCAAAAGGGGGCTTAATGCTTCTCTGTAATTCACTACACCAAGCAACTCATCACATAATTATGGAACCGTAAAATCTAGTTCGTCTAAAAACCGACTGAATTCTCGGGTAAAATGATCCTTTCACCTGCAAAAAAAGGAGCCGTAGCGAAAAGTTTCGACACAGTCCGTGCAGGCTGACCTGGGTCGATACTGTTCGCAAATGCATTAAGCCCCCTTTTTACAGAGCAGTGCTCAGATTGATTTACACCTTTTTTTATTTTTTTCCAGGCCAACGTATTCTTCCTTTGTACCATCTTGAAAATTCTACTCACACAAATTCAAGTGCATCCGAATGAACCAAGTAACTTCCGGTGGGTCATTTGTTTAAATTAGTTGCCAAACGTCGATTTTCTAATAATCTTTTTAAGCATTTACAGACGATAAATCACGTGATGTGCATTGTCTATTAGCTCTGTATCAAAGGACAGAACATTGGACGCGTCCATATTGAAAGTGAGCTGAGCCCAGACAAAAAATAAAGTGTGCTTAAAAAGTTACAACAGGACAAAAAACATAAGAGCCATGCTTTGTGAAAAGGGGCTTAATGCATCTGCAAAAAGTATCGACCCATGTCGGCCTGCGCAGTCTGCGCAGGCTGACATGGATCAATTTTTTTGTTATTCTTAGTTTTAATGCATGTCAAAGTACCATTTTACCTCCAGATCCATTCAATTGTTAGATGTAATTGCTAAAATGGATCCATGACTATGTGATGGATTGCTTGGTATGCATAACGGAGATGCACTAAGCCCCCTTTTGCCAGAGCATAGTTCATAATGTTTGTGTCTTTAAATGCGACTGCTTAGCTCATTAAAATTCAGGGACCCAAAAATAGCAGGAAGGCATTGCGTGACGCCATAAAGTGAGCCTGCAATACTACGCAGGACAAGGCTAGGGACCATGCTTAAATAAACTTGAATTCATGCTCCATCTTACTTTGTGCTGAAACTTTAGATTGTGCTTCTAGAAGTACGACAATGAAAAATAAAGACTTTCATTTAATAAGAAGAGGGAAGAGTGTTTCAAAAAGTTAAGAAAAAATGCTCTTGGAGGTGTTAAAAGTAGTTCCGTGTGATTTTGAATTCTCTTGAGAAGCTAATTTGCATGAAAAAAAAGTTCTAGAAACACCCACCTAGATTCCTCACTTTTTGATGTCACATGATGCCTTTCTATTATAGTAAGTTCCTTAATATTCGTTTGCTCATTCACAAAATAGGTACGCAATTTCGGAACACTCGTCAGATTTTAACCGACATAAATCGACTGCAGGTGAAAAGAGTATTATTTCCTTTTATCGAAATAGGATTTCATTAAATAATTTATCATTTCGTTAAAACGAACATTTTATCGTTTCATTGAACTACGTTTTCGAAAAAACGAATTGTGATTATCGAATAAGTATTTCATTACGATAAAAAAAAAAGTGATACATGACACCTATGGGGTTCCGTAGAAATACCTTAACAAGTTTTATATCAATTTTCCCCCACAGACGGGCCCTCAAAGCCACCTTTGTTCTCATACCGCTGTTTGGTGTCCAGCTCGTTGTAACTATATACAGAGTACCGCAGGATTCACCTGGTGCCCTGCATTACGAGCGATTCTCAGAAGTTGTTTCCAATTCACAGGTAATTTTTATTTGCTTTATCACATTTTTATGGCGGCATAGAACTGCCACCACTAACCTGATAAAAATGGCGGACTTTGCGTCATTTTAATCCCTTTAAGCAGGACTCGGGGCGCTTTTGCGGACAGTCTATATCAAGATCAGACTGAACAAAACGTAAATAGTTAACTAGATTTTTAAGTCTTGAGAAGGTAATATAATTTTAGACTTTCCTGTAAAACATCTCTACAGACAAATTAAATGCGGCTCATAAAATAGAAACACTCTTGGTATGGTTCAAAAACATTTCGGGAAAAGGAAAAATGCACTAGGTGCACTTTCTTCGTTTCCCACATTGTTTTTAAACGCTTTATGCATGAGGACTGATAAAATAATACAACACTGTTCAAGAGAATATTGGCCTAAATGATTTGAGCTATGCTCTGTGAAAAGGGGTTTATTGCATCTGCAAAAAAATATCGATTTAGGTCAGCCTGCGCTGTGCGTGTAAGCAAACCTATGTCGAAACTTTTTGATTTATGTAAATTATTTGCATGTCGTAGGACCATTCTGCGTTAAGTTTCAGTCGGTTGTTAGACAAAATGTATTTCATGGACCCACAATTATGTGACTACTGGCTTGGTATAATTCGTCACGGAGGTGCATGAGACACCTTTTTTCCAGAACATGGCTCATTTGCTTTATTCCTTTTCATTTGATTTCTTTTCAGGGTTTCTTTGTTGCGCTGATTTTCTGCTTCCTGAATGGAGAGGTAATAAGCACTATAGCTCGTCAATATAGATTTAGAAAAGGTAGATAACAAGTCAAAGCACTAATTCCACTCGAGTTCTCTTGCGAGTTAGCTCCCTTTATGCTTAGTACTGTGAAGACGTGCGCTTGTTCTCAAGGCTTAATGCATTAGAACACATAAAAATATGTGACAAAATGATGTAAATATTCAGCATGTTTCCATAGTGTTCTGCTAGACGAAAGCTGTCGTCCGAAGGTTACAACGTGACCATAGAATGATAATTGTGCCATGCTCTTGGAAAAGGAGGCTTAATGCATCTCCATGATGCATCGTACAAAGCAAGTCATGACAGTATTATAAATCCCTAAAACCCATTTTGCATAACAGCCTACTGAATCAAGAGGCACACTGGTCCTTTGACATACAGAAAATTGACCAATAGCGAAAAGTTTCGGTCCAGAGGCTGGGGACTGCGCAGGCTGACCTGGATTGATACTTTTCGCAGATGCATTAAGCCCCCTTTTCACAGAGCATGACTCATATTTATCCATCTATTACCACACAGTAACCTATGGGCGATATCATGCCAACACCCCTGTTGTGGATCTTACCACGTTTTTCCCGCGTTCAGTTATCCTGCCCGGCCGGGTAGCTCAGTGGTCAGCGTACCTGACTCGTGACCTGGTGGCTGTGAGTTCAGTACCCGCTTTAGGTAAACTTTCTCTCTGACGATTTTTCTCCTCTCACCTCTGATGTTTGTTAAAAAAAAGTAGTCAGTGGCTTGAAAAGAAAGTTGTGTCAGTGCTAGTGTGAGAAAGCGTAGATGCACTGACCGCCGTGATATAACCTAAGCTTTTAAACTCCAATACCAAAAAAAAGAAACGCATTTATCCTGGGTTATCTTTTAGATACCTAGTTTTCCAGTAATCATAAGTAGGTTGTCAAAGGTCTTTTCGGACGAAGTGTAACGTAATCAACATATGAGCTGTGCTCTAGCAAAAGGGGGCTTAATCCATCTCCGTAATGCATTATACCAAGCAAGACATCACCTAATTATGGATCCATGAAAATCCATTTTGTCAAACAACCGACTGAATGATGAGGTAAAATTATCCCTTGAAATGGAGAAAATTCAAAGACAGCGAAAAGTTTCGACCCATGTCAGCCTGCGCGGACTGCGCAGGCTGACGTGGGTCGATACTTTTCGCAAATTCATTAAGCACCCTTCTCACAGAGCTTGGCTCATATTGTTGGACACTAGCAGTTAAAAATGTCACAGTACTTGGACCATGTGTAACGTTATCAAAGAAACGCTTTTAATAAACGATTAATGTCCCACGGTACAAAGTATAACGTTCTTGCAGTGCCGTATACAACCGACGACGAACGTCCAGCGGTACATAAACGAAGTCTAACGACAAAGCTGAAGTGCTTTTTGATAACCGATCATGAATGTCCCAGGCTACATCGAGGGGTGAATGCGAAACTATTCCATCTGCGTTTTGGATAGTTTTACAGTAGAGGTAAAAAAAACCTTCTCATTTCTGTGAAAAGCACTGTTAGATCATCTTGTTCAGATATCTTGTGTTGAAATGTGTGAATGAATTCAAAACAACACACAAGAACAAGATGATCTAACAATGCTATTCAAGAAATGAGAAGATATTTTCTCTCTGCTGTAAAATTTTCCTAAACGCAGATGGAATAGTTTTGCATTCACCCCTCGACATGCACAAAGTATAACGCAATTGAAATACCTTTGATAAGCGACGATGAATGTCCCACGGTAAATACGCAAAAGTATAACGTCATCAAAGTATCGCTGGTAATCAACGATTTAAGTCCTCTGTTTTAACCATTTGATGACGACGATGAATGTCCCGCGCCATTTACATTTAAATGTTAACACAAAAGAAGTACCGCGGCTAACCGACAATGAAAGTCTAATGTTACATTGACAAAGTGGAACGTAAATTGAAGTAACCTTGATACCTGACGATGAATGTCACAGACTACACAAACAAAGTGTATAGTTATTAAAGGGCTGTTTGGTACTGGACAACGGATGTCCAGCGATACAGAGACAAACTATAGCGCAATTGAAGTACCGATGATAATCGATGATGAACGACCAACGGCGCACGAATAAACAGTAACGTTACCGAAGTACAGTTTTAAAAGCGACGGCGAATGTCGTACGGTACAAAAAGAAATGAGGCATGCTCTGGCAAAAGGGAGCTTAGTGCATCGCCGTGATACATGATACCAAGCAAGTCATCACATGATTATAGATCCATAAAGTCTATTTTGTCGAGTAACGGAATGAATCATTAGGTAGACTGGTCCTTTGACATACAGAAAATTGACCAATAGCAAAATGTTTCGGCCCAGGTCATCCTGCGCGGACTGCACAGGCTGACCTTGGTGGATACTTTTCGCAGATGCATTAAGTCCTCTTTTCACAGAGCATGCTAACCAACGATGAATGCCCCAAAGTGCAGAGACAAAGTGTAACGTAATCAAAGTATTGCTGGTAATTATCAATTTATAGATCTTGTTGCATAAACAAAGTGTAATGTAACAGCTGTACTATGGATAACTGATAATGAATGTCTCATGGTAAATGGACATAGTGTTCCGTAACCAAATTGTCGGTAGTAATCGACGGCGATTGTCCAACGATGCACAGACAAATGGTAATGTTGTAGAAGTATTATGGATTACGATGAATGCCTCACATTACGTAGACAAAGTTTAACCGATAAGCCGTGATAAAATGGTGATGAATATTCAATGGTACACAGACAAATTTGTAATGTTGTCATAGTTTCGTAATGTACCATTCTTCAGTTGTTTCCCATGATTCCTCTCCATTGATGCATTTGTTCTGGTAAGGGGATTACTTGGTTTTCATCCTTGATTTTCTTACACTTAACAGATATTTTCTAGAGAAAATATCGCAACCAAATCCCGTCAGATTGTTTCACAAATTGACTATACGCGTTTCTTTGATGACTGGGAACAGAACTTTAACATTACGTTGGGTCCTTACATGTATATAACAAATCAAATCATATCATCGTAACATCCCCAAGGGAATCAAGGATGAAAACAAAGGAAAACATTTAAAAGGACCAATCTGTTATTCGGTTACCTTTAGTCTTTATCTGGCAAGGGAGTTAATTTGACGTACAGGAATGGCCTTATTGGCCGACTGTAAATGTCCCAAAGTACATAGACAAAGTGTAACGTAAATGTAGTTACGTGGATAACAGACGATGCTGGTTATGTTACAGGTGGCAACCCATGTCAGACGATGGTGGCAGCATACAAAATGGAGTCGATTACCGGGCTCGAAAACATGTAACAACGCCACGATTACCATGAACTTCAATAATACGATGTCAATCAGGGCAGCGGAACAGCCGTTGAGACAGGACAGCTTTGATAGACTCTGATCTAACATAATTTCCGGAAATACATTTACAGAGAATGATTTTTGAAAGCATCCTTGTAAATTTTCGACAGTCGACATGAGGGGCTAAATGTGTGGATGAATACATGTACATGTGAAAACATTCTCTCAAAAGGATACAGTTCTCTTAAAGTATCAACGTTTTCAAAAGTTTTTTTTTTTTTTGTCATTGTACAGAGCTCCAGTTAAGAAGGAGTGATGGTATTCTAAATCCATTATTTCTCTTCCAAATCCTATGTTGTGGGTACTCATTAGAATCGTCTCAACGAGACGATTCTAATGAGTACCCACAACATAGGGTTTAGTGGAGAATAATTAATATTTTGAGTTTTGAAATCAAAGTCACTCCCTCTATCTGGAGCTCTGGTTGTTGGAAGAAAAAAGTGAGCAAGGCAGGAGGACGAAAAAGAAAGCAAAGTAACATCCAGAGAAGAGTGACTCTATACCAAACGACAGAATTTTAGATTGGTTCAAACTGAAAGTATTTGCAGACGACATATTAAATTAAGCTGAAGTGGTGGTATTTGTCTGTGAAAGTGTAGAAAATCTTGTGGGAAAAGAAGAAAAATGCTGGTTACCAGCATTTTCTTCTTTTCCCACAAGGTTTTCAAAAGGCTATTTCCTCAGGGTCGTTAAAACTCGAGATTGTGTGGTAAAGAGTTAAACTTCTCGAATATTTATGTTTGTACCTTATGTCGACAATTTGTCTAACCTGGAGAACAGTGCCATAGGGACAATATCATACGAGAAACGGCTGGCAACGAGCCGTTCTTTACATGCCATATTTTCATACTGCCTATACATACGGAATAATTGGCCCGCAACATGCGAAATGAGACCTAAGGACATTTGCGTAAAGTGTCGTCCCGGATTAGCCTGCGCAGTCCGCGCAGACTAATCCGAGACGGCACTTTACGACTACATAAGATTTTTTCATATAATAGATTTTCGTGAAACAGAAAATCGCACAAAAACGGGAATTGTCGTCTAGGATTTCTCACAGACTGCACAGGCTGATCTGGGACGACGCGCTTTTACGCATATGTCCAAAGGCCCCTTTTCGTGTGTTGCACGCCATATAATATTGAAGCAACTGGTGCTCATAATTATTTGCTTCGTGCTGCGTGGAAAAACCTATTTTCGCGACACCGAAGAACTTGCGAGATTTAAAAATTCTCCTGCACAACAGAACTACGTACAAACACCAGAAAAGTTACTGCAACATCATGTTCCTTTTATCATATACATAGAAATTGTAACAATAAGATATTGCAGTTATTGACTGTGTTATCCCTTATCCTGCTGAATAAGTGAAATAAAATTTTCAAGCCGATAGTAAAATTCCATATTTTGCTATTTCAAAGGTATTTTGGGCGAAAAAAATCTCCTTACCGGAAAGTTAAGATACAAGATCAGACTGCACGTTCTGTGCAGCAGTCTGATCTTAATCTACACTGTCAGCAATAGGTCAGCAAGTCGTGCTTAGCAGCACAGTGGTTATTCGAAAAACGTAAAATGTGAGTACCAGTTTTTTTTGTCAATGAATGGCGGATGTATATTACGAGGGCTGTTCAAAACATACGCAGAAATGACAGTAATTCTCACAAATATTGCTTGAATACTGCGAAATTGATACATATTGTAGACAAATTAATACTGTACTGAAACAATAAATTTCTAGTTATTACTTAAAAAGAGATGGTAGTTATGGCAACGTCGTGTTCCAAAACCTGGCCCAAAATGCAATAAAACGACAGCATTTTCCGTGAGGAAAACGTCGTGTCTCTATTGTGTCTCATCAGATATCTTCTCCAGATTTTGTCATGAATTAGCAGCAACTCGTGGTATGACGTACATGGAATCACATTTACGTTTGGCGTCATTTGAGCGTTTAGCGGCCATGTTGTTTATTCACGAGCGTCAAAATGAGTACCGAACAGTAAGCTGCAGTTAAATTTTGTGTTTTAAATGGAAATTCCAGAAAAGAAACTATGGAAATGTTGATTAAGGCATATGGCGATTCAGCAATAAAGAAGAATATGGCTTTATAAAAATGGTATGCGCGTTACGAAGACGGTCATGAAATTGTGACAGATGACCAGAGGAGCGGACAGTCGACGTCGATAACACACCGTAAAGAGTGCAGTGCAGTCCGCGATTGTTTCCGTCGAGTTTCGTGCCGACAGGAAAAGCTTCTATTCATTGGTGAAACGATGCAGAAGGTGTACTACATTTTGATGATAGTATTCTGAAAAAGATGAAATTCTTTAGACAGTTATCACATCTAGGTATGTGAAAGAAATGATTAATAAGTAATGTAAATAAAGTGACGTAAAATTGACGCTGGATGACGTTGGGTCGGTTTTTAAGTGATGACGTTGCTATATCAGCCGTATCTTTCTAAGTTGTTTAGATATTGACATGAAATTTATTCTGTCAATAAAGAATTAATTTGTCTACAATATGTATCAACTGTGCTGCATTTAAGCATTATTTAAGAGAATGACAGTATTTTTCCGCGTATTTATTGATCACCCCTCGTATAACGTAACACGTTGACCAATCAAATCGGAAGCCAAGCTGAAAGTACTCCGCATGTTGGTTACATCATCATGATACATTTTGGACCCTTTTGTTGACATTGTGTAGATACAGGTTTTATCGCGTCATGTGCGATGATGCATGCGTTTGAGCTTGAAAATTTATAGGTATATGATAAATCCAACTCCACTTTAAATCCATTTTAAATCCACTTTCTTTTCCATTTTTCATGAGGTGTTTACGATATGGTTCATTTCAAAACAATGAGTTCGATAAAACCATCAGGAAAATTTATTGTTGTTATTCGTATGAAGGTGAGATTGGATTGCGATTGTTTAAAAAAAAAAATAGTCCGTAAATCATTACCTCACAACACGGAGTGCTAACGAACTTACGGAAAAAGTCTTTTTCAAAACGTATGGGAACAGGTAAAAATGCTTGTAAGCATTATTTTCTCCTTTTCCCACAAAGATTTCTATCTTTTCCAAGACATATTCCACCATTTTAGCCTCTTTTCATTGGACGTCTGCGAATGCTTTGCATTTGGATAAGTCAAAATTTCGTCGTTCGTTAGATAGCAAAATTGGCGTTTTACAATCTGGGAAAGATTAGATGAGCATATTTTGTCTGAATACTTAACTAGAGACTTTAGAGAGAGGCAAAATGAGTGAGACATAGTGAAAGAGAAAAGGATAGAAAAGGATAGAAGGACGTAGACAGAAAGAGGGACAGAGAGAGAGTGAGAGTATAGGTAGTTTGAGGTTCATAGGGAACCCCTGAATTTTGAAATACCATCTACAACAATACTCTGGAGCTTGTTTATGGAACTTAACCAGTACAATTCACCCGTCTTAATTTTATTGTTATATGCTTTACCACATGATGTGAGCCAAAGTTTGACTTGGTTTCAGGAAAACATCTATGGATGGGCGTGGAAAAGAAAACAAAGCGTAAACAAGTGTGTGCAGTCTCCAATATTGAATCATTAAAATAAAACACAGATAAAAGCGAGACAAGGGCCTCAAAAGTTGAAGTTTTGCTGTTCAAATAATATACGACACACAGTTACTGTCCTTGCATGCGAATTGTTTTCAACAGATAAACCCTTTACTCGGAATAGCCTCCAACCCTCCCACCGTTTTTAAGCTGTTTTGTTCATAGATTTTAACATTGCATTGAATGCAAAAAAGTCAAACTAAGTTATCAAAAATTCTGAAACTTTCACCTAGAATTGGTACAGGTAATATTATTAGTTATGCAAATTTTCAGTACAATAGCTACAGCATTTTTTAAGATATTTTCTAAATTCTGGGGTTCCCTATGAACCTCTACCTCTACCCTACTAGTGTTGAAAGAATGTCATGATGATGACATGCCGAATGTACATACATGTAGAGCTGTTTAAGAAACTGTACACCCAGCTAGTTGTTCATTGTCTATCAATAGATCCATGGATATATTTTGAATGAGGTTTTTTTGTGATGTTAGTTCTTCGAGGTTTAATTGTGCAATGACTTTCTGTTTAAAAAAAAAAAAAACATTCTTTTGGCGTGCAACACACGAAAAGGGGCCTTCGGACATATGCGTATAAATGGATCGTTCCAGATAAGCCTGTGCAGTCTATGACTAATCCGAGACGATACTTTCTGTTTTTGAGCGATTTTCTGTTTCACGAAAGTCCACTGTGTAAAAAAAAACTCTTATATAGTAGTAAAGTACGCAAATGTCCGAAGGTCTCATTTCGCATGTTGCTGGTCATATGGATAAAACATTCTGGACTTGTCAATTCATCAGTGAGTTATATAACCGATCTGTACCAGTTTGAACCGGAAAGTATTGAAGCCCTGGAGGCCCTTATTTACTTTTACTTCCGATTAATGACTTAAGACTTGCAACTTATGACTTGTAAGTTTTGTGAAAGACTTATGTAATATTGGTACACATATCGAGAACATGCACAGAAAATGGCTTATATTGGCATTAATTGTAAATATCATTCAAATGTATGTGGTTTTGTTCATTTTGCAGTCATTTTTTTTTTTTTTTTTTGCACGCGTTCTCGAAATGTGCACAAATCGTTACTCATAAGTACCAAGCCCTAAGTTTTATATCTTAGGTCATTATTTGCAAGTCAAAATTACCCTCCAGGGCGTAAACAGTTAATTCCCTATATTATTTTAACTTACATGTAACGGTGGGGCCTATTATCCCCCAACAAAGATGACATAACAGTCATATTCGGTGGCCATGTTGTCACCGTCATTTCTTGAGACCAAACCGGCCCATATACTACCCTTCCCTGACAGTCTCGGATTTTCACTGGATAATAACTGTCACACTGCCACGCAACCAAGTAAGATAAATACAAGATTATTTTTCGGTGAAAAATTGAAATATTTCATCGAATGAACATCATCGGTAATATTTTCACGAGTGGCGCAGCCACTCGTGAAAATATTACCGTATGATGTTCACGAGATGAAATAAATTTCGATCTTTCACCGAAAAAAAAAAAATATTGTATTTATTTCATGCTTCTAGCCTTGTTTCTGCCGGGACTTGCGAAGTAGAGGAGAGCTCTCGGTATTTTCGTACCAGTGAGTTTATCAATCAGTAAAATCACTGGTCGGGACGGTGAAATTATCAAACCATCATCCACCATTATTCCCATTAAACTACCGAAAAGCATGAAATAAATAATTACTATGTAGAGTATATGGCATTCATATAGTGCGGACTGAGTGTTATTTTCAGAGTATGAGTCGAGTCAAATGACTATTAGTAGAATCTTAACCATGCAGTTTGAAGATTCGTCCTTTTTTGAAATGCAAAAAGCAAATAAGCTGAAACTAAATACTGGTATCTTCGCTAGCCAGAGGTAAGCTTCTCTAAGCTCCTTTATTCACAATGGCCTATCAAGTCTTTTGATTGCATTTCGAGTAATGCCACCGCCAACAATGCATATTTAACTGTTGTTTTTAACCCTCAGGCTGCTAAGCGCGACTTTGAGCGTTTTTGCGGACAGTGTAGCTCAAGATCAAACTGCACAAAACGTACAGTCTGATCTTTGACCTAGACTTTCTGATACGGTATTTCTTCCCGGTGAAATTAACTTTGAATTCGCAATATCTGGGTTTTTGCTTTTAAGCGGAAAGTTTCGTTTCATTTATTTTGCAGTTTAAGGGTTAAGTATTAAATAAAATGCGCAAGATTGCGGCTTTGTTTTCTAAATTTTCCGAGTTGGGAAAGCAGGCAGCATGCACTGCATCGTTCTCGTATAAATTCGTATCCGGTTGAATGGAGGGCTAGCTACACATCTGTTTGTGGCAATCAAAGTCCAACATACATGTACATGACAATCATCTTCATCAGATGCCGTATTACTGTTCTGGAAGAGTTACAGTAACCAGCTTTTTGATTGGTCCAGTTAGAGCCAATTACATCCAATGAAAACGCTCATCAAGGAAAATACAAATACTAACTTTGCCAGCTAATGGTGAAAGGGGAAGTTGTGTCGTGTATCTCCATTGACTCGCAAATATGGAATATATAAACAGCTGTTACTGATATTCAATAGGTAAAAATCACGTGATTCGGATACATTCCTCTGCTGTACTAACACGATGACGTAGCTGTAAGGAACTATTTTGTGCACACGGCACAAGCCAGTTCTCGACCGTTCACATAATTCTCTGTCCCGGTACCCCGAAACTCCACAAAGTATAGCAGGTTTCCGTCCTCATTTGCCGAACTTCCGGGAACAGTTTGCGGATCCTTATCGACACAGACCAAAGATTTGCCATGCAGATGTTCGAAACTCCCGCCCATGAGATAGCCTGTAATAGTTTACCAAACATATATGAGCCATGCTCTATAAAAAGGGGGCTTAATGCATATGCGAAAAGTTTCGACCGAGGTCAGCCTGCGCACTCTGCGCAGGCTGACCTGGGCAGAAACTTTTCGCTACTGGTCAAATTTCTGTATGTCAAAGGACCATTCTACCCCATGATTCAGTCGGTTGTTAAAAAAAATTATGCATGGTTCTATAACTATACGATGGCTTGATAGGTATCATGCATCGCGGAGATGCATTAAGCTCCCTTTTCCAGGAGCATTGCTCATATTTATTTGACCAAAAGGTCTTCGAAAACTAATATAAATGAGCCATGCTCTGGCAAAAGGGTGAAAGATATATTTCAGTGATGTATTTTACCAAGAAAATCATCACATAATTTTGGATCCATAAAATCCATTTTGATAAACAACCGATCTCATCTAGAGGTAGAATGGTCCTGTGACATGCAGAAAATTAACAATTAACAAAAAGTTGTGACCTTGTCAGCCTGCGCGTCGGCGCAGGCCGACATGGGTCCACACTTTTTTCAGATGCGTTAAAACCCCTTTTGACAAAGGATGGCTCAAATTCATTTGTAATTGTAACAAGAAATATCTTTAAAAAAGATGGACGTTGTAAATTTGCCAGCAAATAGGCAGGGGCACTTAGAATAAACTTGTCTACATTTTTTACCACAGGGACCCTTAGAATAAACATGTCTACAAATTTGACCAATCACAATCATCAATCCGCGGAAATGCGTTGGTCAAGCTGTGGATTCGAACAAGGGAAGGCAAATATGTTGAAAGTTACCTGCTCTAAGCAAGCAGCTGTCTTATGCAAGCACATTCTTAAGTCATTGCCAAACGCTAAAATTCTAGACACATCCAATTTCAAAGCCTTTACAAGATGACAAATCAAATGTGGCTAAAACGATGAGATTTGTCTTTGTAATGTCAGAATACTGACGAAAAATGAGAAAATGCTGGTTACCGGTATTTTTGTCCATAAGCAGAGAAATGTAGACCAAAGACATACTGTAGACTACTTTAGAACAATATTGTGGGAAAAGGAGCAGGGTCTTGTCTCTGTCAGCCTGTAACAAGTAATCTCTCTTTTCTCACTGTGTTTTCTAATCATTCATGATTTTCTTTCTAGTGTCACAGTTGGTGACGATGGGTATCTGTTGTCCATAACCATTTCAAAAAAGACATTTTCCTCTTCCTAAAATCTTTTCCGTTGACGACATTTGTAACAGTTTTCAATATGTCTGAAAATGGACTGTATAGTATCTGAAATACCAGAAAAAGCATTTCGCCTACCCGTGTACTCCTCTTGCCAACCGTAAAGACACTTAGCACGACCTGGTATCATGACGTAAGAGAAACGCCCTCTGGCTTGACACACAGCACAAGGAACATTCTGGTCCTGCAGAGGTTTACCTGGAATGAATATGAAAAAACAAGAAGGCTGGTAAAGGACCTTTTTTTAAAGGAATTTTTCTATTGCCTGTTTATCCATGGTTTAACCCTTCACCAAAAAATCCTGTTTTGAATTAACATCCCTTGGGATAACGGTTCTGAAAACGTTGTGCGAAAAGGAGAAAATGCTGGAGATCAGCATTTTCTCTTTTTTTTCACACAATAATTTCCGCATCTTCAGAGACAAATTCTACTATGCAATTATATTTTTCGCGAGTGATTTTATACTAGAAGAGTCTTGAAAACTCGTTGCTTGGTAAAGAGTCAACGGTGATTTAAAACATTAAAAGATAAGATGCTGTTAACAACTTGAGCATTCTCAACAGCATCTTGTTATATTCAAAGCCTCACAAACCAACGGCCGCAACAAATCCATGAATGTAGACATAGATCCGTGAAAATCGAGTAAAACCATTTGAGCCAAGCTCTGGCAAAAGGGGGCTTAATGCATAGCCGTGATGCATCATACCAAGCAAGACATCACATAGTTAGGGATCCTTAGAATTCATTTTGTCTAGGAGAAAATGTTTGTAACCAGCATTTTCTGCTTTTTCCACAATGCTTTCAAAAGGCTTCTTTACCAGGCTTCTTTTTTAAAGGGTAGAACACATTGTGGGAAAAGGAGAAAATGCTGGTTACCAGCATTTTCTCCTTTTCCCACAATGTTTTCAATTGGCTTCTTTCCAATGGTCGTTAAAAGGCGGCATTGTGTGCTAAAGTGTTCATAGGGCACCGTCAACGCAGTATTACAAGGTAGTTTGTTCTCTTACCTATAATGGTGTTGAAGGCTGCATTTGAACTTTGATATTCCGTGACATGTAATAGGTTTCTGTCTGGTTCTAGTCTATCGTCATAGTTGCTCCATGTCGGATGGCTCGGCAAGCACAAATTATTCGTGGCCCCACCAGAATGGATAAAATGGCCTCCAGCAATAAAACCTAAAAAGAAATACACCATTAGGCTATCTTTATCCATGTCACAAGTTTTGCGTCTGCATAGTTTCCCAGTGCCTTATAGATCGGAATGTAAGTTATACGTTATAGTTACACTACCAGGGTCCATATTCACCAACCATTCTTAAGAATATTCTTAGTCTTATTCTCAAGAATTCTCCGAAGTTGAACGATACACAACTGCTAATTGGTTAAACCAAATGGTTTAGCCAATCAGAAGTTGTGTTACTTTCTAATTCTAGAATTAGACTAAGAATGTTCTTGAGAATAGTTGATGAATAAGAATGATGGATTCATGCTATGCAATGCATCGGGAAAAAAAGCTTATAAAAGGTGAATTTATATGACGACAGTGATTTCGTCATGCAATGCAAAAAGAGAGCCCAATGTCAGCTGATTCGGTTAAAATAAGTCTAAACAATGGATGACTATATGAATATTTGACATGCAGAAAACTGACAATTGGCAAAAGGTTTCGATCCAGGTCAGCCTGCGCTGTTCGACTTGAAGTCAGCTTCTCTATCCATTTTATTTTGACCCACCACTCACTCGAAACAAAGAACAAATGTGACAAAATCAAACAACTACGGCAGACACGCTTAGTTGGAATACCCTATACAAACAAACAGACTGAGGCACATAGCACCTTGTTAGATGTGAGCAATTCTCTGTAAAAAGGGGGTTTAATACATCTTCAAAAATGATTGACCCAAGTCAGCCTGCTCAGTCCGCGCAAACTGACCTGGGTCGCAACCATTTGCTTTTGTTATATTTCCTATATGGCAAAGGACAATTCTACCTCATGATTTAGTCGGTTGTAAGACAAAGTGGATTTTGTTGATCCATAGTTATGTGATGGGTTGCTTGGTAGCATACAGCATGGAGATGCACTAAACCCCCTTTTACCAGAGCATGGCTCATATACTTCAGTCTCTGACGGTGTAGCTACAAAAACATCCACAAGCAGTTTGCCAAGCATACGAGTATATTTCTTCGGCTTCATGAAGGGAGGTAACAAGGTAACAACAACAATTTCATAGAATAAAGTCTTACCTGAATAGAGCAGGTCGTTGTCACTCGGACAATCTTGTCTACCCCATCTTACATACACGTATCCACCTGAAAGGCGATTAAAGTAGGTTCAGTTTTTAACTAGATAATTTGTTACAACCGTAGTAACGGCACCGGATCCTACCGGTGATAGCTAAAGAAATAATGTACGCATTCTCAAACCCTACACGTCAACCCCCCCCCCCCACCCCCACCACCCACCCCCTTTTGGTTTAACTTTACCACAAGAGAAAAAAAAATGACTTGTTCAAACTGAAAGCGTTTGTAGACGGAAAAACGTGTTGCTCAAGTGATAAAATTGTCTCTGGAAGGGTAAAAAAGGTTGATAACGAGCACTTTCTCCTATAATCATAATGTTGCTAAAAGTTATCTTGTCGATATTACACGAATTGTTGGGTAAAGCATTAATCATTAGATTTCAAACAAATTTGTCAAATAATTCACAATCTCTCATCGTTGAGGCAGCCCTCCAAGCTGGACTCGATCACATGAAAAACAGTGTAACAAAAGTAGATAATTTACCGAGAGCTAGTTGATGAACGAATGTTTACTGTATGTATACATGTAGTATGGTTATTCAAAAATATGACAGATCACTATTACAAAAGATATGAGCCATGCTCTGTGAACAGGGGGCTTAATGCATTTGCAAACAATATCGACTCAGGTCAGCCTGCGCAGTCCGCGCAGGCTGACCTGGGCCGAAACTTTTTGCTATTGGTCAATTTTCTGCATATCCAAGGACCAGTTTATCTTATGATGCAGTCGATTGTTAGACAAAATAGATTTTATGGAGCCATGACCATGTAATGACTTGCTTGGTATAATGTATCACGGAGATGCATCAAGCCCCCTTTTGCCAGAGCATGGCTCATATCTTGAAAGAAGTACACGAGATTTGATAGTCAATCCGTAATCGAGTCAAACATATACTTTTCAAAAAAATGTGGACAATAAATTGTTTTATTTACTACTTATCCTGCTAAATAAGTGAAATGAAACCTTCAAGCCGATAGTAAAAACCCAAATGTTGCTATTTGTGAGGGAAATATATCTCCTTCTCGGACAGTGTCGATTTAATATCAGACTGCATCTTCTGTGCAGTCTGATCCTGAGCTACACTGTCCGCCAAAGGTCCTTGAGTCGCGCTTAGCATCCTAAGGGTTAAGACGATTTATGGCTGTAGTATGTGGCTGGGCTCATACTTATTGTACTATAAGTCATTTGGTTGAGCCATAATCTATGAAAAGGAGGTTCCATGCATCTGCAAAAAGTACCGATATTTGGCTTTTTGGGTTTTTTTTTTTTTTTTTTCGTGTCCAAGGACCATTCTACCTTATGAATCACTCGGTTATTGGGCAAAATGGATTTTATAGATCCATAATTATGTGATATTGGTATAGTGCATCTAGGAGACGCATTAAACCCCTTTTCACGGAGCATGGATCAATGATTTTCATATATACTTCTGTGACATACCTTCAGCTGAGTCTAGAGACTCTGTTGTGAGTGAAAGACCTGCAAAAATCGGTTCGTCCTTGTCTGACGTCACATCTGTAAAGCTTTCAGTTCTTGATGCTGTTGATCCTTCCTGAAGCACTGTATTTACGTCAGAAAGTGTAGATAAGGTTGAAGAAAGCATTGTCTTTGATAATTTAATTGTCGTAGTATCTCGTTTTATGGTGGCGTTATTTTGAGCAGGGTTATCTTCTGTTACAATTGTTTCACCGTCTGTTCCCAGCGTTGATGACAAAACGTTTGACTCAGTGGTTAAAGCGGAAACAGACACCTCTTTTGAGCTGGACGTAAACTTGGTATTATGTTTTGTTACACTCGTGCCCTGATATGTTGGAGTTGATGTTGCAGTTGTATCACTTATACTCGACTGTGTATCTGAAGTAAAAGACATTGGTGTAGTGGTCATTACGGTCCTCGATGTAGATAAAAATGGCCCATCAGAATTTCTGGTGCGTTTTGTTGTCAGTTGGTTGTTAGAAGATGCTGTTTGTTGTAAATCATTTACCGGGAATCTCTCTGATTCCGGTATTTCAGCTGTAACATTGACTGTTTCATCTCTGGAAGAATGAAAAGTTTGAACAATACAGTTTAAATTATCCGATTTGAGTTTATCAATTGTTAGCCAAACCACAGAACAAAGTGTAATTCCTCCAACAAAACCCACAAGTAAAGCATAGAAATATTTTGAGCACTTTTTGTTCGCTACTTTACCCTTTTCTGGAATTTCATTCACATAAACCGGGCTAACTTCAATACTTGTCGAATGCATCGCTTGTGTGACGTCACTGGTCCGAGGTAAACTTGTTGTACCGCTATCACGTAAAGAAACGTCCTTTGCTACGTCACTATTTACATATTGACGTTTCCACATTTCGGATGTACAACGTGACCTACCACATACTTCCGGTACGACTGTCTCCTCTGTCTCATTGCAAATGTGATGCTCGTTACTCTGTGTAGCCTCGTGAGAATCTTTCACAGTTTGGTCTGCTGTTTCATAAAAGTCATTATAGAATAAAGGAACGGAATAAATGTTCGAATCCCTGTACAAACTTCCAGGCTGGGGTTCCTCAAGATTACAGTCCGTCATTTCCCTAACGGCCATTTCCTTTCCAGCGTTACACATTGTTAGATAATTCATGTTGTTAACGTAACTTCCTGTTATGTTACAGTAAGCTTAAATGTTCACTACGAAAGGATATCTAACTTCATTTTTTCAAATTTTTCAAATGTTATTAGTCGAAAAATATTTCCATATCGTCTTCTTTTTACCCGCGGCAGATGACTACAAGAATTGATTTTCAAGAAATCTGGTTGTCATTCTCCGAAATTTCTTGTAATTTTCCGAAAGCTACATTAAAATCAACGAGGAAAAGTCCAGAGGTACACAGAATTAATTATTAATTAAATTATACGTGCTGTTCGGACGGACAAAATTAACACACGGTTACTTAGCACTGACAAAAACAAAAAAGTTCAAATGTTATAAACTTCATATAAAATCAAATCCATCAAGAGAAAATGGCTCACAAAAACGGTATGAAAACTTCAATGAACACGAAGTGAACTTCCTCACCTTACATTAGAGAGTGGACATCCAAACGCTTCACACGCGTATTAATCTCGAATTCTATTTCTATGATCACGTTACAACTAAGATTGTTGTTCCTTTTTTTTAAGTTTTCTCTTTGCCGAACGATCACGATTTTTACGATCAAGAGAAAAAAAGCTTCCTAAAAAATCACGGGACAATGAAAACAATGCTTCTAGACAGATCTCTCTCTTTTCCGTACATTAGGTATCTTCCTTTCAAATACATGTTCCATCATGTGACCCATATTTTATTGTGTGATCTGCAACTGCGTTCCATGTGGACAAGTAGAAATGTTTGGTGAGTGTAAAAGGTGTGATCCTTTCTGCGCCACAGGCAGAAATAGAATGCTTTTGCGGACGGCATAGATCATGATCAGACTGCACAGAACGGGCAGTCTGATCTTGGATCTATACCGTCCGTTGTTCGGTCAAGCCTGTAAACATCAAGGCTTTGTGACATTTTAGTTGTTTTTTCAGCCTTCAAAAGTGACCGAAGCAATTTATAGTTGAGCCATGCTCTATGAAAAGGGGTTTTATGCATTTGCAAAAAATATCGATCCAGGTCAGCCTGCGCAGTCCGGACAGGCTCACCCGTTTCGATACTGTTTGCTTTTGGTCAGGTCAATTTTCTGCATTTGAAATGATTTGTTTTCCTCACGGTTCAGTCAATTGTCAGACTGAATTGATTTTTATGAATCCATGAAATGTGATTTCTTCCTTGTTATAAGGCATCACGGAAAAACATTAACCTTTTACCGCACAATGCCGCCTTTCAACGCCCCTTAGAAAGAAACCTTTTGAAAACATTGTGGAAAAAGAAGAAAATGCTGGTAACCAGCATTTTCTCCTTTTCCCACATTATTTTCTACCCTATCAAAGAAGAATTGCACCATTTGTAACCAGCGTTTTCTCCTTTTCCCAAAATGATTTCTACTCTATCAAAGAAAAATTGCACCATTTGAGCCACATTGAAATTGTCGTCTGCAAATGATTTCAATTTGGACAAAGCTAAAATTTTGTCGTCTGGTAAAGGGTTAAAGCCACTTTTGCCATAGCACGGCTCATATATTGAGTGCTGAAAGAGTCCACCTGTAGGCCTCTATGTAATTGAAATGGATATCTTCCAGGGTCTGTATTCACCAACCATTCTTAAGAATATTCTTAGTCTTATTCTCCAGGATTTTCTACATTTGAAAGTAACACAACTCTTGATTGGCTAAACCATTTGGTTTAGCCAATCAGGAGTTGTGTTACTTTCAAACGTAGAAAACTCTAGAGAACAAGACAAAGAACGTTCTTAAGAATGGTTGGTGAATACGGACCCAGGCTATAAACAACGGTGGATCCACTTTCGACATTTCATGATCGGTTCCAAAGTGCTAAGGTACTGATCCATAGGTTGCAAGTTCGAATTACAGATTGACCAAAATTCTTTCAGATAATTGATAAGAGTCACTGCTACAGGATTTATTTACTTCGCTCCCCATGAACTTTTTCGACCCTATTTTGTCTGCAACTATATGTTTAATAGTAACAAGCGACTTGGAAAGAATGCCGTGGGCAGTTGGCCAATAACACATGGATAGGTGTACAGGTCACCGGTGTAGTTTAACTACCATTGAAAATGGCGAAACTGATTGAATATATAAAGTCAGCAAATTTAGATTGTTCATTCATTCTATACAAGGGGTCTTTACTTGCTCTGCTGTCTGATCTAGGTCTTTACCGTTTGGAGCCCAAATACTTTCTCAAGTTTTACTGTAACCATTTTATAGTTTAATCCTTTTCTATGGTCAAATAGTTCTTTTTTTTTTTTTTTTTTTGTCAAATAGCGGACGATGAAGATCAAACTACACGGTCTTTGCAGTCTGATTTTTACCTTTACCATTTGCAAATGCAATAATAGGTAAGATCGACTCATTGAATTTTTACGAACGGTGTAGATCAAGAACAAACTGCACAGAAGGTTCCCTCTAATCTTGAATCTACACTGTACAACAAGTAATTTTTTTCCATCGAAAACGAAATTAACAAAACGCAGTATTTGAATTTTAACTACTGGTTGGAAATTTTCGTTTGCTTTTTCTATCAGCTTGAATGTTAAATACTTTTCCACAACGACAAAATTTAAAACCCGTCAAAATCCAAAACATTTGCAGACTACAAGCTAAAAGCGGCTCAAATTTGGGATTTGTTTTTGGAATGGTTGAAAACATTGTGGTAAAAGGAGAAAATGTTGGTTATCAGCATTTTCTCCTTTTCCCACAATATTTTCAAAAGTTTTCTTTCCCATGGTAGTTAAAACATGGAAATGTTTTAGTAAAGGGTTAATAGGTAGGTGCAAAACAATGTACTGTTCTGTTCATCATTTCATCTTGACAGGGAAAAGTTAACTACTTTTGTCACGCAAGTCGCGATAGACGGTCAACAAAGATGTAAAATTACGCTACTGGGTCGGTGTCAGTTTCGAATTTACATTTATTACTCATTGAACCTTTTTTATTTTTTCCTCGCGTGACTTCTCGGTAGTTCCACAGATCCCTTGACTTAGTAGTTAAGGTATTGGATTGGTGACCAAGAGGTCCTGGTTTCCTACAGTGTTTTCGCATGCCTTCTGTCTGGTGGTCATCAAAAATTGTCAGTGTTTATTTACGATGTATGATCATTTGGATGCATCATAACGTTAAGTAAGAGCACATATAACATAATTTTATGCAGATTTTTGTAACGATATATTTTTGACCGGGGCCTACAATTAAAATAAAAAAAAAAAATGTATTTTATTTCATGCTTTCCGGTAGGATATCGAGAAATAGCGGTGAAAATATTTTTCGATATTACACGGGTACGACCAGTGAGAATACCGATTTCATTTTTTTTTATGGAAGTCTCGACAAAAAAAAAGGCGTTAGAAGCATGAAATAAATAGAATATTTGTTGTTGTTTTTTTCGGTGAAAGATCGAAATTTATTTCATCGAGTGAACATCATCGGTAATATTTTCACCCGTGGCTACGCCACTCGTGAAAATATTACCGATGATGTTCACTCGATGAAATAAATTTCGATCTTTCACCGAAAAAAACAAATATCCTCTATGTATTGTACTGCCAGGACTTTCTGTTAACCTTGTTGCTTGAGCCGGGATTCGAACTCGCTTACACATAGTTCACAAGCCCGAGTCACTGACAGAACCATCAATAAATTTGTTGGGATACTATAATAGCGAAAGCTACGTTTCAGAAAAAAAAAATGGGGATCGCGGAAAGAGAATACATACATGCATGCTCAGGAAAATATACCTGCGACGTATACTTCAGAAACTGGGGGAAAAAGGAAGGTTTTAGCTTCTAACCGTGTATTTTTATATCAACCTTTGCTTTTAGTAGAGTTGGTCTTAGGAAATCTCAAAAAACATTTTCAATCTTGTAATCAGACTCAAATCATTTCTATATTAACCTTGTTATTGTCTAAAAAGTCTCAGCTAATTCTAAAAAATCAGACTGCACATTTTTTTTTTTTTTTTGAAGTTTGATATTTATTTTCATCGGCCGCAAAGGCAACTCGGGCTGTGAAAGGCTTGTTAAAGGCTAAGCGGACAAACTCTTGCAAATGACATGTACATTTGTCAGAATATCGGATTTGGATTAATCCTTCAACTGTTAAAAAATATGAAACTTAAATTTCCACTCAATAGTAAAAACTCAAATATTGCGATTTCAAAGTTGATTTCACCGGAAAGAAAATACCATATCGGACAGTGTAGATCAAAGGTCAGACTGCATGTATTGTTTCGTGATCTACACTGTCCGCAAAAGCGTCCCGGATCGCGTTTAGCAGCCTAAGGGCTATTTTATTATTGAAAGACTCTTGCTGCATCAGGCACTAAAAAACAGCAAAATGCTTACATCTGTAAAGCCGATGTCTGTTCACAAACAGACTGTTACAGTCCGCCTACTTTGCTTGTAAAATATATTTGAGCCATGCTCTAGCGAAGGGGGGCTTAATGTATCTCTGGGATCCATGATACCAAGCAAGTCATCGCAGTATTATGGAACTACAAATCGATTTTGTCTAGAAACCGACTCAATCATGAGGTAGGCTGGTCCTTGGACATACAGAAAATTGACCAATAGTGACAAGTTTCGGCCCAGGTCAGCGCGCGTATAGCCTGTGCATAGTTTTCCAAAAGATCTGTTGTTACAAGATTAACTATCATATATCATTTTGAAACAAAAGTAGCCCCCAAATTGAAATAAGCACGCAATATCTTATTGTTAAATGTATAATTGTTCACTCGATACAGAATGTTACTTTCTCACGTTAGCCGAAAAACTAAGAACAAAGGCTTTTGTGTTGATGACGCATAACTCGGGAAAACAACATGTAAAGGCAAACCTCTGTTGTTGACCACTTGTATGAAACGGTCACCTGTACATCCCTGTATGAAATGATCCCGATTGATTGATTGATTGATTGTGTTTTTCGCCGCTTTCAACATTGTTTCAGTCATATCACGGCGACAGTTCACACATTCGTGTATTTCCTGGGGTTCACCACTACTAGGCTAGGGCTCTGAGATGTCTTGCCAAAGGGCCAAACGATCCCGAGGTTTTAGCTACCTTATTGAAAAAGGCTAAAAAACATTGTGGGAACAGGACACAGGCTCCTATTTCTCGCCACTTGTATAAAGCGGTCGCCCGTTTTACCATTTACCGAGAAATCCCGAGTTTTAACAACCCTTGGGAAAAAGGCTTATTGAAGCATTATGGAAAAAGCAGAAAAAAGCTGCTAACCAGCATTAAATCTTCTTTTCGAAAAGAAAAGGGGCCTTCGGACACAGGCGTAAAAGTGCGTCGTCCCGGATCAGCCTGTGCAGTCAGTGACTAATCCGAGACGATACTTCCTGTTTTTGTGCGATTTTCTGTTTCACGAAAGTCTACTGTATGAAAAAAATCGTATGTAGTCGTAAAGTGCCGTCTCGGATTAGCCTGCGCGGACTGCGCAGGCTAATCCGAGACGACACTTTACGCAAACGTTCGAAGGTCTCATTTCGCATGTTGTGGGCCATGTGATTATTCCAATTCTAGGCTGCTTTTGACAGTGTATAAAACGGAATCAAGTGTATTGGTCCATGATTGGGCTGACACTTCTCTGCGGCCTGATCTGAAGCTACACTGTATAGCACGGTGCTATTACCTTGCAAAAAGAGCTACATTCTACACGTATTCATTATAACTTAGTCGTACTCTGTAAAAAGGGTGTTTATTGCATCATTTAAAAAGTATCGACCCATGTCAGCCTGCAGATTTGTGCAGGCCGACCTGAGTCTACACTTTTTGCTACTGGACTATTCTATCTCAATTCTACTTTGTGGGTCTAATCCATGCGGCAACGTGCTTGGTAGATTGCATTCCAAAGATGTATTAAATCCCCTCTTCACAGAGTATGATTCAAACATTTGAGCCATGCTCTGGAAAAAGGAGGCTTAATGCATCTCCGTGATGCATTATACCAAGCAAGTCATCACATTAGCCCCAAAAAAAATCACGGCATTCGAGTTAAATTTTTAACCACACAAGGAAATTTTAAACTTGCCCAGATTGAATAAAAGGGTCGTTTGTGGCTCAGTGGGATAATGTAAGACTCGTAACATTGATGCCCTGGGTTCGAGCCACACTGGAAGCTACAATGGAAACACTAGGGTTTCCGTGGAAATTTTCTCGGGCAAGATACTTCAGAGCACCGGTCTCGCACTGGTGAATTCCATGGCTGTCGCCGTAAAGTGACTGAAATAATGTTATAAGCGGCGTAAAATTCTATTCAATCAATCAAACCAAATTGAATTCATTTGCAGACGACAAAATGAAACTGGCTAAAACGGTGGGTGTCGAACTTGAAAGTTAACTATCATGTTCTGCTCTTTCTACAATGTTTTCAAATGTCATCCCTTTCGGGTTCGTTAAAACTAGGGACTGTTTGGTAAAAGGTTAACAAACTTTATTTATTGCTTCTTTTTACAGCTGAATAGCTCTGAAAAATATGTAGCAGACAATCGTATACAGTTGATTGCCCAACCTATGAAGTCACCTCTCCCAGGCCGGAAGTTCATCCTCATGAGGGCAGGCAAGGCGTTCCGAATATTTAGTACTCATACGCAGCGTTTCGTACATCGTGTCACACCACTGGTTTTTGGCCACATTGAAAATAGAGCGAAATCGACAATGTTTAGAGTTCCACAGATCGCTTAATGGCAAAATTCTGGCTTCTCGGTCTGTTGTTCTCCAAAGTATGACCACAGACCTACAAAAAAATGCAAAAAAACAATATGTCAACCGATTGCGTTTTTCGCTAAATTCCAACCAGTACAGGCACCCTAAAATTTGCCCACTGAGGAACACCTGTTCACGGCCATGACCCTAACTTTTTGTTCCTCCAGTAATGTGAAATAGTCCTGTCAAAATACATTACAAATGCATCTAAGTGGTCCTCCAATGCCCAAATTTGAAGCAAATATAAATTATATACCTCCAAGCCATCTCAGCTCCATGAAACAGTGCAGCAGAAGTGCTACTGCAAAATTTCATATAGGACTACTTTTGATACTACGACCCGGAAGCAGTCTCGCAGTGGTGCGACACCACATGTTGATGCGACCGATTTACACACAACAAGAGGAAACTACACAGACGAGAGTGCCATCTTCCGGTTTGAAGAGTTATAACCTTACGAATGCTGTCAACATTCTGCAAGAATATTAGAATGCCGCCATTCTTAACCCTTAGGCTGATAAGCGCGACTCATTGACATTTCGCGGGCAGTGTAGATCAAGATTAGACTGCATAGAACGTGCAGCCTGATCTTGGATCTACACTGTCCGATAAGGAGGTGCTTTTTTTTTTTTTTTTTTTTTTTTGAAATAGCATAATTCGGCTTTTTACTACCGGTTTCAAATTTCTTTTTCACATATTTAGCAGGATAAGGGATAAGAAAAAAAAGATTCTTTCATTTGCTTTCTATTATTTAAATTTTAAAATAAAATGCACTATCCAAGTTTAGATCAATGTGAGACTAATGTATTACATTTCTCCTGTTTCAAAACCAAGTACAAAGATAGATAATACACAAAATTATTTTTAAAAAAAAAAAGAAATTTTTTTTTTTTGTGAGTGTTAAATTATAGGATTCGCAACTGAGTAGTGCTCTGCGAAAAGGGATTTAATACATCTCCGCCGTGCATTACGACAACAAAATCATCACATAACTATGGATCCATAAAATCCATTTTATCTGACAACTGACTGAATCCTGAGATGGAAATGGTCCTTTGACATGAAGAAAAAACTTCCAAATAACAAAAAGTTTGCCTGGGCGGACTCCTCTTGGCTGACATGAGTCGATACCTTTCACAGAGTATGAATTACTTGTATACAGCAAATTGAGTTTTAAATTACATGATTACATTTTGTCTTTGAAATATAGGAAACATAGTAGAACAAGGAAACACTTCTGTTTACAAAGCTTTCTTCCTTTGGGATCATTTTTTGTGAAGACTGGTTAACGCAAACATGGCAAAAAGTGATCTGCCTGAACCTTGCGTTGATTAAGTTAATCCTTAGGCTGCTAAGCGCGACTCACTGACCATTTTCGGACAGTGTAGATCAAGATCAGACTGCACAGAACGTGCAGTCTGATCTTTGATCTACAGTGTCCGATAAGGAGTTAAAAAAAATAAATAAGTTTTAAATACCATAATTCGGGATTTTGAAAAATGCCACCCAGCGGAAGATAATGAATTTTATTACATCAGATATGACGTCATCATACCGGTTAGAATACGTGTTCTAGTCTGCATTACGTGCCCCTACCACTACGTTATAGGGTCGTACTTTTGAAGTACGGCGGGGTACCAGACTATACGTGTCCTCGTACAATATCCGAGCAGAGTTGTCGTTCGTTACTCTGACCATACATCTCTGCAACGGGCTAAATGACAAGAATCTTCTCAAACCGAGGAAAACATGTTTTGTTACTGTTTAACTGTTTCATGTGTAACATAATAAAGTAGACAAGGGAAATATGATTCCGGATACATTATAGGTGCATTCAAACTGATGAATTTACCTGTATACAATGGATTTTTTTTTCAAGCTTCTTTACTGATCAGAATCTTACGCCAATTGTAAAAAAAAAAAATGGCTGCGCCCATGATTGATGACAATTTAAACAAAATTAAAAAACAAGTTATCGTCCTTTAAAAGACATTTAAGCTTTTCAGAAAATCCCTCTTTTTCACATTTCCTACCACTAAGTCTGATTGGTCGTATGCTGTTTGAACAGCACACAAAACAATCGATTGGTCTTTCTCTCACCGGCGTTTTTGTCGCCATTTTGAGTTATGGTCATGTGACGAAAATATCACGTGATGACGGACTACTTTCTGAGCCAACTACAGAGGTGAATGGGAATGATCCGTAGTGCAAGAGAGTGGTCCACGTAATCGACGCCATTCGGCATACCTCGGATGATCCGGTGATCAAATCCCTCGGATGTATTACGTAGCTTGAAATATACTTACACGGTATATTTCTTGGCTGGAAACACACCATTTTTTACGTTATTGATATTGCAAGGGTCCTCTTCAAAAAGAAAACATGAGTTACAATTTTCTGTCAATATCTTTCTTAGAAAAATTCCGTCGGCAAACTGTTTTTACATTCATTTTTTTAGCGTGGTGCAGTCTGATCTTGGATCTACACTGTCCGATAAGGAGATATTTTCCTCCTAAAAATTATTTTTGAAATAGCATTATGTGTATTTTGGGTTTTACTACTGGTCCGAAAATTTCATTTCAGTTATTTAGCAGGATGAGTGTTAAGGGAGCCCTGGAAGAGGGATGTTCCTTCCAACAAATACTTGAGTTATCTCTTTACCACATGACAAAATTTTAGACCAGTCCAAGTTCAAAGCATCTGCAGTCGAGACAATAAAATTTGAAATTTGTCATGGGAAGGATAGAAAACATTGTGGGAAATGTAGAAAATGCTGCCTACCAGCATTTTCTCCTTTTCCCACAATGTTTTCAAAGGGCTTCTTTTACAGGGTCGTTAAAAGTCGAGATTGTCTGGTAAAGGGTTAAACCACAGGTTGTCATATCTAATAGAATCAAATAAAGCAGTACGGTGAACTCTTTACCAAACGACATTTTGGACGCTTCCAAATTGAAAGCATTTTCAGACGACAAAATAAATGTGACTCAAAAACTGAATTTTGTTTTGGGAAAGGTAGAAAACATTGTGGGAAAAGGAGAAAATGCTGGTTACCAGCATTTTCTCCTTTTCCCACAATGTTTTCCAAAGGCTTCTTCCCCACGGTCGTTAAAAGTCGGGATTGTGTGGTAAATGGTTAAAAAAAAAAAAATTCAAACCGATAGTAAAAACCCGAATAATGCTACACGTATTTCAATCTTGTTTTTTTTTTTTAGAAAAATATCTCTTTCTCGGACAGAGTAGATCCAAGATCAGAGTGCACGTTCTGTCCAGTCAGATCTTGATCTACGCTGTCTGCAAAACAGTCGCGCTTAGCAGCTTTAGGGTTAACATAGATGTAGTAAATATACATGAAAAGGGATAAAAAGATATTAGTATGTTGCATTTAAAAAATCTGGCAAAAAATCTGGATCCAAGATCAGAATGCACGTTCTGTGCGGTCTGATCTTGATCTACACTGTCCCCGAAAGGTCAGTGAGTCTTGCCTAGCAGCTTAAGGGTTAAATACTGTGAAACATGGCATTTAACACCAAAACAAACACAAGTAGTATGTGTCTACTTGTACAAACATACAAGTAGACTAATAAAGCTCGAAAAGGGCTGCTGAATATCTATCTATATAGGAAGGGCACGATAAGTAGATCAAGATAAAGAATGCACCAGCTTCCTGCATCACAAAACTTCCAGTTTCCGTCCTGTATGAGAGCACGAAAGGTCAAATCTTTAGCTGTTCAGGGTAACTCAGAGCGAAATTGGAAATTGTAGATCAAGATCAAACTGCACGGAACTAGGGGAGAATACTCTGTGCAGTACTATTAAAAGAAAATCCAGGGAAGCCTGGAAGGATGCGCTGGCGCAACCCTTAATTCTTTACCAAACGACAAAATTTTAGACTCGTCCAAATTGAAAGCATTTGCAGACGACAATATAAATTGACTCAAAAACTGAAATTTGTTTTGGGAAGGGTAGAAAACATTGTGGGAAAAGGAGAAAATGCTGGTTACAAGCATTTTCTCCTTTTCCCACCATGTTTTCAAAATGCTTCTTTCTCAGGGTCGTGAAAACCCGGAATTGTTTGGTAAAGAGTTAACCCTTTACCACAAAATCCCGAGTTTTAACGACCCCGAAGAAAAAGACATCTGAAAACATTGTGTGAAAAGAGCATTCGGGTAACCTACAATTTGTCCTTCTGCCACAATGTTTTCAACCCTTCCAAAATAAAATTTCAATTTTTGAGTCACATTTGTATTTTTAGAGCCCTAGCCTAGTCCTGGTGAGACCCAGGACATACATAAACATGTGAGCTGTCGACGCGATATGACTGGAATAATGTTGAAAGCGGCGTAAAACACCATTCAATCAATCAATCAATCAATCATTTTCTGCATTGAAATACACACCCTATCATTTCAGCCGGATTCACCTTACCGTCTTCGTATACTCTAAATACGGGTCAGTATAGACTTTTGTCCTCTGAAAAATACGTAACTCTTTACCAGACGACAAAATTTTAGACCGATCCAAATTGAAAGCATTTGCAGACGACAAAATGGATGAGGCGTAAATTGTGGTATTTGTCTATGAAAGGGCAGAATACAACGTGGAAATTGGAGTCTAAATGTTGGTAACCAGTAGTTTGTCTTTTTTTTTTTTCCCCAAAAGATTTTCAAAATCCCTCTTTCCCATGGTCGTTAAAGCTCTGTATTGTTTGATAAAGGGATAAGACTTTCAGACTTGTAATGAATAAATCCTGTTTGATATCCGCTTATAGCGTTAGTAACTTTGGGATATCCTTCAGCAAGGCACGACAGACCCCCCAGCCTAGTACTATTGAAACATATGAAATATATAAACAGTTGAGCTGCTTCCGTGATGGGGCCGAAATACTGTCGAGGAAACACCAGTAAAACAAACGAACAAACTCGTCATGAAGAAAATAGATTTTCCTTCCGTCTAACAATATTGTTACTTAACTATTTACCACACAATCCCGACTTTTAACGACCCTGAGGAAGTAGCCTTTTGAAAACATTGTGGGAAAAGGAGAAAATGCTGGTAACCAGCATTTTCTCCTTTTACCACAATGTTTTGTACTCTTCCAAAGACAAATTTCAATTTTTGATTCACCTTTATTTTGTCGTCTGCAAATGCTTTCAATTTGGACCAGTCTAAAATTCTGTCGTTTGGTAAAAAGTTAAAAAAGATTCTTGACGACTTAACTCTTTCACTGCCTGCTAAATTGAGCCGACTTTTTTCGAGGTCTGTAAGTATCTCTTTCGGTTCAGTTGAACCTGTTTTTAGTTGAAGATTAGCATAAGATGGCGGACGGTGTAGATCTAATATCAGACTGCAGGTTTTGTGCAGTCTGATCTTGACCTACGCCGTCAGCAAAAGCTATCCAAGGCTACATTGGCAGTGAAAGAGTTAAAACAGTTTTGCATCAACCACACCATTACAGCTATGTCCAAGTATCTGACCATATATGGAAATACCTACTTATAACATGTAGTAAAGTTAAACTGTCGAACATATTGCGTGGTTGGAAAATGGTGACCTTTAGTGATTTACTTGGGCTTTGTTGTCTAATTTTTGGCAAGTATAATATTTTTTCTCCCTCGTTTCTCGATTTTGTGTCTTCACAAGCTTGTGCAAACATCTGTCTTTCGTTACTGTCGTCTTCGTACTTTTCGGTGGAATTCATTTTCACTCTGTGTTCACATATTAGTCACTTCCTTCTCAACGCTTAGACTCAGCCTAAACGCAACTCAATTAGCTTAAAAATGGGGACAGTGTAGATGCAAGATCAGACTGCACCTTCTGTGCAGCCTGATCTTGGATCTATGCTGTCCGTTGCAGTGAGATTTTTCGACGAACAGATCTCTGAAGTCGTAAAATTTGAATGTACACTACATACTGGCTTGAAATATTTATATCAATTTATTCACTAGTTCGAAAAACTCCAGGGCTTATTTGGCAATCATGATTTTTATCTATTCATTTTTCCCCACTTGAACGAAATCAAAAGAAATTATATATAAAAACAAAATTGCCACAGATTTCTATGTATGTATCAAATATAACCGGTGAAACAGGGAGCAACCGGATGTTACAAGATGGCGTCTTAATCCTAACAGCTCAACACTCGAGTTTGGTTATTTCAGTGTATTTAATCTAGACCAACATCAAGTCAAGTCAAATCCTTTATTTGACTGAAAACATTTTACAGTTGCTCTTTTTGCCATGTCAAAGGCAAAACTTGATTACGAAATAAATGACACTTAAATCAATCCATGGAAATGTAAAATGACCGAGCGAAAAGGACAAAATATCAACACCATCATAAATTAACCCTTATCCTGCTAAATAAATGAAATGAAATTTTTACACGGATAGTAAAAACCCAAACTTTGCTATTTCTAAGGGTTTTTTTCGGGGGGGGGAGGGGATATGTTCTTTTCGGACAGTGTAGATCAAGGATCAGACTGCACGTTCTGTGCAGTCTGATCTTGATCTACAGTGTCCGCTAAAGGTCAGTGAGTCGCGCTTAGCAGCCTAAGGGTTAAACTCTATACCACACAATCGCGAGTTTTACCGACCCTGAGGAAATAGCCTTTTGAAAACCTTGTTGGGGGGGGGGGGAGAAAAAATGCTGATGACCAGAATTTTTTTTTTTTCTCTTTTCCTACAAGGGTTTTTTTTTTTACACTTTAACTGACAATTACCATCATGTCAACTACATTTCATCTGTCGTCTGCAAATACTTGAATTTCAACAAGCCTATGGTAACTATAGTAAGAGGATTATAAGACGTAATCTTCACTATATGGCTGGGCAGAGATCAAAGTAAGATAAAGGAATTTAACCAGTATGTTTAGCAGTAAGGTCCATGTACCTGATAACAAGAAATGTCTTTAAAAAGATAGACGGCTTAAATTTGACTGCAAATAGGCAGGGGCTCTTAGAACAAACATGTCTACATTTTTTACCACAGGGGCCCTTAGAATAAACTTGTCTACATATTTGACCAATCATAACTTTCTATTTATTCATTTCTTATCAGTGCAAAAAGTAGGTCAAAAGCCAGCACTTACAGCTAAGCCGAAAAAATGAAAACTTAGTCGTCGATCTACAATAATACTGTGGCAGTATCTCTGACCTCATTAATCTGTAAAAGGGGCAAACAGAAATAGTGTGATATTCATCTTCAACAGCATACGGTACACGATTTAAAACTAGCGGCCTGCTCTGTCGGAGGAACTTGCTCATTTTGAAAGTTTCCATTCCACTTAATTCTTTACCATAAAACAAAATTTTGAACTTGCCCAAATTGAAAGCATTTGCATACGACAAAATAAATGTGACTCAAAAACTGAAAATGGCTCCTGGTAGGGGAGAAAGTATGGTGGGAAAAAAAGGAGAAAATTTTGGCTACAAGCATTTTCTTCTTTTCCTACACTGTTTTCAAAGGCTCTCTTCTTGAGGTACACTGTAGGTTAAACTAGAAATTGTTTGGTAGAGGGTTCTGCACTCTATCGGTTGAAAAAGGTGTGTTTGCTTTTATGTTAGTTTGTCTGTTTATTGGTTGGTTGGTTGGTTGGTTTTTGTACAACAAGTTAAGAGTTAAGTTAAATACTATTTCAGTATTAGCGCAACAGCTGTGCACGCACCCAAGTATTCCTATGTTAAAAAAAAAAAAACCCTTGTCGAAGACACTAATAAAAACACATTCCCTTTTCATTGTTCTTTTTAAGAATATATACATGTAGGAAGATCCTTGTGAAAAAAAAAAAGGGTTTTTTTTTTTGTTTGTTTGTTATGAGGGCGCTCTCTCTCTCTCTCTACCTACTTTTACACCATGAACACATGTAGCCTGCTCTTTTTTATAATCTATGGCTTTTTAATCCTTTATGTGACTCTATGTGATACCCTAACATGTACGATTTTATTTACATTAGAACGTTTTTACTTTGCTTCGATGTTATTTATTTCTATTTTCTTAGTTTTCTACAAAATACAGGTGTCCTACAACTTGCACATTCTGAAACCTGCAATCAGCATGTATGGTGTAAAGACTGTATAGCAGCAGACAGAACCTGTGCATGGTGTCAGGATCAGGTCAGTATCGAAAACTATCTGGACGAAATGAGTGCCCCTTTATCAATGAGAAAAGTAGCCCTTAACCCTTAGGCTTCTGAGCGCCACTCACTGACCTTTTACAGACAGCGTAGATCACGATCAGACTGCACAGAACGGATCTACACATTCCGAAAAAGAGCATTTCTGTGTGACATCAATCAATATGTTTGCACCTATTTTCACACTCTCTCGCACTACGGATCATTCCCATTCACCTCTGTAGTTGGCTCAGAAAGTAGTCCGTCATCACTCGATATTTTTTTCACATGACCATAACTCAAAATGGCGACACAAACGCAGGTGAAAGAAAGCCCAATCGATTGTTTTGTGTGCTGTTCAAACAGCATACGCCCAATCAGACTTAGTGGTAGGAAATGTTAAAAAGAGAGACTTTCTGAAAAGCTTAAATGTCTTTTAAAGGACGATAACTTGTTTTTTTAATTTTGTTTAAATTGTCATCATTCATGGGTGCAGCCATTTTTTTTTACAATTGGCGTAAGATTCTGATCAGTAAAGAAGCTTGAAAAAATAGTTCCATTGTATAAAGGTAAATTCATCAGTTTGAATGCACCTATAATGTATCCGGAATCATATTTCCTTTGTCTACTTTATTATGTTACACATGAAACAGTTAAACAGTAACAAAACATGTTTTCCTCGGTTTGAGAAGATTCTTGTCATTTAGCCCGTTGCAGAGATGTGTGGTGAGAGTAACGAACGACAACTCTGCTCGGAGATTGCTATTTTCACACAAGGTTTAACATGCTGTTCGGTCCGTGGAACACTTTCTACCAGAGTTAGCCCTTCCTTAATTTGAAGAGGTGACTCTTCCTGTCAGTGATAATAATACATGTACTTTTGCATTTCTCAGTTCAAGCCGAAACCGTCACTAGAGTTTCGTTTTAAAAAAAAAAAGGCATCTTCATGCAGCCTTAGTCTATCATTTTAGCTCGACAGAAAATAGAGATCTCATTTCATATAACTGTAGACCTATGTTCATGCCCCTCCCTCCATTAGGAAAAGCGCTAGATTTGAACAGTCTCTACAAATGTGAGATTTTCGTGATTTTATTTTTACAACCGTATCAGGAAATTGTTGATACGTTGAGGGGAAAAAGCAAAGAAAACGTCGTCGCTAATCTCTCTCTCTCTCTCTCTCTCTCTCTCTCTCACACACACACAGAGAGAAAAAAGAGAAAAACATATAAGTATGTGCAGTTAAGCTGTTAAGTAGATTAGAGTGCGTTTCTTTGTGACAAAAAGAATGTGAGACATTTCTTGATAAAGGCAGAGGCTGATGCGAAGAGAGCACTGATTCACCCGGAATCGTAGGTATAATAAATCTGTTTTTAAAAAGCTCTGCCGACATCGATATACACATACGATCCGTGGATTCATAGGAAACAGCTTACTCCGCTGCATAGAAAGAAATCTGTCACAGTCTTTCTTTATACGCCTAAGCATGGAAATACACGTACATGTAGGTAATGCAAAGTTTTTACTCTTATTTCCCCTGGTCAATCTTTTAAAAACGAAGTAATACGAAAGTCCGTGGGTAGCCTCCCTTGTTCCTTATGAATTTCAGTTACTTCCCCTGCGGTCAAAGTTTGTGTACAGCCTAAGCATTCGGCATACCTCGGGTGATGTAGGTACGGAATTGGCCGAGTTGTGACGAGTGCAGCCTAAGGTTTCGTCGCTCGTGACGAACGTATTTCTCTCAAAAGTAAAGTGAAATCGGTTAAAAAAGGAATACAAATATGTGTTGAAAACTTATTATAGACCCACTGCATACTATTTTATATGATAATCTAATTTTTTAAGGCCGTTCACCTTTATCAATACATCACTTACCTCCCTTGTACGCATGAAGAAGACTTCCGGGAAAGACAAAATCTTTCATGGCGCGGAACTTTTTAAAAATTCAAAGTTTGAAGTCAAATTCACGTTATTATGTCATCCTTGATTTTTTTTTTTTTTTTTTTTTTTAGAAATTTCAAAATGAGCGTTGCAGCAGATTAGAAGACCTCACCGATAAGGGATGTCTAGACATTTTTCACCCAAATAACACGATGAAAAAGCTTCAGGTAACAGATTTACCTTGATCTGTTTTAATTTAAGGAATGATAATTTTGTTTTTGAAGTCATCTGCAATGTTGAACTAGTATGTATTAACCCTTTACCATACAATCCCAACTTTTAACGACCCTGACGAACATGACTTTTGAAAACATTGTGGGAAAAGGAGAAAATGCTGGTAAACAGCGCTTTCTCCTTTTCCCACAATGTTTCCTACCCTTCTCAAATCAAATTTCAGTTTTTGAGCCACATTTCATTTGTTGTCTGCAAATGCTTTCAATTTGGACCAGTCTAAAATTTTGTCGTTTGGTAGAGAGTTAACTCATTACATATGTCAAAACTTAAGACCTCTCCAATTGAAAAGACCTTGCAGATGTCAAGCTGAAGTTTTTTCTCAAATAGTAGAATTTGTCTTAACTCTCTACCAAACGACAAAATTTTAGACTACTCCAAATTGAAAACAGTTGCAGACGACAAAATAAATGTGACTGAAAAATTGAAAGTTGTTTTAGGAATGGTAAAAACATTGTTGGAAAAGGAGAAAATGTTGGTTACCGGCATTTTCTCCTTTCCCCACAATGTTTTAAAAAGGCTTCTTTCTCAAGGTTGTTAAAAGTCAGGATTGTATGGTAAAGAGTTAAACTGGACAGAAAGTATTGTGGGCAAAGGAGAAAATGCTGGTTACAAATATATTATCTGTTTCCAGCAAAATTTTCTATAAGCTTTCTTCCTTGGGTATATTAAAACTTGGAATTTTTTGATAAAAGGTTAATTGAATTTTCTTTTATTTACAAGGATGACACTCTGAGAGATGGAGGGAAAGATATAGATCCAATACAGCTGCAGCCCCAACAAGTGAAACTGGAACTTAGAAGAGGTTGGTTTGTATTTTAACCCTTTACTACACTGACCTAAATTTTTACAACCCTGACAGAGATTTCAAGCTTTTGAAAACATTGTGGGAAAAGGAGAAAATGCTACACTGACCTAAATTTTTACAACCCCGACAGAGATTTCAAGCTTTTGAAAACATTGTGGGAAAAGGAGAAAATGCTGGTGACCAGCATTTTCCCCTTTTCCCACAATGTTTTCTTTTTCTTAAACAGACAAAGTTCATCATTTGATCCACATTTCTGTTGTCTGCAAATCCTTTCAGTCTGGCCTAGTATAAAATTTTGTTGTCTGGTAAAGTGTATTTGACTTTAAATCATATCATTTAACAGTATGAAAATTATTATGAAGATGACAATCTGTTATTGTATGGTCAGTCCATGTGTTATAGTCCCTGGCAGAAAAGTTAAATCTAAAAACAGCTTAAAATTTGCCAGGTCACTCTATCTTTTGTTTACTTTTGAAGATTACCTGAACTGAAAATTCTTTTTTCTGCCAGTGACTAACACTTGGACCAGCTATACAATAATAGACTCTATTTACAATGATATTCATACTTTTTAAGTATGATTTAAATTAAAATACATTTTACTAGCCTATTGTTTAATTTTGGCAGCTATAGTGCCTGTAAGCTTTAAACTAATATCTAAAATGAAATTATATTACGGTTGCGGTTACAGATTTTATTGCAATCATATATGAGCCATGCTCTGTGAAAAGGGGGCTTAATGCATTTGCCAATAGTATCGACCCAGGTTAGCCTGTGCAATCTGCTCAGGCTGAGCTGGGCCAAAACTTTTTGCTACTGGTCAAATTTTTACTTGTCCAAGGACCATTCTTCTTCGGAATTTAGTTGGTTGTTAGACAAGATGGACTTTATAGATCCAGTTATATGATGATGTGCTTGGTATCATGCATCACAGAGATGCATTAACCCTTTACCACACAATCCCAAGTTTTAATGACCCTGAAGAATAGGCCTTTTGAAAACATTGTGGGAAAAGGAGAAAATGCTGGTAAGCAGCATTTTCTCCTTTTTCCACAATGTTTTTACTATATCAAAGACAAATTCCATCATTTGAGCCATATTCAAAATGTCATCTGCAAATGCTTCCAATTTGGAAAAGTCTAAAATGTTGTTGTTTGGTGAAGAGTTAACTCTTTACCAAACAACAAAATTTTAGACTTGTCCAAATTGAAAGCATTTGCAGATGACAAAATAAACGTGACTCAAAAATTGAAATTTGTTTTAGGAAAGGTAGACAACATTGTGGGAAAAGGAGAAAATGCTGGTTACCAGCATTTTCTCCTTTTCCCACAATGTTTTCAAAAGCTTTCTTTCTCAGGGTCGCTAAAAGTTGGGATTGTGTGGCAAAGAGTTTTAAGCTGCCTTTTGCCAGAGCATGGCTCATATACATCACAAGTTCTGAACGTGATGTGCAGGATGAAAACATTATCTAATCACTTTCTGAATCAAATTTGTATCGAACAACTTCAATAAATTCCTTGTAAAATAAGAAGTATAGATATTTATTCATGCTTTTTGGTAGTTTATCGAGATATAATGTAGAATTATGGTTTGATATTTCATGGTTATGACCAGTGAAAATACCGATTTTACGTTCTCTAACTCTTCAAATGAAGGCGGAAAGAGCGGTTCATGCGCACTAGTTACCTAGGAAATCAGTGTGTTTTATTCAAATGGAGGGAACTATGACGTAGTTTACGCTATATTTCTTGGGCTTTACATAATATGATAATGCATTTTTATGTGACGGGGTATGCCGTGGGGAATTTTGAAAACAACTGTACTGATTTTGATGAAAGTTCCAACAAAATAGGCGATAGAAGCATGAAAATTAGAATATTTGTTTTATTCATTATTATTTTGTTCTCGTGAACATCATCGGTACGCCTCTCACCTCTGATGCATGTGAGGAAAGTAGTCAGTGGCTTAGGAAAGAAAGTTGTGTCAGTACTGGTGTGAGAAAGCCAGGAAACACATAGGTGCATCGCTGACCGCCATGATATGACCTAAGCTGTTGAAATGGCGTTAAACTCCAATACAAACCAAACCAAACCAAACATCATTGGTAATATTTTCACTTGTGGCTGCACCACTCGTGAAAATTTTACTGATAATGTTCACTCGATGAAATAAATTTCGATCTTTCACTAAAAAAAAAACCAAATATCCTCCTTATAATGAATCAAGGCACGACTCATTAACATATCTAAAAACAATGTGACAAAGGAAGATATTACTCATTACAACAATTTACATCAGTGTCAACTTCAGGTTAGTAAAGAAATGTATTTTCACAGCAATGCATCAACCCTTTACCTCACAGTCCCTGCTTCCAAAGACCTTGATAATGAAAGCTTTGGAAAAATATTGTAACCTTTTCCAACAATGTTTTCTACCCTTCTCAAGACAAATCTCAATTCTTGAGTCACATTTATTTTGTCACTTTTAAATGTCTGCAAATGTTTTCAATTTGGACTTGTCTGAAATGTTGTCCTTTGGTACAGGGTTAAGACTTTTTTTCTCTTTTTACAATGACAAGGTTTATTCTTTTTTTCACACTATTTCAGGCAAATCTCAGTCCTTCAATATGCAGTACAGAGTGGCAAGCAATGTCCCAATTGACATGTACTTTGTCCTAGATTTCTCAACCACAATGAGCCCCAGACTTAAGGAGTTGGCAGATTTAACAGAAAAGCTTAGTAAGTCAAGGGTAAAGTTTTTGATTGAGGCTTTATGTTGCAAAATTTCATGTTCTTTGCTGCATAGACGTGCATAGGTTTTTCCTTAGGTCTTGAAAGCACCTGCAGATGATATATTGCAAATTGGTATATAGCAGCTAAAGCCCTTGGAAAGGGTACAAAGTATTGTTGGAAAAGGAAGCTCTGCTGGCCAAAGACCAATGAGCTTATGTCATGTCTGTTCTGTCTAGGTGCATCCATCTATGCATGCTTTAACTATTATTTCTCTGAAACTACCCATCCAATTTTGATGAAACTTTACGGAATTGTTCCTGCCATAGACTTCTTTAGAACTTCTTCAAAAAATTTGATTCCAGTAAAAACAGTGGTTGCCATGGAAACAAAACAGAAAAAAAATGAAAATCTTTGAAAATCTCCTTGTCTGAAACCATATAAGATGCCACCCCACCTAATTCAAGCTCAAAATTCTAGGCAAAAAAATGCGTCTTATACTCAAGTATATGCAATAATTATTTTTTTAGGGAAGAGGCTAGGCTATTTTCTCCTATTAAGTGCATGATACATTTATTTAAAAGGCAGTGGAGCGATACAAGGTCATCCTGGCCCTCTTGGGTCTTTTGTTTTTTTGACAATATTTTTAACAGTCTTTTTCTGTAGTCATCCTAAAATATGGAATTGTTTGTGAAATGATTATCTTTTTACCAAATCATCCTGTATTTTAATGATCCTCAAGAAGAAAGACATTTGAAAATTATAAATACTGTGGGAAAAGGAGAAAATATGGTGGTAAGCTGCATTTTCCTCTTTTCCCCAAATAACTGTCTATCACAGAATGCCAACATTGAATGACCCTGAGGAAAAAGGCTTTTGAAAATATTGTGGAAAGGAGGAAAATGCAGGTAACCAGCATTTCCTCCTTTTCCCACAATGCTTTCTAACCTATTAATGACAGATTTCATCATTTGGACCACCTTTGTCATTTGGTAGAGGGCTAAAGGGATAAGTCTTTACCCAACAACAAAATTTTAGACCTGGCCAAATTGAAAGCAATTGCAGACAACAAAGTGAATGTGGCTCAAATGATAGAATTTGTCTTTTAAAGGATAAAAATCATTGTGGGAAAAGGAGAAAATGCTGGTTACCAGCATTTTCTCCTTTTTGCACAATATTTTCAAATCCTCCTTCAAATTCTTCTTCCTCAATGTTGTTAAGACTCGGGATTATTTGGTAATTGGCTAAACTCAAAAACAGTCTTCATTTTGAATTTCAGTCCGCGGACTGCAGGAGAGTTTTACAAAAAACATTAACATTGGGTTTGGAAGTTTTCTGGACAAGAGCATACAACCTTTTCATATTACAACACCTGAATAGTAAGTACATAGAGAATGGATGGCTGGTGTCTTGGATTAGGAAAGTTTCTTTTATGCTTTTCAGTAGTTTATAGAAATCTAATGCTGAATTATATCCTTATAAATCACCGGTGAATGTTGTAATTCACCAGTGAATGTTATAACTTTTATTTTTGACATGCCACAGATATTTATAGAACATGAATGAATTTTTAGCGGGTGAATATTATGTTGTATGACACAGTCAACAGCACTCATGACATCATTATTACAGCTAGCCTATATCTGACTACATTGAATAGATCTAGGTCACTTGAAATTCGAACATATTTTACACAATGAGCAAAACTTAGATTTCAAAAGAAAGGTTAAAGTGAAGTGCATAGGAGAAATAGGATAGCTGTTTGTTTCAGTGTATGATCGAAATTTCTTTTATCTTGTGAAAAGCAAAGGTTATATTTTCACTCATTGCTTTGCCACTCTTGAAAATGCAGCCTTCACTTTTCACTCGATAAAAGAAATTTGATTATACACCAAACCAGGCAGTTATTCTCTATTTGTTAGGCTAGGCCTAGGAATTTTAACCAGGGAGCAGATGGCAAATTGGATGAAATTATGGAGCCAAACCCGATAAATTTTCCCAAACCTATACACCATCCATCTATTCTTTTTATCCTGTCTCTCATTTGTAATCCATATCACACTAAATTGATCTTAAAATGTTGCTCAGAATATTGCACATACCAACATCTATTTCATTTTGATGAAAAATGAAGAACTGTGTAAAGCTTTCCTATAAGGTATGCAGCTACCATAATGTCATCATGAATGATATTGATTACATCATAAATGTGACATTTACCGGCAAAAAAACATTGTGTCGAATTCTGTAGGACAGGTAAGATAGCGAAAAACATGTATTCCCATGTTGGGACTATTTACAGGTATTTAACATTCAGCGACAATTTTGGCTGACGATACTTTCATTCACTTATTGAGATGCTTATATGAAAGTAGTCCCGGAGGGCAGGTGTGAACTCCTATGGTCACATGACCAGCTGGTGGATAACCTAAAAAATATAGCGAACCCTGTCATCGGGTCGAAATTATTGCAAGTGACATGATAAAGTTAAATCTTTCCTAGTGACCATCTGTATTAACCCTTTACCAGATGACAAAATTTTAGCCCTGTCCAAATTAAAAGCATTTGCAGATGACAATTTCATTGTTCCTCAGATGGTGCAATTTTTCTTTGATAGGGTAGAAAATATTGTGGGAAAAGGAGAAAATGCAGATTACCAGCATTTTCTCCTTTTCCCACAATTTTTTCAAAAGGCTTCTTTTCCAGGGTCGTTAAAAGGTGGCTAATTAACCCTTATCCTGCTATATAAGTGAGATGAAATTTTCAAACCAACAGCAAAAACCTGAATTATACTATTTCAAACTCATTTTAGGAAAAGAATATCTCCTTATCTGACAGTGTAGATCCAAGATCAGACTACATTGTCCGCAAAATGTCAGTGAGTCTCGCTTTGTAGTTAAATCTCAGGATCATTTCATAAGGAGTCAATTTTCATTTCAGTTTACGTAACCCCTGTATTGTAAATGGGACAACTTGTGAACCTTCCTATGGTTATAGGCACAGACTCAAACTCGAGAAAGATATTGCAGGTTTCATTGTAAGTTATGTAATATGTGCTTAATGAACAACCCTTCTGATAACTACATCAGAATCTCTTGGGCATGCTCATTGCTTATTTTTCAAACAGTTTCGTTTAGTTCTTGGTGGGCCTGACAGTTGATTTAAATGTTGAGCTGCTAGCATTTCATTATGGAATATTAAAGGTACATCCTTCAAGCCAGAGAGAAAAAGTGCTGTCAAAACTTGAAAGTGGGTAGAATGGGTCAGAATTTGGTCAGCTGTGTAAACATAGATAAATTACCCATATGTATGGTGTAAGGGATAGAGAAACTCATGGGATTTGATGTCATCAAAGTAGAAATCATAATAGTGATTTCTTTGATGGCTGCCAAAAAATGAAATGCATTTTCTATCCATCGTAATCTGTGCAACCTTGCAGCCATCAGGGGCAACATTTGGCAAGAAGATACAAGAATGATTAAAGTTTCATAAAATAAAGATGAAATGGGTTAAATATTGGCTGAAAAATAGCATAAATGTACATCCAAAAGGAATACAAATTACAGGGGGCTATTTACTGTTGTGCAGTAAATCAAAATTTCTTGTAAAATTCAGGTAAATAAAACTAGATTTATTTTTCCTTGCTATCACATAAACTAGACGATTATATTCAGTTAAAAGGTGCAATTGTGGGCATTTAACCCTATACCACACAATCCCGACTTTAACAACTCTGAATAAGAAACCTTTTGAAAAGATTGTAGGAAAAGGAGAAAATACTGGTAACCAGCATTTTCTCCTTTTCCCACAATGTTTTCCACCCTATCAGGGACATATCTTGCCATTTTGTCACATTTAATTTGTCTATTGCAAGTGCTGTCAGTTTTGACCAGACTAGAATTTTGTTGCGTGGTAAAGAGTTAAACATGAAGTGGTCCTCGTTGTAGATATACATATTACAACTGGCACAGGCTATTGTGTTGTTGCTTTTCATTGGGCTACATGTATATCACAGAATAGCCAATCAGAGCAACATATACATTTCCGGGTTGGCCATAGGGGTAACACTGCGATTTTTTGCACAAATGGAGATTGGTAATCAAAACTAAAAAGAATATTAGCAGACATACACATAAAATGTGATACCAAATATACAATTCACTTGTTTGTGAGGTCAAAAATATCGGAAAATCTGCTGCTCTGGAAGTGAGAGTGACCTCCCCTGAGTCTCTGTCTTGCATCATGGCTGTTCTAAAAATAGACAGGCAGAATTCAGCCCGTTTTTAGTAGCCTGTACTGATCCCTATACACTTGCTGTATCAGGGGAGATAACCAATCTAGAGTTAAACACTGGGATGGTCATTTTGCAGTCAATAACTCTGTCTATTTTTAGCTCAGCTGTTTTCAAGGAAAACATCTAGGCATTGTCATAGCCCTGTCATTGTCATCCTGCAAAACCTTTGATCCTTCATGATATCTCTGTCATTATGGGAGATATTTACTTCAAACTTGGACTAGTTGTCAGTTATCAATAGGGGAACCCATTCAACAGGGGTAAATAACAATCAAAATATTTTTTGACAGAGTTATGCCCCTTTTTTGTGAAATCTAAAAATACCTAAAGAGGCCATCTAGCCCATTAACCCTTTACCACACAATGCATAGTTTTCCTTACACTGAGAAAAAAGCATTTTCTTCATTTCCCACAATGTTTTCTAATCTTTAAGAAACAAATCCAATCATTTGAAATAGATATCATTTGTCGTCTGCAAAAGCTTTCAATTACAGTAAGACCAGTCAAAAATTTTGTTGTGTGGTAAAGTGTTAATGAGATACCACTGAAAAACATTTTTTTCTTGCTTTTGTTTTTCCTCTATACTGATAATTTGCCAGCTTTCAGCTTACTTATTTTTGAAGTTAGGTGAGATTATCTGAAGTCTGAATAACTCCCTTTAAACCTTTACAAAGTGACAAATTTTGGGCCAGACCAAATTGCAAGCAGTTGCAGACCACAAATTGAATGTGGCCCAAATGATTATTTTTGTCTGTGATAGGGTAGAAAATATTGTGGGGAAAAGGAGAAAATGCTGGTTACCACAATGATTTCAGAAGGCCTCCTTCTCAGAGTTGTTAAAACTTGGGATGGTGTGGTAAAGGGTTAGGAAGATTATTTGGCCTGCAACATGTGAAATGAGACCTTCAGACATTTGTGTAAATCGTCATCTCGGATTAGACTGCGCAGTCCCACAGGCTAATTCGAGACGGCACTTTACAACTACATAAGATTTTTTCATACAGTAGACTTTCGTGAAACAGAAAATTGCACAAAAACGGGAAGCATCGTCTCAGATTAGTCACAGACTGCACGGGCTAATCTGGGATGACACATTTTTACACTTATGTCCAAAGGCCCCTTTTCATGTGTTGCACACCATTTATTTCTGCATTTTAAACAAAGGACCCACATGATAATCATGTGATCAACAAACCAAGCTGTTGAACCCATTCCTTTATGAGTATATATGTGGTTTATTGTTGCCCCTGACGTTGAATGTTTTCGAAAACATTGCGGGCAAAGAAAGATCTGCTTGTAAGAACTAATTGCTCCTTTTCCTACAAAGTGTCTCTTCCTTCTGAAAATCTATCTTACTATTCTTTACAAAGATTATCTATCATTTGATGTGTAATAGTTTTGTGATGAATCTATAGATAGCTTTTAACCCTTTACCACACAATGCCGACTTTAAATGACCTTTAGGAAGAAGCCTTATGAAAACATTATGGGAACAGACGAAAATGCTGGTAACCAGCATTTTCTCCTTTTCCCACAATGTTTTCTACCCTATCAGAGAAAAAGTTATCATTTGAGCCACATTGAAATTCTCTTCTGCAAATGCTTTCAATTTGGACGGGTCTAACATTTTGTCATTCGGTCAAGGATTAAACAAAAGGGCTGAAAGTTTTATTGGCACAGAGCAAGCTTGAAAAATATATGTCTTGCTTTGTGAAAAGGCGGTTTAACTCTTCAGCAAACAATAAAATTTTAGAATGGTCCAAATTCAAATCATCTGCAGACGACAAATTAAACATGGCTCAAAAATTGAAATGGAAAGAGTCGAAAAGATTGTGGAAAAAGGAGAAAATGCTGGTTACCAGCATTTTCTCCTTTTACTACAATGTTTTCAAAAGGCCGTTTCTCCAAGGTTGTTAAAACTTGTGATTGTGTGGTAAAGGGTTAATGCATCTGCAAAAAGTATTGGTCTTTGTCAGCTTGCGCAGTTGGTGAAGGCCGACATGGGTCAAAGCATTTGAGCCACGCTCTGGCAAAAGAGGACTTAATGCATCTCCGTGATGGATGATTCCAGGTAAGTCGTCATGTTACCATGGATCCATAAAATCCATTTTGTCGAACAGCTGTCTAAATCATGAGGTGAACTGGTCCTTTGACATATAGAAAATTGACAAATAGCGAAAAGTTTCGGCCCAGGTCAGCCTGTGCAGACTGCACAGGCTGACCTCAGTTGATACTTTTGGCAGATGCATTAAGCCCCCTTTTGCCAGAGTATGGCTCATTTCTATATTTTCTATCCTGTCAGAGACAAATCCTATCATTAGAGCCGTATTTAAATTTTCCAATTCTTTGGAAAATATACATGTCTAACATTTTTGTTATTCTGTGAGGAGTTAAAATTCTGACAGTATATTCAGTTTGTAAAATCATCTTCTCCTTTAGCATAATAAGACTGAAATATTTATTTGCAGAACACCATAAAAAATGCCAACACTTCAGCCAATTACGACCAGATGGAAGGCGGTCTTGATGCCATTATGCAAGCTGCTGTCTGTCCGGTAATTATGTACCTTCAAATTTAACATTTGTTATGCCCCTGCAAAATACATGAGTTGTGCTTAGGCAAAAGGGGGTTTATTGCATCTCCATAGTGCATTTTACAATGCAAGTTACGTCATGGATCCATAAAATCCATTTTTTTTTTTTTTTTTGTCTGACAATTAACTGAGACTGAGGTAGAATGTTCTCTGCAGAAAATTTAGCAAAAGCAAAGAGTTTTGACAGAGGTCAGCCTGTGCAGACTGTGACAGTTAAAACCCCTGCAATGCTAATGTTTTTATACCCCTGCAACACTTATTTTTTGAAAACCCTGCATCACTTATATTTTGATAACCCTGCAACACTAATTGTTTTGATACCTTTGCAACACTAATGTTTCAAGCCCCTGCATGACAAATGTTTTGATTCCCAACAACACTAATGTTTTGATGCCCATGCAAAACTAATGTTTTGATATTCATATAAATCTAATGTTTTGATACCCCAGCAACACTAATGTCTTGCTGTCCCTGCAACACTGTTTCAATACCCATGCAACACTAATGTTTTGATACCGCTGTAAATCTAATGTTTTGATACCCCTAATGTCATGCTACCCCTGCAACACTAATGTTTTGATACCTCTGCAACACTAATGTTTTGATACCTCTGCAACACTAATGTTTTGATACCCCTGCAACGCTAATCTTTTGATACCCCTGCAACACTAATCTTTTGATACCCCTGCAACACTAATGTTTTGCTACCCCTGCAACGCTAATGTTTTGATGCCCATGCAACACTAATGTTTTGATGCCCATGCAACGCTAATGTTTTGCTACCCCTGCAACGCTAATGTTTTGATACCACTGCAATGCTAATGTTTTGATGCCCATGCAACGCTAATGTTCTGATACCCATGCAACACTAATGTTCTGATACCCCTGCAACACTATTGTTCTGATACCCCTGCAACGCTAATGTTTTGATGCCCATTCAATGCTAATGTTTTGATGCCCATGCAACACTAATGTTCTGATACACCTGCAACACTAATGTTTTGATGCCCATGCAACATTAATGTTATGATGCCCCTGCAAAACTAATGTTTTGATACCCCTGCAACGCTAATGTTTTGATGCCCATTCAACACTAATGTTTTGATGCTCATGCAACACTAATGTTCTGATACCCCTGCAACACTAATGTTCTGATGCCCCTGCAACACTAATGTTTTGATGCCCATACAATGCTAATCTTTTGATACCCCTGCAACACTAATGTTTTGATACCCCTGCAACACTAATGTTTTGATACCCCTGCAACGCCAATGTTTTGATACCCCTGCAACGCCAATGTTTTGATGCCCATGCAACGCTAATGTTTTGATGCCCATTCAACACTAATGTTTTGATGCCCCTGCAACACTGATGTTCTGATACCCCTGCAACACGAATGTTCTGATGCCCCTGCAACACTAATGTTTTGATGCCCATGCAACACTAATGTTTTGATACCCCTGCAACACTAATGTTTTGATACCCCTGCAACACTAATGTTTTGATACCCCTGCAACGCTAATGTTTTGATGCCCATGCAAAGTGAATCTTTTGCTACCCATGCAATGCTAATGTTTTGATACCCCTGCAACACCAATGTTTTGATACCCCTGCAACACTAATCTTTTGATGCCCATGCAACACTTATGTTTCGATGCCCATTCAACACTAATGTTTTGATACCCCTGCAACACCAATGTTTTGATACCCCTGCAACACTAATGTTTTGATGCCCATGCAACGCTAATGTTTTGATGCCCATGCAACGCTAATGTTTTGCTACCCCTGCAACGCTAATGTTTTGATACCCCTGCAATGCTAATGTTTTGATGCCCATGCAACGCTAATGTTCTGATACCCATGCAACGCTAATGTTTTGATACCCCTGCAACGCTAAAGTTTTGATACCCCTGCAACGCTGATGTTTTGGTGCTCATGCAACACTAATGTTTTGGTGCCCATGCAACACTAATGTTTTGATGCCCATGCAACACTAATGTTTTGATACCTTTGCAAAAAAAATGTTTTGATACCCCTGCAAAACTAATGTTTTGATACCCCTGCAATGCTAATGTTTTGATACCCCTGCAACACTAATGTTTTGATGCCCATGCAACACTAATGTTTTAATACCCCTGCAACACTGATGTTTTGATACCCCTGCAACACTAATGTTTTGATGCCCCTGCAACACTAATGTTTTGATACCCCTGCAACGCTAATCTTTTGATACCCCTGCAACGCTAATCTTTTGATACCCATGCAACGCTAATGTTTTGATGCCCATGCAACGCTAATGTTTTGATACCCCTGCAATGCTAATGTTTTGATGCCCATACAACACAAATGTTTTGATGCCCCTGCAACACTTATGTTTTGATACCCCTGCAACGCTAATGTTTTGATACCCCTGCAACGCTAATCTTTTGATACCCCTGCAACACTAATCTTTTGATGCCCATGCTATGCTAATTTTTTTATACCCCTGCAACGCTAATCTTTTGATACCCCTGCAACGCTAATCTTTTGATGCCCATGCTATGCTAATTTTTTGATACCCCTGCAACTCTAATGTTTTGATACCCCTGCAACACTAATCTTTTGATGCCCATGCAACACTAATGTTTTGATGCCCATGCAATGCTAATGTTTTGATACCCCTGTAACACTAATGTTTTGATGCCCCTGCAACACTAATATTTTGGTGCCCCTGCAACACTGATGTTTTGATGCCCATGCAACACTAATCTTTTGATACCCCTGCAACACTAATGTTTTGGTGCCCATGCAACACTAATGTTTTGATACCCCTGCAACGCTAATATTTTGATACCCCTGCAACACTAATGTTTTGATACCCCTGCAATGCTAATGTTTTGCTACCCCTGCAAGACTAATGTTTTGCTACCCCTGCAAGACTAATGTTTTGATACCCCTGCAATGCTAATGTTTTGATACCCCTGCAACGCTAATATTTTGATTCCCCTGCAACGCTAATGTTTTGATGCCCATGAAAAACATTTTTTTTTTTTGCCTATGCAAAACAAAAGGTATTTAGATGTCCCTGCAAAACAAAAGTTTTCTCTTGGGGTATACTGGAATCATCCCTTCCATCTTTCTGTCCAGCCATTGGACAGTGCTGATAAAAGTCAGACTTCACATTCTGCATCAACATTTTAGCAATGCTTGGGCAAAAGGGAGCTTAATGCATCTCTGTGATGCATGATACCAAGCAAGTCACCAAATGATCCTGGATCCATAAAGTCCATCTTGTCTAACGACCGACTGAATCATTAGGTAGAATGGTCCTTTGACATACAGAAAATTGACCAATAGCGAAAAGTTTCGGCCCAGGTAAGCCCGCACAGGCTGACCTGGTCGATACTTTTCGCAGATGCATTAAGCACCCTTTTCACGCAGCATGGCTCATTTATAATTTAGTATGCCAGAATAGAATCTTATAGTAAGAATTTTTATTGCAGGATATTATTGGATGGAGATCTCAGTCTAGAAGAGTGATGGTCTATATTTCTGATGGAGGGTTTCACTTTGCCGGAGATGGGAAGGTAAGGTTGACTTTTATAAATAGGATCTGAAGTAAGTTAACTCTTTACCAAACGACAAGATTTTACACTAGTCCAAATTGGAAGCATTTGCAGACAACAAAATAAATACAAATCAAAAACTGAAATGTGTTTTGGCAAGAGTAGAAAACATGGTGGGAAAAGGAGAAAATGCTGGTTACCAGCGTTTTCTCCTTTTTCCACGGTGTTTTCAAAAGCTTTCTTTCTCAGGGATGTTAAAAGTCAGGATTGTGTGGTAAAGGGCTAACACAGGGTTCATTCCTCGTTTACCACTGATCATTGCTTTGAGGGCTATGTGGGAAAGCAGCCAGTGGCTTGGGAAAAATATTGTGCAAAGTACTGGTTGAAAGAAACAGATGCACTGGAGGCCGTAATATAACTGAAATAATGTTGAAAATGGTGGTACACACGATACAAAAAAAAAACAGTTGTAGACAATGTGTCATGTTTATAACCAGCTGTTATATCTAGAATACAAGGAGAATAACTATTACAATTTTAATGTTCATAGCTTGCTGGCATTGACACCCCTTGTGATGGACTATGTCATATGGAGCTGAACCCAAATACTAATGAATACATCTATACAAAGTCTACAGAACAGGTCAGTAACAATTTTAACCATAACCTTGCTAAGTGCAACTGGCCTCTGCTTTTGTGGACAGTGAGGATCCAAGATCAGACTGCACAGAATGTGCAGTCTGATCTTGGATCCTCACTGTTAAAGTGAGAATTTTCTGGAGTAAAGATCTTTGAAATTGTAATATTTTGGTTTTTATAACTGGCTGGAAATTTTTAATGAATTCATAGAGCAGCTTTAAAGTTAATAAAACAGAACAGTGCTGGGTTCATATTCACCAACCATTCTTAAGAATATTCCTAGTCTTTTTCTCCAAGATTTTCTAAATTTGAAAGTAACACAAATTCTGATTGGCTAAACCAAATGGTTTAGCCATTCAGAAGTTGTGTTACTTTCATATTTAGAAAATGCTGGAGCATAAGACAAAGAATGCTCTTAAGAATGGTTGGTGAATACAGGCCCTGAATTGTTGTTGTCTGGTAAAAAGTTAATTAATGACCATACAGGATGTTTGATACACTTGCCCCAACATTGAAGGCCCAGTGGCAGACAAAAGCAAACAATGCAGGAGTGTTAGTCACTGGCAGAAAAATTAATTTTAAAACTGGGGTAAAAAGGTGTCAAGTAGTAAAATCTTTTGTTTACTTTTCACCTGTCTTTAAAACTCAATTTTCTGCCGGCGAATAAAGCTTACACCAACCATGCTATAACAGGTTTTCATCTTTACAAAATTTTCCATACTGTTAAATGGTATGATTTAAATTTAAATGCATTTTAACAAGGGCATTGTTTACTTTTGGCAGCAACTGGGCCTTTGAATTTCATTTCAGCATGATTGATAGGTCAGCAACCTAAGTCCGTCATGTCCTCTTTCTTAACTCTTTACCAACAACAAAATTTTAGACTGATCCAAATTGACAGCGTTTGCAGACGACAAATGAAATGTGGCTAAAATTGAAATTTGATTTTGGAAGGGTAGAAAACATTGTGGGAAAAGGAGAAAATGCTGGTTACCAGCATTTTCTCCTTTTCCCAAAATGTTTTCAAAAGGCTTCTTTTCCAGAGTTGTAGAAAGTCGGGACTGTGTGGTAGAGGGTTAACAAGTTAACAAATTATCCCACAATAAAATTATAGACTGGTCTGTTTTGGAAAGCATTGACAAACCAAATGTTGCTCAAATAGTTGGACATCTTTGAAAAGTAAGAAGACTATCATGGTATGGGAAAAAGTTATTTCAGGTTTGTCACACCAGTAGACCTTAAAACATTGTGGCAAAGGTAAAAATTGCTATGATGAGTAATCTCTTCTTTTACCACAATTTTATTAAAAGCGAACTGGTTTGAATTGAATGCACTGGCAGGCAACAAGTCAAATGTGACTCGATATTTAAATTTTGTTCTGGGATGGAAAGGAAACAATGTGGGAAAAGGAGAAAAAGCATGTTACCAGCATTTTCTCCTTTTCTTACTATGATCTCAAAAGCTTTCTTTCTCAGGGTAATTTAAAGTCAGGTAAAGGATTAAAAGATTGGTAAACCTTTCTCTTTTTTCCCCCTGGACTATTAACCATTTCTCACACAAAAAATTTTAGACTCTCCAAAAATTAAAACATCTTCAGACAACAAATTCAGAATTGATACAAATAAGCTTAAATTCTCTGATAGGATAGAAAACACTGTGGGAAAAGGAGAAAATGCTGGTTACTAGCATTTTCTCCTTTTCCTACAGTGTTTTCAAAAGACTTCTTCTTTGAGGTCGTTAAAACACGAGATTATTTGAAAAAAGGGTTAAAAGTTTGGTAAATAAATCTATCTCTTTTTTAGGACTATCCATCCCTCGGACATATAGCCAAGGTTTTGGACGAAAACAAGATCAACGCTTTTTTTGTAGTTTCTGAAAAAGATCGAGTCATGTACGAGAAATTTTCTGATATGATGCAACAAGCTGATACCACAAACTTTGATACACAGGGAGCATCTACGATTGTGGATGAAATTTCAGAGTATTACACTGTATGTAATGTGTAAACATAACATTTCCTTAACTAATTCAGTCATGCTCTGTGAAAAGGGGGCTTAATGCATCTGCAAAAAGTATCGACACAAGTCAGCCTGCACAGTCCACTCAGGCTGAACTGGGCCGAAACTTTTTGCTCTTAGTCAATTTGCTGAATCTCAAAGGACCAGTATACCTCATAATTTAGTTTATTGTTGTACAAAGCAGATGTTATGGATCCATGATCATGTGATGACTTGCGTGGTATCATGCATCACAGAGATGCATTAAGCCCCCTTTTGCCAGAGCATGGCTCAATTATTTGTTAACTCTTTCATAAATGACAAAATTTTAGACTTGTCCAAATTGAAACCATGTATAGACAACAAATTAAGTGTGGATCAAATGATGCGACTTGGTTACCAGCATTTCTAATTCTGGCACAATGTTTTCAAGAGGCGTTTCAATCAGGTTCTTTAAAATTCAGGATTGTGTGGTAAAGAGTTTACTTGATATCTTTGTAAAGCTAAGAATTGTCTTATTTTTAGATTTAAAATCAAGCTACATATATATACTACTCACACTTTGATAATGATCATTTAGATATTTCAATATGGGTATATGTTACAACAATGCGTTAAAAACATCCATTTCCACTGGTGGTTTATTTCATCAGTGTGGCAATGTAACACATTGAAAAACTGTACCTGATACATGCCACACACACACACACACACATATATATATATGTGTGTGTGTGTGTGTGTGGGCCATGGTCTGGCAAAAGGGGGCTAAATACATCTCTGTAATGCATTAAACCCAGTAAGTCATCGCTTGATTAGGCATCCATAAAATCTATCTTATCTAACAACGAACTGTATCATAAGGTAGAATTGTCCTGTGACATACAGAAAATTGACCAATAGCGAAAAGTTTCGGCCCAGGTCAGCCTGCGCAGACTGACCTGGGTCGATACTTTTTGCAGATGCATTAAGCCCAGTTTTCACAGAGCATGGCTCATATATATATATGCAAAGTTAAACTAGTGCCGGTTCAAGGATATTACATAATAAACAAGAAAAACATCACATGGGAACATAGAATATAACATTTATTGCCAACCGGTTTCGCTTTAAGGTAAGACCTGTGTAATGCACTTCCGGTGAACATTGGGCAAAAATTCTAATTTGTAGTTAAATAAGGATAAATAAGGATTTATGCCGAAATAATATTTTTGCACATTTCTAATGGATCAGAAATTCCGTTTATGTCTATCTTGAAACTTTTTTTTGATACTTTTGTTTGTTTTCTAAAAAAGGAGGTAATTATTATCTCTTTTTCAGTTGAGAATATAGCGGTTTTAAATTTATAAATGATAATTCAAAAAAGGAAAAAATGGAAAAAATGAAAAGGTGAAAGTAGTTCAATAATACTCATTTTTAATTATAGCTAATTTTGCAGGATGATATTTTAGTGGAAATAGCTGTTTTCCATTACACAGGTCTTACCTTAAGCTCATCAGGGCAACAATAACAATAAATCATGTAGCAACGTCGCGTTGCTATACACATAACGCAGTGATTGATGACGTCATGGCTTAATGTTCAATTTAGGCATAAACTTGTTTATGAATGATTGTTCTTTAGATAACCTAGCTGAAACATTTTCGTTATGCATTTTAAAAAAAGGAAAAATTGAAAACAATAATCGATGTTATTCTTGTTTTATATATATATATATATATATATATATATATAATCGGATGAATCTAACATGGTGATCCCCACCAAATTTGAGTAGTATATAATTATATAAACAAAGATTCTTTTGAATTATTTTGTATTTAGGATGAATACTCATAGAAGTAAGACTTTTTGCATTCATAAAAAAGTTAATTATGTAAATGAGCCATGCTCTGGCAAAAGGGGGCTTAATGCATCCCTGTGATGTATAGTGCCAAGCAAGCAATCACATAATTAGGGGTCTGTAAAATCCATTTTGTCTAACATCTGACTAAATCCTGAGGTAGTATGCTCGTTTTATAATTATGCAGAAAATGATCCGTAGCAAAAAGTTTTGACCTATGTCCTGGTTCGATATTTTTTGTAGATGCATTAAATCCCCTTTTCACAGAGCATGGCTCAAATGTAAGTTTTGGCTGTTGGTGTAAACTGCATTTTTTTGAGAAAAAGTTGTATGATGAAAAGAATTTTCAGTATTGTGTGTTTATTTCTCAGGAGCTGAGCTCAAAGATGACAATTGCTGCTAAGGACATTCCCGATGAGATTGAGGTATCCATCGCAACAAACTGTGGTTCAGGGTAAGGCAGGATATGTTCAATTGCTATGTACCTCTATACTCACAATGATTTTAGGATGTTAAACTCTTTGCCTCACTATCCCCAAATTTTTACAACCCTCCAAATGGGACCTTTTAAAAACATTGTGGGAAAAGAAGAAAATGCTGGTAACCAGCATTTTCTTCTCTTCGCACAATGTTTTCTGTCCTTTTACAGATCTCACCATATGAGCCATATTTGTCATCTGCAAATGCTTTCAATTTGGACAGGTGTAAAATTTTGTCGTGTGATAAAGAGTTAACTCTTCACCACACTATCCAGAATGTGAACAACCCTGAGGAAAATAGCCCTTTGAAAACCTTGTAAGAAAAGGAGAAAATGCTGGTAGCCAGAATTTTCTCCTCTTCCAACAAGGTTTTCTACACTTTCACTTACAATTAACATCATTTCAGCTACATTTAATTTGTCGTCTGCAAATGCTTTCAATTTGGACAAGGCTAAAATTGATTAGTTGGTAAAGAGTCAACTGTTTATGTCACTGCAAAAGTTTAGTATCATAAGATGGTCATTAATGTATAATTTTTATTAAAGCCCATCAAATTGTTCTCCTGGGGTCATATATGGCCCTTCCCTTTGGGTCACATATTTTACATAAAATTTTTGTTTAGCCCTTTACCGCACAATGCCACCTTTTAACGACCCTAGGAAAAAGCCTTTTGAAAACATTGTGGGAAAAGGAGAAAATTTTGGTAACCAGCATTTTCTCCTTTTCCCACAATGTTTTCTACCCTATCAAATAAAAATTGCACCATTTGAGCCACATTTAAATTTTCGTCTGCAAATGCTTTCAAATTGGACACAGCAAGAATTTTTTCATCTGGTAAAGGGTTAAAATTATTTCATGTAGATGCTTTTTTGCACACTCAAATTCGTAATGGTGACATGTTTCAATGTTTTATCATTACAGGGTAATCAACACAATAGACCCGACAATAACTACAAGGGAATGCAAGAATCTAAAAACTAATATGACAGTAATGTGTGCTTGGTTTTCTTTGTATACATTTACCTAAGGTTTATGCTGGAAGCAGGAGTCCGTATTCACCATAACCATTCTTAAGAACATTTTTCGTCTTATTCTACAGAGTGTTCCAAATTTGAAAGTAACACAACTTCTGATTGGCTAAACCAAATGGTTTAGCCAATCAGAAGTTGCCTTACTTTCTAAATCTAGAAAAAGACCAAGAATGGAACTAAGAATGGTTGGTTAATATGGGCCCAGGTTACTCATATGTATATCCACAGACACAACACAACTTTGTGGTCCTCCTTCTCTCCAACAGTTTAGGTTTAACTCCTTACCAAACGACCACATTTTGGGCCGGTCCAAATTCAATACGTTTGCAGATGACAGTTTGAATGTGGCTCAAGTAATGGAATTTGTTTTTGATATGGTAGCAAAAATGGTGGGAAAATGAGAAAATGCCGGTTACCAGCATTTTCTCTTTTCCCCACTTTATTTTCAAAAGGCTTCTCTTTTAGGGTAGTTAAAACTCAGGATTGTGTGGTAAAGGGTTAGTTCTTTTACCACACAATCCTGAGTTTTAACGACCTTCAAGAAGAAGGCTTTTGAAAACATTGTGGGAAAGAAGAAAACTGGTAACCAGCATTTTCTTCTTTTCACACAATATTTTCAACAATCTCAAAGACGGATACTGTTATTTGTGCCCCATTTATTTGTCGTCTGCAAACACTTTCAATTTGGACTGGTCTAAAATTTTGTTGCGTGGTAAAGAGTTAAAGTTTCTGTTGGGTTTTTTCAGCACTCTTAGGATGAAAGGAAACCTTATTATTAGTACTTTTGCACCTGTAATATTTATTTTGATTGGTCGACCATTACAGGAGTTATAGCCCTTTTTTCCCTGATGCAGTGAGAAGTCACCCATTTGTGGGGTATCTGTAGGCCTGTGACATCTCTATTTTCAGAATGACATGTTTAACCCTTTCCCAAACAAGCCCTGGTTTTCACGTGTCTGCAGTACAAGTCTTTTGAAAACACTGTGGGAAAAGGAGAAATTGCTCATAACGAGCAATTTCTCCTTTTCCCACAGTGTTTTCTACCCTTTTTGAGAGCTTTCTGCCATTTTCATCAAATTTAAAATTGTTGTCTGCAAACTCTTTCAATTTGGACCAGTCCAAAATTTGTCGTTTGGGAAAGGGTTAAGATGTCACTTTAAAATAATTAACCTTTTACCACAAAATCACTACTTTTATTTGTTTTGAGGAAAGAGGCCTTTGAAAAAAATGTGGGAAAAGGAGAAAGTGGTGGTTACCAGCATTTTCTACTTTCTTCTCAATGTTTTCTACTCTTCCACAGACAAATTTTAGTTTTTTGGGTCACACTTTGTCTTCTGCAAATGCTTTCAATTAGGGCCAGTCTGAAATTTTGCAGTTTGGTAAAAGACTCAACAGAATTGCAGCAAAACATATTGTCTGGACAAGGGTCAGATCATAAGTCAAAAGGTACCTTTTGGGTTTTTGAAGTTTGAATTTTCCAGGAGTGCTTTGATTGGTTATTTCATTTTGATAACATGGCATGGAATAAAACACCAGTCAACTCTTTATCACACAATACTGAGTTTATATGACCCTATGGAAGGAACCTTTTTCAAGTATTCTGAGAAAAGAAGAAAATGCTGGTAACCAGTATTTTCTCTTTTTCCCAGAGTGTTTTTGAACCATATTAAGGACAAAACCCACCATTTGAGCCACACCTAATTTTATGTCTGCAGTTTCTTTTAATTTGGATAAGTGTAGAACTTTGTTATTTGGGAAAGAGTTAACTCTTTACAAGTGTCAGAACTGTAGACTGTTCAAAATTCAAAGAATTGCAGACTATGAGTTAAAGGCAACTCAAAAACTGAAATTTATCTTCGAAAGTTACCAGCATTTTCTCCTTTTGTCACAATGTTTTCAAAAGCAGTCCTCACCAGGGTTGTTAAAACTTGCAATGCTGTTGTAAAAGATTAAATATTCATTCCCCTGTTTGAATTACAGATTGACTTCAATGTGACCGTGACCTTGAAGAAATGTCCAGAGAATGGGTTAAACAGTAAAACTTTTACCATTTTTCCTGTGGGTCTACAGGAAGTGTTACACGTGGAGATGGATTATTTATGTGACTGTGCCTGTTTGGAAAATGAGGTAAAGTGTGATTGCTTCTAGACTGCCACAGAAAAAAGTGCTCATACAGAGCTGTTAACTCTTTACCAAACAACAAAAATGTAGACCTGCCCAAATTCAAAGTATTTGCAGACAACAATTTAAATGTGGCTCAAATGATGAAATTTGTCTTTGGTAGGGTAGAAAACATTGTAGGAAAAGGAGAAAATGCTGGTTACCAGCATTTTCTCCTTTTCCCACGATGTTTTCAACAGGCTTCTTCCTCAAGGTCATTAAAAGTCGGGATTGTGTGGTAAAGAGTTAATCATTTACCTGCAATTCCAACTTTTAATGATCCTGAGGATGAAAGCTATTGTTCGTTTGTATTGGAGTTTAATGCGGTTTATAATAGGTCATATCACAGCGGTCTGTGCACCTACACATGTGTTTCTTACCTTTGTCACACCAGTACTGACACAACTTTCTTTCAAAGCCACTGACTACTTTTCACACATGAATCAGAGGTAAGAGACAAAAACTCGCCGGAAAGAAAGTTTGCCTCTACCAGGGTCTGTATTCACCAACCGTTCTTGAGAACGTTCTTTGTCTTGTTCTCCAGAATTTTCTACATTTGAAAGTAACACAACTCCTGATTGGCTAAACCAAATGGTTTAGCCAATCAGGAGCTGTGTTACTTTCAAGTGTAGAAAATCTTGGTGAATAAGACAAAGAATATTCTTAAGAGTGGTTGGTGAATACGAGCCCAGTTATCAAACCTTCAATTACCAGGACATGAGTCAGATACTCTAACCACTGAGCTACCAGGCCGGGCTAAGAAAGCTTTTGAAAGCATTGTGGGAAAAGGAGAAAATGCTGGTAACCAGCATGAAAACAATTGTTTGAGTCACATTTATTTTGTTGTCTGCAAATGCTTTCAGTTAGGATGAGTCTTAAATTTTGTTGTTTGGTGAAGAGTTAGGATGACGGGCTGTTAGTTTTACATCTATCTGTTCACAGTTACGTAAATGACTTTTTCTCAGAAACTGGTAGATCAAATAAAAGGAAATTTTCTGTACTAAATCCTCAGGGCAAGGTAAACAAGAAATGTATATAAAAAAGACACATGACATAAATATGTCTACATATAGACATAGAGTGGCCCCTCAGAATAAACAGGTCCACATTTTTGACTAATCACTAATTTCTAAATATTCATTCAAGTATAATGATAGAAAGAAGTAGATGAAAAGCCTCTGCTTTCAGCCATCTAGAAAAAAGTGTTCAGTTTATATCCATCATTTGAGACACTTTGGCTTAGTTGTTTGACTTTGTTGTTTACTCTAATGAGTGATAAAGGACCATCATGGTCTTGTTGTTTTATTCCTCTGTCAGATCATTCTGTGCTTTTTATCCCCCGCCGAAAAGGCGGCGGGGGATATGGTAATAGTCTCCGTCCGTCCTTCCGTCATTCCGTCATTCCGTCCGTCCGTCCTTCCGTCCCACATTTTTGTCCGGAGCATATCTCCAAAAGTATTTGAGATATCAACTTCAAACTTCACAAGTGGATAGATCTCATTAAGGAGGCGTGCAGTGTACAAGAACTATTACTCCATCTTCAGTATTTTTGGAGTTATTGCCCTTTGTACATTTTTTTTCTGGAATTTTTGTCCGGAGCATATCTGCAAAAGTATGAAAGCTAGGAACTTGAAACTTCACACACATATAGAACTCATTGAGGAGGCGTGCAGTGCACAAGATCCATTACTCTGTCTTCAGTATTTTTGGAGTTATTGCCCTTTGTACATTTTTACTTTGAATTTTTGTCCGGAGCATATCTCCAAAAGTATAAAAGCTAGGAACTTGAAACTTCACACATATATAGAACTCATTGAGGAGAAGTGCAGTGCACAACAACCATAACTCTGTCTTCAGTATTTTTGGAGTTATTGCCCTTTGTAAATTTTAACTTTGGATTTTTGTCCGGAGTATATCTCCAAAAGTATAGAAGCTAGGAACTTGAAACATCACACGCATATAGAACTAATTAAGGAGAAGTGCAGTGCTAAAGAATCATAACTCTATCTTCAGTACTTGTTGAGTTATTGCTCTTTGTAAATTTTCACTTTGGAATTTTGTCCGGAGCATATCTCCAAAAGTACAAAGGCTAGGAACTTCAAACCGTATACACTTATAGAATTCATTAAGGAGAAGTGCAGTTCACAAAAACCAAAACTCTGTCTTCAGTAATTTTTTAGTTATTGCCCTTTGTTAATTTTTACTTTGGATTTCTGTCTGGCGTATATCTCCAAAAGTATAAAAGCTAGGAACTTGAAACTTCACACACATATAGAACTAATTGAGGAGAAGTGCAGTGCACAAGAACCATAACTCTATCTTCAGTATTTTTGGAGTTATTGCCCTTTGTAAATTTTTACTTTGGATTTTTGTTCGCACATTTCCATTTAGATTCACAGGCTTTTTTTCACTGATTACCCTTTGATGAATTTATCCTGTTCTGGGACAAGTGCTAGTTTATTTTTCATACTTATTACCCCCCGGGGGGGGGGGGGGGGGGGAAATATGGTAATAGTCTCTGTCAGTCCCTCCTTCCGTCCCCCATTTTTATCCGGAAGATAACTTAAACAGTATTTCAGATACCAACTTCAAACTTCGTAAGTGGATAGATCTCATTAAGGAGGAGTGCAGTGTACATGAATGACAACTCTGTCCTTCAAATTTTTGGAGTTATTGCCCTTTGTTATTTTTCAGGCTGAATTTTTTTGTCCAGAACATAACTTGAAAAGTGTTTCACATATCAACTTGAAAATTTATATGTGTCTAGATTTCAATAAGGAGAAGTGCAGTGCACAAGAATAATAACTCTATCTTTCATAATTTTTGAGTTATTACCCCTTCTTATTTTTCAGGCTTAACTTTTGTCCAGAACATAATTGAAAAACTATTTCAGATATGAACATGTAACTTAATCGGTGGATGGATCTTACTGTGAGGAGTGCAGTGTACAAGAACGATAACTCTGGCAATATGATTTTTGAATTATTGCCCTTCGTTATTTTTCAGGCTCAATTTTTGTCCAGGACATAACTCAAAAATTATTTCAGTTAATGACATGTTTCTTCATACGTGGATAGATTTTATTGTGGAGGACCTGTATTTGAAAAAAGAAAATATGCTTGTTTTTTTATCTTCACTTCAAGCTCTTATTTCGGTGCTGTGTTAGAAAAAGCCCAATCGGCGGGGGATCTGGTGCTTGACAAGCACTTGTATGATCTGGAAAATGTATAGCTTCTTCTCTTTATAATTCAAGGATATCACAAGTTCACAACAAAAATGTGGGGCTTTGCTATGAACATGACCGACCAAAGCTGTTGCAAAAAGTGATGTTACTCTTTACTGGACGCCAAAAAATTTAGAATCTTCCAAAAATTCAAAGCATTTGCCGACAACTTTAACCCTTTACCACACAGTCCAGAACTTTAACGACCCTGAAAAAGAAGGCTTTTGAAAATATTGTGGGAAAAGGAGAAAATGCTGGTAACCAGCATTTTCTCCTTTTTCCACAATGTTTTCTACTCTATTAAAGACAGAAATCATCTTTTTAGCTACTTTTAATTTGTCGTCTGCAAACGCTTACAATTTGGTTGAGTCCAAAATTTTGTTTTACGGTTACATTAGACTGAAAACAAGGAAGGTTATGTGATAATTTTTTTTTTGTGTAGACACTGAATGAGTTGTGCTCTGATGGGAATGGTACGTACGAGTGTGGAGCGTGTAGATGCAACAAAGGCAGAAGTGGCGAGCTCTGTCAGTGTGACAGCTCTGAGGAAGAAGGAGAAAGTGCCATTGATGATGATAATTGTAAAAAGTAAGGGTTTTGATAATTGATGACTTTGGATTCATTTTTCTTAATCTTTACTACACATGTAATCTTGTGTTTTAACCCTTTAACACATAATCCTGACTTTTAAACCCTGAGGAAAAAATCTTCTGCAAACATTGCTGAAAAAAGAGAAAATGCTGGTTACCAGAATTTTCTCCTCTGCCCACAATGTTTCCTACCCTTCCCAAATAACTTTCAATCTTTGGGTCACATTTGTCGTCTGCAAATGTTTTCAATTTTGACTCATCTAAAGTTTTGTCATTTTTAGCTGCACTGGCCAAAGGCCAGCGAGCTAATGTCATGGTCCTGTGCCAGTTGTGTGTCCGTGTGTGTGTCTGTCCATCCATGCATTAAATCTTTTTTTCAAACATCTTTTCTGTTCAGCCATGAGAAATGAATGAATCCTATCAAAATGACTATCATTTATCCTTGGAAAGAACCCAGGCCAGCTGGGAATCAAGACAGCAATCCCCGGGTTTCAAGACCTTTTCCTTATCTACTGAGCTACCAGGCCTGATCTGTAGTATGTACATCTCTGGACAACTGTCTGGCATGTTTGTGTCAGGAATTCCTCACTCCAATTTACTGTCACTGTATTAAAGATACAGCCAGCCAGCCAGTTTTTAACCCATTTCATCATTTTTTTTATGAAACTATTATCATTCTTGTATGTTCATGCCAAATGTTGCCCCTGAAGGCTGCAAGGTTGAACAGATAATGACATATAGAAATTGCCTTTCATTTTATGGGAGCCTTCAAGGACAGAATTTTCTTTTGTGTGCTGTATACATTGAAATTTATCACCTTTCAATACTTTTAACTCTTAGACTGCTTAGGGCTACTGGCTGACCTTTTTGTGGACAGTGTAGATCAAGATCAGACAGCACAGAATGTGCATTCTGATCTTGGATCTACACTGTCTGTTACGAGGGTTTTTTTTTTACCAAAAAATACCCTAGAAATAGCAAAATTATGGGTTTTACTATTGGTTTAACCCTTTACCACACAATCCTGACTTTTAACGACCCTGAGCAAGAAGCCTTTTGAAAACATTGTGGGAAAAGGAGAAAATGCTGGTAACCAGCATTTTCTCCTTTTCCCACAATGTTTTCTACCCTTCCCAAAACAAATTACAATATTTCAGTGACTTTTAATTTATCGTCTGCAAATGCTTTCAATTTGGACGAGTATGAAATTTTGTCGTTTGATAAAGAGTTAAAAGTTTCATTTCACTAATTTAGCAGGATAAAGGTTAATTTGGTAAAGTCTAGAATAATGAGAAAGGGAGAAAATGCTGGTTTCCAGAATTTTCTCCTTTTCCCACAATGCTTTCTATTTGTTCTAAGCCAAAATCCAGGCATTGGAGCAGCAGATGATTTTTCGTCTGCAAATACTTACAATTTGGATGCATCTAAAATTTTGTCATTTGGCAAAGAGTAAAAGTTATAGGTTATAAATATATTAAGCCTTCACCACACAATCCCGAGTTTAAATGACCCTGAGGAAGAAGCCCTTTTAGGACATTGTGGGAAAAGGAGAAAATGCTGGTTAGGAGCATTTTCTCCTTTTCCCACAATGTTTTCTACCCTATCAAAGACAAATCCATCCTTCTAAAATCAGTTAAATTATAGTCTGCAGAAATTAATGCTTTCAAGTCAGACAAGTCTATATTGGGGCTGTGTAGTTAATTCATGGGACATTGATTACAGAGACAATACAACAGATGTGATATGCGAGACACGTGGCACATGCGTTTGCGGTCAGTGTCAGTGTAACAAAAACTATGAAGGGAAGTTCTGTGAATGTGACATGAGTGAATGCTATGGATCGACGGGAAATCAGGAATTTTGCAATGGTAATTATCTGATGTACATATTCTTTGATATTTACAATTTTTCTTACTTCACGTTCCCAAGTATACTATAGTGTAATGATCTTTCTCTGAAAAAATGTATTTAAAAACTTTATTGTGATTTGAGAAATGGCTCAATATGAGAAATCTTTTTAATGGTCAAACTGCATGTATTCTTGTTATCTTGACTTCAAAGTTTTATATTGTTTATTTTTTCTTTGTCTTGAAGTACTAAAAATGTACAAGAATGCCAGGAGATGTGGACAGTTAACATTAATTAGGATTCACAAATGAATGTTTCGGTGTATGATGCAAATTTCTTTCATCAAGTGAAGAACGAAAGCTATATTTTTAAAAGTGGTTTTGCCCCTCATGAAAATACGACCTTTTGCTTTTCATGAGAAAGAAATTTCAATCATACACTGAAACAAACATTATCCTATTTCTTTTATGCTCTTCACTTTAACCTTTCTTTTCAAGTCAAATTTTTGCTCGCCGTGTAAAATATTATGCATTTTTCAAGCAAAATAGATCTATTCAATCAAGTCAGATGTGGACTAATAATGATGTCATTAGTGATGTTGACCATGTCATAAAACATAATGTTCACCACTGAAAATTCATACATGTTCTATAAATATCTGTGGCATGTCAGAAATAAAAGTTATAACATTCACCATTGGATTATATAACATTTTAAGGTGAATTATGTATAAGGATGTAATTCATTTTTAGATTTCTATAAACTACTGAAAAGCATAAAAGAAATGTTTTCTACCTTTTTGACTCTGTACCATACAACACACTTTTAGACACATCCAAATTGAGAGCACTTGCAGAAAACAAGTGCTGCTTCAATGATTGGATTTGTCTTTAAAGGGGTTGAAAACATTGTGGGAAAAAGAAGAAAATGCTGGTTACCAGCATTTTCTTCTTTTTCCCACAGTGCTTTCAAAGTTCTTCTTCCTTAAGGTCATTAAAAATTGGAAATGTTAACTCTTTACCCACAAGATATGACTTTTTATGTCCTATACCCCATAACCATAGGTATTTTTATGGTAGACTGCGATAAAGATCAGTCTGATCTTGAATTTGCACTGTCCACTTTTATAGTCAATGCTGTAAGATAAACATCTTTTTGAGTTTCAGTGGATTTTATTTGCGACTGTCAAAAGAGGTTGAGTTTGTATATTTTGCACTGAAAGAGTGAGTGCTAATGGAAAAATGAAACATTCTTTCACAAATTGAGCTGTGCTCTTGGAAAAGGGGCTTAATGTATCACTGTGATGCATTGTTCGAAGCAAGTAATCACATAATTATGGATCCATATAATCCATTTTTTCTAACAATCGACTGATATATGAGGTAGATGAGGTAGAATGGTCCTTAAACACAGTGAAAACTTACCAATAGCAAATGGTTTTGATCCAAGTCAGCCTTCATGGACTGTGCAAGCTGACCTGGATCATCATACTTTTTGTTGATGCATTAAACCCCCTTTTCATGGAGCATGACACATTATTGTTGTCATTTGACCAGGGCATGGAGAGTGTTTGTGCGGAGAATGTAAATGTACAGATAGCTACTATGGAGAGCACTGTGAATGCCCTCCCAATTCTGTCTGCATCGGAAAAAACGGGGTAAGTTAAGATCATAGAGATTTCGGAAATCTTTGCACTTTTCATCAGCTTGGCAGTTTTAAAAAAAAAAAGTTAAATTTTTAAAGCCCCTGTTATCTGTATTGCCATTGTCAAAAGAAAGCTTGACACTTTCTGATGTCTCTGTGATTTCTGAAGACATTTACTTCAAACCTGGGCTATGTCTTAACTATCAAATGGGAAACCAACACCAATATGGCAAATAACCTTTAGGGTTAAAATATCCATTTGATCTCTGGATAAATTCTTATTCAATTACCATAGTGGTGAGGATTAAATAGGTTTCAGTCATTAGAGTACTGATTCAAACAAAACCTTGAAACCCTTTCATAAACAAAAGAATTTTGACTCAGCAAGATTTGAAGCATTTGCAGAAAACATTTGAGCCATGCTCTGTGAAAAGGGGGCTTAATGTATCTGTGAAAAGTATCAACCCATGTCAGCACTGCGCAGGCTTGCCTGGGCCAACACGTTTTGCTATTGGTCAATTTTCTGTATGTCAAAGGACCAGTTTACCTCATGATTGAGTCAGTTACAAAAAAAAAGGTGGCTTTTATGGATTAATAATTATGTGATGACTTGCTTGGTATAATACATTACTGAGATGCATTAAGCCCCCTTTTGCCAGAGCATTTCTCATTTTTAAGTGTGCATCAAATGATGAGACCTGGCTTTGAAAGAGTAGAAGACAATGTTTTCAAAAGCCTATTTCATCAGAGTCCTCAAAACATGGAATTGTTAGGAAAAGGGTTGATACAAGTGGCTTCTGAACACCAGTATTGTCTAACAAACATTTACCTGAACTTTTAGTTAACTCAAGGCTTTCATCCATGGCCTGCGCCTACCAAATTTGTGTTCATGGGCAACTGATAATTGTCACAGCATTGCATGTCATGCATACGAAATGCTGATTGCTGTTGGTGCACCATGCAACGACATTTTATTCTTTTCCTTTTCAGCTTGCGTGCAGTGGAAATGGAAATTGTAAATGTGGCAAGTGTGTTTGTACGAGCCGAGACTATAAAGGAGAATTCTGTGAGGAATGTCCTGTAAGATGTGTTCATTAACTCTAAGGCTACTTAGCGTGACGATAAGACCCTCTGTGGGCTGTGTAGATCAAGATCAGGGCCCATATTCACCAACCATTCTTAAGAACGTTCTTTGTCTTGTTCTCAAGAATTTTCAACATTTGAAAGTAACACAACTCCTGATTGGCTAAACCAATAGTTTAGCCAATCAGGAGTTGTGTTACTTTCAAATGTAGAAAATATTGGAGAATAAGACTAAGAATATTCTTAAGAATGGTTGGTGAATACAGACCCAGACTGCAGAGAACATGCAGTCTGATCTTGGGTCTACACTGTCCCATCAAGAGATATTTTTTTTGCCGAAAGATACCTTTGAAATAGCAATATTTGGGCATTTACTATCGGCTTGAAAGTTTCATTTCACTTATTTAGCAGGTTAAGGGTTAACTTTGACCATATAACTCTGTACCAGACGACAAAATTTTTTTAGACTTGTCCAAAATTGAAAGCATTCGCAGACAACAAATTAAATGCAGCAGAAATGATGGGGTGAGCCTTTTAAAGGGTAGAAAATGTTTGAGAAATTGATTGGAATTTGATGGTTGCTTTTGACTGTAGTGTTAAACGATAAACAGACAGTGTAGATAAAAGATCAGACTGCATGTTTTGTGCAGTCTGATCTTGATCTACATTGGTCACAAAAGAAACTGTACTTGCAACAGGTGCTTTAAGGGTTAATAGGGTTGGTCTTTAATGACAGTGAAATTCTTTGTGTACATAGAAGTCAATAATTTCTGCCAGTAGCTGAATTTTCCAAGGTGATACATAGTCCAGCTTTAACTCTTTACCAAACGACAATATTTTAGACTTGTCCAAATTGGAAGAATTTGCAGGCAACAAATTAAACATAACTCAAAACATGAAATTTGTCTTTCATAGAGTAGAAAACATTTTGAGTAAAGGAGAAAATGGAGAAATTATTGGTTACCAGCATTTCCTCCTTTTCCCACAATGTTTTCAAAAGCCTTCTTCTTCAGGGTCGTTAAAAGTTAGGATTGTGTGGTAAAGGGACAATACTTCTTGTTTCCATTAGTGGAACTGTTCAAGTTAAAGGTGCGTTTAGACCTATTACCGGGACCATGCATAATCAAAAATCACTGACAATATACACAAAATACAATCAAATGCAACTATCTACACAAATGGAGGCACATTTCAGTGGGATGCAGTATTCAACCCTTTACCACCCAGTCCCGAGTTTCAATGACCCTTAGAAAGAAGCCTTTTGAAAACATTGTGGGAAAAGGAGAAAATGCTGGTAACCAGCATTTTCTCCTTTTCCACAATGTTTTCTACCCAATTAAACAGAAATCACATCATTTGAGCCACATTAAAATTGTCGTCTGCAGATGCTTTCAATTTGGATGGATATGTTTTTTTATTGTGTGGTAAAGAGCTAATAAGTATATTCAGGCCAGTGTTTTCCCTGAGTGACACCCTGTTTGTTTGAATATGGACCCCAAAATTTTCCAACTTACCCCCAAAATTCATAAGTGTGCCTTCTTTTATTCATTTGCAGGGGGTCAAATGACCCCACACCAGAAAGTTCAGAGAAAACCCTGTTCAGGCTTTTTATTTCTCATTTGTTATTCTCGTCATGTGTTGGTTAATATTTTGTCTATGTGACGTAAAATTATTTCCTTACCAAAAAATGCAGAAGAGTGCTCAAAGAGAGATAACTCTATCAGATTGGCGATAATAAGTATTTCAAAGATTTGAGCCATGCTCAGACAAAAGGGGGCTTTATGCATCTCTGTGATGCATTGTTCCAATCAAGCCATCACATAGTTACGGATGCATAATAGCTAGTTTTTCTAACAATCGACTGAATCATGAGGTAGACTGGTCCTTGGACATACATTAAATTGACAGTAGCTAAAAGTTTCGGCCCAGGTCAGCCTGTGCGGACTGTGCAGGCTGACCTGGGTCGATACTTTTCGCAGATGCATTAATCCCCCTCTTCACAGAGCATGGCTCATTTATATTGTTTACAGAGATGTGAGAAGTGCCGTAAATGTGGCTACAAGGAGTGTGTGGACTGTCTAGGGAAACATGGTCACAAGGACAACGATACCATCCTTTCAGAATGTGCCAGGGATTGTAAAGATTTGAACATGTCACATATCCAGTGGTTGGACAGATTTCAGACAGGTAAGTTAACTCTTTACCAAGCAGTCCTGTGTTTAAACATCCCAAAGGAAGAAGTTTTTTTGGTAACAAACATTTTCTCCTTTTCCCACAATGTCTTCTATCCTTTCATAGACAAATCCCATTATTTGAGCCAGATTTGCTATATCGTCTGCAAGTACTTTCAATATGACTGGAATTTCGTTGCTGTGTAAAAAACTTTTTAACATTTACGTGTTTTGATTTTTAAAAACCCTTACAGATGATACCTTCTCATTTTGAGATCAATTGAATACTTGAGTTATACAGTACAAGAGTACTGTTGTTCCTATCAGACAATTTGTGTAGTGTAGCATGAAAAATTATTGTGAAAAGGATTAACCCTTAAAGTGCCTTTCACTGCTATAGTCGCCTTTGTGGCCAGAGTAGATCAAGATCAGGCTGCACAAAATGTGCAGCCTGATCTTTGATCTACACTGTCCGCTTTGCTGATACACCGCAGACAAAAGCAACCATGAAATTGGGATTCTATTGGTTGTATTTCTCGAACGAAAATTACTGCTGGGTTTATCTGGTGCTCTAAGGGTTAAATTGCATGCAACCTCCACACATTTTTTCTCATCAACTTCTCAGAGTGCATCATGTACACATTGTGATTGACAAGTGGCAGTCAGCTAACACACAAAATATATGAGTCATGCTCTGTGAAAAGGGAGCTTAAAATCATCAGCGAAACATATCGTTCCAGGTCAGCCTGCGCAGTCCGCGCAGGCTGACCTAGGCCGAAACTTTTCGCTATTGATCAATTTTCTGTATGTTAAAGGACCACTCTACCCTATGGTACAGGCGGTATTCAGACAAAATGGATTTTATGGATCCATAATACTTGCATGGTATCATGGATCACGGAGATGCATTAAGCCCCTTATTGCCAGAGCATGGCTCATATTAAAGAATAGGCTTGTGCTCATACTTTGATTCATGTTTAACTAAAAAGGTCCCTGCTTAACTCTTTACCACACAATGCCGACTTTTAACGACCTTGATAAAGAAGCCTTCTGAAAACATTATGGGAAAAGGAGAAAATGCTGGTAACCAGCATTTTCTCCTTTTCCCACAATGTTTTCTACCCTTTCCAAAACAAATTTCAATTTTTGGGTTACATTTATTTTGTCATCTGCAGATACTTTCAATTTGGACCAGTCTAAAATTTTGTCATTTGGTAAAGAGTTAAAAGGCAAAATGTCAGTCTTGTCCAACTTGAAAGCATTTGCAGACAACAAATTTACTTTCATTCACATGATGGTTACCAGGGGTTCTGTGTGGCTCAGTGGTAAAGTGTGGGGCTTGTAACCTTGAGGCCCCAGGTTCAAGCCCCCACCTGATCCACTGGGTTTTTCATGGGTGTGTCCTTGGGCAAGACACTTCAAAGCCCTAGCCTAGTTACGGTAAAACCCAGGAAATATATGAATATGTGAGCTGTTGCCATGATATGACTGAAATAATGTTGAAAGCAGCGTAAAATATCAATCAATCAATCATGATGGTTATCTGCTCTTCCCACTTAATAAAACCTTGGATTTTTTAGTAAAGGGTTAAAAATGATTTTCTTCCCATGAAAATATATGTGCTAAAGTTGGTTGTTTACAGTAATTATATTGAGTAGGAAAAAATCAAAATGTACATGTGTGCACAGTACATATTAAATGGCATTAACTCTTTACCACCCAGTCCTGACTTTTAACAACCCTGTGAAAGAAGCCTTTTGAAAACATTATGGGAAAAGGAGAAAATGTTGGTAACCAGCATTTTCTCCTTTTCTCACAATGTTTTCTACCCTTCCCAAAACAAATTTCAATTTTTCAATCTTATTTATCTTGTAGTCTGCAAATGCTTTCAGTTTGGACCAGTCTAAAATTTTGTCATTTGGTAAAGAGATGAAGATAGAAAGTATTGTGGGAAATGGAGAAAATGCTGGTTACCTGCTTTCTGAAGCTTTCTTCTTTAGGGTCGTTAAAAAGCAGGATTATTTGGAAAAAGAGTGAATTATTCTGTTTGATAATATTTTACCATACCACATCTTCAAACTTTATTTTAGGAACTGTACCTTGCGGTCGATTTGATGCATCCAACTGCGAGATAAGTTATATCGTTGTTTGTGATGAGAAAGAGACTGTGAACCCATACCTACAGATCGCCAAAACCAAGCGTAAGTATACTTTAGCTCTTTACCAAATGATATTCAGACAAGCCTGAATCCAGTGCTTTTGCAGACAGCAAAATAAATACTGCTCAGAGATTAGAAGTTGTCTTTGAAAGAGAAGAAAAGATTGTGGGAAAAGGTGTACCAGCATTTTCTCTTGATCCCACAATTTTTTTCAAAAATCTTCTTCCTCAACATCGTTAAAACTCAAACTAAATCTTTAGTGGGAAATGGAGGATTTTTTAATTACAAAATTGAAGTAAAACTGATTCAATTGATCGAGACAGGATGCCACTCACACTTGTGACAGTCTGATCTTGATCTATACTTCATGCCAAGCATTATGAGCAATTTCTTCTTTTACCATAATGCTTTGAAAAATTGGTCTGTGAAAGACAAAATGTAGTCCGCAACTGTCTGTATGATTGTGTTATGTATTTATTTTATCACATATCCTTACGTGTTTTCAGTATCATATAGCAATTATAAATTTTCTTTTATCACCTTGTCTTCCTTGTAAAAGACCCATTTAACTCCTTGCCACACAATCCCGACTTTTAACAAGCCTTTTGAAAACATTGTGGGAAAAGCAGAAAATGCTGGTAACCAGCATTTCCTCCTTTTCCCACAATGTTTTCTACCCTATCTCGGACAAATTCATGTTTTGAGTCACATTTAAATTGTCGTCTGCAAATGCTTTTAATTTGGGCCAAGTCTAAATTTTTCTTGTGTTGTAAAGAGTTAATTTTTTTATTATAAACATGTTTAAGATAACTCTTTACCAAACGAAAAAATTTTAGACTAGTCGAAATTGAAGGCATTTGCAGACGACAAAATAAAAATAACTCAAAAATTGAAATGTTTTAGTAGGGGTAGAAAACATTGTTAGAATAGGAGAAAATGCTAGTTACCAGCATTTTCTCCTTTTCCCACAATGTTTTCAAAAGCTTTCTTTCTCAGGGTTGTTAAAAGTTGGGATTGTGTGGTAAAGAGATAAGCATTTAGCGATATCATGTATCCCTGCACTGCACAATGCCGACCTTTAATGACCTTGGGAAAGAAGCCTTTTGAAAACATTGTGGGAAAAGGAGAATTTTTTTTTTTTAATCATAAACATGTTTGAGATAAGCATTGTGTAATGTCGTGTATCCTTGCACGGCACAATGCCGACTTTTAACGACCCTGGGAAAGAAGCCTTTTGAAAACATTGTGGGAAAATGTTTTCCACCCTATCAAAGAAAAATTGCACCATTTAAGCCACATTGAAATTGTCGTCTGCAAATGCTTCCAGTTTGGACAAGGCTATAATTTTGTTGTCTGGTAAAGGCTTAAGACAGAATTTTTTATTTCCTTCAGAGATATGAATCTGGCTTTATTCAAGGGAATTTCCACATGTGCATATTTGGTTTTGCATGTTCTGACCTATAATTTGTGAAATAGTGATACGGGAGAGATAAACAGAATCTAACATTTGTTGGCTTTTGAAATAAAAAATTAATTAGACTTGTCTACAAAACTGTTATTAAGCTCATCAGAGGGTCACTTAACCCTTTCCCAAATGGCAAAACTTTGGACTGGACCAAACTGAAAGCATTTGCAGATGACAATTTAGATGTGGTTTCAACGATTATTTCTGTCTTTGATAGGGTAGAAAACATTTTAGGAAAAGGGGAAAATGCTGGTTACCAGCATTTTCTCCTTTTCTCACAATGTTTTCAAAAGGCATTTTCCACGTGGTTGTTAAAAGGCAATATTGTGTGGTAAAGGGTTGTAACATTTTTTTTCTATAATTGTTGAATAATATTTTATCTCAGATGCGAACTTATTTCAGATCCTGTATAAGTTACACTCATAATTTTTATTATAAAATAAGATTTTGTAAATTAGAGGATAATGTGATAGGTTTTGTTAAAGCAGACCAGACTGTGTATTCCTATATATTATTTCTGAAACTCATCACACAAATTTCCTGGTCAAGTTAAATATCAAAATCTATGATTTTATAAAAGCAATTCTTTTATTTTAAATTTTAAGATAAAGTATGTCGGCTTTTTTTCAAACTGTTTTATTTCAAATGTACTCTCCTGTCAAAGCAGTGAGTATATAGGTCTCATTGATAAATATGGAGGTTTTTCATATAGATATAATTATCATACATAGATCTAATTATCATACATGTCATTCTTGACATACAGTTATGTGACAAAAGGAATCTGACATTCAGTGCCTATTGAGATCAACTTTTATTAAAATCATTTAAAAACATGTTATTAAGCTGGCAGGAAGCTGGCCTAAGCCTTTACTAAACAACAAAACTTTAGACAAGTCCAGTTTGAAAGCATTTGCCAACAACAAAGCAAATGTGACTCAAAAATTGAAAAAAAATTTTTTTTGGAAAGGTAGACAACATTTTAGAAAATGCTGGTTACCAACATTGTTCTCCTTTTCCTGATGTTTTCAAAAAGCGTCTACATAACAGTCGTTCATAGTTGAAATTTTGTGTTAAAAGTTTAAACTTGCCAAAGGCTGGCGTAATAACATTTATTCTAGTACTTGTTTAATAAAAATTTATCTCAAAAGCCAACGCATGTCAGATCCTACATATCTTACATCTTATGTCACATTCTACATTCTTGTATCATGAATTTTTCACATAGATGAGATTAACTTGAATTTCAAAAAAGCATCTTCGATAGAGAACTATTTGGAATCACTTACTTGTAGTTATTGGCTTCTTTTCAGAGTGCCCCAACCCCCCTGACCCTGTACTGATTGTCTCCCCCTTACTGGCTGGTATCCTAGGTGTTGGGCTCCTACTACTTCTAATTTGGAAAATCCTGACCTCATTTTATGATAAGATTGAATATGCTAGGTTCGAACATGAAATCTCCAACCCGAAGTGGACAAAGGTAATAATAAATGTCAACTAACCCATATTAATCCTTTACCACACAATCTCGAGTTTTAACAACCCTAAGAAAGAAGCCTTTTGAAAACATTGTGGGAAAAGGAGAAAATGCTGGTAACCAGCATTTTCTCCTTTTCCCACAATGTTTTCTACTCTTCCCGAAACAATTCTCAATTTTTGAGAAACATTTATTTTGTTGTCTGCTAAAGCTTTCAATTTTGACTGGTCTAAAATTTTTTTGTTTGGTATAGAGTTAATCCTTTGCCAAACAATTTCCAGTTTTCACAACCCTGAGCCAAACCCCAGCAGTGCAGCTGGTAGCCTACGGGACTTGAGAACAGGAGATCACTGGCTCAAATACCCAGTTTGGCCAGTTTCTTTTCAAGGATTGATGAGAGTCATTGCAACAGGATTCATTTCTCTCATAGCTGTTCGTTGTTTTCACAATAGTTATGTGGGAAAGCAGCCAGTGGCTATGGAAGAATATTATACATACTAGTTAAAGAAACTCTAGGAAAGCATGGATAGGTGCACTTGCAGCCACAGTGTAACTAGAATAATATTGAAAACAGTCTTAAACACCATTAAATCAATCAATCAATTTAACAACCCTGAGGAAGATGTTTTTTTGGGGTTTTTTTGAAAACATTGTGGGAAAGGCACAGAATGCTGGTAATTAGCACTTTCTCCTTTTCTCACATTATTTTCTACATTTTCACAGACAATTTCCAGTATTTGAGCAAAATCTGTCATCTGTAAACGTTTTTAACCCTTATCCTGCTGAATAAAAGAAACGAAACTTTCAAGCCGATAGTATAAGCCCAAAACTTTCCTGTTTCAAAGGGATTTTTGGAGGGAAGATATCTCGTTATCGGACAGTGTAGATCAAAGATCAGACTGCACATTTTGTGCAGTCTGATCTTGATCTACGCTGTCCGCAAAAGGTCAGTGAGTCGCGATAAGCAGCCTAAGGGTTAACAAGTCCAAAATTTTGTCAATTGGTACAGAGATAACACTACAAGACTTAGTGCTGAATAAATGAGCCATGCTCTGGCAAAAGGGGGCTTAATGCATCTCTTTTATGCATTTTACCAAGCTAGTTACTCGCAATTATGGATTCATGAAATCCATTTTGTCTCACAACCAACTGATTAACCCTTTCCCAAACAAGCCCTGGTTTTCACGTGTCTACAGTATAAGTCTTTTGAAAACACTGTGGGGAAAATGAGAAATTGCTCGTAACGAGCAATTTCTCCTTTTCCCACAGTGTTTTCTACCCTTTTTGAGAACTTTCTGCCATTTTCATCAAATTTAAAATTGTCGTCTACAAACTCTTTCAATTTGGACCAGTCCAAAATTTGTCATTTGGGAAAGGGTTAATGAGGTACACTGGTACTTTGACATGCTGAAAATTTTTCAGAAGCAAAAAGTTTTGGCCCATGTCAGCCTGCACGAACTGCGCAGGCTGACCTGGGTCAATACGTTTTGCAGATGCATTAAATCCCCTTTTCACAGAGCATGACTCAATTGAAATGGACCTTCTGAGTCAGTACCAAAGATACAGATATTGGACTGTCAAAGCTGATTTGGCAGAATATTTGGCAGTGAGGTGGACAGTGTAGATTAGAGATTAATCTGCATTTTCTGTGCAGGTTGATCTTGGTTTACTGTGGCAGCATGAGCAATTAAATCTGTGTTCAGCTCTACAAGGGTAAAACTTTATCTGGTTACCCTCTTTACCCAACATCAAATTTTTGAAAGCATTAGCAGATGTCAGGTATGGCCCTTTCAGTGGTCTTCAACCTTTAACTCTTTACCAAAGAACAAAATTTTAGAAATAACAAGTGTCTTGAATTTGCAAACATTTGCGTACGCAAAATATCCGTAGCTGGTAATTCACAAATTTTTCGACATGCATATATATCCATGTGTACTGTAAATAGTTGGATTTGTATGGGAACTAAGTCACGATCAAATCACTAAGACATTTACTTATTTTACTTTTTCCAGGGAGAGAATCCAATCTACCATTCTCCAGTGACATCCAACCAGAATCCAACATTTACAGGAAAAATTGATGATTAACCTGTCATCTGATGGGCAATTCTGATTCACGGAACCCTCTAATAAAAATCATTTCCTCCTGAAGCTAAAAATGTAGCAAAGACCCTTTACCTCTAAAGTGCCTTTCACAACTACGGTTGCCCTTTGTGGCCAGAGTAGATCAAGATCAGACTGCACAGAATGTGCAATCTGATCTTTGATCTGCACTGTCCACTTAGCTGAAGCTATGTAGCCCAAATAAAAGATGCAGTTGCAGTAATCTGGGTCCGTATTCAACAACCATTCTTAAGAATGTTCTTAGACTTATTCTTCAAGATTTTCCATGTTTGAAAGTAACACAACTTCTGATTGGCTAAGCCATATGGTTTAGCCAATCAGAAGGTGTGTTACTTTCAAAATTGGAAAATTTTGAAGAACAAGACCAAGAATGTTCTTAAGAATGGTTGGTAAATATGGACCCGGATCTTAATTCTAGACAGAGAATGAGTATTGGGTTTATTTGCTGCTTTAACTCTTTACCTAACGACAATATTTCGGACTGGTCCAAATTGAAAGCATTTGCAGACAACAAATCAAATGTGGCTAAAATGATTGCATTTGTTTCTGAAGGGTTAGAAAGCATTGTGGGAAAAGGAGAAAATGCTGGTTACCAGCATTTTCTTCTTTTCCCACGATGTTTCCAGAAGGTTTCTTTCTCAGGGTCGTTAAAAGTCGGGATTTTGTGGTAAAGGGTTAAGGTTTCTTAACTTCTCTGTAAATACAGAATTTCATCTTGAATACATGTACTTGTTCATTACATGAATGGATGTGAGTCAAGCAATTGCTCCTTTGGCCACAATGTTTTAAAGAATGGTTTACTGCATGCTGTAGGGAGTGGTTACCAGATGGAAATGTGTGAATGGCTCGTTGAAAATAAGTGAGCCATGCTCTATGAAAAGGGGGCTTAATGCATGTGCAAAAAGCATCGATCCACGTCAGCCCGTGCAGTCCGCGCAGGCTGAGCTGGGCCAAAATTTTTCGCTGTTGGTCAATTTGCTGTTTGTCAAAGGACCAGTCTACCTTATGATACTGTCGGTCATTAGACAAAATCGATTTTATGAATCCCTGACTATGCAATCTCTTACTTGGTATGATGCATCACAGAGATGCATTAAGCCCCCTTTTGCCAGAGCATGGCTCAAATAAGCCATGCTCTGTCAACAAGAGGGTTAAAGGTATCTCTGTGATGCACCATACCAAGCAAGTCATCATATAATTATGGATCCATAAAATCCTTCTTGTTGAACAACCAGCTGAATCCTGAGCTAGACTAGTCCTTAGACATGCAGAAAAATTAACAAAAGGAAAAGTTTCAACTCTGGTCAGGCTGCACAGACTGCGCAGGCTGATCTGGTTTGATACTTAGTTTGATACTTTTCGCAGATCTATGCATTAAACCCCATTTTCACTGAGCATGACTCAATTTAGATTTGTACAAAGATAACTATCATTTAACCCTTTGCCACACAATCCTGAGTTTTCACAACCCTGAGGAAGACATTCTGGGAAAAGGAGAAAACGCAGGTACCCAGTATTTTCTCCATTTCCCCACATTGTGTGTTCACTCTATCAAATGAAGTTTATAATTTAAGCCGCCTTTAACCCTTTCCCAAACAAGCCCTGGTTTTCACATGTCTGCAGTACAAGTCTTTTGAAAACACTGTGGGAAAAGGAGAAATTGCTCGTAACGAGCAATTTCTCCTTTTCCCACAATGTTTTCTACCCTTTTTGAGAACTTTCTGTCATTTTCATCAAATTTAAAATTGTCGTCTGCAAACTCTCTCAGTTTGGACCAGTCTAAAATTCATTGTTTGGGAAAGGGTTAATTTGTTGTCTGGAAATGCTCTCAAATTGGACAAGTCTCAGAAATTTTATTTTGCATAGGGTTAACCCTAAAGCTGCAAAGCGCGACTCACTGACCTTTTGTGGACAGTGTAAAACGCGCAGTCTGATCTTGGATCTACCCTGTCCGATAAGGCGATATTTTTCTCCAAAAATTAAGTTTGAAATAACATACTTCGGGTTTTTTACTATGGCTGAAAAGTTTTATTTATTCAGCAGGATAAGGATTAAGGGGTAGCCTTGAAGAATGTGGATGACCAACATATCAGTGTGTCATTATTAGTTAGTGCTCACAATGATAGTATTTTAGAATCATAAAAAAGGGTTTCCCAGTTTCCATAATGTTTTCAAGTTATTCATGTCATCTGCAACTGTTTTCTTTGTGATACATATGCAATAGGTGGTATAGCAAACCAGGACAATATAGTTATCCTTTTACCACACAGTCCCAAGTATTGAAGATCCTGAAGAAATAAGGCTTTGGAAAACATTGTGGAAAAAGGAGAAAATGCTGGTAACCAGCATTTTCTTCTTTTTTCACAATGTTTTCTACCCTACCAAAGACAGAAATCATCTTTTTAGATAGGTACATTTATTTTGTTGTCTGCACATGATTCCATTTGGGTTGGGTCCAAAATTTGGTCATGCTGTAAAGAGTTAAAAATCCTATAGCTGCCAAAAGTAAACAGTGGTGTGGTAAAATGCATTTAAATTTAAATTGTACCATTTGAAAGTATGAAAATTCCTGTGAATATGACGATCTATTTTTGAACAGTTGCTGCTAGATAAGTGTTACTTGTTGGCAGAAAAATTAATTTTCAGATATGATAAGTAAACGAGATTGGGTGACCTGGCAACGTTTAACCTTTTTATAGATTTCATTTTTTTTTGCCAGAAACTAACACATGGACTGACCATACAATAACAGATTGTCATTTTAAAAATTATCTAAATACTTTTAAATGGTATGATGTAAATTTAAATGCATTTTAACACCCTCATTGTTTACAATTGGCAGCTATGGGGCCTTTACTGTTTCTGAGTCTATGATTTCTCTGTATGTATGATGTATTTCTTGTTTGTTGACATTAAACGCATTGAAATATTAACCCTTTCCCAAAAAAACCCTGGTTTTCACGTGTCTGCAGCACAAGTCTTTTGAAAACACTGTGGGAAAAGGAGAAATTGCTCGTAACGAGCAATTTCTCCTTTTCCCACAGTGTTTTCTACCCTTTTTGATAACTTTCTGCCATTTTCATCAAATTTAAAATTGTCGTCTGCAAACTCTTTCAAGTTGGACCGGTCCAAAATTTGTCGTTTGGGAAAAGGTAATGTGACACTGAACTAGGAAATAATGCATGCCAGCATACACATAAATGTGATCAAAGTTGCTCATCTTAGCTGTCTCCTACTGTTGATGCTGAAATTTGCCCGAACATGAGAAGATAATGCTCTGTATTGGAACTTAATTAACCCTTTACCAAACAATCCCGGGTTTTAATAACCCAAAAAGAGACGGCCTTTGAAAACATTGTGGGAAAAGGAGAAAATGCTGGTAACCAGCAGTTTCTCCTTTTCCCACAATGTTTTCTTTACTGTCAGAAACAAATCTCTTTACTTTAGTCCTATTTAATCTGTCGTTTGCTAATGCTTTCAGTTTGAATGAATGTAGCATTTTGTTGTTTGGTAAAGAGTTAAGTAAATTTTGCCTTGTTTAGTTTCAAGTAAATTGCAAGGAAATTAATTTTGCTAATATATAACACTTATTATTTACTTCTTACTTAAGCTGTGTTTATGAATATTTCTGATTTTTTTTTTTAAATCAGCAATGTTTTTTTTTTTCAGCTCACCTGAGCACGAAGGCTCAAGGTGAGCTTTTGTATCCAAGCAGTGTCCGGCATCTGTTGTCCGATGTGCAGTCATCAACAAATATGTCACTTGGAAAATCTTAGAAAAACATTTTGTGCATTCTAATGGCCAGATTCTCAATCTGATACTCATGAAAATTGGTCAGAATGTTGGTCTTGATAATGTCTTGAACATGTTTGAAACTGGGTCACGTTGGGTCAAAAGGTACGTCACTAAGGATCATGTTTTTACATAAATCCAACCAGGGTACGTATTCACCAACCATTCTTCAGAATATATTTTGTGTAATTCTCAAGAATCTTCTAGATTTGACAGCAACACAACTTCTGATTGGCTAAACCAAGGGTTTAGCCAATCAGAAGTTGTGTTACTTTCAAATTTAGAAAATTCTGCAGCATTAAGACGAAGAATATTCTAAAGAACTGTTGGTGAGTACTGACCCAGGATGCCTTCAACTTTGTCAATCCTAGATGACTTTACACAGGTGAATGCTTTAGGACCAACGGCTCTCTTGTTGAAAAACAAGTACTGCTTAACGGAGACCGCCATCTTGGATGATGTCGCGGAACATGGCAGGATTGTGTTGCTTAGATACTGCATGGCGCAGATGTCGAATGTCGAAATCTGTTCATTCAATGACCATTTATTTTTTCATCCTTAACCCTTTACCAAACGACAAACTGTTAGACTTGTCCAAACTGAAAGCCTTTGTAGACAACAAAATAAATGTGACTAAAAAATTGCAAGTTGTTCAAAGAAAGGGTAGAAAATATTGTGGGAAAAGGAGAAAATGCTGGTTACCCGCATTTTCTCCTCTTCCCACAATGTTTTCAAAAGGCCTCTTCCTCAGGGTCGTTAAAACCCGTGATTGTGTGGTAAAGAGTTAAACGAGAAAAAAAGCATATAACGTAAATTGTGATAGAAAGATCTTGTTTATATCAATCACTTTAGTTGCCATAAGCAATATATTCCAGTAACTTTTTGTTCAAGTGTAAGGGTGGTTTTTGGAAAAGAAAAAAACGTTTGTTTGCATTTTGCTTTCCTGATGAGCGTGAGCGGCCTTTCCTGATGATTTGATGCAAGAGTTCTTGTGAAGCCTTCTGTGGGAACAACTATATAAAAGCTGTTGTTTTGAGAGATTCTCGGACTCCGCTGTGCAACTTCATTTGATCAACATTTGCGTTTTTTCTGCATTTTTGTGTTCTTTATCTTTCAATTTTCATTTAAACTGTCATCATTAAATTAAGTCCAGAAAACATAAATCAGAGTTCAAACATTTATGCAACCTTTTACCCCTGGCCTGCGTCTCACTAAACTGCGTAGATTTACGATGATCATTTGCATACGCAAGCAAGACCCCATGTTGCAATTTTTTGGCTAGTACTGCGTTTCACTAAAGTGCGTGAACACAAATTTGCGGACAATTTGCACACTTTTGGATACTCTCTAAAAGAAGGTAGGATTATTTAATAGGCCTAACAAGTGTGTCTATACCAGCTGTCAATCTATAACAGATTTGCCAGCATGATTAAAGCGAATATAGAAAGACAAGAAAATAGAAGGCAGAATTTGTCGGTTAAAGGAAGGAAAATTGAGAGGACAGTGTCCTCAGCGGCTTTCCGTTGAAACAGAATTTTGCAAATTTTCCTGACATGCTATTTTCAAAGCATTTTATTAGTGTTAGTGAAAAGAAAATAGCTTTATGTACAAAACAGGCATGCAGAAGAGTTACAAAAAGCAAAAGATGGACAGCGCAGGCAGACATGGATCGATACTTTTTGCAGATCATTAAGCCTCTTTTCACATAGCATGGCTCAATTATTTGAATGTGTAATGTTATTTTTGGATGTTTTCTCTTTGGCATGAAGCAATTTTTTGCTTTTTTTTTTTTAGCATTTAGATCCATGCCAAAGTGAAAATGTTTTTCAGCCACACGATTTTTTTTTTTTTGCTTAAATCGTCTAAAGTATGATGGAAATCTCGATACCAATTCATGCCCACTTGCGTGTAAGCCACTGAAGCGATTCAGGGCCACCATGGCACTCTTGTTCGACAATCTGGCTATATTCATAAACAGATCATGTCCGACAATTGAGGTCCTGCGTGATGAAGGTGTTGCTAGAGGCATTTGGCTTCGATCCTCCCTCAAAGTGATCGGTTTTTCGTGGGAGTGTCCATTGACGAGACACTTCCGAGCCCTAGCCTAGTGGGGATGAAATCCATGACATACATGAATTAATATTATAAGTGAACTGTCGCCATTATATAACTGATTAAAGCGGATTAAACCACTAATCTTTCAATTCTTGTTTGACAATATGAATATAGTGACAGAAGGTATCTTTAGGTTCTTACACGTTGTTGAAATTATGTGTCAATGCGCCCCAATTATAGAGGGTCATCCTTAGCTCTAGTTACAGCAACAAATCTATAATTGGGAGGCTGTGGGTTCGATCTTTGCTGGCGGCTGATCCCTACTAAGCCAAGATGTGGTAAAGCTGAACCATGAGGCCAGTAGTCACATACCAGTCTAAAAAGCATTCTGATTCAAATTCTAAATGTAGAAAGTTACACAATTTCTGATTGGCTATATCATTTGGTTATTGAGTTATTGTCTACATTTAGAATTTTCTGGATGATTGGAGTAAGAATGAAATCTATGTCCGTTTGTGAAAACCGTCCCAGGAAAGACAAATAAATCAGCTTGTCGTCTTAAAGGAGCATTGAAATAGATTTTTACTTAAAACTGGGGATGGGAGGGGGGCGATTTAAGGGTAAGTTGATGTTTTGTGAAGAACATTCATAAGGACGTGACTATGTTACTGTTTTCTCTCAGTTGGGGAAACGCCAAAAATTACTGAAGTACAGAATTACCTCCGGTGGGACTCGAACCCACGACCTTCAAAACCGAGGTGGGCGACTCCACCTACTGCGCTATGGAACCAACGTACGTAAAACTGCGTTTAAAATGCAATTTGTCCCTTGTTGTACAATAACGGCAATACCGTTACTATCGGAATAGGGAACTTTACAGTTACAACAACAAAACTAGTTAATATTTCGTGTTTTATACATATATATCTACCAATGCTTCAACTTTAAAGCCATCTTTGCACGCGAATAAAGATAAGCAGTTTTTGTTAAGATTTTTTAAAACACTTGTGAAATGAAATCTGTTTTAATGTCCCCTTTAATAGAAATGAAATACCATTTAAAGAAATAAACAAACATGTTAAAGTAGATAAGATTACAATAAGTCCACGAGTGCGCGTGGACACCTTTAACCTTTTACCAGACAGTCCCGAGTTTGACGTAATGACTATCATTGATCCTCTGAAAGAACACTTTTCTTGACGACAAAAGTTTACAGTCTTCAAAATAAAAGCAACTGCAGGCGACAAATAAATATGGATCAACTCATGGTAAATGGGACGTGAAAAGATAGAAAATGTTGTAGCAAAAGGAGAAAATGCTGGTTACCAGCATTTTCTCCGTTTTCAATAATGTTTTAAAAGGACCGTCAAAACATCGAATTGTTTAGTAAAGGATTAAATGCCAAGGCATTTTCTATTTGTACCTAAATCGTTGTAATTCAGTAAAGCGGCAATTAAAGATGGCCATAAATCTTTGTATAGAGACTGGTTTTTCAATATTGTAGATCTTGGTACATCTAATCGTACAAAGTATATAGAGGATATTTGTTTTTTTCGGTGAAAGATCGAAATTTATTTCATCGAGTGAACATCATGATGTTCACTCGATGAAATAAGTTTCGATCTTTCACCGAAAAAAACAAATATTCTATTTATTTCATGCTTCTAACGCCTTTTTTAAAGAGGCGACTGAGGGGAAAAAGTAGTTCCGTCACGAAATCGGTATTCTCACTGGTTGTACCCGTGTAATATCGAAAAATATTTTCACCGCTATTTCTCGATATCCTACCGGAAAGCATGAAATAAAGGAAACTATTCTCGATAGCGCCATGCCAATCATCAAAAATACTCGGAAAAGTTTTCTACCTACTCCTAAGTCACTGTAATTCAGTAAAGCGGCAAATCAAGATGATGGTAAATTTCTGTAAAAGGATTTGGTTGAAAAGATCGTAGATGTTGATGCATGTAAACCTACCGTGTATAGAAATCCACTCTTGAGGGTGTCATGTCAACTGTTGAAAATATAGTTTAACGACGATATTATGTAACATAGTATTGGTTAAACCATTTGGATTTAGGTGCAACAGGTATAAAACAACACTTAATAAAACTTATAACCCATAATTACAATGCGAACACGATAAATGTAGTATTTGTCCACTGATAGCCTACTTGCTCATTCTTTCATATTGAAAACATAAACACAGCACTTTGGCTGTAGCCAAGACCCCGTAGCTCCGTCTTTTTACGTGACCTATTTTTGAATCTCTTATAAATTGACCATTTTATAGGATATTTTATATATATTTACTTCGCCATGGACACGGCAATTAGAACGAGGCAAACATCGGAAAACTGAACACTGTCAAACAAAGTCAAACAAATAGTGATACATATTGAAACCGCTTTAACTTGTCACTACTTTGTTTTCGTGATCGTGTTCGGTTTTCTGATATTTGCTTCGTTCTAAACGGAATTCAAATGTTTCTCGTTTGCATGATCAACAGATCTTGTTGCCGTGTCCATGGTATAAAGATAAAATACCTGGACACATGATCCCGCAGTAAACTTCCTATAAAAATCGTAAATTTATCTGACCTCTATAAAAAGTTCATTTAGTGATAAGTTAAATCGGTTTCACATTAATGATTCGAAACGATGGTGAGCCAACGATAGTTATCCGAAAATTCACCTGTACCACTCCTATTTGAACATTAATTGATCCAGGTCGATGTCAGATTTACCACGTTTAGTTTATACATTTTGAAATATTTACACGTACAAACATTCCGTATTTTGTAATAATATTCATTTTGTGTTTTTGTTTTGGACATTTAAGTATTTACAAGTGACGCAATATCGTCATTGAATTATAATCCGAGCAGGTTCTTCCAAGTATTGCAATGTTTATGACTTCTTACGTGCTACAGACATGGCGGATGTGCGTTATTGGGGAACATAGTTAACCCATAGAGCCCCTTTCACAACTATAGCTGCCTATAGTTGCAGGCAGTGTAGATCAAGATCAAGCTGCACAAATGTGCAGCTTGATCTTTGATCTACACTGCTTTCCTTGGACAATATGAGCAAAAGCTTACCCTTAAATTGCAATTATTTGGGTATTATTTCTATACTGAAATTGTCCCATTGCTTTATTTGGCGCTGTAAGGGTTTAGATTAGTCCTTTAACACACAATCGCGAGTTTAACGAACATGAGAAAGAAGCCTTTTGAAAACAATGTGAGAAAAGGAGAAAATGCTGGTCACCAGCATTTTCTCCTCTTCCCACAATGTTTTCTACCCTTCCACACACGCACACACAAAAAAAATTTAATCCTTGAGTCACGTGATGTTGTCTTCTGCAAATGCTTTCAATTTGGACAAGTCCAAAAATGTAGTCGTTTGGCAAAGAGTTTACCGGAACTGGGTCAGCATTATTGATAAGCGCCAAATGCGGATACTACGTCTTCGAAAGATAAGACATTTTTGAAATAAAAACTGTATAAAAAATCGCTGTTGTAACTGCAACAAGACAACTGTAAACAACTTTTGCAAAAAAAACGAGGAAGAGGGACTGACTGAGGTTGGTATGGGTTTTTATATATATTGAAGTTGCCTCATCTACCAGCCTTTTTTTTTAAAAGAAGCATTAAACCAGATTTCGTGTCGCAAGGTTTCCGATACGTGTTCTTTAAAAATAAAACATACAGGTACACGTAGATACCGTTATTGCATAACGATGGGTAAATACATTTTTCGTCTGGCAACAATAGCTCAGTTGCTAGAGTTGCCGATCCTAATTATGAAGGTCGTGGGTTCGAGTCACACCTGAGGCAACTTTTTTTCCCAACTAAGGTTAAGCAGTCAAGTCTTTATGAATTTTCCTTACTAAGTATTAGCTTTATTTCCCCCCCCCCCCAACAGAAAGGGAAATCAAAGTCTGGTTTTATGCCTCTTTAACCCGTTACTGTTGTTATATTTTTACGTCCCTAAGGAAGGAGAAATGAAAATAAGTAGTAGAAAGAGAAATTCTGGTAACAAGCCTGTCTCCTATTTCCACAGTGTCTATCAAAGACGAATTCCATCAATTTAGGCGTATCTACTTTGTTCTGTGAAAATACTTACAGTATTGACGGGTCTTATTCTTTTTGTTTGGTAAAAAAATAAAAGAATGCATTTACATAAGAGCCATGTTCTGACAAAAGGAGGCTTAATGCATCTCTATGATCCATGATACTAATCAGGCTATCATATAATCATGGATCCATAATAGCTACTTTTTTGCAACCGACTTAATCATGAGGTAGACTGGTCCTTGGACAAACAGAAAATTAAGCAATATCGAAAAGTTTTGACCCAGGTCAGCCTGCGCAGACTGCGCAGGCTGACCTGAGTCGATACTTTTCGCAGATGCGTCAAGGCCCCTTTTCACAGAGCATGGCTCATACATTTAGGCCGGCGCAGGTCTAAACAAGCCCAAGGACAAGGTGCAGCCTGGTCTTAAATATACAATGTCTGAAATGTTGTCTGGTGTTCAGATAAGGAAATGCATGAAATCGCCATTATCTGACTCTTAGATTAAAGGCACAAGAGCTTGGCCAAGACTAGACGATATGGGTGGTAAAATGCATTCAAATTTAAATAATGCCCTTTAAAAGTGTGGAAATTATTGTGAAAATGAATTTTTATTGTATGGTCGGTCCAAGTTTTAGTCACTGGCAGGGAAACGAATTTTAAAACCAGGTTAAAACTTGCCAGGTCCCTCTATCTTTTGTTTACTTTTATCTGGATTTAAGATTAATTTTCCTGCCAGCGACTGACACTTCGACCGACCATACAATAACAGATGGTCATCTTCACAATAATTTACATACTTTGAAATGGTATTATTTGACTGTAATGCATTTAAACACCCCATTGTTTGCTTTTGGCAGCTACTGGGACTTTAATACTGACTGGTTGTCGCCATTTTACTTGTTTAGCGCTAAAGTGTTTCAAAATGTTTTATGGATAACCGTGTTATCACGTCAGACACACAAGCATACAAATTTGAAATAACGTTGAATAACTGAGTAATGAGGTTGCTAAAGACTATGCGTATCATATATCTTTATATAATAAAGATTAAATAGATGTTGTGATTATTAACAGATAAACTTTAAAACCAGTCAATACATTGCCAAAAGACGTTAAGACCGGAACTACAAATCACGTTGTTATACTTCCAGTCTACCAGACGGGCTCTGCAACACTTCATAGAGACTGAACTGGATTGGTCACGAAGCCAACTAGCAGACTGCAAAATGCGACTCATAGAGATAATTACGATACTTATGAGTACCATTCTACTCACTGAGGCGGGCTACATTCGCAGAAATGCTGTGTCAGACCCAAGCCGGAAGTGGCCGCAAGGTGTAGTTCCCTATACATTCCATCCGAGGGTTGACGCTTATCGACGTGTTCACGTGATGGCGGCCATGAAACAGTTATCTGTCAGTGTTTACAGCACAGAGGAACCTTGCATATCATTTGTACCCAGAACCACAGAACCTGACTTCATTGAATTTCAGTTCTCTACGTTGCCTGGAGGCGGCGGTGGTACTGTGGTGGGTCGTGCAGGCGGGAACCAGACTGTGCATATTGAGATGGACATCGCTCAGAGTAATATCGTTCAATCACTGATGTTCATTCTCGGTGTTTATCCCGAAGTTTCGAGATTAGATAGAGATAACGTTATTACCGTCGATACAAGCAACATACCTACAAATGACCAACATAACTTTGCCAAACAGCCAAACACGGACGTGTTTCGACAAGCTTTTGATTACGACACCATTGTAATGTATGGACCTTACCAATCTGCCATTAACCGAACAGCTCCCACAATTAGGGCCAAATACGAGGGTTTCACGTTCGGTCAAGCTGTTTCCCTCAGTTTCGAGGATGCCAGACTCATCCAACATGTATACGGTTGTCCGCTTGATGCAAGCTACAGAATTGACCTTCTTGGTCCAAAACTAGTCGAATGTCACTTTCATTTTGATTTCTGTAATTTGCAACAAGATAATCAGGACGACTTCGATTGGTTTCTCAAACAAGGATCAGACACAGCTGGTGCTGGACCCGCCGCCGACTACAGCAGTGGCTCTGGTACTTATGCGGTCGCCCAGGCCCTTAACCACTTCGGAATGAAAGCAAGACTATTAAGTCCAAGTCTCTCTGCTGGTGACTACTGTTTCGTGATGTTTGTCTTCATGTATGGCCAGGACATGGGTGAAATGAACGGATACATTCGAGATGTCAACGGGGATAAGAAGATAATTACGGTCAGAGTTCAACAAAAACCGCAATGGTACCATACCTCCGTAGACCTGTCTTCTCAGAATGCTTTCCGGTTTGTTCTTGAAGCAGTAATAGGGAACGGCGAGCTTGGAGACATTGCTATCGATGATATATATATCTACAATGGCAAATGTATTGACTGGTACTAGGTTCAGGTCTTGCACGGAATGTATTGTACTGATTGTCTTCCGGAAATAAAATAAAATGTACCCGCTAGGGGTTTTTGTTTCCCTCGATTTAATTCTTTCGGTTCAAATGATTGGACTTGTCTTTAAAAAGCTTTGAAGAAAGAGGACAAATGCTGGTAACCAGCATGTTTCTCTTTTCCTGTCCATGTTTGCAAAGGCCTTCTACCTCAGGATCGTTATAGCTCCGTTTTGTGTAGACAAGTGTTAAGCTAGTTCTTAAACAAGCATAAAGTCATTTTGTTTTCTAAAAATTGTGCTGCATTCTGACGTAGTTTCAAATAACTTTACCGTTTGTTCCTGATTTGGCGCAGAACGGACAATAGTGCATATGGGGAAAAAACTACTTGTCTTATTTCCGCAAAAAGGTACAGGTATAACGATCAAAACGAATTCTTATTATTGATTTGGGGCATGCTCAGTAAAAAGGGGGCTTAATGCATCTACGAAAAGTATCGACCCAGGTCAGCCTGCGCAGTCCGCGCAGGCTGACCTGAGCCGAAACTTTTCGCTTTTGGTTAATTTTCTGTATATTCAAGGACCAGTTTACCTAACGATAAAGTCAGATGTTATAAAATAGTGGCTATTATTGATCCATAATTATGTGATGACTTACTTGGTATTATGGCTTACGGAGACGCATTAAGCCCCCTTTTGCCAGAGTTATTTTTTTTTTTTTTTTAAATGGCTGTTATGGATCCATAATTAAGTGATTACTTGATTGCTATCATGTATCACGGGGATACATCATGCCCCCTTTTGCCAGAGCGCGGTTCATTTCTGTTTTTGCCTGTTGACGTTCCTTTCAGAATGGTCTTGCGGTTCATTTTCCTAACAATACTTTGGCAAGCATGTGCTGGGGAAGACGCTGTAGAGTCCATTTTGCCACTGAAAAGTGTCCAGAGAGCTGAAACCCAGCATGGCATAGTCTCTTTCAAAAACCATTTACAGCCAACATCTAAAGCCAAGCAAGTTGTTGTCGGCCATTCAAACAGAACAGCAAGAAATGCCATTACCGACAGCTCTCGACTTTGGCCCGATGGTAGAATTCCTTTTGTGTTTGACTCCAATGTGCCTGCGTTCAGTAAGGTAGAGATATTGGCCGCCATGCAAGAAATTGAGTCTAGCGTTTATTCGACGGGATCGTCCTGCGTCACATTTATTCCCCGTCAAAGCGAGGCGGATTATCTCCACATCTCATGGACAAACGCTGACCATGGAAGCACAAATATCGGTAAAAAGGGTGGCCGCCAAGAGCTTCTTATCAACACGCGAGGTGGGCGTGGTCATGACGACAACTTGAATATTCTGATGATCGTGTTGGGGCTATTTCCAGAAGCGATGAGAAGTGACAGAGACCAGTACTTGAATATTGATCTGTCAAATACACGTGCGCCACAGGCTTTCCAGAAATTGTCGGGTACAATGACAGACTTTTTCGGACAGTCATTTGACTACAGCTCTCTCCTACTTTACACACCATACCAATATTCCGCCGATCATTCGAGACCGGTGATGACAGCAGCTCAAGCAAACCATGTCATGGGACAGAGCGTCTCCCTCAGTTCCGGGGACGTAACACTGCTTCAGCATACATACAACTGTCCAATAGATAATAGCAATCGAGTTAATATCCTCACCAATTCTGTTGTCAACTGTCATTTCCATACAAGCTTCTGCAACCTTGTTCAAGATCAGAGAGATAATTTTGATTGGGTTCTCAGTAAAGGTCCAAGACGAACTCCTGGGACAGGGCCTAATGCGGACTATAGTTCCGGATCCGGTCAGTTTGCCTTGGCCACATCCAAGGGTCACAACAATCAAATAGCAAGACTTACGACGCCTACTTTCACGGCAGGAGAGTATTGTTTACGAGTTAACATGTACATGTATGGTTCTACAATGGGACGCTTGGAAATCATTGCCAGTCACTCCGCCGGTGATGTTACAGTGCTTTCCCAGGATGGTGCACTTGGTAATGAATGGTACCATTCTTACATCGAGATTAGAAGCAAAGCCGACTTTACCCTGCAGTTCCGAGCAACAATAGGAAACGGGGACCAGAGTGATATTGCTCTGGATGATTTATACGTGTACAACGGCCTCTGTATTGAGTGGGATTGATTGATCTGTTGATGATGTTTCCAGTCCTAACCATGAATAAAATCCATTGGCTTAAGTGTCTCTCTCTGTACCTTAACACATACATGTACCAAAAATAATCAGTAAGTAAGGTTACCCTTTTCGATTTACGAACTGTGAGACACCAGGGTCCGTATTCACCAACCATTCTTAAGAACGTTCTTAGTCTTATTCTCCAGAATTTTCTACATTTGAAAGCAACACAACTTCTGATTGGCTAAACCATTCGGTTTAGCCAATCAGAAGTTGCGTTACTCTCAAATTTAGAAAATCGTAGAGAATAAGACTGAGAATATTCTTAAGAATGGTTGGTGAATACGGACCCTGGACTCTATGCTCTGTATTCCTGACTCAAAGATGAATTACAGGAATACGAAAAAGACGCATGCATACAAATGCTATCGTCCGCGCTTTCATGAACAGACAATTTCTTGCTTTTGACATATCAATCCGTGCTTTCGTAAAACGCCAACGAAACTAATGTCTTAGATTTTATAACGTCCATTTTCGCTCTTTTAATCGGATCATTTTATAGTATCGTGCAGACTGAAGTAATACACTTTTAAACCAGTAATCTGTCGTCTGCAAATGCTTTCAGTCAAAGATTTTGTCGTCTTGTAAAAAGTAAAAACAAAAAAAAATGCCTCGTGATACACTTTCCTTCGTGCAGACGCCTTTTGACGTACATATAGGTAAACCTAACATTGCAACCATCTGATAACTGACCAGCTTCTTGACTTACTACTTGCACTGCACTTTAAGCAGATTATATGAACCACCCTACATCATGTTTGAGTCGGTTTTTAAAGAAAGTGGATTTTTATGGATCCATAATTATGTGATGGCTTGATCGGTATAATGCATCACGGAGATTCATTAAACCCCTTTTTGCCAGAGCATGACTCAAATTTAATCTCTTTAAACACATACGGGAAAAAAAATCGTAGAAAAAACAGGCAACTGTTTCTTGCAAGCAGTTGCTTCTTCTCTTCACAATATGCTACATGTATATGCAGGCGCGTAATATGTCCCGTTGTTCGGTAGAGGGTTCATTCAATGTTAATGATTTCTTTCGTATGAACTTTTTCGTCTCAAAATAAATAACTGAGCCATGCTCTGTGAAAAGGGACTTAATGCATCTACGAAAAATATCGACCCAGGTCAGCCGGCGCAGTCCGCACTGGCTGATCTGGGCTGAAACTTTTCGCTATTGGTCAATTTTCTGCGAGTCAAAGGACCAGTCTATTTCATGATTCAGTCGGTTGCCAGACAAAATAGACTTTATGGATCCATGATCATGTGACGACTTGCTTGCTATTATGCATCACGGAGATGCATTAAGCCCCCTTTTGCCAGAGCATGGCTCAATGATTATTTCTACATTTTCTGTAGACTAATTGGTGTTTTACACCACTTCAATCATTATTTCAGTCTTATCACGGCGATAGCTCATGTGTGTTCTGGGTTTCCGCAGTACCTGGCTAGGGCTCCGAAATAATGTCTTGCCCAAGGACACTCAGACGAAAAGTCCAGTTTTGCCAGTGAGGCTCAAACCCGGGGCCTCCAGGTTATGTGTCCTACGCTTTACCACTGAGCCGCTCCGATGACTATAAGCACAATTTTTGTGAGTCGACACTGTTTGGTGACACTGTTTGGTCATAGTTTGCACGAGGTGCTGGGAAAAAAGAGTAGCTTGCATATTATGCGCTCTAAATTTCACCTGCCTGGCGGCGAGAATATTTAAAAAGAATAGAAGTCAAAACTTTATTAGATTAAAAGTTTAACAACGTACATTGTTTAAATATAGAGTATAAACATAAACAGTACATAGTGTCACGTGATTCAGTTAAAAATTCTTATTGAGGAAAATAACTTCCTGTGATTGAACAAAATAATGATAAAAACTGGTAAGGATGAAACATTGCAATTGAGCCATACTCTGTGAAACGGGGCTTAATGCATCTGCAAAAAAGTGTCGACCCAGGTCAGCCTGCGCAATCCGCGCAGGCTGACCTGGGTCGACACTTTTTGCTACCTGTAAATTTTCTGCATGTCAAAGGACCATTCAACCTCCGGGTTCAGTGAGTTGTTAGACAAAATAGATTTTATGGATCCATAATTATATGATGACTTGATTGGAATAATGGATCAGAGAGATGCATTAAACCCCTACCTTGGCTAGATTGCCGCTCAAATGTATGTAGCCAAGCCCCGGTAGCTCAGTCGGTAGCGTGCAGGACTTGAGAACAGGAGGTCGCTGGTTTCATCCCCGGTTTGGCCAATTTCTTTCCGAGGATTGATGATAGTCATCGCGACAGGATTCATTCCTCTCTCACCGCTGACCATTGTTTCGACTATGGTTTTGTGGGAAAGCAGCCAGTGACTTGGAAAGAATACTGTGTGAAGTACTGGTAAATGAAACTCCGGGAAAGCATGGATAGATGCACCGCCGTGATATAACTGAAATAATGTTGAAAACGGCGTTAAACACCATCAGTCAATCAAATGTATGTGCATATATCTTAACTCTTTGAAACTAAAGTTTTTCTTCGAGATGATGTAGATCAAGATCAGACTTATATGTAGGCTATCAACTAGACGTTAGAATTTCTAGGATTCACGATGTACGGCTGTGAGATAGCAATAATAATAATAATATCAGTATCTTTATTTTGTGAAGGTTAAAACATTAAAACATATTTCAAGTCTTTTTTACAATGTTGCCTTCAAAATGAGCGGAACAATAATAATGATAGTAATAACATCAAAAACAAATGGTGATATTAATGACTGATACTAATGATTGTGGTGTTTGAAAATGAAGAAGATGAATTAATGGCAATGTAATGATGGAATCTGAAACAAACGTCGCCAAAGATATCAGAGTCTGTTACAGCTATACCTGTCACAAAACCAACAAGCAGTATTCTATAGAGAGTCCCTTGTATCAACGACCCTGAGGAAAAAAACTGGTGAAAACGTTGTGAAAAATGGAGAAAATGCTGATAACCAGCATTTTTTTTTTTTTTTTTTTCCATTTCCCACAATGTTTTCTATTTTATCAGGTATTTTTTTCATTTGTATTAGTTTCTAAATTGTCTGCAGATGCTTTCAGTTTAGAGGAGGCTAAAATTTGTCGTTTGGTTAATGTAAAAGAGATTACACTTTTTTGCAGTCAGTTCTTGATCTTTGACGTCAGCAAACCTAATTTTCTCGCCCAAGGCATTAACTTCCACTAGATGGCATTTTTCAAAAACATAACCTATCTGATACGGGCATTCTCGGTACAGAACCGGATTGCTTTTCAAGGCGGCAATCATTGCAACATATTTCAAAATAAAATATACGTTTACTCTCTAAAACTACCTTGTACGATTCATCCTGCCATGGTTAGCTAGCATATAACCTGTGCACCAGCCATTTATAAACATAGCCCATATACATGTAAGTTTGGGGGAAAAAAGCCCCGGCATAAGCCCAGCAAGGTGGGGACGTTATTTTTTTTTGTAAGTCTATTGCACAAATCCCGGTTTTCCCCTTGTCTATATTTAGAGAGCGTCTACAGAGACTTACAGTGAACAATTGATATTTTTAAAAAATATATATTTTCCCCGTTTGAAACCATTTTGTTTTTTAAGAAATTTGTAAAGAAAAACTGCTTGATATTTCAACAGACGTTTAAGCGGCAATTTACGCACCGCGTATTAATATTTGTGCTTTACAGGATTGTGATGCGTCATAGCCGACAGATCAAATCTTCGAATGATATTGATATGCAGAGACAACGCCTCAATGGTAATGAAAATGTTCTCTAAAAAATTGTATCGAAAATGACTGGTAAGTACAGGCACGGTGATGAAAAATGTTTACAGTATGTGCGAGTATATGAACTAGACTTGAAAAATTCCTTAGGCAGTCCCATGGTTGTAGAAGGACACTATTTTGGAAACGTCTGCAAAAGCCATGTCAGTTAACTCCATAGGCCACTGAAGTACCCTTGAACTATAACAGAATACCAAAATTTTCATTGCTCGATCATGGAAAGTTCTACGCTACTAAAAATAGTACACTAGTATTCCTACGTCGTCTCTATTCCGTTTACGATGGGTCGTCGCTAAATACACGCCATATAATGCCACTCATAGATTCGTGGCATGATGCACACCACATAAGGCAGAATCAAGGCGTGGCTTTAGAAATTATGGGGGCGAATAAATCTCGTACGTGATTCCTGAGTGGTTCGCGGTAGATATTGAGTGAAAAATCTGAGTGCACACCATTGCAATGCAGATGGGGCGTGGTGAAATTGATATTTGATTGATTAGCATTGTATGCTGTGTATGCATGTATGGTGGGTAACTGGACAAAACCTATAGCGACGATGAGTACAAGCGCTATTTGTAGTAACGGTGTTCGAAGATCAAGCAATGAAAATGGCGGTGTTTGTTGATCGACAAACAGAGCTTCAAAGGCCTATATGGCGTGCAACACACGAAAAAGGACCTTCGGACATATGAGTAAAACTGTGTCGTCCAAGATCAGTCTTTGCAGTCTGTGACTAATCCAAGACGACACTTCCCGTTTTTGTGCGATTTTCTGTTTCACGAAAGTCTACTGTATGAAAAATTCTTATGTAGTCGTAAACTGTTGTCTCGGATTAGCCTGCGCGGACTGCGCAGGCTAATCCGAGACAACACTTTACGCAAATGTCCGAAGGCCCCTTTTCGTGTGTTGCACTCCAATATTATGGCTACTCCTAGTAGTAAAGATGCTAACAAATCTGTGTATCGTACACTAAATGTGAGCATTGCTAGGGGCACGTAGCATAGCTGTGAAATGGCATTATTGACGACATTTCCCTTGCTACTTCCGTTACCCATGGTGTTGAAGACATGTGAAAACTTTTGTCTCAGCTAAATGTAAGCATTTCTATGGTGCACGTGGCATTGCTATGTAAATGCGTTATCTGCGAGGTCTATAAAAGCTACTTTAAAGCTACTCCTGGTGATGAAATGTTGACACTAGCAATAACAAAACTTTGATAAATGAAGGCCAACCGCCTATATAACAAACAAAATTGTACATTTTGTACACAAACACATGTTAACAACAGAGAATACATAAACTTTTAAACGTTAGCATTTCTAGGGTTCACGTAGCACGGCTGTGAGAAAGCACTATTGGCGAGATCGTGAATGGCGGAGTATGTTGCAGCTATCCCTGCCACCAAACCTACCAGCATGACTTCTATGTTGATAACTTTAATGTGCAAGGGAACATGCCTGCAGATAACCAAAATGAAACATATACCTGATGAGAATTGTGCCTACAAATTAAAAAAATTCATGGGGATAAGACTAAGAATGTTCTTATTTTTATGCTGTCTTCTTCATTATCGTGCTTATTTTTCATTGATTTCAGAATAACATTACTTCATGTCATGTGTGTATTTTTCCATTATCCCCTAGAAAAAGAACCTAATAAGCTATGCTTTCGTTCCTGTCTTCTTCACTTGTATTGTATTTTATGACATAGTGTAAATTATTAATCAATAAAATATGTTTAGACTAAGAATCTTCTTAAAAATGGTTGGTGAATACACACCCCTGATCCTGACTAACGCCGTAAACGTACACAAAGACGACCTACTGTATGAATAGAATTTCGATAATTCGAATGGGACAAGAAATACGCCGGAATTTTCATTCAAGACTGAATTCACACGTACTTTATTCAAAATGTGACGATGTTTAAAACAAAAATCTAATTCTTAGTTATGTAGCATTTGAATTAAAACCAACTGATTGAAAGATTAACTTACAATTTTTCCCAAGTATCGATTCCTTTATTTGGTTCTTTGGAAGCCAATTTCAGAAAGAAGAGGGGTGGATAAATGTAAGCCAGTAGGGTCACTGTGGATCCACCAATCAGAGCTAAGATTGCAGAAAAATGTGGGATGGTCTCCGCTATAAACAAAGCACCTGCGAGAACCAGCGTTCTTGTGACAGCTCGTTTCCATGTAAATTCTGGACAAAAATATATCATGTAGTGTTTGATGATGATGATTATTATTATTATATTTTTGTTGCTAACTTGCTACCTAACTTTTGTCTTAAGTCGTTGAAATAGAAATCTCTCTGTTATAATATAGTTATGCCTGAATCTTTGTCATACAAGTTTGTTTTTGCTAGTTTGTTTGTTTGCTTATGCTGCAGCATAACTTTTTGTCTCGACTCGTTGTTGCAGTAAGTTTGTTTGTGACACGTTTTTCTTTTTGTTGACTTGAGTAGTTGTCGAAGAAGATATTTTGTGTCGCATATCATCATTGAAACGCCGCCTGAAACAGAGCCCTCTCGGATCCGTGGCTAATTTTATTTGCTCTGGCGGAAAAAATGTCAAAATCTGCCAGGACCACATGTACCAGTAAAAATTGGATGCATTCTAGTGGCCACCAATTTTCATACATCTAAAAGGAACGCACTTTCTGATTGGCATGACCATTTTGTACAGCCAAGCAGAAAATGTGATATTTTCTAACTTTAAAACTGGACTTAGAACGCTATTAAGTACAGTTAGTATACATGTAAATCCATCACATGTAATAAGCAAACACCAGTCTGAATTTAAAATTTAAGTTTCTTTTAAAAAAAAAAAAAAAAAAGCTCAAGTGACTGTGTTTGACAGAAACTTGGTTTTGCATGTCTCTTTTGACGGCTTTGTGAGACTGGTTTTGGCTGTCCTTCTCTGTTCAGCAGCTAAGGTGGTGAAAAAGTAGAATACTTGGTTCGATGCTCATCCAAGGCGATAGGCTTTCCGTGACTATCCCTCGATAAGGCACTGCAGAACGCCGAACATAGAAGTGACAACGCGGGAAATATGAACTAGGTGAGGTAACCCCGAAATATCACTGATAACACCATTGAACAAAACTAAGACTGGGATGTATCCATCAATCATATTGCATTCTCAGTCTAATTCTATAGGCACTTTTTGATTGGCGAAACCATTTGGTTAAGCCAATCAAAACTTGTGTTACTTTCAATTTTCGAAAATTCTTGAAAATTAGACAAAGATTGTGATTAAGAATGGCTGAATACGGGTCCAATCTTAGTATAATTGAATGGTGTTTTCAGTGTTATAACGGGGTCAGTTTACTATTCATGTTTCCTGAATATATGAGAATGGTGCTTAGAACTTACTTGTAGCCTCGATATTGGCCACTTGCTCGACTTCCTGACAGACTGGATTGATGATGATGATGATTCCAAGAAACAGGTGTAACGTCATCAGAATTGTTGCGATCGTTCTTAAAGGCCCTGTCTCCAGCGTATTTAAAACATTCGGACTCACGTGTTTACCGTAAATAAAGTATGACGCAATAGAGGCTGGCATGTATATTAAAAGTAAAACTGAAAGTAAAACGATAAAGTAAAAAATACATGACTTCTCGAGCTAAGTTCATCGACCATACTGAATAGCATTCTTAGTTTATTTCTCAGAAAATCATTTTATTCACTTCGCAGTATAAGGGTTAAGTCTTAACCAAACGACGAAATTTTAGACTTACTCAAAGGAATTTGCATTGCAGACGACACACGTAATTCCATTCAAATTATGTGACTTGCCTTTTGAAGGGTAGAAAACATTGTGGGAAAAGGAGAAAATGCTGGTTACCAGCATTTTCTCCCTTTCCCACAATGTTTTCAAAAGCTTTCCTTCTAAGGGTCGTTAAAACTAAGGACTGTGTGGTAAAGGGATAACTTAATGTGTCTCTGACCCTTGATACCAGTATTATCCTTTTCATCCATTGCTTTCTATTGTTTACCAGACGACAAGGCTTTAGACTTGTCTAAATTAAAAGAACTAAGAGAAAATAAGTTTAATGTGTCTCAAATGATGGAATTCAGCTGTCAAACATTGTGAGGATAGGAGAAGACGCTGGTTCGAAGCATTTTATCCTTTCTCACTAAGTTTTCAAAACCAGTTTTCCTGTGATTTATTAAAACATGAGATTATTTGGTAAGGGGTTAAATCTGTCACACTATCCGATATTTCAAATAAAGGTCTGCAGCAAGACTCAAAAATTTCGTCTGCCACCGGTATATAAATTAAATGATAAAATATTTCTTACTTGAATACCCAATGATACAAGCGGCCCCGAAGTTTTTGGGCCGCTTCATGTCCGCCTGAACCGTGGGGAATACCGGATGTCCGCCATAAGAGAACGCCAATGTCCCAAACGCGGTGAAAAAAGACACAATATCAACGGTTTCGTGCTGTACCACCGTAAATTTATCTTCGTCTTTCAGTATACTTCCAAAGACAAGAAGACTTGCTGTCAGCGTGGCTATTGTAGCACCCAGAGCCGTTCCCCTGAAGTAACCGATTTTGGCCATGTAAACTCTTTAGCACCGGAGTATAGCTAAGCAGAAGCCCACTTGATAGTATTAATCTACGTCTGTCTGCCTTAAAGACTGATTTGCAAGTTAGGAAACTGCCCACTTACTTGAGGTTAAGTTGTCAGTCTTGGCATCCTGTTACGTCTATTCATTCAATAGATTCCTATTTGTTAACTTGAAGCCACTTTGGTAACTTTGTCGGCCATTTCGGTTAAGTGGTGTAGGGGTAAATTTTTCTCCATCGCATTTTGAATTGCATTGACTTGGTGTTAGAGTCGTCAAACTTCAATAATGAAAATGTCACATTTGGTAGAAAATATACTTTTTTTTTAACTTTTATCACGCTATCAAATATTTACAGGTTTCAGTCAATTGTTAGCTGAACCCCGTTTGCCAGCGCACAAAATATGAGTATGTACATCGCAGAGCAGTGAAATCGTTGATAAATCAGTCAAAACAGAGGTGGCCGTGGCTTTTTTCCGGGGGGGGGGGGATTAAAAGATTTTGCAAACAATATTTTCTTAAACCAGAATAAAAGGAAAGAGATGAAAACATATCTTGATTATGCTTGCTTGTATTTCAATCTGAATCTTCAATGAATTTTGATCAGTTTGTACAAATAAAAAGACTTGCCATTTTAGAATGTTCTTACCAGAAGTCCTTTGGCGTACCAAACCACGTGACCGGAAGTACAACAGCTGTAATGATGGGACATATATAACACATTGATAAAGATGTGTACGTTGCCAGAAGACTGTGGACATTTTCCGATGCCAACAGAATGTATACTACGACAGTTCCAAAGTTTGTGATGTTTATAGCAACTGTTACCATTCTTCTGCAAATAAACGGCACTAGATTTTATGGCAGAACTCGTCAGCAATCGACTAGCTAGGCTTGGCCAAATTGAAAATCATTGTAGACGACAATCTAGATGTGGCTCAGATGCTGTGATCTGTCTGTTCAAGGAAAATTGGAAAAGGAGAAAGTGCTGGTGACCAGCATTTTCTCTTTTTCCCGCAAAAGTTTTCAAAAGCACTCTCCATCAGAGTCGTTAGAACTACGGATTGTGTGGTAAAGGGTTAACAAATATGTAACTAAGTATTCTGTAAATCTCTTCGACTGTCCTCTGCTTTTATGTTTGCTACCAAACCAGATCGGATAGTCAATCCTTAGGCAGCTAAGCGCTACTCAAGGACCTTTTGCGGACCGTGTAGATCAAGATCAGACTGTTCATAACGTGCAGTCTGATCTTGGATCTACATTGACCGACAAGGAGATATACCTATGAAATAGCAAAATTTGGTTCTTACTATCGGCTTGAAAGTTCCATTTCACTTATTTGGCAGGATAAGGGTTAATTTTTTACCATGCGACAAAATCTCAGAGTTGTCCAAATAAATGACAGATGTTGGGGACCCAAGGTCAGACTGTTGATCTCATCATATGCTATACCTGATTGTTAAAACTGTCGGTCAAGTACGGAAAATGCCGAAAGGGATCGATCCTAACGATCATCTATGGAATAAACCGAGGGCAATTTACAAAGAATGCCAGGTTAAATCAATTTAAGCTTTAGACGCTAGATTCAAAGAGAGCAAAGGCAATGATTTGTTTGTTGTCGACCGTCCTCACAGAATATCGTGTGCCATGTGATCGTATAAGACATCTGTAGTTAGGTCATTGAAAAACATTACCTCCCAGCTGTTCCATAAGCTGCTTCGCCAATCGCTGGGTAAGGATATCTCACGTGACCTGAAGGTGGAAGTAAGCCACGATCCAACATGGTGGTCCAACATTTTCCCAGGATATTTGCAGTGTATATTGACAACAGACAGAATAATACTAGCAACGCGATTCCAATTACACCTGCGAAAAATGGTATGATAATAACTTACAGAGGCTTTGAAATTTGCATATTAAGTTATTCTTTCTTTCTGTACCATTTTAAAGAGGACATGAAATACTAGCATATTTGCGTTGTTCGTTTTTAGATATTGTCTTACCTCAAATTAGTAGGTATTACAATTAAAGGAATATTTTGTATATTTCGTAGGCTTGACTTTTGTCCTAAAGACTAAACAAGCGGACGGTATAGATTCAAGATTCGACTGTACGTTCTGTGCAGTCTGATCTTGATCTGTGGTGTCCGTAAAAGCTTATGGAGTTTTTGCTTATGAAGCTGAAAGGTTTAAAGCATGTATAGAAGTTGTTAACATATCAAGAAAAAGATTTTAAAAAATAAATCATTTTACATTTTTTTAAAGTATTATCTGCGATTAACACATGCACCTACTAGGCACGACTTTGCGGGCTTTTGCGGACAATGTAGATCAAGATCAGACTGCACAGGACGTGCAGTCTGATCTTGATCTACACTATCCGATACTGTGAGGTCTCTCCGAAGAGTAGATTTTTAAATCCTGAATTATGGTTTTTCACTATTGACCAAAAATCTTTAGTTAGCATTTTAAGGGTTAAGAGGAAAAAAGGTATACTCTACCTGAATTGTCAACAGACTTGGGTAAGGCTAAAAACCCGGACCCGGCCATTATACCAACAATGAACACGCAGGTCGTCGCGATTGTAAGAGACCCATGTCTTTCGGAGTCAGCCGGGCTTGTGTTTGTACTAATCTAAATGATAATAATTAATAATATTGACAACGACGACGACCACGACGATGATGATGATGACGATGATGATCTGAGAAGAAGAAGAGCGATGATCTCTGTTTTTCAACAATTTATAAACCTGGTATCAGCAAACGTACTTCACAGACCATCTGTTTCATGAGTATTAACTAAAAGTAAAGAAATTCGATTCAGAGCTGCTGAAAAAAACTGAATACCTCTCTCTCTCTCTCTCTCTCTCTAATGAATAATATAAACAAAACAAATACCTCTCCATTATGTGTCTCATCTGAAAAGATAAACAAAACCAAATGACTGGCGTTATAAATATAACTTTTGTGATTAAAAGAAAACCATCATTAAACATCATTTTTAAAGACAAAACTGTTGAGTCTTGCTGGGTGAGTTTGGTTGAGCATAAAACATTCTAATCTGAATAAAAATTCCCGTGTGCTTGAATCTCTTTTCCAAAGCACTCTATGGCCAGTCAACAGCATGTATTTTCCAAGGCAGGTTGCTCAACCGGCTACGTACGGGGCTTGAAATCCATGGGTCGCTGGTTCAAATCTCCAGCTCGTCAATATTCCTTCCGAAGGCTGGTGACAGTCATTGCGTCAGGATTCATTTCTCTATCACCGCTGAAGATTGTTTCGAATATATGGCTTGGAATGTATCGTACAAATTCCAGGAAAGCATGGATAGATGGAATGCCCGTGTGGTATAAGTAAATAACGTTGAAAATGGTGTTAACACCGAACAAACAACTAAATGAACATGTACTTGTATCTTGTCATATGATAAAGGTTACCCAGTGACTAACTGTTCAGGATGTAACTCTTTACCAAACAACACGGCGTCTAAACGACCCTGAGGCAAAAGGTTTTTGAAAACATTGTCAGAAAATTAAGACAATGAAGCATTTTATCCTTTAACCACAATATCTTTCACCCGTTAACAGCCTTTTTTTTTTTTTATCATTTCAGCCTCAGTTAATTTGTCGTCTACAAATTCTTTCAATGTGGACTGGTCTTGAATTTTGTCGCCTGGTATGTACAGAGTTAACCCTTAGGCTGCTAAGCGCGACTCGTTGACCTTTGCGGACAGTGTATATTGAAATCAGACTGCACAGAACATGCAGTCTGATCTTAGATTTACACTGTCAGATAAGGAGATATTTGCCCCCCCAAAAAAATTGAAATAGCAATATCTGGGTTTTTACAATCGACTTCAAAGTTTCATTTTAGTTATTTAGCAAGTTAAGGGTTAAGCAGAAAAATAATGAAATAAAATGGGGTTTTCTTTACTCATGATTAAATTGTTCTACAATTTATTGTTCTCCAATTTATGATTGAGCCATGCTCTGGCAAAAGGGGGCTTATTGCGTCTCCGTGATGCATCATCAGTGTACCAAATCAAGCTATCACATAATCATGGATCCATAATAGCCATTTCTTTTAAATACAGACTGAATTATGATGTAGACTGGTCCTTGGATATACAGAAAACTGACCGGTAAGAAAAGTTTCGGCCCAGGTCAGCCTCTGCGGACTGTGCAGGCTGACCTGGGTCGATACTTTTTCGAAAATGCATTGAGCCCCCTTTTCACAGAGCATGGTTCAATTACAATTGTCAAGTATACATACAAGTATCTTCAATTGTTCTAAAGTTTTCTGTCACTTATCCTGCCCAATCAAAAAGTTAGCTTCGATCGCATTAATAAACGTGACTTGTAGCCAGTTTGTGCAGAGCATTAACCCTGGCCACTTTGCTCGCAGCTGAATTTAGTTGACCGTACTTACACGTTGTTCACTCTACTTCGACTTTCAATATTTTCTTTTTTTACCAATTTTGAACCTGCTTCGAACTTGCTTCAACCTTGCTGACTGTATTAACACTACGGCAGACTACGTTTAAAATCAACTACGGTCAACCACGTGCATGACCGTAAGTGTGACCATGCCATTAGTTAATTAACCCTTTACCACACAATCCCGACTTTTAACGACCCTGAGAAAGAGGCCTTTTGAAAACATTTCGGGAAAAGGAGAAAATGCTGGTAACCAGCATTTTCTCCTTTTCCCACAATGTTTTCTAATCTATCAATGACAAATTTCATCATTTGGACCACCTTTAATTCGTCGTCTGCAAATGCTTTCAATTCGGACCAGTCTAAAATTTTGTCGTTTGGTAAAGAGTTAAATGCATCTTTCCAGCCAATAGTGAAAACCCAAATATTGCAATTCCTTAGTTATTTTTGGGGAAAATATTTCCCTATCGGACAGTGTAGATCGAAGATCAGACTGCACGTTCGGTCCAGTCTGATCTTGATCTAGACTGTCCGCAAAAGATCCATGAGTCAGCCTAAGGGTTTAGCATGTTTTTAATCTCTGTGTTTCAACTTGTAAACGCTACTTATTTTGAGGTGTAAACGTAAGTTTCCAAAGTTGGTGCAGTTACAGACGATTGCGGCATAAATTTACGGATAAAGTAACGGATGGTGAAATTCCAAGATCAGACCATATTTTCTATTCGGTCTGATCTTAATTTACGCCGGTGTAATGCAGAGAAATGACCCTCCCCTACAAAATGACCCATGGGTCATTTCACTACGTAGAGGAATGACCCGGTCATTATTCTACGTAGAGAAATGACCCCAGACGGCGGTCTCGGGTCATTCCTCTACGTAGTGAAATGACCCATGGGTCATTTTGTAGGGGAGGGTCATTTCTCTGCATTACACCGGCCACAAAAGCTTTTTAAGTCTATTGGCAGAAACAAGTAGCCTAATTCATACAGCCAAACAAACAGAATTAAATCAAGAAAGACCACTAAAATCATTATCGTTTTGAGGTTTCTTTTGGCCCGAATGTGCCAGCATAGCGGTCAATGTAGATCAAAGATCAGACTGCATGTTTTGTGAAGTCTGATCTTGTTCTATACTGACTGCAAAAGCAGCAATAGTTGTGACAAACGTTTTAACCTTTACCCCACAATCACGATTTTCAGGATCCTGAGAAAAATAGCCTTTGAAAATATTGTTAGAAAGAGAGAAATCCTGGAAAGTAGCATTTCGCATTTTTCAAAAATGTTTTTGAAATATTCCTTTCAAAGATAGACTTGACCATTTTCGCCATGCGTAATTTGTCGTCTGCAAATGCTTTCAATTTGAACAAATCTTAAATTGTCGTCTGGTAAAGAGTTAATCTTAAGGCTGCTAAGCGCGATTCAATGGCCTTTAGTGGACAATGTATATCAAGAAGAGACTGCACAGAATGTGTAGTCTGATCTTTGATCTACATTGTCCGATACGGTATTTTCCTTCCTGTGAAATCAACTTTGAACCGCAATGTTAGGATTTTTACTACTGAGTAAAATTTTTCGTTTCATTTTGCCATTACAGTAGATACATGTCGGCTTCAAACTTGGTTATTTATTTTTTTATATCTCTATCATAACTGAAGATATTTACTTCAAACTTTGGCTTGTATTTAAGTGTGGAAAGTAGAAACCATACCAGAAAAGCAACCGACCCTTAAAATATTTTTGACACAGTAATCCCCCCTTTTCCAACCTGGACTATCTTGCGAAACAGCAACTGCCTTCGAGCACTTGCACTCACACGCGGTACTCTTGTTACTGCTGATAGATCTACTACTACTATCACTTGTACAACAACAAAACCAATAACAACAACAACAATAACAACAACTACAACAACTACTACTACTGCTTCTACAATAATAACAACAACAACAACGACTAGTTCTATTACAATTACTACAACTAGACAGAGAGAATAAATGTATTTACTTACGGTGAGAAGCTAGAGATAGAATTTCTTTGTCTTCTGTATCCATGTTTAAATAGAAAATAGAACCAAAGGAAAAATGTCTATCCCGGAAGGACCGTTACTTTCACATATATTTCCGATAAAAAGACGAGTGTTGAACAAAGCAGAAGGTATCTGCGGTTTAACCCTTTACAAAACGGCAAAATTTTAGACTTGTCCAAATTGAAAACATTTGCAGACGACAAAATAAATGTGGCTCGAAAATTGAAATTTGTTCTGGGAAGGATAGAAAACATTGTGGGAAAATGAGAAAATGCTGGTTACCAGCATTTTCTCATTTTCCCACAATGTTTTCAAAGGGCTTTTTCTTCAACGTCGTTAAAACCCGTGATTTAGGGTTAAAGAGTTAAATTAACACGTAAGCTGCTGAATAAGTGAAGCGGAAATTTCTACTCAATACTGAAAGCTTAAGCATTGCGATTTCAAAGTTGATTTCACCGGGAAGAAACTGAGTCATGTCTTATGATATGTACATGTCATTATCAATCTTTACCCTTCGCCTGCTTCGGACGATCACAGACGCTTTATGTGAACGCGGAAGGGTAAGATCAGACAGCAGAGAACGTCTACACCCTCAAATGATTCGGTGCTTTGCAAGATATACTGGCCAAAAGGGCGTTGCCATTGTTATATGGGGGGGAGGGGCGTTTGTTAAGAGTCTGAATATGCGAATTTCATTAAAGGGCAGTCTGCAGATAAAGGCGAGTCATATCTATTTAAACTCTATATCAAAACTTTAGACTTGTCCAATTGGAAAGCATTTACAGACGACAAACATGATAAATGACTCAAAAATTAAAATGTGTTTCAGGAAGGGAAGAAAACAGTGTGGAATAAGGAGAAAATGCTGGTTATCAGCATTTTCTTCTTTTTCCACGATCTTTTCAAAAGCTTTTTTATTCAGAGTCGTTAAAACTTGTGATTTATGGTAAAGGGTTAACTCAGGGTTTGACAAACGACAATTTTAGACTGGTCCTTATTGAAAACATTGGCAGGCGTCAAATAAAATGTGGCGCAAGTGTTCAAATTTGCCCACGGAAGAGTAGAAAATATTGCAGGAAAAAGGACAAAAAGAACGGCTAATGGTACTCTCTCCTTTTCTCAGCATGGGTACATAAGCCCTTTCTCTCGGGGTCATAAAAACACCGGATTTTTTGGTGAAGGGTTTATTGTACAAATCGATAAAAGATTAACCCTTTAAGGGCCTTGCTTTAGTTGACTTTTCGTTCACAGAAGATCGAGATCAGACCACACAAAACGTGCCGTCTGATTTTTTTTTTTTTTTAATCAACACTCAACCCCTTTACACTGAAGCAAATCGACCACTGTTACTTCATCAACCAGCAGCTTCTCAGCTTGCTGGCCTACATCAGCCATGGTGAAATTAATGCAATTTTTGACATTTGCTTTGTACTGGGACTTTTTCGCCGTAGCCGAATGCGCTGGCTTTTGACCTACTTCTTGGTATAACGAAACCGAATGAATACATGGTGATATGTGATTTGTAAAAAAATGTGTAATCATGGTTCATTCGTCGGAACCCTGCGCAGTCAATGTTCAAGTATCTGTCATAGCAGTACGGCATGATGCGCGGCTCCTCGGTGAAGTTGAGCGACGTACACTAAGGTAAGTGCCATTCGGCATACCTCGGGTGATCCGGTGATCAAATCCCTCGGCTCTATCACGTAGCTTGATCATTCGTCACAACTCGGCCGATTCCGTACCTACATCGGATCACCCGAGTATGTCGAATGGTAGCTTGATATGCACATGTATGCCTACACGGTACATTTCGTAAACTGGTACCCGTTGTATCTCCCGTAGCCGTCCGATAGACAACAGGCAACACCCGATTTATCGACGGCAGGTATTGGTTTTCACATGTACCAAATCCACCAATCAGACAGCTCGTAGCAGAATGCCTTATTTTGTTTTAAAATAACAAAGCAATATTCTATCTTTGGCTAAGATTTTCATGACAGACAAATATTTTTCTGACCACAATCAATTTATCAAAATCATTAAAGAATTTAATCTTTATCGATAATGTCTATTTCTGTGCATAAATAAGATTATGATTTAAATTTCCAAGTCTCGCGTTATCTCATGAAATCTCGAACCGGGCAGAAACTCGACTTGTAAGCATTGGGTGTTACCTGTTGTCGATACGAAGATCGATAACAGGCTGCCAGTTTATACATTTCGCACATCTCCGGAAGCACACCGCTTTACCATTATTAAAATTATAAGGCTCAGGACTCTTGAAAAAGAAAACATGAGTAAATTTTCTTACGTTATCTTTCCAAGAATATTTCAGTCGGCAAACAGTTTGTACATTCAATTTTTAGCGTAGTTTATCAATTCCGTTGCGAGCTTTCATCGACAGATCGATAGAAGTGAATAACTTCATCGTGGTTGTTCATGTCTTAAACATGGCGGCGCTCCTGTAGATCGCTTAGCAAAAGCGATCTACAGGAGCGCCGCCATGTTTAAGATCATGTGATTGGTAGTTCAAAATGGAAGCCTCCTTCATACGGACGAGGTTAGATGTAGGTACGGAATCGGCCGAGTTGTGACGAGTGAGGTTAGTGTTTGGATGGGTGACCAAATCGTGATGCGATTCTGATGTGTGTCCTTACATTTCTTTTTACTTTTTTTCTTTTTAGCGATGTTTTGGTTTAAAATGTAATCTTGAAATATATCTTCAAAGATATACATAGTCAAAAAATCCCCAGAGGTTGTTTTTCACTAATTTTCTTCAGTTTGAGACAAATCATGAAAAAGTTTAAATATTTATATTCCAGTACCTCTTACGCCGTCTTTTTTTCACATACTTCTTGTTACCAGAATGGGAATTTCCCTAGGGCTTTTGCCGCACTCTAATCGTTAATATATTTTTTGTAGATGCATAAAGCCTCCTTTTGACAGAGCATGGCTCATATCAGGGCTATGGAAGGCAGTACGCTTTCGCTTACACGACCATGTCCCTGAAATTTTGGCTGCACCTGAATTTAACTCCCCTCCCTCCTCTACCCCGCAAAATGCAAGAGGAGCACTATGGCCCTGCTTCGCTCCACTTGCGAAATAAAGCGATTGAGCTGTAACTGGTGTAGACTGTGACATCTACATGTATTCATTTAAAGATCCGTAATTAATTTAACATTCATTTTATGATAGAAATACGACTACCAAACACCTAGCAGCTGCCATAGTTTCGTCAGGATGTCATCCATAAATCCAAAAGAGCTTCACTGGAAGACTTTAGTGCAGATAATATAATAAAAAATGATTTTTATCTCTTAACTACTGTATCGTTGTTTACTAACTCATTAAAGTGAATCATGAACAAGACAAATGTTTACGTTCGATCAACGCTTTATTTACGCTCCAAAACTCATATTCAACCTCCACATTGGAGAATATCAAAACTGGCTACGAATCCGTACAGTATCTTAAATGGTTGATTATCAACACGTATACGTATATACGTCACAACTACCTTACTCATAACTGTTTTCGGTGCAATACAACCATTACAAATTTTCTTGTCTATAAACACTCGTTCAAGAGACAAGCAAAGAATCCCGCCATCGGTCAAACTTCTGTACGTAATCACCGTAAAACTTATAAAACATTGTTGACCTAGATTTCCCGGCTTAAACTGGTCCGCGTTGTACATTTACAATTATATAAAGACTGGCCTAAAAATATTTTTTCTAGACTCATTTAGAAATGTTTTAATACATCGATATATGGGTTTATCTAATGTCAACTTAAGCTCGGTATACACAGTAAGATAAATCTCAGAGATTTTTGTATCTGAGACAAATCTTAGTGTCTGTGCATCCCGAATACATGTATTATACGATTTTATGGAGTTTCATCAAATTGTACTAAGTTTAGAGTCAATTTCCTAAGAATTGTATAAGAGCACTAGTCAATCACAGCTTCGCATTTCCTGGAAGGTGAGTTATCAGTAGATTTGTTGATGTTGGAAAACTTGGACGGACCATTCCTGGTTCGAAGATGTTGACCCAGACCGTGGAAAATGTCCGCCATTTTTGTGTATCAGGAAAGTGGCGTACTCAATGTGTATTTTCCACCGTTTGGTCCTACATCTTCGCGCCAGGAATGGTCCGTCTTTTTCCAACGCAATAGCAATAACTTTTCATGCATAGTGCCATGATCACTTCATATTGCTCTCTAAGCACCATTCTGACACAACATCTGCATATTAGCATGATTGTGGCGGGGAAAACCGACAGGTAAGAAGAGCATCAAAAGATCTGTATTGTATTAGTGTGTATACAGAAATATATTATGAAACTAAAATCTCTGAGATTAATTTCCTGGGATAAATCTTATTGCCTGTACCGGCTCTTACTCGTGTGTCAGATTGTATTATTACCGGTATGGAAGGCAGTACGCTTTCGCTTACACGACCATATCGCTGAAATTTTGGCTGCACCATACGCTTTAGGTATGTATATTATTTAGAAAAATAAAACTTATTCTAGAAAAGAGACAAAGCAATTAAACGCTTCATATCGACTGTGAGAAGTATCTTGCATGCTTCAAAAAAAAAAAATGAATTTTTGGTAGAATTTGTTGGTTACAAAATATTTTGATCTTAAAAAATATCTATGACCTCATAGGTCTGTTATCTTATTCAAAGCGTTTCCAAGAGGTAAGATAAGAAAAATTTCCACGAAAAAGGCGGCTATACACCTTCTGACCCAGTTTAATCCTTTCTAAAACGACATATTTTAGACTCTTCCAAACTGAAGTAATAGTAAATGATAGATTAGAAATTGGTACAAATGACAAAACTTCAGGCTTTTTCAAATGGAAACGATTTTTGCAGGCAACATATTTAACCCTTTACCACATAGAAATGTTTTGGACATTTCCTTATTGAAAGCATTTGCAGAGGACAAAATAGATATGAATCAAAAACTGTATTTCGAAGGACAGAAAACATTTTGGGAAAAGGATAAAATGCAGGTTACCAGCATTTTCTCCTTTTCCCACAATGTTTTCAAAAGCCTTCTTCATGAGGGCCGTTAAAAGGCAGCATTATGTTAAGGGTTAAACTGACTCCAAAACTGAAATCTGTCTTTGACATGGTTGCCAGCATTTTCCCTTTCTTCCCACAATGTTTTCAAACCCTTTTCTTCAAGGTTGTCAAAACTCAGGATTGTTTTGTAAAGGGTTAACCCTTAAGCTTCTAAGTGTGACTCAAGGACAGTGTAGATCAAGATCTGACTGCACAGAACGTGCAGTCTGATCTTGGATCTACCCTGTCTGATAAGCAGACACCTTCCCCTCAGAATTGCCTTTAAAATAGCAAATTTATGGATTTTACTATCTGCTTGAAAGTTTCATTCCACTTATTCAGCAGGATAAGGGTAATGAAAAAAGATCAGCCATTGGAAGTGTCTTGTATAATTATTTTAAAATCTTAAAATTTATTACTTGCATGGTCAGAGTCCAGGGCAAAGAAATGGCTGAAATATTTTACTAATTTAACTCCTTTTCTGTAAAGGAACAGCTTTTCAAAACATTGTAGAAAAAAGGAACAATCACTTGTTACAAGCAAAAACTCCTTTTCCACTATGTTTTCAAAAGCTTGTTAGATGCACTGGCTCTTATTTCACAATATTTTCTGCTTCATTAAAAACAAAAATGTTCTTTCACTTCCGTCTCACAGTCCTTCAATATTTTCTAACCTCTTCCAAAAACCTGGGTTTTCCTTTATCCTCCTAATCTATCTTTACATCAAAGTACCAATTTCTAGAATGATATAACTATAGCCTACAATAAAAAGGTATAACACCATTGCTAATAGAGATATTTCATCATTATTAGCAATTTCAGTCATAACAACAATAGTCATATTGATTTCCATATCTACAAAGGAAACTACAGTTTGGGTTTATTTTCCGCATCATTTGCACTGTGTTGTCTGATCACTGTTTTATGCGATATTACCTCTATAGTGACACTCCTGTCACACACACATAAACATATGAGCAGTGCTCTGTGAAAAGGGGGCTTAATGTTTCTGCAAAAGAGTATCGACCCAGGTCAGCCAGTGCTGACTGCACAGGCTGACCTGGGCCGAAACTTTTCGCTAATATTGGTCAATTTTCTGTACGAGGATCATTCTACGTCATGATAAAAGTTTGTTGTTAACAAAAGTGGCTATTGTTGATATAAGCCATGCTCTGTCAGAAGGGGGTTTAATGCAACTGCAAAAAGTATAGGTCAGGTTTTTAGCTATTTGTAAATTTTCTTCCTGTCCAAAGACCAGTCTATCTCATGATTCACTTGGTTGTTGGACAAAACTGTGAGGACCAAGAATTTTGTGATAATTGCTTGGTACCAGTATAACTCTTACCAAACGACAAAATTTAGACTGATCCAAACTGAAAGCATTTGCAGATGATATGAACTTTAGTCGAAATGATGGAAAATGTCTATGAAAGTGTAGAAAACCATGTGGGAAAAAGAGAAAATGCTGGATACCAGCATTTTCTCCTTTTTCCGCGGTGTTTTCAAAAGGCTATTTCATTATGAAACTCCCGATTGTGTGGTAAGAAGTCAATACATCACAGAGATGCATTAAGCCCCCTTTTCACAGAGCATATTATATGTGTTTAAGTTACAAACAACTGCTCCTTTTTTTTTCAACCAAGCTGGCCAACGAGGAGAAATTTGTTTTGTTAGGCAAAGGGTTGTAAAAACGGAAAATAGATAAATAAATAAATGTAATGCCAAATCAATTCTTTTCTCTCACTTTTTATTCTAAATCTCTGCTATACTCAGATTATTTTCTCAAACTTTCAAATATCTACAACACTTCAACAATGACAAAATTGTACCTGAACATACAGTTTTATTTTAGATCTTTACTAATCGTATCTTTTGTCAAGCCTATGTGATAAATATCTGTTTAGATTTCAGTGAAATATACTTTAAGCTGTAGAAAGAGGTGAATAAATATATTTAGTGCAGGAAGAGTAAACCCAAGTTTGACTGTACAGGTACATTGTGTTTAACCCTTTACCACACGACAAAATATTAGACAAGTCCAAACTGATAGCATTTGCAGATGACAAAATAAATATAACCCCAAAATGGAGATCTGTTTAGGGAAGGGTAGAAAACATTGAGGGAAAAGGAGAAAATGCTGGTTCCAGCATTTTCTCCTTTTCCCACAATGTTTTCAAAAGGCGTCTGTCAGGGTCGTGATTGTGTGGTAAAGGGTTAATCCTTCACCACACAATCCTAAGTTTAAATGACCGTGAAGGAAGATGCTTTTGAAAATCAGTACTTAGCATTTTCTCCTTTTCCCATAATGATACTCATTCCTATGAAGATAAATCTTTTGAGCCGTAAATTATAAACCTTCTGCCAAAGTTTTCAATTTGAAAGAGTCTAAATTTTGTCGTCTGGTAAAGAGTCAAAATAAATGGTGAATACATCCCTAGGAGTTATTCACCAATCATCATCTCAATCTAAATTCTGAGTTTAGGCATCGGATTGGCCGAGACAGATTGTCTCAACCAATCAAATTTATTGTCTTGAAAATTAGAATGGTTGGTTAAAATAACCCCACTGTTTTTGCTCAGTTAATCAATGCAGTCATTTCTACCACATTCTAGTCATTTTCACAGACTTTCCTATCAAATTAAAATTTTTTCATTTCATTTTCCTGAATATGTCATCAAAGTGGCTTTGATAAAATAAATGTAAAGCATCTTCTGAAAAAAGAAAAAAAAGAGTACAATATCTCATGTTGAGCAAAACAATTTTCATCACCGATTATAGAAAGAAATTCTGTAAATAATTCAAAAAGGTGAGAATATTCCATAGAAAAAATTGAAACAAGAGGCATTTTATATACAGTTCCTCAACTGTTTACCACTAAATCCTGAGGAAAAAGGCTTCAGAAAACATTATGGGAAAAGGAGAAAATGCTGGTACCCAGTATTTTCTCTTTTTCTCACAATGTTTTCTAACCTTCAAACGTCATATTCAATCTATTGAGCCACACTGAATTTGTCGTATGGAAATGCTCTAAAGTTGGACAAATCTGAACTTTGACATATGGGAAAATGTCAAATTTTTACACAGATCTTTCTAAAATAAAAATACACATTTTTCTGGTGATCGTTTTAAAATGTTCACAATTCTACATGCCAGAACCCTTATTCTGCCATACACAAGTAAGGATGTTTTTATGCCACAAGTGTTGACCAAGGTCAGCCTGCATAAACATGTGATCTGATCTTATTCTACATATTCCACTTCACATTTGATGGTTTCTGCCATTACATAATTGCCAGTAAAATGCAATGTACTTAAAAGAATACCTGTATTTACGTGAGAGTCATCATATTTATTCAGCTTGAAGAGATATGGCTTAACTCTTTAACAAATGCCAAAATTTGAGACTTGCTGCAGTCGCAATCAAATGTGGTTCACAAGGAGGAATTTGTCTGTGAACGGGTTGAAAAAGGAGAAAATGCTAGCTACCAGCATTTTCTCCTTTCCCAACGTATTTTCTAAAGCCCCTTTAATCAGGGTCATTGAAACACGGAATCATTAATGAGCCATGTTTTGTGAAAAGGGGGCTTAATGTATCTGTGAAAAGTATCAACCAGATCAGCCTGAGCAGTCCGCACAGGCTGACCTGGCCCAAAAGTTTTCGCAATCGGTCAAAGGCCCATTCTACCTTGTAAAACAATTGGTCGTTAGGCAAAATGTATTTTGATGATCCCTAATCATGAGATGACTTGCTGGGTATAACAAATTATGGAGATGCATTGAGCACCCTTTTGCCAGAGCATGGCTTGTTCAGTAAAGGACTGAAAAGGAGAAATGGGAGTTGGCTAGACACATAACACTAATAAGTGGCCTCATTTCAATAGGCTATTTTAATCAGCTGTAAACAGCAACAAATATCACATGATTATTTTCATTGATTCAGTGTCACATATTTATAAAATTTACTGTTCCTAAATTCTTAGTCATTACTTAGCCCCAACAAGTTTTTTCAACTGGATTGTATCTAAAGACTTGGGTCGTTCGATGGGCAGTCCAAGAGCCCGATCCCAGACGAGAGATGCCATACAACCAAGGGCTCGTGAAACTCCAAATAAAACTGTGTAGTAGTTCATTTCTTTCATGCCATAGTACTGAAATTAAAAAAAAAATAAAATGAGCAAAGACATGACATTCTAGAATTTTGCTTGTTTATTTGTATGAATGATGTTCTATGCTTCTTCACCCTTTGCCATACAATCCTGTGTTATATTAATATTGAGGAAGAAGCCTTTTGAAAACCAGTGTGGGAGAAGGAGAAAATGCTGTAAACCACAATGTTTTCTACCCTCTTAAGGACAAATGCAATCGTACAGTTAACTTGTTGTTTGCAAATGCTCTAAATTTAATCTAACATTCTGCAGTGTGGTAAGCGATAAAGGCTTAAATCACCTTTCACAACCATGGTTGCCTTTGCAGGCAGTGTATATCAAGATCAGACTTGCACAAAATGTGCTATCTGATCTTTGATCTACATTGTCTGCTTTTCTGAAACACTACAGCAAAAAAGCAATCACAAACTTGCAATTATCTTGTTCTTATTCTGGACTGAAAATGTCCAGCAGGTATTTTCTGGGCTCTAAGACTGAACACATTTAATTTGTATGGCTCACTTTCTAACTTAACAAATGGGATTTTCTTGATATAAGCTGATCATCTCACATCATAGTAATCATTTCAACACATCTAAAGACAGTGTAGATCTCTAGCACATTCAAGTCAAATCTGCATTTGATTTCCTTTCATATTTGAGCCATGCTCTGGCAAAGGGGGGGGGGGGGGGGGCTTGGTTAATGCATCCCCATGGTGCAAAATATCGAGAGAGACAACACATAGTTATGGCTCCATAAAATCCATTTTGTTTAGCAACCGGTTGGACTGCAAGGACGAATGGTCCTTTGATATTCAGAAAATTGACTAGTAGCAAAAAGTTTCGGCCCATTTCAGCCTGCTCGACAGCGCAGGCTGACCTGGGTCGATACTTTTAGCATTAAGCCCCCTTTTCACTGAGCATGGCTCAATTTTTCTGAAAACATTTCCTTCTTTTGGCTCTATATAAATGAGCCATCCTATGTTTAATATTTTACCAAACAATCCCAAGTCTTAAACTATCCTGAAAAAGAAGTCTTTTGAAAACATTGTGGAAAAAGGAGAAAATGCTGGTAACCAGCATTTTCTCCTCTTTTTCCACAATGTTTTTCTACCTTTTTAGAGTCAGGCTTTATCAAATAAGCCACATTTAATTTGTCGGTTGCAACAACTTTGAACTTAGACATGTGTAAATTCTTTTCATTTAGTAAATAGTTAATAATAGGTGTTTACTGTTTACATATTAAACCGCCCCCTCCCATTACCTGTAAAAGTACACCACTGTGGGCGTCTACATTGGGCCATGGGTTCTGTGCTTTGCCTTGTTCGAGGAGAATATCAGGTACCACTTTGTATAAATTAGAAACTAGATTGAACATAGGATCATTAGGTAGCTTCTTCAGAGCAAACTCCCGCTGGCAGCTGTATCTCGGGTCTGTCTTCCGTAACACTGCGTGTCCGTAACCAGGCACCACCTGCAGTAGATGACATAATTGTATAGTTAATGATGAACATAATTCAGTCTTTACTGTCAAAAGAATAAATGGCCCACAACATGCGAAATGAGACCTTCGGACATTTGCATAAAGTGTTGTCCCAGATTGGCCTGCGCAGTCTGCGCAGGCTAATCCGAGATGGCACTTTACAACTACATACTACTTTTTCATACAGTAGACTTTCGTGATACAAAAAATCGCACAAAAACAGGAAGTGTCTCTCGGATTAGTCACAGAATGCACAGGCTGATCTGAGATGACACACTTTTACCCATATGTTCAAAGGCCCCTTTTTGTGTGTTGCATGCCAAATATGAGCTGCATTCTGGCCAAAAGAGGTTAACTCTTGACCAAATGACAAAATTTCAGACTGGTCCAAATTAAAAGCATTTGTAGACAACAAAAAAAAGGTGACTGAAAAATTGAAATTTGTGTTGGAAAGGGTAGAAAACATCGTGAGAAAAGGAGAAAATGCTGGTTACCAGCATTTTCTCCTCTTCCCACAATGTTTTCAAAAGGCCTCTTTCACAGGGTCATTAAAAGTCGGGATTGTGTGGTAAAGGGTTAAATGCATCTATGTAATGCTTGATACTAAGCAAGTCATCACATACAATTATGGATCCACAAAATCCATTTTGTCTGAAAACCCAGTGAATCATGAGGTAGACCTGTCCTTCGACGTGAAGAAAACTGACTGATAGCAAAAAGTTTAGAACAAGGTCTGCCTACACGGACAGCACAGGCTGACCTGGGTCAATTAAACTCCCTTTCCAGACAGCATGGCTCGTACGTCTTTGCAATCAGGCAAAAGAAATAAAAATCATTCAGTTGCAAATAAGTTGACAAATCTTAATGCTTTACCACACAATCCTGAGTTTTATAGACCCTGAGAAAGAAAGCTTCTGAAAACTTTGTGGGAAAAGGAGAAAATGCTGGTAACTAGCATACTCTCCTTTTCCCACAATGTTTTTAACTCAATTAAAGGCAAGTTTCATCATTTGAGCCACCTTTGTCATCTGCAAATGCTTTGAATTTGGACAAATCTAAAATTTTGTCAACTGGTAAAGGGTTAAGTAAAATTGCAGGCACACAAGTTCCAGTGACAGGAAAGCTTAGATTAATACTTCAGCCAATTATTTATTGGTAAAGAGGACACAAAATGTGTCTGTGGAATGACAGATAGACAAACAACCTGGTCCGTATTCACTAACCATTCTTAATCTCATTCTACTTGTATGTCTAATTCTAGATTTAGAAAGTAATGCAACTTCAGATTGGCTAAACAATTTGGTTTTAGCCAATCAGGAACTTTCAAATTTAAGAAATATCTTGACAATAGGCTAAGAGTGTTCTTAAAAATGGCTGGTGAATACGAACCCTGATTCCAGTACACTAGTTCCCTTCTAATTTTGTTGTAGGGACTATAATAAAGAAACACGAGAGTTATACTCAGGAATGGCAGTGATTTCATCCACAGTAGAGTGAGGATTTTAATCCTTTACCAAACTACCTCGACATGTGTTATTTTTTTTTCCACCAACTTGACCAAGAATGCTTTTTAAACATTGTGGAACAATGTATTTCATCCTTTTCCCACAATGATTTCTATAATTCTGAGACAAATCCCATTACTTCTCTTATTTTGAGACTTTTACACTCTTAAAGGAGTTCATGGGAGTTAAACTATTCTTGTTGCAAATGGAACTATTGCTCTGTCCGAGTAATTTTATTTCTTCTGTCCCAATCTTATCACTGCATCTCATCCAGAGCTCCAGATAGCGGGAGTGATTTTGATTTCAAAATTGAAAATATTAATCACTCTCCACTAAACCCTAAGTTATGGGTACTCATTGGAATGTCTCATCGAGACGACTCTAATGAGTACCCACAACATAGGGCTTGGAAGAGAAATAATGGATTTAGGATACTATCACACCCTTATATCTGGAGGTCTATGACACCTCTAAAGATCCAAAATCACTTCAACTAAGAGGCACTGAAATCAAGTACACTCATGTTTTACCTGGCCACTCTTCAACGTTTTCCAGACAAATTCTTTCATACCCTCTTCAGTAACATCATCACCAATTTCTTCTCGTACTTTTGTGAGCCAAACTAAAACTTCCTGCAGTAAAACATAGAAAATGTTATCAATTTATCATTAATCTCATTTCATTTTATTTCTGCCAAGCTGGGTAGCTCAGTTTGTAACATCTAGGAGTTGAAAAAAGGTCACTGGTTCAAATCCCCAGCTTGGCTTTCTTCCCAAGGATTGATGATAGTCATTGTGACAGGATTAATTACTCACTCATCACCGATCCTTGTTCTGATGATAGTTATGTGGGAAAGTAGCCAGTGGCTTCAGATGAAAACACTGCGAAAAAATGGTAAAAGAAACTACAAATTAAGCATGGAAAGGTGCACTGGCGACCCAAAAATAATGTTGAAAATGGCATTAAACACTATACAATCGATCATTCAAGTTATCTTTGGCAAAACAGTTCTTAACACATGCAAGTTCTTCAACACTTTGCTAGGTCTTAATACAAATTTGAATTTGTTTCTATCATTTGATTATGGTCTTTGCACTGACCAATGCAGCCAAGGTACTTTTTTAACCACCTTCAAAACAAGCCTATGTTTCAAACTATGTAGTTTTTTCCATGTCTCTCAATTAGAGATATTAAGAGATATGAGGGTTTTATCATTAAAAACTGATCTTTGGTACAAAGGCAAACAACACAACAATGTGACAAATGGATACATAGCAAAAAGATGCAACATGAGGATGTTCTGAAACATACCTGGTTGGCCAGACCATGTAGAGGTCCTGCAAGGCCATTCATACCAGCAGCAAAACTGAGATAAGGATCAGACAAAGCACTGCCTACCAAGTGTGTTGCATGGGCACTGACGTTGCCTCCTTCATGGTCACTGATCAGAGAAAAAATATCGAGTTAAAGAAATAGCATGAAATTTATCTACAACATGATGTCTTTATCGCTTAACCCGTTGCAATAAATGTATAACTTTGTCATAGAATATAATTATGTGCATAATGGAATTTTTTTTAAATCATTCTGATGCTTATGTGTGTTGCAATAAGTAGACATGAGTGCAGCCTAATCATTGTATATAATCTTGTATGCTTATTTTTTTTTTTAATCATTGTATATAATCTTGTATGCTTTTTTTTTTTTAACTAAGCATTTTTTATACTAAGACTGACCTATATGAGTACATTACCTATGTTCATTTGTGGGATATCAGGGCTGAAAAAACAAGTGAGCAAGGAATATGACCTTAGTGCACACAAGGATTTTGCAAGATAGAAGCCTAAATGCCCAGCAAAGGTGACCCAGTATCAAATTTAATTGAGAATTATAAAGAAAAATATGAAGATCACATCTAAGACCACTAAGCAAGAAATGTGGCTTCTATGGTGCAACCAAAGATTTTCTAAGGTTTGACCAAGTGACCTAGTGTAAGACCCTAGGTTACCAAATCTGTTTTTTCCAAGAAAGATTTGGGACCAATCTTCTGGCCAAAGTTCAAGACAAATGGCAAAAGAGTGCACCCTTAAGAGCGCACACTAAGTAATTGCAGACAACAAATGCTGCACTATGTACAAAGTACAATGGACACAGCACCATACTGAAAGCCCAACAAGAGCACTTTGTGGTCAGGTGAGCTAAACAGGAGTTTGCAAAACAAACATTTCCTTGTGAATGTCCACAAATGAATAGACTGATTGCTGATTGCTGTTTACCCAACAAATATTCATTTCTGTAGGTTTGCAAACTTTCAATAACAGCACCAAAATTTGAATTGTGATGTCATTGCAATATCATTAACACAGGCATTTACTAAGACAGTTTAACACACAGTGAAATTTGTGTACCTGTGAATTGTAAGATAAAGTCTCATCAGCTCAACAAAATCCTGATTCTCATAGCCCAGCATACAGGCGAAATTCCAGCTCCAATCTTTTTGGGGGTCAATGGCACCAACAGAGGTCCCTTCTCTATACAAGTTTCTGTAAATCATAGCTGCTACAGTTGGAAGTTTGGCAATCAAATCCATTGCATCCTCGTACACATACTGAAATACACATACATAGGATTTGGTGTTAAGATTGTTTGGTGGATTGGTTGGTTCATTCACCCTTTACTGCACAATGACGCCTTTTAATGACCCTGGGAAAGAGGCCTTTCATTTTCCCTTTTTCCCACAATGTTTTCTACCTTATGAAACAAAAATTACACCACTTGAACCACAGTGAAATTGTCGACTGCAAATGCTTTCAATCTGGACAAGTCTGAAGTTTTGTCATCTGGTGAAGAGTTACTTAAGTGGTCGAGTGAATGGTTGATTTATTGATGTATGTTAACCCTTTACCACACAATCCTGACTTTTAATGACCTTGAGGAAATAGCCTTTAGAAAAACCTTGTTGGAAAAGGAGAGAATGCTGGTAACCAGCATTTCTTCTTTTCTTACAAGGTTTTCTACACTTTCAAATACAAATTTTATCATTTGGTAGACTTAACACTGCTGCCAACAGTATTTCAGTCGTGGCAAAAGCTCACTATTCTGTGGGACTCCTAGGCTCATAGGTAAAGTTACAAAAATGCATTAACACACGAATTACAGGTACTTTCCTTAGACCAATTTTAAGCTTAATTACAGATGACTGAGGGTAAATAAGTCAATCTGGCTGGAGTAATACTTTAATAAGAATCTATAGAAAATCTGAAACATGGGTCACCTAAGGATCATCTATGCCAATTTGTGGAGATTTTCAATATAAGGTTTAGATAGAGTACTTTAAGAATATTCATTTTTTTCGCCCAATTTTCAAAATCTAAATAAAAGAAACAGAACAAAAAAAAAAAAAATGTCAAAGAAGTACCTCCCAGTATTGTGTTTTGGGCTTCCCTTCAGAATATGCTTTTGCAAATTTACTCTCACTGTTGAGGGCTGTAATAGCTGCACTGAACTGGGACATGGGGTGGAGGTTCCCTGGAAAGTTGTTTAACATCTCTGTAACATGCACAGGTAAAGCTGCTCTGTTGTTCCATTCCTCACTGATAGCGTCAACTTGGGCCTGTGTTGGTATGTCTCCTGTGACCAGCAGCCAGAATAGACCTTCTGGAAGAGGCTCCTCTCCCTGTCCTGCACTGACTGAAATGACAACAGGTATTTGGTCAGTGTGCTTGAAAAAGGGGGTTTAACTCCATTAATGAACAAAAAAATTTAGACTAGTCCAAAATGAAAGCATTTGCAGACAACAAAAAAAAAAAAAAAATGTGGTGCAAATGATGGGAAAAGAAGATTGGCTGGCTACAAAAGGCATCTTTCTCGGGCTTGTTAAAAGCTAGCAGCTCGTATTCACCAACCATTCTCAAGAATATTCTTTGTCCCATTCTTGATTTAGAAAGTAATGCAAGTTCTGATTGGCTAAACCATCACAATTTGAGTTTCTCTCAAACTTGGAATATTCTTGGGAGAAAGACTAAGAATGTTCCTAAGAATGGTTGGTGAATACGGCCCCCAAGATTGTGTGGTAAAGGGTTAATGCATCTCTGTGATGCATTATACAAAGCAAGTCATCATATGATTATGGACCTATAAAATTCCTTTTGTCTAACAACCAGCTGACCAGGTAGACTGGCATTTTGACATGCAAAAAACTGACCTATAGCAAAAAGCTTTGGACCAGGTCAGGCTGTGCAGACTGTGTGTGCTCACCTGGGTCGATACATTTAACTCTTTACCAAAGGACAAAATTTTAGATTGGTCCAAATTGAAAGCATTTGCAGACAACAAAATAAAAGTGACTGAAAAATTGAAATTTGTTCTGGGAAGAGTAGAAAACATTGTGGGAAAAGGTGAAAATGCTGGTTACCAGCATTTTCTCCTTTTCCCACCATGTTTTCAAAAGTTTTCCTTCTCAGGGTCGTTAAAAGTCGGGATTGTGTGGTAAAGGGTTACCAGAATATGGCACATTTGATTTGTAAACTTTGTTCTTTTTTCACATTTTTTTTAATAATGCAACTGACCACTTCTATAAACATAATGGCTAAAGAAAAAATATTCTTATTTTTCTCCTAATGAGCAATTTTTTGTTTTCTCACAATATTTTCTCCTGTATTCATATATTTAAGCACACTTCATGTCTATAACCCTGATTTACAAGGATGATGTGAATTATTTGTTTCAGACTGCAGCAGGTTTTCAACAATTTCTATCAGTACAGCTAGTACATTAACCCATACATTCCAGGTGTTTCAACTGCTCTTTCCTTCTACAATTAAACTGAATCAAGTCTCGTAGTTCACAATATTTACCCTTCACCACAAAATCCAACTTTCAGCAACCCTGCAAGGGAAGGCTTTTGAAAACACTGTAGAAAAAGGAGAAAATGCTGGTAACCAGTTATTTCTCAATTTCCACAATGTTTTCTACCCTATCAATGACAGAAATCATTCAATCGCACAGACATTAGCCTCTATAGCATAGGATCAGTGAATTGGACCTTTTTGATTCAAGAAAAACTTCTCAAAATATTGCAATTTCAAGGTTGTTTCTGTTAGAATATGCAACATGGTAGCAGACATTGTACATCTAAGGTCAAACTGCATGTTCTGTGCAGTCTGATCTTAATCTACACTGTCCGCAAGAACAAATTAAGTTGGTTCCAGGACTTTAAGGGTTAAACAACAAACATACAAATAGTTCTCTCACTTACCTTTGCCTTTGGGAAGAAGCTCCTGACACTCTGGGATACTATAGCCACGAAAACGGATACCTTCATTAGGATCAAGGACAGAAGTCTCTGTAACTAGCCCTTTGATGCCCCTCATTCCTCCATACATCTGTTTTAAATGGAATTATAAAATAATGACATCAATCCCAATCCATAAAAATTAATATTTTATTAGAGGTATACATGTGAATTAGGATTCAAATAATTTAACCTTTTACCACAAAAAAACTAACTTTTAACAACCCTGACAAAAAAACCTTTTGAAAACATTATGGAAAAGGAGGAAACATTTTTAACAAGAATTTTCTCCTTTTCCCACAATCTTTTCTACCCTATGAAAGACAAATTTCATGTTTTTGGTAACATTTTATTTGTTGTCTGCAAAAGTTTCAATTTGGACAATTCTAAAATTTTGTCTTTTTTGGTGAAGACTTTGTTGTTTGGTGAAGAGTTCAGTTATTTACTATACTAAAAGCCTATGTTTTAGATAATCATTAGAACTGTCTCAATGAGTTAATTCTAGTGAGTATTCACAACATGGGTTTTAGTAAAGAAATGCTTACAGGGTTCACATATCCTGGCCTGTCTGTATTCTGAATCTCCTTGGCAACATGCTATTGAACTTTTGAAGTTTTCTTCTACCCTTTACCACATGATCCTGTGTTTTAACAACCCTGGGATAGATGGCCCTTAACAGTGTTCATAAAGAATTTCTCAGGGAAAATTTAAGGGTTCTTCAAGGGGTTTTGAAGGTTTTTAAAATAGAAATTGAGGTCTTTTTACAGACATGGCTATATACAGTAACGATCCATATTATACCTTGATTATGTTGGTATATTATTTTGTATTAAGAATCTATGACTGACTGATGCATAGGATAGTTAATATCTGCTTTATTACTTGGAAAAAGTAAAAGCAACTGTCAAAACTGTAACAGGTTTACTCTTTAACCTTATTTTTATGACTTTTATCTGAGATCGACGATCTTGTTGCACAAACAGCACATCGCCGAGTGTTTATCCTCTTTAAATTCTCGTACCCAGTTTTTGTACATGGGACCCGCTTCCCAATTTTTCTTAAATATACATTTCCCCATTTCTCCAGTTCAATACAGACAACCTTTTTACAAATGGCTGACGCGTATGATGATGATCGCTGTGAACAGACGCTCTTAGTGATAAGGTGAAAGTAAACCGGTAATGGTACCCGACTTTCTACTAAGATTGAAGTGGAAGGTCAGCCACCAGTCTAAAATCCAAGTGTGATATGATGCAATATAAAAATTACGTCATCAAAATATGTGTAGACAGTGCTCTTCCTTGTTACCGTATACACTCACTTGTAAGAAGATATGAAGAAATATGGGTTTCTTTGCAAACTTTCTTCTATCGTGTCACCTGGATATTAGGTGCATTGTGCCTTATGATTTATTAGATTTAAGGGATTTTTTTATGGACTTTCTATACTTTTTAAGGGTTTTTTAAGGCTTCTCATCATTTTCGAGGGTTTTTCAAGACTGAAGTCAAATTTACGGGTTTTTCCAAGACCTGTGCCAACCATGTTTAACAGCATAGTGGAAAAAGAAGAAAATGCTGGTAACCAGCATTTTCTCCTTTCCCACAATGTTTTCTATCCTTCGAAAAAACATATTTCAATTTTTTAATCATACTTATTTTATTGTCTGCATATGCTTTCAATTTGGCCAAATCTACATGTATGTTTTTGTTGTGTGGTAGAGTTTTTTGCACAATGCTGACACAGATGATGCAGACCATAACATATTTCAAGGCTCAAGCCATCCCAGCAACACTACACTTATCCATGATTCCATGGTGAAAAATTTTGGGCTGAGCAGTTAAGCCTTGCTGAAGGGCACTTCCTACAGGATAAGCCCCCCTCCCCCCCCCCCCCAAAACACCCTACTCCATCAAGTGCAAAAAAGTAATACCCACCATATCTACTGTTACTTGTCCAACATTGGTGGATCCATGAGATTTTCTGAACTCTTTGATTTCTGCCTGTTTTTCTGGAATCTGAGCTGCCAATACCTCTTTCAGATTCTAGAGATAAGACAAAAAAAAAAAAAAAAATTAACAGATATAACAGATAACTGTTGTCTGCAGTTTGTTCCAATGCAACTACCATAACTATGATGCCTCTGTGGTATAACATATTATGACAATATTCATTCCTATAGCATCAAGTATAAGACCCAAATGATCGCAGTTTCAAGGTTGATTTTGTCCAGAATGTCCCTCTAAAGTGGACAGTGTTAACCCTTTACTAGACAACAAAATTTCCACCTTGTCCAAATTGAAAGCATTTGCAGACGACAATTTCAGTGTGCCTCAAATGGTGCAATTTCCTCTTGATAGGGTAGAACACATGGTGGGAAAAGGAGGAAATGCTTTCAATTTGGACAAGTGTAAAATTTTGTGATATGGTAAAGGGTTAAAAAGAGAATTTGACTTTAAAATAAACTCTGAATATCGTCAATATAAGTACAGTACTGTAAAATGCAAAATACTTACAGTGCTTGATGATGATGATGAAAATCGTAAGCTGTTTGACCAAACCTGCAAAAATAAATGGTACATTCTCTGGTACAAGGGAGCTTGATGCATTAATCCAAGCAAGTCTTCACACACATATGGATCCATAATAGCCGTTTATTTTAACATCCGACTTAATCATGAGGTAGACTGGTCCTTGAACATACAGAAAATTGACAAGCAGCGAAAAGTTTCGACCCCGGTCAGCCTGCGCGGACTGTGCAGGCTGACCTGGGTCAATACTTTTCGCAGATGCATTAATTCCCCTTTTCTTAGAGCATGGCTTGAATGGTACAATTCTTAGACTGCTAAATACAATGCAGACAGTTTTTATCAGTGTTATATGACACCAAACACGAGTGTAATCTGGGTTTTGAAACCCCAATATTCATCCAAACCAAACTGATGTGAGCCATGCTCTATGAAAAGGGGGTCCAATGCATCTACAACTGTATCGACCCATGTCTGCCTCCACAGACTAACATGGATCGAAACTTTTTGTTGTCTGTAAATTTTCTACATGTCCAAGGACCATTCCACCTCATGTTTCAGTTGATTGTAAGACAAAACTCTATTAAATGATGGCACTTAAATTTTGTGAAAATGGCTATGAAACAGGAGCGTCCTGAAAGCATGGGGCCACAGCATGTTAGTTAGGTAAAATACAGTACCTTTCAACTCTTAACCATATGGAAAAAATTTTTAGATCTGTCCACATGCAAAGCATTTGCAAACAGTAATTTAATCTGGCCTACATCGTGGAATTTGTCACAGAATGAACAGAAAGCCTTGTGGAAAAAGAAGAAAATGCTGGTCACAAGCATTTTCTTCTTTTCTCTCACTGTTTTCAGAAGTCATGTTCATCAGGGTAGTTAAAAATCGGGATTGTGCGGTACAGGCTTAACTCTTTACCAAACGACAAAGTTTCAGATTAGTCTAAATAGAAAGCATTTGAAGACAACAGATTAAATATGGCTGAAAAATTAAAATTTGTTTAAGGAAACTAAGGGAAGGGTAGAAAACATCGTGGGAAAAGGGAGAAATGCTGGTTACCAGCATTTTTTCCTTTTCCTATTATGTTTTCAAAAGGCTTCTTTGTCAAGGTCGTTTAGAGTCAGGATTGTCTGGTAAAGGGTCAACTCTTCCACACAACAAAATCTTTGACTTGTACATTTTGAGACCATTTAAAGACTATAAAAACTGCAGTTTCGGTTCATTAAACAGGATTTGCCTTTGGAAGGACAGAGAACATTGTGGGCATAGGGAAAAATACTGGTTACCAGCATTTTCTCCTTTTTCCACAAAGTTTTCAAAAGCCAGTTCTTTGTCATAGACATTAGAAATCAAATTGTGTGGTAAAGGGGTTAAATCATACCTGTAATCCGAAGATGGGAATTTGCTTCTTGAATCAAGCCTTAGATATTGCATAAGTACTATAAATTATCAACTGTATACCACTAACGTGCAAACTTACCAGAGAAATTTATCACATTCCTGCAAATCACTGATGTTTAAATTAACCAGTTCTACAATATGTGCACAATGATTTTTAGACAAAGCATGCTGTCCTCTACTCAAGACCAGACAATATTTATGGTTGTGACCAGTTTGTCAGTTGCAACATTCCCAAATTGAAAGTATTAGCAAATCTCAAATGTAGCTCAACTGAAGGGAATTGTCTTCAGGGTGCCCAATCACGTACTGCAGTACGTAATTCACGTACAAATTCTACTCCGCGCGTACAAATTTTTTGTGCTTACATGCATGCACGCACTGTCAAAAGTATGCACATACAAAAAGGAAAGTAATTACGTAAACCGCACGTACAAATTAGATACCGTTTCGTATTGCATGCCAAACAAACAAAACAAAAGTAGTTTTCCTGGTAAGTGGGTACCACGCTTTGTCCTCAACATAGAGTGGGTTACCAAATATTTTCACTATCTATATTTTGCGGCTCCCTCGTCTGTCTGAATAATTTTCGCTACGATTTTTTAAGGTGTCAAAATCTACCACAAGTACAGGAAATCTGGTAATTAATTTTCAGTGAAAAATTAAAATCATTTAATTATATCATGATGCACAGTTATTGTTAAAAACACATTTTTTGACATATGGAAGCTGAAAACCCGAGCCACAAATTAAATGTGTAATTTCCGTATGTACGGCGTCTGCTGCAGAAAAAATGTCATCACAACAAAAGCTGTTAATATATTTTACAGCTGAGAAAGGTAGGTTTACAAAGTGATCCTACCATTACACATTTTGTTTTGTTTTGCCCTAACACAGCATGGCCTTTATTTGACAGAGTTTGAGCTTACAGTGAGCCAATTGGCGTGCTCCTCTGTGATTTTAAAATAGCCAGATCTATTTATTGCGATTATATCTAAGTATGTGCATGCCCTGGGGACATATGATGCATCCCTATAATCACCAAATGCATGATTGTTAATTTAATTAAGATCCCATTCATTATGGTAAAGGAGCTAGGGTGTTAAAATTCATTAATAAAACTGAAACAGCCAAAAGTTACCCTGTACCCCCTAATTTTTCTTTGTACCCCCAATTCAAAACCTAGGGGTACAGTGTACCCCCAACTTTTTCTTTGTACCCCCAATTCAAAACCTGGAGGGTGCATGTACCCCCAAATTGAAAACCCCGTGGGCATGCTGGTCTTTGAAGGGATAGAAAACATTTCGAGTAAAGGAGAAAACTCCTGCTAGACAATGCTTTTAAGGGCCTTTCCACTTATGTCTGTAAAATTATGGTATCATTTGGTAACGTATGCATTAGCCATAGGCTGAGAGTTTAGACGAGAATGGCACATCTTATTTCTGTTTGCTTGTTGAAGTTGTTACAATATTTGACCTTCATGCCTGCGAATGATTTTAGAGTATAGTACAAAAATTTTTAACGAAACAATAACACAAGTGGCATTTTTTACAACATACAATATAGTTATTCAAGATATCTATGCAGTAGTACTGTTGTCTTTGTCTAGACTGATCAAATAACTCGCATTTGCCGGTATTAGTATCATACCCCACCCACCTATACTTCTCACAATAACGATCAACCGTTGCAGATTAGAAATATGTAGTCAGAATAATTAAAACCAAACACTTACATTTTGGCTTCTTGACAGCTGAATCAGGGAACGTGAAAAATTCGATGGCATCGACATCGTTTATGAAATCAAGACAATTTACTGCAACTAAAAGGGCAACCTCCCCCTTTAACTTGAGTTCACAACACTGTGTTTGTGACGTCACTAACAGGTCACGTGCAACAATTTCTGGACCATGGAAGTAAGCGGCAAAACTGCTATTTGTACTTAGCCTAAAACACATTTTTTTCCCCCATTTTGTCGACCAATAGCCAGTATCAAGAAATATGAAAGTAGACTTACTACAAAATTTAGATCTATTCGCTCGCCATTTTTGTTACAGAGTCGTCAGTAATTTTCACATGTAGACTCTATTGAAATTCAGTCGGTGACTTCCCCCATTTATAGATGTTCACAATCCTTACTCAAATGCAAAGACTAGTCGTCTGGTTGGCTGAAACGTTGAGAGTTATAATTAGATCAGTATTAAGATTTTTTTGCGAAACATTGTCTAGGACTTAGCTGAGAGAAAGAAACGCTTGTACACGTTCCAGGGATCTGATAAGATTTACACACATAAATATTTAAATAAGATCACTGCACGTTCGTGCACGTACATGTACAATGTATGCAGATCTACCCTTAATCAAAAAACAAATTTTGGAATGGGACATACTCTGGCAAAAGGGGGCTTAATGCATCTCCGTACTGCATTGTATCGAGCAAATCATCACATGATCATGGATCCATTTTAGTCCATTTTGTCAGACAAGCGACTGAATCATGAGGTAGACTGGTCCTTTGACATACAGAAAATTGACAAGTACTTAGCGAAAAGTTTCGGCTCGGGTCTGGATCGATACTTTTCGCAGATGCATTAAACCCCCTTTTTACAGAGCATGACTCATATATATGTGTCTAATTCAAAGCACATGCAGACGACACATAAAATATGGCTCAAGTGATAGGTTTGGATCAGAATGATGAAACAAAAAATTGTGTGTAAATGAAAAAATGCTAGCTACCAGTATGTCTATTTTCTCTTTTTTCTACAGTGTTTTCAAAAGTCTTCTCTTTCCGGACCTCGAGATTGTGTGGGTAATAGGACATGTGTCAAGATCTAGATCTACATTTCAAGCTTGCAGTCCTGAACTGATCTTCGAAAACGGTTCCCAACGGTGGGTTTGAGGTTTATCCCAACAACTGACAAGAAAAGTGCGAAAATTCATAGATATAATATCTAGATTTAGTACAGCTTCCCCCCCCCCCCCCCCCACACACACACTCATTCTAAAAGAGCTATGCTCAAACAAAGTAGTTGAAAAGGCAGCAAGATTGGAATGAACGGAATATGTTATTCTTAAGCATTGTTTTTCAAGTTGTTTTTTTCAAGTTGTTCTTTCTTTCTTTCTTTCTTTCTTTTGGCGTAGGTCTATAAGTTTAAATTCTAGATAGTGTAATGAATGAAATAACAGCAAGTCATGCTAACTTGGCCCCGTTACATATCTAGTTATAATTTACCAGACTTTGCTGTTTCAATTTGAGGTTATACAGTCATAGTCTCAATAATGAAACGTTTGTGAACGGTATTTCTTTTCATAAATGGACAGTTATTACATACTCGTCGAAAACTAAATTCGCATTCGAGGACAGTTACGGGCCACAATGAGGTACTAATCAAAGTAATCAAGCTAATGATATAAGTACTACCCATTACCATCAGCCCTTTGATTCTATCAATGTTATTCAGACGCATTGTAAAATATAAGCGTTTTCGAGAGAGAAATCTTCATGGTGCAGTGACTTGCAAGAAATACAGGCAAGATACAGACGTTCTAGCTTTTGCTGCATAAAATACAAAACTAAACATGGTAAGTGCTTATTCAGATCGATTTATGAATTGTTAATGGATACAATGATGTGAACAACAACATATACCGTTGTAGCTGGTCGTTTATTTAACTCGGACTCTCCGATCACAACAAACTGCAATGCAGATAGTCAGGACTTTTTATAGGCCCCTACGTATTTTTCATTTTGACACTCGATCTTGCACGTAGGGTCTTATCGGTTCCTTGATGGTTTCCTTTAGCAAACTCGATATCGAATTTTGTCTCTGTTTGAACAGGAAATTTGGATACATTTTACTGAATTTGATGAATGAAATAGTAGTGTTCAACCTAGGTTTGCTTGTAAGGGGGCCCATTGGGCCCACAGACATTGAAATAGGGGGCCATTTTGGAAAACTGGGAGCCACACACAAAAACATGTTATTACCGATATGTTAACCATTTTATTTAACATGTATTCTCATTATCGATGAATACATGCTAATAAAACTGCAACACTGCAGAAATTATCACTGTTAAATTATCACATCACAAAGGGATTTAACTTTCCTGTTGATCACTCAAACTACAGTATATTTTCTTGTCATAAACTAACCATCTTTGATCCGGTTGTCCGAGAGCCATTTCAGATGAAACTCACATTACTGAGGGGATTTATGTTTGTTGCTTGAACTTAAGGTAGGGACTGGGCTGATTGTGCTTTCCGAAGTAATACTTTCAACAGGTTTTGTCTTTTTTTGCGCCATTGATACTTCCAAAATACTCAGAAAATCGCTTCATTGCAATCTTGAATGATCAGCGGAAGTTCAAGGAATCATGACTTCTAGTATGCGTTGTATCTCCTGTACCCGTCTGATACGAAGATCAATAACAGGCAACCAGTTTAATGTTAACCATAACATCCGTTGGGTTATCTATAAATTCTCATTGGCGAGCTTGGTATTTTGTTTATTGAGCAGAAAAAGACGAAAAGGACCGTAACTAACAGAATGGTTCTTTTATAATCAAGTGCGCTGGACGGGCCCAACGTTGGTTTAGAATTGACAGGGGATTTTCTTCCTTTACTAAGGGGCCGAATTTCGGCCCCATTCCCAATCGCAAAAAGTGTATTTTTTTCCCAATTCCATAAAACAGAATTCCCAATTAGACGCTAGTAAAAGAAAACAAGTCTGATGTATCAGCCAGGGTTTTCCCTGACACACAAATTTGCAGGCATTGACCACAGTTCAAGCAGGAAATCGACAATCGTCGTATTGTAGGTACGAAACTATTCGGGGGCGAATGAACTATAGACTGCGTCCGTATATTTTCAATCGATTCATGCATAGACTCAATTGTCTGGCTGTAAACCGTTATTGGTTTACACGTCGTAAAAATAGCATGTTAATTTCTTAGCAACCGCCTCGCGTATATGCAGCGAAGCGGAGTTTTGTAAAGCAAAAACAAAGAACCCAGCTCCTATAATAACAAGCTCCTATAATAGTCCTGAAACAGGAACATGTTATGAAAAATATCCAACCTAATCTAGACCACGAGTTTTTTCCTCTCAAATTTTGAGCGGTTGTGCTTCCTCTTTGTCTTAGCAAAGTGATCGTCTGATTAATTTGTGAGCAGAGCTTGTCGTTGGCCGAAACGGATAATCAAATAAAAAACAAGCTAATTCATTGTGGGACTTTTAAAGTCATCAGTTATGGGTTATAAATTCAAGATGTTAATTAAAGAGCCGGTATCAGTATGGCTGTGGGACTATCGACACACCTGAAGTCATATAACGCAATAATCTAGTGTGAAGTATCCTTTTCACAATTAATTTTTAATATTTTTTTTTTTCCAATACTGTACTAGATCTACCTCAGAAAAGGACGATTTATCAGTCTTTCTTTATATGTCAAAACACACAAAAAATCAATTTCAAAGATTAATCATCATGGAAAAAAACCACGAAAACACATGACAAAACATTGCCAAAAAGACCTCAACCGATCAGAGGCTCTTCAATCTGTCTTGTTTAGCCTTGATAATGACTTCTATTAGCTGACTTGCATTGAAAATAAAACATGAAATAATTCCTCTGTTCATTTACCAGAAAAACAGATATCTTAATAAGAGAATCAAAAAATCCTACTTAACGGGGGTTGGGGGTGTTGTCTTACAGCTTAGAGACTGGAACTAGTATGAAAGACTACAGAGAAACATCCAAAAAGAAAGAAGTTTGGAGGAAGAAAAAAAAAACAGTATTGATTTAGTAGTTTTTTGTAAGGTTAAATATGTTTCAGACTTTTTATGTTTTGTCAATATTATTTTCCCAATTTTGACATTTTGTCGATGATTTTTTTCCCAATTTGGCCAGGGGCCCTTTCCCAAAACGCCTGGATAAAGCCCTGATTGAGCCATCTGGGACTTTAGGGGGCCTAGGGCCCTATGGTGCCCTCTAGATTGAACACTGAAATAGAAATCAGAAGTAAGGTTAATAAATAATTTCTCGACTGAAAAAGGATGTATATAAAAAACTAGTTTTTTATGAGCTAAATCTATTCCGATTCAACACCACTCAGTTTTGTTATGAATTGCTAAGAAACAAATGCGATCATTCCAAATGAACCACCATAAATGGGGTAATGTGGTCCTTTTTATAAGCCCCTATGTGTGTTATTTTTCATTTTGACACTCATTGTATAGGTAGGATCTTCATAGTTTCCTTAGCAAACGCCGACATGGAATTTTGTCGCTGTTTGAACGGCAAATTTGGATACTTTTAACTGAAAATGTTCAATGAAATATACATCAGAAGTAAGATATATAAACAGGCCTCGGCCGAGTGGGTGACTTAGGCGAAAAAGTCGCCTGATTTAGAAAAACTTCGCCCATTTCGCCCGGCAGAGCGAAATCGAAGTCGCCTGAAAAAATCGGGAAGTCGCCTCGCGTATATTGACCACGCGTCGGGTACTCGATACACAATCAGCATGTGTAGATCTATATTACATAACAGTGCGTTAAACCCGATTCACAGCTGCTGGTGTCCAATCAGCGAAATTATTTTCAACTATCCGATTTGACAAGCAGTTGTTAATTAGTTTCTCGGGATACCAAATCCTCCTTTTTAATTGGTAGGTATAATCTTAACCGACGATATTTACCCCTTTGCCCCGTCAAGTCGCTAAAATTCTTGCGAAGTTTAACCAATATTTTTCGCCAGTCGTAACAAACATCGGCGCCGTCTAGCGGCTTGTCTGGACTCTTTGTTTCAGTGTAAAACCCTGATTCAGATATCAACATTTATTTGATGTCCCGGAATTGAATTGAGATCGGCACCTTGCTTTTAAAACACCATTTACCCCATCCTTTATTATTCGGACTTTTACTAACGAGATGATCTGCTAAAATCATGTGGCAATACTTTTAAATCATGTGACTACAAATTGGCACCAACTGTGTCACGTTACAACTGTTTTTTGGACGAATTCCAGCTAGTCACATGATTCAATTTCAAAATGGGAATTGTGATGTTCACATTAGCTCAAGGCCGGTTTTCTTTCAAAAATTGGGATAAAATTGTATATTTTTCTTTGACGCGAACATAAAGATGAAATTAAAAAAAGTATGCATACATTATTATTGATTCTATGCTCTGTCAAAATTTTGACATTTTTCTTGATTGGACCCTATCTACCGCGAATGAACGCTCTACGAGGTTAAAACAGGTATTTAAATTGGAAATATATGTCCTTAGTGATTTTTCATTGACGATTTATCTGTCATCAGCAAAAGACAAACAGTATTCAGACAAACTGATCTTCGATTTCTCTTGCTGCCTGAAACTGGGCTTTAATTACCATGAGGAAGTTGAAGACATGGTGCCAACAGGAGAAAATGCTTGTAGCAAACTTTCCTTCCGTTGACACAATATTTGCGTTACTTTTTAACATTACTTACATCCTTTGAGTAATTATCTATTTGCCAGCTGTAAATGTTTTTGATTTTAGATTTAGAATTTTTTATTACCTGGTCAGGGACAGGGACAGGGATTGTAATATACATGATCCCTGGTAAAGATAATGATTTTCAGCAAAAATTTTTGCCCAGGTTTGAAAAAAAAAAATAGTGCTTCAAAGATTTTGGAAAAATATTATGTGCTTGGAGAAAACATTGCTCGCAACAAGTACTTGTTTTCTCTTTCCATAATGTTTTTATCCAAAAAGTGTATGAATTGAGCATGGTAAACAATGAATAAATATGTTTTAAGTAGTTTCTAATAGGAATAAATATAATAATAATTAAAAAGATATACAGCATTAAATATTTTCATTTAATTTACATGGTTTTCTATCCAATCAAACTGTTGAATTTTTAAAATATTGTTATTTCCTTCAATAAGTCCGACCATGTCCGCATTTTAATGTCCATCTAAACTTCTCCTCAAAGTCTGACCACTTCTCCCCATTTTGAAAAACTTCTCCCAATTCTCAGACTAGGGAGAAGTCACTTCTCCCCTGAGAGTTGGCAGAGGCCTGATAAATATATATATATTTTCTCAATTGAAAAAGGATATTTGTCCAAAACTTGCCTAAATCCATTCCAATTCAACACCACTCTGTTTTGTTATGAATTGCAATGGAGGAGATATTCATTCTTTTGAATGAACCATCATAACTGGGGTAATGCAACTCACAGAATTGTATTATGTCTTTTTTTTTAAAACAAAATTTTGTTTGCCACAGTCTTTTATGATTATTGAAACAGATTTTGTTCATAAATCTAAAGTCAAACTTATTTTCTGGTTTGTTATGTAACCGTCTGCATGACTGAAAAACATGGCTGCTACTCTGTCTGCAATCCGACATGCGAGTGATTTGATTGAATTCTGAATGAATCTGCCCATTATTTATAAAGACATTGGCTGAATATTTTCAAATAAAGTTCTTCCTAAAGGTAAATAAAGTTCTTTTTCGTAGTGATACCAGTTTTAGAGAGATTTGATTAGCTACATAGAAGTGAATGGGACCCGTTCAGACGTTACATGCAATATGAAAAATAAAATGTGAAATGTCCAATAGATAAATGTTGAAGGGTAAATAAGCATGTATACATCTATTATTTGGACTAGGGGTAATGCAACTTACAAAATCATATTATGTTTTTTTTTTTTAAATGATATTTTATTTGGCATGGTCATGTTTGATTATTGAAACAGATTTTGTTAAAAGATATATAGTCAATTCTGGTTTGTGTAGGCAACGGTCTGCATGACTCAAAAATATGCATGTTAAATAATCTACATCCATTTTCAGGAGGGGTTTGTTACAACCCGTTTTGTAATAAAAACCCGTTTTGTAATAATTTATTACAAAACGGGTTGGGAGAACATTATTACTATTCGGGTAGACAGTTACAACCCGTTTTGTAATAAAACCCCGAATTGTAATAAAACATTAAGTTTGCAATGAAAAGAGAAAATCTATCATTCTAAATAGAATTGGGCAAGTTATAAACTTTTACATTGTATTGTTACAACCCGTTTTGTAATAAAAACCTGTTTATTACAAAACGGGTTTTTATTACAAAACGGGTTGTAACAGGGGTGTCCCCCCCTCCGGTTCCCCAAGGGGCCATGGCCCCTTCACCACATGGGGACCTGTGGCCCCCAGACGCCCAGCTTTTTTCTAATCGGCAATTACAGCCCATTCCCATGCATGCATTGAGTAGATCAGTGCACTAATCTGTACCTCATTCTCATCTTTGTTCAGCTTCGTGCTTATCCTAAAGTGAAAAAATTGTTTTCTTTTTCTCCAGTCAGGCCATTCGGCTGGATAACCAAAGTTACGTTTTTTTGGAGGTACATGTAAAAACCTAGACATCCCTAATTTTCTTACGTTGATGGAAATTTTTCTTTAACTCTTTACCACACGACAAAATTTTAGATTGGTCTAAATTGAAAGCATTTGCAGACAACAAAATAAATGCGAATGAAAAATTAAAACTTGTTTTGGGAAGGGTAGAAAACATTGTGGGAAAAGGAGAAAATGCTGGTTACCAGTATTTTCTCCTTTTCCCACAATGTTTTCAAAAGGCTTCTTTCCCAGGGTCGTTAAAACTCGGGATTGTGTGGTAAAGAGTTAATATAATCCCATGTGTGTCACCATGTTTAATGGATACCATGAGTTGAACAACAAAATATTCCATCCTAGCTCGTCATTTATTCAACTCAGACTTTCTCATTATCAAACAAGTAGTGGAAGAATGTATGTAAATATCATGGGGTCGAAAACACATTTATTACTGTTCAACATGTCGGTCATTTTGACTTATTTATCATATCGACACTCTGATGATTCTTCGACTTTTGCTGAAATTTTGCAGAAAAATTGGAAGTCTGTTATGTTTGTACTTTACAGTCTATAATGTCATACAATGGAGCGGCCATCATGGCCATGAAAGGGAAGGAATGTGTGGCAATTGCTGCTGATCGGCGCTTTGGTATTCAAGCACAGACCATCAGTACAGAGTTTGATAAAATCTTTGAAATGGGACCTAAACTGTTCATTGGCTTACCAGGACTGGCCACAGATGTTCAAACAGTGTTTGTAACTTTTCTTGTTTTTTGGTTTTTTTTTTGGTTTTTTTTCCTCTTTTAACTCTTTACCACACAATTCTTAGTTCTAATGACTCTGAAAAAAGGTTTCTGAAAACATTGTGCGAAAAAGAGAAAATGCTGGTAACCAGCATTTTCTTCTTTTCCCCACAATGTTTTCTTCCCTTCAAAAGGCAAGTTTCAGATTTTGATTCATGTTTAATTTGTCGTCTGCAAATGCTTTCAATTTGGTCAAGTCCAAAATTTTGTTTGGTAAAGTTTTCAGCCCATACAAAGAAAAATTTAATCATATCAGATACATCTAATTTGTCGTCTGCAAACCCCTTTAACATAAATGAGCACACTAGAATTTTTCCCACCCAAAAGGGTTAAATATCAGTCCCATAAATTTTGACGCAACATTTCAGACTCAACTCAGCAAAACAATGGACTTTAGTCTGTCAATTGACTTAAGTCCACTTATTTTGCTTAATTGAGTCTTAAACGTGTCAACTCAGGATTTGAGAACTTTACTACATTCTGTTATTGTTGTTGAAATGTGTCTCAGATAACAAACTCAGCTTAAGTCAGAACCTGGGACTGTCAGTAGATTTGAGTAGAATAAGAGACTAAAGTTTTTTCGTGAAACTGGGCTCTGATCTGTCTTCAAGACTTAACTCTTTAGCAAACGACAAAATTTTAGACCAGTCCAAATTGAAAGCTTTTGCAGACAACAAAATAAATGTGAATGAAAAATAGAAATTTGTTTTTGGAAGAGTAGAAAACATTGTGGGAAAAGGAGAAAATGCTGGTTACCAGCATTTTCTCCTTTTCCCACAATGTTTTCAAAAGGCTTCTTCTTAAGGGGTGGTAAAAATCGGGATTGTGTGGTAAAGGGTTAATGGATCCAAATTCGAAATAAATATAGATCATTTTTCAGAGCAAGCAACTTTCAGCTTCAAGGTTTGAGATATCATCACACAAATTGCATGATTCAATAGATTAAAATTGTGTTTCCATAAAATTTTGTGTTTGTACAGTAAAGGGTTTAGCGGTAAAAGAGGAATGAATTATGTTTTTCTATAATCAATTCCAAGGAAATAATTTTGGGCATTGGGAGGTGGGATTTACTTTACAAACCCTGTATTTCATGTTCTAAAATTGTCAAAGTGTAATTTATTAAGGCTTAAGCTGCCAAGTGCAACTCACTGACCTTTTGCGGACAGTGTAGATCAAGATCAGACTACACAAAATGTGCAGTCTGATCATGGATCTACACTGTCTGATAAGGAGGTATTTTTCTCCAAAAAAATAAGTTTGAAATAACATTATTCAGGTTTTTACTGTCCGCTTGAAAGTTTTATTTAACTTATTTAGCAGGATAAGGGTGATTCTGAGGATACCAAGCACATGTAAATGAAAATTACTGCGGTTTTTGGTCAGTACAAAAGACCAAAGATACAACTTTTCTTTTTTAACCTGATTCTGTATGGCACAATAGCCGAAATGATCTAACAGTGTAGATCCAAGATCGCTCTGCATCATCTGATCAGTCTGATTCTGTTCTGCACTGAGAAGAAAAGCAAGTACAGTTATGCTTTAGATTTGAAAGAGTTACCATTCAAATAGGTATAACGCATAATTTATGTATTCATCTAATTCTGTCTTAACCTTTTACCAAACAATCCTGAGTTCTAAGTTCAAACAACCCAGAAGAAAAGGGCTCTAAAAACATTGTTGGAAAAGGAGATGGTTACTAGCATTTTTTTCACTTTCCCACAATGTTTTCTGCTGTTTCAGAAACAAAAGCAAAAAACTACTTCCTCACGTTTGCAGCAGTTGTAATGGATCTTTGTACTTATATTTGCAAGGGAATGAAGATGTGCAGACATTTTTGTGCATTTGTTTCGACCTTGTCATCTCTCTCAAAGCTTTTGGCAGGATAATACCGGTAATTCATCTTTTGTGATGCTTCTAGTCATTTTCTGTTTTGCTTTTTGCAGGGCTCAGCGATTGAAGTTTAGACTCAACTTGTATGAACTAAAAGAAAACAGGCATATCAAGCCTAAAACATTCCTGAGTATGGTGTCGAATTTATTGTATAGTAGAAGGTATGTATGATGAAATGCTGTCAATTCTAAATCTTTTTATCTCATTATCTACTGATAACAAATTTAGTGCATAAAAACTTGAAGATTGCCTTGTAGAGATGAATAATTGGCCCTTTACCACACAATTCCTTGTTTAAATGACCTCTAGAATGCATTTGAAACATTGTATAAAAGGAGAAAATGCTGGTAACCAGCATTTTCTCCTTTTTCCACAATGTTTTCTGCTCTTTCAAAGATAATTTCTACCATATGAGCTACATCTGATTTGTTGTCTGCAAATGCTTTGGAATTGGACATGTCAAAATTTTGTCTTTTGGTAAAGAGCTAACCAGATTTAACCCTTGTAGTACTGAATCTGAATTTAGTTGTTTCAGCAGACAGTATGCGAGGGCTGAGCAAAGGGCTTGTGGAATTTCTTGATAAAAACAAAACTATTGGTGCTATTACACTTACAATTTCATGTGTTATTCATAATGGACAAAAGTGGAAAGCTTCAGACAAATTGATCTAAAGACATAGTTGCTAGAACTCCTTTTACAACGATCATAACAGCTACCTGGAGCACACCATGACTTTAATGTCATTTACTTAGTATGTTATTTAATGTTTTGTCGATGCTTTCTGTTGGATCATCTTCAATACTCTTTCGTCGTTCTTTAAACCACTCATTCCACTTGAATACCGCAGATTTTTTCAATTGTGGCTTTACCCAAGATTCTTTTAAGAAATTAAATGGTTCAGATGGACTAAGGCCTAAGTTTACACGGAAGTTTATCCCTTCGCAAGTTTCTTCCACTTCCTAAACCACCACTTTTTACCTCATTATTCCTTTGATACGTTTCAGAAAAACTATTGGATTAATGTTTGGAGGTGACATCAGAATGTCAAATGGAGCCACCCATTACTTTGACGTAATTTCATTAGATTTGAATCAGACAATTTTGACATGCATTTGTTTTTAAAGGGAAGAGAACAATGATTTTATGGTATGCTCCACGGTAGCAAACGTTGCTCCTTTTAGTGTGAAAATAAAGATGTAAAGTGAAATCAGACTGGTGATTTCTTGCCTGATAAATTGATTTCAGAACATGATTACACAACTGAAAATCTGAAAACAATCAGACATCAAATTAAAAAGTTATGAAGAAATTCTACAAACTTTTTGCTCAGCCCTCGTAGATCAATAATGGACTGCACAGAATGTGCATTCTAATCTTGGATCTACTCTGTCCATTGTTGCTAGAGTTCTAACAACCATGGGAAGAAGCCTCTTAAAAACATTTGATGAATGGGAGAAAATGCTTTAACAAGCATTTTTTCCCTTTTCCCTTAATGTTTTCTACACTACCAAAGGCAGTTGCCATCATTTCAGCAACACTAAATGTGTTGTCTGTAAATGGTTACAGCGTCACTGTGGAAGAGTCGAATATTTTGTCATTTGATTGAGAGTTAACCAATCATACTTACTGATTTTAACAGGTTTGGTCCATATTTTGTTGAGCCTGTGATTGCTGGGCTTGATCAGAAAACAAATGAACCATTCATCGCCAGTTTGGACTTGATAGGTTGTCCAATGGTTACAGAAGATTTCGTCGTCTCAGGGACCTGTAGTGAACAGATGTACGGAATGTGCGAAACCCTATACAGACCAAATCTTGTAAGTTTTACCTCATTTCTGTAAAACGGTGACAATATGATTACAAATTGAACCAAGAGTACAATTCCAGTTTACCATGGATTATTCTAGATCATTTAAAGATCACTTGAAACATCAAAATTTGTTTTACCCTTTACCAAACAATTATGTTTTATGACCCTGACCAAGAAAGCTGTAAAAAATGTAGAGGGAAACAGAAAAAGTGTTGGTAATCAGCATTTTTTTTTCCCTTTTTTTCCCACAATTTTTTCAAAAGCCTTCTCCTGTAGGGCTTTTAATACTGGGCACTGTTTTGTATACGGTTATATCTTGTTTTTTTAAATTCTGAAGTCCTTGACTATCCAGTAGACATTTGGCCTCAGCCAATCAGATGGCTAGTCACAGAAATTGAAAGTAGATTGGAATTCAGAAAGATTGGTGAAGAAAGTCCCCAAATTTCTGAAACGCTATTTTTCCAAATACAAGTGCATATAAGCTAATACTCTGAATGAAGCCAACTATGTAGATCTTTGTGGAAATCTTTACATGGCAACAAAATATTAGACTTTTCCAATTCGAAAGCATTTGAAGGTGACAAATTTGGCTGAAACAGTGGAACTTGTCTCGGAAAGGGTTGAAAATATTGTAGAAAAAGGAGAAAGTGTGGTAACAATGTTTTCAATGGCTTTCTTCCTCAGGGATTACTTGGTAAAGGGTTTACTGCTCTACCTTGGCCTAGTACTGAGGAAACCAATGACACATATGAATAAATAAGCTGTTGCCACAAAATGACTGAAATTATATTGAAAGCAATATAAAACACTATTCCATAAATCAATCAGTCAATAATTTCTTTTACAAAAACAGGAGCCAGATGATTTGTTTGAGACTATATCCCAATGTTTACTAAATGCTGTAGACAGAGATGCAGTGTCTGGATGGGGAGGTGTTGTTTATATAATGTAAGTTTTAGGACTCTTGGAAGTCCAAAGTTCTGAATTCACCAACCATTTTTAACCCTTTACCAGACGACAAAATTTTAGACTAGTCCAAATTGAAAGAGTTTGCAGACGACAATTTTAAATTTGATGAAAATGGGAGAAAGGTCTCAAAAAGGGTAGAAAACACTGTGGGAAAAGGAGAAATTGCTCGTTACAAGCAATTTCTCCTTTTCCCACAGTGTTTTCAAAAGATTTGTACTGCAGACACGTGAAAACCAGGGCTTGTTTGGGAAAGTGTTAAGTAAATTCCTCATACTGTTCTGAAGAGTTTCCTGATTTGAAAGTAAAACATCTTCTAATTGGATAAACCAAATGGTTTAGCCAATCACAAGCTATGTTACTCTGTAAATCTAAAATAAGACTACGAATGATTGGTGAATACAGACCCAGAGATCTAGCTGAGAGGAGTATCTTGGGGTAAATAGAAAGAAATCAGCCCAGCTCTTCACTGTTGTGGATATATGTACTTATTCAAACTGTCCTATTGAGACTTCAGTATCAATGGGACAATTCTAATGAATAATGAATAGATACATTCATTCAATACATAGTGAATAGATATGAATAGATAAATAGATACTACATGAATAGATACATTCAGTTCTAATGAATAGATACATCATAGGTGTGAAGAAATAATGATTTGGGAATCACATTATTATGGGGGCAAATTTTTTCAAAGGTATTTGTCAAAAAATTTAATATTGTAATTCTTTTTACTATTTTGATGCCCCTATGATACTGTTTTTGGTTTGTCTTTTATTTCTGTTTGTCTGTTTTTATGTCTGCATAGCTTGGTTTCCTTAATAAAACTGAAATGTTTTGTGTCTAATTTTATCTATGTAAATGGTTATAAACTGATGTTGCATAGAAGAGTTAACAGACTTTGAAAATGTAAAGTGTAAATTCCACTATATAACTTCAGTGTTAATCAGGAGATGCCTGATAAGGTTGAAAATTGTCGTGTGTTGACATGGGTCCTAAACTTGTTTGAAATTGATTCCTTTTTTTTATTTTTTTTTTGCTGTATATCTTCAGATTTACATATATGTGAGCGAATTTAAACCAGCTTTGGTATATAGCTAAAATGACCGAGAAAAACATTTACACTTTTTTGGCAATCATGTTTTGCTCAGCATTCATAATTTGCTACATCATTTAGGGGTATAGCGATTTTCAAACATGTCTTGTTTTTTTTTTCCCCAGAGAAAAAGATAAAGTCACCAAAAGAACTCTGAAAGGAAGAATGGATTAGACTCTCATTATCTCAGCTGTAGTGAGTATAATATTGATTGCACTGTTAGAGTTTGTGATGTTTTATAGACAAATGAATCTTTAGGTTTATGGGCAGAGCAAAACTGCTGCTTTCTTCTATGGACAGTGTAGATCAAGATCTGTGCAGTCTGAGCTTGGATCTACACCGTTAATTATTTCGTAAAATTTAACACTTTATTAGACAACAACATTTTAGCCTTGTCCAAATTGAAAGCCTTTGCACACAACAATTTCAGTGTGGCTCAAATGGTGTAATTTTTATTTGATAGGGTAGAAAACATTGTGGTTACCAGCATTTTCTCCTTTTCCCACGATGTTTTCAAAAGGCTTTTTCCCAGGGTTATTAAAAGGTGGCATTGTGGGATAAAGGGTTAAACCTTTACCGCACAATGACGCCTTTTAATGCCCCTGAGAAAGAAGCCTTTTGAAAACATTGTGGGAAAAGGAGAAAATGCTGGTAACCAGCATTTTCTCCTTTTCCCACAATGTTTTTTACCCTATCAAAGAAAAATTGCACCATTTGAGCCACACTGAAATTGTCGCCTGCAAATGCTTTCAATTTGGACAAGGCTAAGATTTTGTCGTCTGGTAAAGGGTTGATATTCATACCAGAACATTATGAATATGTAGTCAGAAAGCAGTATAAGTAGGATTTGTGCTCTAGGTGGTGGTCACATGTTATAATCATGTTGGAGAAGAACTTGATCAAGAAAGCTTAACATAAATTCACAAGGCTGTGTGCAGTAAAGTAGAAAAAGAGATTCTATTTCATTACAGTAACATGCATTTCTTAGAAAAAATTACTTTTTGACAAAAAAATCAAGGGTCAGTTATAATCATAATTATTTAACTCTTTACCAAACGACAAAATTTTAGACTGGTCCAAATTTAAGGCATTTGCAGACGACAAAATAAATTTGGCTAAAAATTTGATATTTGTTTCGGAAAGGGTAGAAAACATTGCTGGTTACCAGCATTTTCTCCTTTTCCCACAATGTTTTCAAAAGGCTTCTTTCCCAGGGTCGTTAAAAGTCGGGATTGTGTGGTAAAGGGTGAAAGACAAATATAACTTGTGTTGTGTTGAGCTAGTATAAAACCCCAAGCAAAGCCACAAAACTAAACCATTTCAAACATTTACTGCAGCCACTTATATTTAAGTCAGTTTTAGAGAAAGTGGGACAAAACTTTTGAGTGAATGTAGGAACTTTAGCCTTTCTCTGTCCAGGCTATTTTACGACCAAGCAAAAACTGTCACAATTTAGACAAAGTAAAGGCAGTTGATGGAAAGGCACATACATGTATATATCATTTCTCAACAGTGTAGAAAACATTGTTGGAAACAGAGCAATGGTTTGTTTCCCAAAATGTCAAATGTCACCTCTATACCAGATGACAGAATTGTAAACTTGTCTCATTTGAAAGGATATGTGGATAGCATTCTGAATATTGCTCAAATGATAGGATTTCTCTTTGAAAGGGCAGAAAACATTGTGGGAAAAGGAGGAAATGCTGGGTATCAGCATTTCCTCCTTTTCCCACAATGTTTTCAGCAGCTTTCTTCCTGAAGGTTGTTAAACTCGGGATATTTGGGAAAGAGTTAAAAAGTAATGGATAAGTATTGAGTTTTCACATTTTTTTATTTTCCAGTTATCTTCATTCATATGTCATCAAGTGCTATAGGTAAAAGAGACAAAGAAGGAATGATCAACAATCTTACATGCATTAGTTATGTAGCATTTAACTGTTTCACACACAGCAAAATGTTAGACTTGTCTTTATTGAAGAAATTTCCAGACAACAATTTAAATGTTTTTAAATGATAGTATTTGTCCTTGAATAGGTTGAAAATATTGTTGGAAAAAGAGAAAAATGTTGGTTACAAGCATTTTCTCATTTTCCCATGATGTTTTGAGAAGCCTCCTTACTCACGGTTGTTTAAACTCGGGATCATGTGGCAAAGGGTTAAGTTTATACACACAAAGAAATCAAAAGTTTATTTCAGCATGTATTTGTACATGTACATCAATAAACATATCAGTGCTATTCTACTAAGGCTTTTCCCATACATCAATTAATCCATTACCAAACAGTCACAGGTTTTAAAAACTCTGGGGGAGAAAACTTTTGAAAACATTGTGGGAAAAGGAGAAAATGCTGGTAACCAGCATTTTCTCCTTTTTCCACAAGGTTTTCTACCCTTTCAAAGAAAATATCCTTTGTTTGAGCCAAGGTTAGTTTTTCGTCAGCAAACACTTTCAATTTGGTTTGGAAAAATACCTTTATTTGAACCACTAGCGTCTACAAACATGTTCAATTGGACTGGTCTTAAATTTTGTGCCATGTGTTAATCCTTTATCGCAAATGATGCCTTTTAACGACCCTGGAAAAGAGGCCTTTTGACAGCAATGTAGGAAAAGAAGAAAATGCTGGTAACCAGCATTTTCTCCTTTTCCCATGTTTTCTACCTTATGAAAGAAAAATTGCATCATTTGAGCCACATTGAAATTGTCGTCTGCAAATGCTTTTAATTTGGACAAGGCTAAAATTTTGTCGTCTGGTAAAAGGTTAACTCTTTACTACGCAATCCCGACTTTTAACGACCCTGTGAAAGAAGCCTTTTGAAAACATTGTGGGAAAAGGAGAAAATGCTGGTAACCAGCATTTTCTCATTTTCCCACAATATTTTCTACCCTTCCCAAAACAAATTTCAATTTTTCAATCACATTTTTGTTGTCGTCTGCAAATGCTTTCAATTTGGACCAGTCTAAAATTTTGTCGTTTGGTAAAGAGTTAAAGAGTTTACATGCTAGTGCTTTACCACCAAGCATTGACTTACCCCATTTCACCCTGAACCAAGGGCCCTGTATTGCTTGGTGAGAAAAGGTGAAGGGTTTGAAATCTGGAGGCACTTGTACAATCCTCACTCAAAGCACAGAGTTTGTCATGGTAGTGTCCTTTGGCAGAGTACTAGAGTAGTACTGATGAAATCAAGGATACAAAGAAATGGGGATCTGTTACCCTGATAATGCTGAAATAGTGTTGAAAGTGGCATAAATCACCATTTAGTCAACCAATTAACATAAACTACATGTAGTACAGCTCATGAAAATCTGAATTAGTGAAATGTTACCCTGATATGACTGAAACAGTGTTGAAATTGACGCACAAAACCACACAAGTGTTTAGTAAGTCTCCAGTTTAGTTGTACTTTTATGTAGATTATTTAACACTTTTCCAGAGCACAAAATTTCATAGTTGTCCTAATCGAAATTACGTATGGATGACATATTGTATGCTGGAATTTTCTTTGAAAGGATAGAAAACGTGGGAACAGGAGCAAATGCTGGTTATCTTATGGTCTACTAAACTCAGGACTGTTTTGTATAGAGTGAAAAAATGGCTTCTTTTCATCTAATGGGAAAAAGGCTATATCAGGGGTGGGTGAGGGTGGTTGACATAATTATGTTCCTTCTTTTTAAAAAGTATTTTTTTTTTTTTTCTTTTTGAATATGAATGAATGCTCTTGTCGACGGAACTTAAATTAAAAACCTTTGTCTGTATAATTTGTTAATTTTCTTTGTTTGCCAGATTACCATGGCTCAAGAAGTGAGCATGTGATTTAAGATTTTGAGATACTTGACGGTGTGGGTTTGATTTCCATGGCTTACAAACTAAAATTACTGATAGTCTTTCACATGAGATTTTACAATCTAAGACCTGTGTGATAGTGCTCTACACTGAGTATATTAAAGAGCTAGGTGTAACTTGGGAAGAGTTTTGACATGTATTTTGAACTATCCCCCACAACATAAAATGATAGCATCCTTCTTTATAACCATAGCTGAAATGGGAAACTAGCAAAAATAAATAAACTAAAAACAAACAAAATTTTAATGGTTTATTTATTTATCTTTTGGACTGACCAGAAACAAAATTTTCACTTGAGTAGTTCGGATATGTACTTTCAGAAGGTGGTATAGATATGACAATTATTGCATACCAGCATAATTATGGATCCCAAAGTTGAATTTGCATTAGGCTGCTCTATTTTTGGAATTCGAAAATGAGCAAAAAAATGTCATGGACCATGCAGATGTCTCAGGTCAATCCAAAAGATGAATGCAAGCCACGCCGTGGGGGTTTTATACATCTCTGTGACAACTATACCAAGCGAGTCATCACATAATTATGGATCCATAAGGCCCATTTTGTCTAACAACCAGCTGAATCCTGAGGTAGAATGGTCTTTGGACATGCAGTAAATTTACCAAGAGCAAAAGGTTTTGACCTAGGTCATCCTGCATGGACTGTGCAGGCTGAAATGAGTTGATACTTTTTACAGATGCATTAAACCCCCTTTCCACAGAGCATGATTCATATAATATTACATGTATCTGTTGTTATCTTTTGTTTTCTCTGGTTTGAAAAGGGTAGCCTGCCCGGGTAGCTCAGTGGTTAGGGTGTCGGACTTGTGACCTGGTGGTTGCGAGTTCGATACCCTGTTGAGGCAAACTTTCTTTCTGGCAATTTTTCGCATCTCACCTCTGATGCATGTGAGAAAAGTAGTCAGTTGCTTTGGAAAGAAAGTTGTGTCAGCACTGGTGTGAGAAAGCCAGGAAACACAAAGGTCCGTTGGTGACCGCCATGATATGACAGAAGCTGTTAAAATGGCGTTAAACTCCAATACAATCCAATACAATTCGAAAAGGGTTAAAAAATTACCTTGGACATAATTGAAGTAGCATTATTACTTGTATGCTAGAGGTCAGTATAAATTGTAGACCATAGACTCTGAGGCTTCTCTTTTCAGGGTTTTTTGTGCACCTTTTCCAACACACTACCATTTGAGCCATGCTCTGTGAAAAGGGGGCTTGATGCATTTGCAAAAAGTATCAATCCAGGTCAGCCTACGCAGTCCGCAGGCTGACCTGGGCCGAAACTTTCTGCCTTTAGTAAATTTTCTGTATGTCAAAGGACCACTTTACCTTATGATTAAACGTAATGGATTTTATGTATCCTCAATTATGTAATGACTTACTTGGTATAAAGTACTTATAGTCAAGAAGTCAAATATTGCTAAAAGGATGATATTTGTCTTCGAAAGGGTAGAAAACATGGTTGGAATAGTAAAAAATGCTGGTGACCAGGTTTGTTCCTTTTCCCACAACAGTGTGCTGGTGACCAGTATCTTTCCCTTTCAACTACCATGTTGTCAAATGCCCTTTCCGTCAGTGTCGTTAAAACTTTGATTTATGTGGTTATGGGTTAAATCACCCTCATTAACCCAGGTGTGAAGTATTACCATTCATCACCCCTGGGACATTCAATTGCGAAACCGTCGTTTCTATAAATATTCATAAGACTGCGAATTACACCCAATAGCCAATCAAATTTGTCGATAACATAACGATACTCTCTTTTAGTGGAGGATAATCACATTTCTTCTGTTAATATCAATAAACTGGGTAAAACCCACATCATTATCAACTAATATGGCGGCTGCCAGTGGGCCTTCCTTCTGTGGCATTTGCCTTATGACAATCCAGGGCAGACATTATAAATCCTTGTATATAAAGGCAAATATTCAGAAATACAGCATGCTGCTGCAGTCCTTAGGGGTATGTGGCAGTGGTGACGTCATCCTCATTGACCCAGTTCAGATGTGTTCCGTAAACTACATTCATCGATTTGATTGGTTGTAGACGAGGTAAAAATAGAAACGATGGCATGTGGTTGATAAAAATAGATTAAATTTTCTCAGTGAAAAACTGAGATTACCAATCAAAATGCGTCATGAATAATTGATGAGAATAATAAAACTTACGCGAGATAACCCAGGGGCGATGAATGTAGCTTACAGAATACATCGGAACTGGCTTAACGAGGATGGGGTTAAATGTGAGAATAAGGGACTTTTCCCTATGCACTGCTGTTTTGCCAGGTAAAAAAAAAGGTTCAATATACATGTGTCTGGGGTTTTTTTAGCACATAATTTATTCATATCACATGATTTATAATACCACATTACACTAATTCAGTTTTAAGGTCATGAAAAAGAAAAAAAAGTTGTCTAGCTACCAAATTTTATTTGGCTATTGTTCATTTCATGTTTTAGAACATGTTTTGTTCATAATGACATATTTCTGCTTTTGTCATGCCACTTTTAAAGCCATAGTTACATAATCAAATTCCATTTGGATAAAGATCTAGATCATGTACATTTTGACATTATACCCCTGCCAAGTGCCTTAAAAAAGAAGACTATTGTCCAAGCAAAGTAAACTGAAAGCCCATACATGTTTCATTTCAAAGAGACATAATTCTTCAGTGCTTCAGACTAGATGAAACCAGGGTCTGTATTCAACCATTCTTCAGAACATCCTTGGTCTAATTATAGATTTTGAAAGTAACACAACGTCTGATTGGCTAAACCAAATGGTTCAGCCAATCAGAAGTTGTGTTACTTTCAAATTTGAAAATTTTTGAATGTAAGACAAAGAACATTCTTAAGGATGGTTGGTGAATATTGACCCAGAATGTGTTGCGGTAAGTGTAAAAAAATTTGTACAACACAGATAATCTAAATTTTAGTGCAGCAAGATTTAGAATCTTCCAAATTCAAAACATCTGCAGAAGACAAATTTGACATCAGTGTAAATGAGCTCAAGCTCTTTTGACAAGGCAGAAAACATTTGTGGGAAAATGAGAAAATGCTGTTTACCAGCATTTTCTCCTTTTACCACAATGTTTTCAAAAGGGTTGTTAAAACTCAGGATTGTGTGGTAAAGGGTTAACCCTTTACCACTTGACATAAGGTTCAATAGGTCAAGTGACGGCATTTGCTAATGACAAACGAAATAAGGCTGAAATATCAGATTTGCCTTTGAAAGGGTAGAAAACATAGGAAAAGGACAAAATAATGGTTACCTCCTTTTACCACATGGTTAAGCATCCTTCCAAAGTTCACTTTGTAAGTCATATTTATTTTGTTGTCTGGAAATGCTTTCAATTTGGACATATCTATATCAAAGTTCTAAAACAATGCCAGCAAAACTGAATAAAGAGCTCACAACATTAATTCTTTTCCTGACGACAAACTTTTAGACTTTTCAAAACATACAGCTTTTTGCAACATACATTTAAATGTAACTCAAAATATGAAATTTGTCCATTTTGAAAGCATTTGCAGACAAACTCAAAATACAAAATTTGTCTATAGTAGGATGGAAAATATTGTGAGAAAATACTGGTTACCATCAATTTCTCCTTTTCCAAAATTAATTTCAAAAGCCTTCTTTCTCGGGGGTTGTTTAACCCTTTACCAAACAATCCCCGGTTTTAATGACCCTGGGAAAGAAGCCATTTGAAAACATTGTGGGAAAAGGTGAAAATGCTGGTAACCAGCATTTTCTCCTTTTCCAACAATGTTTTCTACACTATTAAGAACAAATCCAAACATTTGAGTAACATTTAATTTGATGTCTGCAAGTACTTTCAATTTGGTTGTGCCCAAAATTTTGTCATCTGGTACAGAGATAAAGTCATGATTGTGTAGTAAAAGGTTTTGACACCTTTGTGTATGTCCACAGACAGGCTGATTCCATTATACCACTGAAAATATTTATTCTGCTGGGTGTAAACATAAAACATGAAATACGTTAAAATAATATGAAACTAAAATTGTTGCACACAAATACCCAACATCACATGCCTTGTCACTGGATTAGAAAAAAAAAGGGCATTTACTCCAGTGCTAGTCGACCAACCATACTGAAAAATGTTGCTGTACATGTAGCAACCATATTGAAAAATGCTGTTGTACATGTTCGCTTGGTGGGAAGGGCTCCTCTGAATTTAGGCCCAATTTCTTGAAAATCGTAGGAGAAAAAGGGTGCACAAAGTTGCCTATACATGTATGTACAGATGGACATCTAGGCCTGTATTCACCAACCATTCTTAAGAATCATCTTGGTCTTTCTATATTTGAAAGTAACACAACTTCTGATTGGCTAAACCATTTGGTTTAGCCAATCAGAAGTTGTGTTACTTTTGAATTTTGAAAATCTTTTCAGATTTAGACTAAGAACATTCTTAAGAATGGCTGGTGCATACATACCCTAATTGAAACAAATCAGCTCCCAAACTTCAATGCTGGTCATACAATGAGGTTTTGTTTCACCATTTTCCTTTGTTTTCACCCAGATAAATGCCAATTGAGAACAATAAACTGCAATTTGCAATTAAAAAGATAAAAACATAAAAATAGTTTTTAATTTTTTTCAGTTTTGATAAAATACAGAGGTATATATTATGGAGAAAAAAATGATTGAAAATTATAATACATGTAGTTAAAAAATTAAACAGCTGAAATCATTTAGATCAATAAAAATATTAAAAATTATGTACAAAATGCCCGTTTAACATTTTGACGAACGACCATGTTTTATGACACTAAGCAAGAAAGCTTCTGAACGTATCCTACAAACAAAGGAAATGCTGGTAACCAGCATTTTCTCTTTTTTACACAATGTTTTCTCCCTTTCAAATACACCCATCATTTGAACAACATTAACCCTTTATCACACAATCTAGTGTTTTAATGACCCTGAGAAAGAAAGCTTTTGGTAACCAGCATTTTCTCCTTCCCTCACCATGTTTTCTACCCTGTCAAAGAACTTTGTTACTGGTAATTTGAATTACTTCCACTATCGTATTGAATGTGTCGTCAGCAGAAGCTTTCAATTTGGACGAGTCTAGAAAGTGTCATTTGGTAAAGGGTTAACTCTATACCACACAATCCCAAGTTTTAAGGACATTCAGGAGGAAGGTTTTTGATAAACAGTGGGAAAAGGAGAAAATGCTGGTAACCAGCATTTTCTCCTTTTCTCACAATGTTTTCTACACTTCAACAGAGAAATTTCAGTTTCTGAGTCGCATTTAATTTGTTGTCTGCAAGTGCTTTCAATTAGGACCAGTCTCAAATTTTGTTGTTTGGTAAAGTTAAATATGTCGCCTGCAAATGCCTTTGATAGGTGCAAGTGTAAAGTTTAATCTTGTAAGGAGTCAAACAAACTTTTGTTTACATTATCTACATAAAATGGAATAAAAATAATCACAGCTCTAAATGAATGGTTGGGTGTTTTACCACATACCAACATTTTCAACATTATTTTAGTTATATTGTGGCTTCTAGTGCATCTATCCATCCTTTCCAGAGTTTTCTTGTACAAGTGCTTGATCAAATGCTGTTTTTCCACATAGACAAGGTTGAAACAATGTTTCGTGGTGAGGGATGCATTAATCATGTCATTATGACCATCATGAGCCCGGCCGAGTAGCTCGGTGGTAAGTGTATCTGACTCATGACCTGATGGTTGCATGTTCGATACATGGTCCAGGCAAACTTTCTTTCTTGCAATTTTTCACCTCTAACCTCTGCTGCATGTGAGAAAATTAGTGGCGAGAAAGTGGTGTGGGAAAGCCAGTAAACACATGTTTATGTGCACTGACCGCCACTATATGACCTAAGCTGTTAAAACAGCATTAAACTCCAATAGACACACTATCATCAATCCTTGAAAAGAATTTAGCAGAGTTTGAAATCAAATCAGTAACCTATGCAATCTAAGCCTGTAGGTTACTAGCTGTACTACCAGGCCGAGCAGCTTACAACTGGCATTACATTCATTCTCTACCACTAAACAAAACTTGAGATGTCCAGATTGTAAATTGTCTCAAATAATGGGGTTTTTCTTCTTCAGGTACGAAAACATTACGGGAATAGGAGGAAATGCTGGTGACCATCATTTTCTCCTTTTTCCACAATGTTTTCAAAAGTCTTCCTCAGGGTTGTTAAAACTCAGACTATCATATCAATGACTACCATTAGTGCAACAGGGCCTTGATTTATTGATTTTACATGTATTAATTATCACTATCATTTGCCGCCTGGTAAACTATTGGTTATATTAAAGGGGTTAGAGCATGAGAAAGGACGAAAATATATGAGCCATGCTCTGGCAAAAGGGGCTTAATGCATCTCCATGATCCATTATACCAAACAGATCATCCCATAACTTTGGATCCATAAAAATCAATTCCCTCTGACAACCGACTAAATTGTGGGTTACACTGGTCCTTTGACATGCAGATAAATTTACCAAAAGCAAAAAGCTGCTGTCCAGGTCAGCCTGTGAAGACTGACCTGGATCAATACCTCTCTCTCTCACACACACACACACACACACACACACACACATGCACTAAGCCCCCTTTTCACAGAGCATGGCTCATATAGATTTAAGAAAACGGGTTAAGGAGGCTATTTACATACATTAATATGCATTTGACTGATATGCAATCAGAACTTGAAAGTAAACCCTTTACCACACAATCCCGAGTTTTAATGACCCTGAAGAAAAGGGCTTTTGAAAACACTGTAGGAAAAAAAGAAAATGCTGGTAACCAGCATTTTCTCCATTTCCCACAATGTTTTCTACCCTATCAAAGACAGCAGTCATCTTTTTAGCAACATTTAATCTGTCATCTGCATATGCTTTGAATTGGGTCCAGTCCAAAAATCTGTTGTTTGGTAGAGAGTTAACTGAGCAAAAATCACTACCATTTTTCAGCCATGCTCTGACATAAAGGGGCTTAATGCATCTCCGTGATCCATAATATCAAGCTAGTCATCACCTAATTGTTGATCCACAGTAGATACTTTTTTTTTTTTGATAACTGACTTTATCACGAGGTAGACTCATCCTCTGACATACAGAAAATTGACCAATAGCGAAAAGTTTCAACCCAGGTCAGCCTCCGCACACTGTGCAGGCTGACCTGGGTTGATACTTTTTGCAGATGCATTAAGCCCCGTTTTCACACAGCATGGCTCATTTATCAATCAATTATACATAATTACAAAAATATCTATTAATCCTTAATACATAAAGCGCTGAAACCAGCTAAAGTCATTTTAGTAGACAGTATAGATCAAGATCAGACTGTAAAGAACCTCTTATCTTGGATCTACATTGTCTGCTACTTCATACGTATTCTGGCCAAAACAATCTTGAAAAAAGAATGTTTCTGATTTTCGTTTTTTTTTTTTCCCCTATTTGAAAAGGACCATTCCTTTGACTCTTTACCACACAATCCTGAATTTAACAACCCTGAAAGAGAAGGCTTCTGAAAACATTGAGGGAAAAGGAGAAAATGCCTGTATTCAGCAAATCATCATTTTAGCACATTTAATTTGTCAACTGCAATGCCTTCAATTTGGACAAGTCTACATTTTGTGTACTTGTGTAGTAAAGGGTTAACTCTTTACCACACAATCCCGACTTTAAAGGACCCTGAGGAAGAAGGCTTCTGAAAACACCTTGGGAAAAAAAGACAATGCTGGTAACCATGATCTTTTCTTACCTTTCACAGACACATCCTTTTATTTTTGCCACATTTTTTATATTGTCTGCAAATGCTTTCAAGTTCGACCAGTCTAAAATTTTGTCATGTGGTAAAGGGTTAATTCAGTGCTCTAAGAGTTAAGTGTGCAGAACTTATCAGCTGCAAAGTAATTGCACATGTATTTAGCAATGGCTCCTTTTCAAGCAAGGAAATTATTGCTAAATGATAATAAGAAATACTCCTATACAAATATATAGGGACAACACTAGAGTTTATCATATAACTGTAACCCTTTACCACACAATGCTGACTTTTAACGACCCTGAAGAAGAGGCCTTTTGAAAACATTGTGGGAAATGGAGAAAATGCTGGTTAGCAGCATTTTGTCCCTTTCCCACAATGTTTTCTACACTATCAAAAGAAAATCGCATCACTTGAGCCACACTGAAATTGTCGTCTTCAAATGCTTTCAATCTGGACGGTTTGAAATGTTGTTGTGGGGTAAAGGTTTAAAATTTTCAACTCAAATTCATGTATCTCACAAAGAGAGTATGAGACACAATGGAAATATTTCTGTGTCTACACAACATCAAAATACAATTCTAAGTATGGCATGATGACATATCCTGCACGGCTAATATGTTCATATTGGTTTGCAATTTCAATGTCAAAACATTATGCTGCAATATTTGGTTTGTGTATAAGTTAGGCTATAGTATTCATCCGCCATTTTTTGCAGTTTTCACAGGAGATTTTTAGCTTTAATGTTTTGTAACAGAACAATGAGGTATTTTCATGGCCCTGTCATTATCTGTGTTGTTGTTGTTGTTGTCTGCATCTTTGTCACGCAAAAACTTGGACCTTTCATATAGCTCTGTCACTACTGAAGATATTCACTTAACCTGTTACATAACAACAAAATTTTAGACTTGTCCAAATTGAAAGCATTTGCTCACAACAAACTAAAGGTGGCTCAAATGTCACTGATAGGGTAGAAAGCATTGTGGGAAAAGGATAAAATGCTGGTTACAAGCATTTTCTCCTTTCCCCACAATGTTTCAAAAGTCATCTTCCTCAGGGTCATTAAAAGTCAGGATTGTGTGGTAATGGGTTAATCTAGTTGTTAACTATCAAAGTGGGAACCAATACAACAGGGTCAAGTTAACGTTGAAATATATACATGTATACATGTATATATTGCCCTTTTTCAACTCAGATTTTTCACTGAAAATCAATCTCTTTCCAAAAGCAGCTACAGCTCAGCATTGGCACCTACACACCATGCTCTTGTTATTAATTGCCGTATTTTGTTATTCAATTTTTTTGATATACAATACAGCAATGTTTGTTGTTAATACTTTTCTGCTGCTTGTACTTACTTCTGAAATCAGTCAAGCTTTTCTCATCCAGCTTGAAGCAAATACAAGCAGCAGGAAAAACTGTATACTACAACATTAGAATCTGTATATTTAGCCTTTTATCAGACGACAAAATTTTAGCCTTGTCCAAATTGAAAGCATTTGCAGATGACAATGTCAATGTGGCTCAAATGGTGCAATTTTTCTTTGATGGGGTAGAAAATACTGTGGGAAATGGAGAAAATGCTGGTTACCCACAATGCTTTCAAAAACCTTCCTTAGCAGGGTCATTAAAACTCAGAATTATTTGCTACAGGGTTAAAATCGATGTTTGAAATACCCAAGGAAGAACTATTAGTATCTGAAGGCTTCTCAAAATATTGTGGGAAAAGGAGAAAATGCTGGTCACCACTATTTTCTCCTTTTCCCACAATGCTTAAAAAAGCTTTTTTTCTATGAGTTGATAAAACACAGGTTTGTTTGGTAAAGGTTTAAAACAAGCCATTTGTTATACCTACCCAATCAAAATCAGTGTTGTTCTGCACTATAGAATTAACCTTTTACCGCACAATGCCGCCTTTTATCGACCCTGGGAAAGAAGCCTTTTGAAAACATTGTGGGAAAAGGAGAAAATGCTGGTAACCAGCATTTTCTCCTTTTCCCACATTGTTTTCTGCCCTATCAAAGAACAAGAGGGCCATGATGGCCCTGTATCGCTCCACTGGCTTATAAATATAAACCACGAAGAAAAGTCTTCACTATATAAGCCCTTATAAAACTTTGACCTCATGGCTACAGTCTGACTAAATGGGGAATATTGTATTAGAAGAATAACATGCCAAATGTGGGAGTTCTTGGCCTTATGGCTGGTAACAAGATGGTTTCTGAACTTTTCACTCCATAAACCCATGTAAAACTTGTGATCCCTGGTGCAGGGCCAAACTTGATCCTAGAGCTGTAACTTGGGCCCTCTTTGTAACTGTCCACTAAATAATGCTATAATTATATGCAAAATTTGGTAGCCTAAGCCTTATGGCTATGTACACCAAGATTTAAAAGTTTTCCCTATGTAAGCCTATGTAAATCTTGTGAACCCCCCCCCCCTCCGAGTATGAGGCCAAATTGACCCCAGGACTATACTTTGGACACTTTTGGTAGACTCCAACTAGATCAAGCTAAATGCCAAATTTGGTAGCTCTAGGCCTTATGGTTTCAGACAAGAAGATATTTAAAGTTTTCTCTATATAAGCCTATGTATAAAACTTGTGACCCCTGGGGAAGAGCCAATTTTGACCCCAGGGCTATAATTTCAAGAAACATGATAGAGGTCTACTACATAAAGCTACATGCCAAATTTGGTAGCCCTATGCCTTATGGTTTCAGACAAGAAGATTTTTAAAGTTTTCTCTATATAAGCCTATGTAAAACTTGTGACCCCTGGGGAAGAGCCAATTTTGACCCCAGGGCTATAATTTCAAGAAACATGATAGAGGTCTACTACATAAAGCTACATGCCAAATTTGGTAGTCCTATGCCTTATGGTTTCAGACAAGAAGATTTTTAAAGTTTTCTCTATATAAGCCTATGTAAAACTTGTGACCCCTGGGGCAGAGCCAATTTTGACCCCAGGGCTATAATTTGAAGAAACTTGATAGAGGTCTACTACATAAAGCTACATGCCAAATTTGGTAGCCCTATGCCTTATGGTTTCAGACAAGAAGATTTTTAAAGATTTCCAATATTTTTCAGTTTTGTTGCCATGGCAACCAGAGTTTTTGAAGGAATCAAATTCTTTCAAGAAATTCTGAAGAGGACCATGTCAGGATCATTTCTGTGAAGTTTCGTGAAAATCGGATGGGTAGTTTCAGAGAAGAAGATGTTTGAAATAAAAGTTAATGCACGGACGGACGGACGACCGGACGGACGGACGGACGCACGACGGACACCGGGCCATGACATAAGCCCGCTGGCCTTCGGCCAGTGGAGCTAAATATTGCACCAGTTGAACCACAATGAAACTGTCATCTGCCAATGCTTTCAATTTGGACAAGGTCATAATTTTGTCGTCTGGTACAGGGTTAACCCTCTCCACACAAATTCTATCCAAAGTTCAACCATCCTGGTGATGGAAAGGGCTTTTGAGCACATTTTGGTTCCTTTTTTCACAACGGTTTCTACTCTTTCAAATGCCAACTTTGAGCCACATTTGATACATTGTCTGCAAATGCTCTCAATCTCAAAGAATCTGAAATTTTCATTCTGTGATAAAGAGCAGACAACAAATATTTAGACCTGTCTAATTTGAAAACATTTGCAGATATCAAATTGAATGTTGCTCAAATATTGGTGTTTGTCTGTGAAAGGGTTGAAAACATTGTTGAAAATGGAGCAAAGGCTGGTTAACAGTATTTTCTCCATATACTTCAAAGTTTTCAAGCCCATTTCCCTTCAGGGACATTAAACCATGGGATTGTTTTGTACACATAATTCCTAGTTTAAAAGAGTCCAAGGAAAGAGATTTTTGAAAAAACTGTGAGAAAAGAGGAAAATGCTGGTACCCAGCATTTTCTCCTTTTCCCACAATGTTTTCTACCCTATCAAAGACAAAATTTGTGTTCTGACCAACATTTATTTAGTTGTCTGCAAATGCTTTCAATTTGGACTCGTCTAAAATGTTGTCGCTTTGTAAAGGATTAATTATTGGTTTCCTTTTCTTCCTTATTTCTCACTTCTAATCCTACTCCATCTGGCTCATCTGTATCTGTATCATCTTGTGTTACAGATGATGAAGACTGGTCGTCTGGACTTAGTGTTACAGGATGTAGCTTATGATATGAATCTAAATGTGTTCTATAATTAGTTACATCTTTTTTACTGGTCTCTTCAGACTGGTGGCCCATTTCAGACTGGATCTCAGTGTTGCTGGACACCTGCTGTTGTTGTATTTGTTCAACCAGTCTTGGCTGCTGCAAGGCACTAACACTGCTGAAGTCATGGGAACATGGCTGGTCTCCAGTCTGGATGTTTTTATTCTGTTCTGATGGTTTTCCGATGTCTGCAAAACTGTTTAAATTGCCTTGGTCACCACTATGTTGACCAACTCTGTCCCTCAATAGTTTGGCTCTCTCTGCTTCGGGAGGTAACTGTGACTTTGTATTCTCTCGATCACCAACTGCCACAATAGCCTGTGTTCCTTTCCCTTCATCTTGCTTAGATTCCCAATTGTTAGAGTTACTAACTTCAGCATGTACTACTGTATTGTCGTCAATAGAATCAGGCCGCTCAGAATTAAGTTCTAATTGATTTCCATCAGCAACACTTCTGGACCTGCCAGGTACAACTAAAATAAAACAAGAAAGCCATTATAACCTGTAACATTAACCCTTTCCCAAACGACAAATTTTGGACGGGTCCAAATTGAAAGAGTTTGCAGACGACAATTTTAAATTTGAAGAAAATGGCAGAAAGGTCTCAAAAAGGGTAGAAAACACTGTGGGCAAAGGAGAAATTGCTCACTACGAGCAATTTCTCCTTTTCCTACAGTGTTTTCAAAAGACTTGTACTGCAGACACGTGAAAACCAGGGCTTGTTTGGGAAAGGGTTAACAGATTCAGAACATGAGTACATTGCATCACGGCATTGTCATTGGGTAACACACTTCAGAGCCCTAGCCTTGCACTGGGGAAAGTGCAGACACACATGAGTCTATGAGCAGTCAACTTAACCCTTTACCGTACAATGCCGCCTTTTGACGCCCCTGGGAAAGAAGCCTTTTGAAAACATTGTGGGAAAAGGAGAAAATGCTGGTAACCAGCATTTTCTCCTTTTCCCACAATGTTTTTTACCCTATCTAAGAAAAGTTGCACCATTTGAGCCACACCGAATTTGCCGTCTGCAAATGCTTTCAATTTGGACAAGGCTAAAATTTTGTCGTCTGGTAAAGGGTTAACATGACATGAAATAACATTGAAAGCAGTGTAAAACACCATTCAGTCAATCAATCATTAACCCATAGTGAGCTGATATAAAACCAACCGGCATTTTCAATTTAGAAATAAGACCTAATTTATTGCAATATGCTTTTGTCCTGAATTTCTAAAGCAGAACATGTACACCAAAGATCAGGTTGCATGTTTCGTGCAGTCCAGTCTTGGTCTTCTCAGTAATCAATGAATCAATGGTGAGACATTTACCAACATTCTCTCTTTTCCCTGCAATTTTCACACAAGCCTTCTAGCTCAGGTTCGTTAAAACACAAGCCACATATATTTGCCCTTCTAACCTTGATTTGTGTGTCATAGACAAGATGGTAGAGGTTTAACCCTTTACCGCACGATGCTGCCTTTTAATGCCCCTGGGAAAGAAGCCTTCTGAAAACATTGTGGGAAAAGGAGAAAATGCTGGTAACCAGCATTTTCCCACAATGTTTTCTACCCTATCAAAGAAAAAATGCACCATTTGAGCCACACTGGAATTGTTGTCTGCAAATGCTTTGAGTTTGGACAAGGCTAAAATTTTGTCATTTGGTAAAGGGTTAATCTTCCAATCTTAAGTGTTTTTCTGGCTGCATCATTCCTTTAATCTGAGAAAATGAGTTGTACTCTATTAACCCTTTCCCAAATGACAGATTCTGGACTGGTCCAAACTGAAAGAGTTTGCAGACGACAATTTCATATTTGATGAAAATGCCAGACAGTTATCAAAAAGGGTAGAAAATACTGTGGGAAAAGGAGAAATTGCTCGTTACGAGCAATTTCTCCTTTTCCCACAGTGTTTTCAAAAGACTTGTACTGCAGACACGTGAAAACCAGGGCTTGTTCGGGAAAGGATTAAATGGTGTAAATGCATCTCTGTGATATATCATCGTAGGCAAGTCATTATATAATTACTGATCCATGAAATCAATTTTGTCCTACACGTAACTCTATCATAGGGGACACTGGTCCTTTGACAATCAATTTTGTCCTACACGTAACTCTATCATAGGGGACACTGGTCCTTTGACAATCAATTTTGTCCTACACGGAACTCTATCATAGGGGACACTGGTCCTTTGACATGCAGAATATTACCCCTTTACCACACAAGAAAATTTTTACACATGTCCAAACTGAAAGCATTTGGAGATGACAAATTAGATATGACTCATATGTTGATATTTGTCTGTAAAAGGACAGAAAACATTGTGGGAAAAGGAGAGCATTTTCCCCTTTCCCCACAATGTTTTCGAAAGGCCTCTTTTTCAGGGTCGTTAACACTCGGGATTGTGTGGAAAAGGGTTAAGCAACAGCCAAAAGTTTTGACCCAAGTCAGCTGTGCAGGCCGACTTGGGTCCATACTTTTTACAGATGTAACAAACCCCCTTTTCATAGAGTACGGCTCAAAAGCATGTAAATAACCAACACTTTAAAGGCACAGCAGCATCCAAATGTAAACAATGCCAGCGTTAAAATGCATCTAGACTTAAATCATACCATTTAGAAGTAAGGAAATTATTATAAAGATGACAACTGTTATTGTATGGTCAGCCCAAGTGTTAGTCCCTACAGAGAAATGAATTTTAAAATAAGGTTAAATGTTGCCAAGTTGCTCTTCTTTTTTTTTAACTTTTTACTCGATTAGAACTAGTATTTCTGCCAGCCACTAGCTTTCGGACCCACCACACAATAACAGACTGTCATCTTCACAATATTTCCCATACTTCTAAAAGGCATGGTTTAAATTTAAATGCATTTTAATACCTGCATTATTTTTTTGACTGCCTTCAAGTCTTTACCACACAACTAAATCATAGACTAGTCTAACTCCAAAGCAACTGCAGACAAATCAAATGAGGATCAAACAGTAAGACTTAATACTGAAAATGCACAAAACATGGTGGGAAAAGGAGAACATGCTGGTTTCCAGCATGTTCTCCCTTTCCCACAATGTTTTCAAAACGCCCCTTTTTCAGGGATTGTGTGGTAAAGGGCTAAATAAATGCCCATAATCAAAGAAAGAGCTCTACAAAACTTCAAAGCCAGCAAAACTATTCTTCCTGGAACAGGAAAAAGGGTTTTCATACCTCTTTCTGTATACTGTATACCAGACAAGATGTTGAGCTGTGGCCCCTGTTCATTTGGAGTATCTTGCAATCCAAGATCTAAGTTATTCTCATTATACCTGAGGTTTTCTCTGCTTGGTGATGGTCTGACAACTGTAGAGACATCATAATTTATTTTATCATATACCTATAAACTTTTATGCCTCAAATACATGCCTCCCACATGGATGAAATCGGGCAAGACAGATGAAGACAAGAGCACTACATGTGGTCGCCAACGTCGAGGATGCTCGACTTTCAGTGAAAATTCTAAGTAAAAAAAAAGGGGGGGCATAACTGTGTCAAAAATACCTTGATGGTTATCTGCCCATGTTGCATATGGTAGGTTCCCCTTTTGACAATAGACAACTTGTCCAAGTATGAGGCAAATATCTTTAGGATTAACAGAGATATCTTAAAATGTCAAAGTTTTCGCACAATGACACAGACAATGCCAGGCCTTTTCAAAAAAAGCCAAGCTGAAAAATCCGTATCTGAAAGAGTCAAATACAGTCCAAAATACATGGTATAATGATATAGCTGGCATACAAACTACATGTCCTTTCAGATCAGTTTCTGATTTCATTTGTCAAAATATTACATTATATCATAAAATATCTCTGCCATTCAAAAAAAGAAGTTCTCACCAACTAAACCAGTACATGTACTGTACTGCCTGAATTGCTTACCAATTTAAATAAAGTGTAAATAATTGCAATATTTTGTTGTGCATACTCATAGCAAAATAGTGTAGTAACTTTTCTAGGGTTTGTGTTTCCTTCAAGCTCTGTGGAAAAATTTTGATGTTTTGCTTGACCATTAGTCTTGTGAGATACCATTTCTTCTTATGCAGCTAAAAGTACATGCAAGCGCAGATAAAGTACTGTAACATAATACTCCATAATGATATACCTATGAGACCTTGGTTATATGCTATAAACCATGACTACTCAGGTTAACTTTTAAATATACCTTAAACTATTACAAATTATAAGAAGGACAGTCATTTGAAAGAAAGTTAAACATAATTTCTCAACAGAATGACAAACCTTCTTAAGAGGAAGAGCTTGATTGTACAATAATTTTAAGGTTTTAAACCACTTCCATACTACCGTGCAATTATAAAATGTATGAATCCATATTTGAATCTGTACGGTCCAGCGTCCGTATTCATCAACCATTCTTAAGAACATTCTTGGTCTTGTTCTTTAAGATTTTCTAAATTTGAAAGTAAAACAACTTCTGATTGGCTAAACCAAATGGTAACCAGCATTTTCTCCTTTTCTCAAAATATTGTCTGCCCTTTCAATGGCAACTCCTATCATTTTACTCTTTACCGCATGACAAAAATGTAGACTTGTCCAAATTGAAAGCATTTGCAGACGACAATTTAAATGTGGGTCAACAGATAGAATTTCTCTTTGAAATGCATTTTCTCCTTTTCCCACAATGTTTTCAAAAGACTTATTCCTCAGGGTCATTAAAACTCGGGACTGTGCGTTAAAATGTTAAAATCAGTTCACTGCCTGCAAATGCTTTCAATATGGACATGTGTATAATTTTTTCACTTGGGAATTAAGTAACTCTTTACCAAACAACAAAACTTTAGACTAGTCTAAATTGAAAGCATTTGCAGATGACAAATTAAATGTGACTTAAAAAGTGAAATTTGTTATGGGATGGGTAGAAAGCATTGTGGGAAAAGGAGAAAATGCTGGTTACCAGCATTTTCTCCTTTTTCTGTTACCAGCATTTTCTCCTTTTTCAACAATGTTTTCAAAAGGCTTCCTCTTTAGGGTCGTTAAAAGTCGGGATTGTGTGGTAAAGGGTTATTAAGCAGCTTACAGTGTACAGCTAAGATCAGAATGCCAATTCTATGCAGGCTAATCTTGACCTTTACAAACCAGAATGGTATTTATGTTGCTGATGTTGTCAGATTGGGAGGTTTGTAAGGTATAATTTTAATGCTTTTCTAAATATAGAAGAAGTTCATATTTATAAAGTGTATACTACGAAGACACTGGAATATTGCAGAACCAAGGCATTTGCGCTGAACAAATTTTTTAGCTGAAAGGTATTATTTTAGCTTTGGAAACAAAAAGAAGTCACAAGGGACAAGGTTAGGTGAATATGGAGGGTGAGGGAGCACAATGACTTTTTCCTGCTTCGAAACATCTTGCACGTTGTACAAAAGACAACGACTGAAACTGATGGTTTGCACACTTTGAAATAGAGTTGACAGAAAATGAATTCCAGTGTCTTCATAGTATACCTGAAAAAGACTAAATGCCTCCAAAGATTGGATCTGGAGACTGAAACTTTGTATATCTGTTGGAGGTGAATACTTTGAGGGAACAAAATAAAAATTTCGGTGAAACCTATGAAGAATCAAATTTTACGTGCTTAGATGCATTTATATTTGAACACTCCTCATACTTCTTAATTTGAAAGAACACTTGAAATTCAAGGTATATTTAACTCTATACCAAATGAAAAAAATTGTAGAAAGGCATTTGCAGACAACAAATTAAACATTTCCCTAATGACAGAATTTGTCTTTGAAACATCAGAGAAAACATTGTGGGAAAAGGAGAAAATGCTGGTGCTCAGCATTTTCTCCTTTTCCCACAATATTTGCAAAGGGCTTTTTTTATAGAGACATTAAAACACAGGATTATTTGGTGAAGAGTTGAAATACCTCTAGAAGGCAGGCAATGTGTTAGCATTACATACTGTTAAATGACTGGTCCCTCACAGTTTCAGCTGCATCATGACAATCATGTCTCTCTAGCATTTCCACCAACTTTCCAGCGGTATAATTCATCTGTGCTAGTTTATCATAGAAATCTTTGCCAGGTTTTCTGGATTTCTCTGGAAAAAAATAAATACAGTATATATATGAGCTATGCTCTGTGAAAAATGGGTTTAAGCATCTGCAAAAATTAATGACCCACGTCAGCCTGTGCAGTCCGCAAAGGCTGACCTGGGTCAAAATTTTTTGTTATTGGTCAATTTTCTACATGTCAAAGAACCTGTGTACCTCATGATTCAGAAGATTATAAGAAAAAATGGATTTTATGGACCTATCATTATTTGGTGACTTGCTTGGTATTACTAGTGTGCATGACTGAGATACATTAAAACCACTTTTGCCTGAGCATGGTTCATATTGTGTATATGTATATGATGAAATGACTGCTTTTCAACCACATGACCTTCTGCAGACTTTGATTTTCTTGCAGAAGACTACAATCACCCTTTACCAAACAAAAAATTTTAGAACTGTCCAAATTGAAGTGATTTGCAGACAACAAATTACATGTGTCTCAAATGATTGTATTTTTCTCTAGAAAGGTAGAAAACATTGTGGGTTAAGGAGAAAATGCTTGTCATTAGCATTTTCTCCTTTTCCCACAATGCTTTCAAAAGCCTTTTTAACAGTGGCATTAAAATAAGGGATAGTTTGGAAAACAAAACAATCAACAGATTTAACCTTCCTGAAGAAAAAGGCTTTTGACAACATAGTGGGAAAAGGAGAAAATGCTGGTAACTAGCATTTTCTCCTTTTTCCACGAAGTTTTCCACCCTTTTACAGACAAATACCATCATTTCGGCCACACCTTATTTATCGTCTACAAATGCATTCCATTAGGACCCTTCTAAATTTTCGCTTGTGGCTGAGAGTTAATTTTGGAAATATTGTTCTAAAATGAAGAAATTGCCAGTTATTTTTCCTTGTATCTGTGTGTTAACTCTTTACCAAACAACAAAATTTTGGACTTTTCCAAATTCAAGGCATTTGCAGGTGACAAAATAAACATGACTCAAAAACTGAAATTTTTTTGGCAAGGGTAGAAAACATTGTGGGAAAAGGAGAAAATGCTGGTTACCAGCATTTTCTCCTTTTCCCACCATGTTTTCAAAAGGTTTCTTCCCCAGGGTCGTTAAAAGTTGGGACTGTGTGGTGAAGGGTTAACTCTCTGTAAGACATTAAAAGCTGAGACTTGTCTAAATCGAGAGTTTCTGCAGACAACATATCAATTGTGGTTCAAATGATTGGGCTTTCATTTGAATGGATCAACCATTGTGTGAAATGGAAAAATACTGGTTACCAGCATTTTCTCCTTTTCCCGCAATGTTTTTAACCCTTTACCACACAATCCCGACTTTTAATGACCCTGATAAAAAGCCTTTTGAAAACATTGTGGGAAAAAGAGAAGATGCTGGCAACCAGCATTTTCTCCTTTTCCGACAATGTTTTCTACCCTTTCCAGATTGAATTTCAGTTTTTCGGTCACATTTAATTTGTCATCTGCAAATGCTTTCAATTTGGACTTGTCTAAAATTGTGTCGTTTGGTAAAGTGTTAAAAGGCACTTTTCTACGGGTCGTTAGAACTTGGATGCTTTGGTAAAGAGTTTAATGCTAACCTATGTTGATTGTCCCTATTTTCGAAGGATATATGTTTTCGAGGTTGTTTGCTGCCGGTTTGTTTTGAAGTGAGAAAAGAGTTTACTCTGCTATATAATTCCTTGTTTTGATGGTCCTGGTAACATACAGGACTTGAAACCCAGCCTGGGTGGCTGGCTTGATTCTAAGCTCAGCCCTTTCCGATGATTAACCATTTACCGAACAATCCCAAGTTATAACTACCCTGGTGGAAATAGCTTTAGAAAATATTGTGGGAAAAGGAGAAAATGCTGTCTAAATAGAAAGCATTTACAGACAAGACATTGGATATAGCTCAAATAATGGAATATGTATTTGAAAAGGTAGGAAATATTATGGTAAAAGTAGGGAATGCTGTTTTGAACATTTTCTTCTTTTCCCACAATGTTTTCAAAAGCCTTCCTCTTCAAGATTGTTAAAACACAGGACTATTCGGTTGAGTGATCTCATCACTTGGACCATTATTTTGGTCATTATTTCTAAAAGAGGCTAAACACTTCAATGATTTCAGTACTTTGATTTCATACTTAGAATCAAAGGACTGAAATCACCAAAATATTGAACCTATTACATTACCTATCTCACTACACTCTGCTGCAGTAATGTCCAAATCTTCTAAATCCAGTAGTAATGACAAGACTTGTGTATCTTCATCAGGGCTTGGTGCTTCCAATTTTACTGATATTTTTCTACGAGCAACTGCCTTCATATCACAAAGTCTTACATCTGGTGTGTCCCTTGTCTGACCTTTTAAAGTAATAAAAATTTACAGACCTCAAATTTCCTTTTGGTCTTTACTACCACAAAACAAAATTTCACACTGGTCAATATTGAAAACATTGGCAGAATAGGGACATTCAACTTCTATACTGTCAATTAACCCTTTACCACACAATCCCCACTTTTAACGACCCTAAAAGAAAATGCTTTTGAAAACACTGTGGGAAAAGAAGAAAATGCTGGTAATCAGCCATTGTGGGAAAAGGACAAAATAATGGTAACCAGTATATACTTTTTTTTCATTTTCCAACAATGTTTTCTACCCTATCAGAAAAAGAAATTATCATTTAGAAGCATATGTCGTCTGCAAATGATTTCAATTTGGTCCATTCCAAAATTTTGTCCTTTGGTAAAGAGTTGAATCTATCAAACAAGAGGGCCATGATGGCCCTGTATCGCTCCACTGGCTTATAAATATAAACCATAAATAATAAACATTTCAATGCTGAGCCAAATGGTTTTAAAATGAAGACTTACATAGTTTTCTCTGTAAAAGCCCATATGAAAGTTGAGACCCGCAGGGCAAAGCCATTTTTGATCCCAGAGCTATAATTACTTCAACCCTGGTAGAGGTCCACAAGATAAAACCATAAAAATGAGGTGATTTTCAAGTTTTGTCCATATGAAGCCTCTGTAAAACATAAGACCCCTGATGCAAGGCTAATTTAAAAAAAAAATCAAAACAGGAAGATTTCTTAAGTTGTCACTATGTAAGCCCATGTAAAACTTGTGACCCTGCGGCGGGGCCAATTTTGACCCTATGGCTAAAATTTTGGCCCACTTGGTAGAGGCCCACTAGATATAGCTACATGCCAAATTTGGTAGCTCTAGGCCTTATGGCTAGGTACAGGAAGATTTTTAAAGTTTTCTCTATATAAGCCTATGTAAAACTTGTGACCCCTGGGGCAGAGCCAATTTTGACCCCAGGGCTATAATTTGGAGAAACTTGATAGAGGTCTACTACATAAAGCTACATGCCAAATTTGGTAGCCCTATGCCTTATGGTTTCCGACAAGAAGATTTTTAAAGATTTCCAATATTTTTCAGTTTTGTTGCCATGGCAACCAGAGTTTTTGAAGGAATCAAATTCTTTCAAGAAATTCTGAAGAGGACCATGGCAGGATCATTTCTGTGAAGTTTCATGAAAACTGGATGGGTAGTTTCAGAGAAGATGTTTGAAATAAAAGTTAACGAACGGACGGACGGACGGACGCACGACGGACACCAGGCCATGACATTAGCCCGCTGGCCTTCGGCCAGTGGAGCTAAAAAGCACTCAAATGATGAGTGGACTCTGGCAAAAGGGGGTTTATTGCTCTCTGCGATGCATTGTAGCAAACAAGTCATCATATAATTATGTTTTGTCTAACAAATGACAGAATCATGAGGTTGAATGGTCCTTTGACAGGAAAACTTACCTATAGTAAAGTTCTGACCCAGGTCAGTCTGCACAGGCCTGACAGTTTTTGCAAATGCATAAACACCCTTTTGACAGAGCATGACTGAAATAGCTTAGGCCAAAAAACCTGCACATTTTTTCAAGAATTACTCTTGACATGAACTGATGTGAAAACAAGTCTGTGACAAAATTTTGAAACTGTGTTTAGACTATAGAATCTTCCACATAAACCAACTGAACTCTTTACCAAACAACAAAATTTCAGCTCTATCAAAGAAAAAATGCACAATTTGAGCCACATTGAAATTGTCATTTGCAAATGCTTTCAATTTAGACAAGGCTAAAATTTTGTCATCTGGTAAAGGGTTAAAAACAATGCCAGTATTACCTTGTGACTGCCTCCTTTGATAAATGACCTGAGCTTGGGATGGCAAAACTGAGGGCCTTGTATTTGGTACAATTTCTGTAAACAAAAATCCACCTTGAAAATTTTCTAAGTCAGAAAAATTTATCAACTTTACGATGTGACCATTAAAGTTGTAAAGTTGTATTGTTACTTTCTAGTCAATTTCAACCAATTTTACCTTTAATTTATATAAGTATAGTCATTCTTGTGGTCATTCTTGTGGTTTCATGTCAAATACTAGTATCACCCATGGAGTCTGCAAGGTTGTATAGATTATGACAAACGAAACAGCAATTCTGAATTTTATATAACTCTGCTGACACAACTGTCATTCATGGATGTAAGACCAAAGATATCGCCTAATGCTTGTCATGTGACCATTTATGACCTTCACCTTGCATATTAATATGGTAAACAAGGAAAATGGGGTCAAAATATGTACTCTAAATGAGGATGATATACAGTATTAACCCTTTAGCACATAATCCCGAGTTTTAACAACCCTGAGAAAGAAGCTTTTTGAAAACATTATGGTAACCAACATTTTCTCCATTTCCCACAATGTTTTCTACCCCATCAAAGACAGAAATTATCATTTTAGCAACATTACATTTGTCGTCTGCACATGCCTTCAATTTGGACCTGCCTAAAATTTTGTCGTTTGGTAAAGAGTTAACAATCTAGATCACAAGAACTTAACATTCAATCTTTATCCATGTCCAAAGTCGATATAGAGGGTGGAGAGGAGAGTTTTCTGAGACAACAGAAGTTACCGTAACTCTTTACCAAACAACAAAATTTTAGACCCCTCCAAAAAGAATGCAGTTGCAGACAACAAAATATGTGCGACTGAAAAATTAACATTTGTTTTGGGAAGGGTAGAAAACATTGTGGGAAAAGGAGACAATGCTGGTTACCAGCATTTTCTCCTTTTCCAACAAGGTTTTCAAAAGGCTTCTTTCTCAGGGTCGTTAAAAGTCGGGATTGTGCAGTAAACAGTAAACTCTTTACCAAAATATGCCATGTTTTAAAGACCTTGGATGAAAAGGATTTTGAAAACAAACTGGGGAAAAAGAAAATACTGGTAACCAGCTTTTATTACTTTTCCTACAATGTTTCCTACATTTTCTAAAACAAATCCCATCATTTGCATCAAATTCAGTTAGTTGTTTGCAAATGCTTTCAATTTGGACCAGTCTAAAATTTTGTCGTTAAAAGTCAGGATTATGTGATTAGGGGTTTAAAACTGTATTAACCCTTTCCCAAACAAGCCCTGGTTTTCATGTGTCTGCAGTACAAGTTTTTTGAAAACACGGTGGGAAAAGGAGAAATTGCTAGTAACGAGCAATTTCTCCTTTTCCCACAGTGTCTTCTACCCTTTTTGAGACCTTTCTGCCATTTTCATCAAATTTAAAATTGTCATCTGCAAACTCTTACAATTTGGACCAGTCTAAAATTTGTCGTTTGGGAAAGGGTTAATTGTTTCCCGAACAACAAATTTTTAGAATTGTCAAATGGAAGCCATTTGCAGACATCAATTTCATCTTGACTCTAATGATGAGATTTGCCTTTGAGGAGGCAGAAGTCACTGGGGGAGAAGAAGAAAACTTCTACATCCGTAAAATCATTAAACCTTTACAACACAATCCTGAGTTTTCAAGACCTTGACAGAGAAGGCTTTTGGAATCATTTTGGGAAAAGGAGAGAATGCTGATAACCAGCATTTTCTCCTCTTCTCTCAATGTTTTCTACACTTTCAAAGACTGAATTCACAATTTTAATTTGTCATCTGCAAATGCTCTCAATTTGTTCTAGTCCAAAATTTTGTCGTTTGGTTTCTGTTTACATTGGAGTTTAACCCTTTACCAGATGACAAAATTTTAGCGTTGTCCAAATTGAAAGCATATGCAGACGACAATTTCAATGTGGCTCAAATGGTGCAATTTTTCTTTGATATGGTAGAAAGCATTGTGGGAAAAGGAGAAGATGCTGGTTACCAGCATTTTCTCCTTTTCCCACAATGTTTTCAAAAGCCTTCTTTCCCAGAGGCGTCAAAAGGCGGCATTGTGCGGTAAAGGGTTAACACCGTTTTAACAGCTTGTGTCATATTACAGCAGTCAGTGCACCTACACATGTGTTTCCTGGCTTTCTCACACCAGCACTGGCACAACTTTCTTTCCAAGTCACTGACGACCAAGACGACAAAATGAATGACGGAAAAACTAAGATTTATTCTAAGAAGGTTAGAAAACATTGTGGGAAAAGGAGAAAATGCTGGTTACCAGCATTTTCTCCTTTTCCCACACTGTTTTCCAAAGCATTCTTCTTCAGGGTTGTTAAAACTCGGGATAGTGTGGTATAGGCTTTAAAGTCGTTTTCTGTAAGATGACAACAGTTATCTGCAGAAGGCAGTGAGCTACCCTTCACCAGAGCAAGATTTAGACTTGTCCAAATTGAAAGCATATACACAAATGACAAATCAATTATCATTAGTAGATATAAAGCAAGAGAACTGAGACAAACCCCGACAAACCCCCTTTTATCCCCTTTTTATCCCTTTTAACCACAAACCACCACAAAAACAACCCTTTTCCCTTTTTTTACCTATCAACCATGTATGGTTAAAAAATGTTCTTTTTTTCTTGGATTGTCCTACGAATATGCTTAAATTTAGCCACACTTTTTATATCTTACAACATCACATTGTAACATATATTTACTCTATTGTCATCACACGCGGCAAACCTCTGTCTTACGACGAACCGATTTAAATTCAATTACTATAGGTATACCATGAAAAAAAATTTTTATTTTTATTTTTTAAGTATTAAATATTTAATATCCTGTGGTGTCCCCAAGCTAATGTGTTAATCTTATATTTACCCCCGGTATATCTTTTATCATCTAATGAACTTAAAGCAATCTTATTTATTCTTTCAGTATAAACTTCATGCAAATGACTTCTTATTGTACACATCTCCCTATGTACCACCTTATTTTCCTTATCAAATAGACAATGCTTATAATCCTTTAACGTGATACTATCTTCAACTACATTTGTTTTAATCCCTTTACATCTTTTTATATTATTATCTTTTGCTGGTGTATTTACTATTACAACATTTCCATTATCATCTCTTTCTTTTTCTATCTTATCAGGTCTATCTAACATATCGTAGCTATACAACTTTGATCTTAACCCTACAAACACTGTTATAATTTTTCCTCCACTTTCATCTTTAAACATTCCTATCACCTTTTTATTTTTACCAACTGGTATTCCTGAAGGATGGTCTTTTGGATAATCACTTGTATCAAATCTACTTATAACATCATCAGATATATCCTTATAAAAATCTTCTGTTTCTATTTCATACATTAAACTATCAGTATCTGTAAATAGTAATCTTGCTTTATTACCATATTTTGGTTTGATATAATTATAGTGAAAATCATATATTAAAGTTTTACTTAATTCTAAAATAGACATACCAACAAAAACAGGTTTATTTAAAACCACACGTGTCTTTTTCATATGTATTCCTACTAAATTTTTACTAAATCTTTTAGTATGACTATAGTTTGGTTTTGATGCAAGCTTTTCTGCTTTTTTAGCGTTAGTAACTAATTTAAAATCTATTCTATTTCTTATATTTTCCATAGTTTTACCAAACACACTATTATTCATCAACTTATAAAAATCTTTTTCAAAATCATTATTTGCTTTTGTTCTTTTATCAGTGTTTAAATCAATGTATTCCTTTAACCAGTTACTTTCATTAAATTTAATTCCACGATGTACCTTTTTTAACCTTAAACCTAAATCTAAATACTGTTTTAAATTTTTATAATGAATAACATATTTTTCTTTTGTATAAAAATTTGGTATTAGTTTTTCTACTTTATCTATTTTTAATCTTTCAGGAGCTAAAGGGTAGTCATTGTGCGCGTCATGTAACTCTTTAGGATATTCTAAATCAACCTCTAGTATACATGTGTGTTTTTTCCAATCTTTTAATTCTGTTTCATCCATCCACTTAAATCCGTCTTTAGGTAAAGCCTGTGACATTGCCCATCCATAAAGATTATTTGCATCTAAGTAAATTATATATTTACGTTTCTTTTTCTTTTTATATCTTTTACCCATATATTTATTATTTGCTCTAGCAAATCTATTTACAATCATTGATACTCCACCCCTGATACCTTTTTCCCACATTAAAAACATATCAGGATCTGTTATAAGCTCAAGATTAACACCAGTAATTTTTAACATAGCATCCCATGCTAAACCAGGTGCAGTAAAGTAATGTGCAGGATCTAAATCATAAGTTTTATGGCAAACTTTTCTAAAATTTTCAAAGATATCAGCTAAAAGCAAAACATCTACAACTTGATACAAATCATGATACTCACCTAAATTTTTCATATTATAAACTTTCCAAACATTTTTTGCATGCTTATAAGATTTATCAGATATATTCCTTCCAGTTAAACTAGAATAAAAGTTTACTTTAGATGGTAATTTTGTTTCTTTAAACTTTTCTTCACTATCAACATATTCATAAGGATATTCTCCCTTTTTAATTACTAAGTTTAGTTTCTTTTCATCATTACCATGGTTCTCTAATACATACTTTTTTGTTATATTAAAATCCTCCTTCTTTAAATTTAAAGCTAACTTTTCTAAACTACTACCCATAAACTTAAAACTATCTAAAAATCTTAAAGTAGCGTAATATGTCTTTTCTTTTCCTTTTTTATTAATATATGTACCAATAGGAACCATTTTATCAACAGATATATAAATTTCATCAGTATTTGGTATACAGTTAATATCACCTTCTGTTTCTGCTAATTCTTTTATAAATAAATGAGTATCATATCTAGAGGTATTGTGAAGAAACACGGGAACCATTATTTTTCTCTTTGTACAAGGCTTACATGCCGCACCTAAAAACTTACCAGTATAATAACAATAGTCTTCTTTCTTTTTATTATCTTTATCAAATTTTCCACCACACGACCAACATGTTTTTGCATCAACAAAACGTACCGCATCCTCTTTAGTAAAATATTTAGCATGCCTTGGTATATTACCTATCTTTTTAACTTCCTCTATTAAACTTTCTATAAATTTTTTAGCTGTATCTTCTCCTCTATACTTTTGTATTTTTGACTCATATAGGTCTTCATGTTGTGAAGCAATATACCAACAATAACTACTTGGTTTATGTTTTTGTGTTTTTTCGGTATAGCTTTCTACATTATTTTTTGCACCATCAGGGTCTAAATGTTTAATATAACTTTCGGTATCAGCATACCCCACAAAAGGAACCATTTAGTTTTAAAGTAATTTTTAAACTTTAGCCATTTATCTTCCTCTTTTACTACCTCTGTTAAAATACTATCATGTTCTTTACAATATTTAAGATGTTTGTTTAGAGAATCTTGCTTACTAAAAGGATTTAAGCACCTTAAACAAAAAAACTTTTTCCCATTATAGTTTGATATTTGTTTTGATAACAACCTACTTAAATCTGTAACTAAACAATAATATTTTATTTTATCTTGGCTTAGTAAAATTAATACAATATCTTTTTCTCTTTCATTTATATACTTACTAATTCTAAGTGGGTAGATATAACCCTTACTACTATGACCTAAAACAGATATAGCTAAATTTAAGTTTTGTTTTTCAAACTTGTCTATATCTTTTAGGGCAACAGGTAATGCAATACCATCCATATTTAATTCTTTAATATATTCTTTTAACTTTACATCTACCCCTTCTTTATGATTTTTTGTTGGATGTAAAGCCCTAGCTATACAAGATACAAAGCAGCTATTATCATTAACTTTCATATTAATAATTGCTTTCTTTACAGCTAAAGATTTAGGTAAAGGAAACCAGGTACCAGCTCTTGTTGGGTTAAAGCTTACACTATGTATTTGTAAATCTTTTACTTTATAAAGCCTCCAACCTGTTCCTGAAACTCTTAAACATCTTTCTAAATCTTCTAAAGCCTCTTCTATCATTTCATCGTATGAACTTTCAATATTAGTTCCTTCTAAAAATATTTTAATATCTGAATGAAAATTACCAATTTTTGTTAAAAATTTACCATCTGGGGTTTCACGTACCAAAATACATTGCACAACAATTTTTACTTTACGATTACTTAATCTATTTAATTGACTATCTACTTCTCTACGGACCAGTTCGAGAAAATCTCTTGGCCCATAGCGAGGAGGGGCATCTATAGTAGTTGATTTATAAAATCCAGATAAAGCAGATGGTCCATCTTTTACTACTAATACATCTTTTTTTTCATATAGCTTTGTTATCTTATTTTTAAATGCTCTAAGTTCTGGTGAAATATTGTATGGAATGATGCTAATATCATTCATAAACTCATTAACTATATCATTAGTCTGTTGTCCACTTAATGGTTGTGTTGTTGACCTTGTTACAGGATACTGTTTTGGTTGTAACACAGGAACATCAATCAACTGGTTTTCCCAATCCAAAGGATTAGAATTTTGCTGTAAAAGATTGATCAACTCACCACGCCTTAACCGTGAATAGTTAGTTAATCCTCTTTCACGAGCAATATTTTTTAAATCTTTAACATTTAAATCTGTTAAAAGTCTGTCCATGATGAACGGATATTATTTTTAATACAAAAAAAATTTCCTAACTTTTTCAAAAATATAACTTTTATTTACAAAGTCAAGTTATATTTTTAAGTCGCGTTGCTTACTTATTATCTACCACAAATGTGTTGCCATTACTTTTAAATGTAACTATCTTATCCGATATTATGATACTATGCGCCTTCACATTTTGATTAATTTCCTCATTAAAATCGAAATTTAAATTAATATCAACAACTCCGCCTTGAACGCTTTCATCTTGTGCACTTACATCAAACACAAACAAAGGATAAAGCCTCTTAAAATCATCAAATGATATATTAGGATTAGATATCAAATGATCCATATTAAAATAATTTGCTCTAAACATTGCTGCTTCTCTAAAAACACGTATATAATCATTATGACTAAAAGATAACATGTAATCTATATATGGATATTTTCTAGAGTTCATCGTTACCATAGCATTTCTCACATTGTAATGATTGAATACTGCTGCGTTTCTAGTTTGTGAAGCTTCACCTGTTTGAAAACAAACTATTATATATCTTGGTGTTTCTGGAAAAGATCTAACAGATAGCCTCCATTCAAAGTTTGTACCATGAGGTAAAGTTCTGCTATCACACTGCACCTTTCTATACCCTATATGAAAGCTTTCCCTGTTAGTCAAAACATTTCTTAAAGCTTTCTTGATTTCTAGTTTTGGTTGTACATGGAGGATATACCACTGTATCTTATCCAACATAACTTTAACATTAGGTGTGTTATCAGCTTTAAATACAGCATTAGTATCACTATCACGAACCAATAACAATTCATGATTTACCCCATAAATAATTTTATCATAATCTTCACAAAAACCAAAGAAATGCTTAAGTGGTATTTGAAAAGCAAAATCACCAGGGGTATCAGGTAAGTCTAGTAGTATCTTTCTTCTTTTCTCCCATCCTATATTATCCTCTTCAGCTCTACCTGTTGTATCCTTGTACCACAATTGCCCAAGCCCTTGTGATCTTTCAAAATCATCCGGATACTTTAACAAACCAGTCATGGTTGAGCTGTATCCTGGATCCTTAACGTTTTCTATTTCTTGAGCATTTATCACATAGTTAAAATTTTTTAAATAGAAACATTAACCCATTGTTTGTTAAACTTACCTTATCAGTTTTTACAAATCTAGAAGGAGGATCCGTATCATCATTTAATAGATGACCTTTAATAAACAAAAAACTTCTTGATGGGAAAAGAAAAGCACTTTCTTGATTAATCATAATCCTAATATTAGAGTTAGGATCATTAAGATTAGTTCCTGTGATAGGATCATATCTATAATCTTCATAGGATATTATATCATCGAAATAGTGAATAGGTTCTTTTACATTTAAGATATTCATTTTTTATTAATATATTTTTTAATTTAACTAATGCAACTGTTTAACTCCTTTTCCTAATTTTTCTAGCTTAACCAAATCGGTGATATCAATTGTCTTTTTATCTTTAGATTTATTAACAACTTGGGCAATATTTCTAATGATATCCTTTGACTTATCTGATAGGGGTTTCATACATTTTTTACCTTTGACGCATGTCGCTGCGTCACCTTTGACGCGTGTCGCTGCGTCACCTTTGACGCGTGTCGCTGCGTCACCTTTTCCATAACCATAAACAGGCTGCATCATTGGTTGCATCATTGGTTGCATCATTGGCGTTTGCTGTAGAGCCATCATTGGCCGCACCACAGGCTGCATCATTGGTTGCATCATTGGTTGCATCATTGGTTGTTGCACCTGTTGAGCTGCTACCTTAGCTGCTTTATTTTCCTTTCTTCTTCCATTTACTGGCCTTGGCTTGGGTGGAGCAGGAGCAATAGCAGCTGGGTAATGTTTTGTTGGTGGTGGTTGATAATGTTGTGGTTGTGGCATAGGTACCGGTGGGGCCGTATCCGGTATTGAAAAAGGTTTATATGGGTCAGGCATTAAATCCTTTGTTGGGTAAGGTGGTTGTATACCTTGCATTTTACCAACACTAGAAGAGATTCCTTTTTTACCTAATTCTTCTGCGGCATGCTCGATTAGTTTTGGAGCAACCTTTTCTGCTGTTTCTAAACCAAAGTTTAAACCTTTTTTTGCATATTTACCTGTAGTTTTAAATGCACTTTTTACAGTGTCTAAGATATTACCACCATAAAAATACTGATTTTTAAATCCATGTTTTACGATTAACATTTTAGTTTTTATAAAGAGGACATTATTTTTTTATACCAATCTCCATCGACTAATTCTCTTTTTAGTAGTTCATCTGCAATAGCAATTATTTCATTATCTAAACCAGTATTACCTGCTAACTTACCTGCAACTAAAAGATTTAATCTTTCTACTAATATATTAGGATCTTCTGAAAGATAAATTATTTCTTTTACTTTGTGTTTTTCCCATATTGGTTTTTGTATCTCTCTCCACTTTTTTGTTACTTTACCCTTTGATTTAATGTTTTTATGATATGGACTATGAGCTTTTAACAAACCACTTTTTACTATCATATCTTCATAGTTTTTTAAATCATCTTCTGTAATTAATGATTTTCTAGGTGATTTAGTTAATATTAACTCCCATAAACCAAATGTACTAGGATAAATGCTTTTATCATCATACAGTATTTTTTCATCATCGGTTACTTTAATCTTTTTATTACCAAGGTACCAACTTGAATCTTCTAAATTTTTTTTAACAGAATCATTTTCTATTTCTTTTTTATCATATTGAGAAATTTTTTTTTCTATGTATTTATTAGAATTTTTAAAAATTGGATTATCTTTTTTATTTTTTAAAAAATTATCCACAATTTCATCTATTTTATTTTCATCATCAATATACACGTATGGCATTTTTTCTAATAAATTAGTATTTTATATACTATTTTATTAAATTTTTACGTTTCCATATTATAAGCAAAATAACACGAACATGATATATTAGGGCAATTTATCAAATTTTTTAATTTAAGCCTTTTTTTCAACAAGCCTCCGAAAGGAACTCCGTGCTTCTTCTCTACCTTTTTCAATCAAACTTTCCTTTTCCTCAGTTGTTATCTGTTTTCGTGTTTTTGTTCTAATCTCATCTTTCATCGCTTTATACTTTTCATATTCATTTAATATCAAAACAAATTCATCATGCTCAATCTGATTATCTGTAATTGCCCTACTAATTAACGAATTTATAGAATTAAGCTTACTTTCAGCTAATGTCTTAATCTGTAAATGTTTTTTGGATCTGGTTCGTGATCGCCTAACCACGAACTTGCCAGCCACTGAAGCTAACCCTAAAGCTATGGCTACACCTTCCAAAGTAATTACAACAGGAATAGCTACCACGGTGCTTAATAGACCGATACCACCTGCTCCTGCTCCAAGAGCAACTAAGGTTAGAGCAGCTTCTGCGTTATCAACCACCTTACTGATCTTTAGGTACTTCTTAAATAGCTTCTCCCTTTCTTTGATCTCACTTTCCAATCTACTCTGTATCTCCGTAATTTTTGTTAATCTAAAGGTTTGGCCACTATCTGTTAAATCCATTTCATTAGCATTTGGTGCTGATGGTGGTAGTTTTGGGTATATCTTTTCTTTTAATTCCATTTTTTAATGATATTCTATTTTTTTATACCGAATAGAAAACACGACACAAATAAGTTTTTTCGGGTATTTTTACTAAATGTGAAGAATTGTTAGTAATTGTAACAATTATATCATCTGCCTTTTCTAGATGAATCTGGTTAGTTATGGATATCTCTCTTAATTTTAAGTCCTGTGAAAGACCTACTAACACAGCCCCAATCGTTAAATCAAAACCAAATCCAAGGGCTAACGTTTAAGTTTGATCTTTTTCCAATACCAAATCATTTTGTAAATAAATCTCCCAAGTTAGAGGATTTAATTTTTTAGAGGGATATTTCATATCGACGGGTTTCCATTCAATAGTTTTCCAATCGATAAATCTGATATTTTGAAGGATCATCTCCAAATTTGTTAATTAATATACTATCCATTTTTTATATATTTTTTATATTTTTTATAATATTTAATTAAAATATAAAAAAATGGCTAATGATGAAGAAATAGAAAAAATTAAAAAACGATTAAAAAATACAAAAGATAAAAAATTAGTTGAACAAAGGAGAATTAGAAAAGATACGTTACAAATGTTAATAATAAAAATAGATCAACTAAAAAAGAAAAAAATAAATCTTGTCGATCAAACAATAATTACAAAATATGTAGAAGAATTAGTAGAAATAGATTATGCAATCAATATTATAGAAAAAAAATATGAAACATTAACGGATAAAATATCAAAAATCAAATAATATATATATTTTAATATATATATTATTTTTTAAAACACAGCCCCAAAAAGTGGCCCCATTAATGGTATTTGTGAAAATGGGCTATCATCCCCAAATATGGCTCCCTTACCTATTTTTAGCATTTTATCATCTTGTACAAAATATAATCCATCCTCAAATTGTTCAGGGGATAAACCATGTAAACCCTCTCCTGATTTATAACTTGGAGGGCCAAGATACAACCTCTTTCCATCACTTTCTATTTTAGCTAGCAATGGACCTTTCTTAATGTACAATCCATTACCAAATAAATTTCTTAGTTTTTGTAAATCACTCTTAACGAAATCTATTGCAGCAGGAACCAATTCAGGAGCCGCCTGTTCTAATACAGCTGAAAGAAAACCGCCTTCTACCTTCATGTTTTCCCTTAATTGCTTGTTTGATAGAGTAATAGTTGTCCCTTTCTTATTTTTTAAAGTATTCATAATCTTGTTTAGTTGTTGTTTAGTTACAGCAAACTTATCATTTCCTGTTAAGTTTTTATGAGATAACTTAAGAACCACAGGTAAAGATTTTTTAAATCCTTGTATGATTTTATTTTTTTGTGATTTTGTCACATCTAAATTTACATCAACATATGGCATTTTTTATTATATTTTTTATTTTTTAACTTCACGTATATGAAATCTTAGCGTAATCGTTTCACCTTTTAAATTTAATAGGTTATTGTCTTGATCAGTTATTCGTATGGTAAACCTATCTAAAATTTTAGTAGAAACAGGTAAATATATAGGGGCAACGGGTGTTTCAATAATTTTATAACCAGGTGGCACCTTAGGAAAGAATGAATAGATTACACTCTTTTGTTCACTGTTAACAAATGAACCTAATATGATATCAATGTTAATAAATATACTATTAATGTTTAATATGTTTACTATATTTTCACTTTCATTAAAACCTAAACTGTATATGTTTGGTTTAAAACCTAATACAGAAGCTATACTTTCTTGTTGTCTAAAATCAACTTGGTAACCTGGTGCTAAAAGCAAAACAGATTTTAACGTATTGTTGTTGCCATATATTTGGATAGCAGGTTCATCATTTATATTATCATAAAAGCCTAATCTTTTTAGTTTATCTTGGAATTTTTCGTTAATGTCTGAAAGTGAATAACTACCTTCATCCAATCTAACTTTATTCCATGTTTGACCATTATCAGCAGAAAAGGCAAGTAAATTATTAGTTGCATCAATGTTAGGAACCGAGTAATACGTTTCCAAGTTAATCAATGCAACCTCGTATTCTTTATTTGGATCAAAATTAATCTCTTGATTTAATACAGTTTGAAACTTTGTTTTGTTACTGCTAACTATTAATTGTTGTGAGAACATATTTTTTATAAAAATAAAAAAAGTTATTCTGGCAAATAAAAGTTACGAAAGCCTTCTCTATACTTACCTCTATCCTTCTTCTTTGTTAAATCAATCACAACAAAACCATAAGGCTTACTCCAAGCTTTCGTACAAAACCGCCTAAACTCCTCTTTAGTCATATCTTCCCCTACATGATCTGAATGAATTAGATCGATACTCTTTAAATGTTGAGTAAGTAATAGGATGAGATTAGAGTTCTCTCTTATAGTTTGTCTTGGTAACTTAAAATAATTTTGTGAAAGATAGAAACAATCAACGTTTGAATGTCTACCTCTTGTATAGTACGCTTCTGTTTTGTTTTGTTTACCTAACATTAAATCATCAAATATCATTAAGTTTTTTTCTTGTGGGGATAGTTCAGCAGGATCTGGTACGTTAGCTGTATCATCAGAGAAACAACATTTTATTGTTGATTTAGCTCATCTTCTAAGCTTTCACCCCATTGCTCTAGTACTGTTATAGGATCAGCATTAACCTTTTCTAATTCATCCTGCTTTTCAAATAACTTAAGGATTAGGTCTTTAGGTATCTTTTCTTCAAATGCTTTACGGATGATGCTGTATTCTTTTTGGAATAAACTTTTAGCAACAATATGTTAAGTTGTTGTAGTCTAGTACTTCATGACCAAGTAAAAGATTTAATAGGATAGTTGTTTTACCACAACCTGATTTACCAACTATTAACCCACGTATACTTTTAGGTAATAGTGGATTATTGTTTCTTTTGATACCTCCAACTCTCCAACTTAAATTTTTTATGTCTAAACTCATTTTTATTAAAACTAAAAAGTGTATTAATAAAAAATAGTAGTAAAAGCTTATTGTTTAAAATGTAAAAAGAAAGTTGATGTAGATGATCCTACATTAATAAAATTAAAAAGAGTTGACCAAATAAAAGGTTATTGCCCTATATGTAGAAAACGTGTATCAACATTCATTAAAAAGTTACAATAATAAAAAAATAATGTTGATATCAATTGATGATAAAGTTTATTTAAAACCAAATGCTCTTTCTAATTTTGATTTAGAAAAGGCTGTTAAAACTTTAAAAATACCTAACTTTAGAGGTGTTAGGATGCGTGAAACATTGCCTAATAAAACAAAAAATAAAGAATGTGGTATATTAAATATGGATGACCTGGGAAACCCTGGTACTCATTGGGTTGCTTGGTATAAAAAAGGAGATGATAAAATATATTTTGATAGTTATGGATTACAACCTCCATTAGAAGTTATTGACTATTTAAAGAAACCTATTTTCTATAACACTGATCAAATACAAACACAAAAAAGTGTCGTTTGTGGCCATTTGTGTTTGTATGTTTTGTACGAATTATCAAAAGGTGAAAAATTCCAAAACGTGATAAATAGTTTATTTTAATTTATAGAATTAAAATGTCTGTAAGCAAATTTGGAGATAGATTATTTAAAGGAAAAAAGGCTGAAACAGGCGGAGGTGGAGTAAGCCTTTCATATATTAATGCTAATTTTGTGAGGAGTGATGGTGCAAATAGAATAACTGGTAATTTTGATATGTTAGGTCATTCAATTACTAAAGTAAGCGATCCAATTAATCCACAAGATGTAGCAACAAAAAATTATGTGGATACATCAAGAGGGGATAGCATTTTTACAAGAAATCAAAATGGAGAATATGTATTAGGTAAAGATTTAAACACAAATGGGAAAAGGGTTGAAGGATTACCTTTACCAGTAGATGATAGGGATGCCGTAAATAAAGTTTATGCTGATACATTAGTAGAAGATAAAAGACGAAAAATAGAAGCAAGTAATCCTTTTATTTTTCAAGATGATACATACTCTGCTAAAGATAAAATTAGTATGAGGGGATTTAAGATAGAAAATGTGGCTAAACCAAAAAATCCTAATGATGTAGTAAATTTAGAATACTATGATGAAAACCAAGCATTTAAAAGGAAAAACGGCGGATTTGAAGCTATATCCCACATCTATTTAGGAAGAAGGAAACTGGGAGGACTGAGAGAACCAAAAGCAAATGGAGAAGCAGCAACAAAAGGCTATGTAGATGAAAAAGTAAAAGATGATGGGAAAAACTATAAAGAATATGTAGATGATGAAGTAAAAAAAGTTAAAGAAAATACAATTAATATATCTTCTGATGGAATAACATATAAAGCAGAAGCACATTTTAATATGAATAATTTTAGACTTTATAATTTAGGTGTGCCACAAAGAGAAGATGAGGTAGCTAATAAAAAATATGTAGATGAAGTTAAAAAAAAGATTGAAAGTATAAAAAATCCAGCAGGTAAAGGTGAACAAACAGTTAATAGCTATGTTATACAATCAGTAGCAAAAATGCCATTTGTAGAAAATGAAACACCTTTCTTTTTTTCTAATTTAGGTGCAGGCATCAATTTAGAAAAATTAACTGAAGAAGAAAAATTAAAATATGGAACTTATTTTTTTCCTTCTTCAGGAAAAATTACAGGTTACTTTTACGATAAACAATTTCATGCACGGTCTATGTCTTTTCTTTTAAAAATTTTTGAAACAGCAGATCCAAATATTCACCATAGCTTAAGCACTAAATATAAAAACTATCAAACAAAAGAAATAGTAATTTTTTATCGTTATTGTCATTATATGGAATTTACCCCACCTATTGCTTTTAAAGATTGTGATTCATTACAAATAGTTGTTAAAAACTCTGGTAATAATCAAAATGTAAAAGGTTTTTTACATTTTGGTTTACATATTGTATTAGACACTAATGTATTATTAGAAGAAGATATAAACAAAAATTGGAATATGAATAATTTTAAAATTTTAAATGTTGCTGATCCGGAAAATTTACAGGATGTTGCTAATAAAAAATATGTAGATGAAAAGACGGCTAATATTGGAGTAGGGGGAAACGTAGATGCTGCAGCTTTAAACGTTGTAAAAACTGAACTAGAAAAAAACCAGGCTTTTAATACGAGAAATGGTAAAACATACAATGCTAAAGGAAATATTAATATGAAACAAAAGACGATACGTAATATACCAGAACCAGCAGAAGAAACGGATGCAGCAACAAAAGGCTATGTTGACGAGATGAAAGAATTTTTCGAAGAAAAGATTAAGGAACTGGAAAACGCAAACGGGGTAAATGCAGGAGCCGCTGATTTTGGAGATATGAGAGGATTAAAAATAGTTAATCTGGGGGATCCGGAAAATGAGCAGGATGGGGTTAATAAAAAATATGTTGATACAGAAGTTAAAAAATTAATAGATGAAAATGAAAAAATACGTGCTACATTTAGACAAGTTTTAAACGATTCTTTTAATACGTTGAAAACTGATATTGATGAAGGAGAAGACAACCTAAAAAAACTAGAAGAAATTTTTAATGAAGCTATTAATAAACTTGAATTACAAGACCAAGACAGGAAAAAAGAAACGGACCGTATACGTGTGCTGTTTAATGAAAAAGTAAAAGAGTTAAATGAAGTAGACGGAAATATTAAAGATGATATTGAAAAATTACGTGCATTTTTTACAAATGAAGCAGCACAACACAAAAACATGCGTGGGTTTAAAATAGTAAATGTTGGAAATCCGGAAGATGAACAAGATACAGCTAATAAACACTATGTGGACGGTAAAGTTAATGCTTTTGCTTCACCATTTTCAAAAGTAGACGGCGAATTTAAGGCTTTAACTCCTTTAGATATGAATTATAAAAAAATTCAGAATTTAGAAGAACCAACTAATGAAGGAGATGCAAGTAATAAAAAATATGTTGATGATAGTATTAATAATATTGAAACACCATTTACAAAAATAGGAGGTGAATTTTACGCAACAAATAGAATTAATATGACAGGTAAAAAAATACAAAATTTAAGCGGACCTTCAAATGCGGATGATGCGGTAAATAAAAAGTATGTTGATGATAGTATTAATAGAATTGAAAAACCATTTATTAAAAAAAATGAATACTATGCAGCTGCTAAAAGTGTAAATATGGATTTTAAAAATATTGTAAATTTAGCAGATGCAACAAATGAAAGGGATGCAGTAAATAAAAAATATGTGGATGAAAAAACACCATTTTTTAAAGACAATGGATATTATACAGCTTCAGCTGGTGTTAATATGGGTTTAAAAAAAATTTAAATGTGGGGGATCCTACAAGTGGGAGAGACGCAGTAAATAAAAATTATGTTGATTATGAGGTTAATGATGAAGCAGAAAAAATAAAAACCACTTTAAATAAAAATATTATATATTATTCTTCGTTTCTTATGAATTTAATACGTGGTGAAGCAGAAGGACCAATAATAGGAATTGATGAAGTTAAAAATAGTAATAGAAGAATTATGCCACCTGAAGGGGTTAATCCAATTAGTCTTGATGATGAAGGAAACCCAAAGACACCCACTATTATTTATTTTGGAAAATATGACGGTGGTGAATTTTTATTTGATCCAGGAAAAGAAAAAATAATAATTAAACCTAATTATTTATTTCCATTTGAAGGTGTTATTACTGCTTGTTCTTTTGTTTTTTTATATGATGATGATCATTTAGAAGATGAAGAATTTAAAGTAATTTTTAGAATTAATCATAAAAAAGGACTTTTATCACGTTTTATTCCTCTAAATAATGACAAAAGGATAGATTTAAGTAGAGGAATTATAGAAGATGAAGAAAGTTTATACGGTAAAGTTAAAGAATATAAACATGAATGGAAAGAAACAGGAGTTAGGAGAATTTATAGACATTGTTTTAAATATCCCGAATTTAAAGGTGTTAAATTTGATGATTGTTCAAGCTTAATTATATTTTTTGAGTCATCCCACCCAAAAGTTAAAAGGTGTTTTGCTACTATTACGGTAATGTTAAAAGAAAACGGTGTATTTGAAGAAGTTAATAAAAATCCTCCAGATATAGAAAATAAAAATTTTGATTATTTTTTCACCGATGATTGGGACAATTAAAAATATATTTAATAATATTTAACCTTTTTTCTCTAGGTTAAATATTAATTTACTTCTTGTTTTATAGGATATTTTTAGCTGTTGCTACTATATTACAAATAGGACATTTGTTTAAATTTTTATTTGTGTTGTCACAGTTTTCACATATACATACATGACCACAATTACCAAACAATATATTAGACTTTGCTTCTAAACAGATAACACATTTTTCTTCTTGGTAAATTTTTTTAGGTATTAGTTCGGATAAGTAGGATAGATCAAAGCCGTCTTCTTCAATATCACTCATTTCGTATACATTTGGACTTGTTTCAATATGTGTATTATAATCTTCTAGATGCTCTCCAAGAGGCGCCGGTGAATTAGATGTTAATCTTGGAAAAAAAATATTAAGCAGTCTTTCATTATCTTCAAAGTGAAGAAAATAATGTATTTCATTTTGTTCAGTATTTATTTCATTAAGATAACTTCTTCGAATAACACTATTAAGTTCGTTTAAATCTTCAATAAATAGATTATTAAAATCTTCTTTATTTTCATTAAAATCTAACTCTATGATACACAAGGAAATGTATTCCATAGGTACCAAATTGTTTATACCTATTACTTTTATACCTATGTGCATAAACCATTTTTCTCCTGGATGTTCATGTTTCATACGACTATACTCATAATATGTATTTGCACTATACATTTCACCTAAATCACAAATACAAAGACCTAAATGATGATTAGGAAAGATTACTTGTCTTTTGTCTGGGTAAGCTGGATGATAAACATTTTTTTTAAAATCAATACATGCAGAAATAGCATCTTTAACATCTGCTAAACAATAGTAATTGTCTCTAGCATCTATATATTTTTCTAGTACTTTAAATACCGGTTTGATCATTTTTATTACACATCAGTAAATGTAATTTAATTTAAATCAATTTTTTATTACTACGCGACTAAAACAGTTATTTTTTCTTATTAAATTTACCAACTTCCCCTCTTGTGCTTAAAGTAAAACATGAAAAGTTATATATATCTATAAATTCATCAATGATATTTATTATTTTTCTTCTTCGTCTAAGATGATTTTTATTAGTTTTGTCTTCTTCATTTTCATAAAAAAACTTTGCTTCTTTTTTCATCAATTCATGCTTTTCATAAATATAATCTATAATGATTTGTTTCATTTCTCCTTTGATTTTCTTTTTACATTTTTTAACAAGGTAAAAGATACCCTCTAAAGATTTATTACTACAGCCTACAATCTGTCTTACTAGTTTTTCAATGTAATCATCCTCATCAATAAAGTCAATTACTTCTTTAATTTTATACTCATTAAAAGAAGTTTGATTAGCTCTTAAATTAGTTTTAGTTATATATGCTAGTTTTTGTGCATTCATTTTTTCTATATATCATCAAAGCAATTAAATAAAAAAATTCAAAAAAAAATTTTATTTAAGTAATAATAATATAGTTAAGAAATGGTAATGTTTAACATCAAATTACCATTGTTAAAAGTCTGTTTGTTCCACGATTATATTATTATTTGATATGTTTTTTTATTTGTTAATGAAAAAACAAATAAAAAAATTTTATATTTTTCTTTTAATATCTGACCTTACTCTACAAACAGGACATTCACCTTTTGTATATATTTTATCACATTTACCACATATACATATATGCCCACAATTACAAAATAGTATATTAGGCTTTTTGCTTAAGCATAGTACACATGTATCAGATCTAAATGTTTCATTAGAGTTAATTTGTGTGTTTGTGTTTCTGATAATTTCCTCGATCCCTATATCACTATATGTAATGCTGTAGGATCCATTAGCTAAGTTTGGGGATATCAGATCCCAAATTTCTTCTAAATCATGTAGGTTAAAACTTGTCATTTTTTATATAATTATAATACCAATCTAATTTTTTAAGTCTTTTTTTAATTGTTTCATCAATTCGTGGTTTAATCAATTCAACTATTTGATACTCTAACTCATCAACCAGACTATCAACAACACTTTCTTGTTCATATTCTATTTTCCAAAGTGGTTTGTTTTTTAGATCCTCTTCTTCCATAGCTTCATCTAACCATATGTCAAGGTCATCATCTAAATCTTCAAAAAACTTATTAATTGTTTTTATTAGATCATCTTTTACACCACTTGTAATATCATCTAGTCTTTCATGCATGCGTTCGTTTATTTTTTCTAGTTCTATTTCCCTAATTTCCTCTTCTGTGCATTCATCATCATCATCATCATCATAATACGGTCTCTCTAATAAATATTTTTCGTAAAACTTTTTTTCTTCTTCTGTTTGTGGTTGATATTCCTTTGCATTAGATGTATTTGTTTCACTCATCTTCTTATATAGTGGTTTTGCTGGATTTTTTACTTTAAAATCAAAAAAGATTTTTTTGTGTTAGATCAATAAAATAAAAAAAAAATTTTTTTTAATAAATGAAAACAGTAATTAAAGAAATACATATAAGTGCTAAAATAAAAATTTTAAAGATAGAAGCTAAACGATACTTGAAGAGAAATAAGCTTCTTGTTTATGATTTGCTTGATGAATTAGACCGCGTGCCAATAGCGACTTAAAAAGTAGTCGCATACTAATAGCGACTTAAAAAGTAGTCGCATACTAATAGCGACTTAAATTAAAATTTTTTTTTTTAAAAAAATGACAAACACACTATTAGAACAGTATAACCTATATGATCCAGAAGTTATTTTGGATAAAAATTTTCCTGATACTATGAAACAAATTATTACTTCAATCTATGGTAAAGAAGTTTTAAAAAACAAAGACCTACTATGGCTAATTGACAATTATATAAAGTACATTAGATACAAGGTAAAGAATAAAAAAAAAAATAGAAACTAAACATTTATATAATATTATTGATTGTGCTAGGGTCTATACTTAAAAAATAAAAATAAAAATTTTTTTTCATGGTATACCTATAGTAATTGAATTTAAATCGGTTCGTCGTAAGACAGAGGTTTGCCGCGTGTGATGACAATAGAGTAAATATATGTTACAATGTGATGTTGTAAGATATAAAAAGTGTGGCTAAATTTAAGCATATTCGTAGGACAATCCAAGAAAAAAAGAACATTTTTTAACCATACATGGTTGATAGGTAAAAAAGGGGAAAAGGGTTAGTCAGGTGTGATGATAATAGACTAAATATATGTTACAATGTGATGTTGTAAGACATAAAAAGTGTGGCTAAATTTAAGCATATTCGTAGGACAATCCAGGTAAAAAAGAACATTTTTTAACCATACATGGTTGATAGGTAAAAAAAGGGAAAAGGGTTGTTTTTGTGGTGGTTTGTGGTTAAAAGGGATAAAAAGGGGATAAAAGGGGGTTTGTCGGGATTTGTCTCAGTTCTCTTGCTTTATATCTACTATCATTATGTGGCAATTTATATGTGAATCATCTTTCGAATGAGAGAAAACACTGTGAGAAAAGGAGAAAATGCTGATTTTCCAGCATGTTTCCTTTTTCTCGCAATGTTATCAAAAATATTTTCATCAGTGTCGTTTAAACATCCACATGTGGCAAAGAATGAACTCTTTACTAAAACATCTCGAGATTCAATAACCCTAGGCAAGAAGGCCTTTGAAGCAATTGTGGGAAAAGGACAAAATAATGGTAACCAGTATATACTTTTTTTTCATTTTCCAACAATGTTTTCTAGCCTGTCATAGACAAAACCCAGCATTTTCGACACTGTCGTCTGCATTGCAAATGGTTTAAATATGGACCAGTCTGTAAAATTGTTACCTGGTAAAGGACTGACTCTTTACCACGCAATCCTGAGTTTTAATGAACCTGAGGAAATAGCCTTTTGAAAACCTTGTGAGAAAAGTAGAAAATGCTGGTGACCAGCATTTCCTCCTTTTTCTCACAAGGTTTTCTACACTTTCACAGACAAATACCACCATTTCAGCTAAATTTAATATGTCGTCTGCAAATACTTTCAATCTAGACAAGTCTAAAATTCTGTTCTTTGCTAAAGAGTTAAAATGGCTACCTGGTATATTGCTGTCTGGGGAATCTGGTTGTAATTGTGGAGAACAGTCAGCTTGGGGGATATGAGATCTTTGTTTGATATGTGAACCACCACTTGTTCCTGTATTGTGTTCCTGATCTGCTGAAAGTTGTTCCTGGTTTTGCACTTCTGCAATATAATCCTTGGCTGTCAAAAATAATTCAAAAACAACAAATTCAAGGAATGCACAGATAGAATGCCTGGCCACCATACAAAAGCTAAAGTTCTATTGAAAATGCCCCCCAAAAAATGAACAAGAAATTCTTTTCGCCGATTTGTATCGCAAATCCGCTTACTGTGATCGTTCTGACCAGAACCAAATACATCATGCGTAATGACGCATGCACGCCCACATTCTACTATGATATCAGTTCGACCTGCGCCTATTCTACTTTCAGTTTTAGCTAATAGACCTGAACCTCCCGTTTGTCACTGCCGTAAATGCTGTCCTTCACATGTATACCTTTAGTCCCAAATCTAATACCAGCAAAAAGCTACTTAAGAGTGATGGATCAAATACCTGCTCCTTAAACAGTAATAGAATAACAGGTTCTGCGCGGCCCCCTTGGCAGAACAATTTTGACTTTCCATGCCTTTGCTAACTCCATTTTAAAATGATTGCACATGTATTGCATCTGATTTTTTTTTTTATTGCAACATATTACAGCTTTATGCTACTCCACAAATCCGCTTTCCAGGACTTTGAGTCCTTTGATTTTAAAATCTTTGAGAATGAAACTTTGGAAAGCATTGTGGAAATAGAAGAAAATGCTGGCAATCTGCACTTTTTTTTCGTTTACCAGAATGTCATCCAGTCAAAGACAACTCTGCCCTCATTTTTGCCACATTCAATTTGTTGTCTGTAAATGCTTTAATTACGGACAAATTAAATCTGATTCCGAATTTTGTTGCCTGGGAAATATATGTGAGACATGCTCCATGAAAAGGGGGCTTAATGCATCTGCAAAAAGTATCGATCCAGGTCAGCCTGCGCAGTCCGCACAGGCTGACCTGGGCTGAAAATTTTTACCATTGGTCAATTTTCTGTATGTCCAAGGACCAGTCTACCCCATGATTCAGTTGGTTGTTGGTTGTTTTAAAAAGTGGCTTTTATGGATCCGTAATTAAGTGATGGCATGCTTGGTATAATGCATCACGGAGATGCTTTAAGCCCCCTTTTGCCAGAGTAAGGTTCATGTAGATATACCTGTTCCATGTTGATGTCTATTGTACAACAGAAGTCCCTGTGCAAATTTTATTTCATCCTCAACATCCACAGAATACTTACGGGCTTCCTGTCTAACCAAATCAAAAATTGCATCATACCTTTCTGACTTGATTTCTTTTCTGGAAAGAGGCGTAAAATAAACTTTTGCTCACGATTCTTAACCTATAATGTAGTGGAACCGACTTAAGTTGTTTTTGCAGACAGTGTAAATCAAGATCAGACTGCACAGAATGTGCAGTCTGATCTTGGATCTACACTGTCCGCTACTTTGTTACATATTCTGGCAAAAATAACCTTGAAATAATAATATTTTGGATGTTTGTCCTGATTGAAATGATCCTTTTCATTAATTCAGCACTGTAGGGGTTAAACTCTTCACCAATGAAACTCACATTTTCCCCATCCTGTGAAGAGAGATGGCTTCTGAAAATAATATAGCATTTTCCTTTTTCCTACAATGTCTTTTTAACTCTTTACCACACAATCCCGACTTTTAACGACCCTGAGAAAAAAGCCTTTTGAAATCATTGTGGGAAGAGAAGAACATGCTGGTAACCAGCATTTTCTCCTTTTCCGACAATGTTTTCTATACTTTCCAAAACAAATTTCAATTTTTGAGTCACATTTATATTGTCGTCTGCAAATGCTTTCAATTTGGACCAGTCCAAACTTTTGTCATTTGGTAAAGGGTTAAACTATCACATACAAATTTCACTATGCATGCCACATCTGCACGTTATTTGTCATCTGCAAGGGCTTTCAATATAGATAATCCTAAAATTCTGTTGTCCGCTAAAAAGATTATGCTAACATTGAACCAACTGCTCTGGCAAAAGGGGGTTTTATGTATCTCTGTGATGTACTCTACCAAGCAAGTCATTACATAATTATGGATCTATAAAATCCATTTTCATTTAACAACAAAATGAATCCTGAGATAGAATGGTCCTTGGACATGTACAAAATTGACCAAGAGCAAGAAGTGTCGACTCGGGTCATTCTGTGCAGACTGCACAGGCTGACCTGGTCGATACTGTTTGCAAATGCATTAAACCCCGTTTTCTTAACTCTTTACCAAACGACAAAATTTAAGACTACTCAAAATTGAAAGCATTTGCAGACGACAAAAATAAATATGGCTGAAAAATTGAAATTTGTTTTCGGAAGGGTAGAAAATATTGTAGGAAAAGGAGAAAATGCTGGTTACCAGCATTTTCTCTTTTTCAAACAATGTTTTCAAAAGGCTTCTTTCCCAGGGTCATAAAAAGTCGGGATTGTGTGGCAAAGGGTTAATGCATGGCTCATAAATATATATATCTATAAATTTTCTAGCTCAAATACATGTGTCAAATGCGGATAAAATATTACACATGGCAGAAAAAAAAAACATATCTACACAGTGTTAAATACGGTCTGAAATACGGCATGCATGCAAATACATACACAATGATTTTCAATTTGATTGGTCAAAATGTTACGTCATAATATCCATCAGGCCTTCATGAAAACAAAGTTTCTACCCACTAAACAAATTAATATTTAATTGATTTTGTTTATTTGAAGTTGTCAATAATTGCAATATTTTGTAGTTGAATGTTGTTAAGTATTGAAATAAAAGGAATGGTATGTAACATTCCTGGTGCTTGTGTTTGCTTCTCGCTGCGCTAGAAAATTTTGGCATCTGGCTGGACCTTGGGTCTTCCATGATATCAAATTTTCTCACAAAACTAGAAGAAAATACAAGCATAAGGAAAGTTACAACAACATAATTTTTCATATGTATCCAAGTCAGCTTATTGGCAGAGCTCCAGATAAGAAGGAGTGACGGTATTCTAAATCCATTGTTTCTCTTCCAAACCCTATGTTGTGGGTACTCATAAGAATCGTCTTGATTTCAATTTTGAAATCAAAATCAATCACTCCCTCTAACTGGAGCTCTGGTATTGGTTAACACATTTCCAGATAACAAAATTTTAAGCTAACATTGTCCATATGGAAGGCATTTTCGTCGAACATAATTCTTAACACTTCTTTAGCATTTGAAAATATTATGGGAGAAAGTGCAACTGCACTTTAAAAGCAACTGCTCTTTTTCTCCCATTTTTTTTCTGATAACATTCAAGAAATAAAAATTCCTTTCCTTCTAAAAAATATCCATTTGTTTCATTGTGGTATGTTTAACCCTTTATCATACAACAAAATTTTAGACTGGTCCATATTGAGAGAATTCTCAGATGAAAAATTAAATGTGGCTCAAATAATTGGATTTGTACTTGAAAAGAGTAGAAAACATTGTGAGAAATGGTGAAAATGCTGGGTATCAGCAGCTTTTCCTTTCCTCACAATGTCTTCAGAAGCCCTTTGTCCTGAGGGTCAAGAAAATATGGGATTTTCTGATAAAGGGCTAAAAAGAATGCATACTGGTGAAATTAAAATGGTAAAAAAACTAATTGGTCACTCACACCACTGTTTGCAGGATCAATTTCAAGACATAAGACTGATTGGTCTTCTTAAGGGCTGCAAGAATTACTGGAAAAGACCCGGGCTTTCTCTGGGCTTCCTCAAAAAACTCATTTGAGGCGGTAATAAGGCCTGCATGTTTGTCTTGTGCTTTGATTTTTTGAATCGTTGATTTTGCAAAGAAATCTGCCACAAAATCGGTTAACTCTGTAAAAGGTAAAAAAAAATCTCACATACATTCGAGCATACAAAAAACAATTTCTACACATGTAAATTACAAAACCTTTCTGCCCCTATTCTAATTTCTCTAGAGACTATGAATTCCATGAACTACCACAAGTTTTAGGAAGAATAGTTGAATTACAATCAGTTCTTGGAGTTGTTAACTCTTTACCACACAATCCCGAGTTTTAATGACCCTCGGGAAGAAGACTTTTGAAAACATTGTGGGAAAAGGAGAAAATGCTGGTAACCAGCATTTTCTCCTTTTCCCACAATGTTTTTACACTATCACAGACAGAAATCATCATTTGAGCAACATTTAATTTGTTGTTTGCAAATGCTTTCAATTCAGTTGAGTCTAAAAATTTTGTCGTGTGGTAAAAATTTAAATTAATACATGTAGTACATATTCATAGTCAGTTCTTGAGCAATCGGGAATTCATGACGAAATTTCTGAGTTGTTCAACACTTTGGCCACAAACTCAAAAAAACTGAATTTCATTTGAACTAATTTGTAGTGTATTCATAGGCATCTGAGTGAATCTTACCATCATGGCTGGTATTTTTACCTCCCTTTCACCCTTCACTACATGACAATTTTTCATGTAGAATCGTCCAAATTCAAAGAATTCACAGACAAAAATCTAAGTATGGCTAATATTATGGAAGTCATCAAAAAAAGGGTAGAAGACATTTTGGTAAAAGGAGAAAATGCTGGTAATCAGCATTTTCTTCTTTTCTACGATGTTTTCACCAGCCTTCTTCCTCAGGGTTATCAAAAACTGTAAATGTCTGGTAAAGGGGCCAGAATATCCCTCCACATTTTGGTCATGGATAAAATTTTGGAGCTAACCTGAGACTGTATGTAATTCCAGAGCTAAGTATGACTAAACAAGAGCATCCCATGAGGGTGCCAACGCTCGACTGCAGTTGCTTGATTTCCAGTGAAAATTCTGGGTCAAAGAAGGGGCATAACTGTGTGAAAAATACTTTGATGATTATCTGCTCTTATTGTGTGGGTTCCCTTTTTGAAATTTACCACCTTGTCCAAGTTTGAAGTACCATAAATATCTTCAGTAATAACAGAAATATAAAATGTCAGTTTTTTTAAGATTCCAAGTTAAAAAAGGGTCATAACTGTGTCAAACATATTTTGATGGTTGCCTGCCCCTTTGTATGGGTTCCCCTTTTAACAGTTAACGACTAATCCAAGTTAGTAAATTTCTTTAAAAACAACAGAGATATTACTAATGTAAAAGTTTTTGCACAATGATGACAACGCAGATGTTGACGACAGGGCTACAACAATATACCTCGACATTTCTGCAGAAACAGCAGGGCTAATAAATGAAACCACAGGCCTTTGAAACTTCATATTTGAAACTCCCGAGTCAATTATCCAACACTTATTAGACAGCACACATTGATGCATTGTCTGTATACCACGGCATACTAAAATTTTCACATACACTGTTAGTGTTACTATAAATAGCACATTGGCGACTATTTCATTACTGCTTCACTAACACCTATATTGTCGGTCCTCATTAGAATTGTCTCAATGAGACAGAGTATCCATGATACAGGTATTAATAACGAAATGATGACTTAAGAATTCAATGGCACTAACCTGCCGTCCCTCCCCTTCTGACTTGCATATTGAATGCTCGACACCGATAGGGCTATTAAACATAGCATTAATAGATCTAACACTTGTTAGATCTGCAGGTCTAAAGAAAAAACAATCTATATAACTACATGCGGCAATTTATGTTAATTTTCATTGGGTTTTCCCCCCATAATTTTGAACACAAGCTTTTAATATGGTTCGCCATTCTGACTTAAAATCCTACTTTCATTTTCGAGGTAATTAAAAACCCGCTATCTACGACAAGCATTTCTAACCTAAACGTTGTGTTTCAATGTTTTACAGATTTCTATGGAGTATGTTGTTCTCCAGGTCACGTTTTCCTATCCATTTGAACGCAGAGATATCGAGAAAGTTAATAACTTGAGCACCATTCACTTTTTCGCTAGTAGTTAATGCCAACGTACGAATATCTGTTGGTACGAATAAGTCGGTCCCGTAGTATGGAATAATGTTTGACATATCGAATCAAAGATGCTTTGAAAAGGTTACATCTTTTAAAAAAAGTCCATGTACTAACCACAGACATCAATTACTTCTCTTATACTTGGTATAACTTTTATCCATACTACTTTCACGTCTTCGATTTCCATCCTGGTTTTCCAAGAATATGTTCTTGGTTACACTATTTTGCGGACGCTATCTGAGGACATTATATAGATCTATAGAAATAAGGATTTTTACGGACAATATACAACATAGAGGAATTTTGCAGACGCATTACAGTATATATAGTGTAATATTTTAACTTTGAAAGGGTTTTATATTCCAATTCATATACATTTACAGGAACTTGTATTGATAATTACATTTATAGTGTTGAAAAAAAATGAAGGATAGATCTATTTTTTTGTGAAAGGTCAAAGTTTATTTCATCGGGTGGGCATAATCGATAATATTTTCACGAGTGGCGCAGCCACTCGTGAAAATATTACCAATGATGTTCACGAGATGAAATGAAATTTGATCTTTCACCGAAAAAAGAAAAAGATTGTATTTATTTCATGCTTCTAACCCCCTTTTTGTTGTGGCTTTCATCAAACTCCAGTACAGTCGTTTTCGGTAATTCCCCGTGACGTACCCCCTCACATAACAACTCATTGTGGAACATGTTACGTAAAGCGCCAGAAATACGAGGTAAATGTGCGTAAATTACGTCATTGATTTCCCTCTATTTGAATGGCACGCGCTGTTTACCTAGTAACTAGTGCGTGGGAGAGTTCTACTGTTTCCGCCTTCAACTGAAGAGTTAGAAAATATGAAATCGGTACTTTTCAAAGGTCGTAACCATGAAATGTCAAACCATTACCCACAATTATTTCTTGATAAACTACCGAAAAGCATGAAATAAATATATGGGCCATGTTCTGGCAAAAGGGGGCTTACTGCATCTCCGTGACACATTGTACCAATCAAGCCATCACATAGAATTTTACGGATACATAATAGCCACATTTTTAATTACCAACTGAATGATGAGGTAGACTTGTCCTTTGACATACAGAAAATTGACCAATAGCGAAAAGTTTCGGCCCAGGTCAGCCTGCACGGACTGCGCCCTTTTCACAGAGCATACCTCATATATATTTGTTTCCATTTGTAATTACAAGTTGTATTCTTTGCAACCTTACGACGTTTATATTTTGAAATAGTTATTTCTCTTTTTGCTATCAAAAAATATAAATAAATGGTTTTAACTTTTCTGTGTTTGTTCATAATAAATTAAGATAGAATAAAATTGGAATTTTATGTGTTTTCAATTTGCGGTTCTTCACCATGCAGAAACATTGGATGTCATTTACATGAATGTTTTGTCGTCGCTTCACTTATTCAAATGCATTACATTTTGCATCATTTTACAACATTGACGCTTTAGTTATTTTATTTCTAAGGGACACTATACACATAGAAGGAAACAGCAGACAATATAAAACATAGAGTAAATTTGCGGACCCATTGACTATAGACTAGTTTTTACAAAAAAATCATAAGTTTGGCGTAGTTTTCATGTAGATTCATGTTTATTACTGACATTTTGGAATATCTTATATAATTCCGCTTTAAAACTAAATGGTATAATGGACATATTTACTATATAATGGCGGTATTGACGGATATTGCGGACAAATGTACGATCTGTAGTATGGAAGCAAACTTGCGGATGCTACTTGCGGACACTATAAACATAGAAGGAATTTGCGGGCAATATAGACTGTAGAGGGAATTTGCGGACGCATTGAATATAGAGTAGTTTTTCCATGAAGCCAAGCCCCCGTAGCTCAGTCGGTAGCGTACAGGACTTGAGAACAGGGGGTCGCTGGTTCGATCCCCGGCTTGGCCAATTTCTTTCCGAGGATTGATGATAGTCATTGCGACAGGATTCATTACTCCCTCACCGCTGACCATTGTTTCGACGATGGTTATGTGGGAAAGCAGCCAGCGGCTTGGAAAGAATATTGTGCGGAGTACTGGTAAAAGAAACTCCAGGAAAGCATGGAGAGGTGCACTGGCCGCCGCGATATAACTGAAATAATGTTGAAAACGGCGTTAAACACCATACTTTCAATTTTCCGTGAAATCCTATATTTGTCGGATTCTAATTGCGGACACTAAAAGTATACAAGTAATTTGCGGATAATATAGAATATTGAAGGAAATTGCGGACGGACTGAACTGTATTATAGACTCGTTTTTACATGAAATCATATACCAATCTCCGAGCAGAGTTGTCGTTCGTTACTCTCACCATCCATCTCTGCAACGGGCTAAATGACAAGAATCTTGTCAAACCGAGGAAAACATGTTTTGTTACTGATTAACTGTTTCAAGTGTAACATAATAAAGTAGACAAAGGAAATATGATTCCGAATACATTATAGGTGCATTCAAACTGATGAATTTACCTGTATACAATGGAACTATTTTTTCAAGCTTCTTTACTGATCAGAATCTTACGCCAATTGTAAAAAAAAAATGGCTGCGCCCATGAATGATGACAATTTAAACAATATTAAAAAAACAAGTTATCGTCCTTTAAAAGACATTTAAGCTTTTCAGAAAATCCCTCTTTTTCACATTTCCTACCACTAAGTCTGACTGGCCGTATGCTGTTTGAACAGCACACAAAACAATCGATTGGTCTTTCTTTCACCGGCGTTTGTGTCGCCATTTTGAGTTATGGTCATGTGACGAAAATATCACGTGATGACGGACTACTATCTCGGTCAACTACAGAGGTGAATGGGAATGATCCGTAGTGCAAGAGAGTGATCATATACATGTCGGTTCGGTTGCTACTTGCAGACAGTATAAACATACACGGAAATTGCGGACAATACAGGATATGGAGGGCATTTGCGGACGCATTGGATGTAGAGCAGTTTTTACATTACACCATAAATTTATATGCTTTAATACCCTTCAGTGAATAGTCTGTTATGAATTTTATGTGGAATTGTTCAAACACTGAATTAATTTGTAAAATAATCACACATTCTGATCAGCGCACTTAGTAATGTTCTGCATAAACAAGGTTTTATATGAAAGGTGAACATTTAATATTCCTCTTTTAGTATTATTTCTTTTTTATCACGCCAGCCGGCCACTTAATCACATATTTCATCGGCTTCATCTGTAACCTACTGGACTAGGCTTATGTAATGCTTTGTCCAATGACATAAAAAAAAAAAAAAAAAAAAAAAACCAACTGTCTCATGTGAGGATTGAACCCAGAGCCCGTGAATAACCAATTTTACGCCTTAAACGCCTTTTGGTCTGAACAATAATGAAAAAAAATGCCCTTAGCCTAAGATCGAACTTCGTACCTCCGGACTGATCAGTCTAGCTTGTCAGTAACTGCTAGGCTACCTCCCCACCCATCTGAACACAAAAATATCGAGAAATTTAATAACTTGAGCACCATTCACTCAATTAGTACTTAACGCCAACGGACCAATATCTACTGATACGAATAAGTGAATCCCGTAGTACCCACTCAGGGATCGTGTACACGTAGGCCATGCTCTTGCAAAAGGCGATTTATTGCCTCTTCGAGATAAATGATACCAAGCAAGTTATCACGTTAAATTATGGATGAATCCATTTTGTAGACAACTGACCGAATCATGTGGCAGACTGGTCCTGTGACATGCAGACAATATACCAAATGCAAAACGTCTCGACCAGGTTAGCCTGCGCGGACTGCATTAAGCGCCCCTTTTCAAAGAGCGTGGCTCATGTAATTTTCGATCCCTGGGTTTTAGCACTGTCTGAGATGGTGAAACAAACTCTTTAAATTCATACTAAACGACGGATTTCTAACGAACTGAAAGCATTCGCTTACAATATATTAAACGTGGCTTAGACGATTGAATTTGTTTGAAATGGTGGAATTTTGGGAGAAGGAGAAAATGCTTGTTACAAGTATTTTCTTCGTGTCCTACAATATTTCCCATGGTCGTTAAAGTTCAACACCATTTAGTAAAGAGTGAACAGTTTTTTTCTCTCCCTCCTGAAAATTTGCTAGGTTTTGTACCAAATATTTCGCTGCCAAGTAAAATTTATGTCTTTTTCTAAGATATCAAATAATAGGACTTAAATTCACAATTTGCAGGACGAACTTAATGGTATAGATCCAAGATAGACTGCAATATGTTCTGTTCAGTCTGATCGGGGGTCATACTGTATATATGCTGTATAAAGCTACACGAAATACCAGGAATTTGCCAAGGGCGTCCAGAGGTAAACCTTTTCTACGATACTGCTGACCAGTGCTGTTTTATTCCCATATATTATCTTTAACCCTTTATCAATAACTTCAATTTCCATTATTTTTAAAGTACAAATCCCAGCATAAATTTAAATTTAAGGCACAATAAACTGGTTTTCGGCTTATCTAAAGTTTTGTTTATAAATGTCATAGATACCCGTTAGTCCTGTGCCTGATATGTGCTGTTTTCTTTTGAGGAATCTAGATGAACCAGTCATCCCTGTTGCGAGGACAGCAAAACCTCGGTATAAGTTGAGTGACATGCAAGAATACGGCAAAAAAGTTATTGGAACGCTGCGTCAGGATTTCGTAGTTTTGGGCAAACTTTCTCACAGGTAGTCTGTACACATATGTACTCGGATTTGCAAATTAGGGCACTTTGTTTAGAACTTAATTCACCAGTGGATTTTTCTTTCCGTGGAAGAAAATAAAAAAAAATAAAAAGAAATGTTCAAACATTAGGTAGATGGGGAAAAAAACTAAGTCATCAACCTAGACCCGCAGAATAAACATTTCCAAAATTAGTTTGATAGATCGAAAAGTTGCGATTTGTAATGTGAAATCGTCCAAAGTTCTTCCGGCGTTAGTAGCGAAAGAACAGTGCCCAAATATCTACTTTTTTGCCCCATTTCGCCACTGTTAGTCAGAGGTTTGTACTGCCGACGTATAAATGTTAAAACTTGTGCTTACCGATAAGTTAGTTGCAAAAGGGTTAAATTAACAAATAGTTATTATTGTCTTCGTTTCGCGAAAACTAATTACAAAATCACCAGCATACACTTAAATCCAACTCGTTATTACATTTTTTTTTTCGCCGAAGATATTTTTCGCATTGCTATCTATCGAGCAGCCACTTAAGCCCATTTTGGATGATTCATAGTCTTCCCGATTTTCAATTAGCCAGTTATGTGTTTCTAGACCGCGTTCCATGAAAAAAAATGGACAGATTAACGGTTACCCTTTACCAAACGACAAAATTTTGGATCCGTCCAATTTGAAAGCATTTGCAGAGGACAGTTTCAGTGTGTCTCAAATGACATGATTTTTCTCTGATAGGGTAGAAATTATTGTGGGAAAAGGAGATATTGCTGGTTACCAGCATTTTCTCCTTTTCCCACAATGTTTTCAAAAGGCTTCTTCCCCAGGGTCACTTAAAGTCGGGATTGTGTGGTAAAGGGTTAACTCTTTACCACACAATCCCAACTTTTGATGACCCTGAGAAAGAAGCCTTAGGAAAACATTGTGGGAAAAGGAGAAAATACTGGTAACTATTTTCTCCTTTTCCCACAATATTTTCTAACTTTTCAGAAAGAAATGCAATCATTTTAGCCACATTTAATTTGTCATCTGCAAATGCTTTCAAATTGGACCAGTCTGAAATATTGTCATTTGGTAAAGAGTTAAACAAACGTTTTCAATTCGAACAAGTCTAAAATTTTGCTGTGTGGTAAAGAGTTAAGGCCTTTCATAGTCCAAAGATTTGTTTGATATAGCATTTAAAAAAAAATTGAAAAGGGATTTTTTTTTCTTTGAAAATTTAACCCTTTACCACATGGCAAAATTTTAGACTTGCCTAAACCCAAAGCATTTGCAGCTGACAAATTTGACTCAGATTGTGAGAGTTGTCTTTGATATGGTGGAAAATATTGTGGAAAGAGGAGAAAAAGCTGGTTACCAGCATTTTCACCTTTTCTAACAATGTTTTCAAAAGTCTTTGTATTAAAATCATTTTATGTAGATTTATTAATTGCCTAGCTTCCTTGCACTAGTGTTTCTAATTGGGTAAGGTGGAACTGTCCTCCATTTTGACTGATGAAGGCCTGGACTTTGGAATATTTTGCCTTGAATTCTAGTAGAGCATGCCTTTTTTATCAAATCAGGGGAAAGGTGTAAAACCTTCTATGCAGAGCTTTAATCCTTTGCTACACAGTCCAGAATTTTAACAACATGGAAGAAGAAGGCCTTCAAAAAATTGTGGGAATAGGTGGTAACCAACATTTTAGAGTGAAGTGATGCCTAATATAAAAAATGGCTGGCTGAACCCTCAATTAACAATCTCATTTTTTAATGGCTGAGAAAACAAGCCTTTAACCCATAGAGTGCCTTTTACAACAATAATTGCCCCATGTGGCCAGTTTAGATCAAGATCAGACTGATCAGAGCTACATATAATAGTTGTCTTCAAATTACGTTTTCAATGTGGACAAGTCTAAAAGTTTGTTGTGTAGTAAAGGATTAAGGACTAATACACTGATACTGCCACTCTATGTTCATATTCCAAATACATTTTCAAATATATTTTACTTTTATTTCTTCTTTCTATTTTCATTTCATGTGGCAGCGCTCTGAACGAGAGTAAAGAAGCACAGAATGGATGGTGATTTGTACGATGAGTTTGGTAATTACATAGGACCAGAACTAGACAGTGACGATGATGACAGTGATGCATCAGATGAGCAGGAGGAGCAGGAGAAATACCCAGACTATGGGGGTGCAGATGTAAGTACATGTATCAGTGTTCTGCCAAGGCAAAGTTTCTGTGGGGTTCCTGCTTGGCTCAGTGGTAAAGTGTAGGTCTTGTAACCTGAAGGTTCTGAGTTCTAGCCTAGCTGGAGGCACTAGGTTGTTCATGGGAGTGTCCTTTGGCAAGACACTTCAGAGCCCTAGTCCAGGACTGGTGAGACTCAGGACGTCTATGAATAATATTATGTGAGCTGTTGCCATGCTATGACTGAAATAATGTTGAAAGCAGAATAAAACATCATTAAACAATCAATCAGAAATTGCATGACATTGTCTCATTGAATTAGGAAAATGTCCAGCCATGATACATGAAAAGCGGGACTTTGTCCCTTTCAAAGTTATTTTAGAATTTCTCTGGGTGCATTTGTCTATGTTTGAAAATTTCACCTATATCTGCAAATGGATGGGACATCTGAATGGTACTGAAAGTATACTGAAGTCAAACCTGCCACTCTGCGTAGGGACTAGCTATAAGGCCAAAGGCGAAAATTGAACCTCTGCCTGAACAATGCACAGCAACCACCATGAAATCTTTTCAAAAACAAATACAGTGCCAGATCAGTTCTGACAGTATCAAGGAAGGAGGCTTTTGAAAACATTTTGGAAAAAAGAGAAAATGGTAGTAACCAGCATTTTCTTTCTTTCACATGTTCTCTACCCATCAAAGGAGGAATCCCATCGTTTGAGCCACGTTTATTTTGGCATCTTTCAATTTGGACAAATCTGAAAATTTGTTGTTGGGTAAAGAGTTAATCCTTTCCTACAAAGCCTTGAGTTTTTACGACCCTGGAAGAGATGGCTTTTGAAAATATTGTGGGAAAAGGAGAAAATGCTGGTAAATGGCATTTTCTCCTTTTCCCACAATATTTTCTACACTGTCAGAGACAGAAATCATTATTCGAGCTAAATTTGACTCCTTGTCTACAAATTCTTTCAATTTAGTCCAGTCCAAAATTTTGTCGTTTGGTAAAGAGTTGACTCACTGGGTAATCTCCACAAGTTGCATAAAACATTCACATTTTAAGGTCTGTAATGTTTATGGGACTTGGTCATATTGAAATCCTATGAATAGAACAAATTAATTCTTTACCAAATGACAAAATTTTGAATAATGTTAAACTGATGATTTTTGTCTTTGGTAGGGCAGTGTTTTCTCATTTTCCCACAATGTTTTCAAAAGCCTTGTCTTGCAGGGCCACTAAAAGTCGGTATTGTGTGATAAAGGGTTAAATGGCTCAAGTGAAGGGAATTTCCTGCGTGAGGGTAAAAGGGTAAGAAATATTGTAGTTAACTCTTCACCAGGCAACAAAATTTTGGACGCGACCAAAATGAAAGCATTTGCTGACGACAAAATAACTGAACCTCAAAGTATGACTGCTTTCTTTTATAGGGTAGAAAACATTATGGAAAAAGGAGAAAATGCTGGTTACCAGCATTTTCTTCTTTTCCCACAATGTTTTCAATACCTTCTTCAGGGTCCTTAAAACTTGGGATTGTGTGGTAAAGGGTTAAAGGAGAAAATGCTTGGTAATTGCATTTTCTCTTTTTCACACAATGCTTTCAAAAGTTATCTTCCTCTGGAATCTGAAATATGGGATTGCTTGATAAAAGGTCAAAGTTCAAAGATCATTCTCCCTGTAAATTTCTTCGGTAGCTGTGAGATTGTTTTATGCGAGTTTCTTATGTGTGTTATTTTCTCATTGATTTCATGTAGGATGAAGAAGGGATGGAACAAGATGACGATGATGCTGCAGACATGCAGGTAGTTCTGCACGAGGATAAGAAATACTATCCAACACCAGAGGAGGTCTATGGGCCAGAAGTCGAGGTAAAAAGCGACATATGATGACATATATTTATTAGTAAAGACCTCAGTCTTACACATTGGGAAAAAAAAAACTATTTGTCTTGTACATTTTTAAGATCATACAATTTTTTTTTTTTTGCTTCTGTTCTTTGTAGAACCATCAGTTGTGTGACATCATTGGTATTTTTCAACCTTTTTCAATCAGACTGTTTTATCAATAAAATGTTTCATCAAAAATGCAAAAAAAACAATAATACATGTAGCTGTATGGTTTACTTCAGCCTAATGAAAGATAGAAGTCGAGAACAACAGTATTTTGACTTTGTCTAATTTGAAAGCATTCATATACAACAAATTAAATGTGCTTCCATGGTTGTATATGTCTTGCATAAAAAAGAGACCAGCATTTTCTCTTTTCCCCATGTTTTCTAATGATTTAATGAAAGTTTATTTCTCAGGGTCATTAAAGCTGAGAGTTGTTTGGTAAAGGGTTGAAGTATATGTTTGTCTGCTCTGTAATAATCCAGTGACATTTGAAAGAATCGGTACACTCCTTCATTGTACGTACATGTAATTACATAACTATATGTTTGCCCTTTTTGCTTTTCTCTTAGACAATTATCCAAGAAGAAGACACCCAGCCACTAACAGGTAAGATAAAGACCGACCAATGAATGCCTGCTTACAACAATAGACTACATTTGAAACATTGCCGCTGAAGAAACCTGCTCTTAACAAGCCATTTCTGGGTTTTGCGATAACATTATGATATATGTTCATATTTTACATCCTATTACCAGCTGATTTTTAGTTCAACTGTTTTCAAAGAAAACATTGAGGATTTTCCATAGCCTTTTTGTTGTCTGCGTCATTATAGCGAGAAAATATTAACATGTGACATCTCTCCCATTGCTGAGGGTATTTACTGCAAACTCTAGCTACTTGTTAAATAGGTAAGGGGGAACCATACCAGAAGGGCGTGTAACTCTCAACATATTTTTGACACTGTTATGTCCCCTTTTTAACCCAAAATTTTCACTGTAAAAGTACTGGCAGCCAAGTGATGGGACCCTCTTGCAGTGCTCTTGTGTTATGGTTTGTAAGACAGATTTTCAAGTTAATCAGCTTGATAGTTAAGATTTGTTTCAAGAGGTGACAAGCCACGAATACTGCTGCTTTGCTTTGAAAAGTAGGTCATCTTGGTCATTTCACTGACTCTGAGCCCTGTTGCTCAATTATATCTTTTATGCATACTAAGATCACACATGATCCTTCTTAATTCAACTCCTTTACTGTCAGCATGTCTCAAATCTTTTTAGAAAAAAAAAATCTGTCTTAATCCTTCCTTCAACACAGATATGCGCGCTAAATGACCAAAGCTGTCGATGCGCCATAAAACAACATTCATTCATTCATTCATTCACTGACTCTGTCCCAAGGTGTTAGTTTTAGCCATTACCATGCAGTCCTGAGTTTTAACACTTTTGAGGAAGGCTTTTGAAGACATTATGGGAAAAGGAGAAAATGCTGGTCACCAGCATATTCAAGGACAGGCACTATCATTCAAAAAACATGTGTATTTTCATATGTAAATTCCTTTGATATGGATGAGGCTAAGAGTTTGCCTTGTGGAAAAGGGTTAAATACCTGAAACTTGGACATTTTTTGATACCTACAGATTTTTTTGTTCAGTCTGTCATGCAGTGAATACATACAGCAGTGAAGAGTTTACTGGTTCTCTCATGAGTACCTATATTATATTGTGTCTCTATGAGATGTAATGATATGGAAGTAAATTGCAATGGAATAATCATAAATTTTGTCTCCAAACAACAGATTGTTGAGCTTGTCAAAATCCAAAGCATTTGCAGACAACCAATTAAAAATGGCACAAACTGTTTTTTTTTTTCTCTCTCTCTTTGAATGGGTAGAAAGCATTGTGGGAAAAGGAGAAAATACAGGTATATTGGTTACAGCATTTTCTACTTTTCTCAGAATGTTTTCAAAAGTTCTTTTTCTGTGGGGATTGTTAAAACAAGGGGATTCTGTGCTAAATGGTAAAGACTTCATGATACAATAATCAGTGACTGTTTCTCTTTCTGTACAGAGCCTATTATTGCACCCGTAAAGAAAAAGAAGTTTTCAATGGCTGAGCAGGACCTCCCTGACACAGTATATGACATGGAGTAAGTATCCCAGGGTTATATGATGGTCAGTATGTATCCCACGGTTATGTTGCATGGCATTTTGTAGAAGTGGATATTATTATTGCAGGTTAAAAATTTCAGGAATTGCCAAATAGATGTACTGACCATACATGCATTTTAATTTCGGCGAAAACTGCAAGAGATGATCTTGCTGCTCCATTTTTACTTTGATGAAATGTTTAATTGGCAGTGTTAACTGCCACTAGACTAATATACTGGTTTCTTTTGATGAAAAAAAAAAAAAAAAACACTCATTGATGTCGAAAAGGATCCCAATCAGTCGGTCCCAACTGAGCAACTGTCTTGGTAAAATGTACCTTATTCTAGAATAATTTTACAGGAACAGATATCTTTGTGATTATTATCAATATGTGAGAATTACGAAGATATCCATGACACAAACATTTCTTCTTATTAAAACTCAGAACAGCAGCTCTTTCACAACCTCCTTTTTCAGACATTGGAAGAAATGAGCGTTTAACCCTGTGGGGTGCACATGTTAATTTGGCAATATCTTATACATATATTTGCAATGGCTATTTTGTTTCATATATTTGTAAGGACAATCATATTGGTAATAATAAAAAACATAAAGATAGACTACTTTTATCATTCTTTGTTCAGAAAAATAATACTGTACAATTTGGGTGGTGGTGGCCATATTGGAATTTCAAAAGGGTGGGGTTGGTGTAACAGAAATTCAATTTTCTTGAAGAGTAAGTATCCCATTGCTATGTGACATCAAAGAAGTTGTACTGAGATTTATACAGAGCAGAACCCAACAAGAACACTGAAAAGCAGGACATTATGTATTGTAGCAAAAAAAAAAAAAATCTAAATACATGTAATGCCCATTGTCAAACTTTTACAAAAGATACCTAGATCGAGCATGTTTATGCATATACATGTACAAAATTTGGTAGTGGTAAACAAATACATTTGAGTCATGCTTTGTGGCAGAGGTGTTTTTTTTGTTTTTGTTTTTAATGCTTTGGCAAAAAGTATCAACCCATGTCAGTCTGCACAGGCTTACCTGGGTAGAAACTTTTTGGTATTTGTTTAATTTCCTGCATGTCAAAGGTCCATTCTAGCTTAATATTCAGCCGGTTGCAAACAAAGTGGATCCATATTATTAGACCACCCTCCAGGTAAAATGTTTTATGTAGATGCATTAAACCCCTGTTTTTTAGAGTATCATTTACCAGTATTTGTTTGTTACAGGTTTCTTGCTGATTTAATGGATACACCAGAGCTGATCAGGAATGTAACACTGTGTGGACATCTGCATCATGGAAAGGTAGGAAAATATGTCCTTGTGATCTGTCTATAAACAACACATAAGCAAAATTACTTGCTTTGTTATTACTGATGTTCCGCATTTTGTAGATTTACTTGGATTATCTGACTGTTTATTTGAGATAATTCCCTAAAAGATGGTAATTTTTGACACTCAAACAAATTTGAAAGCATTTGCATGCGACAAATTAATGGAGGCTAAACTGATAACATTTTATCTTCAGAAGGGTAGTAGGTGAGAAAAGGGGCAAATTCTGCCTGGTTACCTGCATTTTCATCTTTTTCTCATGATGTTTTTAAAACCTTCCTTTCTAAGGTTCATAAACTACTGGGTTTGTTTTATAAACTACAAGGGTTTTAGAGAATAAAACTATACAAAGTGGTAGAGGTTTTTAATGGTAAAACAGCTGTTTGTATAAATTTTCAAACATATGATATGAACAACTTTTAAAAAATTTAATTATTGTGATTTTTGTACAATCTTTCTGTTGTACAAAATAAGACAAATTGTGTAGTTTAAGTTTGAATGCAAATTTTCCAATAAAAGATAGTCTATAGAGGTTCATATTTGCTGATAGTAAGCACTTTTAGTTTACCAGATGACAAAATACTAGTCTTTTAGTCTTTAACTTTTTACCACACAACACTGAGTTTTAACAATGCTGAGGAGAAGGCCTTTTGAAAACATTGTGGGAAAAGGAAAAAATGCTGCATTTTTTCATTTTCCCACCATGTTTTCTTTTCTTTCCTAGACAGCAATCATTCTTGTAGTTACACATATATTGTCATCTGCAAATGCTTTCAGTCTTAGAGTCAAGTTCTTTGTTGTTTAATAAAGGGTTAAAGCATTTTCCAGACTACAATGAAAAAGGGCTCAAATGATGAACTTTGTCCTTGAAAGGGTCTAGCATTATCTCCTTTGCACATTGAGCTTTCAGTAGCCTTTTTCAGGGTACTTCTGAAAGGGATGTATGAGGACTAGGAACATGGGGTACCTACTTTATGTAAAAAAAAAAAAAGGGAAAAAAAAAGTGGGATTGTGTAGAAAATTGAGAATAAGTCTTTAGGATTATGAGTGTTGGAAGATATCAAGGGGTGGTGGGTTTATTGTTATCATTAATTTTGTCTTCTATTGTAAATTTACAGACATCGTTTGTGGATTGTTTGATGTCTCAGACACACCCTGAAATAAATGTAAAGGATGATAAAGATGTAAGTATTGTTTCTATTTTTGACAAACATAGCAATAGTTGAAAGCATGTTTATAAGTAAGCCATGCTTAAAGGGGCTTAATGCATCTCCATGATGCATGATACGAAGCAAGTCAACACATAATTATGTATCTATAAAATCCATTTTGTATAACAACTGACTGGATCACGACATACACTGGTCCTTTGACATGCAGAAAACTAACCAATAGAAAAAAGATTCAACCCTGGTCAGCCTGGTTGCAGACTGCACAGGTTGACCTAGGTCAATACTTTTTGCAGATGCATCAAGCCTCCTTTTCCCAGTGCATGCTCATCTAATATATTGTCCTGGTTAGCTCCACTGGCCGAAGGCCAGTGGGCTTATGTCATGACCCGGTGTCCGTCGTGCGTGCGTCCGTCTGTCCGTCCGTGCATGCGTCCGTCCGTCCGTGCGTTAACTTTTATTTCAAACATCTTCTTCTCTGAAACTACCCATCCAATTTTCATGAAACTTCACAGAAATGATTCTGCCATGGTCCTCTTCAGATTTCTTGAAAGAATTTTATTCCTTCAAAAACTCTGGTTGCCATGGCAACAAAACTGATATTGGAAATCTTTAAAAATCTTCTTGTCTGAAACCATAGGGCCTAGGGCTACCAAATTTGGCATGTAGCTTTATGTAGTAGACCTCTATCATGTTTCTTGAAATTATAGCCCTGGGGTCAAAATTGGCTCTGCCCCAGGGGTCACAAGTTTTACATAGGCTTATATAGAGAAAACTTTAAAAATCTTCTTGTCTGAAACCATAAGGCATAGGGCTACCAAATTTGGCATGTAGCTTTATGTAGTAAACCTCTATCATGTTTCTTGAAATTATAGCCCTGGGGTCAAAATTGGCTCTGCCCCAGGGGTCACAAGTTTTACATAGGCTTATATAGAGAAAACTTTAAAAGTCTTCCTGTACCTAGCCATAAGGCCTAGAGCTACCAAATTTTGCATTTAGCTTGATCTAGTTGGGTCTACCAAAAGTGCCCAAATTATAGTCCTGGGGTCAATTTGGCCTCATGCTGGGGGGCGGGGTTCACAAGATTTACATGGGCTTACATAGGGAAAACTTTTAAATCTTGGTGTACATAGCCATAAGGCTTAGGCTACCAAATTTTGCATAATTATAGCATTATCTAGTGGACAACTACAAAGAGGGCCCAAGTTACAGCTCTAGGATCAAGTTTGGCCCTGCACCAGGGGTCACAAGTTTTACATGGGTTTATGGAGTGAAAAGTTCAGAAACGGTCTTGTTACTAGCCATAAGGCCAAGAACTCCCAAATTTGGCATGTTCTTCTTCTAATACACATATACCCCATTTAGTCCGACTGTAGCCCTGGGGTCAAAGTTTTATAAGGGCTTATATAGTGAAGACTTCTCTTCATGGTTTATATTTATAAGCCAGTGGAGCGATACAGGGCCATCATGGCCCTCTTGTTTTAGATATGCAGAGACTTAGACTTATCTAGACTTAACTCCTCCACTTGTCTTAACCCTTTACCAGACAATCTCGGGTTTTAACAACCCTAAAGCAGAAACCTTTAGAAAACATTATAGGAAAAGGGAAAAATGCTGGTAAACAGCATTTTCTCATTTTCCCACATTGTTTTCTACCATACTAGAGAAAGATCCGATTGTTGGAGCCACATTTGAATTGTGGTCTGCAAACCTTTTAATTGGACAATAATATTTTCTTTGTTGTGTGGTAAAGAGTTAAACTAATTTTTTTGTCTATCAGACTGATAAAAGATTTTGGAAAGTGAGAAAAAGTCTCTACAAAAATTGATCATGTTAGGAAATTTCTTTTTTTTTTCAAAAATTTTTTCCAAAGGCTATCTTTTGTTAAAAGTCTGATCATCCACCATAAGTAATTTATTCATTTAAAGATGTATGGATGTCCAGCTGGTTTTAGAGTGTTTTTTCTTTGAAATGTACTGTTCTACAGAGCTCCAGATAGAGGGAGTGATTTTGATATCAAAATTGAAAGTATTAATTACTCTCCACTAAACCCTATGTTAAGGGTACTCACTAGAATTGTCTCATTGAGACGATTCTAATGAGTACCCACAACACAGGGTTTGGAATAGAAATAATGGATTTAGAATACTATTACTCCCTTTTATCTGGAGGTCTGCTATTCTAACCTCCTTTTTTTAATTTTCGTTTTCCAGATCAGATACACAGATACTCTATTTACAGAACAAGAGGTACAATTTTCTTTCGTGATTTTTAATCCTCTTTGATCATATTTACCCACTACCAAGTATTCACAAGTTTTAACGACCCTGAAGAAGAAGGCTTTTTGAAAACATTGTAGTACCCTGCATTTTCTCCTTTTTCCACAATGTTTTACTACCTATTCAATGGCAAATCTCTTCATTTGATTTATTATTATTTTGTCATATGCCAATGCTTTTCAAAATGGAGGTGTCTTAAATTTTGTCCTCTGGTAAGGGGGGAAAAAGTAAGGAATTACCATAGTACCATGCCCTTTTAACCCTTTACCAGACAGTTTTAACAATCTCAAGGGAGAGGTTTTTTGAAAACATTGTGAGAAAAGGAGAAAATGATGATGAACAGCAATTTCTCCTTTTCCCACAGTGTTTTCTGACCTTTCAAAGATGGATTTTATAATTTGTGTATCATTTAAGTTGTCTTGTGCAAATGCTTTCAGTTTGAGTCGGTCTGAAATTTGGTCTTTTGATAAATAGTTAAAGGGACAGCCAATTAGAACAGCATATTGTTTTTTTCTTTTTGAGTCAATTTTTTTGTGTGAAAAGGGCATTAGGAAGGAAGGTGTTCAAAATTTACCAGTTCAGGAACCTGTCATGATACGAGATTAACTTCTGCCTGTAGGATTCAAACCTTTGATCTCCTGCTAGATAGATGGATGCCTCTTCCACTAGTCCACGGAGCATATACTCTTTTGTCCACAAAATGTTTGAAAACCTTATTTCTCGGGGTCTATAAAACTCAGGATTATTTGGTTAAGGGTTTAGTTAACTTTTTACCAAACAACATAATTTTAGGCAGGTTCAGATTGAAAGCATTTGCAGATGACAAAATAAACATGAATGAAAAATTAAAATTTGTTTTGAGAAGGGTAGAAAACATTGTGGGAAAAAGAGAAAATGCTGGTTACCAGCATTTTCTCCTTTTCCCACAATGTTTTCAAAAGAATTCTTTCATGGGGTCGTTAAAAGTCGGGATTGTATGGTAAAGGGTTAAACACGTATCATAATTATCTAATGAAATTTGTATAATTTAATATCAGTAAAGGTACAACGCATGCAGTTGTCTTCAGTATTTTATTGCTGTATTCTTTCAATGTTTGGGTCTTGCATGGCGCTGTAGTAGAGTTTAGGATTCCTAATCTGAAGGGCCAGGGTTTGATTTCCACTCAAAGAACTGGGTTTTTTGTGGGAGCGTCCACTAGGTTTATATCTACCCTTAGATTACTATTTCTTCACCACAACCTAGGCTGTGGGTATTTAAATGAATTGTCTCAAAGAGACAATGTGTGTTACTGCAGACAACAGATGTTTAACACATTGCCACACTAACCTGACTTTTAACGACCCTGACAAATCAGGCTTTTGAAAACACTGTGGGAAGAGAAGAAAATGCTGGTAACCAGCATTTTCTCCTTTTCCCACAATGTTTTCTACCCTTATGAAGTCACATTTCATAATTTTTCAAACATTTCATTAGTCGTCTGCAAATGCTTTCAATTTGGACCAGCCTAAAATTTTGTTGTTTGGTAAAGAGTTAAATAAAACAAAATGTTTTGTTGTGAATTTATAATTACAGAGGGGAGTGAGTATAAAGTCGACACCGGTCACACTGGTGTTACCTGACACAAAGAACAAGTCATATCTCATGAATGTGTATGATACACCAGGTAAGAAGGTGTTGCTTTGCAGGACTTGCATTTACTCTCTGTGCAGAGGCTTGTTAAGTCACTGCCAAGTGAATAAATACAGTTGAGCCATGCTCTGTGAAAAGGGGACTTAACACATCTCGATGATGCATGATACCAGTCAAGCCATACCATAAATTATGGACCCATTACAGCCGCTTTTTTTAACAATCAACTTAATTATGAGGTAAGCAGATCCTTAGACATACAGAAAATTTAACAACAGTGAAAAGTTTCGGTCCAGGTCAGCCTGCACAGACTGCGCAGGCTGACCTGGGTCAATACTTTTCGTAGATGCATTAAGCCCCCTTTTCACAGAGCATGGCTCACTTTTTTTAAGTTCCAGAAATTTGATTCCTCTTCAGACAAGCAAATTCAATGAAATTATGTCCCATGGGCTTGTATAATATAAAACTTTGTCAGAAGAGTAAGAACAAAAGTTGCTTGCATAGAAACAGACAGTATGCAAAACATTTGAAAAATTCAGAGCAATTGTATTAGAGATAGGACAAGAGGGAAAGGATCAGTGAACCCATTATTTAAAACGTCAGTCGTGTTTTAGCTTAAAAAATATACAAATTAAGTAATAAAATGAATCAATGTGAAGACTTTGCATGGCTCACATGCATGACTAAGCCTAAATTGCGTTTAACGTTTGAAAAGGATTGACATAAAACTGTGGGAGGAGTTGCTTACACAATATATCCACTATTTAAAAAAAGATTACCAAGTCAAAAATAAGAAGAAAAGTGATAATCATTAATCTCAAGACTATACAAATGCCACATTCATATCTTCAAACCATGCTTAACTCTTTACCAAATGACAAAATATGGACAAATTGGAAGCTTTTGCAGACAACAAATTTAATGTTGCTAAAATGAGGATTTCTCTTTTTGATATGTAGAAGACATTGTGGAAAAAGGAGAAAATGCTGGTTACCAGCATTTTCTCCTTTTCCCACAATGTTTTTAAAAGCCTTCCTTCTCAGGGTCATTAAAACTCAGGATTTTGTGGTAAAGGGTTAAAGCCTGAGTTCTGTTAAAAGATTTAGGCATTAATTTTGTATTTTTCAGGTCATGTAAATTTTTCTGATGAAGTGACGGCAGCATTAAGAATAAGTGATGGAGCAGTTATATTTGTGGATGCAGCTGACGGGGTAAGTATTCTTCCTTTCAGTATCATACCCCACCCCAAAACGTAAGGCTTCGGTGGACAGCATAGATCAAGAACAGATGGCACAGAATCTGCAGTCTCATCTTGGATTTATACTGTCTGTTTTTTTTTCGTGAAGCCTTTCAGAAAAGGAAATTTTCCTAGTTTAACAGGGTTCGTATTCACCAACCATTCTTAAGAACGGTCTTTGTCTTGTTCTCCAAGATTTTGCTACATTTGAAAGTAACACACCTGATGATTGGCTAAACAAAATGGTTTAGCCAATCATTTCGTTTAGCCAATCAGAAGTCATGTTACTTTCAAATTTGGAAAATTCTGGAGAATAAGCCTAGGAACGTTTTTAAGAATGGTTGGTGAATATGGACCCAGGATTATACATTCAGCCATTGAAAAGGGTCAAGTTGACCTGTTTGTCATTAAGAGTTAAAATTATTGTACTGGTCCCTTTTGTTGTAGCGTGGGTCAAGTTTTTGTCTTGTTCTTTACACATGTTGTGAGTTACATGAGGATAAGAGTAGTAATGTGTTACATGTGACTTCACCCTTAAAGCGCTGAATAAACCCAATGCACATTTTCAGTGTACAATAACACCAAGGTAATTACAATTTTGTGGTCACTTTTTATGTCTGGTGTCTCAGCAAAGTGGACAGTGTAGATCAAAGATTAGGCTGCACATTTTGTGCAAGCCTGATCTTGATCTACACTGACCACAAAGGCAACTACAGTTGTAAAAGGCACTTTAAGGTTTAAGTTGGGACCTTAGTTAGAGATGTCAATATATTGGGACATTTTACCGTGTAAAAACATTGATAGATTGTCTGGTCTTGACTTATGCTGGTCGCAAAAGCAATAATAGTTGTGGAAGGTAATTTACATATTTAATTCTTTACCAAACGACAAAATTTTAGACCAGTCCAAATTGAAAGTTTTTGCAGACGACAAATAAAAAGTGACTCAAAAATTGAAATTTGTTTTCGGAAGAGTAGAAAACATTGTGGGAAAAGGAGAAAATGCTGGTTACCAGCATTTTCTCCTTTTCCCACAAGGTTTTCAAAAGGCTTTTTTCACAGGGTTGTTAAAAGTTGGGGTTGTGTGGTAAAGAGTTAACTCTGTACCACACAGTCCCGACTTTTAACGACCCTAACAAACAAGGTTTTGAAAATATAGTGGGAAAAGGAAAAAAAGTTTCAGCCAGCATTTTCTCCTTTTCCCACCATGTTTTCTACCCAATCAAAAACAAACACTATCATTTGAGCCAAATTTAAAGTGTCATCTGCATATGCTTTCAGTTTGGACCAGTCTAAAATTTTGTCATCTGGTAAAGAGTTAAGGAAATCAATAATGTCCATAAATTGACAGGTGATGCTAAACACAGAGCGTCTCATTAAACATGCCATTCAAGAACATTTACCCGTGTGTGTATGTATCAACAAGATAGACAGGCTGATACTTGAACTGAAGCTCCCACCCACAGATGCTTATTTCAAACTGAGAAATATCTTAGATGAAATCAATGGTATTGTCAGGTATGTTTGACCCTTAACCCTTTCCCAAATGACAAATTTTGGACTGGTCCAAATTGAAAGAGTTTGCAGACGACAATTTGAAATTTGATGAAAATGGCAGGAAGTTCTCAAAAAGGGTAGAAAACACTGTGGGAAAAGGAGAAATTGCTCGTTATGAGCAATTTCTCCTTTTCCCACAGTATTTTCAAAAGACTTGTACTGCAGACACGTGAAAACCAGGGCTTGTTTGGGAAAGGGTTAAATGAAACTTTCAAACCGATTTTAAAAACCCAAATAATGCTATTTCAAACCTATGTTTTGGAGAAAAATGTCTTCTTATTGGACAGTGTAGATTCAAGATCAGACTGCACATTTTGTGCAGTCTGATCTTGATCTGCACTGTCCGCAAAAGGTCAGTGAGTCGCGCTGAGCAGCCTATGAGTTAATATAACCCCTGATTATAGGTTTTTGTAATTTTTTGTATATGTCCAAGGCCCATTCACTTTCTACCTCATGATTCAGTCATTTGTAAGTCAAAATAGATTTTATAGATTCATAATTATGTAATTATGTGATGATTCGCCCGATATAATGCATCAAAGAGATGCATCAAACCCCCTTTTGCCAGAGCACAGTTTATATGTTTTTTGGACACTGGCAACTTCCAAGATGTCTGACTTGCCCAGGGATAAGCTTGATATCAATTTCTGCTGGTGCAAAAATTAGCCTCTGTAAAGCTGAAAGGAAGGGAATAGGCAGTTTCAATCAGGGCTGGTCCAAGTTAAAGGCATGGGAGATAGAAAAGAAGGTCATAAAAATGAGTACTACCTACATTATTTTATCCTTTTGTAAAATCAAACCCCAACCTTTCCGCCCCGAAAAGATAGGTGTATTTAAAATTTCTTAATGCCAACCCACAGGGTTAGATCTTTATAATTTTGTAACTCTCTCCCTGGAACAGGTTAAAATCAATCTTTACAGTCACCTACTTAAGATGACTTTTAAGGCTTCCCAGGTATAACTGACATTGTTTTGTTCATTATCTGTATTTTGCATGTCATACTGTCCAAATTATCTTTTTTTTGGCAAAGGCTCTCTCATCTGAGGCAAAAGAATTTGTAGGAAACGTCCTCTGGTATTTATCAATTAATAGCAGCTACTCATGATGATTTCCGAATTACCTATTTTATCTCAATCTAATATGCTGTGAACTGTAATATAGCTCAGCCCTGCCAGGTCAGTTCTTACAGCCATTGTACATGTCCCAATACTGTCTTTCTTTCATCCACAGTCTGTACACAGAGGAGGCAGGGAATCATCAGGTGTCACCCATAATTGGAAATGTGTGTTTTGCCAGTGCCTATTATAGGGTGTGTTTTACTCTGAGGTCATTTGCACAGATTTATGCTGACACTTATGGAGGTATCAATGAGAGGGAGTTTGCTCGTAGACTGTGGGGCGACATCTACTTCAATAGTAAAACGTAAGTCGTGTAATGGTAACATAAACCTTTACTTAACCAGGATGTTAGAAGGCTTTTTAAATTAATTTGTTGAAAGAAGAAAATGCTAGTGACAAATAATTTCTCCATTTGCCATAAAGACTAACATTTGGTTACATCTTGTAAAAAAGGATAGACTGCTGGTAACCAGTATTTTTATCGGCTGTTTTAAAAAAAAAACATTGAGGCATTGTTGTAGTCTTGTCGTCATCTGTGTTTTCATGTGAAAATTTTGACATTTTGTGATATCTCTGTCATAACTTTTTTTTTCAAACTTGGGCCAGTTGTTAACAGATTTTTTTTTTTCAAACTTGAGCTAGTTTTTAACTATTAAAAGGGAAAACCACATCATTAAGTCGGATAACCCTCAAAATATTTTTGATACAGTTATGGCCCTTTTTCAACAGAACATTTTCTGAAAAAGCAACTGCAGTTAAACTTTGACATCTGAATGGGATGCTCTTATTTCTTTTTCCTACAATTTTTGCTCCTCTACAGCAAAACATCATTTGAGCCCAACTTGTCATCTACAAATGTTATCAATATGGCAATGTGGAAGTAAAAAATTCTATTGTCTTAACCCTTTACCGTACAATGATGCCTTTTAATGACCTGGGAAAGAAGCCGTTTGAAAACATTGTGGGAAAAGGAGAAAATGCTGGTAACCAGCATTTTCTCCTTTTTCCACAACGCTTTCTACCCTATCCAAGAAAAAATGCACCATTTGAGCCACACTGGCCATGTCGTCTGCAAATGCTTTCAATTTGGACAAGGCTAAAATTTTGTCTTCTGATGAAGGGCTAAAAGAGTACAATATTCTTTTGTCCAAAAAATGTAAAGAACCAAACAAAAATTTCTTATCATGAGGATGAGATTTTGTTCTAAAAATAAAATGTATGAAAAATCTTTTTGGTATGAAAGTGAAGTATTACAAGAAATATTATGGATGTGAATTACCTACCATTTAACAAAAAATTGTAGATATATTCAACAATTTATCAAAAACAAACATGTTTCAATATCTGACTTCAATATATACTGTTATTGCATCAAGTTTTCTGTGTCTGTCTGTCTGTCTGTCTGTCTGTCTGTCTGTGCATATGTGTACATGAAATGTTACACTCCAGACCTTGACGGTATCACAGTATCGATCTATGAAAATGAAGCATATGATTTTCACTATTTATTTACAACAAAATACTCTTGTAGGAGAAAGTTTTCAAAGAAACCACCGAGCAGTTCAGCCCAGAGAAGTTTTGTAGAATTTATATTGGAACCTCTCTATAAGATTTTTGCACAGGTTTGTTTATTTTGTTCTGAATAGTCTAAAATAAATCATTTTTGTTGTTCCTGAGGCAACAATTATTCTGTATGTTGTTGTTTTTTAAAGAGTTGTGACATAGAGGGCTTAAAAGCAAGGGGTCCATGGTTTGAGTCCTGGCTTGCCCAGCCTTATTCTTAGGACAAATGATAGTCATTGTGACAAAATTCATTTATCTCTCAATGTTCAGACAATGTTTATGTGGTAAAGCAGCCATGTACCTGGAAAGAGTTTTGTTTAAAGTAACAATTAACTCTTTACCACACAATCCCAAGTTTTAACAACCGTGAGGAAGATGCCTTTTGAAAACATTGTAGGCAAAGGAGAAAGTGCTGATAACCAGCATTTTCTCCTTTTCCCATGATGTTTCCTATTCTATCAAGAACAAATTTTTTCATCTGAGCCACATGTAAATTGTCTTATGTAAATACTTTTAATTTGGACTAGTCCAGTATTTTGTTGTTTGGTAAAGAGTTAAAGGAAACTGCAGGAAAGCATTGATATGAGTGCTGAAACCTGTGATACAACAGAAATAATGCTGAAAATAGTGTTAAGCACCAGTTAAACAAACATGTTTGCAGCAGGTGACTTTGTATATATCCATGTGTGATAGGGATATCAACATGAATTAAAATTCAGTTCATTCATAGAGGTAAAATATTGCGCAATTCCTTCTTATACCATAGAAGATGGATTGTATAAAGTAACCAGTTTTATTATATATCTGTATTTTTTCGGGCTCAGTTATGTGTATCACACCCAGATAAAATAACACACAACAGAAAAAAAATATGGTTCCAAATATGGTATTGATGATGACTCACGGAAAAAATACGCATTGATTTGCAGTTTGATTGGTCAAAATTTATGTGATGATATTTATCTGCAATTCATAAAAATGATGTTACTAGCTATACACCATTGTTTGTTTTTTGTTAACTAATTTATGAATAAAAGGTCTGCAAAATTTTGTAGGTATTACGGTATATAATAAGAGGAACATTATGTTGTAGTAACTTTCATGATGCTTGTATTTACTTCTGGCTGTGTAAGAAAATTTGGACATCTCATTTGACCTTTGGTCTTGCGCAGTGTCAAATTCTCTCACGCTGCTAGAATTAAATATAAGCACAGGAAAGTTACTACAACATAATATTTCATATGTATTACATTCTTCTTATATTTATGTAGGTGGTGGGTGATGTAGATGACAGCCTACCTCGTGTTTGTGATGAGCTCGGGATTTCCTTGACAAGTGAGGAAAAGAAGTTAAACATTCGTCCCCTTATGAGGATAATTTGCCGCAGGTTCTTTGGAGATTTTACTGGTATGTATCTTTAACTCTTTATGAGACGTTCCGGTGTTTAAACAACCTCAAGGGTGAGGGCTCCTGAAAACATGTTTGGAAAAGGAGCATTTTCTCCTTTTCCCATAATGTTTTCTCAGAGTCCAAGTACAACTAAACACAGTAAAAAAAGTGTTGCACCCCTTGTGGTTTCGGGGGGTGTCATTATCTGGTGTACATGATATGAGACACAGTCTGTGAAAAGGGGGTTTAATGCATCTGTGAAAAGTATTGACCCAGGTCAGCCTGTGCAGTTCGCTGGCTGACCTGCGCCAAAACTTTTCACTATTGATCATTTTTTTAGTATGTCCAGGGACCTGTGTACCTCATGATTCAGTAGGTTTTTACACAAAATGGATTTTAGGTATGTATGATACTGTGATGACTTGCTTAGTATCATGCATCATGGAGATGTATTAAGCCCCCTTTTTACAGAGCATGGCTCATGAAATGGGGTAGAAATTAACCCTTAAGCTGCTTATCGCGACCCACTGACCTTTTGCGGACAGCGTAGATCAAGATCAGACTGCACAGAACGTGCAGTCTGATCTTTGATCTACACTGTCCGATACGGTATTTTCTTTCCGGTGAAATGAACTTTGAAACCGCAATGTTTGGGTTTTTAGTGATGAGTAGAAATTTGCGTTCAATTTATTCAGCAGCTTAAGTGTTAAAATCCAGCTGCTGCATACACCTATATACCATTCTTTAGCCTATGAAATGAACTGCACTGGGGTATCCCTTGACCTCATGGCAGCGGCTACCGATAGAACTTTTTCAATGTCTGGTGAGAGGTATGAGACAAAAACTGTAAACTGTCATCCAAGCCCTAGGCAGAAGTGCACAGTATTGACTGATTGTTGTGCACATTCTCTGCAGGTCACTTTCAGTCTGTTGTAGGTCATATTTCAATTCTTGAATTACCAGTTTTCATCAAACTTAAAAACCCTTTTGTTCTTCTTGAATTTGAATGCAATACCTAAGCCATTTATTCCTACCCACCGTGAGGTCAAGGGATACCTCAGTGCCGTTTATTTCATAGGCAAAAGATTGGTTTGTCTGTTTATGCAGCAGCTGGGTTCTAATTTCTACCCCATTTCATATTGTTCACATCAGAAAATTGATTTTGGTAAAAATACAAGTTGGGGATGCAACACTTTTTTTACTGTGTATATCTTATATCAGAATAATCTATTTGTCATTTGCAAGTTCTCTCAACTTGGACAAGTCTGAAATTTTGGCAATTGGGAAAGAGTGAACAGGTAGTTGCTCTTTACTGTGGTGATGATTTATGGATTTCTTTGCCCATCATTTTTATGGCTTACCAGGAAGGCCAGCCAACCATGGTTTGCAATTCTTACCAGTTGACAGAACTTTTGAAACATTCACATTGAAAGCAATTTTAGACCAAAAATTAAATTTCGCTCAAGCTATGCAATTTATCAGAGAAAGAAGGGTAGAAAATTGTAGAAAAATGGGAAAATGCTGGTCACCAGCATTTTCTCCATTTCCCAACAATGTCTTCAAAAACGTTTTTCGCAAGGTTGCCAAAATTGTGGATTGTTTGTTATTGAAAGGGTTAAATCCCAGGCTCACCCAAAACTCTTTACATAGATTGATGACAGTCATTGTGACAGGTTTCATTTTGCCTTGTAGAAAATCTAATGATTTAGCAAGTAATGGCTTTACTTGTTTACCAGTTGACAAAAGTTGAGGCTGGTCCATGTCATTTTCAGATAACAAATGAAGTATGTGTCAAATGATGAGATTTATCCCAAAAAGGGTAGAAAACATTGTTGAAAAAGAAGAAATGGTAGTTATCACCATTTTCTCCTTTTCCCTTTATGTTTTCAGAAGTCTTCTCTACCAGAGTAATTGAAGCCCTGGATTGTTTGATTTATGCTTAAATGATGGGGTTTGTCTTAAAAAGGAAAAAAAGAAAAAGAAAAGAATGTTGGAAAAGTAGAAAATGTTTGTTACAGCAGTTACTCCTTTTCTGATGATGTTTTTGAGAGCCTTCCTCCATAGGATTGTGAAAACATCAGATCTTTTTTTTAAACCTCTTGCCACACAATCCCGAGTGTTAATGACCCTGAGGAAATAGCCTTTTCCAAAACTTTGTGGGAAAAGGAGAAAATGCTGGTAACTAACATTATCTCCTTTTTCCACAAGGTTTCTAGACTTCTACAGACAAATTTCATCATTTCAGCCACATTTGATTTGTTGTCTACAAATACTTTCAATTTGGCATGAAATTTTGTCAGATGATAAAGAGTTGAGGGTAAGAACCATGTCTTATTTTCAGGTTTTGTTGACATGTGTGTGGATCACATCAACTCACCAGTGGACAATGGTAAACAGAAAATTGAACATATTTATACAGGACCTGTTGAATCAGATTTGGCCGAGATGATGATACAGTGTGACTCAGATGTAAGCTCTAGACTTTGTTTCACCCTTACAAAACAAACATTTATGTGATGTATAATTGAATCAGTTGCGCCACCCATCTGTTTTTGTCTGTGCCAGCCCCATGTTATGAACACGAAAGTTCACAACAAATACATAGCTCAAATATAAACCGCTCCGGCTGGGATTAAACCAGTGCGGCAAAGTTCCTTGTTTATCGAGGTTTAAAGGACCAATACGCTAACCCCTGAGCTAAAGAGAATTCTCCCTAACGCCGTTGTCAGGTATCGATTTTATGCAGGAAGAAGCCATGCTGTAAGGAGTGATCTCCCATAACACCCCCCCGCTTAAGAGAAGTCATTATTTGATGATGGAAAGCCTTATTAGGCAGTAAGTCTATTATTTAGACAACAAATGGCTCAATGGCCAATAACAGGCAGACAACAAATGGCTCAAAGGCCAGTCCCGGACGAGCCCCCATCTTACGAACACGAAAGTTCGCAACAAATGCATAGCTCAAATATAAACTGCTCCAGCTGGGATTTGAACCCATGTTGCAAAGTTCTTCATTTATCGAGGTTTAAAAGACCAGTACACTAACCCCTGAGCTAAAGAGAATTCTTCCTAACACAACTGTCAGGTATTGATTTTATATGGGAAGAAGCTATGCTGTAAAGAAGGACTGATCTTCCGTAACACCCACAGCTTAAATGGTAAACAGCCAGCCTCAACAAAGCATTTCAATGCTGACAGTATGTTTAATCCTTTTGAAGCTATCAGCATTGCGTCAGGTATTGCTTGCATTTGAGAGATTGATATTTACTCCAAGTTGTGATAGTTCTGTTTTACCTGTTTCCTTTCTGTGAGAATTTCAATTCTATTTGTGGCTGACAGTTGTGTAGGAAATACAGTGAAGACCTTTAACATTAGAGGTTCAAGGATCAGATCCCCCATGATGACATCCCATGATGAATGGGGTCAACCTGCAGAACAGCTCATTATCACTTAGCAAATACTTGTAAGATTTCTAGGAAGCAACCATCAAAAGTGGAAAAATTTGTTCAGCAGCTAAATTGAAATAAGTATTTTAAACCCTTTACCAAACAAACTTGCCCGAGTTTTAACGACCCCTATCGGAGAAGGTTTTTGATATCATTTTGGGAGAAGGAGAAAATACTGGTAATCAGCATTTACTTCTTATCCCACAATATTTCCTACCCTTCCAAAGACAAGTCTCATCATTTGAGCCACATTTGATTTCTAATCTGCCAATGCTTTCAATTTGGACAAGTCTAAAATTTTTTGTCTGGTAAAGAGGTACATTAACTTTAACCCTTTACCACACAGTCCTGAGTTTTAACAACCCTGGGGAAAGAGGCATTTGAAAACATCATAGGAAAAGGAGAAAATGCTGGTAACCAGCATTTTTGCCTTTTCCAACAAATCTCATCATTTTAATCATGTTTAGTTTCTCCTGCATAAATGTTTTTTTAAAATGTATGAGTCTAGCATTATGTCATGATGTAAAGGGTAAATGTCAAGACTAGATATCTAATTAGATGTTGGAAAACTAGAACTGAATTTACAATGTGACTATATGAGACAGGTCATGCGAAATTATTAATGATTCCAGGGACCATTAATGGTACACACAACAAAGCTATATCCTACACAAGATGCCACATGTTTCCATGTATTTGGCCGTATTATCAGTGGTACGTTGTATGCCAACCAGGAAGTGCGTATTTTAGGAGAAAACTACAGTTTACAGGATGAAGAGGACTCAAGGTTCGGACAGATAGGTCGACTGTGGATCACAGAAGCAAGGTGCGTAGTCACCTACTGTTTGAATTAAAGTTTTAATTTCTAAATTGCAAGAGATGCCATCTTATTGGCTTAGACATTCTGTCAAAAGGAACTTGCTCTGGAGCAAACAAGGTACAGCGAATAGTTGTTGAATTAATTTGGTAACTAGGTAGGTTTCTGAATTTGATGATAGGAACTTTTCCGAGGCAGTTGCTGAGCCTGGAAGGGCAGTAGGTAGCATACATGATTGAAACCAGGGGATCGCTAGTTCGAATCTCAAGCTTGGCATTTTTTTTGCCCAAGATTGATGATAGTCATTGAGATAGGATTCATTCCTCTCTCACCGCTGATTTTGACCATGGGTACATGTATGTGTGAAAGCAGCCAGTTACTTGAGAAGAATATTATGCAAAGTACTCAGAGCTCCCAACAAAGCATGAATAGATGCAGTGGCGACCATGATGTAACTGAAATTATGTTGAAACATGTAAAATAGTCCATACCAACAAACAAATTATAGGTTTGCACTAACAATACAGTAAGCATATGTACATTCTAATTTACGACTACAAACAGGCATAAAGTTGAAGTTAACAGAGTACCTGCTGGAAACTGGATTTTAATTGAAGGGATAGATCAGCCTATTGTTAAGACTTCCACCCTAACAGATATATCTGTTTAACCCTTTACCACACAACTCTAAGTTTTAACAACTTTGAGGAAGAAGGCTCTGAAAACATTGTGGGAAAAGGAGAAAATGCTGTTTACCAGCATTTTCTGCTTTTTCCACAATGTTTTCTATCCTTTCATAGACAATTTCCACTATTTGAGCTACATTTATCAACTAATACCTCAGATTTGAACAGTTCCAAAATTTTATCCATGGGTGAAAAAAAGCTGAAGTCAGCTTTCATAATCATACAAAAAACATGTTATAGTATTATGTACATTTATTTTACCCCTACAAACAGGTACAAAATTGAAGTTAACAGAGTACCTGCTGGAAACTGGATTTTAATTGAAGGGATAGATCAGCCTATTGTTAAGACTTCCACCATAACAGATGTTTCTGGTACTGAAGAGGTATTGCCTTCATGTTGACTTTCAGTGTAATGATATAAGTGTATCTCTTTAACCCTCTACCACACAGTCAGGGGTTTTAATGACCCCTGAAGAAAAAGCCTTTTGAAAACATTGTGGGAAAAGGAGAAAATGCTGGTAACCAGCATTTTCTCCTTTTCTCACAATGTTTTCTAACTTTCCAAAAACAAATTTCAGTTTTTAGTCACATTTATTTTGTTGTCTGCAGACGCTTTCAATTTGGACAAGTCGAAAATTTTGTCATTTGGTATAGAGTTAACCCTCTACCACTTTTTAAAACATTTAAAGGGAAAGGAGAAAATGCTGGTAACTAGCATTTTGTCCTTGTTTCCACTGTGTTTTCCGTGCTTTCAAAGACGAGTCAGCTATTTTAGCTATATAAAATTTTTTCACTGCATTATAATTTGGTTTTAGACAAGTCCAAACTTTTGTGGTTGGGTAAAGCATTTACCCTTTACTAAATGACAGAATCTAGATTCATCCTAATTGAAAGCACTTGCATACAATGAATTAGAAAGTGGTAAAAATGAACCAAGGTTCTTGGACATTACTGTGCAAAAGTGACAACTTTTTATTAGCTCACCTGAGCACAATGTGCTCAAGGGGAGCTTTTAGGATCACCCGGTGTCCGTCGTTCGTCGTGCGTTGTTCGTCGTGCGTCGTCAACAATTCTTTAAACATCATCTCCTCCTTAACCACCGGGCCAATTGGACCAAACTTGGCAGGAATGTTCCTTGGGAGGTCCTCTTTAAAATTTGTTCACAAAATTGGATTCCATCAAAAACTCTGGTTGCCATGGCAACGAAATGGAATTTTCTAAGAAATTCTTTAAAAATCTTCTCCTCTGAAACCGCTGGTCAGATTTTGAAATAATTTCACAGGAATGTTCCTTGGGTGAGCCTTTTCAAAAAATGTTCGCGAAATTTTGATATGTCGAAAAACATGTCTCTGGTGAATGGGGGCTACTTGCACTATATGGATATGAAGAAATTCTTAAAAATTCTTCTTCTCTGAAACTGCTGGTCAGATTTTAAAATAATTTCACAGAGGTATTTCTTGGGTGACCCTTTTCAAAAATTGTTCGCAAAATTTTGATCCGTCAAGAAACATGGCTCTGGTGAATGGGGGCTACTTGCACTTTACGGAAATGAAGAAATTCTTAAAAATTCTTCTCCTCTGAAACGGCTGGTCAGATTTTGAAATAATTTCACAGAGATGTTCCTTGGGTGACCCTTTTCAAAAACTGTTCGCGAAATTTCGATCCGTCAAGAAACATGGCTCTGGTGACTGGGGGCTACTTGCACTATAAGGCCATGAAGAAATTCTTAAAAATTCTTCTTCTCTGAAACCACTGGTCAGATTTTGAAATAATTTCACAGGAATGTTCCTTGGGTGACCCTTTTCAAAAATTGTTTGCGAAATTTTGATCCGTCAAGAAACATGGCTCTGGTGACTGGGGGCTACTTGCACTATACGGATATGAAGAAATTATTAAAAATTCTTCTTCTCTGAAACGGCTGGTCCGATTTTAAAATCATTTCACAGAGATGTTCCTTGGGTGACCCTTTTCAAAAGTCGTTCGCGAAATTTTGATCTGTCAAGAAACATGGCTTTGGTGACTGGGGGCTACTTGCACTATACGGCAATGAAGAAATTCTTAAAAAATCTTCTTCCCTGAAACCGCTGGTCAGATTTTAAAATAATTTCACAGAGATGTTCCTTGGGTGACCCTTTTCAAAAAGTGTTCGTGAAATTTTGATCCGTCAAGAAACATGGGCTCTGGTGAATGGAGGCTACTTGCACTATACGGAAATGAAGAAATTCTTAAAAATTCTTCTTCTCTGAACCGGCTGGTCAGATTCTGAAATAATTTCACAGAGATGTTTCTTGGGTTACCCTTTTCAAAAATTGTTCGTGAAATTTTGATCCCTCAAGAAACATGGCTCTGGTGATGGGGTCAAATTGAAGCAATACCTTGTGGGCATTCTAGAGACCACATTTTTTGCTCAATTGACTTGAAAATTTATCAGAATGTTTGCCTTAATTAAATCTTGGATGAGATTGAAATTGGGTCATCTGGGGTCATAAAGTAGCTCACTAGGTCAAATTAAAGAAATACCTTGTGGGAACTCTAGAGGCCACATTTTTTGTCTTGATGATATCTCGGAGGAGTTCAAAATTGGGTCACATAGGGTCATAAACAATGTCATTGGGTCACATTGAAGAAATACCTTGTGGGCACTCTAGAGGCCACAGTTCTAGCTAAATTGACCTGAAAATTGGTCTGCATATTTGACTTGATGATATCTCGGATCAATTAGAAATTGGGTCTCATAGGGTCATAAACTAGGTCACTGGTTCAAATTAAAGAAATGTATTGTGGGCACTGTAAAGGCCACAGTTTTTGCTCAACTCACCTGAAAATTTGTCAGCATGTTTGACTTGATGATATCTTAAATGGATTGAAATTGGGTCACATAGGGTCATAATCTAGGTCACTAGGTCAAATTACAGAAATACCTTCTGGGCACTGTAGAGGTGACAGTTCTTGCCCAATTCACCTGGACCTTGGTCAACAAGTTTGTTTTGATGTCTCAGATGAGTTTGAAATATGGTCACATAGGGTCATAAACTAGGTCACTAGGTCAAATTGAAGAAAGACATTTTGGACACTCTGGAGGCCACATTTTCAGCTCAGTTGACCTGACAATTGGTCAGAATGTTTGTCTTAATAATATCTCAGATGAGTTTTAAATTGGGTCATTATGACCCTGGAGCGGAATTTCGCCTAATGACTCAGGTGAGCAATCCAGGGCCATCATGGCCCTCTTGTTCTGTTTCAGATAATATATTTAGAAAACATTGTGGGAAAAAAAAGCAAGTGCTTGTAACTAATGATTGCCCCTTTTCTGATAATGATCTCCATACAGCTGTAAAACAATTATGATTTTCTGTCTGTCAAGTGTTTGTTCTTTATGTATCTTGTAAGTTTTGGAGAGTCTAAATGTAGCATGGTTTTGCATGGTCTTTTGAGTATAAATCTTTCACCTCAATACCAAAGAACAAAACTGTAGACCCTTCCATTTTGAAAAAAAGTGCAAACCTTAAATTCATTGTGGATTAACCCTCAGGCTGCTCAGTGCGACTCGAGGACCTTTTGCGGACAGTGTAGATCAAGATCAGACTGCACAGAACGTGCAGTCTGATCTTGGATCTACACTGTCCGATAAGGAGATATCTTTTCCCAAAAAATACCTTTGAAATAACAAAACCATCGTTTTTTACTATCAGCTTGAAAGTTTCAAGTGATTTATTAGCATAAGGGTTAACTGATTAGGTTTTTCTTAGAGAGCATAGAAAACAAAACAATGTAGGCAAGAAAAAAGGATGCTGAAGAGGAGAAAATGCTGGTTACTGGTGTGTTATTTTTACTGTTCCTCCAATATTTGCAGCAGAATTCACCCTCAGTGTTGTGAAACAGGAGGTTGTCTGGTACAGGATTAAAGTAGTCTGATGATTTTATCATTTCAGTGTTATTGTCACAACTTGCAGAGTTACAGGTAAAGGTTGTATCTTGGAATTACAATGACACTCTACTGTAACCCTTTACTGAACAATTCTGTGTACAACCCATAATAAGATTGCTGTTGAAAACATGGTGGGTAAAGGAAAAAATCTTTCTTCTCTGTCAAAGCACTTTTACCTAGTCACTTTTTGTAAAAGTTTCAGTTTCTGTTGCTATAAAGATAGAGAACACAATGTAACTTCTTGCAAATGCATACTACTATTTGTCTTAACTCTACAAAATGACAAAAATTAGACCAGAGCAAATTGAAAGCATTTGCAGACAACAAAATAAATATAGCTCAAATGATTATTTCTGTCTTTGATATGGTAGATAACATTGTGGGAAAAGGAGAAAATGCTGGTTACCAGCATTTTCTCCTTTTCCCACAATGTTTTCAAAAGGCTTCTTCTTCAGGGTTGTTACAACTGGGGATTGTGTGGTAAAGAGTTAAATCTTATATAAAAACCAAACGGTAATAAATGCTATTTATTTTTCTACAGGTATACATCTTCAGACCATTAAAATTCAACACAAGCTCTGTCATAAAAATTGCTGTTGAGCCAGTGAACCCATCAGAGTTGCCCAAAATGTTGGATGGTTTGAGGAAAGTCAACAAAAGTTATCCTCTTGTTACCACAAAGGTTAGATATACGACAGTTTTAGATCAGTTGATAATGGGGTTTCCAGTTTTTTCGTGGTATATTTTCAAAAGCTTATTTTGTCATTTTAACCTGGACCACTCAAATTCAACTCAAACTTACCTGAATAAGAAGGTGTTGGAAAACATAGTGTGAAAAAGGAGAAAACCTGGTTACCAGCATTTTCTCCTCCAACTATATTTTCTAATCTTTTAAATAACAATTATTTTGTAGTCTGAAAATGCTGTCAAATTGGAAGAGCCAAAATTTGTTGTTTTGTAAAGATTTAAAAGGGGCTATTAAGATTTTTGTAATCAAACCAAACTTCAAAGATTATTTGTCACTGAATTAAGTAAGGTGATAGCTAGCAAGTCACTAGTAATGAAGTAAGACAAATGTAAGACAAAAATATTTTCCAGCGGAATTTTCTTACTGAGCTTCATAGCATCTTAATCCTTTACCACATAATCTCGAATTTTAACGACCCTGCAGGAGAAGGCTTTTGAAAACAATATGGGAAAAGGAGAAAATGCTGGTAGCCAGGTTCTTCTTACTAAATGAATAATTGAGCTTTCATAGTGCTATTACTGAACTGGCATTGAAAGTGGCATAAAACACCATTCAGTCAAAGAATGTTTTGGTTACAGGTGGAAGAATCTGGTGAACATATCATATTGGGCACTGGCGAGTTGTACTTGGACTGTGTGATGCATGATCTCAGAAAAATGTACTCAGAAATAGGTAATATACTGTTACATTGTATAAATACATTTGTATTACCTCTGTCTGTCCATTAGACTGTCTCTCTTTCTTACACTTCAGACTAAAGCCATAGGCTTAGTACTGGTGAAACCCAGGCAGGACAAGAGCTGTCACCAGTATACTGGCTAGGAAGTAGCCTGAATTTTCAGAAGTTACTGTGCATGGAGTATAGATGAAAAAAACTTTCCTATTTGTCTTTTTGTTTTTGGTTTCTTTTCTTTGAAAGTGATTACATTGTAGAAAAAAAAATTCTGCAAACATTTAAGTCATTTTTTGAGTGTGTTTGTTTTGATTCACTGCATGGAAAAAAAGATGGACTTTCACCACCTACTTTTTGGGCTAGTTTCAATATTCATTGCTTAAGATTTCAAGCACAAGGTTTTTACAGAGAATGTTGATTTTTGTGTTGCCATTATGGTATCATTATTTCTGGATATAAGTTTCCTGGAATGTGATGCATAGATTTATGGATAAAATTCATCACAAAAGACTGGAAAAGCCGTTTACCTCAACATTTTGTGGAAATTCCACCAGTTTATTCCACCGTTTTTTCATGTAGTGAATCAAAACAAAAACCATGTGATTTCCTACTCTGATAGCTCTTTCTGTCATACTTCAGATATCAAGGTGTCAGACCCTGTTGTTAGTTTTTGTGAGACAGTCGTGGAAACATCTTCCCTGAAATGTTTTGCAGAAACACCAAATAAAAAGTAAGTACATGTATTATTCTGTAGTTCTATACTCACAGCTTTTGATTGACCTTTGTAGCACAAAACCTGAATTTAAATGCTGATGCGGACAGTGTAGACCAAGATAAGACAGCACAGAATATGCAGTCTGATTGTGAATTTACGTTGTCCGCTTCTTTTCCAGATAATATTGGAAAAGCAGCCTTGAAATTGCAATATCTACATCTTTAGTATTGAGTGGGAATGTTTATTTTATCTATTTAGCACTACCATTGTACCAGGGCTTAGGTTGTTTATCGTCTTTGCCAAAAGACAAAATTTTAGACCTGTCCATGTTGAAAAGATTGGCAGATCACAAATGTGGATGAAATGATTGGATTTTTCTTTGGAAGGATAGCAAAAAAAAAGTGTAGAAAAGGAAATGTTAGACACCAGCATTTTCTTCTTAACCCACAATGTTTTGGAAATTCCTTTTTCTTCTGGGTTGTAAAAAAATGGAATCCCTAAGTGAAGTGTTATCTTCAATAAAGATTGGTCAAACAAACAAATTAGAAATTTCGAGAAAAGAACCAAACATATGGCCATTCAAGACATGGTTTGTGCCGTCTGATCTTGATATGGATGTCATTGTTGATGTTGTTGTGATAGGGCATGTTCAGATTGAAAGTATTTGTAGACGACAAATTTTTACAAGGGCTACAATGATAAGGGTTGTTCTGGAAAAGGTAGAAAACATTCTGGGAAAAGGAGAAAATGCTGTCTACCAGCATGTTCTCCTTTTCCCCACAATGTTTTCAAAAGCCCGTTTTTTAAGGGTTATTTAAAACTTTGGATTGTGTTGTAAAGGGTAATATATCTACAAAGCTTTTAGTCCATCACAAGTTAAGTAAGATAATTTTCAACCATAAGTACTTGATCAATTACCACTAGAATAAATCTTTTCGTTTGATGAACAGAAATAAATTGACAATGATCGCTGAACCACTTGAAAAAGGTTTAGCAGAAGACATAGAGAATGAGGTGGTACAGATTACATGGCCAAGAAAACGTCTTGGAGAATTTTTCCAGACCAAATACGATTGGGATTTGCTGGCTGCCAGATCTATCTGGGCGTTTGGTCCTGACACCACAGGACCCAATATTCTGGTTGATGATACCTTGCCATCTGAGGTCAGTGTGGATTTTCTTGGCTTGTCTTAGAACATCTTGCTAGTTGAAAATATAGCTTTTTTATCGGATGATAAAAATGTTTGACTTGTCCAGATTACAAGCATTTATGAAGTACACATTAATTTTTGCTCAAATTATGTGATCCTCTTTTAATCCTTTAGCAAACGACAAAGTTTTAGACTTGTCCAAATTGAAAGCATTTGCAGACGACAAAATAAGTGTCACTCAGAAATTGAAATTTGTTTTGGGAAGGTTAGAAAACATTGTTGGAAAAGGAGAAAATGCTTGATACCAGCATTTTCTCCTTTTCCCACAACGTTTTCAAAAGGCTTTTTCTTCAGGGTCGTTAAAACCCATGATTGTGTGGTAAAGAGTTAAATAGTAGAAAATATTGTGGAAAAAGGAGATATTTTCTCCTTTTTCAACAGTGTTTTCAAAGATTCTTCTTCAGGGTCCTAAATATACAGGGTTGTCTGGGTAAAAGGTTAAGGGCCATGGTGATCAAAAACGGCAATTTCCTCTTTCAGTACAATTAGTCAAGTTAGTACTTTCTTTCATTTCAAATTTCTTGAACGTGGGATAATCCTAAAATGATTAAAGAAACCTTAACCACACAACCAAAATATAATACATGTAGATTAACTAGAATTAAAAGGATTTGCAGAAAACAATTTAAATGTAGGTCAAATGATGAAATTTGTTTATGTTACGGCAGAAAACATTGTGGGAAAAGGAACAAATGCTGGTAGCCAGCATTTTCTCCTTTTCCTACAATGTTTTCAAAAGGCTTTCTCCTCAGTGTCATTAAAACTAGGGATTGTGTGGTAAGGGTTAAAGGGGGAAAGAATTAAACCTTTTCCCATAAGACAAAACTTAAGCATTAGCCAAATGAGAGATCTTTTATGTACATGTGTATATACGAATTTTTTTTCAAATTAAAAGCATTTGCGATGACAAACATTGCTCAGTTGATGTAATCAGCTTTTGAAATAGTGGAAAATATTGTGGGATGGGTTTGTATGAAAAAGAATAATATTTGCTGTATTTTCCAGGTTGACAAAAGTCTCTTAGGTGGGGTCAAGGACAGTATTGTGCAGGGTTTCCAGTGGGCTACAAGGGAAGGTCCCCTTTGTGATGAGCGTAAGTGATTTAATTATATTCATGCTGTTTGGTAGTTTATCGGGAAATAATGGTGGATTTTAAGGTTTGTTAATTCATGGTTAATACCAGTGAAATTTACCTTAACTCTTCAATTGAAGGCTGAAACAGTGGTTCCTGCACACTAGTTACCAAGGGAAAGAGTGCATGCTATTCAACCAGACGGAAATATGACGTAATTTATGCGCATTTACCCTACATTTCTTGTGCTTTATGTAATATTGTAATGCATTATGTGGAGAAGGTATGCCACAGAAAATTAACATGTACTGAAAACAACGGTACTGGATTTTGATGAAAGTCCCAACAAAAAGGAACATCTTAGGTAATAGTTACAGGAGTGGAGCAGACACTCTTGAAAATATTACTATTACTGATGATGTTCACTTGATGAAATAAATTTTGATCTTTCACCAAAAAAACCTAAATGTCCCCTATTTCTTTGTCTCCTGACACAAATATGCAGCGAAAGACTTGTAACTCTGTGCCAGACAACAAAATTTTAGACTTGTAGGAATTTAAATGAAATGCAGGCTACTAGCATTTTCTCCTTTTCTCAAAACGTTTCCAATAGGCTCCTTCCCCAGGGTTGTTCAATCCTTTACCACACAATCGGGAGTTTCGATGAATCTGAGGAAGAAGCCTTTTGAAAACATCATGGGAAAAGGATAAATTGCTGGTAACCAGCATTTTCTCCTTTTCCCATAACCTTTTCTACCCTATCACAGAAAAATTATGTTAGCCACCTTTAAATTTTTGTCTGCAAATGGTTTCATTTTAGACAAATCTACATTTTTCCCTCATTTGCTAAAGAGTTAAACTCTGGATTGTCGGGTTTAAAGGATTAACATTAATGTTCCTTCATTTGCCAAGATTTTCTATCTTTGTTATACAAGTTATTTTACTTTTAAAATTTTTTAAATGGGGTGTGCGTACCAGAAGGGCAGGTAACCTTCAAAATATATTTTAAATCATCATGGCCCTTTCTCGACTTTTAATTTTTTACTGAAATTGCAATGGCAGGCTAGTGTTAACACAAGTATGCAGTCTCTTTTTTTTTTAAATATTGGGCCATGCTCTGGCAAAAGGGGGTTCATAAGATGCATTATAACAAGCAAGTCATCACATGATTATAGATCAGTAAAATCCATTTTGTCTGACAACAGCCTGAATTATGAGGTAGACTTGTCCTTTGATATGCAGAAAAGTGACCAAAAACAAGAAGTTTGGACACAGGACTGTACAGGCTGATCTGGATTTATACATTTTTGCATATGCATTAAACCCCTTTTCACAGAGCATGACTCACATAGATTTTTTTTATTGTAGTATTCAAATTATGTATTTGTAATACTTGTAGAAACTATGGCAACGAACTTAAAGCATACTTTGACTTAATGCATCACATTTTAATTTCCAGCTATCAGAAATGTAAAATTCAAGATTCTGGATGCTGTTATAGCACAGGAACCGATACACAGAGGTGGTGGTCAGATCATCCCAACAGCTCGTAGAGTGGCATACTCCGCTTTCTTGATGGTAATGATTCTCTTGTGATTTATACACAGTAACATTGTTAAAAAATTAATGATCCCTAAGGAAGATTGACTATGAAAACATTGTGGGAAAATGAGAAACTGCTAGTAACCAGCATTTTCTTCTTTTCCCACAATGTTTTCTAAGACAAATCCCAGCATTCACTTTGTCCTGTGCTAATGTTATTTATATGGACATGTCTCATAATTTGGCACCTGATCAAATGTTGATGATGCTCAAAGTAATATAAATAATACCTGTTGTTATTCAAATGTTTTTCATTCTTATTGAAGTACAAAAAGTAGAAATGGTAGGTCAGTATACCCTAAAGTATACAGATGCCTGTGGCATTGGAAGTGAAAAGAGGAACCTATTTAGCATTTGAAAGAAATGGGTTTTGTCATAGAATTGGAAATTTAAAAAACTTTTCTATAAGTATGTCACAGGACTTCATCTTATATTATCCAAAAGAGGGAAAAAGTAAAAGCAAACACAGAAAACAAAGCTAAAAGGTGTTTCCAAGTTGTATAACTCTGAGAAAGACAACCAAATTTTAGACCTGTCCATAACTGAAAGCATTTGCAGACAAAATAAATGATGGAATTGCATTTCAAGTAGAAACAATTTTTTTAAAAAAAAGGGATAAATGCCAGTTATCAGCAGGTTTTCCTTTTTGCAACAGTACTTTCAAAAGCTTTCTGCCACAGGGTCATAAAACACAGGTTTGTTTGGTAAAGAAATTTTACCAGAGGTACAGATACATTTTAGTGTGAGTATTTGAATGCTGAAAACTTCCTTTCCTTTGTAAAAGCTATATTGTGGGTACTCATTAAAGTTTTCTCATTGAGAAATTCAAATGAGTACCCACAATTTAAGCTTTGTTGACAAATCAAGATGATATTACTCTTTGAAATCTGAACTATTGACCGTTAAGCTGCTGAGGGTCATAAACTGATCTTTTGCAGACAGTGTAGATCAAGATCAGACTGCACAGAACGTGCAGTCTGATTTTGGATCTACATTATCCAGAAAGAAGATATTTTTCTCGAAAAAATAAGTTTGAGAGAACATTATTCGGGTTTTTACTATTGGCTTGAAAGTTTGTTTTAACTTATTTAGCAGGATATGGGTTAATTAGAGTGATGAATACAAGTTTTAAGAACTATGGTTGCAATCAATGTGAAATAAGTATTACTCTTTACCAAGTGACAAAATTTTGGACTGGACCAAATGGATGAGATTTTGCAGATTACAAATTAAACGTGATAGTGTCTTGTCTTGACAGGGTAGAAAACATTGTGGGAAAAGGATAAAGTGCTGGTTACCAGCATTTTCACCTATTACAGTGACATTTTCAGGAGTCCAGTCTTTCAGGGTTGTTAAAAACTTGTGATTATGTAGTAAATGGTTAGACTAGACTATTTCTCTCATCTGTTCCTCTGTTTTACATTATAGGCTACCCCTAGAATGATGGAGCCATATTACTTTGTTGAGGTGATTGCCCCGGCGGATTGTGTGTCCGCAGTGTACACGGTTCTGGCACGGAGAAGGTAAAGAAATTTCAGTGAAAGCTCTTCCCAAATGACAAAATTACAGACTTGTTCAAATTAAAGAGATTTGCAGATGACACATGTTGCAAAAAATGATACATTTGTCCAAGAAAGAATAAAAACCATTTTGGCACCTTTGGGAAAAGAAGAAAGGATTTGTCTTAGAAAGGATAGAAATGCATTTTCTCCTTTTCCCTCAATTTTTTTCAAGTCTTTTTTTCTTAGGGTAGTGAAAACACAGGATTGTTTGGTAAACTCTTTTCCACATGACAAAAATGTAGACTAGTCCAAATTGAAAACGTTCGCAGACAACATTTTAAATGTATCTCAAAACATAACATTTTTCTCTTAAAGGGTAGAAAACATTGTGGGAAAAGAAGTAAATGCTGGCTGGTTACCAGCATTTTCTTCTTTTCCCACAATGTTTTATAAGGCTTTCTTCTTGGGGTTGTTAAAAGTCGGGATTGTTTGGTAAAGGGTTAAAACAGTTGTTTTAATGAAATTTTTATCAAACATGAATATATTTTATCAACTTTTACAGCATTGTCAGTATCAATGTTTCTAGATTACATCTACAGAAGAATACATTGTATTGTGTCGGATCATTCCCTTAACCCTTTACCTCACAATTCCAACTTTTAACAACCCCAAGGCTTAAATTTGTATAGATCTAAAATCAAGAGGATAGTCTCTCAAACCTTTAGAACACAATCCCAAGTTTTAACAACCCAATGGAAAAAGGCCATTAAAAACTGTGGGAAAAGGAGAAAATGCTGGTTACCTGTCAAAGAAAAATCCTGTCATGTCAACCATATTTGTCATCTGTGTATGCTTTCAATTTGGACTAGTCCAAAATTTTATCATCTGGTTATGAGTTTCAGCAGTGGGTTGTTTAGTCCAGGTGGTGCTTAACTCTTTACCAAACATCAAAATTTTAGACTGGTCCAAATTGAAAGCATTTGCAGATGACAAAATAATTGTGATTAAAAATTTGAAATTTATTTTGGGAAGGGTAGAAAACATTGTGGGAAAAGGAGAAAATGCTGGTTACCAGCATTTTCTCCTTTTCCCACATGGTTTTCAAAAGGCTTCTTTCACAGTGTCGTTCAAAGTCGGGATTGTGTGGTAAAGGCTTAAGACAGATGCAGCTGTATTTTAATTTATTCACTCTGCCAAAAGAAAGATGTTCTTTTTGTTAATATAGTTTTCTAAGTGCTATTTTCATAAACTTTCCAGAGGTCATGTGACTCAAGATTCCCCTGTCCCAGGATCTCCGCTGTACACTATCAAAGCTTTCATTCCTGCTATTGACTCATTTGGATTCGAGACAGATCTGCGCACTCACACACAGGGTCAGGCTTTCTGCCTGTCTGTGTTCCATCACTGGCAGATTGTCCCTGGTGATCCATTAGACAAAAGTATCCACATCCGACCTCTAGAGGCACAGCCTGCGACACATCTTGCTCGTGAGTTCATGGTGAAAACAAGGCGTAGAAAGGTATGAATTGTATTAACAAAGGTTTAGGTCAATTTTGTTCCTTTATTTAAGGTGGTTCATCCATATCTTTAAATTATAATCATGATACTTCAGGTGATCATTAAGATGCAAGCCCTCAGTGTCATGGATATATGCAGCTCATGAAATGTTTGAATCTGTTCTGAAATTTTAATGACCATTTAAAGGATCATGATTATAATTCAGTGATGAATTACCTTAAACTGAACACCAAAAGATGCATGAAAAAAAGTACTACTAACAGGAGTAGCTTGTCAAGTTCATATTCACCAGTGAAGCAGTCAATCTAGTTTTAATTGGCGTAAAACACACGAAAAGGGGCCTTCGGACAATTGTGTAAAGTGTTGTCCCAGATTAGACTGCGCAGTCGGCGCAGGCTAATCTGGGACAGCACTTTACAACTACATAAGATTTTTTCATATAGTAGACTTTCATGAAACAAAAAATGGCAAAACAATCACAAAAACTGGAAGTGTCGTCTCAATTACTCATAGACTGCACTGGCTGATCTAGGACAACACACTTTTAAGCATATGTCCAAAGGCCCCTTTTAGTGTGTTGCACACCAGTTATTAGCTCCACTGGCCGAAGGCCAGCGAGCTATTGTCATGGCGTTGTGTCCGTCGTGCGTCCGTCCGTTCGTCCATGCGTGCGTCCGTAAACTTTTTCTTTAAAAAAACTTCTCCTCAGAAACTATTGACTGGATTTTTACCAAATTTCACAGGAATGTTCCTTTGGTGGTCCTCTTTCAAATTCCTTCAAATAATTGTGTTCCATGAAGAATTCTGGTTGCCATGGCAACCAAAGTAAAAAACCTTTAAAAATCTTCTCCTCCCAAACCGCTATTTGGATAGCATTATTATTTTGCAGGAATTTTCCTTAGATACAGGTTTACAGAATTCCTTTAAAAAAAAATGATCTGTCAAAAAACATGGCTTTTATGGGAGACTCATTTTCCTTTTATGGTATAAAGTAAAATCTTTGAAAAATTTCTTCTCTAAAACTATTCATTGGATTTCATTGTTGTTTTGCAGGTAAGTTCCAGTGGTGGTTGTCTGCCAAATTGTTTCTATGTGGTTATATACCAAATTCCTTTTAAAAAAATGATACACCTAAAAACACATTTTTTTATAGACAAGGCTTATATTTCAAAAAAATGTTCTTCTCCAAAACTATTTATTGTGTTAGTTTTATCGACTAACAAAGAAAAAGGAAGAAAATTGGATTGACTTGACCTAGTCAGGGCTGTCCTATTTAAGCCCACACATTTTCCTTGGTATTAAGATCACAATTTACTCCAATGATATGCTATTAGTACTAGTAATAAAATATCACTGGCCATAAACAAGATAAAAGCTTGAGTACCTTTCACAACTTGAGCTTTTCAATTTTGCCCTATTACTAAGGCTGAGTAACCATGCCAAGATAAAAAAGAAAAAGTATTTTAATAACAAAACCCCCATGTTGTAGGTACTTTATAGTCCTTTTGATATAGAACAAGAGAACCTCTGCACTTTTATTAGTTCTGGTAAAGGTTTGTTGACCTACTAATGAGTAAATGCAGAGTGGACAGAAGGTGTGTAAATCCTGGTGACCTAGTACAAAGTGGGACAGGGCTTTACATTTGTGATAAGGCATTAATGTTATCCTGTGAAACTGATCCCGCAACTTCAGTACACCAGAATTAATCTGTGCCCTGGAGCAGGATATTTATGTAAATGCATTTGTAGACCATTTTGTGTTGTTTGCCACAGAAGACATTCTAACTGTGACTGTGAAAAGTTGATCATTAGGGATTAGGTGTTCATTGTATGCCAGCATATTTCATTCTATCTGGTGTATTGATGTAAGTTGATCTATATTGCTATAACATTCATTCATTTGCCCTCCTAGCTGTTCTTTTAGATTACCCCTTTACCACACAATCACAACTTTTAACGACCCTGAGAAAGACATATTTTCTATTTTATATTTTGATGTTTCCCCACCCAAAATGGTTTGTGAAAGGACCTGTTGCAGACAACATATCTTCAAATTAGTAAGACATATATAAAAAAGGATAGAAATTATTGTGGGAAACTAACAAAATGCTGGTTACCATTTTTTTCTTCTTTTCTCACAAGTTTTTTCCATACCTTTTTTCTTCAGTGAGCTAAAATGCAGGATTGAATGGTAATTGTTAAAAACTTCTTTTCGCCATTATAGAAATATCAGGCCTGTGGAGCGATACAGGCGCTCAAGCGCCTCTAGTCTAGACTAGTCATGTGATAACCCTTTACCTAACAATCCCAGAGTTTTGTTACTATTGTTTGCAAACTTTGCTTAACTTCAAACACAAGCTGTAAATGTGCAAGATGTAATTTTCAGATGTCTGGTCCTGGGAGTTAATGTTTGTTAACTCCCAGGACCAGACATCTGAAAATTACATCTTGCACATTCACAGTTTGTGTTTGAAGTTGCCCCTTAAAGTATGGCATTTTTGTGTGGCATATCAAATACATGTACATGGTAGGTTTCAGCATCTGTCTTTTCTATATCCAAGCTCTTTGATGGGTATTAGATCACCTTTTGTGACAATTTTATTCTGGACAACAGTCATATCTGAATCTTCACACTGCTGTGTTTTTACAGGGACTCAGCGAAGATGTCAGTATCAACAAGTTTTTCGACGACCCTATGTTGTTGGAGTTGGCTAAACAGGATGTCATGCTAAGCTATCCAATGTGAGAGGTTGTTCCAGGTTCCGTTGTTAGTTACAGAATGTGAGAGCTATGTTCAGTGTTCTATTGTTGAGAGCACAGAGTGAGATCAAGAAACAGTGAATAACTCTATTCCACACAGCAAAATTTTAGACCTGTCCAAGTTCTTCTTTCCATTAGTGGAACTCTGCAAGTGAAAGGCGTGTTTAGACTTACTACCAGGACCATGCATTAATAAAAACTAATAACTTCATATATGGCCCGCAACATGCGAAATGGGACCTTCGGACATTTGTGTAAAGTGCCGTCCTGGACTAGCCGGTGCAATCTGCGCAAGCTAATCCGAGACGGCACCTTACGAGTATGTAAGATTTTTTCATACAGTAGAGTTTTATGAAACAGAAAATCGCACAAAAACGGGAACTGTTGTCTCTGATTAGTCACAGACTGCACAGGCTGACCTGGGACGACACTTTCTTTAGCATATGTTCCAAGGCCCCTTTTTGTGTGTTGCACGCCATATGAAGTACAATGAAACGCAACCATCAATACTGACAGAGGCATATTTCATTGCCATGCGGTGTCCAATAAACATAAGGAGTGTTTGACTTTGGTGTCTCATTAGTTGTACTTTTAACCCTTTACCACACAATCCTGACTTTTAACGACCCCGAGAAAGAAGCTTTTTGAAAACTGTGTGGGAAGAAAAAAAACTGGTAACCAGTATTTTCTCCTTTTCCCACAATGTTTTCTTCCTTCTTAACTCAAATTTCAATTTTTGGGTCACATTCATTTTGTCGTCTGCAAATGCTTTCTATTTGGACTAGTCTAAAATTTTGTCGTTTGGTAAAGAGTTAATGGGTTACTTTACTCTTTACTACACGACAAAATGAAGAGTTGTCCAAACTGAAAGCAATTGCAGACGACAAATTCAGTGTGGCTCCAAAGATAATTTGTGTCTTTGAAATAGTAGAAAACATTGTGGGAAAAGGAGAAAATGCTGGTTACCAGTATTTTCTCCTTATCCTACAGTGTTTTCAAAAGGCCTCTTTCTCGGGGTCGTTAAAAATCGGGATTGTGTGGTAGAGTTAATGGCTTACTAAGTCTTTACTACACGACAAAATGTAGACTTGTTCAAATTGAAAGCATTTGCAGACAACAAATTAAATGTAGTTCAATAGATAATTTCTGTCTTTAAAATAGTAGAAGAAATTGTGGGAAAAGGAGAAAATGCTGGTTACTAGTATTTTCTCCTTATCCTACAATGTTTTCAAAAGCTTTCAAACTCGGGTTAATTAAAACTCGAGATTGTCTGTTAGAGGGTTAATTTAGAATTAGAATTTGTTCTAACCCTTTACCAGACGACAAAGTTATAGATTTGTTCTAATTGAAAGCATTTCCAGACAACTACTTGGTGATGGCTTAATCCTTTACCACACAATCCCAACTTTTAACGACCCTGAGGAAGAAGCCTTTTGAAAACATTGTGGGAAAAGGAGGAAATGTTGGAAACCAGCATTTTCTCCTTTTCCCACAATGTTTTCTACTCATCCCATAACAAATTTCAGTTTCTGTGTCACCTTTATTTTGTCGTCTGCAAATGCTTTTAATTTGGACTGGTCCTTTTTTTTTTTTTTTGTCGTGTGCTAAAGAGTTAAATGATTGTATCTGTCTTTGAAGGGGGAGAAAATTTTGTGGGAAATTAGGGAAATACTGGTTACCAGCATCTTCTTCTCCCACACTGTTTTGAAAAGCCTTTTTCCAAAGGGTTGTTAAAAATTGTCTGGTGTAGGATGAAGGAATCTTTCATATTGAATGTAGCCGTTTATGTTACAGATTAACTCTTTATCACATTATCCCAACTTTTAACGACCGTGAAAAAAGAAAGCTTTGAAAAACATTATGGGAAAGGGAGAAAATGCTGCTTACCAGCATTTTCTCCTTTTCCCTACAATGTTTTCAAAAGGCTTCTTCCTCATCAAAACTTGGGATTGTTTGGTAAAGAGTTAACATACAAAATGTGTGAATGCTTTATTGCAAACAAGTTCTTCAGTGTCACTTTCTACAAGAAGACAGTTATAGCAATACAAGATAATGAGTAACACAAGTGATATGAGAAATATAGTCGTGACAACAAACTCAAGATAAATCTGTTTCTGGAAAGTCAGCCTAGGATTGTTTCAACATTCTATTCTATCATTCATTTGTATATACTGTCATAATCTCAAACATTAAAATCATGATGAACTAGGTAATTAGATTTCTGTTTGTGTTTATTTCCAAATCTTAATATCCCAATCAAGTTCGTCTTCTGGTTGAAGACACAATGTTGTGACCTTTTTCTCCTCTTAGTTTGGCAGTAATTTATATGGAAGCCTTCCTATCATTGGAACTCTCATCCTCCAGCTGAGCTTCGGTAGCACAGTTGGTAGCATACAGGACTTTAAAAAGGGTTTGCTGATTTGAATCCCAAGTTGGCAAAATTCATTTCAAGGATTGATGTTAGCCATTGCAACAGGATTCATTCCTTGTTTACGGCTGATTATTTGATGGTGGTTGTGAAAGCAGTCAGTGGCTTAAGAAAAATATTTTGCCTCAAATATGCAAGGATAGCTGCACTGGCCACAACAAACATTGTGGGAAAAGGAGAAAATGCAGCGTTTTCTCCTTTTCCCAAAATGTTTTCTACCCTTTCAAAGAGTTGTTGTCTACAAATGCTTCCAATTTGGACAAGTCTAAAATTTTGTTGTGTGGTAAAGACTTAAACAGCATACAATCAATCAATCAACTCCTCCTAGTTTTGCTCAATTATTATTGGAAGCCTTCCTAACATGGGAACTTCTATAAGTGTAGTTTTTGTTATGATTGGTTGACTATTGCATGTTTTTTTCTTCTGATTCGGTGATAATGCAACCGTATGGGAGGTCGGGGGTTTATCTGTTAGACGGTGATAGTTATAGATCTAGATTGAAGAAGTGATGTAAATTCATTAAACATTTTTAACCCTTTACCAAACGACAAAATTTTAGACTGGTCCAAATTGAAAGCATTTGCAGACGACAAAATAAATGTGACTCAAAACTTGAAATTTGTTTTGGGAAGGGTAGAAAACATTGTGGGAAAAGGAGAAAATGCTGGTTACCAGCATTTTCTCCTTTTTCCACAATGTTTTCGAAAGGCTTCTTTTTCATGGTCGTTAAAAGTCGGGATTGTGTGGTAAAGGGGTTAATCATGTCAAACAATAAATAACGAATGATATTCATGAAACAATTTTTAGATCAAAAATGCCAAATGAATGACATAAACTCGGATCCAACATACATGTATTCCCTCCTGACACAATTTCGTAGCAGATGTCTTTTAACCCTTTACCACACAATCACAAGTTCTAACGACCCTGAAGAAGGCTTTCGAAAACATATTCAGAAAAAAAGAAAATGCTGGTAACCAGCATTTTCTCCTTTTCCCTCAATGTTTTCTACCCTTTCAAAGAACTTCAATTTATTTGTCTCAGTTACGAAATTATCATCTGCTGAATCTTTCAGTTCAGAAGGGTGTAGAATTTGTTGTTTGGTAGAGAGGTAAACACAATTCAATCAATCAATAAAGTGTCCCGAGACCAGCTGTTATCAGGTCTAGAAGCATGATATGATGTAGCATAGTATTGGTGTTCGTACTGTTATACGACGTAGCTAAGTGCTGGTTCACACGAACCCATACCAGAGAGTGGTAGTCACATTTAAAAGGCATTATTCTGAAGGAATTCTAAAATGTCCAATGATGCGAATGAGACACCATAGGCTGATAGCTTCTCAAGATTTCTCCTCTCCTTGTTCATCTTCAGCCTGTAAGGTTTCTGCATCCTTGTAGTCTTGTATCAGAGAGTCCATAGCTCCTGCAATTTAAACGGCTTTTTACCAGACAAAAATATTTAACTATTTACCAAACAGTCCCGACTTTTAACAACCCGGGCAAAACAGGCTTTTGAAAACATTGTGGGAAAAGGAGAAAATGCTGGTAACCATCATTTTCTCCTTTTTGCACAATTTTTTTCTATCCTATCAAAGACAGAAATCACAATTTTAGCAACATTTGATTTGTCGTCTGAAAATGCTTTCAATTTTGTGAAGTCCAAAATTTTGTGGTTTGGTAAAGGGTTAAATAGAGAATAGATGGTTGGTGTCTTGGATGGGTTAAGTTTATCGAGCAAGGCGGAGGAATTTATCTGGTGAGCCGAAGGCGAACCAGATAAATTCCGGAGCTGAGCCCGATAAACTTAAACCATCCAAGACACCAACCATCTATTCTATTTATCCTGTCACGCACTGTAAATGAACAAAACGAAACAAAAAACAAACATGATACAAAGACCGTACCTTTTATTCAATATTTTATGGTACTGATACCATAAAATTCCTGAGCCAAGCCTCACAAACTTTCCTGGAATCAAAGACACTACTGTCTATTCTTCAAATTTTCCAATCCACGACACTATTCTGTTTATCATGTTTCACATTTACAAACATAAATCCGACTAGATAGAATATTTTGCTCGAAATTAAGGCACGTATTGACATCTTTCGCACTATGAAAAAAACACACTTATATGGCGAACTGTGCAAAGCGCTTTGGGTATGTAGCTATAATAATGACGTCATGAATGATACTGACTACGTCATAAACATGACGTAAACCATCGGAAGAATGTTGTGGCGAACAATTCTGTTTTATTTTAAATAATAAGAAAAATCAACATGTGCGAATTTTAAGCGATAATTATGCCCCCCTTCGAAGAAGCGGGGGTATATTGCTTTGCACTTGTCCGTCGGTCGGTCGGTCCGTCGGTCGGTCCGTAGACCACATTTTTGTCCGGAGCATAACTCAGAAAGTATTTCAGGTATCATCTTGAAACTACATAGGTGGATAGATCTCATTAAGGAGAAGTGCAGTGCACAAGTACCATAACTCTGCCCATCATATTTTTGGAGTTATTGCCCTTTGTTGATTTTCATACTTAATTTTTGTCCGGAGCATAACTCAAAAAGTATTTCAGATATCACCTTGAAACCTCATAGGTGGATTAATCTTATTAAGGAGAAGTGCAGTGCACAAGAACCATAACTCTGCCCATCATATTTTTGGTGTTATTGCCCTTTGTTGATTTTCATACTTAATTTTTGTCCGGAGCATAACTCAAAAGGTTTTTCAGATATCATCTTGAAACTTTACATGTGGATAGATCTTATTCAGGAGAAGTGCACTGCACAAGAACCATAACTCTGCCCATTATATTTTTGCAGTTATTGCCCTTTGTTGATTTTCGTACTTAATTTTTTTCCGGAGCATAACTCAAAAAGTATGCGAGGTAAAATCATGAAACCTTATAAGTTGATAGTTCACATAAATGGGAAGTGCAGTGCCGAAGAATTGTTAATTTATCATTAATAATTTTTGAGTAATTACCCTTTGTTCGTTTTTACACTTTGAACTTAACAGTTTATAATCACATGTTATATTTAGAATTGGATGCCATTAGGGGGGCATACATGTTTTACAAACATCTCTTGTTTTACTTTGAAATATTGATTTCGTGTACCGGCACCTAAAAAAGGAGTTCCGGCTGGTCACATGACCAACTAGCCTAATAAACCTTGATCACGTGACCAACTGACATAATAAACCTAGTCACGTGGTCAAGTGACCGTATATCACCAAGTTTATATGACCCCCTGTTATACAATGGAATTTATAGGAGGTGACAGGATAAAAGGCATTATTGTGCAGGAATTCTAAAATGTCCAGTGATGCAAACAAGACACCATTGGCTGATAGCTTCTCAAGGTTTCTCCTTTAGTCCTGTATCAGAGAATCCATAGCTCCTGAAATTTAAACGGCTTTTTACCAGACGACAATATTTCACCATTTACCAATCAGTCCCGACTTTTAACAACCCCGGAAAAACAGGCTTTTGAAAACATTGTGGAAAGAGGAGAAAATGCTGGTAGCCATCATTTTCTCCTTTTTTCACAATGTCTTCTATCCTATCACAGAAAAACCTGGCCATTTTTATATATGTCCGCTAAGACTGACTCTTTGCTAACTGCAAATTTTCTGCATGTCCATTCAACCTTATGATGCTGACACTTTTTAGAATGGAATTTATGAATCCCTAATTATGTGATGACTTACTTTGTTACATGGCATCAAGAAGATGCTTTAACCCCTTTTGTCAGAGCACTGCCCACATTTATATGAGTCCTGTCTCATTAGTTATTTGGCTGTGATTCTAAAGTGTCTGATAATGCACTTATTTAGAGCTTTTTTTTCTATAAAATCTACAGAGACACACATGTGCTACTTTACTATGTGCCCTTGTCAGCGCACCGCTCACATTTATGCGAGTCCCCTTTCATCAGTACTTTGGCAGTATTTTTCTAAGGCGCCTGATACTGCATTTCTTTTATCAATTCTACAGAGATAGACATGTGCTAATGCGCTACGTGTTTTTGCCAAACAGCAAACCTCTGGACTTGTCCAAATTGAAATTGTTACCAGACAACAAATAAAATGTTGCCAATACAACAGTTTCAATCTAGGAAAGGGTGCAAAACATTGTGGGAAAAGAAGAAAATGCTGGTCACCAGCATTTTCTTCTTTTCCAACAATACTTTCAAAAGGTTTTATCTCACAGTCTTCATAATGTGACTGTTATGTAAAGGGTTAAATATGAGGGAAAAAAAAAAAAAAATGATGATGATTCTGTTGACAGTAGAGAGAGGGAGAGAGGAAGGGAAGAGACAAAGAGAGAGTGAATGAAGAAAACTTGGGAGAAAGAGCTTGTTATGAGCAAGTTTTCTATTTGTCACAATGGTTCATTGTAATATTTTTGCATGAAGCTAGGCATTTAACCCTTTCCCAAACGACAAATTTTGGACTGGTCCAAATTGAAAGAGTTTGCAGACGACAATTTTAAATTTGATGAAAATGTCAGAAAGTTATCAAAAAGGGTAGAAAACACTGTGGGAAAAGGAGAAATTGCTCGTTACGAGCAATTTCTCCTTTTCCCACAGTGTTTTCAAAAGACTTGTACTGCAGACACATGAAAACCAGGGCTTGTTTGGGAAAGGGTTAACCTAACCAACCATAAATCTGAAGGCAGCAGGCAATGCAATACCTTATAACTGGTAGGGTGAAAAATTTCTTAAAAATGAAATAAAAGCAAAGGTAAACACACTCACTCTTGCTGTCTGAAAAAGCCTTGTCCCTTGTGGTTTTGAAGAATATATTACTGTTTTGTTGCTGTTTGTACACACTCTACAATGAGAGAGAAAGACTAAAACTTAGACTTTCTGATACATTACACACACAAAGTTTCTTTGAGCTACATAACCTGGTATTTTTTCCTTCAGCATTCACATTTTTTAACTCTTAAAGTCCCCAAAAAACCCCATCCAATGCACATTTTCAATCTAGAATAGAAACCCTGACAAGTTACAACTTGTACTGGAGTTTAACGTCATTTTAACAGCTTAGGTCGTATCATGGCGGTCAGCGATGCACCCATGTGTTTCCTGGCTTTGTCACACCAGTACTGACACAACCTTCTTTCCAAAGCCACTGACTACTTTTCTCACATGCATTAGAGGGGAGAGGCGAAAAATCGCGGGAAAGAAAGTGACCACCAGATCACAAGTCTGACAAGCTAACCACTGAGCTACCCGGGCGGGCTTGACAAGTTACAAATCAAAGTTGTATTTGTCTGGCATGTCTCAGTAAAGCTCGCAGCGTAAATGAAAGATTAGACTGCATATTTTGTGCCGTCTGATATTGATCTAAATTGGCTACAGAGGGGACAAATGAAATGGAAGGAGCTTTAAGGGTTAACATATATCTTAGCTTAGTGGAGTGCATGTCAAATACACCTACCTTTTTTAGCTCACCTGCGCATGAAGTGCTCAAAGTGAGCTTTTGTGATCATGCTATTTTCAGTAAAATACCCCTAAAAGCTGGTCAGAATGTTTGCTTTACATTAGGTTACATGCATTAGGTTAGTGCCTGGCTGGGTGACCAGGCTGTTGCACATTACATAATTATCTATTCGACATGTTCTGGCCCAATCATAAGATTTTTTTCAAGTGGGTAGCATGAAATGCTCCTAAAAATATAATCAGCCATTAAACTCATCTGATTCCCTAACGGAATCTCTATTACCAGATGTTCAATGAGAGCCATAAATGACCAGAAACAGCCTAGAAGGAAATGCAGAGAGGAAACAGACCTTATATGATACAAACCTGGAGATCAGTTTTGACTTGCAATATGCCTTAGATACAAGATCTGTTTGGAATATTTGGAAAAATTACCTAGCTGGACCCTGACAATACAGAATTCCATCACAATACGAAAACTTTCACTCATGACTTTTCATTTTTTTTTACCTTTTATAAATATTTTCCACTTTCCTATAAAGAAGTGGAGATAGTTGGGCATTTTCAGAAAAAAGTAGGGAAAAGGGGACAGAAAAAAGTAGGGAAAAGTGGCCTAGGGCTCGCTTGAAAGCCTGAATGCACATACATGTATTGTCTTTGTGGGCCGGCCAAAACTGTACAGAGACCTACTTATAAGCTATTGAATAATCGACCATCTACGTGGTTGATGGGGACCCGTGGGGACTTGATCTAGAAGATGAGGTCGAGGCAGAGAATTTATAATGATTATATTTTTGTACGTTTTCTTGGGGGGGGGGGGAGGGGAATAAACGATGGCAACTAAACTTTCTCTCGCCATGACCAATGAAAGATTTTAGTGTAACTTACTTTAAACTCCTGATACTGTTTTTACATCCAAAATCTGAGGAAGATCAAAACCTAAAAAAATTGGCCTTAAGCCTTTTGATATTTCTAAACGGCAGATACACAACAGATTAAGAATTTATCGACAAATCAACTAACCTCAATTTCACTGTCCACGCCCAATTAAAATCATGGATACATAAACACATGTGGTATAATAGTTCCCTTACTTGTAAAGTGGATCTAAAGTCTGGTCAAAGCAAGTGATATTTTGAAAGGAAGCACTCTCATGAAAACCACATGTAATCAACAAAAATAATGAGGTCACTCTCAATGTCATTAAGACTCCTTTTCATAGAGCATATCCCATTTAAATTCAAATCATATCATTTTAAAAGTAATGAAATCATGTATGGTCTGTCCAAGAGTTAGTCACATGGAGAAAACTGAATTTCAAACTAGGTAAAAAGTTGCCAAGTCGCTCTCATTTGTTTACCCGATTTTAAAATTTTCCTGCCAACAACCAACACTTGGACCAACTGTATAATTACATATTGTCATGGTCATCATAATTCCCATACTTTTAACCGTTTACTACACAATCCCGAATTTTAACGATCCTGTGGAAAAAGCCTTTTGAAAACATTGTGGGAAAAGGAGAAAATGCTGGTAACCAGCATTTTCTCCTTTTCCCACAATGTTTGCTATCATTCCCAAAACAAATTTCAATTTTAGAGTTACGCTCATTTTGTCGTCTGCAAATGCTTTCAGTTTGGACAAGTCTAAAACTTTGTCTTTTGGTAAAGAGTTAAATGATACGATTTAAACACATTTTAACACCGGCATTGTTTAATTTTGGCTGCTATGGGCCTGTAGCAAGACATACAATTTGTTTTACAAGTTCATACTTACAGCTCCTTTACGCAAAGTTTTCAGTTCCTCTTGTAGCAGCTTCTGTTCTTGAATCTATATGGTGGAGAAGATAGTGAATATGCATCACACTGGCAAAAAGGGGCTTAATGCATCTCCGTAATGTATTATACCAAGAAAGTCATCCCTTAGTTATCAATTCATAAAAGCCACCATTTTTTTGGTAAGCGAATTAATCATGAGGTAAACCGTCCTTTGATATACAGAAAATTGACCAAAAGCCAAGAGTCTCCCCTGACTGCACAGGCCGACCCGAGTCGAAATTTCTTGCAGATGCATTAAGCTACCTTTTCACAGAGCATGGCTCATATCTAATTATCATAAATGTCATTTTACGTAAGATGTTAGAACTGTTGTGCTGATAGGCAGCAGTGATTTTGAGCAGTCTGAGTAGTTAATGGTTACAGTAGTCAGTCTCAAAAATGAGATGCTTACGATGCTTCTTTTTATTGTTGGATGTTGATTGCGCACTGTATCATCTCAAGTCCATTGCAAATTTTCCAGTAGAAAAGCTACAGCACTATAATTATTTTCTGTTTCATGGGTTTAATATGTATTGCAGGGAAATGCAATAAATTTTCAGTGACACGACATGCCTAAGGGCAAATTATAAACCATTTCATTACCCAAGGCGCTTTTAGATGTTTATAACATGTAAATCTCAGAAAACTAACGAAATTTAATGTGGTTGGCAGCCATTTTGTGTCTGTTTCTGGAAACATAAAGAACACGAGTAAAAAGATGAATTAAACTGTTTTTTCTTATGTTTAGCTTTTAAATTGAAAATACACTAAAACCTAGGTAGTTTGTAGTGCAAGGGACCAGAATCTTTTATACAAAATAAACATATTATAGACCAAAAATTGCGACTGTACTTGGGCATTTTCGGTGCAGTATCTTGCAGAACCCTCTATTTGGGGCTTGGTTTTGTGGATATTTTTAAATATTTTTGGAGCTAGGTCTCAAATGGAGTTTACTAGATACATACAGGATTTAAAGAAAATGATATATGCAAATTTACTAACCAGTATTTTTATTTTTCATCAATCTATACTCAAACAAAAAAGAAATGCAGGGTAAAACTTAGGGGCAATTCAAAATTTTATGTTTGAATGTTTTCTCTATATACTTTATCAAACCATCAAGAACTATCTTTAGTAATTTAGTTCAGAAAATTTCAATGGATTCCGACTTGTAAATCTTTAGTTATTAAAAGCAATTTGACGGAATCCAAAAAAATCATAAATTCAAATCTATCAGGGCATGTAGTGCTCAGTATAGGGTATGCCCTCCTTGCACAACCGTCACAGCCTTAATTGTCCTGTGGATTGAATTCATTAGGGTTAGGGTATTTATTCTTCTCATTATAGGAATATTGTTCCACTCTTCCAGCAAGGCAATTCTGGTCACAAGTGGTCAATTGAAGTTTTTTAGTGGTTGTTTGGAAATTTTAATGGTCATTCATTGTATGGTGTTTAACGCCATTTTCAACATTATTTCAGTTATATCGCGGTGGCCAGTGCACCTATCCATGCTTTCCTGGAGTTTCTTTTCCCAGTACTCCGCACAATATTCTTTCCAAGCCACTGGCTGCTTTCCCACATAACCATCGTCGAAACAATGGTCAGCGGTGAGAGAGGAATGAATCCTGTCGTGATGACTATCATCAATCCTCGGAAAGAAATTGGCCAAGCCGGGGATCGAACCAGCGACGTCCTGTTCTCAAGTCCTGTACGCTACTGACTGAGCTACGGGGGCTTGGCTTTAATGGTCAGGTAAGTTCCAGAGTGCAGAAGTAAAAAATATTGTTTTATGCATCAATTAGTAAAAAGATTCATCAGATAGTGCAGTATCTATGATACACCCATAAGGATGAGCCTCATTTGCTATGGACAAATTCTAATGGGTCAAAATTGCATGGGCCAAATTTGTTATGGGCGGGGCAAAATTGTAATAGTCCAAAATGTCCAGTCATCATTAGAAGAAAGGCTGACATGGGGTATAGCTGTAACACTATCAAAATAATAGCATAGGAGCAAGCCTCCGAATCGAAGTAAAAGTAATAAGACAAGGTTGGGTGGTCAAAACCAGGGGCATTTTTAACCTGGTCACAAGTGGTCGATTGAATTTTTTTTGTGGTCATTTGGAAATTTTGATGATCAGATAAGTTCCAGAGTGCAGAAGTAAAAAATATTGTTCTATGCATCAAACAATTAATAAAATGATTCACCAGAATGTGCAGTATTTATGATACACCCATTAGGATGAGCCTTATTTACTATGGGCCGAAATTCTAATGGGCCAAAATTGTACGGGCCGAATTCGTTATGGGTCGAAATTGTGATGGACCGTAGTTGTTGTGGTCCAAAATGTCCGGTCACCATTAGAATAAGAGCTGACACGAGGGCTAGCGGAGACAAAAGTCAAAATAATAAATGGAAGTCTCCGAATCGAGGGTAACTGACTAATTAGTAGTCATAGAGCGATCAAGGTCTTAATATATAGACTAGCCTATCCTACTCCCACCCGAGGCTTCCATAGAAATTATGAAAGCTGTAGCAGACATCACGGACGAACCTATGCATAAGATCTCTGGTCTTTGGCCATTAGGAATTTACAACTTGGAACCGCCAGCCAAATCTACCTACTTTTCGATCCATTGTGTACCATAATAAATGGCGACTTTTCTGAAGAGGGAGGTAACCGTGTGGAAAACCTGGAGATGCGGTAGGCCTGAAGTACGCAATGGAAATATTATGGAGCAATGGAAATAAAGTACGCAATGGAAATGTATCATATCTACGTTATTAAATAAAGTAACTATGTATGATTTCAAAAGAGTTTACTTTTACTCGTTGATCTGTAAAAATGTTCATGTACAGGTATAAACCAAAAAAATAGTGTTTTTGTATCGCTAAAAAAATGTACATGTATTTGTAGCACTATTTTTTCCATGATGCAGGTACTCTCAGATGGCAAAATGGAACATTTACCAATTTTGAACTAATGCAATATATTGTACCGCAAACGTGTCTAATAGTGTCAAACGTTATTTTTTGAAATGGGTAGTTATAATTATGATGCATAAATGGGGGGAGGGGGGGGGGTTTAATACCTTTAAGGATGTTGAAACTTCCCTTTAAATTTCCATGCGCGGGACTGGCGCAATGGAAAAGAAAGTACGCAATGGAAATCTATTATATAAATGTTTTTATATAAAGTAACTATGTGAGATTTCAAATGTGTTTATCTGTACTCATTGATATTTTATATGGCACATCTACAGGTATAAACCAAAATGAAGTTTTTGTACCGCTAAAAAAAAAAATGTATTTTTAGTGATATTTTTCCCATTTTGCAGGTATTCTCAGATAGCAAAATGAAAAAATTTACCAAATCTAAACTAGTACAATTTATGAACCCAAATCGTGTCTTAAAGGGTGAAAAAGTTCTTTTCTTTAATGGATAATATTTTTCTTAATTAGATCTATATATACACCTACAGGTACAGTACAGATGTTAAAACTAAAAATCAGATCAGCCTATTTGTAGCTTTTATTTTCCTTATCTGCTTTCCCGCACGTCAATCGTCGGAACACAAATTGTTGAGAGAGGAATGAATCCTATGGCAATGACTCGATATATCAATCCCAGGAGAGAGATTTGCCGAGCTATACAGCGGCGAGCCTAGATATCCGGTTTATGGATTAAAATATGTATCAAAAAGCTTTCATAACGTGAATAAAAATTCAAAAACTTAAATTCCGCCTTCTCTATAAATGATATTTTGAAACAGTCAACTAGTTTTGTCATGCTTTCTTTGACACAATATTTTTCAGCGAAAAAGGGCTCGGGCACGACGTAAAAATAGTCCAATTAAGGACGTTTCCTAGAGTTTTAATTCTTTCATAGAATTTCTTTGTTTTCACGTATTTTATGCAAGATTTTATGCTGAATACAAAAATAAAAAGAAAATATGTTGTCAAATTCATTTTCTTGTTAAATGCCAGTTTCCATGGTAACTGTATACCCTCAAATTCTAAAAATTGTTACTTTTGCTTAAAAAGGATTATAACATAGAAGTTTTATAATTTATATGAAATCAGACCTAAATACTTGTATATTTTTATCCAACATTCAGAAAATTTGAGTACCATTCATATTTTTTCAGAAAGGGTTATTTTTAGCATTTTGTATTCACAAAAATGCCGAAAAAAATAAAAGAGTTCTACAGGTAAAAGTGGGTTATCAAAAACACCCTTCCATAGATTTTGCTCATTTTTTCTGTATCGAGTCCTTGAAGTATCTTCTTTTCAAATTCAACAAAAAAAGAATAGGTCGTCGAGTTCAGATTTTTACAAAATTAGTTTCCATGGCAACCATAAAAAGTTTCATACAAAAACTCCCAGTTTGACTGAAAAGTAAGCATTTTTTTTTGTCTTGAAAACATACACGCATACTCATGTATTAGCAAAAACAATAAAACATTCGATATGTCAGATTTAACCGACAGATCACCCGTTATCAAAGGCCACCCAAAGTGAAGATTGGTTCGGGTAAACATGGTAAAATTTCAAATTTATTTTGGATTGGGCTCCTAAAATCTTCGAAGAATGTAAGCTGGTTATAAAATGCATTACTTAATACGAGTAGAACCCTGGATAAAAATCTCACACTTTACCCCTTCAGCGCCATAGGCGAAAACAGGGGCTTTGGCGGATTGCAAAGATAAAGATCAGACTGCACGGAATGTAGAGTCGGATTTTGGATGTACACCAACCGTTTGTTTAGTCGTCTGTAGGCTAGTAATTCGACGTGGGCTATTAAGTCAACGACCACTTTTCCGTGGCTGGTTCGACGAATACGTTTCTGTACTCTTTGCATAAGAAGAAGTGGGTGGGGTCCGACAGTGACCATTTCTTCTGCATCGCTAGTTGCATACAGTCGGTATTTCTTGTAGTATCATTTATTGGAATTACAGACTGAACCCTTGAAATACGGCAACTTATATTTCCTCGCAAAATGTACTTTTACTCTTTACCAAACGTCAAGGCAATTTCAATGTGGCTCAAAATGGTGCATTTTTTCCTTGATAGGGTAGCAAACATTGTGAGAAAAGGAGAAAATGCTGGTTACCAGTTTTTTCTCTCTTTCCCACAATGTTTACAAATTGCTTCTTTCCCAGGGTCGTTAAAAGGCGGCCTTGTTTGTTGGAGTTATAGAGAAACATGTTTAGGCTGTTTATGATTTCGCGCCGTACAGTGAAAATATAGATCCGAATACTACTATTTCCTTCGTGAAGTCCAATATAGTCTTTTATACTAATATGCCTTCTTAGTGCTCCAATTTGATTTTAAAAGAAATGAGATCATTCAAAAGAACGAACACGTCCGGACGAACAAGCCCGGGGACGAAAAAGCTCGTATCCATGCGCACTAGGTTGCGCAAAAAAAGAAAGCCTCCCGAAAATGCCCTTAATATCGCCATTAATTTTTAGCGTGGAACATTGCAGACATTTATACAAAAACAGCCTTTATCTCTTTTTTGTATTCTTTTATTCCCATGTACGAACGATACCAAATGAGGAAATGTTCTAGAAAATACAATAACCAATAATAATCCGGTATTAAATTCTTTAATGCACAATTTCGAGTCATAACGATCCTAAGAAAAAAAAAACATTTGAAAGCAATGTGGGAAAAAAACGAAGTAAATGCTGGTTACTAGCATTTTCTCATCCCTTCACAGCGTTCACTACCATCAGATACAAATTTCGTAATTTGAGCCACTCTTGACTTTGTCGTCTGAAACTGCCTTGACTTTATAGAGTGGAGCTCTAGCCCGATATCTTATCGTTTGGTAAATTGCTAAAAAGCTTAGCGGTGCAGAATAATAATGGAAAAGAAAAAAACGTTAAATTTATAAACAGTTGCGATATCAGGATCGAGGGGTTGTCAGCTATGCCTCTAAAAGTGCACAGGCAGAATATCGCGTAAACAAGAAAAAAAAAAAAAACTTACGGGCAGACGGACGACGGAAACCTCACCATGACATGTGCTCTGCTGGCTTACAACCATGAGAGATAAAAATGACAAAAAAGAAATGGGCGACGGTATGGATGTAAAATTAGTTTTGTAATGTCTAGAAGCATAAGGGGAGCAACTCTGGATTAAAGAAAGTAGCAAAGGTTTGCAGGAGTTTTTTCCCTTAGACCATTAAAGCGTTTGAAATTTTCAGCGTGCGTCCAATTTGCATCATGGGCAACTTCTCTTTAATGAAAATCAGTTCGATTGATTGAATGGTGTTTTACGCCACTTTCAACATTATTTCAGTCACATCACGCGACAGTTTACATGTTCATGTATTATCTGGGTTTCAACTGTACTAGTCTAGAGCTCCGAGGTGTCTTGCCGAAGGACACTCCCACGAAAATCCTAGAGGATCCAGACGGCTCGAACGCGGGACCTCAAGGTAACGAGTCCTACACTTAACCACGTAGGATTCCCGAAAATCAGTTTAGAGCAGAGGAAAGCAACACTTTTTTTTAAATAATAAATCCTCTAAGGGACAAGCGAATTATGATAAAATGGATAAATAAATGGGGTTGTTTCACCACAGTAAGATGGGCCATTTTGCTCCCTGCATTTTTTGCCATTGTGGAGCATTATACGTGTATAAAAAACATGGGCAGTACACACCAAAATTTACCTGTTTCCAAACCACAACATTTTAAGACAAGTCCAAATTGAAAGCATTTGCTAAACTTGATTTGTTTTGGGATGGGAAGAAACATTGCGGGAATAGGAGAAAATGCCGGTTACCAGCATTTTCTCCTTTTCCCACAATGTTTTCAAATGGCTTCTTTCTCAGGGTCGTTAAATTTCGGGATTGTGTGGTAAAGGGTTAAATACACAAAATGCAATGGCTGATCTCCATCTCCAAAGACCATAAAAACGTCTATGCTATACATAGCACGGGGACGTAACTCTTTGCCAAACGACAAAATTTTAGACTGGTCCAAATTTAGTGTTTGCAGATGACAAATTGGACTGGAGACACATAATGAAACATGTCATTGAAAGGGTAGTAAATATTGTGGGAAAAGGAGAAAATACTGGTTACCAGCAATTTCTCCTGTTTCCACAATGTTTTCAAAAAGCTTATCTACTCGGGCAGGGATCGTATATTTACGATCCCCGACTCAGGATTGTATGGTATGGGACTAAACGGGGGGCATTTAGATTTTTGTAATCTCTCCAAACCCCAAAAACGATTCACAACTGAAAAATGGCGATAGCTGGCCAACCATCAGTAAAGAAGAAGATGAATGTAGAGAGACATATTTTTAGCCCCCCTTTTTTTTCCTTTATGGGCTACATACCATCTTAGGGTAATCTTAGATTTCATCCCAAAATTCAGAATGCTTGTCCATTACGTGGGGCCCCATTCAAACCAGTACGATGTAGTTATACTTCATCACATAAAAGTAATTTGAATTACCCCGTTGTAAACTGACCAGTCGATCATTTGAAGGCCAAACTTTTGGCCGTTTACTGCATGTAACAGTCTTTATACAGTCTACTAATGGCCTCAACCTTTGCATGCAATGTATCAATGTAAAGTGCGTAATCCGAGCTGAACTAGGGAGAAATTTTCCCACAAAGTTTTTTAAAAAGCTTCTTTCTCAGGGTTGTTAAACCTTGGAGTTGTTTGAAAAAGAGTTAATTCTTTACCAAACAACATTTTAAACTTGTCCATGCTAATAGCATATGTAGACGGCAACTTAAATGTGGCTAAAATGATTGGATTTGCTTTCTAAGTTAGAAAACTTTGTCGGAAAAGAAGAAAATGCTGGTTACCATGTTTCAATATTTTCAAAAGGCCTCTTTCTCAGTGTTATTAAAACTCTGAATTGCGTGGGAAACGGTTAAAGACAAGCACAGTAAATATGTAGGTGTTCAAACAAGGCTTTATGACACTTTTGGGATCAGTTCAGTTTATCACAGAAAAAGCTTACTTATTCATGTGTTTCCCGATTTTCAACAGAACTACGCATTGGCTCCACATTCCCTTGCCAAAGGAAACTCCCATGCAACCAAATTTGATAAAATCCAGGACATTTTATTTTTCCAATGCTTTTACCACTGAACCATTTATAAGAAAGGAACATTAATATATTGACTTGAAAGGTTACCAGCATTTTCTCCTTTTCCAACAATGTTTTCTAAGCTTTGTCAGGGTCATTAAAGCCTGGCATTGTGTGGTTAAGGGTTAAACTGGGCAATTCAGAGAATTGAAAAGAGTCATAGCATACCGGTAAATAAATAACAAACACAAGACTAGAAATACAGTCGAACCTGGTTTAAGAGACCAGCCAAGGGAAATCTAAAAAGGGGTCTCTTACAGCAGGTGGTCTTTTATAGAAGGGTTGGACTTTGCAACTTGTACTTGAATTTTTTAAGCTCATATTAAAACCATTCGTAATATGCCAGGGGAGGATAATAAAATATTGAATGACCTAACAGACCTACATACACATGTAATAGAGCTTTTACAAAAATACAATATCACAATAACCTGCAGGTACAGTTTATTTTTTAGCAATCATAAATCAATTTTTGTCGTTTCATTTGCACCTTCTCCCCCCCCCCCCTTCAAAAACTTCTCTGTCTTTTACTTAACCAGTTCTTATAATTCTGCTGAACAAGTATCACAGTTAATGTCAATTTTGACATCAAAACATGAAAATTTATAATCTCTTCTTGAAGTTTAATTACAGAAATGTTTTATATTTGGACGGTCGTCTAGATGACATTTTGAGGAAGGCAATCTAGTAATAGCTGCCGATTTGAAAAGAAAAGATGGAAAATATTGAAAAGTTTGTGGATTCTGATCTCTTCTTGGAGTTAAATGATAGAATCTTCATGATTTGCATAGTTGTCTGCGCAAACAAATGAACAGTCTGGCACTGATTTATCTACGGTCTGTATGAAATTTCATGGTCGCCTATAGGGGTATAATGGTACAAAATGTCGTAATTTGCATGGACACTGGTCGGAGACACCAGGGGGTCGCTTGTTACAGATTATTTACATAAACAATTTTGTCGGGAAGAATTTCATATGGTCGCTTACAGCAGGGGATTGTTTATTGCAGGTGGACGTTCGGTCAGGTTCGACTGTATATATAATTTTTTATTTCAACAGAAATACCATCACAGAATTTAATAATAACAGATGCCATGAATAGGAAAATATCTGGAACAAACAACAATGTGTTATGTACAACTTGAACATATTAGAAAATACTGTAGGGAAAGGAGAAATGCTGGTTAACACCTTTTTCTCTTTTTCTTACAATATTTTTAAAAAGTTTTCCCTGTCAAGGTCATTAAAACTTGGGATTGTCTTGTAAACTGTCAATATAGACTTCATCTACACAGGTATTTAAGTATGTTTATGTTATATCATATTTACAGTAAAAACATCTAGACAGTTATCTAAACTATGTAAATTCATATTTACAGTAATAAACAAAACAATGATAATTAAGTATCACTTTTAAAATAAAGAGAGGGAATAAATATATCACTTCAGAAAAAAAATAAAATAACAAAAGTGTCATCAGTTTCTGGCATAATTTAACCCTATCCAAACAATTCCCATGTTTTCACAACCCTGAGGAAGAAGCCTTTTGAAAACAATGTGGGAAAAGGGGAAATGTTGGTAATAAGCATGCAGCTTCTGGTCTGTCTGCTGTCAGTGTCAATCCCTACCTTTCCCTAGCACCTATTTGTTTCCTAGTAAATACTAGTACTTCAAAAAGGATGCCAGGGTTATAAAGACAAGGAAGCTTACTTGTTCAGAATAAGCAACAGTTAACGCTTTACCACACAATCGTTGTATGGTAAAGAGTTAGTTGACCGATATGAAAACTGAACTCTTTACCAAATGGAAAAATTTCAGACTAGTCCAAATTGAAAGCATTTGCAGACGACAAAATAAATTTGACCCAAAAATTGGAATTTGTTTTGGGAAGGATAGAAAACATTGTGGGAAAAGGAGAAAATGCTGGTTACCAGCATTTTCTCCTTTTCCCACAACTTTTTCCAAAAGGCCTCTTTTTCAGGGTCGTTAAAACTTGAGCTTGTGTGGTAAATGGTTAATCAAATGGAGTAAAAGACCAACCTAACTCTATCATGTGATCTGACTATTACAGATCCCTTTGATTTACAAGCCCTCAAACATGTAAAAGCACACAAGTGTGTATAAAACACTCATGTTTAGATACATCAGTAAGTATCACACCTATCAATTTTGTAGATATGGTGCAGTTTTAAAAGATTCAACCAACTAGTTATTGGTATTTTTTACCAGTCTCTTCCTCTCAGCTAATGAAGTACATGTATCTCTACCACCTACATGTCACATATCTCAAACTTAAGAAAATATTTACGATTATGATTTTAAACTGTACATGATTTTCAATTATCATACACTGTACTACATAGGTTAAGCAATCAAATGGGTTTTCCACAATTATCTATAGTGGACAGCAATTTTCAGCCCTGTTTTATCTAAACAGTAATTTTGGCCGTTGTAACAACAGTGAAAAAATACTTTTCTTGACCAAGATCAATAATTTGACACTTTTTTCAGAAACTTTGGAACAACCATGATGAAGAATTGAATGACTGAGATTCTAAGGTCCTCTAACAACTAGGGTAATAATGAGAGTAAAACAAAATGCCTAACAATGTGGGCACAATTATTCTAACAAAATGGTATCTGGAATGTCGAACTATGTGCAAACAATGCTTACAAAATGGTATCCAGAAGGGCTTAACTATGTGGACACAATGCTTACAAAATGTTATCAGATAGGGCCTAACTATGTGGACACAATGCTTACAAAATGTTATCTGGAAGGGCCTTACTATGTGGGCACAATGCTTACAAAATGTTATCAGGTAGGGCCTAACTATGTGGACACAATGCTTACAGAATGTATCAGGAAGGGCCTAACTATAAGGACACAATGCATACAAATGTTATCTGGAAGGGCCTAACTATGTAGACACAATGCTTAAAAAATGTTACCTGAAAGGGCCAACTATGTTGGTACAATGCTTACAAAATGTTATCTGGAAGGGCCTATGTGGACACAATGCTTACAAAATGTTATCTGAACGGGCTTAACTATGTGGGCACAGTGCTTACAGTATGTTATCTGGAAGGGCCTAACTATGTGGACACAATGCTTACAGTATGTTATCAGAAAGGGCCTAATTATGTGGACACAATGCTTACGAAATGTTATCCGGAAGGACCTTACTATGTGGACACAATGCTTACAAAATGTTATCTAGAAGGGCCTAACTATGTGGACACAATGCTTACAAATTGTTATCAGGTAGGGCCTAAACATGTGGACACAATGCTTACAAAATGTTATCTGGAAGGGCGTAACTATGTGGACGCAATGCTTACAAGATGTTATCTGAAAGGGCCTATGTGGATACAATGCTTACAAAATGTTATCTGGAAGGGCCTAACTATGTGGGCACAATGCTTACAGTATGTTATCTGAAAGGGCTTAACTATGTGGACACAATGCTTACAAAATGTTATCTTAAAGGGCGTATGTGGGTACAATGCTTACAGAATGTTATCTGGAAGGGCCTAACTATGTGGGCACAATGCTTACAGTATGTTATCTGGAAGGGTCTAATTATGTGGACACAATGCTTACAAAATGTTATCAGGAAGGACCTATGTGGGTACAATGCTTACAAAACATTATTTGGAAGGGCCTAACTATGTGGGCACAATGCTTACAAAAGATACGATGCTTACAAAATGTTATCTGGAAGGACCTTACTATGCGGACACAATGCATACAAAGTGTTATCTGAAAGGGCCTATAAATACAATCATGCATACATCATTTAACTCTTTATCGCACGATGCTTAAGTGATAGAATGTGTTTCTGAAAGATTAGAAAACATTGTTGGAAAAGGTGGAAATGCTGGGTACCAGCATTTTCTCCTTTTCCCACAATGTTTTCTGAGGACTTCTTTTTTGTGGGGGGGGGGTGGTTAAAACTCCAGATTGTGTGGTATAGGGTTAAAAGACTATCTATATTTTAGACTTGTCAATACTGAAGGCATTTTACAGATGACAACTCAAACATAGCTTTAATGATTAGTTATGTCCTAGAAAGTGAAGAAAACACTCTGAAAAAAGAAGAAAATGAAGGTTACCAACATTTCATCTTTTGCCCACCATTCCTCCTTGAAAATTTCAATTTTTGAACCACATCTGAACCAGCAGATGTGTTGTCTGCAAATGCTTTCAGTTTGGACAAGTCTAAAATTTTGTTGTTTGGTAAACAAAGTACTAAATAATTCTTCCTACATGTCATCTAAAACAACAACAACAACCTTTGTTTTGTAAACAGAGATGTTAATATGGTGAAACTGCTTTGACTTGTCACTACTTTGTTTCCATGCCCGAGCTCGGTTATCCGATATTTGCCTCAATCTAACTGCTGTGCCCATGGTGTAGAGGTAAAATACCTGAACACATGATCCCAAAGTACACATCCTATAAAATCTAGCGCAAATCTATAAATAGCTCACATAAAGACAGAATATTCATTAACCCGTTCCCAAACAAGCCCTGGTTTTCACGTATCTGCAGTATAAGTCTTTTGAAAACACTGTGGGAAAAAGAAATTGCTCGCAACGAGCAATTTCTTTTTCCCACAGCGTTTCCTACCCTTTTTGATAACTTTCTGCCAATTTCATCAAATTTAAAATTGTCGTCTGCAACCTCTTTCAATTTGAACCAGTCCAAAATTTGTCATTTGGGAAAGGGTTAAGTGACATGCTAAAGTGGCTACATAAGTACCAAAGACAAACGACTTCACATTTTCAATATACAGCTCAGTCCAGTATGTACAATACATCGCTGTATCTAATACCAAATATATCAATGATTATTCTATGGCCGACTCGCCCAGGAAAAACCAGAGATAAAAACTACAAGTAGGAAAAACTCTGGAAACTTGTACCTGTCAAACCTGTCAATGTCTAATGCCATGGAATGTTGGGCCTCATTCAATGAAATGGATCTGAAGCTATCAAAATGAACTTCAAGGGATTGTATGTGACAGTAAGAAAATGCCCCTAGAAATCAGGTGATTATTTTTTAAAAAGATGCGCCTGTTTTGAGAGGAATTAGCAACAGTGGTGATGAGCTGTAGTATTATACCATGTACCACCAGGTTCCTTAATTTTATACTGTTTATCTAGTCAATTACAAGAAATATACCATGATAAAAAACAGTCAGGATTCTTCATCTTGGATACATGTAGCTTAATAAAGAAGGACGAATAAAACAGAGAAAAACCTTTTACAGAAAAAATTCTGGCAACAAAATTGCAAACAGAAAAGACGCTCTGGCAATCTGCACCTATTGATCAACATGATGATGTATAGGCCTCCTCCTTTTGTCGACATCCTTTTTGAATCTGGTAGAAAAAATGGAAAAAGTCATGAAAATAGGTATGGACCATACCAAAACAGAAAACAAGAGGGCCACTGGCCCTAACGCGCTCACCTTAGTAAAGATATCTACAGTTGATAAAGTTGAAGACAGCCTAGTTTTAATGATGAAAAACAAATGAGTGTAAGTGACCTACTTTTTGAAGCAATGCAACCCAATTTCAAACTCATATCATTGAGACAAATACTGGCCAAGTTTCATGAGTATAAGCCTGAAATGCGGCCTCTATGGTGCACACAAGGTTTTTCTATGATTTGGTCCAGTGACCTACTTTTTGACTGGATGTGACCCACTTTGAAAGCTGTCCAAGATATCAAAAAGACAAACTTTCTGACCAAGTTTCATGAGTATCTGGCTGAAAATGTGGCCTCTACAGGGTTTTCCTAAGATTTAGCCCAGTGATCTACTTTTTGACCCGACATCACCTGATTTCAAAATTGTCCAAGATTTTATCAAGACAAACATTCTGACCAAATTTCATGCATATCTGACTGAAAATGTGGCCACTACAACGCACACATGGTTTTTCTAAGATTAAGCCCTGTGACCTACTTTTTGACCAGACATGACCCAATTTCAAACTTGTCCAAGATATCACCAAGACAAACATTCTGACCACGTTTCAAGAGTATTAAGCTGAAAATATGGCCTCTTGAGTGCATACAAAGTTTTTCTAAGATTAAGCCCAGTGACCTACTTTTTGACCCGACATCACCCAATTTCAAATGCGTCCAAGATTTTATCAAGAAAAATATTCTGACCAAGTTTCATGCATATCTGACTGAAAATGTGGCCTCTACAGAGCACACAAGGTTTTTCTAAGATTAAGCCCAGTGACCTACTTTTTGACCCGACATCACCCAATTTCAAACTCGTCCAAGATTTTATCAAGACAAATATTCTGACCAAGTTTCATGCATATCTGACAGAAAATGTGGCCTCTACAGCGCACACAATGTTTTTCTAAGATATGGCCCACTGACCTACTTTTTGACCTGACATGACCCAATTTCAAATGTGTCCAAGATACATGTATTATCAAGACAAACATTCTGACCAATTTTGAAGAGTATCAGGCTGAATGTGTCGCCTCTAGAGTGCACACAAGGTTTTTCTAAGATTTAGCCCACTGACTTACTTTTTGACCCGACATGACCCAATTTCAAACCTGTCCAAGATATCATCAAGACAAACATACTAACCAACTTTCATGAGTTTCAGGCTGAAAATATGGCCCCTAGAGTGCACGAAAGGTTTTTCTAGGATTTGGCCCTGTGACCTACTTTTTGACCCGACATGACCCAATTTCAAACTTGTCCAAGATATCATCAAGACAAACATTCTGACCAAGTTTCAAGGGCATCAGGCTGAAAAAATTGCCTCTAGAATGTACACAAGGTTATTCTTAGATTTAGCCAAGTGACCTACTTCTTAACAGGACATGACCCAATTTCAAATGTGTCCAAGATTTTATCAAGACAAACATTCTGACCAAGTTTCACGCATATCTGACTGAAAATGTGGCCTGTAGAGTGCAGACAAGGTTTTTCTAAGATATGGCCCAGTGACCTACATTTTGACCTGACATGACAGAATTTCAAACTTATCCAAGATATCATCAAGACAAACATTCTGACCAAGTTTCAAGGGTATCAGGCTGAAAATATGGCCTCTAGTGTGCACATAAGGTTTTCCCTCGATTTAGCCCAGTGACCTACTTTTTGACCTGACATGACCCAATTTCAATCTTGTTTGAGATTTTATCAATACAAACATTATGACCAAGTTTCATACATATCTGACTGAAAATGTGACCTGTAGAGTGCTCACAAGGTTTTTCCGAGATATGGCACAGTGACCTACATTTTGACCTGACATGACCCAATTTCAAACTTGGCCAAGATATATTCAAGACAAACATTCTGACCAAGGTTCAAGAGTATCAGGCTGAAAATATGGCCTCTAGAGTGCACACATGCTTTTTCTTAGATTAAGCCCAGTGACCTACTTTTCGGCCCTACATGACCAAATTTTGATCGTGTCTGAGATTTTATTAAGACAAACATTCTGACCAAGTTTCAAGCATATCTTACTAAAAAATGTGGCCTCGTGACTTCACACAAGGTAGAATGTTGATGCCAGATGCCCGACACAGCACAATCACAATAGCTCACCTTGAGCACTTCGTGCTCAGGTGAGCTAAAAAAAACAGTATTGTTTCAGATACTAATTTCCATCCTTAAACATCATATATGTGCATTGTGCATATTTTAGTAGCATGTTTAACCCTTTACCACACAATCCCATGTTTTAACAACCCTAATGAGTAAGGCTTCTAAAAACATTGTGGGAAATGGAGATAATGCTGGTATCCAGCATTTTCTCCTTTTCTTACAATCTTTTCGAAGACAGAAATCATCATTTGAGCTAAATGTATTTGTCATCTGCAAATGCTTTCAATTTGGTTTTGTCAAATATTTAATTGTTTTGTAAAGAGTTAAAAAGTGGTTTGCTTCAAGTTTCTTTATGAAACAGTCCTGAGTTTTTCCCACCTAACAGCACAATGCATTTGAAAAACTGTCACAAAATGGACAAATGACATCCCCCCAGCATGTTGTAACTGAAGCAGCACAATCAGAGAACAGAAATGATTTTCAAAACAAAGATCACCAGTACCCTTGACCTTTGACCCACATGACCAAAAAATAATAGAGCACCTCCTTGGGACAGGAGCAACTTTTGCATAAAGTTTCTGGGTCCTAGGTCAAACAACTACTGAGTTAGACCATGGAAACGATTCTCAAACAAAGTTTACCTGTGACCTTGACCTTTGCCAAATGTGACCCCCCAAAAAAAAGGGCAACTCCTTAAGGTCATGAGCAACACTTGTATAAATTTTCAGGGTCCTTGGTCAAACAACTATTGAGTTAGAGCATGGAAACGAAAACAAGACATGACTGATTGGTGGATGGACAGATGGACAGACAAACAAACATGGTGAAACCAGCAGTATACCCCCCTCTACTTTGTAGGTGCAGGTATATAATTATATTGTGGTAGCCAGTGCACCTATCCATGCATTCCTTGAGTTTCTTTGACTAGTACTTTGCACAATATTCTTCCAAAACCACTAGCAGCTTTTCCATATAACCATAGTAGAGACAAATTGATGATCTGTGGTGAGAGAGGAATGAATTCTGTCGCAATGACTATCATAAATCCTTGGAAAGAAATTTGCTGAGCTGGAAATTTGAACCAGCGACCCCTGGCCTAAAGTCCTGTGCAGCATCAAATGAGCTACTAGTCTTGGCATTTGCAAATCTATGAAAATGACTAAAACATTGTGAGAAAAAGAGAAAGTACTTAGTCTGGAGCTTGCTTCCTTCCGCCACATATTACACTATGTTATGTTGGACTATCATTTTTCTGTGTGCTGGAAAAAAAAAATGTATTTGTTTAAATTTTGTCATCTGGTAAATGTTTAACATCTTACAACACATTCAAGTTGAGTTTTCAGGTCCAAGAAAGAAGCTTTTGAAACCAGGATAGGAAAAAGGAGAAAATGCTGGTAACCAGCATTTACACCTTTTCTCACAATGTTTCCTACATATTCAAAGCCTTTTGAAGACAGTGTGAGAGTAAGAGAAAATGCTGGTAACCAGTATCTTCTCCTCTACCCACAATATTTTCTATCCTATCACTGACACATTTCATCATCTGAGCCACATCTAATTTGTTCTCTCCATATACTTTTAATTACGACAAGTCTATTACGCTCTTTGGAAAACAGTTTGCTGCAACACAGCAGAAATATTGCAAGTGATGGAAAATAAATGGTTTGGAAACATTGTTGGAAAAGAGGTAATTGATTCTTTAGAGCATCAGTTCCTTTTTCCATGATGTTTTCAGTAGCTATCCACTGTAAGAGAATGCCAAAGGCATTTACCCCACAATGCCAAGTTTTAATGACCCCGACAGCAATGGCTAGCAAAAACACTGTGGGAAAAGGAGAAAATGCAGATAACCAGTATTTTCCCCTTTTCCCACTATGTTTCCTAACCTTTCACAAACATCCAATCATCAGCCACTACTAATTTATCATCTGCAAGATCCATAGCCAACTTTCGCGGACATTCCCTATCAGCAGTCTCGCATACAAATAAATCGATGAAGATAATCAATATCATACGTAAAGATTTGGGAGTTTCCAGAGTTTGGCAAACTTGAACCATGTATAGATAGCCCAGAGCCATCAAAGACTGGAGACAAATAACATTACGTAACATTAGCCCTGTTTCAAATTTACGATCCTTCCCTTACGGCAAAGCTGTCTTCTTGCGAATATCCAGCAAATATGCTGCAAATATTTGGCGCACTGCACTGTTTGCAGTAACTGTTCTCGACATATTCACTTCTTCTCGCAAATATCCAGCATACAAAGTTGGTCAGACAAAAATGTGATTGCTGAATGTTTGCAGCTTTGTAATATGATCGCTGCATATTCGCAGGAAGAACTTAAAACTTTTTCTAGTGCAGTGTATCATTCACCCAGTATTTGCTACAAGAACTTAGTTCTGGATACTGTTCGCAGTGTATTAGTCCCAGTGACTTTAACTTTTTATGTCATCAAGGAATGCTCACCGAAAGAACTTCAAAAACTATATTGCTCTGAATTCGTAATTTATAAGAACTTAAAACTTTGGTACGGGTTCACTGTATATCCACAGCAAATACTTAATTTTTTTTTTGTATGTTTGCATATTGTTCACTTTGAAAGCTTGACATTTTATCAATACTTCATGTCATAATTTTGACTCATCTTTCATCATGAAACAAATTTAGCCACAGACGTATCTACGAATATCTGTATGAGATAACGAATGAATGAATACATGTAATTAAAAGAATGGATGAATAAATGCATTAATGAATGAACAAATCAGTTGTCATCATTGTTTGCTCTTTTCCATACTTGCTTTCCACATGAAAACATTCCTTTTAGGGAAACAGTGTTGAAAGCTTGGAATGCCAGTTACAAGCATTTTCTCCCTTTCTCATGTTTTGAAAAGCTCTTTCTCTTAATTGGCCATTATTTGGGTTTGAATGGTGAAGGGTTAATTTGAAATTTAAACAGTAATTAGTGAGAATGTGATACAAAAGGAGACATTTGAGCGTGTTGAACAAATAAGTATAAAGGGCGACAATATGGACCTTCTCCCATAGCTTGCACTACCTGATGTTGAATTAGTACAGATAACTGTCCCCGAAGGTGATTTTAATTTTTGACTGGTTGCCTCCAGTGTGGCGCACAGTAAATGTCCAAATGTGAAAAGAAGCACCAAAAATGTCTCATTATTGAGACTAGATGATGAATCTACTTTGCCAAAAGCAGAATAAAACATTAATAAGCACATAGGGGTAATCTGATCTTGAAATACAGTTACAAGTTCTAACAAGAGAACCATGATGGTCCTATATCGCTCACCTGAGTACCAAGCAGTAAAGGTCTACAATGAAGATAAATACCAAATATCGAAGTGCAAGGCCAAAGCTCTAGATCTTCTTGGTTTAGACAAGAAGATAATCTTTCTTAACCAAACCCGTTTATATAAATATTTGTGAGAAGTTTGAATGATATTTGTCCAATAGTTTTTGAAAAATAGGGAGAACAAGAAATTTCATCAAAGGAAAATAACTTTGTAAAAATTCAATGAACCGTCACCAAAATATAATATGCACATTCTTGCTTGGCACCGAGTCTCTCTAAAGTTTGAATGAAATCTGTCCTGTAGTTGTTGAGAACTAGCTCTGACAAGAAAATGCTACAGAAAGACTGATGGATGGATGGACCGACAAGCTCACTCCTATATACCTCCAAAACAGAGTTTTGAAGGAATAATAACAAAGCCCTAGGCCTTTTGGTGTGTGGCAAAAAGTTGCCTGATTTGAACAAACTTAGAAGAGAATGTTTGCCAATTCAAGACTTTCTATACAAGTTAGTATTATAATGTTGTTAAATACACCAACAACTACAGTGGTTGTCCAGGGACATGTTCATGGGTAATTGCTATTGTAAAACACATAAACAATGTATTTACACCTGCAACAGTCTTGCACCAACCTTTCAATGCGTCCAGCTTACAAAAATTTGACCTTCAAATGTGACATTGACCTTGGCCCTACCTGAACAGATCTTTCAAATGGTGCTTCAATTCATGGTGGAGTATATGCCCAAAATTTATGGGGGGGGGGGGGGGGTAATAAACTTATTTATAATATAAATTAAGACAAACACCACAAACTGACGAACAAAAATTATAATGACTTCTAAGATTTACAAGATAAAATCTGTACTACAGAGTTAAATGAACGAACAACAAGAGCGGCAAATTGTCGCAAGATACGCCCGTCTTACCCCAAGTTGTAAAGTTGGGGCATAATAATGATAAAGGGGAGGTATAGAAAAATAGTAGTGCAGAATATTTTTTTTACTGTTGATTGAAGATAATGGCAGTGTATTTGTGTTGACGGAACTCTTGTTTATTATTGTATTACTATTAACTCTTTACCACACAGCAAAAGTTTGGACTAGTCCAAATTGAAATCATTTGCAGTTGACAAACTAAATGTAACTCAAAAATTGAAATTTGGTTTGGAAAGGGTAGAAAACATTGTGGGAAAAGGAGAAAATGCTGGTGCAGCAATTTATATTTCATGTGCACTGCACTACCCCTTGATGAGATGTATCCAGCCCTAAAATTTCATAACCCGAGGTAGTATAGTTTGAGAGATATGCATCATACAAAATTCAAGTTCAAAAAAAAAACAAGAAAGGGCAATAACTGAAAAATTAAGCAAGCAAGAGTTGAAATTTATATGCACAGCACTTCCCGTTGATGGAATGTATCCACGCATGAAATTTCATATCCTTAGCTAGTATAGTTCTGAAGATATGCACTGGACAAAATTAAAGTTTCAAAATAAAGAAAGAGCAATAAGTCAAAAATTAAGCAAGAGTTATGGTTCATGTGCACTGCACTCCCAGTTGATGAGATCTATTTACGCATGAAATTTCATAGCCATAGGTAGTATAGTTTTGGAGATATGCTCTGGACAAAATTCAAGTATGAAAATAAGTCAAAAATTAAGGAAGGAAGAGTTATGATTCCTGTGCACTGCACTCCCCCTTAATGAGATGTATGCAGGCATGAAATTTCATAACCCTAGGTAGTATAGTTTTGGAGATATTCACTGGAGAAAATGCAAGTATGAAAAAGAAGAAAGGGCAATAACTGAAAAATTGAGGAAGCAAGAGTTATGATTCCTGTGCACTGCACTCCCCCTTAATGAGATGTATGCAGACATGAAATTTCATAACCATAGGTAGTATAGTATTAGAGATATTCACCGGACAAAATTCAAGTATGAAAAACAAGAAAGGGCAATAACTCAAAAATTAAGGAAGCAAGAGTTATGATTCCTGTGCACTGCACTCCCCCTTGATGAGATCTATCCATGCATGAAATTTCATAACCGTAGGTAGTATAGTTTTGGAGATATGCTCCGGACAAAATTCAAGTATGAAAAACAACAAAGGGCAATAAGTCAAAAATTAAGGAAGCAAGAGTTATGATTCCTGTGCACTGCACTCCCCCTTGATGAGATCTATCCACTCATGAAATTTCATAACCCTAGGTAGTATAGTATTGGAGATATTCACCGGACAAAATTCAAGTATGAAAAACAAGAAAGGGCAATAACTCAAAAATTAAGGAAGCAAGAGTTATGATTCCTGTGCACTGCACTCCCCCTTGATGAGATCTATCCATGCATGAAATTTCATAACCCTAGGTAGTATAGTATTGGAGATATTCACCGGACAAAATTCAAGTATGAAAAACAAGAAAGGGCAATAACTCAAAAATTAAGGAAGCAAGAGTTATGATTCCTGTGCACTGCACTCCCCCTTGATGAGATCTATCCATGCATGAAATTTCATAACCCTAGGTAGTATAGTATTGGAGATATTCACCGGACAAAATTCAAGCATGAAAAACAAGAAAGGGCAATAACTCAAAAATTAAGGAAGCAAGAGTTATGATTCCTGTGCACTGCACTCCCCCTTGATGAGATCTATCCACCCATGAAATTTCATAACCCTAGGTAGTATAGTATTGGAGATATTCACCGGACAAAATTCAAGTATGAAAAACAAGAAAGGGCAATAACTCAAAAATTAAGGAAGCAAGAGTTATGATTCCTGTGCACTGCACTCCCGCTTGATGAGATCTATCCACGCATGAAATTTCATAACCGTAGGTAGTATAGTTTTGGAGATATGCTCCGGACAAAGAACTGGACGACGCCCACCCACCCGCCACCCCGCCCGCCCGCCACGGGTGATCCCATAATACGTCCCGTCTTCGACGGGCGTATAAAAATGAACTCAAAATACAATGAACACAACAGCCAGAGAGAAAAATGCTGTCAAAGCCTTTAACCCTTTATCACATGGCAGAATTTTAGATCTGTCCAAATTGAAAGCATTTGCAGACAACATTTTCATATTGGATCAAGTGACACAATATTTCTTTGACAGGGTAGAAAACTTTGTGGGAAAAAGGAGAAAATGCTGGTTACCAGCATTTTTTCCTTTCCCACAATGTTTTCAAGTGTAGTGCATATTGTCAAGGTTCTGCAATTTATAGCTGCATCATGGAAAAAGGGGTCTTCATGTTATATTTCATTTTTCACCAATATCTCTTTAATTACTGGACATATCGCAACAGATTTGGATGAAATTTTCACACATCAAGTGACCTAGCGCATATAGTCAGGGTTTTGGAATTTATTGCTGTGTCATGGAAAAAGGGGGCTTCATGTCAAATTTAAACTGCATCCGTCCGTCCTGAATAGATAAAAGGAAAAAATGATCAGGTGGGAACCAAGGCTAGGGGTACACAAGACAGGATGTTTTATCAGACAGTGTAGATAAAAATCAGACTGCTCTTGGATCTTGGATATATATGCCTTATATTCTGCAAGATAGTATTGCCTATAACACAGTCTTGAAATGCATATTACGAGGGACACTTTTTAAGTTCGTAAAGTAGGGCGGTCTTTTCAAAACCGCTTGAAATATCAAAATTTTATTTATCTAAGACCTTCGAAATATGCCCCGTCTGCCTCCACACACATTTTACACCGATCTACCCATTTCCGGAACACCGCCCGGTAGTCCTCTTTAGGTATATGTTGCAGACACTGGTAGACCGCACTGCCTATACCACAACGGGATTCAAAACGGTGCCCTGCCAGCATTTCCTTTAGTCTTGGGAACAACCAAAAGTCACAGGGGGACAGGTCAGGGCTGTATGGGGGATGATCTCTAAGACATCGAGCCCAGATTCTTTCAGATATTCCTGTACCGTAGCGGATTTATGGGCCGGTGCGTTATCATGGAGTAATTTGATGCCACGGACACTGGTGCGCGGTCTGCGTTTCTGATAGAAATCAACAAGTTGAGTAAGAACACTTCCTCTGTAAAACTTTCCAGTGACAGAACTACCTTTCGGGACTGGAATTTGAAGGACTGGACCTTTCAAATCAAAGAATATCGCATACAACATGCCATTTGATGTTTTGCAACGGCGCGCAATGACAGGTCTGTCGCCCACAGATGAAACCCAAACCTTATTTTTAGCCTTAGAATCGGGTTGAAAATTATAGATCCAGGTTTCATCACCTGTAACTATCTCTTCCAAATGACGTGGGTCACATTTATCATATTTTTCTATAACTTGCGATGCAAGTCTAACCCGACTTTGTTTCTGCTCGTCAGTGAGCAAATGGGGCACCCAGCGCGCGCAGATCTTACGTAGCCCAAGTCGTTCACGTAAGATCTTCAAAACACTTGACGAATGAATGCCACTTAATTCTTCTATCTCTTGCACGGTATAATGTGCGTCTTCCTCAATTAACGTTTTCACAGTAGCAACGTTCTTTTCCATCAAAATGGAAACCTGCCTACCCACCCGAGGGTCATTTTCAATTGACTCCCGACCATCACTAGAACGACGTACCCACTTGCAAACTGTAGCATATTTTAAAGCACCATTCCCATAAACTTTTTGCAAATCAGCATGAATTTCTGTTGGCAGAAACCCGAGCTGTGCTTGAATCTTACAATATACCCTCTGTTCAGAGATTTTTCCATCCATATTGAACGCTGTATTTTACTATAGTGTATAAAACCACGTGTTGAAAATACCCAGCACAGCGCGCACGTGGACCTCGTGCGCCGCATACCGTGACACCGTTCGAGAGAGGAATGATTACGCAAGTTCTGTGTAAAAAATCGTGCAACTTCATAATCACGTTAAAAAGTTATAGGCTTACTCTACGAACTTCAAAAGTGTCCCTCGTACTTGGTCTATCTTTATCTCTTTACCAAACAAAAATTTTACACTGGTCTATAATTCAAAGCATTTGCCGACAACAAAATAAATTTGTCTCAAAAAATGAACTTAGATTAGGGATGGGTAGAGAACATTGTGTAAACAGTTAAAAAAATCCTGGTTACCCGAGTGCTTGGCCCAACTGAGATTTAAACTTGACATCCCTGCATAACTAGCCCTGTAGGTAATGAGCTAACAGGCTTGGCTCAAATCATTAACAAACAACAAAATTTAATCCTTAAACCCAAAGGCCATTTTCATTCCAGAATGAGTCCAAGATGATAACAACTGCGTGGGTGCCTTTTGTCTGCAGTGTTTCAACAAAGCAGACAGTATAGATCAATGATCCGACTGCACATTTCGTGCAGTCTGATCTTGATCTACACCAGACACAAAGGCAACTATAGTAGTGAAAGGTGCTTAAAGGGTTAAGAATTGTCCACATTCAAACCATTTGCTGACAACAAAATAAATGTGACTCAAAAATTTAAATTTGATTTTGGTTGGGTGGAAAACATTGTGGAAAAAGGAAAACATGCTGGTTACAAGTATTTCCTCTTTTTCCCACAATATTTTCAAGAGCCTTATTTCTCACAGGTGTTAAAACTTGGGACTGTGTGGTAAAGGGTTAAGTAGAACAAGACTTTTAAAGTTCATTCTGTATACCTTTATGTCCTTTTTTGACCTGGGGGCATCATTCGAACAAAATTGGTAGAAGTCCACAAGGAAATGCCACATACCAAATATCAAAGCTCTAGGCCTTCTAGTTTCAGACAAAAACATTTTTGAAGTTTGCTCTATATACAATTTTGCCCAAAATTGTGACCCCTGGAGTTAAAGGGTTAATTCAATTCATTTAACAACTTTGGTAGAACTTCACCCAAGGAATATGCCTGTCAAGTTTCAACATGATTGGTTTAGGAGGAGATGTTTAAAGGAATTGCGGAAAGACGGACGCTGGACAACGATGAATCACAATACCTCACCCAGCACTTTGTGCTCAGGTAAGCCAACAAATAGGCCTAACCATTGTCTGTGGCTTGTGATAAACAACATAAAGATGAAGTTTCATAACATTTTGTCCTGTAGTTAAAGAGATATTAATCCATAATGAAAATATATGTGAAGCCCCCTTTTTCCATGATACAACATTTAATCAAAAAGGCTAAACTAATGATATTGGCGGACTATCATAAGGAACACATGTATGAAGTTTCACAAATTTTTGTCCAGGATTTTGAGTTGAAGATACATGTATATTGATCCTTAACAAAAATATACATGACGTCCCTTTTTCCTATGAGACAGTATTTGATATCAAAAAGGCAAAAAAACCCAATAAATATCAGCGGACATCATTAGGAACACCTGTATGAATTTCTATTAGTTTTTGTCAAGGATTTTAGAAGATATCTGTCCTGAAAGATGGACAAACAGATGGTCATTGGTCTATGACGAAATTAAACATTTAGCCCCCTTTTTTCATGACATGGCATTTCATGAAATAAAAACAAATAACTATTGTCTGTGGCTTGCAATAAACAATAAAAAGATGAAGTTTCATGACATTTTGCCCTGTAGTTAAAGAGATATTGGTCCACAATAATATACGTCAAGCCCCCCTTTTCCATGACACAGCAATAACTGGTCCCATTAGACCTACAATCAAACTCATTTGAGACCTTACGGTCATATATATTTTGACCAAGTTTGGTGCTGATTGGTTTAAATTTGTAGATGCTAGAGTGTAAACAAAGTCAAATGTAGCAATTTTTTTAATTCAAGGGCAACTGACTCCAGTTGTTCTGGTCTGATTAGACACATAATCGAACTCATCCGAGATCTTATGGTCATATATATTTAGACCAAGTTTAGTGCTGACTGGTTAATAATTGTAGATGCTAGAGTGTAAACAAAGTCAAATATAGCAATTTTTCTAATTCAAGTGCAAATAACTCCAGTCATTCTGGTCCGATTACACCCATAATCAAACTCATCTGAGATCTTATGGTCATATACATTTTGACCAAGTTTGGTGCTGATGGGTTTTATGTGTGTAGAGGCTAGAGCGTAATAAAGTCAAATATAGCAATTTTTCTAATTCAAGGGCAAATAACTCCAGTCATTCTGGTCCGATTACACCCATAATCAAACTCATCCGAGATCTTATGGTCATATACATTTTGACCAAGTTTGGTGCTGATTGGTTAATATTTGTAGATGCTAGAGTGTAAACAAAAAAATGTGGACGGACGACGGACGCCTATGGATGGTGAGTGATCACAATAGCTCATCCTGAGCACTTCGTGCTCAGGTGAGCTAAAAATGTTTTGAGTCTCAATAATTAAGGTAAATAACATAGACTTACAACTCCTTTTGTGCTGGTCAAAAATAAAGTTTGTGTGGGTATGGGTTAAAGACCAAGAACCGATCACATTAAATGACAACATTTAGATATAGAACATCAACTGTGAAGGACCTTTGAAAAATATACTTTAAATAAAATATACAGGGACCTCTTTTGAGGGGGGAGGGGGGAAGCTTCAACCAATTGGGCATGAAAATTGAGGGATGCAACGTTTTGATCAAAAGATAGATGTTTTGACTAGGGGACATTTTGACTGGGGGACGTTTAAATCGGATACTATTTTCATCCACGGAAGCATCTTAAACGTTCTCCATGATTTTGTGCTGTTAGTTCCATTTATATCAGCACTTTTGGCTTAAAATCTCACTAACGCAAGTAATTCTGCAGGTAAATTACCACAAACATTGACAGTACTTTATTTCGACTTCGGTAATTGGTGTCACACCACTGGTTTTTTGCCATATTGAAAATAGAGTGAAATTGACCATCTTTGAAGCTTCACAAATCCCTTAATGGCAAAACTTTGGCTTAACCATCTCTTGCTCTCAAAAGTACAGTCATAGTCCTTCAAAAAAATGCATAAAAAACAACATAACAAAAGATTGCGTTTTTACTTAAATTTCAATCAATACAGGCACCCTAAAAACTGCCGTCTCAAAAACACCTATACACGGCCATGACCCCAATTTTTTGTTCCTCCACCGACACAAAATAGTCCAATCAATATATGATAAAATCACATTTAAATGGTCCCCCACTGCCTAAATTTGAAGCAAATTTAAATCATATTCCACAAAGCCCTCTCAGCTCCACGAAACAGTGCAACAAAAGTGCTACTGCAAAATTTCACATCCGACTACTTTGGACTACTACGACCCGGAAGCAATCTCGCAGTGGTGCGACACCTATATAAAATGGAATTTGACTTTCAAGTCAGTTTTTTTTATGCCTTTTGGCTGAATCTGGGTATTGCGACAAGGAAAAAATGAGCCGGAGAGAAATCAGGGCCATTTTCATAGAATTTCTTTGATTTCACATATATTATGTAAAATTTTATGCTGAATACAAAAATAAAAAGAAAACAAGAGGGCCATGATGGCCCTGGATTGCTCACCTGAGTCAACAGGCCAAACATTGTGACCAAATTTCACAAGAATCTGACTGAAAATGTGGCCTCTATTGCGTGCACAAGGTTTTTCGATGATTTGACCTAGTGACCTAGTTTTTGACCCCACATGACCCAATTTTGAACTCGTGTGAGATTTTATCAAGCCAAACATTCTGACCAAGTTTCATAAGTATTTGACTGAAAATGTGGCCTCTAGAGCGTACACTAAGTTTTTTGAAGATCTGACCTAGTGACCTAGTTTTTGACCCCACATGACCCAATGTCAAACTTGTCCGAGATTTTATCAAGACAAACATTCTGACCAAATTTGACAAGTATCTGACTGAAAATGTGGCCTCTACAGCACACACAAGGTTTTTCGAAGATTTGACCTAAAGACCTAGTTTTTGACTCCACAAAACAGAATTTCGAACTCTTCCCAGATTTTACCAAGACAAACATTCTGACCAAGTTTCATGAGGATCCAACTGAAAATGTGGCCTCTAGAGCGTACAAAACGTTTTTCTAAGATTTGACCTAGTAACCTAGTTTTTGACCCCACTTGACCCAATTTCAAACTTGTCTCAGATTTTATTAAGACAAAACATTCTGACCAAATTTCACAAGTATCTGACTGAAAATGTGGCCTCTAGAGCATACACAAGGTTTTTCCAAGATCTGACCTAGTGACCTAGTTTTTGACCCCACATGACCCAATTTCAAACTCGTCTGAGATTTTATCAGGACAAACATTCTGACCAAATTTTACAAGTATCTGACTGAAAATGTGGCCTCTAGAGCGTACACAAGGTTTTTCGAAGATTTGACCTAGAGACCTAGTTTTTGACCCCACATGACCCAATTTCGAACTCGTCCCAGATTTTATCAAGACAAACATTCTGACCAAGTTTCATGAGGATCGGACTTCAAATGTGGCCTCTAGAGTGTACACAAGGTTTTTCTAAGATTTGACCTAGTGACCTAGTTTTTGACCCCACATGACCCAATTTCAAACTCGTCCCAGATTTTATCAAGACAAACATACTGACCAAGTTTCATGAGTATTTGACTGAAAATGTGGCCTCTAGAGCATACACAAGGTTTTTCGAAGACTTGACCTAGTGACCTAGTTTTGACCCCACATGACCCAATTTCAAACTCGTCCGAGATTTTATCAAGACAAACTTTCTGACCAAATTTCACAAGTATCTGACTGAAAATGTGGCCTCTAGAGCGTACACAAGGTTTTTCGAAGATTTGACCTAGTGACCTAGTTTTTGACCCCACATGACCCAATTTCAAACTCATCCGAGATTATATCAAGACAAACTTTCTAACCAAGTTTCATAAGGATTGGACTGAAAATGTGGCCTGTAGAGCGTACACAAGGTAAAAAGTTGACGACGGACGACGCACACCCGACGCCGGACACAGCACGATCACAATAGCTCACCATGAGCACTTCGTGCTCAGGTGAGCTAATGACATGTTGTCAAACTTGTTTTCTTGTTAAATGCCTGTTTCCATGCTAACAGTATAACCCCAAATTCTAAAAATTGTGACTTTTGCTTAAAAATGATTATAACATTGTCAGACGAGTTTAATTTTATAATTTATATAAAATCAGAGCTAAATATTTGTATATTCTTATCTAACATTCAGAAAATTTGAATTAGATTCATATTTTTTTAGAAAGGGTCATCTTTTAGCAATTTTGTATTCACAAAAATGCCGAAAAAATTAGGAGTTATTCAGGTAAAACTGGGTTGTCAAAAATACCCTTCCATAGATTTTGTCCATTTTTTCTGTATAGAATCCTTGACGTATCTTCTTTTCAAATTCAACAAAAAAGAATAGATCGTCAAGTTCAGATTTTCACAAAATTACAGTTTCCATGGCAACCATAAATCATTTTTATACAAAAATTCTCAGTTTTACTTAAAACTAATCATTTTTTTTTAGAAAACATACAAGCATACTCATGCATTAGTAAAAACAATGAAACATTTGATATGTTAAATTTAACTGAAAGATTACTTATTATCAAAGACCACCAGAAGTGAAGATTGGTTCGGGTAAACATGGTAAATTTTCAAATCTATTTTGAATTGGGCTCCTAAAATCTTTGAGGTATGTAAGCTGGTTATAATATGCATATATGCATTACTAAACATCAGGTTAGTATAAGTATAACCCTGGATAAATAAAAAAAAAAAAAAAAACATTACCCTTTCTGGGCAAAACAGGGGCTTTAGCAAATTGCATTGATTAAGATCAGACTGCATGGAATGTGCAGCTGGATTTTGGATCTATACCAACTGCTTATTAAGTCAAGTCTGTAGGCTAATAATTCGACGTAGGATACTATTTCAACGACCACTTTTCCATGGCTCGTTCGACGATTATCATATCTCATCGCAAGAATACGTTTCTGTACACTTAGCATTAGAAAAAGTGGGTGGGGGACTCACAGTGACCTTCGTTTCTTCTGCCTCACTAGTTGCATAGAGTCAGCATTTCTTGGAATTGCAGACTGAACCCTTGAAATACTGTCTAACTCAGATTTCCTCGCAAAATGTCCTTTAACCCTTTACCAAATGACAAATTTTAGCCATGTCCAAATTGAAAGCATTTGCAGACAACAATTTCAATGTGGCTAAAATGATGCAATTTTTCTTTGATAGGGTAGAAAACATTGTGGGAAAAGGAGAAAATGCTGGTTACCAGCATTTTCTCCCTTTCCCACAATGTTATCAAAAGGCTTCTTTCCCAGGGTCATTAAAAGGCGGCATTGTGTGGTAAAGAGTTAAAGCGAAACATATTTAGGCTGTTTATGATTTCGTGCCATAAAGTGAGACTATCCGAGTACTGCTAACTATTTCCTTCATGAAGATTCCAATATCGTCCTTTATACTAATATGCCTTCTTAGAGCTCCAAATCTGATGTTATAAGAAATGATATCATTCAAAAGGACGAACACACCTGGACGAATGAGCCCAGATGAACAAGCTTTTGGGTGAACAAGCCCGGGGACGAAAGAGCTTGTTTCCATGCGCACTAGGTTGCGCAAAAACAAAAACTCCAGAAAATGTCCTTAACATGGTTGATTTTGTGGCCAAGACCTTAAAAAATGGAAATTCTAAGCCCAATGACCACTCCTACAAAATCAAACATACCTCAGTCAAAAGTCAGTGGATTTACATGAAACAAGAGGGCCATGATGGCCCTGGACGCTCACCTGAGTCAATAGGCAAAATTCACTCAACATGCACGATTCAATTTCTGACCAATTGTCAAGTCAATTGAGCTTAAAATGTGGCCTCTAGAGCGTCCACAAGGAATTTCCGTAAGTTGACCTAGTGACCTAATTTATCACCCCACGTGACCCAATTTAGAACTCATCAAAAAATTTATCAAGACAAAAATTCTGAACAGTTTTCAAGTTAATTGAGCAATAAATGTGGCCTCTAGAGTACCCACAAAGTGCTTCTTAACTTTGACCCAGTAACCTAGTTTATGACTCCAGCTGACCCAATTTCAAACTCACCCAGTATTTCATCAAGACAAACATTCTGACCAGCTTTCATGTCAATTGAGCAAGAAATGTGGACGACCAAATTTCAGGTCATTTGAGCAATGAATGTGCCCTCTAGAGTGCCCACAAGGTATTTCTTTAATTTGACCTGGTGACGTAGTTCATGACCCCAGGTGACCCAATTTCGAACTGACTGAACATGTTGTGCTCAGGTGGGCTAACAAACTTAGAACAGGTTCACCTCATACCAGATAACAAAGCTCTGTTACAACCCGTTTTGTAATAAAAACCCGTTTTGTAATAATTTATTACAAAACGGGTTGGGAGAACATTATTACTATTCAGGTAGACAGTTACAACCCGTTTTGTAATAAAACCCAGAATTGTAATAAAACATTAAGTTTGCAATGAAAAGAGAAAATCTATCATTCTAAATAGAATTGGGCAAGTTATAAACTTTTACATTGTATTTTACCGTTATGAAATTGATCTAAACACAACAGTTTTCAAGACATTTTTGATCGGAGTGTATTTTTGTTTTCATCAGAATCAAATTAATATAATGCTACAAAATTACAGACATAATGGTGATACAATTATTACAAAATGGGTTGGGAGAACATTTTTACAATTAAGGTAGAAAATAACGACCCATTTTGTAACAAAAACACGAATTGTAATAAAACAGTTCGCAATGGAAAGAGAAAAATTATCATTCTCAATAGAATTGTTCAAGTTACACACTTGTCCATCTTATTTTATGATTATGAAATTGATCTAAACACAACAGGCTTCCAGACACTATAGAATGGAGTGTATTTCTTTTTGAACAAAATTGATCAAATTATTGTATTCCAACAAAATGACTACTATGGTGTTGATACAATTATTACAAAACGGGTTGGGAGAACATTATAACAATTCAGGTAGACAGTTACAACCCATTTTGTAATAAAACCCTGTTTTGTAACAATTTATTATAAAACGGGTTGAGAGAACATTATTACAATTTGGGTAGACAGTTACAACCCGTTTTGTAATAAATTGTTACAAAACGGGGTTCTGTTGTAAAACGGGGTTTTGTACCAAAATAGGTTGTAACTGTCTACCCGAATTGTAATAATGTTCTTGCAATCCTTTTTGTAATAAATCATTACAAAACCAGGTTTGTTACAAAACGGAGTTTTGTTACAAAATGGGTTGTAATTTTCTATCCGATTTGTTATAATGTTCTCCCAACCCGTTTTTGGTAATAATTGTATCAACACCATGTTAGTCATTTTGTTGGAATACAATAATTTGATAAATTCTGTTCAAAAAGAAATACACTCCATTCTATAGTGTCTTAAAGCCTGTTGTGTTTAGATCAATTTCACTGAATAAGATAAAATAAGATGCACAAGTGTATAACTTGACCAATTCTATTGAGAATGATGTATTTTCTCTTTTCATTGCGAACTTAATGTTTTATTACAATTCGGGGTTTTGTTACAAAACGGGTTGGAAATGTCTACCCGAATTGTAATAATGTTCTTGCTACCCGTTTTGTAATAAATTGTAACAAAACAGGGTTATGTTACAAAATGGGTTGTAACTGTCTACCTGAATTGTTATAATGTTCTCTCAACCCGTTTTGTAATAATCGTATCAACACCATGTTAGTCATTTTGTTGGAATACAATAATTTGATAAATTGTGTTAAAAAAGAAATACACTCCATTCTATAATGTCTTAAAGCCTGTTGTGTTAAGATCAATTTTATAATCGTAAAATAAAATGCACAAGTGTAAAACTTCTATTTTATTGAGAATGATATATTTTCTCTTTTCATTACGAACTGTTTTATTAGAATTTCTGTTTTTGTTACAAAATGGGTTGTAATTGTCTACCCGAATTGTAAAAATGTTCTCCCAACCCGCTTTGTAATAATTGTATCAACACCATGTTAGTCATTTTGTTGCAATACAATAATTTGATAAATTCTGTTAAAAAAGAAGTACACTCCAATCTATAGTGTCTTGAGGCCTGTTGTGTTTAGATCAATTTCATAACCATAAAATAAGATGCACAAGTGTATAACTTGACCAATTCTATTGAGAATGATGTATTTTCTCTTTTCATTGCGAACTTAATGTTTTATTACAATTCGGGGTTTTGTTAGTAACTGTCTACCCGAATTGTAATAATGTTCTTGCAACCCGTTTTGTGATAATTTGTAACAAAACAGGGTTATGTTACAAAATGGGTTGTAACTGTCTACCTGAATTGTTATAATGTTCTCCCAACCCGTTTTGTAATAATTGTATCAGCACCATGTTAGTCATTTTGTTGGAATACAATAATTTGATAAATTGTGTTCAAAAAGAAATACACTCCATTCTATAGTGTCTTAAAGCCTGTTGTGGTACGATCAATTTTATAATCGTAAAATAAAATGCACAAGTGTAAAACTTCTATTCTATTGAGAATGATATATTTTCTCTTTTCATTACGAACTGTTTTATTAGAATTTCTGTTTTTGTTACAAAATGGGTTGTAATTGTCTACCCGAATTGTAAAAATGTTCTCCCAACCCGCTTTGTAATAATTGTATCAACACCATGTTAGTCATTTTGCTGCAATACAATAATTTGATAAATTCTGTTAAAAAAGAAGTACACTCCAATCTATAGTGTCTTGAGGCCTGTTGTGTTTAGATCAATTTCATAACCATAAAATAAGATGCACAAGTGTATAACTTGACCAATTCTATTGAGAATGATGTATTTTCTCTTTTCATTGCGAACTTAATGTTTTATTACAATTCGGGGTTTTGTTAGTAACTGTCTACCCGAATTGTAATAATGTTCTTGCAACCCGTTTTGTGATAATTTGTAACAAAACAGGGTTATGTTACAAAATGGGTTGTAACTGTCTACCTGAATTGTAAAAATGTTCTTGCTACCCGTTTTGTAATAAATTGTAACAAAACAGGGTTATGTTACAAAATGGGTTGTAACTGTCTACCTGAATTGTTATAATGTTCTCTCAACCCGTTTTGTAATAATCGTATCAACACCATGTTAGTCATTTTGTTGGAATACAATAATTTGATAAATTGTGTTAAAAAAGAAATACACTCCATTCTATAATGTCTTAAAGCCTGTTGTGTTAAGATGAATTTTATAATCGTAAAATAAAATGCACAAGTGTAAAACTTCTATTCTATTGAGAATGATATATTTTCTCTTTTCATTACGAACTGTTTTATTAGAATTTCTGTTTTTGTTACAAAATGGGTTGTAATTGTCTACCCGAATTGTAAAAATGTTCTCCCAACCCGCTTTGTAATAATTGTATCAACACCATGTTAGTCATTCTGTTGCAATACAATAATTTGATAAATTCTGTTAAAAAAGAAGTACACTCCAATCTATAGTGTCTTGAGGCCTGTTGTGTTTAGATCAATTTCATAACCATAAAATAAGATGCACAAGTGTATAACTTGACCAATTCTATTGAGAATGATGTATTTTCTCTTTTCATTGCGAACTTAATGTTTTATTACAATTCGGGGTTTTGTTAGTAACTGTCTACCCGAATTGTAATAATGTTCTTGCAACCCGTTTTGTGATAATTTGTAACAAAACAGGGTTATGTTACAAAATGGGTTGTAACTGTCTACCTGAATTGTTATAATGTTCTCCCAACCCGTTTTGTAATAATTGTATCAGCACCATGTTAGTCATTTTGTTGGAATACAATAATTTGATAAATTGTGTTCAAAAAGAAATACACTCCATTCTATAATGTCTTAAAGCCTGTTGTGGTACGATCAATTTTATAATCGTAAAATAAAATGCACAAGTGTAAAACTTCTATTCTATTGAGAATGATATATTTTCTCTTTTCATTACGAACTGTTTTCTTAGAATTTCTGTTTTTGTTACAAAATGGGTTGTAATTGTCTACCCGAATTGTAAAAATGTTCTCCCAACCCGCTTTGTAATAATTGTATCAACACCATGTTAGTCATTTTGTTGCAATACAATAATTTGACAAATTCTGTTAAAAAAGAAGTACACTCCAATCTATAGTGTCTTGAGGCCTGTTGTGTTTAGATCAATTTCATAACCATAAAATAAGATGCACAAGTGTATAACTTGACCAATTCTATTGAGAATGATGTATTTTCTCTTTTCATTGCGAACTTAATGTTTTATTACAATTCGGGGTTTTGTTAGTAACTGTCTACACGAATTGTAATAATGTTCTTGCAACCCGTTTTGTGATAATTTGTAACAAAACACGGTTATGTTACAAAATGGGTTGTAACTGTCTACCTGAATTGTTATAATGTTCTCCCAACCCGTTTTGTAATAATTGTATCAGCACCATGTTAGTCATTTTGTTAGAATACAATAATTTGATAAATTGTGTTCAAAAAGAAATACACTCCATTCTATAGTGTCTTAAAGCCTGTTGTGGTACGATCAATTTTATAATCGTAAAATAAAATGCACAAGTGTAAAACTTCTATTCTATTGAGAATGATATATTTTCTCTTTTCATTACGAACTGTTTTATTAGAATTTCTGTTTTTGTTACAAAATGGGTTGTAATTGTCTGCCTGAATTGTAAAAATGTTCCCCCAACCCATTTTGTAATAATTGTATCACCATTATATTATATTAATTTGATTCTGATGAAAACAAAAATACACTCCCATCAATAATGTCTTGAAAACCGTTGTGTTTAGATAAATTTCATAATGGTAAAATACAATGTATAAGTAAACTTGCCCAATTCTATTGAGAAAGATAGATTTTCTCTTTTCATTGCAAACTTAATGTTTTATTACAATTCGGGGTTTTATTACAAAACGGGTTGTAACTGTCTACCTGAATTGTAATAATGTTCTCCCAACCCGTTTTGTAATAAATTATTACAAAACGGGTTTTTATTACAAAACGGGTTGTAACAAAGCTCTATGCCTTCAAGGTTTAGAAAAGAAGAATTTTAAAGTTTTCCTTATTTGTTCCTATGTTAGAACTTGTGACCCCGGGGCAGGGCCAGTTTTGACCCCAGGGGCATCGTATGAACAAACTTGGTATAGGGGTCCACTAGGAGATGCTACATACCAAATATCAAAGCTCTACGCCTTCTAGAATCAGAGAAGATTTTTAAAGTTTTCCTTCTTTGTTCCTGTGTTCAAAACTGGTGACCCTTGGGGCGGGGCCAGTTCTGACCCCAGGGACATCATATGAACAAACTTGGTAGAGGTCCACTAGGAAATGCTAGATGCCAAATATCAAAGCTCCACGCCTTCCAGTTTCAGAGAAGAAAAATTTTAAAGTTTTCCTTCTTTGTTCCTATGTTAGAACTTGTGACCCCTGGGGCGGAGCTAGTTTTGACCCCAGGGGCATCATATGAACAAACTTGGTAGAGGTCTACTAGGAGATGCTACATACCAAATATCAAAGCTCTACGCCTTCTAGAATCAGAGAAGAAGATTTTTAAAGTTTTCCTTCTTTGTTCCTATGTTAAAAACTTGTGACCCCCGGGGTGGGGCCAGTTTTGACCCCAGGGGCATCATATGAACAAACTTGGTAGAGGTCCACTAGGAGATGCTAGATGCCAAATATCAAAGCTCCACGCCTTCCAGTTTCAGACAAGAAGAATTTGAAGTTTTCCTTCTTTGTTCCTGCGTTCGAAATTGTGACCCCTGGGGCGGGGCCAGTTTTGACCCCAGGGGCATTATATGAACAAACTTGGTAGAGGCCCACTAGGAGATGCTACATACCAAATATCAAAGCTCTACGCTTTCTAGAATCAGAGAAGAAGATTTTCGAAGATTTTCCTATTTTTTTCCTTTCTGTTGCCATGGCAACCAGAGTTTTGGGTGGAATTCAATCTCTTGAACAGCTTTGGTAGAGCTTCACCCAAGGAACATTCCTGCCAAGTTTCATCAAGATTGGCCCAGCGGTTTAGGAGGAGAAGATGTTTAAAGGAATTGTGGACAGACGGACAGATGGACGCCGGACGATGACCCATCACAATACCTCACCTTAGCACTTTGTGCTCAGGTGAGCTAATAAAAAGTATACTGTTCTGGATTATTTTGTCTGTGTTTTTAACCTATTTTCATTTACAAAAATTGAAAACATTGCATGAAAAGTAACCTTTTGGAGAAAAAAAAAAAAAAAAAAGGGGGGGGCCATGATGGCCCTGGATCGCTCATCTGAGTCAATAGGCGAAATTTCATTCCAGGGTCATAATGACCCAAATTTAAAACTCATCTGTGATATTATAAAATCAAACATTCTGACCAATTGTCAGATCAGCTGAGCTGAAAATGTGGCCTCTGGAGTGTCCAAAATGTATTTCTTCAATTTGACCTAGTGACCTAGGTTGTGACCCTATGTGACCATATTTCGAACTTATCCGAGATATCAAAACAAACTTGTTGACATAGGTTCAGGGGAATTGGGCAAAAATTGCCACCTCTAGAGTGCCCACAAGGTATTTATATAATTTGACCTAGTGACCTAGATTATGACTATGCGACCCAATTTCAAATACATTCCAGATATCATCAAGTCAAACATGCTGACAAATTTTCAGGTCAGTTGAGCAAAAATTGTGGCCTCTACAGTGCCCACAATACATTTCTTTAATTTGACCTATTGACCTATTTCATGACCCTATGAGACCCAATTTCTAACTGATCTGTGATATCATCAAGTCAAACATGCTGACCAATTTTCAGGTCAATTGAGCAAGAATTGTGGCCACTAGAGCGCCCACAAGATATTTCTTTAAATTTGACCTAGTGACCTAGTTTATGACACATGTGACCCAATTTGATCTCATCTAAGATTTTATCAAGACAAACATGCTGATCAATTTTCGGGTCAATTGTGTAAGATTTGTAGCCTTTAGAGCGCCCACAAGGAATTTCTGTAAGATGACCTAGTGACCAAGTTTAAGACCCCAGGTGATCCAATTTCAACCTCAACTGAGATTTAATTATGACAAACATTCTGACAAATTTTCAAGTCAGTTGAGCAAAAAATGTGGCCTCTGGAGTGCCCACAAGGTATTTCTTTAATTTGACCTAGTGACCTAGTTCATGACCCAAGGTGACAGAAATTCAAACTCATACGAAATTTCATCAAGAAAAACATTCTGACCAATTTTTAAGCCAATTGAGCAATAAATACTGCCGGTAAAGTGCCCACAAGGTATTTCTTTAATTTGACCTTGTGACCTAGTTTATGACCAAAGGTATCCCAAGTTCGAACTCGTCTGAGATTTTATTAAGACAAAGATTCTGACCAATGTCCAAGACAATTAGGCAATAAATGTGGCCTCTAGACTGCTCAAAAGGTATCTCTTTGATTTGACCTAATGACCTAGATTATGTCCCCAAGTGACCCAATTTTGGAGTCATCCTAGATTTCATCAAGACAAACATTCTGGCTGATTTTTTCGGTTCAACTGAGCAGTAAATATGGCCTCTAGGGTGTCCACAAGGTATTTCTTTAATTTGACCTAGTGACCTAGTTTACGACCCCAGGTGACCCAATTTCAAACTCAACTCATCCGAGATTTAATGAAGACAAACATTTTGACTAATTTTCAAATCAATTGAGCTAAAAATGTGGCCTCTAGAGTGCCCACAAGGTATTCTTAAATTTGACCTAGTGACCTAGTTTATGACCCAAGGTGACCCAAATTCGTACTCATGTGAGATTTCATCACGACAAACATTCTGTCAATTGAGTAAGAAATGTGGCCTCTAGAGTGTCTACATGGTATTTCTTTAATTTGATCTAGTGACCTAGTTTGTGCCAATTTCACCTAGTTTGACCCAATTTCAAACTAATTCGAGATTTAATTATTACAAACATTCAGACAAATTTTCAAAGCAGTTGAGCAAAAAATGTGGCCTCTGAAGTGCCCACAAGGTATTTCTTTAATTTGACCTAGTGACCTTGTTTTATAACCCTAGGTGACCCAAATTTGAACTCATTTGAGATTTCATCAAGGCAAACATTCTGACCAATTTTTAGGTCAATTGAGTTAGAAATGTGGCCTCTAGAGTGTCCACAAGGTGTATTTTAAATTTGACCTGGTGACCTTGTTTGTGACACCAGTTGACCCAATTCCAAACTCTTCTGAGATATAATTATGACAAACACGCTGACCAATTTTCAAGTCAGTTGAGCAAAAAATGTGGCCTTTGGAGTGCCCACATGTTATTTCTTTAATTTGACTTAGTGACCTAGCATATGACCCTCGGTTACCCAAATTAAAACTCATCCAAGATTTAATCAAGACAAACATTCTGACCAATTTTCAAAAACTGAGTAAGAAATATGGCCTCTACGGTGTCCTGAAGGTTTTTTTTTTTTTATTTGACCTAGTGACCTAGTTTATGACCCCAGGTGACCCAATTTCAACCTAATCCGAGATTTAATTATGACAAACATTCTGATTAATTTTCAAGTCAATTGAGCGAAAAATGTGGCCCCTAGAGTGCCCACAAGGTATTTCTTTAATTTGACCTAGTGACCTAGTTTATGACCCTAGGTGACCCAAATTCGAACTCATCTGAGATTTCATCTATACAAATATTCTGACCAATTTTCAGGTCAACTGATAAGAAATGTGGCATCTAGAGTGTCCACAAGGTATTTTTTTAATTTGACCTAGTGACCCAGTTAAGACCCCAAGTGACCCATTTCAAACTCATCTGAGATTTAATTATGACAAACATTTTGACCAATTTTCAAGTCAATTGAGCAAAAATGTGGCCTCTAGAGAGCCCACAATGTATTTCTTTAATTTGACCTAGTGACCTAGTTTATGATCCTAGGTGACCCAAATTCGTACTCATCCGAGATTTAATCAAGACAAACATTCTGACCAATTTTCAGGTCAATTGAGCAAGAAATGTGGCCTCTTGAGGGATGCTGACGGACGACGCATGACGGACGCCAGGCATCAGACAACCACAAAAGCTCACCTTGAGCAGGTTATGCTTAGGTGGGCTAAAAAAATACTTTGATATTGTCATGACACTGTGCTGTACTTTACTTCATTACTGTACACATCTCCTTTTAAGATTTGCCCTGATGACCCACTTTTTGACCCTATGTGACCTATTTTCAAACTTGTACAAGATATCATCATAACAAACATTCGGATTAATTTTCACGAGTATCGAACTGAAAATATGGCTTATAAAGGGTTGCCCTGGTGACTTCTTAAGTATCGGACTAAATTTTTTGGCCTCTACAGCATACAGAATGTTTTTCATAGATTTGACCTAGTGACCTAGTTTTTGACCAAATGTGACCAAATTTCAAACCTGTCCGAGATATCACAAATACCAAACATTCAGACCAGCTTTCATTGGTTGGTTGGTTGGTTGTATTGGGGTTTAACGCCACTTTAACAGCTAAGGTCATATCATGGCGGTCGGTGACGCACATGTGTTTCCTGGCTTTCTCACACCAGTACTAACACAACTTTCTTTCCAAAGCCACCGACTACTTTTCTCACATGCTTCAGCAGAGGTGAGAGGCGAAAATACACCGGAAAGAAAGTTCGCCTCAACCGGGTATCGAACTCACAACCACCAGGTCATGAGTCCGACATGCTCACCACTGAGCCACCCAGGCGGGCGACCAGCTTTCATGTGTACTGGACTGAAAATGTGGCTTCTAGAGCATACACCAGGATTTTCCAAGATTTGACCTTGTGACCTAGATTTTGACCCGACATGAATCATTTTCAAACTCTTCTAAGATTTAATTAAGACAAACATTCAGATCAAGTTCCACGAGTATTGGACTGAAAATGTGGCCTCTAATGCTTACACAAGGTTTTTCAAAGATTTGACCTAAAGACCTAGTTTTTGACCATATGTCACCCAATTTAAAACTCGTCCAAGTAATCATCAAGACAAACATTCTGACCAAGTTTCATGAGTATCGGAAGGAAAATGTGGCCTCCAGAGTGCACACAAGGTTTTTCTAAGATTTGACCTAGTGACCTAGTTTTTGACCCAAGATGACCCAATTTCAAACTCATATGAGCTTTTATCAAGACAAACACTCTGACTAAGTTTCATGAGTATCGGACAGAAAATGTGTCCTCTAGAGCGCACACAAGGTTTTTCTAAGATTTGACCTGGTGACCTAGTTTTTGAACTGAGATAACCCAGTTTCAAAGTCTTCCAAGATATCATCAAGACAAAGACTCTGACCAAGTTTCATTAGTATGGGACGGAAATTGTGGCCTCTGGAGTGCACATAAGGTTTTTGTAAGACTTGACCTAGTGACCTAGTTTTTGACCCCATATGACCCAATTTCAAACTAATCCCAGATTTTATCAAAACAAACATTCTGACAAAGTTTCATGAGGATCTGACTGAAAATGTGGTCTACAGAGCTCACGCAAGCTAAAAGTTGACGACAAACGACGAACGAGGGACGACAGACACAGCACGATCACAAAAGCTCCCCTTGAGTACTTCGTACTAAGGTGAGCTATAACCCATTCTGATGGCTAAAATTCAGGGTTTTCTTCATTTATTATCTCAAAATTTTTCCATGTGACCAACCAAATGCACATTTCTAAGCTTTTTATTCTATAGTCAAGCATTATCAGTCAAAACAAGAGTGGAATATATGAAAGAAGTAAAGTAGATGGCCTTTATAGAACATGACGGGCATAAACCCTAATCTTCATGAAATACCAGGACTGCAAAATTTAACTATAAATGGCTCCTTTTATCAAAATGTTTTCATCTATGACAAATGCAGAGTAATATCTACAGACCAGACTATCTATGATGTAATTAGGACAAAACTCCGATGCAGAAGCAAACATCCAGACGGCCGGAATTTATTACATAGGCCCAGCTGGACTTATCAGTAACTGTCCAATCGGATTAGAGTATTGGGTAAGTAGGTCCTTAGGTACATATGTTTGAGAGAATGACAGAAAGAAAGGTATGAAAGACCATACTTATCCAGAATCACTCATTATGTAACAAGAAAACATCTAGAGCAGAGAACAGAGAAAATAAAATTGGACTGATACAGACAGAATATAGGGAAAAATGGACAGATAAGACTGGAAAAAGAAAAAGAAGACCTTAAACTTGTGCCAGAAAGAGAATTTATTTCTCCAAGGAAGAAGAAATTACCTGAATATTCACAGCATGAAATTAGTGTAACATCTCCAGTCAGCTCAACAAACATTGATGATGTCACAGCCACAGGGAAGCGTACGATCTTCCATCACTGCATCTGAAAGAGATATAAGCATGGCATGAGCACCTCATAATCCAGAATCTATGTAAACAAGAGGGCCATCATGGCCCTGGATCACTTACCTGAGTCAATAGGCGAAATTTCACTCCAGGGTCATATTGACCCATTTTAATACTCATCTGAGAAATTATTAAGACAAACATTCTGACCAATTGTCAGGTCAATTGAGATGAAAATGTGGCCTCCGGAGTGTCCAAAATGTATTCTTCAATTTGACCTAATGACCTAGTTTATAACCCTTTGTGACCATATTTCAAACTCATCCAAGATAATGTCAAGACAAACACACTGACCAATTTTCAGGGCAATTGAGCAAGAATTGTGGCCACTAGAGCGCCCACAAGGTATTTCTTTAAATCTGACCTAGTGACCTAGTTTAAGACCCTATGTGACCCAATTTTGAACTCATCCGAGATTTTATCAAGGCAAACAAGCTGATCAATTTTCAGGTCACTTGAGTAAGAATTGTAGGCTCTAGAGCACGCACAAAAAATTCTTTTGGTTGACCTAGTGACCTAGTTTATGACCCAAGGTGACCAAAATTCAAACTCATCTGAAATTATATCAAGAAAAACATTCTGACCAATTTTAAAGTCAATTCAGCAATAAATGTGGCCTCTAAAGTGCCCACATGGTATTTCTTTAATTTGACCTTGTGACCTAGTTTATGATCCAAGGTATCCCAAATTCAAACTTATCCAAGACTTTATTTAGACAAAGATTCTGACCAATTTTCAAGACAATTGAGCAATAAGTGTGGCCTCTAGACTGCCCACAAGGTATTTCTTTAATTTGACCTAGTAACTTAGATTATGTCTCCAGGTGACTCAATTTTAAAGTCATCTGAGATTTCATCAAGACAAACATTCTGACCGATTTTCGGGTCAGTTGAGCAATAAATGTGGCCTCTACAGTGCCCACCAGGTATTTCTTTAATTTGACCTTGTGACCTAGTTTATGACCCCAGCTCGTCCAAGATTTAATTAAGACAAACATTCTGACCAATTTTCAAGTCAATTGAGCAAACAATGTGCCTCTAGAATGTGCACATGGTATTTCTTTGATATGACCTAGTGACCTAGTTTGTAACGCCAGGTGACCCAATTTCAACCTCATCCGAGATTTATTTAAGACAAAGATTCTGACCAATTTTCAAGTCAATTGAGCAAAAAATGTGGCCTCTAGAGTGCCCACAATGTATTTCTTTAATTTGACCTAGTGACCTACTTTATGACCCCAGATGACCCAATTTCCAAGTCATCTGAGATTTAATTAAGACAAACATTCTGACCAATTTTCAAGTAAATTGAGCGGAAAATGTGGCTTCTAGAGTGCCCACAAGCTATCTCTTTAATTTGACCTAGTGACCTAGTTTTTGACCCCACATGACCCTATTTCAAACTCCTCCAATTTTTTATCAAGACAAACATTCTGACCAACTTTCATGAGTTTCGGACTGAAAATGTATCCTCTAGAGCGCACACAAAGTTTTCCTAAGATTTGACCTGGTGACCTAGTTTTTGAACTGAGGTGACCCAGTTTCAAACCCTAATTTCAAACTTGTCCGAGATTTTGTAAAGACAGAATTCTGACCAAGTTTCACAAGTATCTGACTGAGAATGTGGCTTCTACAGTGCACACAAGGTTTTTCTAAGATATGACCTGGTGACCTAGTTTTTGACCCCACATGACCCAATTTCAAACCTGTCTGAGAATTTATCAAGACAAACATTCTGACAAAGTTTCATTAGGATCGAACTGAAAATGTTGCCTCTAGAGCGTTCACAAGGTTTTTCTATGATTTGAGCCAGTGACTTAGTTTTCGACCCCAGATGACCCAATCTGAGATTTTATCAAGACAAACATTCTGACCAAGTTTCACAAGTATCTGACTGAAAATGTGGCCTCCAAAGTGCACACAAGGTTTTTCTAAGATTTGAGCTAGTGACCTAGTTTTTGACCCCACATGACCCAATTTCAAACTTGTCCGAGATTTTATCAAGACAAACATTCTGGCCAAGTTTCATGAGAATCGGACTGAAAATGTGGCCTCTAGAGCGTACACAAGGTTTTTTTTTTAAGATTTGCGCAAGTGATCTAGTTTTTGACCCCACATAACCCAATTCCAAACTTGTCTGAGAATTTATCAAGACAAACATTCTGACCAAGTTTCATGAGGATTGGACTGAAAATGTGGCCTCTAGAGCGTTCACAAGGTTTTTTCTAAGATTTGAGCTAGTGACCTAGTTTTTGACCCCACAAGACCCAATTTCAAACTCGTCCACCGATTTTATCAAGACAAACATTCTGACCAAGTTTCATGAGGATTGGACTGAAAATGTAGCCTCTAGAGTGTACACAAGGTAAAAAGTTGACAACGGACGATGCACGACACACAACGCATGACAGACACCGAAGACAGCATGATCACAATAGCTCACCATGAGCACTTTGAGCTCAGGTGAGCTAAAAAGGATCTCAGACTATAACATTAAACATATGCCTAGAGATCAAAACAAGTTAACATAACCCAAGACAGAGTTAAGATAATAATGAAGTAAACAAGAAATAAGAGAACAAGGGGAGTAACTCTGTCTAGTGCATAGCAGCTCTACTAATCAGGCTTGATGCTGGCCCAAACAGAGAGAAGAGGGGACAGTCCTATATATGATTAAGAACTGCTGCTGCAATGTTTTCAGAGAAAGAAAAACAGGAGGGAGGGCGGGGAGAGAGGGGGGGAAGAGAGAGAGAGGGGGGTGAAGGAAGGCAGAGAGACAGAACGAGAGGGAGATAGTGACAAACATAGAGAGTGAAAGAAAGACAGTGATTGATTCGGGAAAGGGTCTAGTATAAAATTCTTGCTCCTTCTGCCACACTGTTTTCCAACAAGAAGGGAGGGGGGCAGATAAACACAGGTTGGGTATAGTAAAGACAGCTGGACAAAGAATGAAATAGGAAAAAATATGCAAAGAGGCTTACAGGTATTAAAAGGTGCTTATAGACCCAAAAATCAACAAGAGGGCCATTATGGCCCTGGATCGCTCACCTGAGTCAATAGGCGAAATTTCACTCCAGGTTCATAATGACCCAATTTAAAACTCACCTGAGATATTATTAAGACAAACATTCTGACCAATGGTCAGGTCAATTGAGCTGAAAATGTGGCCTCTGGAGTCTCCAAAATGTATTTCTTCAATTTGACCTAGTGACATAGTTTATGACCCTACGTGATCATATTTCAACTCATCCAAAATATCAAGACAAACTTGTTAACAAAGGTTCAGTTGAATTGGGCAAGAATTGCCCCCTCTAGAGTGCCCACAAGGTATTTCTGTAATTTGACTTAATGACCTAGATTATGACAATATGTGACCCAATTTAAAAACCATTCAAGATATCAAGTCAAATATGCTGACAAATTTTCAGGTCAGTTGAGCAAAAATTGTGGCCTCAAGAACGCCGACAACACATTTCTTGAATTTGACCTAGTGACCTAGTTTATGACCCTATGAGACCCAATTGCTGAATGATCCGAGATATCATCAAGTCAAACATGTAAACCAATTTTCAGGTCAATTTAGCTAGAATTGTGGCCTTTTGAGTGCCCACAAGGTATTTCTTCAATGTGACCCAATGACCTTGTTTTTGACCCTATGTTACCCAATTTTACACTCATCCGAGATATATTACAAAGACAAACACACTGACCAATTTTCAGGTCATTTGAGCACGAATTGTGGCTGCTAGAGTGCCCACAAGATATTTCTTTAAATTTGATCTAGTTTATGACCCTATGTGACTCAATTTTAAACTCATCCTAGATTTTATCATGACAAACATGCTGATCAATTTGCAGGTCAATTGAGTAATAATTGTAGCCTCTAGAGTGCCCACAAGGTATTTCTTTAATTTGACCTAGTGACCTATGTTATGACCCAAGGTATCCCAAATTTGAACTCATCTGAAATTTTAGTAAGACAAAGATTCTGACCAATTTTCAAGTCAATTGAGTACAGAATGTGGCTTCTAGAGTGCCTAAAAGGTATTTCTTTAATTTGACCTAGTGACATAGTTTATGACCTAGGTGACCCAAATTCAAACTCATTGGAGATTTCATCAAGACAAACATTCTGACCAATTTTCAGGTCAATTGAGTAAGAAATGTGGCCTCTAGAGTGTCCACAAGGTATTTCTTTAATTTTACCTAATGACCTAGTTTATGACCCCAGGTAACCCAATTTCAGATTCATCCGAGATTTCATCATAACAAACATTCTGACCAATTTTAAGGTAAATTGAATAAGGAATGTGGCCTCTAGATTGCCCTCAACATATTTCTTTAATTTGACCTAGTGACCTAGTTTATGACCCTCAGGTGACCCAAATTCATACTGATCCAAGATTTCATCAAGACAAACATTCTGACCAATTTTCAGGTAAATTGAGTAAGAAATGTGGCCTCTAAAGTGTCCACAAGGTATTTCTTTAATTTGACCTAGTGACCTAGTTTATGACCCAGGTGACGATACATGGATAGTGATCCTTAACAGAAATTTACATGAATCCCCTTTTTCCTATGAGACCGTATTTGATATCAAAAAGGCAAAAAAAAAACCAATAGATATTGGTAGACATCATTAGGAACACCTGTATGAATTTCTATTAGTTTTTAGGATTTTAGAAGATATCTGTCCTGAATGACAGACAAACTGATGGTCATTGGGCCATGATGAAATTAAACATTTAGCCCCTTTTTTTCATGACATGGCATTTCATGAAACAAGAGGGCCATGATGGCCCTGGAGTCGCTCACCTGAGCCTTTTGACCAAGCACAACCAATTTCCAACGTCTTGTGAGATATATGTATTACCAAACAATAAAATTTTAAATTGTCTGAACCTGCTGCATAAAACAAATAATATGTGGATCAAGCTGTGGAATTGGTCTCTCAAAGGGGTAGAAAACATTGTGAAAAAGGGAAAAAATGCTGGATACTAGCATTTTCTCATTTTCAAACAGTGTTTTCAAAAGGCTTCTTTCTCAGAGTCATTCGTACACTAGGTTTTTCTAAGATTTGACCTAGTGACCTAGTTTTTCAGCCAACATGACACATTTTCAAACTGGTCCAAGATATCATCAGGACAAACATTCTAACCAAATTTCAAGAGTATTGGACTGATAATGTGGCTTCTACAGCATACACAAGGTTTTTCTAAGATCTGACCTAGTGACCTAGATTTTGACCCAACATGACCCATTTTCAAACTCATCCAAGATATTACCAAGGCAAACATTCTGAGCAACTTTAAAAGAGTATTAAACAGAAAATGTGGCCACAACAGTGTACACATGGTTTTTCTAAGATTTGACCAGGTGACCTAGTTTTTGACCCAACATGACCCATTTTCAAATTCGACTGAGATATCATCGTGACAAACATTCTGACCAACTTTTAAGAGATCAGACAGAAAATGTGGCTTCTGGAGCTTACACAAGGTTTTTGTAAGATTTGACCTAGTGACCTAGTTTTTCACCCGACATGACCTATTTTCAAACTAGTCAGAGATATTATCAAGGCAAACATTCTGACCAACTTTCAAGAGTACTGGACAGAAAATATGGCCTCTAGAGCATACACAACGTTTTTCTTAGATTTGACCTGGTGACCTAGTTTTTGACCCAACATGGCATATTTTCGTACTATTTCAAGATATAATCAAGACAAACATTCTGGTCATTTTTCAAGAGTATTGGACTGAAAATGTGGCCTCTATAGCGTACAAAAGGTTTTTCTAAGATTTGACCTAGTGACCTAGTTTTTGACCCCACCTGACCCAATTTCAAAATTGTCTGAGATTTTATCAAGACAAACATTCTGACCAAGTTTCATGAGGATTGGACTGAAAATGTGGCCTCTAGAGCGTACACAAGGTTTTTCTATGATTTGACCTAGTGACCTAGTTTTTGACCCCACATGACCCAATTTGGAACTTGTCTGAGATTTTATCAAGACAAACATTCTGACCCAGTTTCACAAGTATCTGACTGAAACTGTGGCCTCTAGAGCGTACACAAGGTTTTTCTAAGATTTGACCTAGTGACCTAGTTTTTGACACCACATGACCCAATTTGGAACTCGTCTGAGATTTTATCAAGACAAACATTCTGAACAAGTTTCACAAGTATCTGACTGAAAATGTGGCCTCTAGAGCATACACAAGGTTTTACTAAGATTTGACCTAGTGACTTAGTTTTTGACCCCACATGACCCAATTTCGAACTCGTCTTAGATTTTATCAAGACAAACATTCTGACTAAGTTTCATGAGGATCTGACTGAAAATGTGGCCTCTAGAGCGTACACAATGTTTTTCTAAGATTTGACCTAGTGACCTAGTTTTTGACCCCACATGACCCAATTTCAAACTCGTCCGAGATTTTATCAAGACAAACATTCTGACCACATTTCATGAGGATCGGACTGAAAATGTGACCTCTAGAGCGTACACAAGGTTTTCTAAGATTTGACCTAGTGACCTAGTTTTTGACCCCACATAACCCAATTTCAAACTCGTTCGAGATTTTATCAAGACAAACATTTTGACCAAGTTTCATGAGGATCGGACTGAAAATGTGGCCTCTAGAACGTACACAAGGTTTTTCTAAGATTTGACCTAGTGACCTAGTTTTTGACCCCACATGACCCAATTTCAAACTCGTCTGAGATTTTATCAAGACAAACATTCTGACAAAATTTCACAAGTATCTGACCGAAAATGTGGCCTCTAGAGCGTACACAAGGTTTTTCTAAGATTTGACCTAGTGACCTAGTTTTTGACCTCACATGACCCAATTTCAAACTCGTCCGAGACTTTATCAAGACAAACATTCTGACCAAGTTTCTTGAGGATTGGACTGAAAATGTGGCCTCTAGAGCGTACACAAGGTAAAAAGTTGACGACGGACGACGTACGACGGACGACGCACACCGCATGACGGACGACGGACACAGCACGATCACAATAGCTCACCATGAGCACTTTGTGCTCAGGTGAGCTAATAAAAACAAATAACTATTGTCTGTGGCTTTTAATAAACAATATAATGATGAAGTTTCATGACATTTTGTCCTGTAGTTAAAGAGATATTGGTCCACAATGAAAATATATGTCAAGCCCCCTTTTTCCATGACACAGCAATAAAAACAAGGTAGTTGAGACCCAGACAGAGGCCCTATTGATAACTAATCATTTCTATTTCAATTATTTCAATATCTGACCAGTGGTTTCTGAGAAGAAGTTTTAGGAATTTCTTAATGTCCGTATAGTGCAAATAGTCCCCCCCCCCCCACCACCACAGCTATGTATCTTGACGGATCAAATTTTCGCGAAAAAATTTTCAAAAGGGACACCCAAGGAACATTTCTGTGATATTATTTTAAAATCTGACGAGCGGTTTAAGAGTGGAAGAATTTCAAAGAATTTCTTTCAGTCCATACAGTGCAAAGAGCTCCCTCACCACAGCCATGTTTTTTGATGGATCAAAATTTCGCGAACACTTTTTGAAAACAGTCACCCAAGGAACATTTCTGTGAAATTATTTCAAAATCTGATGAGTTGTTTAAGAGAAGAAGAATTTCAAAGAGTTTAAGTCCATACAGTGCAAAGAGCCCCCCCCCCCCCCCACCACCGCCATGTTTTTCGACGGATCAAAATTTCGTGAACAGTTTTTGAAAAGGGTCACCTAAGGAACATTCCTGTGAAATTATTTCAAAATCTGACCAGGGGATCCAGAGGAGAAGATTTTTAAAGAATTGCTTAGAAAATTCCATTTGGTTGCCATGGCAACCAGAGACTTTTATGAAATCAAATTCTGTGAACTATTTTTAAAGAGGACCTCCCAAGGAACTTCCTGCCAAGTTTGGTCCAAATTGGCCCAGCGGTTAGGAGGAGAAGATGTTTAAAGAATTATTGACGCTGCACGACGGACAACGGACAATGGACACAGCATGATCCTAAAAGCTCCCCTTGAGCATGTTGTGCTCAGGTGAGCTAACAAGAGGGCCATGATGGCCCTGGATCGCTCACCTGAGTAGAGTGCCTTAAAGGTATTTCTTCAATTTGACCAAGTGACATAGTTTATGACCCCAGGTGACCCAATTTCAAACTCATATTTCATGAAGACAAACATTCTGACCAATTTTCAAGTCAACTGAGCAGAAAATGTGGCCTCTAGAGTGCCCTAAAGGTATTTCTTTAATTTGACCTATTGACCTAGATTATGACCCCATGTGACCCAAATTTGAACTGGTCTTGGACTTTATCAAAAGAAACATTTTAATCAATTTTCAAATCAACTGAATAATAAATGTGGCCTCGAGAGTGCCCACTAGGTATTTCTTTAATTTGATCAAGTGACCTAGTTTATGATCCCAGTTAACCCAAATTCAGACTCATGTGAGATTTAATAAAGACAAACATTCTGACCAATTTTCAAGGCAATTGAGCAAATAGGGTGGCCTCGAGAGTGCCAATAAGGTATTTCTTTAATTAGATCTAGTGACCTAGTTTATGACACAAGATGATTCAATTTTGAACTCAATGAACTTGTCGTGCTTAGATGGGCAAACAAACTTAGGAGATAATCACTACATACAAATATCAAAGCTCTACGCCTTTCTGTTTCAAAGAAGAATTTTAAAGTTTTCCTTCTTTGTTCCTATGTTCGAACTTGAGACCCCCGGGGCTGGGCCAGTTTTGACCCAAGCAGCATCCTTGGAACAAACTTGGTAGAGGTATACTAGGAGATGCTACATACCAAATATCAAAGCTCTACACCTTCCCGTTAAGAGAAAAAGAACTCCTTCTTTGTTCCTATGTTTGAACTTGTGACCCCAGGGGCTGGGCCAGTTTTGACCCCAGGGGCATCATGTGAACAAACTTGGTAGAGGTCTATTCCAAGATGCAACATACCAAATATCAAAGCTCCACACCTTTCGGGTTCAGAAAAGAAGAATTTTAAAGCTTTCATTCTTTGTTCCTATGTTCGAAATTGTGACCCCAAGGGCATCATATGAACAAACTTGGTAGAGGTCTACAAGAACATGCTACATTCCAAATATCAAAGCTCCACGCCTTTCTGTTTCAGAGAGGAAAATATTTAAAATTTTCCTTCTTTGTTCCTATGTTCAAACTTGTGACCCCCGGGGCAGGGCCAGTTTTGACCCCAGGGGCATCATATGAACAAACTTGGTAGAGGTCTACTAGGAGATGCTACATACCAAATATCAAAGCTCTAAGCCTTCCAATTTCAGAGAAGAATATTTTTAAATTTTTCCTTCTTTGGTCCTATGTTTGAACTTGTGACCCCCTGGGCAGGGCCAGTTTTTACCCCAAGGGCATTATATGAACAAACTTGGTAGAGGTCTACTAGAAGATACTACATACCAAATATCAAAGCTCCACGCCATCCTGTTTCAGAGAAGAAGATTTTTAAAGTTTTCCTTTTTTGTTCCTATGTTGGAACTTGTGTCCCCCTGGGCTGGGCCAGTTTTGACCCCGGGGGCATCATATGAAAAAACTTGGTAGAGGTCCACTAGGAGATGCTACATACCAAATATCAAAGCTCTAGGCCTTCCAGTTTCAGAGAAGATAATTTTTAAAGTTTTCCCTCTTTGTTCCTATGTTCGAACTTGTGACCCCAGGGGCGGGGCCAGTTTTGACCCCAAAGGCATCATATGAACAACTTGGTAGAGGTCCACTTGGAGATGCTACATGCCAAATATCAAAGCTCTATGCCTTCTAGTTTTAGAGAAGAAGGTTTTTAAAGTTTTCCTTCTTCGTTCCTATGTTCGAACTTGTGACCCCCGGGGCTGAGACAGTTTTGACCCCAGGGGCATCAAATGAACAAACTTGGTAGAAGTCCACGAGGAGATGCTACATACCAAATATCAAACCTCTACGCCTTCAAGTTTCAGAGAAGAAGACTTTTAAAATTTTCCTTCTTTGTCACTATGCTCGAGCTTGTAGCCCCCGGGCAGGGGCCAGTTTTGACCCCAGAGGCATCATATGAACAAACTTGGTAGAGGAGATGCTACATATCAAATGTCAAAGCTCTGCGCCTTCTAGTTTCAGAGAAGAAGATTTTCAAAGATTTTGCATTTTTTTCTTTTTTGTTGCCATGGCAATCAGAGTTAAGGGTGGAACTCAATTCTTTGAACAACTTTGGTAGAGCTTCACCATAGGAACATCCCTGCCAAGTTTCATCAAGATTGGCCCAGTGGTTTAGGAGAAGAAGATGTTAAAAGAAATTGTTGAGGACGCCGGACATGTGGCGATCAGAATAGCTCACCTTGAGCATGTTGTGCTCTGATGAGCTAAAAAGGCAGCCTGGCTCCTTTTGCTTTTGTTGCAATGAGGAGGGAGAGAGAGAGAATCATATATATGATTAAGAAATGCTGCTGCAATGTTTACAGTGGAAGAAAAACAGGAGAGAGAGGGGGAAGGAAGAGAGAGAAAGAGAGAGTGAGACTGAGAAAGATAATGAGTAAAAGAGAGGCAAAGCAGCTGATTCAGGAAAGGGTCCTGTATATAATTCTGGCTAGTTCTGCCACAATGTTTTCATATAAAAGGGGTGGGGGAGGAGAGACACAAACAGGTTTGGGGATAGTTGAGACAGCTTGACAAACAATGAAATGGGACAAAATATGCAAAGAGGATTATGGGTATTAAATGGTACTTAAAGCCCGACCAAGTCCATCAGGCAGTCTGACTCCTTTAGTTGCAATGAATTTACACAGCCAATGGAAATGCCCCTGGAAAAACAACATTTCCTACCCTTATTGACAAAACTTTCCTTCAAGTTAATATGTTCTGTATTCACACAAAGCTTGAAATTACAGAGGTTGCTTACGTGAAACTTTGGTCGATAGTTCAGAAATTTCCGATAGACAATAACTGCCATTATGTGGGCTCTGCAGTTCAAAACCCAGACCCAGCAGGATCACTTGGATCCTTAAATCTAAATTGCCCATATCCAGTCTTACACACACTATAAATCCAAAACAGGTATTTTCCATTTGCATGCAATTCAGACCCATTTTCAAGTTTTTCCTGGCATTTCATAAACAAGAGGGCCATGATGGCCCTGGGTCGCTCACATTAGTAGAGTGCCTTTAAGGTTTTTCTTTAATTTGACCATGTGACCTAGTTTTTCACTGCAGGTGACCCAATTTCAAACTCATATTTCATGAAGACAAACATTCAGACCAATTTTCAAGTCAACTGAGCAAAAAATGTGGCCTCGAGTGCCCTAAAGATATTTCTTTAATTTGACCTAGTGATCTAGATTATGACCCCAGATGACCCAAATTTGAATTGGTCTTTGACTATATCAAAAGAAACATTTTAACCAATTTTCAAATCAAATGAATAATAAATGTGGCCTCTAGAGTGCCCACTAGCTATTTCTTTAATTTGACCAAGTGACCTAGTTTATGACCCTAGTTGACCCAAATTCAGACTCATGTGAGATTTTACAAAAACAAACATTCTGACCAATTTTCAAGGCAATTAAGCAAAGAATGTGGCCTCTAGAGAGCCCACAAGGTATTTCTTTATTTTGACCTAGTGACCTAGTTTATGGTTCCAGGTGACCCAAATCCAAACTCATCTGGTATTCCATCAAGACAAACATTCTGGCCAAATTTCAGGTCATCTGAGCAATAAATGTGGCCTCCAGAGTGCAAACAAGGTATTTCTTTAATCTGACCCAGTGAACTAGTTTATGACCCAAGTTGACCCAAATTAATCTTATGTGAGACTTCATAAAGACAAACTTTCTAACTAATTTTCAAGGCAATTGAGCAAATAATGTGGCCTCAAGAGTGCCAACAAGGTATTTCTTTAATTTGACCTAGTGACCTAGTTTATGACCCAAGATGACCCAATTTTGAACTCAATGAACTTGTTGCGCTTAGATGGGCAAGCAAACTTAGAAGAGAATCACTACATACCAAATATCAAAGCTCTACGCCTTCCAGTTTTAAAGAAGAATTTTAAAGTTTTCCTTCTTTGTTCCTATGTTCCAACTTGTGAACCCCGGGGCTGGGCCAGTTTTGACCCAGGGGCATCATATGAACAAACTTGGTAGAGGTCCACTAGGAAATGCTACATACCAAATATAAAAGCTCTACACCTTCCCGTTTAAGAGAAAAAGAAATTTAAAGTTTTCCTTTTTTGTTCCTACCTTCGAACTTGTGACCCCCGGGGCGGGGCCAGTTTTGACCCAGAGGCATCATATGAACAAACTTGGTAGAGGTCCACTCTGAGATGCAACATACCAAATATCAAAGCTCCACACCTTTCGGTTTCAGAAAAGAAGAATTTTTAAATTTTCCTTCTTTGTTCCTATGTTCGAACTTGTGACCCCAGGGGCTGGGCCAGTTTTGACCCAAGCAGCATCCTTGGAACAAACTTGGTAGAAGTCCACTAGGAGATGCTACATACCGAATATCAAAGCTCTATGCCTTCCCATTTAAGAGAAAAAAAAAATTTAAGTTTTCCTTCTTTGTTCCCATGTTTGAACTTGTGACCCCCGGGGCAGGGCCAATTTTGACCCCAAGGGCATCATATGAACAAACTTAGTAGAGGTCTACTAGGCGATGCTACATACCAAATATCAAAGCTCTATGCCTTCTAGTTTTACAGAAGAAGATTTTTAAAGTTTTCCTTCTTTGTTCCTATGTTGGAAATTGTGACCCCCGGGGCGGAGCCAGTTTTGACCCCAGGGGCATCATATGAACAAACTTGGTAGAGGTCTACTAGGAGATGCTACATGCCAAATATCAAAGCTCTACACCTTCAAGTTTCAGAGAAGAAGATTTTTAAAGTTTTCCTTCTTTGTTACTATGCTCAAACTTGTGACCCCCGGGGTGGGGCCAGTTTTGACCCCAGCGGCATCAAATGAACAAACTTGGTAGAGGTCCACTAGGAGATGCTACATACCAAATTATCAAAGCTCTGCGCCTTCTAGTTTCAGAGAAGAAGATTTTCCAAGATTTTGCTTTTTTTCCCTTTTTGTTGCCATGGCAACCAGAGTTGTGGGTGGAATTCAGTTCTTTGAACAATGTTGGTAGAGCTTCACCCAAGGAACATCCCTGCCAAGTTTCATGAAGATTGGCCCAGTGGTTTAGGAGAAGAAGATGTTTAAAAAAATTGTTGACGGACACTGGACGCCGGACATAGGGCGATCACAATAGCACGTTGTGCTAAGGTGAGCTAAAAATAAATCAATTTCAAATTCTACAATAAAAGAATTTAAATTAGAATTAAATAATTTAAAATGATAATTAAATCAATTATCTGAAAAGGTATTCAACTGTTTGGCATTTGAAAAAATGCAGACAAAGTGTCACAGATTTCGTCCCGTGAAAAGGATTATTTGACAAATTCTCAGCATGCCAGTCCCAAAAATTTGAAATTTCGTTAATTTAAATTCTAAATTTAATTCAAGATTTAAATTCTAAATACCTGAGCCCAACTTTTGATAGAATCCTGTTTCAAGGCCTCTCAGCTACTTGTATGCCAAATTTCAGCAGGTTATGCCTGAAAATAAAAACACCAGATTGCATGGTTTCCATTTTTTCCACTACCTATTCATATAGGTGTCACACCACTGGTTTTTTGCCATATTGAAAATAGAGTGAAATTGACCATCTTTGAAGCTTCACAAATTGCTTACTGGCAAAACTTTAGCTTTACCATCTCTTGCTCTCAAAAGTACAGTCATAGTCTTTCAAACAAGAGGGCCATGATGGCCCTGGATTGCTCACCTGAGTCAATAGGCCAGATTTCACTCCAGGGTCATAATGACCCAATTTAAAACTCATCTGAGATATTATTAAGACAAACATTCTGACCATTTGTCAGGTCCATTGAGCTGAAAATGTGGCCTCCAGAGTGTCCAAAATGTCTTTCTTCAATTTGACCTAATGACTTAGTTTATGACCCTATGTGACCATATTTCAAACTCATCCGAAACATCAAAACAAACCTGTTGACCAAGGTTCAGGTGAATTGGGTAAGAGTTGCCGCCTCTAGAGTGCCCACAAGGGGTGTCTGTAATTTGACCTAGTGGCCTAGATTATGACCCTATGTGGTCCAATTTCAAATCCATTCAAGATATCATCAAGTCAAACATGCTGACAAATTTTCAGGTTAGTTGAGCAAAAACTGTGGCCTCTACAGTGCCCACAATACATTTCTTGAATTGACCCAGTGACCTAGTTTATAACCCTATGAGATCCAATTTCATACTGATCTGAGATATCATCAAGTCAAATATGTAGACCAATTTTCAGGTCAATCTAGCTAAAATTGTGACCTCTAGAGTGCCCAAAAGGTATTTCTTCAATGTGACCCAATGACATTGTTTATGACCCTATGTGACTCAATTTTGAATCATCCGAGATATCATCAAGACAAAATTTCTAACTCGTCTGAGATTTTATCAAGACAAACATTCTGACCATGTTTCATAAGTATCTGACTGAAAATGTGGCCTCTAGAGTGCACACAAGGTTTTTCGAAGATTTGACCTAGTGACCTAGTTTTTGACCCCACATGACCCAATTTCAAACTCGTCTGAGATTTTATCAAGACAAACATTCTGACCTAATTTCACAAGTATCTGCCTCTAAAGCGTACACAAGGTTTTTCGAAGATTTGACCTAGAGACCTAGCTTTTTGAACCTACATGACCCAATTTCAAACTCATCCCAGATTTTATCAAGACAAACATTCTGACCAAATTTCACAAGTATCTGACTGAAAATGCGGCCTCTAAAGCGTACACAAGGTTTTTCGAAGATTTAACCTAGTGACCTAGTTTTTGACCCCACATGACCCAATTTCAAACTCCTCCGAGATTTTATCAAGACAAACATTCTAACCATGTTTCACAAGTATCTGACTGAAAATGTGGCCTCTAGAGTGCACACAAGGTTTTTCTAAGATTTGACCTAGTGACCTAGTTTTTGACCCCACATGACCCAATTTCTAACTAGTCTGACATTTTTTCAAGACAAACATTCTGACCTAATTTCACAAGTATCTGACTGACAATGTGGCCTCTAGAGCGCACACAAGGTTTTTTGAAGATTTGACCTAGTGACCCAGTTTTTGACCCCACATGACCCACTTTCAAACACGTCCCTGATTTTATCAAGACAAACATTCTGACCAAATTTCACAAGTACCTGACTGAAAATGTGGCCTTCAAAGAGCGTACACAAGGTTTTTTGAAGATTTGACCTAGTGACCTGGTTTTTGACCCCACATGACCCAATTTCAAACTTGTCTGAGATTTTATCAAGACAAACATTCTGACCAAATTTTGCAAGTATCTGACTGAAAATGTGGCCTCTAGAGTGTACACAAAGTTTTTCTAAGATTTGACCTAGTGAGCTAATTTTTGACCCCACATGACCCAATTTCAAACTCGTCCAAGATTTTATCAAGACAAACATTCTGACCAAGTTTCGCAAGTATCTGAAAATGTGGCCTCTAGAACGTACACAAGGTTTTTCGAAGATTTGACCTAGTAACCTAGTTTTTGAACCCACATGACCCAATTTCAAACTCGTCTGAGATTTTATCAAGACAAACATTCTGACCTAATTTCACAAGTATCTGCCTCTAAAGCGTACACAAGGTTTTTCGAAGATTTGACCTAGAGACCTAGTTTTTGAACCCACATGACCCAATTTCAAACTCATCCCAGACTTTATCAAGACAAACATTCTGACCAAATTTCACAAGTATCTGACTGAAAATGTGGCCTCTAAAGCGTACACAAGGTTTTTCGAAGATTTAACCTAGTGACCTAGTTTTTGACCCCACATGACCCAATTTCAAACTCGTCCGAGATTTTATCAAGACAAACATTCTGACCATGTTTCACAAGTATCCGAATGAAAATGTGGCCTCTAGAGTGCACACAAGGTTTTTCTAAGATTTGACCTAGTGACCTAGTTTTTGACCCCACATGACCCAATTTCTAACTAGTCTGACATTTTTTCAAGACAAACATTCTGACCTAATTTCACAAGTATCTGACTGACAATGTGGCCTCTAGAGCGCACACACGGTTTTTCTAAGATTTGACCTAGTGACCCAGTTTTTGACCCCACATGACCCACTTTCAAACACGTCCCTGATTTTATCAAGACAAACATTCTGACCAAATTTCACAAGTACCTGACTGAAAATGTGGCCTTCAAAGAGCGTACACAAGGTTTTTTGAAGATTTGACCTAGTGACCTGGTTTTTGACCCCACATGACCCAATTTCAAACTTGTCTGAGATTTTATCAAGACAAACATTCTGACCAAATTTTGCAAGTATCTGACTGAAAATGTGGCCTCTAGAGTGTACACAAAGTTTTTCTAAGATCTGACCTAGTGACCTAATTTTTGACACCACATGACCCAATTTCAAATTCGTCCAAGATTTTATCAAGACAAACATTCCGACCAAGTTTCGCAAGTATCTGAAAATGTGACCTCTAGAGCGTACACAAGGTTTTTCGAAGATTTGACCTAGTAACCTAGTTTTTGAACCCACATGACCCAATTTCAAACTCATCCCAGATTTTATCAAGATAAACATTCTGACAAAATTTCACAAGTATCTGACTGAAAATGTGGCCTCTAGAGCGTACACAAGGTTTTTCAAAGATTTAATCTAGTGACCTAGTTTTTGACCCCACATGACTCAATTTCAAACTCGTCCGAGATTTTATCAAGACAAACATTCTGACCAAGTTTCACAAGTATCTGACTGAAAATGTGGCCTCTAGAGCATACACAAGGTTTTTCAAAGAGTTGACCTAGTAACCTAGTTTTTGACCCCACATCACCAAATTTCAAAGACGTCAGAGATTTTATCAAGACAAAATTTCTGACCAAATTTCACAAGTGTCTGACTGAAAATGTGGCCTCTAGAGCGTACACAAGGTTTTTCAAAGATTTGACCTAGTGACCTAGTTTTTAACTCCACATGACCCAATTTTGAACTTGTCTGAGATTTTATCAAGACAAACTTTCTGACCAAGTTTCATGATGATCGAACTGAAAATGTGGCCTCTAGAATGTACACAAGGTTTTTCTAAGATTTGACCGTTTCAGAGAAGAAGAATTTTTAAGAATTTCTTCATATATGAATAGTGCAAGTAGCCCCCAGTCACCAAAGCCACGTTTTTCGACAAATCAAGATTTCGCGAACAAATTTTGAAAAGGGTCACCCAAAGAACATTCTTGTGAAATTATTTCAAAATCTGACCAGCGGTTTCAGAGGAGATTTTTAAAGTATTTCTTAGAAAATTCCATTTCGTTGCCATGGCAACCAGAGTTTTTGATGGAATCAAATTTTGTGAACAGTTTTAAAAGAGGACCTCCCAAGGAACATTCCTGCCAAGTTTGGTCCAAATTTGACCAGTGGTTTAGGAGGAGATGATGTTTAAAGAATTGTTGACAACGCACGACGAACGACGCACGGCGGACACCGGGTGATCCTAAAAGCTCCCCTTGAGCATGTTGTGCTCAGGTGAGCTAAAAAATGCATGAAAAACAACATGTCAACAGATTGCGTTTTTTGCTAAAACCCAATCAATACAGGCACCCTAGAAATTGCCCTCTCAAAAACACCTGTTCACGGCCATGACCCCAATTGTTTGTTCCTCCACTGATACAAAATAGTCCAATCAGTATATGATAAAATCACATCTAAATGGTCCCCCATTGCCTAAATTTGAAGCAAATTTAAATTATATACCACCAAGCCCTCTCAGCTCCACGAAACAGTGCAGCGGTGATAGTGCAACAAAAGTGCTACTGCAAAATTTCACATCCGACTACTTTTGACTACTACGACCCGGAAGCAATCTTACAGTGGTGCGACACCTATATAAAATGGAATTTGACTTTCAAGTCAGGTTTCTTATGCCTTTAGGCTGAATCCGGGTATTGCAACGAGGAAAAAATGAGCCAGAGAGAAATCTGGGCCATTTTTAAAGAGAGAACCTATTTTTCTTAACATGGTTGTTTTTGCAGTCAAGACCTTAAAAATTGATAATCTTAAGCCCAATGACCACTCCTACAAAATCAAACATACCTCAGTCAAAACTCAATGGATTTACATGAAATAACAAGAGGGCCATGATGGCCCTGGAGTCGCTCACCTGCGCCTTTTGACCAAGCACAACCAATTTCCAACGTCTTGTGAGATATATGTATTACCAAACAATACAAGTGCTTGTCAAGCACCAGATCCCCCGCCGATTGGGCTTTTTCTAACACAGCACCGAAATAAGAGCTTGAAGTGAAGATAAAAAAACAAGCATATTTTCTTTTTTGAAATACAGGTCCAAGTTATGAAAGTTGGCATTAACATGATATAATAACTACAAAACATTAAAACTTAATCAATATTGAGATTTCTGAAAAAGAAAAAAAAGACACTTTTTCTTTTTAAAATGCATACGAGAGTTATAAAATTTTTTTGTGTTTATGCCATAAGTATGAAACTTGGCCAAGAATGGGAAATGTGCGAACAAAAATCCAAAGTAAAAATTTACAAAGGGCAATAACTCCAGAAATACTGAAGATAGAGTTATGGTTCTTGTGCACTGCGCTTCTCCTCAGTTAGTTCTATATGTGTGTGAAGTTTCAAGTTCCTAGCTTTTATACTTTTGGCGATATACCCCAGACAGAAATCCAAAGTAAAAATTAACAAAGGGCAATCACTCAAAAAATACTGAAGACAGAGTTTTGGTTTTTGTGAACTGCACTTCTCCTTAATGAATTCTATAAGTGTATACAGTTTGAAGTTCCTAGCCTTTGTACTTTTGGAGATATGCTCCGGACAAAATTCCAAAGTGAAAATTAACAAAGAGCAATAACTCAACAATTACTGAAGATAGAGTTATGATTCTTTAGCACTGCACTTCTCCTTAATTAGTTCTATATGCGTGTGATGTTTCAAGTTCCTAGCTTTTATACTTTTGGAGATATGCTCCGGACAAAAATCCAAAGTTAAAATTTACAAAGGGCAATAACTCCAAAATACTGAAGACAGAGTTATGGTTGTTGTGCACTGCACTTCTCCTTAATGAGTTCTATATATGTGTGAAGTTTCAAGTTCCTAGCTTTTATACTTTTGGAGATATGCGCCGGACAAAAATTCAGAGTCAAAATGTACAAAGGGCAATAACTCCAAAAATACTGAAGACAGAGTAATGGATCTTGTGCATTGCACGCCTCCTTAATGAGTTCTATATGTGTGTGAAGTTTCAAGTTCCTAGCTTTCATACTTTTGGAGATATGCTCCGGACAAAAATTCCAGAAAAAAAATGTACAAAGGGCAATAACTCCAAAATTACTGAAGATAGAGTAATGGTTCCTGTACACTGCATGCCTCCTTAATGAGATCTATCCACTTGTGAAGTTTGAAGTTGATATCTCAAATACTTTTGGAGATATGCTCCGGACAAAAATGTGGGACGGAAGGACGGAATGATGGAAGGACGGAAGGACAGACAGAGACTATTACCATATCCCCCACCGCCTTTTTGGCAGGCAATAAAAATTTTAAACTCATCTGTCTGAACCTTCTGCATAAAACAAATAATATGTGGATCAAGCTGTGGAACTGGTCTCTCAAAGGGGTAGAAAACATTGTGAAAAAGGGAAAAAATGCTGGATACTAGCATTTTCTCATTTTCAAACAGTGTTTTCAAAAGGCTTCTTTCTGAGAGTCATTTGTACACTAGGTTTTTCTAAGATCTGACCTGGTGACCTAGTTTTTCAGCCAACATGACACATTTTCAAACTGGTCCAAGATATCATCAGGACAAACATTCTTACCAAATTTCAAGAGTATTGGACTGAAAATGTGGTCTCTACAGCATACACAAGGTTTTTCTAAGATCTGACCTAGTGACCTAGATTTTGACCCAACATGACCCATTTTCAAACTCATCCAAGATATTATCAAGGCAAACATTCTGAGCAACTTTAAAAGAGTATTGAACAAAAAATGTGGCCACAACAGTGTACACATGGTTTTTCTAAGATTTGACCAGGTGACCTAGTTTTTGACCCAACATTACCCATTTTCAAATTCGACTGAAATATCATCACGACAAACATTCTGACCAACTTTCAAGAGTATCAGACAGAAAATGCGGCTTCTGGAGCTTACACAAGGTTTTTCTAAGATTTGACCTAGTGACCTAGTTTTTCACCCGACATGACCTATTTTCAAACTAGTCAGAGATATTATCAAGGCAAACATTCTGACCAACTTTCAAGAGTACTGGACAGAAAATATGGCCTCTAGAGCATACACAACGTTTTTCTAAGATTTGACCTGGTGACCTAGTTTTTGAACCAACATGGCACATTTTCGTACTATTTCAAGATATGATCAAGACAAACATTCTGACTATTTTTCAAGAGTATTGGACTGAAAATGTGGCCTCTATAGTGTACAAAAGGTTTTTCTAAGATTTGACCTAGTGACCTAGTTTTTGAACCCACATGACCCAATTTCAAACTTGTCAGAGATTTTATCAAGACAAACATTCCGACCAAGTTTCATGAGGATTGGACTGAAAATGTGGCCTCTAGAGCGTACACAAGGTTTTTCTAAGATTTGACCTAGTAAACTAGTTTTTGACCCCAAATGACCCAATTTGGAAATCGTCTGAGATTTTATCAAGACAAACATTCTGACCAAGTTTCACAAGTATCTGACTGAAAATGTGGCCTCCAGAGCGTACACAAGGTTTTACTAAGATTTGACCAAGTGACCTAGTTTTTGACTCCACATGACCCAATTTCAAACTCACCTGAGATTTTATCACGACAAACATTCTGACCAAGTTTCATGAGGATCGGAGTAAAAATGTGGCCTCTAGAGCGTACACAAGGTTTTTCTAAGATTTGACCTAGTGACCTAGTTTTTGACCCCACATGACCCAATTTGGAACTCGTCTGAGATTTTATCAAGACAAACATTCTGAACAAGTTTCACAAGTATCTGACTGAAAATGTGGCCTCTAGAGCGTACACAAGGTTTTACTAAGACTTGACCTAGTGACCTAATTTTTGACCCCACATGACCCAATTTCAAACTCTTCCGAGATTTTATCAAGACAAACATTCTGACCAAGTTTCATGAGGATCCGACTGAAAATGTGGCCTCTAGAGCTTACACAAGGTTTTTCTAAGATTTGACCCAGTGACCTAGTTTTTGACCCCACATGACCCAATTTCAAACTCATCCAAGATTTTATCAAGACAAACATTCTGACTAAATTTCACAAGTATCCGACCGAAAATGTGGCCTCTAGAGCGTACACAAGGTTTTTCTAAGATTTGACCTAGTGACCTAGTTTTTGACCCCACATCACCCAATTTCAAACTCGTCCGAGATTTTATAAAGACAAACATTCTGACCAAATTTCATGAGGATCGGACTGAAAATGTGGCCTCTAGAGCGTACACAAGGTTTTTCTAAGATTTGACCTAGTGACCTAGTTTTTGACCCCACATGACCCAATTTCGACCTCGTCGAGATTTTATCAAGACAAACATTCTGACCAAATTTCACAAGTATCTGACTGAAAATGTGGCCTCTAGAGCGTACAAAAGGTTTTTTGTAAGATTTGACCTAGTGACCTAGTCTTTGACCTCACATGACCCAATTTCAAACTCGTCCGAGATTTTATCAAGACAAACATTTTGACCAAGTTTCATGAGGATTGGACTGAAAATGTGGCCTCTAGAGCGTACACAAGGCAAAAAGTTCACGATGGAAGACGCACACCGCAAGACGGACGACGGACACAGCACGATCACAATAGCTCACCATGAGCACTTCGTGCTCAGGTGAGCTAAAAAGTATACTGATCTGGATTCTTTTGTCAGTGTTTTTAACCCATTTTCATTTATATAAATTGAAAACATTGTATGAAAAGTAGCCTTTTGACAAAAAAAAACAAAACAAAACATTGTGATGGCTAAAATTCAGGGTTTTCTTCATTTTTTATCTCGAAATTCTTCCATGTGACCAGCCAAATGCACATTTCTAAGCTTTTTATTCTATAGTCAAGCATTATCAGTCAAAACAAGGGTGGAATACATGAAAGAAGAAAAGTAGATGGCCTTTATAGAACATGAGAGGCATGAACCCTAATCTTCATAAAATACCAGTACTGCAAAATTAAACTATACATGGCTCCTTTTATCACAATGTTTTCATCTATGACAAATGATGAGTAATATCTACAGACCAGACTATCTATGATGTAATCAGCTCAAAACTCTGATACAGAAGCAAACATCAAGATGGCCAAAATTTATTACGTAGGCCCAGCTGGGCTTATCAGTAACTGTCCGATCGGATTAGAGTATTGGTTAAGTAGGTCATTGGGTGCATAGATTTGAGAGAATGACAGAACGAAACGAAAGACCATACTTATCCAGAATCACTCATTATGTAAGAAGAAAACATCTAGAGCAAAGAACAAAGAAAATAGAACTGGCCAGATACAGACAGAATATAGGGAACAAGAGGGCCATGATGGCCCTGCATCGCTCACCTGGATCAATAGGCGAAATTTTACTTCAGGGTCATAATGACCCAATTTAAAAACTCATCTGAGATATTATTAACCCTTTACAACACAATCATGGGTTTAAACGACCCTGTAGAAGAAGCCTTTGGAAAACATTGTGGGAAAAGGAGAAAATGCTGGTAACCAGCATTTTCTCCTTTTCCCACAATGTTTGCTTCCCTATCCATAACAAATTTCAAATTTTCAGTCCCATTTATTTGTCTTCTGCAAATACTTTCAATTGGGACCAGTCTAAAAGTTTGTCATTTGGTAATGAGTTAAGACAAACATTCTGACCAATTGTCAGGTCAATTGAGCTGAAAATGTGGCCTCTTGAGTGTCCAAAATGTATTTCTTCAATTTAACCTAGTGACCTAGTTTATGGTCATCCGAGATTTAATTAAGGTAGCCATTCTGACCAATTTTCAAGTCAACTGAGCAAAAAATGTTGTCTCTAGAGTGCCCACAAGGTATTTCTTTGACTAGTGACCTTCTTTACGACCCTAGGTGACCCAAATCCGACCTCATCCGAGATTTCACCAAGACAAGCATTCTGACCAATTTTCAGGTCAATTGAGTAAAAATGTGGCCTCTAGAGTGTCAACAAAGGTATTTTTTTAATTTGACCTTGTGACCTAGTTTATGACCCAAACTGACCTAATTTCAAACTCATGCAAGATTTCATCAAGAAAAACATTCTGACCAATTTTCAGGTCAAATGAGTAAGAAATGTGGCCTCTACAGTGTCAATAAAGGTATTTTTTTAATTTGACCTTGTGACCTAGTTTATGACCCCAGGTGACCCGATTTGAAACTCATGCGAGATTTAACAAGCATTCTGATAGTATTGCATAGCAATACCCAGTCCCCTACCGGCCATATGTATCACTGGCAGGTCAGTGAAATTTTTTAAGTCCAAGGCCTGTAAATGCGTCAAAAAGCAGTGGAGCGGGACAGAACTCGAACTTGATGTGTAAGTCATGGTGGTTGACATACACACCAAAAATCAGCTCTATATCTAGCAGCGTTTAGAAAAAAAGTGCGGAAAAATGTTTTATCAGTGAAATTTCATAAGTCCAAGGCCCGTAAATGCGTGAAAAAGCAGTGGAGCGGGACAAAACTCAAACTTGATCTGTAAGTCATGGTGGTTGACTTACACAGCAAAAGTCAGGTGAATATCTACCAGCATTCAGAAAAAAAAGTCCGGAAAACTGATTTATCAGTGAAATTTTGTAAGTCCAAGGCCCATAAATCCGTGAAAAACCGGTGGACCGGAACGAAAGTCGAACTTGATCTGTAAGTCATGGTGGTTGAGTTACACAGCAAATCTGAGATCAATACCTACCAGCATTTAGGAAAAAAGTCCGGAAAACTGATTTATCAGTGAAATTTTGTAACTCCAAGGCCAGTAAATCCGTGAAAAACGAGTGGACCTGAACAAAACTCGAACTTGATCTGTAAGTGATGGTGGGTGACTTACACACCAAAACTCAGTTCAATATGTACCAGCGTTTAGAAAAGAAAGTCCGGAAAACTGAATTGCCAGACTGACAGACAGATGGACAGATGGGCGGACCAAGAGACGGACGGAGTGCAAACCTAAAGTCCCCTTCGGCTTTGCCAGTAGGGGACTAATTAAGACAAACACTCCGACCAATTTTCAAGTCAATTGAGCAAAAAATGTGGCCTCTAGATTGCCCACAATGTATTTCTTTAATTTGACCTAGTGACCTGGTTTATGACCCCAGGTGAACCAAATTCAAACTCATCTGAGATTTTATCAAGACAAATATTCTGGCCAATTTTCAGGTCAACTGAGTATGAAATGTGGCCTCTAGAGTGCCCACAAGGTATTTCTTTAATTTGACCTAGTGACGTAGTTTATGAGCCAAGGTGACCAAAATTCAAACTCATTGGAGATTTCATCAAGACAAACATTCTGACCAATTTTCAGGTCAATTGCGTAAGAAATGTGGCCTCTAGAGTGTCCACGAGGTATTTCTTTAATTTGACATAGTGACCTACTTTTTGTCCCCAGGTGACAAAAATTCAAACTTATTGGAGATTATATCGAGACAAATATTCTGACCAATTTTCAGGTCAATTGAGTACGAAATGTGGCCTATGGAATGTCCACAAGGTAAATGTTGACGTCGCAAGACGGACGACGCACTAAGGATGACGGACAACGAACCTTGGATGACCACAAATGCTTACCTTGAGCACGTTGTACTCAGGTGGGGTAAAAATGGACAGATAAGACAAGAAAAAGAAAGAGAAGACCTAAATTTTAAGCTAGTTCCAGAAAGAGAATCTATTTCTCCAAGAAAGAAGAAATTACCTGAATATTCACAGCATGAAATTAGCGTAACATCTCCAGTCAGCTACACAAACATTGATGATGTCACAGCCACAGAGAAGCAGTGAGATCTTTGGTCACAGCATCTGAAAGAGACATAAACATGAGCACCCCGTGATCCAGAACCTATGTACAAGAGGGCCATGATGGCCCTGGATCACTCGTTTGAATCAATAGGCAAAATTTCACTCCAGGCTCATAATGACCCAATTTAAAACTCATCTGAGATATTATTAAGACAAACATTCTGACCAACTGTCAGGTCAGTTGAGCTGAAAATGTGGCCTCTGGAGTGTCCAAAATGTATTTCTTCAATTTGACCTAGTGACCTAGTTTATGACCCTATGTGACCATATTTCAAACTCATCCAAGATATCAAGACAAACTTGTTAACCAAGGTTCAGCTGAATTAGGCAAGAATTGCCACCTCTAGAGTGCCCACAAGGTATTTATGTAATTTGACCTAGTGACCTAGATTATGACACTATGTGACCCACTTTCAAATCCATTCAAGATATCATGAAGTCAAACATGCTGACAAATTTTCAGGTCAGTTGAGCAAAAATTGTGGCCTCTAAAGCGCCCACAATACATTTCTTTAATTTGACCCAGTGACCCAGTTTATGACCCTATGAGACCCAATATCTAATTGATTCGAGATATCATCAAGTCAAATACGTAAACCAATTTTAAGGTCAATTTAGCTAGATTTGTGGCCTCTAGAGTGCCCACAAGGTATTTCTTCAATGTGACCCAGTGACACTGTTTATGACCCTAAGTGACCCAACTTTAAACTCATTCGAGATATCACAAAGAGAAACACCTGACCAATTTTCAGGTCAATTGAGCGCCCACAAGGTATTTCTTTAAATTTGGCCTGGTAACCTAATTTATGACCCTATGTGAGCCAATTTTGAACTCAACCAAGATTTTATCAAGACAAACATGCTGATCAATTTTCAGGTCAACTAAGTAAGAACTGTAGCCTCTAGAGTGCCCACAAGGAATTTCTGTACGTTGACCTAGTGACTTAGTTTATGACCCAAGGTGACCCAAATTCCAACTCATCCAAAATTTCATCAAGAAAAACATTCTGACCAATTTTTAAGTCAATTGAGCAATAAATGTGGCTGCTAAAGTGCCCACAAGGTATTTATTTAATTTGACCTAGCGACCTAGTTTATGACCCAAGGTATCCCAAGTTCAAACTGATCTGAGATTTTATTAAGACCAAGATTATGACAAATTTTCAAGACAATTGAGCAAAACAAGTGGCCTCAAGCAGGGTTCCCCGCTGGGCTTCACATTTGGCGCCATTTGCGATAGATTTTGTAATGTGGCGCAAGAAAAAGCCAAATGGCGAAAATGACTGGTGCCGGTATTTTTCACATCGGGGTGCCGTACATTTTAATACTGGTCCCCATCACCTCAATGCGTGAAAGCATATCTATAACCGAAAAATTGATAAACAGTTTGTAAATTGTCACCATTACACCCCGTCACGGCAGGCAATCTAAATAACAGTCTGTACATTACATGGGATTTGTCTAGTTACAAACAATACACGCATATACACCATGCAATGCTGATTATCAATCAAATGTCAATTTTGCCACGCCCCATCTGCATCCTAGGGTGTGAAAAGTACTGCGAACCAATCAGGAATCAGATACGAAATTTAGTCGCCGCCCATAATTTCTAAAGCCACGCCTTGATTCTGTGCTATGCATGATACATGGAGGGCATTATGGTTCGTATTTAGCGACAACCACACCATTTTTAGGTGGATTAAATTTGTAATTAACACATCAATGAAAGAAGATTGGACCTCGGGATAACTGATTTATCGGCTGGCCACCTATGTTTGCAAACTGGAATTTTCACGATCGATTATTCCTTTCTCAGTTAAAGAAGTCGGTCGCTATTTTTTTATGTAAAAAGTGATCGGTAGATTACGATTATGATCTTATTGCCCATTAACGTTTTCTACCTTTCAAAAGACAAGACTTATTACTCAGTAATTTCCTGTCTGCCAGAGCTTTCAATACGGACAAGTTAACATTTTTAGCTTGGCTGTTTTTGAAGAATACAACGTCGAGTTATATTGCTGTAGCCCCGTCGTTGTCGTGCAACAAGTTTGAAATTTTTGAATACCTCCGTTATTACTTAACTCTTTACCATACAATCCTGACTTTTAACGCCACTGAGAAAGGAGCCTTTTGAAAACATTGTGGGAAAAGGAGAAAATGCTGGTTACCAGCATTTTCTCCTTTTCCCACAATGTTTTCTACTCCTCCTAAAACAAATTTCAGTCTTAAAGTTGCATTTATTTTTTCATCTGCAAGTGCTTTCAATTTCAAGCGATCTAAAATTTTGTCGTTTGGGAAAGAGTTAAGATATTTACTTAAAACCTAGGCAAGTTAGTAACTATCAAAAGGGGAACCTATACAACAAGCAGGTAACAATCAAAGCATTTTGAAGCACAGCCATGCCCCTTTTTCACCTTGGGATTTTCCCTGAAAATCAAGCACCTTCTGCCGAACTATATTCACGCAATGAATATAGATATGGGTTAAAAAACTAATCAAATGGAAAAATGTTTTCCCATTTATTTCATTGCCCATGATACAAACAAAGAAAAGATATTTTATTAACCAATTTTTTATCCTGGCAGACCCCATGTACTTTCATTTTAAAAATGGCACCAACTGGCTCCAATTATTTTAATGTGGCGCAAACTTTCCTTGTTTGGCGAAAGTGGTGGCGCAAGAAAAAAAATGGCCAGGGGGAACCCTGCTCAAGACTGCCCGCAAGGTATTTCTTTAATTTGACCTAATGACCTAGATTATGTCCCCAGGTGACCCAATTTTGAAGTTATCAAGAAAAACATTCTGACCGATTTTCAAGTCATTTGAGTGAAAAATATGGCCTATAGAGTGCCCACAAGGTATTTCTTTACCTTGTAACCTAGTTTATGACCCAAATTCGAACTCGTCCGAAATTTCATCAAAAAAAAACATTCTGACCGATTTTCATGTCAGTTGAGTAAGAAATGTGGCCTCTGGAGTGTCCAAAATGTATTTCTTCAATTTGACCTAGTAACCTAGATTATAACCCCAGGTGACCCAATTTCAGACTCATCTGAGATTTAATTAAGACAAACATTTTGACCCATTTTCAAGTCAACTGAGCGAAAAATGTGGCCTCTAGACTGCCCACAAAGTATTTCTTTAATTTGAACTAGTGACCTAGTTTATGACCCTAGGTGACCCAAATTTGAACTCATCCGAGATTCCATTAATACAAACATTCCGACCAATTTTCATGCCAATTGAGTAAAGAATGTAGCCTCTGCAGTGTCCCAAAATGTATTTCTTCAATTTGAACTAGTGACCTAGTTTATGACCCTAGGTGACCCAGGTTCAAAATAATCCGAGATTTAATTAAGACAAACAATCTGACCAATTTTCAAGTCGATTGAGCAAAAATTGTGGCCTCTAGAGTGCCCACAAAGTATTGCTTTAATTTGACCTAGTGACCTAGTTTATGACCCTAGGTGACCTAAATTCCAAGTCATGTGAGATTTTATCAAGACAAACATTCTGACCAATTTCCAGGTCAATTGAGTATGAAAAGTGGCCTCTAGAGTGTCCCCCAAGGTATTTCTTTAATTTGACCTAGTGACCTAGTTTATGACCCAAGGTGACCCAATTTCAAAGTCATCTGATATTTAATTAAGACAAACCGTCTGACCAATTTTCAAGTCAAATGAGCAAAAAATGTAGCCTCTAGAGTGCCCACCAGGTATTTTCTTTAATTTGACCTAGTGACCTAGTTTATGACCCTATGTGACCCAAATTCAATCTCATTTGAGATTTCACAAGACAAACATTCTGACCAATTTTCAGGTCAATTGAGTAAGAAAAGTGGCCTCTAGAGTGTCCACAATGTAAATGTAGACAACTGACAATGGACACAGGACAACCACAAAAGCTCATCTTAAGCACATTGTGCTCAGGTGAGCTAAAAAAGCGATCTCAGACCATAACATTTAAACATATGCCTTGAGACCAAAACAAGTACGCATAGCCCAATACAGAGTAAGGAAGAAAGGAAATAAAGAAGAAATAAGAGAACAAGGGGAGTAGCTCTGTCTAGTGCATAGCAGCTCTACTGTCTTGGCCTGATGCTGGCCGAAACAGACTGACAAAGAGACAGAGAGAAGGGGCGGTAAGGAAAAAAGAGAGACAGAGAGAGAGATAGTGACCAACATAGAGAGTGAAAGAGAGACAGCAATTGATTCGGGGAAGGGTCTTGTATAAAATTCTTACTCCTTCTGCCACACAGTTTTCAGAAAAAAAGGGAGGGGGGGGGGGGCAGACAAACACAGGGTGGGTATAGTAGAGACAGCTGGACAAAGAATGGGATAGAAAAAAAAATGCAAAGAAGCTTAAAGGTATTAGAATGGTACCTACAGACCCCAAAATCAAACAAAAGGGCCATGATGGCCCTGGATCACTCGTTTGAATCAATAGGCAAAATTTTCACTCCAGGGTCATAATGACCCAATTTAAAACTCATCTGAGATATTATTAAGACAAACATTCTGACCAACTGTCAGGTCAGTTGAGCTGAAAATGTGGCCTCTGGAGTGTCCAAAATGTATTTCTTCAATTTGACCTAGTGACCTAGTTTATGACCCTATGTGACCATATTTCAAACTCATCCAAGATATCAAGACAAACTTGTTAACCAAGGTTCAGTTGAATTGGGCAAGAATTGCCACCTCTAGAGTGCCCACAAGGTATTTATGTAATGACCTAGTGACCTATGACCCTATGTGACCCAATTTCAAATCCATTCAAGATATCATGAAGTCAAACATGCTGACAAATTTTCAGGTCAGTTGAGCAAAAACTGGCCTCTAGAATGCCCACGATACATTTCTTTAATTTGACCTAGTGACCTAGTTTATGACCCTATGAGACCCAATTTCTGATTAATCTGAGACATCATCATGTCAAATCTGTAGACCAATTTTAAGGTCAATTTAGCAAGAATTGTGGCCTCTAGAGTGCCGAAAAGGTATTTCTTCAATGTGACCCAGTGACCTTGCTCATGACCCTATGTGACCCAATTTTGAACTCATCTGAGATATCATCAAGACACGATGACCAATTTTCAGGTCAACTGAGAAAGAATTGTGGCCGCTAGAGCGCCCACAAGATATTTCTTGAGCTTGACCTAGTGACCTAGTTTATGACCCAATTTTGAACTCATTCAAGATTTTATCAAGAAAAACATGCTGATCGATTTCCAGGTCAATTGAGTAAGAATTATAGCCTCTAGAGCGCCCACAAGGAGTTCTGGTAAGTTGATCTAGAGAGACCTAATTTGTGACCCTAGGTCAACCAAATTCAAACTCATCCGAAATTTCAAGACAAATATTCTGAGCAATTTTCAGGTCAACTGAGTAAGAAATGTGGCCTCTAGAGTGTCCAAAAGGTATTTCTTTAATTCGACCTAGTGACCTAGTTTATGCCCGAAGGTATCCCAAATTCTAACTCATCTGAGATGTTAATAAGACAAACATTCTTACCAATTTTCAAGACAATTGAGCAATAAATGTGGCCTCTAGACTGCCCATGAGGTATTTCTTTAATCTGACATAGTGACCTAGATTATGTCACCAGGTTACCCAATTTTGAACTCATCCTAGATTTCATCAAGACAAACATTCTGACCAATTTTCAGGTAAATTGAGCAAAGAATGTGGCCTCTAGAGTGCCCAAAAGGGGTTACTTTAATTTGACATAGTGACCTAGTTTATGACCAAAGGTGACCCAATTTCAAAATCGTCTGAGAATTCATCAAGACAAACATTCTGACAAATTTTCAAGTCAACTGAGCTAAAAATGTGGCCTCTACAGTGCCCACAATTTTTTTTTAATTTGACCTAGTGACCTAGTTTATGACCCTAGGTGACCCAAATTCAAACACATCCGAGATTTAATCAAGACAAACAACCTGACAAATTTTCAGGTCAATTGAGAAAGAAACATGGCCTCTAGTGTGTCCACAAGGTGTTTCTTTAATTTGACCTAGTGACCTAGTTTATGGCCCTAGGTGACCCAATTTCAAACTCATCCCAGATTTTATCAAGACAAACATTCTGACCCACTTCCAGATCAACTGAGTACGAAATGTGGCCTCTAGAGTGTCCACAAAGTATTTCTTTAATTTGACCTAGTGACCTTGTTTATGACCCCAGGTGACCCAACTTCAACCTCATCCAAGATTTCATCAAGACAAACATTCTGACCAATTTCCATGTCAACTGAGAAAAACATGTGGCCTCTAGAGTGTCTACAAGGTATTTCTTTAATTTGACCCAGTGACCTCATTTATGACCCCAGGTGACCTTTTTTCAAAGTCTTCCGCGATTTAATTAAGACAAACATTCTGACCGATTTTCAAGTCAATTGACCAAAAAATGTGGCCTCTGGAGTGCCCACAATGTATTTCTTTAATTTGACCTAGTGATCTAGTTTATGACCCCAAGTGACCCTTTTCAAACTCATCTGAGACTAAACAGAGACAAACATTCTGATCAATTTCCAGGTCAACTGAGTAAGAAATGCGGTCTCTAGAATGTCCACAAGGTATTTCTTTGATTTGACCTAGTGACCTAGTTTAAGACCCCAGGTGACACAATTTCAAACCCATCAGAGATTTAATTAAGGCAAACATTCTGACCAATTTTCAAGTCAATTGAGAAAAAAATATGGCCTCTAAAGCGACCACAAGGTATTTCTTTAATTTGAGCTTGTGACCTAGTTTATGACCCCAGGTGACCCTAATTCAAATTCATCGAGATTTCACCAAGACAAACATTCTGACCAATTTCCAGGTCAATTGAATAAGAAATGTGGCCTCTAGGGTGTACACAAGATATTTCTTTGACCTAGTGACCTAGTTTATGAGCCCAGGTGACCCAAATTCAAACTCATCCGAGAATTCATCAAGACAAACATTCTGACCAATTTTCAGGTCAACTGAGTAAGAAATGTGGCCTCTGGAGTGTACACAAGGTAAATGTTGACAACGGACGACGGACTTCGGACATCGAACAACCACAAAAGCTCACCTTGAGCATGTTGTGCTCAGGTGAGCTAAAAAGCAGTCAAGCTTCCTTTGCTTTTGTTGGAATGAAGAGACATGGAGAGAGAGGGAGAAAGAGAGAGAGGCAATCATATATATGATTAAGAACTGCTGCTGCAATGTTTACAATGGAAGTCAAACAGCAGAGGGGGGGGAAGAGAGAGAAAGAGAGAGCGAGACTGAGACAGATAGTGAGTGAAAGAGAGGGAAAGCAGCTGATTTGGGAAAGGGTCCTGTATATAATTCTGGCTCCTTCTGCCACAATGTTATCATATAAAAGGGGGGGGGGACAAACAGGTTTGGGGATAGTGGAGGCAGCTTGACAAACAATGAAATGGGACAAAAGAGGATTATGGGTATTAAATGGTACTTACAGCCCAAACAAGTCCATCAGGCAGCCTGACTCCTTTAGCTGCAATGAATTTACACAGCCAATAGAAATGCCCCTGGAAAAATAACATTTCTTACCCTTATTAACAAAATTTTCCTTCATTAGAATTAAATTATTTAAAATAATAATTAAATCAATTATCTGAAAAAGTATTCAACTGTTTGGTATTTGAAACTTGCAGACAAAATGTTCGTAGATTTCATCTCGTGCAAAGGATTATTTGACAAAATTCCCAGCATGCTGGTCCCAAAAATTTGAAATTTCGCTAATTTAAATTCTAAATTTAATTCAAAATTTGAATTCTAAATATTTCGATAGAATCCTGTTTTAAGGCCTCTCAGCTACTTGTATGCCAAATTTCAGCTGGTTATGCCTGAAAATAAAAACACCAGATTGCATGGTTTCCGTTTTTTCACTACCTATTCATATAGGTGTCACACCACAGGTTTTTTGCCATATTGAAAATAGAGTGAAATTGACCATCTTTGAAGCTTCACAAATCGCATAATGGCAAAACTTTGGCTTAACCGTCTCTTGCTCTCAAAAGTACAGTCATAGTCTTTCAAAAAAATGCATAAAAAACAACATGTCAACAGACTGCATTTTTTGCTATATTCCAATCAATACAGGCACCCTAGAAATTGCCCTCTCAAAAACACCTTTTCACGGCCATGACCCCAATTTTTTGTTCCTCCACTGACACAAAATAGTCCAATCAATATATGATAAAATCATATCTAAATGGTCCCCCACTGCCTAAATTTGAAGCAAATTTAAATTATATACCACCAAGCCCTCTCAGCTCTACAAAACAGTGTAACGAAAGTGCTACTACAAGATTTCACATCTAACTACTTTGACTACTAAGACCTGGAAGCAATCTCACAGTGGTGCGACAACTATATAAAATAGAATTTGACTTTCAAGTCAGGTTTTTTTATGCCTTTTGGCTGAATGCAGGTATTGCGACAAGGAAAAAATGAGCCAGAAAGAAATCAGGGCCATTTTTAAAGAGGAAACCCATTTTTCTTAACAAGGTTGTTTTTGCGGCCAAGACCTTAAAAAGTGAAAATTTTAAGCCCATTGACCACTCTCATAAAATCAAACATATCTCTGTCAAAACTCAATGGATTTACATGAAATAAAAAGTATACTGTTTTGGATTCTTTTGTCAGTGTTTTTAACCCATTCTTCATTTATATAAACTGAAAATATTGCATGAAAAGTAGCCTTTTGGGAAAAAAAAAAAAAAAAAAAAAAAACCCATTTAGGGTATAATTCTGGCTAAAATTTAGGGTTTTCTTCATTTTTATCTCTAAATTCTTCCATGTGACCAGCCAAATGCACATTTCTAGGCTTTTTATTCTATAGTCAAGAATTATCAGTCAAAACAAAGGTGGAGTACATGAAAGAGGAAAGTAGATGGCCTTTATAGAACATGATGGGCATGAACCCTAATCTTCATGAAATACCAGTATTGCAAAATTGAACTACACATGGTTCCTTTTATCACAATGTTTTCATCTATGAAAAATGATGAATAATATCTACAGACCAGACTATCTATGATGTAATCAGCTCAAAACTCTGATACAGAAGCAAAACATCTAGACGGCCAGAATTTATTACGTAGGCCCAGCTGGGCTTATCGGTAACTGTCCAATCGGGTTAGAATATTGGGTAAGTAGGTCATTGGGTGCATAGATTTGTGAGAATGAGAAAGAAAAGTATGAAAGCCCATACTTATCCAGAATCACTCATTACGTTAGAAGAAATCATCTAGAGCAAAGAGCAAAGAAAATAGAATTGGCCAGATACAGACAGGATATAGGGAAAAATGGACTGATAAGTCAGGAAAAAGAAAGAGAAGCCCTAAATCTTAAGCTTGTTCCAGAAAGAGAATTTATTTCTCCAAAAAGAAGAAATTACCTGAATATTCACAACATGAAATTAGTGTAATATCTCGGATCCAGTCAGCTCAACAAACAATGATGATGTCACAGCCACAGGGAAGCGGTGCAATCTTAGGTCACAGCATCTGCAACAGATATAAACATGAGCACCTCATGATCCATAACCTATGTAAAAAGGGATCTTAGACCATAACATTCAAACATATGCCTGGAGACCAAAACAAGTTAACATAACCCAAGACAGAGTTAAGATAATAAAGAAGTAAACAAGAAATAAGAGAACAAGTGGAGTAACTCTGTCTAGTGCATGGCAGCCCTACCGACGAGGCCTGATGCTGGCCGAAACAGAGAGACAGAGAGAAGGGGGGCAGTCCTATATATGTTTAAGAACTGCTGCTGCAAAGTTTTCAGAGGAAGATCAGAAAGAGAGAGAGAGAGAGAGAGGGGGGGAGAGAGGGAGAGAGAGGGGGAGTGAGAGGGCTGAAGGAAGGGAGAGAGCGAAAGAGAGAGAGATAGTGACAAAGATAGAGCGTGGAACAGAGACAGCGACTGATTCTTGCTCCTTCTGCCACACTGTTTCCAGAAAAAAAAAGGGGGGGCAACAAGAACAGGTAAGGGATAAATAGAGACAGCTGGATAAAGAATGGAATAGGAAAAAATATGCAAAGAGGCTTACAGGTGTTAAAAGTGGTATTTACAGACCCCAAAATCAAAAAGGCAGTCTGGCTCCTTTTGCTTTTGTTGCAATGAAAAGAGAGAGAGAGAGAGAGAGAGAGAGAGAGAAAGAAAGTGAGAGGCAGTTATATATATGATTAAGAACTGCTGCTGCAGTGTTTTCAGTGGCAGAAAAACAGGAGGGAGAGAGACAGAGAGAGAGAGGGGGAGGGAGGAAGGGGGGAAGGAAAAGAAAGAAAGAGAGAGTGAGACTGAGAAAGATAAGTAAAAGAGAGGGAAAGTGGCTGATTCGAGAAAGGGTCCTGTATATAATTCTGGCTCCTTCTGCTACAATATTTTTAAATCAAAAGGGGGGGTGTGTGAGACAAACAGGTTTGGGGATAGTAGAGACAGCTTGACAAACAATGAAATGAGACAAAATATGCAAAGAGGATTAGAGGTATTAAATGGTACTTACAGCCCGACCAAGTTCAACAGGCAGTCTGACTCTTCTTGCCGCAATGAATTTACCCAGCCAATGGAAATGCTCCTGGAAAAACAACATTCCCTACCCTTATTAACAAAAATTTCCTTCAAGTTAATATGCCCTGTATTCACACAAAGCTTGAAATTAGGCTGAAAGTAAAATATTGTTTGTTTGTCCTCGACCGCCCAACCCACAATTTACCCCCTGACTCAAAAAATTATATTCCATTCTCGTGAGGAAAAAATATTTTTATCGTTTGCGGCCGAAATATCCGGTAGTTTGCGTGGAATCCGGTTTTATCAAACAAGCTCAGTAGTTCGATGCCAGACATGGACGTTCCTCTTGATCTGCCCGAAGCTTTGTTGTCACATTAATATGCATAATCAAGCGTTCATACACTCAAGACAGATGGTAGACTGTGCTGGGAGAATTTTCAGATAGAAAGATTACAATGTCCATTAAATAACACGAAAACCCGTCTATAATAGGGTTCACTCGTCACAACTCGGCCGAATCCGTACCTACATTCAGATCAACCGAGGTATGCCGAATTAGAAATCGTTTTAACCCTTTACCAAACAATTCCTGTTTTTCATGACTCTAGAAATGTAGGCTTTTGAAAATGTGGGAAAAGGAGAAAATGCTGGTAACCAACATTTTCTCTTTTTCCCACCAGATTTTCTACTTTTGTAAGAGAATTAATATTAACATTTTATGCACATCTAAATTATCATCTGCAAAACCTTTCAATTTGGACCAGTCTAGAATTATGTCGTATGATAAAGAGATAAGGAATGTACAAATTTTTAGAACAAGAGGGCCATGATGGCCCTGTATCGCTCCACTGGCTTATAAATATAAACCACGAAGAAAAGTCTTCACTATATAAGCCCTTATAAAACTTTGACCTCATGGCTACAGTCTGACTAAATGGGGAATATTGTATTAGAAGAATAACATGCCAAATGTGGGAGTTCTTGGCCTTATGGCTGGTAACAAGATGGTTTCTGAACTTTTCACTCCATAAACCCATGTAAAACTTGTGATCCCTGGTGCAGGGCCAAACTTGATCCTAGAGCTGTAACTTGGGCCCTCTTTGTAACTGTCCACTAAATAATGCTATAATTATATGCAAAATTTGGTAGCCTAAGCCTTATGGCTGTGTACACCAAGATTTAAAAGTTTTCCCTATGTAAGCCTATGTAAATCTTGTGAACCCCCCCCTCCAAGTATGAGGCCAAATTGACCCCAGGACTATACTTTGGACACTTTTGGTAGACTCCAACTAGATCAAGCTAAATGCCAAATTTGGTAACTCTAGGCCTTATGGTTTCAGACAAGAAGATATTTAAAGTTTTCTCTATATAAGCCTATGTATAAAACTTGTGACCCCTGGGGAAGAGCCAATTTTGACCCCAGGGCTATAATTTCAAGAAACATGATAGAGGTCTACTACATAAAGCTACATGCCAAATTTGGTAGCCCTATGCCTTATGGTTTCAGACAAGAAGATTTTTAAAGTTTTCTCTATATAAGCCTATGTAAAACTTGTGACCCCTGGGGAAGAGCCAATTTTGACCCCAGGGCTATAATTTGAAGAAACTTGATAGAGGTCTACTACATAAAGCTACATGCCAAATTTGGTAGCCCTATGCCTTATGGTTTCAGACAAGAAGATTTTTAAAGTTTTCTCTATATAAGCCTATGTAAAACTTGTGACCCCTGGGGAAGAGCCAATTTTGACCCCAGGGCTATAATTTGAAGAAACTTGATAGAGGTCTACTACATAAAGCTACATGCCAAATTTGGTAGCCCTATGCCTTATGGTTTCAGACAAGAAGACTTTTAAAGATTTCCAATATTTTTGAGTTTTGTTGCCATGGCAACCAGAGTTTTTGAAGGAATCAAATTCTTTCAAGAAATTCTGAAGAGGATCATGTCAGGATCATTTCTGTGAAGTTTCGTGAAAATCGGATGGGTAGTTTCAGAGAAGAAGATGTTTGAAATAAAAGTTAACGCACGGACGGACGGACTGACGGACGGACGGACGGACGACCGGACGGACGGACGGATGGACGGACGCACGACGGACACCGGGCCATGACATAAGCCCGCTGGCCTTCGGCCAGTGGAGCTAAAAACTGTGATACTATATGCCAAGCACTTCAATTTGAAATGTAAAGCTGTTCCTAAAAACCAGATTCTCTTCTTTGCTAGTTGACTCCTGCTGTTGTAACTGGTTGCGTCTCTGTATATGTATAAAATCGCCATAGCAGTTTCTTCACTGTGTATGCACACAAGACTTCCCAAGTTCTAGTCAGTTTATTGGTACATTTTAGATTTTATCCAAAGTTGTATGGCAGAATTGATTCTTTTTTTGTTGGTTGTATCAAAAAGAAAATCTATTAAAATGTTCTTGTTGCTGAAAATCCTTAGAGATTTAATTCATTTAAATATCTGAATTCATTCTTCTTTTCTTACCAAATGTTTTTGTGATTTAAGGCCCCTTCTTTAGAGCAAAGAATATCTGACAGGTCAAACTGATAGAAAAATGATCATTTGATCCCTCCCCACCACCAAATAGACTGAAAAGTGAGTTCACAGACTTTTATAATACTCTTGTTTTCTGACCCCCTCCCACTTTCTAGAGACTTGGGACTCTCACAATAGAACAGAAATTACAAGCAAGGCAAACCAGCTACTATGCTCAAATTGGCCTTTGAGAATGTGTTTTTTTTTCTGATTATTTTTAGGTAATAATAAAGACAAAAGTTTTCTTGTCAGTATTTAACATTTTGTCAAAGGTGCAGCACAAAGTATTATGGAAACATCATGAACAAAAGATGACACAAAAATTACATTCCCAGAAGCCAAATATAAGCCAAATTTAGGAAGTACTACAATGATTAAAATTTGGAACAAACTCAACATATGCTACAATAAGATCAAATATTTTAACATCTGCACCAAGCATTTGTAAGGTTCAAATGTCATTGCTGGATTAAACTTCATGTCTAGGTCTAGACTATTTGCTCATGATTGCATTTGTTCCAATATTTATGATCTTGGGGTACATCTACAAGCTGTTGGTAAAGGATAAAGGTACACATCTATTCTACTGAGCTGTGGTTAGGTCAGACATACACATACTACAGATATTTGGTTAGTAATACTAGTGCTCATCACGAAAGTGCTAAACTACAACCTTTAGCTTAATATGTATAAACAGGAACATGGAAAGCAAGGTTAAAAATGATTTAAAGTACTCATTCAATGAAAAACAGATACAGAACATGCAAAATAAAAGGCTATGCAAGCAGCAAGTACTGAGGCTAAAATCTTTAAAAAATCTTTGTTATTTGTCTGCTTTCTGCAGAACGCAAAATATAATAATTTCCCTACCTACCTACCCAAGACTGAAATACTGGGTAGGTAAAGGACAAACAAACAATTTTTTAATTTAGGCCTTACAGAGGTGGCTTGCATGAAACTTTGGTCGATATTTCAGAAATTTCCGATTGACAATAACTGCCATTATGTGGGCTCTGCGGTTCGAAATCCAGACCCAGCAGGATCCCTTGGATCCTTGAATCTAAATTGCCCAAATCCAGTCTTACATACACTATAAATCCAAAACAAGCATTTTCCATTTGCATGCAATTCAGATCCATTTTCAAGGTTTTCCTGGCATTTCATGAAAAATAAATCAATTTTAAATTCTAAAATAAAAGAATTTAAATTAGAATTAAATAATTAAAAATGACAATTAAATCATTTACATGTATCTGAAAAAGTATTCAACTATTTGGCATCTGAACACTTGCAGACAAAATGTTCCAAGATTTCATTTCGTGCAAAGGATTATTTGACAAAATTCCCAGCATGCTGGTCCCAAAAATTTGAAATTTCGCTAATTAAATTCTAAATTTAATTCAAAATTTGAATTCTAAATACCTGAGCCAAACTTTTAATTGAATCCTGTTTCAAGGCCTCTCAGCTACTTGTATGCCAAATTTCAGCCGGTTATGCCTGAAAATAAAAACAAGAGACTGCATTGTTTCCGTTTTTTCACTACCTATTCATATAGGTGTCACACCACTGGTTTTTTGCCATATTGAAAATAGAGTGAAATTGACCATCTTTGAAGCTTCACAAATCGCTTTATGGCAAAACTTTGGCTTAACCGTCTCTTGCTCTCAAAAGTACAGTCATAGTCTTTCAAAACAAGAGGGCCATGATGGCCCTGTATTGCTCCACTGGCTTATAAATATAAACCATACATACTAAATATTTCAATTCTGAGCCAAATGGTTTCAAAATGAAGACTTACAAAGTTTTCTCTGTAAAAGCCCATGTGAAAGTTGAGACCTGCAGGGCAAAGCCATTTTTTTATCCCAAAGCTATAATTACTTGAACCCTGGTAGAGGTCCACAAGATAAAGCCACATGCCAAAATAATACAAGTCTATGCTGCATGGTTATAAATAAGGTGATTTTCAAGTTTCGTCCATATGAAGCCTCTGTATAACATAAGACCCCTGATGCAAGGCTAATTTAAAACAAGAGGGCCATGATGGCCCTGGGTCGCTCACCTTAGTAGAGTGCCTTAAAGGTTTTTCTTTAATTTGACCATGTGACCTAGTTTTTGACTGCAGGTGACCCAATTTCAAACTCATATTTCATGAAGACAAACATCCTGACCAATTTTCGAGTCAATTGAGCAAAAAGTGTGGCCTCGAAGCCCTAAAGATATTTCTTTAATTTGACCTAGTGACCTAGATTATGACCCCAGGTGACCCAAATTTGAACTGGTCTTTGACTATATCAAAAGAAACATTTTAACCAATTTTCGAATCAAATGAATAACAAATGTGGCCTCTAGAGTGCCCACTAGCTATTTCTTTAATTTGACCAAGTGACCTAGTTTATGACCCCAGTTGGCCCATGTGAGATTTTACAAAGACAAACATTCTGACCAATTTTCAAGGCAATTAAGCAAATAATGTGGCCTCTAGAGTGCCCACAAGGTATTTCTTTATTTTGACCTAGTGACATAGTTTATGGTTCCAGATGACCCAAATCCAAACTCATCTGGTATTTCATCAAGACAAACATTCTAGCCAAATTTTCTGGTCATTTGAGCAATAAATGTGGCCTCCAGAGTGCAAACAAGGTATTTCTTTAATTTGACCCAGTGAACTAGTTTATGACCCAAGTTGACCCAAATTAATCTTATGTGAGACTTCATAAAGACAAACTTTCTGACTAATTTTCAAGGCAATTGAGCAAATAATGTGGCCTCGAGAGTGCCAACAAGGTATTTCTTTAATCTGACCTAGTGACCTAGTTTATGACCAATTTTGAACTCAATGAACTTGTTGTGCTTAGATGGGCAAACAAACTTAGAAGAGAATCACTACATACCAAATATCAAAGCTCTACGCCTTCCAGTTTTAAAGAAGAATTTTAAAGTTTTCCTTCTTTGTTCCTATGTTCGAACTTGTGACCCCCGGGGCTGGGCCAGTTTTGACCCAGGGGCATCATATGAACAAACTTGGTGGAGGTCCACTAGGAAATGCTACATACCAAATATCAAAGCTCTACACCTTCCCGTTTAAGAGAAAAAGAAATTTAAAGTTTTCCTTCTTTGTTCCTATCTTTGAACTTGTGACCCCCGGGGCGGGGCCAGTTTTGACCCAGGGGCATCATATGAACAAACTTGGTAGAGGTCCACTCTGAGATGCAACATACCAAATATCAAAGCTCCACACCTTTCGGTTTCAGAAAAGAAGAATTTTAAAGTTTTCCTTCTTTGTTCCTATGTTCGAACTTGTGACCCCGGGGGCTGGGCCAATTTTGACCCAAGCAGCATCCTTGGAATAAACTTTGCAGAAGTCCACTAGGAGATGCTACATACCAAATATCAAAGCTCTATGCCTTCCCATTTAAGAGAAAAAAAAAATTAAAGTTTTCCTTCTTTGTTCCTATGTTTGAACTTGTGACCCCCTGGGCAGGGCCAATTTTGACCCCAAGGGCATCATATGAACAAACTTAGTAGAGGTCTACTAGGCAATGCTACATACCAAATATCAAAACTCTACGCCTTCCAGTTTCAGAGAAGATGATTCTTAAAGTTTTCCTTCTCTGTTCCTATGTTCGAACTTGTGACCCCCGGGGCAGGGCCAACTTTTGCCCCAAGGGCATCATATGCACAAACTTGGTAGAGATCCACTAGAAGATGCTACATACCAAATATCAAAGCTCCATGCCTTCCTGTTTCAGAGAAGAAGATTTTTTCCTATGTTGGAAATTGTGACCCCTGGGGCGGGGCCAGTTTTGACCCCAGGGGCATCATATGAACAAAATTGGTAGAGGTCTACTAGGCGATGCTACATACTAAATATCAAAGCTCTAGGCCTGCCAGTTTCAGAGAAGATGATTTTTAAAGTTTTCCCTCTTTGTCCCTATGTTCAAACTTGTGACCCCCCCCCCCGGGGCGGGGCCAGTTTTGACCCCAAGGGCATCATATGAACAAACTTGGTAGAGGTCCACTAGGAGATGCTTCATGCCAAATATCAAAGCTCTATGCCTTCTAGCTTTAGAGAAGAAGATTTTTAAAGTTTTCCTTCTTTGTTCCTATGTTGGAAAATTGTGACCCCCGGGGCGGGGCCAGAGTTTTGACCCCAGGGGCATCATATGAACAAACTTGGTAGAGGTCCACTAGGAGATGCTTTATGCCAAATATCAAAGCTCTATGCCTTCTAGCTTTAGAGAAGAAGATTTTTAAAGTTTTCCTTCTTTGTTACTATGCTCAAATTTGTGACCCCCGGGGGAGGGCCAGTTTTGACCCCAGGGGCATCATATGAACAAACTTGGTAGAGGTCTACTAGGCAATGCTACATACCCAATATCAAAGCTCTACGCCTTCCAGTTTTAGAGAAGATTTTTAAAGTTTCCCCTCTTTATTCCTATGTTTGAACTTGTGACCCCCGGGGCAGGGCCAGTTTTCACCCCAAGGGCATCATATGAACAAACTTGGTAGAGGTCCACTAGGAGATGCTTCATGCCAAATATCAAAGCTCTATGCCTTCTAGTTTTAGAGAAGAAGATTTTTAAAGTTTTCCTTCTTTGTTCCTATGTTGGAAATTGTGACCCCCGGGGCGGGACCAGTTTTGACCCCAGGGGCATCATATGAACAAACTTGGTAGAGGTCCACTAGGAGATGCTACATGCCAAATATCAAAGCTCTACACTTTCAAGTTTCAGAGAAGAAGATTTTTAAAGTTTTCCTTCTTTGTTGCTATGCTCAAACTTGTAACCCCCGGGGCGGGGCCAGTTTTGACCCCAGGGGCATCATATGAACAAACTTGGTAGAGGTCCACTAGGCAATGCTACATACCAAATATCAAAGCTCTACGCCTTCCAGTTTCAGAGAAGATGATTCTTAAAATTTCCCCTCTTTGTTCCTATGTTCGAACTTGTGACCCCCGGGGCAGGGCCAGTTTTCAACCCAAGGGCATCATATGAATAAACTTGGTAGAGGTCCACTAGGAGATGCTACATACCAAATATCAAAGCTCTGCGCCTTCTAGTTTCAGAGAAGAAGATTTTCAAAGATTTTGCTTTTTTTCCCTTTTTGTTGCCATGGCAACCAGAGTTGTGGGTGGAATTCAATTCTTTGAACAATTTGGTAGAGCTTCAACCAAGGAACATCCCTGCCAAGTTTCATCAAGATTGGCCCAGTGGTTTAGGAGAAGAAGATGTTTAAAGAAATTGTCGACGGATGACAGACGCTGGACGACAGAAGACGGACGACAGACACCGGACATAGGGCGATCACAATAGCTCACCTTTAGCACGTTGTGCTAAGGTGAGCTAAAAAACAAGAGGGCCATGATGGCCCTGTATCACTCCACTGGCTTATAAATATAAACCATAAAGAGAAGTCTTCACTATATAAGCCCTTATAAAACTTTGACCCCAGAGCTACAGTCGGACTAAATGGGGAATATGTGTATTAGAAGAATAACATGCCAACTTTGGGAGTTCTTGGCCTTATAGCTAGTAATATAACGGTTTCTGACGTTTTCACTCCATAAACCCATGTAAAACTTGTGACCCCTGGTGCAGGGGCCAAACTTGATCCTAGGGCTGTAACTTTGGCCCTCTTTGTAGTTGTCCACTAGATAATGCTATAATTATGCAAAATTTAGTAGCCCTAAGCCTTATGGCTATGTACACCAAGATTTAAAAGTTTTCCCTATATAAGCCCATGTAAATCTTGTGAACCTGCCCCCCCCCCCCCCCCCCAAAAAAAGAATGAGGCCAAATTGACCCCAGGACGGTAATTTGGGCACTTTTGGTAGACCCCCACTAGATCAAGCTAAATGCAAAATTTGGTAGCTCTAGGCCTTATGGCTAGGTACAGGAAGATTTCTTAACCCCTTCCCAAACAAGCCCTGGTTTTCACGTGGCTGCAGTACAAGTCTTTTGAAAACACTGTGGGAAAAGGAGAAATTGCTCGTAACAAGCAATTTCTCCTTTTCCCACAGTGTTTTCTACCCGTTTTGAGACCTTTCTGCCATTTTCATCAAATTTAAAATTGTTGTCTGCAAACTCTTTCAATTTGGACTAGTCCAAAATTTGTCGTTTGGGAAAGGGTTAAGTTGTCACTATGTAAGCCCATGTAAAACTTGTGACCCCTGTGGCGCGGCCAATTTGACCCCGGGATTAAAATTTTGGCCCGCTTGGTAGAGGCCCACTAGATATAGCAACATGCAAAATTTGGTAGCTCTAAGCCTTATGGCTAGGTACAGGAAGATTTTTAAAGTTTTCTCTATATAAGCCAATATAAAACTTGTGACCCCTGGGGCAGAGCCAATTTTGACCCCAGGGCTAAAATTTTGGCCTGCTTGGTAGAGGCCCACTAGATATAGCTACATGCAAAATTTGGTAGCTCTAGGCCTTATGGCTAGGTACAGGAAGATTTTTAAAGTTTTCTCTACATAAGCGTATGTAAAACTTGTGACCCCTGGGGCAGAGCCAATTTTGACCCCAGGGCTATAATTTGAAGAAACATGATAGAGGTCTACTACATAAAGCTACATGCCAAATTTGGTAGCCCTATGCCTTATGGTTTCAGACAAGAAGATTTTTAAAGATTTCCAATATTTTTCAGTTTTGTTGCCATGGCAACCAGAGTTTTTGAAGGAATCAAATTCTTCCAAGAACTTCTGAAGAGGACCATGGCAGGATCATTTTTGTGAAGTTTCATGAAAATTGGATGGGTAGTTTCAGAGAAGAAGATGTTTGAAATAAAAGTTAACGCACGGACGGATGCACGAACAGACGGACGGACGGACGGACTGACAGGCGGACGCAGGACGGACACCGGGCCATGACATAAGCCCGCTGGCCTTCGGTGAGAGGATCTAAAAATGCATAAAAAACAACATGTCAACAGATTGCATTTTTTGCTAAATCTCAATCAATACAGGCACCCTAGAAATTGCCCTCTCAAAAACACCTTTTCACAGCCATGACCCCAATTTTTTGTTCCTCCATTGAAACAAAATAGTCCAATCAATATATGATAAAATCACATCTAAATGGTCCCCTACTGCCTAAATATGAAGCAAATTTAAATTATATACCACCAAGCCCTCTCAGCTCCAGGAAACAGTGCAACAAAAGTGCTACTGCCAATTTCACATCCGTTTACTTTTGACTACTACGACCCAGAAGCAATTTTGCAGTGGCGCGACACCTACGTAAAACGGAATTTGACTTTCAAGTCAGGTTTTTTTGTGCCTTTTGGCTGAATCCTGGTATTGCGACAAGGAAAAAATGAGCCAGAGAGAAATCAGGGCCATTTTTAAAGAGAAGACCCATTTTTCTTAACATGGTTGTTTTTGCCGCCAAGACCTGAAAAAATGGAAATTTTAAGCCCAATGACCACTCCTACAAAATCAAACATACCTCATTTAAAACTCAATGGATTTACATGAAATAAAAAGTATACCGTTCTGGTTTCTTTTGTCTGTTTTTTCTAACCCATTCTTCATTTATATGAACTGAAAACATTGCATGAAAAGTAGCCTTTTGGCCAAAAAGAAAAACCCATTCTGATGGCTAAAATTCAGGGTTTTCTTCATTTTTTATGCCCAGATTTTATTACCTAGGCCCAGCTGGGCTTATCGGTAACTGTCCGATCAGATTAGAGTATTGGGTAAGTAGGTCATTGGGTGCATAGATTTGAGAGAATCACAGAAATAAAAGTATGAAAGACCATACTTATCCAGAATCACTCATTATGTAAGAAGAAAACATCTAGAAGAAAGAGAACAGAATTGCGCCAGATAAAGACACAATATAGGGAAAAATGGACAGACAAGACAGGAAAAAGAAAGAGAAGCCCTTAATCTTAAGCTTGTTCCAGACAGAGAATTTATTTCTCCAAGAAAAGAAGAAATTACCTGAATATTCACAACATAAAATTAGTGTAACATCTCCAGTCAGCTCAACAAACACTGATGATGTAACAGCCACAGGGAAGCGGTTCGATCTTCGGTCACAGTGTCTGAAAGAGGTATAAACATGAGCACCTCATGGTCCAGAACCTATGTAAAAAGGGATCTTAGACCGTAAGATTCAAACATATGCCTGGAGACCAAAACAAGTTAACATAACCCAAGACAGTGTTAAGATAATAAGGAATTAAACAAGAAATAAGAGAACAAGGGAAGTAACTCTGTCTAGTGCATAGCAGCTCTACTGATGAGGCCTGATGCGGGCCGAAACAGAGAGACAGAGAGAGACAGAGAGAAGGGGGGGCAGTCCTATATATGATTTAGAACTTCTGTTGCAATGTTTTCAGAGGAAAAAAACAGGAGAGAGAGAGAGAGAGGGGCATGAAGGAAGGAAGAGAGAGAGAAAGAGAGAAATATAGTGACAAAGATAGAGAGTGAAAGAGAGGCAGCGAATGATTCGGGAAGGGTCTTGTATAAAATTCTTGCTTCTTCTGCTACACTGTTTTCAGAAACAAGAGGGCAATGATGGTCCTGGATCACTCACCTGAGTCAATAGGCGAAATTTCACTCCAAGGTCATAATGACCCAATTCAAAACACACCTGAGATATTATTAACCCTTTACCAAACAATCATGGGTTTTATCGAACCTGTAGAAGAAGCCTTTTGAAAACATTGTGGGAAAAGGAGAAAATGCTGGTAACCAGCATTTTCTCCTTTTCCCACAATGTTTTCTTCCCTATCCATAACAAGTTTCCAAGTTTCAGTCCCATTTATTTTGTCTTCTGCAAATGCTTTCAACTTGGACCAGTCTAAAAGTTTGTCGTTTGGTAAAGAGATAAGACACATATTCTGACCAATTGTCAGGTCCATTGAGCTGAAAATGTGGCCTCCGGAGTGTCCAAAATGTATTTCTTCAATTTGACCTAGTGACCTAGTTTATGACCCTATGTGACCATATTTCAAACTCATCCAAGATATCACGACAAAATTGTTAACCAAGGTTCAGGTGACTTGGGCAGAGTGCCCACAAGGTATTTCTGTAATTTGAACTAGTGACCTAGATTATGACACTATGTGATCCAATATCAAACCCATTCAAGATATCATCAAGTCAAACATGCTGACAAATTTTCAGGTCAGTTGAGCAAAAATTGTGGCCTCTAGAATGCCCACAATACATTTCTTTAATTTGAGCTAGTGACCTAGTTTATGACCCTATGAGACACTATTTCTAATTGATCCGAGATATCATCGAGTCAAACATGTAAACCAATTTTCAGGTCAATTTAGCTAGAATTGTGGCCTCTAGAGTGCCTATAAGGTATTTCTTCAATGTGACCCAGTGAACTTGTTTATGACCCTATGTGACCCAATTTTCAACTCATCTGAGATATCATCAAGACAAACATACTGACCAATTTTCAGGTCAATTGAGCAAGAATTGTGGCCGCTACAGCGCCCACAAGATATTTCTTTAGTTTGACCTAGTGACCTTGTTTATGACCCTAGTTGACCCGAATTCAAACTCATCTGAGATTTCATCAAGACAAACATCTGACCAATTTTCAGGTCAGTTGAGTAAGAAATGTAGCCTCTTAGAGTGCCCAAAAGCTATTTCTTTAATTTGACCTAGTGACCTAGTTTATGACCCCAGGTGACCCAAATTCAAACTCATCTGTGATTTCATCAAGACAAACATTCTGACCAATCTTTAAGCCAATTGAGTAAGAAATGTGGCCTCTAGAGTGTCCAGAAGGTATTTCTTTAATTTGACCTAGTGACCTAGTTTATGACCCCAGGTGATGTAAATTCAAACTCATCTGAGATTTCATCAAGACAAACATTTCAGGTCAATTGAGTAAGAAATGTGGCCTTGAGAGTGTCCACAAGGTAAATGTTGATGATGGACGACGGACATTGAACAACCCCAAACGCTCACCTTGAACACATGGACAGATGGATAAAAAATGGGATAGGAAAAAATATGCAAAGAGGCTTACAGGTATTAAAATTGTAATTACAGACCCCAAAATCAACAAGAGGGCCATGATGGCCCTGGATCACTCAGCTGAGTCAATAGGCGAAATTTCACTCCAGGGTCATAATAACCCAATTTAAAACACACCCGAGATATTTTTAACTAGTCTAAGAGTTTGTCGTTTGGTAAGGAGTTAAGACAAACATTCTGACCAATTGTCAGGTCCATTGAGCTGAAAATGTGGCCTCTGGAGTGTCCAAAATGTATTTCTTCAATTTGACCTTGTGACCTAGTTTATTTCTAACTGATCAGAAATATCATCAAGTCAAACATGTAAACCAATTTTCAGGTCAATTTAGTTAGAATTGTGGCCTCTAGAGTGCCTACACAGTATTTCTTCAATGCAACTCAGTGAACTTGTTTATGATCCTATGTGACCCAATTTTAAACTCATCCTAGATTTTATTAAGACAAACACGCTGACCAAACACGCTGACCAATTTTCAAATCAATGGAGCAAGAATTGTTGCTGCTAGAGCGCCCACAAGATATTTCTTTAAATTTGACCTAAATTATGACCCTACGTGACCCAATGTTGAGCTCATCCAAGATTTTATCAAGACAAACAAGCTGATCACTTTTCAGGTCAATTGAGTAAGAATTGTAGCCTCTAGAGCGCCCACAAGGAATTTTTTTAAGTTGATCTAGTCAGACCTAGTTTATGACTCTAGGTGACCCAAATTCAAACTCATCTGAAATTTCATCAAGACAAACATTCTGATCCATTTTCAGGTCAATTGAGTAAAAAATGTGGCCTCTAGAGTCTCTACAAGGTATTTCTTTAAGCTGACCTAATGACTTAGTTTATCCAAGATTTTATTCATACAAACATTCTGACCAATTTTCAAGACAACTGAGCAATAAATGTGGAGACTGCCCAAAGGTATTTCTTTAATTTGACCTAGTGGCCTAGTTTATGACCCAGGTGACTCATTTTGAACTCCTCCAAGATTTCATCAAGACAAACATTCTGACCAATATTTCAGGTCAATTGAGCATGAAATGTGGCCTCTAGAGTGTCCACAGGGTATTTCTTTAAGTTGACCAATTGACCTAGTTTATGGCCCAGGTGACCCATTTCAAATTCATCCGAGATTTAATTACAGTAAACATTCTGACCAAATTTCAAGTCAATTGAGCAAAAAATGTAGCCTCTAGAGTGCCCACAAGGTATTTCTTTAATTTGACCTTGTGAGCTACTTTATGACCCCAGGTGACCCAATTTCAAACACATCCGAGATTTAATTAAGACAAACATTCTGACCCATTTTCAGGTCAATTGTTTTAGAAATGTGGCCTCTAGAGTGTCCATAAGATATTTCTTTGATTTGACCTGGTAACCTAGTTTATGACTCCTGGTGTACAAATTCGAACTCATCCGAGATTTCATCAAGACAAACGTTTTGAGTGATTTTTAGGTCAATTGAGTAAGAAATAGGGCCTCTAGAGTGTCCACAAGGTATTTCTTTAATTTGACCTAATAGCCTACTTTATGACCAAGGTGACCCAAATTTGAACTCATCCGAGATTCCATCAAGACAAACATTTTGACTAATTTTCAGATCCATTGAGTAAGAAATGTGGCCTCCAGACTGTCAACAAGGTAAGTGTTGATGACAGACGACGCACGACGGACATCAGACAACCACAAAAGCTTACCTTGAGCACATTGTGCTCAGGTGAGCTAAAAAGGTGGTCTGGCTCTATTTGCTTACATTGCAATGAAGAAAGAGAGACAGAGGCAATCATATATATATGATTAAGAACTGCTGCTGCAATGTTTACAGTGGAAGAAAAATAGGCGAGAGAGAGTGGGTAAGGGAGAGAGAGAAACAGAGAGTGAGACTGAGAGACATAGTGAGTCAAAAAAAGGGAAAGCGGCCGATTTGAGAAAGGGTCCTGTATATAATTCTGGCTCCTTCTGCCACAATGTTTTCATATAAAAAGGGGGGGGGGGGAGAGACAAACAGGTTTTGGGATAGTATAGACAGCTTGACAAACAGTGAAATGGGATAAAATATGCAAAGAGGATTATAGGTATTAAATGGTACTTACAGCCCGACCAAATCCAACAGGCAGTCCGACTCCTTCAGCAGCAATGAATTTACACAGCCAATGGAAATGCACCTGGAAAAACAACATCTTCAAACCTTATTAACAAAACTTTCCTTCAAGTTAATATGCTCTGTATTTGCACAAAGCTTGAAATTACAGAGGTGGTTTGCATGAAACTTTGGTCTATATTTCAGAAATTTCCGATTGACAGTAACTGCCATTATGTGGGCTTTGCGGTTCGAAACCCAAACCCAGCAAGATCGCTTGGATCCTTGAATCTAAATTGCCTATATCCAGTCTTACTTACACTATAAATCCAAAACAAGCACTTTCTATTTGCATGCAATTCAGATCCATTTTCAAGGTTTTCCTGGCATTTCATGAAAAATAAATCAATTTTAACTTCTAAAATAAAAGAATTTAAATTAGAATTACAAAATTTAAAATGACAATTAAATCAATTATCTGAAAAAGTATTCAACTGTTTGGCATTTGAAAACTTGCAGACAAAGCGTCCCTAGATTTCATCTGGTGCAAAGGATTATTTGACAAAGTTCTCGCCATGAAGGTCCGAAAACTTTGAAATTTCACTAATTCAAATTCCAAATTTAATTAAAAAATTTTAAATTCTAAATACCTGAGCCCAACTTTTGATAGAATCCCCTTTGAAGGCCTCTCAGCTACTTGTCTGCCAAATTTCAGACGGTTATGCCTGAAAATAAAAACACTAGACTGCATGGTTTCCGTTTTTTCACTACCTTCTCATATAGGTGTCACACTACTGGTTTTTTGCCATATTGAAAATAGAGTAAAATTGACCATCTGTTAAGCTTCACAAATCCCTTAATGGCAAAACTTTGGCTGGTTGTTCTCTGGTTCTCAAAAGTACAGTCATAGTCTTTCAAAAAAATGCATAAAAAACAACATAACAACTGATTGCGTTTTTAGTTAAATCCCAATCAATACAGGTACCCTAGAAACTACCCTCCCAATAACGCCTGTTCACGGCCATGACCCATATTTTTGTTCCTCCACTGACACAATATAGTCCAATCAATACATGATAAAATCACATCTAAATGGTCCGCCACTGCCTAATTTTAAGCAAATTTAAATTATATACCACCAAGCCCTCTCAGCGCCACAAAACAGTGCAACAAAAGTGCTGCGGCAAAATTTAACACCCGACTACTTTTGGCTATTACGACCCAGAAGCAATCTCGTAGTGGTGCCACACCAATTATTTCCCCTCATTCCACGTTCACGTTCTCATGAGGGAAAGTCAAAATTGTTGTGCTGAGGGGGCCGCACAGTAACTCTTATTCTATTACTGTTTACGGAGTGCTAATTTGATGGTCGCCAGTGCACCTTTCCATGCATTCTTTGTGTTTCTTTAACCAGTACTTTGCACAATATTCTCCCAAAGCCACTAGCAGCTTTTCCACAGGACCATAGGAGAGACAATGATCTGTGGTGAGAGAGGAATGAATCCTGTCGAAATGATTATCATAAATCCTTGGAAAGAAATTGCTGAGCTGGGAATTCGAACCAGCAATCCCTGGCCTCAAGTCCTGTACGTCATCAAATGAGCTAGTAGTCTCGGCATTTGCAAATCTATGAAAATGACTAAAACATTGAGAAAAAGAGAAAGTACTTACACTAGAGCTTGTTTCCTTCGGTCACATATGACAGTACATGTAAGTGAGGTTGGACCATCATTTTTCTGTGTACTGAAAAAAAAAAAGTATTTGTTTAAATTTTGTCATCTGGTAAAGGTTTAACATCTTACAACACATTCATGTTGTGTTTTCAGCTCCAAGAAAGAAGCTTTTGAGACCATGATGGGAAAAAAGAGAAAATGCTGGAAATCAGCATTTACACCTTTTCTCACAATGTTTCCTACATATTCAAAGCCTTTTGTAAACATTGTGGGAGTACGAGAAAATGCTGGTAATCAGTATCTTCTCCTTTTCCCACAATATTTTCTATCCTATCACTGACAAAGTTCATTGTCTGAGCCACATCTAATTTTTCACACTTTTAATTATGACAAGTCTATTACGCTCTTTGGAAAACAGTTTGCTGCAACACAGTAGAAATATTGCAAGTGATGGAAAATAAATGGTTTGGAAACAATGTTGGAAAAGAAGTAATTGATTCTTCAGAGTACCATAATGTTTTCAATAGCTGTCCATTGTAAGAGAATGCCAGAGGCATTTACCCCACAATCCCATGTTTTAATGACCCTGAAAGCAATGGCTAGTGAAAACATTGTGGGAAAAGGAGAAAATGCAGCTTAACAGTATTTTCTCCTTTTTCCACCAGGTTTCCTAACCTTTCAGAAACAAATCCAATCATCAGCTATGACTAATTTATCATCTGCAAGATCTCTCAATATTGATAAATCTGGAATTTTGTCATTTGATAAAGAGTTTACCCTGTACCACACTATCCTGACTTTTAGCAAGCCTGCACAAAAAAAAATATTTTGAAAACATTTTGGGAAAAAGGGAAAATGCTGGTACGCTGGTACATAGTATTCTGTCCTTTCCCTGTCCACCCTCCCCCGAATATTTTTTAGTCTTTCATGGAAATATTCAGTTATTTTAGCATCATTATATGTGTAGTCTGCAAACGCTTTGAATTTGGATGAGTCTAAAATACAGTCATTTCGTAACGAGTTAAAGAAAATGCCTCATCCTTTAGACATCTTCAAAATTTGTTTGCGTGCAAAATCATTGAATGTTGCATTACCTGTTTGGTAAAGTCATCCTAATTTTTGGTGTGGTTTGATGGTGGAAAAATCTGGGGGAAAACATAATTCATGTATGTCAATATGGAATGATGGTTTTGGGCCTTAAATCTTTACCCCCACCACAAAATTTTGGATAAAACTGGAAACACTGGCAGATGATGAATTAATACAACTCAAATGTTGAGATGTGTCTTTGTTAGGGAAGAAAAGAGTAAGAAATATGGTTACCAGCATTTCTTCTTTTCCCATAATTTTTTCTACTCCCTTCTTGCCAAAGGGTTGTGAAAACACGAGATTGTGTAATAAAGGGTTACGCTTTGTTGGCTTGCTGGTGAAGATACAAAATGTGACTGAATCATTCCAGCCACTGCTTCGGTAGAAAGGTCATACCAAAACCTTACACGACCTATAAAAATGTCCAAGGTCAGGGGAGATAATTCTAAAACACTTTTTCCCTTTATCATACAATGCCCTGTTTTTCACACCCGAGGAAAAGACCTTTTGAAGGCACTGTTGAACAAGGAGAAAATGCCAGTAACCAGCATTTTCTCCTTTACCAACAATGTTTTCTGTGAAAAAAGTTACCTTTATTTGTACCACTTTAAAGTTTGTAGTCTGCAGATACTTTCAATTCCGAAGGGTCTAAAACTTTCCATTAGGAAAGGGTTACACTGCCATCCAAAAACTGTGCCTTGCTTATCTACAGTTTGGGAAAAACAATAATGGTAATCTGAAGATACAATTAACAAGACAACTTTACCTATTTATAAACTGCTTGTAATAATCAATTTCTCCTTTTCCAACAATGATTTCCTATCATTCAATAATAAGGTTTTCCTTTTCTTGTAGTGCTTTTGAGTCATTTTAACTCTTTACCAAACTACAAAATCTGTGACTAAACAAAAGCATTTGCAGACAACAAAATAAATTAGCTCAAATGATAATTTCTGTTTTTGGAATGGTAGAAAAAATTGAGGGAAAAGGAGAAAATGCTGGTTAGCAGTCAAATCCTATTATTTTAGCCATATTTTATTTGTCATCTGCAGTAATTGCTTTCAGATTGCATGGGTCAAAAATATTGCAGTCTGGTAAAGTGTTAAGGCCAAGAAGGAAAGAAAAGTGAGATACAGAAAAAACAATGTACATGTATACCTTTCAGCAATTTTCAGAGAGTTGGGAAGGAACAAGCATTGGCACAAATCTGTTTGGTGAGGGCAGGTGGTGGGCATTCTGTATGAAACAAAATATAAAGTTTGACAGTTTTCACCCTTGAATATATTTACTCACTGATAAGGTTGTTTACCTCTTTACCAGAGAGCAAAATTTAAGAGTTGTCCAAATTGAAGGCATTTGCAGACCACAAATTCACCATGGCTCAAATGACCAAGTCTATCTTAGAAAAGTTAAAATACATTGAGGGAAAAAGGAGAAAATGCTGGTTACCAGCAGTTTCTCCTTTACCAAAAATGTTCTTAAACACTTGCTTTATCAGGATTGTTAAAATCTGGGATTGTGAGATATAAGGCTAAAAACAAATAATTAAATTTCAGTTTCAAATCTTTCTGGAAAGATTGAAAGAAAAACACACAACTTCTTCTAACAGAGAAAAAACAAAAGCATCATGATAAAAAGATTGATTTTTGTACATATATTTGTCACCACAAGTTGTCAATATGGGTGTTTCCCCCTTAAGGCTGTTAGACATGTTAGGGGGATAGTGCAGGATACAGGACAAAACCCATGGAAAGTTATGCCTAGTTTTAACGGTGTATAGTTGGTCACACAGGACCTCTATCGTCTCATCCGAAAGACTATTGGTGATTTTTGGTAGCCAGCTGTGGGAACTGCATGACATAGCTTGGGACATCTTCTAGTCTGTGGGGAAAGACGACAACCAAAAACATGATATACAGGTTTGAGATTTTATGGAATATACCCTTTAGCATAGATCAAATGTTTGTCTTTTGAAATATTTCATTCTCATGTCTGTCCTTATAGGACAGTCAACACTCAAAGACCACAATAAAAATAAGGGATTCTTTCCCTTTTTTTGAGACATCCTTGGTACCGATGTGTCAGATATGGTTCAATGCATATCTATCATATTAACCTTTTATTTGAATACGCTGTGTGCTATTTTTAAGACCTCATTATGCATATTGAGGGCTAAAGTAAAACAACAGCACCATGTGTGGGTGCAAATGCTCGACTGCAGTTGCTTGATTTTCAGTGAAAATTCTACGTTGAAAAAGGGGGCATAACCGTGTCAAAAATAATTTGATAGTTACCTGCCTTTGCTGTTGATGGTTATCAACTTGTCCAAGTCTGAAGTAAACATCTTCAGTAATAACAGAGGTATAATAAAATGTCAAAGTTTTGCATGACGACACCATGGCTATGACAATAAATCCGTGTTTTCTACGAAAACAGCCAAGCTAAAAATAATAATACTAACAGCGATAGACATTTTGACATGATTCATTACCCTCTCATTGCTAATCATTAACTTAACTCTTTACCAAACAACAACGCATTCGCAGACAACAAAATAAATGTGACTCAAAAATTGAAATTTGAAATGGTAAGGGTAGAAAACATTGTGGGAAAAGGAGACAATGCTGATTAAGGGTTAAAATAACACTAGCTATCAATGACAAGCAGTGCATGTTCTGCATATATCCCCCCCAGAAATGTGATAAAACTGAAGAAGACAAATATAATTGACTGTTTGGTGTTTAACCCTTTACCACACAATCACGACTTTTAACCACCCTGAGAAAGAAACCTTTTGAAAACATTGTGGGAAAAGGAGAAAATGCTGGTAACCAGCATTTTCTCCTTTTCCCACAATATTTTCTACTCTTCCAAAAGCAAGTTTCAATATTTAAGTCACATTTATCTTTTTGTCAGCAAAAGCTTTCAATTTGGACTGGTCTAAAATTTTGTCCTGTGGTAAAGAGTTAACCCTTAGGCTGCAAAGCGCGACTCACTAACCTTTTTGCGGACAGCATAGATCAAGATCGGACTGCACAGAACATGCAGTCTGATCTTGGATCTACACTGTCCGATAAGGAGATATTATTCCTCCAAAAATACCTTTGAAACAGGAAAATGTGGGTTTTTACTATCAGCTGGAAAGTTTCATTTCTTTCATTTAGCAGGATAACGGTAAACACTGTTTTTAACACTATTTCAGTTTTATCACACAATCGCAATTTTATCAGTTTTATCCCTCTAATCAGTGGACTTTTCCATGCTTTCTTGTAGTTTCTGTTACCAGTATATTATCAGACAAATTTCATCCTTTGAGGCACATGTAAACTGTTGTCTGTGAATGCTTTCCATTTGGACAAATAATTAGACCCAACAACATTGGCTTTAGTGTAGAATTAAAGATTTTTGATAGATAATCCCAAACTTGTAGATCTTTTTTTTCAAATTGTGTCAATGCTCTTTCCTGGACAATGTAGATCAAGATAAGATTGCATAGAATGCCCAGTCTGATCTTGGATCTACATTGTCAGATACATTGAGATTTTTCATATTTCTTAGCTAATTACTGGTAATGCCTAAAAATAACTAGTATGATAAAAAACTCTCACCTGTGCTGTTTCCAAGGTATTTAATGATTCCTTCCCACTGAACAACCACAGTACAACAGGCTAAGCCATTCCAACAAGTTGACTATGCTGAAACGCAAATCTTAGGCAACCAGGCAAATGATCACCTTCATTAGGCATTTATGTTTGTCAGCTGATACAGTTATTCAGTGTTTTCTACATGTTTTCAATGTGTAAATGCTTATATGCATACTCATAGGAGTATGTAATATTAGTCAATACAAAAAAATAGTACTGGTTATCAGCTCAGTCCATTTTTTAATCAAGCACTGTAAACAAAATAGTTTTACAGAGCTGCCAATTGACTGGACAATTCTTGATTCAATATATGCCATGGCTTATCATCTACTTTCTATATTTTGGAGTCACTATCTCCACCTACAATGCACACTTTGGAGTCGCTATCTTCACCTACTCTCTGCATTTCAGAGTTTGGTTTATGGGGTATATAGTAGTTATCTGTGCTGTAGTCTCTCTGCCTAAGACTGTGGTAGTCATCAAGAATGGACTGTGAAGCCATTGGCATCTTCAGTGTGGCACACTGGGTGTATCACATAAAGATAGATGTATGTTGTCAGTTGCAGAAATGAAGACCTAGGGTTCCTCAGTCTAATAAGTATCTACAGAAAAGCAAAGAACTCCAAAACCTGAAGCTGAACTCTTTCCTTTGCTCTTATAAAGAAAGCAATGGTATTGCACAACAGTTGTGTACAGCTTGAAAGTGTCAAACACTAAGTCTGGTCAAAATCTTGTCAACAAAGGTGTTTCAAAAATCTGCATGCAAGTCCTGGTCCAAGATCCATACCTTTCTCCAACACCTTGCAAAATTGGGAAAAAAAAAAAAAGGAAAAAACAACAAAGGCAATTCAAAAATCTGCATGCAATCCTGGTCAAAAATGCAGACAGATTTCATCCATACCTTTTCCCTAATGCCTAGCAAAGTTGAAAATAAAAAGAGGGAAAAAAAAAACAACAACAACAACAAAGGCAATCCAAAAATCTGCATGTAAGTCCTGGTCAAAAATGCAGACAGATTTCATCCATACCTTTCCCTAACACCTAGCAAAATTGCAAAAAAGAAAAATAGGCATTTCAAAAATCTGCATGCAAGTCCTGGTCAAAAATGCAGACAGATTCCATCCATATCTAATCCTAATGCATCTTTGTTTCCTTGTAAATACTAGCACTTGATGAATGTCAAAGTCCTATATGATAAAAAAGTTAGCTTACCATAAGGGAAACAGCAACTCAAAGGTCCAATGTCTGTACAAACATGAAAGTAACCTTAGTAAACTGTACACAACTGTAGGGCTTTTCCTTATCATAGTGCCATATTCAACATGAAAGAAACCACCTAATAACAAAAGTGTTCTGGAGTTGTTTGATTTTTCTGAAATACTTCCTAGACTGCAGAACCCTAGGTCTACATGTACACAAATGAGAACACACATTCATCCCCTGATGGTATACCCAGTGTGCCACACAGAACACACTGATGGACTCACAGTCGATCCTTGATAATTACCATAGTTTCTTGATTCAATATATGCCTTGGGTTATCAACACAGGTCTGAGAGACTGGAAAGTCTTTCAACTTTATGGCTTCAAGGGTGTTTTTTAGAAAACATGAGGCAATGTAAATATACACCTAGAGGCCCCTTTGTACTGGCAAAGTAAAAATATATTTAGCAACACGATAGTGGAGCCGCAGCTTAACTGACTGTATGGTTCAATCATAACAGTAACTGGGAGACTGTGGAAAAGGCCTTCAACTTTGACATCACAGTCTCAAGTGTGTGTATTACAAAACATAAACCAAAACAAATGTATACACATATAGGCCCATTCGTACTGGCAAAGTAAAAATACAGTATCTCACAATACTTTTACAGAGCTGCAATTTAATCAACTGTATGGTTCAATCCATGGCCTGGTCATACATGTACCAATAACTGGGAGAGTGTGGACCTGATCTTCAACTTTGACATCACAGTTTCATGACAGTGTGTGCAAAACAAACTCTTAAGTACTGGTAAATCTTTCATCCCTTCATTAAGCAGTCACTTTCAAGTAAAATTACTGTATTTTTTTGTCACCATATATTGTATTAACTGAAGACCAAGTTCTTGACTTTTATCTGAAATATTGTTATAATTTGACTATAGTTTCTGTAGATACACACTATTTTCAAGATATTTAGTCATTACATAAACCAGAGTTACAATATGTTACCTTAACTGAAGGAAGGTATCTTTCTCATTCTCCAAGACAGACAAGAATTATAATAGCAAACCACCATAAATGATTGAATTGAAATGCTTAATAATATCATCTGCAGATCGTAACTCAGTAAACTTATCTCTAATCATAGCAGTAGATTCCATATACTGGTATTTAAATCAGTAAGCTGAAGAGGTTCCAAAACTTTTCTAACATTGCTGTATGTGCTGGCTTTTGACCTACAGTGATAAAAAATAAATGTACCATAAATAGAAATTTGTGATTAGTCAAAAATGTAGATATACTGTCTTTTTTAAAGATATTTCCTGTTCTCGGCTTGTGTGAAATATACCTATTCTTACAGGCTCTGTATGCATAATCAAAGGACTCAAAGTCCTGGAAAGTGGATTTGTGGAGTAGAATAAAGTTGTAATATATTGTGATAAAAAAATAACATCACATGCAACACATGTGCAATCACTATGAAATGGAGTTAGCAAAAGCAGGGAAAGTAAAAATTGTTCTACTGAGCGGGCCGCACAGTAACTGTTATTCTATTACTGTTTACGGAGTGCTAATTTGATGGTAGCCAGTGCACCTTTCCATGCATTCTTTGTGTTTCTTTGACCAGTACTTTGCACAATATTCTTCCAAAGCTACTGGCAGCTTTTCCACAGAACCGTATGTGAAATGATCTGTGGTGAGAGAGGAATGAATCCTGTTGCAATGATTATCATAAATCCTTGGAAAGAAATTTGCAGAGTTGGGAATTCGAACTAGCAATCCCTGGCCTCAAGTCCCGTACACCATCAAATGAGCTACTAGTCTCGGCATTTGCAAATCTATGAAAATGACTAAAACACTGAGAAAAAGAGAAAGTACATACCCTGGAGCTTGTTCCCTTCAGCCACATATGACAGTAAGTCATGTTGGACCTTCATTTTTCTGTGTACTGAAAAAAAAATGTATTTGTTTAAATTTTGTCATCCGGTAAAGGTTTAACATCTTACAACACATTCAAGTTGTGTTTTCAGCTCCAAGAAAGAAGCTTTTGAAACCATGATGGGAAAAAAAGAGAAAATGGGGTAACCAGCATTTACACCTTTTCTCACAATGTTTCCTATATATTCAAAGCCTTTTGTAAACATTGTGGGAGTAGGAGAAAATGCTGGTAATCAGTATCTTCTCCTTTTCCCACAATGTTTTCTATCCTATCACTGACAAAGTTCATCATCTGAGCAACATCTAATTTGTTCTCTCCAAACACTTTTAAGTACGACAAGTCTATTACGCTCTTTGGAAAACAGTTTGCTGCAACACAGTAGAAATATTGCAAGTGATGGAAAATAAATGGTTTAGAAACAATGTTGGAAAAGAAGTAATTGATTCTTTAGAGCACCATAATGTTTTCAATAGCTGTCCATTGCAAGAGAATGCCAGAGGCATTTACCCACAATCCCATGTTTAATGGCCCTGACAGCAATGGTTAGTGAAAACATGGTGGGGAAAGGAGAAAATGCATATTAACAGTATTTTCTCTTTTTCCCACTAGATTTCCTAACCTTTCAGAAACAAATCCAATCATCAGCTATGAACAATTTATCATCTGCAAGATCTCTCAATATTGATAAATCTGGAATTTTGTCATTTGATATTGAGTTTACCCTGTACCACACTATCCTGAGTTTTAGCGAGCCTGCACAAAAAAAGTATTTTGAAAACATTTTGGGAAAAAGGGACGCTGGTAAATAGTATTTTGTCCTTCCCCCGCCCCCTCCCCCGAATATTTTTTAGGCTTTCATGGAAATATTTAGTTATTTTAGCATCATTATATTTGTAGTCTGCAAACCCTTTGAATTTGGATGAGTCTAAAATACAGTCATTTTGTACAGACTTAAAGAAAATGCCTCATCCTTTAGACATCTTCAAAATTTGTTTCAGTGCAAAATCATTGAATGTTGCATTACCTGTTTGGTAAAGTCATCCTAATTTTTGGTGTGGTTTGATGGTGGAAGAATCTGGGGGAAAACATAATTCATGTATGTCAATTTGGAATGATAGTTTTGGGCCTTAATCTTTACCCCCACCACAATATTTTGGATAAAACTGGAAACACTGGCAGATGATGAAAAAATACAACTCAAATGTTGAGATTTGTCTTTGTTGGGGAAGAAAAACATAATGGAGTGAGAAATGTTGGTTACAAGCATTTCTCCTTTTCTCACAATTTTTTCTACTCCCTTCTTGCCAAAGGGTTGTGAAAACACGAGATTGTGTAATAAAGGGTTACGCTTTGTTGGCTTGCTGGTGAAGATACAAAATGTGACTGAATCATGCCAGCCACTGCTTCAGTAGAAAGGTCATACCAAAACCTTACACAACCCATAAAAATGTCCAAGGTCAGGGGAGATAATTCTAAAACACTTTTTCCCTTTATCGTAGAACACCCTGTTTTCACACCCGAGGAAAAGACCTTTTGAAGGCACTGTTGAACAAGGAGAAAACGCCGGTAACCAGCATTTTCTCCTTTATCAACAATGTTTTCTGTGAAAAAAGTTACATTTATTTGTACCACTTTTAAAGTTTGTAGTCTGCAGATACTTTCAATTCAGAAGGGTCTAAAACTTTCCATTAGGAAAGGGTTACACTGCCATCCAAAAACTGTGCCTCGCTTATCTACAGTTTGGGAAAAATATTTTTAGGTTACAATACAATAATGGTAATCTGAAGATACAATTAGCAAGACAACTTTACCTATACCTATAAACTGCTTGTAATAATCAATTTCTCCTTTTCCCACAATGATTTTCTATCATTCAATAATAAGGTTTTCCTTTTCTTGTAGTGCTTTTGAGTCATTTTAACTCTTTACCAAACAACAAAATCTGTGACTAGACAAAAGCATTTGCAGACAACAAAATAAATTAGCTCAAATGATAATTTCTGTTTTTGGAATGGTAGAAAAAATTGAGGGAAAAGGAGAAAATGCTGGTTAGAAGTCAATTCCTATTATTTTAGCCATATTTTATTTGTCTGCAGTAATTGCTTTCAGATTTGATGGGTCAAAAATTTTGCAGTCTGTTAAAAAGTTAAGGCCAAGGAAGAAAGAAAAGTGAGATACAGAAAAACAATGTACATGTATACCTTTCAGCAATTTTCAGAGAGTTGGGAAGGAACAAGCCTTGGCACAAATCTGTTTGGTGAGGGCAGGCCATGGGCATTCTGTATAAAACAAAATATAAAGTTTGACAGTTTTCACCCTTGAATATTTTTACTCACTAATAAGGTTGTTTAACTCTTTACCAGAGATCAAAATTTTAGAGTTGTCCAGATCGAAGGCATTTGCAGATCACAAATTCACCATGGCTCAAATGACAAAGTCGATCTTAGAAAAGTTAAAATATGTTGAGAGAAAAAGGAGAAAATGCTGGTTACCAGCAGTTTTTCCATTACCCACAATGTTCTCAAACACTTGCTTTATCAGGATTGTGTGATAGACTAAAAACAAATAATTACATTTCAGTTTCAAACCTTTCTGGAAAGATGAAAAGAAAAGCATATGATTTCTTTTAACAGAGAAAAAACAAAAAGCATCATGATAAAAATAAAACTAGATCGATTTTTGTATATATAATCGTCACCAAAAGTTGCCCATATGGGTGATGCCCCCCCCTTTGGCTGTTAGATATGTTAGGGGGATAGTGCAGGATACAGGACAAAATCCATCGAAAGTTATGTCTAGTTATGTATAGCTGGTCACACAGGACCTCTGTTGAATGTCTCGTCCTAAAGACTATTGGTAATTTTAGATAGCCAGCTGTGGGAACTGCATGAAATCACTTGAAACATCTTCTATGTTACAGTAAAACTCAACCTTCACTTGGGTGTCTTTGAGAGGCGTGTGGGAGTCCATGGGAAAGACGACAACCAAAAACATGATATACAGGTTTGAGATTTTATGGAATATACCCTTTAGCATAGATCAAATGTTTGTCTTTTGAAATATTTCATTCAGAGTAAACACTCAAGGACCACAATAAAAATAATGGATTCTTTTCCTTTTATGTGATATACTTGGTGTGGATGTGTCCAGTATGGTTCAGTGCATATCCATCATAATTATTTAACCTTTTAAAGCAAAACAAGAGCACCACGTGTGGGTGCCAATGCTCAGCTGCGGTTGCTTGACTTTCAGTGAAAATTCTACATTGAAAAAGGGGCATAACTGTCTCAAAAATAATTTGATGGTTACCTGCCCTTGTTGTATGGGTTCCCCTTTTGATGGTTACCAACTTGTCCAAGTCTGAAGTAAACATCTTCAGTAATAACAGAGGTATAATAAAATGACAAAGTTTTGCATGACGACACCAGGGCTATGACAATAAATCCTTGTTTTCTTTGAAAACAGCCGAGCTAATAATAACAATACTAACAACGATAGATATTTCGACAGGTTTCATTACCCTCTCACTGCTAATCATTAACTTAACTCTTTACCAAACAGCATAGCATTCGCAGACAACTAAATAAATGTGACTCAAAAATTGAAATTTTGAAATGGTAAGGGTAGAAAATGTTGTGTGAAAAGGAGACAATGCTGGTTAAGGATTAAAATAACATTAGCTATCAATGATGTGAACAAGTTGTGCATGTTCTGCATATATCCCCCCAGAAATGTGATAAAACTGAAAAAGACAAATATAATTGACTGTTTGGTGTTTAACCCTTTACCACACAATCACGACGACTTAATGACCCTGAGAAAGAAACCTTTGAAAACATTGTGGGAAAAGGAGAAAATGCTGGTTACCAGCATTTTCTCCTTTACCCCCAATATTTTCTACTCTTCCAAAAACAAGTTTCAATATTTGAGTCACATTTATTTTGTTGTCAGCAAAAGCTTTCAATTTGGACTGGTCTAAAATTTTGTCATGTGGTAAAGAGTTAACCCTTAGGCTGCAAAGCGCGACTCACTAACCTTTTTGCGGACAGCATAGATCAAGATCGGACTGCACAGAACATGCAGTCTGATCTTGGATCTACACTGTCCGATAAGGAGATATTATTCCTCCAAAAATACCTTTGAAACAGGAAAATGTGGGTTTTTACTATCAGCTGGAAAGTTTCATTTCTTTTATTTAGCAGGATAAAGGTAACACCGTTTTTAACACTATTTCAGTTTTATCACACAATCCCAACTTTTATCAGTTTTATCCCTGTAATCAGTGGACTTTTCCATGCTTTCTTGTAGTTTCTGTTACCAGTATATTATCAAAGACAAATTTCATCCTTTGAGGCACATGTAAACTGTTGTCTGTGAATGCCTTCCATTTGGACAAATAATTAGACCCAACAACATAGGCTTTAGTGTAGAAATAAAGATTTTTGATCGATAATCCCAAACTTGTAGATCTTTTTTTCAAATTGTGTCAATGCTCTTTCCTGGACAATGTAGATCAAGATAAGATTACATAGAATGCCCAGTCTGATCTTGGATCTACATTGTCAGATACATTGAGATTTTTCATATTTCTTAGCTAATTACTGGTAATGCTTAAAAATAACTAGTATGATAAAAGACTCTCACCTGTCCTGTTTCCAAGGTATTTAATGATTCCTTCCCACTGAACAACCACAGTACAACAGGCTTAACCATTCCAACAAGTTGACTATGCTGAAACGCAATCTTAGGCAACCAGGCAAATGATCACCTTCATTAGGCATTTATGTTTATAAGTTGATACAGTTATTCAGTGTTTTCTCCATGTTTTCAATGTGTAAATGCTTATATGCATACCCATAGGAGTATGTAATATTAGTCAATATAAAAAAATGGTACTGGTTATCAGCTCAGTCCATTTTTTAATCAAGCACTGTAAACAAAATAGTTTTACAGAGCTGCCAATTGACTGGACAATTCTTGATTCAATATACGCCATGGCTTATCATCTACTTTCTATATTTTGGAGTCACTATCTCCATCTACACTGTACATTTCGCAGTCATTATCTCCACTTCCCCATAACATTTTGGAGTCACTATCTCCACTTACACTGCACATTTTGGAGTAACTATCTCCACCTACACTGTACACTTTGGAGTCGCGATCTTCACCTACTCTCTGCATTTCAGAGTTTGGTTTACGGGGTATATAGTAGTTATCTGTGCTGTAGTCTCTCTGCCTAAGACTGTGGTAGTCGTCAAGAATGGACTGTGAAGCCATTGGCATCTTCAGTGTGGCACACTGGGTGTATCACATAAAGATAGATGTATGTTGTCAGTTGCAGAAATGAAGACCTAGGGTTCCTCAGTCTAATAAGTATCTACAGAAAAGCAAAGAACTCCAAAACCTGAAGCTGAACTCTTTCCTTTGCTCTTATAAAGAAAGCAATGGTATTGCACAACAGTTGTGTACAGCTTGAAAGTGTTAAACACTAAGTCTGGTCAAAATCTTGTCAACAAAGGTGTTTCAAAAATCTGCATGCAAGTCCTGGTCAAAGATCCATACCTTTCCCCAACACCTTGCAAAATTGGAAAAAAAAAGAAAAAAAAAAAACAGGAAAAAACAACAAAGGCAATTCAAAAATCTGCATGCAATCCTGGTCAAAAATGCAGACAGATTTCATCCATACCTTTTCCCTAATGCCTAGCAAAGTTGAAAATAAAAAGAGGGGAAAAAAAAAAAACAACAACAACAAAGGCAATCCAAAAATCTGCATGCAAGTCCTGGTCAAAAATGCAGACAGATTTCATCCATACCTTTCCCTAACACCACGCAAAAATAAAAAAAAAAAAAATAGGCATTTCAAAAATCTGCATGCAAGTCCTGGTCAAAAATGCAGACAGATTCCATCCATACCTAATCCTTATGCATTTTTGTTTCCTAGTAAATACTAGCACTTGATGAATGCCAAAATCCTATATGATAAAAAAGTTAGCTTACCATAAGGGAAACAGCAACTCAAAGGTCCACTGTCTGTACCAACATGAAAGTAACCTTAGTAAACTGTACACAACTGTAGGGCTTTTCCTTATCATAGTGCCATATTCAACATGGAAGAAACCACCTAATAACAAAAGTGTTCTGGAGTTTTGTTTGATTTTTCTGAAATACTTCCTAGACTGCAGAACCCTAGGTCTACATGTACACAAATGAGAACACACATTCATCCCCTGATGATATACCCAGTGTGCCACACAGAACACACTGATGGACTCACAGTCGATCCTTGATAATTACCAGTTTCTTGATTCAATATATGCCTTGGGTTATCAACACAGGTCTGAGAGACTGGAAAGGCTTTCAACTTTATGGCTTCAAGGGTGTGTTTTAGAAAACATGAGGCAATGTAAATATACACCTAGAGGCCCCTTTGTACTGGCAAAGTAAAAATATATTTAGCAACATGATAGTGGAGCCGCAGCTTAACTGACTGTATGGTTCAATCATAACAGTAACTGGGAGACTGTGGAAAAGGCCTTCAACTTTGACATCACAGTCTCAAGTGTGTGTATTACAAAACATAAACCAAAACAAATGTATACACATATAGGCCCATTCGTACTGGCAAAGTAAAAATACAGTATCTCACAATACTTTTACAGAGCTGCAATTTAATCAACTGTATGGTTCAATCCATGGCCTGGTCATACATGTACCAGTAACTGGGAGAGTGTTGACCTGATCTTCAACTTTGACATCACAGTTTCATGACAGTGTGTGCAAAACAAACTCTTAAGTACTGGTAAATCTTTCATCCCTTCATTAAGCAGTCACTTTCAAGTAAAATTACTGTATTTTTTTGTCACCATATATTGTATTAACTGAAGACCAAGTTCTTGACTTTTATCTGAAATATTGTTATACTTTGACTATAGTTTCTGTAGATACACACTATTTTCAAGATATTTAGTCATTACATAGACCAGAGTTACAATATGTTACCTTAACTGAAGAAAGGTATCTTTCTCATTCTCCAAGACAGACAAGAATTATAATAGCAAACCACCATAAATGATTGAATTGAAATGCTTAATAATATCATCTGCAGATCGTAACTCAGTAAACTTATCTCTAATCATAGCAGTAGATTCCATATACTGGTACTTAAATCAGTAAGCTGAAGAGGTTCCAAAACTTTTCTAACATAGCTGTATGTGCTGGCTTTTGACCTACAGTGATAAAAAATAAATGTACCATAAATAGAAATTTGTGATTAGTCAAAAATGTAGACATACTTATTTTAAGGGCCCCCTGCCTTTTTGCGGGCAAATTTACATCATCTGTCTTTTTTAAAGATATTTCCTGTTCTCGGCTTGTGTGAAATATACCTATTTTTACAGGCTCTGTATCCATAATCAAAGGACTCAAAGTCCTGGAAAGTGGATTTGTGGAGTAGAATAAAGTTGTAATATATTGTGATAAAAAAATAACATCACATGCAACACATGTGCAATCACTATGAAATGGAGTTAGCAAAAGCAGGGAAAGTCAAAATTGTTCTACTGAGCGGGCCACACAGTAACTGTTATTCTATTACTGTTTAAGGAGTGCTAATTTGATGGTAGCCAGTGCACCTTTCCATGCATTCTTTGTGTTTCTTTGCCAGAGGCATTTACCCACAATCCCATGTTTAATGGCCCTGACAGCAATGGTTAGTGAAAACATGGTGGGGAAAAGAGAAAATGCATATTAACAGTATTTTCTCCTTTTCCCACTAGATTTCCTAACCTTTCAGAAACAAATCCAATCATCAGCTATGAACAATTTATCATCTGCAAGATCTCTCAATATTGATAAATCTGGAATTTTGTCATTTGATATTGAGTTTACCCTGTACCACACTATCCTGAGTTTTAGCGAGCCTGCACAAAAAAAGTATTTTGAAAACATTTTGGGAAAAAGGGACGCTGGTAAATAGTATTTTGTCCTTCCCCCGCCTCCTCCCCCAAATATTTTTTAGGCTTTCATGGAAATATTTAGTTATTTTAGCATCATTATATTTGTAGTCTGCAAACCCTTTGAATTTGGATGAGTCTAAAATACAGTCATTTTGTACAGACTTAAAGAAAATGCCTCATCCTTTAGACATCTTCAAAATTTGTTTCAGTGCAAAATCATTGAATGTTGCATTACCTGTTTGGTAAAGTCATCCTAATTTTTGGTGTGGTTTGATGGTGGAAAAATCTGGGAGAAAACAGAATTCATGTATGTCAATTTGGAATGATAGTTTTGGGCCTTAATCTTTACCCCCACCACAATATTTTGGATAAAACTGGAAACACTGGCAGATGATGAAAAAATACAACTCAAATGTTGAGATTCGTCTTTGTTGGGGAAGAAAAACATAATGGAGTGAGAAATGTTGGTTACAAGCATTTCTCCTTTTCTCACATTTTTTTCTACTCCCTTCTTGCCAAAGGGTTGTGAAAACACGAGATTGTGTAATAAAGGGTTACGCTTTGTTGGCTTGCTGGTGAAGATACAAAATGTGACTGAATCATGCCAGCCACTGCTTTGGTAGAAAGGTCATACCAAAATCTTACACAACCCATAAAAATGTCCAAGGTCAGGGGAGATAATTCTAAAACACTTTTTCCCTTTATCGTACAATACCCTGTTTTCACACCCGAGGAAAAGACCTTTTGAAGGCACTGTTGAACAAGGAGAAAACACCGGTAACCAGCATTTTCTCCTTTATCAACAATGTTTTCTGTGAAAAAAGTTACATTTATTTGTACCACTTTAAAGTTTGTAGTCTGCAGATACTTTCAATTCAGAAGGGTCTAAAACTTTCCATTAGGAAAGGGTTACACTGCCATCCAAAAACTGTGCCTCGCTTATCTACAGTTTGGGAAAAATATTTTTAGGTTACAATATAATAATGGTAATCTGAAGATACAATTAGCAAGACAACTTTACCTATACCTATAAACTGCTTGTAATAATCAATTTCTCCTTTTCCCACAATGATTTTCTATCATTCAATAATAAGGTTTTCCTTTTCTTGTAGTGCTTTTGAGTCATTTTAACTCTTTACCAAACAACAAAATCTGTGACTAGACAAAAGCATTTGCAGACAACAAAATAAATTAGCTCAAATGATAATTTCTGTTTTTGGAATGGTAGAAAAAATTGAGAGAAAAGGAGAAAATGCTGGTTAGAAGTCAATTCCTATTATTTTAGCCATATTTTATTTGTCTGCAGTAATTGCTTTCAGATTTGATGGGTCAAAAATTTTGCAGTCTGTTAAAAAGTTAAGGCCAAGGAAGAAAGAAAAGTGAGATACAGAAAAACAATGTACATGTATACCTTTCAGCAATTTTCAGAGAGTTGGGAAGGAACAAGCCTTGGCACAAATCTGTCTGGTGAGGGCAGGCTGTGGGCATTCTGTATAAAACAAAATATAAAGTTTGACAGTTTTCACCCTTGAATATTTTTACTCACTGATAAGGTTGTTTAACTCTTTACCAGAGATCAAAATTTTAGAGTTGTCCAGATTGAAGGCATTTGCAGATCACAAATTCACCATGGCTCAAATGACGAAGTCTATCTTAGAAAAGTTAAAATACATTGAGAGAAAAAGGAGAAAATGCTGGTTACCAGCAATTTTTCCATTACCCACAATGTTCTCAAACACTTGCTTTATCAGGATTGTGTGATATAAGACTAAAAACAAATAATTAAATTTCAGTTTCAAACCTGTCTGGAAAGATGAAAAGAAAAACATATGATTTCTTTTAACAGAGAAAAAACAAAAGCATCATGATAAAAATAAAACTAGATCGATTTTTGTATATATAATTGTCACCAAAAGTTGCCCATATGGGTGATGCCCCCCCCCCCCCATATGGCTGTTAAATATGTTAGGGGGATTGTGCAGGATACAGGACAAAACCCATCGAAAGTTATGTCTAGTTATGTATAGTTGGTCACACAGGACCTCTGTTGAATGTCTCATCCAAAAGACTATTGGTAATTTTAGACAGCCAGCTGTGGGAACTGCATGAAATCACTTGGGACATCTTCTATGTTACAGTAAAACTCAACCTTCACTTGGGTGTCTTTGAGAGGCGTGTGGGAGTCCATGGGAAATACGACTACCAAAAACATGATATACAGGTTTGAGATTTTATGGAATATACCCTTTAGCATAGATCAAATTTTTGTCTTTTGAAATATTTCATTCTCATGTCTGTCCACATCGGACAGTAAACACTCAAGGACCACAATAAAAATAATGGATTCTTTTCCTTTTATGTGATATACTTGGTGTGGATGTGTCCAGTATGGTTCAGTGCATATCCATCATAATTATTTAACCTTTTAAAGCAAAACAAGAGCACCACGTGTGGGTGCCAATACTCAGCTGCGGTTGCTTGACTTTCAGTGAAAATTCTACATTGAAAAAGGGGCATAACTGTCTCAAAAATAATTTGATGGTTACCTGCCCTTGTTGTATGGGTTCCCCTTTTGATGGTTATCAACTTGTCCAAGTCTGAAGTAAACATCTTCAGTAATAACAGACGTATAATAAAATGACAAAGTTTTGCATGACGACGCCAGGGCTATGACAATAAATCCATGTTTTCTTTGAAAACAGCCGAGCTAATAATAACAATACTAACAACGATAGATATTTCGACAGGTTTCATTACCCTCTCACTGCTAATCATTAACTTAACTCTTTACCAAACAGCATAGCATTCGCAGACAACTAAATAAATGTGACTCAAAAATTGAAATTTTGAAATGGTAAGGGTAGAAAATGTTGTGTGAAAAGGAGACAATGCTGGTTAAGGATTAAAATAACATTAGCTATCAATGATGTGAACAAGTTGTGCATGTTCTGCATATATCCCCCCAGAAATGTGATAAAACTGAAAAAGACAAATATAATTGACTGTTTGGTGTTTAACCCTTTACCACACAATCACGACTTTTAACGACCCTGAGAAAGAAACCTTTGAAAACATTGTGGGAAAAGGAGAAAATGCTGGTAACCAGCATTTTCTCCTTTACCCCCAATATTTTCTACTCTTCCAAAAACAAGTTTCAATATTTGAGTCACATTTATTTTGTTGTCAGCAAAAGCTTTCAATTTGGACTGGTCTAAAATTTTGTCATGTGGTAAAGAATTAACCCTTAGGCTGCAAAGCGCGACTCACTAACCTTTTTGCGGACAGCATAGATCAAGATCGGACTGCACAGAACATGCAGTCTGATCTTGGATCTACACTGTCTGATAAGGAGATATTATTCCTCCAAAAATACCTTTGAAACAGGAAAATGTGGGTTTTTACTATCAGCTGGAAAGTTTCATTTCTTTTATTTAGCAGGATAAAGGTAACACCGTTTTTAACACTATTTCAGTTTTATCACACAATCCCAACTTTTATCAGTTTTATCCCTGTAATCAGTGGACTTTTCCATGCTTTCTTGTAGTTTCTGTTACCAGTATATTATCAAAGACAAATTTCATCCTTTGAGGCACATGTAAACTGTTGTCTGTGAATGCCTTCCATTTGGACAAATAATTAGACCCAACAACATAGGCTTTAGTGTAGAAATAAAGATTTTTGATCGATAATCCCAAACTTGTAGATCTTTTTTTCAAATTGTGTCAATGCTCTTTCCTGGACAATGTAGATCAAGATAAGATTACATAGAATGCCCAGTCTGATCTTGGATCTACATTGTCAGATACATTGAGATTTTTCATATTTCTTAGCTAATTACTGGTAATGCCTAAAAATAACTAGTATGATAAAAGACTCTCACCTGTGCTGTTTCCAAGGTATTTAATGATTCCTTCCCACTGAACAACCACAGTACAACAGGCTTAACCATTCCAACAAGTTGACCATGCTGAAACGCAATCTTAGGCAACCAGGCAAATGATCACCTTCATTAGGCATTTATGTTTATAAGTTGATACAGTTATTCAGTGTTTTCTCCATGTTTTCAATGTGTAAATGCTTATATGCATACCCATAGGAGTATGTAATATTAACTCAATATAAAAAAATGGTACTGGTTATCAGCTCAGTCCATTTTTTAATCAAGCACTGTAAACAAAATAGTTTTACAGAGCTGCCAATTGACTGGACAATTCTTGATTCAATATATGCCATGGCTTATCATCTACTTTCTATATTTTGGAGTCACTATCTCCATCTACACTGTACATTTCGTAGTCATTATCTAAACTTCCCCATAACATTTTGGAGTCACTATCTCCACTTACACTGCACATTTTGGAGTCACTATCTCCACCTACACTGTACACTTTGGAGTAGCTATCTTCACCTACTCTCTGCATTTCAGAGTTTGGTTTATGGGGTATATAGTAGTTATCTGTGCTGTAGTCTCTCTGCCTAAGACTGTGGTAGTCGTCAAGAATGGACTGTGAAGCTATTGGCATCTTCAGTGTGGCACACTGGGTGTATCACATAAAGATAGATGTATGTTGTCAGTTGCAGAAATGAAGACCTAGGGTTCCTCAGTCTAATAAGTATCTACAGAAAAGCAAAGAACTCCAAAACCTGAAGCTGAACTCTTTCCTTTGCTCTTATAAAGAAAGCAATGGTATTGCACAACAGTTGTGTACAGCTTGAAAGTGTCAAACACTAAGTCTGGTCAAAATCTTGTCAACAAAGGTGTTTCAAAAATCTGCATGCAAGTCCTGGTCAAAGATCCATACCTTTCCCCAACACCTTGCAAAATTGAAAAAAAAAAACAGGAAAAAACAACAAAGGCAATTCAAAAATCTGCATGCAATCCTGGTCAAAAATGCAGACAGATTTCATCCATACCTTTTCCCTAATGCCTAGCAAAGTTGAAAATAAAAAGAGGGAAAAAAAAAACAACAACAACAAAGGCAATCCAAAAATCTGCATGCAAGTCCTGGTCAAAAATGCAGACAGATTTCATCCATACCTTTCTCTAACACCACGCAAAATTGAAAAAAAAAAATAGGCATTTCAAAAATCTGCATGCAAGTCCTGGTCAAAAATGCAGACAGATTCCATCCATACCTAATCCTTATGCATTTTTGTTTCCTAGTAAATACTAGCACTTGATGAATGCCAAAATCCTATATGACAAAAAAGTTAGCTTACCATAAGGGAAACAGCAACTCAAAGGTCCAATGTCTGTACAAACATGAAAGTAACCTTAGTAAACTGTACACAACTGTAGGGCTTTTCCTTATCATAGTGCCATATTCAACATGAAAGAAACCACCTAATAACAAAAGTGTTCTGGAGTTTTGTTTGATTTTTCTGAAATACTTCCTAGACTGCAGAACCCTAGTTCTACATGTACACAAATGAGAACACACATTCATCCCCTGATGGTATACCCAGTGTGCCACACAGAACACACTGATGGACTCACAGTCGATCCTTGATAATTACCACAGTTTCTTGATTCAATATATGCCTTGGGTTATCAACACAGGTCTGAGAGACTGGAAAGGCTTTCAACTTTATGGCTTCAAGGGTGTGTTTTAGAAAACATGAGGCAATGTAAATATACACCTAGAGGCCCCTTTGTACTGGCAAAGTAAAAATATACTTAGCAACACGATAGTGGAGCCGCAGCTTAACTGACTGTATGGTTCAATCATAACAGTAACTGGGAGACTGTGGAAAAGGCCTTCAACTTTGACATCACAGTCTCAAGTGTGTGTATTACAAAACATAAACCAAAACAAATGTATACACATATAGGCCCATTCGTACTGGCAAAGTAAAAATACAGTATCTCACAATACTTTTACAGAGCTGCAATTTAATCAACTGTATGGTTCAATCCATGGCCTGGTCATACATGTACCAATAACTGGGAGAGTGTTGACCTGATCTTCAACTTTGACATCACAGTTTCATGACAGTGTGTGCAAAACAAACTCTTAAGTACTGGTAAATCTTTCATCCCTTCATTAAGCAGTCACTTTCAAGTAAAATTACTGTATTTTTTTGTCACCATATATTGTATTAACTGAAGACCAAGTTCTTGACTTTTATCTGAAATATTGTTATACTTTGACTATAGTTTCTGTAGATACACACTATTTTCAAGACATTTAGTCATTACATAGACCAGAGTTACAATATGTTACCTTAACTGAAGAAAGGTATCTTTCTCATTCTCCAAGACAGACAAGAATTATAATAGCAAACCACCATAAATGATTGAATTGAAATGCTTAATAATATCATCTGCAGATCGTAACTCAGTAAACTTATCTCTAATCATAGCAGTAGATTCCATATACTGGTACTTAAATCAGTAAGCTGAAGGGGTTCCAAAACTTTTCTAACATAGCTGTATGTGCTGGCTTTTGACCTACAGTGATAAAAAATAAATGTACCATAAATAGAAATTTGTGATTAGTCAAAAATGTAGACATACTTATTTTAAGGGCCCCCTGCCTTTTTGCGGGCAAATTTACATCATCTGTCTTTTTTAAAGATATTTCCTGTTCTCGGCTTGTGTGAAATATACCTATTCTTACAGGCTCTGTATGCATAATCAAAGGACTCAAAGTCCTGGAAAGTGGATTTGTGGAGTAGAATAAAGTTGTAATATATTGTGATAAAAAAATAACATCACATGCAACACATGTGCAATCACTATGAAATGGAGTTATAAATTGTTCTACTGAGCGGGCCGCACAGTAACTGTTATTCTATTACTGTTTAAGGAGTGCTAATTTGATGGTAGCCAGTGCACCTTTCCATGCATTCTTTGTGTTTCTTTGACCAGTACTTTGCACAATATTCTTCCAAAGCTACTGGCAGCTTTTCCACAGAACCGTATGTGAAATGATCTGTGGTGAGAGAGGAATGAATCCTGTTGCAATGATTATCATAAATCCTTGGAAAGAAATTTGCAGAGTTGGGAATTCGAACTAGCAATCCCTGGCCTCAAGTCCCGTACACCATCAAATGAGCTACTAGTCTCGGCATTTGCAAATCTATGAAAATGACTAAAACACTGAGAAAAAGAGAAAGTACATACCCTGGAGCTTGTTCCCTTCGGCCACATATGACAGTAAGTTATGTTGGACCTTCATTTTTCTGTGTACTGAAAAAAAAATGTATTTGTTTAAATTTTGTCATCCGGTAAAGGTTTAACATCTTACAACACATTCAAGTTGTGTTTTCAGCTCCAAGAAAGAAGCTTTTGAAACCATGATGGGAAAAAAAGAGAAAATGGGGTAACCAGCATTTACACCTTTTCTCACAATGTTTCCTATATATTCAAAGCCTTTTGTAAACATTGTGGGAGTAGGAGAAAATGCTGGTAATCAGTATGTTCTCCTTTTCCCACAATATTTTCTATCCTATCGCTGACAAAGTTCATCATCTGAGCAACATCTAATTTGTTCTCTCCAAACACTTTTAAGTACGACAAGTCTATTACGCTCTTTGGAAAACAGTTTGCTGCAACACAGTAGAAATATTGCAAGTGATGGAAAATAAATGGTTTAGAAACAATGTTGGAAAAGAAGTAATTGATTCTTTAGAGCACCATAATGTTTTCAATAGCTGTCCATTGCAAGAGAATGCCAGAGGCATTTACCCACAATCCCATGTTTAATGACCCTGACAGCAATGGTTAGTGAAAACATTGTGGGGAAAGGAGAAAATGCATATTAACAGTATTTTCTCCTTTTCCCACTAGATTTCCTAACCTTTCAGAAACAAATCCAATCATCAGCTATGAACAATTTATCATCTGCAAGATCTCTCAATATTGATAAATCTGGAATTTTGTCATTTGATATTGAGTTTACCCTGTACCACACTATCCTGAGTTTTAGCGAGCCTGCACAAAAAAAGTATTTTGAAAACATTTTGGGAAAAAGGGACGCTGGTAAATAGTATTTTGTCCTTCCCCCGCCCCCTCCCCTGAATATTTTTTAGGCTTTCATGGAAATATTTAGTTATTTTAGCATCATTATATTTGTAGTCTGCAAACCCTTTGAATTTGGATGAGTCTAAAATACAGTCATTTTGTACAGACTTAAAGAAAATGCCTCATCCTTTAGACATCTTCAAAATTTGTTTCAGTGCAAAATCATTGAATGTTGCATTACCTGTTTGGTAAAGTCATCCTAATTTTTGGTGTGGTTTGATGGTGGAAAAATCTGGGGGAAAACAGAATTCATGTATGTCAATTTGGAATGATAGTTTTGGGCCTTAATCTTTACCCCCACCAAAATATTTTGGATAAAACTGGAAACACTGGCAGATGATGAAAAAATACAACTCAAATGTTGAGATTTGTCTTTGTTGGGGAAGAAAAACATAATGGAGTGAGAAATGTTGGTTACAAGCATTTCTCCTTTTCTCACAATTTTTTCTACTTCCTTCTTGCCAAAGGGTTGTGAAAACACGAGATTGTGTAATAAAGGGTTACGCTTTGTTGGCTTGCTGGTGAAGATACAAAATGTGACTGAATCATTCCAGCCACTGCTTCAGTAGAAAGGTCATACCAAAATCTTACACAACCTATAAAAATGTCCAAGGTCAGGGGAGATAATTCTAAAACACTTTTTCCCTTTATCGTACAACACCCTGTTTTCACACCCGAGGAAAAGACCTTTTGAAGGCACTGTTGAACAAGGAGAAAACGCCGGTAACCAGCATTTTCTCCTTTATCAACAATGTTTTCTGTGAAAAAAGTTACATTTATTTGTACCACTTTTAAAGTTTGTAGTCTGCAGTTACTTTCAATTCAGAAGGGTCTAAAACTTTCCATTAGGAAAGGGTTACACTGCCATCCAAAAACTGTGCCTCGCTTATCTACAGTTTGGGAAAAATATTTTTTAGGTTACAATACAATAATGGTAATCTGAAGATACAATTAGCAAGACAACTTTACCTATACCTATAAACTGCTTGTAATAATCAATTTCTCCTTTTCCCACAATGATTTTCTATCATTCAATAATAAGGTTTTCCTTTTCTTGTAGTGCTTTTGAGTCATTTTAACTCTTTACCAAACAACAAAATCTGTGACTAGACAAAAGCATTTGCAGACAACAAAATAAATTAGCTCAAATGATAATTTCTGTTTTTGGAATGGTAGAAAAAATTGAGGGAAAAGGAGAAAATGCTGGTTAGAAGTCAATTCCTATTATTTTAGCCATATTTTAATTGTCTGCAGTAATTGCTTTCAGATTTGATGGGTCAAAAATTTTGCAGTCTGTTAAAGAGTTAAGGCCAAAGAAGAAAGAAAAGGAGATACAGAAAAACAATGTACATGTATACCTTTCAGCAATTTTCAGAGAGTTGGGAAGGAACAAGCCTTGGCACAAATCTGTCTGGTGAGGGCAGGCCGTGGGCATTCTGTATAAAACAAAATATAAAGTTTGACAGTTTTCACCCTTGAATATTTTTACTCACTGATAAGGTTGTTTAACTCTTTACCAGAGATCAAAATTTTAGAGTTGTCCAGATTGAAGGCATTTGCAGATCACAAATTCACCATGGCTCAAATGACGAAGTCTATCTTAGAAAAGTTAAAATACGTTGAGAGAAAAAGGAGAAAATGCTGGTTACCATCAGTTTTACCATTACCCACAATGTTCTCAAACACTTGCTTTATCAGGATTGTGTGATATAAGACTAAAAACAAATAATTAAATTTCAGTTTCAAACCTTTCTGGAAAGATGAAAAGAAAAACATATGATTTCTTTTAACAGAGAAAAAACAAAAGCATCATGATAAAAATAAAAATAGATTGATTTTTGTATATATAATTGTCACCAAAAGTTGCCCATATGGGTGATCCCCCCCCCCATATGGCTGTTAGGTATGTTAGGGGGATAGTGCAGGATACAGGACAAAACCCATCGAAAGTTATGTCTAGTTATGTATAGTTGGTCACACAGGACCTCTGTTGAATGTCTCATCCAAAAGACTATTGGTAATTTTAGATAGCTAGCTGTGGGAACTGCATGAAATCACTTGGGACATCTTCTATGTTACAGTAAAACTCAACCTTCACTTGGGTGTCTTTGAGAGGCGTGTGGGAGTCCATGGGAAAGATGACAACCAAAAACATGATATACAGGTTTGAGATTTTATGGAATATACCCTTTAGCATAGATCAAATTTTTGTCTTTTGAAATATTTCATTCTCATGTCTGTCCACATCGGACAGTAAACACTCAAGGACCACAATAAAAATAAGGGATTCCTTTCCTTTTTTGTGATATCCTTGGTGTGGATGTGTCCGATAAGGTTCAATGTATATCCATCATAATTATTTGTCCTTTTAAAGTAAAGCAAGAGCACCATGTGCGGGTGCCAATGCTAGGCTGAGGTTGCTTGATTTTCAGTGAAAATACTACATTGAAAAAGGGGCATAACTGTCTCAAAAATAATTTGATGGTTACCTGCCCTTGTTGTATGGGTTCCCCTTTTGATGGTTATCAACTTGTCCAAGTCTGAAGTAAACATCTTCAGTAATAACAGAGGTATAATAAAATTACAAAGTTTTGCATGACGACGCCAGGGCTATGACAATAAATCCATGTTTTCTTCGTAAACAGCCGAGCTAATAATAACAACACTAACAACGATTGACATTTTGACAGGATTCATTACCCTCTTGCTGCTAATCATTAACTTAACTCTTTACCAAACAGCATAGCATTCGCAGACAACAAAATAAATGTGACTAAAAAGAAATTTGAAATGCTAAGGGTAGAAAACATTGTGGGAAAAGGAGACAATGCTGGTTAGAGGTTAAAATGGCACTCGCTATCAATGACTTGAATAAGTTGTGTATATTCTGCATATATCCCCCCAGAAATGTGAACCTTATCACACCTGCAGGAGACAAATATAATCGACTGTTTGGTGTTTAACCCTTAGGCTGCTAAGCGCGACTGACTGACATTTTTGCGGACAACGTAGATCAAGATCAGAATGCACAGAACATGCAGTCTGATCTTGGATCTACACTGTCTGATAAGGAGATATTATTCCTCCAAAACTACGTTTGAAACAGGAAAATTTGGGATTTTACTATCAGCTTGAAAGTTTCATTTTTATTATTTAGCAGGATAAAGGTAACACTGTTTTTAACACTATTTCAGTTTTATCACACAATCGCAATTTTATCAGTTTTATGCCTGTAATCAGCGGTCTTTTCCATGCTTTCCTGTAGTTTCTGTTACCAGAACTTGGCCAAACAATGATCAGTGGTGAGAGTGGAATGAATCCTGTCACAATGACTATCATCAACCCTTGGAAAGAATTGGCTGAGCTTGGGATTCGAACCAGCAACCCCCTGCTTTCAAGTCCTGCATGCTATCAACTGCACTTTGTTTGGCTGAAAAAGACATAGATGAACAAACAGAAGCCACAAGGAATGAAAAAATCATGAAAAACTGAAATTCTTTACCTTGATCCATCTGCCTTGTAACAGGAAAAACTATCCTCAGCTTCAGAGTTGGGATAGATGCTGAAATCTTAAAGAAAAGTTAGACATGAATGTTGGGTCCTTTAGCCCCATACCAAACAATTCCTTGAAATAATAATCCTAGGGAGGAAGGCTTTTAAAAAATTTGTCAACTGCAAATACTTTCAATATCAGCAAGTCATGTTTTTTATCTAGCAAAGAGTTAAAACTCTATACTACACAATCCTGACTTATAACAACCCTGAATGAGAAGGCTTTTTAAAACATTGTGGGAAAAGGAAAAAATGCTAGTAACCACCATTTTTTTCCTTTTCCCACAATATTTTCCAAAGACATTTCCTTCAATTTTCTCTACCTTATTAAAGACAAATTTCATCATTTGAAGCACATGTAAACTGTTGTCTGCGAATGCTTTCTATTTGGACAAGTCTAAACTTTTGTCATTTTGGAAATATTTAAAGTAGGTAGTCAAGAGTTCAAAGAGTAATAGCCACTGTGTTCTTCACTAAAACCTATGTTGTTGGCAATTAGTAGAATTTTCTTTGTCAAATAATTCGTCCCAACAACACAGGCTTTCATGTTCATGTAGAAAGAAAGATTTTTGATAGATAACCCCAAGGTTGTAGATCTTTTTTCAAATTGTGTCAATGCCCTTCCCTGGACAATTTAGATCAAGATAAGAATGAACAGATTGCCCAGTCTGATCTTAGATCTACATTGTCAGATACACCAAGGTTTTCATGTTTCTTAGCTAATTACTACTAATGAAAGATTATCACCTGTGCCGTTTCCAAGGTATTTCATGCTTCCTTCCTAATGGACAACCACAGTACAACAGGCTTAACCATTCCAACAAGTTGACCATGCTGAAAGGCAACCATAGGCAACCAGGCAAATGATCACCTTTATTGGGCATTTATGTTCATAAGTTGATACATTATTTGGTGTTTTCTCCATGTTTTCAATGTGTAAATGCTTAAATGCATACTCATAGGAATATGTAATATTAGTCAATATGAAAAATAGTACTGGTTATTGGCTCAGTCCATTGTTTAATCAAGAATTGTAAACAAAATAGTTTTACAGAGCCACCAATTCTTGATTCAATATATACCTTGGCTTATCACCTACTTTCTACATTTTGGAGTCACGATCTCCATCTACACCATACATTTTGGAGTCACAATCTCCACTTCGCCATAACATTTTGGAGTCACTATCTCCACTTACATTGCACATTTTGGAGTCACTATCTCCACCTACACTGCACACTTTGGGGTCACTATCTCCACCTACTTTCTGCATTTCAGAGTTTGGTTCATGGGTTATATAGTAGTTATCTGTGCTGTAGTCTCTCTGCCGGAGACTGTGGCAGTCAGCAGTCAGCAAGAATGGACTGTGATGCCATCAGCATGTTCAGTGTGGGACACTGGGTGTATCCCAGGAAGATCGATTTATGTTGTCAGCTGCAGACAAGAAGACCCCAGGTTCTTCAGTCCAAGAAGTATCTACAGAAAAGCAAAGAACTCCAAAACCTGGCGCTGAACTCTTTGCTTTGCTCTTACAAAGAAAGCAATGGTATTGCACAACAGTTGTGTACAGCTTGAAAAGTGTCAAACAGTAAGTCTGGTCAAATTCTGTCAACAAAAGTGTTTCAAAAATCTGCATGCAAGTCTTGGTCAAAAATAAATCCCTCTCTCTAACACCTAGCAAAAGTGAAAAAAAAAAAAAAAAAACAGGAATAAACAACAAAGGTAATTCAAAAATCTGCATGCAAGTCCTGGTCAAGAATGCAGACAGATTTCATCCATACCTTTCCCTAACACCTAGCAAAATTGCAAAAAAAGATAGGCATTTCAAAAATCTGCATGCAAGTCCTGGTCAAATATGCAGACAGATTCCATCCATACCTAATGCTAATGCATATTTTGTTTCCTAGTAAATACTAGCACTTGATGAATGCTAAAGTCCTATATGATAAAGAAGCTAGCTTACCATAAGGGAAACAGCAACTCAAAGATCCAATGTCTGTACAAACATGAAAGTAACGTTAGTAAACTGTACACAACTGTAGGGCTTTTCCATATCATACTGCCATATTCAACATGAAAGAAACCACCTCATTACAAAAATATTCTGGAGTTGTTTGATTGTCTGAAATACTTCCTAGACTGCAGAATCCTTGTTCCACATGTACACAAATGACAACACACATTCATCCCCTGCCTGATGGTATATCCAATGTGCCACACAGAACACATTGATGGACTCATGGTTGATCCTTGATAATTACCACAGCTTCTTGATTCAATATATACCTTGGCTTATCGACACAGGTCTGAAAGACTGGAAAGGCTGTCAACTTGACTATGCATGGTTTCAAGTGTGTGTTTTAGAAAATATGGGCCAGTGTAAATACTCACCTATAGGCCCCTTTGTACTGGCAAAGTAAAAATATATCTAGCAATACTATACTGCAGAGCCACAATTTAACTGACTGTATGGTTCAATCCATGGCCTGATCAACTAGTAACTGGGAGACTGTGGAAAAGGCCTTCAACTTTGTCATCACAGCCTCAAGAGTGTGTGTTACAAAACATGTGCCAAAATAAATGTATACACATATAGGCCCCTTAGTACTGGCAAAGTAAAAATATAGTATCGCACAATACTTTTACAGAGCTGCAATTTAGCCGACTGTATGGTTCAACCCATGGCCTGGTCTTACCAATAATTGGGAGAGTGTGGAAATGATCTTCCACTTTGACATTACAGTTTCATGACAGTGTGTGCAATTGTTACAAAATAAACTCTTGAGTACTGGTAAATCTTTCATCTCTGCATTAACTCTTTACCATAGGACAAAATTTGAGACTGGTCCAAATCGAAAGCATTTGCAGAAGACAAAATAAATGAGAAAGAAAAAATTAAACTTGTTTTGGGAAGGGTAGAAAACATTGTGGGAAGAGGAGAAAATGCTGGTTACCAGCATTTTCTCCTTTTCCCACAATGTTTTCAAAAGGCTTCTTTCACAGGGTCATTAAAAGTTGGGATTGTGTGGTAAAGGGTTAAGCAGTTGCTTTCAAGTAAAATTACTGTAATTTTTTTTGTCATCATAATAACTGTATTGACTGAAGATCAAGTTCTTGACTTTTTTCTGAAATATTGTTATACTTTGACTAGAGTTTCTGTAGATACACACTACTTTCAAGATCTTTCATGATTACATAAACTAGAGTAATATGTTCCCTTAACAGAAGGCGGGTGTCTTTCTCTTTCTCCAAGACAGACTATAATTAGAATACCAAACCACAGTAATAATGATTGAATTGAAACGATGAATAGAATCATCTGCAGATCATAACTCTGTAAGCTTATCTCTAATCATAGCATTTCAGAGTCAGGTTCATGGGTGTATAGTAGCTATCGGTGCTGTAGTCTCTCTGCCTGAGACTGTGATAGTCATCAAGAATGGACTGTGAAGCCATCAGCATGTTCAGTGTGGCACACTGGGTGTATCACATAAAGATAGATGTATGTTGTCAGTTGCAGACATGAACACCTAGGGTTCTTCAGTCTAAGAAGTATCTAAAGAAAAGCAAAGAACTCCAAAACCTGAAGCTGAACTCTTTTCTTTGCTCTTATAAAGAAAACATTCGTATTGCACAACAGTTGTGTACAGCTTGAAAAGTGTCTAACAATAAGCCTGGTCAAAATCTTGTCAACAAAAGTAATTCAAAAATCTGCATACAAGTCCTGGTCAAAACTCTATACCTTTTCCTAACACCTAGCAAAATTGGGAAAAAATAAAGAGGAAAAAACAACAAAGGTAATTCAAAAATCTGCATGCAAGTCCTGCTCAAAAATGCAGTCCTGGTCAAAAATGCAGACAGATTTCATCCATACCTTTTCCCTAACGCCTAGCAAAGTTGAAAAAAAAAAAAAGAGGAGAAAAAAAAAAACAACAAAGGCAATACAAAAATCTGCATGCAAGTCCTGGTCAAAAATGCAGACAGAATTCATCCATACCTTTTCCCTAATGCCTAGCAAAATTGAAAATTAAGAGGACATGAGAAAAAAAATACTTAAAAAAAGGCAATTCAAAAATCCTTTAAAGGAGTCCATGATGATGTAGGACACCCCGCAAAAGACAAAACAGTCTGGCTGGCCCGGCAAAGGTTTTTCTGGCCAGGTCTAGAAAAAGACATTTGCACTCGAGTAGAATCATGTGGCCGATGCATTCAAAGAAAAACCCCTGCTAGAATCTGTGCTGAGCTTAAGCCGACACATACCTCTAGACCCATGCAACTAGTGTGTATTGATTTTCTTAGCCTCGAAAGATCGAAAGGTGGCTATGAAAATATTCTCGTCATAACTGACCATTTTACGAGGTATACAAAGGCAATTCCCACCAAAAATCAAACTGCTCAGACGACTGCTAAAGCCTTGTATGACAATTTCATTGTTAATTTCTCATTTCCTGAGCAATTACACAGCGATCAGGGCCGAAACTTTGAGAGTGGAGTCATTAAGGAGTTATGTCGCTTAGCTGGTGTGCAGAAAAGCCCAACAACACCTTATCACCCCATGGGTAACGGTAGCGCTGAACGGTTTAACCGCGCCCTACTCCGCATGCTCGGAACCCTGGAAGAGTCTGAAAAGTCAGACTGGAAATCGCATGTTGGTCCTTTGGTACAAGCATGTACCAAAAATGATGCCACTAGTTTTTCACCACATTATCTTCTTTTTGGCTGGCACCCACGTCTTTCTGTGGACGCTTTTCTTGGAAACAGCCAAGAGGATGATAGCGCCGAAAGCCCAAATGACTACATCAGGAAACTGAAGGAAAGGATAAGGAAGGCATACAAGGTGGCATCTGAGACAGCCAGCAGGAATTCAGCCGATAACAAGTCCAGATATGACCAGAAAGTGAAAGAGAATAGGTTGGAGGTCGGTGATACTGTGCTGGTCAGAAAAGTTCATCGTACCGGAAAGTCTAAGTTGGCAGATCTATGGGAAACTGATCCTTACATCATTACTGATGTTCCTGACCCAGAGATCCCGGTGTACAGAGTGCGAAGGGGCCAGTTCAAACCCTGCACCGTAACTTACTTTTGCCATTCAGCTCGATACCTCCGGTTGATGAAGCACTTATGTTAGACAGACTGAGACTAACCCGAAAGGGACCAGCCAAGAAAGTAACATCTGCAGCACAGTCATCAGATAATAGCAACTCTGATACTGATTCCGAGTCCATCCAGAGATATGTTATCCCACAGAAGAGGACAAGAACTCAACCGAGATCCCCAAGACACATGGACCTGAACTGGCGGGACAGATTGGCCAGTCTGTCTGAATGCATAGATCAGCAAAAGAACGGTAAGTCTCCTGTTTTACGTAAGTCTGATGGCAGAAATGCTCAAACTTCCTTTTCAGACAGGAATTGGACACTAGCAGACGGCAGTCAGACAGCAAACACTTTACTGCCAATTGTGCAGCCTGATCCGGTGCGAAGGTCAGCCAGTGAGCGTAGAGTTCCAGACAGGTATGGGGAGTGGGCTTGTTGTCTTATTACATTTAGGACGTGGTCATTACCATACCACGTACTACTGCTGCAACGTTTTTTTTTTTTTCATTTCCAGAAGTTTTATTATCTTTGAAGTCTTGATCTTTTACCCCTTTACATGCTTTCATTATTAGTCACAGAGACAAGTGATGAGCGTACCATCTTGTGAAATGTCAGGAGTCATTTTTTAAGCAGGGGAGAATGTAGCCAGGGTAAGATACTGCACCGTTAACCTTAACCCTTATCTATGTGAGAGTAAAGGAAGGTTGAAAGGGTGTGTGTGTGTGTGTGTGTGTGAGATGTTTTCACTCCTTTTTGCATGGCACTCACTAATCCAGCTTATATATGTATCTCTGATCACTTTAAGTCAGACCTCGAAAGAGGAAACTTCTGTATTTTTTGCCATTTACCAACATGCTGCTTTTTACAGCTTTGATCATGGTAGGTAATCATTGCCACTGTGTGTTTACGAATTGTTCATTGCATGTTTTTTTTATTTTCATGAGAATCGTGTCTTTTAAACGTTCATCATTCTTTTTTCAGGTTTTCTTTATCATTGTATTTCTCAATACAGGTACAACCATCGAGTAAATCAAGAGGGAAACTGCATTTAGACTTTTCATCCTCGTTACACAAGTCCTGGTCAAAAATGCAGACAGATTTCATACATACCTTTCCCTAAAACCTAGCAAAATTGCAAAAAAAAATAGGCATTTCAAAAATCTGCATGCAAGTCCTGGTCAAATATGCAGACAGATTCCATCCATACCTAATGCTAATGCATTTTTGTTTTATAGTTAATACTAGCACTTGATGAATGCCAAAGTTCTCTATGATAAAGAAGGTAGCTTACCATACGGGAAACAGCAACTCAAAGGTCCAATGTCTGTACAAACATATGAGTAACATTAGTAAACTGTACACAACTGTAGGGGTTTTCCATTGCAACATGTAAGAAAGCACCTAATAACATAAGTTTCTTGAGTTTTTTGATTTTTTGAAATACTTCCTGGATGGTAGAACCCTAGCTCTTCATGTACACAACTGACAACACACATTCATCCCCTGATGGTATACCCAGTGTGCCACACAGAACACAATGATGGAATCACAGTCAATCCTTGATAATTGCCACAGTTTCAGAGAGACTACTGGACAGAATCCGAGTGCAAGCCCATGTACCTGTCTCTAAACTGCAGAGATGTCTCCACCTCTCTACTTACAACCTTCACCTCCACCTTATCTTTTTAACTACCATCATCACCTTCTCTACTAACTTTTCTAAACTTAAACTGTTTGCAATAAAGAACTTTTGAAAAGGTATGTTTGCATCCAGAAGCACACTGTCACCCTCTAATAGTAAACCCAGTCATCATACCTATTGGACGACGGACACGTCGCCCACTGTGTGTTACTACCACAGGCAACAGATGGGAAGGAACTCTTTTTCATCAAAACAGAGCTCTGATTCCCCTTCAGACCAATGGAAAAGAGTCTAAGCTCAGCTCAGCCTCTTCTCCATCAGCCAAACCAACATACACCTCCTCTGCACTGCAAACCTCCCTGTCCACGGTCAAGGAGGACACAGAGGTATAACTTAACTCCAGAGAGCTAAGTTCTATCTACAATAGACCAAAAGGAGGAAAAACCAAGCTCAAGAGAACTCAATTCTTCCTACCACTCCTCCTCAATGAAAGCAATTCTATATAGTGTAGATATGGGGACAGCCATATAGCTCTCATCCACCATTCCCACATCCTCTATTGTGGAGAACAAGAAGGAAAAGCTAAGCTCAAAAGAGCTTACCTCTCTCCCCCCCCCCCCCCCCCATCTCCTCCTCAACATCATCCATATCATACCACATCATAGAAGATGGGGAGTTGAAGGAGAGAACCATACAGGTTTCTTTCTCTATCACCACATCCTCTACTGAGTCCGCACAAGCCTTCACTGTACACAGCATCCACAGATGTGCCCTCATCAGCAGAAAGGGAGATCTTCACCTGATCTCTATCAGGACCAAAGAACACAAAGGGCGATTTGACAGTAGTGTCAGCCTAAACCAATGTCTTCTTTGCCCAGGAAAAAAGATCAGCACCATACCCGAGAACAGAAAACACAAGGGCCATGTCTTAAATAATAAGTATAATGAATACTTAACTTAGCAAGTAAATCCTTCTCTAGATCTACCTGGAAAGGAAAGGAAAGAAAAGAAAAATCAGAATTTTCATTAACGGTACCCATTTAGTTCCTGAACCTAGATTTAATTGCTTATGCTGAGAGCATAGATCAAGATTAGACTGAACAGAATGTTCAGCCTGATCTTGGGTCTACACTGTCCAGTTTTATGCCAGATGTTCTGACTACAACAGCTCTGACATTGCAACTACTGACTGAGATTGTTCATTATATCCAAAATCAAACTGTACATTTTGAACAGTTTGATCTTAGTCTGCACCATTACAAAAGGTAACTAAGCTGTCATGGATGTTTAATGACATATTAAAATCATGCCATTTTTTTTTTTCTTCAGTTTTTATTTTTTGTGTCACAAACTCCAAGCAATATTTTCATTATTTGGCCAATCACTTAACCCTTCACCAAACACCATAGTTTTGACTTGCCCAGATTGAAAGCTTTTGCAGACTACAAAATGAAAGTGATAAGAAAATAAAAGTTTACCATTGAAAGGCTAGAAAAGAGTGTGGGAAAAGCAGAAATTGCTGGTTACCAGCATTTTCTCCTTTCTCTCAATGTCTTCAAAATGGGGTTTCGATTAGAGTCGTTAAAACTTGGGACTGTCTGGTAAAGGGTTACAAAACAAAGCTATTTACATCTCTACAGTTGACAGCTTCTAAACATGTCCTGCAAGGGATAGGAAGTATTTGTTACAGGTAATTGCTACTTTTCCTACAATGTTTTCTTGCAATGAACTAGATCTGGACTCCACTGACCATTGTTTCCATGACTGTTATGTGTGAAAGCAGCCAGTGGCTTGGACAGAATATTGTGTGGACTGCGGAGTAAAAGACTCCAGGAAAGCATGGATAACTGCACTGGCTGCTGCGATATAACTGAAATAATGTTGAAAACAGTGTTAAACACCATGCAATCAATCAGATCTGGACTACCAATATGGAGCTAAGACTTTCTTTTGTATGTACCTAGCATTTTCTCCTTTTTCCACATTGTTTTCTACCATTTTTAAGAGTAATGCAGGCACTTAGATCACATTCCATTCAGACTGTTGTCTGCAAAGTCTTCAATCTTTTTTTTTTTCGAGGGGGTGAGGCTGTTCCTTCAAGCAGGGTAAGGGCACAGAAAAACAGACACACCTAAAAAATGACAGACATGAGGATGGAAGACCGACAAACAGATCTAAAGAATGACAGACAAGAGGATGGAAAGACCCCAAAACAGTCCCAAACATCATATAAAGTTCTCATGATTAACCTCTCATCATCAAATCAATGTCAATTCCTTCTCACAATTAATGGGTAGTGTGAATTCCATGTAGTAACTGTCATGGATTGTAAAACTTACACCACACGATACGTGGGCTGGCTCGCCAAATCCTTTGCTCAGAAAGGTGTGAAAATAATTACTCGAGAGATGAGAAAGTATAGTGCCAACAACATAGGTTTATGTGAAGAAATAATGTTTTTTGGAGTAAAAAGCCTTTGGAAAAGATTGTGGGAAAAGATTAAAATGCTAGTTTCCAGCATTTTTCTTCTTTTCCCACAATATTTACTATCCATTCAGAAACATATCTTGACATTTAAACCATATGTAATTTGTCATCTGTAAATGCTTTTTTTATTTGAACCATATTTTAATTTGTCATCTGCAAATACTTTTTTATGTGAACAATATCTAATTTGTCGTCCACAAATGGTTTCAAATTGGACCAGTCTAAAATTTTGTCGTTTGGGAATGGGTTAAGAAATTGAGTTCAAACTAATTTACAATACTCATCAGACCTCCCACAGAGGCACACATCAGCAGACAATTTTTTCTCAACAGTACAATGGACAGCTTTGAAAAAAAAAACTTGTAGAAAAAGAAGCAAATTGCCAATCAAATATAAAAATTACTGCTCCCTTCCCGTAAATATTTCAGTGCTATTGATATGCAATAATTTCTTTTCCAATAAGTCTTAACCAAACGACAAATTGTAGACTTGCCTAAATCGAAAGCTTCTGCAGATGACAAAATAGTTGTGACTCAAATATATAAATTCACTTTTGGAAGAGTAGAAAACATTGTCGGAAAAGAAGAAAATGCTGGTTACCAGCATTTTCTCTCTTTCCCACAATATTTTCAGAAGGCATTTTTCCTAGGGTTGTTAGAACCTAGGATTGGGTGGTGAAGGTTTAAATGTCTAATTGTTTGGGAACTAAATCACTTTTCATTTGGTTTGATTAGGGATCGTACACTATAGCGGTAATTTATGGTCCCTGGTTTAATAGTTTGTTGTCACAAGTTAAAAATATTACTTAATGCTATTAAATAAATGGACATTTTCAGCCCAAAAAACTGCAACACATTTTTCCAAATTTGAAGTTGTTTTGGCTAAAATCTTTCAGAAAGTGCTCAGCAGTGATGACCTAAGATCATATTGCATGTTTGGATGACAATCAAATTCTATAGCTGTTACGTATTGTTTGACTTTTTACCAGACGACAAAAATTTTAGACAAGTCAATATTGAAAGCACTTGCAGGCCGCTCGTTAACTCTTTACCCAACAAATTTTTAGACTAATCCAACTTGAAAGCATTTGCAGACGACAAAATAAAATCAACTCAAAAACTGAAATTTGTTTCGGGAAGGTTAGAAAACATTGTGCGAAAAAGAAGAAAATGCTAGTTACCAGCATTTTCTCCTTTTCCCACAATGTTTTCAAAAGGTTTCTTTTTCACGGTCGTTAAAAGTCGGGGTCGTGCGCTAAAGAGTTAATTAAATGTGGATGAAATGACTAGGGTTACCACTCAGATCAGATTATAGAATATGCAGTCTGATCAAAGATCTACACTGTCTACTCAACCTTATTGTTTAACCCTTTATTTAGACCTACCCGATGTAGGAGATAAAGCTTTTGAAACATTGTGGGAAGAGGAGAAAGTTCTGGTAACCAACATTTGTTTCTTTTCCCATGATGTTTTCTACCCTATCAGCAAATTTAAGCTCATTTGTTCCAATTTAAAATATGTTATCTGTAAATGATTCCAAGTTAGGAAGGTCTAAAATTTGTCAATTGGGAATGTTTCTTCTTAATTCGGATCTGGGTGATCTGATTGGACAATAGAAAATGTCTCGGTCAATGACATGACTTGTCTTGGAATTTAAAGTCAGCCTTGAATTTTAGAATGGTTTGTGAATACTGCACTAGAACTTGTGCAATTTAACCCCATACTTTCCAGGCTATGTCTTGGCCAAGCAGCATTTTTTCCATTTCTCACAATGTTTTGTACCCTATCAGTGAACCTGAACACATTTTTTTTTTTTTTATTTTCCACTTCTTGTCTGCAGGTACTTTAAATTTACTCGCGTCTAAAATTCTGCCGTTTGGTGGAGTTGAAAAGCGTACTGGCAACGGAACGGTGGCAGTCTTGTCTTCAGATGGTTGTTTTTATTTTTCACACTTTTGATTTTTCCCCTAAAAGAACGGATCTGTTCTAAAACACAATGTCTAATTACATTATTTTTTCAACTATAAGCAACAGGAAATATGTAACAGGAGTGTAGATTTTGAATTTATTCTTAATTTCAAGATGGCGAATTCCACAATGGCGGACGTCTTCCTTCTGAACTCGAATAAACAGATGAAATTTTCAAATATTCACAACACAATCACATAGTTAGCTATATGATAAATACTACAAGTAAAAAAAACGGGTGTACTTACAGTAGGGACAAAACAAAAATACGGTGAAACACACAGAAATATGGCTCTCTAAGCTTATTGAACAATATATCTTGGCTATACAAAATCTATGAAATGACTGGGACGTGTATCACCACGCTTCCGGCGAATTACATGCCTGGGAATCTTGGGACATATGAAATTCCTCAAGCTAAAAACGTAATTGTGTACGAGGAGCGTTCAAATATGAACACAACTAAGCACCTAAAACTTGATTCTTCATAGGTTTCACTGAAATATTTATTTTGTTCCCTCCAACAGATAAACAAAGTTTGAGTCGCTAATCCAATCTTTGAAGGCATTTTCATAGTCTTTTTTTAGGTATACTATGAAAACACTGGGATATTGCAGAACCGAGATTTTTGCGCTGAACAACTTTTCCTGCTTCAGAAAGTGCAGAACGTGCACAGAACGTGCAGTATGGTCTTGGATCTAAACTGTCCAATAAGGATTCCCCCCCCCTCAAAAGTTTGAAATGGCATTATTCGGGGTTTACTTCCGTGCTATTGGTTAACTGTAATCCAGTTTAAGTTTAACCCTCAAAGTGCTAAAAATGATAAACGAAACTTTCAAGCCGATGGTAAACACCTGAATATTGCTATTTCAAAGTTACATTTTGGAGAAAATAATATATTCCAGCAATGTTTTCAAATGGATTTTCCCCAGTATCGTTAAAACTTGGCACTGTTTGGTAAAGGGTTAATATTCAAGACTAGAATAACAGTTTAACATAACAGTTTAACTGTACACAATGATCTAAAAAATGAATGACTGAAGGAATGACAAGGGTTCCCTATCCAGCGAGGGTTAATGTAACTGGGATTTGCTACAAGTTGCCTAGGTGTATCTATTAATAGATACATTCATAACGTTACAGTGGTGTAGGAAAAAGTGATTCTCTGCTTTGCATAGGTCACTTAATTTACATATAAGCAAAGATCTGGTACCTTGTAAATGACACCTTGTTCAGTTTATTACTTTGTAAGACGACATATTCAAATTGGAGTGGTCGAAATTTAGTGGTTTTTGTCAAAATTGTCGTATATAATAGAATTAAGATTTATTACAGAAAGAAGTATTTTTCTGTGAGGCAGTATTTGGCAGCTGTGGGGTTTTTTGTTTACTTTGACACTAGGTCAGTCTTGATGCCTATAGACTAGCTTCGCTAGTCTAAAAACTGAAACTGCAAAACAAATAAGCCTAGATAACGCTATATCATCCATATCTGAATCAACGGACCATGGAAAAAGTCTTTGAGGAGAGTGCAGATTCAGACCAGACTGCACAGAAGATGCAGTCATATCTTGGATCTGTCATGCCAGTTTTCTGAGATATTCTAGTCAAGACAGCAATGGTCCTGCAATATTTTGGAGGTCTATATTTCGTGCCTGGGTACATCAGATTCTTTCCTGGATTATCAGTGTAGGATCATCGGCCTAAAATCGAAGAAAAATTGCGATAAATTTACTATTTTATCAAATATTTTATTCCAACGGGGGGGGGGGGGGGGGGGGACGATTGAAGAGTGTGCCACTTTCAGCACAAACGCACTATTCGATTAATGTGAGGAACTTGGAGAGCATCGATTACGCGGGAGCCCTCTGTAAATTAAAACGAGCAGACCATGTTTACCCAGGATTCTACATAACATTGCGATGGCAGCTCCAGAGGCAACAGCTCTCTTGAAACGGAGCAAGAGAAGCGTCGCAGTGTCTATGAAATCAGAATGTCACAAGCAGGCAGATTCACAGAAGTTAGTAGAATTCCTAAACACGTTGCTAGACCCTGAGAAACGAGGTAAACAAATCGATGACTACGAGACGTTGGATTGGTGTCGATGGTTGATTGCAGGGGGAAACACCTTCGAGGAATTTGCCAAAACAGGTAAGTCGATATTTTCTGTCATTATTCATCACCCTCCGGTTGAATTACTTTTAAGTTGTAGTTCCTTGATCAAAATGAGATACAAGCTGCCCTTGAAAAATAACACTGCTTTCTTGGAACTTTTCCAAAATGTTTTGAATCAAATGCCAGCTAACCCAGTCTCGAACTCGGTAGGATATCTAAATTTCCATGCATGCTATGGAGTGAATAATATGATAATGATTTGTGTTTACCCATGATCAGTTTGTAAACAAGGGTCTCCTAATGAGATTACAAAATGCAGCAAAATCAAAAAGTACGCATATGCCTAAGACTCATACATTTGATACGTCCCATACATTCGTTACGTCCAATATTTACAGAATTTTCTCATGTGCCAGACTTACATTCCATCCGAGCATCAGTAAACTTTTTTGAGTTGATAAAATCTGTATTCATATTGAAGAAAGAGCTGAAAAATGCATAAAAAACCCAGCTAAATATCAGTTTTAATATCTTAACTCGTGTCTAAATTTCCCTTTTTTAATGTATAAACACCCTATTTCATGTTTAAATGGCCTCTTTCTTTAGATGAAAACCTGAAGTAGGCATTTCAGCTGCTTTTGCCATCTTTGTTTGGCACACGGGCCAAAGATACTGAAAAAATACAGTTAAGGTCCTGGTTTTCTTCCACCATGCCGCATTCAATTTGGCGAGTGTACACATCCAATTGGCGTTTCATTTTATGTAAACTGATATCTGTTTCAATCACTATTAAAATTTTATCTGATCCAGCTTGCTTATTTTTCGTACCTACTCCGGAGAAACAGAATAAATAATATTGTATCAAGATTGCAGTTCGATTAAGTGGAAGATATCTGATAAACCTAACTGTATATTGAAAGTAAAATTGGGGAAATGACGTCAATTTGATGTTATAGACTGACCAATCACAGGGAACAAATGAATGGGGGTTGCACAAGTGATTCAGACCAAAACATACACAAGTAAGAACAAACTTAAAGTTGTTATTATGTTATTTCTACCAGGTTTTTAGGTATTAACGAGCTGTGAATATGCCCAATGTCTCATTTTTCCAAAGTCTTATAAAATTATCTACCAAACGGTAGCGCACATGCAGAAAAATACGATGTTAAAGTATGAATGTATGGGTCAACAGGCTATTTATGAAATGGTTGGTTTTACCAATTTATCACAGGGTACCAGGCAGAGGTCGAAAAATTTTACAAAACCCACTGGTCCTGCAGGACAAGTGAATTAGAAAAGTTACTTGTCATTCTTCATGTATCACTGGTTTTAAAAAAGACAGCGAAGATCAAAGATCAGACTACACATTTAATGTAGTGACTCTGATCTTGATCTACACAGGCCAAAAAGGAAACTAAAGTTGTGAAAGCTAGGTGCTTTGGGAAAGGACACAATTTTGAAGAAGTCCATATTGAAAAAATGTGCAGTAGACATATCTAAGGGTATCTAAATGATGAAGTTGTCTTCAAAAGGCTAAGCATTGTGGGTCCCTATAAACTCAGAAACGGAACCGAAATGAAACGCAACGAAACGGAACAAAACGTTACGAAACGGAACGAAACGAAATGGAACGAAACGGAACCAGACCCAAGGAAACGAAACGAAATAGAACGAAATCTAGCAATATTCCACTATATTTTTTTCTCAGTTTATTATATTTCTTTTGTATCATTCTTCTTGGATTATCCCACCTTTTATGTGGAGAGCACACAGAAACAATTGAAAGATTGCGTCATCTCGTGCGTGATTTGCTGGTTTGAAAACCTAGTCAGAATCAGAATTAGATAATCTAAACGACAATCCGTTACCAGGACCTGTGTTTGGGAAAATTGCGCAAACTCCAATATATTTGATGCAAGATTTTGGATGGAAATGGGATTATAGTTTCTTTCTATTCTGTTCTTCTTTCATTTCGGTACCCAGACCCCGTAGCTCAGTTGGTAACATATAGGACTTGAGAACAGGGGGTCGCTGGTTCGATGCTCGGCTAATTTCTTTCCAAGGATTGATGACAATCATTGCGACAGGATTCATTCCACTGTCACAGTGACCATTTTTTCGACGATGTTTATGTGGGTAAGCAGCCAGTGGCTTCTAAAGAATATTGTGCGTATTACTGTCAAAAGAAACTCCAGGAAAGCATAAATAGGTGCACCGGCCACTGCGATATATCTGAAATAATGTTGAAAACGGCCTTAAACATCATCCAATTAATCAGTTTCATTTTGATATTATATCACTCTCGCAGGCAGCCGTCATATTTCGCACGAACACCATATTATGCCGTGAATACCTTTGAGGATTTTAGTCGATGCCCTTCAAGATGTGCCGAGTCCCGTAGCTCAGTCGGTAGCGTACAGGACTTGAGAACAGGAGGACTTGGCCAATTTCTTTCCGAGGATTGTTGATAGTCATTGCGACAGGATTCATTCCTCTCTCACCGCTGACCACTGTTTGGACAATGCCCATGTGGGAAAGCAGCCAGTGGCTTGGATAGAAAATTGTGCGGAGTACTGGCGAAAGAAACTCCAGGAAAGCATGGATAGGTGCACTGGCCGCCGCGATATAACTGAAATAATGTTGAAAACGGCGTTAAACACCATACAATCAATCAATTAATCAACCCTTCAAAATGCTTTCAGTCGACCCTTGCCAGTATATAGTGTCCCCACAGATTTTTCTTTTTCATTTGTACATTTTTCTCATAATGATAAATCAATGTAATGAACGTCTCGGCAGAACCTGTAAGATACAGAGATGGATTCAGGCCTGAAAAGAGAAAATGAGTAGGTCTGTTCGTTAAAGGTGAATGGCTACACTGGCAGAGGGAGATAAATTCAGTCTAGAAGAAATCATCTTCAGTTTCAAAGGCACTACTTTGTTACAAATAAATGTACAGCATGTATACAAATGAATCCGAACATTCGCACAGGATCTGACTGTAAGCAGTAGCTTATCTTAAAGTCATCTGAAAATGTTAACCCTTACCCTGCTAAATCCTTGAAAATGACACTTTCAAGCATATATTAAAAACCCAAATTTTGCTATAAATTTCAAAGGTATTTTAGGGAGAAAAGTATCTCCCTATCGGACAATGTAGATCCAAGATCAGACTGCACGTTCTGTGCAGTCTGATCTTTATCTACACTGTCTGCAAAAGGTCCGTGAGTCGCGCTTAGCAGCCCAAGGGTTAAGTAGGTTACACCGCTGTCTGGCGGGTAAGAAACCTTACCGCACGACATACAGCGGATAAGGATAATAATTATTATTCGCACGACAACACTAAGGTTATTGTTTTCTTTGAAAGAAAACTGTGACACTGTATTGATTATTATGAAAATATCGAGGAAAAAATTCACTCTTCTTATGCTAAATTGCTGTCTATGTGAAAATTATATGAGTTAAAGGCCCACTAGCGGCCAAAAACACAATGCTGGTGTTAATATACATTTGAAATTTAAATCATACCAATTCAAAAGTATGGAAAATATTGTGAGGATGACAATCTGTTATTGTATGGTAAGTCCAGTTGTTAGTCACTGGCAGAAAAATGAATTTTAAAATCAGGAAAAAAGTAAACAAAAGATGGAGTAACCTGGCAACTTTTAACCTGGTTTTGAAATTAGCTTCTCTGCCGGCGACTAACACCTTGACCAACTGTACAATATCAGATTGTCATTTTCACAATAATTTCCATACTTTTGAATGATATGATTTAAATCTAAATGTATTTCAATACCTGCTTTGTTTACTTTTGGCAGCTATTGTTACTTTAAGAAAATCGGGAACTGACTGAACTAGAACCCAAACCCTTTTTCCCCCAACATCGAAGGAACTCACAATGTTCACGTCTTAAAAAATGATAATACATGTTATAATTAAGGATAAACACTGTTATCAAACGAAGACCGCGAATGTCGCAGCTGCTCCAGGACCAACGATTTTTGTATATACTAAACAAAAAAAACTTTCGTAAAGTATGTGCAGAGTTTTCAATGTTACCTTTGAGACGTACATAAATATTATATACGTTATGTTTACACGTGTGGTAATATTTAAAACTGTTCATAGTTTGCAAAATTGGGCAGATAATTCCTAGCTAAAAGACCTGGTGGCTATCTAAGGCAAATTTGAGTTTCGGTGGATGTAAGGAATAGACATATCCAGTCCACATACTGATCAGAAATATCGATGCCGAGACTTAAAGAAAATTTACCAGAAAGAGTCATAGGTATGCTGGAGGCTGGGCTACCTGCTACAGAGGTTGCAGTTCATGTTGGTGCATTCGCGCAAGCATTCAGCAGCCATCTGCAGCGATTTGCGCAAACCTGAAGTGCAAAAGACTTACAAGTAGCGGCAGACGGCGCGTTACGACTCGAGCCTAAGACCAATATATCGTTAATCAGTACCTACGAGACCTACGAGCAACAGTTACAGCTGCTGTTATCACCGGGATTGTTTAGCTGATAACGGTTTGCTCAGACGTCGCCCGCACATTGGCTCGGTTCTGATGCGCCGCCATCGCAATTATAGAGCTTTGCCTGAGCAGCGACGTAATTGCTTCACTGACAGTTTCTCTATAATTGAAGAACATTTTAATGATGATTTATTTCCATGACAAAGTGAACAATAATATAGATTCATTGCAATAACCTGATCTTCGTGCGTACAGCTGCTATCAAATTTTAATATTTACCTATTTGCATTAATTGCAATCAAGAGGAAGATGATTTAAAAGAAAAAAACTAATTCAGTTTTTACTTCTGCTTCATTTTGTTCTGTTTCGTTTCGTTGGGTCTGGTTCCGTTTCGTTCCATTTCGTTTCGTTTCGTTGCATTTCGTTCTGTTTCGTTGCGTTTCGTTTCGTTCCGTTTCGTTGCGTTTCGTTTCGGTTCCGTTTCTGAGTTTATAGGGACCCAAGCATTGTTGTAAAAAGAGAAAATACTGGTGACAAGCATTTTCTCCTTTCCTCATGATATTTTCGAAAACCCTTTTCTTTAGCATCATTAACCCTTTACCACAAAATCATGAGTTTTAACGACCCTAAGGAAAAAGCTTTTTGAAAACATTGTGGGAAAAGGAGAGAATGCTGTTAACCAGCATTTTCTCCTTTTCCCACCATGTTTTCTACCCTTCCCAAATCAAATTTCAATTTTTGAGCTTCGTTTATTTTGTTGTCTGCAAATGCTTTCAATTTGGACCAATCTGAAGTTCTGTCGTTTGGTAAAGAGTTAACTCTTTACCAAATGACAAAATTCAAGACTTGTCCTGATTGAAAGCATTTGCAGATGACAAAATCACTCTGACTTAAAAATTGAGAGTCGAATTGGGAAGGTTAGAAAACATGGGAAAAGGAGAAAATGCTGGTCACTAGCATTTTCTCCCTTTCCCACAATGTTTTCCAAAGGCTTCTTTCTCAGGGTCGTTAAAAGTCGGAATTTTGTGGTATAGTGTTAAAACACAGGATCACTTAGTTAACCCTTTACCACACAATGCCGCCTTTTAACATCCCTGGGAAAGAAGCCTTTTGAAAACATTATGGGAAAAGGAGAAAATGTTGGTAACCAGCATTTTCTCCTTTTCCCACAATGTTTTCTACCCTGTCAAAGAAAAATTGCACCATTTGAGCCACTCTGAAATTGTTGTCTGCAAATGCTTTCAATTTTGACAAGGCTAAAATTTTGTCGTCTGGTAAAGGGTTAACTGTTCATCAGACAACAAAATGTTAGATGTGGCAAGATTGAAAGCATCTACAGAGGATATATATGAAATTGATTCAAATAAACTGAAGTTTTCTGATAGGATGAAAAACACCCATGGGAAAAGGAGGAAATGCAGGCTACCAGGTTTCTTCGTCAGGGCCGTTAAAACTTTGGATTGTATGCTAAAGAGTTTGGCATTAATCATCATTGTTTTTGAATTGATATATTTGAATATATAGTTAGAAAACCTGTATCAAAGAAGTATACAATTATCAAAAGTGTTTGACATTTTTTCTATTTATATTTTTAGTGAGGCAGTATGACAATGCTATCACCTGTGGTTTGGTGTGGACAACTAATTTCGTTGCATATCGGTGCAGGACATGCGGCATCTCTCCATCAATGTCACTCTGTGCAGAGTGTTTTCAAGCAGGCAATCATGAAGGGCACGATTTTAACATGTTTCGTAGTCAGGCTGGAGGCGCTTGTGACTGTGGTGACGTCAGTGTGATGAATGCTGCAGGGTAAACAATCTTTAAACTCATCAACACCAATTTTCCTCATAGAATAAAACTTTTATTAACCCTTTACCACACAATCACGAGTTTTAATGACCCTAGGAAAGAAAGCTTTTGAAAACATGATGGGTAAAGGAGAAAATGCAGGTAACCAGAATGTTCTTCACCCTTCACAAAACAAAAATTTTGTATTTCAGTCGCACTCATTTTGTTATCTGCAAATGCTTTTGGGGATGTCTAAAATTTTGCTGTTTGGGTAAAGAGTTAACCCTTTCCCACATGACAAAAATGTACACTTGTCCAATTTGAGAGCATTTGCAGACGGCAATTTTTATGTGTCTCAAATGTTGTAACTTTTTCATTGGTAGGGTAGAAAACATTGTGGGAAAAGTAGAAAATGCTGGTTACGAGCACTTTCTCCTTTTCCCACAATATTTTCAAAAGGCTTCTTCCTCAGGGTCGTTAAAAGTTGGGATTATGTGGTAAAGAGTTAAAAATAGCCGTCAAATGTATTTAAACTGATTGATCTTAATCTGACCACAAAAGCACATGCAGCTATGTACTGCAGGCTTCAGTGTCCACATTGTATATGAATAGGTTTTGTCATCGACATGGCCCAGACAGGCAACACCATCAGCAACAAGCTCCAGCAGACCTGATTTCAGTGGCAGAGACCATGATGCCAAGGTTAATTCGACGTCTAATCTATCATTTGAGAGATAATTCAAAAACAGGTATGTGCATGTCAACTTAGTGTTTAATCTTCCCCAAACAATCCCGTGTTTTCATTACCCTGGGGAAAAAGGCCTTTGAAAACATAGTGGGAAAAGCCAAAGAAATGCTAGTGACCAGTATTTTTTCCTTGTCAGAATGTTTTGCACCATTTCATGGATAAACCCATCATTTGAACTACAATTGATGTGTCATCAGAAAATGTTTTTCAATTCAAACTAGTTTTAAACTGAAAAGAAGCTTTCTGTCGTATTGAAATTTACTAAAACTGTAGCCAGATGATAAAATTTCATAGTCATCCAAGTTGGAAGCAATAGCAGACAACAAATAAAACAGGCTGTAATGATGTGAATCTTTTTCGAAAGGGTGGAAAACATTTTGGGAAACAGAGAAAATGTTGTTAACAAGCACTTTATCTATTTCCCATATTTTCTTCTTATTCAAAGGCGAATCCCATCATTTTAGCTGTATTTGATTTGTTGTCTGCTTCTACTTGATGTAATGGTATGCAAGTCTATAATCCTGTTGTCTGGTAGACTTAACTCTTTAATTCATTACCAAATGACAAAATTTAAGAGTAGTCCAAATTGAAAGCATTTGCAGACAACAAATTAAATGCAACTTAAGAATGGAAATTTGTAATGGGACAGGTAGAAAACATTGTGGGAAAAGGAGAAAATGCTGGTTACCAGCATTTTCTCCTTTTCCCACAATGTTTTCAAAAGGTTTACTTTTTAGGTTTGTTAAAAGTCAGGATTGTATGGTAAAGAGTTAAACAAACGACAAAATTTAGACTGGTCAAAATTGAAAGCATTTGCAGACGACAAATATGAATCAGATAATATGATTTGACTGTGATAGAATGGAAAGCATTGTGGGAAAATGAGAAAATGCTGGTTACCAGTATTTTCTCCCTTTCCCACAATGTTTTCAAGGTCGTTAAAACTCAGGATTATTTGGTAAAGGGTTAAAAGTATTTGCTGTCTGGAAAACAAAGTTTAGCAGCAGATATTGCTGAAAGGGCTGTTTAGCCTTTACCAGATGACAAAATTTGAGACTTGTTTCAGATTGAAAGCATATGCAGATGACTTACAAAAAACAGCCCAAATGATGATTTCTAGTTTTGAAAGGGTATAAAACACTGTGGGAAAAGGAGAAAATGCTGGTTAGCAGCATTTTCTCCTTTTCCAAGAATGTTTAAATTGACTTCATCTTCAGAGTTATTGAAACAAAGCATTGTTTGATAAAGGGTTAAAGGTTTTTCCCCAGTCAGAACAGAATTTTTATTGAAGGGTTTTCCCTATGTTTATTTCAGAACAGACATTTTAGAGTTTGGCTTCCATGTTTACTTAAAACAGAATTTTCTAAGGGTTGTCCCCCATTTTTATGTTTAAAACAGAAATTTTTAAGGTTTTCCCCATGTTTTTTTTTAGTAAAGAAATTTTCAAGTTTGTTTCTTACATTACATTTCAGAACTGATGGACACTTACCTGGTAACAATGCAAGATGCAGAAAATTATCTCAGCTTTCTACACAGTCTTAGTGACATGGGAGCAGCCATGAGAAAGGTCATGACCTTTGCTCTGACTAATGAAGAACTCTATGCCAAGCTTATGATGGGTAAATATTTATGGAGTCCAACCAGTATGAAGCAAGCACCTTAGGGATTCTCAAAATATGCTTGCTTTGTCCAGTTATACTTTTCACATTAGTTTTCTGTGGCAATTTGGCTTTTTTTTAAAAACTTTTTACTCAATGACAAAATTTTAGACTTGTCCAAGCATTTGCAGACCACAAATTTACGGTGGCCCAAATGATGATTTCAGTCTTTGAAAGGGTAGAAAATAATGTGGGAAAAAGGAGAAAATTCTGGTTGCAAGGATTTTCTCCCTTTCCCTATAATGTTTTCAAAAGGCTTCTTCCTCAGGGTCGTTAAAACTCTGGATGGTGTGGTAAAGTGTTAGTACATGTTTCTTGCGTAGAGATGGCAACTATATGCAAGGCCTTTGACTAGTTTTACTAATATTGTGACAAAGGGAGCATTGATTGTAATCTTGTTTTCCTGTGTCACAGTATTTTCACTTGTTTTTGTGTACATACATTTGCAATTCATGTTGAAAATTTGTTTTTTGGAGATAATTTATTATCTGTTTAACAGTCAAGTAACTCTAACACTTGTGTATGTTGAAAGAAGTTGCAGACAATAAATTAGATGTGGCTATGTTGGTGGAATTGGTGTTAAGGTGGAAAACATCATGGGAAAAGAAGATTGTAAAAGCATTTGCAGACAGCAAATTAAATATGGCTCAACTGATGGGATAGTTCTCTGAAAGGAAAGAAAATGTTTTTGGAAAAGGAGAAAACATTTTTTAAAAAACCCTCATCCCCTTGTGCCATCAAAACATGGTATCAGTGTATGAATGGTTAGGTCTTTACCTCATTACAAAGTTTTAGACTTGTGGCTGAAATGATGGAAATTGTTTGTGATAGGATAGAAAACATTGTGGGAAAAGGAGAAAATGCTGGTTACCAGCATTTTCTCCTTTTTCAACAGTGTTTTCAAAAGCCTTTTTTCCCCAGGGTTGCTAAAAGTCAGGATTATTTGGTAAAGGATTAAAAGCCCTCTCCCCCCCTGGCCAGTAAGACATGGTATCGTTATATAATGGGCTTATTCAAGTAAACTGTTGTGGCAAGATTGTGAATCTTTTTTTTTCTCTCCTACAGTTGAAGATTTATCAGATGGTTCTAACAAGTATTATGTAAGAAGTAAGGCTAACTATGAAGCAGCTGTAAACTCTCTAGCTTATCCTAGGGGCTTTGCTGACTACGAAGGTATGAAAATATTGTGCAAAGCTTTTCAGCTCACCTGAGCGTGAAGTGCTCAAGGTGAGCTATTGTGATCATGCTGTGTCTGTCATGCGTTGTCAGTCGGCCGCTGTCCAGGCGTCAACAATTACCTTGTGTGCACTCTAGAGACCACATTTTCAATCAAATACTCATGAAACTTGGTCAGAATCTTTGTCTTGATAATATGTCGGACAAGCTCAAAATTGGGTCATGTTGGATCAAAAAGTAGGTCACCATGTCAAAATTTAGCAAAACCTTGTGTGCATTTTTAGTCCATTATTCATGAAAGTTGGTCAGAATGTTTGTCTTGATGGAATCTTGGACATGTTTGAAATGGGTCATGCCAGGTCAAAAAGTAGGTCACCAGATCAAATTTTAGAAAAATCTTGTGTGCACTCTAGAGGCCACATCTTTAGTCTGATACTTATGCAACATGGTCAGAATACTTGTCTTTGATGATGTCTTGGACAGCTTTGAAACTGGGTCATGTTGGGTCAAAAATTAGGCCACTGGGAGAAATCTTAGAAAAACCTTGTATGCACTCCAGAGGCCACATTTTCAGCCAGAAACGTATGAAACTTAGAATGTTTGTCTTGATGAAATCTAGCACAAGTTCAACATTGGGTCATGTCAGTTCAAAAAGTAGGTCATTGGACCAAATCGTAGAAAAAAACTTTTGAGTACTCTAGAGACTACGTTTTCGGACCGGTTTTAATGAAAATTGGTCAGAATGCTTGTCTCGATTATATATCAGACAAGTTTAAAATTGGATCATATCTAGTCAAAAAGTAGGTCTCTGGGACAAATCTTAGAAAAACCTACTACTCTTCCCAAAACAAATTTTAATTTTTGAGCAACATTTATTTTGTCATCTGCAAAAGCTTTCAATTAGGACTGGTCTAAAAATTTTTTGTTTGGTAAAGAGTAATGTCCATCCATTCTAGGTATCAGTCCATCTATGTATAAGTGTCTGTAAGCTTTTGTGTTGCAAATTTCACCCTCAGTCTTACTGTTGTTTCATCGAAACTTTGCATGTTTACAGACTAACACATTTTTGTTAGTCATGCACATCAATTCTTTATCAAAGTACTTCTTAGGTATTTTAACTCTTGTATCACTGAACCTGTGATGAATTGTGGACAGTGTAGATCAAGGTCAGACTGCACAGAGCATGGAGTCTGATCTTGGAGCTATATTGTCTAGTTTTTTGTCAGATGCTCTAACAAAAAGCTTTGAAATTACAATATACATATGAGCCATGCTCTGTGAATAGGGGGGCTTATGCATCTGCGAGAAGTATTGATGCATGTCAGCCTGCCCACTACGCACAGACTGACCTTGGCTGAAACTTTTCATTATTGGTCAATTTTCTGTATGTCCAAGGACCAGTCTATGTCATGACTCAGTTGGTTGTTATAAAAAGTGACTATTATGGGTCCATAATCATATGTTGTCTTGATTGGTATCATAAATCACAGGGATGCTCTTTTGCCAGAGCATGGCTCATATCTTAGTACTTACTGAGAATGTCCCATTTATTTAATTTGCATTGCAATGATTAGCTCACTTTTTGTGACTGTTCCAGTTTTTCAATTACCAGCTAAATGCTGTAAATCTTTATACTAATGTTACTATTATCATTCTTTTATAGATCTGCCTGGATTAAACCAAAAACTTGCCCATAAATCTTTTCTTGAAGAGCTTGTGTTTTGGATGGTAAAATTTGAATTTCCTCTGAAGATTGTCACATTACTTTTGAGCCTTCTACCAGATATGGAGTACAAGGTATGTACTTAACCTTAAAATACAAAATTTTGACCCCTTCCATATTGAAAGCATCAGTCACTTTGCAGCAGTCAGCTTTTGAAGGCATTGTAGGAAAAGTAGAAATGGCTTATAATTAGCCATTCCTCCTTTTGCCTCAGTATTTTAACCCTTTACCACCTATCCCAAGTTTTAATGACCCCAAGGAAAAGGACATCTGAAAAAATTGTGGGAAAGGAGAAAATGCTGGTAACCAGCATTTTCTCCTTTTCCCACAATGTTTTCTTCCCTTTCAAAGACAGATTTCATAATTTGTGCAACATATGATTTGTCGTCTGCAGATGCTTTCAATTTTGACCGGGCTAAAATTTTGTCATTTGATTAAGAATTACTGGGTTAATATACCTAAATCTATATCAGTCATTTATATTTCTCAAGTGTGTATCAAAGTTTTCCTCTACATTTTTTTTTTTTCAGAAGGTAATTAATTTATTTCTGCGGAGTAATTCTGTGTTTTTAAGACCCTAAGAAGAGTACATTTGAAAACATTGTTGATAAAGGAGAACATCCAGATAGTCGTGTAGATCACCTTTTCTCACAATGATTTCAACATTTTCAAGGGGGCAGTGTAAATTTTTATCTTGATACCATACATTATCACACACACAAGTTTATTAAGTGGGATTATGAACCTTTACCAAACGAAAAAAAATGTATTCAACTAAATCAAAACATTTGCAGATGAGAACTTGAAGGTAGATAATATAATGATTTCTGCCTTTGTTAGGGTAGAAAACATTGTGGGAAAAGGAAAAAAATGCTGGTTACCAGTAGTGGTGAAACGGTTTACCGATTAACCGCGGTCTATTCAAAGAAAAAAACCGAAACCGGTTCGAATTTTACCGTATCGGTATTTCTGCAATATGTCGACTTCTCTTAATTGCATCAGAAAGTCCGGTTTTCCCAAAAATTCTGTCAGAAATCGATCGTTTTTCAACTTACAGTTCTAAAGATTTCCAAAAGCGAAAGATGTTTATTTTTTTCCACAGACGGTGTCACCGGTGTTTAGGTAAAACTATGACCACATAAAATTCACGACACAAACTCCAAATAACTGTCGAGCTTTAATGCTTTTGGATCAACGGAGTTTGTATGTTATTCATTTCTTATAACTTTGCTTACACTTATTTTTGCGTTTTCCGGTAGTTAAGCGGCAAAGTATTAGTGTTAGTACAGTAAGCAACTGAGTAAGTTAGTGCATCGCACTGTCTACTCTGTTGAGCTCCCGAAGTTCGGTATAGTAGCGGTGGTTTTTATATAAACAAGTACGCTCTTGAAGAAAAAAAAAAAAATGGCAGACGAAAATCGTCAAGATAGCGAGTGTTAAAGACTAGTCAATTTCAGTTTGTTTTTATTTGTTCATGCAAAAGAATTGCTTTTTAGTTCATTATCTTGAAAGAATGGAAGAGTTCCAAGCACATGTACTAGTTTTCTTTATCACCTTTTGAGCATATGCTACCCTAACAGTGACTACAAGTGGTCAGATATGCTAAATGTCAGCATATACAGCATATTGCAATACGTATTGCAATACGGGTCAGCCGTATTGCAATATATTGCAATACGCTTTTTACCGTATTGTTTCACCCCTAGTTACCAGCATTTTCTCTTTTTCCTATGCTGTTTTCAAAAGCTATCTGTTTCAAGGTTGGTAAAACTTGGGACTATCTGGTAAAAAGTTAAACAAATACAAACAGTGAAGCCATAACTGGAGTTTCTGTGTGCAAAACAACCATCCTGTCATCTGAATGTCAAAATAAAACTTTTTTTACAAATGCAACAGTCTAGTTTTGCCATGTTCTTCTTAATAGTATATTCTATCATGTAAAAGCGGCCATTATCGTGGGTCTAAAATTTTGTGAATTACCAAATGCTGACCTCACACATGTTTCAATTTCTGAAAAAACTGCCACAGACGATGTGAAAGAGAATTTAATAGATCTCAATTAATACTATGATGAAAGGTGTTTAATTGGCAGTATTTACCGCAACTCGTCTCCTCTTCTGGTCAACATTGATGAAAAAAGGCACTCATTGATGCTGACAAGGATTCCAGTCAATTGCTCTGACGTGACACGCTGTCAAGGTGAAATATACTTTAATGTAGCTTAAATTTACGCTTGCGAATATCTTTGCTATTTTTATCAATACATGATATTTATCAATACACGAAAATTGCAAAGATTTCCCCAGCGTGAATATTTCAGGGTTTACAGTAGTATCAGTATTTTATAATTTTGATTTGCTGCAAAGGATCTGAATAGGTCCCTTAAAAGATGAATGCCATCATTTGAGTGATATTTTGTCATCTGCAGATGCTTTCAATTTGGAATGGTCAAACATTTTGTCGTCTGTTGTTTTAACTTCTTTTCAAAAACATAATTTCAGGAGGCATTTACTAAGGCATTTATACAGCACTACAGTCGTATATCTCGTGTTTTGGTAAAAGCCTTGGAGATTCACACAGTACTCAATCGAGTGCTCCATATCAGTGTACAGTTGTTTAGTAATGAAGAAATTGCTTGTAAAATGGTGAAAGACTACAACCTGCTATATATTCTGATTGTTAGTTTGAACAACATGATAAAGGGGATTCTTACTGAGAGTACGCTGCAAGGTACGAGTTTTCATGCGTGTTTTGTTGATGCATGTAAAGACTATACTGAAAATCATGTGTTTTATTATAATGCTGAGGAATAAGGCCGTTAACCCTTGAGCTGCTAAGTACAACTCACTGACCTTTTGCAGACAGTGTAGATCAAGATCAGACTGCACAGAACGTGCAGTCTGATCTTTGATCTACACTGTCCGTTGAGGAGATGTTGTTTTGCAACAGTAGGTTTGAAGTATGTAGTATTATTTCATGCTTTCCGGTAGGATATCAAGAAATAGCAGTGAAACTATTTTTCGATATTACACGGGTACGACCAGTGAGAATACCAATTTCCACAAAAAAGGCGTTAGAAGCATGAAATAAATAGAATATTTGGGGGTTTTTTTGGTGAAAGATCGAAATTTATTTCATCTCGTGAACATCATTGGTAATATTTTCAATCGTGGCTGTGCCACTCGTGAAAATATTACCGATGATGTTCACTCGATGAAATGAATTTTGATCTTTCACCAAAAAAAACAAATATCCTCTATTTATTTGGTGTTTCACTATCGGATTGTAAGTTTTATTTAAGTTATTTAGCAGGATAAGGGTTAAAAATATTCTGGGAGAAGGGCACCCTGAGAAATAAGGCTTCAAAAACATAACATGGAAATTAGAAAATGCTGGTTACCGGCATTTTGACCTTTGAACACAATGTTTTCTATCCTTTCAAAGACAAATTTCATGTTTTGAGCCATATATATTTTGACTGCAAATGTTTTCAACTTCTGCGTATCTAAAATTGGCATTCTGATAAAAAAATAAAGAATAGGGACTCTAGATGTAGATTAAAGCCTAAGCAATGCATCAAGTAACAGTGCATGTTGAAAGGTTTTGTCTGCATTCATCAGTAGTATTTAGGTAAGCAAATATAAAGTCTGAAAACAAATTTCACTAAACTACCTATCTAAAATATGAGTAAATATGTCCATAACTGTATGCCAGCTCATACCTTTGATAAAAGCAGGGATGGTATGTGTGTAAATATACAATACCAAATAATTTGCGTAAATCTATGTACTTTATTGAAATGCAGCCCAGGTTCGTTAAAACTTAGGATTATGTGTGAAAGGGTAAATTTCTTTTTCAGATGCGCATCAGAACTGTCACAGGATAGTCGACTGCGGGCAGGAGGCCATGAAAGAGCATTGTTACTGGCCCATAATCAGTGATCTCATCAATGTCCTCTCACACCGTGAAATATCTCACAGATTTTTGTCTGATGGAAAACTGATCTCAATGTGGCTGGAGCTGTTGTCCTACTTTCAGGGTAAGTTGTATAGTGTACTTTATTTCATGCTTTTTGGTAGTTTATCCGAAATAACCGTGGATGTTGGTTAGATAATTTCAGTTTCAACCAGTGAATTTACCAACTGATAAACTCACTTGTACAGAAATACTGAGAGCTCTGCTGTACTTCATAATCTCAACAAAACAGGAATTAGAAGCATGAAAAAAAAACAATAGATTATTTGTCTTTTTTTTTCTTTTTTTTTGTTTGGTGAAAGATCGAAATTTATTTCATTTCATGAACATCATATGGTAATATTTTCACTGATGGCTGTGCCACATCATGAAAATAATTATTACCGATGATATGGGAGATCAAAATGTTGACTGGTGGTTACAAAAGAGATTTTCTGCTATGGCTGATGGGTGAGCCCCAAATTAGCTTGAAAACATTCAAAGAATGCCGATCAAGCTGATGACTTGGCGTTATGAAAAAAATAAAGGGGGAATGATTTGAAAACATTGTTGAGAAAGGATAAATGCCGGTAATCAGTATTTTCTTCACTTCCCACAATTTTTAAACCCTTTACAAAACAACAGAATTTTAGACTTGTCCAAATTAAAAGCATTTGAAGAAGAGAAAGTTCAGTGTGGCTCAAAAGACGATTTCTGTCTTTGAAATGGGAAGAAAACATTGTGGGAAAAGGAGAAAATGCTGGTTACCAGCATTTTCTCCTTTTCCCACAATGTTTTCAAAAGCCTTTTTTTTCTAAGTCATGAAACTCAGGATTGTGTGGTAAAGTGTTAAAGCTCTGTCTTCCTCAATATCATTAAAACATGGGATTGTTTTGGAAAGTGTTAAGCATGTGTCTGTCTTTGATATATTCTTCTATTTGGAATACCAATAATACACCTTAAAACACTATAAATTAAAAGATCCAAGTGTGCCATCATGTATAAATGAATTGATACATTTATTCAGTAGGCCCTGTTTAGTGGGGCTATTGTTTGTTTGTATTAGAGTTTAATGCCGTTTTAACAGCTTAGGTCATATTATGGCGGTCAATGCACCTGTGTATGTGTTTCCTGGCTTTCTTACACAAGTACTGACACAACATTCTTTCCAAGTCACTGACTACTTTTCTCAATTGCATCAGTGCTGAGAGGCGAAAAAATGTTGCCAGAAAGAATGTTTGCCACATGGGTTATTGAATGCACAACCACCAGGTCACCAGTCTGATGCACTAACCAATGAGCTACCCAGCCATGCTAGTGGGCCTATCTTAATTCTAAAAAAAGCATTTCTTCTTAAAAAAGCTGTGTTGTCGGGACTTACTTTAGTTGTCTTATCCTGTAAGCATCTACAACATAGGTGTTAGATAAGAACTAATGATATGATACCTCTTGAACCCTGTACTTTTGATTGTTGGTTTGATTGAAGTGCAGCAGTTAATTCACTGACCAAGAAAAGTCATGTGTGCTTTAACTCTTAGGCTGCTAAGCGAGACTCAGGGACCTTTTGCAGACAGTGTAGATCAAGATCAGACTGCATAGAACGTGCAGTCTGATATTGAATTCACACTGTCCGATAAAAGGATGTTTTTCCTTCACAAATACCTTTGAAATAGTAAAGTTTGGAGTTTTACTATAGGCTTGAAAGTTTTATTTTACTTACTTAGCCGGATAAGGGTTAAGATTTTCAACATTCTATATACTTAACAAATTTTCCTAATTATAGGTATGAATCTCAATCAAAGAGAACTCCATCAACATGTAGAATTTGAGCCTGATACTTACTATGCAGCATTCACGGCGGAACTGGAAATCTCCGCATCTCCAATGTGGTCTCTCATCTCACACTTGAAGGGAAAGGTGTCTTCTTTTTTACCATTATCAGTTTGTTTGTAATTGATTTTTTGTATTGTCTTACACAAGGCTATTTATGATGTAGACCTAGAGGTCCTATTGTGGCTCATTGGGTAACCGTCTATACCAGGCGACAAAATTTTGAACTCGGCCAAATTGAAAGCATTTGCGCACCACAAAACAAATGTAGTTTAAATGATAATTTCTGTCTTTGATAAGGTAGAAAACATTGTGAGAAAAGGAGAAAATGCTGTTTACTAGCATTTTCTCCTTTTCCCACAGTGTTTTCAGAAGTCTACTATTTCAGGGTCGTTAAAACTCGGAATTGCATTGTAAAGGGTTAAATGCCTTTCACTATTATAGCTTCTTTTGTAGCCAGTGTAGATCAAGATCAGACTGCAAAAAATGCACAGTCTAACCTTTGATTGCCACAGTCAGGGGGGGTGCTTTTTTTTGAGACACAACAGCCAATTTTGAATGAATTATAGGATAGGCTATTTTTAGAGCGAATTTGAATACTATGAATGTCACAAAGGAAAAGGATGGAAAGGGAGAAAAAAGTTCTGTGTAGGATATGGAGATCATTGTGAGGAAAAGAAGTAACTAGGTCGGTCTAACAAGCAATATTGCCCCTGTTCTCACATTGATATCAAAACATGCTAACTTTTTTTTACCACACAACAAAAAATGTAGACTTGTCCAAATTGAAAGCATTTGCAGACAACAATTTGAGTGTGGCTGAAATGATGAAATTTGTCTTGGATAGGGTAGAAAATACTGTGGAAAAAGGAGAAAATGCTGATACCAGCATTTTCTCCTTTTCCCACAGTGTTTTCAAAAGACTTCTTCCTCAGGGTCATTGAAACTCGGGGATTGTAAGGTAAAGGGTTGATTTACATTTTAGGAGACAGCCAGTTACTCACGTACAATGATACAAGCTTGTCAAGATGCCCTTCAAGATTGGTTCGATGCCATTTGCTGTAAAGAATCATCAAATGTAAGTATTACTTTCTTATTAGCCCATCTGCACACCATCCCAGGTTTTAACGACCCTTGCCAAGCCCTGGTAGCTCAGTTGGTAGCATGCAGGACTTGAGAAGAGGAGGTCACTGGTTTGATGCCTGGCTCAGCCAGTTTCTTTCTGAGGATTGATGATAGTCATTGCGATGGAGCTAATTCCTTTCTCACCACTGACCATTTTTTCAACGATGGTTATGTGGAAAAGCAGCCAGTGGCTTAGAAAGAATATCGTGCGTAGTAGTGCTGGTAAAAAAAAAAAAAAAAACTCCAGGAATGCATGGCTAGGTGCACTGGTTGCCCTGATATAACTGAAATAATGTTGAAAATGGCTCTTAACATCATACAATCAATCAATCATTTAACAACCCTAAAGGAGAAGTTTTGAAAGCATTATGGGAGTAGTAGAAAATGCTTTTCCCACAATATTTTTCTGCCCTTTCAAAAGACAAATCTCCACCATTGGAGCAACATTTAGCTTGTCATCTGCAAATACTTTCAATATGGACGGGTCTAGAATTTTGTCATCTGGTTGATCCTTTGCATAAAAGATTTCAATGTTATGTTTATTGGGAATTCAAGACCACTTGTTCTGCAAGATCCAAGAATATTTTATGTGAGTAAACTGTTGTGATTCTAAACAGAAATAACACTGTAAAGTGTCATTTAGCACTTAGTAAATGACTAATGATGGTTTCTCATTTGCATTTCAGCCCAATCCACTCCAAGTATCCTTCCATTTACCTCTGCACCGATATCTGGCAATGTTTATGGTACAGAGTACAAAATACCAAGATGTTGATTTGATTTCTATAGTCCCTCCTGAACGAATGCTCAAGTCTTTGCTGATCCATCTTCTGCAGATACAGGTTAGTTTAGAACATTACTTTTTGGCTCAAATCCCAAGCTGCTCAATCAGAGATATATGTTGTTGTGATCCAGATGAGGTCACATTCACCAACTGTGTTGAATTCAGTTCCAATTCTTATTGAAAAAGAGGGCTTTTGAAAACATTGTGGGAAAAGGAGAAAATGCTGATTGCCAATATTTTCTTCTATTTCAACAATGATTTTTACCCTTTGAACACAAATCATACTGTTTCATCCTCATAAAATTTGTTTGTCAGATCCTTTCAATATGGACAAGCCTAGAATTTTGCCATCTGGTAAAAAGTTAAGCAAGCACAGTTACAGTATCCCTTTTCTTTGTGCTTCATACATGTTAAACTGTACGTATTTTCTTTTGTGCCTGCAGTGGAGTAAAAAGTGTTTTATAACAAATTGTCCGTAATTCAGAATAGGGTTTCTTGATTACAGGTGGCTGTTACGGAGATTTATGCAAGTATGTGGGTTAGAAATGGTGTACAGATCAGAGGCCAAGCCATGACCTATGTCCAATGTCACTTCTGTTACTCTATGGTGGATGCTGACATCTATCTGATGCAGGTTAGATATCAAGGAAATGTAATGTGGAAGTAAATTTCTTGAACAGTTTATCAAACAGTCCCATGTTTTAACAACCTTGAGAAAGAAGGCTTGTGATAACATTTTGGGAAAAAGAGAAACTGCTGGTAACCAGCATTTTACCCTTTTCTCACAATGTTTTTAAGCCTTTCCAAAACAGATTTTAATTGTTGATTCACATTTATTTTGTCGTTTGCAAAGCTTGAGTTTGGATGACTGTAAAATTTTGTAGTTTGGTAAAGAGTTAACAGTTTATCAAACAGTCCCATGTTTTAAAAACCTTGATAAAAAGGCATTTGAAAACATTTTGGGAAGAGGAGAAAATGCTGGTAACCAGAATTTTCTCCTTTTCCCAAAATGTTTTCTACCCTTCCAAATAAGGCTAATGATTTGGGCTTCAGTTAATTTGTATTGTGCAAATGCTTTTGATTTTAATGACTTCTGAATTTTGTCACCTTGTTAAGAATTAAGGTTGTAGTTGCTTCCAGCTGCTTGTGCAAAATTTGACATCACAGAAGTACTGCCTGTTTTGTATCTTATCAATCTTTTACACCCAGCATAAAGCAAGTAGGTGTTTTGTTGGAAGTAACAAAAGATGATTTCTAGTATTTGGCAATTTGTTTCACATGACCATGATACAGTACTTAGTTTGTGAACTGTTACTTGTCCGCTGACAAGTGATATGGAAATATTTGGTTCCACAGATTGGAAAATGTATGACTCTGGCAACTAGGGAAGTTGATTTTACAACCATTGAAAATTTGGATGAAACATCAGAAAGGCATGGGTGGTGGTGCTCAGGGCATTGGGATATGTTGATGAAAACTGTGTATAAGGCAACATTTGCTGTTTAATCATTGTCATGTATTTTCCTTGTAACGAAGAAAACAAAAATTAAAGATTTTTAGCTAAGCTGTTTTTGAAGAAAACGTCATGTTATTGTTATAGCCCTGGGGTTTTCGTCTGCCTCTGCGTTGTTCTGCCAAAACTTTGACATTTTATAATATCTCTATTATTACTGAGGATATTTCTTCAAGCTTGGACTAGTTATTAACTATCCTATTTACACTTTGATAGGGATCATTTAGATATTTCAATACCAGTATATGCTACAAAAATACAATTTTGCAGTAAAAACATCCATTTCTATAGGTCGTTCATTTCATCAGTGTAGCAATGTAACACATATTGAAAAACCATACCTGATGAATACCATACCTGAGAAATATATCAGTATAATCTAACACCTTGATCCCTAGCAAATTTTGAGTATATTATAAGTGAAACCTGTACAGGAGCAGATAATTATCAAAGTATTTTTGACACAGTTATGCCCCTTTTTTGACTTAGAAATTTTACTGAAAATCAAGCAACTGCAGCCTAACATTAGCACCCTCATGCCATGGTCTTGTTGATAATAATGTGGACATGTTTTTTAGAATGATAACATAGAATGTTAGCACTTAGTTATTTTGTGATTTTAGGTTTGTGCATGTCGACTAGATCCAGATTACTTTGTACAAACTGTGTTGGACAGGTATGTATTGGTCAAGTTTTTTCTTGAACTATAGAATATTCACCCTAACACTAATGTGACTTCAAGTTAATCCTTTTCAACACATGTACTTCTTTTGAAATGATACATGTACCAGCATTAACCAAACATTCACAAACAACTGATTGATTGATTGTATTGGAGTTTATCACTGTTTTAACAGTTTAGGTCATATCACAGTGGTCAGTGCACCTTCACATGTTTTTCCTGGCTTTCTCACACCAGCATTGACACAACTTTCCAAGTCATTGACTTCTTTTTCTCACATGCATCAGAGGTGAGATTTGAAAAATCGCCAGAAAGAAAGTTTGCCTCAACCGGGTATCAAACTCACAACCACCAGATTATGAGTCAGATATTGCTAACCACTGAGCTACTTGGGCTACTTGGGAGGGCCATTCACAAACAAACTTTAGGCACTAGGAGTAAACCTAAATAGAGAGTTCCAGCCAAGTAGATTATCTTCATCATTTAGCTTGCCTGTCATGTCCTCTTTATCAGATGGAACACACATTAGTGATCACTAGCCGATGTTTGTCCAATTTTCTGTTGAACTGGTTGAGAAAAGCTGTTTTCATTGCCATTTTACTGTGTCACAGATATCACATCAATGACTGGCTGTCCTTTAGTACAACACCGGGTGTCAAAAGTTATAAACTGGAGAGAGAACAAGAGATAGCTATGGTAGAAGGTGCTCTACAGTACCTGACCATGTTACTCTCGGTCAGGACCTACCTGGGTAAGTTTTCTTGTACTTTAATCCTTTTACCATACAGTGTTTTTTAATTTTGTTAACCCTTTATCACACAATCCCGACTTTTAATTAATGTGAGAAAGGAACCCTTTTGAAAACATTGTGGGAAAAGGAGAAAATGCTAGTAACCAGTATTTTCTCCATTTCCCACAATGTTTTCTACCCTTCCCAAAACAAATTTCAATTTTTTAGATGCTGTCAGTTTGGACTCGTCTTAAAATTTTGCTGTTTGGAAAAGAGTTGAGTGGAACTCTTCAGAATAAAGGTGCATTTTTACCTACTACCATGATAAAGCATAAACAACAATCAATTGCATCGTATGTGAAGTACAATCAAACACAGTCATCTGTCCTAACAAGCCAAGCCACGGTAGCTCAGTCAGTGGCATACAGGACTTTAGAACTGGGGGTTGCTTGTTCGATCCCTGGCTTGGCCAATTTTTTTCCAAGGATTGATGATAGTCATTGCAACAGGATTCATATCTCTCTCACCGATGACCACTGTTTCGACGATGGTTTTGTGGGAAAGCAGCCAGTGGTTTGGAAAGAATATTGTGCGGAGTACTGGTAAAAGAAACTCCAGGAAAGCATGGATAGGTGCACTGGCAGCAGCGATATAACTGAAATAATGTTGAAAACGAAGCTAAACACTATACAGTCAATTACTGTCCTAATAGGCACATGTCATTGCACTGCAGTGTCTGATAAGTATATTTAGGCTTTCATTTATCCTTTTCTTTTCCCATTATGGGTAAGTTAATGTTTTGTCTGCATTATGGGCACTTTGTGGGTTCCGATAATATCAGTGTCTTACAAGACCTGTTCATTTTCTTATTTTATATGCAAAAGAGTGCTCAAAGAGAGATAACTATCAGTGTGGAGATGATAAGTATTCTGAGTTTTAACTAGCCTAAGAAAGAAGGGTTTTTAAAACATTGTCTGAAAAAGAAAAAATGCTTGTAGCCAACTTTTTCTTCCTTTTCCACAATGTTATATGCCCTTTTAAAGACAAATTGCATATTTTGAGTAATATTTCAGCAAATGCTTTTAATTTGGACAAGTCCAACCTTCTGTTATTTCTAAAGAGTTAACCTGAAAATATGATTATAGACTCATCTAATTCAAAGCATTTGCAAACAAGGCCTTGGGCAAGACATTGCAGAAGCCTAGCCTAGTACTGGTGACATTTAGGTCTTACATGAATAAGTCAACTGATTCCATGATGTGACATAGATAATCTTAAACGCCAGGTATCAGTACACAGTAAACCCTGTATTAGTGGCTACTCCTATTTAGCAAGCAACCTATATTCAGCAGAAATATTTTAAGTACCCAAAGAAACAAATAATTATGTTGAAATATACCTGTATTAAGCATCTTATGCAAGCACATTTTTGGTGTGCTTAGATGCTTGCCTGATACAGTTCTTAACTTAATATAAAGTGATAGATAGACATATTTTGTCTGGCAGGAATGGACGAGAGAGAGCTGACCCGACTAGAGATGGTCACACTTCTGTTTGTGAATGACCGACATCACAGTCAGCTGATGGACCTTATGCCAGAGAAGTCAGGCACCCCAGGGCATGCAAAGGACCTGTTTGAACCCACACTTAAGGATGTAGCCACATACAAGGCTCCCAATTTTGAGCCGGGGAGTGGATTACAACAAGGGACCTATGTACCTAAAGGTAATCATATTTATTAGCTCTTTACCACACAATTCCAACTTTTAACGACCCTGAGAAAGAAGTCATTTGAAGAATTTTGGGAAAAGGAGAAAATGCTGGTAACCAGCATTTCAATCCTTTCCAAAACAAATTTCAATTTTTCAGTCACATTTATTTTGTCTTCTGCAACTGCTTTCAATTTGGACTGGTCTAAGATTTTGTCATTTGGTAAAGAGTTAACTCTTTACCAAGAGTTAACTCTTTACCAGACAACAAAATTTTAGACTTTTCCAAATTATAAGCTTTTGCAGACGACGAATTAGATAGGGTCCAAATGATTGAATTCATCTTCAAAAGAGTAGAAAACTTTGTGAGAAAAGGAGAAAATGCTGGTAACCACCATTTTCACCTTTTTACCTGTTGTTTTTTCAAAAGGCTTCTTCTCCAGGGTAGTTAAAACTGGGGATTGTGGCTTAAATGTGGCTTAAATGATTGGATTTGTCTTTGAAAGGGCAGAAAGTTTTGTGGAAAAAGGAGACAGTGCTTGTTTGTGGGAGAAAATGCCTGTTTTCCTGATTGAAAAAGTCCATTTCATTCATTTAACTTTTTAAGGGTTAAGAATGGTTTTAAATTTAACCCTCTACCAAAAACAACCCTGAATAAGAAGCTTTGTGAACAGTATTTTGGAAAAGGATAAAATTTTCCCATTTTTTCTCATGCAATGTTTTCTACACTTTAAAAGACAGACCTCTTCATTCTAGGCATAGTTAAATTTTGTCTGCAAATGCTTTCAAGATAGATCCTTCAAAAATTTTGGCATGATGTTGAGAGTTAACTCTTTACTATACAACAAAACTTTTGACTTGACCAAATGGAAGGCATTTGCAAACAACAGACTACTTGAAGCTCAAATGATGGTTTCTGCAGTTTGTGGAGGAGAAAACATTGTCGGAAAATGGTGGTTACCAGCATTTTCTCCTTTTCTCACTATGTTTTCAAAGGCCTTCTGTTTTAGGTTGTTAAAACTTTAACATTGTGTGGTAAAGGTTTAAGCAATCTTCATTGTTATTTTTTCAGACTGATTGTGGAATAAGGTAATCTTTATTATTAACATGGACTGTGGGATAAGGGAATCTCTTTTGTTATTTTCAGATGGATTGTGGGAATCGGATTTTGACCCAGTTCATGTTTTACTAAGAGCTGTGCATAGGAATGACTTTCAGTCAGCCATGGATAGATATACAGACTAGTAAGTTGTTACTTCTGTCCTTTAAATCTTTACCAAATGAGAAATTTTAGACTAGACCAAATTGAAAGCATTTGCAGACAACAAAATAAGTGTAGTTTAAATGGTGATTTATGTATTGGATAGGGTAGAAAACATTGTGGGAATGAATGAATGAATGTTGTTTTATGGCACATCGACAGCTTTGGTCATTTAGCGCGCATATCTGTGTTAAAAGATTAATAAAAGTGAAATTGTTTAAACTGAAAAAAATTTTGAATATATTAATAATGATAAAAGAGTTGGATTAAGAAGTGTTATGTGTGACCTTCATATGTATAACGGAAATAATTGTGTGACGGGGCAATCCCTATCTACTCAAAAAGTTAGGAATGTGATAAAAGGATTTGAACAAAAAGTTGGATTGATAGTAGAAGTGTTAAATCAAGAAGAGTGTCATTTTTTTAAAGTGCATAAAATATGATATTGTGATATTGAGTGGCAGGATAAACCCTGCCTACTCAAAGTTTTAAATGAAAAAGTTAAGAATGTGAATAGTAGCTTAAAGGTAATGAGAACTTAAAATTGAGAAAGTGTAGAGCCTCCAATGGGATCAAAACACTCCCATTAAAGAGGTCCTGTCTCCAATGAGATAAGATGCCCCCAAGAGGGCTAATCCTCCCATTAAGGAGATGCAAAAATGTTGGATTGATAGTAAGAAGTTTTTAAAATGAAGAAGGAGTATGTGTCATTTATAATGTGCATAAAATATGATATTGAGTGGCTGGGCATTCCCTGCCTACTCAATAGTTTTAGATTAAAAAAGGTAAGATTGTGAATCAGCTGACAAGATATTTTATATAAAGATGTGTAAGGAATGTAAAAAGGTGGATAAGAAACTAAAGAGTTAATATCACAGTTTATTGTAAATGCCAATCTCCTTTATGAAAGCGATAATAGAGGTTACCAGCATTTTCTCCTCTTCCCACAATGTTTTCAAAAGGCTTCTTTCTCAGGGTCGTAAAAAGTCAGGATTGTTTGGTAAAGGGTTAAATCTTTACCAAATGAGAAAATTTTAGACTTGCCCAAGTTGTAAGAATTTGCAGACGACAAATTTATTATGGCTCACATGATTGGAATTATCTCTGAAATAGTGGAAAATATTGTGGAAAAAGAGAGAAAATGCTGGCTTCTTTGATAATGATGTTTTTACTGTATATGAGCCATACTCTGTGAAAAGGGGGCTTAATGCATCTGCAAAACGTATCGACCTTGGTCAGTCTGCACAATCTGCACAGGCTGACCTGGGTTGATACTTTTTGCTACTACACAATTTTTTGTATATCCAGGGACCATTCTACCTCATGATTAAGTCGGTTGTTAAAAAAAGTGCTTAATATGGATCCATAAGTATGTGATGGCTTGCTTGGTATTATGCATCGCAGGAGATGCATTAAGCCCCCTTTTGCCAGAGCATGGCTCATATTATTCATATTGAATGTCCTTATTTCACATGGATGTTTTCAAAGTCATGTGCCGAAAAAACATTTACCCTTTACCTTTTGACAAAATTTTAGACCTGTAAATTCGAAGCATTTGCGGACAACAAATTAAATGTGGGACATATGGTGGAATTTGTCACTGGAAGGATAGCAAACATTGTGGGAAAAGGAGAAAATGCTGGTTACCAGCATTTTCTCCTTTTCCCACGGTGTTTTCAGATCCCTTCTTCCTCAAGGTCTTAGAAACTGTGGTAATGTGTTTAGGAGGTATTGAGGTAAATGTATTTAACATTGTTTTTTTAACCATATTTTATTAAAGATATTTTTAATTTTTTACACAGTGTTAAGAAGAAAGGGCAATACAAAGGCAAATGTCAACCCTGGCCTCCATTCAAACCACCGGGAAAGACATTTGATTGTTACAAAGCCATGCATAGAATTTTGCACTGTAGAACTATGCATGCTTTCCTGTTTACAGTCTTGCATAAGGTAAGAATAATTGTATGAATGCACTGAAAGTCATTAGAATGAAATGACTGTTATTTATACAGAGCTGTAGGAAAAGGGGGGGGTTTAATGAAAATTTTAAAAAAGTGAAAAGAAGAAAAAAAAAAAATGTAAAATAGCAAAGACAAAATCTGCCTTGGCATGGTTCTTGCTTGATATCAATTCAGCGAAAAGGCTCCTAGAAAACATTTGTACAAGATAGATATTGCAACGACATATTGTATGTTAGTTTCCCCATCTCTCATTTGCAAATGCTTCCCATGGATCTGACCAATGACATTTTGATACTGCTCCACTCTCTGGTAGTCAACAGACTTGGGAGAACTTGACATACTTGTCTTACTATAGATATCCTTTCAATAAACTATGACACAAGCAAACATTGCTAGTAACAACCAGTTTCTCCTTTTGCCTAGATAATTTCCCTTGTATTAAATTTTAATTAAGCGCATTATCCGATTTCACAAGGAACCCTCCTAGAAAGCATCATGTTGATTAAATGAATTGTTTTACAAATTTTTCTATTTGTAATTTTTGGCAGTCGTCTAAACATTTACTTATACACAGTATCAGGTGCTTGGTTGCAATGATAAGTGTTGGTAAAATGCAAGCAGGTGATAGGCATGTTATGAGAAACAGCTTCTTTTTCATCACTATAGGTACAGACACTTGATTTGTGAAGGATCTTGCACTAGTCTTTATGTATTATCAATTTGAACCTCTTTACCACATGACATAACATTGGACTCATCCAAATTGAAAGCCCTTGCAGAAAATAAATAAGCCATGCTCTGGCAAAAGGGGGCTTAGTGCATCTCCGTGATGCATGATATAGAGCAAGTCATCACATAATTAGGGACCCATAAAATTCATTATGTCTAACAACAGAATGTAAGGTAGACTGGTCCTTTGACATAAAGAAAATTGACCGATAGCAAAAAGTTTCAGCCCAGGTCAGCCTGCGCAGGCTGACCTGAGTTGATACTTTACTCAGATGCATTAAGCCCCCTTTTCACAGAGCATGGCTCAAATCAAACATGTCTCAAATAAAGGGATAATGCTTTGAAAAGGTAAAAAACATAGTGGGGAAAGGAGAAAACACTGGTAACCAGTATTTTCTCCTTATCTAACAATGTTTCCTAAAGTTTCTTAATTCATGGTTATTGAAACACGGGATTGTGTGGTAAAGGGTTCATACTAGGCAGGTGGATGTTTTATGTGTTAAATATGGTATTTCACGAAATAGTTCTGTGTTTATTCCTCTCTCACCGCTGACCATTGTTTTGACGATGGTTATGTGGGAAAGCAGTGGCTTGGAAAGAATATTGTGTGGAGTACTGGTAAAAAGATACTCCAGGAAAGCATGGATAGGTGCACTGGCTGCCGCGACATAACTTAAATAATGTTGAAAATGGCGTTAAACACCATACAATCAATCAATCAGTCTGTGTTTATTTTTAGGTACTAAAAGATGCTTCTTTACCAGAGAGTATTGCATATTATGCCGTTCACCTTTTAGAATTGGCTGCCATAGTTCCCAACCCAGACACAATTCACAGAGTAAGTATTGAAATTATCAAGTCTGTATCACACTACCAACCTTTAGACATCAATTTTTAACGCATATGCAGACAATAAATCCCATTAGGCTCATTTGAGGAGGTTATGTTGAAAAGGGTAAAAAACATTGTGGGTAAAGGAGAAAATGCAGGCACAATGTTTTCAAGAGCTTTTATCTTACCCGTTACCACACAGTCCCGACTTTTAATGACACTGAGAAAGAAGCCTTTTGGAAACATTGTGGGAAAAGGAGGAAATGCTGGAAACCAGCATTTTCTCCATTTCCCACAATGTTTTCTACCCTTCCCAAAATAAACTTAAATTTTTGAGTCACATTTATTTTGTTGTCTGCAGATGTTTTCAGTTTAGTCCATTCTAAATTTTTGTCGTTTGGTAAGGAGTTATAGGTTGTTAAAAGTCCGGATTTTGGTTCAGGGTTAACACATAGCCTTCCTGTAGTCGACTTTTGCATTGTGGATAGGGGATTTATAGGATTCTTTGTGATTTTCTGGTTGCTGTTTTTGACTTTATGGTTATATTGATTTTATGACTAGTTTATAGTGATTTTTAGGAGGAAGGCTTTTGAAAGGGTGATGGGGAAATAAGAGAATGCTTGTTGCTGGTAACCAGCATTATTTCCTGTCTCCAAATTTTTTTCTACGTTTTTTAAAGGCAAATTGAAACATTTGAGGCACATTGACTGGAAAATGTTCCATATAGACAAGGTTAAAATAAAGTTCTATAAATTTATAATTCTAGGTCCGTCCATCCCCAGCCAATGTCCCTGACAGGAACTACAAAGAGTGGTTTTCGGGAAGTGATATATTTAAGAACGTCCGCGAAACAATCAGAGATGTAGAGGTCACGACAACCGTCGAACAGAATAACATGATGATGATGTCAATGGACACGACTTTCGAAGAAATGTTCCATCTGGCTCCTAGTGCTCTTTCAAGTAAGTGTAACCCTTTATTAACCCTTTACCAGATGACAAAATTTTAGCCTTGTCCAAATTGAAAGCATTTGTGGACGACAATTTTATGTTGTGGCTCAAATGATGCAATGTTTCTTTGATAGGGTAGAAAACATTGTGGGGAAAGGAGAAAATGCTGGTTACCAGCATTTTCTCCTTTTCCCATAATGTTTCCAAAAGGCTTCTTTCCCAAGGGTGTTAAAAGGCGGCATTGTGTGGTAAACAGTCCTAGGTTTTAACGACCCAGGGAATGAAGGCTTTTGTAAACAGTGTGGTAAAAGAAGAAAATACTTTTTACTAGCATTTTCTCTTTTTTTCCCACAATGTTTTCATAAGACCTATTCCACAATGTCATTAAAAGTTTGGATGATTTGATAAAGGGTTTACCAGGTGACAAAATTTTGAACTAGTCTGTCTTTATATCCAAGCATTTGCTGAGAACAAATTGGGTTAGTTCCAAATGGTTGGATTTGTCTTTGAAATGGTTGAAAGTATTGTGGAAAAAAGGAGAAAATACATGTACTGCCAAGCAGCATTTTCTCCTTCTCCCACAATATTTTCAATAGCCTTCTTTCTCACAGTCGTCAAAAATCGGTATTGTCTGGGAAAGGAAAGGGTTACACTGTTTACTATGTGCTGGTGTCTTTAGGGTCTTTCATAGCTCAGTGGATAACGTTAGAAATTTGTTAACAAAAGGTTCTAGCTAGTCTGCCCTTGTACAAGAAACTATCGTGGTATTTGTGAGGTCACCTTAATAAGTAAGCTGTTTGCTGTTATATTACTGAAATACTGCATTAAAAACATCATTTAAAACAAAAAGTCGGTGCCTGTCTACAGGGATACAGAAATAGAGGATTTTTCTGACTTGTCTTTGCATTCAAAGTGACTTCTTTAACCCTTATCCTGCTGAATAAAAGAAACGAAACTTTCAAGCTGATGGCAAAAGTGCAAATTTTCCCATTTCAGAAGTACATTTGGAGGAAAGATATCTCCATTTCGGACAATGGAGATCCAAGATCAGACTGCACGTTCTGTGCAGTCTGATCTTGATCTACGCTGTCCGCAAAACGTCAGTGAGTTGTGCTTAGCAGCCTAAGGGTTAAAAAAGACATATGTGCATTAGCCACAGAGATATACATGTATCTGAAATGATGATGAAAGTGGTTTTAAACCCCAAGCAAACTGTGTGTTCATCTGTATGTTTTATTACAGGTTCTGGTGGACCTATCACAGCTGCTCACTCAGGACAAATGCCCGCTATCACAATGTACTCTTTATCTAGTGCCTCTAGTGCCCAACCCAACATAGTCCCCATACATCCAACCACCAGCCAAACACTTCCAAAGTACGAAACCCGGGGTGTCTCAACAGAACAATCAAAAACCCAGAAAGTTTCAATAAATGAAAATTTGTTGACAATACTGGTTAAACTGCATTCTAAAATGACTGGTAAGAGTGGTTCATATATTCCAATGTCAAGGTCACATCGCTCAGCTGTTGATGTTTCTGTGGGCGATGGAGCCTTTTGTGTCCAGAGATTGTTAGATAAACTGAGTCAACAGAGTACAGAATGCGCTCGAGCATTGGAGGACATTTGTCGAGTCCAGTCTCCTAAAGCAGGGTCATCATCCAAGAAAGGAAAAAGTCCCATTGATAATGAGGAAAGGTAAGATATCCAGAACGTATCAGATAAGTAGGTAACAAACAAGGCTGGGAGTTTGAAACCCAAATTCAACAAGGCTCCTATCTAGGAATGATGATTTGGATGGTCTGGATTTACCATCCATTCTAAATTGCATTCTAGGACTTATTCTAGATTTAATTTCAAAAAGATAAGATCTTTTACTTATATAATGCATTATCAGGCTTTTTTGCCTTAGTGGATCTAAAGTAAGACTGGTCGGCCAGTACAATCTAATCCTAACCTACACTTTCTGTGAAAGCAACTTCTGTTGTGCTGAGTGCTAAAGGGTTTAATTCTATAAAAATTTTTTTTAGGAGGAGAAAAGCCAGAGAAAGACAACAAAAGTTAATGGCTGACTTTGCCTCCCAACAGAAAGCTTTTATGGAGCAAGCCATGGACACAGAAGGTGGGTATATGACTTAGTCAATCCTGTCTTAGAATTGGTTCATTTGGAGCCAAGCCCGGGTAGCTCAGTCGGTAGCATACAGGACTTGAGAACAGGAGGTCCCTGGTTCAATCCCCGGCATGGCCAATTTCTTTCCGAGGATTGATGATAGTCATTGCAACAGGATTCATTCCTTTCTCACTGCAGTCCATTGTCTCGACGATGGTTATGTGGGAAAGCAGCCAGTGGTTTGGAAAGAATATTGTGCAGAGATCTGGTAAAAGAAACTCGAGGAAAGCATGGATAGGTGCACTGGCTGCCGTGATATAACTGGAATAATGTTGAAAACAGCATTAAACACCATATAATCAACCAATGATTCATTTGGCTTACCTCTTTGCCATACAATCCCGAGTTTGTATTAGTTGTCTGCCAATTCTTTAATCCATAAAATGCTTGAACCGACTAAAGTTTGTTTTGCAGACAGTGTAGTTCAAGATCAGACTGCACAGGATGTGCAGTCTTATCTTAATCTACACTGGCCACTACTTGGTTGTGTATCATGGCTAAAAGAATCGTGAAATAACAATATTTCTGGCTGTTTTTCCAATCTCTTTACCAAACAATCTGGAGTTTTTAAGACCCTGAGAAAGAACGCTTTTGAAGACATTGTGGTAAAAGGAGAAAATGTTGATAACCAGCATTTTCTCCTTTTCCTACACTGTTTTCTACCACATCTGAGTTGTCATTTGCAAATGCTTGCAGTTGGAATCATTGTAAAATTTTATGACCTGGTAAAATTTAAGATTTAATTGCTTATGAAACAGATAGTACAGATGGGGGTCCATCCACCAGTTCCGAGTCGATGAAGAGTGAGATGAAAGAGGAAGAAGAGGTGCTGTATGACTGTACCATATGTAACCAGAGCACCCCATCAACAGCTGATAGGACAGTGGGGCTTGTGGTGTTCTTGCAGGCTTCAAGTGGTAGGCTTGTCTCCTCATAAAATAGATATTTATTTTCCGGTGTATGTTTGAGTCTGTATGCCTGTCTGTCAGTCTGTTATTAGTCCCCTACCGACGAAGCCAAAGGGGACTTTAGGTTTGCACTCTGTCCATCCGTCTGTCTGTCTGTCTGTCCCTCTGTCTGTCTGTCTGGCAATTCAGTTTTCCGGACTTTTTTTCTAAACGCTGGTACATATTGAGCTGAGTTTTGGTGTGTAAGTCACCCACCATCACTTACAGATCAAGTTCGACTTTTGTTCCCGTCCACTGGTTTTTCACGGATTTACGGGCCTTGGACTTACAAAATTTCACTGATAAATCAGTTTTCCTGTCTTTTTTCCTAAACGCTGGTAGGTATTGATCTCAGATTTGCTGTGTAACTCAACCACCATGACTTACAGATCAAGTTCGACTTTCATTCCGGTCCACTGGTTTTTCACGGATTTATGGGCCTTGGACTTACAAAATTTCACTGATAAATCAGTTTTCCTGACTTTTTTCCTAAACGCTGGTAGGTATTGATCTCAGATTTGCTGTGTAACTCAACCACCATGACTTACAGATCAAGTTTGACTTTCGTTCCGGTCCACTGGTTTTTCACGGATTTATGGGCCTTGGACTTACAAAATTTCACTGATAAATCAGTTTTCCGGACTTTTTTTCTAATTGCTGGTAAATATTCACTTGACTTTTGCTGTGTAAGTCAACCACCATTACTTACAGATCAAGTTCGAGTTTCGTCCCGCTCCACTGGTTTTTCACGGATTTACGGGCCTTGGACTTACAAAATTTCACTGATAAAACATTTGTCCGCACTTTTTTTCTAAACGCTGCTACATATAGAGCTGATTTTTGGTGTGTACATCAACCACCATGACTTACACATCAAGTTTGAGTTTCGTCCCACTCCACTGCTTTTTGACGCATTTACGGGCCTTGGACTTTAAGAATTTCACTGACATGCCAGCGATACATACGGCCGGTAGGGGACTGTGTATTGCTATGCAATACTATCAGAATGCTTGTTGCCATTCAAACTGACTGTTTTCTGAAGTAAACTGTAATCTGCATCACTATTTAATCCTTGATCACTCAATCACAGGTTTAAATGACCCTGAAGAAGAAGCTTTTGAAAACATGGGAGAAGGAGAAAATGCTGATAACCAGCATTTTCTCCTTTTCTCACAATGGTTTCTACCCTATCAAAGAGATATTTCATCATTTGAGCTGCTTTTACATTGTAGTTTGCGAATACTTTCAATTTCGATCAGCCTACATTTTTTTGGTGTGGTAAAGATTTAATGGTATAGATCAAAGATCTGACTGCTCATTCTATCCACAGAGGCTTTTTAAGTTACTATTGGCAGATAAAGACGTAAAATTGTCATTATGTAAAATTTTTTTCTGAAAAAATAAGCAATTTTCATAGCTAAGTAAAAAATATACAGAGGGAGGCAATATCAACTTATTAGCTGTTGATGAAATTTAAGACTTGGTTGTACCAGCATTTTTCTCACAAATGTTTTGAAAGGTTTCTTTCTAAGGGTCGTAAAAGCACAGGAGTGGTTGGTAAAAGGTTGAGTATACTTGAATCTATGTATATTATATTTTGCCATGTAGTGTTGGGTCACAGACCACAAACAGACATGAGGAAGACTCTATCTTTGAAGGACAAGAATAGACAGAGAATTACAACATGCTCAAGGATAGAGACAAAACGCCTCGAAACAATGTTTCGACATTTTGAAGAGGTAAAACTAAAGTTTTTCACTGAATTTTAGCTTGATTTATTAATCTTTTACCAAAAAATTTAGACTTTGTCCCTGAGAAAGGAGGCTATTGAAACCATTGTGGGAAAAGGAGAAAACGCTGGTAGCCAGCATTTTGCCCTTTTCTCACAATGTTTTCAAAAGGCCATTAAAAGTTGGGATTGTGTGGTAATGGGTTAAAACTCCAAACTGAATATCCATTGTGCACAAAGTGTTAATCTTTTCAATTTTTTTTACAATTTCTTGTTTGTCCTATATTCAAATTAAATATAATTTACCAAATGCCTGTCTTTTTTCTCAGAAGGCTGTGCGCAACCAAATATCTTAAATATATGTCTTCATGACTTGAAACCTCATTTTCTTTTGTAGTGCCATTTCTCCGGAATGATATGAAAGTATAACTTTTCAAGTTACACAACGAAACTTTCACAGTAAAAATGATAGAGATACAGCTTGATTATATAAACAAGAGGTTTACAGCTTGCCTATTGCAAATAAGGGAAAAAGACAGGAAATGAGCAAATATTATTTGAATTCCATTAACTCTTTTCCAAACGACAAAGTTTTAGACCAGTCCAAATTGAAACCATTTGCAGATGACAAAATTAATGAGACTCAGAAATTGAAATTTGCTTTGGGAAGGGTAGAAAACATTGTGGGAAAAGGAGAAAATGCTGGTTACCAGCATTTTCTCCTTTTCCCACAATGTTTTCAAAAGCATTCTTCTTCAGGGTCGTTAAAACTCAGGATTGTGTGGTAAAGGGTTAAGTCGCAGAAATCTTTGAATGATCTGATTTACTGAATAAACTTTTTTTGTTTTATTTAATTGGTAAATCACTGAACAATTTTCCTTTCTATTTCAGAGTTCTTGTCAAACCTCAGTGAACATAGGCTGGGAAGGGGGAGTAACTGTACAAACATGCGGACATTATTTACATCTAGATTGTCATACTTCTTATCTAAGCTCTCTTATGGTAAGTTCTTTGGTAAAATGGCTGAAATGATGGACTTTGTCTCTAGAAGGGTAGAAAACATTGTTGGAAAGGAAGAAAATGCTGGTTACCAGTATTTTCTTCTTTTCCCACAATGTTTTCAAAAGCCTACTCAGGGTTCTTAGAACTCAAAATTTTGTCTTAACTCTTTACCACACAGTCCCAAGTTTTCACAACCTTAACAAGGAAGGCATTTGAAGAAATGCTGGTTACCAGCATTTCTCCTGTTCCCACTATGTTTTCTACCCCATCAAAAACAAATTCCATCATTTGAACCACATTAAAATTTTTGTCTGCAAATGCTTTGAGTTTAGCCTAAAATTTTGTCATTTGGTAAAGGGTCAAGGGGTAAAATTGTGTTGTAAGAATGATGACAGTCATGATAAAAGAATTTATTTCTATTTAACTCTTCAACATTATAGTTGCTAGGTTATTATTACATTATATAATATGATATTGTTTTCCAGACACAGGGTATCCACAGAAATCTGCTGGTCAGTAAGGGAGAGTATGCATGTCCACTGTGTTTACAGCTGTCCAACTCTGTTATACCCATATTACCTGAGGAAAACAAGTACACCCTTACAAAACCTGTCTCTTTAGATCCGAGACAAATGGTCCTGGATCTGGCAGACATGATGGTCAAAAGGCCCATAACTCCTGTAAGTAATCATTCCTGTAGTCCTAGCTTCTTAAACAAATCAGAAGTAAACAATTTTAAAAACCTCTTTCATAAACATGGAGATATTGAGAAAAACCTTTGTCTTCATGATTGATTGATTGATAGATTGAATGATGTTTAATGCAGCTTTCTGAATTATTTCAGTCATATCACTGTGACAGCTCACATATTCATGTATATCCTGGGATTCACCAGTACTGGGCTCTGAAGTGTCTTACCCTAAGACAGTCCCATGAAAATCCCATTACTTCTAAGTGAGGCTCAAACCCGGGGCCTCCAGGTTAAGAGTCCTACACTTTATGAATGCATCTCTGTGGTGAATGATACTGAGCAAGTCATTACATGATCATGGGTCCATAAAGTCCATTTTGTCTAACAGTTGACTGAGTCATGAGGTCAGGTAAACTGGTCCCTTGGACTTACAGAAAATTGATCTGTAGCAAAAAGTTTCGTGCAGGCTGACCTGCTTCGATATTTTTTTTTTTTTTTTTTTTTTTTTTTTTTTTTTTTTTTTTTTTGCGATGCATTAAGCCCCCTTTTCAAAGAGCATGGCTCAAGTATACCTTTCAACATACATGGAAACGCAATTTATGTTTGCTTCACTCTTTACCAAACAAGAAAATTTTAGACTTGTCCAAACTGAAAGCATTTCCAGATGATGAAATAAATATGACCCAAAAATTTAATATTTTTGTCTGTAAATGCTCTCAAGTTGGACAAGTCATAAATTTTTTTTATCTGATGAAGAGTTAAAAAACCTTTTCCTTCAGAGCTGTTTGAACTCAGGATTGTTTGTATAGGTTAAAACCTATGTTGTAAAGGTTTATTTTTTCAATAAGAGTTCTGATTGGCTGAGAGAGAGACTATTAATGTAGATAATATAGTCCAGCTTTGTAGTAAACCTTAGGAATTCTGAAACTGTGTTTTCTTAAGACAGATGCATACTTAACCCTTTACCAAATGATAAAATTTTGAACTTTTTTTAAATTCAAAGCTATTGCATACGACAAAATAAATGTGGCTTAAATAGTGGAAACTGTCTTTCAATGGGTGGAAAACATTGTGGGAAAAGGAGTGAATGCTGGTTACCAGCATTTTCTCCTTTTCCCACTATGTTTCAAAAGCTTTATTCCTTAGGGTAGTTAGGATCGTGTGATAAAGGGTTAAAATACACATTTCAATATACTTGGTTCCCTTGAGAATGTAATAAATGCTAGTTTAACCCTTTACAACACAACAAAATTTTAGAATCAGTCCATATCAAAAGCATTTGAAGACAAAAAGGTGAATGTGGCTCAAATTGTGGGGTTTATCTTTGAAAGGGTAGAAAACACTGTGGGGAAAAGCTGACTATTTGAGGATCATTAAAATTCAGGATTGTGTGGCAAAGGGTTAATATAGGTTGCTTGCTTAACCCTTTACCACCCAATGCTGAGTTTTATCAAACCCAAGGAAAAGGACTTTTAAAAGAAATGAGGGAAAAGGAGAAAAAAATGCGGGTAACCAGCATTTTCTTCTTTTCCCAAAATGTTTTTTACCCTTTTAAATGACAGAAATCTTCATTTGTTCTGCATTTAGTTTGTCGTCAGCAAATGCTTTCAATTTGGACCAATCTAAAATTTTGTTGTCTAGTAAAGGTTTAATAGAGATGGCAACTTGGGTTTTATTGTATTACTATTTTTATTTCGACAGAGGTCTCCTCTGGTCACTAAAGCCATGGGTATGATGATGGAAGATTTAACAAACACCACATACGGGGCGTTTAAAACCTATACTAGATCCCAGACATCGGAGAGTGTATTACTGTTTGTCTGCTCTGTGGCCAGGTCAGTAAAGTGGAATGTCTGTTGTTTCAGCAGTTTTGCATAATTATACCTATGGTCGAGGAATCTGAATGGGTTTGTTTTGGTTTTTTGTCTACCCAACCTTCTACAGATTGAAAAGGGTGTTTAAGCCTTTACTGAACATTACCAATTTTTCTCAGCTGCAGGGAGGGAAGCTTTTGAAAACATTGTGGGAAAGAAATGCTACTACTATTGTATGAAGTGCTCTTTTACCAACCTGTTGAAATATAGGAAGACAGTTAATATGGGTCAGTACAATGTTCCTTAATTCTTCAGGAGATGACAAAATTTAAGAGTTGCTGGAATTGAAGGAATTTGAAGCTGATAATTTAAGTGCCATTCAAATGATGGAAAAGTTGACTATAAGATTAAAAAACATTGTAGGCAAAGTAGAAAATTCTTGTTCTTAGGATTTTGTTCTTGTCCAGCAATGTTTGGAAAGCTTTTTTTGTCAGGATTGTTAAAACATGGGATTATGTGGTAAAGGGTAGAGGGTTAAGAATTGTCTTCCTTAATTCTAGCAAACAACAGAACTTTAGACTCGTCAAAATCCAAAGCATTTGCAGACGACATATTAAGCATGGCTCGACCAGTAGTAATTGTCTTTGAAAGGGTAGAAAACATTGTGGAAAAAGGTGTAAATGCTGGTTACCCGCATTTTCTCCTTTTCCCACAGTGTTTTCAAAATCCTCCTTCTTCATGGTCATTAAAACTATGAATTGTGTGGTAAAAGGTTAAACTAAGACATTTTTGCAAGAATTAGATGTTAGAGTTGAACAATTGTCTTCTCTCTCAAAGGAAAGAAGGGATGTTAACTCTTAACCAAACTACAAAATTTGAGATTCCTTCAAATTCGAGCCTCATTGGATCCACTGGGTTTTTCATGAGAGTGTCCTTGGGCAAGACACTTCAGAACCCTAGCCTAGTACTGGTGAAACCCAGGAAATACATAAATATGTGAGCTGTTGCTGTGATATGACTGAAATATTGTTGAAAGTGGCGTAAAACACCATTCAATCAATCAATCCAAATTCAAGGCATTTGCAGATGACAAATTGACTATGGCTAAATTAATAGAATCAGTCTATGACCGTGTAGAAAACATTGTGGTAAAAGGAGAAATTACTGGTCACCACCATGTTCTTCTTTTCCTTCAATGTTCTTAAAAGCTCTCTTCTCCAGGGTTGTTGAAAGGTGGGATTGTTTGGCAAAGAGTTAAGTCCCTTTTTGTGACTGTTCTAGTTACCTTTATTTTGACAGAACAAATCTAGAGATGGAATTGTTACAGAGGAAAGGAGATCTATCTGCACCCTTACCTGTTGCCAAAAAGCACTGTTTTCGTAAGTATCTGTGTTGTGAGTTTTCTGTATTATCGTTACCCCTTTGCCAAACAATCATGAGTTTTAATGACCCTTTGGGAAAATGACTTTCGAAAACAATGTGGGAATAGGAGAAAATGCTGGTAACCAGCTTTTTCTCCTTTTTCCACGATGTTTTCTATCCTCTGAAACGAAATTTCCAGCCGTTAAAATTTTGTTTTTCAGCTGCAAGTACTTTTAATTTGGACAAGTCCAAAATTTTGTCTTTTGGTGAGGGGTCAACTTTAAAGACAAATTTAAGTCCAAAGCAGACAGTGATAATAAACCATCTTTTTGTTTCACCTTTTACTAGACATTACAGTTTTTTAATGATCCTGAAGGAGAAAGCATTTGAAAAGATGGTGAGAAAACAAAAAAAATGCGGGTAACCAGCATTTTCACATGTAACCCTTTCAAAGAAGAATTCCGTCGTCTTAGCCACATTTGATTTTAAGCGCAGCTGTTTTGAAGAAAAAGTCGACTTTATCGTAGCCTTGATGTCGTCTGCATCTTTATTATTAACTTTGTTAAAAAGATGTTGACATTTTATAATATCTCTGTTATTTCTGAGGATGTTTACTTCAAATTTGGACAAGTTAAAAGGGTAGTGGTACAGCAAGAGCTGGTAACCATCAAAGTTATTTTTAACTCTTTACCACACAAATAAATTTTAGACTGGTCCAAACGAAAGTATTTGCAGATGACAAAATGAATGCAACTCAAAAATTGAAATTTCCTTTTAAGAGGGTAGAAAACATTGGGGGGAAATGGAGAAAATGCTGGTTACTAGCAGTTTCTCCTTTTCTCACAGTATTTTCAAATGCCTTCTTTCTCAGGGTCGTTAAAAGTTGGGATTGTGTGGTAAAGGGTTAACACAGTTATGCCTGCTCTCCGACCTAGAATTTTCACTGAAAATCGAGCAACTGCAGCAGAGCGTTGCCACTTGCAAGAGGTGCTCTTGTTTGTTGTCTGATTAATATTATCTGGCAAAGAGTTATGCAATTTTATGAGTCATAAAGTAACGTAAATTATGTTTTAAATTATTAAATTATGTATCATAGAACTTAAGCTCATTTGTACCAGTTTTGAATTTGTTGTCTGCAGATGTTTGGAATTTGGAAGGGTCTAAAATTTGTTGTTTGGGAAAGGTTTAATTGACCTTTTGTGTTAGTTCTCCTGCCTGTATTTGTTTGTATGATGACTTTGTTTAAATCCAAAGATAAACTGTATATGCTTATTTTTCTTTGTATTCCAGTACCATTGCTCCATGTTCTAAGTATGCATAGTAAAATACTGACCACCAAGCCTTATACAGATCTCTGGTCCCACATTACTGGTGTGTCCTGTTCTGAAGAATCAACATGGTAAATAGTAAACTTTTTTTTCCAAGTGCAAGTGTCTACTGATGCCACTACAGTTTTAGGGCTTTAGAAAATATCATGTTACATGGATGAGTTGTTCTGAATCAGCAATAGCTCCGTGTGTGATTGATTGATTGTATGGTGTTTAACGCCGTTTTCAACATTATTGTAGTTTTATCGCTGTGGCCAGTGATGCACCCATCCATGCTTTCATGGAGTACTTTGGCCAGTGCTACGCACAATATTGTTTCCCAGCTACTGGCTGCTTTCCCACGTAACCATCAATCTTTACCACAAAACAGAATTGTAGACTTCCATTTTGAAAACATTTGTTGACAATTAAATAAAAGTGTATCATCCCTTTCCCACATGACAGATTTTGGACTTTTACGAATTCAAAACATCTGCAAGTGACAAATTCAGAATTGGTACAAACATTCTTCATTTCTCTGAAAAGATAGAAAACACTGTGGAAAAAAAAAGAAAATGCTGATTACCATTATTTTCTCCTTTTCCCACAATGTTTTCAAAAGCTTTCTCCTGAAGGCTTATTAAAAATCGTGATTATATGGTAAAGGGTTAAATGTTAATTCTGTCTTTTATTACAGTATATCACTGTACCACAAGGAAGTCCCACTACTCCTGAAAGATCCTGTGTCCTTGTTGATACAGTTAGTGCTCACTTTACCTGCCACCATAGAGCAAGGTTTGTATCATAGTGAATTTTTTCGACCAGCTTGTATAGGTCAGGTGGTAGAGTGTAGGACTTGTAAACATCATGTTTCGGGTCCATTGAGGGTATGGGTTTGATTCCTACGGCTGGCCATCTAAAATTACTAATAGTCTTTAGGATGAGACATTAACCAAGGTCCTGTGTGACGGTGCTATACACAAAGCATGTCAAAGAACCAGGCGTAACTTAGGATCAGTTTCATCCTGTATCTTGCACTATCCCCGTAACATTACCAATGGTCTTCAGGGGGCGATGATCAATAAATGCAAATTCAGTCAATCAATAGTAAATTTCTAAATCTTTAATCTTTTACAGTATATATGTAATTCTGAGTTTTAATAACCCAGATAAAGAAGGCTTTTGGAAACATTGTGGAAAAAGAAAATACCGGTCACCCGCATGTTCCCCTTTTTCCACCATCTTTTGTACCCTTTGAAAGACAACATCATTGTAGCCAGATTTAAATGGTTGTCTGCAAATACAAATGAGTCCAAGACTTTGCTGGTGTACTGTTGCATCGTGTTAACTCTTTACCAGACAACAAAATTTTAGCCTTGTCCAAATTGAAAGCATTTGCAGACGACAAATCAGATGGTACTCAAAACATGAAAATTGTCTTTCATGGGGTAGAAAACATTGTGGAAAAAGGAGAAAATGCTGGTAACCTGGTGGTTACCAGCATTTTCTCGTTTTCCAACAATGTTTTCAAAGGCTTCTTTCTTGGGTCGTTAAAGTTGTGCAGTAACAGGTTGATAAATGGGATTGGTATCCACAAACTTGAGAAAGGTCCTAGATTTTTTTCATTTTAAGACTTGTTTTGAACTGGATTATCTTAAAGGAATATGTAGATATCAAGATCAGACTGTGTGTTCTCTTGTATGGTACCCAAAGGTCACTAAATTTTACTGTAGATTAATGAGGTTTTCTTCAGATCTGAATTGAGATTAAAAGATATATGTTCTACCAAGTATATTGATATTTTCCAAATTTTGGTTTTTTTTTTCTGTTTTTTTAAAAAGATAATTACATAGGCAGGAAGTTATGTTAATTATAATCCTTTACCAAATAATTCCAATGACCCAAAAGAAGAAGCCTTTTGAAAACATTGAGGGAAAAGGAGAAAATGCTGGTAACCATTTTATCCTTTTCCCAGAATGTTTTCTAATCTTTCAGAAACAGATTTAATTACTTGAGGTACCTTTAGTTTGTCATCTGCAAATGCTTTTGATTTGGACCAGTCTAAAATTTTGGCGTACAGTTTAGAATTAAATGATAATCAAAATTATTCTGTTTTAAAATGAGAGTATTTTTTTTTTTTCAGTATCAAGATAAATATTACTATGCTTGTCTGTTTCTTTCAGAACACTATGACTTCATGGTGAAAGTGTTATACAATGTAGTGTTTGTAAAGGCCTTGTGTGTTATAACCTGTAAATTTACAGAGGATGAGAGGGAGGCATGGAAAAAAGGAAGACATGTGAGTAAGCAGGTTTTATGAGAAGTTTAACTCTACCACACAGTCCCGAGTTTTTAACGACCTTGAAAAGAAGCCTTTTGAAAACAGTTAGGGAAAAGGAGAAAGTGTTGGTAACCAGCATTTTCTCCTTTTTCCTCAATGTTTTCTACCTATTAACTCTACAAATGACAAAATTTTAGACTTGTCCAAATTGAAAGCATTTGCAGACAACAAAATAAATTTGACTCAAAAATTGAATTTTTTGGAGGGAAGGTTACAAGCATTTTCTCCTTTCCCACAATGTTTTCTAAAGGCTTTTTATACTCAGGGTCATTAAAAGTCAGGATTGTGTGGTAAAGGGTTAAAGGCGAATTCTATTATGTAAGCCACATTAATTGTTGTCTGCAAATGTTTTCGATTTGGACAAGTCTACCTATTTGTTTTGTGGTAAAGAGTTAAAGCTTTAACTTTCACCTTAACCTTTTAGACTGCTTTCATTATCAAAAGCAGAATACCTTTTTTTTTTTAAAACAATGGCAAAACAAGAAATTATTTACAGCTAACTTACTCATTTTGTTCTTGTGGTTCATCAGAACTATACAAGGGCTTTGCAGTGCTTTTCCAAAAGCCCAATTCTATAAGATGAGAACTGGTAGGAGGGAATTGAACCATTACTGTCCTAAATGTTTATAAGACAAAGAATTAACCCACAAGAGAAAGAAGCCAGTAGCTATGAAGTAATGTTTGGGTATTTAGTTTTGAGAAAAATGATGTACGGGTAATGCACATATAGATCTAGATAATGTGCTAAAACATCTCTGAGCAGCCAAATTAAGGCTTAGCCCCTGCACTTGCCCAAATTCAAAGCATTTGCAGATGACAAATTCAGTATGGCTAAAATCATTGGGTTTTTCTTTGAAAAGAAAGAAATCATTATGGGAAACAGAGAAATGCCAGTTCCCACAATGATTTCAAAAGCCTTTTTTTCTCTGAGTCATTAGAATGTAGGATTTCGTTAATCCCTCAGAGTGCAGGGTAGTGATGGGACATCGGTTAGAAATCATAATCGATCATCGGTTGGAATCGGTTGCTGCTACCGATGCGATTCTTCCGATTATAATCGGTTCCTCATAAATTTGCATGTTTCATTGTAAACCCTTGTATCATTTATGTATTATGCTGTTGTTTGTGTTGCAGATAGACTTTTTGTAGTTTTACCTTTGCACCTGCTTTCTATACACCTTTTGGTTTTTAACCACCTCTGCTTTGTGCTATTTGGCTTTGTAACACAGAAGTATTTCGGCTGATTGTTGTTGTTATCAAGGGAGTTGTTGTTACCGTGGGAGTGATAAAACCCAGTTAACACAGCGTTTTTTCTCATAGTTTTGGAAACGGGCCCGAAACCAGGCAAATTGGGAAAAATGCGTCGTTTTCTATAAAATTAGTAAGAGGGAATATGGTAGAGGGACTGGGTTCTGGTAGATGGTCTATTTTAGAGGCAAACAGAGTTTCATTACTGACAGTGGGATAAGGGTGGCAGGTAGATTCACACTGAATGGCAGACATAGCAAAACTCGAGCCTGCTGTGAACGGGATAACTTGGTTACATCTTGTACTTGAAGTGTTTTGATCTCGATCTACGATTGCAGACGAGCGCTTACTTTCACTTTCACTCAACCTCTTGGCTAGAATTATGACTTGGCCTCTTACAGATAAAGTCTGTTAACCTTTTACACCCCATTGGTTTTAACTTTTTTCGGTAATATTTGCTGTTGTGGCTCATTTTCACGTTAATTTACCGTTCTCGTCTCTCCGCGAAATCACATGTCAAACCGTGCGGGGAAAATCGCAAGTTTTTGGCGCCACAGAAACGAAGCGCCGTTCACTACCGAGTTCTCCGAACTAAATACACTGGACCCCGGCTTATATTAATAATAGAGAGCACACTCCGGGACCAGTTGATCTAAAAAAAAAAAGGAAGTGCATGTGTTTGGGAAATTCACCTTTTTTTGACCAATGACATCGCTGATAATTGGAATATCTATATATAGCTATGGGAAATCCAAAAAATAGCCGACGACTTGGGGTCTTTCGTTTTGGGAATTTCTTAAACTGGATTTTGGGAAAAAAGGTCATTTTTTGGCATAGGGAACTGGTCCGTTTTACGGACCGTTCATAGAAGGAAAAAAAACGCTGTACCAGACACCGGTATATAAAATCGGGTACCCGACCGACGGTGCAGACTTCCTGCCGATCATCGATTATGACAAAGTTCAATCGATAATCGACATCGGGAGCTTCCAACACGCCGCTAATCGATACTTGCCGATTATCGGTACACCACTAGTGCAGGGTATCTTTTAACCCACAAAAATTATTATCGGTCAACACAAAGCACAGACTTTGAAAGAAAAGGTGTTCTTTTCAACAGTCTGGAAGGTTTTATGGGAAAAGGAGCAAGTGCTTGTTGCAGACAACGAAACATGTTGCATGCAGTTGCTCCTTTTTCCACCATATTTTCAAAAGCTGCTGTTTGCATAATCACAGAGAGCCTTTATTCTTTTCTTTTTTTTTTCTCATTAATTGGTATAGAAGTGCTTTCATTTGAAATAAAAGTTTGTTTTGTTTATAGGTGCCATTTAATACTCTGGAAGGCATGTTAAGTCATGTGATCACCAGACTGGGTACAAGTTTTCTGTTTGAAAAGGAGGATTTCGAACTGCCAGCTGTAAGTCATAATATTTTTAGCTCACCTGAGCACGAAGTGCTCATGGTGAGCTATTGTGATCGTGCTGTGTCCGTCGTCCGTCGTCAACTTTTCACCTTGTGTACGCTCTAAAGGCCACATTTTCAGTCCAATCCTCATGAAATTTGGTCAGAATGTTTGCCTTGATAAAATCTCGGACAAGTTCGAAATTGGGTCATGTGAGGTCAAAAACTAGGTCACTAGGTCAAATCTTAGAAAAACCTTGTGTACGCTGTAGAGGCCACATTTTCGGTCAGATACTTGTGAAATTTGGAAATTGGGTCATGTGGGGTCAAAAACTAGGTCACTAGGTCAAATCTTAGAAAAACCTTGTGTACGCTCTAGAGGCCACATTTTCGGTCAGATACTTGTGAAATTTGGTCAGAATGTTTGTCTTGATAAAATCTTGGACAAGTTCCAAATTGGGTCATGTGGGGTCAAAAACTAGGTCACTAGGTCAAATCTTAGAAAAACCTTGTGTACGCTCTAGAGGCCACATTTTCAGTCCGATCCTCATGAAACTTGGTCAGAATGTTTGTCTTGATAAAATCTTGGACAAGTTCGAAATTGGGTCATGTGGGGTCAAAAACTAGGTCACTAGGTCAAATCTTAGTAAAACCTTGTGTATGCTCTAGAGGCCACATTTTCAGTCAGATACTTGTGAAACTTGTTCAGAATGTTTGTCTTGATAAAATCACAGACGAGTTCCACATTGGGTCATGTGGGGTCAAAAACTAGGTCACTAGGTCAAATCTTAGAAAAACCTTGTGTACGCTCTAGAGGCCACAGTTTCAGTCCAATCCTCATGAAACTTGGTCAGAATGTTTGTCTTGATAAAATCTCAGACGAGTTCGCAATTGGGTCATGTGGGGTCAAAAACTAGGTCACTAGGTCAAATCTTAGTAAAACCTTGTGTACGCTCTGGAGGCCACATTTTTCTGTCAGATATTTGTGAAACTTGGTCAGAATGTTTGTCTTGATAAAATCTCAGACGAGTTCCAAATTGGGTCATGTGGGGTCAAAAACTAGGTCACTAGGTCAAATTTTAGAAAAGCCTTGTGTACGCTCTAGAGGCCACATTTTCAGTCCAATCCTCTTGAAACTTGGTCAGAATGTTTGTCTTGATAAAATCTCAGACAAGTTTGAAATTTGGTCGTGTGGGGTCAAAAACTAGGTCACTAGGTCAAATCTTAGAAAAACCTTTTGTACACTATAGAAGCCACATTTTCAGTCCAATACCCTTGAAAAATGGTCAGAATGTTTGTCTTGATTATATCTTGAAATAGTATGAAAATGTGCAATGTTTGGTCAAAAACTAGGTCACCAGGTCAAATCTAAGAAAAATGTTGTGTATGCTCTAGAGGCCATGGTACTCTTAAAAGTTGGTCAGAATGTTTGCCTTGATAATATCTCTGACAAGTTTGAAAATAGGTCATGTCGGGTGAAAAACTAGGTCACTAGGTCAAATCTTAGAAAAACCTTGTGTAAGCTCCAGAAGCCACATTTTCTGTCTGATACTCTTGAAAGTTGGTCAGAATGTTTGTCTCGATGATATCTCAGTCGAATTTGAAAATGGGTCATGTTGGGTCAAAAACTAGGTCACCTAGTCAGATCTTAGAAAAACCATGTGTACACTGTTGTGGCCACATTTTTTGTTCAATACTCTTTTAAAGTTGCTCAGAATGTTTGCCTTGGTAATATCTTGGATGAGTTTGAAAATGGATCATGTTGGGTCAAAATCTAGGTCACTAGGTCAGATCTTAGAAAAACCTTGTGTATGCTGTAGAGGCCACATTTTCAGTCCAATACTCTTGAAATTTGGTAAGAATGTTTGTCCTGATGATATCTTGGACCAGTTTGAAAATGTGTCATGTTGGCTGAAAAACTAGGTCACTAGGTCAAATCTTAGAAAAACCTAGTGTACGAATGACTCTCAGAAAGAAGCCTTTTGAAAACACTGTTTGAAAATGAGAAAATGCTAGTATCCAGCATTTTTTCCCTTTTTCACAATGTTTTCTACCCCTTTGAGAGACCAATTCCACAGCTTGATCCACATATTATTTGTTTTATGCAGAAGGTTCAGACTGATGAGTTCAAAATTTTATTGTTTGGTAATACATATATCTCACAAGACGTTGGAAATGGGTTGTGCTTGGTCAAAAGACTCCAGGGCCATCATGTCCCTCTTGTTATGTGAACTTGTTGCCATACAACAAAAGTTTAGTCCATAATTGAGACTGTTTGCAGACAGTAAATCAAATGTAATCCAAATTATGAAAATTTGTCATAGATTAGGTAGAAACCAGTATTTGAAAAGGAGGAAATTCTGGTTAGGAGTAATTAGTTGTTTTCCCCATGCTGTTTTCATAAGCCTTCTTCCTCAGAGTTGCAAAACTTCAGGATAATTTGGTAAATGATATCCCTTTGGAAAACATGGTGGGAAACGGAGAAAATGCTGGTTACCAGCATTTTCTCCTTTTCCCACAATGTTTTCTACCCTTTCAGGTACAACTTACACCATTTCAGCCACATTTGATATGTCATCTTCAAATGCTGTGAATCCAAAATTTTGTTGTTTGGTAAAGGGTCAGTGGTAAGCGTATCCGACTTGTGACCTGGTGGTTGCGGGTTCGATACCCGGTCAAGGTAAACTTTCTCTCTGGCGATTTTTCGCCTCTCACCTCTGATGCAAGTAAGGAAAGCAGTCAGTGGCTTGGAAAGGAAGTTGTGTCAGTACTAGTGTGAGAAAGCAAAGAAACACATGCGTTAGGTGCGCTGACCGCCATGATATGACTTAAGCTGTTAAAGCAGCGTTAAACTCCAATACAAACAAACAAATAAACAGTTCTGGTTGTTTCTTGTAGATATGCCAGAGTGTGTGGTCACCACAAAGTGTAGAATCCACTGTGCAGGAGCTGTGTGAACATTTCCTTAAAATAGCTGCTCTTATTAAGTTCCACATCTTCCATGATGAATTCCCTCCAAGAGAGGTAAAACATTATGTTTTTCTGTATTTAGTGAGCCAAGTCCGGGTAGCTCAGTCAATAAGGTACAAGACTTGAAAACAGGGGGTTGCTGGTTTGATCCCAGGATGGGCTAATTTCTTTCCAAAAATTGATGATAGTCATTGCATCAGGATTTTTTAACTAATGTTGAATTTTGTTCTATGTAAAATTCTTCAATAATTTGAATTGTTTGTCATACCCCCCCCCCCACCTATGAAGTAGAGGGGGGGTATACTGGTTTCACCATGTCTGTCGGTCCATCTATCCATCCATCCGTCTGTCAATCCATCCACCAATCCATCCGTCTTGTTTTCGTTTTCATGCTCTTACTGAAAAGCTATTTGACCTAGGACCCTGAAACTAAACACAACTGTTGTTTATGACCAAAGAGGTACCCTATTGTTTTTGGGTTACATGGGTCAAAGGTCAGGGTCTCGGGTGAACTTTGTTTGAAAATCATTTCTGTGCTCTGACTTCATAGCTGTTTGACTTAGGACCATGAAACCTTATACATGTGTTGCTCATGATCCAAGGAGGTGCCCTACTGTTTTTGGGTCACATGGGTCAAAGGTCAAGGTCACAGGTGAACTTTATTTTAAAAATCATTGCTGTTCTCTGATTGTGCTTATTCAATGACAAGGTGCTGGTAGGGGGTATTTGTCCACTTTGTGACAGTTCTAGGTTTGTTTAAACACTGAATTCTAAGACTAACTGTTTGAAATAATTCAGCCAATTAGATGGGTAGGTTAGAAATTTATGAATAAATTAGGGTTTAGAATACGGACTGATTCTAAATACGCAGATGGTGCCCCCTCATTGAATGTAACTTTATCATGGTTGTTTACAGGATTTGACAGAATTTCAGTATTTGTGCGTTTACCTGCATTTAAATGTGATAAACAAATCTGTGATAGAGCCCAGGCAGCTGACTAGTGCCACCCAATGTGTGCAGTGGGTGGTAGAGGAGCCACATGTGTTAACAAGGGCATGGTGTTCCGACCTCATAAACTTTGTAAATGTTAACCCGGCTGATGGAAAGGTAAGTTATGGTCGGTTTCAAGGGGGTTTAATGCATCTGCAAAAAGTTTCGTCCCAGGTCAGCCTGCACAGGCTGACCTGAGCCGAAAGTTTTTGCCGTTGGCCAAGTTTCTGCATGTCCCAAGGATATGTCTAATCTCATGATTCATGAAACTTAATTAAACATAAACAATTTAAGAGTATAAACTTAACACAAATTTTCAGAAAAGGAGTACTTTTTCCGGGTCTTGAAGTATTTTTGGGTCATAATAGAAGCACATAGGAGGAGCCTGTCTCGTTTGGTGTTTTAACTCTTTACCAAACGACAAAATTTTAGACTGGTTGAAATTGAAAGCATTTGCAGACAATAAATAAAAGTGACTTTAAAATTGAAATTTGTTTCGGGAAGGGTAGAAAACATTGTAGGAAAAGGAGAAAATGCTGGTAACCAGCATTTTCTCCTTTTCCCACAATGTTTTCAAAAGGCTTCTTTCTCAGAGTCGTTAAAAGTCGGGATTGTGTGGTAAAGAGTTAATCTTTTATCAAACAGTCTTGTGTTTAGAGACCCTGAGGAAGAAGCTTATGAAAATCTGTAGGAAAGGAGAAACTGCTGATAACCAGCATTTTTTTGCTACTGTAAGACTCTGGAGTCTAAAATTTTGTTGTTTGGAAAAAAGCTAAATATATGATTTCTTTTTTTTTATCCTGTTAAGATCCCTGCTGGCTTAAGATCCCTGCTAGCAGTGATAGTTATGTGAAATTGTCTTTGGGCATTGCATTGCAGAACCCTAGCCTACTTCTGGAGAAACTGAGAGAAAATGTTTTGGTAGAACAGAAATTATAACCAAAAGGGGTCAAACATCATTCAAATTGAAGACAAACAAATGATTTGGTTTTCTGATAACTAAAAAAGGTTTTTTGTTCAATTTTGTTGTTGCAGAGTTTACTAACAGTCAACACAAAATGGTTCCCGCCCAGCCTGATTGCATTGCCAGATCAGTTTTATAAGATATTCGAGGCCTACAGGAACAAACAGTGCCCAGTATGCAGTAATATCCCTAAAGAACCCTGTATATGCCTGATCTGTGGAGTTTATTTGTGCTTTAGGGAGTCCTGCTGTAGGCAGCAACATTTGTCCGAGTGTGTGCATGTGAGTAAATATCTTTTTAATTCCTTGGGTAATTCTGGGGAAGAAATGCAACACTTAACTCTTTACCACACAATCCTGACTTTTAATGACCCTGAGAATGAAGTCTTTTGAAAACATTGTGGGAAAAGGAGAAAATGCTGGTAACCAGCATTTTCTCCTTTTCTCACAATCATTTCTACCCTTCCCAAAACAAATTTCAATTTTTCAGTCATATTTGTTTTGTCGTCTGCAAATACTTTCAATTTGGACTAGTCTAAAATTTTGGTCGTTTGGTAAAGAGTTAAACCCCTACCAATCATCCCCAAGGAAGATGGCTTTGAAAACAAAACATTTCATCCTTCTCCAACATTGTTTTACACCCTATTGAAGAAATATCCCATTGTTTAAGAAACATTTAATTTGTCATCTGCAGATGCTCTCAATTTTAAAAAAGCCGAAATTTTGTCTTCTGGTTGAGAGCTAAACTGAGGATCTTTATTCAAGATTTGTTTGTTTCCTACTACATTGCTATATTATATAAGGAAAGGCCCCATGGCTTGGAAAAAGAAGTGGTGTGTACTGATGGTGAAGAAACTTTGGAAACACTTGGATAGTTGCCCTGGCTACTATGATATAACTGAAATTCTTTTAAAAATGATTTTTAACATTAAATGAATTACAGGAAAAACTAAAAACAAGATGTTTTAGTGTATAGCACCAAACTGACGACAAATAATTATGTGTTATCTTTTTACAGCATTCAATAGAATGCGGAGCTGGCACAGGCATATTCCTGCTGGTCAACTCAAGTACTATAATTGTGATCAGAGGGCCCAGGGCCACACTGTGGGGGTCAGTCTATTTGGATGAACATGGCGAAGAAGACAGGGATCTGAGGTATTGTGTTTACCCTTTAACTCTTTACCACATGACAACATTTAAAACTTATCCAAATTGAAAGCATTTGCAGACGACAAAACAAATGTTACTCAAAAATTGAAAATTGTTTTTGAGAGGGTAGAAAACATTTTTGGAAAAGGAGAAAATGCTAGTTACCAGCATTTTCTCCGTTTCCCAAAATGTTTTCAAAAGACCCCTTTGCCAATGTCGTCAAAACTTGGGATTGTGTGGTAAAGGGGTAAACCAAATTCCCCAGTATGTTTTAAGTTTCAGACTTATGGCGGCTTTTGAAAACAGCGTGGGGAAAGGAGAAAATTCTGGTAACCAGCTGGCTTATTGTATACAGCACTTTTTTTTCTATTTGAAATATTGTGGCACAAACAGTCTTTTTCTTTAAGCATCCATTGGGAAATACTTGAGCTATGCTTTGTGACAAGGGGGTTTCATGCATCTGCCAAAAGTATTGACCCAGGTTAGCACGCACAATTCGTGAGGGCAGACCTGGGTTGAAACTTCTTGTTACTGGTCAATTTTCTGCATGTTGATGGACCAGTCTAACGCATGATTCATTCAGTTGTTTGACAAAATAGATTACGGATCCATGATCTTTTGAAAACTTGCTTTGTATAATGCATCACAGAGATTGTATAATGAATCACAGAGATGCATTAAATCCCCATTTGCCAGAGCTGAGAACATGTATCAACACTTACAGTGCTAAATAAATGATAAAGAGATTCTCAGTACTTAAGTTGCAGTTATTGCAAAATCAAAGCTGTTTCATGTCAGAATATCTGTCAAAGAAGAGGACAGTGTAGATCCAAGATCAGACTGCACATTCTGTGCAGTCTGACCTTGATCTACACTGTCTGCATTAGCAATTAAATCCGGGTTCAGCACAACAAGCGTTAACTCTTATCCTGCTAAATAACTTCAATGAAACTTTTAAGTTGGTGGTAAAAACAAGAATGTTGGTATTCCAAAGTTATGGAGGTTGGGGAAAATTATCTCCGTATCGTATAGTGGAGATCCAAGTTCAGACTGCACATTCTGTGATCTACACTGTCCGTAAAAGGTCCGTGAGTCACGCTTGGCAGCCTAAGGGTTAAGTTTTACAGAAACCTTGATGCAGTCTAAGAAAAACAGAATGATGCATGATGGAAAAATGCCTCTGTCAATCAAGGTTACTCTGATTTTGCTTTTATCTCTTGTTTTTAAAGAGGTACTTGCATATTTTAAAGGTTTAATCCTTTACCTCACAATTCTTTGTTTTTGACGGCCCTGAGGGAGAATGCTTTTGAAAACATTGTGGGAAAAGGAGAAAATGCTGGTAACCAGCATTTTCTCCTTTTCCCACAATATTTTTTTCACCCTTACCAATAAGAAATTCCATCATTCAAGCCCTACTTTTTTGCTGTCTGCAATGCTTTCGATTTGGACAAGTCTAAAGTTTTGTCTTTAAAGAGTTCAGTAACTAAGCAATATTGTAACATCGCCTTTAAAAAGAATACCCTTTATCAGGCAACAAAATTTCAGACCTGTCAAAGTTAAACACATTTGCTGATGACAAATTAAGCGTGGCTCAAATAATTATATTTGTCTTTGTAGAAGTAGAAACACTATGGGAAAAGCAGAGAATGCTTTTCCCACAGTGTTCTCAAAAGCCTTCTTCCCTAGGGTAATTTAAACCTGGGAATGTTTGGTAAAAGGTTTTTAAAAAAGTAATATCATTTAAGACAGAATTTACTATTTTATACTTTAGATAAACTGACGTTAAACTAATACAGTCATAAGTATATGAAACCATTTAGTCTTTACAGAATAACCAGATTTTTTTTTTCCTTTTACAGGAGAGGCAAGCCTTTGTATCTCAGTTCAGAACGATACTCTCTTCTAGAATCTCAGTGGATATACCACAGTTTTCATCAGGCTTGTAAAAAGTGGATCTGGCATCAAGACAACCTGTGAGACAAGACTAACTGTTCATCTTTCCACTCACAAGGAGCTTGATGACTAGCTGTATGAGCTGGTCAAGCCAATGATTCCAAATTGCATTCTCGTCTTACTCCAGATTTATAAAGTAACACAATTTCTGATCTGCTAAACCCTTTACCACACAGTCCCGACTTTTAACGACCCTGAGAAAGAAGCCTTTTGAAAACATTGTGGGAAAAGGAGAAAATGCTGGTAACCAGCATTTTCTCCTTTTCTCACAATGTTTTCTTACCCTATCCAAAACAAATTTCAATTTTTCAGTCACATTTATTCTGTCGTCTGCAAATGCTTTCAATTTGGACCAATCTAAAATTTTGTCGTTTGGTAAAGAGTTAACCAAATGTAATTGGCTAACCTATTCAGGCCATGCTCTGTTGAAAGGGGGCTTAATGCATTTCTATGATACCTGATACGGAGCAAGTCATCACAATACATGTATTATACAGCCCTAAAATCTATTTTGTGTAACATCCTCCTGAATCATGAGGTAGACTGGTCCTTTGACATGCAGACTGCGCAGGCTGACCTGGGTCGATACTTTTTGCAAATGCTTTAAGCTCCCTTTTCACAGACCATGGTTCACTTAGTATAGCCAATCAGAAATTGTCTTACTTTCAGATTTAGAAAATTCTTGAGAATTAGATTATGGATATTATTAAAAATGTTTGGAGAACATGAACTAAGTTATACAAGAAAAGAGCTTGATGGTAAGATTCTGGAAAACTTGACAATGTCGGAGATGAAAAAGATTCACTGTCCTTTTGTTTTTTTTCTTTGTTAGTTGTGAAATTTTACAGTAAGTGCTGTTTTTGAGTTGTTATCATTTAACCCTTTACCAAACGTTAAAATTTAGGACTTGTCCGAATTACCTACTTTTTGACCAGACATTGATCCAATTTCAAACTTGTCAGAGAAATCATGAAGACAAACATTCTGACCAAGTTTCATGAGTATCCAACTAAAAATGTGTCCTCTAGAGTGTGTACAGGCTAATTGTTGACGACCGCACGATGGACAACAGACACAGTATGATCACAAAAACTCACCTTGAGCACTCTGTGTTCAGGTGAGCTTAAAAAAAAAGAATCCATGACAATTTTCAGCTTGCCTGGGCAAAGCCCAGGAGCTGCTCTTGCACTACTCCTGGCCTTGGTGTCAGTGCTGGAGTCAGCAACCAAATTTATGTTAACTCTTTACCACACAATCCCAACTTTTAACGACCCTGGAAAAGAAGCCTTTTGAAAACATTGAGGGAAAAGGAGAAAATGCTGGTAACCAGCATTTTCTCCTTTTCCCACAATGTTTTCTACCCTTCCCAAAACAAATTTCAGTTTTTGAGTCACATTCATTTTGTCGTCTACAACTGCTTTCAAATTGGACTAGTCTAAAACTTTATTGTTTGGTAAAGAGTTAAAGTTGTCTAAGAGCTCACATTTTCCAAACTGTATGGATTTGGTACATATGTAGTATGATGATAGACACAAGTCAAAGTTTCTTTCAGCAACAGGTGAATTTGATTAATATGTAGCTTGATGATAGATGCAGGTCTAAAGAGCATTAACCTAGCCATGACCACAATGTTACAGTAAAGGCGACAGATTTTGGAATTTTGTGTTAAAGCTTTCTTTCTTGGGGTCAAACTTGGAATTTTCTGATACAAGGTAATAAATTTCAACAAGAAACTTTTTCAGTAATATTTCCCATATTGTATTTAATCTGAAAGTCATTTTTAGTATGGCAATTTTGCAGAACACTTCAAGGCAATATCAAGCCCACTCAAGTGCAATGTTGCTGGCAAAAACTAAGGCGTTTTCTCACATCTCGTTAATTCTGAAGACATTTACTTAAAACTCAGTAAGCCAAGCCCCGTAGCTCAGTCGGTACGAACGCTGGTTCGATGCCCGGCTCCACCAATTTCTTTCAGAGGACTGATGATAGTCATTGCGACAGGATTCATGCCTCTCCCACCGCTGACCATTGTTTCGACAATGGCTATGTGGGAAAGCAGCCAGTGGCTTGGAAAGAATATTGTGTGGAGTACTGGTAAAAGAAATTCCAGGAAAGCATGGATAGGTGCACTGGCTGCTGCGATATAACTGAAATAATGTTGAAAACAGTGTTAAACACCATACAATCAATCAATTAGTCGAACTCAGTACACTTGTTAACTCTTAACCAAACGACAAAATTTTAGACTGGTCCAAATTGAAAGCATTTGCAGACGTCAAAATAAAGGTGACTCAAAAGTTAAAATTTGATTTGGGAAGGGTAGAAAACATCGCGAGAAATGGAGAAAATGCTGCTTACCAGCATTTGCTCCTTTTCCCACAATATTTTCAAAAGTTTTCTTTGTCAGGGTCGTTAAAAGTTAGGATTGTGTGGTAAACAGTAAAGTGTTAATTTTCAAATTGTGAATTCATACTTATAGTGCAGGTAACCCTCAAAATATATTTGATGGAGTTATGCCCCCTGTTTTTCCCAACTTGTAGTACTCTTGTATGGGATGAGTTATGCCAAATATATTTGAGCCATGCTCTGATGAAAAGGGGGTTTAATGCATCTGCAAATAATATTGACCAATAGAAGCCTGCACAGGTGGACATGTGTCGAAACTCTGTGCTTTTGATAAATTTTCTGCATGTCTGGGTACCTTCTACTTCAGAATTCAGCCTGTTGTTCGGCAAAATGGATTTTCTGGAGCCATAATTCTATGATGACTTGCTTGGTATAGTGCAACAGGGAGATGCATTTATCCATTACCACACAATGCCGCCTTTTATTGCCCCTGGGAAAGAAGCCTTTTGAAAACATTGTGGGAAAAGGAGAAAATGCTGGTAACCAGCATTTTCTCCTTTTCCCACAGTGTTTTCTACCCTATCAAAGAAAACTTGCACCATTTGGGCCAGATTGAAATTGTTGTCTGCAAATGCTTTCAATTTAGACAAGGCTAAAACTTTGTCGTCTGGTACAGGGTTAAATGCTTTTTTGTCAGGGCTCGGGTCATTTGTAAAAGCGTGACACCCTATCTGGGGTGCGTTGGCTTTGTTTTCATTATTACTGGACTGTTTTGCAAGGCTGTTTTAACCCTTAACCATTGAAGCCATTATTTTTGCAACCCTGAAGAGGGCTTTTTGGAAAACTTGTGGGAAAAGGAGAAAATGCTGGTGTCCAGCATTTTAACCTTTTCCCAGTGGTTATTATTATTATTACTTTTTGTTTTTCTCCGAAAAAAATTCCATCATCTTAGCATCATTTGTCATCTGCAAATGCTTTCAATTTCAAGTTTTAAATGCTGTCTGTTAAAAGAGTTCATTATATACCTGAAAATTTTCCGACTCCAGTACATTCATCGCGCATGGATAAAATATTACACATGACAGAAAAAAAAAATCCTTATCTACACAATGTCAGATATGGTTCCAAATATGGTTTGATGACATATCGCAGAGTACATACATATTGATTTCTGATTTGATTGATCAAAATGTTACTCGATATTATTCATCCGCTGTTCATAAAACAAAGTTACTAGCCCTCACTCCATTATTTGTTTTATTTTGTTTACCGCTTCCAAAAAAAAAATCAGTAACTGCAAAATTTTGTTGTTGAAATTTGTAGGTATATAATGTAAGAAATATTATGTTGTAGTAACTCTCTTGGTGCTTGGAATTACTACTGCAACTCGCTGGGCAAGAAACTTTCGACATTTTGCTTGACCTTCGGTGTCGCAAGATATCAGATTTTCTCATGCTGCTTGAATCAAATACAAGCACCAGGAAAGTTACCAAAACATAATATTTCATATTTACACTACAATAATTGTTGTTGGGATTTCTTGATTTGTGAAATTTGTCGCCAATTTTTTTAGAAAGAAATTCTCTTTGTGATACAAGTGCTTGTTTTAAATAAAATCTGTAAAAAATCTAAACTTTGTTTGTGTATAAATGTATAAATCTTTTTACCCCCAAATACTTCGATGTGAATTTCAAATATTTCGGAATGTGATTTATTGTTGTAACTGTTTACCAGATTACCAAATTTTGGCCTGGTTCATATTGAAAACATTTGCAGACAACAAAATGTGGCTTGAATGATGGAACATTGTAAGAAAAGGATAAATCTTGTTGCCTGATACCAGCATTTTCTCCTTATTCCACAATGTTTTAAAAGACCCTTTCCTCATGGTTTTCAAACCATGTTATTGTGTGGTAAAGGGTTGGGAAAGAATTGCTCATTATCCATGAGTTATGAAGATGCTTTTGTTCCCATCATGCTGATTCCAACATGATTACCTTGAAAACACCTGATTGGCATCTGTTTACTCTGTACCACATGACACAATTTTAGCCTAGTCCGAGTGAAAGGATTTGCTGACAACAAATTGCATCATACTCAAAACATGAAATACGGCTTTCAAAGGGTAGAAAACATTGTTGGAAAAGAAGAAAATGCTGGTTACCAGCATTTTCTTCTTTTCCAACAATGTTTTCAAAAGCCTTCTACCTCATGGTCGTTGAAAGTCAGGATTGCATGGGTTATTTGAAGAAATTTGCACACTCCAAACATGACAATTATTCTAGTTTGACCCTAATCATGTAAATGGGACACTTGAAAGTTAGTCTGGTTCTGAGAATTATATAATGGTTATAATACCATGGATTGAAAGTAAACATCAAGTCAGAGACATTTCAATTTTACTCCATTAATTTAAATATAAAATATAACACTAGCTTCTCCAACTGAATAATCCAGTTTCGACTGATGAAAAATAAACTGTGCAAAAAAATACTGTACATTATCTACTAGATGGGTGATCACGATAGAATAATCTGTCATTTTAATAAACTATCTCTTTTTCTACTCTGGTCATTGCTAGTGGACAGTGCAGATTCAAGATCAGACTGCAGGTGAGCAGTCCAGTTTTTATCCACTCTGTCTGCAAAAAACTATTTACTCGTAACAAGCAACAAAATTTAAGACTAGTTGAAATTGACAGAATTGGCAGGTAATAAATTATATGTAGCTCAATGAATTAAGGTAGAAAATATTTGAGGAAAAGGAGAAAACGCTGGTAACCAGAATTTTCTCCTTTTCCCACGACGTTTTATCCTCTTTCAATGACAATCCAATCATTTTAGTTGCATTTGATTTGTCGTCTGCATATGCTTTCAGTTTGGGTAAGTATGAAACATTGTCATTTGGTAAAGAGTTAACCCTTCACAATACTGTCCCATGATTTAACCCCTTACCAAACGACAAAATTTTAGACTGGACCAAACTGAAACCATTTGCAGACGACATTACGTGTAGCTTAAATGGTGATTTATGTGCTGGATAGGATAGAAAACATTGTGGGAAAAGGAGAAAATGCTGGTAACCAGCATTTTCTCCTTTTCCCACAATCCCAACTTTTAACGACCCTGAGAAAGAAACCTTTTAAAAACAATGTGGGAAAAGGAGAAAATGCTGGTAACCAGCATTTTCTCCTTTTCCCACATTGTTTTTAAAAGGTTTCTTTCTCAGGGTCGTTAAAAGTCGGGATTGTGTGGTAAAGGGTTAAGGACCCTGAGGAAAAGGCCTTTTGAAAACATTGCAGAAAACAAGAAAATGCTACATTTGCTGATCAGCATTTTCTCCTTTTCCTTTAATGTTCTCTGCCCTTTCAAAGATTGAAATCATAGCATGGGGCACTTAATTTCTCGTCTGCAAATGCTTTCAATTTGGACAAGTCTTCAATTTTGTTATTTGGTAAAGAGTTAACCCTTTACCACACAATCCCAACCTTTAAGGACCCTGAGAAGAAAAACTTTTGAAAATATCATAGGAAAAGGAGAAAATGCTGGTAACCAGCATTTTCTCCTTTTCCTACAATGTTTTCTTTCCTTTTTAAAACAAATTTTAATTTTTGAGTCAAATTCAATTTGTCGTCTGCAAAATGCTTTCAATTTGGGCAAGTCTAATGTTTTGTTGTTAGGTAACCAGTTATTGGAGGGTGGCCTCTACGATAGGTTGGACTCTATTGTTTTTTCTCATTAGATAAAAACACATATCCTATGAGGGAAGATAAAATCTAACAAACATTTTTAGCCCAGAAATATAACCCAAACAATTGCAATATCATATATTTCATTATCTATACTGTTTCAGCAAAGCAGACTGTAAAGGTCAAAGATCAGACTGCATATTTTTTGTAGTCTGATCTTGATCTATAATAGGTGTAGAAGCATCTAGATGTGAAAGGTGCTTCTCGAGTTTTAACGACCCTGAGAAAGAAGCCTTTTGAAAACATTGTGGGAAAAGGAGAAAATGCTGGTAACCAGCATTTACTCCTTTTCCCACAATGTTTTCTACCCTTCCCAAGACAAATTACATTTTTTCAGTCACATTTAAATTGTTGTCTGCAAATGCTTTCAATTTGGACTGGTCTTAAATTTTGTCGTTTGGTAAAGAGTTAAAGAAAGTGAACGATTGATTGTTACAAGCAACTGCTCCTTTTCTCATAATGTTTTAAATCCTTTCAAAAACAATCCTGTTTTTCAATGACCCTGACAAATAAGGCTCCTTTTCATCAATGTTTTCTACCCTCTGAAAGGCAAATCTGCCATAAAGCATACCTCTGAGCTTGTTGACTGCAATCAGTTTTTAATCTGGACCAGGCAAAAATTTTGTTGTCTGGTATACACTCCGGGGCACTTAACTGCAGGATCGTAAACAATCATATTTATAATTTCAAGGCGGGTTAACATAATTTTCACTTTGAAAAAATTAATACTTTTACATACATACATATTTTTAGACAAAATAGTTACTGTATTATTTTTTTTTTCATACCAAAAACCAAATAACATTCATAAAAGAATAAGCTGATAAAAATTTTAAAACAAACATACCCATTTCTACCTTGAAAGTCCCAAATCTGGTATATGTATTATTTAAAGTCCTGGCATAAAAATGATATTTTTACCCACATTTTCCCCATTTTTATCACTAACAATTTACCATTCTTGTAAAAAATACTTGTTCATAAAACAATTATTTTTGGGAAAAAAAATTAACTTTTTACCAAACTTTTGCAAGCTTTAACAACCTTTGGAAAGAAGGCTTTTGAAACCATTATGGGAAAAGGAGAAAATCCTGGTAGCCAGCATTTTCTGTTTTACTCGCAATATTTTCAACCATTTAACTCTTTACCAAACATTCTTGAGTTTTAACGATCCTGAGAAAGAAGTCTTTCGAAAACATTGTGGGAAAAGGAGAAAATGCTGGTAAGCAGCATTTTTCCTTTTCCCACAATGTTTTCTACCCTTCCACAAACAAATTTCTATTTTGAGTCTGATTTATTTTGTTGTCTGCAAATGCTTTCAATTTGGACACGTCCAAAATTTTGTTGTTTGGTAAAGAGTTTAGAGATTAATCCCATCATTCCAGTCACAATAAAGTTGCTGCCTGCAGATTTTTTTCCAATTTGGACAAGTCTAAATTTTTTTTCAGAGTGGTAAAGAGTTAAGCTACATACCCAGTAAACATGCACTGATAAAAGTTATCCAACAGATTTAAAAAAGGCAATATTCACCCAAAATTCTGAACCAGAGAACCCCATAGAAAAAACAGATCATTCCCAATTCAGAAACCAAGATGTTTAAACAGCCAGGAAAACATTGTGATAAATAGAGAAATTGCAAATATTTTCTCCCATTGTCCAAATGTTTTCAAATTAAATAATTTTTCATCAGGCATAAAACTGTTTGGGTGATTAAAAGGGGTAAAAAAAAATGATTGATTGATTGATTGATTGAATGGTGTTTTACGCCGCTTTCAACAATATTCCAGTCATATCATGGCGACAGCTCACATATTCATGTAGTTCCTGGATTCCACCAGTACTGGGCAAGGGCTCTGAAGTGTCTTGCCCAGGGACGCTCTCACGAAAAGCCCAGTGGATCCAGCGAGGCTCGAGCCCAGGGCCTCCAGGTCGCAAGTCCTATATTCAACCAGTAGGCCACGCAGGACCCCGATAAAAAAAAAAAACATGAAAAAAAAAGCATTGCTTTAAATCTTTACCAAACAACAAAATTTTAGCACCATCTTAATTAAAAGCATTGGTAGACAAGACATTAACCATGGCTCAAGCAATTGAAATTGTCTTTGAAAGGGCAAAAAACCTTGTGAGAAAAGGAGAAAATGCTGGTTACCAGCATTTTCTCCTTTCCTCACAATTTTTTCATAGCCTTCTTCTCCAGGGTAGTTAAAACCTGGGATTGTGTAGTACAGGGTTGAAAAATAAAAATATCATACATACATAACCATACAATAAACTCAAAAGCAAGGAATATTTTACAAACAAGAGGTAAATGAGGGTCTGAATGGCCCTACTGGCTGTTACTAGCCAGTGTATTTTATTGCGTAGGAAACCTTAATCAATCTATAAAAAGTTATGAATAATTCCATATTGTTTGATGGAATTATTCTTTCTAATTGTTCTACCAGCAATTGTCATGATTGATTGATTTATTGATTGTATGGTGTTTAACACAGTTTTCAACATTATTTCAGTTGTATTGCTGCAGCAAGTGCACCTATCCATGCTTCTTTTACCAGTGCTATGCACAATATTCTTTCAAAACCACAGGCTGCTTTTCCAGGTAGCCTTCGTCGAAACAATGGTCAGCAGTGAGGAGAGTGGGATGAATCCTGTCGCAATGACTATCATCAATCCTCTGAAAGAAATTGGCCAAGCCAAGGATAGAACCAGCGATCTCCTGTTCTTAAGTCCTGAACGCTACCAATTGAGCTACCAGGGCTCGGTGCAATTATCAAACTTGGTTGAACTAATGGTGACTAGAGGACTAAACTCTTCACCAAACAATTCTGAGTTTTAATGACCCTGAAAAAGAATGCTTTTGAAAACATTAAGGGAAAAGGAGAATATGCTGGTAATCAGCAGTTTGTCCTTTTTTTCACCATGTTTTATACCCTATCAAAGATAGAAATCATCATCTGAGCTTCATTTATTTTTTGTCATCTCAAAATACTTTCAATTTGGTCGAGTCCAAATTTTATTATTTGGTAAAGAGTTAACTCTTTTCCAAATGACAAAATTTTAGACATGTCCAAATTGAATCATTTGCAGACGACAGCATTTGCAGACGACACACGAAAAATTTGTCTTGGACAGGGTGGTTACCTGCATTTTCTCCCTTTCCTAGATTGTTTTCAGAAGGCTTCTTTCTGAGAATTGGTAACTCTTTCACCACTAATGACGACTTGATTACCTTTTGGGGACAGCATAGATCAAGATCAGACTGCACAGAATGTGCAGTCTGATCTTGATCTACACTGTCCGCTAGTCTGTTTTTAAACTATGACGAAAGTCGTTTTCAATAGAAGTGGAAATCTATTTTTAGAGCTCCGGAAAAAAAGTGGAATTTCTGAAGTTAGTAATGAAAGAGTTAAAAGCCAGGATTGTGTGGTAAAGAGTTAATGGCAGCGCTCTTCTAAGGCTAAGATATTATGAATTGTCATTGAAAGGGTAGAAAATTTGGTTAGAGAAAATGCTGGTTACCATGAACTAGATTGAAGTTGTGGACTGATGTCTCAAAACGAAATAAAATTAGGTTGCATGTTTTCTATTATTAACTGACAAATTTCCTCCAAAACCTAAATCTATCACAATCTGTTGATATAAACTGTGCAAGTTTCCAAAGAATTTGTACCTTAATCTGAATGCAGCTCTATGAGGTGAACAAGAAAAGTCTTATGTAATGACAGAGGGGTGCAGAAGCTGGGATGACAGAAACTATACCATGACACAAGGCTCCAGTCACTGGCCTTTGGCCACCAGAGCTAAGGATAAGGATGATGGCAATCAAAATTTCCCCTAAAATATGCCCGTAATTGCACATAAAGCTAGCACCTACATGAGCCAAGCTCTGTAAAAACTGGGTTTAACCCTTTCCCACACGGCTAGATTTAGAGTCTTCCAAATTCAAAACATCTGCAGACGACAAATTTGATATCAGTGTAAATGAGCTCAAGGCCTTTGACAGGGTAGAAAACATTGTGGGAAAATGAGAAAATGCTGGTTACCAGCATTTTCTCGTTTTCCCACAATGTTTTTAAAATGCCTCTTTCTCAGGGTTGTTAAAACTCGGGATTTTGTGGTAAAGGGTTAATACATCTGCAAAAAGTATAGAGTTGGGTCAGTCTTAACAGTCCAAACAGGCTGACATGGGTTGAAACTTTTCGCTTTTGGTCAATTTTCTGTATGTCAAAGAAACATCCTATCTCAGGACTCAGCGTGTCGTTAGAAAAAATGGACTTTATGGATCCATATTTACATGATGACTTGCTTTGTATAATGCATAACAGAGATGCATTAAACCCCCTTTTGTCAGAGCATGGTTCAAATAAAAACAATCTGGATACAGAAATTAGCTACCTTGGCTTCCTTCCTCCCAGATCTATCCATGATACCCCCCCCCCCCCATATCCCATTCACCCATAACGCTGTTTTGCAGGACTGTCAAAAAAAACAAACCAAACATGGCACAGTAGACAAAAGATTAGACAGTAGACAACTTGATTACAGATATATACTGTCAATGTGTAATTTTTCCCAATTTAGAAAAGCGCTTCACAGGAAATTATTACTGACTCTTGCAGAGACTAAAAAAAAAAGCTACCTTAGCTTCCTTTCTCTTCCCCCCCCGATCTATCAATTATAACCCCCCCCCCCCCCATATATGAGTCCATTTACTCAAAATGCTGTTTTGCAGGAGTGTCAAAAAAACAAAAACAAACATGGCACAGTAGACAAAAGATTAGGCAGTAGACAAATGATTACAAATATATATACTGTAAATGTGTTATTTTTCACTATTTACCGTAGATAAATGTTTCACAGGAAATCATTACTGTTTGCTGACTCTTAAATCTCTACCACACAATCCCTAATTTTAACAACCCTGGGAAAGAGGCCTTTTGAAAACATTGTAAGAAAAGACAAAAGTGCATTTTCTTCTTTTCCTACAGTGTTTTCTACCTTTTGAAACCAAATATGATATTTTGAGAGACATTTAATAAGTCATCTGCAAATGTTTTCAATTTGGACCAGTCTAAAATTTTGTCAGGTGGTAAAGAGTTAAAAAGAATTAAAAAATTGTCAACACATGTAAATTGCCAGTTAATAGTACATGTACATAATGACATTTCACAGTAAAATAAATAATTTCAAGCCTGAAAAACCCATGCACTGAGGTTGCTTGTCTAGACAGCTTAGATTGAAATCAGACAGTACTGAACAAGCAGACTGTACTTTGATCTATACAGTCTGACCATGGCCAAGTTTCTCAAAAAAACCTAAGTCTTACTTTGCTTAAACCTTTACCAAACAATCACAGGTTTTCACGACCCCGGGAAAGAGGGCTTTTGAAAACATTGTGGGAAAAGGAGAAAATGCTGGTAACCAGCATTTTCTCCTTTTCCCACAATGTTTTCTACCACATTAGAGACATGACGCTCATTTGTACCAGTTTTGAATTTGTCGTCTGCAGATGTTTTGAATTTGAAAAAGTGTAAAATTTTCAGTTTGGGGTATGGTTAAATCCTCTCACAGAGTCATTTTCTGACTTGAGTTGGGTTTTTGACAAGCACTTCACTAACATTAACAGACTTTAGGTCTTTACCAAATGACAAAATGTTAGACTCGACAAAATTGAAAGCAGTTGCAGACGAAAATTTTCAAGTGGCTCAAATGACAGAATTTTGTCAATGATAATGTAGAAAACATTGTGGGAAAAGGAGAAAATGTGGATAACCAGCATTTTCTCCTTTTTCCACAATTTTTCAAGACTTCTTCCTCTGGGTTGTTGAAATTCGGGATTGTGTGGTAAAGAGTTAATAAAATTCTCTAATCCTGAGTCGACACACGTTTCAGGCTCAACTCAGCAACAGACTTGACAGACTCAAGTCCATTATTTTGCTGAGTTAAGTCTGAAATGTGTCAGCTCAAGATCTGAAAACATTTTTAACTCTTTACCACACGACAGAATTTAAGACTCGTCCAGATTGAAAGCTATTGCAGACGACAAAATAAATGTTACTCAAAATCTGAAATTTAAATTTGAAAGGTTAGAAAACATTGTTGGAAAAGGAGAAAATGCTGGTTACCAGCATTTTCTCCTTTTCCCACAATGTTTTCAAAAGGCTTCTTCCTCAGGGTCGTTAAAAGTCGGGATTGTGCGGTAAAGGGTTAAGTCTGTTAATGTTGGTGAAATGTGTCTCCATGATCAATTCAACTTAAGTTAAAGTTACTCGACTTTAGTCAAAAAATAAGTCTGTTAGCAGATTTGAGCAAAATAACACTTTACAATATAATTCCAAGTTTTAACGACCCTTAGAGGGAAGGCTTTTGAAAACGTTGTGAGAAAAGAAGAAAATGCTGGTAACCAGCATTTTCTCCTTTTTCCTCAATGTTTTCTACCCTATTCAAGACAGAAATCATCACTTGACCTATGTTCATTTTGTCATCTGCAGACGCTTTCAATTTGGTCAAGTCAAAAATTTTATCATTTGGTGGAGATAAGAGACTAAAGTTTTTCAAAGAAACTTGGCCCAGGAACTCTGCAGACATGACAATATCTAGGTGTCTTCCCCTCCCCCCCATAAAATAATGTTCATTCATTTGGGTTTCTATAAATTTTCTAATCTATTTTAGGCAAGATGTACACCTGTCTAAAGCAAATGTTACAAAATTTGTATGAATGATGTTTTTGACAAATAAAGAAAAAAGAAAACATTTATATCAAAATAGGAACAGGGACAAAAAAATATTAATAGCACCAAGTTTTACTATTTATGATTCACCTTTCCTTTTTATGGTAAAATTTAGATAATGATCATCTCCATACCAAATGACATCTTAGACCTGTCCAAATTGAACCATTTGTAGGCAACAAATTTAATGTGGGTCAAATGATGTGATCAGTCTTTAAAATGGTAGAAAACATTGTGTGAAAAGAAAAAACTGCTGGTAACCAGCACTTTCTTCTTTTCCCACAAAGATTTCAAAATCCTTTCTCATCAAGGTTATTACAACCCAGAATTGTTTGGTAATGGGAACCCTTTACCACACAATCCTGGCTTTTAATGACCCCGGGAAAGAAGACTTTTGAAAATATTTTGTGAAAAGGAGAAAATGCTGGTAACCAGCATTTTCTCCTTTTCCCACAATGTTTTCTACCCTTCCTGAAACAATTTCACTTTTTCAGTCACATTTATCATGTCCTCTGCAAAGGCTTTTTAATTTAGAACAATCTAAAATTTTGTCATTTGGTAAAGAGTTAAGTAACATGGAATGGATATGGTATAATATGGCAACATATCAACTCTTCAGTGGACGGGAAAATTTTAGAAATGTCATACTGAAAGCATTTGCAGACCACAAATTTGAAGTGGCTCAAAAAATTTGTGTTAGAAATGTGGTATAATATGGCAACATATCAACTCTTCAGTGGACGGGAAAATTTTAGAAATGTCATACTGAAAGCATTTGCAGACCACAAATTTGAAGTGGCTCAAAAAATTTGTGTTAGAAAGGATAGATAACATTGCTTGAAATGGAAAAAAGCTGACTTTCACCACTTCCTCCTTTTAACCCTTTCCCAAACGACAAATTTTGGACTGGTCCAAATTGAAAGAGTTTGCAGACGACAATTTTAGATTTGATGAAAATGGCAGAAAGTTCTCAAAAAGGGTAGAAAACACTGTGGGAAAAGGAGAAATTGCTCGTTACGAGCAATTTCTCCTTTTCCCACAGTGTTTTCAAAAAGACTTGTACTGCAGACACGTGAAAACCAGGGCTTGTTTGGGAAAGGGTTTATGCAATGTTTTTAAAAGCCCTTTACCACAAGGCTGATAAAGCATAAGACTGTTTGATAAAGAGTAACTTTACCTTTACATTTCTATGCCAGAAAGGACTGGATCAGTGCAAATGGACAAATACAAATTCCATCAAACAAATATGTGTGTGTGTTTGTGGGTTCTCAATTATTCCCAACAATTTCAGAATTGCAGTACAAACTTCTAATTGCAATTAGTAAAAAAGAAAAAAAAATTGAATTAGTCTAAAAATACTCTAGCACCCTGATTCATGTATACAATGGATATTCTACACATATATAACACAGGAAAGAAAACAACAACTGCAATGGTAACATTTGGAACTGGCTTCCATATCAATCACTAGCTCAACAGACTGCTGGCAGCTTCTTATTGCTAAAAACAAGCAAACAATATGAACATTTAAAGAAATAAGAGATAACAATAAATGCGTAGTAGCAACATCTTTGAAAAAAGTACAAATCTATAGTTTGGGAAACTAATGTACAGGCACAGAACCCCTTTAGCCCTTTACCAGACAATCCTGTATTTTAGCAACCCTAAACAAGAAGGGTTTTGAAAACGTTGCTGACTTTTAACGACCCTGAGGAAGAAGCTTTGTGAAAACAATGTCCAGTGTTTTCTCTTTTTCGTTCCCTTTCATTGACAAATCCAATTATATGTCTTCTGTAAAATGTCTTCTGTAAACTCTTTAATCCTTTACCACACAATCCCATCTTTTATCGACGCTGAGAGAACTGGTCCACGACAGGTTTGACTGTTATTTATAATTAGGTATATGTATATGCATTTTTTTGAATTTATGAAATTCAACAGATTTCTGAAGAAAAGAAAAAATCTAAACATATAAACTAAAAGATTTGGACGTAATTAAAGAACACATAAAAATACACATTTGGAATTACTAAGTACTAAGTAAAAACATAGTGACAAATGGGAAAATTAGTCAATTTATATACTGGTAATTTCCATTTCATGACAGTTCCCAAAAGCCTTCTGCAGTAGGAGAAGGTGTCTGCATTGAGTAAAGCATAAACTTATTAAAGCTGTCTGAATTAACCCTTTACCACACAATCCCGAGTTTTAACAACCCTGGGGAACAAGCCTTTTGAAAACATTGTGCGAAAAGGAGAAAATGCTGTTAACCAGCATTTTCTCCTTTTCCCACAATGTTTTCTACCATATCAAAGGCAAATTCCATCATTTCAACAACATTTAAATTGTCGTCTGCAAATGCATTCAATTTGGAGCAGTCCAAAATTTTGTCGTTTGGTAAAGAGTTAAAACCAGAATATCTATAATACTGATTTGCATCATATATTTGTGTTTTATTAACAAGCATTAGAGGTGCCGAGCCCCGTAGCTCAGTCGGTAGTGTACAAGACTTGAGAACAAGAGGTCGCTGGTTCGATCCCCGGCTCGGCCAATTTCTTTCCGAGGATTGATGATAGTCATTGCGACAGGATTCACTCCTCTCTCACCGCTGACCATTGTTTCGACGATGGTTATGTGGGAAAGCAGCCAGTGGCTTGGAAAGAATATTGTGCGGAGTACTGGTAACAGAAACTCCAGGAAAGCTTGGATAGGTGCACTGGCCGCCGCGATATAACTGAAATAATGTTGAAAACGGCGTTAAACACCATACAATCAAAATTAACAAGCAAATATATATGAGCATTGCTCTGTGAAAATGGCATTAAATGCATCTGCAACATGTATCAACCCAAATCAGCCTGGGCAGTCCGTGCAGGCAGATCTGGCTCGAAACGTTTAATTTTTATTAATTTTCTGCATGTCCAAGGACAACTCTACCTTATGATTCAGTTGGTTGTTAGACAAAAAAGAATTTTATCAATCCATAATTATGTGATGACTTGCTTTGTTTAACCCTTTCCCAAACGACAAATTTTGGACTGGTCCAAATTGAAAGAGTTTGCAGATGACAATTTTAAATTTGATGAAAATGGCAGGAAGTTCTTAAAAAGGGTAGAAAACACTGTGGGAAAAGGAGAAATTGCTCGTTACGAGCAATTTCTCCTTTTCCCACAGTGTTTTCAAAAGACTTGTACTGCAGACATGTGAAAACCAAGGCTTGTTTGGGAAAGGGTTAATGCATCCTGGACATGCACTGAACCCTCTTTTGCAAGAGTACAGCTCACTCAAATGTCTGTAAAAACACATGCCTTTCTCACAAAACCTTATAGGCAAAACAGTTTATTGTACTGCTCAATTTTAAATTGCCCTTTTCACCATTTATTTTTAAAACTTAAAATCAAATTTTTCCTTTTTAATAGCCCAAGCAATATCAGTACACTTTAAATAAAAATGTGCTTTCAGAAAAATCCATTCTAAGGCATCTAACAAAAACCAATTCTCTCAGCCAACCAGAAGGCTAGGCTGAGAATTTAGATCTAGAATTGTCACGAACAGATGACTAAACCCCTACCACTACCTTGTCAACCGATCAGATAAGAATTTAACTCTTTACCAAACAACCAAAGTTTGGACTCAACCAAATTCAAAGCATTTGTAGATGACAAACTAAATGTAGCTAAAATTATTTTTTCTGTCTGTGATAGCATAGAAAACATTGTGGGAAAAGAAGAAAATGCTGGTTACCAGCATTTTCTCCTTTTCCAACGATGTTTTCAAAAGGCTTCTTCCATAGGGTCGTTAAAACTTGGGATTGTGTAGTAAAGGGTTAAAAGGGCCACAACTCCTGTAGTGGTCAACCAATCATAACAAAAACTTCAGGTATACAAGCTCCCTTAGTATAAAGGCTTCCATTTTTCCTTTACCACACAATCCAGAGTTTTAACGACCCTGAAAACATTGTGGGAAAAGGAGAAAATGCTGGTAGCCAGCATTTTCTTCTTTTCCCACAATGTTCTCTACTCTTTTAGAGAGAGACAAATCTCATTTTAACGACCCAGAGGGAGAAACCTTTTGAAAACATTGTGGGAAAAAGAGATTATGCTTGTAACCAGCATTTTCTCCTTTTCCCACATGTTTTCTACCCCTTTTAGAGACGAATCTCATCATTTCAGCTACATTTAAATGGTGGTCTGCAAGTACCCTCAATCTGGACAAGTCTCAAATTTTGTTGTGTGGTATTTGAAAAATGTAGGAGGCAACGAGGATAAAAATGGTACCTGTTGATAGACAGACAAATAGCCCGATTTCAGTAAATCCCCCTTAACTCTTTACCACATGACAAAATTTTAGACTGGTACAAATTGAAAGCTTTTGCAGTTGACAAATGAAACAAATGAAACGTGGCACAAATGATATTAAATTATATCAGAAAAGGTAAAAACCATTGTGGAAAAAGGAGAAAATGTTGCTTTCAGCATTTTCTTCTTTTTCTACAATGTTTTCAAAAGCTGTCTTTCTTAGGGTCACTAAAACTCGGGATTGTGTGGTAAAGGATTAACTTTGTTTTAGGGTTTTAATTGAATTGGCACAGTATTTATAATGGTCTTTAAATACAGGCGATGAAGATGAATACTAATGTCAAGTAAGATTAACCCTTAGAATGCAAACAGAAAATCTATGTACTTTTGCAGACACTGTAAATCAAGATCAGACTGCATATTTTGTGCAGTCTGATCTGGGATCTATACTGTTCAGTATGCTAAAACAACAATGAAGTATCAGTTGTCTTTTTCCCATAACAGAAAACATTTGTTTTATTTTATGTTTTAGCAGTCAAAGGGTTAAGTGGGTTTTTCATTTAATCCTTTACCACACAATCCCCTAATGTCCCTAAAGAAGTAGACATTTGCCAAAATTGTGGAAAAGGGAGAAAATCCTGGGAAACAACATTTTCTCCTTTTTTCTATAATCTATTCTACCCTTTCAGTTCTTGAATCTGGAAGGCATTACCTCTTTACCACACAATCCCGACTTTTAGCGACCCTGAGAAAGAAAACTTTTGAAAACATTGTGGGAAAAGGAGAAAATGCTGGTAACCAGCATTTTCTCCTTTTCCCACAAGTTTTCAAACCTTCCCAAAACAAATCTTAATTTTTCAGTCATATTTATTTTGTCGTCTGCAACTGCTTTCAATTTGGACTTGTCTAAAATTTTGTCGTTTGGTAAAGAGTTAAACATTTGGGGGACTCACACGACCTGTTTGTTACGAACATTGGTTGGTGTAGTCCCCCAGTTACGGCATCGATAACTCTGATGCCTATGAACCAAAACCATCTGCAAATGCTTTCAATTCGAACAATTTTAACGACCCTGAGGAAGAAGACTTGAAAACATCATGGGAAAAGGAGAAAATGCTGGTAACCAACATTTTCTCCTTTTCCCACAATGTTTTCTAACTGTCTAACAACAAATTTCACTTTTTGAGTCACATTTATGTTGTTGTCTGCAGATGCTTTCAATTTGGACAAGTCTCAAGTTCTGTTGTTTGATAAAGGGTTAACTATTTGCCACACAACAACATTGAAGACTTGTCCATACTGCAAGCATTTTCAGACAACAAATCTAATGTGGGTTTTAGGATGGGTAGAAAATATTATGGAAAAGGGAGAAATGCAGATCATCAGCATTTTCTCCTTTTTCTGGCCATCTTCTCTAGCCCTGCAGATATTCCCGGATTGTTTGGTAAAGGGTTAATACCATGATGAATGTCAGGTTGTAATTATCATGACTGAATGATTCTGCCTTTTTCCCGTCGTCGTGGATAAATGAGAAACAATGAAAGTTGAACTACTGACAGTGTTCCCCCCACTAAATTTGGAGCCTGAAAAATAAAAAGCAATGTCAGCTATTTACAGTGAAATCGCAATAATTTTACAATGCAGTAATTAAAAAAATCTATCAATTTAATTTGAAGGGGGTTAAGTGCATCTCTATGATGCATTGTATCCAGCAAGTCATCACATAATTATGGATCAATAAAATTTATTTTGTCTAATAACGACTGAATCATGAGGTAGACTGGTCCTTTGACATGCAGAAAATTGACCAATAGCAAAAGGTTTTGACCCAGGTCAGCCTGCAAGGACTGCACAGGCTGAGCAGGGTCGATACTTTTTGTAACTGCATTAAACCCCCTTTTCACACAGAATGGCTCATTTTATGGCACACATACTGTACCAATCCTGTTTATGTTTTGACACTCCTTGAGAAAGACTGCTTTTGAAAACCTTGCTGGAAAAGGACAAAAGCTGGTTACCAGTTTCCTAACCCTATACTATCCTGCTAAATAAGTGAAACAAAATTTTCAAACCGAAAGTAAAAACCCAAATAATAATATTTCAAACTTATTTTTTAAGAAAAAAAAAAAAATCTCCTTATCGAGCAGTAGTAGATCCAAGATCAGACTGCACATTCTTACACTGTCAGCAAAAGGTCAGTGAGTCATGCCTAGCAGCCTAAGGGTTAATATGTTTGCTTCCTTTTCAAAAGGAAATTCCATCCTTTGATCCATACTAAATTTGTTGCCGGCAAATGCTTTCAAACTGGACAAGCCTAAAGCTTTGCGATCTGGTGAGGTTGATTGATTGATTGTCGTAGTTCAACATTATTTCAGTTCTATTGCAGTGGCCAATACATATATCCATGCTTTCCTGAGGAATCTCTTTATTAGTACTAGGCACACCACTCTTCCAAAGCTACTGGCTGCTTTGCAACATAATTAGAAACATTTCAAAAGCAAATCCCCTCATTTCAATCAAATTTAATTTGTTAACTGCGAATGCCTTAATTTGGTGTGGCCCAACATTGTATGGTAAGGTTGACAGTTAATCAGAATTGAAGACGTAATGGTAAAAGATGCATTTGTTTGTCATTAACAAATGCATCATTTTCCATAGCATTTTTTAACCCTTTACCACACAATAACTGGTTTTAACAACCCTGAGGAAGAGGCCTTTTGAAAACATTGTGGGAAAAGGAGAAAATGCTGGTAATCAGCATTTTCTCCTTTTCCCACAATTTTTTCTACCCATTCAATGACAAATTCCTCATCTGAGCCATATTTAATTTGTTGTCTGCAAATGCTTTCAATTTGGACAAGTCTAAGATTTTTTTTGTGTGGTTAAGAGTTCAGTTGTACATCTACAATCAAGGGTTCTGCTAATTCTCACCTGAACAAATCTGTCCCCCACAAAACCACCATACAGTGTCCACAAGCCAGCCAGGGCCAAGTTAGCAGTTGTTAGGAGAAGGGACAGGCTCTCTGTACTTTTGGTTCGAATAATATCACCCTGCAAAAAACAGCAATGATAACCTAACAAACTGTTTGGTGCTATTTATGGTACTTTCTGTTTGGCAGTCAAACCTGTAGTATCTCTTATCATACAATCCTCATTTCTAACGACTCTGAGAAAAAAGCCTTTTGAAAACATTGTGGGATAAGGAGAAAATACTGGTAACCAGTATTTTCTCCTTTTCCCACAATCTTTTCTACCCTATCAAAGAAAAATTCCACCATCTGAGCCACAACGAAATTGTCGTCTGCAAATGCTTTTAATTTGGACAAGGCTAAAATTTTGTTGTCTGGTAAAGGGTTAATAAATTCTGAAGGGGGCCATGTCAAGATCACTTCTGTGAAGTTTAGTCAAAACTGGATGGGTAGTTTCAGAGAAGATGATGTTTGAAATAAAAGTTAACACACGCACAGAAACACACATGGACTGACGCAAGACAGACACAGGGCCATGACATTAGCTGCTGGCCTTTGACCATTAGAGCTGAAAACAGGGTTGTGAAGTAAATGGTTAACTCTTTCCCAAAGAACAAAATTCTGGAATGGACAAACTGAAAGCATTTGCAGATAATGAATTAAATGCTGCTAAAATTATGATTTCTCATTTTGATAGGGTAGAAAAAAATTGTTGGAAAAGGAATAAATGCTGGTTACCAGTATTTTCTCCTTTTCCCACAATCTTTTCAAGAGCCTTTTCTTTCAGGGTCGTTAAGGTCGGGATTGTGTGGCAAAAGGTTAATATTTTGTACTTACAAGGGACACTAAAGGGGCTCCATAACCCATCACAGACATAAAAACACAGTAAAAACCCAGATGCCGGACGACTAGTTTGGAATCTGTTTGGTAGTATTTAACATAGAGTAGTGGAGACAGCAACAATATGGCACCCACAAATAAAAACTGGTGAAACTGGACCTGAAATAATATTGAAAATTTATCATGTCAAACCTTTACCACACAATCCCCAGTTTTAAGGACCTTGAGGAAGAGGGCTTTTGAAAACATCGTGGGAAAAGGAGAAAATGCTGGTAACTCGCATTTTCTCCTTTTCCCAAAATGTTTCCTACCTGTCCTACCTTCACCAAATGACAAAATTTTAGGCCAGTCCAAATTCAAAGCATTTGAAGATGACAAATAAAATGACACTCGAATGATGGGATTTGTATCAGAAAGGGTAGAAAACATTGTGGTTAAAGTAGAAAATACTGATTACCAGCATTTACTCCTTTTCCCACAATGTTTTCAAAAGCCGTATACATCAGGATCAGTTTAAATTGTAGACTTGTCCAAGTTGAAAGCATTTGCAGACGACAAATTCAGTATTGCTAAAATGACGGAATTCACCTTTGAAGCAGTAGAAAACATTGTGGAAAAGAAAGAAATGCTGGTTATCAGCATTATCCTCTTTTCCCACAATATTTTCAAAAGCCTTCTCCTCAAGGATTGTTAAAACTCAGGATTCAGAACTTTTTTGTGTGTAAATGCTTGGATTTAGACAAGTCCAAGATTTTATTGTTTGGTAAAGAGTCAATCCTCTACCAGATAAAAAAAAACTTAATGCGTCCATTTTGGAAGAATTTGCAGACAACGGCTTTTGCTCAAGCGGTAAAAAATGTCTTTGATAAGGTAGAAAACGTACACGTGTTAGAGAGAAAATGCTTGTTAGGAACATTTTCTCATGTCCCCAACACCATTTTTAAAGTATTTTTCTTCAAGGTTGTAAAAACAAGGGTTTGATTGGTACTGGGGTAAAAAGGCAGCATTTTGCATAATACATGTAAAACAAAAATATGTAGTACTTGTCAAGTTACGTGTTTCAATAAAGCACACTTTAGAAATTTTCTCACAAGCTGGTTAACCCTTTCCCAAATGACAAATTTTGGACTGGTCCAAATTAAAAGAGTTTGCAGCCGACAATTTTAAATTTGATGAAAATGGCAGAAAGGTCTCAAAAAGGGTAGAAAACACTGTGGGAAAAGGAGAAATTGCTCGTCATGAGCAATTTCTCCTTTTCCCACAGTGTTTTCAAAAGACCTGTACTGCAGACACGTGAAAAGCAGGGCTTGTTTGGGAAAGGGTTAAATGGTGTTTTAAGCAACTTTCAATATTATTTCATTCATATCATGGTGACTGCTCAAAAATTCATTTATTTCCCGAGTATCACCAGCGTTAGGCCAGGGCTCTGAAGTGTCTTGCTAAGGGACACTCCAACAAAAAAACCCAGTGCTCCCAGTCAGGTTCGAATGTTTCTCAGTGGCAGCTCTGGCAGTAGAAGCTGACACACACAAAGTATTCCAATTCAAGTCAACTGTTTGCTTAACCCTTTCCCAAACGACAAAATTTTGGACCAGTCCAAATTGAAAGAATTTGCAAATGACAATTTTAAATTTGATGAAAATGGCAGAAAGTTCTCAAAAAGGGTAGAAAACACTGTGGGAAAAAGAGAAATTGCTCGTTACGAGCAATTTCTCCTTTTCCCACAGTGTTTTCAAAAAAACTTGTACTGCAGACATGTGAAAACCAGGGCTTGTTTGGGAAAGGGTTAATCCTTTCCCTATTATGCTTTTCCCTTTACCACACAATCCTGTGTTTCAGCTTCTCTGAGGTAAGAGGCTATTGAAACAATGTGGGAAAAGGATAAAATGGTGGTAATGAGCATTTTCTCCTTATCTCACAATGTTTCCTATCCATTCAAAAACAAATTCCACAAATTGAGCCTTTCTGAATTTGTTGTTTGCAAATGCTTTCAGTTTGAACAAGCTTAAAATTTTGTTGTCTGGTAAAACGTTAAAAAAGATATGATATCACTGGTAAGCTACGAAATATGATATACAATTTTATACTTTGAAAATAACAAAATAATGAATAAACAGCAGCTTTGATATCATTACTAAAGGATAAAGTGTTTCATTATTTTATCTCTTTATCACATCACAAAATTTTGGAATAGACCAAATAGAAAGCATGAGCAGATGACAATATAAATGTAACTCAAATGATGAATTTTGTCTTTGATAGGGTAGAAAACATTGTGGGAAAAGGAGAAAATGCCACAATGTTTTCAAAGGCCTTCTTTCTTCAGGGCGCTTAAACCTCAGGACTGTGAGGCAAAGAAATATTATTCTGTCAATTTTCAATGAACTTACCCTTTTATTACTGTATCTATAGAACACAAGCACATAGCTCCAATACAGAAAGATTCCAACCAAGTTGTTTCCCAGCAAGAAGGGATCATTTTGTATAATTGCATACTTCAGCCATAGCAAACATCTGGAACAAGCAAAGAAAAATTGACCCACAGAGTGCTTTCAAAACTTTAACACTTTGTCAAACAATCAAGTGTATCGGCCAACCTATGGAGGATTGACTGACTGATTAAATGGTGTTTTACGCTGCTTTCAACATTATCTCAGTCATATCACTGCAACTGCTCACATACTCCTCACCAGTACTAGGCAAGGGCTCTGAATTGTCTTGCCCAAGGGCACTCTCATTAAAAACCAAGTGTTTCCAGTGAGTCTCGAAACCACAGCCTCCAGGTAATGAGTCCTACACTTTACCATTAAGCCATGCAAGACCCTTGAACCTATGGAGGAAGGCTTATGAAAATATTGTGGGAATAGAAGAAAATGCTTGTAATCAGCAATTTTCTCCTTTTCCCATATTGTTTTCTACCCTTTTAACCCTTTACCACACAGTGCCGACTTTTAACGACCATGAGGATGAAAGCTTTTGAAAACATTGTGGGAAAAGGAGAAAATGCTGGTAACCAGCATTTTCTTCTTTTCCCCACAATGTTTTCTGCTCTTCCTACAACAACTTTCAAATTTTGAGTTATATTTATCTTTTTGTCAGAAATGCTTTCAAATTATATGTAAAAAAATTTGCCTTTGGTAAAGGGTTAAAAATGAATCCCATCGTTCAAGCCACGTTTTATTTAGCACCCACCATTGCTTTCAATCGGGATGAGCCTGATTTTTTCTTGTCCAGCTAAATACATTGTGATATTTGAAGTGGTAATATTATTGTCTATTTGTTTTTTGTTTAATGCGATGTTTGACTTAATATCAGTTACAATTTCTGCCACAGTGGCGCTTGTCTCTGGTTTACTTAAATTCATTTTACTGGTATGTTGCACTGTACTTTGTCCAAGCCACTGGCTGCTTTCCCATTGCAGAATACCCCTAATATAACAATCAGTGGCTGAAAGAGGAATGAAACCTGTCACCATGACTATCATCATGGGACGGGACAGGATGGGATGGGATTGGATGGATAGATGGATTTTCTGGTGTCTAACCCTGTTTCCAAGATTACTTCAGATATATTGAGGTGGCCAGTGCACCCATCCATGCTTTCCCGAAGTTTTGTTTACCAGTACTACTCACAATATGCTTCCCAAACCACTGGCTGCTTTCCTACATAACCATTGTTGAAACAATGATCAGCTTTGAGAGAGGAATGAATCCTGTTGCAAGGGCTATCATCAATCCTCGGAAAGATTTTGACCAAGCTGGAAATGGGATCAGAGACCCCTGGGTTTCAAGACTGTATGTAACAGAGTGAGTGACTGGATTATGGATATGGTGTCAACTGCGACATAAATTATCAATCACTCAGCATTGGAAAGATGATGAAAAATGTGTCAACTTACGAAACTCCGTAACAAATAAAAGTAAACGGGGACATATCTCCAGTTCCTCCTTTCTTGATAACACCATAACATATTTGTCTAAAAAACAAAATCATAAAGACTCTTTAACACTTTATCAGTCCCAACAACCTGCTTTTGAAAACATTGCGGGAAAAGGAGAAAATGCCGGTAACCAGCATTTTCTCCTTTTCCCACAATGTTTTCTACTCTGTCAAAGAAAAAAGTCTTATTGAGGCTTTTGAAAATATTGTGGGAAAGGAGAAAAAGCTGGTAACCAGCATTTTGCCATTTCCAACAATGTTTTCTACTCTGGAAAAGGAGAAAATGCTAGTAACCAGCACTTTCTCCTTTTCCCACAATGTTTACTTCCCTGTCAAAGACAAATATCATCACTTGAGCTACATTTATTTTGTTGTCTGCAGATGCTTTCAATTTGGTCCAGTCTAAAATTTTGTCATTTGCTAGAGTTCAAAAGGCCTTCTTCTTCAGGGTCACTGAGACACGAGATTATTGGGTAAGGTGTTAACTGAGATACATTTGGCTCAGAGCGCTTCAGAAAGCTTTATTGGCAAACTAGCTTTTCCAGCATTGAGGTGCAGTGTCTATTTCTCTGTGAAAATTAAAGTTGTTTAACAGAAAAGCCTGTGTTCATAGGACCTGAGAAAAAACATTGCTTTTGTAAACTTTGTGAAAAAAGTGAAAATGCTTTAAATATCACAAATTAAATGTAAATCTTACAGTCCTATCAACTGGAAACAAAATGACGAGAAGAAACACACAGTTCCAAGTAAATGAACATGGTCCATCATCTGATCACCAATACTCTATTCTGAAAGTACAGGAGTAAATAAAAATAAACATATAGGATATCTGTTTTTTTTTTCAGTAAAAGATCAAAATTTATTTCATCAAGTGAACATAATCGGCATCATCAGTAATATGGCGTACCCTCCTCACATAGTAACACATTACAATATTATGTAAAGCGCCAGAATTATGTCATATTCCCCTCTAGTTGAATGGCACATGTCGTTTACCTTGGTAACTTGTGCATGGGAACTATTAATTCTGCCTTTAATTGAAGGCTTAGAAAATATGGGATTGATTTTTTCATATTGACTGAGAGAATGGCGGTTGCCATTTTGGAATAAGTCAACAATCATGCAGTCAAGCATCTGAGAAAGCGGTAGGACTAAAGTTTGCATTGGAAATTTTTGGACGAAATGGAAATCATTTGTCAAAATGGAATTTGTCATGGTCTGAAATTGATGGTTGAGCCAAAATTTTCCAGTGCTATTTTAGGCCTACTGCCTGAAAGACATTGCCAGTCATCTTACTTTTTACCTAAATGGAAAGAATGAAACAGCTCAGGATAAAGCACATGGCATGAAATTGGCCAAAATCAAAAGAAAACAGTTTACAGGTCAGTGGCCATTGGGTAAGGTCGTTCAGGTCACCTGGAAGTCTGAAACATGTTTTTATGTTTTTCTGGCCTAATATAACGGGCCATTCAGTCTTATTGTCCTTTCTGATAACAAATCAACCCTTTACCACACAGTCCCAGAAGGATGTATCACAAGATTTCCAGTAGTTTCAGTAACAGGCCAAGTTCTGTTACTTGACGGCTCAGTGGTAAGATCTAGGACTCATGATTTGGAGGCCCCAGGTTTGAGCCTCCCTGGGTTTTTCATGGGAGTATCCTTGGGCAAGACACTTCTGAGCCCTAGCCTAATACTGATGGAACACATGAATATGTGAGCTGAAACACTTGCTATGATATGACTGAAATAATGTTGAAAGTGGCATAAAACACCATTCAATCTGTTACTTGAATTATATAATAAATTAATTGGAGGTCCCAGGAACAAGGTACATTTTAATTATCAAGTTTTATTGTACAGTTACCGTTTTCACAACCAATGCCTGGCTAAGACTTTTTTATCATTTAAGTCGTCATTTTATTTCTTAGCATTAAGACAGTGTTAGTAAATCTGGTATCTACTTTTAAGGACTGGGTTTTACCCCAAGATGGAAATCAAAGCGTGGTGTTGAATTTTGGTGTGGAAATCGTCATCATACATTTAAACTACAACATAACTTTGTTCACAAAACCTCCAATCAGTTTACTATCTATGTCAAATTCAATTAACTTGACTGTCAGTGTTACCAAAACATCTGTCACCCTATCAATATCAGTGTGGATCTTTTTTTTTTTTTCTCTAAAATTGATACCAAGAGATCGACTGCATGAGTCTGAATAGTCCAAATATTTAGACGTATACATGCTTATTTACCTTTCAACATTTATCATCGGACATTTCACATTTGATTTTTCTTATTGCATGTAACGTCTAAACGGGTCCCATTCAGTTTTATGTAGCAAATCCGATCATCTTTAAAACCAGAATTATAACAAAAGAGAACTTCATTTACCTGTAGATAGAACTTTTTTTGAAAATATTCAGCCGCTGTCTTGATAAATAATGTGCAGATTCATTCAGAATTCAATAAAATCACTCGCAAGTTGGATTGCCGACAGAGTCGCCGCCATGTTTTTCAGTCATGCAGACAGTTGGATGACAAATAAGAATTTACTTTAAGTTTATGAACGAAATCTGTTACAGTAATCAAACAAGACCGAAGCGAACAAAATTTCGTTTTAAAAAAAGACATAATACCATTCTGTAAGTTGCACTGACCCGCACATGACGGTTCATTCGGAACAATCATATCTCTTCCACGGCAATTCATAACAAAACAGAGTGGTGTTGAATCGGAATGGATTTAGCTCATAAATAGGCAAGTTTTGGACAAATATCCTTTTTCAATCGAGAAATTATTCATTTATCTTACTTCTGATGTATATTTTATTGAACAAGTTCACTTGAAAGTATCCAAATTTGCTGTTCAAACAGCGACAAAATTCGATGTCGGAGTTTGCTAAAGGAAACTATGAAGGAGCCGATAAGACCCTACGTACACGATGAATGTCAGAATGAAAAATAACATACGTAGGGGCTTATAAATAGGACTAGAGTCTGAATAGTCTTTACTACAGGGTTTTTTTTTTTAAGCAAATTGTTGGTCATATAATTATGCCTCAATCACGCCATTTTCCCATTTTCTCCAACACCTGATGTAATTATGACAAGGAAATGCGTACGACATCGTTGTTTACACCATCCCTCAGTGACTTTAGCAAAGTACGGAAACAGATGACAAATAAATTAATCGAGGAAACTCTTACCTACTGTTTCTCTGATAGAAATCTTATGTAATATATTCGACTAATAGAGTAGTAATGAATATAATCTGCAGCCCGTTTAGATTTCACTTCACCTTAAAACTTCAAATGTTTAATAATCCATCCTTTGACAGTATCTGTCTGCAACGTCAACATTGAGGAGCGTCTACAAGACAATGATTGTCTGACGCAGTTTATTTTGCGGGAATGTATCGTGTAACGCGTCCAAAACAATTTTAACATTAAGATGTGTGGTTTTTTTTTTTTTAGCTAATGGTGAATTATTTGATTCAGTGAAATCAAATTAATTTTTTATATCTAATGTATTTTTAACCCTTTGCCGCACAATCCCGAGTTTTAACGACCCTAAGGAAAGGGCCTTTTGAAAACATTGTGGGAAAATGAGAAAATGCTGATAAAAGTCTCCCGTAGTTGCATCTTTTGGATTAACCCTAGGTTTGCCTAGTGAAATCAACCCTTAGTCAACGTCACACAAAGATCCTTTGCTGTTTGGGTTTGTACTGCACTAAGCGGGTTTAATCTAAGACAGAAAAACTTTTACACCGATTCTTACTATTTTATATCCTTTACTGCTCGTGCCGAACAATTTATGGTCAAAGGGAAAAAAATCTTACCTTTTAATTTTCAAGAGTCACCTCCCTTATTGCAGAGGGCCGCCTCAAGCGAAAGACGAATAAAAAGTTGTTGTTTGTTAAGTCTGTATGGACAATCGGTATAGAAAATATTTCTTTCCGTCCAGATGCAATGAATTCTAATAGATTGATGTGTATATTTTTGGACTATTGATAATGATAGATTTATAGGAAAGAGACACGAGAAAGTATAGTTGAAGATAAAAATACAATTTTGTAACCGGAGGGTAGTCTCCATTGTATTTAATCACATCTGTTACTAATATATGCTACCGCCAAAATTCAAATTTGGAAATAAGAGTTTGGTCATATCAAGGTAAGATTTCAACCTGAGTATAAGTTAAACCTAGGTTATAAAATTCGTAGCCTCCATTTAGATCAATCAAAGTTTTTCGTGAAACACAGAAAAATACTACTAAGATATATTTTCCTTTACAATCGTAAAAACAGTATTGGTTACATGCAGTAAAAAGTTGAAACTTTGGGCATTTAACCCTTTACCACACAATCCCGACTTTAACGACCCTAAGAAAGAAGCCTACTGAATACATGCTGGTAACCAGCATTTTCTCCTTTTCCTGCAATTTTTTCTCTGCTTCCCATGACAAATTTCAATTTTTCAGTCACATTCATTTTGTTGTCTGCAAATGCTTCGAATTTGGACTAGTCCAAAATTGTGTTGTTGGTAAAGCCTTAAATAACAAGATAGTGGTTTTGCAATTTGAAATCATACTGATTTGTATTTCCACAAACCTTTAAAAAGGCCATGAAATTTTTGTCACAAACAATTTGAGGTACATTTATCATGGTAAGGAGTTATATAGAAAAAAAAAATCAATAACCATTTCACCTTTTATTTTGTATAACAGATAAAGGCAGAAAAATCATATCTGTAAAACAGGGGGACATAACTATACACTGAGAAGTTAAAAGTATAATACATAGGTTTAAGTAAAAAATGATACAAACTGAATACAGTTTTATCTATCACAGTCATTGCAAATTAACCCTTTACCAAACAATCATGGGTTTTCATGACCCCTGAAAAATATCACTTTTAAAAACATTGTGTAAAAAGGAGAAAATGCTGGTTTCCAGCTTCTATCCTGTTCCCACAATGTTTTTTACCCTTTCAAAGAGAAATTCCCTTATTGAAACATGTCCATTTGATTTGTACTCCACAAATTCTTTCAACTCAGTACCATACAATTCCAAGTTTTAACGACCCTGATAGAGAAGGCTTCTGAAATCATTGTGGGAAAAGGAGAAAATGCTGGATACAAGCATTTTCACCTTTACCCACAATGTTTTCTACCCTATCACAGACAAATGTCACAATTTGAGCCACATTATGTCGTCTTGAAGTGCTTTCAATGCAGACAACTCTAGAATTTCTTTGTATGGTAAAGGGTTAAAACAAGAAAGTCTAAAATTTTGCTGTCTGGCAAAGAGTTACAATATTAAATAATAATACTACAATTCACGGTAACAAGATTTTGACAAAATATGGTGGCTAGATGCTAAATTCTTAGTGCACTGAGTTAACAAAATGTACCTTTTTCAAATAGAAAAAAGCCCAAACATCACTCATTCATGAGGTTGTTTTGACCAGTACATGTAATAAAGTAGCCCATAGTGTAGATGCATGATCACATTGCACATTCTTTGCAGTCTGATCTTGATCTATATCTTCCACAAAAGCAGATGAAGCCGGGTTAAGTGTTTCAAGGGTAGTTAAAATGATTGAATTTGTTTTTGGAAGAGTAGAAAACACTGTGAATAAAGGAAAAAATGCTGGTTTCCGGTATTTTCTCCTTTTCCTACAATGTATTTAAAAGGCTTTTTCCCTCGGGTCATTAAAACCCAAGATTGTATGGTAAAGCATTTATATATAAATTGCACAAGAGAGAGAGAAGGGAAAATATATACATAAAAAGTCATTGAGCAAACTAATTAAGGGTACAACATGGGGAATGATATGCAAATAACTTACTCTCATACAAAATCACTTACAGGTAATACCCTAGTCTGGTACCCCAGCGCACTTCAAGAGTATGTCAGGCAAAGTGCAATAATGGTGGCCCCTGTTGGTAATGTGCAGAAGTAACTAAATATTGTTACTTAACTTGATGAAATCAGACTGTGGGCTGAATTCAAAACAGATTGGTTGCAATAAAGTAATGGCAGTGATTTTTTTTTTAATTGTCGTTCTTATTTAACGAGAAAAAATACATATCAGAAATACTTCAAGTTTCCGAAATGTCAGTGGACCTACATGTATATGATGTCAGAAAATAGGGCTACATTTAGAAATGATTCATAGCCAAATTTATATGTCAACCATACCCAAGCAGCACGTTTTAGATTCAGTAATGACGTTTTGTACAAAACTGATCACATTTTATTCATGGATCAAACTTGATCACATGAAATTGTGAAAAACAGGACAGCATGTAGGGCTACCCTAGAGGCTGCCATAGAGGCCACCATTATTGCAATTTGCCTGACGTAATGATGTGTTGTTAGGGGCAGGTAATCCAGACATAGTAATACCCTTGCCAAGTGCTCTCATACAGGTGCATTAACCCTTTACCACACAATCCCGAGTTTTAACAACCCTGAGAAAGAAGCCTTTTGAAAACACTGTGGGAAAAGGAGAAAATGCTGGTAACCAGCATTTTCTCCTTTTCCCACATTGTTTTCTAACCTATCAAAGCCAACTTCCATCATTTGAACCACATTTTAATTGTCATCTGCAAGTGCTTTCAATTTGGACAAGTCGACATTTTTGTCGTGTGGTAAAGAGTTAACACTTTAACAAATGAACCCAGGGTATGCCAGCACTGATATGCATTTTGAGTTTGCTCTTGTTGGCAAATATATGTCTTTACATATGTTTGAAACTGGTTTAAATGTCCTTTCAAATTTGTTTTCAGTTTGTAATATATTAGCTCCCCCCTCCCCACCTACTTATGGGTGTCTTCATATAATGGACAGAGACAGACAAACTGATTCAAGTACATGTATATTCATTTTGTGAGGATATAATTATGTAAACAGTAAATCTTACAGAAAATTCAAATGTAGTGACACTAGTGTTTTCTTTTGGCTCAATATTTCTTCAAGTACTTTTGGTTGTGGGTACATATATTTTTTGTTAAAAGTTGAAATCAGCACTTTGACCTGCTTGTCAGCATATGCTTTTATTAAGTTGTGTGTCAGACAAAATGGATTTTATGGATCCATAATTCTAGGATGACTCGCTGAGTACAATGCATCACAGAGATGCATAAAACCCCCTTTTGGCAGAGCATGGCTCAAATATTTCGCTTCACATAGGTTTTTCCACGTTCTTTGACCCCATACTTAACAATCTACTGGGTTAACAACCCTAATGAAGAAGACTGTTAAAAACAATGTGGGAAAGGCAGAAAATGCTGGTAATCAGTGCTTTCTACTCTTCCCACAATGTTATCTATTCTTCCACAGAAAAATTCCTTACTTTGATCCTTATTTTATTTTTTGTTCACAAATGCTCTCAATAAGAATGAATCCAAAATTTTGTTATTTGGTAAAGAGCTAACCCTTTACCACACGACAAAAGTTTTGGACCCATCCAAACTGAAAATTTGCAGATAACAAATTCATTATGACTCAAATGATGCTGTTTTTCTTTGATAGGGCACAAAACATTGATGGGGAAAAGGAGAAAATGCTGGTTGCCAGCATTTTTTTCCTTTTTCCCATCAATGTTTTCAAAAGACTTCTTCCTCAGGGTCGTTAAAAGTTGGCATTGTGTGGTAAAGAGTTAACCCTTTACCAGACGGCAAAATTTTAGCCTTGTCCAAATTGAAAGCATTTGCAGACGACAATATTAATGTGGTTCAAATGGTGCAAATTTTCTTTGATAGGGTAGAAAACATTGTGGGAAGAGGAGAAAATGCTGGTTACCAGCATTTTCTCCTTTTCCAACAATGTTTTCAAAAGGCTTCTTCCTCAGGGTCGTTAAAAATTGGCATTGTGTGGTAAAGGGTTTAATGATAGTCTTGGTATGTAGTGTTGGCTCAGCTAAATTTTCCTAGTTCAAAGGTATTTTTGGAGGAGAGATATCTCCTTATTGGACAGTGCAGATCCAAGATCAGACTGCACATTCTGTGCAGTTTGATCTTGATCTATGCTTTCCACAAAAGGTCAGCGAGTCACGCCTTGCAGCCTAAGGGTTAAAATACAGTCACTTGAAGACAGCCTTAAGTGCTTTAACCATTTCCCAAACAATCCTAAGTTTTAACAAAAGAAAGGCTTTTAAAAACATTGTTGGAAAAGGAGAAAATGCTAGTGACCAGAATTTTCTCCTTTTTGTACAATGTGTCCTACCATTTTATCCTTTACCAGGTAAGCAGCATTTTCTCCTTTTCCCACAATGTTTTCTACCCTTCCTGAAACAAATTTCAATTTTCGAGTCACATATATTTTGTCGTCTGCAAATTTGCTTTGAACTTGGACTAGTCTAAACATTTTTTGGTTAGTAAAGAGTTAATTTGTTTTCTGCAAATGCATTAAATCATCTAAAATTTTGTGGTCTGGTACAGATTACATTTGCTATCAGGTATGAATACTGTTGATGCAAAAATGGTCTAAATCTTAACCCTTTACCACACAACCCCAAATTTTAACAACCCTGAGGTAAAAGGCATTTGAAAACTTTTTAGGAAAAGAAGAAAAAGCTGGTTACCAGCATTTTCTCCTTTTCCCACAATGTTTTCTACCCTTACAGATTCAAATTCCATCATTTGAGTATCATTTTATATGTCTTTTGCAAACTCTTTGAATTTGGATGAGTGTGATAAAAATTTAACATGTTGTCTACAAATGCTTTGCATTGTCTAAAATTTGGTGGTCTGGGGTTTATAGTTCAGTTGCTACCAGGTAGTAATACTGTTGATTCAAAAATGTTAAGTCTTAATTAAGTCTTGAAGAAATTCCAAACAGGAAACTAGGAAACATCTATCCATCTGACATCTGAACAATATCCACACTGTTACAGTCAATCTACAAGTTATGTAACCTGAAATGAAAATGGTGGTGTTTAAATCAAAAGTACATTAACCCATATTCTGCTAAATAAATTTAACACTTTACCGCACAATGCCGCCTTTTGACGCCCCTGGGAAAGAAGACTTTTGAAAACATTGTGGGAAAAGGAGAAAATGCTGGTAACCAGCATTTTCTCCTTTTCCCACAATGTTTTCTACCCTATCTGAGAAGAATTGCACCATTTGAGCTACACTGACATTGTCTTCTGCAAATGCTTTCAATTTGGACAAGGCTAAAATTTTGTCGTCTGGTAAAGGGTTAATGACACCTCCAAGTGGATAGTAAAAATCCAAATAATGTTATTTCAAACTTAATTTTTGGAAGAAAAATATCTCCTTATTGGACAGTGTAGATCCATGATCAGACTGCTTGTTCTGTGCAGTCTGACCTTGATCTACACTGTTCACAAAAGGCCAGTGAGTTGCACTTAGCAGCCTAAGAGTTAACACAAATTTCGGGCAAATCTTTGGGAAAAAGATAATAATATTGAAAAAAAGCAATTTCCGTCGTCGATAGGATTGAAAACATTGTTTGAAAAGAAGAAAAAACTGGTTACCAGCACTTTCCACTTTTCCCACAATGTTTTCAAAAGCTTACTCCTTCAGGGTTTTTAACCCTTTTCCAAACAAGCCCTGGTTTTCACGTGTTTGCAATACAAGTCTTTTGAAAACACTGTAGGAAAAGTAGAAATTGCTCGTAACGAGCAATTTCTCCTTTTCCCACAGTGTTTTCTACCCTTTTTGAGACCTTTCTGCCATTTTCATCAAATTTAAAATTGTCGTCTGCAAACTCTTTCAATTTGGACCAGTCCAAAATTTGTCGTTTGGGAAAGGGTTAAAACAAAGGATTGTGTGGTACAGGGTTAAATGAAACAATGGGAAAAAGGAACAAATAATTCTTGTAACAGACAGTTGCTCCTTTTTTAATCATATTATTCATTTATTCTGAAGAGTTTGTTGTTCATATGTCATTTTGGTTGAACAATCATATCTAAACTTTTGTATAAATTTTGTGATCCTTCAATCTTACGCAGTTTTTTGCTGGTATCAGATTTCAGACTACATGCATAGGTATTCACATGTAGGACAGTATATACGGAACTGACAAAAGCGGGGTTGAGGTGTATTCGCTAAACTGAAAGTAGAATGGTTGCAAGCATGAATGGCAGTATATTTGGTTCAGGTCAAACAGATATCACAGTACAGTGTAAGCATGCATGTGTCGTTATGCATAATGTATTTGGTTCTGGTCAGAAAGATCACAGCAAGTGGATTTGCTATACAAATCCGCTAAAAAAGCTGCAGAAGCTTTCAGTATGGATGAGTCTAAATATCTGTCATCTGGCGAGATGTCAAAAATGCTGTGTCTGAAATTTTCAACATTACGTCAGTTATAGCGCATGCTTTCCTGACCTATCTTTTACTGACACAATATTGTTCCCAAGCCTCTGTCAGCTTTCCAAAACAACCCTAGTCAAAAACAATGATCTGTGATGAGACAGGAATGACCTTGTCAAATGACTGTTAAAAACCCTCGGAAAGAAATTGGGTGAGCTAGAGATTTGAACCAGCAACCCCTTCTTTCAAGCCCTGTACGTTAACAACTGAGCTACAAGCTCAGCATCTGTCGAAAAAATGGATACATTTTGACATATTATCCAAGCATAACTGTAAAAATACATACTTCAGGTTTAATGCGCAAGTTGATCTGACAACGACCGCAAAGTCATTCTCTGTATCCTGAGCATCTAAATGTAAAATGACAAAATATCTTTTTCCAGGTTCCAGAATATGGGTGATCTCTGCACTGGACCCTGTAGGGAGGAAAAAGAATCTATGTTGTATCATAGCTATAAAGTGCTTGTTTTTTTTGTATCAACCCTATTCTCTTTATGAAAACCACAAAACTTTAGAATTGTAATTATTGTAAACACATTCGCACACAACAAATTAAATGTGGTTCAAATGATGAAACTTGTATTTACCATTCACAAAAGCTCCTTGTCCACCGTCATAGGTTCGTGGACAATTTTCATAATGTGAGTATAGATAGTTCTGATGATCCTGGTCTCTAGTTATCTCATAACCATCGTCAAGCTGAAATAATCAAATATAGAAACACTAGAACCTTATGTTTAACCCTTTACCAGACATTCCTCTGTTTTAACTCTTTACCACACGGTAATATTTTAAACAAAAAACAAATATGGTTAAAAGACTGGAAATTGTTTTTGGAAGGACAGAAAACAATGAAGGAAAAAGAGAAAATGCTGATTACCAGCATTTTCTCCTTTTCCCACAATGTTTTCAAAAGGCTTCTTAAAAAAACTGGAAATTGTTTTTGGAAGGACAGAAAACAATGTGGGAAAAGGAGAAAATGCTGGTTACCTCCTTTTCCCAAAATGTTTTCAAAAGGCTTCTTCCTCAGGCTTGTTAAAAGTTGGGATTGTGAGGTAAACAGTTATAAAATCTTCAGGAAAAGAGCTTTTGAAGACATTGTGGAACAAGGTAAAAATGCTTGTGACCAGCATTTTCTCTTTTTTTCCCACACTGTTTTCCACAAAATTGAAGGCAAATTCCATCATTTGAGCCACATTGTAGTTGTCTGCAAATGCTTTTAATGTGGACAAGTCTTAACCCTTTACCACACAATCCCGACTATTAACGACCCTGAGGAAAAAACCTTTTGATGCTGGTAGATGCTGATAACCAGCATTTTCTCCTTTTCCCACAATGTTTTCTACTCTTCCCAAAACAAATTTCAATTTTTGAGTAACATTTATTTTGTCGTCTGCAAAAGCTTTCAATTTGGATCGATCTAAAATTTTGTCGTTTGGTAAAGAGTTAAACAGTGTCTGGCAAAGAGTGAATGAGTGGCACATAAATATGAGCCATACTCCAGCAAAAGGGGCTTAATTCATCCCTGTGATCCATGGTACCGAGCAAGTAATTACATAATTTTGAATCTATTAAATCCATTTTGTCTAAAAACTGACTGAATCATGAGGTAGACTTAATTGTCCTTGGACAAATAGAACATTGACCAATAGCGAAAAGTTTCGGCCCAGGTCAGCCTGTGTGGACTGCGCAGGCTGACCTGGGCCGATACTTTTCACAGATGGATTAAGCCCCCTTTTCACAGAGCATGGCTCATATGCAGAAGTACCTCTAGTATTTTCATAATGTGAATATAGATAGCCTTCGTTGATCTCCAATCATAACAAAGAAACAGCTTGCTTAGGTATATTTATGTGCTTCCTTGATTTCATCAAAACAAGCTTGAGACCCTGCCCTGTAAGACACCCTGTATAGGAATGAGTTAGCTAGATCAATATGAATCCCAAGCAAACAATGAATTTGTTTGTTTGATTTTGGAGTTCAACACCGTTTTAACAGCTTAGATTGTATCACAGTTGTCAGTGCACCTACGCATGTGTTTCCTGGCTTTCTTGCACCAGTACTGACACAACTTTCTTTCCAAGTCACTGACTACTTCTCTCACACGCTACAGAGGTGAGAGGTGAAAAAAGGACGGGAAGAAAGTTTGCAAATTTGAACTTACATCAAACAGTCTACAACCAACTGGATATTCTGATGCTCTGGATGATCGCATAGCTGTAATATTTACAAGCTGTGGTCCTGTAATAAAAAAAAACTCTTTTCCAAATAATCCTGAAGAAGAAGGCTTATGAAAACATAGTGGGAAAGGGAGAAAATGGTAGTAAGCATTTTCTCCTTTTTCCAACCATGTTTCCTATCATTTCAAAGACAATCCCATTGTTTGAGTCATATTTAAATCGTTGTCTATAAATGCTTTTAGTTTAGACAACTCTAGGTGTTGTCATCTGGGAAAGTGATAAACTGTGTCATACAGAGTGAACTAACAAAATTAGTGTAAATTACAAGCATACATGTATATTAGAGCTGTGCATCATCATGCAGCATCAACGAAAAAGATCATAGAAATTTATATATTATCAAAATCAAATTTTACATGAGCCATGCTCTGTGAAAAGGGGGCTTAATCCATCTGCGAACAGTATCGACACAGGTCAGGTTGCACAGTCCGTGCAGGCTGACTGCAGCCTAAACTTTTGGCTATTTGTCAATTTTCTGTAATTCCAAGGACCAGTCTACCTCATGATTAAGTCGGTTTGTTAAAAAATGTGGCTATCATGGATCCATAAGTATGTGATGGCTTGCTTGGTACAATGGATCGCGGAGATGCATTAAGCTCCCTTTTGCTGGAGCATGGGTCAATCAAATATAAGTATTTCACAAACTGACTTACCTCTTTCTGGTATTTGGAACTCAATTTGTGGATTAAGGTAAAACTTATCTTGTGACACCTGGCCGCCGGCATTATAGCCACTACTCCAAGTTCCAATGTGACATTCACTGAATCCTAGATACAGAAAACATTTTGTTTACAGGACTTACATAACTGTACAAAAACAAAGGCCTCAGGAAGTGATTTAACCCTTTACAGCACTATAATGCCTTTTAAAGACCCTGGGAAAGAAGCTTTTTGAAAACATTGAGGGAAAAGGAGAAAATGCTGGCAACTAGCATTTTCTCCTTTTCCCACAATGTTTTCTACCCTATCAGGGACAGAAACCATCATTTGAGCCACATTTAAATTGTCATCTGCAAATGCTTTCAATTTTAATGAGTCTAAAATTTTGTTGTGTGGAAAATAGTGAAAGCCTTTATTCTTGCTGTAGGAAGTCTAGAAATAGCCTGTCTTTACCCCTGTATGACTTTACCCCTTTACCAAATGACAAATCTTCAGACTGTTCCAAATTAAAAGCAATTGCAGACAACGAGTTAAATGTGGCCCAAATAATGATTTCAGTCTCTGAAAGGGTAGAAAACATTGTGGGAAAATGTTTACCAGCATTTTTTCTTTTTCCCACATTTTCAAAAAGCTTTTTTTCTCAGCGTCATTAAATCTTGGGATTCTGTGGTAAAGAGTTAACCCTACATTTAGTGCTTTTCAGAAAAAAAAACATCATGGCAAAGGGACAAAATGCTGATTACAAGCATTTTCTCCACAATGTTTTTAACATTCTAGATATCAATTTCAATTTTTGAGTTATATTCATTTTGTTGTCTGCAGATGCTTTCAATTTTGGTAAGTATAAAATTTTGCTGTGTGGCAAAGGGTTAATATTGATAATACCCCCCTCACACCAAATTCATTCTCACTATGTTCCAAAAATTGTTGTCAAACTGTGTTTGAACGGAGTGGACATACTAGCAACCTTTTACGATCTGTTTACGAACTTCATGGATGGGCTAGGAAGGGAAGAGTGTTCAAGAATTTTGAGCCTGCTCAAAATTTTTTGCAGCCCATCCCGTCTTGTAATTAGATGGAGTGACAATGTACATAAAATGAGATAGATGTACTACAAACAGACCTGCTGCACTTAGATCCTATTAGGGACATGTAACAACGTGGTGCAGTGGGCATTCAATCGGTAGTGCACTTTCAAACCGAATGGAATTGCACACTCTAGCCTGACAGCAACCTGTTTTAGGACTATTTAGGACAGAGCGAGATGTTCTAGGAACTAATTTGGTATAACAGGGGCTTTAGGCATCATCAGGCTGATATTACACGTCCTATCCCGACCGAAACCAGTTTTACCATTTTGTTAGGATGGGGTAAGACGTTTGAAGAAGTAGTTTGGTGTGAAGGAGGCTTAAACAATGATCTTACTTATCTTATTGTCAACTCCAGGCACATCTGGTGGATCAAACTTCTCAGAGCTCATGATATTGCACCGTCCATCAAGTTGCCTAATGAAGTGGAAAATAAACCATTAGTTAATTCATTAACTTTCTCTTGCATCTTTTTCAAAGGGGCTATTCAGATTTCTGTGATCATATCAAAGTTCAAAATTTTTTTATCACTGAATTCTGTAAAGTACGAATATACAAAAGGAAAAAATGAACAGACTGGAATGCAGGCTATGTCCAGGGGTACCTGTCACTAAACTACATACACTGGAAATTTGGGCACACAGTATAAGCATCAAATCTGAAAACAAGTTTCACTTAACCCTTTACCAGACGACAAAATTTTAGCATTTGCAGATGCCAATGTCAATGTGGCTCAAATGGTACAATTTTCTCTTGATAGGGTAGAAAACATTGTGGGGAAAAGGGGAAAATGCTGGTTACCAGAATTTTCTCCTTTTCCCACAATGTTTTCAAAAGGCTTCTTTCCCAGGGTCATCAAAAGGCGTCTTTGTGCAGTAAAGGGTTAACTGCGTAACTTTATGATTTGAGAAAATATAACTTTGGGTAAAGCAGTGATCGTATGCGTGTATAGTCACACATTAACTCTTTACCAAACAACAAAATTTTAGACCAGTCCATATTGAATGTTTTTGCAGACGACAAAAATAAATGTGACTCAAAGATTGAAATTTGTTTTAGGAAGAGTACAAAGCATTATGGGAAAAGGAGAAAATGCTGGTTTCCAGCATTTTCTCCTTTTCCCATGATGTTTTCAAATGGCTTCTTCCTCAGGGTCAATATACACGTAAGTCAGGATTGTGTGGTAAAGGGTTAAACATTTGCATAAATCTACCCGGTTTAGTGAAAGTTTCTTTAAGTATGCATAGAAAAATGTATTTGTATGTTTATCAATGTTTAGCATAGAAAAAAGAGGTTTCTTTAAGTATGCAGAAAAAGTACAGTATTTACCAATGTTTAGCATAGAAAAAAAGACTGATTTTCTGTTAAAAAAAAAAAATCTAAAAAGGACCCTTTACCCATCTCTTTGTTTGGTGTTTATCGCTATTTTCATTTTGAATTAAAACACCATTGTTGCCAGTGCAGTATGATCTACTTCTAGTATATTGTGGAAAAAGGAGAAAATGCTGCTAACCAGCAGTTTCTCCTTTAACCTCAATAATTTTTCTTTTTATTCTTGTACGGAAAAACTCCATCATTTAACCCTTTACCACATAATACCAAGTTTTAACGACTTGAGAGAGACGGCCTTTGAAAATATTGCAGGAAAAGGAGAAAATGCTGATGACCAGCATTTTCTCCCTTTTCCCACAATGTTTTCTACCCTTTCAAAGACAAATCTCATTATTTGAGCCACAGTTAATTTGTCATCTGCAAATGTTTTCAATTTGGACAAGTCTTAAATTTTGTCATTTGGTAAAGAGTTAAACTACATTTCATTAGTACTTTCAATAGTCCAATAATACTGATAACAAAATATCATAATTAATCAAATTGTCTAAAATTTTGTAGTTTGGGACAAAGTTAATCAAATAATTTGAAAGGCATGGCAATTTTCCCTTGTGATGAGGTTAAAACTTTGTATTGTCATGACAAAGGAATAAAATCCTGTTGCAGCAGCTTTCATCGATAATAATTGTAAAAGACTGGTGGCCAATCATGGGCTGAGATTTTAACTTACAACTGTCAGCTTGCCAGTCCCCTGTGCTCTGCGCTAAGCCACTGGGGCTCTATGGAGGACAATGTGATAAATCATGAAGATCCTACCCTAAAATACCTACCTCACATCTATCAAGCCATCAGGTGAGAAAACCCTCACCAGATAATCTTTCTCTGTACCAGCATCTATTGTTGAGGGTAGTGCTACATACTGTCCTGGCTCTACTCTGCAAAAACAATGATAAATGGCTTGCAAACCCTCTACCAACAACCAGGAATTTTCAGTATCACATATCAACTCTTTACCAGATGACAAACTTTTAGACTTGTCCAAGTTGAAGGCATTTGCAGACAACAAAGTAGAAGTTACTTGAATCACAAAATTTGTTTTTAACAGCATAGAAAACATTGTGAGAAAAGGGGAAAAGTGCTGGAAACCAGTATTTTATTCTTATCCGATGATGTTTTCAGAAGTCATCCTTGTCAAAGTCATTAGAACTCGGGATTGTGTGGTAAAGGGTTAAACTTTAATTAACCCTTTACCATACAATCCCAACCTTTAACAACTCCGTAGAAGAAGCCTTTTGAAAACATTGTGGGAAAAGGAGGAAATGCTGGTAACCAGCATTTTCTCTTTTTCCAACAAAGTTTTCTACCTTTTCCAAAACAAATTCAAATTTTTCAGTCACATTTATTTTGTCATCTGCAAATGGTTTGAATTTGGATCAGTCAAAAATTTTATTGTTTGGTATTGAGTCAACCCTTTACCGCACAATGACGCCTTTTAACGCCCCTGGGAAAGAGGTCTTTTGAAAACATTGTGGGAAAAGGAGAAAATGCTGGTAATCAGCATTTTCTCCTTTTCCCACATTGTTTTCTATCCTATCAAATAAAGCTTGCACCATTTGAGCCACAATGAAATTGTCGTCTGCAAATGCTTTCAATTTGGACAAGGCTAAAATTTTGTCGTCTGGTAAAGAGTTAATGTTGGTTGTTTCTAACTTTTTCAGAGCTGTCTTCTGCAAATTTTAACATAACATAATCTGTATTTGACATAAAATACAAAACATATTACAGCAAATACAATTAATGATATAGACAGGTGTGAACAAAACTGAAAAAAGAACAATTGAAAAATGGTAAGAATGAGGCAGCACATGTAGCAGTTCAGTCATGTTTTACAAAGGAATGTAAGAAACAGTAGAAATTATGTTGAAAAACAAAATTGCAAGTTAGAGCAGTGATAAGTTGGCTCAGGAAGTTATCTGTAGATGGATGCATGGGTGGCCTAGTGTATGTATAGCTGGGCAGTTGAGTGGATGGATGGATGGATGGATGAATGGATAGAGGGTGGGTTGGTGGATGGAAAGATGCAGTGGTGTGTGGGTCTTTTTATGAACTGATGGGTAGATGTATGAGTGGGAGGATGGTCAGTCTTAAGACGGATGGATGGATAGATAGGTGGATGGCCTGATGAATGGGTGGTTCGATGGATGAATGGATGTATGGGTGGGTGGGTCAGTGTATGGATGGATGGATGACCTCCTATTAGTCAGGCTTACCAACCTACTATTTGTGTTTCTAAAACTCAAATTGATAAAAATCTTGCAGGTGTTTAACCATTCAAATGATTAGTTTGCTTTCCAGCACAATGCATATTGAAATGAGAATGTTTTATACATGTAAATGCATACATGCAGTGTGATCTTAAATGTATACTATCTGCTTTGTTGACACCTTTTTGTGAAAAGAAAACCCTTGAAATTGCAATATTTTGACATTTTGTCTTATACAACTAACAGTTCCTAAGCTCCCTAGGTTAAAATGATTTGAGCAATGCACCATGTAAAGAGGGTTTAACTCTCTACTACACAATCCCGACTTTTAACGACCCTGAGGAAATAGCCTTTTGAAAATCTTGTGGGAAATGGCGAAAATGCTGGTGACCAACATTTTCACCTTTTCCCACAAGGTTATCTACACTTTCAGACAATTACCATCATTTCAGCTAAATTTGATATGTCATCTGCAATGCTTTCAATGTGAACCAGTCTAAAATCTAAAATTTTAAACCAGTCTAAAATTTAAAATCTAAACCAGTCTAAAATTTTGTTGTCTGGTAAGGAGTTAATGTATTTCTGTGATGCATTGTACCAAGCAGGTCATCACATAAGTATGGATACATAAAATCCAGTTTGTCTTACAACCGACTAATTCATGAGGTATACTGGTCTTTTACATACAGAAAACTGACAAAATGCCAAAAGTTTCAACACAAGTCAGTCTGCACAGACTACGCAAGCTGACATGGGCTAATACTTTTTTGTTGATGCATTCAACCCCCTTTTCACAGAGCATTTACTTGTAACGTGTGCTCATCTGTCGTTCTTTCTTATACACATTTGTCTCCTGGCCAAGTAACTGTAGCACATAAATTCCTCTGTCTTGTTGCTCAGCAAGTACCTACAATGTGAGAAATTTTGTAAGTAGAAAGGAGAATGTATTGAATTTCAAAAGGTAAAAATACTATATGTAAAGTAGGTCACCTGCTGGTTACAAGCATTTTCTTCTTTTCCCAGAATGTCTTCTACCGTTTCCAAGACAAATTCCATCATTTAAGAAACAGTTCAATTCGTTGTCTGAGAATGCTCTGAATTGGAACAAGCATAAAGTTTGAAACCAGCATTTTCTCCTTTTCCCATCTCTATCCTATCAAGGAGAAATTCCATCATTGAAGCCATATACTAGTTGTAATCCGCAAATTCTGTCAATTTAACATTTTACCGAATGACAAATTTTTGGACTTGTCAAAACTAAAAGCATTGCAGACAACATTTTGATAATGGTAATTGTTTGTGAAAGTGTAAAAGCATTGTTGGAAAGGGAGAAAATGCTGGTTACCAGCATTTTCTCCTTTTCCCACAAGGTTTTCAAAAGGGTATTTCCTCAGGGTTGTTAAAACTTGGGATTGCGTGGTAAAGAGTCAAACAAGTCTTCTTTTTTGTCCCATGGTAAATGTTTAAATGTTTACCACACAATGCCAAGTTTTAACAACCCCGAGAACAAAGCCTTTTGAAAACATATACAGTATTGTGGGAAAAGGAGAAAATGCTGATAACCAGCATTTTCTCCTATTCCCACAATGTTTTCTACACTTCCCAAAACAAATTTCAATTTTTCAGTCACATTTATTGTGTCATCTGCAACTGCTTTCACTCTGAATAAGTGCAAAATTTTATCATTTGGTAAAGAGTTAAACATAACTGGAAGAGTCACAGGCCAATGAATACCCTCTACAGGCTGCCTTGTTAATGGATCATGTAAAAAAAATTCTTAACTTCTGTAATGGACAACCAATCCTTATGAAAACTGCAGATGCACAAATTCCCTCTACACTTTTACCACACAACCCCAAATTTTAACGAACCTGAGAAAGAAAGCTTTTGAAAACAGTGTGGAAAAAGAAGAAAATGCTGGTAACCAGCATTTTCTCCTTTTCCCACAATGTTTTCTACCCTTTCCAAAAGACATTTCAATTTTTAAGTAACACTCTGTCGTCTGCAAAAGCCTGCAATGTGGACTAGTATAAAATTTTACTGGTTGTTAGAGACTCAAAAGATAAGCTTTCATAAAAAAATTTAGCCAGACGGAAGATGGACATGTTACTGCTCCTATTAGACAGACAGATGTCTGGGCAGAAAGACAACCTATTTTCAATATAACACCCTCCACATAATTGCTTGGGGGGCAGGGAATATAATAAATTGTGACCGTAGCAATACCTGGTAGAGATCCACTCTAACACTAGCTTTGTTCTTCTGTCTATGCTTCAGTTTCTGACAGATCTGAAGAACTAATGGAACTAGACCGTCGCTATCCATCCCTGAGAGAACAAGAAGACAAAGTTTTACTACACACTGCACATTGATATATGGTAGTTTTATTGCAAACTTGTAAGTTTGAATGGAGAATTAGAAAGAGGTTTACAGAGTATTAATTCTTTAAAAAATGACAAAATTTTAGACTTGTCCAAATCGAAAGCATTGCAGATGACAATTTGAATGTGGCTCAAGTAATGGAATTTGTCTTTGATAGGGTAGAAAACATTGTAGAAAAAGGGGGTAAATGCTGGTTGCCAGCAATTTCGCCTTTTCCCACTATTGTTTTCAAAAGGCCTCTTCCTCAGGGTTGTTAAAACTCGGGATTATGTGGTAAAGGGTTAAGCATTTTGAGGTAAAAAAGAAGAATTTTAAAATGAAAAACTCTTCATTACATAACACTTGCTTAGACAGTGACCTTACTTGTTAAATGGATAAAGTCATTTATCAAAGACAAGTCCCATCATTTGAGCCACATTTAGACTGTCATCTGAAAAAACGTTCAATTTGGACAGGTGTGTATTTTTGATGTTTGATAAGAGTTAACTGGCCTTACCTCCTTTTGACATAATGTTTTCTACAGAAAAATCCAATTATCTCCGCCATGTTTAACTTGATCTTCACCAAACAACAAAACTCAAGACTTGTCCAGATTCAAAGCATTTGCGGATTACACACCACAAGAAGCTAAAATCAATGTTTTTGTCTTCTATAGGATAGAAAATATTGCTGGTTACCAGCATTTTCTCTTTTTCCAACAATGTTTTCAAAAGTCTTTTCTATCAAGGTCGCTAAAATTCTGGAATTGTTTGATATAGGATCAATTTGTCATCTACTAATGCCCTCAATACTGGCAAGTGAAACATTTTCTTATCTGGTAATGTGTGAACAGCAGATAAACTTACCTTCATCATCTAAAGCAAAAATGTATTTAGGATTGGCTATTCTGTTCTGAAATCCTGCGGCTGTTTCTCCACGCCAACCCCCAAACAGTGTAGTACACACATCTGTAATAAGTACCGGTAGCATAATGAAGCTCTAAATAAATGGGCCATGCTCTAGCAAAAGGGGGTTCAATGCATCTCTGTGATGCTTTATACCATGCATATCATCACATAACTATGGATCCATAAAATTCATTTTGTCTAACAATTGACTGAATCTGGAGATTCAAAGTAATGAAACTTCTGATTGGCTAGACCAAATGGTTTAGACAATCAGAAATTCTGTTACTTTCTAAGTGTTACTTTCTAAACCGAGAAGAAGACTAAGAATGTAATTTACATTGGTTGGTTAAAATAGCCCAACCTTCTGATTGGCCCAGAGTCAATCAGAAGGCTGTTCATGGAATACAGAATTGGAATTGAAATTAAGAATGGTTGGTGAAAATGGACCCAGTTCAAAAACTACACAAGAAGTACACAGGAAATATACATTTGAATTCAGCTTGACCAAAACTATTGAGAGTTCATTCCTCTCTCACCTCTGAACATTGATTCATTCAACTTGCACCTCTGAAAGTTATATTTGCTCTTTGGGAAAGTAGCCAGTGGCTTTAGATGTACTGTTCATAGAAAATCTAGGAATCAATGCAATGATGCACTGGCCCTCTTAACTTAACTCAAGCACTGTTGAAAGTTGTGTTCAGCAACAAACATACACAGAGTAACAAACTCACTTATTGTGTCCTCACAACCATCTTGGTCAAAGTCAGGGGTCATGGAACAGATTGTTACACCAGAAAAATATTTGATGAAATCTTTCAGCTCGATCCAAAACTCTCCGTCATCCTTTTTGTGGTGAGAAAGTTGTCCTTTTGGTATGCTATCCCATTCTGGTCCACTAGAGAAAACAGCAAAGAGTGATCACACCTCACGGCATGTTATCCTTTTACCGAACAATCCAGATTTGATGACAATGAAGAAGACGGATTTTAAAAACACTGTGGTAACCAGCATTTTCTCCTTTCCCTACAATGTTTTCTTTTCTATAAGAAAAGTATAGCTCACTTGTACTAATTTACAGTTTGTTGTCTGCAGGGTACTTTCAAACTGAAAGAGTCAACAATTTTTTGTTTGGGAGGGTTAACCCTCAGAGCCCCATATAGGCCTAAGGGATTTTTTAGTCTAAAAATAAGACCCAAATAATTACAAATTTGAGGGTGCAGGATGTTTCAGGAAAGCAAATGGTATAGCTCAAAGATCAAACTGCAAATTTTTTTATCTGGACTGGCCACAATGGCAACTATAGCAATGAAAGTTGCATTAACCTTTTACCAAACAACAAAAAACAAACATGTCCAAATTGAAAGCATAATGTAAACAAGAAATCAATGTTGCTCAAATGATCACACTTATCCCTGAAAAGATGGAAAACATGTGGAAAAAAGAGAACTAAAGAGTTAACTCTTTCCCAAATGACATAACTTTAGACTTACCCAAATTCAAAGCATTTGCAGATGACAATTTAAATGTGGCTCAATTAATGGTATTTCTCTTGAGAAGGGTAGGTAACATTGTGGTGAAACAAGAAAACGCTAATGATCAGCAGTTTTCAAAAGCTTTCTTCTTCAGGATTGTTCAAGCGCAGGATTGTTTAGTAAAGGTTAAACAATAAGTGCTCAACTTTTTACCTCTTTACCAAACCACAAAATTTTACAATTTTCCGAACTGAAAGCATTTGCTGATGACAAAATAAACTGTGACTCAAAAATTAAAATTTCTTATAGGTTGGATAGAAAACGTTCAGAGAAAAGGAGAAAATGCTGGTTACCAGCATTTTCTCCATTTCCCAAAATGTTTTCAAAAGCTTTCTCTTTCAAGGCCATTAAAACTCAGGATTGTTTTGTAAAGGGTTAACCCTTTCCCAAATGACAAATTTTGGACTGGTCCAAATTGAATGAGTTTGCAGACAACAATTCTAAATTTTTCTGAAAATGGCAGAAAGTTCTCAAAAAGGGTAGAAAACACTATGGGAAAAGGAGAAATTGCTCATTACGAGCAATTTCTCCTTTTCCCACAGTGTTTTCAAAAGACTTGTACTGCAGACACATGAAAACCAGGGCTTGTTTGGGAAAGGGTTAAAATAGTTGATCTTAACACTTAAGCTGCTGAATAAAGGAAACGCAAATTTCTACTCAATTCTAAAAGCCCAAACATTGCGGTTTCAAAGTTGATTTCACCTGAAAGAAAATACCGTATTGGACAGTGTAGATCAACGGTCAGACTGCATGTTCTGTGAAGTCTGATCTTAATCTACACTGTCCGCAAAAGGTCAGTGGGTCGCGATTAGCAGCTTAAAGGTTAAATCTGAAAATCATACAAACCTTGACTTTACTACAATCATTAATATCGCTGTGGTATTGACTGGGACACATTGTGTCAAATGTTATTTTTGGAAAAAGTGGGCAAGAATACAATGTTTCAACAAATGATGCCACCTAACAATGTCAGAAAATCTTACCTCAAACATTAATTATGATAAGAAAACTTGTAATGGCTATATTACAACAAAAACTAGAGGCGCTTGAGGGCCTGAATTGCTCTACTGGCAGTGATTTTTTCTATATTTGTCCTAGCATACTTTATGAATTCATGATGCAAAAAGGAAAAAGACAAACACACAAAAAAATGGGGGGTTGGGGTATGTTGTTGCAACTGACCTTGAACCCAGTAAGACTGCAAAAGTAGGCATGGTGAATTGAACAAATAGTGAAAAAAAATGAAGTATAATTTTTCAAAACCAATTGTTTGGAATTCAGCCAACTTTGATAGGGTTTCAGTACTCATTGTATTAAACAATCCCAGCAAGTTTCAAAGAAATGTGATTAATAATGTGGACTGTGTTGAGTAAGCAATACTAAGTCATCAAATGGCTGGTTTTCTTAAACTGATTGCTAGATTTTCTTCATTCTCATAGAGTGTCAATCCCTTGGTGATACAAATAATCTTTGCAAGTTTCAAAAGAATTGGATAAAAAATGAGGACTTAGTTTCGTAAACAAAAAATGTAAATTTCAAATTCAATGGCTACTTTTCCCCTGCTGATTGTCAGATTTTTTTCAAAATCAATAGGATTCAAGCAGTTGATGATACAAAGCAGCTGTTTCATGAAAATCCGATAACAAATGCAGACTTTATCGCGTAAACAAGAAAAGGAAATTTTCAAATTTCAATGACTACTTTTCCCATACTGATAGTCAGATTTTTTAAAAAATCAATAGGAATCAAAATATTGATGATATAAACAAACTGTTCAAGTATCATGAAAGTCTGACCACAACTGCAGACTTTCTCTCGTAAACAAGAAACTGAAATTTTCAAATTCAAATCGCTACTTTTCCCATACTGATTGTCGGACTTTTTTCAAAATCAATAGGGTTCAAGCTATTGATGAGATAAACAAACAGTGCATGTTTCATGAAATCTGACCACAAATGAAGACTTTATCACGTAAACAAGAGATGGAAATTTTCAAATTTAAACAACTACTTTTCCCACACTGATTGTCATATTTTTTTCAGAATCAATAGGGTTCAAGCTATTGATGAGATAAACAAACTTTGCAAGTTTCACAAAAATCCGACCTCAAATGCAGATTTTATTGCGTAAACAAGAAAAAGACTAACAGACGGACAGACAGACAACAGAAACCACACCATGACATAAACTCTGCTGGCTGTAAGCCAGCAGAGCTAACAATTTTTTTTTTTTTTATTTAATTCTTTATTTCCTCCATAATTGAAGATTACAAAATTCACAAAAAAAAAAGGTTACATATACGTTAAAGATGCATACATAACATTAAACTTACATATACGCACAGAAGCAAGGAACCCTCACATTCAACAATAATATGTATTCATATATACCCAATCCACAAACGATAAACAGAAGACAGACGGACAGACAGACAGACAGACAGACGAACGTACAGACAGATGGACGGAAGGACAGGCAGACAACAGGCAGGTAGACAGAAAGACAGACGAACAGAAAGACAGACATCTGAGATGCTTACTTAAGGAAAAAAAAAAAAAACTAAGGAAAAGTAATCTGTTTATAACAACTCCACATGGAGTGTAAAAACCAAAAGTTTGCACAAACATATACTCATCTAACGATTGCAAGGCACGTTGTACAGAATGTCCATATAGGATAACAACATTATGAAAAAATAAACGTCTGCAATTCTGAACGCTGGTACATTGTGTTAAAATATGGTCTGTTAGACTAACAGAAATATTACTTTCATTGCATCCAGAACAGTCTGAATCAAAAAGAGCCAAATATGCAATTAACTGTGCAATAGAGAAACATGCGCGCAGCATGGAAGGATTATTCCGTGCATAGGTCCAAACAGGACTGTGCGAAAACTGCTGTTGAATTTGTCTATACCGAACAAACTCAACTGACATGGTTCGAACTTCCCATTCATTAATAAAATGGCTTGTTATCTTTTGGTCAATACAACGTTTCCACGTACATTTGCTTGGGAAAAGTCCAAAATTGATATATTCAAGTAAAACATCATTCAAATTATATTTTCGTAATAAAACTACAACATCTGGGATGAAACCAATTTTTGATACGCCATTTTGACAAGAAATTAGACGTAATAAAAATAATCTCGTAGTTGAGCAGTCCCTTTCCAATCGACACAGCTGACCCAGAAATGTCAGTTTTCTTTTTTCAATCACAGCCTCTAAAGGAAGAGAGCCAATAAGCCCATGGACAATATCTGTCCTTGACCTTATTTGCAAACCTTGAATGTGCTTTAAACAGAGCCGGTGTGACCTCTCGAGCGTCAGTCTGTCACTATTGGGAGGTTATGCGATAAAATATTCACTCACTTGTCCTGCCACTTTCCTGTCCACTCAGTATGGCCCCAAGGGTTTCTGACTCGGACCAGGTACACTGGCTGTCCCCTGTTATCGACAATCTGAGATGCACCTGTCAAGGAATATGCATGTCCACCTACCAGCCCTTCATGCTTGTCGTATTCTGCCTGCAAGAAGCATTAAGCACTTTCCCATACAACAAAATTTTTGCCTGTATCAAATTCAGAGCATTTGCAGACGACAAATTTGAAATTGGTACAAATGAGCTTAAGTTCTTTGACAGGGTAGAAAACATTGTGGGACGGGAAGAAATTGCTGGTTACCAGCATTTCCTACTATTCTCACAAGGTCTTCTGAAGCTTTTTCCAACAGGGTCATTAAAATTCTGGATTAATTGGTATTGCTGCAGACAACTTCTGAAAACATTGTAGGAAAAAAAGAGATCTGCTTTTTAAGTGGCCTGTCACAAGGCAAAAAAAAGAATTCATCTAGGCCCAGGGCTGAGTTCTTTTGAAAACATTGTTGGAAAAGGAGAAAATACTGGTATTTAATCAGCAATTTCTCCTTTTCCCAAAGTATTTTCTATCCCACCAATCCAATCATCTGATTTGTGTTTGATCTGTCTTCTGCACTTGCTTTCAATCTGGACAAGTTTAAGTTTTTGTCATTTGGTAAAGTCTTAACCCTTTACCACACAATCCCGAGTTTTAACGACTCTACCATAGAAGACTTTTGAAAACATAGTGGGAAAAGGAGAAAATGCTGGTAACCAGCATTTTCTCCTTTTCCCACTATGTTTTCTACCACATCTAAAACAAATTCCATCATTTCAGCCACACTGAAATTGTCGTCTGCAAATGCTTTCAGTTTGGACCAGTCTAAAATTTTGTCGTTTGGTAAAAGGTTAAGTAAAGTTAAGTATTAAGTTTCCGTTTATTCATCGTTGCCACCTGTTGCCCATATTGGTGACAACCCAAGAAGACTCTTAGTTATATAACTTATGTCACAGGGGATAGTGCAAGATACAGGACGAAACCCATCCTAAGTTACGCCTGGTTCTTTAATTAATATCTGCAGTTTTTATCACTGTCACACAGGACCTTGGTTTAACGTCTCATCCAAAAGCCTACCAGTAATTCTAGATAGCCAGCCATGAGGCTCAAACCTACATGGGGCACCCATAAGTGGCCCCGAGATTTGATGCTTACAAGCCTTAAGCTCGACCACTTGAGCTATCCAAGCCAGTCCTTTAGATGCATAAAGAGTGACAGCTTTATCTAAACACCTAGATGGAGGCTTTGCTTGAAATCACCAATTTATTTATCTTTCATGATGTATCAATTCTGTTTCCATCTTCTCTGATTCACTTGTGGATATTCACTTGTGTATATAACATAATAATTTCCTTAACTCTTTACCAGACGACAAAAATGTAGACTTGTCCAAATTCAAAGCACTTACAGACAATAATTTTAATGTGGCCTAAATGGTGCAATGCTTCTTTGATAGGATAGAAAACATTGTGGAAAAAGGAGAAAAGCATTTTCTCCTATTCCTACATTGTTTTCAAAAGCTTCCTCATAGGCGTTAACAGTTGGCATTCCGCGGTAAAGGGATAACCTTTAAAGTGCTGCAACCAAGATAAGTGGCTTTGGCAGACAATGTAGATCAAGATCAGGCTACAGAACATGCAGTCTGATCTTTATTCTACACTGTTCACTACTTAGTTAAATATTTTGGCAAAAATGACCTTGAAATAGGAATATTTTGCAAGTTTGTTTCTTTTTATTAATACATCCACAATGTACATTCAGCACTCTAGAGGTCAAGTTCCTCTTTTTCACTTGGATTTATTTCCTACTGTTTTTAGAGACCAAAAAGTCAGTATCACATTCTAGCTTTAAATAAATGCTTACTGGTACTTCTGTGCAAACAAGTGAGCCACTTGTGATGGCGTTTTTCAGCCGCATGTGTAGAAATCTAGCCTTGCTGCCATCCTTGTCTTTGTTAAACTCCTTGTCAAAGTCAATGTACTCTGAACATCCTCCAGTCAGTGCCAAGTACGCATCTCCAGATTGCCCGCCATATACAGAGTTGTAGTTACCGTGGAATCTAGGATAATCAAGGCAGAGGTTGAAAATAACTTCTATAAACTACTAATTATGAGTATCAGGGATATTCTGCCAAAAAATTTGGTAACCAGCATTTTCTCCTTTTCCCACAATGCTTTCTACTTTTTCACAGCCGTATCTCATTAATAAAGCTACATTTTATATGTCGTCTGCAAATGCTTTCAATTTGGAAAAGTTTAAAATTTATAATAAGTTAACCCTTTATCACACAGTCCCAAAGTTCTAATGACCGAAAGGAAGAGGCCTTTTGAAAACATGGGAAAGGGAGAAAATGCTGGTAACCAGCACTTTCTCCTTTTTCCACAATGTTTTCTACCCTATCAAAAACAGAAATCATCACATGACCTACATTTATTTTCTTGTCTTCAAATAGTTTTGGTTTGCAAAAGTCTGAAACTTTGTTGTTTGGTAAACCATTAGGTCAGAGAAGACAGTCTGTAATGCCACCGATTATAACCCGGTTAGGGATCTGTATGAGAAATCATGCTCAGCTTAACCATTTACCATACAATTCTTGACTTGAGTTTTAACAAGCCTGACTGATGAGGCTTCTGAAAAAACATTGTGGGAAAAGGAGAAAATGCTGGTTACCAGCATTTTCTCCCTATCCCTCAGTGTTTCCAAACCTTTCAGAGACAAATCCCATTATTTGAGCCACACTTTGTTTTCTGCAAAGGCTTTCCATTTGGACAAGTCTTCAATATTGTCATTTGGTAAAGAGTAAAATTTTTTTCATGGTTTTATGATAATTTTATGATAGTCATTGCAACAATGACTGCTATCTCATAATTAGGAAAGCAGCTGGTGTCTGAGAAAGACTTACTACTTTTCAATCTAAAAGCAAATAAAAATCAATATTTAGAACAAAATTCTTACCTTGCAAATGCTTTTTCTAACAAAGCGGGCCACATTTCGTTGGGATCGTCTGCTGATTTAGCTCCCCAAAGATGTTCTCCATATATCACAGGTAAATAGTCATCAATGACTACTCTCTCCCATTCACCATACCTACAAAATGAATCAACCTACAGCCAAAACAAATAAGTAAAAATGACATAAGAGGGAAAAATCTAACTCTTAACCACACAGCAAAGTTTCAAACTTCTCTACACTCAAACCTCTAAACGGCCACTTTTGAAAAATTTCATAACATGGTGTTTGCAATGAATGTAAATTTTTATGACACCATTATGGTATCATTAAATCCAGACATATATTTACTGAAATAAGATGCAAAGATCAATCAACAAATTTAAGCACAAAAGACAGAAAAAGCTTTTACCTTACCATTTTGTCTAAACTCCACCATTTTTCTGTGCAGTTTGTCGAAACAAAATTAAAACTACCTAATTTCCTACCTTCATTTTTCATGGAACAATACTATTCTACCTTGTGACAATCCCAAATTGAGGCAAAAGAAGGGAATTCGAGGAGGAAAGGGCATCATGCGAACTGTGGACTAATAACCAGTTATTACATTTCTTAACTCTTTACCCAATGACACATATTTAGACTGGTCCAAATTGAAAGCATCTGCAGATGACAAATTAATGATGCTAAAATGATGATTTCTCTTATTAATAGGTTAGAAAACATTGTGGGAAAAGGAGAAAATGCTGGTGACCAGCATTTCTCCTTTTCCCATAATGTTTTCAAAAGCTAGGCTTCTTTCTCAGGGTTGTTTAAAGTTGGGCTTGTTCAATGATCACTTTTCTAATTTGATTCCGCTGATGATTGATTAACTCTTTTACCAAACAACATAATTTTGGAATAGACCAAATCGACAGTATTGGCAGACGACATAATAAATGTAGCTCAAATGGTGATATCTGTTTCTGATAGGACAGAAAACATTTTAGGAAAAGGAGAGAATACTGGTTACCACAATATTTTCAAAGCCTTCTTCTTCAAAGTCATTAAACCTTGGGATTGTATGATAATAGGGTAACTCTTTACCACACAATCCTGACTTTTAATGCCCCTGAGAAAGAAAGCTTCTGGAAATATTGTGGGAAAAGGAGAAAAATGCTGGTTACCATCATTTTCTCTTTCTTATACAACATTTTCTACCTTTCCCAAATTGAATTTCAAATTTTTATTAATACCTATTTCCAAAATTGAATTTAAATTTTTTATTTACACATTATTTGTTTCCAGTTTACACTAAATCAGTCTAAAACGCCACATTTTTCTGTGTGACATTGCTGTCTTCTCGTCTATATTACCGTATGGAATCCTTACATAAAATTTTTGTCTGCGTTTTAGACCCTGCTCGGTAATGGTCACCGACTTGCTGGAGTAATCGGGATGACAAACGACAGTTTCCATGAGGTCATTATTTTCTGCTTTTACCTTTAACACCACACTGTCATTTAAAACTTTTAGCATTATGCGACATCTACAAACTGGCAAAGGTAAACAACACTTGAAAAAAAAACAGGTTAAGGACCATGACGCGTAAAATTTCTGAATGACCCTCAAAATTCCAAACTGCGAGTCACAGATGACCCCCAAAATTTATGAGCTTGCAGAAACACTGATTAACACATAGCTTGTAGCCTGCATATGCTCTCAATTTGGACTAGTAAAAAATTTTGTTTGACAAATGGTTAAAACTAACTGAATAGTCCACCACTTGAAAACTAAAAGGGATGGACACTTAACCCTTAAAGCGCCTTTCACAACTATTGTTGCTTTTGCGGTCAATGTAGATCAAGATCACACTGCACAAAACACTGTCCACTTTGCCGAGTCATTCTGGACAAGGGCAACCCTGAAACTACAATTATTCAGGTCTTGTTTCTAGACTGAAAGTGTTCATTACGTTTCTTCGGCTCTCTAGGGGTTAATGACTTTTATCATGCATGTATATCTGAAATTTTTGCGGATCAAATACATGTGTCACACATGGATATAATAACATACTACAGGAAAAAATTCAGTATCTACACGCAGTGAAATACTGTTCCAAATATGGTAATGATGACATAACTCACACGCAGAAAACATACATAATGATTTTTGATTTGATTAGTCAAAGTTTGCGCTATGATATTTATCCACCATTCATAAAAATGAGGTTACTAGCTACTACACCATTGCTTGTTTTATTTTGTTTACCATTTTATGAATAAAATGTCAAGAACTGCAATATTTTGGCGTTGAAAGTTGTAGGTATACAATAAAGGAATATTATGTCGAGTAACTTTCCTTATGCCTGTATTTACTTCTTGCTGCGTAAGAAAATTTTGATATCTCGCTCGACCTTCGGTCTCGCGTAATAACAAATATTCTCACACTGCTCAAATTTACCTACCTCCAGAAGAAGCAGTAAAAATATCCACCATCAGGATTCCAAGCATCTTTAGGAACAACCTGCACGAAAGAATACAAGAAATATCTTTGAAAAAGATGGATGGCGTAAGAGATACTAGAATATAAATATTGAAACTCTTTTCTGACTCAGTATGTAGTAAAATAATGAAATGTAACCTCACGAGCTCATGCCTCTTTTAATTTCCTCACTGTTTTTCATTTTGTTGAAAAGAATTATTGGGTTAGTGGGTAACCTAAGGAAATATCAAATTTCCTTCAATTTCTACGACATTATTTTGCTATGATATAAATCATTAGGCCTCCAGGGTATCGCTCAGCAATAGCAACACTTGTTAACGGTGGGTTTCATAAATGTGTGAACAAATATGCCAGCAGGGGCCCGCCAAATAAACATGTGCACATTTTTGACCAATCGCAAATTACTATCTATTCATTTTTTATCAGTAACAAGCAGTAGGTCAAAAGCAAGCGGATTCAGCTAAGCCGAAAAACATGTTTTATTTCGTAACTTTACAGAGCAATCCAGTGGTTAAAATCTCTACTGAACGAAAATATTTTTTGCCTGTCCACATTGAAAGAATTTGCAAATGTCAAATAAAATAAGGCTAAAATTATGGAAATCATTGATGAAAGGTTTGAAAACATTTTGGGAAAAGGAGAATACACTGGTTGCCAGCATGTTCTCCTTTTCCAACAATGCTTTTAAAAGCCTTCATTGTAAGAGTCGTTAAATCTCAGAATTGTTTGAAATGGGATAAGTCACCATTGGTACATGTAGTTCAACCTGGTGACAAAATTTTTGTCTTGTCCAGACTGGAATTATTTACAGACAACAAATTCACCCTTTACCACACAATCTGACGTTTAACAACCCTGAGAAAGAAAGCTTTTGAAAAAATTGTGGGAAAAGGAGAAAACACTGATAATCATCAGCATCCTCTCCTTTTCCCAAAATGTTTTCCACCCTTTCCAAATTAAATTTCAATTTATGAGAAACATTTATTTTGTCACCTGTAAATGCTTTCAATTTGGACTAGTCCAAAATTTTGTCATTTAGTAAAGAGGTAGATAAGACTAACTTAGGTCATTATTGAAGTTTGGCTTTTAACCCTTACCTTGCTAAATAACTTAAATGAAAAGTTCAAGCTGACGGTAAAAACCAAAATGTTGGTATTTCAGAGATATGGGAGTTTGGGAAATAGCTCCATATCAGACAGTGTAGATCCAAGTTAGGCTGCACGCTCTGTGCAGTCTGATCTTCATATATGCTGTCTGCAAAAGGTCCGTGAGTCACACTTCGCAGCCCAAGGGTTAACTCTTGACTAAATCATTCCATGTGTTTGAACACAGGCCTTTGAAGCTCCATTGGTCTATCACGGAACACTGAAACTTTCCTTGGTTGGTCATAGAGAACTTTTGCATATTGGTGCATTGCCTGCATATCAGGGAATACTCAAATTTTCATTTACACCATTACTGAAAATAGCACATTGGTGACTGCTTCTATATTACACACCTTCTCTTATTATTAAAGAGGCAGTCGCCAATGTGCTATTTATAGTAATGGTGTCCGATAAGGAAAATTTTGTTATCCCGTAATAGACCGATGGAGTTTCAGTGGCCTATGGTTTGAACGACCCTGCCAAAGAATGCTTTTGAAAACATAATGACTAAGGAAAAGGATATAATGCTAGTAACTAGAATTTTCTCCTTCTCCCAACATGTTTTGTACATGTTCAGAGATAGAGATTCTGTTATCCCCTAAAGATTTAACTCTTTACCACACTATGACGAGTTTTAAAGCCTCTAGGAAATTTGACTTTTGAAAACTTCATGGGAAAAGGAGAAAATGCTCGTAACCAGCATTTTCTTCTTTTCCCAAGATGTATTCTAACCTTTGAGAAACAAATCCTATATCCTCTGAGACACATTTGTCGTCTGCAAATGCTTTGAATTTTGGCCAGTCTAAAATTTTGTCATCTGGTATAGAGTTAAATGGGTAGAAAAGATTTGGGGGAAGGGAGAAAATGCGGGTTACCAGCATTTACCCTCTTCCAACAATGTTTTCAAAAGCCTCCTTCATGTGGTCAATGAAATATAGGCTTGTTTTGTAAAGGGTTAGTATGTTACAGTGCAGATACAAGGATAATATATGTTTTTTTACCAAATGACAAAATTTCAGATTAGTCCAAATTAAGAGCTTTTGCAGACGACAAAATAACTATGACTCAAAAGTTGAAATTTTATTTGGGAAGGGTTGAAAACATTATGGGAAAAGGAGAAAAAAAGGTTACCAGCATTTTCTCCTTTTCCCACAATGTTTTCAAAGGCCTTTTTCCTTGGGGTCTTTGAAAGTCGGGATTGTGTGGCAAAGGCTTAGGAAAATACAAGTTTTGTAGGAAAGACAACAAGCAACTGCTTTTATCGCCACAGTGTTTTCAACAGCTGTCAAATGCAGGGGCACTAAAAGTTGTATTTGTTCAGAAATGGGACGACTGAAGTGTTACCCTATGGAAGAGGTCAGGTTTGTCCGCCAGCATAGCAACAGTAGATAAGAACCAGCATGTCCCAGCAGAGCCTTGACCGATGTCAAATCTCGTAGCTCCACTTGAAAATAACACAGCATCTGGACGGAATTCCTGAAAAGTGGCAAATATAGCATGATAAGTTTGATATACGAGGGCTGAGCAAAAGTTCATGGAATTTAGTAAATAAAACAAAACTTCAAGTGAAATTCAACTTAAAATTTCGTATGTTTAAGATCCATTCAAAATGGACAAAACTGAAAAGTTTCAGACAAATTGATCTAAAAACGTACTTGCTAATATGATTCCTTTTACAATGATCATAAAGGCTACCCGGAGCACGCCATGACATTAACATCATTTAACTAGAATGTTATTCATTGTTATGTCGGTGCTCTCTGTCTGATCATCTTCAAGACTCTTTTGTCGTTTCTTTAAACCGAGCATGCAACTTAAATACTGCAGACTTTTTCAATTGTGGCTTTACACCAGCTTCTTTCAATAAATTAAACAATTTGGATGAACTATGCCGTAAGTTTACACAGAATTTTATCAGAGCACGAGTTTCTACCACTTCCTAAACTACCAGTTTTTCCTTATTTTTTCCTTTGATAGCTCTTGCAAAAGCTATCAGAATAACAATGGTTTTGGAACTGACATTAGAAATTTTGCACAGAACATCAAATGGAGCCATCCATAACGTTGACAAAATTTCAGGGGATTTACATCAGACAATCTTGAAATTTGATCATTTTTAACCCTTTCCAAAACAAGCCCTGGTTTTCACGTGTCTGCAGTACAAGTCTTTTGAAAACACTGTGGGAAAAGGAGAAATTGCTCGTGACAAGCAATTTCTCCTTTTCCCACAGTGTTTTCTACCCTTTTTGAGAACTTTCTGCCATTTTCATCAAATTTAGAATTGTCTTCTGCAAACTCTTTCAATTTGGACCAGTCCAAAATTTGTCATTTGGGAAAGGGTTAAAAGCATTACAACAGTGGTTTTACAGCATCCTCTGGGGCAGCAAACCTTGCACTTTTTAACGTGAAAACAGATATATCTTCAGTAAAATCAGACTGGTTATTTTTTACCTTAAAAATTGATACAAGACCATGATTATACCAGTAAAAATCTCAAAACAATCGGATATCAAATTAAAAAGTTATGAAGAAAATTCATAAACTTTTTGCTCACCCGTCATAATATACAATGTATTATATTATCATTTTCTAAAAAACAAGTTTTTGCCTCTTCCATTCCTTAAAAATCAAACCCACTATTGATTTTGCTAGTTTATGACAGAAGCCTGTGTTTTTATGACCCAGAAGTAGAAGACTTTAGAAAACATTGTAGGAAAAGGAGCAAATACTGGTTACCAGCATTTGCTCCTTTTCCCACAATATTTTCTAGCCAGTCAAAGACAAATGCTATCATTGGGCCACATTCGAAGTGCCATCTTCAAATGCTTTCCATATACATGTAGACAATTGGAATAAAAAAAACTTAGCACATTTTCATAGATTTTCTTAGTTTCTAGCAAAGCCTCTAGTTTTATCAGTGTTTTGGAAGAAATTATGATTCATGGCCAAAAATAAAAACATGCCCCTTTTTAAGCAGCTCGTAGAGAGTCAAATAACTTAATAAATAAGTTAATGCTGATATTCCTTGTAGATCTGGGATTCTCCTTCGCTCAGTGTTAAAGTGTAGGACTTGTAACCTGGAGGCCTTAGGTTCGACCCACACTGGAAGCACCGAGTTTTTTGTGGAAGTGTTTTTTGGCAAGACAGTTCAGGACCCTAGCATTGTACTGGTGAAACCCAGGACACACATAAATATGTGAGCTGTCGTGGTGATATAACTGAAATAATATAAAATGTGGCATAAAACACCAATCAATCAATCTTGGTTAATCATTCAAAACAGTAGACGATTAACCCTTTGCCGCACAATGCCGCCTTTAAACGACCCTGGAGAAGAAATCTTTTGAAAACATTGTAGGAAAAGGAGAAAATGCTGGTAACCAGCATTTTCTCCTTTCCTACAATGTTTTCTATCATATCAAAGAAATATTGTACCATTTAAGATACACTGAAATTGTCGTCTGCAAATGCTTTCAATTTGGACAAGGCTAAAATTTTGTCGTCTGGTAAACAGTTAAGATCTATATTCTGCATGCACTATGCAAAGTGGTTTTGCTTTATACTGCCACAAAAGCAGGTTAATTACATGCACCGTCCAACGTGTATTAACCCCGTACCAAATAATCCCATGTTTTAACAACCCTAAAGAAAAGGTCTTTTCTTTTTCAGCATTTTCTCCTTTTCCCACAATGTTTTCAAAAGCCTTCTTTCAACGAGTTCTTAAAACTCGGAACTATTTGGTACATGGTTGAAGAAAACACTGAGGTGGCCACAAGTCCAGCCTTTTAGGCATTGACCCTTAACCCTTTACCAAACAATGCCGACTTTTAACAACCCTGGGAAAGACGCCATTTGAAAAAATTCTGGGAAAAGGAAAAAATGCTGGTAACCAGCATTTTCTCCTTTTCCCACAATGTTGTCTATCCTATCAAACAAAAATCATATCATTTGAGCCACACTGAAATTGTCATCCAGAAATGCTTTAAAGATGGGTATAAATTTTTGTCATGTGGTAAAATGTAAACATAATAGTCTTATTTACCCTGGGCCTTTTCCACTCCACATCTGCACCCTTGATTGCTACAGATGGTCCAAAATCATCATCCACAAAAGGCAGAGAATTCGGTTCTTGGGCAAAATCCTGATCCAGCGGCTCTGGATCTGGCCGGAATTCTAATAGCTTTTCAAATATCCCATAGTCTGATTTGCGATAACCCTCCAGATTTTTGGAACCCTGGTGATCTTGTTTGTGTCTTTCTTTATCTTTATCCCGGTCATTTTGCGGATCTCTGTCATGCTCTGTGGGGTGAGGAATTAAAAGGTCATTGTCAAGGTCATGTGAGGAAGGTCGTTTTTCTTGTTCATCTCCTTTATCATGACCTTGATCTTCACCCTGGGACTCAATTTCCTGTTTTTCTAGTTCACCTACACTATTTTGACCTTGACCTTCAATCTGAGACTCATTTAGATGTTCCTCCTGATCATCTACATTATTTTGACCTCCACCTTCTGTATGGGGTTCAATTTGATCATTCTGAGTTTCATCCCTAGTTTGATTATCCTCCCCCTCTATACTACGTGCATCTTGATCATCATTTTCTTTTACAAAATTTTCATTTTCATCATTGTGAAGGTTTGGGGGAGGTACAGGGGGTGGAGTTGGCGCTGGGGTGGGGTCTTTCTTATCTGGGGTATGGTCCCTTTCTTGTTGATACATATCATCATTTGGCCCGCCCATTAAGTAATATGTTCTTTTAATATCACTTTCACCATCATTTTGGGATGGATTTGGGTCTGTAGGGGGTGGGGTTGGATCTTTAGGGGGTGGGGTTGGATCTTTAGGGGGTGGAGTTGGATCCCTTGGGGGAGGAGTTGGATCTTTAGGGGTTGGGCCAGTAGATTTCCTAATAGAGGACAGAGATGAAGATGATTTACGGCGATGATTGGTCTCCTCATTTTGCCTCCTCACCGGAGGGGGTGCAGCTTCTTTGGTATTTCCACAACCCATTTTGGTTATCTATTGAGTTGCACTAGTCTGAAAGAAAGATTGATTTACTGTCAGTTTTGTCCAAAATGAACCCTTTACCAAACATGTTTTAACTACCCTGAGGAAAAAGCGTTATGAAAGCTTTGAGAGAAAAGGATAAAATGCTGGTAACCAGCATTTTATCCTTTTCTCACGATATTTTTTCATCCTATGATCGAAAACAAATCTCATCATTTGAGCAAGAATTGATTTGTCATCTGCAAATCCTTTCAGCTTGTAGCATTCCAACATTTTGCCATTTTGTAAAGGGTTAACTATAAAGCCTAAAAATTTCCAAGACTCCATGTGTGATGACATTCAGTTGTAACTGATTTATCCATAGATAAAAAATTTCTTACTCTTTACTAGATGACAAAATTTCAGACTTCTTCTAACTGAAAGTGTTTGCAGGTGATAAGAATTAACTTATAGAGGACCAGCATTTTCTAATTTTTCCACAGTGTTTTCAAAAGTGTCTGTCCACAGGGTCATTAAATTTATGGTTTGTGTGGTGTAGGATAAAATACATGCACTGTATGTATAGAACTCTACATAAAATGGCCTATCAGATACAGCAGTTATACCTTTGCATAGATCTTACATTGCACATCTTGACCAGAGACAATGGCATTTTTGTGAAAGGGTCAATTGGTTTATTTGTTTGTATGGTTTTCAACACCATTTTCAGCATTATGTTAGTTATATCATGGCAGCCAGTGCACCTATCCATGCTTTCCTAGAGTTTCTATAACCAGTGCTTTACACAATATTCTTCCCAAGCCAATGGGGGAATGAATCCCATCTCGGAAGGGTCAATTAGCAAGACACACCCATATTGTTGAAAGTGGTTTAAAACACCATTAGCCATAAAGCAATAAACATTACACTGTAATTAGCTCATTTCCAGACAAGAATACTTTTGACTTGTCCATATTGAAAGCTACTGCAAACAACATATTCATTTGTTGCTCAAATGTTGGAACTTTTTTTGATTGGTGACAGACCTTAATCTGCCACACACATCAAGAGCAGATAGTATCTAAAATGTACAATTCCCAAGGGCATAATGTAGAAAAAATTAGAAAAGGTAAAGCACTCTTTTATCACTACTTTGACGAGACACTTTATAGATGATTCCATCTTCATAATTAATTAAGCCAAAACCAATCAAAGAAAAAGACAGAAAATTTCCAACTGATAGTCAAAAGTCAAATACTGCGATTTCATCCTATTTCTTTTGGGTGAAAAATCCCACTGTTCTGTACAGCCTGATCTTGATTTACACAGTCTGCAAAAGCACACTGCCTAGTACTTGGCAGCCTGAGGGTGAGATAGCACTCTGGATTTGGAGTAGATAATAATTCTGAATACCTGCTTACTCCCCTGCTCATCTAAGAATTTCTTTATCTGTTGTGTTTGGTATAAATGGTGCACCGTAAAACTGACTGATGAAACCCACATCAATCATCAAACCTGGACAGTTAACGATATAGCAAGAGGTCTATAATCAATCAAACATAGATTGAGTCTTATTTTATGGCATAAACTTTCGTTACGTTTCAAAATCACCAGAGCCAGAACAAAAAAGTAATGGAGAATAAGGGTTAACCCTTTATCACACAATCCGATCATTTACGCTATATTTTAGTTGTCATTTGCAGAAGCTATCAATTTGGTAAAATCTGAAATTTTGTTGTGTGGTTAAAAGTTACAGTGAGATTTTTCGTCAAAAAGACGTTAGGTGAAACTACAATGTTTGGCTTTTTGCTATTGGTTGTATATATTCTTTTTTTTTTTAGCAGTTTTAGGCTTATTATAAAGATGGAGTTGTTCTTTAACACTTTACCACACAATGCCTACTTCTAATGACCCAGACAGAAAAGGCTTTTGAAAACATTGTGGGAAAAGGAGAAAATGCTGCTAACCAGCATTTTCTCCTTTTCCAACAATGTTTGCTACCCTATCAAAACGAGAAACCATCATTAAAGCAACATTTAATTTGTCGTCTGCAAATGCTTTCAGTTTGGTCCATTCTATAATTTTGTCATTTGGTAAAGATATGAAGTGGTAGGATGTTTCCACTCGCAGTTCCCATTTTTCCTTCATTACGCTTGTGGCAGCAGACAATACATGTTTCTTATTAAAGACAAAAAAAAAAAAAATACCCTTTACCAAAAAAAAAAAAGAAAAAAAAAGAAAAACATGTTTATACGACCCTTGGGATGAAGGCTTTTGAAAACATTTTGGGAAAAGAGAAAATGCTTATAACCGACATTTTCTCTATTTTTCAAAATGCTTTCTTCTCATTCTGTCGTCTGCAGATGCTCTAAATTTGGACCAGTCAATCTTTTTTGACGTTTGGTAAAGAATTTATTGATAACTTTGGCAGCCCGATAATATTTTCATTTAAGTTTTTGCGGATTCACAACTTGAATGTTTGACTTCCTGGTGTGTATGAATACATTTGCAAGCAGACTCTGCAATGTAGCAGTGATCAAATGTGCCTTTTGTTGGATTAAAGTACCAAAGTTATCATCGGACATCTACGCAGACATAGCTTTTGTTTCCAATCGGAACATAGATCTTCACTTCATGGATTTTTTGATGTCATAATGTCCCGTTAAAATGTCTTTGGCGTTTCTTGGTAAGTACGATATAGCTACGATTCTACGAGAAGTCTGCCTTAGAAATCGAACAATGTACGTCGTGCATAAAAGTAGACTAATGATAAGACGTGAAAATAGAGACTAGACTACTCATCTACATGTAGCTTAGTTAATATTTACAGGCAAATGTGGGTAAAATTGAGCTGGTATTGTCTTAACACTGTCTGATATCCTGCGACATATACTGATCAAACATAACTGAACCATGCTCTGTGAGGGGGCTTAATGCATCTGCAAAGAGTATCAGCCCAGGTCGACCTGCGCAGTCTGCTCAGCCTAACCTGGGCTGAACGTTTTGGCTATTGGTCAATTTTCTGCAAGTCCAAGGACCAGTTTACCTCATGATTCAGTCGGGTGTTCTAAAGAAAAAATGGACTTTATAGATACATGATCGCGTCGTGTTTTGCTTGGTATCATCCATCACGGAGATGCATTAAGCCCCCTTCGACACAGCATGGCTCAACTAGAAATTGCGGAATTCTTGTCTTTTACCATTTTACCAGGCTCGTAGGAAACGCGCCTTGAGGGGAGGGTTACGGACGAACCTTACTCACAGATAGTTTTTTGAAAAGTAGACATTAGAAATCACAAGTAAGTTACAGAAAGTTTTAACCATGTATGTGCACAACTAACATTAGTGGGGAAAAAACCCATGTCCTAGAACTGAGTCACTAAGAGTTTCTTAACTTCTTAAATATCGCAACAAAATCCAAGACTTATCTAAACTGAACGAATGACAGACGCCTTGTCAAATATGGCACATACAATGGGAAATTTCTCTCATAGAAGAGACTTTGGAAAGTAGAAAATGCTGAGTACCAGCATTTTCTTCTTTACCAACAATGTTTTCATAAGACTTCCCTTACTGGATCGTCAAAACATGGGCTTGTCGTTTTCCAGCCAATAGTGAAACCCATAGTTTACGATTTAAAAATGTTGTTCGTCATAGAAGCCGCACCGTATCGGACAGTGTAGATTCAAGATCAGACTACACAGAACGTGCCGTCTGATCTTGACCTACACTGTCCGAAAAAGCCCACAAAGTCGCGCTTTCTTCTCTTTCTGTATGATGAAGCATTTTTGGAAAAGGAGAAATTGTTACTAGCATTTTTCTCTCCCCCCCCCTTTTTTTTTAGACCCTGCACCACACAGATTCGAGTTTTAACGACCCTGATGAGGAAAACTCTGGAAAACATTTTGGGGAAAAAAAAAGAAAATGCTGGTAACCAGCATTTTCTTCTTTCCCAAAAATGTTTTTTGCCACTTCAAAGACAAATTTCATAGTTTGAGTTTGGTTGAAGTAGTCGGTTGCAACTGCGTTCATTTAGTCAAGGCTAAAATTTCGTCGTGTGCTAAAGAGTTGTTAGTCGTTTCTTCCAGTGCTCGACATTTCGTCGCAAAGGTGTTTCGTCGAAATCTATTAATATGTTTTACGAGTAAAATACCGATTGCGTAATTCCAAGATTTATTTCATGAAAAGCTCTGTCTGGGAGGAAAATTTGGATCACAATTCGTCCGGGTTAGGGTAAGGGTCAGGGCTAGGGATCGTTTTCGACAAACGTGGTTTTCGACGAAATGCCGTGGATTTCCTTTCCTCAGAAACGTACAAGCTTGAGATTGTTTGGTAAAAGCCATGTACCGAAATTTTGCTTTTGCGATAATTGTCGCTAAATTTCCATGTGAAAACCAGTACAGTTTACATATGTTTACTAATATAAATCCGCTCGAATACTGGATAAATGCCTATTACTTTTTCATTCATAAGTTCATTTGACAATATACATGTAGAGACATTTTTACTAACGACTTAAAATTCCGATGAATTCTTTAACCCTTTAGCAAACAACCCTGTGTTCTATCGACCACAAGGTAAAAATCTTCTAAAACATTGTTTGAAAAAGGAGAAAATGTTGGTTATCAGCATTTTCTCCTTTGTCCACAATGTTTTCTACTGTTTTTTACTAAAGGAGAAATTGTGTATTACATTCTTTTCCTTTTTTATCACAGTGTTTTCAAAAGTGATCTCCTGCAAGACGAAGAAAAAAAAGTTGTCTGAATTTTAAGATGATTTTAGCAAACTTAACCCTTCACCAAACACGACTTTTGAAAAACATTGTGTAAAAAAAAAAAGAAGAAAATGCTGGTCACCAGCATTTTCTCCTTCTTTCTATAATATTTTCTACCCTCCACAAATACACACTTCAATTTTTGAGTCACATTTATTGTTATCTGCAAAGGCTCTAAATTTCAAATTTTGTCTATATTTTTGTCGTTTGGTAAATAGTTCTGTTAACCCTTTCCCAAACGACAAAATTTGGACTGGTCCAAATTGAAAGAGTTTGCAGACGACAATGTTAAATTTGATGAAAATGGTAGAAAGTTCTCAAAAAGGGTAGAAAACACTGTGGGAAAAGGAGAAATTGCTCGTTACGAGCAATTTCTCCTTTTCCCACAGTGTTTTCAACAGACTAGTGCTGCAGACACGTGAAAACAGGGCTTGTTTGGGAAAGGGTTAATGCAAAATATTACACGTTCAAAATGCGAAACTGTCTATCAAGGCATCGTATCAAAGGTCGCAAGTCATACAACGCATTTAATCGTATTAAACGATGATAAAAAGCGTTGCAATTTCAAACGAGAAACGCCAATTAATGATATAAGTAAAAAGATAAGATATATCAAATAGAGTAGAATATATGACGGTTGGTATTTAAATAGGAATCTTACCTTTGAAGCGATGAATCCTTAAGTGAACCGCAGAAATAGATATAAATCGATATTCGAATGCTATTCAAAAGCCCGCATTACGGTACGTGATACATGTTAAATAGGGACACTGTTTGGAATATAAATGGCCGAGCACAAATCGAAATTAAAAAAAAATATCGGTGAATTAAAAGCCGACTCTACCGTTCAATATCAATGGAAAGCGCCAAGCAACATGTAAACAAATACTGGTTAGGAAAATTCATGGGTCATTGCGCGGGCGGGGTTTGACAATAGAAACAAGGGAGATAATCATGGAAATAATTCCATGATTTGTTTGAGTTGTTCCTCTTTAAATTCACCCCCCCCCCCACACACACACTTTATACCAACAAACATAAATTAATCGTACACCATGCATTTCCGACTTTAGACGACATTAAGAAAGACAGCTAATAAAAACAATGTGGGAAACAGAGAGAATACTAACAAGTATTTTCTCCTTTTTCCACAGGCCTTTTTACCCTTTCAAAGACATTTTCCACTTTTTGAGCCACATTAGTTGGTGGTCTGTAATTGATTTGGATTTAGACAAGTAAAATTTTGTCGTTTGTTTAACCCTTTCCCAAACAAGCCCTGGTTTTCACGTGTCTGCAGTGCAAGTCTTTTGAAAACGCTGTGGGAAAAGGAGAAATTGCTCGTAACGAGCAATTTCTCCTTTTCCCACAGTGTTTTCTACCCTTTTTGAGAACTTTCTGCCATTTTCATCAAATTTAAAATTGTCGTCTGCAAACTCTTTCAATTTGGACCAGTCCAAAATTTGTCGTTTGGGAAAGGGTTAAACAGCCTATTATTGGTAGCTTGCATTGTCTCCTTTTTCCGCAGTTCTTTTCTAACCCTTATCCTGCTAAATAAGTGAAATAAAACTTTCAATCCGACGAGTAAAAACCAGAATAATGTTACTTCAAACTTTTTTTTTAGAAAAAAGATATCTCCTTATCGGACAGTGTAGATCCAAGATCAGACTGCACGTTCTGTGCAGTCTGATCTTGATCTACGCTGTCCGCAAAAGGTCAGTGAGTCGCGCTTTGCAGCGGTCTTGCTCAAGGTCATAAAACACCGAGATCGTTTGATTAACGGTCGACACGTTATCGAAAATCACAAACTGCTTCAGTGTGATTAAAGCAAGGAGGAGGAGGAGGAGGAGGAGAAGAAGAAGAAGAAAAAGAAGAAGAAGAAGAGGAGGAGGAAGAAGAAGAAGAAGATGATGATGATGATAAAGAAATGTAGATATTTTGTGCATATCATATCATGCATAACAGCCATTACATATCACGGAAGAAAAAGGAGGAGGTAGAGAAGGAAGGGAAGAAAAAGGACGGTGGTGATGATGATGCAGAAATGCAGATATTTCATGCATATCGTAGCAACAGCCTTTCCTTATCACGGAAGAAGAAGAAGAAGAAGAAGAAGGAGGAGGAGGAGGTTACTTCGTCCGTATCACAACAAGAGCTGAATTGACTGCTTACCATATGACAAATATTTAGACTTGTAAAACTTGAAAGCATTTGGAGACGAAAAATAAATCGTACTTCAAATGATAGAATATGTCCTTCATTGTTGATTGATTGTATGGTGTTTAACGCCGTTTTCAACATTATTTCAGTTATATCACGGCGGCCAGTGCACCTATCCGTGCTTTCCTGGAGTTTCTTTTACCATCACGAATATGTCTTTAAAAGGAAGGAGGGAAACATTGTTGGAAAAGGAGAAAATGCTGGTAACCAGCATTTTCTCCTTATACCACGATGCTTGCAAAAGGCATATTATTCAAGGTCAATAAAAAAAAAGGGATCATTTGGTAAGAGGGTTTTAATCATGCCTGCCCTGTGTACGGGTGGGCCTCTGCCTCGCCTTGCCATTTTGCAAACGTTTAAAAAAGGGAACCTGGGTCCGTATTTACCAACCATTCTTAACCCTCTACCGCCTTTTAAAGACCCTGGGAAAGAAGCCTTTTGAAAACATTGTGTGAACGGGAGAAAATGCTGGTAACCAGCATTTTCTGATTTTCCCACCCTACCCCATCAAAGAAAAAATGCACATTTGATGCCATATTGAAATTGTAGTCTGCAAATGCTTTCAATTTGGACAAGGCTAAAATTTTGTCGTCTGGTAAAGGGTCAAGAAGATTCAGTCTTATTCTTCAGAATTTTCTAAATTTGAAGGTAAAACTTCTGACTGACTAAGCCATTTGGTTTAGCCAATCAGAAGCCGTGTTACTTTCAAATTTTGAAAATTCTGGTGAATAAGACGAAGAATGTTCGTAAGAATGGTTGGTGAATACGGACCCAGGATGCCGCACTTTAACTCTTTACCAGACCACAAAATTCTAGACTTGTCCGAACTGAAAGCATCTGTACACTACATATTAACCCTTATCCTGCTAAACAAGTTAAATAAAATTTTTAAGCTGATAGTAAAAAAACCGAATAATGTTATTTAAACTTTTTTTTTTTTTTTTTTGAGAAAAAAAATCTCCTTATCGGATAGTGTAGATCCAAGATCAGACTGCACGTTCTGTGCAGTCTGATCTTGATCTACACCGTCCGCAAAAGGTCAGCATATTCTCGATTAGCAGCTTAACCCTTTACCAGACGACAAAATTTCAGACTGGTCCAAATTGAGAGCATTTGCAGATGACAAAATAAATGCAACCCAAAAATTTAAATTTGTTTTTGGATGGGTAGAAAATATTGTAGGAAAAAGGAGAAAATGCTGGTTACCAGCATTTTCTCCCTTTCCCACAATGTTTTCAAAAGCTTCCTGTTTCAGGGTCGTTAAAAGTCGGGATTGTGTGGTAAAGAGTTAAGGATTAACTGTGGCTCTCTACACCGTCCGCAAATGGTCAGCAAGTCTCGATTGGCGACTTAAGGATTAATTGTGGCTCAAATGATGGAATTTGTCTTTTGAAAGAGTCTTTCAAAGACTTTTTCGCGAAATTATCCGAATGCATTAGACTGAATAGAAATAAGATCAGACTGCACTGTCTGTCCACTATGGGATTTGTCTTGAAAACTCGAAGAGAATTTTTAGCACATACATGTTATAGGATGTTTATTTCATTGGGTTTGTCTTTGAAAAGTAGACGATAATGTTTGAAAATGCTGGTTGCCAACAGTCTTTTCACAAAATTATCCGAACGTAGTGGACTTTGTAGATATAAGATCAGACCGCACGGTCTGTGGTGTATTGGGTTTCTCTGAAAAAATCGAAGAGAATTTCTAGTAGATAGATGTAACTAGATGTTTATTTCATTCTTTTTAGTATATTTTAACATGCAAACTCTCTTGAAGTCGACGAGCATGGAATATTTTGATATACAAAGTTCCTTCAAGTCGAAAGACACGATATGTCGAGGGCAAGTACAAGTAGACGAGGTTAGATGTAGTTACGGAATCGGCCGAGTTGTGACGAGTGAAAAAAAAAAGGCCAATGTTACCATTCGACAAACCTCGGTTGATCAACTGATCAAGTCAAGTTAAACGTAGTTTAGGAAATGACCGATAAGTGACGAGTGTATGTGCTGTAGACTGAAATGTCGGTCAGGACATTGCTCCTCACTATCCATTCTAAGCTGCATTCTCAGTCTAATTGTGGAGATTTTCCAAATTTCTATATATATAAATGGCTTCACCAGTCCATGGTTGGGTTATTTTCTAAATCTAGAATTAGACTAAATATGCATTTTAGAATGGCTGGTAAATACGGTCCAAGTGGTTGTAATCACGTGTCATTCTAAATTCAATTGAGTCTTGCTCTGTGCAAAAAGTATCGATCCAGGTCAGCCTCAGCAGTCCGCGCCGGCCGACATGGGTAGATTTTTTTTTTGCCATTGGTCAATTTTCTGTATGTCAAAGGACCATTCTACCGCCAGATGTAGTTGGTTGTTAGATAAACTGGATTTCATGGATCCATAATTACTAGCATGCGAGTTCTTGCTTGGTATGGTGCTTCTGGGAGATACATTATACCCCCTTTTGCCAAAGCGTCTCTTAAATAGTAGTCAATACTGCCTTTTCAATAGAATGAGCCGAAAGTTCTGGGAAAAGGGGGCTTAATGCATCTCCGTGATGCATGACACCAAGCAAGTCATCAGATGATCATAGCTCTATAGTCTATTTTGTACTAACAGCCGACTAAATCATGAGGTAGACTGGTCCTTTGACACACAGAAAATTGATCGATAGCGAAAAGTTTCGCACCCAGGTCAGCCTGCGCGGACTGCGCAGGCTGATCCGGGTCGATACTTTTTGCAGATGCATTAAGCCCCCTTTTTCACAAAGCATGACTCAATTAGAATGGTTGGTGAAAATGGAACCCTGATCATAAGTGTACACAGTCCATTTTACTGTCATTTTTTGTCCCTTTTATATCCTTTGACTTTATCCATCGGCAGTGTGTGTAACATCTGGTATCTCTGGTGAGTATGGTTTTTGAGATGGATACTTCTGTTACAGGATACACATGGAACCTTCGTGACGAACACTTTACCCCCAGGCAAAGGGGCTTCTCCAGGATCAACCTGAAATGGTAGGAAAATATGCTGAAAGAAACCTCACGTAACGCACATTGATGCCTTAACCCATAAACTGCTTTATAAATGAAAAGAAAATTTCCACTCCATACTAAAAACCCAAATATTGCTATTTCAAAGTTGATTTCATCACCCGTATCGGACAGTGTAGATCAAAGATCAGACAGCACGTTCTGTGCAGTCTGATCTTGATCTACATTGTCCGCAAAAGCACCCCTAGTCGCGATTAGTAGCCCGAGGGTTAAATTAACGAGGTCATAAGTGAAAAAATACTTTTTTAAGAAAACTTAAAAGAACAGTTTTGTAACTACAATAGGCCTTATCTTCGTCATTGTTTCGACGACGGTTATGTGGGAAAGCAGCCAGTGAATTGGGAAAAATATTGTGAGCATCACTGGTAATAGATACTCGAGGATGGCCTCCGCGAAATAGCTAAAATAATATTTAAAAACGGAGTTAAACACCATTCAATACAGTACAATACAATACAATACAATACAATACAATACAGTACAATACAATACAAAAGATCTTTCACTTATGACCATTGTCAGCGTCTGTTTTGGTCAAAATATCAGGGTTCAATTACGATGAAATTGACACAGAATGACAGGGCTTAAAATGCTGGATCCAAATACCGGTATCTCGTACGTAACCCTTACGACCTTTTAATTCTAAAGTATCTCTTTGATCACTCCTCGGCGTATTCAGTAAGAAATGAACAAGTATCGCGCGACAGTGTGATATGAACTGGACATAAACGCTGTCCCTAACGTAGAAAAAAACGTTATATAACTAACCTAAGGTAAGGATATACAACCTGAAATTCCTTCTCATGTATTCATTGGTGGGAAGAAATGAGCCATGCTCGGTGAAAAGGGGGTTTAATGCATCTGCAAAAATCATTGACCAAGGTCAGCCTGCACAGTCGAAACTTTCTGCTATCGGTCAATTTTCTGCTTGTCAAGGTATCGTCATACCTTATGATTTAGTCGATTTCATTGGTCCACAGACTTTATGAGATGACTTGCTTGGTATAATGCATTACAGAGATACATTAAACTCCCTTCTGCTACAACATGGCTCATATATAAATGAAGGTCGCAGTAAAAAAAAATGTCATGAAAGAGGGACAAAAGTGTAATGAGGTGAAACAATGATCAAAAAAGCATTAAATACCTATACTTATGTCCTTTTAACCCTTTCCCAAACGACAAATTTTGGACTGGTCCAAATTGAAAGAGTTTGCAGACGACAATTTTAAATTTGATGAGAATGGCAGAAAGGTCTCAAAAAGGGTAGAAAACGCTGTGGGAAAAGGAGAAATTGCTCGTTACGAGCAATTTCTCCTTTTCCCACAGTGTTTTCAAAAGAGTTGTACTGCAGACACGTGAAAACCAGGGCTTGTTTGGGAAAGGGTTAACTGACGCATAAAAGAAAAACATTTCGTTTACAAAATTTGTGCTCTAACGAATAGTTGTGACCAAAAGAGTCTTACATTTTCTAAATCGTAGCGGGCAAGTCCGGGTAAATACTGTATCTCGGCGCTTCGACCTCCACATCGATGATGAAAATCTTTTATTCTCATTTCTACAGTACCCGGCGTAACACTGCGTCTGTCAAACTGTAAAAAGGTTGTATAGTGGTAGACGACAACAACATTGTGAGGGAATATACTTATTATCACCAGTCCGATACAGTATCTCAGAGAACCCAGAGACTTAGCTGCACATCTGTGCTGGCGGGTCTTGGTCTACAATGCTCGTAAACTTACATGGCTGATATTCCCAACTAAGTTAGGTCCATTTAGCACGTTCTGTGCAGCTGATCTTGATCTACGCTGTCCGCAAATGGTACTTGAGTCGCGCTTAGAACCGAATCGGTTATAAGTATTTAGACTCAGAGTGATTTATGAATAGAATGAAGCACTTTGTATACATGGTATTAAAAATCCAGGAAAGCAACCCCTGCGCTGGAACCAAGAAATTCCTATTTTCAAACTATTTCTCCTTTTCTCACAGTGTTCTCTATAATCATAAAATTAAGTATCCCTTGTCTAAGGTTAGATATAAAACATTGTGAAAAAATATGTTAATTGTCACACAAGCATTGACAACTACTAAGCGAATTGAGCAAAGTGGCACTAAAACATCAAGGAAATCAAACCGAACATGACCTGTACATACCTTTTTCAAAGGCAAATTTCTCAGAAACGAACACGATGACCCATATCTTTTTTTTTTACTGAAACCTCCTAGAGACATGATGAGCTGTGTAGGTGCTAAGTTTTTTTTTTTTTGAAAAAAATCTGTCCGTTAGAAAAATATGTGACATATTCCATTAAGATTAACACAGAGATTTTATCTTATTAGCATGACTTATCAAGTGGACGGTATAGATCCAGGATCAGACTGCACGTTCTGTGCAGTCTAATCTCGATCTCTATCGTCCGCAAAGGCCCCTGGTTTTGTCTATGGCGTGGAAAGGGTTATGATGCCACAATACCTGCAGAGTTTTATATGTGCTTGCATAACTTCTTGTCGTTTGCTTTGTAAATCTGGAAAACGCTCTCTCGAACTCATCATTTGAGGCACTCTTCAGTCGTCGTATATTTATATCTTTCTCCGTAGCCTCGTCTTGAAATAATGCCTGAACGATAAAAAATACTCAGTAATAATAATGACAACACGTATTTCATTAGCTAGTTTCCTCCTTTCGCCCTGCAGATGATCAAGCATTCGATATTGTGCTAAAAGTAGAAACTACGCTTATCGATCAATTTCTCTTTTAGCCACTATGTTTTCATTTTTATTCCTGTACTAGACTTTAATTCAAGGTAGTAATCCATCTTTAATATTGATGTTTTGCTGAAAATATATACAATGTAACTCAAATTGGTTGTTAATACCATGAATGCTAAACCATATGGTTGGCTTATACGATGAATGCTTAAACCACATGGTTTGTTAATACCATAAATGCTACACCACATGGTATGCTAATACCACGAATTCCAAAACCACAAGGTTTTCTATTACCATAAATGCTAAACCCTATGGTTTGCTGATACCATAAATGCTGAAACCAATACCATGATTGTTTAAACACATGGTTTGTTAATATCATGAATGCTAAACCATCTGGTTTGCTAATACCAACAATACCTACAATTAATGTCTGCTAATACCATAAATGCTTAAACCACATGGTTTGCCAAATCCACGAATGCTAAACCACATGGGTTGCTAATTCAATGAATGCTTAAACTAAATGGTTTGCTCATACAGAGAATACTAATTTAACTAATACCATGAATGTTTAAATCACATGGTTTGTTAACACCATGAATGCTAAACCACATGGTTTGCTAATAACATGAATGTTAAACCACAGAGTTTGCTAATACCATTAAGGCTAAACTGCATGGTTAGCTAATACATGAACCATTAAGAATTAATTCTTAAGTCGCTAATCTGATGAATGTTTCAAATACATGCTTTGTTTTTAACTACATCGATTGCTAAGTTGATCTAATAAAATAGTATTGAAATCTTTACTGATGACATCACGGACTGATTGCGTGCCACCCGTCCGTGCTCTAACATATTTGAGAATTTCTTCACTAGTTGGTTGCCATAGCGACGGTACCGGAAGAGGTTATATTCTTGGTCAATGACTCGCTGACGCTGCTTGGATATGTCATCGTCTCTTTCAACAGGGGTCTCTGAGTACTGTTAAAAAATCAGTGGCTATATTTACTACCCATTCATAGCTTTGCTTCTAGTCTAAACTTCACGACTAGCCAGCCTGACGTCAATCAGATGTCTGTACGTAAAGTTTAGAATAACAACAACAAGTTATTTGTTTGGTAAAACAAATATCAGACAAAAGCCATGGTCACTTACAAGACTCCATGAGGCTCATTACTGCGATATCACTATAAATTGTAACATAAAGAATATGTTAAGTACTCGAGTCTTCATCCAGCAGACCTGTCTATATGGTTACAGCTAAATATTGGGAAAAAAGCATTTTTAAGATATAAGTACAGTAAGGCTTTGAGACTCTCTCTCTCTCTCTTCAAAACAAAATAATAGGATGGCAGCTTTAACTATACGGTTGATATGTTAATATGTTAACCTTTTACAAAACAATCACGTTTTTTAGCCGGCCCTAAGAGAAGGCTTTTGAAAACATCGTGGAGGAAGGAATGAAAACTGGTTACCAGCATTTTCTCCTTTTTCCACAATGGTGAGTACTCTTACAAAAACAAATTAACTAATATAAATAACATTTAATTTGTGCTATTCAAATGCTTAAGTTTGGACGAGTCTATTTTTTTTTTCGTCCAGTAAAGAATTAATCAACTCTTAATTTTGTCTGAAAATAGTGTGACGTCATCAATACGTATTTGAGCCTATCACGGTAACCAGCATTATCTCTTTACCATACAACAAAGTTTTAGACTAGTTCAAATTGAAAGAATTTGCGGACGGCAATTCATATGGCGCTTGAAAATTGATATTTGCCTTTGGAAGGGTAGAAAACTTTGTGGAAAAAGGGGAAAATGCTGGTTACCAGCATTTCCTCCTTTTTCCACATTGTCTTCAAAAGGCTTCTTTTTCAGAGTCGTAAATATTCCGGATGACGTGATATTTTAAGGGTTAACAAAGGTTACAAACCTTGAGCAGGATTTCCTCAAGTTCTTCCTCTGTCTGGATAAAAGTTCCTTCCATTCTTAGACGAAGTAAGACTTCATTCATTGGATTCCTTAATTTGTGTAAACTCATTGGTTCCCTGTTTGGTTTGATGGCCCGCAAACAGCCTCGCCGGAAGTAAGGTTTGTCTGAAGAATGGCAAAAAGAAAATGCCAAGATTGAAGAGAACTCACAAACTTTAAAAGTAAAATTCCGAAGAACTGAAGAGAATATGCAAGAGTTGCAATTTAAACTCCCCATTGATCACGAAATCATAATAATAATAATAATAACAAAAAAAAAAAAAAAAAACTTCTAGAGCAATCTTGATATATTTCAAGCAAGATGTGAGTCATGCTCTGTGAAGAGGGGGTTTAATGCATCTGCAAAAAGTATCGACCAGGTCAGCCTACGCAGTCCGCGCAGGCTGACCTGGTCGATACTTTTTGCTATGATTCAATTTTCTGCATATCAAAGGACCATTCTACCTAAGGATTCAGTCGGTCGTTGGACAAAACGGATTTTATGGATCCATAATTATGTGATGACTTGGTATAATACATAACGGAGATGCATTAAACCCCCCTTTGCCAGAGTGCTGCTCAAAAGAAAGGGACAATGTGGCGACATATGGTTACATCATTATAAACCCCATACTCTTATTGCATGAAGGTGCTAAACCTATCAGATATGAGCCATGCTCTGGCGAAAGGGGCTTAATGCATTCTTGTAATCTAAGATTCCTATCAAGCCATCACATAATTATTGATCTATAATAGTCTTTTTTTAATAACCGATTCAATCATGAGGTAGAATGGTCCTCGGACATATAGAAAATTGATAAATAGCGAAAAGTTTCGGTCCAGGTCAGCCTGCGCGGACTGCGGACTGCGCAGGCTGACCTGGGTCGATATTTTCGCAGATGCATTAAGCCACTTTTCACAGAGCATGACTCACAAATGTCCAGACAATTCTAAATATGGACTTATGAAAAAAAACAGAGATTTTGATGGAAGCAATATTCAAATAAAGTAAAAATCACTCCAAAGTAAACAAACGATTGCCAACTCCAAATTCGAAAAGGCCTAACCGTTTTGACTTTATAATACACATTCATATGCACTTGTATAAAATGCGTTCTTATAACAGCCTTGCAATTCTGTAATAATAACCAGCATTTTATCATTATGCCACAGTGTTTTCTGTCCTTGAAAAAACAAATTTCCTAATTTTAGCCACATTTAATTTATCGTCTGCAACTGCTTTGAATTCAACAAAGTCTGAAACAAATTGTCTTTTGATAAAGGTTTATAGAAAATAATAAGTTGTGCCCATCACCATCAGTCAAACACAGCCTGTCTGACAAGCGCTCTTTCCTTCATTTTCTTTCAAAAACAATTTACCTACATCTAATTAATTGTCTGCAACTGCTCACAATTTGGACGAGTCAATAAATATTAGTCGTTTAATAAGGGTTTAACTCTTTACCAAACGACAACATTTTAGACTTGTCTAAATTGAAAGCATTTGCAGACGACAGATTAAAAGTGGTTCGAATGTTGGAATTTGTCGTTGGAAGGGTAGAAAACCTTGTGGGAAATGGAGAAAATGCTGATAACCAGCATTTTCTCCTTTTCCTACAATGTTTTCGAAAGCCTTCTTTCACAAAAACCTTTCTGCTTAAACTCGGGATTGTGTGTTAAAGGAATAAAGAAAAGAATGATTTGTGTACATTACCATTAGTACAATCGAACTGAGACTGTCTGATTCGCGCTCTTTCCTTCATATTTACTTTAAAAAGTAATTTTAGCCACATTTAATTTATCGTCTGCAGTTGCGTTGAATTTAGATTACTATAGATTTTTTTTCGTTTAATGAAAAGGTTAAAGAATAAAATAATTTGTCTATTATTACCATTGGTACTATCTAACACAGACTGTCTAACTCGTGCTCGTTCCTTCATATTTTCTTTCAGTTGTATAACATCCGGGTCTTTGTTAGGTACAAGGGGTGCTTTGTCTTTTTTAAACCAGTCTAGAGCCGCCATTAACTCTGCTTCACGTTCCTTGATCTTTTCTATGCTTCTTGTGGCCATACCTAAAGGCATGTGTAAAATATGATGTGCAACGTTCAAGGAAAAGGGGTTTTGATGCATCTTCGTAATGCAGTATGCAAAGTAGGTCGTCACCTAGGTATGATTTAGATGAGCCATGCTCTGTGGAAAGGGGCATAATGCATCTCCGTGATGGATTATATCAAGTAAAACATCATATGGCGTGCAACACACGAAAAGGGGCCTTCGGACACATGCGTAAAAGTGTGTCGTCCCAGATCAGCCTGTGCAATCTGTGCCTATTCCTAGACGACACTTCCCATTTTTAAGCGATTCACGAAATTCTGACGAATGAAAAAATCTTGTGTAGTCGTAAAGTGCCATCTCGGATCAGCCTGCGCGGACTGCACAGGCTAATCTAGGACGACACTTCACGCAAATGTCCAAAGGTCTCATTTTGCATGTTGCGGGCCAATTATAATTACGCTTTCTTAAAATTCGCTTTGTCTGACAACAGACTGAATCATGAGGTAGAATGGTCCTTGGACATGCAGAATTTTTACAAAAAGCAAAAGATTTCGACCCATGTCAGCCTGCGCAGTCTGACATGGGTCGATACCTTTTGTAGATGCGTTAAGCCCCCTTTTTTGTACCAAATGGTTTAGCCAATCAGAAGTTGCATTACTTTCAAATCTAGAAAATATCTGGAGAATAAGACTAAGAACGTTCTTAAGAATGGTTGGTGAATACGGACCCTGGTTTTAAGCCCTGTGGTTTATCGGTTGAGCTGTCGGATTCGGCCCACTAGTTTCTGAAGATACAATTTATTTACCATTGTAAGATTTCTCTCTAATCTCAGCCCCAAGACTGTTGAACAAACAACTAAATAAAGGAACTTTCTCTCCCAGACCGTTGTCCATTCTAAACTGAAGTTTCATTTTGATGTAAGCCAGGACCAGTTCGTTGAGTGCACCATTTCTTCTAAGTATTCGTCTGTGTACAAAAAAAGTAAAGTAGATATACATATATTTGAGCCATGCCCTGGGCTTAATGCATCTGCGAAAAGTATCGATTCAGGTCAGCCTGCGCAGTCCGCGCAGGCTGACCTGGGCCGAAACTTTTCGTTATTGGTCAGTTTTCTGTATGTCCAAGGACCAATCTACCACATGGTTCATTCGGTTGTAGGAAAGAGTGGCTGTTATGGATCCATAATTATGTGATGGCTTGATTGGTATAATGCATCACGGCGATGCATTAAGCCCCTTTTTGCCAGAGCGTGGCTCATTTACAGTTTATTTATCATTAACTATAAGTGTGGTGTGTATGAGAAGGTGGGGCGTGGGGGAACAAAACATGTGATAAACCCTTTACTAGGCTACAAAGTTTTAGAGTTGTCCAAATTAAAAGCCTTCACAGACGACAAAATAAACGTGTCTCAAATACATGTATTGAAACTTGTTTTTTGGAGGGTAGAAAAATTTTTCAGAATAGGAGAAAAGGCTGGTTATAGAAGGGGTGCAGAAATGTACTATTTTTTGATACAGTGTGCGATGATCGATTAACGAAAAGTTTACATTTCCGCGAAAAGCAAAATGGAACTTCAAAGCCCTGTGAATAAATAGATCTATAACCAGACAGTTGCTTAAACAAAACCATATAGCTAATCAGAAATTATATTGCTTTCTAAATTTAGCATTAAGAACTAGAATGAAATCTATATTGATCCCAAGCAGCGCTAGCCAAGGGCAGATATGCTTTTCTTATAGGGTAGCACATGGGCACATCACCTTGGCTGGTTAAGATGGCTTTTTCCAATAAATGAGCTATGCACTGTGAAAAAGTGTGTTAATACATCTTCGCAAAGTATCGACGAAGGCATGCTGCTCTGGGTCGAAACTTACTGCTCTTGGAAAATTTTCTGCATGTCTAAGAACCACTCTATCTCAGGATTCAACTGGCTGTTCCACAAAATGGTTCCATAATTACGTGATGAATTGTTTGGTTTAATGCATCGCAGAAATGCATTTAAACCTCATTTTGGCATAGAGCATGACTCAATATTTTTTCCATAATGAGCTTTAAGGCACATACCTAAAAGGTTTAAGATTCAGAGAATAGATTTCACAATTCTCCATACATCGATAACCCTGCATATAGGTTCTGAGATTTAACGTCACTTCCGTTACACCAATCGCTTCCTTGTCTAACACCGCACACACACTGATCTCTTTCGGAGAGTCTTTGGCCTGAGATATGCGCCGTCTGGTAACCTCTCCGTGACACTCATAGCTTCGTTGGTACGCCCTGCGCAGGGAATCCCTAACCAAACGTTAATCGACACAATTAAAACAGCTGTAAGCAGTCCATCCGGGAAACACACAAACAAACATAATCTCTTAAATCTACCAGACGAAATAAATTTAAACTCCTTCGAATTGAAGCATACGAGGAAGATAATCAAATACGGCTAGAATGATTTGATTTCTCATTGAAAGGCTGTAAAACCTTGCAGTAAAAAATAGAAAATGCTGGTTGCCACTCAAGTCTTCAAAAGTCTTCCTTCCCCATGGTGGTTAAAACACGGGATTGTTTGATAAAGAATTACGTATATTTTTTGACAAGATAATAATGCCCTGTCTTTCATGGGTGCTGTTAGCTTAAAAGATCGTTATAAACCACTGTGAAAATCAATTTCTTATTTTTATTCAGAACTTTAAAAGGGGTTTCAATACACCTATATTGTTACTTCCACACTGCCGCTGAAAATGCTATTTTCAGATGCCGTCATGTCCGAAAATGTTTTACAAAAAAAGTTTCTGAAATTCTGGTTATTCTTACAGTCATCCTTACCTCAACCAATCACATTCTTTGTAATACACATCTGTACTTGTCTCAAAGGGCCAATACTCCGGGTACTGGTACCGGTGTTTAGCAGGCTCTATGATTACTTCAGCACTGCCACTGAAACAAAATGTAGCAAATACACAATTTGGATAATTGAATTTGAGCCATGCTTTATGGAAAGGGGGCTTAATGCATCTGCAAAAAGTATCGACCCACGTCAGCCTGCGCAGTCCGCGCAGGCTGACATGGGCCGAAACTTTTCGCTATTGGTCAATTTTCTACGTGGCAAAGGACCGTTCAACCTCATGATTCAGTTGGTTGTTAAAAAACGTGACTATTATGGATTCATGATTATGTGATGGATTGCTTGGTATCATGCATCACGGAGATGCATTAAGCCCCTTTTTCCCAGAGCATGGCTCATTTTGTTAAGCCATTATATGCCAATTCAGAAAAAACTTAGGAGTCTTGTCTGCGATTGGATCTTCGGGTAAGCGACCTTGAGCGTAGCTCAGTCAGAGAATAGTTTTTTTTTTATATATAGCTTTAATGCATATCAGTCATGATTGAAATACAGAAAATAGACCAATAGTAAAATGTTTCGACCCGAGTCTATACCGTTTGTAGATGCACCAAACTCCCGTTTCACAAAGCATTTGCATTTGGCCCGTGGATTTCTGGTGTTGCTTCTACGAAATGTAAGTCGTTCCATCGATACAAGTATACCCGAAATCTATACCACCGTACAGACCTAAGGTTTAAGACAGATTAATTAATTAATTAATTAATTAATTATAAGAACAGTTACCTAACAATGAATTTTAGACTTTTGACGGGTTCTCCCTGTTTGACGATAAATTTACCAGCCTCATGATGCTGTTTTTTGAAGCTGATGTGTATGATCCCCTTGGACTGGATCGGCAAATCTCGGAAAAATGGATGATAGTCCACGTAGTCCGTTAAATCTACGGCTTCTTTCTCGTGGTGCTCCTGTATAATGGTTAAAAAAAGTTAACCCTTTACCAAACAAACCCGTGTTTTAAAGACCTTGGAAAAAAGCTTTTGAAAACATTGTGGGAAGTGGAGAAAATGTTGATAATCAGCATATTCTCATTTTCCAACAATGTTTTAGCTAACCTTTTCTCAGACAATCCTTTCGTTTAAACCAGATCTCATTTCTTACATGCAAATACTTTCGAAATCTGTAAATTTTAACTATCCTTAGAATGAAGCCTTTTGTTTTTTAAAACTACCATTCCAATAGGGCCTATTAGACTATTAATTGAACAAACCTGCAGAAACACCTTTGGAAAAAAATCCTTGTAAAATATAGATAATCAATATAAGAGGGGACAAATATGACAAAAAAAAAAGTAGCTGGCTAAGACGAATTTCTCGTGTTGCAACAATTTTTGTGGCATTTGTCAAAGACAATGCCACTATGAGTTCAATAATGTATTTTGAAAATCAAGTATGTAGTTTTGTGCAAAACCGAAGGAAGTAAACCCAATTAAATTCAGCTTTTCTAAGACAAATAATAGTTTCGATAGCACTCAGATATATAATTAACAACGGCGTATTAAAATTAACTGGATTAGGCCATCGATCATGGGAATACTTCTCTCTTTATCTATACCCACTACGGCTTTCTATTGGCGCAATGATACACACAACCTTTGTCTCAATCCTATTTGGTAAAAACCCTTCTGATTTCTATTGGATTCTATTCTCAGACCTCGAAAGAGGTCGAGTTTATATATTTGGCATTGAAAGAGTAAAAAAAAAAAAAAAACAAATGAGCCATGCCCTGGCAAAAGGGGGCTTAATGGATCTCCGTTACGCATTGTACCAATCAGGCCATCACATAACTATAGATCCTTAATTGCTACTATATCTAACAACAGACTTAATCAGGAAGTAGACTGGTCTTTTGACATACAGAAAATTGACCAATCGCGAAAAGTTTCGGCCTGGGTCAGCCTGCGCGGACTGTTCAGGCTGACCTGAGTCGATACTTTTTGCAGATGCATTAAGCTTCTTTTCACAGAGCATGGCTCAAATGTTTGTTTATATGGTGTGCGACGTAACGGTACAAGAAACTCCAGGAAAGCGTGGATAGGTACACTGGCCGCTGCAACCTAACGGACACAATACATACTGAAGACAACAAAAAAACAACACAAACGAACCAAACCAAAACAAAACAAGCAAAGAAACAACAACAATAACAAAGATGGTTACCTTGATGTATTTATCAAAGGTAGTCTCATTCATTACAATCAGATCTGTATCTTCATCAAATATAACAGAGCCTGTATACTGATCGTCATCGTTCAGAATGGCCTCTTCGCTGATGTATTTACCTTTCTCTGCGAACGTTAAAATATCCGCAATACTCTGTCAAAAGAGGGCTTAATGCGTCTACATAAAGTATCGATCCATGTCAGCTGCGCATTCCGCGCAAGCTGACATGGATCGAAACTTTTAGCCATTTGTAAATTTTATGCATGACAAAGGCACGGTCTACCTCAAAATCCAGTCGCATAATAGACTATCTGGATTTTATGCGTCCATAATTATGTGATAAATTGCTTGGTATAACGCATCACGGGGATGCATGAAACCCCACTTTTGCCAGAGCGCATCTCATGTGCACATGTGGAGTTGATAGTAATTCTGTTGAGATCATGGTCCGTATTCACCAACCGTTCTTAAGAACGTTCTTTGTCTTGTTCTCCAGAATTTTCTACATTTGAAAGTAACACAGCTCCTGATTGGCTAAACCATTTGGTTTAGCCAATCAGGAGCTGTGTTACTTTCAAATGTAGAAAATCTTGGAGAATAAGACAAAGAATATTCTTAGGAATGGTTGGTGAATAAGGACCATGTTCAGCTGAGTTCGTGCTCAACATCAAATTTCATTAATGCTTCAAATGGGGAGAAAAACTGAAAAACAGGCATAGATCTATGGAGAAGACGGAATGAAGACGGAATGAATAGCTGTGAAAGTTAAGACTTCAGTAAAAATGTCGTATTAAACCATATTTCTATAAGATAAACGTAAGTCTGCAAAGAAAAAAGATACACACAAGTCTGTATTTAAAAAAATCCGAAATATAAGTCAGAAACACAGTTTTCACAGATATATCCAGTCTGGATTACCTGCCCCTACCACTACGTTATAGGGTCGTATTTTTGAAGTACGGCGGCGTACCAGTCTAAGATATACATGTATCTGTACTGTATATTGTATATTTTATTATTTTACTTTTTCAAGGAGGGGGGGGGGGATCGAGAGAGGGAGACAAATCACCGAGTGTGGTACCAATCCGGGTCCTTCATCTGTGTCTAATTAAAGTTGACTTCTGGGTCCGTATTCACCAACCATTCTTAAGAACATTCGTTGTCTTATTTTTCAAGATTTTCTAAATTTGAATGTAACACAACTTCTGATTGGCTAAACCATTGGCTAAACCAAATGGTTTAGCCAATCAGAAGTTGTGTTACATTCAAATTTAGAAAATCTTGAAGAATAAGACTTAGAATATTCTCAGAAATGGTTGGCGAATACGGACCCTGGGTCACTGGCGGACAGTTGTCACGCAAGTAAACACATTGAAAAAGTATTGGGGACAAGTTGTAGATCTATAAGAGTATTAGAGAGCTGAATTTTATCATCAGCAACATTACCTTGTTACATTAGGAAATTTATTTTGCATAGATATCTTTCGTTCATGAATAGATCTACCCTCCTGCTCTTCATTCTTCAAGAAAACCGTTGCTATATACTTGAGCTCTGGTATCCACTTATCAATCCTTTACTAAACAATCATGAATGTCAACGATCCAAAGGTTAAGGCTTTTAGAAACATTTATTATACTTATTAATATTAGAAACTGCATTGCAATGGAATGCACCTCCATATGTCATACAAAGGGCTGCGTTTGATTGCATTTTAATTATGATGCCACTGACTTTTGTTTACGCTTGTTCCCTAGTAGGTCTAAACGCGCCTTTAACTTGAAAAATTCCACTGATAGTAATTAGGAGTATCACTTTGTTTTCTATATAGTAAAGAGTTACAGACAATATTGAAATAGGTATAAGTGTTTACCATATTTTACCACAAAATTTCCCAGTTTCGATCTGACTGATATTTTCGAGCGTTTCGATGTTTTTGAAGCCGGGCTGCTGCTACCTTGTTGCTCTTTGCCATTCAAATTAAAATCCGTTGTAGTACCTGCAGCACTTTGTTCTTCAACATCTGTTTTCACGTTCTCGTCTACCTCGTTTTCATTTGTGACGTCATTTCCGTCGTCGCTCAGTTCGTTTTCTAAGTCATTAATGTCTTCAATCGCAGAAGAATGGATCAATGGCGAAAGTCTTGTCGCTGTACTTTTGGAGGCGGCAGATTTTGGAACGAAGCTTGGTTTTTCGAACGCAGACGACAATAAAAGTCTTTCGACTGAAAAAGAGCTTCGCCTGCTAGACTTTCCCTGCGACATGAATGGATTGCTGAAGAGTGAGGCGGACCCGCGGAGCAGTATGTAGAACTGTAGTGGGGTTTGACTGAAATTGGATGATTACATGAAATATTATATTGATATAAACAGGATATCGAATTTTAACCCTCACCACAGGATCCCAACTTTTAACGACCCAAACGGAAAAGGTTTTCTGAAAACAATGTGGGAAAATGAGAAAATGCTGGTAATCACATGATGTTTTCTACCCTTTATCAGACATAGCCCATACTTCGAGTCAAATTTAGTATGTCGTCTGTAAGAGTTTGCAATTCAAACAAGTTTAAAGTTTTGTGGTCTGGTAGAGGATTAATGACTTTGGTGGACAGTGTAAAACAAGATCAGACTCATAACAATTTCAAAACAAGTGAGCCATATTCTATGAAAGAATTATGGACCTATGTCAGCCTGTGCAGTTTGCACAGGCTGACCTGGCTCGAAACTTTTTTCTTTTTTGCTTTTGGTCCATTTTCTGCATGTCAGAGGACCAGTCTATCCCATAATTCAGTCGGTTGAGAAAATGGATTTTATGGAACCATAATTACGTGATGACATTCTCAGTATAATGCTTAACGGAATGGCATTGAATCAGCTTTTATCAAAGTGCGGCTCAACCAGTCCTACCGTAACAGCCTTGCAGCTGCAAAATTTTAGTCTCTTTCAACTGATTGAAAGCGTAGCGAGGCTGTCAATATATGTAGATCTATGGCTATGTATCTCAGGGTTAATTTAATTATAAGGAAACAAAAATAGGCTTCTAGACTACTTATTTGGTTTATTTCTTACTCCCAACTTAAAATGAGCCATGCTCTGTGAACGGGTGAATGGCATCTGCAAAAAGTATTGACCAAGTCAACCTGCGTAGTCCGCACAGGCTGACCTGGGTTGTATCTTTTCGCTTTTGGTAAATTTTCTGCATGTAGAAGGACCATTCTACCTCAGGACTCAGTCGGCTGTAAGACAAAATGAATTCTATGGATCAATAATTATGTGATGATTTGCTTAGCAGACAGACAGACAGACAAAAACTTTTAATGGCTCAAATTCACAAAATATAAATACATGAGCACAATAGCATACACAAATAATGTAAATAACACAAGCATAAATAGTGACAAGAGAAAGGTAGGTGAAAGAATTAAAGAGTTTGGGGTTGACACTTACTACGATTTCAATTGAGGTTCAAAGTTTTCCCGCTGCGTCTTGAACTTGAAGGTTTTGCTTTTAAGTTATCAAATTAATGTTTAAAAAGAGCACGCCATTATTAAGTAACGGCAGACAGAGGAGGCAGAGATAAAACCGCATAATGCATCACGGAGATACATTTAAACCCTTTTTGCCAGAGCGTGGCTCAAATGTGAATTTCGATAACTTTGCACCCATTATGCTTTTCCCCTGTAAGCTCGTGACAAGAAGTTTAGCCCTTAACCCCGACTTTTAACGACCCTGAGAAAGGAGCCTTTTGAAAACATTGTGGAAAAAGGAGAAAATGCTGGTAACCAGCATTTTCTCCTTTTCCCACAAAGTTTTCTACCCTTCCCAAAACAAATTTCAATTTTAAAGTCACTTTTATTTTGTCGTCTGCAAATGGTTTTAATTTCAACCAGTTTAAATTTCTGTCGTTTGGTAAAGAGTTAAGACTTGTTTATGTGTAAAGAATTTCCAGGCCTCAAACAAACTGTTGTTTAAATCATAAGAGTTGCCTACTTAACCCTTATCCTGCTAAATAAGTGAAATGAAATTTTCAAGCCGATAGTGAAAACACGAATAACGCCATTTCAAACTTATTTCTAGGAAGAAAATATCTCCCTATCGGACATGTAATCGCACGTTCTGTGCAGTCTGATCTTGATCTACTTTGTCCGCAAAAGGTCAGTAAGCCGCGCTTAGCAGTCTAAGGGTTAAAGAGCAGAAAACATTATGGGAGTATGCAGAAAATGCTGTCTCCGTTTCTCACATTGTTTTCAAAGGCTTTCCTTCTCAGGGTCGTAAAAAGACAGGATTATTCGGTAAAGCGTGAGGAAACGACAGTGAGTGTTTTATAAATTAAAGACATCTATAGATCTACTGTTATATGCGAAACATTAAGGTAAAAAGAGGAATCGTTTGAACAGTTAACCCTTCCCATGCATTCCAGAGTTTTAACGACCTTGAGAAAGCGGCCTTTTGAAAACATTGTGGGAAAAGGAGAAAATGCTGTTAACCAGCATTTTCTTCATTTACCACAATGTTTTCTACCCTTTCAGAGACAATTCCCTTCATGTAAGTCCCATCTATGTTATCGTCTGCAAATGCTAAAGCATTAATTTTAGATTAAAATTAATTTGGACAAGTGCAAACATTTTGTTGAGTGATAAAGAATTTCAAAATTGTGGATAAACAAACCCTGCACGATAAGTGCCTTGCTTGAATAAAACATCGTCTTTCTTTAGTGGTTTGTATGTTGAGTTTCGGATGACTTCTATCACATGTTCTGAAAAATCATATAAAAAATCAAGTAAGGCTTGTAGGTGTTGTGTGCAGCTTTCAGATGGAAAAGAAGGGTTTTAACACTTAGAATGCTGAATTGATGAAATGGACCTTTTTAAACAGAAAATATCATTTGAAATATTGTCATTTCAAGGTTGTTTTGGCCAGAATATGCAAAAACTTTGCAGACAGTGTAGATCCAAGATCAGACTGCACGTTCTGTGCAGTCCGATCTTGATCTACACTGTCTGCAAAAACAACTTACGTCGGTTCCAGCTCTTTATGATTTAAATAGCACAAGAGTACCGCTTGGCTTCGGATGTAAGATTTTCAGAGAAAATTCTAAGTCGAAAAAGGAGCGTAACTCTGTCAAAAATACTTTGATGGTTACCTGCCCCTGTTGTATAGGTTCTCCTATTGATAATTAACCCTTTCCCAAACGATAAAATTTAGACTGGTCCAAATTGAAAGAGTTTGCGGACGTCAATTTCAAATTTGATGAAAATGGCAGAAAGTTCTCCAAAAGGGTGGAAAACACTGTGGGAAAAGGAGAAATTGCTCGTTACGAGCAATTTCTCCTTTTCCCTCAGTGTTTTCAAAAGACTTGTACTGCAGACACGTGAAAACCAGGGCTTGTTGGGGAAAGGGTTAATAACTTGTCCAAGTTTGAAGCAAATATCTTCAGTAATAATAGCGATATCATAGAAATGAGCCCGCCCGGGTAGCTCAGTGGTGAGCGTGTCGGATTCGTGACCTGGTGGTTGCGAGTTCGATACCCGGTTGAGGCAAACTTTCTTTCCGGCGATTTTTCGCCTCTCACCTCTGATGCATGTGAGAAAAGTAGTCAGTGGCTTTGGAAAGAAAGTTGTGTCAGTACTGGTGTGAGAAAGCCAGGAAGCACATAGGTGCGTCTCTGACCGCCATGATATGACCTAAGCTGTTAAAATGGCGTTTAACTCCAGTACAAACCAAACCAAACCAAAATCATAGAAATGTAAAAGGTTTCGCAGACGACGCAAGACGACGACAGGACTACGACAATATTTCGACATTTTCTTCGGAAACTGCCGAACTAATGAAAAATGAAGGAACTTACTCGTTTCCAGGTTACGAAGTATTGGATTTCTCTTCCGTAACCAGGTGACAAAACTTCCCATCTCTAAGTCTTCTCTGTTGCATTTCTCCGTGTTTAAAAGTTTTATAAACTCCTGTAACTTTCTCGACATTTTCTTCTCTGAGTTAGTCCGCGTTTTCCTTAGTTTTTAAGCGAAATTATAAATCCTATTTTTGTAATTTCCCCTTTATTCTCTTCGCTAGAATGTTTAGTTATGTAACTCTTTACCAAGCAACCCTGGGATTTGACGACACCGAACACGATGGTTTTTGAAAACATGATGGGAAAATGAGAAAAATGCAGACTACCAGCATTTTTTTTCCCGTTTCCCACAACGTTTTCTACCCTCTCAAAGAAAAATTCCACAATTTTAGCCACATCCGTGATCTGCAATTGTTTTGAATTTGAAAAATAAAAAAATTATGTAGTTTAGCAAAGATTTAACCCCTTACCAAGCAATATCGACTTTTAAAGATCCTGAAAGAGTAGGCTTTTGAAAACATGATGGGAAAATGAGAAAATGCAGGCAACCAGCATTTTTTTCCCGTTTCCCACAACGTTTTCTACCCTCTCAAAGAAAAATACCACAATTTTAGCCACATTCGTGATCTGCAATTGCTTTGAATTTGAAAAGTAAAAAATTATGTAGTTTAGCAAAGATTTAACCCCTTACCAAGCAATATCGACTTTTAAAGACCCTGAAAGCGTAGGCTTTTGAAAACATTGTGGGAAAAGGAGAAAATGCTGATAACCAGCATTTTCTGAGTTCTCTACGTGTTGTCTACCCTATCAAAAACAGAAATCAACATTTAAGTAAAATTTAATTTGTCGTCTGCAAACGCTTTCAATTTGGTCCAGTCCAAAATTTTGTCATTTGGTAAAGATTTACACAGTATTACTTGCACAATACATTTCGCTCGTTTCTCTTGTTAAATTTTCCTTTCCTTTCTGTATGTTCTGCTTTGTTTAAAGGTTAGACAAAGCTCCAGATAGAGGGAGTGATTTGATTTCAAAAATGAAAACATTAATCACTCTCCACTAAACCCTAAGTTATGGGTATTCATTAGAATCATCTCATCGAGATGATTCTAATGAGTACCTACAACAAAGGGTTTGAATGAGAAATAACGGATTTAGAAGACTATCACTTCCTCTTATCTGGAGGTCTGTTAGATCTTCATAAGTATTTCTCTATCCACGAAAAAAAAGTGGACATTCACAAGAAAGATTCACGTCATGTATTAGAAACAAAAATACTATGTTGAAATATTCTGTTCTTATTGTCAACAATTCCCGTTTTAAATCTTCGTCTGGTATTTTAGTCAGGGAAAAAATATTTATTATACAAGTACCGTATTCTTTTGTTTACCATAAGAGTAATTATGAGTCTGTCTATTATCTGACGGTGGCTTTGTATTCTATCTACATTCTTTTTCAAATTATGGCAGGCTATTGTCATTTAGCATTTTTGTACCTTATTATAGGTAATTTACTCAGCACCACGAAAAACCGAGATTTTGATATACGCTATGTCGAAAACACTTCAACCCTTAAGCTGCTAATTAAAACCCTTCACCACACAATCCCGAGTTTTAACGACCCTGAGAAAGAGGCCTTTTCAAAACATAATCGGAAAAGGAGAAAATGCTGGTAACCAGCATTTTCTCCTTTCCCCACAATGTTTTCTACTCTGTCAAAGAAAGAGTGCACCATTTGAGCCACATTGAAATTGTTGTCTGCAAATGCTTTCAATTTGGACTTCTTTCAAATTTTGTCGTTTGGTAAAAAGTTAAATAAAACGAAAATTCCTACTCAATAGTAAAAACCCGCATATTGCGATTTTAAGGTTGATCTAATCGGGAAAAAATACCGTATCGGACAGTGACGATCCAAGACCAGACTGCCAGGACGCACTATGGACACGGGACCATCACATAAGGTCCTTGGTCTTTGGCCAGTGGAGCTAAACACACACACACACACACACACACACACACACACACACACACACACATTGACCAAAAAAAAAAAAAAAAAAAATCATGTATCACCTCGTTTATCAGTGGAACTGAAAAGTTGAAATTCAGTAATAATGTTCATATAGAGACAACTATTTAGAATTTTATTTAGAAACAGGAGGGCCGTTGACCCTAAAGCGCTCACCAGATGAAAGTCATCTTCGGTTGATAAAGCTGAAGCGATCCTGGTTTACATAATATAAAAAAGGGATGAGTGTAAGTGACCTACTTTTTGAGCCGACATGACCCAATTTTCAATTTGTCCAAGAGATATCATCTTGACAAACATTCTGCCCAAGTTTCATGAGGATCAGACAGAAAATGTGACCTCTAGAGTGCACACCAGGTTTTTCTATGATTTGGCCCAGTGACCTTCGTTTTGACCTGACATTACCCATTTTCAAAATAGTGCAATATATCATCAATTCAAATATTCTGCCCCAAGTTTCATGAGGATCAGGCTGAAAATGTGACTTCTAGAGTGCACGTAAGTTTTTCTAAGATTTGGCCCAGTGACCTACTTTTTGACCTGACATGACACAAAGATCAATTGTGGTAAGGATATTTTGCATCTTGAATACTGTTAATAGATTTTTGGTATGGAATTTAAAAAAAATGTGCTGTAAATCAGATAAGATTTTTACCCAAGTCATGTTTCCATCGCATCATGTAGAAAACTTCTAACCTATTACACACCATGCGACTCTCTGGACTATCAGTCCTTTGATTACATATTGTACTTGTTCAAATTCGTTTACTAAAAGCATAATATTCGTCTAAATCGTCTCGATTGAGATTTTGTTCCAAAAGTTTTATTTTTGATTGAATTTCTAGCCCATTTCGGTTTTCTGATTTGCCTCTTATTTCCATCAACAGTGCTTCCAGAATAACACATAAATGATTGTAAATTGAATTTCTGAATTAGGAATTTCTTTTAAAATATTTATTTGAGACATGCTCTGTGAAATGGGAGCTAAATGCATCTGCGAAAAGTATCGACCCAGGTTAGCCTGCGCAGTCTGCGCAGGCTGACCTGAGCCGAAACTTTTTGCTATTGGCCAATTTTCTGTATGCCAAAGAACCAGTCTACGTTATGATACTGTTGGTTGTTAGACAAAATGCATTTTTATGGATCGCTAATAATGTGATGACTTGCTCGTTATCACAAAATACGGAGATGCATTAAGGCTCCTTTTGCCAGAGCATGGCTCATTTTATTTAAGTACTGGGAGTGTGTATACATGTATATAACAATATATTTCAGTCATGAACTGTGAAAAGAGGGCATATGCATCTGCGAAAAGTATCGACACGGGTCAGGCTTCGCAGTTCGCGCAGGCTGACCTGAGCCGACACTCATTTTTGTTTTTGGTGAATTTTCTGTATGTAAAAGGACCATATTACCTCATGATCCAGTCTGTTGTGAAACTGATTTTATAGATCCATTGCCATGTGATGTCTTGCTTAGTATAATAAATCACGGAGGTGCATTAAACCCCCTTTTGCTAGAGCATGACTCATTTCTTCTTTTTCCTAAGTTTTAGTTTGTAGTACCAATATAATGATTGATTGAATGACGTTTTACACCGCTTTCAACATTATTTCAATCAATCTTATAAAGTCCAGTGAATAGCGCATAATTGTAATGTTGTAACCCTGAGCCTAGTGACATCCAATATGTATATGTAGATCTAGATGTGTTGATATAATGGAGTGATCGGAATAAACACACAAGTCTTTCAAATTGCAAAATCTCTTGTAAACCGTATCGTTACACAAATAGTTTTTCGCCCAAGGACTTTTAATATTTCCCAAGGTTCCCTAGCATTTGAACTGGTCCCCATTGTAGATCTGTTACAACTGGCACAGGCTATTGTGTCGTTGCTTTTCATTGGGCTACATGTATATCACAGAATAGCCAATCAGAGCAGCATACACATTTCCAGTTTGGCAGTAGAGGTAACTTTGCGATTTCTTTGCACAATTTGAAATAGGTAATCGAAACTAAAAAGAATATTAACAGACGTCGGAAAATCCTCTGTTTTCTGTATGTGAGGGTGACCTCCCACGAATCTCTATTAGTCTTGCGTTATGGCTGTTCTGTAAACAGACGGGCAGAATTCCGTCCGTTTTTAGTGGCCTGCACTGATCCCTATAAACTTGCTGTATCAGGGGAGGTAACCAATCTACGTGGCATGTAACTTCACCGGAAGTGTGTTTATATATGTTCTAGTCTTTTCATAGATGTTGTAAAGCTGTTGTTCGATAAGCTTAGAGAGCCATATTTTTGTATTTGTGCTTCCACCGTATTTTTGTTTTCTACCTTTTGTAAGTACACTTTTTCATATATTTGTAGTATTTATCAGATAGCTAACTATGTTAGTATGTTATGAATATTTGAAAATTTAATGATGAGTCGTGTTCAGAAGGCAGACGTCCGCCATTTTTGGGCTTCGCCATTTTCAAATTTCGAATAAATTCAAGATCTACACCCATGTTACATATTTCCTGTTGCTCTTAGTTGAAACAAATTGTAATTAAACACTGTGCGTTAGAACAGATCCGTTCTTTTTGGGGAAAAAATCAAAAGTATGAAAAAAAAAAACAATCGTTTGAAGACTGCCACCGTTCCGTTGCCACTACGCCTTTTTAACTCCCATCAAACAACCAATTTTTAGACTCGAGTAAATTGAAAGTACCTGCAGACAACAAGAGGGAAATTTACTCAAGTTCTCTGATAGGGTACAAGACGTTGTGAGAAATGGAGAAAAGGCTGCATGGCAAAGACATAGCCTGGGAAGTATAGGGTTAAATTGTACAAGTTCTAGTGCAGTATTCACAAACCATTCTTTAATTCCAGGTTGACTTTAAATTCCAAGACCAGTCATGTCATTGACCAAGACATTTTGTCTCGTCCAATCAGATTGCTAAACTTGAAATTAAGAACTAACTTTCCCAAACAAGAAATTTTAGACTTCTCTACCTTAGAAACATTTACCAACAAACAATTCTAAATTGGAAGAAATGAACTTAACTCTTTACCAAACGACAAAATTTTAGACATGTCCAAACTGAAAGCATTTGCAGAGGACAAAATTTATGTTTGACAAATTATGAAATTTGTGTTTGAAGGGGTAGAAAACCTTGTGGGAAAAGGAGAAAAATGCTGTTTGCTAGCATTTTCTCCGTTTGCCAGAATGTTTTCAAAAGTCCTTCTCTTGGGATCATTAAAACCAGGGACTATGTGGCAAATTCTCTGACATGGTAGAAAACATCATGGGAAAAGAAGCAAATGCTGGTTATCAGAATTTTCTCCTTTTCCCACAATGTGTTGGAAGCTTTATCTCCAACATCAGGATGTAAAAGGCTTAAAACAAAACAATAAGGTTGGTGAGCAGACAACCCTTGAGCAGACAGTGTAGATCTTTGATCTGACAGCATATTCTATAATCTGATCTTAAAGTTAACAATTTAGTCATTTGAAACACATTAAATCTTTCCCACACAATCCTGACTTTTGAAAACATTGCTGGTAACCAGCATTTTCTGCTTTTCTCACAATGTTTTCTACCCATCCTATAACAAATTTCAATTTTTAAGTCGCATTTATTTGTCGTCTACAAATGATTTCAATTTGGACTAGTCTAAAATTTTGTCATTTGGTAAAGAGTTAAGTAGTGGTCTGTAAGTGCTTTTAATGTTGACTTGTCTGTAATTTTTTTCATCTGGTATAAAGTCAAACAATATGAAACAACTATAGAATATGATTGTCATATCATATTCTATGGTTCAAATGGTGAAATATGTTTCTGAAAGGGTAGAAAACATTTTGGGAAAAGAATTATCAAAGAATTTTATTATATGTGTAAAGTAAAACAATCAACAGTTTTGTTGGCAACATAAAAGAACATCTCCAATTATTAAGTATTTGTTGCTTGTTAACCCTTTACCAAACAATCCTGTGTTTTTACAGTTGCGTGGAAAGTGGCAATTTGAAACATTATGGGAAGAGGAAAAAAAGCTGGCTACCAGCATTTTCTCCTTTTTAGCTCCACTGGCCGAAGGCCAGCAGGCTTATGTCATGGCCTGGTGTCCATCGTGCGTCCGTGCGTCTGTCCGTCCGTCCGTCCGTCCGTGCGTTAACTTTTATTTCAAACATCTTCTTCTCCGAAACTACCCATCCAATTTTCATGAAACTTCACAGAAATGATCCTGCCATGGTCCTCTTCAGAATTTCTTGAAAGAATATGATTCCTTCAAAAACTCAGGTTGCCATGGCAACAAAACTGAAAAATATTGGAAATCTTTAAAAATCTTCTTGTCTGAAACCATAAAGCATAGGGCTACCAAATTTGGCATGTAGCTTTATGTAGAAGACCTCTATCAAGTGTCTTCAAATTATAGCCCTGGGGTCAAAATTGGCTCTGCCCCAGGGGTCACAAGTTTTACATAGGCTTATATAGAGAAAACTGTAAAAATCTTCCTGTACCTAGCCATAAGGCCTAGAGCTACCAAATTTTGCATGTAGCTATATCTAGTGGGCCTCTACCAAGCGGGCCAAAATTTTAGCCCTGGGGTCAAAATTGGCCCTGCCGCAGGGGTCACAAGTTTTACATGGGCTTACATAGTGACAACTTAAGAAGTCTTCCTGTTTTGATTTTTTTTTTGAAATTAGCCTTGCATCAGGGGTCGTATGTTTTACAGCGGCTTAATATAGACAAAACTTGAAAATCACCTTATTTATAACCATACGGCATAGACTTGTATTATTTTGGCATGTGGCTTTATCTTGTGGACCTCGACCAGGGTTCAAGTAAGTATAGCTCTGGGATCAAAAATGGCTCTGCCCTGCGGGTCTCAACTTTCACATGGGCTTTTACAGAGAAAACTTTGTAAGTCTTCATTTTGAAACCATTTGGCTCAGAATTGAAATGTTTAGTATTTATGGTTTATATTTATAAGCCAGTGGAGCGATACAGGGCCATCATGGCCCTCTTGTTTCTATAATGCTTTCTACTCTTCCCAAGAAAAATTCATCTAGTTTTGCAACATTTTTATTTCATCTACAAATCCTTTCAAATTGTACAAATGTAAAATTTTGCTGTATGTTGCAGGGTTGATTAATTCATTAATATATTTCATATTTCAGGTGTCCATAATGATCAATGACCAGAGTGTCTTGCTGCAGAATTCTTGTCTTAGTTGAGATGCTGTACAAATGTTTGGTTAAGGACAACACAAGTTACAATCTATATGACTTTATCAAGAAAACAAGTAAGTACATTTTCTTGCGACTGTTTATATGAAGAAGTTTTGCAGTAGAAGTCCAATATTTTAAGCTCTACTGGCTGAAAAACAGCAGAGCTCATGTCATTGTATGATTTACGTTGTCTGTCTGACTGTCCATCCATCCTACCATAGTCTTTTTCTTGTTTACTCTATTAAGTCTGCATTTGTCGTCAGATTTTTATTTATTGCATATATATTGCAAAGCTTGTTTATATCATCAAAAGCTTGAATCCTATTCATTTTCAAAAAAAAAAATTGACAATTAGTAAGCGAAGAGTAGCCATTCAAAGTTGAAAATTTACATTTCTTGTCTATGCGATAAAGTCCACATATTTATGATTGGATTTTCACTTGCACAATTGCTTTATATCATTAATAGCTTGATATTGAAAGGACTCTGATGATTAGTAAGGGAAGAGCAGCCATTTAAATGTGAAAATTTGCATTTCTTTTTTTCTATGTGATTAAAGTTGGTATTTTTGATCCAATTCTTTTGAAATTTGCACAGATCATATGTATCATCATGCAGTTGAAACCTATAAAAAAATCCAGCAGTCATTTTAGGAAAAGCAGCCATTTGATGACTTAGTCTTATTTACTCAACACAGTCTACATTATTGGTCACATGTTTTTTTAAACTTGCAAAGATTGTTTAATACAATTCGTACTGAAACCCTGTCAAGTTCTGTTGGATTCTTAACACTTAAGCTGCTGAATAAATGAAATCCAAAGTTCTACTCAATACTAAGAGCCCAAACATTGCAGTTTCAAAGTTGATTTCACCAGAATGAAAATACAGAATCAGACTATGCAGATCAAAGATCAGACTGCATGTTCTGTGCAGTCTGATCTTGGTCTGCACTGTCCGCAAAAGGTCACTGGGTCGCGATCAGCAGCTTAAGGGTTAACAATTGGTTTTGAGAAATTGTACTTTGATTATGTCAGTATTTGTTGAATTCACCATGCCTACATAATGATGTATGCTAGAAAATAAGCATAATTACTGCCATTAGAGCGATTCAGGCCCTCAAAGGCCTCCAGCTTTCAATGAAAATACTTAAAACTCCTTTATTTCAGGGAGACGGAAGAGGAGAATCATGTTTGTTTTTTCCCATTTTTAGCTCATCTGAGTACAACATGCTCAAGAGGAGCTTTCTGTTATTGTGCTGTGTCCATGGTGTCAGGTGTGTCATACTGTAATCAACAGTTATCTTGCAGGGTTTCCATTTACTATGTAAAAGTATCTATATACCTGTGAAAATCAGCTCGGATGCAAAATATCAAATTTGATCACGTCCCTTGGATGCAGTCTAAAATGAGTCAAAGCCATGATTTAACTAGCTCTACATCAATACCGAAAACAATGCAAAATACCAGTACGAATATTTAACATTTCTTGTACAAACTGTCCATCAGAATTCCAAAGTGTCTATAAATAGATCTTGGTATGCCAAGATATAACAGAGAAAGATAAAAATAGATCTGTCGTCGACTTTGACTGGTTACCCACATTGTGTCCATATTGTCTTTTCCGGCGAACTGATTGTAGGAAAACAGTTGTTGTTGTTTAGTAATTCTTTCTGGCTTCCCGGGCCAAAATGAAAAAGCATTCGCGATCTTTCTAAGACCAACGGCTGAAAGATCCTGCCTTCCAAGTTTAGATGCTAAGAGAAATTTATCGGTATTCTTCTATTTGTGTCCATGTAAATGTGTTTGATTTGTTATAAAACTTGGCAGAAATACGGTTTTTACAATAGGTTGCATGGACTTTCAAAGAAGTTCAGTCGTGATGTAAGATTCATACTGTTTCGAGTGACGGTCACAGCACATTAAATCTGTAAAAGGTTCCATAAAGAAGTCATTTGAAATAGCTTCTTCTTTTTACCCATTAACCAAATTTGGCCTTAGTCAATGGACGATTTATGCAAGCAAAAATGGGACTCGGAATGCAATGGGACTCACCTTTTGCAGTTGCACTGAGTCCCATGGACCCAGTAAAATTTTATTCAGACGGAAACACTGAATTACCTTGTGTGCACTTCAGAGGCCACATTTTTGGTCTGATATACATGAAACTTGGTCAGAATGTTTGTCTTGATAAAATCCTGCACAGGTCTGAAATTGGGTCACATAGGATCAAAAAGTCGGTCATCGGGCCAAATCTTAGAAAAACTTTGCATGCACTTTATGAAACTCATTCTGAATATTCATCTTGATAATATCTCTTACAAGTTTGAAATTTGGTCGCATCATGTCAGAATAGGTCACTGGGCCAAATCATAGAAAAGCCATGTGTGCTCAGTACAGGCCACATTAATTTATAGTCCGATATGTAGGAAACTTGGTCAGAATGTTTGTCTTGTTGATATCTGGGACAAGTTTGAAATTGTGTCACACCCGGTCAAAAAATATGTCACAATGCCAAATCTTAGAGATACCTTGTGTGCACTCTAGAGGCCTTATTTTCAGTCTGATACTCATGAAACTCTGTCAGAATATTTGTCTTGATGGTATCTCAGACAAGATTGAAATTGGGTCATGTTGGTTAAAAAAGTATGTCACCAGGCCAAATCCTAGAAAAAAAAACCATTATTAAGGCCTTATTTTCAGTCTGATACTCATGAAACTCGGTCAGAATGTTTGTCTGGATATCTTGGACAGGTTTGAAATTTAGTAATTTGGGGTCAAAAAGTAGGTCACGGGGCAAAATCCTAGAAAAACCTTATGACTCTGGGCTTTTTCCCAGCAGTTTTCTTGGGCAAGACACTTCAGAGCCCTAGCCTTGTACTGGTGAACTACAGGAAATACATGAATATGTGAGCTGTCACTGTGATATGACTGAAATAATGTTGAAAGTGGCGCAAAACACCAATCAATCAATCAGTCGATCATAAAAACCTTATGTGCACTGTAGAGTCCACATTTTCAGTCTGATACTTTAGAAACTTATCAGAATAATTATTTATCCTGATGATAACTAGGATATGTTTGAAATTTGACCATGTCAAATGAAAAAATAGGTCACTGGACCATATCTTGGAAAAGCCTTGTGTACACTCTAGAAGCCTTATTTTCAGTCTGATACTCATGAAACTTGGTTTTGTTGATATCTCAGATAATTTTGAAACTGGGTCACATAGGGTCAAAGAGTGGTTCACTGGGCCAAAGTTTAGAAAATCATTGTGTGCACTCTAGAGGCCACAGTTTAAGTCTGATACTCATAAAACATTGTCAGAATTTTTGTCTTGTTGATATCTCTGACATGTTCAAAGCGATGTCAAGTTGATCAAAAAGCAGGTCACTAAAACTCATGTGTTTTATATCAGTACAACCAGGATCTCTTCAGCTTTGTTAATATGACTTTACTCAGATGAGTGCTTTAGGGCTGATGGCCCTCTTGTTATGAAAGCTTGGTTGACAAGTCTGCTTTGGTTAGTGTAGGTCAAGATAGGGCTAAACCAACAAAGCAGTCTGATCTCAAAATGGTTGGAACATTTGATCATTTAATTGCTATTTCACACAGAATTTAAAAATTTGAGGAATTGTACTGATTGATATGTGGTACTGAATCGCTTGTCAGAGTCAGAAGTTGATATCGAGAGTGCATTGGAATGATACTAATTCAGTGCTCCATAATTTGCTGATATAATTGGACACAAATAGATCTAAATATATAGAGGTTATTACATGGCTGATGAGGACCAGAAAGTAATATCAGCCCGCCACCTTGATGCCTGCCATGAGGGCTTGAGCCAGGGAGCTGAAATATTTTTGCATTCCCAGACATATGCTAAAAGTATGTTGACTTTGTGTTCAAAGTTTGTCAAAGAATGTTTGCTTATGACATTGCTCACTTAGTGTGTTAAAAGTTTTTGTGCATGCACTGGGTTGCTAGGTGAATGCAACTCAATTTGTCCACAGTGAGACAAAAGGACGTTACTTCTATGATGGTATTTGTTAAGCCAAATTCCTTCTCTACCTTTTCTTGAATTAGTCACAGATTAACCCTAAGAATGCCGAACAAACCTATCAGACATTTTCATCCTAGAAATATGACCAAATAATTACAATTTCATGCTTAGCTTTTCTCTACTGTGTTTCAGCAAAGCTGAAAGTGTAGATAAAAGATCAGGCTGCACATTTTGTGCCGTCTAATCTTGATCTACATTGGCCATAAAGGCAACTACAGTTGTGAAAGACTCTTTAAGGGTTAACAGCTTTTCAAGATTCTTCATGTGAGTCAATCTAGAGAGCACTCACAAAATGACGACTAAACTAGAGGGATTTTTTCTTCAAAAGGGTAGAAAATATTGTGGGAAAAGATTGCACTGGTTGCCTACCTTTCAGGAAAAATGTTTTGTTATTTCACAGGATTGTTAGGTAACCTCAAGAAAAGTGCCTATAGAAAACATTTTGGGGAAAGGAGAAAATGCTGGTAACCAGCATTTTCTCCTTTTTCCACAATGTTTTCTACCCTTTCCAAAGCAAATTTCAGTTCTTTTGAGTCGCATTTATTTTGTCATGCTTTCAGTTTTTAAAAATCTTTGATTCTGTTGATTGGTAAAGAGTTAAGGAAAAAAAACCTTAAAATGCGAAATGAGAGGAAGGACAATTAAACTGCTTTATCCAGACTTTTACACAAGATAATGGACAGTGAAAGTCTAGTATCAGACTCCAAATCTATGCAGTCTGATCTTGATCTGCACTTTCTGAAGAAGCAACTAAATTTACAGTCATCTTCAAGAAAACAGAAATTATATTTAACACTTACCAGGCAGTCCTAACTTTTAACGACTCTGAAGGAAAGAAGCCTTTTGAAAATAATGTTGGAAAAGGAGAAAATGAAGGTAAATAGTATTTTCTCCTTTTCGCACAATGTTTTCTACCCTCTCACAGAGAGATCTTGTTATTTGAGCTGTATTTCATTTGTTGTCTGCAAATGCTTTCTTTATGGACAAGTTAAAATCTCTGGCAATCGATTAAGATCTTATCAAGAATTTTCTCTCAGCTTAAAAAGGTTGAGGGGTCATTGTGACCCCATATAGGAAAAAAAACCCAGGGTCATTTCATTTAACTTTTGGGGTTAAAATTAACTCTTTACCAAAGGACATAATTTTAAACCAGTCCAAATTGAAAGCATTTGCAGACGACAAATTGAATACAACTAAAAAATTGAAATGTGTTTTGGGAAGGGTAGAAAACAGTGTGGGAAAGGAGAAAGTGCTGGTTACTAGCATTTTCTCCTATTTGCACAATGTTTTCAAAAGGCTTTATTCTCATGGTCGTCAAAAGTCGGAATTATGTGGTTAAATTTTAAAGTGTTTGTATAATCAAGATTGTTTTTGCTGAGAAAAGAAAAGTGTAAGATTACTTTAACCCTTTACCACGCAATCCCAAGTTCTAACGACCCTCTTGAAAAGAGAAAGAGGCCTCTTGAAAACATTGTAGGAAAAGGAGAAAATGCTGGTAACCAGCATTTTCTCCTTTTCCCACAATGTTTTCTATCCTTCCCAACACAAGTTTCAATTTTTGAGTCACATATATTTTGTTGTCTGCAAAAGCTTTCAATTTGGACTGGTCTAAAATTTTGTTGTTTGGTAAAGCGTTAGTTGTTGTTGTTGTTATTGGTTAATATCATTTCTCCTTTAGTTACTTTCAACTCTTTTACAAAATGACAAAATTCTTCATGTATAATTCTTGTCTAAGTTGAAAGAATTTGCAGACAACATATATGTGACTAATGCTATTTTGATTTTGTCTTAGAAAGTGTAGAAAACATTGTTGAAAAAGGAGAAAATGCTTTGGAAGATTAAAAAATACCTGGACAGGCTAATATGTAAAGCAAATACCATTGAAAAAAATATGAGCCATGCTGTGTGAAAAAGGGGGTTTAATGCATCTGCAAGAAGTAACCACCAAGGCCAGCTTGCACAGTCTGCGCAGGCTGACCTGGGTCAGAACTCTTTGCCATCGGTCAGTTTTCTGCATAGGGGGTTTAATGCATCTGCAAGAAGTAACCACCAAGGCAAGCTTGCGCAGTCTGCGCAGGCTGACCTGGGTCAGAACTCTTTGCTATCGGTCAGTTTTCTGCATTTTAACCCTTTACCGCACAATGCCGCCTTTTGACGCCCCTGGAAAAGAAGCCTTTTGAAAACATTGTGGGAAAAGGAGAAAATATTTTCTACCCTAATAAAGAAAAATTGCACCATTTGGGCCACACTGAAATTGTCGTCTGCAAATGCTTTCAATTTGGACAAGGCTAAAATTTTGTCGTCTGGTAAAGGGTTAAAGGACAGTTCTACCTCATGATTCAGTGGGTTGTTAGACAAAATGTATTTTATGGATTTTATGGATCCAGAATTGAATAATGGACTGCTTGATACCAGGAAACACGAAGATGCATTAAACTGCCTTTTGCCAGGACATGGCTTATATTTTTTCTTAACATCCTCTTACAGAACCATGGTATCTCAGTTGGTAGTGTATAGGACTTGAGAACAGGGAGTCGCTGGTTTGATCCCCGGCTCAGCCATATTTTTTCTGAAGATTGAAGACAGTCATTGTGACAGGATTCATTCCTCTCTCACTGCTGCCCATTATTTCAATGATGGTTACATGGGAAAGCAGAGTGGTTTGGACAGAATATTGTGCAGAATACTGGAAAATGAAACGCCAGGAAAAAAATGGATAGGTGTACTGGCCACTGCAATATTACTGAAATAATGTTGAAAACAGCGTTAAACACCATACAGTCAGTCATTTATAACCTTTTCTTTCCAATTACTGACAGTTTACAAGCTATTGCCACAGTGACATTTGCAGTGATAAAACTTTTCTGAAATTTGGCATGATCTTGAAAATCTGAATAGCCCCTTTTTTACCAGATGGCAAAATTTCAGACAGGTCAAAATTTAGAGAGTTTGCAGATGACAAAAATATTGTGACCCGAAAATCGAAATTTGTTTTTGAATGGGTTGAAATCATTTTGGGAAAAGGGTGAAAGGCTGGTCACCAGCATTTTTAGCTCACCTGAGCACAAAGTGCTCATGGTGAGCTATTGTGATCATGCTGTTTCCAGCGTCCGTCGTGCGTCGTCAGTCGTCAACTTTTTACCTTGTGTATGCTCTAGAGGCCACATTTTCAGTCCAATCCTCATGAAACTTGGTCAGAATGTTTGTCTTGATAAAATCTCAGACAAGTTTGAAATTGGGTCATGTGGGGTCAAAAACTAGGTCACTAGGTCAAATCTTAGAAAAACCCTGTGTGTGCTCTATAGGCCACATTTTCAGTCAGATACTTGTAACACTTGGTCAGAATGTTTGTCTTGATAAATTCTCGGACAAGTTTGAAATTGGGTCATGTGGGGTCAAAAACGAAGTCACTAGGTCAAATTAAAGAAATAGCTTGTGGGCACTCTAGAAGCCACATTTTTTGCTCAATTGACCTGAGAATTGGTCAGAATATTTATCTTAATTAAATCTCAGAAGACTTTGAAATTGGGTCATCTGGGGTCATAAAGTAGGTCACTAGGTCAAATTAAATAAATACGTTGTGGGCACTCTAGAGGCCACATTTTTTGCTCAATTGACTTGAAAATTAGTCAGAATGTTTGTCTTCATTAAATCTCGGATGAGTTTGAAATTTGGTCACCTGGGGTCATAAACAAGGTCACTAGGTTGAATCAAAGAAATACCATGTGGACATTTTAGAGACCACATTGTTTGCTCAATTGACTTGAAAATTGGTCAGAATGTTTGTTTTAATTAAATCTCGGACGAGTTGGGGTCATAAACTAGGTCACTAGGTCAAAGTAAAGAAATACCTTGTGGTCACTCAAGAGGCCACATTTATTGCTCAGTTGACCCGAAAATCGGTCAGAATGTTTGTCTTGATGAAATCTTGGATAAGTTAAAAATTTGGTCACCTGGGGACATAATCTAAGTCACTAGGTCAAATTAAAGAAATACCTTGTGGGCAGTCTAGAGGCCACATTTATTGCTCAATTGTCTTGAAAATTGGTCAGAATCTTTGTGTAAATAAATCTCGGATGAGTTTGAATTTGGGATACCTTGGGTCATAAACTAGGTCACAAGGTCAAATTAAAGAAATACCTTGTGGGCACTTTAGAGGCCACATTTATTGCTGAATCGACTGAAAAATTGGTCAGAATGTTTTTCTTGATGAAATTTCAAATGAGTTTGAATTTTGGTCACCTTGGATCATAAACTAGGTCACAAGGTCAACTAAAAAAAATTTTTTTGTGGGCACTCTAGAGGCTACAATTCTTACTCAATTGACCTGAAAATTGACCAGCATGTATGTCTTGATAAAATCTTGGACGAGTTTAAAATTGGGTCAGATAGGGTCATAAACTAGGTCACTAGGTCAGATTTAAAGAAATATCTCGTGGGCACTCTAGTGGCCACAGTTCTTGCTCAATTGCCCTGAAAATTGGTCAGCGTGTTTGTCTTGATAATATCTCGGATGAGTTTGAAATATGGTCACATAGGGTCTTAAACTAGGTCACTAGGTCAAATTGAAGAAATATATTTTGGACACTCCGGAGGCCACATTTTCAGCGCAATTGACCAGACAATTTGTCAGAATGTTTGTCTTAATAATATCTCAGATGAGTTTAATTTGGGTCATTATGACCCAGGAGTGAAATTTCGCCTATTGACTCAGGTGAGCGATCCACGGCCATCATAGCCCTCTTGTCTTCTTTTCCCACCATATTTTCAAAATGCATTTTCTTTGGGGGTCATTAACATAGGGTTAAACATTTACCACACAATCCAGAGTATTTACACCTTGAGGTAGAACTCTCAAAAACATTTAAAGCCAAAAATGAGAAAATGCTGGTCACCAGCATTGTCTTCTTTTTTTTATTTTTACTTTTTTCTAGCCTTTCAAAGATGAATCCCAATATTTGAGCCACATTTGATTTGTGGTTTGCATATAAGCCATGCTCTGTGAAAAGGGGGCTTAATGCATATGCGAAAAGTATCGATCCATATCAGCCTGCGCAGTCCGCTCAGGCTGACCTGGGCCAAAAGTTTTCGCTATTGGTCAATTTTCTACATGTCAAAGGACCATTCTACCTCTTGATTCAGTTGTTTAAGAAAAGTGGGGTTCCATAATTATATGATGTTTTGCTTGTCATCATGCATCGCAGAGATGCATTCAGCCCCCTTTTTCACAGAGCATGGCTCAAATGTTTTTGATTTGAATATATTTAGTCCAAAATCTTGTCATTTGGTAAAGAGTTAAACATTGCAGGTGACAGGACTTTGTGTGTTCTGGTCACTTTTTGGTTTCATATATGGGGACTATATATTATGTCTGCTCTTGGTCAGTTTGTCTGTCTTTCCATCCTTCTGTCTGTCAGTCATTCTTAAGTTTGTTTTTCTGTCTTTCTATCCTGTCTGTCTGTCATTCCTTAGGTCTTTTTGTCTTTCTATCCTCCTTTCTTTCTGTGATTGTTTAGGACTGTTTTCGGTCTTTCCATCCTCCTGTCTGTCATTCTTTAGGTTTGTTTGTCAATCTTTCCATCCTCTAGTCTGTCATTCTTTAGGTTTTTTTTTCAATCTTTCCATCCTCCTGTCTGTCATTCTTTAAGACTGTTTTGGGATCTTTCCATCCTCCACCCTCTTGTCTGTCATTCTCTAGGTCTGTTTGTCAGTCTTTCCATCCTCTGGTCTGTCATTCCTTAGGTCTGTTTGTTGGTTTTTCCATCCTCCTGTATGTCATTCTTTACCTCTGTTTTTCTGTGCTCATACCCATATTTTCGCCTCTCACCTCTGCTGAAGCATGTGAGAAAAGTAGTCGGTGGCTTTGGAAAGAAAGTTGTGTTAGTACTGGTGTGAGAAAGCCAGGAAACACATGTGCGTCACCGACCGCCATGATATGACCTTAGCTGTTAAAGTGGCGTTAAACCCCAATACAACCAACCAACCATATTGGTAGTCCAGATCTAATTGATTGTATGGTGTTTAACACTGTTTTCAACATTATTTCAGCTGTATTGCTGCGGCCAGTGCAACTATCCATGCTTTCCTGGAGTTTCTTTCACCCTTACTCCATAGTCCACACAATATTCTGTCCAAGCCACTGGCTGCCTTCACACATAAGTCATGGAAACAATGGTCAGCGGAGTCCAGATCTAGTTTAGTGCAGGAAAACATTGTAGGAAAAGTAGCAATTACCTGTAACAAATACTTTCTATCCCTCTCAGGACATGTTTAGAGGCTGTCAACTGTAGATGTGTGAATAGCTTTATTTTTTAACCCTTTACCAGACAATCCCAAGTTTTAACGACCCTATGGAAACCCCATTTGGAAAACATTTGAGGGAAAGGCATTTTCTGCTTTTCCCATAATCTTTTCTAGCCTTTCAATGGTAAACTTTTATTTTTGTATCACTTTCATTTTGTAGTCTGCTAAAGCCTTCAATCTGGGCAAGTCGAAACTTTGTTGTTTTGTAAAGAGTTCAGTAATTGGCCAAATAATGGAAATATTGCTTGGAGCTTGTGAAACAAACAACAACAACAAAAAACATGACATGATTTTAATATGTCATTAAACATCCATGACAGCTTAGTTACCTTTTGTAATGGTGCAGACTAAGATGAAACTGCTCAAAATGTACAGTTTGATTTTAGATATAATGAACAATCTCAGTCAGTAGTTGCAATGTCAGGGCTGTTGTAGTCAGAACATCTGGCAGAAAAGTGGATAGTGTAGACTCAAGATCAGGTTGAACATTCTATTCAGTCTAATCTTAATCTATTCTCTCAGCATAAGCAATTAAATCTAGGTTCAGCAACTAAATGGGTACCGTTACCGAAAATTCTGATTTTTGTTTTCTTTTCTTTCCTTTCCAGGTAGATCTACAGAAGGATTTACTTGCTAAGTTAAGTATTCATTATACTTATTATTTAAGACATGGCCCTTGTTTTGTCAGTTCTCGGGTATGGTGCTGATCTTTTTTTTCATGGGCAAAGAAGACACTGGATGAGGCTGACACTACTGTCAACTCGCCCTTTGTGTTCCTTGACCCTGATAGAGATCTGGTGGAGATCTCCCTTTCTGCTGATGAAGGTACGTCTGTGGATACTGTGTACAGTGAGGGCACCTGTTTAAACTCAGTAGAGGATGTGCTGCTGGAGGAAGAAACCTGTTTCCTTCAATTCCACATCTATGATGTGGGACGATATGGATGATGTTGAGGAGGAGTTGTGGAAAGAGGTGAGCTCTTTTGAGCTTAGCTGTTCCTCCTTGTTCTCCACAATAGAGGATGTGGGAATGTTGGATGAGAGCTATATGGCTCTCAGCCCCGTATCTACACTATATAGAATTGCTTTCATTGAGGAGGAGTGGGAGGAAGAGCTGAGTTCTCTTGAGCTTGGTTTTTCCTCCTTTTGGTCTGTTGTAGAGGATGTGGAGATGGAGGGCAAGAACCCTATGGTTTATTCCTTCAGCTCTACATCATCTGCAGATGCAGAGGTGCTGGATGATGTGGGAACGGAGATCTTTAAGCATGCAGATATGAGGGAAGACTTGGAGATAGAACTTGGCTCTCTGGAGTTAAGTTATACCTCTGTGTCCTGCTTGACAGTGGACAGGGAGGTTTGCAGTGAAGAGAAGGTGTATGTTGGTTTGGCTGATGGTGAAAAGGCTGAGCTGAGCTTAGACGCCGTGTCTGTCAGCCTGATAGATATGGTGACTGGGTTTACTACTAGAGGGTGACAGTGTGTTCCTAGATGCAAACATACCTTTTCAAAAGTTATTCATTGCAAACAGTTTAAGTTTAGAAAAGTTAGTAGAAAAGGTGATGGTGGTAAGAAGAGGAGGTGGAAGTGAAGGTTGTTAGTAGAGAGGTGGAGACATCTTCGTAGACTAGAGACAGGTACATGGGCATGTGCTGGCTATCCGTCCAGTAGTCCCTCTGTCTGAAACTGCAACTTGTAACACATTTTACTTGCAGCGTTTTAATGCTCATACCTGCGGTGGTGACCTTATTACAAAAACTACTGTTGACCCAGATATTCGCAAGAATAGCCACTAGCAGTAAACAGGCGTCAAGTAATGTCAAGTAACCCACAAATTACTTTCTAATTATGCAATAAATGGTGGTAGATGTATCAGGTGTTGAAAAGACGATAGGTCATTTTGGCCTTGAGCAAGGACAAAATCGCAACAAAGGAGTTGGTAAGAAAACATTGCTTTAACATAATTTGAAAATTTAGATCGCTCTGTCATAGAGCAAACTGATTTAAATTCAACTCATAACAACCGTAAGTTTAAAAAGTAATCAGCCCTTGGTCGTTTAATTTTAGTGAGGCGAAGCATGTGAAGCTGTGGAGACAAAGGGTATGGAATTGTGTAAAGGTTATGACCCTAGCGGGGAGGCCATTACATAAACATGTTCAGAATGGACTGGCCATCCACTGCTTTTTCTCCCATTCTCATAATGTTTTTTATTCTTACTCCTTCAACGATTCAAATTATCATTTGGTCTACATTTAATTCATCATGTGCAAATGCTTTCGATTTGTACAAGTCTAAAATTTTATCATTTGGTACAGGGTTGAGGGTTAGGTAGCTATTGGGTATCTACATTCTTTGAAAGTAATGTAGGAGAAATTTGCCAGCAGAAGTTTGGACTGGACGATTTGGTACGCCAATATAATTAGGTAGGACAGTTTGTCTAGATGAATACGATGGCTTTTTAAAAAAGGAAAAATTACAAGCAGCCAAAAGTAAACAATTCAAAATTCATAGTGTAGGCATATTTTATACGACTTTTATATGTTACAGTACAGTTACTTGCAGAAAAGAATATTTGTATTTTTTTCCACTCTTTTAAAAGGTTGGTAGGTACTGCTTTTCATGATGAGTGAAAACTAAAGCTTGATAATGGTTATTGCGGATCAGAATTGTCACATATTTTTTACGTTCTATTTCTGTCAACTGGCAAAACATAGCCTCTATTTTAACCAGTCCGTTAAACTACTAATTTTTAAAAGACGGTTAAAAAAGAGGGTTCCTACGTGGCTCATTTGTAAGGTGTAGGACTTTTTGTCCCATACATAGTTCAAACATGTACCATTTGGTTTGTGGTTTATTGACTAATTAAGTGCTTACAGCACTTTGATTTTTTTTTTGTTATGCCAATGGCCAAACTTACTGTTTAGATACAACAGGGATGTAAATTGCTGTCCAAAATTGATAATGGTGGAAAACCCATTTGATTGCTTGACCTATACAATATAGTGTATGATAATTGAAAATCAAGTATAGTTTCAAATCATAAGGGTAAATATGTTCTTAAGTTTGAGATGTGTGACATGTGTAGGTGTTCGAGATACTTCATTAGCTGAGAGGAAGAGAATGGTTAAATACAAATACTAGTCAGTTGAATCTTTTAAAATGGCACTATATCTACTAAATTGATAGTTGTGATACTTATTGATGAATCTAAACATGAGTGTTTTATACACACTTGTGTGCATTTACATGTTTTAGGGCTTGCAAATCCAAGGGATTTGTAATAGTCAAATCACACGATAGAGTTAGGTTTGTCTTTTACTGCATTTAAGTTTTCATGTCGGTCCATCAACTCTTTACCACATAACGATTGTGTGATTAAGGGTTTACTGTTTCTCATTCTGAACTAGTAAGCTTCCTGTCTTTTATAACTCTAGCATCCTTTTTGATGTACTAGTGTTTACTAGGAAACAAATATGTGCTAGGGAAAGGTAGGGATGGGTGCTGACAGCAGACAGACAAGAAGCTGCATGCAGGTTTTTGAAATGCCTTTGTAGTGTTAAGTGTAGTTGTAAGGCGTAAGGGACAGGCATGGATAGAATCTGTCTGCAGCTAGACCAGGAGCATCACACACTTTTTGGTAAGACAGACTGCTTTGTTCAGTTTTTGACAAGACAGACTGCTTTCATCAGTTTTTGATGAGGCAGACTGCTTTGTTCACAGTTTTTGACTAGAAAGAGTGCTTTTTTCTCAAACATTTGAAATGTAAATAATCTCTCTGCTTTACAAACTTCTCAAAGATGTTTGATTAGTCTTCTGCAAATTCTTTCGATTCGGGCGTATCCAAAAGTTAGTCGTTTGGTAAAGTGTTAATTAAAGAGCTGCATTCCAATTCTTTCTTTCAGTTGTATATGAGCAATGCTCTGGTAAAAAAAAGGGTTTAGTGCATCTCCCTGATGCATTATACCAAGCAAGCCGATCATCACATTACTTATTGATCCTGCAGCTAGACCAGGAACATCGCACACATTTTGACAAGACAGACTGCTTTGTTCAGTTTTTGACAAGACGGACTGCTTTGGTCAGTTTTTGATGAGACAGACTGCTTTGTTCAGTTTTTGACAAGACAGACTGCTTTGGTCAGTTTTTAATGAGATAGACTGCTTTGTTCACAATTTTTGACCAGACAGACTGCTTTTTTCCCAAACATGTGAAATGTAAATTATCTCTCTGCTTTACAAACTTCTCAAAGATGTTTCCTATGGCAAGATGTTCTCTGGTGTATACATTTGATTCAGTATCAAACAGATGGGGGTATTTAGGACTTGGTGCCTTTAAAAGATTCATTGGCTAGGTATATGTACATTGCTTATATCTGATACGATCTTGACACTAACCCAGTCAGCTTTTGAAATAATTTTGAATGCTAACCTGAGTCCATTTCTCTTAGACCCTAGGAAAGATTTTCCTTAAACTCCTAATAAATGTTGACCTCGCAGACAGTGAACACAAATTGAATTAGGACTCCACCTTGTTTACTGCAACATTGTTGGTATTGTACACTTCGATTTTTCGAGTCGGGCATATCCAAAATTTAGTCTTTTTTTTTTTTGTTGAGCTGTAGGCCTTGTAATAAGAAAATTGGGATTGGATCCCCTCAGCAGGGCATGTCATGGAGTAATGTCCTTTGGAAGAGATGGTAAACCCTGGGAAGGGATAAAAAAGTAAGCTATGGAAATGATTTGACCGAAAGTTCTGTTGACAGTGATGCCATTTGATTGAAGCATTAAGTTGATAATGTCCTCAATCCTAGTGTAATGTTGTGGCCCTGTGCCTGTAGTGTGTTGGTGCGTTTGTGTACTATTATTTAAAAAACTCTGAAACTGGCAAACTAATGAAATGGTCCCACCATGGTACTATTGGGAATTTCTTTCAATAGTTTAATTCCAACCGAAGATACATCCTGACAGCCAGAGAGAAAAAGCGCTTTAAAAAATTCGATGGATTACAGAATAGTTCAGAATTTAGGTAGCTGTGTAAACATAGATAATTACTGATTTATATGGTTAAAGGGATTAATACATCGGAAACTTTCTTTCCAGTGATTTTTCCCCTCTCACCTCTGATACATGTGAGAAAAGTAGTCAGTGACTCGGAAAGAACGCTGTGTCAGTATTACTGTGAGAAAGCCAGGAAACACGTGTATATGCACTGACCGCTGTGAAATGACCTAAGCTGTTAAAACAATGCTAAACTCCCAATACAATCAATCAAAGATTTTAATTCTTTACCACACAAGTTTTAATGACCCTATCGAAAAGGCCCTTTGAAAACGTGGGAAAAGGAGAAAATGATGGTAACCAGCATTTTCTCCTTTTCCCCCAGTTTTCTACTCCTTCAAGGAAAAAAAAAATTTTTTTTAGTCACATGTATTGTATTGTCTGCAAAAGCTGTCATTTTGGGCCATGTAAATTTTACTGTGTGGTAAAGAGTTTAAAACATGTCTGCTTGTATTTTCTTAACCCTTAACTGCTTAAACCTTTACCAGATGACAAAATTTTAGCCTAGTCCAAATTGAAAGCATTTGCAGATGACAATTTCAGTGTGGCTCAAATGGTGGAAATTTTGGAACAGGGTAGAAAACATTGTGGGAAAAGGAGAAACTGCTGGTTAACAGCATTTTCTCATTTTCCCACAATGTTTTCAAAAGGCCTCTTTCCTAGGATCGTTAAAAGGAAGCATTGTACGGTAAAGGGTTAACCCTTTACCACACCATTCTGAGTTGTAATGACCCCTTTGAAAAGCCCTTTTGAAAAGTGCTTTTGAAAACTGCGTGGGAAAAGGAGAAAGTCTTGGTAACCATTATTTTCTCCTCTTCCAGCAATGTTTCCTTGCCACTCAAAGGCAAATATCAATTTTTTAAGTGACATTCAATTTGTCGTCTGCAAGTGCTTTCAATTTAGACTTGTTTAAAATTTTGTTGTTTATGAAAAGTTAACCCTTTACAAAAGACAAAATTTCCGACTGGTCTAACTTGAAAGCATTTGCAAATGACAAATGTGGCTCAAATGATTTAAGTAGTAAGTGAAAAGACAGAAACCTTGAGGAAAAAGAGAAAATACTGGTTACCAGCATTATGTCCTTTTTAGCCCCACTGGCCAAAGGCCAGCAAACTGATCTCATGGCCCTGTGTCTGTCGTGCGTCCGTGCCTGCGTCAATCTGTGCGTTAACTTTTATTTCAAACATCATCTTCTCTGAAACTACTTACCTAATTTTGACCAAACCTCACAGAAATGATCCTGCTATGGTCCTCTTCAGAATTTCTTGAAAGAATTTGATATCTTTAAAAACTTTCGTTGCCATGGCAACAAAACTGAAAAAGTATTGAAAGTCTTCGAAAATCTTCTTGTTCAAAACCGTAAGGCCTAGGGCAACCATATTTGGCATGTACATGTAGCGTCATCTAATGGATCTCTACCAAGTTTCTTCAAATGATAGCCCTGGGGTCAAATTGGCCCAGCTCCGGGGATCACAAGTTTTACATGGGCTTATATAAAGAAAACTTTAGAAATCTTTTTGTTCCTAAACATTCGTTGGAGGGCTACCAAATTAGGCATGAAGTTTCATTGAATGGGCCTCTACCAAGTTCCTTCCATTTATAGCTCTGGGGTCAAAATTGGCCCTGTTACGGGGACACAAGTTTTACATAGGCTTATAGAGTGAAAGCTGTAAAAACCTTCTCGTTCTTAACCATAAGGCCTAGGGCTACCAAATTTGGCATTTAGCTTCATTTAATGGCCCTTCACCAAGTTTGTTCGAATTATAGCCCTGGGATCAAAATTCACCCTACCCCTAGTGTCATAAGTTTCACATAGGCTAATAAAGTGAAAACCTTAAAAATCTTCCCGCTCCTAACCATAAGGCCCAGGGCCCCACATTTTGCATATAAGATAATCTAGTAGGACTCTACCAAGATTGTAAAGATTATAACCTTGGGGGTCAAATTTAACCCTGCCCTGGCTAAATTGCATATGTCGTCTTTAAATGCTTTCAGTTTGGACCAGTCTAAAATCCTATCGTTTGGTAAAGGGTTAATAAGTCATTACAACATAGTGCAAATCAAAACAAAACTTTTTTATTCCTTGATTCGCCGTTATCTTAACCCTATACTACACAATTCCTAGTTTGTAACGACCCTGACAAAGAAAGCTTTAGAAAACTGCGGGAAAAGGAAAATGTGAAATTGTCACATATATTTTACGTTCTGTTGCTGTCGGCTGGCAAACATAGCGTATATTTTAACCATTCCGTTAAACTACTAATTTGTTAAAGACGTTAAAAAAGAGGGATCCTACGTGGTTCATTTGTAATGTGTAATTTTTATCCCATAGTTCAAACATCTACCATTTGATTTGTGGTTTCAAACCACTGTATTTATTCGGTGTCAACCAATTACAGTACTTACAGTTCTTTAATTTTTCACTGTAATGCCAATGGCCAAACTTACTGTTTAGATACAACAGGGATGTAAATTGCTATCCAAAATAGATAATTCTTGAAACTCCATTTGATTGCTTGACCTATCCGCTACAGTGTATGATAACTGAAAATCAAGTATAGTTTCAAATCATAAGGGTAAATATGTTCTTAAGTTTGCGATGTGTGACATGTGTAGGTGTTCGAGATACTTCATTAGCTGAGAGGAAGAGAATGGTACAAAATACCAATACTAGTCAGTTGAATCATTTAAAATGGCATCATATCCACAAAATTGATAGCTATGATACTTATTGATTTATCTAAACATGAGTGTTTTATACACTCTTGTGTGCTTTTACATGTTTGAGGGCTTGTAAATCCAAGAGATTTGTAATAGTGAGATCACGTGATAGAGTTAGGTTTGTCTTTTACTCCATTTAAGTTTTCATATCGGTCCATTAACTCTTTACCATACAACGATTGTGTGGTAAAAGGTTTACTGTTGCTTATCCCTAATAAGTAAGCTTCCTTGTCTTTTATAACTGTGGCATCCTTTTTGAAGTACTGGAGTTTACTAGGAAACAAATAGGTGCTAGGGAAAGGTAGGGATGGACACTGACAGCAGACAGATCAGAAGCTGCATGCAGGTTTTTGAAATGCCTGTATAGTATTAGGTGTAAGTGTAGTTGTAAGGCGTAAGGGACGGGCATGGATGGAATCTGTCTGCAGCTAGACTAGGAGCATCACACACTTTTTGACAAGAAAGACTGATCTGTTCAGTTTTTGATGAAACAGGCTGCCATGTTCACAGTTTTTGACCAGAAAAACTTTATTTTGTCCGAAACATTGAAATGTAAAAGTCTCTTTGCTTTACAAACTTCTCAAAGATGTTTCCTTTGGCAAGGTGTTCTCTGTTGAATAAATTTGATTCCTTTAAAACTTTTGTTGCCACGGCAACAAAACTGAAATGTATTGAAAATCTTTTGTCACCAGTAATTCTCAAAGGATTAATCTCTATACTTAATGTTTGCACATTAATTCCAGTTTTAATAATTCTGCCAGTAACTGGAACTTTGATCAATCGTTCTTTGAGTCTTTACCACACAATCCCGAGTTATAACGGACCGTGGGTGAAAAGCCTGTAGAAAACATTTTGGAAAGGAAGAAAATGCTGGTAATCAGGATTTTCTTCTTTTCCCACAATGTTTTCTAACCTTTCATACAAAAATCCAGTCAATTTAGAAACATTTCATTTGTCATCTGCAAATGCTTTCAATTTGCAGGAGTTTTAAATTTTGTCGTTTTGCAAAGTGTTAAAAGATGATGCTCGCCATCTTTGAAGGCACTTTCATAGCCTGTTTTTATGTCACAAGGGGCATTGTCAGGTGAAGACGGAGAGTGGGGGAGCACGACGACTTTTTCCTGCTTCAGAAAGTCTTGCACCTCGTACGAAATAGAATAACTGAAACTGATGGTTTACACATGTTGAAATAAGAGTTGACAGAACATGAATTTGAGTGTCTTCATAGTATACGTAAAAAAGACTATGAAAATGACTACAAAGATTGCATTCGGGGACTGAAACTTTGTATATCTGTTGGAGGTGTAGACTTTGTGGGAAGTATATAAAAAATTCAGTGAAACTTATGAAGAATCAAAGTTTAGGTGCTTAGATGCATTGATATTTGAACTCTCTTCGTATTACAAATTGTTGATGTTTTGGCCGTTATTCGGCCTTCAGACACTGTCAGGCAGACTGAATTTGGGTATTTTCGAACTAACGGTGTTTAACCCTTAAGCTGCCAGGCGGGACTCAGGGCGCTTTTCTGGACAGTATAGATGAAGATCAGACTGCATAAAACGTGCAGTCTGATCCTTGATCCACGCTGTGCAATAAGGTATTTTCTTTCTGGTGAAATGAACTCAGAGGAAGAAATACTTTTAATTTTAATACTGGATGGAAATTTTCGTTTCATTTTATTTAGCAGTTTATGGGTTAATTGTTTAGCACAATGCCAAGTGTTAATGACCCTGAGGAAAGAGCCTTGTGAAAACCTTACGGGAAAAGAAGCAAAATGGTGGTAACCAGCATTTTCTCCTTTCCCACAAGATTTTCTGCACTTTCACAGACGATTACCATCGTTTTAGCTAAATTCAATATGTCGTCTTTAAATGCTTTCAATTTGGACCAGTCTAAAATCCTGTCGTTTGGTAAAGGGTTAATAAGTCATTACAACATAGTGCAAATCAAAACAAAACCTTTTTATTCCTTGATTCGCCATTATCTTAACCCTATACCACACAATTCCTAGTTTGTAACGACCCTGAGGAAGAAAGCTTTTGAAAACTGCGGGAAAAGGAAAATGGGAAATTGTCACATTTATTTTACGTTCTGTTCCTGTTGGCTGGCTAACATAGTGTATATTTTAACCATTCCGTTAAACTACTAAATTGTTAAAGACAGTTAAAAAAGATGGATCCTACGTGGTTCAGTTGTAAGGTGTTGTTTTTATCCCATACATAGGTCAAACATCTACCATTTGATTTGTGGTTTCAAACCACTGTATTTATTCGGTGTCAACCAATTACAGTACTTACAGTTCTTTATTTTTTCACTGTAATGCCAATGGCCAAACTTACTGTTTAGATACAACAGGGATGTAAATTGCTATCCAAAATAGATAATTCTTGAAACTCCATTTGATTGCTTGACCTATCCACTTCTGTGTATGATAATTGAAAATCAAGTATGGTTTTAAATCATAAGGGTAAATATGTTCTTAAGTTTGCGATGTGTGACATGTGTAGGTGTTCGAGATACTTCATTAGCTGAGAGGAAGAGAATGGTACAAAATACCAATACTAGTCAGTTAAATCATTTAAAATGTCACCATATCCACAAAATTGATAGGTATGATACTTATTGATGTACCTAAACATGAGTGTTTTATACACACTTGTGTGCTTTTACATGTTTGAGGGCTTGTAAATCCAAGAGATTTGTAATAGTGAGATCACATGATAGAGTTAGGTTTGTCTTTTACTCCATTTAAGTTTTCATATCGGTCCATTAATTCTGTACCATACAACGATTGTGTGGTAAAGGGTTTACTGTTGCTTATCCCCAATAAGTAAGCTTGCTTGTCTTTTATAACTCTGGCATCCTTTTTGAAGTACTAGAGTTTACTAGGAAACAAATAGGTGCTAGGGAAAGGTAGGGATGGACACTGACAGCAGACAGATCAGAAGCTGCATGCAGGTTTTTGAAATGCCTGTATAGTATTAGGTGTAAGTGTAGTTGTAAGGCGTAAGGGACAGGCATGGATGGAATCTGTCTGCAGCTAGACTAGGAGCATCACACACGTTTTGACAAGAAAGACTGATCTGTTCAGTTTTTGATGAAACAGGCTGCCATGTTCACAGTTTTTGACCAGAAAAACTTTATTTTGTCCGAAACATTGAAATGTAAAAGTCTCTTTGCTTTACAAACTTCTCAAAGATGTTTCCTTTGGCAAGGTGTTCTCTGTTGAATAAATTTGATACCTTTAAAGATTTTGTTGCCACGGCAACAGAACTGGAATGTATTGAAAATCTTTGGTCACCAATAATTCTCAAAGGATTAATCTCTATACTTAATGTTTGCACATTAATTCCAGTTTTAATAATTCTGCCAGTAACTGGAACTTTGATCAATAATTCTCAAAGGATTAATCTCTATACTTAATGTTTGCACATTAATTCCAGTTTTAATAATTCTGCCAGTAACTGGAACTTTGATCAATCGTTCTTTGAGTCTTTACCTCACAATCCCGAGTTATAACGGACCGTGGGTGAAAAGCCTGTAGAAAACATTTTGGAAAGGAAGAAAATGCCGGTAATCAGGATTTTCTTCTTTTCCCACAACGTTTTCTAACCTTTCATACAAAAATCCAGTCAATTTAGAAACATTTCATTTGTCATCTGCAAATGCTTTCAATTTGCAGGAGTTTTAAATTTTGTCGTTTTGCAAAGTGTTAAAAGATGATGCTCGCCATCTTTGAAGGCACTTTCATAGCCTGTTCTTATGTCTCAAGGGGCATTGTCAGGTGAACACGGAGAGTGGGGGAGCACAACGACTTTTTCCTGCTTCAGAAAGTCTTGCACCTCGTACAAAAGAGAATAACTGAAACTGATGGTTTACACATGTTGAAATAAGAGTTGACAGAACATGAATTTGAGTGTCTTCATAGTATACGTAAAAAAGACTATGAAAATGACTACTAAGATTGCATTTGGTGACTGAAACTTTGTATATCTGTTGGAGGTGTAGACCTTGTGGGAAGTATATAAAAAAATTCAGTGAAACTTATGAAGAATCAAAGTTTAGGTGCTTAGATGCATTGATATTTGAACTCTCTTCGTATTACAAATTGTTGATGTTTTGGCCGTTATTCGGCCTTCAGACACTGTCAGGCAGACTGAACTTGGGTATTTTCGAACTAACGGTGTTTAACCCTTAAGCTGCCAGGCGGGACTCGGGGCGCTTTTCTGGACAGTATAGATGAAGATCAGACTGCATAAAACGTGCAGTCTGATCCTTGATCCACGCTGTGCAATAAGGTATTTTCTTTCTGGTGAAATGAACTCAGAGGACGAAATACTTTTAATTTTAATACTGGATGGAAATTTTCGTTTCATTTTATTTAGCAGTTTATGGGTTAATTGTTTAGCACAATGCCAAGTGTGTTAATGACCCTGAGGAAAGAGCCTTGTGAAAACCTTACGGGAAAAGAAGCAAAATGGTGGTAACCAGCATTTTCTCCTTTCCCACAAGATTTTCTACACTTTCACAGACGATTACCATCGTTTTAGCTAAATTCAATATGTCGTCTTTAAATGCTTTCAATTTGGACCAGTCTAAAATCCTGTCGTTTGGTAAAGGGTTAATAAGTCATTACAACATAGTGCAAATCAAAACAAAACCTTTTTATTCCTTGATTCGCCATTATCTTAACCCTATACCACACAATTCCTAGTTTGTAACGACCCTGAGGAAGAAAGCTTTTGAAAACTGCGGGAAAAGGAAAATGGGAAATTGTCACATTTATTTTACGTTCTGTTCCTGTTGGCTGGCTAACATAGCGTATATTTTAACCATTCCGTTAAACTACTAAATTGTTAAAGACAGTTAAAAAAGATGGATCCTACGTGGTTCATTTGTAAGGTGTTTTTATCCCATACATAGGTCAAACATCTACCATTTGATTTGTGGTTTCAAACCACTGTATTTATTCGGTGTCATCCAATTACAGTACTTACAGTTCTTTATTTTTTCACTGTTATGCCAATGGCCAAACTTACTGTTTAGATACAACAGGGATGTAAATTGCTATCCAAAATAGATAATTCTTGAAACTCCATTTGATTGCTTGACCTATCCACTACTGTGTATGATAACTGAAAATCAAGTATGGTTTTAAATCATAAGGGTAAATATGTTCTTAAGTTTGCGATGTGAGTAGATAGATAAATGGGCGTTTTACAGCATCTCCCCCCTTAGCCTTATACAATACAACAAGCATTAACAATTTTATGTAACATTAACATGCTCATAAAATTATGTAATATAACGCTTATCAAGCATAACACATTAACATGCTCATAAAATTATGTAATATAACGCTTATCAAGCATAACACATTAACATGCTCATAAAATTATCAAGTTCATCTAACTTACGCAAAAACCAATTGGCTAGCCTTCATAAATAAAATTGGTTAACCTCTTTATTAATCGTTTTGACTTAAATTCAATTTACTAAAAAAAAATTTAAAAAAATTGATTAAGAAAAAAACTAACGCACCAACACATCAGCTAACCAACAAACCCTTACTTCAGATAATCGCTTAACCTTTTTTCCACCCCATCAACCAACGCACTAACCAACTAACACACGGCACACACATGCAACCAACACATCAGCTAACCGGTTTATGAGTTAGTGGGCGGCTTAAGATTTTGATAAAAAAAATTAAAAATTAAAAAAAATTTTGTTTAAGAAAAACTAACGCATGTCGCATCAGCTAACCAGTTTCTTAACTATCCAACTAACCCTTACATCAAACAATTGCTTAACCTTTTTTCCACCCCCCATCAACCAACGTATCAGCTAACCAGCTAACAAGGTGCAACGGCCAACACATCAGGCTAACCAACGAACCAATGCATAAGCTAACCAGCTAACCAACTAACCAGCTAACCTCTTTATTAATCGTTTTGACTTAAATTCAATTTACTAAAAAATTAAAAAAAATTGATTAAGAAAAAAAAACCAACGCATCAACAAACCGGTTAACAAGGTGCATCAACAAACCGGTTAACAAGGTGCATCAGCTAACCCTTACATCAAACAATTGCTTAACCTTTTTTCCACCCCCCATCAACCAACGCGTCATGCAATGGCTAACCGGTTTATGACCTTTGGGTGGGTTGGGATATTGATAAAAAAAAAAAAAAAAAAAAAAATATTTAACAAAAAAAATTTAATAAAAAAATGAAAACAAAATATTTTTTTCAAGAAGATGAAAGTAAAATTTTAAATAAAAATTTTTTTAGATGAAATCTTTAATGAACAAGAAAAATTTATAAATTCAAACTTACAAGAAGGTTTTAAAGCCTTAAAAATGAAAATCAGGGAAAAGTTTGAAAAAGACATATTGGAAATTGTAATATGCGATTCTTCAAGATATTGTATAAATCCTTTACAAAAAGATTTTTATGAACTTCCAGAAGAAGAAATTAAAAAAATGTTTACTAGTTGTTTACAACATAGTATGGCTTCTTTTGCAACTAATCATTACCTAAATAAGGAACCTATGCTATTGAAATTTTAAATATTATAAAAAAATATAATATTTAAAAAATGGAAATCACAAAAGACTTTAAACAAAATATTGATCGTATACTTAGAGAAAAATCTAATATACATCCTATTAACACTAATAACATAATTTACACAAATGGCACCGGTTTAATGCCTTACAAAAGTTATAGTTGGTTTACTGATATCTATTATTATTGTAGTAAGATGTTATATGAAAACCCATTAGATCAAACATTAACCATTACATTTTATGCTGGTGGGAAAAATATCACTGTTAAAAATATGTTTTACGTAAAAGATCTAACAAACCTACTATCTCTTTTACGAGAAAGATTTTTAGATAAACCAAATGAATATGAATTTTTACAAAAAAGTATAAATGATATTGATGAATTTTCTATAAATTTTTGTTTTCAAGAATAGAAAAAAAATTTAAAAAAAATTTTAAAACCCTTACTTGTCATAAAAAAATGAATTTAACTTAAAACGTTCCTATAACATATAAGTGTGTGATGGAGATTTTAAAAGACTTAAGAAATTATCCTTATGCTTACACAGCAAAAGCAAAAAATATTTTATTTGCAATAAAAAGTAAACATATAGATACCTTCTATAATAAACATGTAGATGGCTTAAGAGAAGTGTATTTTTTCTATACAGGTAATATCCTACCTTTTGAAGGTAAATACACTAACTCTAATATTTACTATGAATATAGTAGAATGAAATATGAAAAGCCTAACAACTTAAACGTGTTGTTTCATGAAGGAGAAATGCCAGGACAAGAAGGTGAATTTATTAACCCTCAATGTCTTAATCTAACAAAAATACATTTAGACTTTAACGAAAATGAAACAACTTTTTTATCTAAGTTACAGGAAACATTAAATAGAATAGGTGATGAATCAGAAAGAATTTACCGTCACTTTGATGTAAGCAAAGAAACAGCTTTTTTTATCTACTTTGAAAAAGAAGGTGAAATAAACTATCCTTCTTTTATAAAGTTATGTAATCTACCACAAATAGAAAGTGAAGATGAAGAAGAAAGTGAAGCTCGTTTTCGTAGAGAACATCAACAATCATTAGAAACAGTAGAAGAAACCAATCAACGTTCAGCCTTTGAATTTACTGATCTTTCCTTTAACAAATTCTGGGAAAAAAACAAAAAAAATTTTGTTGATGGCGACTATAATATCACATATGGATTTTTAGGTATAGAAAAGATAGAAAGGGTAACCGAGGAACAAACAACTACAAAAATAAATAACTATAAAACATTTAAATCAGAAACATGTGTGCTATGTTTAGATGAAAAAGCAAAGGTTAATGTTTTATTTGCAAACTGTGGTCATCTATGTTGTTGTGCTACATGTTTTGCATTATATACAAAAAATGCTTGCCCCATGTGTAAAACAGAAAATTCTGTAATTAGAGAAATTAAAAAAAAAAAAAAAATTTAAAATTTTTTAAATATTTAACCTTTTTACCAGGTTAAATATTTTAATATTTTTTTGAAATCCTATAATGACCCCATGCTAAAGTGTTTATTTTATCCTCTAATATATATCTTTTATCATCAGCATAGCCTAATGCTTTTTTGTTTATTACTTCAGTGTATATTTCATGACCTCGACTTCTTAACACACCCATGGTTCTATAATGGTCTTTTTCTTTAAACAAACAATTTTTATAATTTTTTAAATTTAGTTCATTTTTAACAACTGACTTTTTTACTCCCTTACATCTTCTATCTTCACCATTACCTTCCCACATCAATTTTTCATTTTCATCTATTTTTATATCTATTTTTTCATAAGCATATGTTTTTGCACCCAAACCACACATCTCAGTCATAACACCACCATTTAATTCATCTTTAAACATTCCCAATACCTTTTTGTTTTTTGCACTATACAAGTCATGCTCTTTAGGGTAACCACTCATATCATACATTATATCAACATCACAAGCAATATCTTCATACAAATCATCAGTTTCTATTTCAAGAATAAAACTATCTGTATCAGTATTACACATCCGGACATGGTCTCCATACTTTTTTTTAAAATGATTATAAAGAGTTTTATACATAAGAGTTTTACTAATATCTAATATAGACATACCTAAATAAACAGGTTTATTATATGTTATACTAGTTTTCTTCATATGAACAGCAACTAAATTTTCATCAAATATTGTAGTATGATGATAGTTTGGCTTAGCAACAAGTTTTTTATAACGACAGCTAACCGCATCATTAACCAATTGCACATCAACTCTATTTTTTAAGTTTTCCATGGTCTTACCAAAAACAGAATTCATCATTAACTTAAAAAAATCTTTTTCAAAATCATTTTTCGCATTTTTTCTTAACTCAATATTCAAATCAATATATTTTTTAATATCATCAGTTTCATTAAACTTAATTCCACGATATATTTTTTTAATTTTTAAACCTAGATCTAAGTATGTTTTTAAAACTTCATGATGTATAACATAATTTTCTTTGTCATTTAAATTTAGCATCAATTTTTCTACTTTTTCTATTTTTAATTTTTCAGGTGCTAGTGGAAAATCATTGTGTAAATCATGTAACTCTTTAGGATACTCTAAATCAACCTCTAAAAAACAAGGTATCCGATTCCATTCTTCTAATTCTTTTTTATCCATCCATTCAAAACCGCAAGTAGGCAATAATTGACTCATAGCCCAAGGATAAAGACTGTTTGCATCTATATAGATTAGATATATTGAAGGTTTATTTTTATCATAATTTTTACCCATATATTTGTTGTTAGCCTTTGAATACCTTTTACTACACATAGATATACCACCTCTGATACCCTTTTCAACCATTAAAAGCATATCAAGGTCTGTTAAAAGTTCAAGTTTTACTCCTGATTTTTTAAGCATTGCATCTAGTGCCAACCCTGGAATAGTATAATACCATGCAGGATCTAATTCATAATGCTTAAAGCAAACATCCCTAAAGTTTTCAAATACATCTGCTAAAAGCAAAACGTCTATTTTGTTGTAAAGTTCTAAATAATCTTTAAATGTTTTCATGTTAAAAGTTTTCCAAACATTTTTTGCATGTTCATAATCTTCATCGCTAATATGTTCTTTGTTTAAACTTGAATAAAATTTTTCTTTAGGTGGTAAGCAGGTTTCTTTTAACCTTTCAAAAGAATCTAAATATTCATAAGGAAAAACTCCTTTTCTTCTTAGTAAAGGTAAATATTTTTTTGGGTAAAATTTTGATAAAATATTTAACTGATCTTCATTTAAATTTTTTGAAAGACTATCCAAACTTGAACTCATAAACTTAAAACTATCTAAAAACCTAATTTTATGAGTTATGTTTTTTCCTACCTTAACATATTTACTAAAACTAATATATTTTTCCCCATTGTTAGGGATACAACCAATGTTTCCTTCAGTTTTACCAAGATTTTTTATAAAAAGATGACTATCATAACCACTTAAATTATGAAAATAAACAGGTGTAAAGTAAGGAATTTTTGCTTTAAGATTACATTTAGTATGAGCGGCCCCCCTAAATTTACCAGTAAAATGACAATGGTCTCTTACTCTATAATTTTTATGAGTAAATTTTTCATCACAAATCCAACAAAGCGTTTGTCTTTTATATTTTTTTTCTTCCTCTTCAGTTATCTTAAGTGGTACCGGTTCTTGATAATATTTTTGATGAATTTCTATGATATCCTCGGTTATCATATCTACAAAAACTTTTTCAGCATTTTCTCCGGTATATTTTCTTTCTATAGGTTGGAACACATCATCATCAAAACATTTTATAATATAGTAAAAACTGCAGGGGATATGCTTTTGAGTTTTTACAGTATAACTTTCTTTTTCATTTTTTTCAGTTGTTTGTTGTTCTTTTATAGGTTCTAATATACTTTCAAAATCAGCAAACACAGCAACCGGAACTTTAATTTTTCTATCATGATTTATAAATTGTAATACGCTACCTTTTTTAGGCATATTTAAATTAACAGGGTCATGCTCATCGCAATATTTTTTATGATTTTCTAAAAGGTCCTCCCTTCCAAATGCATTTATACATCTTTTACAAAAATACTTTTTACCATGATGTTTTGATATTTGACTAGACATTAAGCGGCTAAAATTTTTTATTAAAACATAGTGACTATTTTCTTCATTTGTTAAGTAAAGTAAATCAACATGATTACTTTTTTCTTCATTAGTAATTCTTAATGGATAAATTTTATTTTTTTCATCTTCATAACTATAAACATTAACGCTAATGTTAGGATTTTGTTTTTCAGATTTGTTAATATCATGCAATGAAACAGGATATTCTATTCCATTCATATTTAAGCTATCTTCCTTTGATCTTAAATCACCAACTCTTTCTGAATGGTTAACTGTTGGATTTAATGCTCTTAAGACGGACCACTTAAAACATTGGTTGTCATTATTTTTCATATTAATACATGCTTTTTTATCTGCTATCCATTTTGGAAGAGGGGTAAATGATGAAGCTCTTAATGGATCATAAATAGCAGTATGAAGCTTTAAATGAACCACACTATGGAAAACCCATCCGCTACCCTTTCTTAAAAAGGCACGATAATTTTCTAAAATTTTTTCAGCCATTGTATCATATAATTCATCTACATCGGTTCCTCTTAAATTAATTAAATTTACATCAGAAGAAAACTGAGCTGGCACTGGGTTATCAAAATCCTCAAATCTATACATTAAACATTTAAGAACCATTTTTACTTTAACTTTACGTTTATTTCTTAAAATATTTGTCATAGATTGCTTTGTTAGCTCTAAAAACTCCTCAGGAGAATTAACGGGAAACCCCTCTATTTTGTATTGTCTTGCCCAATTTTGTAATGAAGAACGACTTTCTGTTACATTAATAACTTCAGGTCTCCTTGGTAAGTCTTCTTCTACATTTCTAATAACTTCATTTAAAACTTGTGGAATTTGTTCTGGTTCAACGTTACCGGTTAGCCAATTAGTAAAATTAGATACTCTTCTTCTAACACTTTGTGGAATTACGGCACTAACAAGCCTTTGTGCACCACTATATAAATTAGATGCAATTGATTGACTACCATCTGTTAATCTATTGATAAATCTTCTTGAAAAAGAATTCATCTCTATAATTTTTAAAATAAATAAAATTTCCTTAAGTCAAATTTTATTATTTTTTAAAAAATAATAAAAATTATTGAATGTCAATTCTATATTTACCATTCCATACTCTACCATTCCAGTTTTCAATCGTTTGAGGACATCTATCAATGTATTTACTAGCCTTGTAAATCGATGGAAATTCAATCGCCTCTTCAGTTTCAACATCCTTTAATATTACCGTTTTAGGATTTTTACTAATATCCTTTAGCCTATCATAATTAGGTTCTTTTTTAAGTGGTATAGCTTCTTCAGGATACAATCCATGCTCTTTTAAGACATCAATAAACTTTTTCTTGTTCCAATAGGAATAAAACTTAATATTGTTATCTGTTAATATCTTTTTAAAATCAGCAATCTTTAGCATATTTTTATATTAAACAAAAAATTACTTAATATACTACTGCCATTTTATTTCCATCACTCTGAAAGTTAATTAACCTATCACTAAGTAAAACAGCATATGCTTCAGTATTAGGTGGTGGATTAACTGTAAAGCTAGCTCTAATATGAATATCAGTTACAGAATACTTAATTCTTTCACTTTGCTTTGAAACATCAAAAACAAACAAAGGAAAAAGATTTTTAAAATCAGATGGATTAATATTTGGATTTGATACCAATTCATCCATGTTGTAAAATTTTTTTCTAAATGAAGCAGCTTCCTCATATATTCTTCCAATTAGATTTGTTTCAAAGTTTATATTATGTTCATTATGTGGATATTGTTTTGTGGATAACACAGCTTTAATATTTCTTACATTTAAGTGATTAAATAAAGCAGGGTTATGTAATTGTCTATTTAAATTAGGTCTATTTTTATCACCTCCACCACCTCCAGCATTACCATCTGCATCAAGAGAAGCATTAGAAATACTTTGAAAACCAACAGTTATAAAACGTGGTACCTCTGGAGATGATTTTGTTGCTAGTCTCCAAGCAAAGTTAGTATTTTGTGGAACCGCTATTGTATCTGACTGTATCATTCTATACCCAACAGGAAATCTTTCTTTCTTTTCAATGAATTTTAAAAGTTCTGATCTATTACCAAGTTCAGGTGAAACATGTGGCATAAACCAAGTTATTTTACTTAAAACAACTTTTCCTCTTAAATTATTAGTTGCAGCGCCAGCATTACCATGTGGTTCAGAGGATGCTTTAAAAATAGCGTTATCATCGCCTGTTCTTGTTAAGGTTAAACTATGCTTCATACCATATACTATTTTATTGTAATCTTCACAAAAACCGAATAAATGTTTTAACGGAACGCAAAAGTTAAATGAACCAACAGGATTTGAATTAAAAACCCAGCTTCTTCTTGCAGTAAATCCACGATTAAAATTAACATTATCTTGTTGTGTTTCTGCATATCTACTTGTATCCTTATACCAAAGTTGATTCATACCCTGTGATTTAGCAAAATCATCAGGATATTTTAACAACCCCAACATTGTGCTAACATAACCAGGGTAATTTATATACTCAATATCCTGCTCTTCAAGTTGGTATCTGATACTTTTAAACAAATACATCATTGCATTATTTGTTAGCGTTACAAAAGTAGCATCTACACCAGCAGGATTATAAGGATTACCATTATCTTCTCTTACAAGTTGCCCCTCAAAACTTAAGTATGATTCAGAAGGATGAAGAAAAACATCCTTGTTTCCTATATCAATCCTAATATTACCCCCTGAGTTGTTTAAATTGGTTCCTATGGTAGGTTCATACTCAAAGTATTCATATTCATCAATACTATCATCTTTTAGAATTGGTGCTTTAACATTTAAAATGTCCATTTTTATATATACATTTATAATTTTTTAAGTTAAAATTATAATTGTGTTTTGTTTTTAATATTCTACCCATAGTTGAGGGAATGATTTGTTTTCATCATTAACAAAAACACCCTTAAGTTTAATATTTTTAAGTTTTTCTACAAAAAGATGTCTCTTCATTTTTGGATAAATTTTATTTCCATAAAGAATGGTTACCTTAGGCATACCATTTTTTTCTAAATATTGATTTACATCTTCTTCAAATTCCTTAATGATATCAGCTTTTTCAGGTGACAATTTTAAAACAGCTTTATTATAGTCATATTTTGTATTACTACTATCTAATACTTCACAATCATCATTAAGTTTTAGATTTCCATAAAGGATATTAACCCTTTTTGTGTTGTATTTTTCATAATGTGTTAAATTAAATTTTAGCTTTGACATTTTTTTTATTTAATGTAATAATTACTTAAGCTAAATTAAAAATTTATATTGTTTTTATCCCTTTACCTCTTTTTTTGTTTAACTTCTTAACCATTGTTTGTATATTAACGGCACCACCATCAATCAATGAACTTACATTTTGTTCAACAGGTTGTATTGTTGGTATGGTTGGAACTTGACTATATTTTTCAATAATCTTTTTAGATTTAGGTGTTAAAGCCTTTTTAACTAATCTTGTTCCAGCATCAACTGCAGCTGCCTTACCTGCCTCTAAAGCTTTCTTTGCTCCTTCTTTAGCCACACTTTTACCAACATCAACTGCAGAACTTGCAATTTGCTTAACCGCACCACTTGTAAATAGCCTACTTAAAAAATTAGCTAAGGTATCAAATATACCTGCTCCACCATAAGCATAAGTTCTTTTAACTCCTCTCTTTTGTGATGTAATCATTTTATAATATAGACATTAACTTTTTATAGTTCTTTGCATTTAATACTTTTTGTCTTTTTAATTCATCACAAATACTTACCAACTCATTTTTTACACCTGTATGACCCGCATCCTTGCTAGACATTAAAAGGTCAAACCTTTCTAATAGTGCGTTAGGGTCAGATGGGATAATGGTAATTCCTTTTCCTTTTTTGATTTTTTCGTAAATTTTTTTAATAAAAGTATTGTATTTTACTCCACCACTGCTTTTAGGATGGCGACTGGGGTCATTTTCATGAAAAATAACATTGGAATTTATTATTATTTTTTCATAATTTTTAATATCGTCATTAGTAATATATTCTTCACTTGGATTTTTTGATATAATAAGTTCCCATAATCCATCCGTTGCTGGATAACTTTCCGCACCAACCCAAATTTTTTCACCATCATAATCAAATATTTTATCACCTATTTTATAATTAATACCTTTCTTTTTAATGCCAAATGTTTTATCAATATTTTCTTCATATTCTTCTTTTAAATCTCTATATTTTTCATCTAAAAATGAATATCCAACTGCTTCCTCTTCCTCTTCCTTTTCAGTAATTAATTGTTGTTGACGTAACCGTTCAGGCAATTGTTCAATCCCCTCCCTAATAGGTGTCAATCCCTCTGTAATTCTTCTAGCTGCTTCTAGTTGGTACGCACCAATATTTTTAGTTGCTTCTTCTTGTATCTCCTTTTGTGATTTAGTTAAGGGTTTAAAAAACTTGGTTAAGTCTTGTTGCAATTCAATATCACCTACTCTTTCTGCAAGTAACCTATCACGAACCTGTTTTTTTCTTACAAGATAATCTTTTACCATCTCATCTCTTGTTTTATAATCAACATTTATAAAAGGCATTTTTAAGTAAAAAAATCTTATTTTAATTTAATCACTATTACCTATCTCACATGCGCAAGAACATTTAAACTTAGGCGGTTTTATTTTTAATTTGAATGGCTTCCATTGTGCCTTTCTACAAGTCTCCTGAATTCCTCCCGTGCTTCTATTCGTCCCTTCTCTATTAAACTCTCTTGATCCTCTAGCTTGCTTTTTTTCTTCGACTTACTTCTAATTTCTTCCTTCATTTGTTTATATTTTTCCAATTCTTCCATAATTAAACTAAATTCTTCATGTTCTATTTTGTTGTCTGATATTGCTTTTGATATATGTGTAAGTAGTGTATTTAACTTTGAATCAGCCAACATTTTAATCTGAAGATGTTTTTCTGATTTTGTTCTGGTTCTTCTAACCACAAACTTACCTACTAATGCTGCTAACCCAACAACTAAAGCACATCCTTCTAGGACTATCGTTGCGGAGATCGCAACCACAGTAGAAAGTAAAGCGATTCCCCCAGCTCCAGCTCCTAGTGCTCCAACTGTTAAGGCTGCTTCCACATTATCCACAGTCTTACTAATCTTTAAATACTTTTTACTTAACTGTTCTCTAACTCTTACTTCATTTTCAAGAAAATCCTGAATCTCTGATATCTTTTTAAGTCTGAATGATTGACCATTGTCTCCTGCTGATATTATTGGTTCTAATGTTGGCGCATTTGGTATATTTCGTGCTTCTGGTAAGTCTGGATAAATCTTTTCTTTTAGCTCCATTTTATTATATTATAACTATTTTTTTAAATTGAATAGTAAAGACGACACAAAAAGGTGTTTTCCTCTATTTTTTTTATTTTACTAGAGTTGTTTGTAATTGTTGTAACCATGTCATCCACTTCTTCTAATGAAACTTCATTTGTTATAGATATTTGATTAAGTTTTAGATTATAAGATAGAGAAACTAAAACAAAACCTTTACTCATATTAAAACCCATACCTAAAGCTATCGTTCTTGTTTGTCCTCCTTCTAATACTAACGGTTGTTGAGTAAAAATATCCCATGAAACAGGATTAACTTTTTTAGCTGGATACTTACCTTCAACAGGTTTCCAAAAAATAGTTTTTGGTTGAACTATTTTATGTTTTCCATTTCCAAATTTATGTACATTCATTTTTTTTAATTTATAATATTGCTCCTAATATAGGAATATTAGCAAATGGGCTATTTGGTCCTAAAAGAAGACCTTTTCCATCATAAATTTTCCCACCTTGTTTTAAATACAATCCTTCACCTTTATTTTTTAACCCTTTACCTTTGTATGGTTTAAGATATAGCCCTTCTCCATCAGTTTCTACTTGACATACGCAACCCCCTTTCTTAAGGTAAAGCCCGTTACCCATTGCTTTTTGAACTCCTGTTGATGCTAAACCAGATAGGGCACCAACTCCTATAGCAGGTAAAACGGTTCTTGCTAATGTAGGTAGAACTGATGAAGCTAACCCTGCTATCAAAGGTAAAAATCCACCTTCTACTTTCATGTTGTGCTTAAGTTGTTTAATAGTCATTCTAATGGTTACCCCTTTACCTCCCTCTAATGCTTTATTTAATTTGTTTAGTTGTGACTCGGTTACCGCCATTAAATCTTCGCCTGTTAGGTCATCATGATTTAATCTAATACTTACAGGACAACTAGATTTAACAGCATGCTGTATCTTTTTCTTTTGCCCTTCTGTTATATTTACTTTAACTGTAATGTAATTTGTCATTTTATATTTAGCGCGATTCTCTTATGTGAAATCTAATCGTTAATGTTTCACCCCTTAGATTTAATACGTTTCCATCTTGGTCAGTTAGCGTTACGTTTAAATCATGTATTTCATCTAATGTTAAAGGTAGGTATACCAGATTAACTGGAGACTCTATTATTTTATAACCCGGCGCCACATTTGGAAAAAAGCTATAAATTGTGTTTCTTTGAGAACCATTAACATAACTACCTGAAATTAAGTCAATATTAACAAGTATGCTATTAATACTTAAGATATTTACTACTTTTTCTGATTCGTGAAATCCTTGTAGATATTTTGCTTTGTTAAACCCTAATACTTTACCAATGCTTCTATTTTGGTTAAAATCAACCTGATAATTATTTTCAACATTAAGAACAGATTTTAATGTATTAGTGTTAGCGGATATGTTTAAATAATATTCTTCATTAATTAAATCATAATGACCCCTTTTCCTCATTTCTAATTGTATATAATCATTAATATCAACTAAATCATAGCTACCTTCAGGTATTTTTAACTTAACCCATGTATTACCATTGTCTGGTGAATAAACAAAAGTGTTATTTCTTTTATCAATATTTGGAAATGAATAATATGTTTCAAGATTGACTAAAGCTATTTCATATTTTTTATCTCGTTCTAATTGAAGTGGTGGAGTAAATCTTGTTCTAAACTCTGTTTTGTTGTCACTTACTATAATTTGAAATGATGTTTTATGATCAGTGTTTTTTACTATTTGTTTTAGTAATTCTTCTTCCATTTTATATTTACTAAAAATATATTTTAAAACAAAAAATATATTTTTTATAAAAATTTAATAATAGTTGCTGTAATTTTGTGGAATATAAAAGTTATCAAAACCACTTCTATACTTTCCGTTGTCTTTGTTGTTGGTTAAGTCAATTACAACAAAACCATGAGGTTGTTCCCAACATTTTTTACAAAAATTAACAAACTCAGTTTTTGTCATATCATCCCCTACATGATCACTATAAATATGATTAAGATTTTTTAAGTCTTGTCTAAACAAGCAAATAAAATTTGCATTCTCTCTAATAGTTTGACGAGGTAATCTAAAATAATTTTGTGATAGATAAAAACAGTCAGCGTTACTATGTCTTCCACGAACATAATAGTTTTCACATTTGTTTTGCCTTTCCAAGAGTAAATCGTCAAAAATCATTAAGTTTTTGTTTTGCCCGTTTAAATCTCTTGGGTCGGGTACATCACAAGCATTTTCAAAAAATTCACCCTTAATATCAGATTTTTCCTTAATTGTTTTAGCCCATTCTTCAACCAATGCTAAAGGAGAAATATCATTTTTTTGTACTTCATCCTTAAATGAAAATAATCTTAATATATATTCTTTTGGTATTTCTTCTTCAAAAGCTTTTTTTAATATGCGATATTCTGGTTGAAACAAACTTTTACCAAAAACGCTTAAGTTATCATAATCTAACCAATCAGGTCTTAACAAAAGGTTAAGTAAAAGTGTAGTTTTACCACATCCTGATTTACCTACTATTAAACCTCTGATACTTCTTGGTAAAAGGGGATGGTTAAATCTTTTTGCTAAAGCTTCATTCCATGATAAATTAACAATATCCATTTTATATTAAAAATTTTATTTTAATATAAAAAATGTATTGTGTTAAGTGTAAAAAACAAACAGAAACAAATGATTTAAGTTATGGTGTAAGTAAAAATGGTAGAAATATGAAAAGGGGTAAATGTGTTGAATGTGGAACAACAAAAACACAGTTTATTTAAAAAGGATAAAGAAGGTGGTTCATTGTTAAACAAGGCAATTAATAACTTACCTTTTGAAATGCATTTACCTGGGCATAATTTTACTGGTCCTGGTACTAAGTTAAATAAAAGATTAAAGCCTGATTTAACACCTAAAGAATGGTCAAAGCCTGTAAATCGTGTTGATAAAGCAGCATATCATCATGATATATGTTATCTTAAACATGATGATACTAAAACACGTAATGATGTGTGTGATGCTAATATGCTTAAAGAGTTAAAGGGTATCTATAATCCTACTATTAAGGAAAGAATGGAAAGAGGATTGGTTTCCTCATTAATAGGAACCAAGAAAAGATTTGGAATGGGAAATAAAAAAAAAAATTTAGAAAATATAACATTAGCAGAAGAATTACATAAACCTGTAAAAAGAAAATTTAAGAAAAGAAGAGTTAGAGTAGGGGGTGTCGATAGGATATGGGCTGCAGATTTAGTAGATATTCAAGCATTTTCTAAACTTAATCGTGGTGTAAAATATCTTCTTGCTGTCATTGACATTTTTTCAAAATATGGTTGGCTAATACCATTAAAAGATAAAACAGGAAAATCTGTTTCTATTGCATTGAAGAGTATTTTTAAGGAAAGAAAACCTGATAAAATGTGGGTGGATAAAGGTAAAGAGTTTTATAACAAAGATGTTAAAGATTTGATTGAATTATATTCCACTGAAAACGAGGAAAAATCAAGCGTTGTTGAGAGATGGATTAGAACAATGAAAGAAAAAATGTGGAAGTATTTCTCTGCTCACTCAACAAATGTTTATATTAACGTGTTACCAAATCTTGTTAAAGAATATAATAACACGAGACATTCTTCTATTAAGATGACACCAACTGAAGCAAGTAAAAAGAAGAATGAAAATAAAGTTTGGAGAACATTGTATCCTGATTATAATCAAGTAAAAAAAGATATCAAACCAAAGTTTTCTGTTGGAGACAAAGTAAGGATAAGTAAAAAGAAAAAGACTTTTGAAAAAGGTTATACCACAAGATGGACTGAAGAGGTATTTACAGTTTCAGAAATAAAACATACATCACCTGTAACATATAAAATTGAGGATTTAAATGGTGAAGAAATAAAAGGTTCATTTTATGAACCTGAACTACAAAAAACGAGTCAAGAGGTGTATAGGATAGAAAAGGTTATTAAAAAGGGGAAAAAGAAATATCTTGTAAAGTGGAAAGGTTATTCTGATGAGTTTAATTCATGGGTTGACAACAGTGCTATTATAAATATTTAAATATATAAAAAAATGAAAGATATAAAAATTGATAATGTAACTTTAAAAAATAAACCTTTAAGTAATTTTGAACTAAATGATGCTGCAAAAAAATTAAAATTAAAAAATTTTAGAGGAACATTTTTAAGAGATACCCTACCAAAAAACAATAAAAAAAATGAATGTGGTATATTAAACCTTGATGATTCTAGCGGTCCTGGTACTCATTGGGTTGCATGGTTTAAAGATGGTAAGAAAAAAATTTATTTTGATAGTTATGGTATTCAACCACCTAATGAAATTATAGATTATTTAAAACAACCTATATACTACAATACTGACCAGTTACAACACGCAGGTGAAGTATTTTGCGGTCATTTATGTTTGTTCATTCTTAAAGAGTTATGTGATGATAATAAATTTCAAGATGTTTTAAATAAACTTTTTTAGTAATATTAAAAAACGATGCCCGTTAATAAATTTGGAAAAATGGATGATGTTAAAACAAGCGGTGATGGTGTTTCACTTGCTTACATTACTAACAACTTTTTACGTAAAGATGGAACAACCACTGTTGTCGGTTCTATAAATATGAATGGCAACACATTAACGAGGGTTAGTAATCCAGTAAATCCACAAGACGTTGCGACAAAGGATTATGTTGATAATACAGCAGGGGGAAGCTATGAATCACCACTATTAAAAGAAAATGGAAATTTTATTGCTACTGCTCCATTCAATATGGGTTTTAAAAAAATACATAATCTACATGACCCTGAAGAACCACATGATGCTGCTACAAGAAGTTATGTGGATAAGGTTAGTAGAGAAAGTGTTATTGTTAAACGTAATGATGGAAGATTTGTTGCTACAGGAAATATAGATATGAGGAATTATGGGTTAATTAATGTCCTGTCACCGGCTGAACCTGATGATATAGCAACAAAGGGGTATGTTGATAGTCAATCCTCACCATTTTTGTATAACCCCATTGATAACTTTTATACTGCAATAGGAGAAATATCTATGGGTAACCGGCGAATTCATTTTGTTGCTTCTCCAATTGAAAATAGCCATGCAGCGAATAAGCTTTACGTAGATAGTGTTATTGAGATGGCTACCGCAGGTGAAAAGGCTTTAACAAAAAACCAAGACGGGTCTTTTTCAATGGTTGGTAAAATAGATATGGGTGGTAACTCAATTACTGGTTTACCAAATCCAATAAATCTTAACGCTGCTGCTAATAAAAATTACGTTGATAATGGTGGTGCCATTGTAAAAAATCCAAATGGAAGCTTTACAGCAATATCTGATGTAGATTTTCAAGGTTTTTCTATAAAAAACGCGGCGATGCCTGTAGATGAGGGAGATTTAGTAACAAAATCCTATGTGGATGGAAGGGTATCGCTTCATAAAACAACTATAAGCGTATGTGCTGAGGAGCAGGGTTCTTTAACAGACGGCCATTATGAGTTTTCTTTTAGTAATGGAAGTGCCGGAGTAAGTCATGGGATGGGAGGTTATTGTATGTCTGCTTCTGGTAGAATTATAAGAGGGACTTTAATGGTTGTTAAGGGAACCGGTATTCTAAAAGAAGAGGTAAAAGTTAATATAGTCGTAAATGGAGTTGAACAGATTGACTACTCTATAATAAAAAAGAAAGGAGAAGGTTGTAGTTGTGTAGTTTTTCCACAACCTTTAGAAATAGACCAATGTGATGTTATAAACTTTATAACAAGGTCAACTAATCCTAATGCTAAAAATGCATATTTAACAATACTGATAGAGTTAGACTTGTAAAAAATATTTAACCCAGTAAAAGGGTTAAATATTTAAAAGGGTTTACATATATCGATACACACCAAGATCACGTGGTATAGTATTTCACAACTTTTCCAATATTTTGTAATGCACTTTTTAGACTGGACTTTTGAGAAAGGTGGTAGTATGTTATGATATTAATAATTTTTTTTGCTTTTGTTTTTTCTAAAAAATGAACTGAATATGGTAATTGTATAAAATACAATTTTTTATTTAATGATAATAAAGCAGTCTTACTTCCTTGTTGTAAAAAATTATAATAACACCTCTGGCGCGGTCTAACAACCCGTAAGTTAATACCATATCACAATGTTGTAAGGTTGCTGTTTAAAAAACAATATTAAGTATTTTATACAATTATTATACAAGTTAATCATTTTTAGAAAACAGGGTAAAAATGTTTGTTAATATTATAATATGTACCGCCCATTTTGGTGTGCATTAAATAACTTCCTCTTTCGTTTTCGGTGAGGAGGCATGTAAAAATGGTTATATCATGGTAGTGTCATGACTCGCCTTACTTTATCTATACTTTTTCTTATGTTAAGGTATAGAAAACAGAGTTAAAGGTGATTCTTAAGATAGTTTAACGTTTTTCAACATTAACTAAGGCAGGAATATCAAAGTTTAAGTCTCTCTGTGTTTGGGGTTCACAGAATTTATCCTCGGATAAATACGTCCCCCGATATTCCTGTTAAATTTATAACTTTTTTAAAGTTATAAATTTAGTTTAAATTTTTTCTTTTAATCTCACTCTTTACCCTGCAAACTGGACATTCTTTCTTAGCATATACTTTATCACATTTTTCACATAAGCATAGATGACCGCAACTGCAAAACAAAATTGTAGGTGCCGTGTTTTCATCTAAGCATAAAACACAACATTTAGACTTAAATATTTCATTTGTGTTAATGTGTTGGGGTTGTTCCTCATCTACATTTCCTTCATAATCTTCATATTCTGGATAACCAGTTAAATCCTCATATCTTCCACTAAATTCTATGCAGGGGCAAAGACAATCATCAACGCTAGGCTCAAGGGTAAACTGATTTATTCCATATGCACCGGGTTGAAATGCCCCGTCATAATTATATAAATTTTCTATTTCTTCATAATATGTAGTTAAGTATTCTTTATCTTCTGGGTTAATATCCAACCAATAAAGCCCTGTTCTATTTAAATTAATTTTACCAAGCCCAATCCACATTCTAAATTCAACATTTCTTCCGCGTTCATACATCTCTCTCATCTTTTTACTAAATTGGTAATAAATTGCAGACCTTGCTATATAAAATGTATCTATATAACGTCTTCTTGCAATTCCTGTAAAAAACACCATTCTACCATTATAATCAGGCTCACATTCTATTTTTCTCCATAAGGTCTTTTTTAACTTTTTCTTAAACTCTTTAGTTATTTTATCTAAAACAGTCATGCTTATATATAACTTAAATATGCTGTTAAGATATTTTCAATTTTTTATTTTTTATAAATTTTTAAAAAAAAATATTTTTTATTTTTAAAAAAAATTTTTTTATCAAAATCTTAAGGCAATCACTAACCGATAAACTGGCTAGCCGTTGCATGATGCGTTGGTTTTTCTTAATCAAATTTTTTTTTTTTTTTATCAATATCCCAACCCACCCAAAGGTCATAAACCGGTTAGCCATTGCATGACGCGTTGGTTGATGGGGGGTGGAAAAAAGGTTAAGCAATTGTTTGATGTAAGGGTTAGCTGATGCACCTTGTTAACCGGTTTGTTGATGCACCTTGTTAACCGGTTTGTTGATGCGTTGGTTTTTTTTTCTTAATCAATTTTTTTTAATTTTTTAGTAAATTGAATTTAAGTCAAAACGATTAATAAAGAGGTTAGCTGGTTAGTTGGTTAGCTGGTTAGCTTATGCATTGGTTAGTTGGTTAGCCTGATGTGTTGGCCGTTGCACCTTGTTAGCTGGTTAGCTGATACGTTGGTTGATGGGGGGTGGAAAAAAGGTTAAGCAATTGTTTGATGTAAGGGTTAGTTGGATAGTTAAGAAACTGGTTAGCTGATGCGACATGCGTTAGTTTTTCTTAAACAAAAATTTTTTTAATTTTTTTTATCAAAATCTTAAGCCGCCCACTAACTCATAAACCGGTTAGCTGATGTGTTGGTTGCATGTGTGTGCCGTGTGTTAGTGGGTTAGTGCGTTGGTTGATGGGGTGGAAAAAAGGTTAAGCGATTATCTGAAGTAAGGGTTTGTTGGTTAGCTGATGTGTTGGTGCGTTAGTTTTTTTCTTAATCAATTTTTTTAAATTTTTTTTTAGTAAATTGAATTTAAGTCAAAACGATTAATAAAGAGGTTAACCAATTTTATTTATGAAGGCTAGCCAATTGGTTTTTGCGTAAGTTAGATGAACTTGATAATTTTATGAGCATGTTAATGTGTTATGCTTGATAAGCGTTATATTACATAATTTTATGAGCATGTTAATGTTACATAAAATTGTTAATGCTTGTGGTATTGTATAAGGCTAAGGGGGGAGATGCTGTAAAACGCCCATTTATCTATCTACTGATGTGTGACATGTGTAGGTGTTCGAGATACTTCATTAGCTGAGAGGAAGAGAATGGTACAAAATACCAATACTAGTCAGTTAAATCATTTAAAATGTCACCATATCCACAAAATTGATAGCTATGATACTTATTGATGTACCTAAACATGAGTGTTTTATACACACTTGTGTGCTTTTACATGTTTGAGGGCTTGTAAATCCAAGAGATTTGTAATGGTGAGATCACATGATAGAGTTAGGTTTGTCTTTTACTCCATTTAAGTTTTCATATCGGTCCATTAATTCTGTACCATACAACGATTGTGTGGTAAAGGGTTTACTGTTGCTTATCCCCAATAAGTAAGCATCCTTGTCTTTTATAACTCTGGCATCCTTTTTGAAGTACTAGTGTTTACTAGGAAACAAATAGGTGCTAGGGAAAGGTAGGGATGGACACTGACAGCAGACAGATCAGAAGCTGCATGCAGGTTTTTGAAATGCCTGTATAGTATTCTGTGTAAGTATAGTTGTAAGGCGTAAGGGACAGGCATGGATGGAATCTGTCTGCAGCTATACTAGGAGCATCACACTTTTTGACAAGAAAGACTGATTTGTTCAGTTTTTGATGAAACAGGCTGCCATGTTCACAGTTTTTGACCAGAAAAACTTTATTTTGTCCGAAACATTTGAAATGTAAAAGTCTCTATGCTTTACGAACTTCTCAAAGATGTTTCCTTTGGCAAGGTGTTCTCTGTTGAATAAATTTGATTCCTTTAAAATCTTTTGTTGCCACGGCAACAAAAATGAAAAATATTGAAAATCTTAGAAAATGTTCTTGTCCAAAACTATGAGGCCTAGGGCTACCAAATTTGGCATGCAACTTCATCTAATTGATATCCCTGGGGTAAAATTGGCCCTGCTCCGGGGGTCGCAAGTTTTATATTGGCATATATAAAGAAAATTTTTAAAATCTTCTTGTTCCTAAACATTGGACGAAGGGCTACCAATTTTGGCATGAAGCTTCATTGCGTGAACCTCTACCAAGTTTCTTCAATTGATAGCCGTGGGGGTCAAAATTGGCCCTGCCACTGAGGCACAAGTTTACATGGGGTTATAGAGTGAAAGCAGTAAAAATCTTCTCGTTCCTAATCATAAGGCCTAGGGCTACCAAATTAGGCATTTAGCTTCATCTAATGGACCTGTATCAAGTTTCTTCAAATTATAGTCCTGGGGTCAAAATTTGCCCTGCCCCTGGGGTCATAAGTTTCACATGGGCTAATATAGTGAAAACTTTAAAAATCTTCTCGCTCCTAACCATAAGGCCTAGGGCCGCAAATATTGCATATAAGATAATCTAGTAGGACTCTACCAAGGTTGTCCAAATTATAATTTTGGGGGTCAAATTTAACCCTGCCCTGGCAGTCATAATTTTTACATTGGCTTATACAGTGAAAAATATAAAAATCTTCTGGTTCTGAATTGTAAGACCTAGGTCTTCCAAGTTTTCCATGTATATTTATTTCATGGACCCATCCCAAGATATGACCTTTAAAGACATAACAAAACTTTTCACTTGCCAAAATTTGAAAGCATTTGCAGATGACAAATTGAAAATGGCACAGATTGTGAGATTTGTCTGTAAAATGGATCATTTTAGTCACATGGTTGTTTATTTTCTTACCATATATGGGCAAGAGTGCTCAAAGAGAGATAACTCTATCAAACTGGCAATAATGGGTATTCATATTTAACAAGGATTTTTAAAAGTCTTCAACCTCAAGTAAAGTATTATCGACAAACATGGACTTGGAAAGTGCATCAAAGGTAGTATCAAATCGCAATTTGAAGGTTTTATCTGGAATTTATCTTTAAAACAAGACACGCAAACCTTTGTTAAAACATATTTTATGGCCGACACCGTTGCATCGTCCTGAAAAAAAAAAAAAAAAAAAAAATTGTCACACCTTTTCCAATTGATAATTCCGACCCCGGTAGCGCAGTCGGTAGCGTACATGACTTGAGACCAGGGGGTCGCTGGTTAGAGGCTCCAGCTCGTTCAATTTCTTTTGGAGGATTGACGATAGTCATTACTTTGGGATCCATTTCCATCTTACTGCTGGTAATTATTTCGATGATATTTACGTTGGAAAGCAGTCAGAGTTTTGGACAGAATATTGTGCAAAGTACTGGTAAAAAAAAAAAAAAAAAAAAAAAAAAAATCCAGGACAGCGTGGATAGGTGTAGTGGTCGCCGCGAAATAACTGAAATGATGTCGAAAATGATGTTAAACACAAACGAACAAACAATCGTATTAATGATCGGCTTTTTTTTTAAATAAAGCTACCTAATTTTCTGTTTAAAGTCACTACAAGTGATTGCCTGATGGTTTTATAGATTTGAAGCATAAATTTACATAGCAGTTTTAGTGTAGTCCAAATTAAAAAGCAATAAATTGCACATTACAAATTCAATGTACATGTAGCTCAAAAGATGAGTCTGTCTTTGAAATGGTAGAAAATACTAAGGGAAAAGGAGAAAATACTGGTCACCAGTAATTGTTAACAGGATTAATCTCTATACTTAATGTTTGCACATTAATTCCAGTTTTAATAATTCTGCCAGTAACTGGAACTTTGATCAATCGTTCTTTGAGTCTTTACCACACAAGTTATAACGGGCCGTGGGTGAAAAGCCTGCAGAAAACATTTTGGAAAAGAAAATGCTGGTAATCAGGATTTTGTTCTTTTCCCACAATGTTTTCTAACCTTTCATACAAAAATCCAGTAAATTGAGAAACATTTCATTTGTCGTCTGGAAATGATTTCAATTTGCAGGAATTTTAAATTTTGTCGTTTTGCAGTGTTAAAAGATGATGCTCGCCATCTTTGAAGGCACTTTCATAGCCTGTTTTTATGTCACAAGGGGCAATGTCAGGTGAACACGGAGAGTGGGGGAGCACAACGACTTTTTCCTGCTTCAGAAAGTCTTGCACCTCGTACAAAAGAGAATAACTGAAACTGATGGTTTACACACGTTGAAATAGAGTTTACAGAATATAAATTCCAGTGTCTTCATAGTATACGTAAAAAAAGACTATGAAAATGCCCTCTAAGATTGCTTTCGGAGACTGAAACTTTGTATATTTGTTGGAGCTATATAAAAATTTCAGTGAAACTTACGAAGAATCAAAGTTTAGGTGCTTAGATGCATTGATATTTGAACTCTCTTCGTATTACAAATTGATGTTTTGGCCGTTATTCGGCCTTCATTCGGCCTTCAGACACTGTCAGGCAGACTGAACTTGGGTATTTTCGAACTAACGGTGTTTAACCCTTAAGCTGCCAGGCGGGACTCAGGGCGCTTTTCTGGACAGTATAGATGAAGATCAGACTGCACAAAAGGTTCAGTCTGATCCTTGATCCACACTGTCCGATACGGTATTTTCTTTCCGGTGAAATGAACTTTGAGGGCGAAATATTTTAAATTTTAATACTGAGTGGAAATTTTCGTTTCATTTTATTTAGCAGTTTATGGGTTAATTCTTTAGCACAATTGCTATCCAAAATAGATAATTCTCGAAACTCCATTTGATTGCTTGACCTATAGTCACAGTGTATGATAATTGAAAATCAAGTATATATTCAAATCATAAGGGTAAATATGTTCTTAAGTTTGAGATGTGTGACATGTGTAGGTGTTCGAGATACTTCATTAGCTGAGAGGAAGAGAATGGTACAAAATACCAATACTAGTCAGTTGAATCATTTAAAATGGCACCATATCCACAAAATTGATAGCTATGATACTTATTGATGTATCAAAACATGAGTGTTTTATACACACTTGTGTGCTTTTACATGTTTGAGGGCTTGTAAATCCAAGAGATTTGTAATGGTGAGATCACATGATAGAGTTAGGTTTGTCTTTTACTCCATTTAAGTTTTCATATCGGTCCATGAACTCTTTACCATACAACGATTGTGTGGTAAAAGGTTTACTGTTGCTTATCCCCAATAAGTAAGCTTGCTTGTCTTTTATAACTCTGGCATCCTTTTGGAAGTACTAGTGTTTACTAGGAAACAAATAGGTGCTAGGGAAAGGTAGGGATGGACACTGACAGCAGACAGATCAGAAGCTGCATACAGGTTTTTGAAATGCCTGTATAGTATTTGGTGTGAGTGTAGTTGTAAGGCGTAAGGGACAGGCATGGATGGAATCTGTCTGCAGCTACATTAGGAGCATCACACACGTTTTGACAAGAAAGACTGATTTTTTCAGTGTTTGATGAGACAGGCTTCCCTGTTCACAGTTTTTGACCAGAAAAGCTGTTTATTTTATCCCAAATATTTGAAATGTGAAAGTCCCTTTGCTTTACAAACTTCTCAAAGATGTTTCCTTCGGCAAGGTGCTCTCTGTTTAATAAATTTGAATCCTTTAGAAAGTTTTGTTTCCACGGCAACAAAACTGAAAAATATTGAAAATCTTTGAACATCTTTTTGTCTAAACCTATAAGGCCTAGGGCTACCAAATTTGGCATGTAGCTTCATCTTATGGATCTCTACCAATTGGTAGGCCTGAGGTAAAATTGGCCCTGCTCCGGGGGTCACAAGGTTTACATGGGCATATATAAAGAAAATTTTAAAAATCTTCTTGTTCCTAAACATTAGACGAAGGGCTACCAAATTTGGCATGAAGCTTCATTGAGTGAACCTCTACCAAGTTTCTTCAATTGAAAGGCCTGTGGGTGAAAATTGGCCCTGCCACTGAGGCACAAGTTTTACATAGGCTTATAGAGTGAAAGCAGTAAAAATCTTCTCGTTCCTAATCATAAGGCCTGGGTCTACCAAATTTGGCATTTCGCTTCATGTAATAAACCTGTATCAAGTTTCTTCAAATTATAGTCCTGGGGTCAAAATTTGCCCTGCCCCTGGGGTCATAAGTTTCACACGGGCTAATATAGTGAAAACTTTAAAAATCTTCTTGCTCCTAACCATAAGGCCTAGGGCCGCAAATTTTGCATATAAGATAATCTAGTTGGACTCTACCAAGATTGTCCAAATTATAACCTTGGGGGTGAAATTTAACCCTGCCCTGGTAGTCACAATTTTTACATTGGCTTATACAGTGAAAAATATAAAAATCTTCTGCTTCTAAATTGTAAGACCTAGGTCTTCCAAGTTTTCAATGTATATTTATCTAATGGACCTATCCCAAGATAAGACCTTTAAAGACATGATAAAACTTTTCACTTGTCAAAATTTGAAAGCATTTGCAGATGACATTGAATATAGCACAGATGGTGAGATTTGTCTTGAAAATGGATCATTTTAGTCACATGGTTGTTTATTTTCTTACCATATATGTGCAAGAGTGCTCAAAGAGAGATAACTCTATCAAACTGGCAATAATGGGTATTCATATTTAACAAGGATTTTTAAAAGTCTTCAACCTCAAGTAAAGTATTATCGACAAACATGGACTTGGAAAGTGCATCAAAGATAGTATCAAATCGCAATTTGAAGGTTTTATCTGGAATTTATCTTTAAAATAGAAGACACGCAAACCTTTATGTTAAAAAATATTTTATGACACCGTTGCGTCGTACTGAAAAAAAAAAAAAAAAAAAAAAAAATGTGAAACCTTTTCCAATTGATAATTCCGACCCCGGTAGCGCAGTCGGTAGCGTACAGGACTTGAGACCAGGGGGTCGCTGGTTAGAGATTCCAGCTCGGTCAGTTTCTTTCGGAGGAGTGACGATAGTCATTGCTTTGGGATCCATTCCCATTTCACTGCTGGTAATTATTTCGATGATATTTACGTTGGAAAGTAGTCAGTTTTTTGGACATAATATTGTGCAAAGTACTGGTAAAAAAAAAAAAAAAAAAAAACAAATACTCCAGGACAGCGTGGATAGGTGCACTGGCCGCCGCGAAATATCTGAAATAATGTTGAAAATGATGTTAAATACAAACGAACAAACAATTGTATTGATGATCTTTTTTTATTTCTATTCAAATATAGCTACCTAATTCTCTGTTTCAAGTCACTACAAGTAATTGCCTGATGGTTTTATAGAATTGAAGCATAAATTTACATGACAGTTTTAGTGTAGTCCAAGTTAAAAAAGCAATAAATTGCACATTACAAACTCAAATTACATGTACATGTAGCTCTAAAGATGAGTCTGTCTTTGAAATGGTAGAAAATACTACGGGAAAATGAGAAAATACTGGTCACCAGTAATTCTTAAAAGAATTAATCTCTATACTTAATGTTTGCATATTAATTCCAGTTTTAATAATTCTGCCAGTAGCTGGAACTTCGATCAATCGTTCTTTGAGTCTTTACCACACAGTCCCGAGTTTTAACGGACCGTGGGTGATAAGCCTGTAGAAAACATTTTGGAAAAGAAGAAAATGCTGGTAATCAGGATTTTCTTCTTTTCCCACAATGTTTTCTAACCTTTCATACAAAAATCCAGTCAATTGAGAAACATTTCATTTGTCGTCTGCAAATGCTTTCATTTTGCAGGAGTTTTAAATTTTGTCGTTTTGCAGTGTTAAAAGATGATGCTCGCCATCTTTGACGGCACTTTCATAGTCTGTTTTTATGTCACAAGGGGCAATGTCAGGTGAACGAGGAGAGTGGGGGTGCACAACTTTTCCTGCTTCAGAAAGTCTTGCACCTCGTACAAAAGAGAATAACTGAAACTGATGGTTTACACACGTTGAAATAGAGTTTACAGAACATGAATTCCAGTGTCTTCATAGTATACGTAAAAAAGACTATGAAAATGCCTTCTAAGATTGCATTCGGAGACTGAAACTTTGTATATCTGTTGGAGGTGTAGACTTTGTGGGAACTATATAAAAATTTCAGTGAAACTTATGAAGAATCAAAGTTTAGGTGCTTAGATGCATTGATATTTGAACTCTCTTCGTATTACAAATTGTTGATGTTTTGGCAGTTATTCGGCCTTCAGACACTGTCAGGCAGACTGAATTTGGGTATTTTCGAACTAACGGTGTTTAACCCTTAAGCTGCCAGGCGCGACTCAGGGCGCTTTTCTGGACAGTATAGATGAAGATCAGAATGCACAAAACGTGCAGTCTGATCCTTGATCCACATTGTCCGATACGGTATTTTCTTTCCGGTGAAATGAACTCTGAAGACGAAATATTTTAAATTTTAATACTGAGTGGAAATTTTCGTTTCATTTTATTTAGCAGTTTATGGGTTAATTGTTTAGCACACAATGCCAAGTGTTAACGACCCCGAGGAAAGAGCCTTGTGAAAACCTTGCGGGAAAAGAAGCAAAATGGTGGTAACCAGCATTTTCTCCTTTCCCACAAGATTTTCAACACCTTCACAGACGATTACCATCATTTTAGCTAAATTCAATATGTCGTCTTTAAATGCTTTCAATTTGGACCAGTCTAAAATCCTGTCGTTTGGTAAAGGGTTAATAAGTCATTACAACATAGTGCAAATGAAAACAAAACTATTTTATTCCTTGATTCGCCATTATCTTAACCTTATACCACATATACCACACAATTCCTAGTTTGTAACGACCCTGACAAAGAAAGCTTCGGAAAACTGCGGGAAAAGGAAAATGTGAAATTGTGACATGTATTTTACGTTCTGTTGCTGTCGGCTGGCAAATGTAGCGTATGTTTTAACCATTCCGTTAAACTACTAATTTGTTAAAGACAGTTAAAAAAGAGGGCTCCTACATGGTTCATTTGTAAGGTGTAGTTTTTATCCCATACATAGTTGAAACATCTGCACTTTGATTTGTGGTTTAAAACCACTGTATTTATTCGGTGTCGAAGATTTACAGTACTTACAGTACTTTAATTTTTCACTGTTATGCCAATGGCCAAACTTACTGTTTAGATACAACAGGGATGTAAATTGCTATCCAAAATAGATAATTCTCGAAACTCCATTTGATTGTTTGACCTATAGTCACAGTGTATGATAATTGAAAATGAAGTAGTTTCAAATCATAAGGGTAAATATGTTCTTAAGTTTGAGATGTGTGACATGTGTAGATGTTCGAGATACTTCTTTAGCTGAGAGGAAGAGAATGGTACAAAATACTAATAGTACTCAGTTGAATCATTTAAAGTGGCACCATGTCCACAAAAGTGATAGCTATCATACTTATTGATGTATCTAAACATGAGTGTTTTATACACACTTGTGTGCTTTTACATGTTTGAGGGCTTGTAAATCCAAGAGATTTGTAATGGTGAGATCACATGATAGAGTTAGGTTTGTCTTTTACTCCATTTAAGTTTTCATATCGGTCCATTAACTCTTTTCCATAAAACGATTGTGTGGTAAAGGGTTTACTGTTGCTTATCCCCAATAAGTAAGCTTGCTTGTCTTTTATAACTCTGGCATCCTTTTTGAAGTACTAGTGTTTACTAGGAAACAAATAGGTGCTAGGGAAAGGTAGGGATGGACACTGACAGCAGACAGATCAGAAGCTGCATGCAGGTTTTTGAAATGCTTGTATAGTATTTGGTGTAAGTGTAGTTGTAAGGCGTAAGGGACAGGCATGGATGGAATCTGTCTGCAGCTACATTAGGAGCATCACACACTTTTTGACAAGAAAGACTCATTTTTAGCTCCCCTGGCCGAAGGCCAGCGAGCTATTGTCATGGCGTTGTGTCCGTCGTGCGTCCGTCCGTCCGTTCGTCCGTGCGTGCGTCCGTAAACTTTTTCTTTAAAAAACTTCTCCTCAGAAACTATTGACTGGATTTTTATCAAATTTCACAGGAATGTTCCTTTGGTGGTCCTCTTTCAAATTCCTTCAAATAATTGTGTTCCATGAAGAATTCTGGTTGCAATGGCAACCAAAGTAAAAAACCTTTAAAAATCTTCTCCTCCCAAACCGCTATTTGGATAGCATTATTATTTTGCAGGAATGTTCCTTAGATACAGGTTTACAGAATTCCTTTTAAAAAAAACGATCTGTCAAAAAACATGGCTTTTATGGGAGACTCATTTTCCTTTTATGGTATAAAGTAAAATCTTTGAAAAATTTCTTCTCTAAAACTATTCATTGGATTTCATTGTTGTTTTGCAGGTAAGTTCCTATGGTGGTTGTCTGCCAAATTGTTTCTATGGTGGTTGTATACCAAATTCCTTTTAAAAAAATGATACACCTAAAAACACATTTTTTTTTATAGAGAAGGCTTATATTTCAAAAAAATGTTCTTCTCCAAAACTATTTATTGTGTTAGTTTTATCGACTAACAAAGAAAAAGGAAGAAAATTGGATTGACTTGACCTAGTCAGGGCTGTCCTATTTAAGCCCACACATTTTCCTTGGTATTAAGATCACAATTTACTCCAATGATATGCTATTAGTTAGTACTAGTAATAAAATATCACTGGCCATAAATAAGATAAAAGCTTGAGCACCTTTCACAACTTGAGCTTTTCAATTTTGCCTTATTACTAAGCCTGAGTAACCATGCCAAGATAAAAAAGAAAAAGTATTTTAATAACAAAACCCCCATGTTGTAGGTACTTTATAGTCCTTTTGATATAGAACAAGAGAACATCTGCACTTTTATTAGTTCTGGTAAAGGTTTGTTGACCTACTAATGAGTAAATGCAGAGTGGACAGAAGGGGTGTAAATCCTGGTGACTTGGTACAGAGTGGGACAGGGCTTTACATTTGTGATAAGGCATTAATGTTATCCAGTCAAACTGATCCCGCAACTTCAGTACACCAGAATTAATCTGTGCCCTGGAGCAGGATATTTGATTTATATAAATGCATTTGTAGACCATTTTGTTTTGTTTGCCACAGAAGACATTCTAACTGTGACTGTGAAAAGTTGATTATTAGGGATTAGGTGTTCATTGTATGCCAGCATATTTCATTCTATCTGGTGTATTGATGTAAGTTGATCTATATTGCTATAACATTCGTTCATTTGCCCTCCTAGCTGTTCTTTTAGATTACCCCTTTACCACACAATCACAACTTTTAACGACCCTGAGAAAGACATATTTTCTATATTTTGATGTTTCCCCACCCAAAATGGTTTGTGAAAGGACCTGTTGCAGACAACATATCTTCAAAGTAGTAAGACATATATAAAAAAGGATAGAAATTATTGTGGGAAACTAAGAAAATGCTGGTTACCATTTTTTTCTTCTTTTCTCACAAGTTTTTTCCATACCTTTTTTCTTGAGTGAGCTAAAATGCAGGATTGAATGGTAATTGTTAAAAACTTCTTTTCGCCATTATAGAAATATCAGGCCTGTGGAGCGATACAGGCGCTCAAGCGCCTCTAGTTTCAGTTTTTGATGAGACAGGCTGCCCTGATGACAGTTTTTGACCAGAAAATCTGTTTATTTTATCCCAAACATTTGAAATGTAAAAGTTCCTTTGCTTTACAAACTTCTCAAAGATGTTTCCTTTGGCAAGGTGTTCTCTGTTGAATAAATTTGATTCCTTTAAAAACTTTTGTTACCACGGGAACAAAAGTGAAAAATATTGAAAATCTTTGAAAATCTTCTTGTCCAAAACCGCAAGGCCTAGGGCTACCAGATTTGGTATGTAGCTTCATCTAATGGATCTCTACCACTTGATAGCCCCTCGGATAAATTGGCCCTGCTCCAGGAGACACAAGTTTTCCATGGGCATATATAAAGAAAATTTTAAAAATCTTCTTTTTCCTAAACATTAGACGAAGGGCTACCAACTTTGGTATGAAGCTTCATTGAGTGAACCTCTTCCAAGTTTCTTCAGTTGAAAGCCCTGTGGGTGAAAATTGGCCCTGCCACTGAGGCACAAGTTTTACATGGGGTTATAGAGTGAAAGCAGTAAAAATCTTCTCGTTCCTAATCATAAGGCCTGGGTCTACCAAATTTGGCATTTAGCTTCATCTAATGGAACTGTATCAAGTTTCTTCAAATTATAGTCCTGGGGTCAAAATTTGCCCTGCCCCTGGGGTCATAAGTTTAACATGGGCTAATATAGTGAAAACTGTAAAAATCTTCTGGCTCCTAACCATAAGGCCTAGGGCCGCAAATTTTGCATATAAGATAATCTAGTAGGACTCTACCAAGATTGTCCAAATTATAATTTTGGGGGTCAAATTTAACCCTGCCCTGGCAGTCACAAATTTTACATTGGCTTATTCAGTGAAAAATATAAAAATCTTCTGGTTCTGAATTGTAAGACCTAGGTCTTCCAAGTTTTCCATGTATATTTATCTAATGGACCTATCCCAAGATATGACCTTTAAAGACATGACAAAACTTTTCACTTGTCAAAATTTGAAAGCATTTGCAGATGACAATTTGAAAATGGCACAGATGGTGAGATTTGTCTGTAAAATGGATCATTTTAGTCACATGGTTGTTTATTTTCTTACCATATATGCGCAATAATGGGTATTCATATTTAACAAGGATTTTTAAAAGTCTTCAACCTCAAGTAAAGTATTATCGACAAACTTGGACTTGGAAAGTGCATCAAAGGTAGTATCAAATCGCAATTTGAAGGTTTTTTTTCTGGAATTTATCTTTAAAATAGAAGACACGCAAACCTTTATGTTAAAAAATATTTTATGACCGACACCGTCCTGAAAAAAAAAAGTCACTTTTTCCAATTGATAATTCCGACCCCGGTAGCGCAGTCGGTAGCGTACAGGACTGGAGACCAGGGGGTCGTTGGTTAGAGACTCCAGCTCGGTCAATTTCTTTCGGAGGATTGACGATAGTCATTGCTTTGGGATCCATTCCCATCTCACTGCTGGTAATTATTTCGATGATATTTACGTTGGAAAGCAGTCAGTTTTTTGGACATAATATTGTGCAAAGTAATGGTAAAAGAAAACAACTCCAGGACAGCGTTGATAGATGCACTGGCCGCCGCGAAATAACTAAAATAATGTTGAAAATGATGTTAAACACAAACGAACAAACAATCGTATTAATGATTTTTTTTTTTTTTTTTTTTTTAAATATAGCTACCTAATTTTCTGTTTAAAGTCACTACAAGTGAATACCTGATGGTTTTATAGATTTGAAGCATAAATGTACTGAACAGTTTTAGAGTAGTCCAAATTAAAAAGCAATAAATTGCACATTACAAATTCAATGTACATGTAGCTCAAAGATGAGTCTGTCTTTGAAATGGTAGAAAATACTACGTGAAAAGGAGAAAATACAGGTCACTAGTAATTCTTAAAAGGATTAATCTCTATACTTAATTTATGGTTTTATAGATTTGAAGCATAAATGTACTGAACAGTTTTAGAGTAGTCCAAATTAAAAAGCAATAAATTGCACATAACAAATTCAATGTACATCTAGCTCAAAGATGAGTCTGTCTTTGAAATGGTAGAAAATACTACGTGAAAAGGAGAAAATACAGGTCACTAGTAATTCTTAAAAGGATTAATCTCTATACTTAATTTTTGCACATTAATTCCAGTTTTTAATAATTCTGCCAGTAACTGGAACTTTGACCAATCGTTCTTTGAGTCTTTACCACACAGTCCCAAGTTTTAACGGACCGTGGGTGAAAAGCCTGTAGAAAACGTTTAGGAAAAGAAGAAAATGCTGGTAATCAGGATTTTCTTCTTTTCCCACAATGTTTTCTAACCTTTCATACAAAAATCCAGTCAATTGAGAAACATTTGTCATCTGCAAATGATTTCAATTTGTAGGAGTTTTAAATTTTGTCGTTTTGCAAAGTGTTAAAAGATGATTCTCGCCATCTTTGAAGGCATTTTCATAGACTCTTTTTATGTCACAAGGGGCAATGTCAGGTGAACACGGAGAGTGGGGAGCACAACGAATTTTTCCTGCTTCAGAAAGTCTTGCACCTCGTACAAAAGAGAATAACTGAAACTGATGGTTTACACACATTGAAATAGAGTTGACAGGACATGAATTCCAGTGTCTTCATAGTATACGTAAAAAAGACTATGAAAATGACTTCTAAGATGGCATTCGGAGACTGAAACTTTGTATATCTGTTGGGGGTGTAGACTTTGTGGGAACTATATAAAAATTTCAGTGAAACTTATGAAGAATCAAAGTTTAGGTGCTTAGATGCATTGATATTTGAACTCTCTTCGTAAAATACAAATTGTTGATGTTTTGGCAGTTATTCGGCCTTCAGACACTGTCAGGCAGACTGAACTTGGGTATTTTCGAACTAACGGTGTTTAACCCTTAAGCTGCCAGGCGGGACTCAGGGCACTTTTCTGCACAAAACGTGCAGTCTGATCCTTGATCCGAGCTGTCCAATACGGTATTTTCTTTCTGGTGAAATGAACTCTGAGGACGAAATATTTTAAATTTTAATACTGAGTGGAAATTTTCGTTTCATTTTATTTAGCAGTTTATGGGTCAATTCTTTAGCACACAATGCCAAGTGTTAACGACCCTGAGGAAAGAGCCTTGTGAAAACCTTACGGGAAAATAAGCAAAATGTTGGTAACCAGCATTTTCTCCTTTCCCACAAGATTTTCTACACTTTCACAGACGATTACCATCATTTTAGCTAAATTCAATATGCCGTCTTTAAATGCTTTCAATTTGGACCAGTCTAAAATCCTGTCGTTTGGTAAAGGGTTAATAAGTCATTACAACATAGTGCAAATCAAAAGAAAACTTTTTTATTCCTTGATTCTCCATTATCTTAACCTTATACCACATACACCACACAATTCCTAGTTTGTAACGACCCTGACAAAGAAAGCTTTGGAAAACTGCGGGAAAAGGAAAATGTGAAAGTGTCATATATATTTTACGTTCTATTGCTGTCGGCTGGCAAACATAGCGTATATTTTAACCATTCCGTTAAACTACTAAATTGTTAAAGACAGTTAAAAAAAAGAGGGATCCTACGTGGTTCATTTGTAAGGTGTAATTTTTATCCCATACATAGTTCAAACATCTACCATTTGATTTGTGGTTTCAAACCACTGTATTTATTCGGTGTCAGCCAATTACAGTACTTAGAGTACTTTAATTTTTCACTGTTATGCCAATGGCCAAACTTACTGTTTAGATACAACAGGGATGTAAATTGCTATCCAAAATAGATAATTCTTGAAACTCCATTTGATTGCTTGACCTATACACTACAGTGCATGATTATTGAAAATCAAGTATGGTTTTAAATCATAAGGGTAAATATGTTCTTAAGTTTGCGATGTGCGACATGTGTAGGTGTTCGAGATACTTCATTAGCTGAGAGGAAGAGAATGGTACAAAATACCAATACTAGTCAGTTGAATCATTTAAAATGGCACCATATCCACAAAATTGATAGCTATGATACTTATTGATGTATCTAAACATGAGTGTTTTATACACACTTGTGTGTTTTTACATTTTTGAGGGCTTGTAAATCCAAGAGATTCGTAATAGCGATATCACATGATAGAGTTAGGATTGTCATTTACTCCACTTAAGTTTCCATATCGGTCCATTAACTCTTTAGCATACAACGATTGTGTGGTAAAGGGTTTACTGTTGCTTATCCCCAATAAGTAAGCATCCTTGTCTTTTATAACTCTGGCATCCTTTTTGAAGTACTAGTGTTTACTAGGAAACAAATAGGTGCCAGGGAAAGGTAGGGATGGACACTGACAGCAGACAGATCAGAAGCTGCATGCAGGTTTTTGAAATGCCTGTATAGTATTTGGTGTAAGTGTAGTTGTAAGGCGTAAGGGACAGGCATGGATGGAATCTGTCTGCAGCTACACTAGGAGCATCACACACTTTTTGACAAGAAAGACTGATTTGTTCAGTTTTTGATGAGACAGGCTGCCCTGTTCACAGTTTTTGACCAGAAAAACTGTTTATTTTATCTCAGACATTTGAAATGTAAAAGTCCGTTTGCTTTGTAGACCTCTCAAAGATGCTTCCTTTGGCAAGGTGTTCTCTGTTTAATAAATTTGATTCCTTTAAAAACTTTTGTTTCCACGGCAATAAAACTGAAAAATATTGAAAATTTTAGAAAATCTTCTTGTCCAAATCCATAAGGCCTAGGGCTACCAAATTTGTAGCTTCATCTAATGGATCTCTACCACTTGATAGTCCTGGGGTAAAATTGGCCCTTCTCCGGGGCTCACAAGTTTTACATGGGCATATAAAAATAAAATTTTAAACATCTTCTTGTTCCTAAACATTAGACGAAGTGCTCCCGAGTTTGGCATGAAGCTTCATTGAGTGAACCTCTACCAAGTTTCTTCAATTGAAAGCCCTGTGGGTGAAAACTGGCGCTGCCACTGAGGCACAAGTTTTACATAGGCTTATAGAGTGAAAGCAGTAAAAATCTTCTCGTTCCTAACCATAAGACCTGGGGCTACCAAGTTTGGCATTACTTCATCTGATGGAACTGTATCAAGTTTCTTCGAATTATATTCCTGGGGTCAAATTTGCCCTGCCCGTGGGGTAATAAATTTCACATGGGCTAATATAGTGAAAACTTTAAAAATCTTCTCGCTCCTAACCATAAGGCCTAGGGCCGCAAATTTTGCATATAAAATAATCTAGTAGGACTCTACCAAGATTGTCCAAATTATAACCTTGGGGGTGAAATTTAACCCTGCCCTGGCAGTCACAATTTTTACATTGGCTTACACAGTGAAAAATATAAAAATCTTCTGGTTCTAAATTGTAAGACCTAGGTCTTCCAAGTTTTGCATGTATATTTATCTAATGGACCTATCCCAAGATATGACCTTTAAAGGCCTGAGAAAACTTTTCATTTGTCAAAATTTGAAAGCATTTGCAGATGACAAATTGAATATGGCACAAATGGTGAGACTTGTCTGTAAAATGGATCACTTTAGTCACATGCTTGTTTATTTCCTCACCATATATGCGCAAGAGTGCTCAAAGAGAGATAACTCTATCAAACTGGCAATAATGGGTATTCATATTTAACAAGGATTTTTAAAAGTCTTCAACCTCAAGTAAAGTATTATCGACAAACATGGACTTGGAAAGTGCATCAAAGGTAGTATCAAATCGCAATTTGACGGTTTTATCTGGAATTTATCTTTAAAATAGAAGACACGCAAACCTCTATGTTAGAAGATATTTTATGACCGACACCGTTGCGTCGTCCAATTGATAATTCCGACCCCGGTACCGCAGTCGGTAGCGTACAGGACTGGAGACCAGGGAGTCGCTGGTTGGAGATTCCAGCTCGGTCAGTTTCTTCTGGAGGGTTGACGATTGTCAGTGCTTTGGGATCCATTCCAATTTCACTGCTGGTAATTATTTCGATGATATTTACGTTGGAAAGGAGTCAGTTTTCTGGACAGAATATTGTGCATAGTACTGGTAAAAGAAGGAAAAAAAAAAAAAAAAAAAAAAAACTCCAGGACAGCGTGGATAGGTGCACTGGCCGCCGCGAAATAACTCAAATAATGTTGAAAATGATGTTAAACACAAACGAACAAACAATCGTATTGATGATCCTTTTTTATTTCTTTTCAAATAAAGCTACCTAATTCTCTGTTTAAAGTCACTACAAGTGATTGCCTGATGGTTTTATAGATTTGAAGCATAAATTTACATAACAGTTTTAGTGTAGTCCAAATTAAAAAGCAATAAATTGCACATTACAAATTCAATGTACATGTACATGTAGCTCAAAAGATGAGTCTGTCTTTGAAATGGTAGAAAATACTACGTGAAAAGGAGAAAATACTGGTCACCAGTAATTGTTAAAAGAACTAATCTCTATACTTAATGTTTGCATAGTAATTCTAGTTTTAATAAGTCTGCCGGTAACTGGAACTTTGATCAATCGTTCTTTGAGTCTTTACCACACAGTCCCGAGTTTTAACGGACCGTGGGTGAAAAGCCTGTAGAAAACATTTTGGAAAAGAAGAAAATGCTGGTAATCAGCATTTTCTTCTTTTCCCACAATTTTTTCTAACCTTTCATAGAAAAATCCATTCAGTTGTGAAACATTTCATTTGTCGTCTGCAAATGCTTTCAATTTGCAGGAGTTTTAAATTTTGTCGTTTTGCAAAGTGTTAAAAGATGATGCTCGCCATCTTTGACGGCACTTTCATAGTCTGTTTTTATGTCACAAGGGGCAATGTCAGGTGAACACGGAGAGTGGGGGAGCACAACGACTTTTTCCTGGTTCAGAAAGTTTTGCACCTCGTACAAAAGAGAATAACTGAAACTGATGGTTTACACACGTTGAAATAGAGTTGACAGGACATGAATTCCAGTGTCTTCATAGTATACGTAAAAAAGACTATGAAAATGACTACTAAGATTGCATTCGGAGACTGAAACTTTGTATATCTGTTGGGGGTGTAGACTTTGTGGGAACTATATAAAAATTTCAGTGAAACTTATGAAGAATCAAAGTTTAGGTGCTTAGATGCATTGATATTTGAACTCTCTTCGTAAAATACAAATTGTTGATGTTTTGGCAGTTATTCGGCCTTCAGACACTGTCAGGCAGACTGAACTTGGGTATTTTCGAACTAACGGTGTTTAACCCTTAAGCTGCCAGGCGGGACTCGGGGCGCTTTTCTGGACAGTCTTTGATCCACACTGTCCGACACGGCATTTTCTTTCCGGTGAAATGAATTCTGAGGACGAAATATTTTAAATTTTAATACTGAGTGGAAATTTTCGTTTCATTTTATTTAGCAGGTTAGGGGTTAATTCTTTAGCACACAATGCCAAGTTTTAACGAGGAAAGAGCCTTTTGTGAAAACCTTACGGGAAAAGAAGCAAAATGCTGGTAACCAGCATTTTCTCTTTTCCCACAAAATCGTCTACACTTTCGCAGACGATTACCATCATTTTAGCTAAATTCAATATGCCGTCTTTAAATGCTTCCAATTTGGACCAGTCTAAAATCCTGTCGTTTGGAAAAGTGTTAATAAGTCATTACAACATAGTGCAAATCAAAAGAAAACTTTTTTATTCCTTGATTCTCCATTATCTTAACCTTATACCACATATACCACACAATTCCTAGTTTGTAACGACCCTGACAAAGAAAGCTTTTGAAAACTGCGGGAAAAGGAAAATGTGAAATTGTGACATGTATTTTACGTTCTGTTGCTGTCGGCTGGCAAACATAGCGTATATTTTAACCATTCCGTTAAACTACTAAATTGTTAAAGACAGTTAAAAAAGAGGGATCCTACGTGGTTCATTTGTAAGGTGTAGTTTTTATCCCATACATAGTTCAAACATCTACCATTTGATTTGTGGTTTAAAACCACTGTATTTATTCGGTGTCAACCAATTACAGTACTTACAGTACTTTAATTTTTCAATGGCCAAACTTACTGTTTAGATACAACAGGGATGTAAATTGCTATCCAGAATAGATAATTCTCGAAACTCCATTTGATTGCTTGACCTATAGTCACAGTGTATGATAATTGACAATCAAGTATAGTTTCAAATGATAAAGGTAAATATGTTCTTAAGTTTGAGATGTGTGACATGTGTAGGTGTTCGAGATACTTCATTAGCTGAGGGGAAGAGAATGGTACAAAATACCAATACTAGTCAGTTGAATCATTTAAAATGGCACCATATCTACAAAATTGATAGCTATGATACTTATTGATGTATCTAAACATGAGTGTTTTATACACACTTATGTGCTTTTACATGTTTGAGGGTTTGTAAATCCAAGAGATTTGTAATAGTGATATCACATGATAGAATTGGCGTTGTCTTTTACACTATTTAAGTTTCCATATCGGTCCATTAACTCTTTACCATACAACGATTGTGTGGTAAAGGGTTTACTGTTGCTTATCCCCAATAAGTAAGCTTCCTTGTCTTTTATAACTCTGGCATCCTTTTTGAAGTACTAGTGTTTACTAGGAAACAAATAGGTGCTAGGGAAAGGTAGGGATGGACACTGACAGCAGACAGATCAGAAGCTGCATGCAGGTTTTTGAAATGCCTGTATAGTATTTGGTGTAAGTGTAGTTGTAAGGCATAAGGGACAGGCATGGATGGAATCTGTCTGCAGCTAGACTAGGAGCATCACACACGTTTTGACAAGAAAGACTGATTTGTTCAGTTTTTGATGAGACAGGCTGCCCTGTTCACAGTTTTTGACCAGAAAAAACTGTTTATTTTATCCTAAACATTTGAAATGTAAAAGTCCGTTTGCTTTGTAGACCTCTCAAAGATGCTTCCTTTGGCAAGGTGTTCTCTGTTGAATAACTTTGATTCCTTTCAAAACCTTTGTTACCACGGCAACAAAAGTGAAAAATATTGAAAATCTTTGAAAATCTTCTTGTCCAAAACCACAAGGCCTAGGGCTATCAAATTTGGCATGTAGCTTCATCTAATGGATCTCTACCACTTGATAGCCCTGGGGTAAAATTGGCCCTACTCCACCGACACAAATTTTACATGGGCATATATAAAGAAAATTTTAAACATCTTCTTGTTCCTAAACATTAGACGAAGTGCTCCCGAGTTTGGCATGAAGCTTCATTGAGTGAACCTCTACTAAGTTTCTTCAATTGAAAGCCCTGTGGGTCAAAATTGGCCCTGCCACTGAGGCACAAGTTTTACATAGGCTTATAGAGTGAAAGCAGTAAAAATCTTCTCGTTCCTAACCATAAGGCCTGGGTCTACCAAATTTGGCATTTAGCTTCATCTAATGGACCTGTATCAAGTTTCTTCAAATTATATTCCTGGGGTCAAAATTTGCCCTGCCCGTGGGGTCATCAGTTTCACATGGGCTAATATAGTGAAAACTTCAAAAAATGTCCTCGGTCCTAACTATAAGGCCTAGGACCGCAAATTTTGCATATAAAATAATCTAGTAGGACTCTACCAAGATTGTCCAAATTATAACCTTGGGGGTGAAATTTAACCCTTCCGTGGCAGTCACAATTTTTACATTGGCTTATACAGTGAAAACTTTAAAAATCTTCTGGTTCTAAATTGTAAGACCTAGGTCTTCCAAGTTTTCCATGTATATTTATCTAATGGACCTATTCCAAGATATGACTTTTAAAGGCATGACAAAACTTTTCATTTGTCAAAATTTGAAAGCATTTGCAGATGACAAATTGAATATGGCACAGATGATGAGATTTGTCTGAAAAATGGATGACGTTAGTCACATGCTTGTTTATTTTCTTACCATATATGCGCAAGAGTGCTCAAAGAGAGAAAACTCTATCAAACTGGCAATAATGGGTATTCATATTTAACAAGGATTTTTAAAAGTCTTCAACCTCAAGTAAAGTATTATCGGCAAACATGACTTGCAAAGTGCATCAAAGATAGTATCAAATCGCAGTTTGACGGTTTTATCTGGAATTTATCTTTAAAACAGAAGACACGCAAACCTTTATGTTAAAAAATATTTTATGACCGACATCGTTGTCAAACCTTTCCCAACTGATAATTCCGACCCCGGTAGCGCAGTCGGTAGCGTACAGGACTGGAGACCAGGGTGTCGCTGGCTAGAGACTTCAGCTCGGTCAATTTCTTTCGGAGGATTGACGATAGTCATTGCTTTGGGATTCATTCCCATGTCACTGCTGGTAATTATTTCGATGATATTTACGTTGGAAAGCAGTCAGTTTTTTGCACAGAATATTGTGCATAGTACTGGTAAAAGAAAAAAAACTTGAGGACAGCGTGGATAGGTGCACTGGCCGCCGCGAAATAACTAAAATAATGTAGAAAATGATGTTAAACACAAACGAAGAAACAATCGTATTGATGATCGTTTTTTTTTTAGCTCACCTGAGCACGAAGTGCTAAAGTGAGGTATTGGGATGGGTCATTGTCCGGCGTCCATCTGTCCGTCTGTCCACAATTCATTTAAACATCTTCTCCTAAACCGCTGGGCCAATCTTGATGAAACTTTGCAGGGATGTTCCCTGGGTGAAGCTCTATCAAAGTTGTTCAAGGGATTGAATTCCACCCGAAACTCTGGTTGCCATGGCAACAGAAAGGAAAAAAAACAGGAAAATTTTTGAAAATCTTCTTCTCTGATTCTAGAAGGCGTAGAGCTTTGATATTTCGTATGTAGCATCTCCTAGTGGACCTCTACCAAATTTGTTCATATGATGCCCCTGGGGTCAAAACTGGCCCCGCCCCGGGGGTCACAAGTTCGAACATAGGAACAAAGAATTCTTCTTCTCTGAAACTGGAAGGCATGGAGCTTTGATATTTGGCATCTACCATCTCCTAGTTGACCTCTACGAAATTTGATCATATGATGCTCCTGGGGTCAAAACTGGCCCCGCCCCGTGGGGTCAAAAGTTTTTAGCATAGGAACAAAAAAGGAAAACTTTAAAAATCTTCTCTGATTCTAGAAGGCGTAGAGCTTTGATATTTGGTATGTAGCATCTCGTAGTGGATTTCCACCAAGTTTGTTCATATGATGCCCCTGGGGTCAAAACTGGCCCCGCCCCGGGGGTCACAAGTTCGAACATAGGAACAAAGAAGGAAAACTTTAAAATTCTTCTTCTCTGAAACTGGAAGGCGTGGAGCTTTGATATTTGGCATCTAGCATCTCCTAGTGGACCTCTACCAAGATGGTGATGCTCCTGGGATCAAACCTGGCCCTGCCCCGGGGGTCAGAAGTGGCGAAAATAGGAACAAAGAAGGAAAACTTTAAAATTCTTCTCTGAAATTGGAAGGCGTGGAGCTTTGATATTTGGTATGTAGCATGTCCTAGCGGACCTCTACCTACTATCTTCATACGATGCCCCTGGGGTCAAAACTGGCCCCGCCCGGGGGATCACAAGTTTCGAACATGGGAACAAAGAAGGAAAACTTTAAAATTCTTCTTCTCTGAAACTGGAAGGCATGGACCTTTGATATTTGGCATCTCCTTGTGGACCTCTACCAAGTTTGTTCATATGATCCCCTTCGGGTCAAAAGTGGCCCTGCCCCGGGGGTCACAAGTTCTAACATAGGAACAAAGAAGGAAAACTTTAAAATTCTTCTTCTCTGAAACTGGAAGGCGTAGAGCTTTGATATTTGGTATGTAGATTCTGCTAGTGGACCTCTACCAAGTTTGTTCATATGATGCCCCGGGGGTCACAAGTTCTAACATAGGAACAAAGAAGGAAAACTTTAAAATTCTTCTTTTCTAAACCTTGAAGGCATAGAGCTTTGTTATTTGGTATGTAGTGAACCTGTTCTAAGTTGGTTAGCCCACCTGAGCACAACATGTTCAGTCAGTTCGAAATTGGGTCACCTGGGGTCATAAACTAGGTCACTAGTTCAAATTAAAGTAATACCTTGTGGGCACTCTAGAGGCCACATTTTTCACTCAATTGACTTGAAAATTGGTCAAAATTTTTGTCTTGATAAAATATCACATGAGTCCGAATTTGGGTCATCTTGGGTCTTAAATTAGGTCACTAGGTCAAATTAAAGAAATACCTTGTGTGCACTCTAGAGGCCACATTTATTGTTCAATTGATTTGAAAATTGGTCAAAATGTTTGTCTTGATGAAATCTAGGATGACTTTAAAATTGGGTCACCTGGGCTCATAATCTAGATCACTAGGTCTAATTAAAGAAATACCTTTACGGCACTCTAGAGGTCACATTTCTTGCTCAATTGTCTTGAAAGTTGGTCAGAATATTTGTCTTGATGAAATATTGGGGGAGTTTGAAATTGGGTCAGCTGGGGTCATAAACTAGGTTACTGAGTCAAATTTAAGAAACACTTTGTGGGCACTCTAGAGGCCACATTTATTGCTCAATTAACTTGAAAACTCTTCAGAATGTTTTTCTTGATATAGTTTTTGATGAGTTATAAATTGGGTCACGTGGGGTGATAAATTAGGTCACTAGGTCAACTTACGGAAATTCCTTGTGGACGCTCAAGAGGCCAATTTTAAGCTCAATTCACCTGACAATTGGTCAGAAATTGAATTATGCACGTTGAGTGAAATTCGCCTATTGACTCAGGTGAGCGTCCAGGGCCATCATGGCCCACTTTTTTCCAAATATAGCTACCTAATATTCTGTTTAAAGTCACTACAAGTGATTGCCTGATGGTTTTATAGATTTGAAGCATAAATTTACATAAGTTTTAGTGTAGTCCAAATTAAAAAGCAATAAAATGCACATTACATTTGTCGTCTGCTAATGCTTTCAATTTGCAGGAGTTTTAAATTTTGTCGTTTTGCAAAGTGTTAAAAGATGATGCTCGCCATCTTTGAAGGCACTTTCATATTCTGTTTTTATGTCATAAGGGGCAATGTCAGGTGAACACGGAGAGTGGGGGAGCACAACGACTTTTTCCTGCTTCAGAAAGTCTTGCAACTCGTACAAAAGAGAATAACTGAAACTGATGGTTTACACACATTGAAATAGAGTTGACAGGACATGAATTCCAGTGTCTTCATAGTAAACGTAAAAAAGACTATGAAAATGCCTTTTAAGATGGCATTCGGAGACTGAAACTTTGTATATCTGTTGAAGGTGTAGCCTTTGTGGGAACTATATAAAAATTTCAGCGAAATTTATGAAGAATCAAAATTTAGGTGCTTAGATGCATTGATATTTGAACTCTCTTCGTATTACAAATTGTTGATGTTTTGGCCGTTATTCGGCCTTCAGACACTGTCAGGCAGACTGAACTTGGGTATTTTCGAACTAGCGGTGAAAAACCCTTAAGCTGCCAGGCGCGACTCAGGGAGCTTTTCTGGACAGTATAGATGAAGATCAGACTGCACAAAAGGTGCAGTCTGATCCTTGATCCACGCTGTCCAATACGGTATTTTCTTTCTGGTGAAATGAACTCTGGGGACGAAATATTTTAAATTTTAATACTGAGTGGAAATTTTCGTTTCATTTTATTTAGCAGTTTATGGGTCAATTCTTTAGCACACAATGCCAAGTGTTAACGACCCTGAGGAAAGAGCCTTGTGAAAACCTTACGGGAAAATAAGCAAAATGGTTGGTAAGCAGCATTTTCTCCTTTCCCACAAGATTTTCTACGCTTTCACAGACGATTACCATCGTTTTAGCTAAATTCAATATGTCGTCTTTAAATGCTTTCAGTTTGGACCAGTCTAAAATCCTGTCGTTTGGTAAAGGATTAATAAGTCATTACAACATAGTGAAAATCAAAACAAAACTTTTTTATTCCTTGATTGTCCATTATCGTAACCTTATACCACATATACCACACAATTCCTAGTTTGTAACGACCCTGACAAAGAAAGCTTTGGAAAACTACGGGAAAAGGGAAATGTGAAATTGTCACATATATTTTACGTTCTATTGCTGTCGGCTGGCAAACATAGCGTATATTTTAACCATTCCGTTAAACTACTAAATTGTTAAAGACAGTTAAAAAAAAGGGATCCTACGTGGTTCATTTGTAAGGTGTAATTTTTATCCCATACATAGTTCAAACTTTTACCATTTGATTTGTGGTTTCAAACCACTGTATTTATTCGGTGTCAACCAATTACAGTACTTACAGTACTTTAATTTTTCACTGTTATGCCAATGGCCAAACTTACTGTTTAGATACAACAGGGATGTAAATTGCTATCCAAAATAGATAATTCTTGAAACTCCATTTGATTGCTTGACCTATACACTACAGTGCATGATTATTGAAAATCAAGTATAGTTTCAAATCATAAGGGTAAATATGTTCTTAAGTTTGACATGTGTAGGTGTTCGAGATACTTCATTAGCTGAGAGGAAGAGAATGGTACAAAATACCAATACTAGTCAGTTGAATCATTTAAAATGGCACCATATCTACAAAATTGATAGCTATGATACTTATTGATGTATCTAAACATGAGTGTTTTATACACACTTGTGTGCTTTTACATGTTTGAGGGCATGTAAATCCAAGAGATTTGTAATAGTGAGATCACATGATAGAGTTAGGTTTGTCTTTTACTCCATTGAAGTTTTCATATCGGTCCATTAATTCTATACCATACAACGATTGTGTGGTAAAGGGTTTACTGTTGCTTATCCCCAATAAGTAAGCTTCCTTGTCTTTTATAACTCTGGCATCCTTTTTGAAGTACTAGTGTTTACTAGGAAACAAATAGGTGCCAGGGAAAGGTAGGGATGGACACTGACAGCAGACAGATCAGAAGCTGCATGCAGGTTTTTGAAATGCCTGTATAGTATTTGGTGTAAGTGTAGTTGTAAGGCGTAAGGGACAGGCATGGATGGAATCTGTCTGCAGCTACACTAGGAGCATCACACACTTTTTGACAAGAAAGACTGATTTGTTCAGTTTTTGATGAGACAGGCTGCCCTGTTCACAGTTTTTTACCAGAAAAACTGTTTATTTTGTCCCAAACATTTGAAATGTAAAAGTCCCTTTGCTTTACAAACTTCTCAAAGATGTTTCCTTTGGCAAGGTGCTCTCTGTTGAATAAATTTGATTCCTTTAAAAACTTTTGTTGGCACTTCAACAAAACTGAAAAGTACTGAAAATCTTTGAAAATCTTCTTGTCCAAAACCATAATGCCTAGGGCTACCAAAGTTGGCATGTAGCTTAATCTAATGGATTTCTGCCAATTGATACCCCTGGGGTAAAATTGGCGTTGCTCCGGGGGTCACAAGTTTTACATGGGCATCTTTAAAGAAAATTTTAAAAATCTTCTTGTTCCTAAACATTAGACGAAGGGCTACCAAATTTGGCATGAAGCTTCATTGAGTGAACCTCTACCAAGTTTCTTCAATTGAAAGCCCTGTGGGTGAAAATTGGCCCTGCCACTGAGGCACAAGTTTTACATAGGCTTATAGAGTGAAAGCAGTAAAAATCTTCTCGTTCCTAACCATAATGCCTGGGGCTACCAAATTTGGCATTTAGCTTCATCTAATGGACCTGTATCAAGTTTCTTCAAATTATAGTCCTGGGGTCAAAATTTGCCCTGCCCCTGGGGTCATAAATTTCACATGGGCTAATATAGTGAAAACTTTAAAAAATCTTCTCGCTCCTAACCATAAGGCCTAGGGCCGCAAATTTTATATATAAGATAACCTAGTAGGACTCTACCAAGATTGTCCAAATTATAACCTTGGGGTCAAATTTAACCCTGCCCTGGCAGTCACAATATTTACATTGGCTTATACAGTGAAAACTTTAAAAATCTTCTGGTTCTAAATTGTAAGACCCAGGTCTTCCAAGTTTTCCATTTATATTTATCTGATGGACCTATCCCAAGATATGACCTTTAATGGCATGACAAAACTTTTCACTTGTCAAATTTTGAAAGCATTTGCAGATGAGAAAGTGAATATGGCACAGATGGTGAGATTTGTCTGTAAAATGGATCATTTTAGTCACATGCTTGTTTATTTTCTTACCATATATGGGCAAGAGTGCTCAAAGAGAGATAACTCTATCAAACTGGTAATAATGGGTATTCATATTTAACAAGGATTTTTAAAAGTCTTCAACCTCAAGTAAAGTATTGTCGACAAACATGGATTTGGAAAGTGCATCAAAGATAGTATCAAATCGCAATTTGACGGTTTTATCTGGAATTTATCTTAAAAACAAGACACGCAAACCTTTATATTAAAAAATATTTTATGACCGACACCGTTGTGTCGTCCTGAAAAAGAAATCTCAAACCTTTTCGAATTGATAATTCCGACCCCGGTAGCGCAGTCGGTAGAGTACAGGACTGGAGACCAGGGGCTCGCTGTTTAGAGACTCCAGCTCGGACAATTTCTTTCGGAGGACTAACGATAGTCATTGCTTTGGGATCCATTCCCATTTCACTGCTGGTAATTATTTCGATGATATTTACGTTGGAACGCAGTCAGCTTTTTGGACAGAATATTGTGCAAAGTACTGGTAAAAGTGGAAAACTCCAGGACAGCGTGGACAGGTGCAGTGGCCGCCGCGAAATAACTGAAATAATGTTGAAAATGATGTTAAACACAAACGAACAAACAATCGTATTAATGATCGTTTTTTTTTTTTTTTTTTTTTCAAATATAGGTACCTAATTTTCTGTTTAAAGTCACTACAAGTGATTGTCTGATGATGTTATAGATTTGAAGCATAAATTAATATAACAGTTTTAGTGTAGTCCAAATTAAAAAGCAATAAATTGCACATTACAAATTCAATGTACATGTACATGTAGCTCAAAAAATGAGTCTGTCTTTGAAATGGCAGAAAATACTATGGGAAAAGGAGAAAATACTGGGCACCAGTAATTCTTAAAAGGATTAATCTTAATAGTTAATGTTTGCACATTAAATCCAGTTTTAATAATTCTGCCAGTAACTGGAACTTTGATCAGTCGTTCTTTGAGTCTTTACCACACAGTCCCGAGTTTTAACGGACCGTGGGTGAAAAGCCTGTATAAAAAATTTTGGAAAAGAAGAAAATGCTGGTAATCAGCATTTTCTTCTTTTCCCACAATGTTTTCTAACCTTTCATAGAAAAATCCAGTCAATTGAGCAACATTTCATTTATTGTCTGCAAATGATTTCAATTTGCAGGAGTTTTAAATTTTGTCGTTTTGCAAAGTGTTAAAAGATGATGCTCGCCATCTTTGAAGGCACTTTCATAGTCTGTTTTTATGTCACAAGGGGCAATGTCTGGTGAACAGGGAGAGTGGGGGAGCACAACGACTTTTTCCTGCTTCAGAAAGTTTTGCACCTCGTACAAAAGAGAATAACTGAAACTGATGGTTTACACACATTGAAATAGAGTTGAGAGAACATGAATTCCAGTGTCTTCATAGTATACGTAAAAAAGACTATGAAAATGCCTTGTAAGATTGCATTCGGAGACTGAAACTTTGTATATCTGTCGGAGGGGTAGACTTGGTTGGAACTATATAAAAATTTCAGTGAAACTTATGAAGAATCAAAGTTTAGGTGCTTAGATGCATTCATATTTGAACTCTCTTTGTATTACAAATTGTTGATGTTTTGGCCGTTATTCGGCCTTTAGACACTGTCAGGCAGACTGAACTTGGGTATTTTCGAACTAACGGTGTTTAACCCTTAAGCTGCCAGGCGGGACTCAGGGCGCTTTTCTGGACAGTGTAGATGAAGATCAGACTGCACAAAACGTGCTTGATCCACACTGTCCGATACGGTATTTTGTTTCCGGTGAAATGAACTCTGAGGACGAAATATTTTAAATTTTAATACTGAGTGGAAATTTTCGTTTCATTTCATTTAGCAGTTTATTGGTTAATTCTTTAGCACACAATGCCAAGTTTTAACGACCCCGAGGAAAGAGCCTTGTGAAAACCTTGCGGGAAAAGAAGCGAAATGCTGGTAAGCAGCATTTTCTCCTTTCCCACAATATTTTCTACACCCTCACAGACGATTATTATCATTTTAGCTAAATTCAATATGTCGTCTTTAAATGCTTTCAGTTTGGACCAGTCTAAAATCCTGTCGTTTGGTAAAGGGTTAATAAGTCATTACAACATAGTGCAAATCAAAACAAAACTTTTTTATTCCTTGATTCGCCATTATCTTAACCTTATACCACATATACCACACAATTCCTAGTTTGTAACGACCCTGACAAAGAAAGCTTTGGAAAACTGCGGGAAAAGGAAAATGTGAAATTGTGACATATATTTCACGTTCTGTTGCTGTCGGCTTGCAAACATAGCGTATATTTTAACCATTCCGTTAAACTACTAATTTGTTAATGACAGTTAGAAAAGAGGGATCATACGTGGTTCATTTGTAAGGTGTAGTTTTTATCCCATGCATAGTTCAAACATCTACCATTTGATTTGTGGTTTCAAACCACTGTATTTATTCGGTGTCAACCAATTACAGTACTTACAGTACTTTAATTTTTCACTGTTATGCCAATGGCCAAACTTACTATTTAGATAAAAGGAAAATTGCTATCCAAAATAGATAATTCTCGAAACTCCATTTGATTGCTTGACCCATACTTACAGTGTATGATAATTGAAAATCAAGTATAGTTTCAAATCATAAGGGTAAATATGTTCTTAAGTTTGAGATGTGTGACGTATGTAGGTGTTCGAGATACTTCATTAGCTGAGAGGAAGAGAATGGTACAAAATACTAATACTAGTCTGTTGAATCATTTAAGATGGCACCATATCCACAAAATTGATAGGCATGATACTTATTGATGTATCTAAACATGAGTGTTTTATACACACTTGTGTGCTTTTACATGTTTGAGGGCTTGTAAATCCAAGAGATTTGTAATAGTGAGATCACATGATAGAGTTAGGTTTGTCTTTTACTCCATTTAAGTTTTCATATCTGTCCATTAACTCTTTACCATACAGCGATTGTGTGGTAAAGGGTTTACTGTTGCTTATCCCCAGTAAGTAAGCTTCCTTGTCTTTTATAACTCTGGCATCCTTGTTGAAGTACTGGTGTTTACTAGGAAGCAAATAGGTGCTAGGGAAAGGTAGGGATGGACACTGACAGCAGACAGATCAGAAGCTGCATGCATGTTTTTGAAATGCCTGTATAGTATTTGGTGGAAGTGTAGTTGTAAGGCGCAAGGGACAGGCATGGATGGAGTCTGTCTGCAGCTAGACTAGGAGCATCACACACTTTTTGACAAGAAAGACTGATTTGTTCAGTTTTTGATGAGACAGGCTGCCCTGTTCACAGTTTTTGACCAGAAAAACTCTTTATCTTATTTCAAACATTTAAATGTAAAAGTCCCTTTGCTTTACAAACTTCTCAAAGATGTATCCTTTTGCAAGGTGTTCTCTGTTGAATAAATTTGATTCCTTTAAAAACGTTTGTTGGCACGGCAACAAAACTGAAAAGTATTGAAAATCTTTGAAAATCTTCTTGTCCAAAGCCATAAGGCTTAGGGCTACCAAATTTGGCATGTAGCTTCATCTAATGGATCACTACCAATTGATACCCCTGGGGTAAAATTGGCCTTGCTCCGGGGTCACAAGTTTTACATGGGCATATTTAAAGAAAAGTTTAAAAATCTTCTTGTTCCTAAACATTAGACGAAGGGCTACCAAATTTGGCATGAAGCTTCATTGAGTAAACCTGAACCAAGTTTCTTCAATTGAAAGCCCTGTGGGTGAAAATTGGCCCTGCCACTGAGGCACAAGTTTTACATAGGCTTATAGAGTGAAAGCAGTAAAAATCTTCTGGTTCCTAACCATAAGGCATTGGGGCTAGCAAATTTGGCATTTAACTTCATCTAATGGACCTGTATCAAGTTTCTTCAAATTATAGTCCTGGGGTCAAAATTTGCCCTGCCCCTGGGGTCATAAGTTTCACATGGGCTAATATAGTGAAAACTTTAAAAATCTTCTCGCTCCTAACCATAAGGCCTAGGGCCGCAAATTTTACATATAAGATAACCTAGTAGGGCTCTACCAAGATTTTCCAGATTATAACCTTGGGGGTCAAATTTAACCCTGCCCTGGCAGTCATAATTTTTACATTGGCTTATACAGTGAAAACTTTAAAAATCTTCTGGTTCTAAATTGTAAGACCTAGGTCTTCCAAGTTTTCCATGTATATTTATCTAATGGACCTATCCCAAGATATGACCTTTAAAGGTATGACAAAACTTTTCACTTGTCAAAATTTGAAAGCATTTGCAGATGACAAATTGAATATGGCACAGATGGTGAGATTTGTCTGTAAAATGGATCATTTTAGTCACATGCTTGTTTATTTTCTTACCATATATGGGCAAGAGTGCTCAAAGAGAGATAACTCTAGCAAACTGGCAATAATAGGCATTTTTGAAATGCGTGTATAGTATTTGGTTTAAGTGTAGTTGTAAGGCGTAAGGGACAGGCATGGATGGAATCTGTCTGCAGCTAGACTAGGAGCATCACACACTTTTTGACAGGAAAGACTGATTTGTTCAGTTTTTGATGAGACAGGCTGCCCTGTTCACAGTTTTTGACCAGAAAAACTTTATTTTGTCCCAGACATTGAAATGTAAAAGTCCCTTTGCTGTACAAACTTCTCAAAGATGTTTCCTTTGGCAATGTGTTCTCTGTTGAATAAATTTCAAACCTTTAAAAACTTTTGTTTGCACTGCAACAAAACTGAAAAATATTGAAAATTTTAGAAAATCTTCTTGTCCAAAACCATAAGGCCTAGGGCTACCAAATTTGGTCTAGGTCTTCCAAGTTTTCCATGTATATTTATCTTATGGACCTATCCCAAGATATGACCTTTATAGACATGACAAAACTTTTCACTTGCCAAAATTTGAAAGCATTTGCAGATGACAAATTAAATATGGCAGACATGGTGAGATTTGTCTGTAAAATGGATCATTTTAGTCGCATGCTTGTTTATTTTCTTACCATATATGCGCAGGAGTGCTCAAAGAGAGATAACTCTATCAAACTGGCAATAATGGGTATTCATATTTAACAAGGATTTTTAAAAGTCTTCAACCTCGAGTAAAGTATTATCGACAAACATGGACTTGGAAAATGCATCAAAGATAGTATCAAATCGCAATTTGATGGCTTTATCTGGAATTTATCTTTAAAACAGAAGACACGCAAACCTTTATGTTAAAAAATATCTTATGACCGACACCGTTGCGTCATCCTGAAATTGTCAAACCTTTTCCAATTGATAATTCCGACCCCGGTAGCGCAGTCGGTAGCGTACAGGACTGAGGATCAGGATGTCGCTGGTTAGAGACTCCAGCTCGGTCAATTTCTTTCGGAGGATTGACGATAGTCATTGCTTTGGGATCCATTCCCATCTCACTGCTGGTAATTATTTGGATGATATTTACGTTGGAAAGCAGTCAGATTTTTGGACAGAATATTGTGCAAAGTACTGGTAAAAGAAAAAAACTCCAGGACAGGGTGGACAGGTGCACTGGCCGCCGCGAAATAACTGAAATAATGTTGAAAATGATGTTAAACACAAAAGAAAAAACAATCGTATTGATGATCGTGTTTTTTTTCTTTTTTTTTTTTAGCTCACCTGAGCACGAAGTGCTAAGGTGAGGTATTGTGATCGGTCATTGTCCGGCGTCCATCTGTCCGTCTGTCCACAATTCTTTTAAACATCTTCTCCTCCTAAACCACTGGGCCAATCTTGATGAAACTTGACAGGGATGTTCCTTGGGAGAAGCTCTACCAAAGTTGTTCAAGAGATTGAATCCCACCCATAACTCTAGTTGCCATGGCAACAGAAACGGAAAAAAAAAATAGCAGAATCTTTGAAAATCTTCTTCTTTGATTCTAGAAGGCGTAGAGCTTTGATATTTGGTATGTAGCATATCCTAGTGGACCTCTACCAAGTTGGTTCATATGATGCCCCTGGGGTCAAAACTGGCCCCGCCCTGGGGGTCACAATTTCGAACATAGGAACAAAGAAGGAAAACTTTAAAATTCTTCTTCTCTGAAACTGGAAGGCGTAGAGCTTTGATATTGGGCATCTAGCATCTCCTAGTGGACCTCTACCAAGTTTGTTCATATGATGCCCCTGGGGTCAAAACTGGCCCCGCCCTGGGGGGGTCACAAGTTCGAACATAGGAACAAAGAAGAAAAACTTTAAAATTCTTCTTCTCTGAAACTGGAAGGCATGGAGCTTTGCTATTTGACCTCTACCACGTTTGTTCATATGATGCCCCTGGGGTCAAAACTGGCCCCGCCCCTGGGGGGGGTCACAAGTTCGAACATAGGAACAAAGAAGGAAAACTTTAAAATTCTTCTTCTCTGAAACTGGAAGGCGTAGAGCTTTGATATTTGGCATCTAGCATCTCCTAGTGGACCTCTACCACGTTTGTTCATATGATGCCAATGGTGTCAAAAGTGGCCCTGCTGGGGGGGGGATCACAAGTTCGAACATAGGAACAAAGAAGGAAAACTTTAAAATTCTTCTTCTCTGAAACTGGAAGGCGTAGAGCTTTGATAGTTGGTATGTAGCATCTCCTAGCGGACCTCTACCAAGTTTGTTCATACGATGTCCCTGAGGTCAAAACTGGCCCTGCTCCGGGGATCACAAGTTCTAACATAGGAACAAAGAAGGAAAACTTAAAAATTCTTCTTCTCTAAAACTGGATGGTGTAGAGCTTTGATATTTGGTATGTAGCATCTCCTAGTAGACCTCTACCAAATTTGTTCAAATGATGCCGCTGGGTTCAAAACTGGCCCTGCCCCGGGGGTCACAAGTTCGAACAAAGGAACAAAGAAGGAAAATTTTAAAATTCTTCTTTTCTAAAACTGGAAGGCATAGAGCTTTGTTATTTGGTATTTAGTGAACCTATTCTAAGTTTGTTAGCCCACCTGAGCACAACGTGTTCAGTCAGTTCGAAATTGGGTCACCTGGGGTCATAAACTAGGTCACTAGGTCAATTAAAGTAATACGTTGTGGGCACTCTAGAGGCCACATTTATTGCTCAAATGACCTGAAATTTGGTCAGAATGTTTGTCTTGATAAAATCTCACATGACTTCGAATTTTGGTCATTTGGGGTCTTAAATTAGGTCACTAGGTCAAATTAAAGAAATACCTTGTGTGCACTCAAGAGGCCACATTTATTGTTCATTTGATTTGAAAATTGCTTAAAATGTTTGTCTTGATGAAATCTAGGATGAGTTCAAAAGTGGGTCACCTGGGGTTTTAATATAGGTCACTAGGTCAAATTAAAGAAATACTTTGAGGGCACTCTAGAGGCTACATTTCTTGCTTAATTGACTTGAAAATTGGTCAGAATGTTTGTCTTGATAATATCTCAGATGAGTCCGAATTTGGGTCAACTGGGATCATAAACTAGGTCACTAGGTCAAATTAAAGAAATACCTTGTGGGCACTCTAGAGGCCATATCTTTGCTCAATTGACTTGAAGATTGTTCTGAATGCTTGTCTTCATAAAATCTCTTGAAAAAATCTAGGATGAGTTTAAAATTGGGTCACCTGGGTCATAATCGAGGTCACTAGGTCAAATTAAAGAAATACCTTGTGGTTACTCTTGAGGCCACATGTCTTGCTCAATTGACTTGAAAATTGGTCAGAATGTTTGTCTTGATAAAATATTGAATGAGTTTGAAATTGGGCCTAACATCATATTTATTTGGCATGTAGTACTTTCAATTATGACCCTGGAGTGAAATTTCGCCTATTGACTCCGGTGAGCTATCCAGAGCCATCATGGCCCTCTTGTTTTTTTTTTTTTTTTTTTTTTCAAATAAGGCTACCTAATTTTCTGTTTAAAGTCACTACAATTGAATGCCTGATGGTTTTATAGATTTGAAGCATAAATTTACATAACAGTTTTAGTGTAGTCCAAATTAAAAAGCAATAATTGCACATTACAAATTCAATGTACATGTACATGTAGCTCAAAAGGTGAGTCTGTCTTTGAAATGCTAGAAAATACTACTGGAAAAGGAGAAAATACTGGTCACCAGTAATTTTTAAAGGATTAATCTCTATACTTAATGTTTGCACATTAATTCCAGTTTTAGTAACTCTGCCACTAGCTGGAACTTTGATAAATCGTTCTTTGAGTCTTTACCACACAGTCCCGAGTTTTAACGGACCGTGGGTGAAAAGCCTGTAGAAAACATTTTGGAAAAGAAGAAAATGCTGGTAATCAGCATTTTCTTCTTTTCCCACAATGTTTTCTAACCTTTTATAGAAAAATCCAGTCAATTGAGAAACATTTCATTTGTCGTCTGCAAATGCTTTCAATTTGCAGGAGTTTTAAATTTTGTCGTTTTGCAAAGTGTTAAAAGATGATGCTCACCATCTTTGAAGGCACTTTCATAGTCTGTTTTTATGTTACAAGAGGCAATGTCAGGTGAACAGGGAAAGTAGGGGAGCACAACGACTTTTTCCTGCTTCAGAAATTCTTGCACCTCGTACAAAAGAGAATAACTGAAACTGATGGTTTACACACATTGAAATAGAGTTGACAGAACATGAATTCCAGTGTCTTCATAGTATACGTAAAAAAGACTATGAAAATGCCTTCTAAGATTGCATTCGGAGACTGAAACTTTGTATATCTGTTGGAGGCGTAGACTTTGTGGGAACTATATAAAAATTTCAGTGAAACTTATGAAGAATCAAAGTTTAGGTGCTTAGATGCATTGATATTTGAACTCTCTTCGTATTACAAATTGTTGATGTTTTGGCCGTTATTCGGCCTTCAGACACTGTCAGGCAGATTGAACTTGGGTATTTTCGAACTAACGGTGTTTCACCCTTAAGCTGGCAGGCACGACTCAGAACTTTAAGGACGAAATATTTTAAATTTTAATACTGACTGGAAATTTTCGTTTCGTATTATTTAGCAGTTCATGGGTTAATTCTTTAGCACACAATGCCAAGTTTTAACGACCCTGACGAAAGAGCCTTTGAAAACCTTGCGGGAAAAGAAGCAAAATGCTTATAACCAGCATTTTCTCCTTTCCCACAAGATTTTCTACACTTTCACAGGCGATTACCATCGCTTTAGCCAAATTTAATATGTCGTCTTTAAATGCTTTCAATTTGGACCAGTCTAAAATCCTGTCGTTTGGTAAAGGGTTAATAAGTCATTACAACATAGTGCAAATCAAAACAAAACTTTTTTTATTCCTTGATTCGCCATTATCTTAACCCTATACCACACAATTCCTAGTTTGTAACGACCCTGACAAAGAAAGCTTTGGAAAACTACGGGAAAAGGGAAATGTGAAATTGTCACGTATATTTCACGTTCCGTTGCTGTCGGCTGGCAAACATAGCGTATATTTTAACCATTCCGTGAAACTACTAATTTGTTAAAGACAGCTAAAAAAAGAGGGATCCTACGTGGTTCATTTGTAAGGTGTAGTTTTTATCCCATACATAGTTCAAACATCTACCATTTGATTTGTGGTTTCAAACCACTGTATTTATTCGGTGTCAACCAATTACAGTACTTACAGTACTTTAAGTTTTCACTGTTTTGCCAATGGCTAAACTTACTGTTTAGATACAACAGGGATATAAATTGCTATGGAAAATATATAATTGTTGAAAACCCATTTGATTGCTTGACCTATACACTACAGTGTATGATAATTGAAAATGAAGTATAGTTTCAAATCATACGGGTAAATATTTTCGTAAGTTTGAGATGTGTGACATGTGTAGGTGTTCGAGATACTTTATTAGCTTAGAGGAAGAGAATGGTACAAAATACCAATACTAGTCAGTTGAATCATTTAAAATGGCACCATATCCACATAATTGATAGCTATGATACTTATTGATGTATCTAAACATGAGTGTTTTATACACACTTGTATGCTTTTACATGTTTGAGGGCTTGTAAATCTAAGAGATTTGTAATAGTGAGATCACATGATAGAGTTAGGTTTGTCTTTTACTCCATTTAAGTTTTAAATATCGGTCCATTAACTCTTTACCATACAACGATTGTGTGATAAAGGGTTTACTGTTGCTTATCCCCAATAAGTAAGCTTCCTTGTCTTTTATAACTCTGGCATCCGTTTTGAAGTACTAGTGTTTACTAGGAAACAAATAGGTGCTAGGGAAAGGTAGGGATGGACACTGACAGCAGACAGATCAGAAGCTGCATGCAGGTTTTTGAAATGCGTGAATAGTATTTGGTGTAAGTGTAGTTGTAAGGCGTAAGGGACAGGCATGGATGGAATCTGTCTGCTGCTAGACTAGGAGCATCACACACTTTTGACAAGAAAGACTGATTTGTTCCGTTTTTGATGAGGCAGGCTGCGTTGTTCACAGGTTTTGACCAGAAAGACTGCTTTTTTTTTTTTTTGTCCCAAACTTTTGAAATGTAAAAATCCCTTTGCTTTACAAACTTCTTAAAGATGTGTTCTGTGGCAAGATGTTCTCTGGTGTATACATACATTTGATTCAGTATCAAACAGATAGGACATTTAGGACTGGGTGCCTTTAAAAGATTCATTGGCTTGGTCTATATGCATTGCTTGTATCTGATATCACCTTGACACTACCTCAGTCAGCTTTTTGAAATCATTTTGAATGTTTACCATGCTAGTCCATTTCTCTTAAATCCTAAGAAATATTTGCCTTAAACTCCGAACAAATGTAGACCTCGCAGACAGTGAACACAATTTAGGACTCCACCTTGTTTACTGCAACATTGTTGGGATTGTACACTTAGATTTTCAGCTCGACTGTTTAAAAAGAAAAAGTTGAATTGTTGTCATAGCCTAGTTGTCGTCTCTATCTACATTGTCGATGTGCAAAAACTTTTGACTTTTTACATGATCTCTTTTATTATTACTTTACACTTGGACAAGTTTTGATTATCAAAAGGGGAACCCTTAGGTCAAGGGCAGTTAACCATCAAAGTATGTTCGACACAGTTATGCCCCTTTTCAACATAGAAATTTCACTTAAAATCAAGCACCTGCAGCCGACCATTGGCACCTGCATGTGGTGCTCTTGAAGTTTTTGAAGATATTGTGCCCAATTTTCAACCATAGTGATATATTTTGATGTGTTAGGTTATATATAGATGTGCTGAATATTATACATGTAGCAATATTTGTATTGATTTAATTTTTTAAACTATACCATTTATTTCTCAGATAAAACACTTTCTTTTTTGGAGCACTTGTGACCAGAAATTGGAGCAGTACCTGAGGACCGTCAGAAAAGCAAGCTAAACCTTTCCCATATGACAAATTTTAACTCTTTACCAAACGACAAAATTTTGGATAGACCAAATTCAAAGGATTTGCAGACGACAAATGAAATGCTGCAAAAATGATGATTTCTGTCTTTGATAGGGTAGAAAACATTGTGGGAAAAGGAGAAAATGCTGTTTAACAGCATTTTCTCCTTTTCCCACAACGTTTTCAAGAGCTTTCTCTTTCAGGGTCGTTAAAAGTCGGGATTGTGTGGTGAAGGGTTAAACCCTCCAAAGACAGAAATCATCATCTCAGCCACATCTAATTTGTCATGTGCAAATTCTTTGAATTTGGTCCCGTCAAAAATTTGTTGTTTGGTAAAGACTTAGTTACAACTGAAGATACATCCTGACAGCCAGAGAGAAAAGAGCGCTGTTAAAATTTGGTGGATTACAGAATAGTTAAGAATTTAGGTAGCTGTGTAAACATAGATAAATTTGTTGATTTATATGGTTTAAAGGATTAATACATCGGAAATATTTTATTTGAAACCAGAAACGTCAAAACAGTGGTGGCCTTCAGAAAATGAAATGCATGTATTTTCTATTGTATGTCATCTATGTCACCATGCAATAGTCACAGGCAACATTTGGCATAAAGATGCAAGAATGTTTATAGTTTGATAAAATAAAGATGAAATAGGTTAAAAACTGGCTGAAAACGAGTGCAGATGTATCTTTAAAACGCAATTTGCTAGGTTAAGAAAAAATGTGCCGTGTGTAGGAAATCGCTGTAATGTGGAATAAATACCTCTTTCAGATTTTTTACTCCACTGGCTGAAGGCCAGCAAGCTTATGTCATGTCCCGGTGTCTGTGATGTGTCCGTCTCTCTGTCCATCCGTCTGTGTGTATGTTCATTTTATTTCAAGCATCTTCTCTGAAACTACTGATCCAATTTCGATGAAACTTCACAGAAATGATCCTGCTATAACCCTAAGAATCTTCTAAAGAATTTGATTCCTATAAAGACTCTGGTTGCCATGGCAACGAAACTGAAAATTATTGAAAATCTTTAAAATTGTGCCTGTCCAAAACCATAAGGCCTAGGGGTACCAAATTTGGCATGTAACTTTATATAACGGACCTCTACCAAAATTCTACAACTGATACCTCTGGGGTCAAAATTTGCCCCGCCCGAGGGGTTGAAGTTTCACATAGGCTTATATGGAGAAAACTTAAAAAAAAAAAAAAAAAAAAATATTCTTCTTCCTATTCAATAAGCATAGGGCTACCAAATTTTGCATGTTGCTTCATCTAGTGGACCTGTATCAAGATTTTGAAAACTATAATCCTGGAGTTGACACATTCCACAAAGGTTTAAATTAATAATGAAACTTCAAAAATCGTCTTGTAGTACAAGCTTAATAATAATATAATAAAATACATATCAGGGGAAGTAACTCCTGTTTTTACAGATATAAAGTTTGTTATATTTAGATCCCTTGGTTTTCAAATACCCTGCACTATTACATGGTTGGTGTTGGGCATTCAAATTTTTTTGGAAAAGAAATGTTCAGCATTCAATGAGTGTGCTTTATTTTGATGGTAATAATTTTGGTCAGATAAGTTGAATATTTAATATGAAGTAAGGATTGTGTAGCCTGTCATTTGAACTGGAGGCGTTTTGACGCTTTGTTTATATCATTCGGTTTTATGTTCCACAACTTTACAATCCATGCTATTGAAAACATGTTTACTGCCTCTAAGATTAGGAAATCTTCTTGTGAAAACTTTCATTGATATTTGGTATGAATTAAAGCTGCTGTTATTTATTGATATAATCTTTGCATTTTGAATGTGAAAAAGATACAACTGTTTTTGGGATGGTATGGAGGTGCTTGGTTATTTTTTCTATGAAAGTCTTTTACCATACAGACATTTTTATGACTAATGTCTAAGTAAATGCCTGTTTAGTACACAACATGTTTATTTAAAAGGCAGTGGAGTGATACCGGACCATCATGGCCTGCTTGTTTACCACACAATCCAGAGTTTTAATGACCTTTTGAAAACATGGAGAAAGGAGAAAATGCTGGTAATCAGCATTTTCTCCTTTTCCAACAATGTTTTCTACCCTTTCAAAGGCAAAGTGGATCATTTTAGTCACATGAAAATTGTCGTCTGCAATTACTTTAAATATGGACATGTCTACATTTTGTCGTGTGGTAAAGACTTAATAAAACGTGATCCATGTAGAAACATGGCTGGTGCAGTAAGGCTTGTTTTTTCTTACCCTGTTACGAAGCAATCCCATGTTTAGATGACCTCAGTGAATTAGCCATTGAAAAGATTGTTTGAAAAGCACAAAATGTTGGAAAACAGAACTTCCTGCTTTTCCCACATTTTCACAGCCCTTTTCAAAGATATGTCCCATCATTTGAGTTGCATTTTACTTGTTGCTTGAAAATGCTTCAGGTTGCAAGTCTCAAATTTCGTTGTTTGGTAAAGCCTTTAGGCCTGCCTTGGTAGCTCAGTGGTTAGCTTATCTGACCCGTGACCTGGTGGTTGCGAGTTTGATACCCAGTTGAGAAACTTTCTTTCTGGTGATTTTTCCCCTCTCACCTCTGATGCATGTGAGAAAAGTAGTCACTGACGCAGAAAGAATGTTGTATCAGTAGGTGCACTGACCGCCGTGATATGACCTAAGCTGTTAAAACAACGCTAAAATCCCAATACAGTCAAAGATTTCAATCCTTTACCACACAAATTTTAATGACCCTAATGAAAAGGCCTTTTGAAAACATTGTGGGAAATGGAGAAAATGCTGGTAACCAGCATTTTCTCCTTTTTCCACAATGTTTTCTCCTCATCTAAGGACAAACATATTTTTAGTCACATTTATTGTATTGTCTGCAAAATCTGTCATTTAGGGCCTTGTAAATTTCGCCGTGTGGTAAAGAGTTTAAAACATGCCTGCTTTTATTTTCCTAACCCTTATCTACTTAAACCTTTACCAGACAAAATTTTAGCCTAATCCAAATTGAAAGCATTTGCAGACGACAATGTCAATGTGGCTCAAATGGTGGAATATTTCTTTTATAGAGTAGAAAACATTGTGGGAAAAGGAGAAAATGCTGGTTACCATTTTCTTCTTTTCCCACAACGGTTTCGAAAGGCCTCTTTCCCAGAGTCGTTTAAAGGTGGCATTATGCGGTAAAGGGTTAACCCTTTACCACACCTGTCCGAGTTGTATTGACCCCTTGGAAAAGCCGTTTTGTAAAGCGCTTTTGAAAACTCCGTGGGAAAATGAGAAAATGTTGGTAACCATTAATTTTTCCTTTTTCCAACAGTGTTTTCTTGCCACTGAAAGGCATATATCAGTTTTTGAGTGGCATTCAATTTGTCGTCTGCATGCTTTCAATTTAGAGTGTGTGAAATTTTGCCATTTTATAGAACGTTAACCCTTTACAAAAAAAAAAAAAAATTTGGCCTGGTCTAATTTCAAAGCATTTGCAAGCAACAAAATAAATGTGGCTCAAATGATTTTTACGTAGTAAGTGAAAATACAGAAACACTGTGGAAAAAGGAGAAAATGCTGGTTACCAGCATTTTCTCCTCTTTAGCTCCACTGGCCGAAGGCCAGCAAACTGATGTCGTGGCCCTGTGTCTGTCGTGCGTCCGTGCTTGTGTCAATCTGAGCGTTAACTTTTATTTCAAACATCATCTTCTCTGAAACTACAAATCCGATTTTGACCAAACTTCAAATGATCTTTGCGTTAACTGTTATTGTAAACACCATCTTCTCTTAAACTACTAATCCAATTTGACCAAACTTCAAATGATCCCGCCATGGTCCTCTTCAGAATTTCTGGAAAGAATTTGGTTCAGGCTTTAAAAGCTTTCGTTGACATGGCAACAAAACTGAAAAATATTGAAAATCTTTGAAAATCTTCTTGTCCTAAACCATAAGGCCTAGGGCTACCAAATTTGGCATATAGCTTCATCTAATAGACCTCTACTAAGTTTCTTCAATTTATAGCCCTGGGGTAAAATTGGCCCTGCTCCGGGGGTCACAAGTTTTACATGGGCTTATATAAAGAAAACTTTAAAAATCTTCTTGTTCCTAAACATTACACCAAGGGCTACCAAATTTGGCATGAACCTTCATTGAATGGACCTCTACCAAGTTTCTTCAATTGATAGCACTGGGGGTCAAAATTGGCCCTGCCACCGGTGGCACAAGTTTTACATAGGCTTATAGAGTGAAAGCTGTAAAAATCTTCTCGTTCCTAACCATAAGGCCTAGGGCTACAAATTTGGCATTTAGCTATATCTGATGGACCTTTACCAAGTTTCTTCAATTTATAGCTCTGGGGTCAAAATTTGCCCTGCCCCTGTGGTCATAAATTTCACATGGGCTAATACAGTGAAAACTTTAAAAATCTTCTCGCTCCTAACCATACGGCCTAGGACCTCAAATTTTGCAAATAAGATAATCTAGTAGGACGCTACCAAGATCGACCAAATTATAGCCTTGGGGGTCAAATTTAGCCCTGTCCTGGCAGGCACAATTTTTACATTGGCTTATACAGTGAAAACTTTAAAAATCTTATGGTTCTAAATTGTAAGACCTAGGTCTTCCAAGTTTTCCATGTATATTTATATAATGGACCTATCCAAAGATACGACCTTTAAAGACATGACAAAACTTTTCACTTGTCAAAATTTGAAAGCATTTGCAGATGACAAATTGGATATGGCACACATGGTGAGATTTGTCTGTAAAATGGATCATTTTAATCACATGCTTGTTTATTTTCTTACCATATATGCGCAAGAGTGGTCAAAGAGAGATAACTCTATCTAACTGGCAATAATGAGTATTCATATTTAACAAGGATTTTTAAAAGTCTTCAGCCTCAAGTAAAGTATTATCGACAAACATGGACTTGGAAAGTGCATCAAAGATAGTATCAAATCGCAATTTGACGGTTTTATGTGGAATTTATCTTTAAAACAGAAGACTCGCAAACCTTTATGTTAAAACATATTTTATGGCCAATACCGTGACGTCGTCGTAAAAAAAAATTCAAACCTTTTCCGATGGATAATTCCGACCCCGGTAGCGCAGTCGGTACCGGACAGGACTTGAGACGAGGGGGTCGCTGGCTAAAATCCCAAGTTTGGTGAATTTCTTTCTGAGGATTGATAATAGTCATTGCTTTGCGATCCATTCCCATCTCATTGCTTGTAATATTATTTCGATCATATTTACGTTGGAAAGCAGTAAGTTGTTTGCACAGAATATTGTGCAAAGTACTGGTAAAAAAAAAAAAAACTCCTGGAAAGCGTGGATAGGTGCACTGGCCGCCGCGAAATAACTGAAATGATCTTTAAAAGAATGTTAAACACAAACGAACAGACAATCGTATTGACGATCCGTTTTTTTTTTTTTTTTTGCAAATATTGCTACCTAATTTTCTGTTTAAAAGTCACGACAAATGATTGCCAGACGGTTTTATAGATTTGAGGCATAAATTTGCATACCACTTTTAGTCTAGTCTAAAATTTAAAAACAATAAATTGCACATGATAAATTCAATGTACATATACATGTAGCTCAAAAGGTGAGTCTTTCTTTGAATTGGTAGAAAATACTACGGGAAAAGGAGAAAGTACTGATCACCAGTAATTCTCAAAGAATTAAGGCTTGGCCAATTTCTTTCCGAGGATTGATGATAGTCATTGCGACAGGATTCATTCTTCTCTCACCGCTGACCATTGTTTCGACATTGGTCATGTGGGAAAGCAACCAGTGGCTTGGAAAGAATATTGCAAGGAGTACTGCTAATAGACACTCTAGGAAAGCATGGATAGGTGCACTGGCTGCCGCGATATAACTGAAATAATGTTGAAAACGGCGTTAAACTCCAATCAATCAATCAGTCTCGGAGGATTATTCTCTATACTTAATATTTGCACATTAATTCCAGTTTTAATGATTCTGCCAGTAACTGGAACTTTGATCAATCGTTTTTTAAGTCTTTACTACACAATCCCGAGTTTTAACGGACCCTGGATGAAAAGCCTTCAGAAAACATTGTGGGAAAATAAGAAAATGCTGGTAACCAGCATTTTCTTCTTTTCCAACAGTGTTTTCCAACCTTTCATAGAAATCTCTAGTCAATTGAGAAATAGTTTATTTGTCGTCTACAAATGCTTTCAATTTGCATGGGTTATAATTTTTGCCGTTTTGTTAAGAGTTAAAAGATTATCCTCGCCATACTTTTTATTAGCAGGCTACGGATGAAATTTGCCTGTATTTTACGAGATACGAGGAGTGTTCAAATATGAATGCACCTAAGCACCTAAAATTTGATTCTTCATAGGTTTTACTGAAGTCTTTATTTTGTTCCCTCAAAGTATTTACCTCCAACAGATATACAAAAATTCCAGTCTCCAGATCCAATCTTTGAAGGCACTTTCATAGTCTGTTTTATGTCACAAGGGGCAAGGTCAGGAGAATACGAAGGGTGGGGGAGCACAAAGACTTTTTCCAGCTTCAGAAAGTCTTGCACCTCGTACAAAAGACAATGACTGAAACTGGTGGTTTACACAATTTAAAATGGAGTCGATAGAACACAAATTCCAGTGTCTTCATAGTATACCTAAAAAAGACTATGAAAATGCCTTCAAAGATTGGATCAGGAGACTGAAACTTTGTATATCTGTCGGAGGTGAATTATTCGGGTCTCATCACAGTTTTTAGCTCCACTGGCCGAAGGCCAGCGGGCTTATGTCATGGCCCGGTGTCCGTCGTGCGTGCTTGCGTCCGTCCGTCCGTCCGTCCGTGCGTGCGTGCGTCCGTCCGTCCGTCCGTGTGTTAACTTCTATTTCAAACATCTTCTTCTCTGAAACTACCCATCCAATTTTCATGAAACTTCACAGAAATGATCCTGCCATGGTCCTCTTCAGAATTTCTTGAAAGAATTTGATTCCTTCAAAAACTCTGGTTGCTATGGCAACAAAACTGAAAAATATTGGAAATCTTTAAAAATCTTCTTGTCTGAAACCATAAGGCATAGGGCTACCAAATTTGGCATGTAGCTTTATGTAGTAGACCTCTATCATGTTTCTTGAAATTATAGCCCTGGGGTCAAAATTGGCTCTGCCCCAGGGTTCACAAGTTTTACATAGGCTTATATAGAGAAAACTTTAAAAATCTTCCTGTACCTAGCCATAAGGCCTAGAGCTACCAAATTTTGCATGTAGCTATATCCAGTGGGTCTCTACCAAGTGGGCCAAAATTTTAGCCCTGGGGTCAAAATTGGCGCTGCCCCAGGGGTCACAAGTTTTACATAGGCTTATATAGAGAAAACTTTAAAAATCTTCCTGTACCTATCCATAAGGCCTAGAGCTACCAAATTTTGCATGTAGCTATATCTAGTGGGCTTCTACCAAGTGGGTCGAAATTTTAGCCCTGGGGTCAAAATTGGCCCCGCCGCAAGGGTCACAAGTTTTACATGGGCTTAGATAGTGACAACTTAAGAAATCTTCCTGTTTTGATTTTTTTTTTTTTTAAATTAGCTTTGCATCAGGGGTCTTATGTTTTACAGAGGCTTCATATGGACAAAACTTGAAAATTACCGTATTTTTATGGCTTTATTTTGTGGACCTCTACCAGGGTTCAAGTAATTATAGCTCTGGGATCAAAAATGGCTTTGCCCTGCGGGTCTCAACTTTCACATGGGCTTTTACAGAGAAAACTTTGTAAGTCTTCATTTCGAAACCATTTGGCTCAGAATTGAAATGTTTAGTATTTATGGTTTATATTTATAAGCCAGTGGAGCGATACAGGGCCATCATGGCCCTCTTGTTTCTCTGTTTTATTTTCCCTTGTTTATTAAGCTACATGTATCCAAGGTGAAGAATCGAGGCTGTTTTTTATCATTGTATATTTCTTGTAATTGACTAGATAAACAGTATGAAATTAATTGAAGGTACATGGTATAATACTGCAGCTTTTAACACTGCTGCTAATTCCTAGAAAGAATGCCTTTCGAAACAGGCGCATCATTCTAAAAAGTTATCCCCTGATTTCTAAAGGCGTTTTCTTACTGCCATATACAATTCCTTTAATTTTAATGAGGCCCAACATTTCATGGCTTTAGACATTGACAAATGGGTACAGGCTTCCAGAGTTTTTTACTGCCTGAAGTCTGTATCTCTGTTTTTTTTCCTGGACGAGTCGGCCATAGAATAATCACTAATAGATTTGGTATTAGAAACAGTGATGTATTATATGTACTGGACTGAGCAAAGTAATTGAAATATTGAACAAAGTAATTTGTTGTATGTACTCATGTAGCCCATGTAGCTGAAAATATAGTGAAACAGCCTGCGCAGCCCGCGCCGGCTAATCCGGGACGGCACTTTAAGGCTACATAGGATTTCTTCGTACAGTAGACTTTAGTGAAACAGAAAAATCGGATAAAAACGGGAATTGTCGTCTCGGATTAGTCACAGACTGCACAGTTTGATCTGGTACGACACACTATTACGCATATGTCCGAAGGCCCCTTTTAGTGTGTTGCACGCCATATGTGAACTATTCATTGATCTCCAATAAATTTACGATTTTATAGGACCTTTACTTCAGGATGCTGTGTCCAGGTATCTCACCTCTATAAGTAGTATAAAGCATAGTCGGAAAAAGATTAAATGTTGGTAACCTCATTTTCTTCTTTTCCAGAGTGTTTTGTTCAGTTTCAAGGACATAACTTATCATTAGAACTACCTTTGGGCTGTCGTCTGTAAATACCATGGACAAGTCTGAAATACATAAGTCTTCTAACCCTTCACCACAGAATCCAGAGTTTTAACGAAGAGGAAGCCCTAGAACCATTGTGGGAAAAGGAGAAGATGCTGGTAACTAGCATTTTCTTCTTTTCCCTCAATGTTTTCTAATCTTTCAGGAACAAATTCTATCATTTAAGCGTTGTGTGATAAAGAGTTAAATGATGTGTGCATGACTGTATTTATAGGCCCTTTATGATAACATTTTGTAAGCATTGCGTCCACATAGTTAGGCCCTTCCAGATAACATTTTGTGAGCATCATGCCCACATAGTTGAGCCCTTTCTGATAACATGTTGTAAACATTGTGTGCATACAGTTAGGCCCTTCTGATAACATATTGTAAGCATTGCGTCCACATAGTTAGGCCCTTCCAGATAACATTTTGTGACAATCGTGCCCACATAGTTGAGCCCTTTCTGATAACATGTTGTAAACATTGTGTGCATATAGTTAGGCCCTTCTGATAACATATTGTAAGCATAGTGTGCACATAGGTCCTTCCTGATAACATTTTGTTAGCATTGTGTCCACGTAGTTGGACCCTTCCTGATAAAATTTTTAGCTCCACTGGCCAATGGCCAGCGGGCTTATGTCATGGCCCGGTGTCCGTCGTGCGTCCGTCCGTCCGTCCGTGCGTGCGTGCGTGCGTCCGTCCGTCCGTGCGTTAACTTTTATTTCAAACATCTTCTTCTCTGAAACTACCCATCCAATTTTCATGAAACTTCACAGAAATGATCCTTCCTGGCATGGTCCTCTTCAGAATTTCTTGAAAGAATTTGATTCCTTCAAAAACTCTGGTTGCCATGGCAACAAAACTGAAAAATATTGGAAATCTTTAAAAATCTTCTTGTCTGAAACCAGAAGGCATAGGGCTACCAAATTTGGCATGTAGCTTTATGTAGTAGACCTCTATCATGTTTCTTGAAATTATAGCCCTGGGGTCAAAATTGGCTCAGCCCCAGGGGTCACAAGTTTTACATAGGCTTATATAGAGAAAACTTTAAAAATCTTCTTGTCTGAAACCATAAGGCATAGGGCTACCAAATTTGGCATGTAGCTTTATGTAGTAGTCCTCTACCATGTTTCTTGAAATTATAGCCCTGGGGTCAAAATTGGCTCTGCCCCAGAGGTCACAAGTTTTACATAGGTTTATATAGAGAAAACTTTAAAAATCTTCCTGTACCTTGCCATAAGGCCTAGAGCTACCAAATTTTGCATTTAGCTTGATCTAGTTGGGGTCTACCAAAAGTGCCCAAATTATAGTCCTGGGGTCAATTTGGCCTCATGCTGGGCGGGGCGGGGGGGGTTTACAAGATTTACATAGGCTTATATAGGGAAAACTTTTAAATCTTGGTGTACATAGCCATAAGGCTTAGGCTACCAAATTTTGCATTATCTAGTGGACAACTACAAAGAGGGTCCAAGTTACAGCCCTAGGATCAAGTTTGGCCCTGCACCAGGGGTCACAAGTTTTACATGGGTTTATGGAGTGAAAAGTTCAGAAACCGTCTTGTTACTAGCCATGAGGCCAAGAACTCCCAAATTTGGCATGTTATTCTTCTAATACACATATTCCCCATTTAGTCCGACTGTAGTCCTGGGGTCAAAATTTTATAAGGGCTTATATAGTGAAGACTTCTCTTCATGGTTTATATTTATAAGCCAGTGGAGCGATACAGGGCCATCATGGCCCTCTTGTTTAGCATTGTGTGCACATAGGCCCCACCTGATAACATTTTGTTGGCATTTTGTCCACATAGTTATGCATTCCTGATAACATTTTGTAAGCATTGTGCTCCAATAATTAGGCCTTAATTTGGTTCACTCTCATTACTCTTTTTTTACTCTCATAATAGTTAACGGACCTTAGAATCTGCGTCAGTTAATTCTTAATCATGGTTGATCCAAACTTTCTAAAAAATATGATATAAAAAAGGCCGATATAAAAAGAGTCAAAGTGTTGATCATGGTCAAGAAAAGGTTTTTTTTTTTTTTTTTTACAGTTATGACAATGTCCAACCTTACTGTTTAGGTACAACAGGGATGTAAATTACTATCCAAAATAAATAATTGTTGAAAACCCATTTGATTGCTTGACCTATAGGAGTGTATGTTAATTGAAAATCATGTCCACTTTAAAATCATAAGGGTAAATATTTTCTTGAGATGTGTGGCATGTGAAGGTGTTCGAGATACTTCACTGGCTGAGAGGAAGAGGATGGTAAAAAGTACCAATACTAGTCAGTTGAATCTTTTAAAAGGGCACCATATCTACAAAATTGATAGGTTTGATACTTATTGATGTATCTAAACATGAGTGTTTCAGACACACTTGTGTGCTTTTACATGTTTGAGGGCTTGTAAATCAAAGGGATATGTAATAGTGAGATCACATGATAGAGTTAGATTTGTCTTTTACTCCATTTAAGTTTTCATATGGGTCCATTAACTCTTTACCACACAACAATTGTATAGTAAAGGGTTTACTGTTGCTAGCCCTAATAAGTAAACTTCCTTGTCTTTCATAACTCTGGCATCCTTTTTAAAGTTCTAGTGTTTACTAGGAAACAAATAGGTGCTAGGGAAAGGTAGGGATGGAAACTGACAGCAGACAGACCAGAAGCTGCATGCAGGTTTTTGAAATGCCTTTGTAGTATTAGGTTTAAGTGTAGTTGTAAGGCGTAAGGGACAGACATGGATGGAATCTGTCTGCAGATAGACCAGGAGCATCGCACACTTTCTGACAAGACAGACTGCTTTGTTCATTTTTTGACAAGACGGACTGCTTTCGTCAGCTTTTGATGAGACAGGCTGCTTTGTTCACAGTTTTTGACCAGCAAGAGTGTTTTTTCCCCAAACATTTGAAATGTATATAACCTCTTCGCTTTACAAACTTCTCAAATATGTTTCCAATGGCAAAGTGCCTTTTAAAGATTCATTGGCTTAGTCTATGTACATTGCTTGTACCTGATATGAACTTGACACTACCTCAGTCAGCTTTTGAAATAATTTTGAATGCTAACCTGAGTCTGTTTTTCTTAAACGCTAGGAAAGATTTGGCTTAAACTCCTAACAAATGTTCACCTTGCAGACAGTGAACACAAATGAAATTAGGACTCCACCTTGTTTACTGCAACATTGTTGGTATTGTACAATTCGATTTTTCAATTCGGGCATATCCAAAATATATTCGGATTGGATCCTCTCCTCTCTGGCAGGGCATGTCATGGAGTAATGTCCTTTGGAAAAGATGGTAAGCCCTGGGAAGGGATGAAAAAGTAAGCTATGGAAATGATTTGACTGAAAGTTCTGTTGACAGTGATTTCATTTGATTGAAAAATTAATTTGATAATGTCCTCAATCCTAGTGTTATGTTGTGGCCCTGTGTCTGTAGTGTGTTGGTGCGTTAGTGTACTTTTATTTAAAAAACTCTGAAACTGCCAAACTGATGAAATGGTCCCACCATGATACTATTGGGAATTCCTTCCAATAGTTTAATTCCAACTATAGATACATTCTCACAGCCAGAGAGAAGAAGCACTGATAAAATTTGATGGATTGCGGAATACTCCAGAATTTAGGTAGCTGTGTAAGCATAGATGAATTACTGATTTATATGGTTCAAGGGATCAATATATCGGAAATCTTTGATTTGAAACCAGAAGCGTCAAAACATTTTTTTCTTTGATGGCCTCCAGAAAATGAAATGAAATGCATTTTGTATCGGTTGTTATCTATGTAACCTTGCAATCGTGAGTGGCAACATTTGGCATAAAGATGCAAAAATGATTATAGTTTGATGAAATAAAGGTGAAATGGGTTAAAAACTGGCTGAAAACGAGTATAGATATGTCTTTAAAACGCTAGATGTTATGGTAAAAAAATGTGCCATGTGTTGGAATTCTCTAATGTGGCATAAATACCTCTTTCAGATTTTTTATTCCACTGGCTGAAGGCCAGCAAGCTTATGTCATGGCCTGGTGTGTGTCGTGCGTCCGTCTGTCTTTCCGTCCGTCTGTGCGTCCGTTAATTTTTATTTCTCGTAATTTTTCTTCTCTGAAACTACTGATTCAATTTCGATGAAATTTCACAGAATTGATCCTTCCATGACCCTCTTCAGCAATTTTTCAAGAATTTGATATCAATAAAAATAAAAGCTGAAAATCTTTAAACATCTGCTCGGCCGAAACCATAAGGGTCAGGGCTACCAAATTTGGCATGTAGCTTCATCCAATGGACCTCTACCAAAATTCTACAAATGATAGCCCTGGAGTCAAAATTTGCCCCGCACAAGAGGTCACAAGTTTTACATACGCTTATATAGTAAAAATTAGTAAATTGTAGTACAAGCTAATTTTAAAGACTGATCAAGGGGAATAACTCCTGTTATGACATATGTAAAGTTGATTATGATTTACCTCCTTTGTTTTCAAAAACCTTACCCTACATGGTTGGTGTTGGGCATTCTATTTTTGTGAAAAGGAATGTTCACTATTCAATGAATGTGCTTTATTTTGATGGTAATAGATTGGTCAGATAAGTTGAATATTTAATATTAAGTAGGATTTCTCTGGCTTCTCATTTGACCTGAGACCGTGGGTTTTGATGCTTGGTTTCCAGCGTTCAGTTTTTTGTTCCAGAACTTTATAATCCTATTGAATACGTGTTTTCTGCTTCTAAGATTTTGAAATCTTCTTGCCCGAGCTCTCTTTGTTAGAGTTCATTGATATTTGGTATGAATTAAACCTTCTTTTATTTATTGATATAATCTTTGCATTTTGAATGTGAAAAAGATACGGCTTTTTGGGGGTAATGAAGGGGAGGTGCTTGGTTATTTTTGCTATGAAAGTCTTTTGCCATACAGATATTTTTATGACTAATGTCTGTGTGAATGCTAGTTTAGTAAATAACATGTTTATTTAAAAGGCAGTGGAGTGATACCGGACCATGATGGCCTGCTTGTTTAACCCTGCACCACACAATCCCGAGTTTTAACGACCTTAGGGAAAAAGCCTTTGAAAACATGGGAAAAGGAAATAAATGCCGGTAAACAGCATTTTCTCCTTTTCTCATAAAGTTTTCTACCCTTTCTAAGACAAAATCAATCATTTTAGTCACATGAAAATTATCGTCTGCAAATACTTTAAATTTGGACATGTTAACACTTTTTCTTCGTGTGTTAAAGACTTTATATAACATCTGATCCATTTAGAAACATGGCTGGTGCAGTAAGGCTTGTTTTCTTACCTTGTTACCAAACAACCCAATGTTTAGATGACCTCAAGGAATAAGCCCTTGAAAAAATTGTTTGAAAAGCAGAAAATGTTTGAAAACAGAACTTCCTGCTTTTCCAACATTTTTTACAACCCTTTTCAAAGATATGGCCCGTCATTTGAATTGCATTTTATTTGTTGAATGCTTCAGATTGGAAAAATTTTGTAGTTTGCTCAAGAGTTTAATCCATCACTACCCAATCCTGAATTTTAATAACCCTATGGAAAAAGCCTTTTGAAAACATTGTGGGAAAAGGAGAAAATGCTAGTAACCAGCATTTTCTCCTTTTTTTCGACAATGTTTTCTATTGAATGTTTTCAATAACAATTATTTTAGTCACATTTATTATATGAATATTTTTTGCAGAAGCTGTCAATTTTGGCCATGCAATTTTGCCCTGTGGTAAAGAGTTTAAAACATGCATGCTTGTATTTTCTTAACCCTTGAACTGCTTAACCCTTTACCACACCATTCCGAGTTTTAATGACCCCCTTGGAAAAGTCCCTTTGAAAAGTGCTTTTGAAAACAGCGTGGGAAAAGGAGAAATGCTGGTAACCAGCATTTACTCCTTTTCCAACAATGTTTTCTTGCCACTCAAAAGGAAAATGTCAGTTTTTGAGTGACATTTAATTTTAACTTCTGCTTTCTGATGAATGTAAAATTTTGTCGTTTTGTGAAGAGTTAACCTTATACAAAAGACAAAATTTTAGACTGCTCTAACTTCAAAGCATTTGCAAGGGACAAATGTGGCTCAAATGATTGAAGTTGTAAGTGAAAAGACAGAAACATTGTGGAAAAAAGGAGAAAACACCGGTTAGCAGCATTTTCTCCTTTTTAGCTCCACTGGCTCAGGGACAGTGAACTGATGTCTTGGCCCTGTGTGCGTCTGTGCATACGTATGTGCCAAAGTTTCCATTTATATTCATCTTGTGGGCCTCTACCAAGATTTGACCCTTAGAGACACAGCAAGACTTTTTACTTCTCCAATTTTGAAAGCACTTGCAGATGACAAATTGGATATGGCTCATATTGTGAGATTTGTCTGTAAAAGACAAAACATGTTGGCAAAAGGTGAAAATGCTGTTTACCAGTAGCAGGAACAGCAACAAAAGTATCATTATTAACAATAACAAGAACAGCAACTAAAATTAAATACGCAATCAGTATCCATTACCGTAACTCGATTTTGTTTTCATGTGAGCCTAAACGTATTAATGCGCAGTCAATGAAACTGATTTCACCCTTTATGACACAACAGAATTTTACACTTTTTCAAATTGAAAGCACTTGCAGTCGACAAATTAGATTTGGCTTCCGATGGTCAGAGGTTCTATCCTTATCCATAGCATTTTTTAAATTTATTATTATTACTATTATTTATTTATATTAATATCATTTTTCTATTTTTCTATTTCTTGTCCACTTTTTGCGTACTTCATACGTGCATAAAGCATATTATACAACAACAGCAGCAGTAGCAGCAGGAACAGCATCAACAACATCATCATCATCAGTAACAAAAAGATTGCCATAAGTTAATTTTGTCTTCATTTGTGCAAATTTGCAACGAATTAGAGCGCAGTCAACAAAACTAATATGATCCTTCACGATACGACAAAAGTTTTCATATGTTAAAATTGAAAGCGTTTGCAGACGACAAATTGGATTGGCTCAGTGAGATTTGTCTGTAAAAGACAGAAAACGTCGTGGCAAAAGAAATAAATGAGCCGTGCTCTGGGATTTAGTGTATCTCCGTGATGCATTATACCAAGCAAGTCATCACGTAGTTACAGATTCATAAAATCCATTTTTTCTAAAGACCACCTCAGTTATGAGGTAGCGGTTGCGCTTTTCACCTTCGTAAGCTCTGAGATACGCATAATCATTGGTTGTACTCATCAAAAAGCGCGTTACATTGGCTATCCAATATCAGCAAAACGTACATAGAAATTTATAGCAACTGTAGGAGAGAATTGTCGGTTATGCTTTGGATCATTGCCAAAAATATACACGAACACTATTTACTTCAACATTCACTGTAACAAATCATTTGAGTGAAGTTTTAGGATACATTCCAACAGATTTTAAAATGCGTGTCTGGATTTTGCAGAATATGTTATGTTATGCCATATTTGATTGGTTTTTAGCTCCACTGGCCGAAGGCCAGCGAGCTATTGTCATGGCGTTGTGTCCGTCCTGCGTCCGTCCGTTCGTCCGTGCGTGCGTCCGTAAACTTTTTCTTTAAAAAACTTCTCCTCAGAAACTAGTGACTGGATTTTTACCAAATTTCACAGGAATGTTCCTTTGGTGGTCCTCTTTCAAATTCCTTCAAATAATTGTATTCCATGAAGAATTCTGGTTGCCATGGCAACCAAAGTAAAAAAACCTTTAAAAATCTTCTCCTCCCAAACCGCTATTTGGATAGCATTATTATTTTGCAGGAATGTTCCTTAGATACAGGTTTACAGAATTCCTTTAAAAAAAATGATCTGTCAAAAAACATGGCTTTTATGGGAGACTCAATTTCCTTTTATGGTATAAAGTAAAATCTTTGAAAAATTTCTTCTCTAAAACTATTCATTGGATTTCATTGTTGTTTTGCAGGTAAGTTCCTATGGTGGTTGTCTGCCAAATTGTTTCTATGGTGGTTGTATACCAAATTCCTTTTAAAAAAATGATACACCTAAAAACACATTTTTTTATAGACAAGGCTTATATTTCAAAAAAATGTTCTTCTCCAAAACTATTTATTGTGTTAGTTTTATCGACTAACAAAGAAAAAGGAAGAAAATTGGATTGACTTGACCTAGTCAGGGCTGTCCTATTTAAGCCCACACATTTTCCTTGGTATTAAGATCACAATTTACTCCAATGATATGCTATTAGTTAGTACTAGTAATAAAATATCACTGGCCATAAATAAGATAAAAGCTTGAGCACCTTTCACAACTTGAGCTTTTCAATTTTGCCTTATTACTAAGCCTGAGTAACCATGCCAAGATAAAAAAGAAAAAGTATTTTAATAACAAAACCCCCATGTTGTAGGTACTTTATAGTCCTTTTGATATAGAACAAGAGAACCTCTGCACTTTTATTAGTTCTGGTAAAGGTTTATTGACCTACTAATGAGTAAATGCAGAGTGGACAGAAGGGGTGTAAATCCTGGTGACCTGGTACAAAGTGGGAAAGGGCTTTACATTTGTGATAAGGCATTAATGTTATCCAGTCAAACTGATCCCGCAACTTCAGTACACCAGAATTAATCTGTGCCCTGGAGCAGGATATTTGATTTATGTAAATGCATTTGTAGACCATTTTGTGTTGTTTGCCACAGAAGACATTCTAACTGTGACTGTGAAAAGTTGATTATTAGGGATTAGGTGTTCATTGTATGCCAGCATATTTCATTCTATCTGGTGTATTGATGTAAGTTGATCTATATTGCTATAACATTCATTCATTTGCCCTCCTAGCTGTTCTTTTAGATTACCCCTTTACCACACAATCACAACTTTTAACGACCCTGAGAAAGACATATTTTCTATATTTTGATGTTTCCCCACCCAAAATGGTTTGTGAAAGGACCTGTTGCAGACAACATATCTTCAAATTAGTAAGACATATATAAAAAAGGATAGAAATTATTGTGGGAAACTAAGAAAATGCTGGTTACCATTTTTTTCTTCTTTTCTCACAAGTTTTTTCCATACCTTTTTTCTTCAGTGAGCTAAAATGCAGGATTGAATGGTAATTGTTAAAAACTTCTTTTCGCCATTATAGAAATATCAGGCCTGTGGAGCGATACAAGCGCTCAAGCGCCTCTAGTTGAAATAACTATCAAAATCTCGTAGGCAGCGTATCGCGGGGAGGGGTCCCCATAAACTTAGAAACGGAACCGAAACGGAACGAAACGAAACGGAATGTGTAGGTGTTCGAGGTACTTCATGTGTGCTTTCGTGCTTTTGCATGTTTGAGGGCTTGTAAATCCAGGAGATTTGTAATAGTGAGATCACATGATAGAGTCGGGTTTGTCTTTTACTCCATTTAAGTTTTCATATCGGTCCATTACCTCTTTACCATACAACAATTGTGTGGTAAAAGGTTTACTGTTGCTTATCCCCAATAAGGAAGCTTCCTGGTCTTTTATAACTCTGGCAACCTTTTTGAAGTACTAGTGTTTACTCGGAAACAAATAGGTGCTAGGAAAAGGTAGGGATGGACACTAACAACAGACAAATCAGAAGCTGCATGCAGGTTTTTGAAATGCCTGTATAGTATTTGGTGCAAGTGTAGTTGTAAGGCGTAAGGGACAGGCATGGATGGAATCTGTCTGAAGCTAGACTAGGAGCATCACACACTTTTTGAGAAGACAGACTGATTTGTTCAGTTTTTAGCTCCACTGGCCAAAGGCCAGCGGGCTTATGTCATCGCCCGGTGTCCGTCGTGCGTCCGTCCGTCCGTGCGTGCGTGCGTGCGTCCGTCCGTCTGTCCGTGCATTAACTTTTATTTTAAACATCTTCTTCTCTGAAACTACCCATCCAATTTTCATGAAACTTCACAGAAATGATCCTGCCATGGTCCTCTTCAGAAATTCGTGAAAGAATTTGATTCCTTCAAAAACTCTGGTTGCCATGGCAACAAAACTGAAAAATATTGGAAATCTTTGAAAATCTTCTTGTCTGAAACCATAAGGCATAGGGCTACCAAATTTGGCATGTAGCTTTATGTAGTAGACCTCTATCAAGTTTCTTCAAATTATAGCCCTGGGGTCAAAATTGGCTCAGCCCCAGGGGTCACAAGTTTTACATAGGCTTATGTAGGGAAAACTTTAAAAATCTTCCTGTACCTAGCCATAAGGCCTAGAGCTACCAAATTTTGCATTTAGCTTGATCTAGTGTGGGTCTACCAAAATGCCCAAATTATAGTCCTGGGTTCAATTTGGTCTCGTGCTGGGGGGGGGGGGGCGGCGCAGGTTCAGAAGATTTACATGGGCTTATATAGGGAAAACTTTTTAAATCTTGGTGTACATAGCCATAAGGCTTAGGGCTACCAAATTTTGCATAATTATAGCATTATCTAGTGGACAACTACAAAGAGGGCCCAAGTTACAGCCCTAGGATCAAGTTTGGCCCTGCACCAGGGGTCACAAGTTTACATGGGTTTATGGAGTGAAAACTTCAGAAACCGTTTTGTTACTAGCCATAAGGCCAAGAACTCCCAAATTTGGCATGTTGTTCTTCTAATACACATATTCCCCATTTAGTCCGACTGTAGTCCTGGGGTCAAAGTTTTGTAAGGGCTTATATAGTGAAGACTTCTCTATATGGTTTATATTTATAAGCCAGTGGAGCGATACAGGGCCATCATGGCCCTCTTGTTTAGTGAGACAGGCTGCGTTGTTCACAGTTTTTGACCAGAAAAAACTCTTTTTTCGTCCTAAACATTTGAAATGTAGAAATCCCTTTGCTTTACAAACTTCTCAAACATGTTACCTTTGGCGAGGTGTTCTCTGTTGAATAAATTTGATTCCTTTAAAAGCTTTTGTTGCCACGGCAACAAAACTGAAAAATATTTAAAATCTTTGAAAATCTTCTTGTCTAAAACACAAAGGCCTAGGGCTACCAAATTTGGCATGTAGCTTCATCAAATAGATCTCTACCAATTGATAACGCTGGGGTAAAATTGGCCCTGCTCCGGGGGTCACAAGTTTTACATGGGCTTATATAAAGAAAACTTTAAAAATCTTCTTGTTCCTAAACATTACACCAAGGGCTACCAAATTTGGCATGAAGCTTCATTGAGTGAACCTCTACCAAGTTTCTTCAATTGATAGCACTGGGGATCAAAATTGGCCCTGCCACCGGGGGCACAAGCTTTACATAGGCTTATAGAGTGAAAGCTTTAAAAAACTTCTCGTTCCTGGGGGTCAAAATTGGCCCTGCCACCGGGGCACAAGTTTTACATAGCTTATAGAGTGAAAGCTGTAAATATCTTGTCGTTCCTAACCATAAGGCCTAGGGCTACCAGATTTGGCATTTAACTTCATCTAATGGACCTGTATCAAGTTTCTTCAAATTATAGGCCTGTGGTCAAAATTTGCCCTGCCCCTGGGGTTATAAGTTTCACATGGGCTAATATTGTGAAAACTTTAAAAATCTTCTCGCTCCTAACCATAAGGGCTAGGGCCGCAAATTTTGCATATAAGATAATCTAGTAGGACTCTACCAAGATTATCCAAATTATAACCTTGGGGGTCAAATTTAACCCTGCCCTGGCAGTCACAATTTTTACATTGGCTTATACAGTGAAAAATATAAAAATCTTCTGGTTCTAAATTGTAAGACCTAGGTCTTCCAAGTTTTCCATGTATATTTATCTAATGGACCTATCCAAAGATACGAACTTTAAAGACATGACAAAACTTTTCACTGGTCAGAATTTGAAAGCATTTGCAGGTGACAAATTGGATATGGCACACATGGTGAGATTTGTCTGTAAAGTGGATCATTTTAGTCACATGCTTGTTTATTTTCTTACCATATATGCGTAAGAGTGCTAAAAGAGAGATAACTCTATTAAACTGGCAATAATGGGTATTCATATTTAACAAGGATTTTTAAAAGTCTTCAACCTCAAGTAAAGTATTATCGAAAAACATGGACTTGGAAAGTGCGTCAAAGATAGTATCAAATCGCAATTTGACGGTTTTATGTGGAATTTATCTTTAAAACAGAAGACACGCAAACCTTTATGTTAAAAAATATTTTATGACCGACACCGTTGCGTCGTCCTGAAAAAAAAAAAGTTAAAACTTTTCCAATTGATAATTCCGACCCCGGTAGCGCAGTCGGTAGCGTACAGGAGTGGAGACTAGGGGGTCACAGGTTAGAGACTCCAGCTCGGTCAATTTCTTTCGGAGGATTGACGATAGTCATTCCTTTGGGATCCATTCCCATCTCACTGCTGGTAATTATTTCGATGATATTTAAGTTGGAAAGCAGTCGGTGTTTTGGACAGAATATTGTGCAAAGTACTGGTAAAAGAAAGAAAAAAAAAAAAAAAAAAAAAACTCCAGGAAAGCGTGGATAGGTGCACTGGCCGCCGCGAAATAACTGAAATAATGTTGAAAATGATGTTAAATACGAACGAACAAATAATCGTATTGATGATCGTTTTTTTTTTTTTTTTTTTTTCAAATATAACTACCTAATTTTCTGTTTAAAGTCACTACAATTGCACATTACAAATTCAGTGTTCGTGTACATGGAGCTCAAAAGATGAGTGTCTTTGAAATGGTAGAAAATACGACGGGAAAATGAGAAAATACTGGTCACCAGTAATTCTCAAAGGATTAATCTCTATACTTAATGTTTGCACATTAATTCCAGTTTTAATAATTCTGCCAGTAACTGGAACTTTGATTAATCGTTCTTTGAGTCTTTACCACCCAGTCCCGAGTTTTAACGGACCGTGGGTGAAAAGCCTGTAGAAAACATTTTGGAAAAGAAAATACTGGTAATCAGCATTTTCTTCTTTTCCCACAACATTTTCTAACCTTTCATAGAAAAATCCAGTCAATTGAGAAACATTTTTTTTTTTTTTTGACCTCTGCAAATGCTTTCAATTTGCAGGAGTTTTAAATTTTGTCGTTTTGCAAAGTGTTAAAAGATGATGTTCGCCATCTTTGAAGGCACTTTCATAGTCTGTTTTTATGTCACAAGGGGCAATGTCTGGTGAACACGGAGAGTGGGGGAGCACAACGACTTTTTCCTGCTTCAGAAATTCTTGCACCTCGTACAAAAGAGAATAACTGAAACTGATGGTTTACACACATTGAAATAGAGTTGACAGAACATGAATTCCAGTGTCTTCATAGTATACGTAAAAAAGACTATGAAAATGCCTTCTAAGATTGTATTCGGCCACTGAAACTTTGTATATCTGTTGGAGGTGTAGACTTTGTGGGAACTATATAAAAATTTCAGTGAAACTTATGAAGAATCAAAGTTTAGGTGCTTAGATGCATTCATATTTGAACTCTCTTCGTATTACAAATTGTTGATGTTTTGGCCGTTATTCGGCCTTCAGACACTGTCAGGCAAACTGAACTTGGGTATTTTCGAACTAACGGTGTTTAACCCTTACGCTGCCAGGCTCGAATCGGGGCGCTTTTCTGGACAGTGTAGATAAAGATCAGACTGCACAAAACGTGCAGTCTGATCCTTGATCCACACTGTCTGATACGGTATTTTCTTTCCGGTGAAATGAACTCTGAGGACGAAATATTTTAAATTTTAATACTGAGTGGAAATTTTAGTCTCATTTTATTTAGCAGTTTATGGGTTAATTCTTTAGCACACAATTCCAGTGTTAACGACCCTGAGGAAAGAGCCTTGTGAAAACCTTGCGGGAAAAGAAGCAAAATGCTGGTAACCAGCATTTTCTCCTTTCCAACAAGATTATCTACACTTTCACAGATGATTACCATAATTTTAGCTAAATTTAATATGTCGTCTTTAAATGCTTTGAATTTGGACCAGTCTAAAATCCTGTCGTTTGGTAAAGGGTTAAAAAGTCATTACAACATAGTGCAAATGAAAACAAAACTTTTTTTATTCCTTGATTCGCCATTATCTTAACCCTATACCACACAATTCCTAGTTTGTAACGACCCTGACAAAGAAAGCTTTGGAAACTCCGGGAAGAGGAAAATTGTCACATATATTTTACGTTCCGTTGCTCTCGGCTGGCAAACATAGCGTATATTTTAACCATTCCGTTAAACTACTAATTTGTTAAAGACAGCTAAAAAAGAGGGATCCTATGTGGTTCATTTGTAAGGTGTAGTTTTTATCCCATACATAGTTCAAACATCTACCATTTGCTTTGTGGTTTCAAACCACTGTATTTATTCGGTGTCAACCAATTACAGTACTTACAGTACTTTAATTTTTCACTGTTATGCCAATGGCCAAACTTACTGTTTAGATACAACAGGGATGTAAATTGCTATCCAAAATAGATAATTGTTGAAAACCCATTGGATTGCTTGACCTATACACTACAGTGTTTGATAATTGAAAGTCAAGTATAGTTTCAAACCATAAGGGTAAATATGTTCTTAAGTTTGAGATGTGTGACATGTGTAGGTGCTCGAGATACTTCATTAGCTGAGAGGAAGAGAATGGTACAAAATACCAATACTAGTCAGTTGAATCATTTAAAATGGCACCATATCCACAAAATTGATAGCTATGATACTTATTGATGTATCTAAACATGAGTGTTTTATACACACTTGTGTGCTTTTACATGTTTGAGGGCTTGTAAACCTTAGAGATTTGTAATAGTGAGATCACATGATAGAGTTAGGTTTGTCTTTTACTCCATTTAAGTTTTCATATCGGTCCAATAACTCTTTACCATACAACGATTGTGTGGTAAAGGGTTTAATGTTGCTTATCCCCAATAAGTAAGCTTCCTTGTCTTTTACAATTCTGGCATCCTGTTTGAAGTACTAGTGTTTACTAGGAAACAAATAGGTGCTAGGGAAAGGTAGGGATGGACACTGACAGCAGACAGATCAGAAGCTGCATGCAGGTTTTTGAAATGCCTTTATAGTATTAGGTGTAAGTGTAGTTGTAAGGTGTAAGGGACAGGCATGGATGGAATCTGTCTGCAGTTGGACTAGGAGCATCACACACTTTTTGACAAGACAGACTGATTTGTTCAGTTTTTTAATGAGACAGGCTGCGTTGTTCACAGTTTTTGACCAGAAAGACCGCTTTTTTTGTCCCAAACATTTGAAAGGTAAAAATCACTTTGCTTTACAAACTTCTTAAAGATGGTTGCTGTGGCAAGATGTTCTCTGGTGTATACATACATTTGAAACAGTATCAAACAGATAGGACATTTAGGACTGGGTGCCTTTAAAAGATTCATTGCCTTGATCTATGTGCATTGCTTGTATCTGATATCATCTTGACATTACATCAGTCAGCTTTTGAAATCATTTTGAGTGCTTACCATGCTAGTCCATTTCTCTTAAATCCTAGGAAAGATTTGCCTTAAAGTCCGAACAAATGTTGACCTCGCAGACAGTGAACACAATTTAGTACTCCACCTTGTTTACTGCAGCATTGTTGGGATTTTACACTTAGATTTTCAGCTCGGCTGTTTAAAAAGAAAAAGTTGAATTATTGTCATAGCCTAGTTGTCGTCTGCATTAACATTGTCGATGTGCAAAAACTTTTTGACTTTTTACATGATCTCTTTTCTCACTAAAGATATTTACTTTACACTTAGACAAGTTTTGATTATCAAAAGGGGAACCCTTAGGTCAAGGGCAGTTAACCATCAAAGTATTTTCGACACAGTTATGCCCCTCTTCAACATAGAAATTACACTTAAAATCAAGCACCTGCAGCCGACCATTGGCACCTGCATGTGGTGCTCTTGAATGTTTTGAAGATTTCGGAATGTTTTGAAGAATGTTTGTTGTGCCCAATTTTCAACCAAAGTGAGCAGTACCTGAGGACCGTCCTTTCCCATATGACAAATTTTAACTCTACCAAACGACAAATTTTTGGATAGACCAAATTCAAAGGATTTGCAGATGACAAATGAAATGCTGCAAAAATGATGATTTCTGTCTTTGATAGGGTAGAGAACCTTGTGGGAAAAGGAGAAAATGCTGGTTACCAGCATTTTCTCCTTTTCCCACAACGTTTTCAAGAGCTTTCTCTTTCAGGGTCGTTAAAAGTCGGGATTGTGTGGTAAAGAGTTAAACCCTCCAAATTTCAAAACATCAGGCAACAAATTAATTTTTTTTCTGCAAAAGCGCAGGTGTTCTCTTACAGAATAGAATGTCTTCGATAGGGTAGAAAACATTGTGGGAAAAAGAGAAAATGCTGGTTACCAGCATTTTCTCCTTTTCTCACAACGTTTTCAGGAGCTTTCCCTTTCAGCGTCGTTAAAAGTCGGGATTGTGTGGTAAAGGGTTAAACCCTCCAAATTTCAAAACATCAGCAGACAACAAATTAAACATTTTTCTACAAATGAGCAGGTGCTCTATTACAGAATAGACAGAGATCAAAGACAGAAATCATCATCTCAGCCACATCTAATTTGTCATGTGCAAATTCTTTAAATTTGGTCCCGTCAAAAATTTGTTGTTTGGTAGAGACTTAGTTCCAACTGAAGATACATCCTGAAAGCCAGAGAGAAAAAAAGCGCTGTTAAAATTTGATGGATTACAGAACAGTTCAGAATTTAGGTAGCTGTGTAAACATATATAAATTTGTTGATTTATATGGTTTAAGGGATTAATACATCGGAAATCTTTATTTTGAAACCAGAAACGTCAAAACAGTGTTTTCTTTGATGGCCTTCAGAAAATGAAATGCATGCATTTTCTATTGTATGTCATCTATGTCACCTTGCAATAGTCACGGGCAACATTTGGCATAAAGATGCAAGAATGATTATAGTTTGATGAAATAAAGATGAAATAGGTTAAAAACTGGCTGAAAACGAGTATAGATGTATCTTTAAACGCAATTTGCTAGGTTAAGAAAAAATGTGCTGTGTGTAGGAAATCGCTGTAATGTGGCATAAATACCTGTTTCAGATTTTTTACTCCACTGGCTGAAGGCCAGCGAGCTTAGGTCATGGCCCGGTGTCTGTAATGTGTCCGTCTCTCTGTCCATCCGTCTGTGTGTATGTTAATTTTATTTCAAACATCTTCTCTGAAACTACTGATCCAATTTCGATGAAACTTCACAGAAATGATCCTGCCATGACCCTCAGAATCTTTTAAAGAATTTGATTCCTATAAAAACTCTGGTTGCCATGGCAACAAAACTGAAAATTATTGAAAATCTTTAAAATTGTGCCTGTCCAAAACCATAAGGCCTAGGGGTACCAAATTTGGCATGTAACTTCATATAACGGACCTCTACCAAAATTCTACAAATGATACCTCTGGTCAAAATTTGCCCCGCCCGAGGGTTGAAGTTTCGCATAGGCTTATATAGTGAAAACTTAAAAAAAATCTTCTTGTTCCTATTCAATAAGCATAGGGCTACCAAATTTTGCATGTAGCTTCATCTAGTGGACCTGTATCAAGATTTTGAAAACTATAACCCTGCAGTTGACCCATTCCACAAAGGCCTAAACTAATAGTGGAACTTCAAAAATCTTCTTGTCGTACAAGCTTAATAATAATATAATGAAATACAGATCAGGGGAAGTAACTCCTGTTTTTACAGATATAAAGTTTGTTATATTTAGATCCCTTGCTTTTCAAATACCCTGCACTATTACATGGTTGGTGTTGGGCATTGAATTTTTTGTTTTGAAAAGAAATGTTCAGCATTCAATGAGTGTGCTTTATTTTGATGGTAATAGTTTTGGTCAGATAAGTTTAAATATGTTTTGACGCTTGGTTTATAACATTCGGTTTTTTGTTCCAGAAATCATTCAGTTTTTTGTTCCAGAACTTTACAATCCATGCTATTGAAAACATGTTTACTGCTTCTAAGATTAGGAAATCTTCTTGTGAAAACTTTCTTTGTGAGAGTTCATTGATATTTGGTATGAATTATAACAGCAGCATTAAAGCTGCTGTTATTTATTGATATAATCTTTGAATTTTGAATGTGAAAAAGATACAACTGTTCTTGGGATGGTAGGGAGGTGCTTGATTATTTTTTCTATGAAAGTCTTTTACCATACAGACATTTTTATGGCTAATGTCTAAGTAAATGCCTGTTTAGTACACAACATGTTTATTTAAAGGCAGTGGAGTGATACCGGACCATCATGGCCTGCTTGTTTACCACACAATCCAGAGTTTTAATGACCTTTTGAAAACATGGAGAAAGGAGAAAATGCTGGTAATCAACATTTTCTCCTTTTCCAACAATGTTTTCTATCCTTTCAAAGACAAAATGGATCATTTTAGTCACATGAAAATTGTCGTCTGCAATTACTTTAAGTATGGACATGTCTACATTTTGTCGTGTGGTAAAGAGTTAATAAAACGTGATCCATGTAGAAACATGGCTGGTGCAGTAAGACTTGTTTTTTTTTTTACCCTGTTACCAAACAATCCCATGTTTAGATGACCTCAATGAATTAGCCATTGAAAAGATTGTTTGAAAAGCACAAAATGTTGGAAAACAAAACTTCCTGCTTTTCCCACATTTTTACAGCCCTTTTCAAAGATATGTCCCATCATTTGAGTTGCATTTTACTTGTTGCTTAAAAATGCTTCAGGTTGCAAGTCTCAATTTCGTTGTTTGGTAAAGCCTTTAGGCCTGCCTTGGTAGCTCAGTGGTTAGCGTACCTGACCCGTGACCTGGTGGTTGCGAGTTTGATACCCAGTTGAGAAACTTTCTTTCTGGTGATTTTCCCCCTCTCACCTCTGATGCATGTGAGAAAAGTAGTCACTGACTCAGAATGAATGTTGTATCAGTAGGTGCACTGACCGCCGTGATATGACCTAAGCTGTTAAAACAACGCTAAACTCCAATACAATCAATCAAAAGTTTTAATCCTTTACCACACAAATTTTAATGACCCTAATGAAAAGGCCTTTTGAAAACATTGTGGGAAATGGAGAAAATGCTGGTACCCAGCATTTTATCCTTTTTATGCCCCCGCCATGAAATGGGGGGGCATATAGAGTTACCTGTGTCCGTCTGTGTGTGTGTGTGTGTGTGTGTGTGTTAGTGTGTGCGTGTGTGCGTGCGTGTGTATGTGTGCGTGTGTGCGTGCGTTAGTGTGTATGTCCCATTCTTGTCCGGAGCATAACTTCTACATTAATCAATGGATTTCAAAATAATTTTGCACAATTGTTCGCCTTAACAAGTACTAGTGTAACCAGGTTGATTTTTCCAATTAAGGGGAATAACCTCGTAAAGCAATTGACATGGTTTTGCAATGGTTATTCCTCTTTAATAGGAAAAATCAACCTGGTTACACAAGTGTCATGCGAAAAGTTTGTTTCGAAACGCTCAAGGTCAAGGTCACGGTTGAAGGTCATATGTTTAAATTGACCTTGTCCGGAGCGTAACTTCTACATTTATCAATGGATTTCAAAAACACTTTGCACACTTGTTCTCCTTAACAAGTACTAGTGCCATGCGAAAAGTTTGTTTCGATACGCCCAAGGTCAAGGTCACAGTTGAAGGTCAAAATATTTAAATTGACCTTCTCCGGAGCATAACTTCTACATTTATCAATGGATTTCAAAAAAACTTTGCACACTTGTTCTCCTTAACACGTACTAGTGTCATGCGAAAAGTTTGTTTCGATACGCCCAAGGTCAAGGTCACAGTTGAAGGTCAAATGATAAAATTGACCTTGTCCGGAGCACCACTTCTACATTTATCAATGAATTTCAAAATAACTTGGCAAACTTGTTCTCCATTTTGAGTACTAGTGTCATGCAAGAATTTTCTTCTGATGGGTTCAAGGTCAAGATCATTTAGCGGGGGCATCCGTGTCTCTGACACACCTATTTCTAGTTCCACAATGTTTTCTCCTCATCTAAGGACAAACATATTTTTAGTCACATTTATTGTATTGTCTGCAAAATCTGTCATTTAGGGCCATGTAAATTTCGCCGTCTGGTAAAGAGTTTAAAACATGCCTGCTTTTATTTTCCTAACCTTTATCTGCTTAAACCTTTACCAGACAAAATTTTAGCCTAATCCAAATTGAAAGCATTTGCAGACGACAATTTCAATGTGGCTCAAATGGTGGAATATTTCTTTTATAGGGTAGAAAACATTGTGGGAAAAAGAGAAAATGCTGGTTACCATTTTCTTCTTTTTCCACAACGGTTTCGAAAGGCCTCCTTCCCAGGGTCGTTTAAAGGTGGCATTATGCGGTAAAGGGTTAACCCTTTACCACACCTGTCCGAGTTGTAATGACCCCTTGGAAAAGCCGTTTTGTAAAGCGCTTTTGAAAACTCCGTGGGAAAATGAGAAAATGTTGGTAACCATTATTTTTTCCTTTTTCCAACAGTGTTTTCTTGCCACTGAAAGGCATATATCAGTTTTTGAGTGGCATTCAATTTGTCGTCTGCAAATGCTTTCAATTTAGAGTGTGTGAAATTTTGCCATTTTATAGAACGTTAACCCTTTACAAAAAAAAAAAAAAAATTGGCCTGGTCTTATTTGAAAGCATTTGCAAGCAACAAAATAAATGTGGCTCAAATGATTTTTACGTAGTAAGTGAAAATACAGAAACACTGTGGAAAAAGGAGAAAATGCTGGTTACCAGCATTTTCTCCTCTTTAGCTCCACTGGCCGAAGGCCAGCAAACTGATGTCGTGGCCATGTGTCTGTCGTGCGTCCGTGCTTGTGTCAATCTGTGCGTTAACTTTTACTTCAAACATCATCTTCTCTGAAACTACAAATCCGATTTTGACCAAACTTCAAATGATCTGTGCGTTAACTGTTATTTTAAACACCATCTTCTCTTAAACTACTAATCCAATTTGACCAAACTTCAAATGATCCCGCCATGGTCCTCTTCAGAATTTCTGGAAAGAATTTGGTTCAGGCTTTAAAAGTTTTCGTTGACATGGCAACAAAACTGAAAAATATTGAAAATCTTTGAAAATCTTCTTGTCCTAAACCATAAGGCGTAGGGCTACCAAATTTGGCATATAGCTTCATCTAATAGACCTCTACTAAGTTTCTTCAATTTATAGCCCTGGGGTAAAATTGGCCCTGCTCCGGGGGTCACAAGTTTTACATGGGCTTATATAAAGAAAACTTTAAAAATCTTCTTGTTCCTAAACATTACACCAAGGGCTACCAAATTTGGCATGAACCTTCATTGAATGGAACTCTACCAAGTTTCTTCAATTGATAGCCTTGGGGGTCAAAATTGGCCCTGCCACTGATGCACAAGTTTTACGTAGGCTCATAGAGTGAAAGCTGTAAAAATCTTCTCGTTCCTAACCATAAAGCCTAGGGCTACAAATTTGGCATTTAGCTATATCTGATGGACCTTTACCAAGTTTCTTCAAATTATAGCCCTGGGGTCAAAATTTGCCCTGCCTCTGGGGTCATAAGTTTCACATGGGCTAATATAATGAAAACTTTAAAAATCTTCTCGCCCCTAACCATACGGCCTAGGACCTCAAATTTTGCATATAAGATAATCTAGTAGAACTCTACCAAGATCGTCCAAATTATAGCCTTGGGGGTCAAATTTAGCCCTGTCCTGGCAGTCACAATTTTTACATTGGCTTATACAGTGAAAAACTTTAAAAATCTTCTGGTTCTAAATTGTAAGACCTAGGTCTACCAGGTTTTCCATGTATATTTATCTAATGGACCTATCCCAAGATACGACCTTTAAAGACATGACAAAACTTTTCACTTGTCAAAATTTGAAAGCATTTGCATATGACAAATTGGATATGGCACACATGGTGAGATTTGTCTGTAAAATGGATCATGTTAATCACATGCATGTTTATTTTCTTAGCGTATATGCATTGCTTTAGGATTCATTCGCATCTCACTGCTGGTAATATTATTTCGATCATATTTACGTTGGAAAGCAGTAAGTTGTTTGGACAGAATATTGTGCAAAGTACTGGCCGCCGCGAAATAACTGAAATAATGTTGAAAATAATGTTAAACACAAACGAACAGACAATCGTACTGACGATCGTTTTTTTTTTTTTTTTTCAGCTCACCTGAGCCTCAATGGGAGCTTTTAGGATCACCCGGTGTCCGTCGTTCGTCATGCGTCGTGCGTCTGTGCGTCGTGCGTCGTTCGTCGTGCGTCGTCAACAATTCTTTAAACATCATCTCCTCCTAAACCACTCGGCCAATTTGGACCAAACTTGGCAGGAATGTTACTTTGGAGGTCTTCTTTAAAACTTGTTCACAAAATTCGATTCAATTAAAAACTCTGGTTGCCATGGCAACGAAATGGAATTTTCTAAGAAATTCTTTATAAATCTTCTCCTCTGAAACCACTGGTCAGATTTTGAAATAATTTCACAGGAATGTTCCTTGGGTGACCCTTTTCAAAAAGTGTTCGCAAAATTTTGATATGTCGAAAAACATGGCTCTGGTGAATGGGGGCTACTTGCACTATATGGATATGAAGAAATTCCTAAAAATTCTTCTCTGAAACCTCTGGTCAGATTTTGAAATAATTTCACAGAGATATTTCTTTGGTGACCCTTTTCAAAAAGTGTTCGCGAAATTTTGATCCGTGAAGAAACATGGCTCTGGTGAATGGGGGCTACTTGCACTATACGGAAATGAAGAAATTCTTAAAAATTCTTCTTCTCTGAAACGGCTGGTCAGATTTTGAAATAATTTCACAGAGATGTTCTTTGAGTGACCCTTTTCAAAAATTGTTCGCGAAATTTTGATCCGTCAAGAAACATGGCTCTGGTGAATGGGGGCTACTTGCACTATACGGATATGAAGAAATTCTCAAAAATTCTTCTTCTCTGAAACGGCTGGTCAGATTTTGAAATAATTTCACAGAGATGTTCCTTGGGTGACTCTTTTCAAAACTTGTTCGCGAAATTTTGATCGGTCAAGAAACATGGCTCTGGTGACTGGGGGCTACTTGCACTATACGGAAATGAAGAAATTCTTAAAAATTCTTCTTCTCTGAAACGGCTGGTCAGATTTTGAAATAATTCCACAGAGAATTTCCTTGGGTGACCCTTTTCAAAACCTGTTCGCGAAATTTTGATCGGTCAAGAAACGTGGCTCTGGTGACTGGGGTCAAATTAAAGCAATACCTTGTGGGCATTTTAGAGGCCACATTTTTTGCTCAATTGACTTGAAAATTTATCAGAATGTTTGCCGTAATTAAATCTTGGATGAGATTGAAATTGGGTCATCTGGGGTCATAAAGTAGGTCACTAGGTCAAATTAAAGAAATACCTTGTGGGCACTCTAGAGGCCACATTTTTAGCTCCACTGGCCGAAGGCCAGCGGGCTTATGTCATGGCCCGGTGTCCGTCGTGCGTCCGTCCGTCCGTCCATCCGTGCGTGCGTGCGTCCGTCCGTCCGTCCGTGCGTTAACTTTTATTTCAAACATCTTCTTCTCTGAAACTACCCATCCAATTTTCATGAAACTTCACAGAAATGATCCTGGCATGGTCCTCTTCAGAATTTCTTGAAAGAATTTGATTCCTTCAAAAACTCTGGTTGCCATGGCAACAAAACTGAAAAATATTGGAAATCTTTAAAAATCTTCTTGTCTGAAACCATAAGGCATAGGGCTACCAAATTTGGCATGTAGCTTTATGTAGTAGACCTCTATCAAGTTTCTTGAAATTATAGCCCTGGGGTCAAAATTGGCTCTGCCCCAGGGGTCACAAGTTTTACATAGGCTTATATAGAGAAAACTTTAAAAATCTTCTTGTCTGAAACCATAAGGCATAGGGCTACCAAATTTGGCATGTAGCTTTATGTAGTAAACCTCTATCATGTTTCTTGAAAATATAGTCTTGGGGTCAAAATTGGCTCTGCCCCAGGGGTCACAAGTTTTACATAGGCTTATATACAGAAAACTTTAAAAATCTTTCTGTACCTAGCCATAAGGCCTAGAGCTACCAAATTTTGCATTTAGCTTGATCTAGTTGGGGTCTACCAAAAGTGCCCAAATTATAGTCCTGGGGTCAATTTGGCCTCATGCTGGGGGGGGGGGGGTTCACAAGATTTACATAGGCTTACATAGGGAGAACTTTAAAATCTTGGTGTACATAGCCATTAGGCTTAGGCTACCAAATTTTGCATAATTATAGCATTATCTAGTGGACAACTACAAAGAGGGCCCAAGTTACAGCCCTAGGATCAAGTTTGGCCCTGCACAAGGGATCACAAGTTTTACATGGGTTTATGGAGTGAAAAGTTCAAAAACTGTCTTGTTACTATCCATAAGGCCAAGAACTCCCAAATTTGGCATGTTATTCTTCTAATACACATATTCCCCATTTAGTCCGACTGTAGCCCTGGGGTCAAAGTTTTATAAGGGCTTATATAGTGAAGACTTCTCTTCATGGTTTATATTTATAAGCCAGTGGAGCGATACAGGGCCATCAAGGCCCTCTTGTTTGTCTTGATGATATCTCAGAGGAGTTCAAAATTGGGTCACATAGGGTCATAAACAATGTCACTGGGTCACATTGAAGAAATGCCTTGTGGGTACTCTAGAGTCCACAATTCTAGCTAAATTGACCGGAAGATTGGTCTACATATTTGACTTGATGATATCTCGGATCAAGTAGAAATTGTGTCTTATACGGTCATAAACTAGGTCACTGGGTCAAATTAAAGAAATGTATTGTGGGCACCGTCGAAGCCACAGTTTTTGCTCAACTCACCTTAAAATTTGTCAGCATGTTTGACTTGATGATATCTTAAATGGATTTGAAATTGGGTCACATAAGGTCATAATCTAGGTCACTAGGTCAAATTACAGAAATACCTTGTGGGCACTCTAGAGGTGACAGTTCTTGCCCAATTCACCTGAACCTTGGTCAACAAGTTTGTTTTCATGTCTCGGATGAGTTTGAAATATGGTCACATAGGGTCATAAACTAGGTTACTAGGTCAAATTGAAGAAAGACATTTTGGACACTTCGGAGGTCACATTTTCAGCTCAGTTGACCTGACAATTGGTCAGAATGTTTGTCTTAATAATATCTCAGATGAGTTTTAAATTGGGTCATTATAATCCTGGAGTGGAATTTAGCCTAATGACTCAGGTGAGCGATCCAGGGCCATCATGGCCCACTTGTTGCAAATATTGCTACCTAATTTTCTGTTTAAAGTCACTACAAATGATTGCCTGATGGTTTTATAGATTTGAGGCATAAATTTGCATACCACTTTTAGTCTAGTCTAAAAATTAAAAACAATAAATTGCACATGATAAGTTCAATGTTCATGTACATGTAGCTCATAAGGTGAGTTTTCCTTTGAATTGGTAGAATATACTACGGGAAAAGGAGAAGATACTGGTCACCAGTAATTCTCAAAGAATTAAGGCTCTGTCAATTTCTTTCCGAGGATTGATGATAAGTCATTGCGACAGGATTCATTCCTCTCTCACCGCTGACCATTGTTTCGACATTGGTCATGTGGGAAAGCAACCAGTGGCTTGGAAAGAATATTGCGCGGAGTACTGGTAATAGACAGTCTAGGAAAGCATTGATAAGTGCAATGGCTGCCGCGATATAACTGAAATAATGTTGAAAACGGCGTTAAACTCCAATCAATCAATCAATCTCAAAGGATTATTCTCTATACTTAATATTTGCACATTAATTCCAGTTTTAATGATTCTGCCAGTAACTGGAACTTTGATCAATCGTTCTTTAAGTCTTTACCACACAGTCCCAAGTTTTAACGGACCCTGGGTGAAAATCCTTCAGAAAACATTGTGGGAAAATAAGAAAATGCTGGTCACCAGCATTTTCTTGATTTCCAACAATGTTTTCCAACCTTTCATAGAGATCTCTAGTCAATTTAGAAACAGTTTATTTGTCGTCTACAAATGCGTTCAATTTGCATGGGTTATAATTTTTGCCGTTTTGTAAAGAGTTAAAAGATTATCCTCGCCATACTTTTAATTAGCAGGCTACGGATGAAATTTGCCTGTATTTTACGAGATACGAGGAGTGTTCAAATATGAATGCACCTAAGCACCTAAAATTTGATTCTTCATAGGTTTAACTGAAGTCTTTATTTTGTTCCCTCAAAGTATTTACCTCCAACAGATATACAAAGTTCCAGTCTCCAGATCCAATCTTTGAAGGCACTTTCATAGTCTGTTTTATGTCACAAGGGGCAAGGTCAGGATAATACGGAGGGTGGGGGAGCACAAAGACTTTTTCCAGCTTCAGAAAGTCTTGCACCTCGTACAAAAGACAATGACTGAAACTGGTGGTTTACACAATTTAAAATGGAGTCGATAGAACACAAATTCCAGTGTCTTCATAGTACACCTAAAAAGACTATGAAAATGCCTTCAAAGATTGGATCAGGAGACTGAAACTTTGTATATCTGTCGGAGGTGAATTCTTCGGGTCTCATCACAGTTTTTTCTCTGTTTTATTTTCCTTTATTTATTAAGCTACATGTATCCAAGATGAAGAATCGAGGCTGTTTGTTATCATAGTATATTTCTTGTAATTGACTAGATAAACAGTATGAAATTAATTGAAGGTACATGGTATAATACTGCAGCTTTTAACACTGCTGCTAATTCCTAGAAAGAATGCCTTTCGAAACAGGCGCATCATTCTTAAAAGTTATCCCCTGATTTCTAAAGGCGTTTTCTTACTGCCATATACAATTCCTTTAATTTTAATGAGGCCCAACATTTCATGGCTTTAGACATTGACAAATGGGTACAGGTTTCCAGAGTTTTTTACAACCTGAAGTCTGTATCTCTGTTTTTTTCCAGGACGAGTCGGCCATAGAATAATCATTGATAGATTTGGTATTAGAAACAGTGATGTATTATATGTACTGGACTGAGCAAAGTAATTGAAATATTGAACAAAGTAATTTGTTGTATGTACTCATGTAGCCCATGTTGCTGAAAATATAGTGAAACTACTTTAGCATGTCACTTAATGAATATTCCGTCTTTATATGGCCCTCAGCATGCAAAATGAGGCCTTCAGACATTTGCGAAAAGTGTCGTACCATATTAGCCTGCGCATTTCGCGCAGGCTAATCGGGGACGGCACTTTAAGGCTACATATGATTTTTTCGTACAGTAGACTTTAGTGAAACAGAAAAATCGCACAAAAACGGGAAGTGTCGTCTCGGATTAGTCACAGACTGCATAGGTTGATCTCGTTCGACACACTATTACGCATATGTCAGAAGGCCCCTTTTCGTGTGTTGCACGCCATATGTGAACTATTCATTGATCTCCAATAAATTTACTATTTTATAGGACCTTTACTTCAGGATGCTGTGTCCAGGTATTTCACCTCTATACCATGGGCACCACAATAAGAACGAGGCAAATATTGGAAAACTGAGCATGGTCGCGGAAACAAAGTAATGACAAGTCGAAGCGGTTTCACCATACCAACATCTCTGCTTACACAAGAAAGATTGTTGTTGTTGTTGTTGCTTTAGACGACATTTTGGAAGAAAGATTTAGTTCTTTAAGTGTTTACCAAACAACAAAATTTTAGACTAGTCCAGATTGAAAGCATTTGCAGACAACACATCAAATGTGGTTCAAAAATTGACTTTTTTTGGGGGGGGGGGGGAGTATAAAACATAGTCGGAAAAAGATTAAATGTTGGTAACCTTCATTTTGTTCTTTTTCCAGAGTGTTTTGTTCAGTTTCAAGGACATAACTTATCATTAGAACTACCTTTGGGCTGTCGTCTGTAAATACCATGGACAAGTCTGAAATACATAAGTCTTCTAACCCTTCACCACAGAATCCAGAGTTTTAACGAAGAGGAAGCCCTAGAACCATTGTGGGAAATAGAAAAGATGCTGGTAACTAGCATTTTCTTCTTTTCCCGCAATGTTTTCTAATCTTTCAGGAACAGATTCTATCATTTAAGCGTTGTGTGATAAAGAGTTAAATGATGTGTGCATGACTGTATTTATAGGCCCTTCTGGTAACATATTGTAAGCATTGCGTCCACATAGCTAGGCCCTTCCAGATAACATTTTGTGAGCATCATGCCCACATAGTTAAGCCCTTTCTGATAACATGTTGTAAACATTGTTTGCATATAGTTAGGCCCTTTCTGATAACATTTTGTAAGCATTGCGTCCACATAGTAAGGCCCTTCCAGATATCATTTTGTGAGCATCGTGCCCACATAGTTGAGCCCTTTCTGATAACATGTTGTAAACATTGTGTGCATATAGTTAGGCCCTTCTAATAACATGTTGTAAGCGTTGTGTGCACATAGGTCCTTCCTGATAACATTTTGTTAGCATTGTGTCCACATAGTTGGACCCTTCCTGATAACATTTTTTAGCATTGTGTGCACATAGCTAGGCCCCACCTGATAACATTTTGTCGGCATTGTGTCCATATAGTTATGCATTCCTGATAACATTTTGTAAGCATTGTGTTCCAATAGTTAGGCCTTAATTTGGTTCACTCTCATTACTCTTTTTTTTTTTACTCTCATAATTGTTAACGGACCTTAGAATCTCCGTCATTTAATTCTTAATCATGGTTGATCCAAACTCTCTGAAAAATAAGATGTAAAAAAGGCCGATATAAAAAGAGTCAAATTGTTGATCATGGTCAAGAATTTTTTTTTTTTTACAGTTATGACAATGGCCAACCTTACTGTTTAGATACAACAGGGATGTAAATTACTATCCAAAAAAGATAATTGTTGAAAACCCATTTGATTGCTTGACCTATACACTAGAGTGTATGTTAATTGAAAATCATGTCCACTTCAAAATCATAAGGGTAAATATTTTCTTAAGTTTGAGATGTGTGACATGTGTAGGTGTTCGAGATACTTCACTGGCTGAGAGGAAGAGAATGGTAAAAAGTACCAATACTAGTCAGTTGAATCTTTTAAAGGGCACCATATCTACAAAATTGATAGGTTTGATACTTATTGATGTATCTAAACATGTGTGTTTCAGACACACTTAAGTGGGGCTTGTAAATCAAAGGGATTTGTAATAGTGAGATCACATGATAGAGTTAGATTTGTGTTTTACTCGATTTAAGTTTTTATATGGGTCCATTATCTCTTTACCACACAACAATTGTATAGTAAAGGGTTTACTGTTGCTAGCCCTAATAAGTAAACTTCCTTGTCTTTTATGACTCCGGCATCATTTTTGAAGTACTAGTGTTTACTAGGAAAAAAATAGGTGCTAGGGAAAGGTAGGGATGGAAACTTACAGCAGACAGACCAGAAGCTGCATGCAGGTTTTTGAAATGCCTTTGTAGTATTAAGTTTAGGTGTAGTTGTAAGGCGTAAGGGACAGGCATGGATGGAATCTGTCTGCAGATAGACCAGGAGCATCGCACACTTTTTGACAAGACAGACTGCTTTGTTCAGTTTTTGACAAGACGGACTGCTTTCGTCAGTTTTTGATGAGACAGGCTGCTTTGTTCACAGTTTTTGACCAGCAAGAGTGTTTTTTCCCCCAAACATTTGAAATGTATATAACCTCTTCGCTTTACAAACTTCTCAAGTATGTTTCCTATGGCAAAGTGCCTTTAAAAGATTCATTGGCTTAGTCTATGTACATTGCTTGTACCTGATATGAACTTGACACTACCTCAGTCAGCTTTCGAAATAATTTTGAATGCCAACCTGAGTCTATTTTTCTTAACCCTAGGAAAGATTTACCTTAAACTCCTAACAAATGTTCACCTTGCAGACAGTGAACACAAATGAAATTAGGACTCCACCTTGTTTACTGCAACATTGTTGGTATTGTACAATTCGATTTTTCAATTCGGGCATATCCAAAATATATTCGGATTGGATCCTCTCCTCTCTGGCAGGGCATGTCATGGAGGAATGTCCTTTAGAAAAGATGGTAAACCCTGGGAAGGGATGAAAAAGTAAGCTATGGAAATGATTTGACTGAAAGTTCTGTTGACAGTGATTCCATTTGAGTGAAAAATTAATTTGATAATGTCCTCAATCCTAGTGTTATGTTGTGGCCCTGTGTCTGAAGTGTGTTGGTGCGTTAGTGTACTTTTATTTAAAAAACTCTGAAACTGCCAAACTAATGAAATGGTCCCACCATGATATTATTGGGAATTCCTTCCAATAGTTTAATTCCAACTATAGATACATTCTCACAGCCAGAGAGAAAAAGCACTGATAAAATTTGATCGATTACGGAATACTCCAGAATTTAGGTAGCTGTGTAAGCATAGATGAATTACTGATTTATATGGTTCAAGGGATCAATATATCGGAAATCTTTGATTTGAAACCAGAAGCGTCAAAACATTTTTTTCTTTGATGGCCTCCAGAAAATGAAATGAAATGCATTTTGTATCGGTTGTTATCTATGTAACCTTGTAATCGTGAGGTGCAACATTTGGCATAAAGATGCAAAAATGATTATAGTTTGATGAAATAAATGTGAAATGGGTTAAAAACTGGCTGAAAACGAGTATAGATATATAGAACAGAACAGATTTTATTCAGAAAAACGACTTGAACACATAAGGTTCATCGTCGACATACATACATAATATTACATACGTCAGTATGGACATAAACTCAATACATGTGAATACATTTCATTAATGCGGAAATAATGTACAATGAAGGATCTTACAAAAACATTAATAAGAGTAGAGAATGATATTACATTTAGAATGAAAAATTGAAAAATTAATTATTGATATTGTTTAATTCATGTTTTCTTTTATCTATTGCCTTAGTATAAAATATGCCAATAGCATTTAGAGTTTTATATATATATATATATATATATTTAAAACGCTAGTTGTTATGGTAAAAAAATGTGCTATGTGTTGGAATTCTCTGTAATGTGGCATAGATACCTCTTTCAGATTTTTTACTCCACTGGCTGAAGGCCAGCAAGCTTATATCATGGCCTGGTGTGTGTCGTGCGTCCGTCTGTCTGTCCGTCCATCTGTGCGTCCGTTCATTTTTATTTCTCTTAATTTTTCTTCTCTGAAACTACCGATTCAATTTCGATGAAATTTCACAGAATTGATCCTGCCATGACCCTCTTCAGCAATTTTTCAAGAATTTGATTCCAATAAAAATAAAAACTGAAAAAATATTGAAAATCTTTAAAAATCTGCTCGGCCGAAACCATAAGGCCCAGGGCTACCAAATTTGGCATGTAGCTTCATCCGATGGACCTCTACCAAAATTCTACAAGTGATGGCCCTGGAGTCAAAATTTGCCCCGCACAAGAGGTCACAAGTTTTACATACGCTTATATAGTGAAAATTAAAAAAAAATCTTCTTGCTCCTATTCAAAAAGCATAGGGCTACCAAATTCTGCATGTGTTTCATCTCGTGGACCTGTATCAAGATTTTGAAAACCATAACCCTGGCGTTAACACATTCCACAAAGGCTTAAATTAATAGTGAAACTTCAAAAAATTTCTTGTAGTACAAGCTTATCGTACATGGTTGGTGTTGGGCATTCTATTTTTGTGAAAAAGAAATGGTCAGCATTCAATGAATGTGCTTTATTTTGGTGGTAATAGATTGGTCAGATAAGTTGAATATTTAATATGAAGTAGGATTTCTCTGGCTTCTCATTTGACCTGGGACCGTGGGTTTTGATGCTTGGTTTCTATCGTTCAGTTTTTTGTTCCAGAACTTTACAATCCAATCGAATACGTGTTTTCTGCTTCTAAGATTTTGAAATCTTCTTGCCCGAGCTCTCTTTGTTAGAGTTCATTGATATTTGGTATGAATTAAACCTTCTTTTATTTATTGATATAATCTTTGCATTTTGAATGTGAAAAAGATAGGGCTTTTTTGGGGGGATGAAGGGGAGGTGCTTGGATATTTTTGCTATGAAAGTCTTTTGCCATACAGACATTTTTATGACTAATATCTGTGTTAATGCTAGTTTAGTACATAACATGTTTATTTAAAAGGCAGTGGAGAGATACAGGGCCATGATGGCCCGCTTGTTTAACCCTGCACCACACAATCCCGAGTTTTAACGACCTTAGGGAAAAAGCCTTTGAAAAAAAGCCATGGAAAAAGGTATAAAAAAAAAAAAAAAAAAATGCTGGTAATTAGCATTTTCTCCTTTTCTCACAAAGTTTTCTACCCTCTCAAAGACAAAATGGATCATTTTAGTCACATGAAAATTGTCGTCTACAAATACTTTAAATTTGGATATGTTAACACTTTTTTTCGTGTGTTAAAGACTTTATATAACATCTGATCCATTTAGAAACATGGCTGGTGCAGTAAGGCTTGTTTTCTTACCTTGTTACCAAACAATCCAATGTTTAGATGACCTCAAGGAATAAGTCCTTGAAAAAATTGTTTGAAAAGCAGAAAATGTTTGAAAACAGAACTTCCTGCTTTTCCGACATTTTTTACAACCCTTTTCAAAGATATGTCCCATCATTTGAATTGCATTTTATTTGTTTAATGCTTCAGATTGGAAAAGTCTAAAATTTTGTAGTTTGCCCAAGAGTTTAACCCATCACTATACAATCCTAATTTTAATGACCCTAAGGAAAAAGCCTTTTGAAAACATTGTGGGAAAAGGAGAAAATGCTGGTAACCAGCATTTTCTCCTTTTTCCCACAATGTTTTCTACTCATCCAAGGACAATTTTTTTTAGTCACATTTATTATATGAAAAATTTTTGCAGAAGCTGTCAATTTTGGCCATGTAATTTTGCCCTGTGGTAAAGAGTTTAAAACATGCATGCTTGTATTTTCTTAACCCTTGAACTGCTTAACCCTTTACCACACTATTCCGAGTTTTAATGACCCCCTTGGAAAAGTCCCTTTGAAAAGTGCTTTTGACAACAGCGTGGGAAAAAGCATGTACTCCTTTTCCAACAATGTTTTCTTGCCACTTAAAAGGTAAATGTCAGTTTTTCAGTGACATTAATTTTAACTTCTGCTTTCTGATGAATGTAAAATTTTGTCGTTTTTATGAAGAGTTAACCTTATACAAAAGACAAAATTTTAGACTGCTCTAACTTTAAAGCATTTGCAAGGGAAAAATGTGGCTCAAATGATTTAAGTTGTAAGTAAAAAGACAGAAACATTGTGGAAAAGGAGAAAACACCGGTTAGCAGCATTTTCTCCTTTTTAGCTCCGCTGGCTGAGGAACAGTGAACTGATGTCTTGGCCCTGTGTGCGTCTGTGCATACGTCTGTGCCAAGTTTCCATTTATATTTATCTAGTGGACCTCTACCAAGATTTGACCCTTAAAGACACAACAAGACCTTTTACTTGTCCAATTTTGAAAGCATTTGCAGATGACAAATTGAATATGACTCATATTGTGAGATTTGTCTGCAAAAGACAAAACATTGTGGCAAAAGGTGAAAATGCTGGTTACCAGCAGCAGGAACAGCAACAACAGCATCATCATTAACAATAACAAGAATAGCAACTAAACTTACATACGTCATCAGTACCCATTACCGTAACTCGATTTTGTTTTCATGTAAGCTTAACTGCCGCCTATTAGTGCGCCGTCAATGAAACTGACTTCACCCTTTATGACACAACAAAATTTTACACTTGTTCAAATTGAAAGCACTTGCAGTCGACAAATTAGATTTGGCTTCCGATGGTCAGAGGTTCTATCCTTATCCATAGCATTTTTTAAAATTTATGATTATTACTATTATTTATTTATATTAATATCATTTTTCTATTTTTTCTATTTCTTGTCCACTTTTTGCATACTTCATACGTGCATAAAGCATATTATACAACAACAACAGCAGCAGCAGCAGCAGGAACAGCATCATCATCATCATCGTCATCATCAGTTACAAAAAAAGTGCCGTAAGTTAATTTTGTCTTCATGTGTGCAAAATTGCAACGAATTAGGGCTTAGTCAACAAAACTAATTTGACCCTTCACGATACGACAAAAGTTTTCACATGTCAAAATTGAAAGCGTTTGCAGACGACAAATTGGATTGGCTCTAATGGTGAGATTTGTCTGTAAAAGACAGAAAACGTCGTGTCAAAAGAAATGAGCCGTGCTCTGGGATTTAGTGTATCCGTGATGCATTATACCAAGCAAGTCATCACGTAGTTACGGATTCATAAGAACCATTTTTTTTCTAAAGACCACCTCAGTTATGAGGTAGCGGTTGCGCTTTTCACCTTCGTAAGCTCTGAGATACGCATAATCTTTGGTTGCACTCATCAAAAAGCGCGTTACATTGGCTATCCAATATCAGCAAAATGTACATAGAAATTTATAGCAACTGTAGGAGAGAATTGTCGGTTATGCTTTGGATCATTGCCAAAAATATACACGAACACTATTTACTTCAACATTCACTGTAACAAATCATTTTAATGAAGTTTTAGGATACATTCCAACGATGTTATAATGCGTGTCTGGATTTTGCCGAATAGGTTATGTTAAGCGATATTTGATTGGTTTTTAGCTCCACTGGCCGAAGGCCAGCGAGCTATTGTCATGGCGTTGTGTCCGTCGTGCGTCCGTCCGTTCGTCCGTGCGTGCGTCCGTAAACTTTTTCTTTAAAAAACTTCTCCTCAGAAACTATTGACTGGATTTTTACCAAATTTCACAGGAATGTTCCTTTGGTGGTCCTCTTTCAAATTCCTTCAAATAATTGTGTTCCATGAAGAATTCTGGTTGCCATGGCAACCAAAGGAAAAAACCTTTAAAAATCTTCTCCTCCCAAACCGCTATTTGGATAGCATTATTATTTTGCAGGAATGTTCCTTAGATACAGGTTTACAGAATTCCTTTAAAAAAAAAAATGATCTGTCAAAAAACATGGCTTTTATGGGAGACTCATTTTCCTTTTATGGTATAAAGTAAAATCTTTGAAAAATTTCTTCTCTAAAACTATTCATTGGATTTCATTGTTGTTTTGCAGGTAAGTTCCTATGGTGGTTGTCTGCCAAATTGTTTCTATGGTGGTTGTATACCAAATTCCTTTTAAAAAAATGATACACCTAAAAACACATTTTTTTATAGACAAGGCTTATATTTCAAAAAAATGTTCTTCTCCAAAACTATTTATTGTGTTAGTTTTATCGACTAACAAAGAAAAAGGAAGAAAATTGGATTGACTTGACCTAGTCACGGCTGTCCTATTTAAGCCCACACATTTTCCTTGGTATTAAGACCACAATTTACTCCAATGATATGCTATTAGTTAGTACTAGTAATAAAATATCACTGGCCATAAATAAGATAAAAGCTTGAGCACCTTTCACAACTTGAGCTTTTCAATTTTGCCTTATTACTAAGCCTGAGTAACCATGCCAAGATAAAAAAGAAAAAGTATTTTAATAACAAAACCCCCATGTTGTAGGTACTTTATAGTCCTTTTGATATAGAACAAGAGAACCTCTGCACTTTTATTAGTTCTGGTAAAGGTTTGTTGACCTACTAATGAGTAAATGCAGAGTGGACAGAAGGGGTGTAAATCCTGGTGACCTGGTACAAAGTGGGACAGGGCTTTACATTTGTGATAAGGCATAAATATTATCCAGTCAAACTGATCCCGCAACTTCAGTACACCAGAATTAATCTGTGCCCTGGAGCAGGATATTTGATTTATGTAAATGCATTTGTAGACCACTTTGTGTTGTTTGCCACAGAAGACATTCTAACTGTGACTGAAAAGTTGATTATTAGGGATTAGGTGTTCATTGTATGCCAGCATATTTCATTCTATCTGGTGTATTGATGTAAGTTGATCTATATTGCTATAACATTCATTCATTTGCCCTCCTAGCTGTTCTTTTAGATTACCCCTTTACCACACAATCACAACTTTTAACGACCCTGAGAAAGACATATTTTCTATATTTTGATGTTTCCCCACCCAAAATGGTTTGTGAAAGGACCTGTTGCAGACAACATATCTTCAAATTAGTAAGACATATACATGTATAAAAAAGGATAGAAATTATTGTGGGAAACTAAGAAAATGCTGGTTACCATTTTTTTCATCTTTTCTCACAAGTTTTTTCCATACCTTTTTTCTTCAGTGAGCTAAAATGCAGGATTGAATGGTAATTGTTAAAAACTTCTTTTCGCCATTATAGAGATATCAGGCCTGTGGAGCGATACAGGCGCTCAAGCGCCTCTAGTTGAAATAACTATCAAAATCTCGTAGGCAGCGTATCGCGGGGAGGGGTCCCTATAAACTTAGAAACGGAAGCGAAACGAAACGGAACGAAACGTTATGAAACGCAACGAAACGGAACCAGACCCAACGAAACGAAACGGAAATAGACCCAACGAAACGAAATAGAACGAAACAGAACGAAATGGAACAAAATGAAGCAGAAGTAAAACCTAAATTAGTTTTTTTTATTTTTTTTTTTTTGTTTTTTCTTTTCTTTTAAATCATCTTCCTCTTGATTGCAATTAATGCAAATAGGGAATATTACAATTTGATAACAGTTGTACGCACGAAGATCGCGTTATTGCAATGAATCTGGATTATTGTTCACTTTGTTATGGATATTAATCATTAAAATGTTCTTCAATTATAGGGCAACTGTCAGTGAAGCAATTATGTCGCTGCTCAGTAAAAGCAGAGGGACAATATGAGGGCCTAGATTATTTTCCTTATTTTCAGGGGGCATTGAAATTTCATCCAATAACGACGAGAGGGGCACAATACCCGTAAGCACTACCGCCCCGCACCATAACTGACCCCAGCCCCCAAAACGATCCCGTTGCAGTAGGCAACAGTCACCATAACGTTCATTCCTGCATCGGAACAATGGTACACGGCCATTAGCTCGAGACAATACAAACCTCGACTCGTCAGAAAAAAAAATGTCCGCCAACGCTGTCTTGTCCAGTTTGTGTCCCAAGGCCAAATGCTCTCTATAATTGCGATGGCGGCGCGTCAGAACCGAGCGAACGTGCGGGCGACATCTGAGCAAACCGTTATCACCTAAACAATTCCGGGGATAACAGCAGCTGTAACTGTTGTGCTCGTAGGTCTCGTAAGTACTGATTCACGACATACTGGTCTTAGGCTCGAGTCGTAACGCGCGGTCTGCGCTACGTGTAAGTCTTTTGCACTTCAGGTTTGCGCAAATCGCCGCAGATGGCTGCCGACTGCTTGTGCGAATGCACCAACATGAACTGCAACCTGTGTAGTAGGTAGCCCAGCCTCCAGCATACCTATGACTCTTTCTGGAAAATTTCTTTAAGTCTTGGCATCGAAATTTCTGATCAATACGTGGAATGGATATGTCTATCTCTTACATCCACCGAAACTGGAACTTTGCCTTAAATATCCACCAGGCTTTTTAGCTAGGAATTTATCTACCCAATTTTGCGAACTATGAGCGGTTTTAAATATTACTACGCGTGTATACATAACGTATGTATGTACGTTTCAAAGGCAACCCTGAAAATTTTGCACATGCTTTACGAAAGTTTCTTTTTTTGGTTTAGTATATACAACAATCTTTGGTCCCGAAGCAGCTGCAACATTCGCAGCCTTCGTTTGATAACGTTGTTTATCCTTAATTATAACATGGGTTATCATTTTTTAAAACGTGAACATTGTTCCTTCGATGTTGGGGGGAAAAGGTTTGGGTTCTAGTTCAGTCAGTTCCCGAATTTCTTAAAGTAACACTATTGGCACAACAACAGTAAGGTTATAATTATTTTCTATAAAAGAAAAATATATAGAGGATATTTGTTTTTTTTGTTTTTTTTTCGGTGAAAGATCGAAATTTATTTCATCTCGTGAACATCATCGGTAATATTTTCACTCGTGGCTGCGCCACGAAAATATTCATGCTTCTATCGCCTTTTTTTGTCGAGACTTCCATAAAAATCAGTACAAACTCCCCGTGGTCGGTATTCTCACTGGTCGTACCCGTGTAATAGCGAAAAATATTTTCACCGCTATTTCTCGATATCCTACCGGAAAGCATGAAATAAGACACTGTATCCATTATTTTGAAAATATCGAGGAAAAGATTCAATCTTCTTATGCTAAATTGCTGTCTATGTGAAAATTATATGAGTTAAAGGCCCAATAGCGGCCAAAAACACAATGCTGGTGTTGCAACCTACTTAACCCTTAGGCTGCTAAGCGCGACTCACGGACCTTTTGCAGACAGTGTAGATCAAGATTAGGCTGCACAGAACGTGCAGTCTGATCTTTGGATCTACACTGCCTATTAACGGGATATTTTTCCCCCAAAAATACCTTTGAAATTTATAGCAAAATTTGGGTTTTTAATATCGGCTTGAAAGTGTCATTTTCACGTATTTAGCAGGATAAGGGTTAACATTTTCAGATGATTTTAAGATAAGCTACTGCTTACAGTCAGATCCTGTGCGAATGTTCGGATTCATTTATATACATGCTGTACATTTATTTGTAACAAAGTAATGCCTTTAAAACTGAAGATTATTACTTCTAGACTGAATTTATCTCCCTCTGCCAGTGTAGCCATTCACCTTTAAAGCGGTTCTAACGAACAGCCATACCCATCTCTCTTTTTAGACCTGAAGCCATCTCTTTATCTTACAGGTTCTGCCAAGACGTTCATTACATTGATTTATTATTATGGGGAAAATGTACAAATGAAAAACAAAAATCTGTGGAACTCTACATTCTGGCAAGGGTCGACTGAAAGCATCTTGAAGGGCATCGACTGAAAACATCAAAGGTATTCACGGCATAATATGGTGTTCATGCGCAATACGACGGCTACTTGCGAGAGTGATATAATATCAAAATGAAATTAATTAATTGATGTTTAAGGCCGTTTTCAACATTATTTCAGATAGATAGCGGTGGCCAGTGCACCTATCTATGCTTTCCTGGAGTTTCTTTTGGCAGTAATACGCACAATATTCTTGCCAAGCCACTGGCTGCTTACCCACATAGCCATCGTCGAAACAATGGTCACTGTGACAGAGGAATGAATCCTGTCCCAATGAATGTCATCAGTCCTTGGAAAGAAATTGGCCGAGTCGGGCATCGAACCAGCAACCCCCTGTTCTCAAGTCCTATACGTTACCAACTGAGCTACAGGGGCTGGGTACCAAAATGAAAGAAGAACAGAATACAAAGAAAATATAATCCCATTTCCGTCCAAAATCTTGCATCACATATGTTGGAGTTTGCGCAACTTTCCCAAACACAGGTCCTGGTAAAGGATTGTCGTTTAGATCAACTAATTCTGATTCTGACTAGATTTTCAAACCGGCAAATCACGCATGAGATGATGCAAAATTTCAGTTGTTTCTTTGTGCTGTCCACATAAAATGTGGGATAATCCAAGAAGAATGATACAAAAGAAATATGACAAAAAAAAAAAAAAAAAATAGTGGAATGAAACTCACTTTGCCAGATTTTGTTATATTTCGTTCTGTTCCGTTCTATTTCGTTTCGTGTCGTTGGGTCTGGTTCCGTTTCGTTTAGTTGGGTTTGGTTCCGTTTCGTTTCGTTGCGTTTTGCTCTGTTTCGTTGCGTTTCGTTTCGGTTCCGTTTCTAAGTTTATAGGGACCCTATCGCAGGGATTACAAATTTCGGTTTGATCGGCCAAAGGTGAATAGAGCAAAGCAGTGATCATCACCCTTTGTTGGTGAAGATGGCGTTAAAATCTACACTGCACATAATGATATGGTAATCTAGCAGAGAGTAATAACACAGATATTTGTTTGCTTGTTCTTGCTTTCGACAGAGCAATTGCTTCTGTATAACTACAGAGTGCTGCTCTCATTGATTTTTAATCAGTCGGTAGACCGATTAGACAGATGGCAAACTTCGGAAACCCGTCCGCTCAGGGCAAACTGATGTAACTGCAACTCGTAACAACTTTTACTTACAGCATTTTAACGCTTATACCTGCTGTGATGACCTTATTACAAAAACTACTTTTGACCCAGATAAGCGCGGGAATAGTAATAAGCGGTAAACAGGCGTTAAGATATGCCAAGGAAACCCATAATAACTTTTAAATTATGTAATAAACGGCGGTTACAATTTGTTTAGTATTGAAGTATGTCATAATTACAGTATTGTCAAAATCTCTGGCCAGCAAAAACTTGAGCAGTTTACTTTCAACACGATTATAAGAAATAGGATCAGTAATTAGCAGCAACTTTATGAATGAAACGAGTGCGAATCAAGTGTATCGGCTGATGTGAATACATGTACATCTTGTAGTCGTCTGCTGTCCATATCATTCGGCAAATTTCGAGTGATCCGTTGATAGTTATACGTAGTTACGGGATCTGCCGAGTTGGGACGAGGGCTCTCCGTATATGTAGCAGGTGTTGAAAAGATGATAGGTCATTTTGGTCTTGAGAGGAATAAAATCGCAACAGAAAGGAGTTTGTAAGAAAACATTGCTTTAAAAGAATCCGAAAATTTAGATTGCACGGCCAAAGAGACAACTGATGTTAATGCAACTTGTAACAGCCGTAAGTTTGAAATAGTAACCGGCCGTTGGTCGTTTAATGCAGGGATCGTATATGTGAGGCGAAGCGTGTGAAGCTGTGGGGACAAAGGGTATAGAGTTATGTAAAGGTTATGGCTCTCGCGGAGAGGCCATTACGTAAACATTTTCAGAATGAACTGGCGATTCACCGCGTGTAACCTTAATACCCAGCCTGTCCATTCACAATACTGACTGATTACGCATCTTTCAGCGTATGATGTAATAACCTTTAGGCTGCTAAGTGCGACTCACTGACCTTTTTGCGGATAGTATAGATCAAGATCAGACTGCACAGAACGTGCAGTCTGATCTTGGATCTACACTGTCCGATAAGGAGATATTTCTTTTTCCAAAAAAGAACAAGTTTGACATAGAATTATTCGGGTTTTACTACCGGTTTGAAATTTCATTCCAATGTTTTAGCGGGATAAGGGTTAAATTGTTTTCACAGCCCATCTTCCTCTCCTTTCAGCCGTGGCGTGGCACTACCATTTTACACAGTCACTTACATATATCTTCTTGGTGAGTTTCTACAGACTAGAATCAGTCTGTTGACCCTTTACCAAACAATCCTGTGGGGCTTTGAAAATAGAGTTGGAGAAACGGCATATATTTAGCAATTGACTCAAATACAATTACCTGTGTTGGCTATGGACAAGTAAAGTCGCTTTTGAAGACAATAAAAGATAAAGATTAGACTGTCCTTTAAACGCAATGCAATTCAATATCACAGACGTTCATATCTTAGATCTAATTGTTTGCTTATTTGGGATGTACATGTGGAAAAAAAAAACGACCATGAAATTGTAGCCTAATGTTTGATATTGTTTTCCTGACTGTAAAAGGCCAGTCGATTAACTGAGTGTTTTAACTCTTAACCAAACGATCCTTTGTTAATGCCCATGAGAAAGAAGTTCAAAACATTGTGAGAAAAGAGGAAAATGCAGGTTGCCATTTTCTCTTTTTCCCATTTTTTTTTTTTTTACCCTTTCAACGATTCAAATCATCATTTGGTCTACGTTTAATTCGTCATGCGCAGATGCTTTTGATCTTGACTAGTCTAAATTTTTATCATTTGGTAAAGAGTTGACGGTTAGAGAGCTATCGGGTATGTACATTCTTTGAAAGTATAATGTAGGAGAAATTTGCCAGCAGACGTTTGGACTGGGCGATTTGGCCGGCTAAAAAATAGGTAGGACAGTTCGTTAAAAATGGAAACATGAAAGGCCCACAAGCAGCCAAAAGTAAACAATTCCAAAGTTATAATGCAGGCATATTTTATACGGCTTTTATATGTTACAATACAGTTACCAAAGCTGCCAAAGGTAAAAGAATATGTGTATTTTTTCATGCTTGAAGGGTTGGTAAGTACTGCTGTTCACGATGAGTGATACCTAAAACTTGATAATGGGTATTGCTGATCAGAATTGTCACATATCTTTTACGTTCTATTCTGTCGGCTGGCAAACATAGCCTATATTTTAACCAATCGTTAAACTACTAATTTGTAAAAGACCGTTTAAAAAAGTGGGATCCTACGTTGCTCATTTGTAAAGTTGTAGGATTTTTTGTCCCATACATAGTTCAAACACCTACCATTCGGTTTGTTATTTCAAACCACTGTAATCATTCAGTGTCGACCGATTACAGTGCTTACAGCACTTTGATTATTTTATTCGATTATGTAGTTTCATCATAAAGGGTGAAAACTGTTCCAAAACAATTAACGTGAAAACAGAGTGATCGCCCCTCCAACCACTACTCAGAAGCTAATAAAGTATTACCCAGATGTTGTAAATTTTTGTTTTCAGCTTTTTCAGCGCTAGCCGAAAACAATGGCTTTTGCAGACGGCATAGATCAAGAAGGTGAAGTCTGATCTTGATTCATATACGCTTAGTCTGAGTAGCAGTGGGTTGCATTTCGGCCGTCGAAAGAGTGCAACTTCATTCATTTTGCGCAGAAAGAGTAATTCATAATAGTTATCTTACTTACCAGATAGTGCAGAATTGTCTTGTATCTACACCGTAATGTAAAATGCCGAAAACTGTCGCAGCTCTGTTTTAAAGAATGTCGAATTTTAATACAAGTCTTCTGATTGGTTAAAAAATCTCAACCAATTAGAACGGTAGATATGCTTAGTTTCCAAATAAGAACCTTAAACTTTTACCTTTTTCAGTTCCCCAATAGCTCAGGTGGTATAGTATGAAATTTGCGGACGTCAAATCCCGGGCCATTTGATGTTATGGGTTCGATCCGGTGTAACTTAGGATGGGTTTCGTCTTGCATTCTGCACTATCCCCCGTTACAAAACTAAAGTATTCTGGGAACGTCGCCACGAAAATCTACCAACCTTTTCAAGTAGATTCTCGTCATGTATAAAGAGAACTAAAGCTATTGTGAAATGAAGCAAATGCTGAAAACTAGATACGTGTTCATTTGACATAATGATTGTCTCAATTATCACCGCTGTCATTTTCATTCTCGTGCTGTCTTTGTGCTTTCAAACGTATTTACGGAAAGATCATTAAATTTGACACTATGCCTTCTTATTTTCGTTAGTGTAACTCTTCAGCTTAAAGGTGCGTTTAGATCTACTAACGGGACTACGCGTAAATAAACGCCAATGGCATCAAATATGAAGTACAATTAAACACGGATATCTGTACTAAAGGAGGCGTTTCATTGCGATGCAGTGTCTTATAAGTATATTAAGGCTTTCATTTCTCATTTTCTTTTCCCGTTATAGGATAGTTAACGATCTTGTTACGTTACTGGCTTGTTTATTTTATTACCATATATGCACAGAGTGCTCAAAGAGAGATAACTCTATCAAACTGGCCATAATAAGTATTCATATTTAACAAAGATTGTTAAGTCTTCAACCTCAAGTAAAGTATTATCGACAAACAAGGACTTGGAGAGTGCATCAAAGATAGTATCAAATCGCTATTTGACAAGTTTTATCTGAAATTTATCTTTAAAACAGAAGACTCGCAACCCTTTATGTTCAAACATATTTCATGGCAGGTACCGTTTCGTCGCCCTAAATTTTTTTGTCAAACCTTTTTAATTGATAATGCCAACCCCGGTAGGGCAGTCGGTAGCGCACAGGACTTGAGACCAGGGGGTCGCCTGTTCAAATCCCCAGCTCTGCCATTTCCTTCCGACAATTTACGATAATCATTTCGTTGGGATCCATTTTTCTCTCATCGGTGATCATTATTTCGACGATTGTTATGTGGGAAAACAGCCAGTGGTTTGTAAAAGAATTTTGTGGAAACTACTGGTAAAAGAAACTCCAAGAAAGCGTGGATAGGTGCACTGGCCGCCGCGAAATAACTGGTGATCAACACCAATCGAACAAGCAATCTACTGGCAATATCTTTTTTTTAATATCGCTACGTTATTTTCTGTTTAAGGTCATTTACAAGTGCTTGACTGATGGTTTTATAGATTTGAAGCATAAATTCACACTAGAAAGTTTTAGTCTTGTCCAAATTGGAAATAAAAATTTGCACATGACAAATTCATGTACATGTAGCTCAAAAGATGAGTCTGTCTTTGAAATGGTTGAAAATACTACGGGAAAAGGAGAAAATGCTGGCCACCAGTAATTCTCAAAGGCTTAACCTGTATACTTAATGTTGGCACATTAATTCCATTTTTGACAATTCTGCCAGTGACTGGAACTTTGATCAACCGTTTTTTTTTTTAAGTATTTACTACACAATCCCGAATTTTAACGACCCTGAGTGAAAAGCCTTTTGAAAACATTGTGGGAAAAGAAGAAAATGCTAGTAACCAGCATTTTCTTCTTTTCCCACAATGTTTTCTAACCTTTCATGTAAAACTCCAGTCAATTGAGAAACATTTTATTTGTCGTCTGCAAATGCTGTCAATTTGCAGGAGTTTTAAATTTTGTCGTTTGTTAAAGAACCAAAAGATCGCCATGATAATTCGCCATACTTTGATTTAGTAGGCTACGAATGAAATCTGCCTGTGTTTTACGAGGAGTGTTCAAATATGAATGCATCTAAGAACCTAAAATTTGATTCTTCATAGGTTTCACTGAAATTTTTATTTTGTTCCCTCAGAGTATTCACCTCCGACAGATAAACAAAGTTTCGGTCTCCGAATCAAATCTTTGAAGGCATTTTCATAGTCGTTTTTAGGCCAGGGAATCCCTCTCAAGGGATTCCCTTGCCTATAGCGATCGTAAGCTGACTTTTCCGGACTACTTTCAGACAAAATGTTGTACGGTGTGTCCACTCTATATCGCTGAGTCCGCCGAAACAACTAGTTTCGTAAGTACAGAGATTGCTTATCACACGGCGTGAATGTTTTCCTTTCCTCAAAGCTTTCCGACATCTGCATAGTGCTATGGAATTGCAATGGTATTACAGCCATTTAATAACCAACGAGTGTGTGTTTTAAGGGTTGTGTCCCTGTTGAATACACAACAGACGGTCAATAACTTTTCCAGGTAAAAGTAAAACGTCCACCGAATAAGTCTGTACACCGTTTAAGTCTGATGTCTATTTTTATCCGATACCGCCTATGGGCGGAGTTTATAGTTACACAAATCTAGTCAGGAACTGCATTAAGGCGTTGCCGTATTATGACTGACATCAGACTTATTCGGTGTACAGACTTATTCGGTGTACATTTAACCTCTACCAACTTTTCCATCACTGTGATTGGATACTGAAATCCTCTCGTATTATAGACATGATATACTGCCCCTGATATCACTTTCTAGTGTGCTAGCGCGAGGGAAAAACCCGAGAACCAATTTTCTATTTTTAGTTTCCATTGTCACTTGCTAGTTACTGTCCGCGTTTCAAATAAAGATCAAAGGGAACCGCACGCCGCGTCTCCTTTGACTGCCTGGTGAAAAGATTGAGATATACGATTTTCCATGGAAATGTCTATAGTTGAATGAGATTATTGGTGTATTAACTGCATTTAATATCAGTTTCTTTTAATCATTTAGAACTGAACTTGATTTTCTCTATATGTTTAGAAAAAAAATCGATAGAATTAAGAAATATGCAGAAATTAAAAGAAATTATACCCTATTTTTTCTGTGTGAATCGATTTAAAACATCTCTCTTTCTGTCAGAAGAATAGGCAACCATTATGGAAAAATAAGAATTTTTTGTTCTATCTACATTTTCCGATAATCAACCATGTTATCTGCTTATATTCTTTTTTTTGTGACGACTGTTGATTGATTAGAAATCATGAAAGTGTTATGCGATCCTTGGTCATTTTTAGGCCAGGGAAGCCCTCTCAAGGGATTCCCTTGCCTATAGCGATCGTAAGCTGCCTTTACCGGACTACTTTCAGACAAAATGTCGAACGGTGTGTCCACTCTATATCGCTGAGTCCGCCAAAACAACTAGTTCCCCAAGTATAGATAGAGATTGCTTATCACACGGCCTGAATGCTTTCCTTTCCTCAAAGCTTTCATCTGCAAAATGCCATGGAATTGCAAAGGTATTACAACACTTTAATAACTAACGAGTGTGTGTTTTCTCTCGTATTATAGACATGATTACTGCGCCTGATACCACTTTCTAGAAAGGTGCCACTCGTGGTATTACAGTTTTAGGGGGATTTGATTGGCTTGCTACCATCGATCGATCAATTTGTCCAATCGGTCATTTCCGTATCTAGCAATCGTAGTATTACGGTTTTTCTAGGGGCCGTATTACTACCTGACGCTAGGCTAATGAATATAGTTCCAAAAGTTATGATTACTTTCTTCACTTAACAGATAGTAAAATACAAAACATTCGCTGCATTATTAATGAATTATTTCAAACGAAAAATTTAAATCTATTTACTCGATATTTTGTGACCATTGTACTCGATGTTTACAATCTGTCGCGCAAGGTTACTACATGTAAAGCGTGTGCAAAGCGTGGGTTAGATCAACGGAAGAAGGAAGAAAGATTTCATCAAAAAAGACAACTTAAATGATGGTAAGTGAAAAAATGGGAACTCATTTGTCAAATTAGTCTTTATACTAAATGTTACACAATACCATTCCTACTACGACATTGATAATAAGGAGTAAATAGAATTGGTACCGCTTTGCCCGAATGCGATTAGTCGCCTCGGATCAAATTCTGGTTGGCCATCCTCGTACACATGACATGTACATACTCTGATCATGGTGCTTGCAATTTTCACGTGTGTATTCTTAAATGTAAAATAGGTTGCTATCCGTAATTTGTGCGAGCCGAACTAGGTCAATTTAAATGATTTAACCATGGGACGTTTTCTGGTCAAGCTTCTTTCTCGGTGTCGTGCTCTCGGATAAGCATTTTACAGAATGTTTCATTTACAAAATTTCTGTCAGATTAACAGGCATTTTTAAACTGATCTGTGTACCTGTTTCTAGGCTGGTATCTCTTGGATACTCTTCTTCTTTAGCTTCCTGAATGTCCCCGCTTTCGTCCCATAATAACACTTGAGATAAAACTTAACTTCCTTTAGAATATTAAAACTATTTTTACATTTTTGGCATTTACTAGATCCCCAGGCAGATTATTCCACTGTTTAATAATTCCCATTTTCCTCAAATTTGTGTGGCAGTTTGTTTCGAAAATTTTGAATTTGTGTCCTCTACTAGACTCTATGTGCTTGACTAATTGTTTCAATTTCTTTTCTGCCCAAGTCATTATATATTGTGTATGTCTGTGTGTACTGACATAAAAATATTTAGACATTTTGATTTGTACATACAAATTCAGTAAAACACAGTGTTTTTGCTTGTTTTTGTGTCTTCTATACTAATCTAATAGAGCATGGCTCCTTAAGAGATCTATTTTTGAGCAAACTGCTTGGAGATAATTGAACACTTGGAGATGAGATACATGAATGGAGAATGATAAATAACTTGGAGACTGATATCTATTGTAGAATGTGTCTTCTATACTAATCTAATAGAGCATGGCTGCTTAAGAGATCTAGTTTTGAGCAAAGTGCTTGGAGATAATTGAACACTTGGAGATGAGATACATGAATTGAGAATAATACACAACTTGGAGAGTGATATCTATTGGAGAACATGACTTGGAGAGAGTTTTGATTGAGAATGTCAGATCATGTCAGCATGTAAAGTAAATCTTGGAAGTTAGGAGAATTTGATAATATGAACCTTTCTGGGTTAATGTGCTTAAATACAATGTAGTCTTAAAAAATCCTTCACTTGCAAAATCTAGTGATAGTTGATCAGAGAAAATCAGATTTCATAAATGTGATTTCAGGAATCAATGTAACAATGGCCCTAAACATAATTTGTATCTCTGACTTTCATCAAGGGGATGAAATGTTTTCTGATTTCTCAAGAGGTAAGCAGTGTGTTGCAAATTGTTTTGCTTTTTTGATGATGTTTTTTCAAGGACATATAAGTCAGATTCAAACTTGTAGTAAGAGTATACTGAATCGGATATTACAAATTGGTGATGTTCTTTATGTGAGAATAGCAAATGACATAATTCATGAAAATAGATTCTTGCATCCTTCTGATATTCCATGTCATCTACAATTTGACAAGGATGTAATTCACATTCGCACTTATTCAACATTTAGTGGATTACTTTGTCCAGATGTTAAACCAAATAGACCCTTTTTTTCCTTAGAAGAATCAATTGCAAACGTATGTAATGATGATATTTACAAATGCATGATTTACGTAAGTGTTGAATTTGCAACTGGGATCATATATAACTCTTCAAGATTTTTTTTGTTTGACCCTCATGCACGTGATGGTAACGGTATGCCCTCTGGTACAGGAAGATGCATTTTAGGAGTTGTTCAGAATTTGTCTGAAGTTTGCATTTACTTACGAAATTTGACAGCTTCTCTGACTGGTTCAACTCTTAGTGTTGTGCAGTTTGACTTGCATCACATTGTAATGAATAAACCAAAGAGAGTTGTTTGCAAACCTCATTTGTTAAAATCGCCTACTTTAATCAAACTTTCCTCTTCCCTGTCAAATGACTTCTTTAACCGTAAAAGAAAAATAACTGGAATGTCAGCATGGAGGAGGGTCTAAACATGTAAAATATTCACTTGAATTTGAAAAAAGCAACAATAGAAGCATAGAATATATTGGTTCAGGTTCTCAAAGCATTGGAGGAAAAAATACTTTCTCTTCATTGGTCAATTCTGATAACATCGGATCATGTAATCAATCCTTTGGAGAAGCAATTTTAGATAAAAATATTGAAGAGAAATCTTTCACAAAGCTTTATAACTTATTTCAGTCAAAAATTAAAGAAGGTCCAAATTACATATGTTCTTGCTGCACACAATTATTTTTCAAGCATTCTGTCAGCACATGTAAATCAATTATGAAAATTTCTTCAAGTCTTGTCAATATTTGTTTGACAAAAAAAGTCAGTGTTGATAATGGAGAGTGGATTTGTAACACATGTAAAAATGCTATCAAGCAGGGAAAGATCCCAGCTTGTTCAGTTGCAAATAAAATAACATTTCCTAAAATCCCAGAAGAATTAAAGATTACGCAAATGGAGGAAAGGTTAATTGCTCCAAGACTAGCATTTATGCAGCTGAAAGAACTCCCAAGGGGAGGTCAAATTCATCTAACTGGAAATAATGTTCCGGCTGATGTCAACTCTACTGTTAAGCAACTTCCAAGAACGATGGACAATTCAGAGACAATACCAATTAAATTGAAAAGAAAAATATCTCACAAACATTTTGTTGCATTCGAGCAAATCAGACCAAATAAAGTTTTAGAAGCTGCAAAATGGTTAGTTCAAAATAGTAAATTATTTAAGAAAGAAGGTATTGAAAGAGACAGCAGTTGGATGCAAAAAACAGTTAACGAAATGGAAACGGATGAAAATCAGCAAAAGCCTGAAAATGATGAAGATAATGAATTATTCATTGATTCTTCAGTAGAACAAAGAAGGGATTATGATGATTGGACTGAAGATGAAAATTTTTATGACAGAATCACTGGTAACACAGACACAGTTTTGCAACCCTTGGATTTCAGAGAGTATAATCGGGTCTTGTCTTTGGCCCCAGGGGAGAATCAATCACCATTAGGGCTGTTTCAGGATACTAACTCTGAATATTTGGCTTTTCCAACTCTTTACTGTGGAGAAACCAGACCAGATAATTCCATGCGTAGTGTTCCAGTACACTATAGTACAATTTGCAAATGGGAGTTGAGAAATGCAGATAGAAGATCAGCCATGTGTATACCAAATATTTTCTTCAAACTGAAAAAGCTTCAGATTAAGCAAATACGAGACAAAGTGTATTTGGCTGTACGCAAATGCAAAACTAAAGGGAAAAAGATTTCTGTGTCTGAAATTCTTGCTCCTGATTTTGTGGATAATTTAGTCAAACAAAATGATGGTTTCAGAGTTTTGAGAACATTGAGAGGATCACCACCATACTGGGAACAGGCAAAAAAAGATGTTTTTGCCATGATTAAACAATTAGGGATGCCAACTTGGTTCTGTTCGTTTTCAGCAGCTGAAACAAAGTGGGCGCCACTGCTGAAATGTCTGTCTAAATTAGTACATAATAAAGTATTGACATCAGAAGAAGTAGAAAGTCTGACTTGGAAAGAAAAATGCATTTTGATCAAATCTGATCCTGTGACATGTGCTCGGTATTTTGAACACAGGTTTCAGTCATTCCTTTTTCATGTCATGAGGGATAAAATCAAGCCTATTGGAGAAATAATAGATTTCTTTTACAGAATAGAATTTCAACAAAGAGGATCACCTCATGTTCACATGCTAATTTGGATTAAGAGTGCACCTGTTTACAATAACAGCAATGAAAAGGAAGTTGCAAGGTTCATAGAAAAGTATGTGTCATGTGAAAAAGACAAAGGAATGGCAAATTTAGTCAATTATCAAACACACAGACATGCCAGAACATGCAGGAAAAAAGGAAAAGCTATTTGTAGATTTAATTTTCCTATTCCTCCTATGCCATACACAACAGTGTTGGATCCACCAATTGATGAAGTGAAAAAGGTTGTTGGACAACAAGCCTTTCAGAAAGTAGCTAAATTTTTATCTGAATTAAAATCTGACAGCCATTTAAGTTTTGATGATTTTCTTAGCAAATTGGATCTCAATATGGATTCCTATCTTCAAGCTTTGCGTTCGACACTGTCTGTTTCCAAAGTTTTTTTAAAGCGCTCATTGGAAGAAACCAGAATCAATAACTACAACAAAATTCTATTGAAATGTTGGGAAGCCAACATGGATATTCAGTACATTCTTGATCCTTATGCTTGCGTTTCATATATTGTTTCTTACATTTCAAAAGGTCAAAGGGGTTTGTCCAACCTTTTATATGATGCATGTAATGAAGCTAAAAAGAAAGACAGTGACATAAAGCAGCAAGTCAGGAGAATAGGTAATCAGTTTTTGAGTCATGTTGAGATAGGGGCACAAGAAGCAGCATATTTGGTACTTCAAATGCCTTTAAGGAAATGTTCAAGAGATGTAGTTTTCAATGAAACCAATGAACCCGAGAGTCGCACAGTTTTGCTCAAATCTTATTCTAGCTTGTTGGAATTGCCTAAAACATCCACTAATGTTGAATCTGACAACACGTTAAAACGCTACAAAAGACGACCAAAAGAAATGAATAATTACTGTTATGCAGATTTTGTTTCATGGTTTGATGCATCCTTTGAAAACTGTAAGGATAAGCATCTTAGTTCTACTGAAGAGGAATTACCAGAAGAAGATTATTCTCATGATTTTGAAGATGACATTTTGTATTTCATGCAAGAAAACGATAATGAGTCAGAGAATACATCTTTGATATTTGAATTCAAAGATGGTACCCTTTTGAAAAAAAGAAAGAAACAGAAAGTTATTCGTTATCAGCCAATTGCTTTAAATGCTAATAAAGAGGGTCATTATAGGCAACTGATAATGTTGTTTACATCATGGAAAAAAGAAGAAACTGACCTTTTTCATGGTTGTCAAACATACGAAGAAAGCTATTTGAAAATGAAAAATGTGATTGCCCACAATAGGTCAAACTATGAAAAAATCACTGTTGATTTGGATGAAGATCTCTTTAATAATTGTGATGAAATGGAGGACTACCAAAGATTTGTTGTTTCACCAGAGAATGAACACCAGGAATTGGTTGATACAATCACTGGCTCTTTTTCTACAAGGTCATTTGGGTGTTTTGACCCAGGAAGTGTTAGTATAAACCAAAAAGATACATTTTCAAGACAATATGACATCGGCCAAGACTTTGGAATAGCAAGAAAACAATTACAAACGGAACAACTTCCATTAACAGAGATGGACCAAGAAGAGTACAGAAAGATGGTGCAAAGTTTGAATCAAAAGCAAAAGGAATTTTTCTTTAACATGCTACACCATTTCAAAACAAGTGATCTGCCAATGTATACATTCTTGACAGGTGGTGCTGGTGTTGGCAAAAGTGTTCTTCTGCAATCCTTGTATCAAGCCCTATTAAAGTTCTACAATAGCCGAGTTGGAGAGAACCCAGACAATATTAAGGTGCTTTTGTGTGCTCCCACAGGGAAAGCAGCACATAATATTGGTGGAAACACAATTCATTCTGCTTTTGGAATTCCAGTTGGAAAAGGTTTCACATTCAAACCACTTGATATGCATCAACTTGATACTATGCGTTGCAAATATTTTCACTTACAGGTAGTTTTTATTGATGAAATTTCAATGGTTGGAAATAAGATGTTTAATTTCATTAATCTAAGGTTACAAGAGCTAAAGGGTGTTTGCAAACCATTTGGTGGAGTAAGCATTGTTGCTTTTGGTGATTTGTTTCAACTGAGACCTGTCATGGATTCATGGATATTTTTTCAATCAGGATTTGGGCTTGAAAGCTTAGGTTGCAATTTATGGAAAGATAATTTTACTGTATATGAACTGGATGAAATAATGAGACAAAAAGATGATCTTCTTTTTGCCCAGTTACTTAATAGATTAAGGACAGGAAACCACTTAATCCAAAAAGATATAGAGACCTTGAAATCTCGGGTTTTATCTTGTGACAAGGAAGAAGGTGAACTCCAATTTGACAACATTCCTCATTTATTTACAACACGATCAGAATGTGACATACATAACTCAAGAGTTCTTTCAAGGATATCAGCTTCTTATAAGATAACAGTGCCTGCATTAGATAACGTATCTGGTGAAGTTTCAGAAAATTTGAGTTGCAAGATTTTAAGCAAGGTACCTGATGACGCTGGTAAGACTATGGGACTTCAGAAATTTCTACATCTTGCCATTGGCCCACCATATGAATTGTGTGTAAATGTTTGTGTTGAAGACGGCTTAACAAATGGAACATCCTGTGTATTAAAAAAGTTTGATTTTCGTATTGAGAATTCAGACAGATGTAGTATTATTTGGGTTGAACTTGAAAATAAATCATCCGGTGAGCTTTGGAGACAAAAATATGCAAATTTATTTAATGTCAGTATTCCTAAGAGTTGGACTCCAATCTTAGAAGTGACTAGAAGTTTTCAAATCCAGCACTATAAATCATACAATGTAGTTAGAAGGCAATTTCCTCTTCAGATGGCTGCAGGAAAAACAATACACAAGGCTCAGGGCTCAACTTTGAATTCGGCTGTGGTGCACTTTGGTAATAGAAAAAATGACCACATCCATTATGTAGGTTTGAGTAGAGTTAGAAACTTGCGCAATCTTCATATTTTAGAATTGAATGAAAAGAAAATTAGTACCTCAGTGGAAGTGGCAGAGGAAATGAATCGCATGCATAGAGAAGCTCTAATGCCATTGAATTTCAAGCCCTTAAAGGATGACTCTGACGACTCTGAAGACAATTTTGTTGTCTGCTTTAACAATTGCAGATCTTTAAAGAAACATATATCAGACATAAAAAATGACCCCTATTTGATGCAAGCTGATGTTCTTGCCTTCTGTGAAACAAGAGTGTTTTGTAATGACATGCAAACTGAGATTGAAGGCTTTTCATTAATTTTTGCTGGTGAACAATGTAAGCATGGGCTGGCAATTTACCACAGGAAAAATGTTGATGAAAGTGTTTCATATTGCCTGAATGGGATAGAAATAATAGTAGCAAAGATTGGAGTTATTCAGTTCTGTTTTGTATATGTTCCTCCAAAATGTGCATCAAGAGAGAATATTGCATCATTTCTGAATTTTCTTCAGTCAATAATTACAATTGAGCAGCCCACAGTCCTTATAGGGGATTTTAATCAAAATGCTCTGGAAAAATCTGGATTCATTGATCCTTTGTTCAAGAGATACTCATTCTGTCAGTTAATCACATCTGTCACAACAGATTATGGCACTTGTTTAGATCATATTTATGTAAATTTCCCAAGAAAACATATTCTTACATTCGGTACTTTAGAATCCTATTTTTCAGACCACAAACCTGTATTTTTAAAGATAAACTTACGAACATTTCCTGTGCATTAATATCAAGAGGATATACAGAAAGATTAAACCGCAAAAGGAAAAAAAGCAACAAAGTGAATAATCTTAGTGCTAATTCTATCTATCAGTATCCTATATAATTAAAATGTAAAGTATGATTCAGAAGTTGAAATTTTGCACTTGTGACTTTTTAGCTTCACAATCAAGAAGTTCTATAAGCAATTTCCAGTCACATCAGCATGTTGTTATCCTTTTGCAAAGTTGTACAAGCAAAATAATATCTCTTGTTGCTATTCAAGCTACAATTCTAGAACTTTGCAAATGGGTTTTTTGACAAAGGTTTTTAAGCATGTAAAGACTGTGGAAAGAAATATACAAGAATTTTGTTCTAATTTTTGTATATGAAAGATAATTTCCTTCTTTGTTAATTATGATGCATTTGGTACAATCACAATGAGATACTAAGTAATGATCTTCATTGAAAAATCATAAAAAACCACATTGCCTAATGTTGATGAGCAGCTGGTAGTTTGGATTAGATTGCACTTTTGTGAGAAGTAACAGGAACCTGTGATTAGGTGAAGCAGCTGCTGAAATAAAATGGAATAATTGTTTAACCCATTACCATGCAATCCAGCTATTTGACGATCTTCAAGAGAAAAAGCTTTGGAAAACATTGTGAGAAAGAAGAAGTTGCTTGTAACAAGCAATTTTTTCATTTCCCACAATGTTTTCAACCCTATAAGATATTGATTTTTCAATTCACAACCACTTTAACGCATTACCAAAACAACACTTTAAATCGGTCCAAATTGAAAGCATTTGCAGACATTTCAAAGAGTGTGTGAAATGAAAAATAAGTACCATATAGGGTGGTAAACATTGTGAGAAAGGAGAAATCAAGGGATTGTGTGGTAATTCGTTAAATTCTTGTCTGCAACTTCTTTCAGTTTGGACCAGTCTAAAATTTTGTCATATGGTAATCGGATGAAGATGCACTTGACCCACACATCCAACGAAATTTGCAATTTCAAAGTTGCAACAGTCTGTAGATAACGAAGCACTGACAGAAGAGAAAAAAATGATGTGTAACCAGAAAAATCTTTTCTCACAAAGTATTTTTTCTGACAAAGAAGTTTTGTATTTACAATAATTCAAATATTATTATATGATCAAATTTGGAAATTCAATTTTATAAAATTTAAGCCTACTGAAAACTAAAGTGAATTCACTTATTACTGAATGACTATACTGAAAATACTGTTCTTTCTTTCAGGCTGGAACAACCTGCCTTCTCAAGGATCTGATGTTACAGGGGAGACAAGCTCCTTACTTGAAGAGTATAAAATGCAAGGTGGTGGCAGTAGATAGGGTACTCAACTATAAAAATGACAAACAAGAAGACAAGAAACTCCTGAATGTGGCAGTATGTGACGAAACCATGGCAGTCAAGACTACAGTCTATGATGAAGTGAAATTTGAAAAGTTTGTTGTTGGAAAATGCCTTATCCTTAGAAATGTGATAAGAAAACCAAATGCAACTGTGGTAACCAGTGCTACAAAGGTTTTCCCAACATCAGAGATCGACAACATTCCCGATGCAGTTGAACAGAAGGGAAGGTTTATTATAAACCCCCCTTCTGCTCCTATAAAGGCTGTGTCAGACGCTTTGGCCTCGCCCCCAAAAGTGGTTGTTTCTGTTAGGGGCAGAGAAGTACAGTTAAGATTTTTTAGACCATAAATTTTAACATTTTTCTGCAAAATTTTACAGCAATTGAATAAGTGAACTTCGCCGTGGTATAGTGGCTCAGTAGGTAGGGCGGTGGACTCGTGACTGGTGAGGAGTCAAAGGCCATGGGTTCGAATCCCGGCCGCGCCACTGGCCACGTGGGTATGTCCTTGGGCAAGACATTTCAGAGCCCCAGCCTAGCACTGGTGATACCCAGGAAGCACATGACTAAGTGAACTTTGCCGTGATATAACTGAAAGATTGTTGAAAGCGGCGTTAAACCCCATACAAACAAATCGCTGTGGTATAACTGAAAGATTGTTCAAAGTGACATTAAACCCCTTACAAAAACAAAATTGAAATTCTTAGTCTGCGAGTAGAATAAGTTGACTATGAACTCTTAACCCTTTACCAGTCAACAAATGTTAGACTTGTCCAAATTGAGAGCATTTGCAGACAACAATTTCATTGTGGCTCAAATGGCGCAATTTTTCTTTGATATGGAAGAAAACATTGTGGGAAAAGGAGAAAATGCTGGTTACCAGCATTTCTCATTTTCCCACAATGTTTTCAAGAGGCTTCTTTCCAAGGGTCATTAAAATGCGGCATTGTGCAGTAAAGGGTTATATCATCCATTTCATGCTCCCACATCGATAAGATCGGTGGCACGCTTACCGGTGCCCGTCCGTCTGTCTGTCTGTCCATGTGTCTGTCCAAAACTTAACCTGGAGCTTAACATTTTCCTATTACTTCATTACTGTTTAAGTAACTATGCTCTTTTTTAGCTTGGCTGTTTTGGAACAAAAAGTCAAGGTATTGTCCTCACCTTGCCGTCATCGGCATTGTTGGAGTTGTTGTTGGCGTGACAAACTTTAACCTGGGTCATATCTCTGTTATTACTTTATAAAAAAACTCGGAATACATGTTCACTAACAAAAGAGCTATCCATACTATACCTAAGGGAGATAACTCTAATTTCATTTTTGTATGAATTATGCCCCTTTTTTGACTTAGATTTTGTTATTCACTATCAAGCACCTGCAGCCAAGCATTGGCACCGGCATGCGGTGCTCTTGTTGGAATGAAGGTACCTTGCATGAATACTCATCTGCTGTTGACAAGGTCAAGGTCAGCTGACAAGGTTAAGGTCAATTATCAAGGTCATATTCCCTAAAATAGCTGATAAGGGGGCATTAGTGTTTCACAAACAAATCTTGTTGACTTGGGATTTTGCTGTTAAAATTGACTCTTGAAAATTTACGATCAAGAAGTTAATGACTATTCTTAATTGCCCACAGTGTCTGCAAAAGCTCTTATTCTCACAATCATTAAACTTGTGATTGTTAGGCATGGATTGTATCCGATTGTTTGCAGAATTATCTCACCTTGAACTTCGTAATTCTTGCGGAACTATTGTTTCTGTGCTGTAGGGCCTAGGGGTCTTGCATGTTGCACTGGAAAGGGGGTCTGACTCTTGACTAATGAGGTGTCTCTGATGTGGGTTCTAATCCCACCCCTGCAGCTAGTCATGTGGGTATGTCCTTGGGCAAGGCATTTCAGAGCTCTAGCCTAGTACTGGTGATACCTAGGAAGCACATGAATAAGCAAACTAATCCTGATATAACTCAAAGATTATTCAGAAGAGTGTAAAACCCCATACAAACATTCTTCGCACACTCTAACTCCATAGCTATTTGACCTAGGGCCATTGAAATTTTATAAGTGTTTCTCATGACCCAAGAAAGTGCCCTTTTAGTTTTGGGGTCACATAGGTCAAATGGCAAGGTCACAGATAAGCTTTTTTTTTTTTGAAATGTTATTTCTCTGATAGTGCTACAGATAATTGAATTACAATGCTCATATTTAGTAAGTTTGTTCCTCTTACAGGGCTCAACCTGTGGTGGGTCATGGGTTTGAATCCTTAGTTGCTGATCAAATGGGTATACCCTTTTGCAAGACCATTCAGAGCTCCAGTCTTTTATTGATGCTACCAAGAAATAACATTAGAGAACTTGGCTTTGATATTATTGAAAAAAGTTTTGAAACCAAATTGAATCCCATAGCAACAGTTTTTTGAATTTCATTACAGGAAGAAGCAGTGAAAGAAGTGCAAGTGAAAAACTCCCCAACAAAATTAAAAAACATTATCATTGAAGATGAAACAGGAAGATGCAGAGTAGCATTGTGGAGAGATCTGGCGGACATGACCCAGTATAAAACGGGAGAATACGTGGAAATAAAAGACGTTGTTACCAATTCAAACCGAAATGAGATGTCCCTATCGTCAACATCCAGAACTAAAATTGTGGTAAGCAAAGCCTCTAGGATGTTTTGTTGGACTATTATCACTTAATGTACATTAATTCTAGTCATTTTCAGAACCAGGACTGAAGTGTTGTCATAGCTCCTTATTTTTCATAGTCTGTGTTAAAGTTTCATGTAAAAGTTTTCCGAAGTGTTTCAAAGTTTTGCCTGTTCACCATAAAAGGAGCAATTCATGTCATCAAGGCATCAAAAAGCATTTTGCAAGAGTTATGCCCCTGTTTTTGTATTTTCAATCAATATAAAACAAACAATAGCTGAGCCCAGCACTTCATGTCCAAGGTCAAGGTCAAATTCATAACCCTTATCCTCAAAACTTTATCTCAAAACTTAACCAAAAAACTTAACATTTTCCTGTTATTGCAACACTATTTCAGATACAATGCTCATATTTGGTATGTAAGTATCATTCATTGATAGGTATCTTATGTGCATCATATGTCTAAGGTCAAGGTCATATTTTAACCCTTATCCTGATGACTTTTCCTCAAAACTTAACCTGAATACTCAACATTTCCCTATTACTTCAAAATTGTTTAACTGACATTGCTCATATTTTGCATGTAGGTACATGTACGCATTTAATTATGGTCATAATGTCCAAGGTCAAGGTCATATTTTAACCCTTATCCTGATGATTTTTTTCTCAAAATTTTACCTGAAAACTTAACATTTCCCTCTATTACTTCAAAACTATTGAAGTGATAATACTCATATTTTGTATGTAGGTACCTGTCAGCATTAAGCATTTAATCATTGTGATATTTTTCTAAGGTCAAGGTCATATTTTCAACCCTTATCTTGAAAATTTTACTTGAAACTAAACTTTGCTATCCTAATGTAACTTCAAAAGTATTTAAGTTACAAATGAATGTACATGTCATGGATACACATCTGCTGATGCCAAGGTCAAGGTCATCTGACAAGGTCAAGGTCAAGTATTAAGGCCATACTCCAGAAAATTGGCTCTTACGGGGGCGTTAGTGTTTCACAAACACATCGTTTTATTTTTGATTTGTGCCCGTGTCATCGAAAAAAGTGACTTTATGTGAAATTTTCTTAGTTATCAATATCTCTGTTACTACTACTCAGTATTCGATGAAACTTCATATTCTTATTGTCTATCATCAGGAAATGACTAGACAGTCATTTTTCCTATTTGGGAAAAGGGACTTCATGTAAACTTGCCTTTTTTATCAATATCTTTGTAATTGTTGGACAGAATTTGATTGAACTTCATATTCTTATTGTTTATTATTTACGAAATAATTATTTGAACAAGGTGTTGTGTTCAAATTGGATCCGGTTTGTGAGTTTAGATGCACATGTTAAATTTGAGAGCACAGCTTAACCAACGACAAAAATGACCAACCCTGATCTTTTGATAGCAACACAACAACCTATTCAGATTATTATTTCAATATTAACACCTATAACACATAGTAATGATAGGAAGCATTTTCAGTCCACAGATGGCACATGCTCATAAATTAAAATTGTGATTGTTTACCATTGATACATTAGCATGTGAGCTCATTTCTGAAAATAGTTACAATTACAGATGCATTCTTGTTGAACACATTACCAGAAGACAAAAATTTTGACTGATCCAAGTTGAAAGAGGTTGCAGACAACATTTCAAACTACATAGAAACTGAAAAATATCTTTAAATACTATACGAGGTAAAAAAGATCATGAAATATGGAGAAATTTCATGTTTTAAAGCATTTCCTTCTTTTCCAGAATGTTTTCCTTAAAACTGTTCTTCATGGGCATCAAAACAAGTAAAACGAGTATGATGTGTTGATGGTTTAAAAAAACTTGTGTCTTTCTTTACAGAAAACAGAGAGCCCAGAGATAACAAAGTCAGTTGGGGTAATGTCTATGTGTGTGGATGACAATGAATTCACACTGTTGTTACAGAATGATGAAATAATACAGTTGGACGAATCAGTGGTAAGAGAGTGTCTGCCAGAAGCCAATGACCTGGAGGAAGAAATCGTGTCCCTTTGCTGTCCAACTTTCCATGCTACATGCACTTTCAAGGGGAACAGGGTGACCAAGTTAGAAATAAATTAAAAAAAATACTGCTGTACTCAACTAATAAATGGCTCAGTAAGATAGTTACTTGCTAATAAACAAGTTTGGTCTATTCCATTATACTTATTGTTTCCTTATTTGAAGTAAATTACTTTGTCCAACCAAACCTCAATCCCTTATTATTAAAGATGCCAAGAGAGAGCTATTGAAACACAAGGGGGAAAACAATTTGAATGTGGAAAAATTTTGAAATAGTGTTATTCTAAGAGTAAAATGATGGAATTGATTTAGAGACTGATGGGACCATCTTACAACTTAGTGTTTGTAAATATTTGTTTTAACATTGCTGAAGAAGTGAAAAAGCTTGAGGCGATTTGACAAAGTGAAAAGAAGTCTGTCATTATATGTCAAGCATTGCATGATTCATAGCAAGATCTACTCTTCAATCAGAAAATATATTGTATGATCATGCACTTGCTAGTATTATCAATGTATGATTATACTTTTATTTGATGATTGCAAGATTATGTCTAAAAATGTTTTTCAAATCCACATTTGCCATTTGTTAACATGTAAATAAGTTTGTTATCCTGTAGGCTATATTTTTAGGAATAGATTTATTTTTTTATTTTTTGTAAGAGTTGAAATGTATCATTTTAAAGCTGGAAGTCTGTCATTATATGTCAAGCATTGCATGATTCATAGCAAGATCTACTCTTCAGTCAGAAAATATATTGTATGATCATGCACTTGCTAGTATTATCAATGTATGATTATACCTTTATTTGATGATTGCAAGATTATGTCTGAAAATGTTTTTCAAATCCACATTTGCCATTTGTTAACATGTAAATAAGTTTGTTATCCTGTAGACTAAATTTTTAGAAATAGATTTATTTTTTTATTTTTTGTAAGAGTTGAAATGTATCATTTTAAAGCTGGAAGTCTGTCATTATATGTCAAGCATTGCATGATTCATAGCAAGATCTACTCTTCAATCAGAAAATATATTGTATGACCATGCACTTGCTAGTATTATCAATGTATGATTATACCTTTATTTGATGATTGCAAGATTATGTCTGAAAATGTTTTTCAAATCCACATTTGCCATTTGTTAACATGTAAATAAGTTTGTTATCCTGTAGACTATATTTTTAGAAACAGATTTATTTTTTTTATTTTTTGTAAGAGTTGAAATGTATCATTTTAAAGCTGAACTTTGATGCACTACTATTCATTGGTAGGTGCAATACTATTCTATCTAATGGCACAGAGAAAAAGGAAGTGCACTGCTGCACTCAACTATACAAATAATTTGGTCAGTCAGATAATTACTTGTTGTTTGCTAATACTGCCCTTACCATTAAATCTATAATACATGATTATTAATGACTTGTAGAAAAATGCTTTTGAAAACACAAGTGAAAAAACAACAACATAATTTGAATGTGGAAAAGTTTTGAAATTGTATTTTTCTAAAAGTTAAACGATTGATTTGATTCACAGACTCTGATGGGACCATCTTACAACATAGTTTGTAAATATTTGTTTTAACATTGCTGAAAAAGTGAAAATTCTTTTAAGACATTTGACAAAGTAAGGTGTGTCTTTATATATACAGTCATTGTATAATTTGTAGCTATTAAAAATCTACCCTTCAATCAAAAAATATATTGTATGATCATGCACTTGCTAGTGTTATCAAGTATGATTATACCTTATACCCTATTTGATGATTCAGCATTGCATGATTTATAGCTAAGATCTACCCTTCAGTCAGAAAATATATTGTATGATCATGCACTTGCTAGTATTATCAATGTATGATTATGTCTTTATTTGATGATTGTTGGAGTATGTCTGAAAATGTCTTTCAAATCCAAGTTTGCCATTTGTTAACATATAAATAAGTCTGTTTTTCGGTACATCATGTTTTTAGAAAGACAAATTAATCCCTTTTGCAATGATTCATGTAAAACTTCGATGTACATCTATTGATTGGTACATGCAATACAATTCTATTTGAAGATGCACTAATTAATGTCCCTTGTGTTGTCTTAACCCTTTACCACACAATCCCAACTTTTAACGACCCTGAGAGAGAAGGCTTTTGAAAACGTTCTGGGAAAAGGAGGCTTTTGAAAACGTTCTGGGAAAAGGAGAAAATGCTGGTAACCAGCATTTTCTCCTTTTCCCACAATGTTTTCTAACCAATAAATGACAAATTTCATCATTTGGGCCACCTTTAATTTGTTGTCTGCAATTGCTTTCAATTTGGACCAGTCTAAAATTTTGTCGTTTGGTAAAGAGTTAAACACTGAATTGATTATTTATACAACTTTTACTTTTGTCATTTACTAATTGAATCCACAAACCAAAATTATTTATTTGCTCTGTGCCATGAACATTGGTCAATTTCTTCACAAGGAAAATGGATAATTTTGGTTTGATAGACTTGAACATAGATGATTGAACAATAGAAAGAAATCTTTCAAGTAAATGTTTATCAGTCAGATTCACTTAATTTTTCAGTCTGACAAATATGATAAATGGCAGCTTTTATCTTTTAAAAATTATATTGCTATGACAGAAAAAAACAAATTAAAAAATATTGGACTCTTGTAAAATATGAGATAAAAGTATTGCAGTCAATAGGTCAAAAGCATATGTCTAAGAAATTCCTTTGAAAATTGAATTTGGTCTCTATCGCAAAAGCCATTTTTCCTTGGACCCAGAAAATTTACAATCCTAGGAGGTTTCTTTTACTCTTACGCCTGTCCTCTGACAGATGTCATGTTAGTTTAATACTTTCATGTTCTCTTACTGCTGCCTAAATGTCAATTTGCTGATGAGAGAGAGGGATTAGTCAATCTTTAACAGCTCTTATTCATTTTCTTTCAAACTTTATTGCATTATAAATTTCAAAGTAAAAGCAATTTTTACTATGTTCACATAATTTATGATCTGTATTGCACACCATTTCTAAGACAAGTACAACACACGAACTGATGCCATGAACAATGTATGACTGCTCTTACTATGAAATTCTCTATACTAAAATGTGCTATAGTGTAATTCTAGTCCCTTGTGTCTTATGTATAAAGGTTGTACAATTTGTAAACTTCCCTCAGGTATTGTCATAGCCCTGTCAGTGTTTATGTGCAAAAAATAAGATAAATGTCAGTTTTTTGGAATTGGAATTCTTGTGCACTACATGACCTTAGCTGTGATATGCCATAAAACCCCATTCATTTAAAATTGAAATTTCTGCAACTTTCAAGCACCCTACAGCCGAGCATATCACCCACAAGTGCTCTTGTTATTGCTAGTCATTACTTTTATCTTTCATCCTATTCAGGAAACTAATTTCTAAGGTTATAAATGACAATTACTCTCAGGATCATTTATGATGGTCATTTTGTGATTTCGTTTCATTCCTCATTTTTCAAGTATTATGTTTGTCTGATTTCATTGTGCAGTTTTCTCTGTTACTTTATTGACCAGTTTTTATTGTGCACTGAATTACTTTAGCTGTCAATGGCCATTCATTCATTCATTCATTCATTCACCATGTAAATTATTATGCCACCCAGACATAAAAGACAAGTATGACCTTTCATGGGGAACTTTAGTTTATGCTATCGATATGATGGGGGTCACATGTTGGCAAGAGGATATTATGAAACAAATGCTAAGTAGGTACAAGCTTGTCGGCTCTTACCTATACAGAGAATTGAATTCTATGAAGAAGTCGGATCATGGCAACAAGACAGAAGTTTAAATATCTGATAAAATGTATTGGTTGTTGTCACATCCCCAAGATTTTACTGTGGGAACAGAAGAAATTGCCTGGGACAAGCAATTTCTCCTTTTCCCACAATGTTTTCTACCCTATAATTTCTACCCTATTATTTTATATTTTCTACCCTAATTATTTATCAATTTACACTCATTTTGATTTGTTGCCTGCAACCTCTTTCAAGTTGGACCAGTCCAAAGTTTTGTCATCTGGTAAAGGGTTAAAGGATGGGACAAGGCTCTCATATTTCAAATGTATATTAACCCATTACCAGACAACAAAAGTTTAGGCAGGTCCAAATTGAAAAAGGTTGCAGATGACATACAATATGTGGGCAAATTAGTAAAATTTGTATCAGAAAGGGTAGAAAATATTGTGGGAAAAGGAGAAAACCAGCATTTTCTCCTTTTCCCACAATGTTTTCCAAAGCTTTATTTCTTCAGTGTGTCAAAACCTGTCATTGTGTGGTAATGGGTTTAAGTCTTAATTTAAGACCTTTCTGTTGATCCTAACATCAAGATCATCTGTCAAGATCAAATATTAAAGCCATGTATCTTTAACATGGCAGTGCTTTGGGCAGTGAAAAGTAAGAAAATAGCTAGTGTATTTGTGTGTACTTTATTCAGTTATGATTCAAATGTTTTTCAAAGTTTGTTACTTTCAAAGCTTTCAAAAAAAGTATTTTGTGAAAAAGGAAATGATTTAGCTTGTGCTTTTTTTAATGCCCATGCATCAAGTGATCAGGGGTATATTGTTTTACCATTGTCCGTCTGTCTGTCCAAATTTTTAACCGAGATAAATTCCCTGTTACTCAGTCTTGAAGATCCGTTTCTCATATGGAGTATGTGGGTTCCTTTCATTGATACCCATCTGCTGATAACAAGATCAAGATCACCTGACAAGGTCAAGGTCAATTATCAAGGTCATATTCCGGAAAATTGACCTCTTGTGTTGTTTCGTATCCTCAATTTCCTGGCCTTCAGTACTATCAGTACTTTGATTTAACTTTCAAACAAAATAATTTGAAAATAAAAGGTGTGTTTAAAAAATTAGACTTTAATTTATCAGTTATTCATCACATTTACATACCTAGAGTTTCATTCACATAACTGGTAGTTTCCGAAACATTGTTTGAAAAGGAGAAATGAAAGTTTAAGAATATTTATTCTGAAATACATCCCGAATGTGCAAATTCATTTTAAGCGCCAGAAGCCGTCGTTGGAATCTCTCTCTCTCTCTCTCTCTCTAATGGGACGAGAAGGGCTAGTGGACGTCTTTGTATGATATAGTCAAAAGAATAGATTTAGATCGACTGTTTGAGAACAAAACTGCGGTGTATTGACATCACCCTGCCCTGCGTTCGCGATATTAAGCGTTGGTATTTGCGTTGTGTCCAATTTTAAATTGTGTCTTATCTTTCTTATCATTGAAGATATTTATTTGAAACATATGTGCGTTATCATAAAGATCAACCTTAACCAATAAGGCAAATAACTCAAAAATGAATTTGCTTGATTTAAGCCCCTTTTCGACTTAGAAATTTTTAAAGCCATTATCATGCACCCTATAGCCGAGCGTTGGTATCCACAACTTTGCTTCTGTTTAATTATAGAATCTGGCTTCTGAGCACTGCTTTTTTTTTTTTGCATTGATTTAATTTTTCCTGTTGATTATTGTATTATTCCATATTATGCGTGACAGTACCCCTTTACCAATGAATTCTTTTGGCATAATTGAATTGGCCTGACTGTCTGTTTGGTAGTGATAATTAGAAAATGAGATCTCGTGTGAGTTCGTATCCTTCGTTCTTTGGAGATTACAGATCACTAGATTTCCTGGCCTTCAGTACTATCAGTACTTTGATTAGGTATACTATGAAGACACTTTTCTGTCGACTCTATTTCAACCTGTGTAAACCATCAGTTTCAGTTATTCTCTTTTGTACCAGGTGCAAGACTTTCTGAAGCAGGAAAAAGTCTTTGTGCTCCCCCACCCTCCGTATTCACCTGACCTTGCCCCTTGTGACTTCCTTTTGTTTCCAAATCTAAGAAAAATACCTTTCAGGTCGAAAATTTGTTCAGCGTAAACACCTCGGTTCTGTAATAAAAAAGTGTCTTCATAGTATACCTACTTCATAGTAAAAAAGACTATGAAAATGCCTTCAAAGATTGTATCCGGAGACTGAAACTTTGTATATCTGTAGGAAGTGAATATTTTGGGGGAATAGAATAACAGTTTCAGTGAAACCTATGGAAAATCAAATTTTAGGTGCTTAGATGCATTCATATTTGAACAATCCTCGTATTACAAAATTGTTGACGTTTTGGCCGTTATTCGGCCTTCAGACTTTGAAGACGAAATATTTTGATTTTTACTATTGAGTCGAAATTTTCGTTTCATTTATTTAGCAGTTTATGGTAAAAAGTCTTTAACACACAATGCCGGATGACTTCATAGTCGTCTTCATAGTCATCAATTTTATTGTCTCCTAAAGGCTTATTTGAGTTTATTTTAGCCGAGCCCAGGTCGCTCAGTAGGTAGCGCTCAGGTCGCTGGTTCGATCCCCGGCTAGGCCAATTTCTTTCCGAGGATTGATGATAGTCATTGCGACAGGATTCATTCCTCTCTCACCACTTACCATTGTTTCGACGATGGCTATGTGGGAAAGGAGCCAGTGGCTTGGAAAGAATATTGTGCGGAGTACTGGTAAAAGAAACTCAAGGAAAGCATGGATAGGTGCACTAGCCGCCGCGATATTACTGAAATAATGTTGAACACGGCGTTAAACACCAACCAATCAGTCAACAAGTTTATTTTATTTTATTTTATTTTTTTTTATTATTCAATTAATTTGGTCGAGCCATTCATACTTGACAACAATCAATTAATCCTACTAATATATATTAGTCATGCTCTGTAAAAATGAGGCTTAATACATCTGCGAAGAGTATCGATCCAGGTCAGCCTGCGCAGTCCACGAAGGCTGACCTGGGCCGAAAGTTTTCGCTATTGGTCAATTTTCTGTATGTCAAAGGACCAGTTTATGTTATGCTTGCGTCTATTACTGAAAAAGCGATGGCTGTTATGGATCCATAATTATGTGACGATTGCTATTTTGCATCACGAAGATGCATTAAGCCCCCTTTTGCCAGAGCATGGCTCATTTCGATATTCCGTTTTCACAAATCTTTATAAAGAATGAAAGATTGTACATTACATGTATCTCTATTCCCCCCCCTCTCTCCCCCCTCTCTCTCTCTCTCTCTCTCAAATGGTCAAATGGACGTTTAAACAAAAAAAGAAAAAGAAAAATTAAGTTTCCATGGCAACTAAAAGTCCATCAAACAACAACAACACAGACAGGCCAGAAGCGCCACCAAGCAACAAGCAGCCGCAGATTCTCCGTCGTCGCTGGAGCTGCGTCGTCTCTCTCTAACCCTATAAACAGACAACAAAGACTGTTACGCTTTCGCTGACGATGTCACCTTACCAGCCTTTTGCGTACAGCGCAGATCAAGATCAGACTGTACAAAATGTGCAGTCTGATCTTGGATCGACACTGTCCGTCACCTGGTGCTAAAGTATGGACGACAACTTCAGGTAGAAAAAAATAGAGGGGAAATGTGTTGAGATGTTAATGTCTACTTCGAAGGTTGATAAGGAATTCTTCACAGACCTAGGGCCTATATACAGGCATGCCCGATCATAGAATTTTAGCAATTCTTACTTTGCACAGTACATATGAGCGTACTCTCAACCACTTTTTTCTGCATTCTAGCTTCTCTTTGAATGCAAAAAAGTGGGTTTGAATGCAAACGGTATATATCAGTATATTGTCATCCAAACCGATGTCAGAGTCTAGTCTTCGTTTCGATGTTGCCGTCATTTTAGGGGTTATGCCATATAATGAGCATGGGGTGTCAAGTCGATTTGGGAATTCTTCCAAGTTCAAGCCTTGCTTGTCATATTGATTGCGTTAAAACCCATGGTTATGATTAACTCTTTCCGCGCCAAATACGCAAACTTTGCTTCTTTTGATGGCTGCAAATACAATCCACTGAGTCTCCGGAAGATTTATATCCTATAGGCTTGACCAAACAAGCGGAGGGCATAGATCAAAGATCAGACTGCACGTTCTGTGCAGTCTGATCTTGATCTATCCCGTCCGCAAAAGTGCCTGTTTTCGCCTATGGCGCTGAAAGGGTTAAAGATAGATAAATAATGAAGATGAAAGTGTTCATACGTGTATGGAACTTTTAAGAATTGGGGTGGGGGAAAAAAAGTAGAAAGCAATTAAAAAATGCCATGATTTTGTCATGAAATGATTTGACTTGACTCAGTTTGATATTGGAAACAAGACTTTGTTATGACTAGACTTGACTATGTTTAAACCTTTACCACACAATCCCGATTTTAAACGACCTTTAGGGCGAAGCCATTTGAAAATATTGTGAGAAAAGGGAGAAAATGCTGGTAAGCAGCATTTTCTCCTTTTCCGACAATGTTTTTTTAACCCCTCAAGAAAATTCCCACCAGCTGGATTTCATTTGTCGTCTGCAAATGCTTTGAATTTGGGGAAGTCCAAAATTTTGTCGTTTGACAAAGAGTTAAGTCTTAACGAAACGACAACATTTCAGACTTGTCCAAATTGAAAGCATTTGCAGACAAAAAAAAAAAATGTCTCAAAACAATGAAATTTGTTTTGTACGGATGGACAACAATGTGAGAAAAGGAGAAAATGCTGGTTACCATGGTCGTTTACAGCCGGGACTGTGTGGTACAGGGTGAAAGATAGGAAACTTACTCGGCGGGTTGGGTGACAATGATTGTCTGGGTATATGGCTGTCCGGGCGCGGCTTGATTTCCCACTGGGTAGGGTTGCGTGTAGGGCGGTGGTGGATAATCAGCCATACCTACAACAAATTTAACCCTTATCCTGCTAAATAAATGAAATGAAATTTTCAAACCGGTAGTAATCACCCGGATAATGCCATTTCAAACGTATTTAAAAACATATATATATCTCCTTATCGGACAGTGTAAATCAAAGATCAGACTGCACGTTTTGTGCAGTCTGATCTTGATCTACACCGTCCGCAAACGATCCGTGAGTCGCGCTTAGCAGCCTAAGGGTTAACATAAACGTCATTTACAGATTGACAGGAAATTCATAGCTATTGGAACCGGGAGAAAACGCTGTGTCAAATAGAAATGAGTCATGCGCTGTGAGTGTAAAATGCATCTGCAAAAAAATACCGAACCAGGTCAACTGCGCAGTCCGCGCAAGCTGATCTGTATCGACTTTTTTTTGCTTTAGGTAAATTTTCTGCATGTCTGAGGAACATTATACCTCACCATCTAGTATCATTTAGTCAGTTGTTAGACAAAATCGATTTCATGGACCCATAATTAACTGATGACTTGCTAGTAGTAAAGGGAAGTAGCCTAGGGACTGGTCCCCAGGCTACTTACCCTGAGGGAAAATTTGTCCCCAGAGTGCTTCCCCGGGTAAGTGATCTGGGGACTATTCCGGTCAATTTGGAAAATTTTGGGTCGATTTGGGTAAAAAATGGCACTTTCTGGCATTTTTGCTTCCCCCCCTCCGTCCCTAGTCTGCTTACCCTGAGGGAAGATTTGTCCCCAGAGTGCTTCCCCGGGTAAGTGATCTGGGGACTAATCCGGTGGAAAATTTTCGGGTGACAATTTGAAAAGATAGATCTTTCATGGTAGATGGTTAGCCCTGAAAAGGGCTGTTTTGTTTGGAGACTGTGTTTTTATGCACAACCTCCAACTTTCCTGCAGACTGGACAGCTGCTCGCCGCTCGTCTTCTGAGCCTTTTTATCTGCCTTTCGCCCAAGTTGGACTTTAATGAGAACGGCGGTTCATCATCATCATCCCAACATTCTGTTGTCGGAATGACAAACTCCTTCTTCTTCTCTCTTGTCATCTCATCCAGCTGTCTATCTATCTTTTCTAATTTCAGATGGAGGGTCTCAGCCACTCTCATCAGATTTCTCACGTTTCTCCTAAGATCTTCCATCGTGAAATGAAAATGATAAAATAGAGTCGGGTTTTATAGCTTTTCAGGAGGATTGAGTTGTCTCATGACGTCATTTTCTCCTATATTTTCCCGCTTCAGCGTTTCATGTTTTTTTGACTCCGAATTAACGTTGACCAATCCATAGCTTTGTTACAATTTCTTGTTCGGGACAGAAAAAACTTGAGTTTGATTATCTTGTGTTTTTTCTGACTATGGCTTGACTTTGTTTGTTTGACAATTTGAAAAAATCTTTTCATGGTATTGGTTAGCCCTGAAAAGGGCTGTTTTTTGTGTAAAATACACTTTTTAACCTCTCTTTTCTCTATCCATATTTCCCGCTGGATATGGGATCTGTATCAGACGGTCCACTTCATGTTTGATACATCTGATACGTTTTCTTTCTTCTAACCAATATAGGAATGCGAGGATAATTGTCAATCCAAACATTGTGAATATCGCCTTATCTCTACGATAGTTGAGTAGTAAATGGGAGTTTCTTAGTGTTTACATTTGGTAAATGTTGACCAATGCATATTTTGTTACATTTTTTCTTTAGTGTTTTGAGTTTTAGTTGACAATTTTGAAAGAAAGATCTTTTCATGGTAAATGGTTAGCCCTGAAAAGGGCTTTTAGGAAGATTTAATGAATTGTCAAGACCTACAATTCTTCTGGTTGAATTACTGGGATGATTTCGCATCCGCAGAATTCACAGCAAACTGTAGATCCCTCATCATCATCAAAAAATCCTTCGTCTGGATCTGGACAATTATGCTTCTGGCCAAGATAGTCCAGGAGTGTAAAGCATTTTCCACACTCTATCTGGCATCTGCTCGCACAGTGAGGACAGAGAAGAATCTGAACCATGCTGAAGTATTTATGTTTTTGTGAGAAAAAACATCGCGCTTATATAGTTCACAGTATGGATTGACCTACTTACCTCATGTTTTTTAACTCCGAATTAACGTTGACCAATGCATAGCTTTGTTACAATTTCTTGTTCGGGATAGAAAAATAGAGTTTGACTATCTTGTGTTTTTCTGACTATGACTTTTTCCGAGTTTTAATTCTTCTGAGAGAAAGAATTGACAAATTCGAAAAAGCTCTTTTCTTGGTACATGGTTAGCCCTGAAAAGGACTGTTTTGTTTTTTAGTGGTTGTGATTTTTTCAACTTCTAATGACAGCAACCGAAATTCGCCTGACAGATGGGGCATACTCCAACTCTTTTTGTGATCGTCATTACTCCGTTATTGAAAGTTATCTTTCTCCCAAATTTGACATCAACTAAAATAATATCAGGTGTTGTCTTTAAGAATAGTTGAACTATTCTTTCACCGAGATCTTTGAACGGTTGTGATATACGGTGTAGTTGTACGGGCTGAGTGTTTAGTAGCAATATCTGCTGCCCGACATCTAGATAGTCTTTGAGAGCCTCACGCAGTTGATGGTTGATTTCCTCCATATTGTTCTGCTCCATATTGATTTTTAACTTCCGAACTGGTCGAGAGCTGAGAGTCGAATGATGAATGTATTGGGAAATATCAGCCTTTCTTTATACGATAGCAGGAGGATTGAAAAATAAGAGCGCGGACCTGGCGGAAAGCATATACATTTTTTCCCAAACTACGTTTTCATGCTAATATAGTAAAAAAGTTATGACTCGTAGCATGGGGAAAAATGTAAGCAGATTGGAGTCTTTTTGGGAAAAAAGAATGAAAAACTCGACTGCTTTTTTTGAACTTTTTTTATTGAACAGAACTGAAACAATGAACTGAAACAATGAACTGAAACAATGAACATATTTACAATAAAACTTAAAAAGACAAAAAATGAACATAATATCAATGAACTGTTAACAATAAAAAATCATTTTTGAAAATGTTTTTTCACTGTTTGTGGGGAGAAGTCTCTGAAATTTTCTTGTATAGATTTCCATAGTGTTGATTAAACCACGATGATACATTTCGATCATTGCGATGGTGTTCCGTTGAGAGAAATTTCTGTTGAAGATATTTCTGTATATTATATCCTCTGGCAACAGCATCCAATGCGAAGATACAGTAAATTCCGCAAACTTTACCCTGTAGGCTCTGAAGGGTTTGTCGATTGTATCTCCACGAATAAGAATGATTGTCTAAAAAGTTAATAATTTCCGGCTCAAGTGGTGGTAGGCCGTAGGGATCAAAGTATAGTACATTGCCATTATTATCAAATATCACGGCCACCCAGTGTTCTCCTGAACCGGTTGATTTCTCTGTGTTCACAATGTAGGCTTTCACATGAATGGGTTTTTGTCGAGGTAACTGATCTTTTGCACAGACTTTTGCCTGTAGATTTTTTATCCATGTTCCATGATCCAATATGTATTGAATTTCAGAAGTATACATTTTTTCTAATCACTTTTCCAGGCTTGTTTTACTTTGTCACACCAATATTTTAAGAACGACTCCGTGATATCAGATAGAATGTTTTGTTTTATATTTCGCCAAAATCTGTAGGCTTCCGCATAGTCAGTTTCATTGAGTTTCATTTCTACGAGCTCAGGATACCATTTTTTCATGATTCTGTATGGATTTAATTCCTTCATGGCTTGTTCTATGAACATATCTGTATGTTCTTGTCTATCCTTGAATAAACATAGTTCATGCTGTATTTGACTGGGATGATCCACTTGACATCCGTAACACTCGTTGCGAACTTCACTGACTATTAGATTTTGTAGTTCTTTAATCATATGTTTTTCAAAGCTGTTGTGAATGTCATTTTTCCGAGTAGAAAGACACTCTGAGGTGGAATATTTCACTTTTTCTGCTTCTTTTCTCAGTGAAATAGCAAATCTAACTCCCGACATTGTTTTTTAGTTCTTTAGTCCTGTAGATAGTCCTGAAAAGGACTGTTTTTTCTGATATGTCGTTCAAAAGTTAATTAGTCCTGATAAGGACTGTTTTCGATCTATCTTTCAATAGTTGATTAGTCCTGATAAGGACTGTTTTTGTGAAAGCTATCTTTTTTCGATCAGAGAGTTTCTGTTGATTTTTCAAGATTAATAATCTGTGATGATTTCTCTCAAACTGTTGATTTCAATCTGATTGTCAAATTCAGCAAAGACAATAACGTTGATCACTGTTGCCAAGGCTTGTGCGAATTGAAGCTCAATGCGAAGACTTCCAGTTTTTATAGGATGAAGTTGTCCTTCTTCACTGCCTTGATCAGCTGTCAAATCGTACCCCCACAAACAGTATCCGCCGATATAGTCTTCTTTAGCAATATCAAATGATTTATTGAGTCCTAAGGCTGAGACAGCCTGATACATAGACAAATATGATTTCAAATACAACCCATTTTCAAAGTCAGGCTCAAAGGGTCTGTTATGAATACTGTGTCCATTACATGATACATCTATTTTTGACAGATTAAAATGTTGAAAGAAAAATGGATTGTTAGCATAAGCCCCATTATAAGCAGCATTTGTTACCATTGCAATGAAAACACGTTTTGGAAGCTGGCCTTGAAACAAATGATCTTCAATTTTAGACTGAAGTCCATTACCGATAGTAAACGTCTTTACTTCTACCCTACGGATAGGAATTTTCATGTTTTGCTGAGCTATGAGATGATTTAGATCATTTGCAACAACAGGCAACAATTCAATATTTCGTACATGAAGACTGACTGTTTCCATTACAATTTTTGCATCTGGTGCAGCAGTACCTCCTGTAAGGCAAAAGTTTGGTGAGGCTCTGTTTAATCTAAGTCTGATTTCAACCCCATTAGGTAAATATTTTTCTTGCTGAAATAGATCAAGATGCAATCGTCCGAAAAGCTCTGCAGTTCTGCTTAGACCGATTACACCGATTCTGTTTACTAGTCCGGTATTTCCCGCATCATGGTTGAGTGTTTCAAATTGACCACTGGTGTCTTCAATCCAAAGTGCACCAGCTTTCAAATGCGTAGTTTTGCTGTCAGCATTATAGGACAAAAGATTTTCGATATATGCTCTGTACGGATAGGTATCTGAATTACTGCTGATTAGTTTATTATTTAGATACAAATCGACGCTGCTAAACATACTATGCAGGAAATTGTTTACAGGTGCCACATTTGAACCGACTTCTAAATTAGTACCGTCAGCTTTAACGATTTTGAATTTGATATACAAATACGATTGTGACAAATCTGTCCAATGTTCGGTTTGAGGTGGTATGATGAATTCTATCGGTGAATTGCTTGTCAAAGATGCTATTGGAAAATGTTCAACCCATTGACTTTCTTGCATCGTTGTCATTGTAGGTGGTACAGAAAGAACATTGAGTTCTGATTTACTGCATTCACAAGATCCGTTTTGCATCATTTTTCAATTTTCAATTTTTTCAATTTTCAATCAAATATATCGAGAGTCCTTGATCTACTGTAATGATTTCTTTGTCTTTTATTAATGATCTTGCCCTTGCGAGATCGAAAAGATGAATGACGTGACTTTTGTGATTTTCTTTTATTTATCCCCGGTATTAACTGTTGTGCTAGATCATGAATGGCTTGTTTTCCCCTTGAAATTACAACTTTTTTAGGGTTTTCACCACGTAAAAGGATATCTCCTACCGCCCCTAATCCTTGTCTGATTCCTTCTTTTTTTACAGCCTTCAACCCAGATTTGACCAACGGTTTAAGCAATGGAGTCACTGTTTTAATTGCTGATCTAAATAGAGAACCTAGTCCGTACCCATACTGATGTTTTTCGCCGCGATAAACTGGTAGCATTTTTTTGGTCAAATATTTTTATTTTTCTGTCTGAAATGTAACTTGACGATTGTCTTACCAATAATAAAATGAAACGGTATACCAGAATCCCCTGTTATTTGAATGTGAATAGTATCGAAATCAGATTTCGAAACGGGGACATAATGCGGTAATGTAATTTCATGGTTGATATGTTGGGCTTCATAATTATTTTCATCTGATATGCTTGGTTTGAACGGTAGAACACGAAGTATGGGAGCCAATGTATCACCCACTATAGTGTGTTCAGCAACATCTGAATAAACAAACAGATGATTGTACCCAGCATCAATGTTAGGACTGTATTTAAATACCTCTAAAATATTTCTACTCGAAAAAATTATCTCATTTTTGAATTCTGGTGATCCTCCCAGTTTTAAAAACAGCTGTGGATGAAATTTGAATCCGGTTCTTGTTATATTTGTGAATGCCAATTTCGGTCGTTTGCTTGAGGTTGAATAGCTAATAGATACCCCGATTGAATGCTTCTGAAAGATTTCACTTAGGTTATTTTGAATCAAATCGTCCATTACCTCTATAACATGTTTTGCTGAAGTGTAACTACCCGGTGAAAAATAAAATCCAATTGACCATCTTACTGCTTCATTTTTTTCGTTTCGTTTTATTGGAATTATCTTCATATTATCTCTTCTTCTATCTGCCGCTGCTGCTGCATTGTATAAATTAACATCTGCAGTTATAATTTCGAACTTCGCTTCTTCTTCAGTTATGTTTAAATACTGAGAGGGGGTAATAAGATGAACTAATGCAACTTCCCAATTTTCCCTATCAATATGAATTGTTTTTGGTAAATGAACTTTAAAACAGCACTGTGTGTTGTTTGGATAAAGGTTTATGGAACTATCGCTAGGTAGAGTAAGATAAAACGAATTCATTTTTTAAATTTTTTAAATTTTTTTGATTTAGTATTTTTTACTGTCAACGAGATCAGCCCCACTAGTTGTTTTTTGTCCAGACTTTGTGAATTTTAGCCCTGGAGATGGAAGAATATACCCGAGTGAACTGCTTAACAGTATCAACCACAATTCACGATCTTGACTTTGAATACTTAAATGTACTATCGAGGTTGCAATAATTGCGTAAATGACTAATATCTGTGAAATATACGTAAACTGATTCTTTGGAACACGATTTCCACAGCAGTTGTAATTTTTAGTACTAACACTATCGACACTTTCTGTCCCAGTCTCAATGTTTGACTGCGAATTTATCATAATTGTATTGTCTTTTTATTTTTTCCGATCAAGATACCAAATGCGATTCTGGTATCCAACTTTGAAATTTTTTTGGATAACCTTTCCAATTGACTTTTATTTCTTTGATTATTTTTTTACCCTCACGTCTTGTACGTCTATCAAGAACTGAATCAATTTCATAAATTTCATCATCTTTTATCAATTGAAGTTCGTATTCATAATAAGTCCCCAAAATTTGTTCACCCTCTAAATCTTTTATTTTATAGGTGATAGGTGAAAATGTCTTGTTAACATGAGTGATTTCAAATATTTCTTGAGTCCAATTTGGTAAATAACCTTTATCAAATGTACGTTTCGTTTTATTGATACGAACACGATCTCCAATTTTGAATTTTGGTTTTTTCGTCATTGCAATTGTCGATAAACGTGGATACAGATTTTTCGAAATCTCTGCCTCATTTGATTTTGTTACCATTGCAGGAGATGTTTTGATACTTCTGTGAAAAGTATGATTGTAATTCTTAACTAAAGAATTCAATACGTCAATGTAACGTCTTGTTTTCTTGTACGTAAAGTATTTCCACATTCTCGTTTTTAAAGTGCGTTGAAATCTTTCAACAATACTTGCTTTCGTCTCTGGATTTTCGGTGGTAAAGAAATGAATCTGATTCTTTTTCAAGTATTGCTGAAACTGTCTGTTTTTGAATTCCGAACCTTTATCTGTTTGAAGTGATAAAGGTTTCCGATTTGATTTCTGAACAATAGATTGAAATGCTCGAATCAAAGTTTTTCCCATCTTATTTGGAATAGGGATAACCCATGAAAATCTTGAAAACACGTCAATTATACAAAGTAAATATTTCTTGTTATCATTTTGTCTTGCTAAATGTTGCATGTTAGCTAAATCAGCCTGCCATTGATAGTCTATACCACTTACAATAGTTTTTCGTCTTTTGAAACGACGACGAATTGGTTTATGTAAGGTATAGGTGGATTCACCCCGTAACCACTCTTGAACATCTTTGTATCTTATTCCTTTCAAAACAGATTTTGCAGCGTGATACAATTGCTTTATTCCAGTAAATGCGACAGTACTTTTGGGATCATAAAACAATTTTCTTAACACGTAATCAAGTTTGTAACCAAGTTTGTAACCAAGTTTAGGCTTTACCAGGATTCCCATGACTGAAGCGTTTTACGGGTAGGGGACTTTTTTATAGATTTTGGCGGAGTTAACAACTCTTTAGTATAGAATTGCCTCAGTCTTTCTCTCTCTTCAGGTTTCATGTATGGAGATGATTCTTTTATTCTTTTTGCAGATTTTTTAACACTTCTTGTAAGCGATTTCCTTGCACTTTTTTGTACGCTTTTTGGCGTGTGAAATAAGTGATCGGCTTCACCGTAGGATTCTTCATCTTCACTCACTGATTTACTCAGTGATTTACTCAGTGATTTAGTCAGTGATTTATCTTGAGCTTTTTGCATCCATCTCCATCTATTTGAGTTACCAATAACTTCTCGCGGTATATTGCTTTCGTGTAATGCCTTTGAAAAAGTTTTCCATCCTCTAGGTTCAGTACCTTTTCTCTGACGAATTGTATCATTGATAAGATCGATGATATTGGAACCATGAATGCGTACACCTTTGTATGACACGACTCCTTGTTCGTCCCAAGTTAAATTATTGTTATCTTTTATCATACTCAAAAGTAACTCAGCTTTTCTTTTCATGGTTTTTGGTACGCTTTGCAAAATTTGATCATGCAAGGTAACAGATGCTGATTTCTGTATACTGTCATCATTTTTTGTCGTTGGAAGTGAGTTGAACAAAGTTGGTCTTGCTTTTTGAACCGAATTTTGTAACTTAAACAAAGTTTCACCATACCTTTGAGCCTTTTCTGTTTCTGACAAATCAGTGCTTTGTAAAATATGACCCATATCCTGCCGAAGATGTGCTGCATCCACAACTTGCGGATTGGGTGGTAAACGAGGTTTATGATATTGCTCGTCTTTCCAACGATTCATATTTTCTAAAACCTGATAAGGCACGATAACCATTTTTTTAACAGACATGATTTTTTATCTACAAGATTTTTTATCTATAAGATTTTTTATCTATAAGGCTTTAAGTGCCCCTCCTATTCCTCCGATAACGGCTTTTCCTAACAATGGTAATAATGCAGGTGCAAGTAATGAAAGAAATCCACCTTTTTGATTTAATATTTGTTTTTTATTTTTTACAGAAGCCGATTTCGAAGCTAAACGTCTGATATGTTGTCGGCTTGAATACAATTTCTTCTTCTGAGCTGATGATAAATGTACATTGCCTTTTAAAACGTTATGACAACATTCCGATATACATCTTATCACTTCGGGTGATGAATCTTTTACAAGTTTTTTACGTATTTTTGGTGTAGCCTGCATCATGGCCATAACCATTGAACCATGTTTTTTTATCAGAGGTGTTTTCCTTTTCATGTTGACTTTAACTCGATATCGGATTAAATGATAATACAACGTCCATGCAGCTATCATTTATACCTGATATTTTTAAACATACTGTTTTTTTAACATACTGTTTTTAACATACTGTTTTTTCAAAAGAAAACTTTTTAACATACTGTCTTTTCAAAAGAAAACTGTTTTTAAGAAAACTGTGAATAGAGAGCGTCAACCAATGTATCAGCGCTAGCCATGGACGAATCCACGGGAACGGATCTTCCTTTCCCAAGGTCAAGCATCTGCTTTTTTTCGTCAAGTTTATATCTTCCTGTGCCAAGGTTATATCGTAGCATATCTTCTATCATCCGTCTATATTTTCTTAATCCTTTTTTATGTTTAGCCAATGTATTTGGAGACCAAGCGACGGATGGAATTCTTTGAAACGCTATTTTTTTGCCTGGTAATATAAATCTTGAATACTTTCTTTGGTAATTCCGCATTCTTTCACCAAGTATTTCCTCTCTAGATTTTGGATATTGTTGATGTTCTGAAATGGTACTTGCTACAGGGGTTCGTTTTCGGGTAGTAACAAATCTTTCATCAATCGTAATTGGAGATTTTTTCTTTTGAGATTTTTTCTTTGGAGATTTTTTCTTTGGAGACTTTTTCTTTTGCGGAGCACGCTTTCTTGGAGATTTTTTCTTTTTTGGAGATTTTTTCTTTTGCGGTGCACGTTTTCGTGGAACACGTTTTCGAGTTTGTCTTTCAACTCCAAATTTTCTGATGGTTTTTACTCCATCCCATCTCAGTAAGCTTCTGATAATAACACCACCTAGAAATCCTCCCCCTCCAGGTTTTAAAATGATTTTACGTTTACTTTCCTCGTCTATGGATGGATCTGCTAACCGTTCAATATCTGTTCTATGTTTTGTCATGTACGTTGTGGTTTGTTTTGGTAATTTGATTTTATTTTCAATGATGTTTTGCGCAGCCAACGTAAACCATTTTAAAATTTCTTTTAATCCTGCTTTTAACACAGCTTCTCTTTCATGTCTATCGGTTTGTTGGCTTAAATTTCGCAAAGCAGCTAAAACTGAACTCGATGTGGCTGGTAATGCCATGTTTACTCACGGGCGTGAATCATAAAAATGATTTATGTTCAAAATGTGATTCTCTTTTAAGCAAAAATTTTGCATAAAGTTTTTTAAGCAGGAGAATAAATAATGGGTCCTCTTTCACTTCCTTGTGTACGCCAACGATGAAATATATCTGCTCGTAGTCTTAATTCTTTTTTTGTTTGTGAATGAAAATCTATGACTAAATAACCATGATCCGTCGATGTAGCATCTTCATAAGCAGGTAACAAATGTGGGGCTTGCATTTGGTGAGCTAGTGTTTTAATCTGATTCTTATCTCGTTCATTTCGAAATAAAATCATATATCTGGAATTAAGACTAATGGTTCGACTCGATTTCGATTGCTGAAACATATTTTGCGTGATGTAAATCACACTTGCATTACGATGGTGTCCTTTTCTTGTAAACCAAAGTTTAATTTTTTCCTCATCTTTTTCACCCAACATATCATCAAAGACAATTAAATGTGGAATAGATACATCGCTGACAATTTCGTTTTCATCGTCAGGAATTCCCTCCACGAATTTTATCAATTTGAACTGTGAATTGAACTTTTCTTGCATAAGATTGTAAGCATGCTGCCATTCTTTGTAACACCAAACAACTCTTTCAGGAACGATATTGAACAAGTCTTCTCGATAGTCAATTAATTTATGAACGAACTCTGTTTTCCCGCATCCACTCGGACCTGTGATGAAAATATTACAAGGGTGTTGAAATAATATGGATTGTACATCCATATTTTTTTACTTTTCTCGTTAAAGGCTATTGATAAAATGACAATATCAATGAAAATAAAAGCATTTTTATTGAACAATTTTTTACAATGAAAAACATTTTTTACAATAAACATTTTTTTACAATGCAAATTCACAAATACCTCGATTTTTCCATTTGTCTTCATGTTCCACAACAGTTTTGTGCAATTGTTCATTGCCCAAAAACAAACTATATACACTGTCCAAACCACTATATTCACACGTTCCTCTAATTTCAAAGACGTTTTTGAATACTGCTTTTGACGAAAGAGTTGAAAGTACGATTTTTTCTGTGACATCTCTACCAAATAGGAGATACCCTTCCATGATATCCACTCCTTCTACATTATCTCTTGATTTTGTATACCGTAAGTAAAAGTTAAACAGGACTGATTTCATTTTCAGTAGATTCAGATAACTTTCTTCTGGTCTTCCTATGATAATGAATCGCCATCGACTTGTGGCTTGCAACTGCTTAGTGAAATAGTCACTTTTCCACAAACAAGCTGTTAAATACCCTTTGATAGGGGTATCGAAATCTGACTCAGTTATCAGCATTGTAATAAAGTCGTGCATGCTATACAATTTACAAGATGTCTCTCCTTTTGCAACTCCCTTATGCAATTTATCTATCCAAAATTGCACACATCTGAATTTAAGCTTAAACTGTGTTCCTTCATCGAGCGTGTGTTGTCGAACAAATTCTCCATAAACTTTTTCACGTAGCTCAATGGGTAACGGTAACACTGTTGCCATTTTTCACTGTTTTTAAAAACGTCTTACTTTATCTGTTTACCACAAAACAATGCGCTATAGAAATTTATTTTCTCAGACTTTTATAACCATAGGGTACAGTGTCAGTATCGTTTACAATGACTCTTTTGGTATAGACAGAGCGAAACGTTTTTGTCTGCGCTTCGCTGGTCACTGTTCTATCTCTATGTCTTTTAATTTTACAATCATACTGAATTTTGATTTCTATCGTACGATCCAAAGCACATTTTGAATAGGTATCGAAATTCACCACCTGCTTGGTATTGTAATCCAAAGTAATTCCCTTCACTTTACATTTACTTATCTCTTCTCCATCTTTTGTTTTCATTTTGTAAGCATAATTTTTAGGGCCAAGCCCTCTGAATTGGGTAATTTTACAGTCAGGCTCTTCATCAGTCCATTTTCCTAACCTACTGTTAATAATGGGAGGGTTCCATAATTCAGGATCATGAATGTACATACAACTATCTGTATCAAAATACAGAACTCTATCTTTTAACTTTTCAAGAACGGCGTACAATTCCAACCTTGCATAAGCTGTTACGTAAGACCCTACTATCACGTTGGCTGTAGCGTGGGTATCAATATGTTCCAATTTTGATTCATAGTTAACCAAGATGAATGGACAGTCCTCGTCAAAGATTTCTACATGCTTTACAATGAAATTGGGATTGGTGACTAATTCGAAATATTTAGACGGATCACTGATGTATTCCGTCTGAGTCAATTTTTCACGCTGGGCTAATTTTCCCCAAAGACAGTTCAACATAATCTTAGCAAACGATCTTCTCCCAGGATTCTTTTGAATACAACTTGGATCAAGACGTACCCCTTCTGCCTTCTCATATTCACAAACGAATTGATCTTTTTCCGAGTCTGATTGGCACCAATTTGGGTAACCACTGGCTTCTTGCTTAATTTTCAAGAAATTATCCACATAACCTTTAAAGAACTGGTCCGAAACAGAATTGAAATGCCAGATTTCATACACTTGCATTAGCCGATAGCCACAGTCAAGAGCTTTGAATAATTCAAAGCTAACCCAAGTTCCGACCAAAGCCCTCTCTTCTTCACCGTGGATACAAATGTTTGAACTTTCTTCTGCACATTTCATACAGAGTGGAAACATCATTTTATTGTTACAGTGAACTGGGAGAACGGGGTGAAACAAATCAGTTGGAGGTAAAACTTTGCATTTGATTAAGCCCTCATACTGACGAATATTGTTCATATCAATATTCTCACTAGTCAAAATTTCTGGTTGGCCCACAGGATAGGATTTATGTTTACAAACATAAGGGTACAGAGAACAGATATCAATGTACTTGATTTCCTTCTTGCTTTTTTCATCAACATTATAGCTAATTTTTATGGCATTACATCTTCCCCCAGACAACCCCTCCCTCGGATCGATGGGATCCAAATGTGGATATAACTTTTCAATGAGTTTTTTGTACTCTTTATCCTTCATCTTAGCATCGAATTCGTGCTCCCAAATGGTCACAACATTATACCCCATTTCTATGATATCTCCTATACGTTTAAAAGTATGATCGTACAATTCACCCATGGGTCTCCCATTGATGGGGTTGATCTGTTTTCGATCTGTATAACATACAGGACAACCATGATACAAATCCCCAAGGAATTCATAGACCGTGTTTGATTGACGGTGAAAACCATCTACAGTATATCTTCCGATTTGAACTTCCCCACCATTTTTGGCGTGTTGAATATGAATACCTTTTTCCCGAGCTATGCTTTGAATCCAGCGTACCGCTTTCATAGAAAAACGACGTCTGGACGAATCTTTACTTGAAATGATGGCAATTTGATTTTCTGGCAAATATTTGCTTCGCCAGACTTTGTTACAGGCATCGGCAATGGTAATTGCCTCTAAAAATGGACAAATACCACCCTGTTCGATAAACAGCTTTCTGAATTCAGCACATCCCCGTCTTAGGATATCGACATCTGACCTACAGTACGATTCCATCTCTTTTTGAAAATTGAATTCCTCACCCTTTTGAACTTTGTCATTATACCAGACTATGAATTTCGACCTACCCTCTTCAGACATTGAGTCGGGTTTGTAATAAGACATATCCAAGTATGGTCCAATATAACTCCAAAAATCATCTGTATTTGCCCAGTGAGGAAAGTAACCTTTTTTCATTTCTTGAAGACCAAATGTGGCTGGAAATTTCGCCAACCCAAAGTTCATGAAATTGAAGGAGTCGATCAGACGTACACCATTCAATTCTAACTTCATAATATTGTTTCCATTCATGATCAATTTTGGGAGTTTTAACCCAACTTTGACAATATAGTTAAGAATGAACTGCCCGTCATACCCTTTTAAATTATGAGCCATAGCTGTGACTCCTTTGTGATGTTTTGAAAAGAGCCACTTGCAAAATTGACTCAAAGTTTCTTCTCCTTGAAAAATAACTTCCCTACCCTCTTCAAATTCACTGCATGTAGAACAATGAAAATCAAGTGGTTTATCGATACAATCATCACACGCTCTATGTGCTATACAATAATTTGGGATGTGCACCCCTGTATCTTGTTTGCATTCAAAATCAAAGAAAATGAACTGTGGTTTTTTGACTAGAGAAGAACTCGTCTCATCATCGCTGTTATGATTCGTCTTACTTTGGTAAGGTTGAATAAAACAGCGATGATCGAAGTCAACTATCTTCTTGCAGAGGTGACACTTTTTCTTTCCCTTACAGATATGATTTCCCTTTCTGACAAGATACTGTGCACCACATTTTGAACAGAGTTTCACTAATTCACAAATGGATTTCTTTTCTTTACCTTGAACATTTCTGTGATTTTCAAAGCATGCTGCACTAAAAAATCGCCTATGACACTTGGAGCAGACATACTCTTTGCTTTCTGATGGACATTTTCCAGAACGATAACAACCTTTGCAGATTTTTGAGCAAGCATGATTTTCCCGAGCGTTATAACCCACATCACAGAACTCACAATAACAAGCACAACAAAAAAAACCTGTGATGGATTTGATGTAGTCATAATGGTTTTGATGAAAGTATAAATGTATGATCTTACTATTGTCTTTCACTTCTGGATGTTCAAATATTTTCCTCGTTTTGGAATGCTGGTCGTGAACTTTAATGACATAGTCTTTTTCATACAAAAACAATTGAATTTTTTTGAATTCATCAATTCCTACAGACTGTGTTGGTAAAACTCCAGCTTCATTCATCAATTTCTCGGCTTCAATCTTTTGAAGGGCTTTGTTTGATCTTTTGATGTAATCCCATCTCCTATTCCACACTTCGTTGTTTTCACGTTCATGGTAGCAAATTCCCACAACAACGGCTCTTGCAAAACATAATTGATCATGGTTGTTAATTTGAATAAGCGATTGTTTCTTCTTGGCAAAAACTTTCGAATCCAATAGTTCTGTGGTTCTAAGATTTTTTCCGTTACCATATGGAGGTATTGTATGTGTAATGTCAAATGTCATGGATCCGTCGTTCAAGACAAAATCTGTATTTGACTGTAAAACTCGTTCAATTTCATTCAATATAGTTTCACCTTGCAGCTGTTCTGTAGCTAAAAAGGGAATATGAATCCCCATCTCCAATGAAGGATGATCGATGGTAATTCTAATCATATCTGTCGGGTTTGCATCTAACTTTCGAATGATTTCATGGGTAACATTGTCAAATAATCCAAGCAGTCTCTGGGGTGATAATTCTTCAAATTTCTTAAAACTCACTGATAATACATGTGATTCTGTTCTAAATTTTCTTGACTTCTTTTTTCCCCTTTCATTGTTTTTTAATACCATATCTGGACACATTTCATTCCCATGTTTTGTCGATTTGCAAAAGAAACAGTTGTTTTTTTTGGTTTGTCGTTTTTTCTTCTTTTCGTTATTTTGACGTTTTTCATCGCTTTCGCTGTCACTTTCTTCTTTCAATGGTACAGTTTTTTTCTTTTTTGGTGGAAATGACTCGTCGTCACTGTCACTTTCTTCTTTCAACGGTACAGTTTTTTTCTTTTTTGGTGGAAATGACTCGTCGTCACTATCACTGTCTGAATAAACTATTATTCTTTTTCTTTTACCCATCGTTTCAGCTCTGGTTGAGAAGACAAAATGAAGCAAGCAAGAAAAAATCTAACAATTTATAGACTCTTTCCTTGCAGTAGTGTATAAATAGAGACGTCGACTGTGAAAATCTCATTATTTCTCTGACCAACCTCAGACAGAGCAGTCGATAAAAGAAAATGAGCGAGTTCAAGCTGCAAAATACATCACCACTTAGAAAGAGGATGGCGTTGTATGTTAACCCATACACCCACGATTATGAGATCAGCAATATACCACCACAATATCAAGTTAAACATAACGGCGTCTACGTGGGATCATTTCTATCGCACCAACATTTAGCAGAAAAAGATGTTTACCGTATGACCAGCTACAGAGTTTTGGATCAATCAACGATCGACAAACGATATGGGATGAATGGCGTGAGAACAAATATTTGTTTTACGTGCAACAAAACAGGGCATTGGGCCAGAGAATGTCCAGAAAAAGAAAAGCAGACTGGAGAAAATGTTTTTGTCTATGTGGATCCACTCAACCATGACATCAAAATTTCACCAACAGTTGTCAAGCTCCAACATATGAAATACGTCGGGGTAGTAAATTCATTCTGCAAATCATTCAGCGGTGAAAATACATGGAAAAAAAGTTCACCACAGGATACATCATCCGTTGAAACTCAGACCATAGACATGCAGACTGACAACACGGCTATTAAGGATTCAGAGATCTGCAAGATAGCAGATAAATTAGAGACTTTACGGAAAAATCTGGACAAACAAAATCTCATAGATTGCACAAAAAACGAATTTTCTGCAGAGGCGAATTGTTCAAACGGGAAGAAAGAACCAAAAGATTTACTGTTGATAGAAAAAAGTGACAGTGACGACGAGTCATTTCCACCAAAAAAGAAAAAAACTGTACCATTGAAAGAAGAAAGTGACAGCGAAAGCGAGGAAAAACGTCAAAATAACGAAAAGAAGAAAAAACGACAAACCAAAAAAAACAACTGTTTCTTTTGCAAATCGACAAAACATGGGAATGAAATGTGTCCAGATATGGTATTAAAAAACAATGAAAGGGGAAAAAAACGTAAGAGTAAATGTGAATCTGACATTCCGAAGAAAAAAAGAAAAACAGCCTAAGTGAAAAAAAGTTTTTTCATTCATTCTGTCTTTTTTACAGTTCAAAGTTCTATGACATTCCGAAGAAAAAGTTTTTTCATTCATTCTGTCTTTTTTACAGTTCAAAGTTCTATGACATTCCGAAGAAAAAGTTTTTTCATTCATTTTATTTTTTACAGTTCAAAGTTTCATTGTAATGAAAAGTTATAAAATAAAAAGTTTTAAATAAACATAAAGGACTTGACTTTGTTTGTTTGACAATTTGAAAAAAGTTCTTTCTTGGTATTGGGTAGCCCTGAAAAGGGCTGTTTTAAAATTAAAGAGAACGTATACTTTACCATTTCAATGAAGGATACATTCTCATTAATTTATTTTGCCACCCACGATGTTCTGTTGGCGGTATCATCTCTGACAGGTCCGGATAAATATTACCCATCTTAACAATTGGGGTACGCGTATAAAACTCATACCCTCTCCTGGCGAAGAACTCCCGAAGAGCTTTATGCTTTACTCTCTTTCTTTCTTCTACTTCGTCTTCTTTCTTTTCCATGAGCTCTTGCTCCCATTTCTCCTCCATTTCTTTCTTATTCTTCCTGCCACCAAACAACCCACAGCAAAATTTCGAAAGCTTCATCGTGAAATGAGTTAATAAAAGAATAAAAAAATGCTGTCTCTTTTATAGCATGATAGGGGGATTGACCTACTTTGATACAGAATTAACAGAATTAAAAGCGCGAACGTGGGCGAGAATATGTAGATAGAACATAACGTACTATATGATCTATCTACAACGTCTAAGAGTATCAAATCCAAAAAATGTAACGAAACTAACGATTGGTTAACGTTAATTCTGTTAATTCCAAGTCAAAGTAGGTCAATCCCGCTGTCAAGCTATAAAAACACCGATTTTTTCCCATACATTCATCATTTTGACTCATAGCTCTCGAACATTTCGGAAGTTAAAAATCAATATGGAATTCGACTTAAACGATTTCAACTTAGATGCTTTCCTACCAACGGAAAACAATGGAGACATTCTCTCATCGGCTATGAATTCAGCAAACATCATTCCGACGACTGTATTGGATAACATTTACGAAGAGACGAAACAGTTAAATTCGCAACAAGACTCTATGTTGACTCGGATCTTGAAAGAACTGGAAACATTCAACAAACATTTGGAGGAGATTAAAACTTTAAACACAAACACCGAACGGTTATGGAAAAACATTGAGACACTACGCTATCAAAGACAGAGCATTTCAGCAGTTCCAGTAAAGATTCCTGTGGAGTTCGACTTCGATAAGACAAATCTTCACAAGTTAGTGGACTCTATCGTAACTGTTGTGAAGAAAGAAAAACAACCAAAACAAAATCAACCGAGAAGAACAACAAAACGAAAATCAGAGGAAGACGTTAGCCATCTCCATAAGCGACATGTTGACCAAAAGAGATCTTCACCGACACTGACAGGCCAGGGCAAATACGGGAAAAACATACCGACACTGGCAGGACAGGGCAGATACGGGAAAAACATTGATAATTTCAATGACTTCAAAATCCCGAAAATCCCAAGAAGAACAAAGAAAAGCTGTCAGTAGAGAGAAAAAACACAGTCTCCAAACAAAACAGCCCTTTTCAGGGCTAACCATCTACCATGAAAGATCTATCTTTTCAAATTGTCACCCGAAAATTTTCCACCGGATTAGTCCCCAGATCACTTACCCGGGGAAGCACTCTGGGGACAAATCTTCCCTCAGGGTAAGCAGACTAGGGACGGAGGGGGGGAAGCAAAAATGCCAGAAAGTGCCATTTTTTACCCAAATCGACCCAAAATTTTCCAAATTGACCGGAATAGTCCCCAGATCACTTACCCGGGGAAGCACTCTGGGGACAAATTTTCCCTCAGGGTAAGTAGCCTGGGGACCAGTCCCTAGGCTACTTCCCTTTACTACTCTTGCTTTGTATGCCTTAAATGCATCGCGGAGATGCATTAGACCCCCTTTTGCTAGTGTGCGGCTCAAATATGAAATTCATCTTTTAATTTGGATAAAAGAATCTGATTGGTTGAAACTATATGAAGCAACTCGTTATTATTTCGACCACTAAGTTCCATTGACCAATAAGATTCGTTTATATAGACATGACCATTAAGCCTTTCAGCGCCATAGGCGAAAACAGGGACTTTTTCGGGCGGCATAGATGAAGATCAGACTGCACAGAACGTGCAGTCTGATCTTTGATCTATGCCCTCCGCTTGTTTGGTCAAGCCTATAGGATATAAATCTTCCAGAGACTCAGTGGATTGTATTTGCAGCCATCAAAAGAAGCCAAGTTTGCCTATTTGGCGCCGAAAGATTTAAAGCCGCAATAGCGGACAAAAGTAAACAATGTGGGTGTCGAAATGCAGTTAAATTTAAATCGTAAAATTTAACTCTTTACCACATAATCCCTACTTTTAACGACCCTAAGGAAAAGGGCTTTTGAAAACATTGTGAGAAAAGGAGAAAATGCTGGTAACCAGCATTTTCTCCTTTTCCCGGAAGGTTTTCTACCCTACCTAAAACAAATTTCAATTTTTGAGTAGCACTATTTTGTGGTCTGCCAAGGCTTTTAATTATCTTGGGACAAGGCTAAAATTTTGTCGATTGGTAGAATTAAACCAACAAATACACGCAGCTTTCTTTGATTCAAATACGCCGAGCCCCGGTAGCTCAGTCAGTAGCGTTCAGGACTTGAGAACAGGAGGTCACTGGCTCGATCCTAGCCTCGGTCGATTTCTTTCCAAGGATTGATGATAGTCAATGCGACAGGATTCATTCCTCTCACCGCTGACCATTGTTTCAACGATGGTTATGTGGGAAAGCAGCCAGTGGCATGAAAAGAATATTGTGCGGAGCACTGGTAAAAGAAACTCCAGGAAAGCATGGATAGATGCACTGGCCGCCGCGATATAACTGAAATAGTGTTGAAAACGGCGTAAAACACCATACCATCAATCAATTATTGATTCAAATATGAGTAGGTCGGAAAACCTATAGACCCTTTTAGTCTCTGACCACTTCCTGGTAACGAGACCGGAAAACTGCGCATGCGCACTCGTGTAGGGCAAAAAGACAAAATAAAACAGTAGCAGATTATTTAAATTGTACACAAAATTGTTAAATTATGAACGATTATATGAAAAACTTACTCCCAGAGGCAAAGAAACGATAATCAGACGTATTTGCTAAGGGTTCAGTAACGTGGAAGAAAACGATCCGTATATTAGTGACAATATAAGACGAAAACGTGAAAAAAAAAAACCGTGTCGCTGTTGTGGGTTGACGTTATCATCAAAGGAAATTTATCCGACTCCAGGCAGTAACAGACAGACCCCCTAAAATATGGGCTGGAACACTGCGGGAATGGGAAAAATGCATGTTACCAGCATTTTTACCTTTTGCTGTAGTGTTTCCACAAGCCCATTGATGTAGGTTCGTTAATTAAGACAAGGGTGGGATAGGTAAAGGGTTTATAAAGGGTAGCCATCTGATATATCACATATTTGTTAGGTTAATCGACAATACAGTGGATATTTTAGTTTAACTTCAATGGCGGAGAGTGTCGGTTGAGATCGGCATAACACGCTGTTACCTCTAATAGTTTAGAGAGTGTGTATCGTGATCAATTTCATCACGAAACAAATTTTGGCGCAGACGTATTTGAAAACATGAATGAATGAATGACTGTATGAATGAATGAATGAATGAATGAGCGAGCAGATGGATGGATGGATGGATGGATGGATGGATGGATGGATGGATGGATGAAGTAACGCGCGAACGAAGAATGAACGAACAACTGTATAATGCCCTGTTGTCGTCTGTGGCTGCTCTTTTCCATAATTGCTTTCCGCCAGGGATCGTATGTAACATGTAATTTAAAAGCATTTCTTTTCCGAAAACAGTGTTGAAAGAACGTTTACCAGTATATTCTCCTTTTCTCACAATGTTTGAAAAGCTTTCTTTTCTCTTGGTCGTTAAGACTTGTGATTGTTGGGTAAAGGGTTAAATGGAAATTGTAATAGTAATTAGCTGAGCCCATCGTATACGGGGAGGTATTTTAGCGTGTCATACATGATAATGTAGGGAAACAATATGGACCTTAACCCTTAACCCTTAATCTCCATTACGTGACGGTGATCTTCAATTTACTTTGCGAAAAGCATAATGAGAGATCTGTTTGCACATAGGGGTAGCGTGGTCTTGAAATACTCTCTTACAAATTCTGATTATGGTTTAAGTAATACTAATTAAGATTTATGACATAAACTTAACGTGAATTGTGCTGATCAAAAATATAAGTACGGCAGGATATAGGTCAAAAAGCAATAACATTAAATGACGATGGTCAATAAAATACAAAATATTAACGGTGAAAAGGCTCTTTAAAAACATAAGAGATCAAACAAATAATTTAAATAATATATACGGGGACGTTTTATGGGGAAGTTTTAACCAATTCGGAATGGACGTTTTAACCAAAAATAGGATGTTTTGACTCTAGGACGTTTAAGCCAGATGCTAATTTACTGATCTGCTTGTACATCCCGGTGCACAGCATGATAACGGCATCCTGTAACACAATTAATCTTCACAGATTTTATCAATAAAATCTTTCGACAAGTCCCGAACATTGCGTGTGAAAATAGCTTTCAACAGTAGTGATATTGAACTTTTTGCCCTACAAACAGTGCGCATGCGCGGAAAATGGAATTCTGGGATCGTATTTCCTTGGCAACGAACGGCGTTGTAAAAGGGTCTATAGCTCGAGTTACCAGTGTGCTTAGACAAATATATACATATAGGGGTAGGAAACTGCGACAGGGATTAGGCCCCACCCTATTTTTTGCCTTTTGGGCGTTGGATGAACTGGTCCCCGTTGTAGATATACGTATTACAACTGGCACAGGCTATTGTGTCGTTGCTTTTCATTGGACTACATGTATATCACAGAATAGGCAATCAGAGCAGCATACATATATCGGAAAATCCTCTGCTTTCGATGTGAGAGTGACCTCCCATGAATCTCTATTAGTCTTGCGTCATGGCTGTTCTGAAAGTAGACGGGCAGAATTCCGCCCGTTTTTAGTAGCCTGAACCGATCCCCATACACTTGCTGTATCAGGGGGAGGTAACCAATCTAGGCATTGGATTCATAATCATGAAATTCCGAGATCGACTTATTTGGCGGCGCTTGTCACGTGGGATTGCCCTCGGACAAGACAATACAAGGCTCCGCCCAGTATTGGTGATATTCGGGGGACACATAAATAAGAGAGTTGTAGCCGTGATATAACAGAAAATATTTTTAGTACGGCCTTAACCCTTTACCAAACGAGAAAATTTTAGATCTGCTCGAAAAGAAAGCTTTTGCAGACGACCAAAAAATTGACCCCCAAAAAAAGACATTCGAATGGTAAAAACATTGCTGGAAAAGTAGAAAATGCTGGTTACAAGCATTTTGTTGCTCTACCCGATCTTGGTTCTCTTCTTTTCCCATACTGTTTTCAAAGGCCCTCTTTCTTCGGGTCTACTGCCCGATCTTGGTTTTCTCCTTTTCCCATACTGTTTTCAAAGCCCACCGGGTCGGAATCTGTAGTAAAGAGTTGAAAAACGTTTAACCCATTACCACACAATCTCAGGTTTTTCAACGATCTGACGAAAAGAAAAAAACATTGAAAAACAGTGTGGAAAGGGGGAAAATGCTGTAAACAGCATGTTCTCCTTTTTCCCTCATGGTTTTTTATTCTTTTAAAATCAAAGTCAATCGTTTGGACCACATTTAACTTAAGGTCTGTAAATTCTTTCAATTTTGACAAGTCTTACATTTTGTTCATTTGATTGTTTGTTTGTTTTCATGGTGTTTAATGTCGTTTTCAATATTATTTCAGAGGAGTTCCCTTTTTTCCAGTACTCCGCACAATGTTCTTCCCAGGCCACTAATATCCCAGATAGCCATCGCCGAAAAACTGATCAGCAGTGAGAAGAATGAATCCTGTCGCATTGTTTAACATCAACCCTCGGTAAGAAATTGGCATATCTGGAGATCCGAACGAGCGACCCCATTAATTCAAGCCCTGCACCGACCGATCTATTGGGCATTGCTAAAATTTTTAACTGGTAAAGAATTAACCCTTTTACAAACAATTCCGACTTTTAACGAATCTTAAGGAAGAAGGTTTTCGAAAACATTGTCGGAAAAGGAGAAAATGCTGGTAACCAGCATTTTCTCCTTTTTTCCACAATGTTTTCTACACTGTCATATATAGACGTCACCTTTAAAGCTGCATTTAATTTGTTCGTCTGCAAATGCCCCCAATTTGGTCGAGTCCAAACTTTTGTCATTTGGTAGACGGTTAATTAAACAATACAAACATACCTTGTTTCTCTAATTAATCCAGTGAAGAACTAAGGATATAAACTTATTCTTTATCGTCTATTTAGAAACATACATAAAAACAGCAGATATTCGCCGTTAAAATATAAACGGGATTGTAATCGCGCCCTCCTTAAAGACAGAACTTTTTATCTTTATTTGTCAATGGATATATTGCTTTTCGTCTGTGATAGGGCTTCCGCGTTCAAAATTCATGGAACTCGACTCTTTACCAACTATAGAATTTTTATTATCGTCCAAACTGAAAGCATTTGTAGACGATAAATTAAATGTGGCCCATATGACGGGATTTGTCAGTAAGCGGATGGAAAAAGTTGTGGGAAAAGGAGAAAATTCTAGTTACCATCATTTTCTCCCTTTCCAACAATGTTTTCAAAAGACTTTTTTTCACAAGGTCCGTTTAAATTCGGGATCATTTCACAAAGGATTATAGAAAAATAAATTGTAACGGGTTACAAGTATAATAATATAGCATTCTACACCCCACAAACTATCTTTTTATAGCCTACAACCCTTTGCACAAACAATCAAATGGGTATATTCAGTCTGTAAAAAGAGAACCAAGACGTTGTAATACGTTTGTCGTTTTCTTTTATCGCGGGAATATTTCATAGTATGGGACGATATAGATTCAAGATCAGATTTAAAAGTGTTGCTCTGCCTGATCTTGGTTTTTATTGTCTGTAAACCCTTTAACACAAAATGCCGACTTTTAACGACCCTGTGGAAAGGCTTTTGAAAACATTGTGGGAAAAGGGGAAAATGCTAGCATTTTCTCCGTTTCCCACAAGGTTTTCTAACCTTTCCGAGACCAATGCCATCATTTTAGTCTCTTTTGATTTGTCGTCTGCAACGCTTTCAGTTTGGATCAGAATAGAATCTTTTGGTAAAGAGAGTTAATCCGCGCTCTGCGTATCGAGACTCTCAGTGTTATACCGTCCAATTGAAAATATAAATAGGGTACAGTTTATTGTAGACCAAGACTAGGCTTTAATGAACACAGCATGCTGTTCTTGATTTTCTCTGTTGTGTCAGAGGGTCCTGCGTGGCTCAATGGTAAAGCGTAGGACTCGTAACCTTGAGGTCTCGTGTTCGAGCCTCATTGGAAGCATTAGGTTTTTCGTAGGAGTGTCCTTGGGCAAGATACTTCAGAGCGCTAGTATAGTACTGACGAAACCTAGGACATATATGTATATATGAACTGTCGCCGTGATACGATTTAAATAATGCTGAAAACGACTTAAAACACCATTCAGTCAATCAACCCCCTTTTGTCCAAATGGTTAGGGGCCGCTATATGCAAGTTTATCTGTAGTTTTCTTTCCTTATACATGCTCGTTTCATAAAACCACAGAAGATAAACTGAGGGGAAAAAAGGGTAAAAATATAGGTTTTTATCATTTATCAGCAATTTCACCAGTTTTTCCACAATGTTTCTCAAAGTTTGTAAATCTTCATTCAACTTCTTCCACAACCTAACCCTATTTCTACCCGATTTCTCGGAGACAAATCACAGAGATGTATTGTACTCATATATTTTATAATTCTCGTAAAAAGGGTTTAACCCTTATCAAACAATGGTCCGTCTTTTGAACAACCCTAGATAAGAAAGCATTTGAAAACACTGTGGAAAATGGAGAAAATGCTGGTAACTAGCATTCCCTCCCCCCTTTTCCACAGCCTTTGTTATAATGCTTATCAGAAATCCAACCATTCGAGCTGCATCTATGATTGCCGTCCGCAATTGTTCTCCAAAAAGACAGGTCCTCATTCTCGTCGTCTGGTAAAGTGTTAACCTTTTACCACACAATCCCGACTTTTAACGACCCTGTGAAAGAAGCCTTTAGAAAACATTGTGGAAAAAGGAGGAAATGCTGGTAACCAGCATTTTCTCCCTTTCCCACAATGTTTTCAGCCCTTTCCAAAACAACTTTCATTTTTTTTTTTTTTCCAGTCACGTTTATTTTGTCGTCTGTAAATAGTTTGAATTTGGACCAGTCTAAAATTTTGTCGTCTGGTAAAGTGTTAAGCTGATCTACCCGATCAATATGTTTACCCAATATACATGTACTTGAACATGTAAAAACATATCGGTATCGATATGTTCAAAATTGGAATTGTACTTTGATAAATCTCAAATAACAAACGAGCTACGCTCTGGCAAAAGGGGCTAAATGTATCTCTGTGATCCATAATACCAATCAAGCCATCACATAATTATGGATCCATAATAGCCACTTTCTATTTTTCAACAACGGACCGAATCATGAGGTACACTGGTCCTTGGACATAGTTACGGAAAATTGGCCGATAGCGAAAAGTTTCGGCCCAGGTCAACCTGCACGGACTGCGCAGGCTGACCTGAATCGATACTTTTCGTAGATGCATTAAGCCCACTTTTGAGAGACCATGGCTCATATCATTTAACCAAAGCACCGAAAGCATTGCTTTCGGTTTGAAAAGTGCGTTTCATCATACGACCTTCAAATTGATCATCAATACGGAAGAGGTTAGATGTAGCTACGGAAACGGCCGAGTTGCGACGAGTGATGAGATACAATGACCTCGACATACCGTGATAAAATTTCTCCAAGACAAGTCGAAAAGAGAAAGCATTTGTCTCGAATCCATCGGACACTAAAAACAACTCGGGACAAAATATTGATTTATTTTATTGAAAAGAAGTAAACGTCATATAAAACTTATAACAAAAGCTCGTCAACAAAAATTGCCCGACTGTATATAAATCATACACAATTAAAAAGACAGTACACAAATAATAATAGATCTATGCAAGTTAATGATAAGATCAGATTCTAAGCGAAGTAGACCTACATGAAAATAAATATGAGCCATGCTTTGTGAAAAGGGGATAAAGAGTTAAAGTGCCGAATAAACCCTATGGACATTTTCATTCTACAATAAGACCAAGGTAATTGCATTTTGGAGGCTACCGTTTGTCTTTACTGAATCAGTAAAGCGGACAGTGTAGATCCAAGATCAGACAGCACGTTTTGTGCAGTCTGATCTTGATCTACACTGGCCTCAAAGGCAACTTCAGTAGTAAAAGGCGCTTTAAGGGTTAAAATTGAGAAAAAAGAACCTATTTTTTGTTTACAGTACAGGATAAACTGCGATAAACTTACAGACAAGACACGATATGTACTTGCGTTATGCGTACTCTGTCGATTACAAAGATTACAAACATTTAAGTCATGCTCCGGCAAAAGGGGGTTTAACACATCTCCGTGATGCATTATACCATAGGCCACTGAAACTCTATTGGTCTATCACGGGATACGGAATTTTTCATTATCGAACACCGTTACTATAAATAGCACATTGACGACAACATAGAGGCTAAACTGGTACCCATTGTGTCTCTCGTAGCCGTCCAATAGTTTTCATATGTACCAAATCCACCAATCAGACAGCTCGTAACAGAATGCATTATTTTGTTTTTAAAATAACCGAGCAATATTCTATCTTTGGCTAAGATTTTCATGATAGACAAAGATTTTTCTGACCACAATCAATTTATCGAAATCGTTAAAGAATTTAATCTTTGTCGATAATGTCTATTTCTGTGCATGAATAAGATTATGATTCAAATTTCCAAGTCTCGTGTTATCTCATGAAATCTCGAACCCGGCAGAAACTCGACTTGTAAGCATTGGGTGTTACCTGTTTCTGATACGAAGATCGATAACAGGCTGCCAGTTTACATAGAGGCAGTCGTCAATGTGCTATTTATAGTAACGGTGTAGAGGCAGTCGTCAATGTGCTATTTATAGTAACGGTGTTAGTGACAATTTCAGTATTCCATTATACATACAGGCGATGCACAATTGTCCCTATATAAGTGTTCGATGTTCGACCAAGGAAAATATTAGAGATCCGTGATAAACCAATGGAGTTTCAAAGGCCTGTGATTATACCGAGGCAGACCCCACATAATTATGGATGTATAAAATCCATTTCGTCGAACAGCCGACTGAATCTTCATGTAGACTGGTCCTTTGATATGCAGAAAATTGACCAATAGCAAAAAGTTTCTACTCATGTCAGCCTGCGCATAGGCTACATGCGCAGGCTGACATGAATCGGTACTTTCTGTAGATGCATTAGGCCCCCTTTTTCACAGAGCATGGTTCATTTATTTGAAAGGCACTGAAACAGTATAAAATGAGATTTAAAAAAGTTTTTCGATGAAATAATGTTAAAGTCTTTACCAAACGACAAAATTTTTAGACAATTCCAAATTGAAAGCATTGCAGACGGCAAATTAAATGTGACTTAAAAATTGAAATTGATTTATGGGACGCGTAGAAAACATTGTGGAAAGGGAGAAAATGCTGGTTACCAGCATTTTCTCCATTTCCCACAATGTTTTCAAAAGGCTTACTTTGTAGGGTCGTTAAAAGTCGGGATTGTATGCTAAAGGGTTAACTCTTTACCAAACGACAAAGCTCTGGACATGTCCATTTCGAGAGCATATGCGTGTTTGTTTGTATTGGAGTTTAAGATCGTTTTTAACAGCTTAGGTCGTATCACGGCGGTCAGTGCACCTACGCATGTGTTTCCTGGCTTTCTCACACCGGTACTGACACAATTGTCTTTTCAAGTCACTAAATACTTTTCCCACTCGAATCAGAAGGTGAGAGGCCGAAAATCGCCGGAAAGAAAGTTTGCCTCAACCGGGTATCGAACTCACAACCACCAGGTTACGTGTCAGATACGCTAACCACTGAGTTGCCCGGGCGGTAAGACGACAAATTGAATGCGGTTGAAACAGAGGAAATTGTCTGTTGAGGGGTAGAAAATACTGAGAGAAAAGAAGAAAATTCTGTTTACCAGAGTTTCCTACCTTTACAACACTTTTTTAAGTCCTCTTATTGTCGTTGAAATTCTAGATTGTGTGGTATGGAAAACCTCCAGATTGTATGGTATTTAAAAAACATTGTGGGAAAAGGAGAAAATTCTGTTTACCAGAATTTTCTACCTTCACAACATTTTTTTTCTTTTTGTTAAATTCCTTTCTCAATGTCGTTGAAACTCTATATTGTGTGGTAAAGGGTTAACCATTTCACACATCGTTTTCTTCCCTTTCAGAGAAATTCAGTTAATTTGGAACAAATTTCAACTTGTGATCGGCAAATGCTCCCAACTTTGAAAAGTCCAAAATGTGTTCTTTGGTAAAACGAGTAAACCCTGAAACTGCGACATTGTTTAACTGATCACCTCTAACTATAAATAAACAAAACAAATGAGTCATTCTCGCAAAAGGGGGCTTAATGCATCATCGTGATTCATTGTACCAGTCAAGCCATGACATAATTATGGATCCATAATCGCCACTTTTTTTTTTTTTAAACAACCGACTGAATCATGAGGTAGACTGGTCCTTGGACATACAGAGAATTGACCACTAGTGAAAAGTATTGACCCAGGTCAGCCTGCGTGGACTGCGCAAGCTGACCTGGGTATATACGCTTCGCAGATGCATTAAGCCCCCTTTTCACAGAGCACGGCTCAAATATTGAAATTTCGAATCCGTTTCACCGTGAAAAACCACACTATATTGGCAAAGTGTCAATCCAAGAGTAGGCTGCACGTTTTGTGTAGTTGTTCCTTGGCGACACTGTCCGCAACGTTTATGTTTTTCTTTTTTTTTTCGCTTTAACTCTTTACCAAACGACAAAATCGTGGACCGTACAAAATTGAAAGCACTTGCAGACGACAATTTAATAGTTGCTAAAATGATTATTTCTGCATTTGATAGGGTAGAAAATATTGTGGGAAAATGGAGAAAAATTTAATGCTGGTTACTCTTTCAGTGTCGTTAAAACTCATGATTGTGTGGTAAAGAGTTACTCTTATCCTGCTAAATAAGTGAAATGGAACTTCCAAACCGACAGTAAAAACCTAAATTTTGCTATTTTATAAGTATTTTTGGGAAAAATATCCCTTCGTCGGACAGTGTTGACCCAAGATCAGACTGCACGTTCTGTACATTCTGATCTTGATCTACACTGTCCGCAAAAGCTCCTTGAGTCGCGCTTAGCAGCGTAAAGGTTAATGTCATCAAGGATATAAACGATAAAAGGAAAAGGATTAGAAATGACAACAAATACATGTACTTTTTGCTGAAAAACAATATCACAAAGAGAAATCTTATTTTTACCAATATAGACGATTTAACTCTTTCGGCGCAAAATACGCAAACTTTGCTTCTTTTGATGGTTGCAAATACAATCCACTGAGTCTCCGGAAGATTTCTATCCTATAGGCTTAACCAAACAAGCGGAGGGCATAGATCAAAGATCAGACTGCACGTTCTGTGCAGTCTGATCTTGATCTATGCCGTCCGCAAAAGTCCCTTCTTTCGCCTATGGCGCTGAAAGGGTTAAAACGATCACACAACCCGTATTTATAGCTTAAAATTTGAAACGTTCAAACAGACTGGTCGTCATAACAGGATTCACCCAATCAAAAAGACCGTTTCAAATACGAACCAGCATGCAATGCGCAGATCTCATTAAGAAATAAAAACCATTTCATATCAGCCGTGATGTTTGAAAACGGGGTTTTATGGGTCTGCAAAAAGTATCGATCCGTGTTAGCCAGCGTAGCCCGCGCAGACTGGCCTGGGTCGAAACCTTTTGCTATCGGTCAATTTGCTGCATGTCCAAGGAAGAGTCTACCTCGTGACTCGGTTGTTAGACAAAATGGATTTTATGTACCCATAATTGTATGATGTCTTGCATATGGCTCATATTTAAGATTAACAAATCCTGGGTAGAGTACAGAGGACGATGAGACATGGATCTTGTCACAAAAACATAAATGAGCCTTGCTCTGTGAAAAGGGGGCTTAATGCACCTGCGAAAAGTACCGACTATTAGCCTGTGCAGTCCGCGCAGGCTGACCTGAGCCGAAACCTTTCGCTATTGGTCAATTTTGCACGTGTCAAAGGACCATTCTACCACATGATTAAGTTGGTTGTTAAAAAATTTGTCTACATCATCTCTTGTAAACCACTTTTCTCACTAGACTTATCTTGGAGAAAAAACCAACCCTCAATTCAATTGATAATTCAAATCTGAGAAGACTGATTTTTCCTGTTGACTATCGCGACGTCGTTTCCGGAGGTCAGGCCGTTATCATCTTTTGATTGCTGTTTAAAAACTCCTAACCAAACGACAAAATTTAAGACTGGTCCAAATTGAAAGCAATTGCAGACGACAAATTAAATGTGACTCAAAAATTGAAATTTGTTTTGGGAAAGGTAGAAAACATTGTGGGAAAAGGAGAAAATGCTGGTTACCAGCATTTTCTCCTTTTCCCACAATGTTTTCAAAAGGCTTCTTCCTCAGGGTCGTTAAAAGTCAGGATTGGGTGGTAAAGAGTTAAACGATCAAAGAGGAAGTAAAAACAATAAGCATATTATGTACTACTAAACTCTTTGTCAAACAAAATTTTCGATTTTTTCATACAAAGAGCATTACCAGACTAAAAACCAAGAATGGCTGAGATGAAGTCATTGAGCGGGTTGAACACACTGTGGGAAAAGGAGAAAATGCTGGTTTCCAGCATTTTCTCCTTTTCCCACGGTGTTTTCAAAGGTCTTTTCTTTCTCAGGGTCGTTAAAACTTTGGATTGTTTGTTAAAGGGTAAAACATGTACCGAATGATTCCGTGCCTGAACGACCCTGAGGAAGAATGTCATTGAAATAAATACCGCCATTTGGGCCACATTCGATTTGTTGTCTGCAAATGCTTTGAATATGAGTAAATCTAAAATTTTGTCGTTTGTTAAAAAATTAAAACCTGTGTCCGGTCATAGTTCTAATAGTCTTGATCCCGGATCAGACTGTATTGTTTTTGCTGTTTGATCCCTGCAATACCGTCCAAGCAAACATGTAACATGGTTTTAAAAGATCGAAGGTTTGAGATAAGAATAAACATATATTTACAAACTATTTACAACAGTGCTTCTTCTCCTTCGCTGTTTTAGACATATTATTAACAATATGGATTTTCAGCCATTTAGCAAACCGCTCGTAACCCCTACCCCCTTGCTTTCCCCCTCCCAATCCCCACCCCCCACCCTTGGCCTAGAAAACCAAAATCATTTAGATGTAAGTAACCCCTTTTCTTTTCCATGTGATGCAGTTTTATTATATACAAAATTAACCCTTAAGCTGCTAAACGCGACTCACTGACCTTTTGCAGACAGTGTAGATCAAGATCAGACTGCACAGACCGTGCAGTCTGATCTTTGATCTACACTGTCCGATACTTTGAAATCGCAATTAATTTTGTTTTTTACCATTGCGTGGAAAATTGCGTTGAAAAAATGCTCATAAAGGATGTTTTTTTTTTACAATTTCTTAAGTCTTTTCTTCAACTGTGCAATTAAACAATTGATCATGAGTGGTTTTTGTCAATTTTGATTCAAATTTAGAGGACGGTTTTTGAAAACATTGTAATAAATGGATAAACCGTTCATCATCAGAAATTGTCCCATTTATCACAATGTTTTCTCTTCTGCTATTGCATGGAAACACCTACCTGTTTCCGAAATATTTTATATGCACTGGGTTCTGAAGTGAATTGATCAAGATCAGACTGCACGGATGTGCAGGCTGATCTTGATATATTCTCTTTGTATAGGACATGACAACCCCCTATTCACAAGACATCGTGGATAGTAGCCAAAGGGTTACGGTGGGAGAGGGTTTTGTATCACAATGTTAGTCTAACAAACAACAACAGCAAACGCAGGCCAGTAAAGCTACCAGGCAACATTCTGTACTGTGATCCTTGCTGCGCCGTCGCTGTTGCACCCTGAAATATATAGGAAACGAACCATACTCTGTTTAACCCTTTCCCAAACGACAAATTTTGGACTGGTCCAAATTCAAAGAGTTTGCAGACGACAATTTTAAATTTGATTAAAGTGGCAGAAAGTTGTCAAAAAGGGTAGAAAACACTGTGGGAAAAGGAGAAATTGCTCGTTACGAGCAATTTCTCCTTTTCCCACAGTGTTTTCAAAAGACTTGTACTGCAGACACGGGAAAACCAGGGCTTGTTTGGGAAAGGGTTAAAGGAGGTTTATTGCATCTGCGCAGAGTACCGACCAAGGTCAGCCTGTGTAGGCTGACCTGTATCAAAACCTTTTTTTTTTTAAATTGTTTTTGGTACATTGTACCTATGTCTAACGACAAATCTACCTCACAGGGTTCAGCCAATTGTTAGACGACTTTTTTTTTATGAAACCATAATTATGTGATGACTTGCTTGGTATAATGGATCACAGAGATACATTAATTCCCCTTTTGCCAGAGCATGGCTCAAACGGTGTTTTACGCCGCTTTAAAAAATTCACTCATTCATATAAAGGCCAAAGCTCATTTACTTATGTCTTTTTCTTTCGTTTAATCGGTTTGTTAGATTGGGGCTCTGCCCCACGTGACCAGTGCTGTATCAGGAAACTGATCGTTTTTTGAAAATATTGCGTTGACTGCGCATGTCAATGTTCTTCTAAGGTTTGACCTGTCTGCTATGACGCATCACTATTTTGTACAGGATAAATTAATACGCCTTGCTTGGCTTATTCCGGGGCCTTTTTTCAAGCTTATAGGGGCTATGTTTTAAATGGCTGGCGCATAGGTTATATGCTAGCTAACCGTGACTGGATGAATCGTACATGGTAGGTTTTAGTGAGTTAACGTTTAATTTGAAATTCGTTGGCTTGATTGCCGCATTTAAAAGTAGTCCGGATCTGTACCCAGAATGGCCATATCAGATAGATTATGTATTTGAAAAATGCCACCTAGCGGAAGATAATGGAAAATATTGTGGTGAAATTTGAAAATGCTGGTAACCAGCATTCCAACTATGTTTCCGCCCCTCCCTGTCAAGACTGAAACTATTGTATGGGATAAAATTAATCTGTTGTCTGCAAATGCTTGTCATCTGGACGAGTCTAATTTCTTATCGTTTGGTAAATACATGTAGTATATATAGTATCCTTTATAAACTTTGACCGAAAAGGTGCTAGCCTAGTGCCAGGGAAACGAAGGTCAAACTTGAATATATGTGCTGTCGAAGCGATATGACAGAAGAAGTAATGTTGAAAGAGGCGCAAAACATCATACGATCACTTAATCAACCTAAAAAATGGGTACAATTCCGCGAAAAATTTCTACATCTTCAATCAATCGAATACGCAATAATATGCCATAGGTATTGTAATTTGTAACCCAATGAAACCTAAATGTGACGCATGTTTCGGACAGTCTAGGTCAAGATCTGGGTCTGTATTCACCAACCGTTCTTAAGAACGTTCTTAGTCTTATTCTCCAGAATTTTCTAGATTTGAGAGTAACACAGCTTCTGATTGGCTAAACCATTCGGTTTAGCCAATCAGAAGTTGTGTTACTTTCAAATTTAGAAAATCTAGGAGAACAAGACTAAGAATAATGGTTGGTGAATACGGACCCTGGTGAATACGGACCCTGGGTTCGTATTCGCGAGCCATTCTTAAGAATACTCTTGGTCTATTTATAGATTTAGAAAGTAACACAACTTCTGATTGGCTAAACCGTTTGCTTAAGCCAATCAGAAGTTGTGTTACTTTCAAAAGTAGAAAATTCTTCAGAATAAGACGAAGAATTTTCTTGAGAATTCAATGGTTGGTGAACTGCACAGAACTGGCTGTCATGGACCGTAATCACCTAAAATTCTTAAATGCATTCCTAGTCGAATTCTACATGGGAATATAAATGTTACTGGCTCGGTAAATCGTTTGGTTTAGCCAATGACAAATTGCACTACGTTAAAAAACTGTTGAAAATTAGACTATAAATGTTATGAAGAATGATTGGTGAATACGGGCCGTAGTTTTGGCCCTAGAAGGTCAGACACATTAATCTTTATCCTGCTGTACATAACTTGACTGTTCACTCTTTGCAGACAACAAATTAAATAGGGATCAAATGATGCGGTTTGTCTACGAAAATGGTATGTAAACTTTATGGTAAAGGGAGAAAATGCTGATTTTAAGACGTTTCGATACAAAGCTTTTTAAGCATTGCGGGTCATAGGAGAAAGGGCTGTTAACAAGCATTTCTCATTTTCCTACAATGATTAACAAGCTTACTTTCTTGAAAATTCGGAATTTTCTTGTACAGGACCAACTAATATCAGCCTGTGCAAACATACAGACTGATGTTTTCAGTAATGAAAGAAATCCCCGTCTAATACCGGTAAACTTTACAAAACATGTTTATAACCGTCAGCAATACAAATCAAACAGGATAAATAATTATGTTATGCTCTGAACTTTAAGACTGACAAAATTTCTGTACAAAGACGACGCTTGAGAGGGGAGAGTAATCGAACTGGGTAATTTATTTAAATTTTCATTATTTCCCTTGGCACATTTTTTGTTGTGAAGTAAAAAGGTAAAAGACCCGGTGTAAGCTTACCCCGACAATTTGACCCTTTTCCATACAGTGCCGACTTTTAATGACCCTCGGGAAGAAGCCTTTTGAAAACATTGTGGGAAAAGGAAAAAATGCTGGTAACCAGCATTTTCTCCTTTTCCCACAATGTTTCTACTCTTCTCAAAACAAATTTTAATTTTCGAGTCAGATTTTCTTTGTCGTCTGCAAAAGCTTTCAATTTGGACTGTTCTAAAATTTTGTCGTTTGGTAAAGAGTTAAGTCTCATATCAATTTGTCGTCTGCAAATGCTTTCAAAAAGGCCGGGCCTAATTTCTCGTCTGGTCCAGGGCCTAATTTCTCGTCTGGTCCAGAGTTAAAGACATCGTATGTCGGTGGTAATTAATTACAATGTTGACTTACGGTTGAGGCTGGGTAACAACAATGGTCTGGGTGTAACCCTGGGCTGGGTATCCCGGCTGTCCGTACCCTCCGTAGGGCTGCTGACCGTAGGGCTGTTGTTGACCGTAAGGCTGTTGACCCGTGGGGTAACTGTGTGGGTGGGGATACTGACCCTGCTGAGGGGCTGGGTAGTTTGGTTGTGGAGGAGGGTATTGTGGCTGCTGCCCTTGACTGTAGGCCGGTGGTGGCTCGCCGTATGGGGCCGAGGGAGGTGGGTATTCAGACATATCTGTAAAGAGATGATAATGAATTAGATTTTTTGTTGAACGAACGAATATATTTTAATGACAAAAACTCACAAAGTTTCTGGTCATAAACATAAACATATAGAATGCAATGTCATCGTGCTACAGCGGAACAGAAAAAATGCCTAACTCTTTACCAAACGACAGCATTTCAGACTTGTCGAAATTCAAAGCATTTGCAGACGACAAACTAAACGTGACTCAAAAATTGAAAGTCGTTATTGGAAGCGTAGAAAGCATTTTCTCCTTTAACATAATGACGGATGTTTGAGTTGAGCTTGCATTCTTTCGATGCTGCGAGACGATACGTCAATCAGACTTTAAGCTGCTAAGCGCGACTCACTGACCTTTTGCGGACAATGTAGATCAAGATCAGACTGCACAGAACAAGCAGTCTCATCTTGGATCTACTCTGTCCGATAAGGATGTATTTTTCTCCTCAAAAAAGTTCGAAGTAGCATTATCTGGATATTTACTATCAGCTTGAAAGTTTTATTCTAGCTTATTTAGCAGGATAAGTGCTGAGCGCGACTCACTGACCTTTTGCGGACAGTGTAAATCAAGATCAGACTGTACAGAACGTGCAGGCTGATCTTGGATCTATTCTGTCCGATAAGGAGATATTTTTCTCCGGCCAAAAAATTTTGAACCAACACTATTCGGATTTTTATTATCAGCTTGAAAGTTTTATTCTAGCTTATTTAGCAGGATAAGTTAATATAATGACTGATATTTGAGTTAAGCTCTCACTTTTTCAAAGATGACAAAATTTAAGTTGTTAGACGCATCTAAATTGAAAGAATTTTCAGGCGACAAACTTTGATGCTACCAAACTGACAGGATTTGTCTTCAGAAGAGGAGAAAAAAATCTTGGGAAAAGCAGAAAATACTGGAACCTGGCACTTACTCCTGTTCCAAAAATGTTTTCGAAAGTCTTTTCTTTCGAGGTGGATAAAACGCGTTTTTTTTTTTTTGAAAGAGTCGGACAACTGCTAAATCAATTAAATGAAAGTCTTCAAACATGGTAGACTTGTCCAAATTGAAAGCGATGCAGACGACATTTTTAAACGTGGTTCAAATGATCGAATTCGTCTTTGATAGGGTAGAAAACATTGTGGGAATAGGAGAAACCACTGGTACAACTATCGTTAAAACTCGGGATCGCATGATGGAAAGTTTAAGTCAAAACATTGCAGTTGCAAAGTCCTTTTCGTGTGAAAGATCACGTCGTATCGGGTAGCGTAGATCAAGATCAGAATGCACGTTTTGTGCAGTCTTATCTTGATCTACACTGTCCGAAGAGATCGCTGAGTCGTGCTTGGTAGCTTAAAGGCTAAAGAATGAAACGATCATGTGATCTAAAGTCAAACAAAAACAGATAAATACATGGGTTTACATATGTTTGTCTATTCGTCTGTAATTCTGTCCGTCTTTTGTTGTCCGGCACATACAACGATTCTAAACAGGCCAAATACTATTATTTTTCACTCAAAGAGTTCATCTCCGCGGCGCTGAATCCAGATACATTTGCTTTTGCCGACAGTGCAGATCAACATCAGACTGCAAATAACCTTCAGGCTGATCCTGGGTCTACGAATTCCCCCACTTTTTTTGCCACAAAAACAGCTGACACTGCAATATCTGCATCTTTAAAAGTTCGACCCCGTAGCACTGAGCCCGAATTTAACTGCTTCTTCAGCGGGCGGTACAGATCAAGATCAGACAGCCAAGAACGTGAAGTCTGATCTCGGATCTACACCGTCCACTTTTTTCCTGATATTTTGACGAAAAAAGATTTGAAACTTCAATATCTGCATCTTTAGTAGTGACTGAGAACGTCCATTTCATTTACATGTATCTAGTACAGCAAGAGTTAACTCTTTACCCATTTATCCCGAGTTTTAACGGCCCTGAAAAAAGAAGGCTTTTGAAAACATTGTGGAAAACGGAGAAAATGCTGGTGACCAGCATTTTCTCCTTTTTCCACAACGTTTTTTTTTTCCTTATCCTTTAAGAGGCAAGTCCCATCATTTGAGGCCACGTTTAATTTGCCATCAGCAAATGCTTTCAAATTGAACAAATGTGAAATTTTGTAGGCTGGTACCTTGAATAGAAAAAAAAAGGGATAAAAGTCCAATTATACTAGCCTACCTGGTTGCAGTTGGCTGAACACATTATAGAAAATCAATTTCCAACTATTCGTGCTGATGAAAACTACAAACAGTTTAACCCTTTAAAACATAATCGCGAGTCGACCCTAAGGAAGCAGCCTTTTGAAAACATAGTGGGAAAAGGAGAAAATGCTGGTATCAGCATTTTCTTCTTTTCCCACGATGTTTCCTACCCTTTCTGATACAATTTTCATCAATTATGTTTCTCGTCTGCAAGTGCTTTCAATTTGAACCAGTCTAATACATGTATATTGTTGATTGGTATTTAAACACAATCCTGAGTTTTAACGACCCTATGGAAGCAGCCTTTTGAAAACATAGTGGAAAAAGGAGAAAATGCTGGTATCAGTATTTTCTTCTTTTCCCACGATGTTTCCTACCCTTTCTGATACAATTTTCATCAATTATGTTTCTCGTCTGCAAATGCTTTCAATTTGAACCAGTCTAATATATAGTTGACTGGTATTTAAAGTGTTACAGGACAACGTCTACGCAAGATCAGACTTGAAAAGTACATCGTCTGATCTTAGATTTACACTAGCCAATATTTTCAGGTGATGACCTTTCAGGTCAAACCGTCAAACTGAAATCCCGGAAGCACGAATCACCATACTCTGTTTCAAGTAAAAGGGTACAGGACTTGAGAACAGCAGGTCGCGGGTTCGATGCCCGGCTTGGCCAATTTCTTTCCGAGGACTGATGATAGTTATCGCGACAGGATTCATTCCTCTCTCAACGCTGACTATTATTTCGACGATGGTTATGTGGGAAAGCAGTCAGTGGCTTGGAAAGAATATTGTGCGGAGTACTGGTCAAAGACGCTCCATGAAAGCATGTATAGGTGCACTGGCCGCCGTGATATAACTGAAATAATGTTGAAAACGGCGTTAAACACCATACAATCAGTCAATCAAGTACAAGGTCCCAATAGATCAGTGAACAGACGCATCTATGTCGCTTAACTCTTAGGCTGCTTGGCGCGACTCGGGAAGCTTTTGCGGGCAGTGTAGATCAAGATGAGACTGCACAAAACGTGCAGTCTGATCTTTGATCTACAGTGTCCGATGGGGTATTTTCTTTCCGGGGAAGTTAACCTTGAAACCGCAATGTTTGGGTTTTTACTACCGAGTAGAAATTTTCGTTTCATTTATTCAGCAGCTTTAGGGTAAATATGTGGATATAACATGCGGGTTGAAAACTGTGCAAGCCGATGACACAAATAATGAACTTCGGAGTTAAACGTCATTGAATCATCTCTAGATTTGAGATTTCCCTCGTTTCGCAGCATTGACATGACCTAGTTTATAAAGTGTAAATCGCAAATGAATAAGTAAGAGAAACATCCCAGAACACACCAAACCACTGAAAAAGCACTGTCATTCCGTACCAAACCTCTTTCCTAAGTCGTAAAACGGCATGCTAAACGCTTAGATAAATGATTCTATTGAAAATAAGTATGAAACAATGCTATCAAAGTCTTAATTCTTAATGAAATGCTTCTCTGTTAAAACATATTTGCTAGCAAATTTCTACAATGATACATTTAAATTTTTAGCATGTACTTTCTCCTCTCTTTACCGCTACAATAGAGTGTGATTGGCTGACAATCACATTCTATTGTAGCAGTAAAGAGAGGAGGAAATACATGTTAAATCTTTACCAAATGACAAAATTTTAGACTAGTCCAAATTGAACGCATTTGTACGACAAATTAAATGTAATTTAAGAGTTGAAATTTGCTATGGGACGGGTTGAAAACGTGGTAAAAGGAGAAAATCCTGGTTACCAGCATTTTCTCCTTTCAAAAGGCTTCCTTTTTAGGGCCGTTAAAAGTCGGAATTGTGTGGTAAAGAGTTGAAGGTTTAAATTTACTTCCACAATGTCTTTTGTATGGATAAATGAAATTCAAGGCAAATCCAAAGATAGCAGATTGTCATTTCTGCTACACTATTAGTACTTTCAGTGCTTTGATCTGGGTTACTTTTGATCAAATGATCTTAAAATTTCCGGGTGTTGTTTCTTTCAGTAAATTACTGTCAAAGCATTGTAATAAATTGTAAAACATGTTTTACGAACATTTTTGTGTGTGTGTTACAATCATAGACTGTTTTCATATTTTTTTTCTCCTTTTCCCAACATGTTTTCTACTGGATAATTTTAGACAAATTCTATCCATCAAAAGCCACTATAGTGTATCGTCTGCATAATAATGCTTTCAATTTGATAAGCCTATAGATTTGTTGTTTGGTAAGAAGTTAACCTTGCACCAGACGACAAAATTTTAGCCTTGTCCAAAGTGAAAGCATTTTCAGACGACAATGTCAGTGCGGCTGAAATGGTGCATTTTTTCTTTGATTGGGTAGAAAACATGGTGGGAAAAGGAGAAAATGCTGGTTATCATCATATGAGCCATGCTCTGACAAAATGGGCCTTATTGCATCTGCGTGATGCATCACATCAAAAAAAGTCATCACATAATTATGGATCCATAAAATCCACGTAGTCTAACGATTGACTGAAATTTGGGGAAGAGTGGTCCTGGAACATTCAGAAAAATTGACCAATAGCGAAAAGTTTCGGCCCAGGTCAGCCTGCGCGGACTGCGCAGGCTGACCTGGGTCGACACTTTTCGCAGATGCGTTAAGCCCCCTTTTTACAGAGCACGGCTCATGTAAAGATGTATATCAAGCAATCAAGTGGCTAGACTCAAAATCATGGACCAAATTCAGAAGGCTGGTGAAAACGACCCAAAGGCCGCTATCAGACATCACAACAGAGCAGGCTTAGCTTTGGTTCAATATGTGTGCATAGAATCTGAGGATAGGGACACGTAGGGTATGAATTAAAGGCATCTTTCTCTACTTGAGCAGTCTGATTTTGGTCTACTCTATCTAAAGAGGAGCCTAACTTGCTTTTAATGCTTTACCATTTGAAACATGAAGCCACGATAACACAACAACCAGATTTGATTTACGAGTAGTGTTCAAATATGAATGCATCTAAGTACCTAAAATTTGATTCTTCAGAGATTTCACTGATTTGTCTTTATTTTGTTCCCTCAATGTATTCAGTTCCGACATATATACAAAGTTTAAGTTTCCGGATCCAATCTTTGAAAGGCATTTTCGAAGTCCTTTTTAGGTATACATGAAGACACTGGAACATTGCAGAGCCGATGTGTTTGCACTGAACTAATTTTCGACCAGAAAGGGTTTTTTTTTTTAGCTTTGTAAACAAAAAGAAGTCACAAGGGGCAAGGTCAGGTGAATACAGCGGGTGGGGGAGCACAACGACTTTTTCCTGCTTCAGAAAGTCTTGCACCTCGAACAAAAGGCAATGACTGAAAATGATTGTTTACACACACATTGAAACAGAGTTAGTTGACAGAAAATGAATTCCAGTGTCTTCATAATATACCTGAAAAAGAAGTATGAAGAATCAAATTTTAGGTGCTTAGATGCATTCATATGAAAACTCCTCTGCTGTAATTTTGCGTAAAATTATCGTTGCCCCCGGTTGCCCATATGGGTGACGTCTTCAGAAGGTTGTTAGTAATGTTATGTATCACAGTGTATGAGAGGTAAAGCAGTATACAAGACGAAACCCATCCTAAGTTAAGCATGGTACTTTGACATGCTTGATATATAGCGGTCACGTGGGACATGGGGCGGTTAACGCCTCATCCGAAAGACTAATAGTTAGTTGGCCATCCGTGGGAATCGAATCTACACAAGTCCCGTGCCTTACCACCTGAGCTTTTTTGACAGACATATGTGCTTATAGTGGTTATGCCGACGCTTGCATGCATATGAACTGTGCTCTGATAAAAAGAGATTTAATGCATCTCCGTGATGCACGATACCAAGCAAATCATCACACAATTTTAGGAACCATAAAATCCATTTTGTCTAACAACCCATCGAGTCATGAAGTAGATCTTCCTCTGACTAGCAGAGAATCGACTAAAATAGGTTTCGGCCCAGGTCATCTTTCGCGAACTGCACACGCTGATCTAGGTCGATACAGCTTGCAGATGCATAAGTCTCCTATTCAAGACTATGACTCATATAAAGTTGTGACCAATCAAACGCCAGTACGGAAGGAGGAAGCTTGAATAGCCCGAAATCACACAGATCGTATCTGCACGTGACTTCGCAAAAAGGCGTATAAATCTAATACGACACTTTACCTAGCATAAAACGTTATGTTTCAAACTGTTCTCCGTATGTCACAGAGACCTCAAGCTGATTTCATGGATAGCTTACACAAGATCAAACATACTATTCCGATCGCATATCCACATCCTGTGATTTTATATTTAAGTTTCATTTTCTATTTACAAGTCAACGTCCTTAAAATTGTGGCCTACCGTATCTAACTCATTGTTACTAAACCTCCATTAAATTTATTTCGAGTTTACAAACGCAACCATTTCAAAGTTTGCAGGTTTTTTAATCAATTTCATGTTTAACCATTTACCAACCACTAATTTTACTACCAAGCGGAAAAAAAGTATTTAAGTTTTTACGAAACGAACCATTGATTTTACCTACCGGTACCTGAGGAAGAAAAGCATTTTAAACAAAAGTATCTTTAAAAAAAGATAGAAGATAGAAGAAGTACTTTAATATGAATAAAGGAATTCTTTTGTGGTTCGATATAAAGAGGAATTATAAAATATTGAAAAACCACCTTGTCAGCAGTTGCCTCTTTTTCCTGATTGTTATGCATATTAGTTAGATTTGAGCCACGCAGACTGACCTGGACGGAAACTTTTCGCTACTTGTCAATTTTCTGTCTATCCAAGGACCACTTTACCCCATGATTAAGTCGGTTGTTAAAAAAAAAATGGCTATTATGGATTCATAATTATGTGATGGCTCGATAGGTATAATGCATTACGGAGATGCTTTAAGCCCCCTTTTGCCAGATCATGGCTCGTTTATTCTTTTTAAGATTGTTCATTTACAATGGTATCAAGTACTATAGATTAGCGGTAACAGTAGCTGTATTTTGGTGTCATATTTGTGGCAGAAAATAGGTCTACAGGGGCCCACAGAATAAACACATCAACATTTTTGACCAATCACAAATTTCTATTTTTTCATTCGAAGTATATCAATACCTAGAGGTAGGTCAAAAGCCAGATGAATGAATTCTGTCGCAAAGGCTATCATCGATCCTCGGCGAGAAGAGATTCAAGCCAAATCAGATGGTGTAGATCAAAATCAGACTGCACGTTCTGCATCTTTGTAATCTATTCTTAGAAAAGCAACCTTGAAATGGAAAAATTTCGGCTGTACACGTATTTCATAAATGGAAAGGTCCACCTAACCCTTTAACTCTTTACCAGACGACAAAATTTTAGCCTTGTCCGAAATGAAAGCATTTGCAGACGACAATTTAAAGTTGGCTCAAATGGTGCAATTTTTCTTTGTTAGGGTAGAAAACATTGTGGGAAAAGGAGAACATGCTGGTTACCAGCATTTTCTCCTTTTCTCACAATGTTTTCAAAAGGCCTCTCAAAAGGGTCGTTGAAAAACGGCATTGTACGGTAAAGGGTTAACCAGTAGCCAAAAGCGAAAACGGAGGCTTTTGTGTACGGCATAGATCATACTCTCAGGTAATCACCATTTCCTCCATTTTCCACAATGTTTTCAAAAGCCATCTTTCTAGAGGTCCTTTTATGAAAGTACAGCTACAGTTTCAAACACAAATTCATTCATTTAAACCATATTTAATTTGTCATCTGCCAAAGCTTTTGATTTGGAAAAATCTAATATCATCGTTCGGTAAAGCGTCAATAGTTCCAGTTACAATTAAGCCATGCTCTGGCAAAATGGGGCTTAATGCATCTCCGTGATCCATGATATCAAGCAAGTCATCACATAAATATGGATCTACAGTGTATATGGATCTATATCGTATATCATCGTTCGGTAAAATGTCAATAGTTCCAGTAATAATTGAGCCGTTCTCTGGCAAAATGGGGCTTAATGCATCTCCGTGATCCATGATACCAAGCAAATCATCACATAAATATGGATCTACAGTGTATATGGATCTATATCGTATATCATCGTTCGGTAAAGTGTCAATAGTTCCAGTAATAATTGAGCCGTGCTCTGGCAAAATGGGGCTTAATGCATCTCCGTGATCCATGATACCAAGCAAGTCATCACATAATTATGGATCTATAACCTCTATTTTGTCTAACAACTGACTGAATCATGAAGTACACCAGTCCTTTGACATGCAGAAAATTGACCAATAGCGAAAAGTTTCGGCCCAGGTCAGCCTTCGTGGAGTGCTCATGCTGATCTAGGCTTATACTTTTCCTAGATGCATTAAGTCCCCTTTTAACAGAGCATGGCTAAATTATAATCCCGATTTAAATCTTTATCAGACGACAAAATTTTAGAATAGTCCAAATTCAAAGCATTTACAGACGACAAAATGAACGTGATTGAAATTTGTTCTTGGAGGGGCAGAAAACATTGTGGGATAAGGAAAAAATGCAGGTTACCAGCATTTTCTCCTTTTCCCGCAATGTTTTCAGAAGCCTTCATCCTCAGGGTCGTCAAAACTCGGGATTGTGTGGAAAAGGGCTAAGACCAACAATCTTACTGAAATATATTTTTGAGTAAGTCAACAATGCAAATTCGGTACTCAGGATAGAGTTAAGTTAAGCAAACACTGACACAGTACGTTATATTTGCTTTTATGATAATGTCTTCTCCATGACAATTCTTTTTCGGCGTAGTTGAATGTGCTGCCTTTTGACTTACCTTTTGGTACAGATAACAAATGAATAAATAGAAATTCGTGATTGGTCACCAATGTAGACATGTTTATTTTAAGGGTCCCTGACTATTTGCTGGCAAATTTACCCTGTCTATCTTTTTTAAAGATACCTCTTGTTTACGATAAAACATTACTCATTCCCTTTGGAGTACTGTATACGACTTGAAAAACATAGCGGTAGATTAGAAGAAAATGGCAAGTCAAAACGAAGTGAGGTTCAACACAAATGAAAGGTATTGAGATAAAACGAAGAATTGCGCGGAAAGAGCACAATCCCGCCCCGCAACAATGTTTTTTTTTCCCCAACATTAGTCCACTGCGCGACGAAAGAATTAGCCTGTCAGAGTCAGTTGTTTTAACTCTTATAGTACTAGATCAAACTGACAATCTTCAACACTAAACTCTAAAGACTCAGTTATCTACCTTAGAGCTGTGTTTTTGTCAGAATATCTACCAAAAGAAGCGAACAGTGTGGATCCAAGATCAGAATGCGCGTTCTGTGCATTCTGATCTTGATCTACATTGTCCCCATAAGCAATTAAATCCGGGTTCAAAGCTACAATGGTTAATGTTGGTTTCGATCGGGAAACGTGACTGTTAGTCTGTTACCAATACACAGATCATTCGATTCTTTTCGGTACCGTTAATAATGTCATTAAATTGATTAAACTGATAATTTTTGATCCATTACAATAGTACTTACTTTATTTCGATAAAACAATCGTTATTTGATTCCAGACTTTAGGGAAAAAAGAATAGCACTCTTTATAAATCCACACAGGTTTCAACACACGGATAGAAAGTAATACAACAATCTATATCGGGTTTGTCAAAGCTTTTAGATTGTGTTTCTAAAAATAGCTTTTGTTCAAGGTGTGCTCTACAGGTAAAACACGTCGACTTGACGTCACATGTCACGCTGTGGTGATTATCTCATACTAATTTAAATGGTAAAAATTAGGACATAGCTAAACTTGCATTGGACGGTGTTTTACTCCGCTGCTACAGTAAAATTTCGCCGATACCGGTATAGCTTAGTTGGTAATGTAACAAGCAGTGGGTCACCGGTTCGAATCCCCAGCTGGTGTCAATTTCTTTCATCCGAGGACTGGTGTTTACAGTTATTGAGACAGGATTCATTCCTCTTCCAAAGCTGGTCATTCTTTCAAAGATAGTAAGTTGGAAAGCAGTCAGTGGCTTTGGAAGAATACTGTGCGAAGCACTGGTAAAAGAAACTCGGGAAAGTTGCAGCATGGATAGCTGCACGGGCAGCCGCGATATATCAGAAATAATGCCGAAAACGGCGAAAAAAAACCACGATACACACATTAACCCTTTCCCACACAATTACGAGTTTTCACGAACTCATTTGAGATGACATTTGAAAACATTGTGGGTGGAAAAAAGAGAAAATGCTGGGTACGCAAAGTTTTTAATAATTTCCAGTCCTTTGAGTCGCATTTGATTTATCGTCTTCAAATGCCTTGAATTCGGACGAGTCTAGAATTTTGTCCTTCAGTAAAGAGTTGACTCTTTACCAAACGACAAAATTTAAGACTAGTCCAAACTGAAAGCTGTTGCAGATGACAAAACAAATGTGACTGAAAAATTTAAATTTGTTTAGGGAAGGGTAGAAAACATTGTGGGAAAAGGAGAAAATGCTGGTTACCAGCATTTTCTCCTTTTCCCACAACGTTTTCAAAAGGCTTCATTCTCAGGGTCGTTAAAAGTCGGGATTGTGTGATAAAGAGTTAATCAATATTTTAGACATGGCCATATCTAAACCATATGCGTTCGTCCTGGATTTCACAAATACACCATCTAATTTTCTAAACCTGAGGCTGCTGAGCGTGACTCACTGACCTCTCGCGGACAGTGTAGATCAGTATCAGACACAGACCGTGCAGTCTGATCTTGAATCTAAACAGTTCCCTTAAGGAGATATTTTCTTTCATTTTTTTTTTTTTTTTTTAAATAGCATTATTCGGGTTTTTACTATCATTTTGAAAATTTCACTTTACTTACTAGTTTAGCAGGGCAAGGGTTAACCCTTCACCAGACGACAAAATTTTAGACTCGTCTAAATTGAAAGCCGATTTGCAGCTAACAATTTCGATGTGGCTCAAATGGTGCAATTTTTCTTTGATAGGGTAGAAACATTGTGGGAAAAGGAGAAAAAGGTGGTTACCAGCATTTTCTCCTTTTCCCACAATGTTTTCAAAAGGCTTCTATCCCAGGGTCGTTAAAAGGCGGCAATAGGATAATATCAGTTTGGTCGGGATGCGTCATGATTTAAAATCCTATATAGGCTATACCCTCTTTTAACGCATGTAATTTGCAAAAGTTCGTGTGCAAAACGTTGAAAGAAACGGAAGATGGTATTTGTTTGTTATTCTTGTCACTACCCTAAGGGCTGAAAGCACAACGGTAGTTGTTTTCGTAGACAATGTAGATTAAGATCAGACTGTTTTTTGCGGACCATGTTTATCCAGGTCGGACTTCATTCTGATATTAGGTCAACATTGTCAGCTACTTTGTCAAATATACGTGTACAAAAAAAAAATGAAATTCAATTTTTTCGGATTTTTCTTATTTGAGAAATTTAGCACGTAATGGTATTAGAAAAATACCGAATCGAGGTGCGTAGGAATTTTGTGGCTTTTTTTTTTAATTTTCAGTAGACACTCTTGTTTTCTCATGTAACGTTAAGCGTGCCTTTGGACGTAAGAACGCAACTAAAAAACCGATTCATTATTCTTCATTTCCTTAAAACGCAAAAGATCCTGCAAGGAGCAGCTTTTGAAAGCATCGTGGATTGAGGAGAAAATGCCGATAAACAGTATTTTGTTCTCTTCCCTTTCAATGGTACTCCTTCCCCACATGTATTACTCACGCTCAGACAGACAGACAGACAGACAGACAGGCTGGCAGGCAGAGAGAGAGGGGGGGGGGAAAGAGAGAGAGAGAGAGAGAGAGGTGGTCTACTTACATGGTTTATTGGATCTCTTCTTGCTTCGCATTGCCACTATGCCACTAGTGTACTTTTCCACACAAAGAATAAAAGATTAAAACGTCACATGAAATGCCCTTTTGTACGACAAACAGCAGTAACACTGGTCACTGATATTTAATGATGATGATAACTTTGCTCTTAAAGAGATGATGGTTATGAAAAGTACACTTGTGCTGCTTGTAAAAATTTCATTTTGCGAGAAAATATTCGGTTTTCCATAAATGAAAACCTTTGAGCTTACATCTGAATAAGAAGTTGGTGACTGCTAAAATCAGCTTTCTTGCGGACACATATATATGGGCGAGGTCTGGGAAAAGGGGGCATAATGCATATCCGTGATGGATTTTAGCAAGCAAGTCATCACATACTTATGGATCCTTAAAATCTATTTTGTCTAACAACAGATTCTATCATGAGATAGATAGGTCCTAGGACAAGCAGAGAATTAACCGATGGCAAAAAGTTTCCACCCATGTCAGCTGCGCGAACTGCGCAGGCTGACATGGGTTGATACTGTTTGCAGATGCATTAAACTCCCTTTTCACAGAGCATGACTCAATCGTAAATAGTTTTATGTATTTTATGGCAGTTTGGTATGTTGACTGCACCAGTTTACTCTTTTACTTGATAGATGTCTAATAAATATTTATGAAACACGACGTGCCACTAATTAACCCTTTCCCAAACAAACCCTGGTTTTCACGTGTCTGCAGTACAAGTCTTTTGAAAACACTGTGGGAAAAGGAGAAATTGCTCGTAACGAGCAATTTCTCCTTTTCCCACAGTGTTTTCTACCCTTTTTGAGACCTTTCTACCATTTTCATCAAATTTAGAATTGTCGTCTGCAAACTCTTTCAATTTGGACCAGTCCAAAATTTGTCGTTTGGGAAGGAGTTAATGAGTGAAATTCCCAACCTTTTACCAAGCAATCTCGGTTTTAAACGACTATAGGGAAGAAGGTTTTGGAAAACATTTAACACCGGCAAGCATCATTTTCTTTTTTCCCACAATGTTTTCTTCCCTATCAAAGGCAGATCCTATCGTTTGAGCCGCATCTCATTTGGACGGGTCAAAAGATTTGTCGCGAAATGGTTGGTAGAATGTTAAGGTATAATATTCATGACGTCCAGCGTGTATTTTTACAAGACTACTACAAAACCGCAATTTTTATCTGATTTTCCCACATTGTTTTCTACCCTTTAAAAGACAGATTTTATCATTTGAGCCGAAGCTTCTTTGGATGAGTGAAAAGATAAATCGCGAATTGATTGGTAAAGAGTTAACCCTTAATCACATAATCCCGTGTTTTAACGACTCTGAGACTTTAAAACATTGTGGGAAAAGGAGAAAATGCTGGTAACCAGCCTTTTCTCCTTTTCCCGAAATGTATTCTACTCTATCAAGGACATATTTCTGCAAAGAGTTAAAGATACAATGATAATGACATCAAGATGGTATTATGGACAGACTTAAAACAAATTCAGTCTTTTTATTCGATTTATATACTCAATCTAGTGGAGGGACATATCTAAGAAAAACAAATGTAGAATTTCATCTAAACGTTGTAGATGAGAAAATGCTGAGTACCAGCATTATGTCCTTTATCCACAAAATTTTCAAAAAACTCTCTTTCCAAGGGTCGTCGAAACACTGGCTTTATTGCTAAAGCTTTAAGGAAAAAAAGTGTTCAACTTTCGATTGATCTAAACGCGGTCATTATCATTTTCATGAAGATAAAAATTACCTGGTTCCCTCATTAAGCATGATAGAGACGGAAATTCATCGTGTAGAATTCAAAGACTGGTCACGTGATTTGCTGAAACAACTCGACTTTTTAGTATCCTAAAGTGGAATGCTGTTATCTTAAAAATATTAGAGAATGAGCAATGGTCCATAACAAGAATTGCCTCTTTTCCAAAATTTCTTATCATAGTATGATAAACTAGACAAAAATATATTTTCTTTCCCACCGAATATATATCCTTTACTTATTTTATACTAGTAATGCGACGTAGGTTCAAAATTTGCCTGAACAGTAACGATTTGAACAAATTACCAGTCTGTCACACGAGGTCGAAGAGTGCGTATAATTTTGATGAAAGTTTCCAAACATTTTATGTTCATGTAATGTTACGCAATAATTAACGACACATCGATCAATATATTATGAGAGCACAATAATTACGAGCTTGCCGACATGCGTCAAAATCTTACCAAGTCATGTGAAGTCAAATCCTTTATTTGGCGAAAACATTTGAGCTATGCTCTGGCAAAAAAGGGGGCTTCAATGCATCCCCGTGATGCATTAATACCAGGCAAGTCATTACATAATTATGGATCCATAAAATCTATTTTGTCTAACAACCGACTGAGTCATGAAATAAAATAGTCCTTTGAGCCGCAGAAAAATGACCAATACCAAAAAAGAGGGTCAAAGATGGTGAATTTAAGTCTATTTTCAATGTAGCAAAAGCCGGTGGACTGACACCTAGATTTAAATGGTATTCGGGAAACCTCGGATGATCTATTACCAGCACTCGTCACAACTCGGACGACTCCGTAAGTACATCTATCTTGACAAACGGATCACCCAAAATATGCCGATTTCATGCTATTACCACTGTGAACTGGTCCCCGTTGTAGATATACATACTACAACTGGTACAGGCTATTGTGATATTATTTTTCATTTAGTTACGTGAATATGATTGGCCAGTCTAACAGAGTGATTTTTTTTTTTGCACAAATTGAAATTAGTAATCGAAACTAAATGAATCCTAGCAAAAATTAATATCAAAATGTGATGCTATGTATATAATTCACTTATTTCAGTGGTCCGAAATTTGAAAAAAATCTGATGTACAGGAAGCGAGAGTGATCTCCCCTGAATCTCGCGATTTCGCTGTTCTAAAAATAGACGGGCAGAATACTGCCCGTTTTTCGTATACTGTACCGATCCCTATACGGTGTTGCACCACATTGCGAGATTGCTTTCGGGTCGTAGTATCAAAAGTAGTCCCATCTGAGATTTTGCAGTAGCACTTTTGATGCACTGTTTCATGGAGTTAAGAGGGCTTACTGGTATATAATTTTATTTACTTCATATTTAGGCAGTGGGGGACCATTTAGATGTGATTTTATTATATAATGATTGGACTATTTTGTGTCAATGGACGAACAAAAAAATGGGGTTTTGAGATGACAGTTTTTAGGGTGCCTGTGTTGATTGGGATTTAGCGAAAAACGCAATCGGTTGACATGTTGTTTTTTATGTTTTTTTTTTTCTGAAGGACTATGACTGTACTTTTGAGAGCAAGAGACGGAAAAACCAAAGTTTTGCCATTAAGCGATTTGTGAAGCTTCAAAGATGGTCAATTTCACTCTATTTTCAACATGGCAAAACGTCAGTGGTGTGATACCATACACTTTACTCTATCAGGGGAGGTAACCAATATATTAACATTATCTTCCTCTTGGTGGCATTTTTGAGTCGCCTGGTTGCGTAGCAACCAGGCTCTCATTGTTATCATCCTGATCTATGGGGTGACGTAGACATACCTCCGGCCTTGTACTGCTTCCTGGCCGAGTTCCGGTTTACGAGATGAAACATAGTTTTCTCATTATTCGGTAAACAACCCAGTTTCTGTCGTAAATAACTTACAATTGTGCTTTTGTGATAATGAATATGTCTGTAAAGACTGATCTATTTAACGGTTCAAACCTTTGAAACAATCATTTCGTCCACATGGGTACACGATAGCTTACACAAACGTCATCTCTAAATATATCGCATTATGTATCTAAAAATAGCCGTCGTGACCTAAACAAGTTTGCGGACACGCTGAAAAATACTCTCCGACGACAAGCGTCTTTACTACAGCACGCTTCTATTTGTGGACAATTCTCAGTGAAAATGTTTTGATAATTACCCATTAGAAGTACACTCTAAATCTTACAATCTGTCCTTAATTGTTGCAAGTCTTATTACAATTCAACACTCAACCTATGGTCGGAAAGCGAAAGGCGATACAGAGTTGACATGGAAGCTTCCAATGGAAATTTTTCCCAACAGTAGGCTATTTTTTTTAAACAAATCTATAACGACTTGGAATGGTCGCGTTGCCTTCTTAGGCATTCTTACACGTTGCTTCTTCAGAGCTTTTTATTCTAGACTTTAAATACTTTGCACACCAATATTTTAGGTGCTCAGAGATCGAACATAGCGTATGTAATACGCACGATTCTAGACTGTACCAAGTCGTCGCTTTGTAGGTGCTTTCTGGAATGTGCGACAGATATAGATCTTATAATCACGTGACGTGTAACGTCATTTGCACCACGGAATTCTTTATAAATTTACATATTTATGAATCAGTGGCTGAAGAGGCCCTTATTTTCAGCGTATACTGACCTAGCGCTTCGCCGATCCATGCAGAGAGAGTGTTTAAAGTATACTGTTTGATTAATTGTTTTTCGTTCTTAAAGAGGTGAATTTGTAAAAGTCTGCTGTTTTTTTGTGTTTGTGCGATAAACCTAGATCTAGTATTTATGAAACAACAATTTATTAGTTCGGGTGTCAGAACACAAGGTGCTTTCGTAACTGCCAAAATCTGAATTCACACGGGAATTCGACTTGAAACTACGCAGTTCTAACAACCAGCAATCTGAGAACTTGACTTTTTACTCCACTATATTTCAAATATAATAGAACAGATCAATGTTAACCCACTCTAACAACAAGTTCTTTATTGGAGTGTTTGTAATCTTGTAAAGGGTTGTTATAAAGCGTAATTTAGAGCGAATCGCAAACATTTAGTTTAAGCCAAAGCAATATACATGTAGATCTCTAAAATTTTCAATTGGTGTGGAAGTAGTTCTAATTCTTGGGACGTTATAAAACAGAGACAAAGTTAAAAGGCTGATAATCGTGCCATTAGGTTATATTGTTTTTCTTGAGCTGTAGCAGCCACATTCCTAGAGTCCACTGTGGACAAAACTTGAACCCGGACAGCAACAAATACAAATTATTTCCAAAGGACAAGTAGATTACTGAGTCAAATATTTGTGTGTGCTCCTGAGGCTATATATCAGTCCAATGATCATGTAATTGCCAGGCTGTTTGTCTCAATAATAATTATTACAAAACTGAAAGTAGGTCATCGGGGGTTAAAAGAAAAAGGTTGTCACTAGGTCAAATCAGACGGAACCGTAATAGATCTAGTGCTTTAGAATCCATTTATGTTCAGTCAAATACTCACGGAACTTTGACAGACTGCTTAGATTAGATATGGGTGAGTTGCAAAAGGGTATTTGTGGTCTAAAAGTGTGTCACTAGATCCAATACCAGAAGACAAAGTTCAATTGAGTTCCATACTAATGTTGCCTAAATGGTCCTCTTGTAAAATTGTTCAAGTCATTCAGCTCTGCTTCTATAAACTTCACAGAAGCTTGAGAAATGAGTAGTAACATTTCAAGATAACCGCCTCTGAAGCTGTATAAGCAATTATACCCAAATTTCATATCTAGTATCCTGTATTTGGAAAGGACAATTATTGAAATTAAACGATATATGTATAACCATGTGGTCCAATTTTAGAAAATTTGTGTCATATAAAAACAACTTGCTCTAAATCTGGGGAGAAAATGTATGCCCTATTCTACTGAAATTATTTAGATTGCTTGTTTTAGCAATATGTGTAAGAATTAAATACACATGTAAGTTAAGCCACCCAGATTCTGCGCCAGAAAAAACATTTTTACCAACCTAGAAGCCTAACTTTTGTCCAAATTCTTTACAGGCATTATTAAGCTAGGGAGGAATTGTAAATATTAATTTAACTTCGACAGTTATTACGCCCCGCTGAATTTCGGGCTGGGGCGGGGGGGACGATATGGTTTTCATGTTGTCTGTCCGTCTGTCCGTGCGTCCGTCCGATCATCCGTCCATCCAGACAGATATGTTCTAAAACCTTTGACGAAAGTTAATGAAACTTCATACATGTAGTCCTGATAATAGTCCGCCGATATACTTTTTTTAAATGTAATGCCTTGTCATGGAAAAAGGGGGCTTGATTTTTTTCGGTTTGATTTTGTTTTTTGTTTTTAATGCGGTGTCATGGGAAAAGGGGGTTTGATGTATATTTCCATTCTGGATCAATCTCTTTAACTACGGGACAAAATTTATGAAATTTCATATTTATATTGTTTATCGTAAGCCACAGACAATCAGTATTTGTTTTTATTTAATGAAATGCCGTATCATGGAAAAGGGGGGCTTAATGTATATTTTCACCAATAACAAAAAAGGCCATTTACATGCAAAACAAAATACCTCTTATAATTATGTTTCGATCAAAAAAAAATTTTTTTTTTTTCAGGCGGTGGATATCATTTCAACGACATGACTTGTTTTATATTGATTGTACCTTTTGAAAAACATTTTTTAAATGAAGTCACTTGCTTGCATATAATACTGTCTTACGGTTGAGTTATTTTTATCTCGAATGCTTTTACTATATTTGAACAAAAAAGGGTGAAAACTTCTAACCCATTACCATCCAGGCGACTCTCAGGACTATCAGTCCTTTGATTCAACTTCGAGGAATATGACATGCGCAGAGACATTCGGCATACCTCGGGTGATCCGGTGATCAAATCCCTTGGCTGTATCACGTAGCTTGATATGCACCTACACGGTACATTTCGCACATCTCCGGAAGCACACCGCTTTACCGTTATTGAAACTGTAAGGCTCCTCTTTAGAAAGAACGCATGAGTAAATTTTCTATCGTTATCTTTCTAAGAGTATTTTAGTCGGCAAACAGTTTGTACATTCAAGTTTTAGCGTGGTTTATCAATTCCCTTAGGAGCTTTCATCGACAGATCGATAGAAGTGAATAACTTCACAGTGGTTGTTCATGTCGTTGCTAAGCGATCTACAGAGGCGCCGCCATGTTTAAGATCATGTGATTGGTAGTTCAAAATGGAAGCCTCCCTTATACGGTTAGATGTAGGTACGGAATCGGCGGAGTTGTGACGAGTGGCGCAGAGAACGCGATCTATTAATACACTTTGTAACAACTGTGTCGTGTTACTGTATTTAGCAACTGGGAAAATCTGCAGATTCGTAAATCGGTACGTCTAAAATACGAAAAGGACTTTATATTTTACGAATAGGAGTCAGTCCTCTCAGTCCTTTTCGCGAAAAGGACTCTATATTCTAAAAAAAAACCCTTCTCAAATTAGGTCCTCTTTTCACGAAAAGATTTGTTTGTATGGTGTTTCGAGCATTATTTCAGTCATATCGCGGCGGCCAATGCACTTATTTATGTTTTCCTGGTTGATTGATTGATTGATTGTTTGGTGTTAAACGCCGTTTACACCATTATTTCAGTTATATCTCTGCGACCATTGCACCTATGCATGCTTTCCTGGAGTTTCTTTCCAAGCCACTGGCTACTTCCGCACACAGCCATCGCCGAAACAATAGTCAGCGGTGAGAGAGGAATGAATCCTGTCGCAATCCTGGACTATCATCAATCCTCGGAGAGAAATTGGCCGAGCCGGGGATCGAACCACTGACCTCCTATTCTCAAGTCCTGTGCCCTACTGACTGAGCTATGGGGCTCGGCTATGCTTTCCTTCAGGCACCATCTGGTTGACATTGACCACTGGGAATTTATTTCCTCTGACTAGAAAAGAAGGCGGGAGGCAAGGTTTTTAAAAGACAAAGGCGAAGTACACCCAAACATCGTTGTCTCTACAGATGGAAATAGAAGTATTCAGATACCCGCATTGGCCGGTAAAAAGACCAACCAAAAAAAGTGAAAGCGAGCCAATAGAACCTGGACAAATAGCGATGTTATTTAACCCACTATCACAAGATCCCGACTTTTAACAATACTGAGAAAGAAAACTTTTGAAGACATTGTGGAAAAAGAAGAAAATGCTGGCAACCAGCATTTCCTCTTTTATCCACGATGTTTTCTATCCATCCCAAAATAAAGTTCAATTTTCTATTTACACTTTATTTGTCGTCCGCAAATGCTTTGAGTTTGGACCAGTCTAGAATTTTATCGTTTGATAAAGAGTTAAGAAGGTTGGGAGACACTAACATAATATTCTAGCAATCTTGCAAAACGCAGGCTATATTTTTTGACTCGGACGATAAGATTCAAATTAATATGAATATTAACGACAAACGCTTTCTAAGTCGCTTTAAAAAAGAAAGAACGATAAATTACGAAAACATAAGATAGTAGAACAGGTGTAGCATCAACCCACGTTTAGGATAATGTCAAATTTAGATCATAATTGAACGCTAATATTTTATGCCAATCGGTTTTTTTTTTAAGAAAAATCCTTGCGTCAAGCTCTGTGAAATGCGGGGGGGGGGGGGGGGGGGGGGGGGCTTAATGCATCTGTAAAAAGTGTCGACCCTTGTCTACCTGTGCAGTCTGCACAGACTGACATGGATGGAAAATATTTGCTACTTGTAAATTTTCTGCATGTTCAAGGGCCGTTGTACCACTTGATTCATTTGGTTGTTAGACAAACTGGATTTTATGGATCCATAATCATGTTGCGATTTGCTTGATATTCTGCATCACGGAGATAAATTAATCCCCCTTTTCACAGAGCGGCGTTCAATTAAGTTTTTGTGCTACATTTCAACAATTCAGGAACGGGCTGAAAAGCTAACTTTACCGAAGCGGCATGTTTTTTTGTTTTAAATTTGTGCTCATGTAAATATATCATATGGAACTCTCATTCTGCTGAACGTGACTTCATGCGCTTTTGAGGACAGTGTAGCTCAAGATCAAACTACACAGACTGTGCAGCTACGTTTTTCTGTGGGATTAACCTGACGGAAAGAGCTTTGAAATTGTATTTTTAGTTTTTAACTCGGCTGTTTTCGAAGAAAACGTCCAGTTACTATCATGTATCCCTGGTGTCGTTGTCCTCTGCATCGTCATCGAGCAAAAAATTTGACATTTTGTAATATCTCTGGAATTACTGAAGATAGTTACTTCAAACTTGGACAAGTTGTTTACTATTAAAAGGGAAACCCCATGCGACAGAAGCAGGTAACCATCAAAATGTTTTTGACATAGTTATACCCCCTTTTCGACTTAGATTTTTCAAAAATTTTGACATTTTATATTATCTCTATAATTACTGAAGATATTTAAGTCAGACTTAGACAAGTTGTTAACTATCAAAAGGGGAGCCATCAAAACCCGTGTTTCGTGGTTTTACTTGTAGATCTACAAGGCTGAGGTTTCGTAATGTGCCTTACACCAACGAAAACCAGAGATACAGTTGATGACTGAACCGAGAACCTCTGGATTACTAATGTACTACTCTAATTATTGGTGGGCCACGCATTAAAGGCCCGGTAGCGGCCAAAATTAAACAGTGCATGTGTTAAAACTGAAATTAATGAGTTAAATAAAACCCTTTTCACATTATCTCAGTCTTATCGGTGGTCAGTGCACCTAGCAATGCATTCATGGAGTTTCATTTTGCCAAGTGCCGGTCTCAGTCTCACATAAAGCAGAAGTTGAGAATTGTTTACTTCCAGTTTTGATATTTTACGAGAGTTATTGTTAGTTTAAACATATTTTATTCATCAATTAATTACAAATATTTAAAGACAATTCAATAGAATAACACAAAAAAAAAAAATAAATAAATAAATGACGAAATGGATCAGAACGAAAGCAAAGCTTATATGGTTCTTCTCTAAAATTCCAGGTAAACAGTTACAGGTTGATAATAATGTATAACGTAGAAAAAATAAATAATAACGGTATTTTGATAGCTATTGAGAGAAAACCGTGGGAATAAAATAGAACAGGAACATAAGCAGATTGTTGTGGAGTGTTTAATTGGGGGAACAAAACTGGAGGTAAATTTTCACAAGCTATTGACATTCCTCCATGACCATCACAGATCAGTAGATATTGGATGCTATCAATAAAAGAACATGCAGTTACTTATTTAGATACAAGCATTTAGACTGAGTTTTGGAGGCAGGATGTTCACATCCAAAAAAAAAAAAAATTCTAAGTAAATCTTCTGCTATGACTAATATAAGTATGAACTGCTGCGAATATTTTTTCATTATCAGGTTGACTGAGATCTTCATCACCATATAAAATGACTTGAAGAGTAACTCTTGTAATTGTACTTATATCATCGTTTAAACTAATTCTTAATTCCCGGTAAAATGGGCATTCAAAGAAGTAATGATGTGTTGATTCAACAGAGCCGCATCTACAAAGGGGCGACTGGACTATATTTTTCAAATACAAATGCTCATTAAGACAACTACACTTATTACGTAACCTAGCATGTATGATCTGAGTTTTTCTATCTCCAAAGAAATATAGCTTGTTTGGGCTCGGTTTATCCAAGTTTAAGCGATATTTAAAAGCAGACAACGTTCCGGCATTTTTCGTTTCATCTGATAAACAGTTCCAATCATTGAGCACTGATGGCAAGAATGAATTTTTGTACAAAGTGGTTCTGCAAGTAATGGTTCGCAAGTCATTTGGTCTTCGAAGATTGTAAGATGATGATTCCCCAACTGTTTGAGGAACAAGAACATTTAGATAGCTAGGAGATAGTCCGTTGAACCTTTTATAAAAGACAATCAGTTTGTATTTTCGCCTCTTTTGGCTTAAAGTTTCCCATCCAGTTTCTTTGTATAAATCACGGATAGCAACTAGTTTGGTGCAGCCTGTTACTATGCGAGCCGCTTCATTTTGAACTTTATCCAGTTGATCTTTCAGGCCCTGAGAAAAATTGTCCCATACAACATCACCATATTCAAGGATAGGCCTGATAAATGAAAAGTAAATAATTTGAAGAGAAAGACGATCGAGACGCGTTTTTAGATGCCGCATGATTCCAATCCTTTTCCTGACTTTTTCAATAGATTTACTAACATGAATGTCCCAAGAACCATCATTGGAGAGAAAGAATCCCAAATGTTTATGACTGGTAACAGGCGGTATTTCTATATTTGACATCAACAGACCTGGGTGATTAGGCTTGGAACGTTTACGAGAAAGTACTAAAGATTCAGACTTAGATGGATTAAACTTGACCAACCACTTCTGAGCCCATTGATTAATTTTGTCGATGTCTGATTGTAAAACTCTACCTACTTCATCCGGATCACCTACAATCATTGATAAGCTGGTATCGTCTGCAAACAGGTTAATATTAGCCTGAATGTCATCTACTATATCATTGATGTAAACTAAGAATAAGAGAGGTCCGAGTATAGAACCTTGAGGGACACCGGCTTGTACACGACTTAAAGTTGAAACACCGCCAGGCAAAATAACCCTTTGGAAACGATTAGAAAGGTAATTGGAAAACCAAGATAATAACTCTCCACGAATCCCTGCTCTCTTTAGCTTAAAGAGTAAACCTTCATGCCAAACTTTGTCAAATGCTTTACTTATATCGAAAAATAAAACGCTGAATTCCAAACCATCGTCCAAAGCTTTACAAATGTGATTATAGAGACAAGCTACTTGGTTAACAGTTGAGTTACCTGGCATGAAACCAGATTGCCAATGTGTAAAGAAATCGATGTCCTTTAGATAGTTGTAAACATGTTTGAATATAATTCTTTCAAAAACCTTTTCAATATTACTCAACAATGAAACAGGCCTATAGTTGGAAGGAAGAGATGCATCACCAGATTTAAATATTGGGCTCACATTGGATATTTTCCATGATGATGGAACAGAACTGGTATTTAAGGATTGATTAAACAGATCACACAGGTGAGGTGCTAGCTGACCAGCAGCTTCGATAAGAATCCTATTATTTATGCCGTCAGGTCCTGATGCCTTACCAAGCTTAAGTGTTTTGAGAACATCTAGAACTTCAGACGGCGTGACATTAATAGAATCTAAATAATTGTTTATAAATTCCTGATTTTCATCTGGAATAAAACTTAAGGAATCATCTATGCATGACTGGTTGGCAAAGTAAGAATTGAGTAAATTTGCTTTCTCGTCTTCTTCGATAATCATAGAGTCGTTGGAAGTATCATACAAAGGAGGGATAGATGTTGAATAATGAGAACACTTGAGCGATTTTAGTGTTTTCCACCAACCACGCGATGACAGGGTTCCAGATTTAAGTTGTGAAGACAATCGCTCGAAATATTGTACTTTACTTTGTCGGATCAATGCAATTACTTCATTTCTAGCCGACCTAAAATTTGACCAGTGACTGACATCGTTTGACTTCTTTGCTTTTCTATATAATTTTTTACGGCGACGTATTTTCTTTTTAATCTCACAGGTCAACCACGGAGGTTCTTTGGGATTGACATTAACTTTTTGCTGGGAATGAACTTACATGCGTTTTCAGTAATGACATCCGCTAAACTATCAGCATAAATGTCAATATTAGTATTGTGTGTAGTGCTCCAATCAAAAATTGCGAGGTTATGTCTAAGCTGATTATAATTACCTTGGTCATATTTCCAAATTGTTCGCCTTATATTCTTAACCTTGGGTTTTAGAAAATTAAAGACACCAAAGACAGGACAGTGATACCGCATTGTAAGATCCAGACAAGGTTCACCAACGCCCGTTGTTAGTATTGAGTCTTTATTTGTAACGAAAAGAAGATCAATTGTAGAGTGAGAATTTTCAGTGAAATGTGTTGGTTCGTCTATACATTGAGTCATATTAAATTGGTTACAGAGGGCATCCACTTTACGAAGTTGGATTTGATTAATTATGTTTAAATTAAAGTCCCCTGTAATAATAACATCAGAGATATTTGAATCAATAGCAAGACCAATAGAATCTTCTATTTGTGAGGTGTAAACTGAATCAGAGTTTGGTGGTCTATAGAATACTCCGTACAGGATATTCCTTTTATTACAAGACTTAATCTGGACCCAAATGCATTCAAGGTGATTGAACTCGAGATCGTGTCTTCGGATGTAAGACAAATTATTCTTAACATATAGAATAACTCCCCCGTACCTATTATCGGCTCGATCTTTCCGTTCGGGTGGATGGAAAGAAGGAAAAAGTAATTCATTCGAAGAAACTTCATCATGCAACCAAGTCTCGGAAAAAGACACAATATCAAAATATGAGAACTCAGCAATCAAAGTATCAAGCTTGTTTGCTATACTTTGGACATTATAATGGATAGTTGAGAGGTGATTAGGAAGGTTGAGGAAATTATACAGATCAAATGAACTGGACCAACTGTCTGAACTCTCGTTAGGTGGTGGACCAGGATTCGGATGGACATCGCCTGATTTTGATATCAAAAGTAGAATCACGACAGACATAGGTAACAAACAAGAAAAAGTACAGTGTAACATCAGCCTGGAAAATTCTACATTCTCTTTGCAACGGTTGCTTGTCAATAAGCGTTTTGTGTTATAGTGTATAATGTATTCGGTCAAAGTTTCCGACTGTTCAGTGTTAGTTAAAACTGAGTATGAAAGAACATTACTACCTAATAATGGGAATAGAAAAAATAGTGTAATAGTCATGTGAAAGTGAAGATGTAAACAGTGTGTTGGCTGGCTACAAGTAAACCTTTGAAATCTACATTGTATCATGTTACCGCACATACTAAGTACAGGAAGAGCATGCCGCCATACAACACATGTCCAGATCCACGTTTCTTACAAGCTCCTTCAGTTACAATATCTATTAATTCAACAATTATCACCAGACACTCCACACCAATGCAAAGAAAAAATGAAGATGTACAAGAAAAAAATGATAAAAACAGCTGATAATTGTAGGAAAAATGGCAAAACACACAAAACATAATCTGAAAAACAAACTAGAATGGTCTAAATCTGAACACAGTTTATGAGTTGGTTACAAGTATGCAGACATTAGATATCTACGAACGAGCAAATAATGAAATGTATGACATAATAGTGTTATAGTAAGGCTGACATTATCAAAGTTCTAAAGGAAATGTAAGCTCATCATTGTATGTACTTGCTTGAAAATCCTATTATTATAGTAGAATGTGACTATCTGTCTGCAATATAATACACAAAAGGTAAACGATATAAATCTCCCATACAATAATGGATGTAAAATATACACACAAAGTATTCAACGCAATTTTTACCTATTGTGATACTCATCATAGTTCTTCTCTTTCCAGAATTTTTAATATCTTAATACATGAATAATTATTCTGACAGAGTGAACAAGTAAATCGAGTCAGAAGTTTAAACACATATCAGTAAAACCATATAATGACAGTGTTGTCAACATTTATACTTCGGCACTCTGCTGTCTTAAGCCACAGCTAGACGACTTGGATTGGAAATTAGCAACATACAGACATTAAAACAGAACGAATGGGGTACACCTTTTTATAGATACATATTACCGAAGATCAATGGAACAAGCATAGAGTGCAGAAGCGGACCTTTAAGTACGATTCATAACGGATTGACTAAGTAGACTGACAATCAGCAAATGAAATAGCATCAAAACAGCTGTTCAGATGATAAACATTCAGATAAACTGATAAAATAGATCGAATTCATACCAAAACTAACCAAGCTGACAGACAGACAGACAAAAAGACAGACGGACGGACGATGTTCTCGTAATACACATAAACAAAGCCATGGTAATCGATGTAAGAACTAGGCAAATTCAGCAAGATAAATCAAAGGTTGACATCAAAACAGCTGTTCAGTTGATAAACATTCAGATGGAGTGATAGAATAGATCGAATACATACCAAAACTAAACAAGCTGACAGACAGACAGACAAAGCCATGGTAATCGATGAAAGAACTAAGCAAAATCAGGAAGATAAATCAAAGTACTGCTAATTAAAGGTTTTTTTTTTACAAACAAAAAATCACAAAATTAATCTACAGTGTGGATCAAAGATCGGAATGAATGCTGTGCACAATCCGATTCCGATTTACACTTATCCAATCAGTAATATGGCCAAACCACCGCAAGGGTACTTTGTCAAAATGCTTCACATAATAACCTACAATGTAAATCCAAAATCAGACCGAACGCTACGCACAATTCGATTTCGATATATGTACTATCCGAAAAATTCGGTTTTCTTGCGATCTATACAATACCAAGCCATAGTAAGCGGTTTAAGAATTAACAAATATCACACTTGCCAGTCAACAGTCTATTAGTACCTTTGCCGCACAATGCCGACTGTTACCGACACTGGAAAAGAAGCCTTTTGATAACATTTTGATAACATCGACGGAGAAGGAGAAAATGCTGGTAATAGCATTTTCTCCTTTTTCCAAAATGTTCTCAACCCTATCAAAGAAAGATTACACCATCTGAGCCATAAAACAATTGTCGTCTGCAAATGCTTTCAATCTGAAAAAGACTAGAATTTTGTCGTCTGGTAAAGGGTTAAACAATCACAAGATTAACAGACTTACAAACATACATTCAGTCGTAATAATTTTACAAAGATTTCACCTTTGATTTTTTATGTCATGAAGCAGCAAAACATGCCACCAATACATATCATTACAAAATGGTTCAGTACTACAAATCTCTGATTTACAAACAAAACCAACATGAAAAGTAAGTCATGATACTGGGTAGATCAAGATTGCATACATGAAAAAAGACAACATTCGATTAATTCCCCTGCCATAAATGCATTCATGCATTTCATAATCATATACTATAGTACTATATAACCTTTACCCGTCGAATAAAGTCTGTGTCTGTATTAATTGGAGTGCAGAAGGGTGATCAGACTGCACTTGTGTGCCGTATGATCCCACCCGACACCACGTTCACACCAATGCTGATATCAATCAAAAATTGCCGATTAAATAGAAATGAATGAAATCCATGCCAATGATTGTTGAAAACATGCATTGCACTGGACAAGAATCAGTTCGATCATATATTTATACTGGTGAAAAAAGAAAAGCAGTCATGTAATAACACGATAATAAGTAACACATGAATAATGGAACTGTGAATACGAAATAAATATTTATACGGGCGAAAAGGCCGCGAAGCAGCCTTGGAGCCCGTCTATAGGTAACACGTACGAGCGCCAGTCTACAAATCAGCCCAAGGCCATAAAGAAAAAAACAAAAAAAAAAACGTCCGAGATGTTGTGGAAATAACGTAATGTTAAACGATGATAACATTAACCGGAAGAAGCAAACCGAAGTCGTCTTTTTTTTAAAGGGGGGGGGTGTTTACATTTGTCACGTGACACGCCTTCTACGGAAAAACGGCTTCCTCGTCATATCTGCCGGCCTCTCGGGGTCGCCCTTGACCTAAACCTAATACTGATGCATTTGTAAGGCATTGAAACGTATGCATGAAGAGATTATTGTATTTAGATGTCTTAATTCTACCGACAGTACATCTGATCCTATTCAGAGGTGAGTTTGGAGAAGTAATGCGTTCGATTGTAAACACAATGACGTCACCGCATTCTAAATCGAAAATTATTTATCTCGCTCTTATTGTTGATAATTGTTGGTTTCCTGTCGGCTCTATGGTAATCTTACGACAGAGTGTGTACCCTGAACCCGGAAATTTACGTAAAGAATGCACAAAACCTTTTTTTTCTCATTTCAAATTGGAAGGCAACGGTCACATGACGCATCATGTGATTTTTGTTTACATCGTCTGCTATTCCGGCTGTCAAAACCCTGTTTTGATGGATGTCTTGCTAATATTATTACTGTCTTCATTGAATTTGGGGCTGAACCACTTTATCAACAATATTTTTGATATCTCACTCTTTCCTCATAGTTGGCTTGGTTAGTTTTGATCGATTTTAAAGCCAAATTTGTTAGCATTGTGGACATTTTCCATTGCAGTTTAGCCTGTGATGCCATAGCCAGACAATCTTTTGATTTTGTTGCAGAAAAGGGTCCAACCATTGAATTTTTTTTTTTTTTTTTTAATTTACACATTTAACCCTTTCCCAAATGACAAATTTTGGACTGGTCCAAATTGAAAGAGTTTGCAGACGACAATTTCAAATTTGATGAAAATGGCAGAAAGTTCTCAAAAAGGGTAGAAAACACTGGGGGAAAAGGAGAAATTGCTCGTTATGAGGAATTTCTCCTTTTCCCACAGTGTTTTCAAAAGACTTGTACTGCAGACACGTGTAAACCAGGGCTTGTTTGGCAAAGGGTTAAATCTCCTTTTTTCTCAATTTTCAAATCTTGAAAACCAGTTTTCAGTACGTGTTTTTAAAGAAAAGCCAAGGCAAATTTGATTTTTTGCTGCCTAATTTGTTGTTCACAGGATTCATGCAAAATTAGAGATTTTTAATGTCCCCACATCGAAAGGTCGGGGGCATATTTTTTTGCCTTTGTCCCTCTGTCTGTCTGTCCATCTGTTGGTCTGTCCTTCCATCTGGCTGTTCGAAAACTTAACATTTTTCTGTTACTGCTAAAGTCTTTAAGTCACAACGCTCATATTTGGTATGTAGGTACATCTCATCGATACGCATCTTTTGGTACCAAGGTCAAGGTCAAATATAAAGGTTGCATTTTAAAAAAAGTAGCCATTACGGGGACATTAGTGCTTCACAAACACATCTTGTTTCAATCTTGATCACATGCAGATCTAGATATATCTATTTTTGTGTTTGTCAAACCGTGTGTTATTACAGAGTCCTAGAAAATGGTTATTATCATACAACATGTAAATAATATCTTCATTTAATGCTACCATCAAATTATAATAGCAATAATGAGAAATATACGGTATATTCTTTACGCTATTTATAAGGAGAAAAAATAAATAGCAATTGCCATAGTCCTGCTGTCATCTGCGTCGGTGTGCAAAAAAATTGTTTACATCATTTTGTAGTTAGTTCATAGGCCATACTCAGTGCAAGTCTATAGTTTGATAGCTCACATATATATGAGTTGTATTTAGGTATCATCTTTATTCATTATAAAATATTTTGTCAAATATTTTCATTTTTTGCCATACATCAATATATACTGGCAAGGGGAGGCACTGTTAAACCACAAACAGTCTTGTTGTAATTGCAAATCAATTTGAAGAGACAGGTAGCTTAAAATGTTGCCTTTGATATTCACTTTTATTTACACATGTATCTCTTGATTTTCATTTCCTATTCATAATGTGTTGATGCAAAGTATATCAACTCAGCACCATTCTGACATTCTTGTCCATTAAGGAATTCTAATTAATAGTTGCCTAGCCCCAATATCTCACTTGGTGATGCATGGGCTATAAATCGAGGGTCGCCATTTCAAGCTAATTTGAAGCCTTGCTCTGCTAACATTATTTCGGACATTGACAAAAGTCAATAATTGCACTCATAAAAATTCAAGACATTTCATTGGTTCAAAATGCATCAATTGGTCAAATCAATTGCATTTTATACAAATATAAAGGCAATTGGAATTATTTTGGGAAAATTCCAGAGCTATCTTTTGTTCTAATTAAGAGGGAATGCAATTATAAGGGTTGAAATATATCATTGCCAGCATTCATTGAAGTATAAACTGAAATAGCCTAGAACATGGCAAACATAACGCCCTACGGGTGTTATTTGCCATGTTTTAGGCTATTTCAGTTCATACTTCAATGAATACATTCAACCCTATTGACGCAAGAGTCATTAGCTCTCATCAATAGGTAAATGATAGTTTTTCATCTACATTGGATGAGCAGCTGGTAAATTACAGACACACATTGTTAGGTGGATCAGCTATCTCAGTACAACTGAAAAAATATTGAAAGGGATGAAAGGGATGTCAATCCCTTCCATCCTAGCATCTACGTAAGAGTCATGCCATATATATGTTTATCAGCTTAGTATTGTTCTGTGAAAAGGGGTGTAATGTATCAAAGAAAGCTGTCAATTATGAAAAGAATGAATCATGTAGGCTTACAGTTCACCTGTCTATTACAGGTGGTTAGGATTGTATGTTGTGTTTGTCCTGAAAGGTTTGACAGAGAGAGATCTATGTGTCCAATATAACTGAAAAAATGTTGAAGCAGTGTTATATCTTATATAACCTTTAGCAATTAAATGAAACTAAAAATTAAACAAATTTGTACCAAATCCCCTTTTCACAGAGATCTGTCTATGACTTACTTTCAGATTTAGGATGCACCATGTTTGTTTTTCATTTCGTTTTCAGATGGAACAATACATTTTTGCAACTGATTCATGGGGGGCAAACTTTGATAAATTTTTGAAAGATGTACCTTCATTTCATAGGTGAAATACCCACTTGATAATTGTTCCTGGTGCCAAAATATCAACCCTTAAAACTTTAGTTGATAAAAAAATTTTCTCTCTAAAACAATCTTTTCATGATGATCAAACTTTCTATGTTACAATAGCAGCTGGAATTTGTGACCTTACTCAAAAAATGTATCACTCTGGAGGAAGTGAACTTGTATACACTCACAATGAAGATAACATCAATAATGTCAAATCTCTGCTTAAATATCATTATTCATTAAATTCAGCAAAATATAAGATAAAGTATGTGCACATTGCTCCTGTAAACATTTCCAAGTGCAATGACTTTAACATGACAAGAGGTAGGCTCAACTACATGTGCCATTCATCAAATGTTCAAGACCAACAGCTGCTTCTTGAACAAGACACTTCTTCCTTAAATATGTATATATCTTCTCTTAATGATGAGTATGATAAACATTCTGTACGATGAGATAGGGATTTGTTGTTGTGTAAAACCAAAAAAAGAGGTAGAAATGGCTCAAGTCAAGTAAAGACAACAAGAATTTCTTATGACTGTTTGTATGATGGAGTGCATCCATCACCAGAGTTATATAGAAAATGGTACAACTACCTTTGTAACTCAATCTTTAAAGACTTAGAAAATGACAGAATAAATACAGAAAGTAATCATAATTTTGATAATTCATGGGACTTTAAAAGACACAATTTCAGCTATGAATAATTTACTCATTGCCAGACGACAAAATTTTACACTGGTTCAAATTGAAAGAAGTTGCAAACAACAAAATAATTTACATTACTTATTTTCTTTAACCTATTAGTAAACGACTAAATTCTATACAGGTTAAATTGAAAGCTGTTGCAGATGACAACTTTAATATGGCCCAGTCTGTGAAATTTGAGTCAAGAGAGATTAAAAAATATTGTGGGAAAAGAAAAAATTCTGATTACTAGCATTTTCTTCTTTTTCCACATTGTTTTCCAAAGCTGTCTTTCTCAGGGGTGTTAAAATTAGTGATAGTGTGGTAATGGGTTAATACAGTAGAAAACATTAAAGGAAAAGGATAAAATGCTGGTTACCAGCATATGTTTTACACAGTATCTTATTTGTTGTCAAAAAGCATAAACATGATGAATGAATGCAATGTAAATCATTAAATTTTCTGTATAAATTATCACTATAATAATTTTAATCAATATTTGTGGGTGACATGTAAGTCACTAACAATACCATGCTTTTGTGGTAACTTGCTGTAAAGTTTAAATTATAATTACTATATACTGTATATAGTTTGTTTGATTTTCTGGTTGTTTTGTATCATTTATCAAAAAAAATTGTATAGTTGATTATAATATAAAGACAAATCTGTAAGTAATCAGTTAACTGTGGGTGAAATGTAAGTCACTAACAGAATTCTGATCTAAACTTCATTCTGTCTTCACATGTAATTTGTTGGGATTTGTTTAACTCTTTACCAAATGACAAAATTTTAGACTGGTCCAAATTGAAAGCATTGGCAGACGACAAATTAAATGTAGCTCAAATGATAGAATTTGTGTCCGAAAGAGTAGAAAACATTGTGGGAAAAAGAGAAAATGCTGGTTACCAGCATTTTCTCCTTTTCCCACAATGTTTTCAAAAGCATTCTTTCTACAAGGTCGTTAAAAGTGGGGATTGTGTGGTAAAGGGTTAATGCTACTAAATGGTATAATCATAAAAGGCTATACATTTGCTAACAAGATTCTTCAGCAATAATCAGTTGACTGTGGGTGACATGTAAGTCACTAACAGAATATCTGAATTCAAGTTCATAAGTTTTTGTTTTCCAATGTAAAATTGTCACAAATAATTCTTAACACTATTTAATGGAATCCTTACCTCTATTTAATGGCATTATTAAAATATAATCATAATTTAATAAAAAGATGATATGGAGAAGGTTCAGGCCCCCCCCCCCCCCCCCCCCCCCCCGTGAGAGAATGTGTTGCCTGTGAATAAGGTAATATTAAAGATGAAGTTGGATTTATTAGAGTTTATTATGAATATAGCGTGCAAAAATTAAAAAAATTCAGGTTTGACAGGTTTTTATGTAAATTGGTCAGAAATTGATAGAGCTAGATCTAAATTTGCTGGTATCAGAATTCCATTTGACTTAAGTGAAAATTTTTTAAGAGTTTATAAAAGTTCTTTGCTTGGTTTTGCCGGGTCTTGCAAAAAAATTTTGGTAGAAAATAGAAATTTTTTATTACACTCGTCACTTACATTTGAAATATTTAGCCCTTATAGTCATATTGGATATTATGATGATGTTTACAATGATGAATACGACAACCATTTTATTGCGGATGTTTACGATTCTTATGGGAGTAACTTGTACACATTTACCAGAGTGGAATTAAATTTTCAACCGCCATATGTGGCAAATCCTGAACGAGTTGTGCAACCGGAAAACCAACATTTTACGCAAAGAGAAAGGATAATACGTAACGGAAACTCGTCATTTTTAGAAGAAGAATGCGTCATTTGCAAAGACGTGAGACCAAGCGTAATGTTTTGTAATTGCGGTCATATTGTTGTATGCGAGGGTTGTGATAAGGTTGGTAATTTGCAAAGTTGCCCTTTATGCAATACAGCGTGTCAAATAAAACGCTATTTATAAATATATATTTTGTTAAAAATATATATTTTATTTTAAACGTGTAAAAAAGTTAATAGACGATTTTTATTCTCTCGTAAACGTCTGTTTTCCCTTTTTAGTTTACGTATTATATTATTATTAATACTTCTTTTTCTAGCATTAATTATGGATTGTTTACATTTTTCGTTTTCACAATTAATATCGTTTTCGTAAATAATCAACCGTAAAGACTTATTCGCCTCTTTTAACGTCTTAATACGATTATTATTTTCCGAGATTTTTTCGTCATATAACGATTTTACGTTCTAATTGATTACGATCCATTTTAAAAACAAAAAAATTATTTTACTCACTTAAAATTCGATATTTATCAAAAATTTAAGAAAAAATTTCTCGTATAAAAAAGGTGATTAGTTTAAACATTGGGTTTATTACGCATTTAACTAAAGTGCAAGAAGATAAAATTTATTTCGGCAAAGTAAGATATCGAGAACCGGATATGATATCGTTACCACTGTGCATGGACGAAAACAATTTTTTATCGTTTCAAAGATTAAAACCGGTTATTTACTACCAATATAGCAAGATAGATTATATTTACAAAAATGTATTAACTCGCGTAACGTTAGTATTTCCGACTAAAAGCCATATTATGCTAGATTTGAATAATTTACGCACCTACGATATCTTATGGTCATATAATAATTTAGCCCGCGTTTATGAATGGGATGAAAAAAAACCGATTTTTGTAAATCTTGTTATGGATCATGTCTATTTTAATCCGACAGATTTTCCTCATTCGTGGGAAGATGGCAACTTTGGTTTATTTAATACTTGGAGTGATGATCCTATAGAATTGGATGATGACTCCTCATTGTCGGAAGAAGAATTTAGCGATAACGAATCACTCGAAATAGAAACTCATGCAGAAACCGCACCAGTTACGGATCCTTCCGTAATTAGAATAACGAACGAAGTACAAAATGTCGAAATGACAACGTCAGTTTGCCATGTAGGCGGAGTTTACCGAGGAGAATGCATTATATGCGGAGATAAGGAATCAAACATATTATTTTGTAACTGCGGTCACATGGTAGTATGTTCGGATTGTTTCGATGATAGTAGAGAGAAAAAGGTAGCGATAACTAAATGTCCAACTTGCAGACTACAATTCAATGTGGCGAGGATATTCGAATAAATTTATAACTTTTTTTAAAAAGTTATAAATTTTCGTCCAACTTATAATGCCCCAAAGCTAACGTATTTATACTATCTTTTAATATAAATATTTTATCGTTGTCGTGACTTAACGTTGTTTTGTTTATCTTTTCCGTATACATTTTGTGCCCGCGACTTCTTAGTACGCGCATTTGCCTATACTGATCTTTTTTCGTGAATAAACAACCTTTATAATTCGCGAAATGTAATTCGTTTTTGACGACCAACTTTTTAATTCCTTTGCATCTTTTATCCTCCTTATTATCCAATGTTTTATAAGAGTACATTTTCGCCTTTAACCCCACAAATTCTATCATAATTTTACCTCCTAATTCGTCTTTAAACTTTCCTATTACGTTCTTGTTTTTGCTATAATAACACAGATGATCGGTCGGATAGTTACTCGTGTCAAATATTTTAGGTATGTCCGGACGAATATCTTCGTAAAGGTCGTATGTATCTATTTCGAGTATAAAACTATCGGTATCTGTATAACATAATTTAACTTTATCGTTATACTTTTTCTTAAAATAATTATAATAAGTGTTATACATATGTGTCTTACTGATATCTAAAATGCTCATACCCAAATAAACGGGCTTGTCATATTTTATTAAGGTTCTCTTCATGTGTAAAGCTACTAAATTCTCGTCGAATATAGTCGTATGATCGTAATTCGGTTTTGCTGCCTGCTTTTTATAGAAATAAGATTGATTGGCAGAAAGTAATTTTATATCTACTCTGTTTCTTATATTTTCCATCGTCTTACCAAAAACGAAATTATTCATCAACTTAAAAAAATCTTTTTCGAAGTTATTTTCGGCTTTAGTTCTTAAACCGTTGTTAAGATCGATGTAAGATTTTAACCAATTACTTTCTTTAGATTTAAATCCTCGGGTAACGTTTTTTAATTTAAGCCCCAAGTCAATATACGTTTTTAAAGCCCGATAATGCAAAACATATTTTTCTTTATCGTATAAATTGGGAATTAATTTTTTTACCTTTTCTACTTTTAAATGTTCGGGCGCTAAAGGAAAGTCGTTGTGTAAATCGTGTAATGTTTTAGGGTATTCCAGTTCTATCTCTAAGATACAACCTTCTCCCTCTTTACCGCAATATTTTTCCCAATTTTTTAATTCTTTTTCCGTCATCCATTTAAAACCGTGCGTGGGTAAAGGCTCACTCATTGCTCCGGAGTAAAGACTATTTGCGTCTACGTATATTAAATACTTCGGAGGTTCGTTTGTCGCATATTGATCCCCCATGTATTTATTATTTGCTTTCGAGTATCTCGTACACGTGCTAACACCGCCTCTTAGTCCATTTTCTACCATTAAAAGCATATCTGGGTCCGATAAAAGTTCTAACTTTACCTCGGTTATCTTTAACAAGGCGTCCCAAGCTAAACCGGGAGCGGTATAATACCAACTAGGGTCTAAGTCGTAGTTTTTACGGCAAACGTTTCTAAAGTTTTCGTAAACATCGGCTAAAAGTAATACGTCCATTTTATTGTATAATTTTAAGTAATCTTCTAGCGTGCTCGCGTTAAAAGTTTTCCAAACATTTATCGCGTGAGCATAGTCCTCATCGGTAATATGTTCCCCCGTTTAAACCGGAATAAAATGCTTCCTTAGGCGGTAACTGCGTTTCTTTAAGCCTCTTAAAAGAGTCTAAGTATTTGTAGGGAAAAATTCCTTTTTTCTAACTAATGGCAACTCTTCTTTCGTAAAAAATTGCAATAAAATTTTTATTTGGCCTTCATTTAAATTGCTCAAAAGATTATCTAAACTCGTACTCATAAACTTAAAGGTATCGATAAATCTAAGTTTATGCCATATCGTCTTTTTCTTATTCTTTTCTTTTACCTCGTCAACGACAATATCTTTACTAAAGCTAATGTATTTTTCCTCGTTATTCGGGATGCAATTAATTTTGCCGTAATGTTTGCCGAGACTTTTAATAAAAAGGTGAGCGTCATAACCGCTAAGATTATGAAAATACACGGGGATAAAGTCCGGCGTTTTTGCTTCTAAGTTACACGAGTTATGCGCGGCTCCCCTATATTTACCCGTAAAATGGCAATGATCTCTTACTTTATCGTTATTAAATTCTTTACCGCAAAACCAACAATGCGTTCGATTTTCGTAATCCGTCTCTTCTTCCTCAGTCATGATAATAGGCTTTTTATCTTGGTAGTACTTTCGGTAAATTTCTCGCGTGTCGGATATTAGCCGTTCTATAAATTTTTCCCCCGCATCTTCTCCGACATAACTTCTAGTAATAGGCGGGCAAACATTATCCTCGAAACATTTTATGAGGTAGTAAAAACTACAAGGGACATGATGATGTTGTTTTATAGTAAAACTATTTTCCGGGTTTAACTCGCACGTATGTATAGGTTCCAAAATACTCTCAAAATAGGCGTACACAACGAAAGGAACCGCTAGTTTCCTATAATGGTTTTTAAAACTTATTATAGTACCTTTTTCGGGCATCTCTAATCTAATGCTTTCGTGATCGTTACAAAATTTTCGGTGTTTTTCCAAAAGATCTTCGTTTCCAAAATGGTTTAAACACTGTTTACAAAATTTAATATTTCCGATATGACTCGTTACCTGACTTCTTACTAATCGATTAAAGTTTTTTTATGAGAGCATAGTGCGTTTTTTCTCCGTCTTTAATATATAACAGGTCTACGTGATTAGTTTTTTCGAAGCTCGAGTTTCTAAGAGAATAAATTTTTTTATTTTCGTAACCAAAAACATTGACGCTAATTTCCGGATTTTGTTTCTCGAACTTATTTATATCTTTAATCGAGACGGGGTATTTGATCCCATCCATGTTTAAACTGTCTTCTTTCGATCGTAAATTTCCATCAGTTATTTCAGCGTGGTCGTCTTTAGGATAAAGACGCCTTAAAACGCACCATAAAAAACATTTATTATCCTTATTTTTTATATTAATAACGGCCCTTTTATTTTTAATCCAATCCAGCAAATCTAACCACTCATTAGCCCCCAAAGGTTCGTAAACGACTGTATGCAGTTCTAATACCGTTATACGTACAAAAACCCAACCGCTGCCTCGTCGTTCAAACTTTTCCATTTTTGCCATAATTTCGTCCCACATATTCCGTAATATATCATTTACTTCTTCCCCGTTTAAGTTTAAATATTGTTTCGAGTGAAAAGCAGATTCTGTTTCCTTTTTATCTGGGTCCGATATAAGATAACATATGGGTTTAAGAATTAGTTTTACCTTTTTTTGTAGGTTACTTCTAAGAACGCCTCGAATAAGCTCTTCCGTTTCGTTAAAAAATTCGTCCGGTAAATAACCCCTTTTTCCATCTATTTTATACGCTGTAGTATAATCTCAAAATGCGGATTGCCTTAATCTAATATTAAATCGTTCCCTAACGGGAGGAGCTCGTGATACTAAGGGCACCCGAGCAGAAGGTCTAGTACGCAACCTAATTCTTGACTGAGTCGGAACTCTAACGCCCGGCGTAGCCGGTACTATGGATCTTCTCACGTGTAATCTAAAGTCATCCAGTACTTGCGGTATGTTCGTGGAATCTACATTATTAACGAGCCAATTATTGAAATTAGTTATTCTTCTCTGTACAGGTTCTGGGACAAACGCGGAGTGGGCCCTAGACGCACCCCGTTTCGCCGCCGAAAATAAATTCGAAATATAACGCGACATTTTTTTTATATTATAATAAAAAAATATTTAAGTTGGTAATCAATTTTATTACAATCTAGTCGTAATAAAATTAAGTTATAGTTATTTTACGTTTACCGTTTCAACATTTTCTACGCAAACTTTCTTCGGATTGTTCCTAATATCTTTTAATCTATCGAACCTAGGATCTATCGTCTTTTCCGGTTTAGGAGGCTTTTCCGGTAATACCCCGTGTTCTTTAGCTAAATCGATCAATTATTTTTTATCCAAATAAGAAAAAAATTTTATATTATTTTCTTTAAGAATATCTTTTAAATCCGATTTGCTTTTCATTTTTTATATTAAAGAAAAATCTTAATACACTACACTCATTTTACTTCCGTCGGATTGGAAGTTTATTCGTCTATCGCTAATCAAAACGGCATATGCTTTACAAGCTCCCAATGCTCCATTGTAATTGTTAGCAAAATTTGCCTTAACATGAATATCGGTTACGGAATATTTTAGCCTTTCACTCTGTTTGCTAACATCGAACAAAAACAAAGGATACAGATCTCTGTACTCTAACGGGGTAAAATTAGGATTTGACGCTAAATCATCCATGAGAAAAAACTTGGATCTAAATGAAGAAACATCACCGTACGCTCTACTAAATTGTTGATTGTTAAACGAAAGTTTGTAATCGTGCCTAGGATATTTATAAGAATTTAACGTAACGTGAATATCCGTAACCTGTGAGTGGTCGAATAAGGCAGGATTTGCTGTTTGAACATTTTCTTTGCCCTGCTGAAAACCGATAATAATGTAACGCGGAAACTCTGGCGATGTTTTAACGGCGAGCCTCCAAGTAAATGATAATGCTCGAGTAACATTTGCGTTATCGCATTGTATCATTCTATAATTAACCGGAAAACTTTCTTTATTCTGAATATGTTTATAAAGTTCCATTTTATATTGATCCGCCGGCAACACGTGCGGCATATACCACGCTATTCTTTGCAGCACGACTTTACCATCAACAACAACAGGATTACCCCCACCATCTAAAGCACCGCTTTTAAAAATAGCGTCATTATCACCGGCTCTTGTTAAGTAAAGAGTTTGCTTCATTCCGTACAAGACTTTATCGTAATCTTCGCAAAAACCGAAAATATGTTTTAATGGAACTCTAAAGCTAAATGTACCCTTTTGTTCGGGCTTCTTAATAATGTGTTCTTGTCTAAGTTTAAAACCTAAATTAATATTATTTCCGTCTATTACTGTCCCAACTGTCGTATCCTTAAGCCACAATTGGTTTAACCCCTGCGATTTAAAAAAATCGTCAGAATATTTTAACAATCCGAGCATCGTGGTAGCACGGCCAGGGTTTGATATTCTTTCAATCTCTTTACCCGAAAGGTCGTATCTAATATTACTAAATAGATACATTATGCCGTTATTTGTTAAAGTAATACAATCATTATACCCATATAGTGTATCATCGCCTTTTATTAATCTACCTTCTATAAGTAAATAGCTTTCGCTAGGATGCATAAAAATATCTTGAGTTTCGATGTTAATTCGCAATATCTCCGGTATTGTTAAGATTAGCACCTACAATTGGTAAATACTCTTCAATAGTATCGTCGTTAACCTTCGTTTCAGTAATGTCTAAAATGCTCATTTTTTATTATATTATAATAATCTTAAATTATTATAATATTTTTTACGTCGTTTTAATGCCGGCTCCGCCATTTAATTTTTTAACTAATTCGTGTATAGCAATCACGTCATTACCACTTCCAGCTAATAAAGTGCTGGCGTTTTGCGAAGTCGCGGGCGTTGTTGTCGTGGGTATAGCGTTATACTTTTGTAAAATTTTCTTAGATTTTGGCGTTAAAGCCTTTTCGACTAACTTTTTTCCCGCGTCTATAGCGGCGCTCTTTCCAGCCTCTAAAGCTTTTTTCGCTCCTTCCTTAGCGACGCTCTTTCCAACATCAACGGCGGAGGACGCGATTTGTTTAGCCGCGCTACTACTAAAAAGTCTCGTGAGAAAGCTAGCCAAGCTGTCAAAAATTCCAGCTCCTCCGTATCTATTTCTTCTTACAAATCCTCGTTTCTTATAGATGATCATATTTTTATAATAAGGACATTATTTTTTTATAGATATTACTATCGAAAAAGCCTTGTCTTTTTAATTTGTCGCACACGCTTACGAGTTCATTTCTTATGCCCGTATTACCCGCCGCTTTACTAGCCATAAGTAAGTCGAGTTTTTCTAGCAACGCGTTAGGGTCACTGGGGATAACGACTTTTTTAATGCCTTTACCAGTTTTTTTCTTCTCTTCAAGTTGATCTTGTATTTGTTTCCTGTGCCAAGTAGAGCTAATAAGTCCCCATTTGTCCAAACTTATGTCTTTGGGTCTGGATTTTAATTTACCACTTTCTTCTTTATTATCAACGTACATAGTATTAGTTTTGACTAAGATATCACTGTATCTTTGAATATCTTCATCGGTATAAATTGGATTTTTTTTATCGTATTTTTTTGTTGAAAGAAGTAGATTCAGCCCTGTTGTTAGTGGTTAACTTTGTTTATCCAGATTACCAATAACAATTTGATCGTTACCATACTCGGTTTAATTTCTTCAACTTCTTGATCGCCAATATAATACATGCCTCCTTTTTCATAAAAACCAAAATTAATATCTCCAGTGCCAGGTAAAGATTCACTTATTTGTTCTTGTGGCCTTTCTTTTGATGTTGATGGTACTGGCGACGCATAACCAGGAGGAGGAGTAAGAGGTACTCCTTTTTTTACAACAGAAAGAGGCGTCAAAAATGGTGTTCCTCTCTGTGGCAACTTTTGAGGCAATTCTTCAATACCTGTTTTAATAGGTTCAAGACCTTTTGTAATTGCCTCTCACATTTCTTTTTGCATTTCTGTAACGGGCTTAAAAAACTCCGAAAGATCCGTTCGTAATTCTATTTTTCCCGTTTTTTCCGCTAATTCGTTAGCACGAATATTTTTTTTTATTGCGAGAAATTCTTTTACAGTTTGTTCCCTTTTTATCGGACCAGCGATTTTTTATATTAGGATTATTTTTTTATTGCAGTTTTTATTGCAGTTTTTAACGCAGTTTTTTAGCTCGTTTCGTAACTAAAACTACACGAAAATTTAATTTTAGGTTTTTTAGACGCTTTTGGCGTCCGGGCCCCTGAAAGGGGCCTAATATTCCAACGGCCCGCCACGATTCTTTTCAACCAACCTCCGAAAGGACTCGCGTTGTTCTCTTCTCCCTCTTTCTATTAACGACGCTTCCGTTTCGCTCGACATCTTTTTCTTGGATTTAGACCTAATTTCTTCCTTCATCTTCTTATATTTTTCTAATTCCTCCATAATCAGTTGGAACTCTTCGTCCGTGACTTTATTATCTGATAAAGCTTTCGAGATGTGTGAGGTTATAGTATTTAATTTTGTATTGGCGATGGTTTTAATCTTTTCGTGTTTTTCGGCTTTAGCCGTCGAATGTCTAACGGCGTATTTCCCGGCTATACTTAACAAACCGGTAAAAGCCGCGACACCTTCTATCGCTATTACCGTGGGTATTGCGACTACTGTCGATAACAAACTAATACCTCCGGCTCCCGCAGCTAAAGTAACTGTAATTAAAACGGTGTCAACGTTGTCTACTATTCTCGTGGCTCTAAAATATTTTTTACTTAAAGCCTCTCTTTTCGCGACCTCGCCTTCTAAGAAGTTTTGTATCTCGTTACTTTTCTGCAAACGATAACCCTGGCCCTCATCCGTCGGAGGAGCCGTGGGTAATTCCGGATATACATTAATCTCTTTCATTTCCATTTTTTTAAAGATGATAATAAATGTGACATAAAAGTTCGTTTTCTTCTATTTTTACCGAGTTTTTCGAATTGTTAGTAATAGTAATTAAAATATTGCTAGCGTCTTTAAGACTAATCTCGTTTTGTAAACTGCAGTTTTTTAATCTTAAAGAATATGCTAATGAGGTTAAAACTACGCTTTTAGTCAACATGAAACCTAAACCTAATTGCCCCGGAGTTAACGTAATTTCTTCTCGGGCAAAGATGTTCCAAGTTAATGGATTTTCTTTTATCGGAGGATGTTTTAAATTAGGATCGAGACTCCAATGGATCGTTTTCGCTTTAGAAATTTTCGGTTTTACGCTAAATTTGTGAACATTCATCTTTTTTAATTAATATATTTACTTGGTAAAACGAAGTAATATATTAATTATTTTTTCCTCGATAAAACTTTTTACTTTATCGAGTATTTCTTTAAATACTTCCGATTCCAGTCTAGATGTATCTATAGGTATCCAATTATCTCTTTTAGATAAATATATATCTTCGTAATTTTTTTTCACTTATCTTTGAAATTTTTCGGTTTCGTATATTTCTTTAGTCATTTTTAGTCTAAAATTGTAATGTTCGGGGCTAGCGTTATATAGATATAAAACAAAATCGGGTTCCGGTAATCCCTCGTCTACATTTTCTAACCATTCAATAGGAATAGTATTATCTAATGTTTTTGTGTAAACAACTCCGGAAAAATAATACCGATCCGAAATAATAACCATTTCTTTATTATTTACCATATGATTAAGAGTATCGTAAAATTCCCATCTATTTGCGGAAAAAAGTAAGTGCGATACTCTAGGATTAATAGATTTTCCCAGTTCGTAGTTATTTTTTAGATAATTATCGATAAATTTACCTATCTCGGTATTTCTGTAAGGAAACGCGATAAGTCCTAAACTAGCCGGTTTCAACGCTTCAAAAAGATTTTTACTATGAGTAGTTTTACCAGTTTTGTCGCAACCTTCAAATACGATAAACATGATTAAGTTTTATTAATGTAAAGAATTAACTTATAAGATAGCTCCTAAAATGGGTATATTTTTAAAAGGACTATTGGGCCCGAGAATAAGACCTTTTCCGTCGTAAAACTTTCCATCCCGTTTTAAATATAAACCGTTACCGACGGATCCTAATCCTTTACCTTTATAAGGACTTAAATAAAGACCTTGTCCGTCAGTTTCTACCCGGCAAACGCAACCTCCTTTTTTAAGGTAAAGACCCGAACCCATCGCTTTTTGTACGCCCGATGACGCTAGTCTCGAAAGGGCGCTGACGCCTAATGCCGGCAAAACGGTTCTGGCTATCGCCGGCAAAGCTAAACCGGCTGACATTCTGAGAAAACCTCCCTCTATTTTCTTATTGTGTTTGAGTTGATTGGGACTCATTCTTATTGTTAAGCCAGTACCATTTTCGAAAGCTTTAGCTTTTTTTTTCGCTTGTGCACGGGTAACGGCTAAAACATCATTACCGTTTAAGTCCTTACACGATAAACAAATACTCGTTTGGCAACCCCCTTTTTTAATAGCGGATAAAAGTTTTTTCTTTTGCCCATCCGTTATATTAACTTTAATTCGTCATTTTTTATACGTTTTTATTTTTTTATGCCTCTTTAATATGAAACCTAATCGTTAGATTTTCACCTCTTAGATTTAGTAAAGTTCCATTTTGATCCGTAATTTTTACCTCCATATCATGTATATCGTACTTCGTTATCGGTAAATATACTAAATTAACCGGCGACTCTATTATCTTATATCCGGGAGCGACATTGGGGAAAAAAAGAGTAAATTGTGTTTTGCATCGAACCATTAACGTAGCTTCCCGAGATAATATCGATGTTAACGAATACGGAATTTATACTTAGAATGTTTACTACGTTTTCCGACTCGTGAAAACCCGCTTCGTATTTCACGTGAGTAAAACCTAAAACTTTAGAAATGGAGTTCGGATGATTGAAATCTACTTGACAGCCGTCTTCGATAATAAGAATAGATTTTAGCGTATTCGTGTTCGCCGAAATGTGAATAGGATATTCGTCGTTAATTAAATCGAAATGACCTTTTTTCCTAATTTCCTGGTGAATGGTATCATTAATGTCTGAGAGGTCATAACTTCCTTCTGGAATTAGTATTTTAACCCACGAAATGCCATTATCCAGAGAATAAATAAACGCGTTATTTGACGCGTCAATGTTCGGAAAAGAATAGTACGTTTCGAGGTTTACCAAAGCTATCTCGTATTTTCTATCGTATTCCAGCCGAATTGGGGGATTAAACGTCGTCGTAAAACACGTTTTATCGTTACTTAGTATAATTTGCGACGACATTTTATGTTCCATATTTTTTGCTATCCGTTTTAAATGATCTTCCACTTTTTTAATAGTAAAAAAAATTTTTTAGAAATATATCTTTCGTTAAAAAGATATGTTTTTTTAAAAAATAGGCTAATATTAATTAAGCTTAGTACGTTTGCTGTAAAATTTCCTGCTAGAAGTCTGGTTTAACCTAACCCTTAAATGACTTGGGTTAGATCTAGAAAAAAATTGTCTTTCATTTTTTTGTTCAAAAAGTAAACTTATTTTTACTATTTCGTTTAAATGCGGCAACATTTCTTTTATATGTCTCCTATGTTTTTTATTCTTTCTATCTTCCTCTTCAGTTTCGAAAATATTTGCCCACCTACTCGCTTTACGCAATAATTCGGAAACACGTTCTTTTATAAAAGTAATGTACAATTTTTCTTTAATAATACCACGTTCTTTAACAAAAAAAGAAAATTCTTTTTTTAGATCGAGGATTTGAATGACTCTATTAAAAATGCTCTCTGGGATACTTTCGAGCTTTCCCGGTAATATATTTTCCACTAAATATCTAGCACAACCCATAACATGATTTACTGTCATACCATTTAATCTATAATTGAGAAATGGAAGAGTAGTTTCAAAATCAAATCTAATATTTCTGAACTCCATTTTTTAAAAATTATTATTTTTTAAAATTTTTCTCGCTTTCAAAAATTTTTTTTTACTCTATCGAATTAGGTATATAAAAGTTGTCAAAACCATCCCTATATTTTCCTTCGCCTTTTTTACTCGATAAATCAATAACGATGAAAGCGCTTTCAAAAATTTTTTTTTACTCTATCGAATTAGGTATATAAAAGTTGTCAAAACCATCCCTATATTTTCCTTCGCCTTTTTTACTCGATAAATCAATAACGATGAAAGCGAAAGGTTTTTCGCATACCTTATAACAAAATTTTGTAAACTCTTCTTTGGTCATATCTTCGCTGACGTGATCGCTATAAATATGATTAATGTTTTTATGATCTTGACGAAAAAGGCAGATAAAATTCGCGTTTTCTCTTATAGTTTGCCTCGGCAACCTAAAATAGTTTTGTGAAAGATAAAAGCAATCGACATTACTATGTCTTTCTCGAATATAGTAGCATTCACATTTATTTTGCTTTTCTAAAAGTAAATCGTCAAAAATCATTAAATTTTTGTTTTCCAATTTTAGTTCTCTCGGATCAGGTACATCTCCAGCAGTTTCGAAAAAACTACATTTAATATTCGATTTATTCGCTAGAGTTTCGATCCATTTCTCGATCAAAGCCGCGGGAGAAACGTTTTTATCCTGAACTTTGTCGCGTATGTTAAACAAACTTAAAATTGCCTCTTTAGGTAATTTTTCTTTGAAAGCTTTTTTAAGTATATGATATTCGGGTTGAAAAAGACTCTTTCCAAAAACGCATAAATTATCGTAATCGAGCCAATCCGGTCTTAGCAAAAGGTTTAGTAAAAGAGTCGCCTTACCGCATCCAGATTTACCCACAATTAGTCCTCTAATGCTTTTAGGTAAAAAAGGGTTAATAAGTCTCTTCGATACTACTTTGTTCCACGATAAATCTATGACATCCATTTTTTATATACGTTTAAATAAGTTTAAATTATATATAAAAAAGATGTATTGCGTTAAATGTAGAAAAATCACCGATACTAGCAACGTGAATTACGTCGTTGGTAAAAATGGAAGAAATATGGCGCGCGGAAAATGTGTCGTATGCGGAACGACTAAAACGAAATTCGTTAAGAAAGGCGAAAACATTAAAAAAAGGGCGGTTCATTACTAAATAAGTTTATTAATAACTTACCAGTTGAAATGCATCTCCCGGGTCATAATTTTACTGGACCCGGTACTAAGCTAAATAAAAGACTCAATCCCGATTTAACGCCGAAAGAATGGAGTAAACCGATAAACCGGGTTGATAAAGCGGCCTACCATCACGATATTTGCTATCTTAAACATAATGACATGGCTACCAGAAATTCTATTTGCGACGCTAATATGTTAACGGAGCTAAAGGGAATCTATAATCCGATGATTAGAGAAAAAATGGAACGATTTGTTGTTAGTAATATGATTGGAACGAAGAAAAAATTCGGAATGGGAATTAGGTCCCCTTCAGGGACCCGGGCGTCGAAGACGCCTAAAAAAAACAGTTCAAAATGACGACGCTGTCGGAAGAGCTGCATAAACCCATAAAAAGAAAATTTAAGAAAAGAAGAGTTTTAGTAAACGGTATCGATAGGATATGGGTCGCGGATTTAGTAGACATGCAAGCGTTTTCTAAATTTAATCAGGGTATAAAATATATTCTCGCAGTCATCGATATCTTTTCCAAATACGGTTGGCTGATTCCGTTAAAAGATAAAACGGGAAAATCCGTCGCCGAGGCATTAAAGAGTATTTTTAAAGAGAGAAAACCGGAAAAAATGTGGGTGGATAAAGGTAAAGAGTTTTATAACAAGGATGTTAAAGACCTGATAGAGTTGTATTCTACCGAAAATGAGGAGAAATCTAGTGTCGTCGAGAGATGGATTAGAACGATGAAAGAAAAAATGTGGAAATATTTTTCCGCTAATTTCACTAACGTTTACATTAACGCGCTGCCAGATCTCGTTAAAAAATATAATAACACTAAACATTCTTCTATTAAGATGGCGCCAGTAAACGCTAGTAAAAAGGTTAATGAAACCGAGGTTTGGAAAACTCTTTATCCCGAAGGTCACGAAATAAGAGATATAAATCCTAAGTTTTCCGTAGGCGATAATGTAAGGATATCTAAAAAGAAAAAGACTTTCAAAAAGGGATATACCACAAGATGGACTGAAGAGGTTTGTACTATTTCCGAAGTAAAGCGTACGTTGCCCGTAACGTATAAAATTACGGATCTTAACGAAGAAGAAATAAAAGGCACCTTTTACGAACCCGAACTACAAAAAACTAGCCATGAGTTGTTTAGGATAGAAAAGGTTATTAAAAAGGGAAAAAAGAAATCTTTGGTAAATGGAAAGGGTATTCCGATGAGTTTAATTCTTGGGTTGACAACGAAAACATTAAAAATATTTAGGTATAAAAAAATGTCGGATATCGCGATTAAAAACGTAATTTTACCGAACGAGCCGTTGAGCAACTTTGAACTAGAAGATGCCGCGAAAAAATAAAAAATTCCTTCTTTCAGGGGGATATTCTTACGAAACACTTTACCGAGAAGATGTAGAAAAAAAGAATGCGACATATTAAATCTCGATGATACGAGTGGTCCCGGGACGCATTGGGTCGCTTGGTATAAAGACGGTAAACTAAAAATTTATTTCGACAGTTATGGCATCCGACTGTCTCTTGAACTTCGAGACTATCTGATAGATCTGATATTTTACAATTCGGACCAATTACAACGAGCTGACCAAGTATTTTGCGGTCATTTATGCTTGTACGTTCTTAAAGAGCTAACCTCGGGAAATAAATTTGAACTAGTTTTAAATAAACTTTTTTAGCGATATAAAAATGCCCGTTGATAATAATCCTTTATTAAAACTACCCGCATTAGAACCAACTGACTGCGTAATAACAGCCATGAAAGATAAACCATTAAAACGAGGGGATTATTACGATTTTCACGGTTCTAATAGTTATTATATGACAAGTGGAGCGGTATTAAAGAAAATAATTCGCTCGGTAGAGGGAAAATCTTTTCCTTTTAGAATATTGGTAGATGGTGATAGTTTCTACCAGGAAATCGAAATTAAAGAGCAGTATAAAGTTATCGATATCGATATTCCAATCCCCTATATTGTTATTTGCGGGGAAAAACATAAAAAGAAAAAAACCGATGACTGCTATATTAAAATTTTTCCGTACGAATCTTTAAGAATTAAACAAGAAACGGACAACCCATCCGTTACTTGCTCAGGTATAACCTTAGTGGTGGATTATGAATATTTTAAAAACGGTTTTTCTCGTTATAATAATTGCGTTAAAACTGGTAATGGTGATTTAAGATAAATTTTTTTAATATTAAAAATGCCGGTCAATAAATTCGGAAGAATGAATGACGTTAAACCGAGCGATGATGGAGCGTCGTTAACTTACGTGAATAATAATTTTTTGCGTAAAGACGGAACGACGGAAGTTACCGGTTCTATAAATATGAACGGTAATACATTAACACAAGTTAGTAATCGCGTAAATCCTCAAGACGTCACGACTAAGGATTGTGTCGATTCCAATGCGGGAATATTGGACGAAAATGGGGGCTATCTCATGAAGGAATATTTAAACATGAGTTTTAATAAAATAAAAAACTTGGGCGATCCTACGGAACCGAGCGAAGCCGCTACTAAAAAATACGTAGATGATAGCGAAAGAGCGATAGTAAAACGGGAAGACGGCAGTTTTTCGGCCATCGCGAATATAGATATGCGAGGTTATTATTTGTCGAATCTTTTAAACCCCGCAAACCCGCAAGACGCCGCGACTAAGAATTACGTAGATTCCTTTAATCGAGCTTTCGTTTACGGTTCTGGAGGTTATATAGCGACCGCGGACGTTTCCATGGGAGGGCGAAGAATTTACAATATCGGAACCCCTTTAGAAGAGCAGCAAGCCGCGAATAAATTTTACGTAGATAGTACAGTTTTAGCGTCTATTGGGGGAGAAGTTTTAACGAGAAACATTGACGGTTCTTGTACCGCGAATGGGCAAATAGATATGAAAGGAAAAAGAATTACGAGCTTGCCCAAGCCCGTTGATAAGGATGATCCTGTAACGAAATCTTTTTTAACCGAGTGGTTAGCGGCTTTATCGGTGCATTTAATAGATTTATCCAAAAAGGAAAAAATTAAACCTATAATAAGCGTCCATGCCGAGGAACAAGGAAGTTTATTAGCAGACAATTACGAGTTTTCTTTCGGTAATGGCAGCAGTGGAAGATCTCACGGATTAGGGGGTTATTGCGCGTCAGCTCCGGGTAGAATTATAAGAGGTAGTTTAACGGTTTTAAAAGGAAACAAGTTTTTAGAAGAAGAGATAAAAATTAAGTTAGTCGTAAACGGCGAGGAAAAAACTGACTATTCCTTAATAAAAAAAACGGGAGAAGGTTGCAGTTGCGTAATTTTTCCTCAACCTTTAGAAATAAAGCAGTGCAATGTCATAAACTTTATAATGAAGACTAGCAATGCCAACGTAAAAAATGCTTATTTAACGATACTTATAGAACTCGATTTATAAAAAATTTATAACTTTAAAAAAAGTTATAAATTTACTTTTTTAATATTATAAAGCAGTAACTTGATCATCTTCGGTTTTGCTTTCATCGTCGGAACCAAATGTTAATTCCGAAGTAGAGGTAAGTTGGTTCATACTCATTCTTTTAGGTTGAGGAACATTCTTTTTAGAAACGAGAACTTCAGAAACGCTAGTATGTATTTTAATCGTTGTATGATTAATAAAAATATCCGTTATATCTATATAAACGATTACTTTACATCTTATTTTTGTGAAAGAAGAAGGATCTTTTTCTTCGAGATTGTTATCTTTACCTTTTTCGAAAAAACGAGTAACTATATCGTTTTTTACGTGAATTCCACACTCGTCATATCTTTTAATTTGTTTTAGTTTCGGGTAAAAAATATCTCCGTCAACAATTTCTAAATCATCAAAACTCTTATTTTTAATATTTTTATCGCCCTTTATACATTTTTTAGGTGCTTCTTTTCGTAAAAAAGCCGAAATGTCATCTAATACTTTTTTAAATCCAGTTTCTTTTGGTGTCGGATTCTCTTCATCGTAAAAAGATAAAATACTCATAAAGTAATCTTTCGAATTAGTTTGATAAGATTGTAATCCGTACGTAAATAAGAGACCCGAACGTAATCGTAAACCTCTCGTTTTTCCATCCGGATATTCGTATAAAATCCCTATTGTTTGATAATTATAAGCCGTATTTTTCGCGCCATCGCAAATTATTAGTTTATTTATATCGAAGTCTTTAAAATCTGTATAACTCATCTCCGTTATATGCTTTTTAACATAGAACAATTTTTACTTAAGTCAAATTTTTTTATTTCACTTTTTTTAAATAAAAAAATTGAAAAATAGGAATTTTTATCCAATTAACTAAGTTTTTTCGTTTAAAAAAATGAACGAAAAAGTTTCTACCCAAGTATTTATGGCTTACACGAACATAAATAACCTTAACTTAGAAAAGTTGCACAAAGAGACCATTAAGACGCCCGAATTAACGAGTATGTCTTACAGTTCGAAAAAAGTAGAAAAATACCATTCCAAAAAATTTTTTTATTGTATTTTATTTTTTTTTCGTCGATGGTAAAAAAATCAACTTAAAAGTTTTTAAAAACGGGGTTATACAGCTTACTGGGTGTAAATCTTACGATCATTGCGTAAAAGGTTTAGTCCTTTTATGGGACGTACTCAAGAAAACCCCGTCTTGTATTTTACTCGATAGCCTAAAGATTTATTTGGTTTCCGTAATGAGAAACTTTAGGGTTTTTCGTGGACAAAGAATAACTGAGAAACTATTTTGCTGACAATAAACGATATAACCTATTACCATCCATGCAAGATTCTATAGGAATTAAGTTTATATCGCCCGTAGAATCTATCGATGATATGCAGGTTTACAAGCTCGATATGAGTAAGGAAGATAATATCGCGCATTTGGAAAAAGAAATACCCTACGGTAAGTTTTTTACGAGTTAATTTCGAAGATGCAAAACGCGCGTAAACTATCTAGAAAATACGATACCATAATCGTATTTCCCACGGGACGAGTTTTGTTTTCCGGAATACACGAGAAATACCAAAATCCCTCGGTAAAATGGTTTTCGGATATTATGTTTAAGATAAAAGATAAGTTATGGTAGAAGAATTTCCATTTTGTCATTTAAAGGATTACTTGCGTCCAAATTTATAACTTTTATAAAGTTATAAATTTTTTTTTATTTTTTTAATTTTTTAATATTTTGAAAAAACAAATCTTACTAATCTTTCTATTATCATGAGCCTACGATCTTGTTCAATTACGTAAAAATTATTTATTACCGCCCTGCAAATAGCGCATTCGTTTCTTCCCACGTTTTTAGCATTACAATCCCTACACATGCAAACGCGGGCGCAAGGAATATTAATTATATTAGGTTTCTTATCTAGACACACGCAACATTTATCGTACGCGATTAAAGTTTTTTCTTCGGGTACTTCATTATTCCAGGTTACCTCATTTTCTCCATCTAAATCTTGGGGAATATCTTCAGCTTCTTCATCCGCGTTATTATATACGGCCATATATTCATAAAACCCGCGATTATCTCCGGGAGTATCTTTGCCGGAATCGTCATATGGTAGTCGCCCGCCAAAAGATGATCTTCCCCATCAGGATCAGAATCTTCGTCAGAGTCCACTTTATAACCAATTTCATTGAGTATTTCCGTTTTCCTAGCTTCAAATTTTTTATACAAACTTACAAGACCTTTATAATGACAATTGGTGCCCGTTATTTCATTTTCTATATCATCTAACCAATTAATTAGATCATTAATTTTTTTTTTCATCCTCTAGTCTAGGAATAAAAAAAGATAATTCTCTCGCAGCAGCGGTTGTTATTTCATTTTCTTTATCATGTATCCGATTATTTAGATCATTAAGTTCGAGCTCTATATCTTTTTCTTCATCCACTAGTCTACGAATATGATTTGATATTAATGCCGCTTCATACTTTGTTTCGTTAATTTGCTCGTCTATAAAATTAACCAACTTGCGAATTTTTTCTGATTGGTTTTCTTCCAATTGGTTTCCTCTCAATTGGTTTATTTTACTAATAATTGCGCCCATTTTCAGGAATTCTATTTTCGGAAATTTTTACAAGATTCAAATTTTTTTTCGAACGAGAATTTATAACTCTCGCCCGTTATAATTTTTTTTCCTTTTAAGAGACGCGGGCGGGGGGGATAAAAAATTTATAACTTTCTCGCGAGTTATAAATTTTTTTTCGAGGGAGACGCGCGCGGAAATAGGAAGATAGCGAGATCGGAAGTTTTTTGGGGGAAGACGCGTGTGGGGGGGGGGGAATTTTTTTTATTTTTTAAAAAATAAAAAAAAAAAAAAAATTTTTTTAAAAATGGATGTGTGTTCTGGCTCGAATATTTTCGGGTGTATGTTCTGGCTAGAATATCGGCGAGAGAAAAATCCTTCAACATACATATTATACACTACTCTCGGAGATTGGTAATGCATAAGTGGCATTAACACAGCGGTAGTTATTTAATGTATTACTTGTTTGTCACATATACCAAAATATATTGAAATCTAAAGCCAATAAACTATTTGAAAAAGATTGATGCTGACCTCTCCTGGCTTCTTCTTTAAAGAAGCCAACTTGTATCGCCAAAATTACAGTTCTTTTCGAGAAAATGAGGTTTATTTTTCATCAAAACAGTCCTTTCTGTGAAATCTATTGCTTTTTGCACGAAAAGGAGTCATTTTCGTATTTCAGACTCAGTTTACGAAAAGGACTCCTTTTTGCAAACGGAAGTGAGCCATGCTCTGTGAAAAGGGGTCTTAATGCATCCGCGATAAGTACCGACCGTGAATTGGGTCGAAACTTTTCGCTCTTGGTCAATTTTCTGTATGTCCAAGGACCAGTCTACCACATGATTTAGCCGATTTGTTAAAAAAGTGGCTATTACGGATCCATTATTACGAGTCTAGGACAATTCCCCCCCAGACAAATGCCCCCCGGACAACTCCCCCTTGCAAATTCCCCCTGGACAATTGCCCCCCAAGACAATAGCCCCCGGAGACAATTACCCCCTGGACCATTACCCCCTGGACAACTGCCCCCCCCCGACAATTACCCCCTGGACAACTACCTCCCGGATGATTGCCCCCCCCCCGACAATTACCCCCCCCCCCCGGAAATTACCCCCTAGGACAATTGCCCCCAGGACAATTGCCCCCCCGACAACTCCCCCCTCCAGACAATTCCCACCAGGATGTTCATACCATCATATGCACAACTCGATGAACTCAATTTTCTGTTCGCGAGGAACTCCTACTCGACGTGCGTACTTCAAATGTGATCACATGAAAAATCTAGTAACCTAATCTAATCTAGTTCCAGTTGAACTCGGCCTTGGAAGTGAACCCAGGGTCTGACGCTGAAAGCCGACAATGACCTCGTCCCAAAGCAAAAGCAGAAGAAATTTCGAGTTAGATTGGGGGGATTGTCCGGGGGGCAATGGCCCGGGGGGCAATTGTTGGGGGGATTGGCAGGGGGGAGTTGTCTGGGGGGCAGTTTTCTGGGGGAATTGTCCAGGGGGTAATAGTCCGGGGGGCGCTATTGCCGGGGGGGGGACAATTTGCCTGGGGGGGGGTAATTATCCGGGGGAAAATTGTCTCGGGGGCAATTGTGGGGGGGGGGGGGGGGAGTTGTCCGGGGGGAATTTGCAGGGGGGGAGTTGTCCAGGGGGCAGTTGTCTAGGGGGGAAATTGTCCTGATACGCATTATTACATGTATGTGATGGCTTGATTGGTACAATGCATCACGGAGATCGTGCATTAAGCCCCCTTTTACCAAAGCATGACTCAAATCTTTCGCATAAAATTTTATGAGAGTACTCACAAAAGAGGAGTCCTGTTCGTATTAAAGACACTATTTTTCGAAAGTCCGGGAAAGCATAGAAAGATGCAATGGCCCCCGCGATATAACTGAAATGATGTCAGAAACACCATACAAATACATCTTATCGTCAAATTTGAAAAGGGTCAATTTTGTGGAATGTAAAGTGCTTTTCGCGAAAAGGACTGACTCCTTTTCGTAAAATTAAAAGTTCTTTTCGCGAAAAGGAGTCAAGATGAATCCATTTCGCGAAAAGCAGTCCTTTTCGTATTTCAGACGTACCCTTCGTAAATGGATCAAGACCATTCGTCACAACTCGGCCGATTCCGTACCTACATCAGATTTGATCACCGGATCACCCGATGTATGCCGAATGAGATCAAGACCAGTTGCAGATAGGCACATGCTGAATAATTCATTCTTTTTCGACATAGATCCTGCCTCATGTAAGTTTTCATTATTTTTGTATTCACGAATCTATACATGCATGCCTTTTACTCATAGATTTTGAGAACAGTTTCTCAAGGAGACAATTTCTCCAGCATGCTTTTGGCGCTTCTTGATATTCAGATAGGTCTAATAAATGGACAAAGGGCAGCGGTCCGTAGGGCAGCACCGGGTGGTGAAGGAGGTTTCGGTCAAACAAAAGTGTGATGGCAAGGACATACAAAGTAAATTGGAGGTTTCTATGAAATGTAATTAAAAAAAAAAAAAAAAATGCCGTGAAAAAAATGAAAACTTTATTAGCATGGAACAATGATATTTTTTATATTGGAATAGAAAACTGAAACTCTCCACATATCACAAGGGTGACTGGACATTTCGGCCCATAACAATTTCGGCCCATTACAATTTCGGCCCATAACAATTTCGGTCTATACAATTTCGGCCCATAACGATTTCGGCCCATGATTGGTGTGTCATAAATACTGCACAACCTGATGAGTCCTTTTACTAAATGTTTGGTGCATAAAATTTCGCTTTTAAACATTGTTTGTTTTGCATCAATAAACATTTTGGATATTTGTTTTACGTCCTGGTAGAATGTTTACACATGGTAAAAGAGTGTGTACAATGTGAGCAAAGGAAAACCAATATAATCATACGGCAGACGTTAAATCTTGGTTTGTATCGAAGATCAGACTGTAAATATCATGTGTAGTCCGGTGTAGACCTACGCCATCCACAAAAGATACTAAGTTGCCGTCGACAGTTTAAGAGTTTAGCACTAAATTTCCCATCTCCTAAATTTTGAATTATCTTAAGTTTAGCGTCGGGTAGGAACGTTATAAATTGAAGAGTTTTCATCACTTTAAAAGTACAATCTGATCTTGATCTAAGCTCTCCATGATGGATACTTAGGTCTCTGTCGGAACTGAAATGGTCAAGTTAAATCCGTTGTTTATTGATCTTTTTACCTTCTTTTTTGCAGGCAAATTTAATCATACTCTCTTTTTTGGGTCCTCCAATCTGGGTTAAGGGTTTAAACCATCCAGTATCAGTAATGTCATAATATCGTCTAAGATATCCGTCGAATTTAGGTACACGCTTCGTCGCGTTTTATTATCTTGGGTGTTGTGAATCTGGTCTCCTTGACAACCAAGTACATGTGAAACGCAGTGTTCTGGCAAGGTAGAAAAAAGTATGGGACAAATGTCTCATGACATGTCAAAAGTTGGGAAAAATCAGGGACAATTATTTCAAAACCAAATTTGTAAGCTTTTACCCACCTTTTAATTATTTGAATTTCGTTTTCTTTTTTTTGACAGGCGGCGAGTCAGTCAAGGATGATGCCATTTTCATGAATCATGGTCATGTTCGATTCGCATTGAAGGTGAAATTCTACCTTCCAAGTACTTGATAACTAATTCGCTCGGGAATAATAATCATCGCATGCAAAAATATCAAATGTCGGAATCTCAGTTTTTTAAATTGATTCGCGTAACATTTATTCATTTTCAGTCATCCAATGTTCGAAAACTCGTCGTTTTATATTTCAGAATAACGGCTATCCACAATCTAAAATTAAAAATCGAATCCGACCTTGAAACGGCCCTGGAATGTTACTTACGCTCATTCCGGGTCAGCGAGTTGAACTCTGGGATAGTAAACAATTTCTATATTGGACTAGCAACAACCACTGATTTTGAAAAATGCTAAAAACCATGTAAATTCTTATATTTTCTGGTAGATATGACCAAACCATTCACAAAAAATGTATACCTTTAATATGTTATTCAGTGAACTAACAATCAAACTAACAGCTCACAAACGCTGGAAAATGCAGTCGCAAAAAAGTCCTTTTTATGAATTTTAAAAAAAAGTTAACCTCACTTCATTATGCCATCTTATAAACAGTTTTTAGCATACTAGCTACTACAGACTAGTTCTATAGGTATCAATGACCTGTTATGTGCCTTGAAATTGAACTTGCAATCAGCTGTTCCAGCACTATTATGACTCAAAATAAGCCTCCCCACAACAAAATTCCCCGAAAATAGACAAGAAAAGTATATTTTAGGTTTGTGTCATTACTTAGATGTCAATTACATGATGCTTTGTGTCAGTTTTGTGTAGAAATGCTAAAAGCACGTAAATTACCAAAAGTGGAGATAACAGTTAATTTTACTTTTGAAAACTGCTAGTTTGCATGTTATAAAATTATCCCACCCACTCACTTTTACAATGGTAATAAAGCAGTAGCTAATCAAAACAAACTTCTGTACCATTGAACTCTTTACCAATTACTGAAATTTTGGTCTGGAGATAGGATCATTCTGCCAGGGATGAAAAAATAACATGATTATGCAGTGCGTTTAAAGCTGTTATGTATTAAATTTTACATCACTTCTTTGAAAAATAGAACAAACTATTCTTCACAAATTACAGTTTAATTAATGTTTATTTAGGAATTTTACTTGTCAAATTAAAAAAAATCATTTATTACAAAAATACTACTTATTACCACTGAAAATCAGTCTTTACCGGGAAAATAACTCGGACGGCATTAACCCTTTGTCTCATATATACTTATTTTAACATATTGGGGAAGGAGATGGCTATAGAAAACATTGTGGAAAAAGGAGAAGTTGCTCTTAATAGTTTCACCCTTTCCCACAATGGTTCCTCTTCTACCTATTCAATTTCCATTTTTTCCAGTTTTAAATTAACATCTGCAAGTTTTTTTTAATTTGAGACAGTCTCAAAATGGTGTATCTAGTATCAGAGAAATTGCGAAATTGATTGATTAAATACAAGTGAAAATTAAATCTCTTTATCAGTGAAACTCAGAAATTCTTGAGTAAAACCACCCCCTTTCCTCTTAAATGAGCTAACAGTTATGTACAACCATAATTACCCCAATAAATATATTGATAAATACTGAGGACAACAGCAACTTAAGTATGTACCATAATTTAGCAACTGTAGTACGAACAAGATCGGGTACGAACAGAATAATTGTTTTTGCAGAATATTCGCTAACGTAGCCTGCATTTTACAACTGCATGCATGCAATCATTTAGAAAAACAATTTTATATATTTGATTAACAATAGAAATGGCTAAATATCGACACATTTTGCAATATTCTTCGGATCTGTTCTACTTTCGTTTTCCACCCTTCCCCAATGAGTAGCACAACAAAATGGCTGACCCGGGAAATTATCTCCTCTGGCGACAACAGGAGCTAAATTTTGTTATACGACGTGAAAAAACATACTCCAAGTAGCTAAACTTTTAAAGAACAAAGATAAAGCTTTCATAAAATCACAAAATCTTTAGCGTATATTGTGATTTTTGACAAAAACGTGAAATGTTTATTTTTCTTTTTCAATTCTACCAACGATAAATTCTAAATTAAAACCACATATGGCCATATACGCTAGGTTTAGACAACACTCTGCCTGTTTATGCGTTTTTTTCATTTTAAAAAGCTCTGTAGTCTTAGTGTGGACGCATAAGAAATATGCTATATTTTCGGGTCAGATTTTTTGAGAAACTCCGATTGCGCAATAATTTACTTCGCACATGCGCGGTTGTTGCTAATTGGACCTCGCACTGGGCAGGAAGTCATTTTTTGGGTAAATCCTTGTTGCTACTTTCGATTTATATTACAGAAAAGATCCCTACGGCTGTTTAACTGGAATTCGATCTCGTTATTTACATGGGACAAAAATCGCATCTAGGCAAGATTTTATGCGACATTCACATTTTTTATGCGAGATTGTCGCGGAATCGCGGCCTCGCCAGAACACTGGAAACGGGTGTTTCATAATCATATTGTGCTAATTAGAAGTACGGAGCAGTGCAATTAGTAATAACACTGTCATAATTGCCCTAAAATAGTGGTGATTAAAGACAACTGATATCAATAGAACTTCCAAGTTCCTGACTTGTATACTGTAACAAATAATCACTTTTTCTGGGGTCTTGAAATACTTGTATCACAATCTAATTCTGATTTCAATTCTTAGTGTGTAGGCCTATGTGAAAACGCGCTGTTCTAAATGCTTTTTTAAAATACTGCAAGGCATGGGTAAAAAAAAAAAAAATGAAAACCCATGACAAACCTAGTATCAAATTGACATCGTCCGATCATAGCCCCTTCAAACTGACTTTTTTTAAAACCTAGATAACAACTTTGTATAGCTGACTTGTATAGACGCTATATAATTTATAATGTTGGAGCTGGGATATCAGTCACTACGAAAAAGGTCAGAAAATTTCTTATGAAATAAAGTCTACTATCGAACGACGTAAATCGGAAAGAGGGAGGTGTTTACTTGTCTTCGTGAGTGCTCTAAAATTTGTTTAATTTAAGGCGGGGGAAAATAATTGAATGGATGCAACTTCAGTAATTATTTTCAATAATAATTGGCACAATAACTCTGGTTTGTGCATTTTCTTATTCGTGATAATTGATTGTTTACCAAGGATTCATGTTTTTAACCCTTTACCACACAATTCCGAGTTAGGGCCTATAACGACCCCCAAGGAAAGAGACTTTTGGAAACATTGTCGGAAAAGGAGAAAATGATGATAACCAGCCTTGCCTCCTTTTACCACCATGTTTTCTACCCACTCAAAGACAGATTTCATAATTTGTGCAACATTTACTTCGACGTCTGAAATTACTTTCAATTTCGATCAGTCTATAATTTTGTCGTTTGGTAAAAAGTTCAAAGAAATGGTAAGGTAATTGTTTTTTCAATTTATTTCACTATAGCATCCAGATCATAGAAGAATTTAGTTGCTTAGCACTTAATTTTTCTCCTGACCTCAGTTTACCCTATCGATGTCGTGGGTACTAACTCATTGTCTACATGTAATAATTCTAAACAACACTGGATTTTTAGATGGATTGCATATATATAACGTTTTTCATGCTGAAGCCTAAATTAACACTTTCATCTGTTCCATGGTAAAATTGAGGGAAAAAAATGGAATTGTAGTATTGCCACTTCCCAAATTTTCATAAAAAAATAAAAGAATTTTTAAGTGACATCTGGAATTTCAAAATTCCTAGAAATTAGTCCTTAATGAAGGCTCTGCATAATGAACTATCCTTAGAAAACATACGTTCTTCAGCTAAAACTGAGTTTGAAATTAGTTATGATTGGCAAGTTTACAAGTCTTGAAATGCCTTTGTGTTATTTCAAACGATGACACTAATCCTCCCTTACCCAATACACAACGCGGCAGTTTTGTTTGGCAAACCTTCGAAGGTGTAGACCAGCGGCTAAAACAATGTCATATAAAAGCAATCAATCAACACAAAGGGTGGTAGCAAGACAGGTCGGAGCATGCAAGCTGACAGACAAACAAACAGGGAAACATTCAAGTGTCTTTTAATTGGTATTTAGACTATGGGCCGAAATTGTAATGGACCGAAATTGTTATGGGCCGAAATTGTAATGGGCCGAAATTGTTATGGGCCGAAATGTCCCGGAATCATCACAAGTGGCAACAACCACTGATTTTGAAAAATGCTAAAAACCATGTAAATTCTTATATTTTCTGGTAGATATGACCAAACCATTCACAAAAATGTATACCTTTAATATGTTATTCAGTGAACTAACAATCAAACTAACAGCTCACAAACGCTGGAAAATGCAGTCGCAAAAAAGTCCTTTTTATGAATTTTAAAAAAAAGTTAACCTCACTTCATTATGCCATCTTATAAACAGTTTTTAGCATACTAGCTACTACAGACTAGTTCTATAGGCATCAATGACCTGTTATGTGCCTTGAAATTGACCTTGCAATCAGCTGTTCCAGCACTATTATGACTCAAAATAAGCCTCCCCACAACAAAATTCCTCGAAAATAGACAAGAAAAGTATATTTTAGGTTTGTGTCATTACTTAGATGTCAATTACATGATGCTTTGTGTCAGTTTTGTGTAGAAATGCTAAAAGCACGTAAATTACCAAAAGTGGAGATAACAGTTAATTTTACTTTTGAAAACTGCTAGTTTGCATGTTATAAAATTATCCCACCCACTCACTTTTACAATGGTAATAAAGCAGTAGCTAATCAAAACAAACTTCTGTACCATTGAACTCTTTACCAATTACTGAAATTTTGGTCTGGAGATAGGATCATTCTGCCAGGGATGAAAAAATAACATGATTATGCAGTGCGTTTAAAGCTGTTATGTATTAAATTTTACATCACTTCTTTGAAAAATAGAACAAACTATTCTTCACAAATTACAGTTTAATTAATGTTTATTTAGGAATTTTACTTGTCAAATTAAAAAAAATCATTTATTACAAAAATACTACTTATTACCACTGAAAATCAGTCTTTACCGGGAAAATAACTCGGACGGCATTAACCCTTTGTCTCATATATACTTATTTTAACATATTGGGGAAGGAGATGGCTATAGAAAACATTGTGGAAAAAGGTGAAGTTGCTCGTAATAGTTTCACCCTTTCCCACAATGGTTCCTCTTCTACCTATTCAATTTCCATTTTTTCCAGTTTTAAATTAACATCTGCAAGTTTTTTTTAATTTGAGACAGTCTCAAAATGGTGTATCTAGTATCAGAGAAATTGCGAAATTGATTGATTAAATACAAGTGAAAATTAAATCTCTCTATGAGTGAAACTCAGAAATTCTTGAGTAAAACCACCCCCTTTCCTCTTAAATGAGCTAACAGTTATGTACAACCATAATTACCCCAATAAATATATTGATAAATACTAAGGACAACAGCAACTTAAGTATGTACCATAATTTAGCAACTGTAGTACGAACAAGATCGGATACGAACAGAATAATTGTTTTTGCAGAATATTCGCTAACGTAGCCTGCATTTTACAACTGCATGCATGCAATCATTTAGAAAAACAATTTTATATATTTGATTAACAATAGAAATGGCTAAATATCGACACATTTTGCAATATTCTTCGGATCTGTTCTACTTTCGTTTTCCACCTTTCCCCAATGAGTAGCACAACAAAATGGCTGACCCGGGAAATTATCTCCCCTGGCGAGCACGCCGGAGACAACAGGAGCTAAATTTTGTTATACGACGTGAAAAAACATACTCCAAGTAGCTAAACTTTTAAAGAACAAAGATAAAGCTTTCATAAAATCACAAAATCTTTAGCGTATATTGTGATTTTTGACAAAAACGTGAAATGTTTATTTTTCTTTTTCAATTCTACCAGCGATAAATTCTAAATTAAAACCACATATGGCCATATACGCTAGGTTTAGACAACACTCTGCCTGTTTATGCATTTTTTTCATTTTAAAAAGCTCTGTAGTCTTAGTGTGGACGCAGAAGAAATATGCTATATTTTCGGGTCAGATTTTTTGAAAAACTCCGATTGCGCAATAATTTACTTCGCACATGCGCGGTTGTTGCTATCACAAGTAGGATTTGAGAAATTCAAAACACTTAAGTTTTTCCATATCAAGGCAGGATTTTATTTTTTACGATTTTTAATATGGTCTTTTGCCATGCATTGACAAAAACCTTTAGTGTTTTCACAGAAAAAGTGGTAAATTTTACCTAAACCTCATAAAATTAGCTAAATCGATTTCAATTCTTTTTCTTTTTACACCAGCCTGTCCTACTACTTATATTGTCGCTTCCGGTATTATCGTGGGTTCTCCAATATCGTGGTATTTACAATTTTCGAAAGTGAGGCTGAAAAGCTCCTCCTTTAGGATGTCATCACGTGAGCATTTGTAGGTCAGATACATCGGCAAAGTTTCCGAGTAGTTAAAATCAAGTTTTCATCCCAATGGTAAGAAAACTTGCCTCTTTGCAAAATCACTCAATCCCCTAGATGAAGTTGATGACCTTATTAGCATAACAAAAGCAATATCAGTATAAAAATTCTGTAAAAAAAATTTTCCTGTCACTGAAGTTTATGAAACAGGAATGTAAATTTCAGACGACCATTAAATGATGACGTCACCGCTTTCCAAATATGGAAATGAATATAAGAGGCCCTGACGAAATTTTTGACTCGCTAATTATAAAAATCCTATTCTCAAAGCACTACATTTTTTTCTTACTTATGTTCCCTGATCTATTGAAATGGGAGAACACTCTAGAAATTATATATTCACTTTTTATCCACAAAAGAGGTCCAAAGTGGGGTATTTGATGCTTTTTTAAACGGATCTGTCGATGTCCCTTTTTTTCCCGTCCATCTTCACAGGTGCCCAAAGTAAAACCTCGCTCACAAAATGACAAGGAGAATTTACGTATATCTGTTGCTCAAAATTCTTGATAAAATAATCTCAACACTTTGAAAATAACTGAATTTTCATTTGCCAAAGTTTTGAAAATAAATAGGGTAAGCATGTACATCTTCCAGGGCCTCATCTCAATGCCACGATAATACCGGAAGTAAGTCTTTTTGAAAGTTGGTCAATGCTGGCCCCTGCTTTGCCTTAATTAAAATAGGTAACTGACAAACAGAAAATTAGTTATCGTAGAAATATACATGAGATATCATTGCATGTTTTTTTTGCAACAAAAATATATCAGGCAAGACGCTAATTTTTCTACACATGGTGGAATGTTTTAGTACCACGATAACGGGAGATTCAGTCCTACTGTAAAAAAAAGTACCAAGAAATAATGCATGCAATTCAATGCAACATTTTTATTCAATTTTTTTTAAAATGTACACCAAGCACTGAATTTGCACAGTGACCATCTGAGTGATCAATTAACTGACAAGTAAATGTACTAAAAAATAAAATCAGACTTCAGCATGTGTGCCCTGCCTCTTATCCTTCTTCTAATTTTCTTCCTTTGCTATATCAAAGTTTATGAAACAATAGCAAATGTACATTTATTGCTGTTTTGTACATCCATGATCATATCGCCCGGGTATGGGAGGGGAGGGAAATGGCCTCTGCAAAGAATTTCAAGCTTGGTTTTCTCCTTCTTTGGGTGGATTAAAACACACATGGAAAATATATAAATAGAGGCCATGTCTGTGGCCATTTGTATCAGACTTTGTACACCATACAGCCACAATAGTATTTGATGGAAAAACCTTGATGTTGAAACGAAAGCAGAGATATGTGACTTTATGAAAAAAACTTGTCACAATAAAATGCGACCAGTCAAGGATTTACAGAACTTTAGCATGTCTAAAATCTAATTTAAATTAGTGCATTCCTACATTTACACTTTTCTTACTCTGAGTTGATTTCATTCCTTTCCATGAATTGTATAAACTGGTATTTACAAACAATGACTCAGTGATCAGCTGTACCTAGGAATGCCCAAAGAAGTATGAATCTAAAGGAATAGTCACACTAAGAACACTGAGAAGAAGGAGAAATTACTTTTTCCACAATGTTTTCAAAGACCATTTGCTTAATATTCATTAAAGGTTGCTTATAAATAGAAAAAAGTGCTTCAACTGGACTGGCAGATGACTGTCTGATCTGCATTACATTAGCCTGTGTAGCAACTGCACGCTGAAATCTTGCTTATTTTTCCCCCTTTTTTATGCTACTGTGATTTCCAAAAGTTTTCAAAAGATAAAAATTAAAAGAGATACTCAAAGATAATTGGGTGTTTGAAAATTTCTTAGTATTATTATCACAATTTAAAAAGTATCGAAGGATTTCTTTAAAAAAAAACAAAACAAAAAAAAAAACAAAACCATAAGTTAACGAGACCAGCAGGGATAAGTAAAACCTATATTTCATTTTTTATCACAACAAAGATATATGAAATACATTTTCTTTTCACTTTTATATCATTTCTGATTGTTCAGTGACAGTTTGCAATAACTACAGTAAGATTTATTGCATAAAAACAAAGTGAACTTTGTTCAACAGAAAGAAAACAGTAGTGCCGGCCATTTTGAAAATTCCACTTCCGGTTTCACCAGAGTTGGAAAAAAGTAAAAAAAAAAAACCACATATTACGCCCATTTTAAGGCAATCTTGATAGTGTAATGATGAAAAATTGGATTGGGGAACAAAATTAAGCCAGTCTTACGAACATGCACCTTCTCTTTCCTTTTAAAAAAAATATTTTCTTTTTTCAAAAGTGATTTTTAACAGGCAAACGAGCTCGCCTCTGTTTAAGAGTAAAGTGCACATGTTCCTCAATGTGTTGGCTACAATTAAACAAGCTTTACTCAAGAAAAATAATTTGAGAAAATACTATAAATCGGCGTAATTCAACCCCACCCAAAGGGCGAGAATTTTGCACCATTTTTTTGACGCAAGAACGATAACACATTTAGAGTTGCCTCCCTTGTTGGTCCATGCTAACTTTATGGATATCAAAACTACTTGGAAAAAGTTAAACATTGTATGAGCCATGCTCTGTGAAAAGGGGGCTTAATGCATATGCAAAAGGTATAGATCCATATCGGATGATGCGTTCCATGCAGGCTGACATGGGTCTAAATTTTTTGGGTTTTTTTGTAAATTTTCTGCATGTCGAAGGACTAATCTAGATACCTCCAGATCTTGTTGATTGTTAGAATCAATGGATTAATCATTTCATGGATCAATAGTAATGAGATTACTTGCTTAGTATAATGTACCACAGAAATACGTTAACCCTTTACGACACAATCACAAGTTCTAGCACCCTGAAAGAGGAAGGCTTTACAGCATGCCCACTGGGTTTTCAATTTGAGGGTACATGCACCCTCCAGGTTTTGAATTGGGGGTACAAAGAAAAAAATGGGGATACACTGTACCCCCTTAGTTTTGAATTGGGGGTACAAAGAAAAATTAGGGGGTACAGAGTAACTTAGGGCCGTTTCAGTTTTATTAATGAATTTTAACACCCTAGCTCCTTTACCATAATGAATGGGATCTTAATTAAATTATTAAATTGTGCATTTGGTGATTATATGGGTGCATCACATGTCTCCATACTTAGATATAATTGCAACAGTGGTCAGGGTTTAAAAGCCGAACATGGCCATGAGTTTTGATAATCGACCGTCTTTATGGAAGATTTTTCACCTTTATTCCTTTCTCAAAGTTGCGAAGTACATTAGAACTGCTTTAAAAAGGAAGCATAGACAGATTGATGCTCATTGTCCAAGATGATGTTCGTAGATCTGGCTATTTTAAAATCACAGAGGAGCAGGCCGATTGGCTCACTGTAAACTCAAACTCTGTCAAATAAAGGCTATGCGGTGTTAGGGCAAAATAAAACAAAATGTATAATGGTAGAATCACTTGTGTAAACCTACCTTTCTCAGATCTTCACGCTGTAAAATATTTTAACAGCTTTTGTTGTGATGACATTTTTTCTGCTGCAGACGCCATACATATGAAAATTACACATTTAATTAACGGCTCGATTTTTCAGATTTCATATGTCAAAAATGTGTTTTTTAACGATAACTGCGCATCGTAATATTATTAAATGATTTAATTTCTCATTGAAAATTAATTACCAGATTTCCTCTACACGTGGTAGATTTTGACACCTTAAAAAAATCGTAGCGAACATTATTCAGACAGACAAGGGAGCCGCAAAATGTATTTAGTGAAAATATTTGGTAACCCCCTCTATGTTCAGGACAAAGCATGGTACCCACAGTAGATAGTAAAAGGCCGGTTCTGGCACATTTCGATCCCGATATGCGCAAAAATCGCGTTCATTCGGGGTCATTGAGTGCAATCTTCTAAATCCGGTTCGATCCGGTTTTCCAAGGTCATCGAGTACTAAAAGGTCATTGAGTGCAATCTTCTAGGTCATCGAGTACTAAAAGGTCATTGAGTGCAATCTTCCTAATCCCAGGTTTTCCCAAAATCTAGGTTTCCCGAAATTACTATCTTTCTATCTCTCTATCTCTCCCCCGCGCGCGCCCCTCCGAAAAATTTATAACTCGCGAAGTTATAAATTCTAGATCTCACGGGGATATAAAAATTTTTAATTTTCGATCCTATGATGTCCCCAAGCTAAAGTGTTTATATTATCCTCTAATATATACCTTTTATCATCCGCAAAACTTAACACTTTTTTGTTTAATTCCTCCGTATAAATTTCGTGTTCGTAGCTTCTTATCACGTTCATAATTCTATAATGATCTTTTCCCGTAAATAAGCAATTTTTATAATTCTCTAAATTTATTTCGTTTTTAACGACCGACCTTTTTACCCCTTTACATCTCCGGTCTTCACCGCTACCTTCGTATATCAATTTTCCATTTTCGTCTATTTTCGTATCTATTTTTTTATAAGCGTACAATTTAGCGCCTAAACCGACAAATTCAGTCATAACACTACCATTTAATTCGTCTTTAAACATTCCTAACACTTTTTTGTTTTTTTGACTATGCAACTCGTGCTCTTTAGGGTAACCGCTCATTCCTACATTGTATCAGCGTCGCGAGCAATATCTTTGTATAAATCGTCAGTTTCTATTTTGAGAATAAGACTATCCGTATCGGTATAACACATCCTTACTTTTTCGCCGTACTCCGCTTTAAAATAATTATAATAAGTTTTTTGCATGAGCGTTTTACTAAAATCTAATATGCTCATACCTAAATTAACGGGTTTGTTATATTTTATTTCCGTTTTCTTCATGTGAACAGCGACTAAATCTTCATCAAATATCGTAGTATGTTGATAGTTTGGTTAAGCGGTAAGTTTTTTATAACGATAACTTTTCATATCATTAACCAATTGTATATTTACTCTATTTCTTAAGTTTTCCACAGTCTTACCGAAAACCGAATTCATCATTAACTTAAAAAAATCTTTTTCGAAATCATTTTTCGCGTTTTTTCTTAACTCGATTTTAAATCGATATATTTTTTTTTATAGCGGAACTTTCCTCGAATTTAATTCCGCGATGTATTTTTTTAATCTTCAAACCTAACTCTAAATACGTTTTTAAAACCTCGTGATGTATAACGTAATTTTCTTTATCGTTTAAATTAGGAATTAATTTTTCTACCTTTTCTATTTTTAAACTTTCGGGTGCTAAAGGAAAATCGTTATGTAAATCGTGTAACTCTTTAGGATATTCTAAATCAACCTCTAAAAAACAAGGTATATTTTTCCATCTTTCTAATTCTTCTTTGCTCATCCTTTTAAAACCGTGAGTAGGTAATAATTGATTCATAGCCCAAGGGTAAAGACTGTTCGCGTCTATATATATTAAATATTTCGACGGTTTATTTTCATCGTAATCTTTACCCATATATTTATTATTAGCTTTAGAATACCTTTTGCTACACATAGATATACCGCCTCTGATACCTTTTTCGACCGTGTCAACATCTGATAAAAGTTCGAGTTTTACTCCCGTTTTCTTTAACATCGTGTCATACGCTAACCCGGGTGTAGTAAAATACCAACAAGGGTCTAATTCGTAATGTTTACGACATACGTCCCTAAAGTTTTCGAATACATCCGCTAAAAGCAAAACGTCTATTTTGTTGTAAAGTTCCAAATAATCCTTAAATGTTTTCATGTTAAAAGTATTCCAAACATTTTTCGCGTGTTCGTAATCTTCGTCACTAATATGCTCCTTGTTTAAACTCGAATAAAATTTTTCTTTAGACGGTAGTTGAGTTTCTTCCAACCTTTCGAGAGAATCTAAGTAATCGTAAGGAAAAACCCCCTTTCTTCTAACTAACGGTAAATGTTCTTTCGAAAAATATCTCAATAAAATATTTAACTGGTCTTTGTTTAAATTTCTCGAGAGATTATCTAAGCTCGAAGACATAAACTTAAAGCTATCGAGAAACCTAATTTTATGGTATGAATTTTTCTCAATTCCGATAGTTTTACTAAAACTAATGTATTTTTCCTCGTTGTTCGGTATACAATCAATGTAACCGCTGGTTAAACCGAGAAGTTTAATAAAAAGATGAGCGTCATAACCGCTTGAATTATGAAAATAAACGGGAGTAAAGTTAGGAATTTTCGCTTTAAGATTACAGTTTGAATGGGCGGCTCCTCTATATTTACCGGTAAAATGACAATGGTCTCTTACTTTATAATTTTTATGAGTAAATTCTTCGTTACAAATATAGCATCTATTTTCTCTTTTATGTTTTTTTTTCTTCATCTTCCGTTATCTTAATTGCTACCGGTTTTTGATAATATTTTTTATAAATTTCTCTAACATCATCGGTTAGCGTTTCTATAAATTTTTTATCAGCATCTTCTCCGGTATAACTTCTTACTATAGGTTGACTTATCCCGTTAGAAAATATTATAATGTAGAAATAACTACAAGGAAGATGCTTTTGCCGTTTTATATTATAACTTTCCTCTTCACTTGGTTGGCAAGTTTCTATGGGCAACAGTACGCTTTCGAAATCGGCGTATATAGAGACGGGAAACTCGTTTTTTCTATCGTGATTTATAAATTGTAATACGGTACCCTCGTCAGGCATTTTTAAAAAAATGGCTTCGTGATCGGAGCAATATTTATTATGTTTTTCTAAAAGTTTTTCGCTTCCAAAGGGATTTGAGCATCTTTTACAAAAATACTTTTTATGGTCATGACTCGATATTTGTCTTCTCATTAAACGACTAAAATCTTTTATAATAGCGTAGTGGTTATTTATTCCATTCGTAAAGTGAAGCAAATTGGCGTGTTTATTTTTTTCGTTTTTCGCAATTCTTAACGGATAAAATTTTTTTTCTTCATCATAACTAAAAACGTTTACGCTAATTTCCGGATTTTGTTTTTCGAATTTATCTATATCGTGAACTGTAACGGGATATTCTATTCCTTCCATGTTTAAACTATTTTCCTTCAATCGTAAATCTCTGTCAATTCTTTGAGGATTGTTATCTTTAGGATTTAATACTCTTAAAACGCACCATAAAAAGCATTTGTTATCCCAATAATTTTGCATATTGATACACGCTTTTTTGTTGTAAATCCAATCGGGTAGATCTGCGTATCCCGTACCTCTTAAAGGTTCGTAAATGACCGTATGTAACTTTAAATGTACTACGCTATGAAAATCCCAACCGCTGCCTCATCTTATAAAAGTAGCAAAATTTTCTAAAATTCTTCCTACCATAACATTATATAATTCATCTACGTCAGTTCCCTTTAAATTAATTTCGTTTATATCCGAAGAAAAATTAGCTTCTACCGGTTTATCAACGTCTTCGAATCTATACATAAGACATTGAAGAACCATTTTTACTTTAGTATTCCGTTTACTTCTTAAAATTTCTATTATCGCTCGTCTCGCGAGTTCTAAAAACTCATCGGGCAAAGAAACTGGTATTCCGCGTATTTTATGTTCTTCCGCCCACATTTTAAGAGCCGAACGACTCTTTTCGACCTTTATTTGTTTCGTTTTACTATATAATTTTTTTTATTTTATTTTTAAGCGCGTTAAGTTCGGGTGTAATACTTTTAGGAACTTCTTTAACTCTTTCTAAACTTTTTAATAAATCCTCGACCGTTCGTTGTCGCATTGATGGCGCGGTTGATGTTGATCTTGGTGGTGGCGCGATTGTTGGTCGTAAAACCGGAGTATTTATAATTTCGATATCTCTATCTAATATCGATGCTCCTGGATTACTTAAAAGATCGATTAATTGATTTCGTCTAAGTCTCGAGTATCCGACGATACCTCTCAACTTAGCTAAATTTTTCAAACCTTTTACCGTAAGTCTACTAAATTCTCTATTCATTTTTTATATACGATAAAATTATTTTAAAACAAATGTTCAAAATTTTATTATGAATTTTTTCATAATAAAATTATAATATAACTATTTTATATCTATTTTCCCATACTCTACCGTTCCAATTAGTAACTGTCGGAGGACAGCACTGAATAAAATTAGCTGCTTTATAAATCGAAGGGAAATCACGTATTTTGTCCGTTTTAATATCCTCCATGATAACTTTTCTCAGATTATTTTTAATATCCTTTCATCTATCGAACCTCTGATCTTTCGGTTTTTTCGTCGCGGGTTGTTTTTCTGTCCACAACCCATGCTCTTTCACTATTTTAACTAACGTTTTTTTATCCATCCACGAAAAAGCTTTTATACTATTTTTCTTAAGAATATCTCTTAATTCGGATTTAGTTGTCATTTTTAATATTAAATAAAAAGTCTTAATACACTACACTCATTTTATTTCCGTCGGACTGGAAGTTTAATACCCTGTCACTAATAACGGCATACGCGTGCGTGTTTGGGGGTATATTAGCACCAAAATTTGCCTTAATACGAATATCAGTTATGGAAAATTTTATTCTTTCACTTTGTTTGCTAACATCGAACAAAAACAACGGATAAATGGTTTTGTACTCAAGAGGAGTAAAGTTGGGATTTGATGCCAAATCATCCATGAGAAGAAACTTGGATCTAAAAGCAGCAACATCGCCATATGCTCTGCTAAATTGGTATTTGTCAAAAGAAAGTTTGTAGTCTGTTTCAGGATATTTATGAGAATTTAACATAACGTGAATATCCGTAACGTTAACGTTATCAAATATGGCGGGATTTTCTAATTGCGCATTTTGTTTATCCGTTTGAAAACCAACAATTATGTAGCGTGGAAACTCGGGTGACGTTTTAACGGCGAGCCTCCAGATAAATGATCTCGTTTGAGTAACTATCGAAGTATGGCATTGTATCATTCTATATTTAACTGGAAAGGTTTCTTTGTTATTGATACGTTTATAAAGTTCCATTTTATACTTATCCGCGGGAAGCATGTGCGGCATATACCACGCTATTTTTTCCAGCACAACTTTGCCCACTTCATTTACAACAGGGGGACCAGCACGACGAGCAGCTTTATAAATAGCGTCATTATTACCGGCTCTTGTCAAGTAAAGAGTTTGCTTCATTCCGTACAAGACTTTTTCGTAATCTTCGCAAAAACCAAAAATATGTTTTAATGGGATTTTATTCTCTCCTAACTACAAAACCTGCAATAATATTTTCTCCTTCTATTGCTGCCGCAGTAGATGTATCCTTGTACCACAATTGGTTTAAACCCCGCGATTTAGAAAAATCGTCAGAATATTTTAATAAACCGAGCATAGTGTTGGCCCACCCTGGTTGATTTATTCTTTCAATCTCTTTACCTGAAAGTTCGTACCTAATACTACTAAAGAGATACATTAAGCCGTTGTTCGTTAAAGTAATAATGTCGTCATCACCATATCTTGCCCCATTCGGTCCCTTCATTAAATTGCCTTCTATAATTAAATAGCTTTCGCTAGGAAGCATAAAAATATCTTGAGTTTCGATGTTAATCCCGATATCTCCTGTATTGTTAAGTTTATTAACGTCACCTACAATCGGTAAATACTCGTGGTATTCGTAATCTTCGATACTATCATCATTAAAAGGCTGATCAGTAATGTCTAAAATGCTCATTTTTATTAGGTTATAATAATTTTTAAATTATTATAATTTTTACGTCGTTTTAATGCCAGCGCCACTATTTAATTTTTTAACTAATTCTTGTATCGCGATTGGATCGTTACCACTTCCATCTATTAAAGCGTTTACATTTCGCGAAACGGGTGCTTTTGCGACTGCTTTTGTGGGCGCGTTATCGTACTTTTGTAAAATTTTCTTAGATTTCGGCGTTAAAGTCTTTTCAATTAACTTTTTTCCAGCATCTACAGCAGCATTTTTTCCAGCCTCTAAAGCTTTTTTCGCTCCTTCCTTCGTGATATTCTTTCCTACATCGACTGCGGAGGACGCGATTTGTTTTGCTGCGCTGCTGCTTAAAAGTCTCGAGAAAAAGTTAGCAATACTGTCAAAAATTCCAGCTCCACCGTATCTATTTCTTCTCGTAAATCCACGTTTCTTATAGACGTACATATTTTATAATAGGGCCATTATTTTTTTACATCTTTTACTATCGAAAATGCCTTGCCTTTTTAATTTGTCGCACACGCTCACCAACTCGTTTCTTACACCTGTGTTACCCGCCACTTTACTAGCCATAAGTAAGTCAAGTTTTTCAAGCAACGCGTTAGGATCGCTAGGGATAACAACTTTTTTAATGCCGGAACCTTTTTTCTCTTTTTTCTTTTGTTCTTGGAGCTTTTCCCAAACAGGTTTAACAAATTTTCTCCATTTTAACGATCTAGAGTTCTAAGTTATCGCAATAAGATATTGCTACGCGAGCGAAAGCTTTTTGAGGAGACTCTCCATCATGAAGATAATAATTTTTAAGAAGTTGTAAAGCGTGCTCGCTAAAAAGTTTATCTAAGTCGTTATTAATCTCGATTCCTAAATAACGCTCCATTATTTTTGTATAGAAATTTTTTCTTAAATTTTGAAAAAATAACGAGTTTAAAGCGAATAAAAAAAAATGAATTATCGCGTAATAGGCCCGAAACGTACGGAATCGGATTATAACGATAAAATCTCGGAAAATAGGAATCGGATTAAAGCGTTAAAAGAAGTAAATAAGTCTTTACAGTTGGATATTAATGCTAGAAAAAGAAAAATGAGTAATATTAATAAGATAATAAATAAGCTAAGAGAAGAAAACGATCGTTTAAAAGAAAGTAAAAAACGTCTATTAACTTTTTTAAGTTTTAAATAAAATATATATTTTAAATAAAAAATATATATTTATAATTTACATTTTATTTGACACTTCGTTTTGCACAAGGGGCAATTTTTAAAATTAACCGTCTTATCACAATCCTCGCAAACGACTATATGCCCACAATTACAAAACATTACGTTTGGTTTCGCGTCTTTGCACATGGCGCATTCTTCTTCTAAAAATGATGAGTTACCGTTTTCACGTATTATTTCTTCTCCCATAATTGCCCATTCTAGGTTTTCCGGCAGCGCAAATTGTTCGTTAAAAACCCATATATCTCCCAACTCTTCTTGTTCTTCTACAGGCGGATCTGGAGGATCCCCCCATCTTCTAAAGATATCGAAGTCACCATCTTCCCAGGAATGCGGGAAATTCTCGGGAGAAAATACGATACCGTGGACTATAATACTTAAATATAAGCGACCAGCTTCTACGTTTCCTGGCGATAAATATTTAAGAGCTATATCATCGTATCCCTCATTTTCAGTTATAATTTCCGTAAGCAATCCCTCGTCTGGAAGATTTAAAATTAGCGTTATTCCAACGGACGAGGACTGATGAACCGCTTTACTAATTTCGTAGTAAACAGCCGGCTTTATTCGAAGCAACGCTAAATAATAGTTTTTACATTCGAACGGAGGAAATGCTATTAAATTCGGAGGACGATATTTCTGGCGCCCGAAATAAGTTTTAGCTTCCAGCGTTCTAACTAGATTCAAAATAAAACTGCTACTTAAATTATTTGATACGCTCATTTTTACGTTTTATTTAGAAAAAAATTTTATTAAAATCAAATTTTTTTAAAAATCTTATTGAAAATAACATTTTCGACATACGGCGCGGTAAATTTCTTTTCCTCCTAATAATTCTATAGTAAACATATCGCCGCTAATTCTTCTCGAAAAATAGGCGTTAGAATTACAATTAGAACAAATTGCTGACAATTTTACTATATTCTCAGCCAGAGGAACTAGATTTAATATTTCGTTAAATCCTTTTCTTTCGAAAGTTCCGTCTAACGCCGCTACGATCACTATTTTACCTTCGTTAGCCATTCGTTCGCTAAAGGAAACGATATCGGGAAAAAATTGTCCTTCATCGATACCTATGATGTTGGATCTTAAGCATTTTCTATCGAGTAAATTTAATCTCGATGTTGAAGCCGAGGGAAAACTGAGACCATCGTGCGTTTTTATTTCGTTTTTTTTCCCGTATCTCCGATCACCTTCGTATTTAATCACTAAACATTCTTTATTCGCATTTAAATACCTTCTTAATCTTCTTATTAATTCAGTCGTTTTCCCCGCGAACATAGGTCCGAATATTAATTGTATTTCACCCTTATTTAATACGCTCATATTTTATTTAAATAAATTTTTTCGAAAATTAAGAATTCATAATTTTTTAACAAAAAATTTATAACTTCGTTGGTAGTTATAAATTTACGTATCTCTTAAAGCTAATAATTAAAAATGTGAAGTTTTCCCTCGTATTTGGTAATTTCCGCGAACTCGCTATAAAGTACAAAGAGTTTCGAATCTAAGTATTCCAACCCGTAATCAATTTCATCATCATTGTTAATTTTATAGTCTCTACAAATACTCGGTAAATCGCTCATTAAAAATTCGAATTGTTCTAAAATCCATCCTAATTGAAATTTCCAGGCGTTAATATCTGCGTAAACTTTACGAATTTTAAATCCCTTACTCTTAAACGTGCGAATCGATCTTCTAGTTCGTCGATCGTGTCCCATTTAACCGCGATTAGGGCTTTGAATTTACGATTCGAAAGTTTTTTTAACTTTAGACATTGGTATTGGATCTTATCTATATCAGCGAGTAGCCTACATTTTTCAGCGGTCTTTTTTAACTCGAGCGTTTCTTTTTCGGAATTAACTTCCGTTTCCCATAATCGTTCAACCGCTTTTTTTTAATCACGGTATATAAGTCCTTTTCGGAGTTATAACCTGGATTTATTAAACTATTACTATTTTCTGTGGCCATTTCCACAATGATTTGACCGGAATATTTTCCGAAAAATCAAAAAATTTTTCTCTAAAGAAGTTAAAAATTTTTATCCTCGCGAGATCTAGAATTTATAACTTCGCGAGTTATAAATTTTTTGGAGGGGCGCGCGCGGGGAAGAGATAGAGAGATAGAGAGATAGTAATTTCGGGAAACCTAGATTTTGGGAAAACCCGGGAGTAGGAAGATTGCACTCAATGACCTTTTAGTACTCGATGACCTAGAAGATTGCACCCAATGACCTTTTAGTATTCGATGACCTCGGAAAACCGGATCGAACCGGATTTAGAAGATTGCACTCAATGACCCCGAATGAACGCGATTTTTGCGCATATCGGGATCTAAATGTGCCAGAACAGGCCTTTTACTATCTACTACCCACTTATGAGGGAAACTGTTTTTGTTTTGTTTGTTTGGCATGCAATACGAAATTGTATCTAATCTATATGCACAGTTTACGTAATTACTTTCCTTTTTGTAAGTGCACACTTTTGACAGTGTGAGCATGCACGTAAGCACAAAAGTTTTTTTATGCGCGGAGTAGAATTTATATGTGAAATATGTACTGCAGTACGTGATTGGGCACCCAAGGCTTTAGAAAACATTGCAGGAAAAGGAAACAGTGCTGTAATCTAGCATTTTCTCCTTTCCCACGATGTTTTACCCTATCAAAGATAGAAGAGATCATCATTTGAGCTACATGTAATTTGTCGTCTGCTAATGCTTTTAGCTTGGAAAAGTCTAGAATTTTGTTGGTTTGGTAAAGAGTTAAATCTCTAGGGCATGGATCATAGTATTAAACCTTAGGCTATTAACTCTTTACCAAACGACAAATTTTTAGACTACACCAAATCGAAAGCATTTGCAGACGACAAAATAAATGTAACTCAAAAATTGAAATGTGTTTTGGGAAGGCTAGAAAACATTGTGGGAAAAGGAGAAAATGCTGGTTACCAGCATTTTCTCCTTTTCCCACAATGGTTTTTAAAAGGATTCTTTCTCAGGGTCATTAAAAGTCAGAATTGTGTGGTAAAGAGTTAACAGAATGATTCAGAATTCAGCTTATAGAAATGAATCCTGTCTTGTTTGTAGAGAACAAACATGGACGGTCAGAGAAATCTGAACAAAAATGCTATCAGTGCTTTTGAGGAATATGGAGTATCTAATAGAGAAGAACCCAGGATAGAGATTGATGGACCTAAAGGACTCAAACGGAAACAAATGTAAGTGTGGTCCTTAACCCTTTCCCACACAATCCCAAGTTTTAATGACTTGGAGCAGGAAGGCTTTTGTAAATATTGTGGGAGAAGGAGAAATGCTGATGACCAGTATTTTCTCCTTTTTCCACAATGTTTTCTACTCTATCATAGAACTTACTCTCATTTGTATCAATTTTGACTTTGTGGTCTGCAGATGTGTCGAATTCAGAAGGGTCCAAAACTTGTCATTTTGGGAAAGGGTTAACCCCTTACCATATAACAAAAAAATTTTGCACTTTTTGGTCCCATCTGATATGCGCCTCTTTATATACGCAACTCTGACATGATCCAACCATGCAGAAATGCAGACTGTTGTAATATTCCATGTATACAGAGAATACTGGTATTAAAAAGTAAAGAAAGAAGTTTACCCTTTAAGCTGCTAAGCGCGACTCACTGACCTTTTGCGGACAGTGTAGATTAAGATCAGACTGCACAAAACGTGCAGTCTGATCTTTGATCTACACTGTCCGATACGGTATTTTCTTTCCAGTGAAGTCAACTTTGAAACCACAATGTTTGGGCATTTAGCAATGAGTGGAAATTTGCCTTTTATTTATTCAGCAGCTTAACCTTTTACCACACAATCCCGACTTTTCACAATCCTGAGAAAGAAGCCTTTTGAAAACATTGTGGGAAAAGGAGAAAATGCTGTAACCAGCATTTTCTCCTTTTCCCACAATGTTTTCTAGCCTTCCCAAAACAAATTTCAGTTTTTGAGCCACATCTATTTTGTCATCTGCAAATGCTTTGAATTTGGACTAGTCTAAAATTTTGTCGTTTGGTAAAGAGTTATGTGTATGGTTACAGGTAAAGTCAAGTTGGTTGTGCCTTGACTCTTTACCAACAGTCCTGGGATTTTAATCTTTACCAGACAATCACGGGATTTTAATCTTTACCGAACGACAAAGTTTTAGACTTCAGACTGAAAGCATTTCGTTGCAGGAGATCACTCCTTCCTTGCATCATAGCTTCTTTCAGTATAAAATCAATACCTGACAACTGCGTTTGGGAGAAATCTCTTTAGCTCAGTGGTTAGTGTATTGGTCTTTTAACTCTTTACCAAACGACAGAATTTTGGACTTGACCAAATTGAAAGCATTTGCAGACGACAAAGTTAATGTTGCTTAAATGCTGATATCTCATTTTGATTGGGTAGAAAACATTGTGGGAAAAGGATAAAATGCTGGTTTCCAGCATTTTCTCCTTTCCCCACAATGTTATCAAAAGGCTTCTTTCTCAGGGTTGTTAAAAGTCAGGATTGTGTGGTAAAGGGTTAAATCACGATAAGGGTGGATCTTTGCCACAGGTTTGAATCCCAGCTGAGATGGTTTGTATTTAAGCTATGCATTTGTTGCGAACTTTCATGTTCGTAAGATGGGGGCTCATCCTGGATTGGCCATTTAGCCATTTGTTGTCTATAAAATTGCCCATTGTTGGCCATTGAGCCATTTGGGGCCTAAATAATAGACTTACTTTCTATAAAGGCTTTCTGTCATCGAAATGATGACTTCTCTTCAGATGGGGTGTGTTAGGGGAGATCACTCCTTCCTTACAGCATACAGTAGCTTCTTTCCGTATAAAATCAGTACCTGACAACTGTGTTAGGGAGAATTCTCTTTTGCTTGGTGGTTAGTCTATTGGTCTTTTGAAGCTCAATAAATGAGGATCTTTGCCGCACGGGTTGGAATCCCAGCTGAGGCAGTTTGAATTGAGCTATGCATTTATTGCAAACTTTCATGTTCATAAGAATTAGCAGACAGAAAATTAAGTTTGGTCCAAATGATGGTTTCAATCTTTGAAAAGGTAGAAAAGATAGTGGGAAAAGGATCAAATGCTGGTTACTAGCTTTTCTTCTATTCCCACAAAGTTTTCTACTTTAGTTTGTCGGTTGAGAAAGGGTTAAACACTTCAGTTTTAACCTGCTGATGGAATTTTTTTTGCAAAGTAAGTTTTAGTTTCTGATTGTTGGTGGGAAGAAAGTGTTCATCTGAGCAATTGGTTGTCTTGCTGTATTTGATCAAATAGCTGTCCTGTTGAGTGTTTCTTGAAAATCTGGTTGGATTTTGAAGGTATTTCGTTGATAATTCTGTACAGGATGATTAACAGGCAGCTTTTTGCAAATCGTCTGGAAATGTGACTGTCCAGTTGTGTTCGTTTGTCATGTTGTTTACACTTGATTGGTTTTGATATTTCGCTTGGCTGTTTTTAATGAAAGTGTGAAATTGTCACCATGGCATTGTTGTTATATGCTTTGTCAAGCAAAACCATCACAATTTCTGGTATCGCTGTCATTTCTGGAGACATAAAGCTCAAACTTGGAATAGTTGTTAACCTTTAAAAAGCGAACCCAAACCCGAAGGATAGGAAACTATCAAAATGCTTTTGACACAGTTATGCTCTGTCTTCAACATGGAATTTGAATGAAATAACACCAGCAGTTTAGTCCTGATACCTGCAAGTGGTGCGCTTCTGAACCTCCTACCTCACATTCCCCAGTTTTAACGACACGAAGAAAAAGACTTTTGAAAACATGTTGGAAAAAAGAGAAAATGCAGGTAATCAGCTTTTTCCCCTTTTCCCACTATGTTTCCTATTCTTGGGGGAGTCACATTTATTTCGTCCTCTGCAAGTGGTCTCAATTTGGACAAAGCTGGAATTCTGAGGTTTGGTAAAGAATTAACAAATCTGGCAGTTCTTTGTACATTCTTGAGATTTTGAATGCCAGTCTTTTTGTCGAGTTCCATTGCTACTTTTCTCAGAAGTTTTTTAAAAAGCTTTAGCTACATCAATGTAAAGCCTTGTACGTTCACAACCAAAGGATGAGGAATGACTTTTGAAATGTTACGGTTTTCACTGTATAAAGGATATTACTATTACTGTTTTTATTACAGATTCAGTGCTACAGCCTGGCTTGGTAAACGAAAAATCTGCACTGAAAATGGGTCTTCCAAGAAGGACGCAAAGAGGAAAGCAGCGGAACATGCTCTGTATTTGGAGGTAACTTTACATACAAATATGTTGGCTGAAATCTCAGTCATTTGAATATATTGCTTAATCCTTTACCGAACAATCCCGGCTTTTCACGACCCTGAGAAAGAATCCTTTTGACAAAATTGTGGGAAAAGGAGAAAATGCTGGTAACCAGCATTTTCTCCTTTTCCCACAACGTTCTCTTCCCTTCCCAAAACAAATTTCAATTTTTGAGTCACATTAATTTTGTTGTCTGCAAATGCTTTTAATGTGGATGAGTCTAAAACTTTGTTGTTTGGTAAAGAGTAAACCTTAACTGTGTAGCAGATGGCAACATTTTAGACTTAGCCAATTTCAGACTAAAAGTTCAGACAAAAAGGGTGTGACTCATATGATGGGATTTGTCTTTGTAATGGTATTAAGTGTAGAATGCTGGTCACAAGCGTTCTCTCCTGTGCCCACAATTTTTTTTGTGAGTGCCTTGCTCCTTTCGGTTTTTAAACACAGGTTTTTATGTTATATTTTTAATTGTTGAGAGCCAAGCCCCTGTAGCTCGGTCGGTGGTGTACAGGACTTGAGAACAGGAGGTCGCTGGTTGGATCCCCGGCTTGGCCAATTTCTTTCCGAGGATTGATGGTAGTCTTTGCGACAGGATTCATTCCTCTCTCACCGCTGACCGTTGTTTCAACGATGGTTATGTGGGAAAGCAGCCAGTGGCTTGGAAAGAATATTGTGCAGAGTACTGGTAAAAGGTACTCCCGGAAAGCATGGATAGGTGCACTGGCCGCCGCGATATAACTGAAATAATGTTGAAAACGGCGTTAAACACCATACAATCAATCAGTCATCTAATTGTTGAGCTGTCTGTGGGTTGTAGTTTCTCATTCGAACATGTAAAATAAGTTTTTGTATTGGAAGTACAACTTTTTGCATCCCTGCAAAAGACAGCTAATGTTGTTGAGGAAAAAGAAAATCAACTTTTTGTACATGTAACAACTATTATTTCTCCTTTTCCTTCTGTATGTCAACTACAATAAAGAAGTTAGGTTTCTTTTTCTAATGTTCATCTTTTTTTGCAAGATGTTCTTCCTCTTGATTGGTCTAAAGTTAACTCGTTCAAAAAATGGGATAAGCATTTGAGCCACATTCTGGTAAAAGGGGGATTAATGCATCTCCGTGATGCATTATACCAAGCAAGACATCACATATTTAGGGATCCATAAAATCTATTATGTCTAACAACAGACTGTATCATAAGGTAGACTGGTCCTTTGACATAGAGAAATTGACCAATAGCGAAAAGTTTTGGCCCAGGTGAGCCTGCACGGACTGCGCTGGCTGACCTGAAGCAACACTTTTCGCAGATGCATTAAGCCCCCTTTTCACAGAGCATGGCTCAAGTCTAAGTAGCTTGTGCTTTGACCATCCTGTTTTGGTGGGAAATAGCATTTTTTCCTCTCACAATTTCGTTCAGCCTTTTCAAAGACAATTCCCTTTATTTGAGCAACATGTAATTAGATGTCTGGAAGTGTATGTCAAGGAGGTAATTATTGAACTTTGTTATTTAGTGGAAGGCAAAAAAAGCATTTCCCCTTTTGCCATAATATTCTGATTTGCATTTAAACATTTAACCCTTTACCACACAGTCACTAGTTTTAACAACCCTGAGAAGGAGGGCTTTTGAAAACTATGTGGGAGAAAGGAGAAAATGCTGGTGTGACCAGCATTTTCTCCTTTTCCCACAATGTTTTCTGTTGTTTTATAGAAAAATGCAATCATTTGAGACCATAAGGTCATAGTCTGAAATAACTTACCTGAAATTGTTTTGTGAGGTAAAGGGTTAACCTAAATTGAACAGCAGAGCTCCAGCAGGGTTTTCCCTTGGCAACAAAAATAGGGGGTCATCGTGACCCCTTAGTCATAAATAATGGGGGTCATTCTGGCCTTTGAGGGGGTCACAAAAAATGTAATTAGGTTAAACATTAAAGACTACTATGTGTGAAACAATGCGTGTTTTTGTGTTTTTTATTCATCCCAAAGCTTTTTTATTCATCCCAAAGCTTTGATATAACCTATTTATGAATTACTGAATGATGTAAGATACATTGTAACAGTAGGGATTCTCTGTATAGAGGGGCTTACAGTCTAGATAACATCTTTTTCATAGAGTATCTTGTGTATGCTTTATCAAAAGCCTGGTCTTAACAGGCAAAAAAATGCTCTAGCTGCAGACAAGCTGTCATTTATTTACGTAATTCAATATTTTAAGGGTATCAATGTGACCACAGTGTTTTAATGACGCATATTAGAGTTGAACTGCGCAAGTTTGTGCAGCCACTCTTTGTGGTAAAAGGGTTATTGTGTTTTGTATTTGTCACAGGAATCAACTGTTTAATTGATACAAATAGCTTGTCGGCCGGATTTGATAACCTCTATTTTGAAGGGGGGGGGGGGTTTAATAGAGTGTAACCGTACGACAACAAACTATTTTCACCAATTAAACGGCCGATTCCTGAGTTTTGATACGCGAGTCGCATTCATGCTGCCGTTTTCGACAAACAATTAAGCATAGATCTATGTCTTCCGCCAATTTTCAGTAAACCCTCGGGGCCTTCAAATATTTTTCTCATTACTCAAACCAGGCGATCATCATCCGATTGTTGTTCAAGGTCTCTTTTCCTTGCAGACAGCAAGAATGACGCTATTTTTGACGGAGCTATATTGTTTTCATTAGAGATCGACTGGTTTTGTTTATACGAGTTTAAAGACCGACGGTATTCTTGTAAAATCGATACACAGTCTACAGTTTTGTCCCATTTTCTTCTCATACTTAAGCTTTCTTATGTACTCGCAATGTAACTTTGTCGGTAGCAAAGACGATCGTAAGTAACCTTTATTGTATTTGTGCGTCCACAGTGACGCACTACTGAAAAAAATAAGGGTCATTTTCCTTAAAAATGCGTCAAAACGCACAAAATCGTGCATCAAGGAAAACCCTGGCTCAAAATAAGAGGGAGTTATGGTATTCTAAATCCATTATTTCTCTTCCAAACCCTATGTTGCGGGTACTCATTAGAATCGTCTCGATGAGACGATTCTAATGAGTACCCATAACACAGGGTTTAGTGGAGAATAACTAATATTTTCACTTTTGAAATCAAAATCACTCCCTCTATCTGGACAGTATTTTATAAGTTTATATGGAAGTTTTTTCAAGAATTTTTGTCTGCTTTAGATTTGCTTTAACTCTTTGCCAAACCACAAAATTTTACTGGTCGAAATTGAAAGCATTCGCTGACAACAAACTAAATGACACACACACGTCAAGAATTTTTTCTTTGATCAAGTAGAAAATAGTGTGGAAAAATGAGAAAATGCTGGTCACCAGCATTTTCTCCTTTTCCCACACTGTTTTTAAAAGTTCTTTAAGAAGGGGTGCCAAGCCCCCGTAGCTGTGTCGGTAGCGTACAAGACTTGAGAACAGGAGGTTGCTGGTTCGATTCCCGGCTTGGCCAATTTCTTTCCTGGGATTGATGATAGTCATCGCGACAGGATTCATTCCTCTCTCACCGCTGACCATTGTTTTCGACGATTGTTATGTGGAAAGCAGCCAGTGGCTTGGAAAGAATATTGTGGGGAGTACTGGTAAAAGAAACTCCAGGAAAGCATGGATAGGTGCACTGGTTGCCGTGATATAACTGAAATAATGTTGAAAACGGTGTTTAACACCATAGAATTAATCAATCAATCAATTAACTTCGGGTTGTTAAGAGTTGTGATTGTGTGGTAACGAGTTAAGAGGAGATGGTAATCATGTCTCTTATCCTTATAGAGTACAAAATCTACTGCTGGAGTTGACCAGGCAGACTCCACAGACCAGATAGTAAACCCTGTTTCTGCACTCACAGAGTATGCCCAGAGAAAGAAAATCAGACATGATCTAGAGCTTGTTGGGAAGGGAGGCCAACAGCACATACCAGAGTAAGTCTCATAAGTATTTTGTTGAACTGATGGAACATTTGGTTCCTCGAAGAGTTTTGATCCAGGTCAGGCTGCACCAACTGTGCAGACCGACATGGGTGGATACTTTTTGCAGATGCATTTACTCTTTACCAAACACCAGAATTTTAGACTTGTCAACATTGAAAGCATTTGCAGACAACAAATTAGAAATGTTACTCAAATCATAAAAATTGTCTTTCATACGGTAGAAAAAGAAGCCTTTTGAAAACATTGTGGGAAAATGAGAAAATGCTGGTAACCAGCTTTTTCTCCTTTTCCCACAATATTTTTTATCCTTTTAAAGACAAATCCCTTCATTTGTGTTGCCTTTTAAATGTTTTAAAACTCGGACTAGTTGTTAACCTTTAAAAAGGGAACCCAAACTTGAAGGATAGGAAACTATCAAAATGCTTTTGACACAGTTATGCTCTGTCTTCAACATGGAATTTGAATGAAATGACACCAGCAGTTTAGTCCTGATACCTGCAAGTGGTGCGCTTCTGAACCTCCTACCTCACATTCCCCAGTTTTAACGACACGAAGAAAAAGACTTTTGAAAACATGTTGGAAAAAAGAGAAAATGCCGGTAATCAGCTTTTTCCCCTTTTCCCACTATGTTTCCTATTTTTCGGGGAGTCACATTTATTTCGTCATCTGCAAATGGTCTCAATTTGGACAAAGCTGGAATTCTGTGGTTTGGTAAAGAATTAACAAATCTGGCAGTTTCTTGTACATTCTTGAGATTTTGAATGCCAGTCTTTTTGTCGAGTTCCATTGCTACTTTTCTCAAAAGTTTTTTAAAAAGCTTTAGCTACATCAATGTAAAGCCTTGTACGTTCACACCCAAAGGATGAGGAATGACTTTTGAAATGATACGGTTTTCACTGTATAAAGGATATTACTATTACTGTTTTTATTACAGATTCAGTGCTACAGCCTGGCTTGGTAAACGAAAAATCTGCACTGAAGATAGGTGTTCCAAGAAGGATGCAAAGAGGAAAGCAGCGGAACATGCTCTGTATTTGGAGGTAACTTTACATACAAATATGTTGGCTGAAATCTCAGTCATTTGAATATATTGCTTAATCCTTTACCGAACAATCCCGGCTTTTCACGACCCTGAGAAAGAATCCTTTTGACAACATTGTGGGAAAAGGAGAAAATGCTGGTAACCAGCATTTTCTCCTTTTCCCACAATGTTCTCTTCCCTTCCCAAAACAAATTTCAATATTTGAGTCACATTAATTTTGTTGTCTGCAAATGCTTTTAATGTGGATGAGTCTAAAACTTTGTTGTTTGGTAAAGAGTAAACCTTAACTGTGTAGCAGATGGCAACATTTTAGACTTAGCCAATTTCAGACTAAAAGTTCAGACAAAAAGGGTGTGACTCATATGATGGGATTTGTCTTTGTAATGGTATTAAGTGTAGAATGCTGGTCACAAGCGTTCTCTCCTGTACCCACAATTTTTAGCTCCACTGGCCGAAGGCCAGCGGGCTTATGTCATGGCCTGGTGTCCGTCATGCGTCCGTCCGTCCGTACGGTCGTGCGTGCGTCCGTCCGTCCATCCGTGCGTTAACTTTTATTTCAAACATCTTCTTCTCTGAAACTACCCATCCAATTTTCATGAAACTTCACAGAAATGATCCTGCCATGGTCCTCTTTAGAATTTCTTGAAAGAATTTGATTCCTTCAAAAACTCTGGTTGCCATGGCAACAAAACTGAAAAATATTGGAAATCTTTAAAAATCTTCTTGTCTGAAACCATAAGGCATAGGGCTACCAAATTTGGCATGTAGCTTTATGTAGTAGACCTCTATCAAGTTTCTTGAAATAATGGCCCTGGGGTCAAAATTGGCTCTGCCCCAGGGGTCACAAGTTTTACATAGGCTTATATAGAGAAAACTTTAAAAATCTTCTTGTCTGAAACCATAAGGCATAGGGCTACCAAATTTGGCATGTAGCTTTATGTAGTAGACCTCTATCATGTTTCTTGAAATTATGGCCCTGGGGTCAAAATTGGCTCTGCCCCAGGGGTCACAAGTTTTACAAAGGCTTATATAGAGAAAACTTTAAAAATCTTCTTGTCTGAAACCATAAGGCATAGGGCTACCAAATTTGGCATGTAGCTTTATGTAGTAGACCTCTATCATGTTTCTTGAAATTATAGCCCTGGGGTCAAAATTGGTTCTGCCCCAGGGGTCACAAGTTTTACATAGGCTTATATAGAGAAAACTTTAAAAATCTTCCCGTACCTAGCCATAAGGCCTAGAGCTACCAAATTTTGCATTTAGCTTGATCTAGTTGGGGTCTACCAAAAGTGCCCAAAGTATAGTCCTGGGGTCAATTTGGCCTCATGCTGGGGGGGGAGGGGAGGTTCATAAGATTTACATGGGCTTACATAGGGAAAACTTTTAAATCTTGGTGTACATAGCCATAAGGCTTAGGCTACCAAATTTTGTATAATTATAGCATTATCTAGTGGACAATTACAAAGAGGGCCCAAGTTACAACCCTAGGATCAAGTTTGGCTCTGCACTAGGGGTCACAAGTTTTACATGGGTTTATGGAGGGAAAAGTTCAGAAACCATCCTGTTACTAGCCATAAGGCCAAAAACTCCCAAATTTGGCATGTTATTCTTCTAATACACATATTCCCCATTTAGTCTGACTGTAGCCCTGGGGTCAAAGTTTTATAAGGGCTTATATAGTGAAGACTTTTCTTCATGGTTTATATTTATAAGCCAGTGGAGCGAAACAGGGCCATCATGGCCCTCTTGTTTTGTGAGTGCCTTGCTCCTTTCGGTTTTTAAACACAGGTTTTTAATGTTATATTTTTAATTGTTGAGGGCCAAGCCCCTGTAGCTCGGTCGGTGGTGTACAGGACTTGAGAACAGGAGGTCGCTGGTTGGATCCCCGGCTTGGCCGATTTCTTTCCGAGGATTGATGGTAGTCTTTGCGACAGGATTCATTCCTCTCTCACCGCTGACCGTTGTTTCAACGATGGTTATGTGGGAAAGCAGCCAGTGGCTTGGAAAGAATATTGTGCAGAGTACTGGTAAAAGGAACTCCAGGAAAGCATGGATAGGTGCACTGGCCCCAGCGATATAACTGAAATAATGTTGAAAACGGCGTTAAACACCATACAATCAATCAGTCATCTAATTGTTGAGCTGTCTGTGGGTTGTAGTTTCTCATTTGAACATGTAAAATAAGTTTTTATATTGGAAGTACAACTTTTTGCATCCCTGCAAAAGACAGCTAATGTTGTTGAGGAAAAAGAAAATCAACTTTTTGTACATGTAACAACTGTTATTTCTCCTTTTCCTTCTGTATGTCAACTACAATAAAGAAGTTAGTTTTCTTTTTCTAATGTTCATCTTTTTTTGCAAGATGTTCTTCCTCTTGATTGGTCTAAAGTCAACCTGTTCAAAAAATGGGAGAAGCATTTGAGCCACATTCTGGTAAAAGGGGGATTAATGTATCTCCGTGATGCATTATACCAAGCAAGACATCACATATTTAGGGATCCATAAAATCTGTTATGTCTAACAATAGACTGTATCATAAGGTAGACTGGTCCTTTGACATAGAGAAATTGACCAATAGCGAAAAGTTTTGGCCCAGGTGAGCCTGCACGGACTGCGCTGGCTGACCTGAAGCAACACTTTTCGCAGATGCATTAAGCCCCCTTTTCACAGAGCATGGCTCAAGTCTAAGTAGCTTGTGCTTTGACCATCCTGTTTTGGTGGGAAATAGCATTTTTTCCTCTCACAATTTCGTTTAGCCTTTTCAAAGACAATTCCCTTTATTTGAGCAACATGTAATTAGATGTCTGGAAGTGTATGTCAGGGAGGTAATTATTGAACTTTGTTATTTAGTGGAAGGCAAAAAAAGCATTTCCCCTTTTGCTATAATATTCTGATTTGCATTTAAACATTTAACCCTTTACCACACAGTCACTAGTTTTAACAACCCTGAGAAAGAGGGCTTTTGAAAACTATGTGGGAGAAAGGAGAAAATGCTTGTGTGACCAGCATTTTCTCCTTTTCCCACAATGTTTTCTGTTGTTTTATAGAAAAATGCAATCATTTGAGACCATAAGGTCATAGTCTGAAATAACTTACCTGAAATTGTTTTGTGAGGTAAAGGGTTAACCTACATTGAACAGCAGAGCTCCACTCCAGATAAGAGGGAGTTATGGTATTCTAAATCCATTATTTCTCTTCCAAACCCTATGTTGCGGGTACTCATTAGAATCGTCTCGATGAGTACCCATAACACAGGGTTTAGTGGAGAATAACTAATATTTTCACTTTTGAAAACAAAATCACTCCCTCTATCTGGAACTCTGCTGGACAGTATTTTATAAGTTTATATGGAAGTTTTTTCAAGAATTTTTGTCTGCTTTAGATTTGCTTTAACTCTTTGCCAAACCACAAAATTTTACTGGTCGAAATTGAAAGCATTCGCTGACAACAAACTAAATGACACACACACGTCAAGAATTTTTTCTTTGATCAAGTAGAAAATAGTGTGGAAAAAGGGGAAAATGCTGGTCACCAGCATTTTCTCCTTTTCCCACACTGTTTTTAAAAGTTCTTTAACATGGGGTGCCAAGCCCCCGTAGCATAGTCGGTAATGTACAGGACTTGAGAACAGGAGGTTGCTGGTTCGATCCCCGGCTTGGCCAATTTCTTTCCTGGGATTGATGATAGTCATCGCGACAGGATTCATTCCTCTCTCACCGCTGACCATTGTTTCGACGATTGTTATGTGGAAAGCAGCCAGTGGCTTGGAAAGAATTTTGTGGGGAGTACTGGTAAAAGAAACTCCAGGAAAGCATGGATAGGTGCACTGGTTGCCGTGATATAACTGAAATGATGTTGAAAACGGTGTTAAACACCATACAATTAATCAATCAATCAATTAACTTGGGGTTGTTAAGAGTTGTGATTGTGTGGTAAAGAGTTAAGAGGAGATGGTAATCATGTCTCTTATCCTTATAGAGTACAAAATCTACTGCTGGAGTTGACCTTGCAGACTCCACAGACCAGATAGTAAACCCTGTTTCTGCACTCACAGAGCATGCCCAGAGAAAGAAAATCAGACATGATCTAGAGCTTGTTAGGAAGGGAGGCCTACAGCACATGCCAGAGTAAGTATTTTGTTGAACTGATGGAACATTTGGTTCCTCGAAGAGTTTTGATCCAGGTCAGGCTGCACCAACTGTGCGGACAGACATGAGTGGATACGTTTTGCAGATGCATTTACTCTTTACCAAACAACAGAATTTTAGACTTATCAACATTGAAAGCATTTGCAGACAACAAATTAGAAATGTTACTCAAATCATAAAAATTGTCTTTCATACGGTAGAAAAAGAAGCCTTTTGAAAACATTGTGGGAAAATGAGAAAATGCTGGTACCCAGCCTTTTCTCCTTTTCCCACAATATTTTTTATCCTTTTAAAGACAAATCCCTTCATTTGTGTTGCCTTTTAAATGTTTTAAAACTCGGACTAGTTGTTAACCTTTAAAAAGGGAACCCAAACCTGAAGGATAGGAAACTATCAAAATGCTTTTGACACAGTTATGCTCTGTCTTCAACATGGAATTTGAATGAAATAACACCAGCAGTTTAGTACTGATACCTGCAAGTGGTGTGTTTCTGAACCTCCTACCTCACATTTCCCAGTTTTAACGACACGAAGAAAAAGACTTTGAAAACATGTTGGAAAAAAGAGAAAATGCCGGTAATCAGCTTTTTCCCCTTTTCCCGCTATGTTTCCTATTCTTCGGGGAGTCACATTTATTTCGTCATCTGCAAATGGTCTCAATTTGGACAAAGCTGGAATTCTGTGGTTTGGTAAAGAATTAACAAACCTGGCAGTTCTTTGTACATTCTTGAGATTTTGAATGCCAGTCTTTTTGTCGAGTTCCATTGCTACTTTTCTCAAAAGTTTTTTAAAAAGCTTTAGCTACATCAATGTAAAGCCTTGTACGTTCACAACCAAAGGATGAGGAATGACTTTTGAAATGTTACGGTTTTTACTGTATAAAGGATATTACTATTACTGTTTTTATTACAGATTCAGTGCTACAGCCTTGTTTGGTAAACGAAAAATCTGCCCTGAAAATAGGTCTTCCAAGCAGGACGCAAAGAGGAAAGTAGCGGAACATGCTCTGTATTTGGAGGTAACTTTACATACAAATATGTTGGCTGAAATCTCGGTCATTTGAATATATTGCTTAACCCTTTACCGAACAATCCCGGCTTTTCACGACCCTGAGAAAGAATCCTTTTGACAACATTGTGGGAAAAGGAGAAAATGCTGGTAACCAGCATTTTCTCCTTTTCCTGCAATGTTTTCTTCCCTTCCCAAAACAAATTTCAATTTTTGAGTCACATTAATTTTGTTGTCTGCAAATGCTTTTAATGTGGATGAGTCTAAAATTTTGTTGTTTGGTAAAGAGTAAACCTTAACTGTGTAGCAGATGGCAACATTTTAGACTTAGCCAATTTCAGACTAAAAGTTCAGACAAAAAGGGTGTGACTCATATGATGGGATTTGTCTTTGTAATGGTATTAAGTGTAGAATGCTGGTCATAAGCGTTCTCTCCTGTACCCACAATTTTTTTGTGAGTGCCTTGCTCCTTTCGGTTTTTAAACACAGGTTTTTATGTTATATTTTTAATTGTTGAGAGCCAAGCCCCTGTAGGTCAGTCGGTGGTGTACAGGAATTGAGAACAGGAGGTCGCTGGTTGGATCCCCGGCTTGGCCAATTTCTTTCCGAGGAATGATGGCAGTCTTTGCGACAGGATTCATTCCTCTCTCACCGCTGACCGTTGTTTCAACGATGGTTATGTGGGAAAGCAGCCAGTGGCTTGGAAAGAATATTGTGCAGAGTACTGGTAAAAGGAACTCCAGGAAAGCATGGATAGGTGCACTGGCCGCAGCGATATAAATGAAATAATGTTGAAAACGGCGTTAAACACCATACAATCAATCAGTCATCTAATTGTTGAGCTGTCTGTGGGTTGTAGTTTCTCATTTGAACATGTAAAATAAGTTTTTATATTGGAAGTACAACTTTTTGCATCCCTGCAAAAGACAGCTAATGTTGTTGAGGAAAAAGAAAATCAACTTTTTGTACATGTAACAACTGTTATTTCTCCTTTTCCTTCTGTATGTCAACTACAATAAAGAAGTTAGTTTTCTTTTTCTAACGTTCATCTTTTTTTGCAAGATGTTCTTCCTCTTGATTGGTCTAAAGTCAACCTGTTCAAAAAATGGGAGAAGCATTTGAGCCACATTCTGGTAAAAGGGGGATTAATGCATCTCCGTGATGCATTATACCAAGCAAGACATCACATATTTAGGGATCCATAAAATCTGTTATGTCTAACAATAGACTGTATCATAAGGTAGACTGGTCCTTTGACATAGAGAAATTGACCAATAGCGAAAAGTTTTGGCCCAGGTGAACCTGCACGGACTGCGCTGGCTGAACTGAAGCAACACTTTTCGCAGATGCATTAAGCCCCCATTTCACAGAGCATGGCTCAAGTCTAAGACTAGCTTGTGCTTTGACCATCCTGTTTTGGTGGGAAATAGCATTTTTTCCTCTCACAATTTCGTTTAGCCTTTTCAAAGACAATTTATTTGAGCAACATGTAATTAGATGTCTGGAAGTGTATGTCAAGGAGGTAATTATTGAACTTTGTTATTTAGTGGAAGGCAAAAAAAGCATTTCCCCTTTTGCCATAATATTCTGATTTGCATTTAAACATTTAACCCTTTACCACACAGTCACTAGTTTTAACAACCCTGAGAAGGAGGGCTTTTGAAAACTATGTGGGAGAAAGGAGAAAATGCTTGTGTGACCAGCATTTTCTCCTTTTCCCACAATGTTTTCTGTTGTTTTATAGAAAAATGCAATCATTTGAGACCATAAGGTCATAGTCTGAAATAACTTACCTGAAATTGTTTTGTGAGGTAAAGGGTTAACCTAAATTGAACAGCAGAGCTCCAGCAGGGTTTTCCCTTGGCAACAAAAATAGGGGGTCATCGTGACCCCTTAGTCATAAATAATGGGGGTCATTCTGGCCTTTGAGGGGGTCACAAAAAATGTAATTAGGTTAAACATTAAAGACTACTATGTGTGAAACAATGCGTGTTTTTGTGTTTTTTATTCATCCCAAAGCTTTTTTATTCATCCCAAAGCTTTGATATAACCTATTTATGAATTACTGAATGATGTAAGATACATTGTAACAGTAGGGATTCTCTGTATAGAGGGGCTTACAGTCTAGATAACATCTTTTTCATAGAGTATCTTGTGTATGCTTTATCAAAAGCCTGGTCTTAACAGGCAAAAAAATGCTCTAGCTGCAGACAAGCTGTCATTTATTTACGTAATTCAATATTTTAAGGGTATCAATGTGACCACAGTGTTTTAATGACGCATATTAGAGTTGAACTGCGCAAGTTTGTGCAGCCACTCTTTGTGGTAAAAGGGTTATTGTGTTTTGTATTTGTCACAGGAATCAACTGTTTAATTGATACAAATAGCTTGTCGGCCGGATTTGATAACCTCTATTTTGAAGGGGGGGGGGGGTTTAATAGAGTGTAACCGTACGACAACAAACTATTTTCACCAATTAAACGGCCGATTCCTGAGTTTTGATACGCGAGTCGCATTCATGCTGCCGTTTTCGACAAACAATTAAGCATAGATCTATGTCTTCCGCCAATTTTCAGTAAACCCTCGGGGCCTTCAAATATTTTTCTCATTACTCAAACCAGGCGATCATCATCCGATTGTTGTTCAAGGTCTCTTTTCCTTGCAGACAGCAAGAATGACGCTATTTTTGACGGAGCTATATTGTTTTCATTAGAGATCGACTGGTTTTGTTTATACGAGTTTAAAGACCGACGGTATTCTTGTAAAATCGATACACAGTCTACAGTTTTGTCCCATTTTCTTCTCATACTTAAGCTTTCTTATGTACTCGCAATGTAACTTTGTCGGTAGCAAAGACGATCGTAAGTAACCTTTATTGTATTTGTGCGTCCACAGTGACGCACTACTGAAAAAAATAAGGGTCATTTTCGTTAAAAATGCGTCAAAACGCACAAAATCGTGCATCAAGGAAAACCCTGGCTCAAAATAAGAGGGAGTTATGGTATTCTAAATCCATTATTTCTCTTCCAAACCCTATGTTGCGGGTACTCATTAGAATCGTCTCGATGAGACGATTCTAATGAGTACCCATAACACAGGGTTTAGTGGAGAATAACTAATATTTTCACTTTTGAAATCAAAATCACTCCCTCTATCTGGACAGTATTTTATAAGTTTATATGGAAGTTTTTTCAAGAATTTTTGTCTGCTTTAGATTTGCTTTAACTCTTTGCCAAACCACAAAATTTTACTGGTCGAAATTGAAAGCATTCGCTGACAACAAACTAAATGACACACACACGTCAAGAATTTTTTCTTTGATCAAGTAGAAAATAGTGTGGAAAAATGAGAAAATGCTGGTCACCAGCATTTTCTCCTTTTCCCACACTGTTTTTAAAAGTTCTTTAAGAAGGGGTGCCAAGCCCCCGTAGCTGTGTCGGTAGCGTACAAGACTTGAGAACAGGAGGTTGCTGGTTCGATTCCCGGCTTGGCCAATTTCTTTCCTGGGATTGATGATAGTCATCGCGACAGGATTCATTCCTCTCTCACCGCTGACCATTGTTTTCGACGATTGTTATGTGGAAAGCAGCCAGTGGCTTGGAAAGAATATTGTGGGGAGTACTGGTAAAAGAAACTCCAGGAAAGCATGGATAGGTGCACTGGTTGCCGTGATATAACTGAAATAATGTTGAAAACGGTGTTTAACACCATAGAATTAATCAATCAATCAATTAACTTCGGGTTGTTAAGAGTTGTGATTGTGTGGTAACGAGTTAAGAGGAGATGGTAATCATGTCTCTTATCCTTATAGAGTACAAAATCTACTGCTGGAGTTGACCAGGCAGACTCCACAGACCAGATAGTAAACCCTGTTTCTGCACGCACAGAGTATGCCCAGAGAAAGAAAATCAGACATGATCTAGAGCTTGTTGGGAAGGGAGGCCAACAGCACATACCAGAGTAAGTCTCATAAGTATTTTGTTGAACTGATGGAACATTTGGCTCCTCGAAGAGTTTTGATCCAGGTCAGGCTGCACCAACTGTGCAGACCGACATGGGTGGATACTTTTTGCAGATGCATTTACTCTTTACCAAACACCAGAATTTTAGACTTGTCAACATTGAAAGCATTTGCAGACAACAAATTAGAAATGTTACTCAAATCATAAAAATTGTCTTTCATACGGTAGAAAAAGAAGCCTTTTGAAAACATTGTGGGAAAATGAGAAAATGCTGGTAACCAGCTTTTTCTCCTTTTCCCACAATATTTTTTATCCTTTTAAAGACAAATCCCTTCATTTGTGTTGCCTTTTAAATGTTTTAAAACTCGGACTAGTTGTTAACCTTTAAAAAGGGAACCCAAACTTGAAGGATAGGAAACTATCAAAATGCTTTTGACACAGTTATGCTCTGTCTTCAACATGGAATTTGAATGAAATAACACCAGCAGTTTAGTCCTGATACCTGCAAGTGGTGCGCTTCTGAACCTCCTACCTCACATTCCCCAGTTTTAACGACACGAAGAAAAAGACTTTTGAAAACATGTTGGAAAAAAGAGAAAATGCCGGTAATCAGCTTTTTCCCCTTTTCCCACTATGTTTCCTATTTTTCGGGGAGTCACATTTATTTCGTCATCTGCAAATGGTCTCAATTTGGACAAAGCTGGAATTCTGTGGTTTGGTAAAGAATTAACAAATCTGGCAGTTCTTTGTACATTCTTGAGATTTTGAATGCCAGTCTTTTTGTCGAGTTCCATTGCTACTTTTCTCAAAAGTTTTTTAAAAAGCTTTAGCTACATCAATGTAAAGCCTTGTACGTTCACAACCAAAGGATGAGGAATGACTTTTGAAATGATACGGTTTTCACTGTATAAAGGATATTACTATTACTGTTTTTATTACAGATTCAGTGCTACAGCCTGGCTTGGTAAACGAAAAATCTGCACTGAAGATAGGTGTTCCAAGAAGGATGCAAAGAGGAAAGCAGCGGAACATGCTCTGTATTTGGAGGTAACTTTACATACAAATATGTTGGCTGAAATCTCAGTCATTTGAATATATTGCTTAATCCTTTACCGAACAATCCCGGCTTTTCACGACCCTGAGAAAGAATCCTTTTGACAACATTGTGGGAAAAGGAGAAAATGCTGGTAACCAGCATTTTCTCCTTTTCCCACAATGTTCTCTTCCCTTCCCAAAACAAATTTCAATATTTGAGTCACATTAATTTTGTTGTCTGCAAATGCTTTTAATGTGGATGAGTCTAAAACTTTGTTGTTTGGTAAAGAGTAAACCTTAACTGTGTAGCAGATGGCAACATTTTAGACTTAGCCAATTTCAGACTAAAAGTTCAGACAAAAAGGGTGTGACTCATATGATGGGATTTGTCTTTGTAATGGTATTAAGTGTAGAATGCTGGTCACAAGCGTTCTCTCCTGTACCCACAATTTTTAGCTCCACTGGCCGAAGGCCAGCGGGCTTATGTCATGGCCTGGTGTCCGTCGTGCGTCCGTCCGTCCGTCCGTACGGTCGTGCGTGCGTCCGTCCGTCCATCCGTGCGTTAACTTTTATTTCAAACATCTTCTTCTCTGAAACTACCCATCCAATTTTCATGAAACTTCACAGAAATGATCCTGCCATGGTCCTCTTTAGAATTTCTTGAAAGAATTTGATTCCTTCAAAAACTCTGGTTGCCATGGCAACAAAACTGAAAAATATTGGAAATCTTTAAAAATCTTCTTGTCTGAAACCATAAGGCATAGGGCTACCAAATTTGGCATGTAGCTTTATGTAGTAGACCTCTATCAAGTTTCTTGAAATAATGGCCCTGGGGTCAAAATTGGCTCTGCCCCAGGGGTCACAAGTTTTACATAGGCTTATATAGAGAAAACTTTAAAAATCTTCTTGTCTGAAACCATAAGGCATAGGGCTACCAAATTTGGCATGTAGCTTTATGTAGTAGACCTCTATCATGTTTCTTGAAATTATGGCCCTGGGGTCAAAATTGGCTCTGCCCCAGGGGTCACAAGTTTTACAAAGGCTTATATAGAGAAAACTTTAAAAATCTTCTTGTCTGAAACCATAAGGCATAGGGCTACCAAATTTGGCATGTAGCTTTATGTAGTAGACCTCTATCATGTTTCTTGAAATTATAGCCCTGGGGTCAAAATTGGTTCTGCCCCAGGGGTCACAAGTTTTACATAGGCTTATATAGAGAAAACTTTAAAAATCTTCCCGTACCTAGCCATAAGGCCTAGAGCTACCAAATTTTGCATTTAGCTTGATCTAGTTGGGGTCTACCAAAAGTGCCCAAAGTATAGTCCTGGGGTCAATTTGGCCTCATGCTGGGGGGGGAGGGGAGGTTCATAAGATTTACATGGGCTTACATAGGGAAAACTTTTAAATCTTGGTGTACATAGCCATAAGGCTTAGGCTACCAAATTTTGTATAATTATAGCATTATCTAGTGGACAATTACAAAGAGGGCCCAAGTTACAACCCTAGGATCAAGTTTGGCTCTGCACTAGGGGTCACAAGTTTTACATGGGTTTATGGAGGGAAAAGTTCAGAAACCATCCTGTTACTAGCCATAAGGCCAAAAACTCCCAAATTTGGCATGTTATTCTTCTAATACACATATTCCCCATTTAGTCTGACTGTAGCCCTGGGGTCAAAGTTTTATAAGGGCTTATATAGTGAAGACTTTTCTTCATGGTTTATATTTATAAGCCAGTGGAGCGAAACAGGGCCATCATGGCCCTCTTGTTTTGTGAGTGCCTTGCTCCTTTCGGTTTTTAAACACAGGTTTTTAATGTTATATTTTTAATTGTAGAGGGCCAAGCCCCTGTAGCTCGGTCGGTGGTGTACAGGACTTGAGAACAGGAGGTCGCTGGTTGGATCCCCGGCTTGGCCAATTTCTTTCCGAGGATTGATGGTAGTCTTTGCGACAGGATTCATTCCTCTCTCACCGCTGACCGTTGTTTCAACGATGGTTATGTGGGAAAGCAGCCAGTGGCTTGGAAAGAATATTGTGCAGAGTACTGGTAAAAGGAACTCCAGGAAAGCATGGATAGGTGCACTGGCCCCAGCGATATAACTGAAATAATGTTGAAAACGGCGTTAAACACCATACAATCAATCAGTCATCTAATTGTTGAGCTGTCTGTGGGTTGTAGTTTCTCATTTGAACATGTAAAATAAGTTTTTATATTGGAAGTACAACTTTTTGCATCCCTGCAAAAGACAGCTAATGTTGTTGAGGAAAAAGAAAATCAACTTTTTGTACATGTAACAACTGTTATTTCTCCTTTTCCTTCTGTATGTCAACTACAATAAAGAAGTTAGTTTTCTTTTTCTAATGTTCATCTTTTTTTGCAAGATGTTCTTCCTCTTGATTGGTCTAAAGTCAACCTGTTCAAAAAATGGGAGAAGCATTTGAGCCACATTCTGGTAAAAGGGGGATTAATGTATCTCCGTGATGCATTATACCAAGCAAGACATCACATATTTAGGGATCCATAAAATCTGTTATGTCTAACAATAGACTGTATCATAAGGTAGACTGGTCCTTTGACATAGAGAAATTGACCAATAGCGAAAAGTTTTGGCCCAGGTGAGCCTGCACGGACTGCGCTGGCTGACCTGAAGCAACACTTTTCGCAGATGCATTAAGCCCCCTTTTCACAGAGCATGGCTCAAGTCTAAGTAGCTTGTGCTTTGACCATCCTGTTTTGGTGGGAAATAGCATTTTTTCCTCTCACAATTTCGTTTAGCCTTTTCAAAGACAATTCCCTTTATTTGAGCAACATGTAATTAGATGTCTGGAAGTGTATGTCAAGGAGGTAATTATTGAACTTTGTTATTTAGTGGAAGGCAAAAAAAGCATTTCCCCTTTTGCTATAATATTCTGATTTGCATTTAAACATTTAACCCTTTACCACACAGTCACTAGTTTTAACAACCCTGAGAAAGAGGGCTTTTGAAAACTATGTGGGAGAAAGGAGAAAATGCTTGTGTGACCAGCATTTTCTCCTTTTCCCACAATGTTTTCTGTTGTTTTATAGAAAAATGCAATCATTTGAGACCATAAGGTCATAGTCTGAAATAACTTACCTGAAATTGTTTTGTGAGGTAAAGGGTTAACCTACATTGAACAGCAGAGCTCCACTCCAGATAAGAGGGAGTTATGGTATTCTAAATCCATTATTTCTCTTCCAAACCCTATGTTGCGGGTACTCATTAGAATCGTCTCGATGAGTACCCATAACACAGGGTTTAGTGGAGAATAACTAATATTTTCACTTTTGAAAACAAAATCACTCCCTCTATCTGGAACTCTGCTGGACAGTATTTTATAAGTTTATATGGAAGTTTTTTCAAGAATTTTTGTCTGCTTTAGATTTGCTTTAACTCTTTGCCAAACCACAAAATTTTACTGGTCGAAATTGAAAGCATTCGCTGACAACAAACTAAATGACACACACACGTCAAGAATTTTTTCTTTGATCAAGTAGAAAATAGTGTGGAAAAAGGGGAAAATGCTGGTCACCAGCATTTTCTCCTTTTCCCACACTGTTTTTAAAAGTTCTTTAACATGGGGTGCCAAGCCCCCGTAGCATAGTCGGTAATGTACAGGACTTGAGAACAGGAGGTTGCTGGTTCAATCCCCGGCTTGGCCAATTTCTTTCCTGGGATTGATGATAGTCATCGCGACAGGATTCATTCCTCTCTCACCGCTGACCATTGTTTCGACGATTGTTATGTGGAAAGCAGCCAGTGGCTTGGAAAGAATTTTGTGGGGAGTACTGGTAAAAGAAACTCCAGGAAAGCATGGATAGGTGCACTGGTTGCCGTGATATAACTGAAATGATGTTGAAAACGGTGTTAAACACCATACAATTAATCAATCAATCAATTAACTTGGGGTTGTTAAGAGTTGTGATTGTGTGGTAAAGAGTTAAGAGGAGATGGTAATCATGTCTCTTATCCTTATAGAGTACAAAATCTACTGCTGGAGTTGACCTTGCAGACTCCACAGACCAGATAGTAAACCCTGTTTCTGCACTCACAGAGTATGCCCAGAGAAAGAAAATCAGACATGATCTAGAGCTTGTTAGGAAGGGAGGCCTACAGCACATGCCAGAGTAAGTATTTTGTTGAACTGATGGAACATTTGGTTCCTCGAAGAGTTTTGATCCAGGTCAGGCTGCACCAACTGTGCGGACAGACATGAGTGGATACGTTTTGCAGATGCATTTACTCTTTACCAAACAACAGAATTTTAGACTTATCAACATTGAAAGCATTTGCAGACAACAAATTAGAAATGTTACTCAAATCATAAAAATTGTCTTTCATACGGTAGAAAAAGAAGCCTTTTGAAAACATTGTGGGAAAATGAGAAAATGCTGGTACCCAGCCTTTTCTCCTTTTCCCACAATATTTTTTATCCTTTTAAAGACAAATCCCTTCATTTGTGTTGCCTTTTAAATGTTTTAAAACTCGGACTAGTTGTTAACCTTTAAAAAGGGAACCCAAACCTGAAGGATAGGAAACTATCAAAATGCTTTTGACACAGTTATGCTCTGTCTTCAACATGGAATTTGAATGAAATAACACCAGCAGTTTAGTACTGATACCTGCAAGTGGTGTGTTTCTGAACCTCCTACCTCACATTTCCCAGTTTTAACGACACGAAGAAAAAGACTTTGAAAACATGTTGGAAAAAAGAGAAAATGCCGGTAATCAGCTTTTTCCCCTTTTCCCGCTATGTTTCCTATTCTTCGGGGAGTCACATTTATTTCGTCATCTGCAAATGGTCTCAATTTGGACAAAGCTGGAATTCTGTGGTTTGGTAAAGAATTAACAAACCTGGCAGTTCTTTGTACATTCTTGAGATTTTGAATGCCAGTCTTTTTGTTGAGTTCCATTGCTACTTTTCTCAAAAGTTTTTTAAAAAGCTTTAGCTACATCAATGTAAAGCCTTGTACGTTCACAACCAAAGGATGAGGAATGACTTTTGAAATGTTACGGTTTTTACTGTATAAAGGATATTACTATTACTGTTTTTATTACAGATTCAGTGCTACAGCCTTGTTTGGTAAACGAAAAATCTGCCCTGAAAATAGGTCTTCCAAGCAGGACGCAAAGAGGAAAGTAGCGGAACATGCTCTGTATTTGGAGGTAACTTTACATACAAATATGTTGGCTGAAATCTCGGTCATTTGAATATATTGCTTAACCCTTTACCGAACAATCCCGGCTTTTCACGACCCTGAGAAAGAATCCTTTTGACAACATTGTGGGAAAAGGAGAAAATGCTGGTAACCAGCATTTTCTCCTTTTCCTGCAATGTTTTCTTCCCTTCCCAAAACAAATTTCAATTTTTGAGTCACATTAATTTTGTTGTCTGCAAATGCTTTTAATGTGGATGAGTCTAAAATTTTGTTGTTTGGTAAAGAGTAAACCTTAACTGTGTAGCAGATGGCAACATTTTAGACTTAGCCAATTTCAGACTAAAAGTTCAGACAAAAAGGGTGTGACTCATATGATGGGATTTGTCTTTGTAATGGTATTAAGTGTAGAATGCTGGTCATAAGCGTTCTCTCCTGTACCCACAATTTTTTTGTGAGTGCCTTGCTCCTTTCGGTTTTTAAACACAGGTTTTTATGTTATATTTTTAATTGTTGAGAGCCAAGCCCCTGTAGGTCAGTCGGTGGTGTACAGGAATTGAGAACAGGAGGTCGCTGGTTGGATCCCCGGCTTGGCCAATTTCTTTCCGAGGATTGATGGCAGTCTTTGCGACAGGATTCATTCCTCTCTCACCGCTGACCGTTGTTTCAACGATGGTTATGTGGGAAAGCAGCCAGTGGCTTGGAAAGAATATTGTGCAGAGTACTGGTAGAAGGAACTCCCGGAAAGCATGGATAGGTGCACTGGCCGCAGCGATATAAATGAAATAATGTTAAAAACGGCGTTAAACACCATACAATCAATCAGTCATCTAATTGTTGAGCTGTCTGTGGGTTGTAGTTTCTCATTTGAACATGTAAAATAAGTTTTTATATTGGAAGTACAACTTTTTGCATCCCTGCAAAAGACAGCTAATGTTGTTGAGGAAAAAGAAAATCAACTTTTTGTACATGTAACAACTGTTATTTCTCCTTTTCCTTCTGTATGTCAACTACAATAAAGAAGTTAGTTTTCTTTTTCTAACGTTCATCTTTTTTTGCAAGATGTTCTTCCTCTTGATTGGTCTAAAGTCAACCTGTTCAAAAAATGGGAGAAGCATTTGAGCCACATTCTGGTAAAAGGGGGATTAATGCATCTCCGTGATGCATTATACCAAGCAAGACATCACATATTTAGGGATCCATAAAATCTATTATGTCTAACAACAGACTGTATCATAAGGTAGACTGGTCCTTTGACATAGAGAAATTGACCAATAGCGAAAAGTTTTGGCCCAGGTGAGCCTGCACGGACTGCGCTGGCTGAACTGAAGCAACACTTTTCGCAGATGCATTAAGCCCCCATTTCACAGAGCATGGCTCAAGTCTAAGACTAGCTTGTGCTTTGACCATCCTGTTTTGGTGGGAAATAGCATTTTTTCCTCTCACAATTTCGTTTAGCCTTTTCAAAGACAATTTATTTGAGCAACATGTAATTAGATGTCTGGAAGTGTATGTCAAGGAGGTAATTATTGAACTTTGTTATTTAGTGGAAGGCAAAAAAAGCATTTCCCCTTTTGCCATAATATTCTGATTTGCATTTAAACATTTAACCCTTTACCACACAGTCACTAGTTTTAACAACCCTGAGAAAGAGGGCTTTTGAAAACTAGGTCATGTCTCTTATCCTTATAGAGTACAAAATCTACTGCTGGAGTTGACCAGGCAGACTCCACAGACCAGATAGTAAACCCTGTACCAGGCAAGGACCCTGTTTCTGCACTCACAGAGTATGCCCAGAGAAAGAAAATCAGACATGATCTAGAGCTTGTTGGTAAGGGAGGCCTACAGCACATACCAGAGTAAGTCTCATAAGTATTTTGTTGAACTGATGGAACAATTGGCTCCTCGAAGAGTTTTGATCCAGGTCAGGCTGCACCAACTGTGCAGACCGACATGGGTGGATACTTTTTGCAGATGCATTTACTCTTTACCAGACAACAGAATTTTAGACTTGTCAACATTGAAAGCATTTGCAGACAACAAATTAGAAATGTTACTCAAATCATAAAAATTGTCTTTCATACGGTAGAAAAAGAAGCCTTTTGAAAACATTGTGGGAAATTGAGAAAATGCTGGTAACCAGCTTTTTCTCCTTTTCCCACAATATTTTTTATCCTTTTAAAGACAAATCCCTTCATTTGTGTTGCCTTTTAAATGTTGTCTGCAAATGCTTTTATTCTGGACAAGGGTAAAATTTTGTCGTTTGGTAAACATTTAAAAGGGAGTTCAATCCATCTGTATAAAGCATTGACTCTTATCATCGACCCTTGCAGTCTGGGCAGGCTAACAAGTGTTTAACCCTTTAACACATGACAAAATTTAAGACCAATCCAAATTGAAAGCATTTGCAGATGACAAATTTCAATGTGGCTCAAATAATGTGATTTTTCTTTGATAGGGTTAAAAACATTGTGTGAAAAAGAAAAAAATGCTAGTTACCAGCATTTTCTCCTTTTCCCACAATCTTTCGAAAGGCTTCTTCCTCGGGGTCATTAAAAATCAGCATTGTGTGGTAAAGGGTTAAATTTATTGCCAGCATTTTCTCCTTTTTCTGCAATGTCAGGGTGCCCAATCACGTACTGCAGTGCGTAATTCACGTATAAATTTACTCTGTGAGTACAATTTATTTGTGCTTATGTGCATGCACGCACTGTCTAAAGTATGCACGTACAAAACGGAAAGTAATTACGTAAACTACACATACAAGTTTGATACCATTTTGTATTGCATGCCAAACATACAGAACGAAAGTAGCTTTCTTATTAAGTGGGTACCACACTTTTTCCTCAACACAGAGTATTTTCGCTATATATATTTTGCAGCTCCCTCGTCTGCCTGAATAATTTTTGCTACGATTTTTTTAAGGTGTCAAAATCTACCATGTGTACAGGAAATCTAGTAATTAATTTTCAGTGAGAAATTAAAATCATTTAATAATATTATGATGCGCATGTTATTGTTAAAAACACATTTTTTGACATATAAAAGCTGAAAAATTGAGCCGCAAATTAAACATGTAATTTTCGTATGTATGGCGTCTGCTGCAGAAAAAATGTCATCACAACAAAAGCTGTTAAAATATTTTACAGCGTGAAGATCTGAGAAAGGTAGGTTTACACAAGTGATTCTACCATTACACATTTTGTTTTATTTTGCCCTAACACGGCATGGCCTTTATTTGACAGAGTTTAAGCGTACAATGAGCCAGTCGGCCTGCTCCTCTGTGATTTTAAAATAGCCAGATCTACGAACATCATCTTGGACAATGAGCATCCATCTGTCTACGCTTCCTTTTTAAAGCACTTCTAATGTACTTCGCAACTTTGAGAAAGGAATAAAGGTGAAAAATCTTCCATAAAGGCGGTCGATTGTCAAAACCCATGGTTGTGTTCGGCTTTTAAACCCTGACCGCTGTTGCGATTATATCAAAGTATATGCATGACCTGGAGACATATGATGCATCCATATAATCACCAATTGCGCAATTTAATAACTTAATTAAGATCCCATTCATTGTGGTTAAGGAGCTAGGGTGTTAAAATTCATTGATAAAACTGAAACAGCCCAAAGTTACTCTGTACCTCCTAATTTTTCCAATTCAAAACCTAGGGGGTACAGTGTACCTCCAATTTTTTCTTTGTACCCGCAATTCAAAACCTGGAAGGTGCATGTAACCCCAAATTGAAAACCCAGTGGGCATGCTGTATATTTTCAAAAGTCTTCTTTGCTAGGGTTGTTAAAACTCGGGATTGTGTGGTAAAGAGTTAAACCTTCATTTGCCAGAGAGTTGGCATTTTCCACATTTCCCTTTTGGACAGTCTGAAATTTTTTTGTTTTGTAAAGAGTTAATTGATTTCTGTTCCAGTTGTATGATTCTAGGATTTTATTGCTTGGTAATCTAAGTTGTGCATTGTTGTTTCTTTACATAAGTTTTGCAAAGTTGCTTCTTGTTTAGAACTGGCTCACTTATGTGAAGATTTTGAGCAAAAATTTTTACCACCTTGCAGGTTTTCTGTGCAAGCCAAAGTTGGGAAAAGAATCTTTCCTGCTATGAAAGGCCGGAGCAAGAAAGAAGCCAAGAAAAATGCAGCAATTGTTGCCCTTATGGAACTTGCAAAAGAGGGGCTGTTACAGGAATGTTTCCCAGACATGGTATGATTAACCCTTTCCCAAACAACAAATTTTAGACCCTTCCAAACTGAAAGCATCTGCAGACAACATATTTGAAGGTGGTACAAATGAAGTTAAGTTTTTTGACAGATGAGAAAACATTGTGGGAAAAGGAGAAAAAGTTGGTTACCAGCACTTTCTCTTTTCCCTCTATGTTTTCAAAAGGCTTCTTCCTCAGGGACTTGAAAACACGGGGTTGTTTAGTAATGGGTTAACCCTTTACCACACAGTCTCAACTGTTAACGAGCCTACAAGAGAAATCTTTTTGAAAACATTGTTGGAAAAGGAGGAAATGCTGGAAACCACAATTTTTTCTAACCATTCACTTAAAAATCCAGTTATTTGAGCAACATTTTAATTTGTAGTCTACAGCGAATGCTTTCAATTTGGAAAGTCTAAAATTTCCTCATTTGGTAAAGAGTTAACCCTTTACCACACAGTAATGACTTTTAACGACCTTGAGGAAGAAGCCTTTTGAAAACATTGTGGGAAAAGGAGAAAATGCTGGTTACCAGCATTTTCTCCTTTTCCCACAATGTTTTCTACCCTATGAGAGAAAAATCATATCATTTGAGCAACATTGACATTGTTGTCTGCAAAAGCTTTCAATTTGAACTGGTCTAAAATTTTGTTGTGTGGTAAAGGGTTAAGGCCGGAGCCATGCTGTTGGTAGCGTATAGGACTTAAGAGCAGGGTTTGCTGGTTTGAATCCCCAACCTGGCCTATTTCTTTCTGAGGCTTGATAATATTCATTGCAACAGGATTCATTCCTCTCCCACCACTGATCATTGTTCGACGATGGTAAGGTGGGAAAGCAGCCATATACCATACAGTCAATCAATCAAGCACTGATCATTAGCGGGGAATCTTTGTTATGAAGACACTTTTTTAAAGGAAAAGGAGAAAAAGCTAGTAACTAGCATTGTTTTCCTTTTTCCCACAATGGTTTCAAATGGCTTCTTCCTTAGGGTCATTAAAACACAAGATTGTGTTGTAAAGTGTTAGAATACTAATGAATCTGACTGCATGGACATTTTTGATGATTCAGAATTTTGAGAGGTGTTAACCTTATTAACCCTTTACCACACAATCCCAACTTTTAACGACCCTGAGGAAGAGGCTTTTTGAAAAGATTGTGGGAAAAGGAGAAAATGCTTGTAACCAGCATTTTGTCCTTTTCCCACAATCTTTTCAACTCCTCCAAAAACAAATTTCAATTTTTGACTTACTTTAATTTTGTCGTCTGCAAAAGCTTTCATTCTGGACTGGACTAAAATTTTGTTGTTTGGTAAAGAGTTAACACATTATTTATTATTTTATTGGATGAAAAGTACAGACTTTGCTTGTGTGAATAAGACAGAACTAGTATCTTTTGTTTTTGAATTTTTTTTAAAGATAAAGTAAATATGACAATGCCACAAAGTATAATGACCAAACAGTAAACAGATATGTCAACCCTTTACTGCACAGTGACACCTTTTAACAACCCTGGGAAAGAAGCCTTTTGAAAACATTGTGGAAAAAGGAGAAAATGCTGGTAAGCAGCATTTTCTTCTTTTCCCACCATGTTTTCTACCCTGTCAAAGAAAAATTGCACCATTTGAGCCACATTGAAATTGTCGTCTGCAAATGTTTTCAATTTGGACAAGGCTAAAATTTTGTCGTCTGGTAAAGGGTTATTTGGTTTATACATTTACGACAAATAGGGTGTGTATAAAGCCTACACATATTGGAGCAATATGTCTGCCATGGTCTGTGATGATATTTGGTTGACAACACTTACCATATTGCTTTAACTCATTACCAAACCACAAAATTTTAGACTAGTCCAAATTCAAAGCATTTGCAGACGACAGAATAAATTTTACTCAAAAGTTTAAAAAATGTTTCGGGAAGGGTAGAAAAAATTGTGGGAAAGGAGAAAATGCTGGTTACCAGCATCTTCCCCTTTTCCCCACAATATTTTCAAAAGACTTCTGTCTCAGGGTTGTTAAAACTTGGGATTGTGTATTAATGGCTTAATCATTGAACAAACAGTCTGGAGTTTTAACAACACGAAGAAAAAACCCTTTTGAAAACATGCTGGGGAAAAAGAGACATTGCTGGTGATCAAACTTTTCTCCTTTTCCTGTATTGTTTTGTGCCCTTTCATTGACAATAAACATCATCTGACACACATTTAATTTCTAATTTGCAAATGCTTTCAATTTTGACAAGTTTAAAATTTTGTCATCTGATAAAAACTTATATGTGATTCACCTGGACTACAAGTTGAAAGCTTAGACCCCTTTGTTGATTAACCCTTTCCCAAAAGAGAAAATTTTAGACTGAAATTGAAAGCATTTGCAGACGACAAATGAGACAGAAAAAAAGAAACTTGTTTTGGGAAGGGTAGAAAACATTATGGGAAAAGGAGAAAATGCTGGTTACCAGCATTTTCTCCTTTTTCCACAATGTTTTCAAAAGACTCATTTCTGAAGGTTGTTAAAAGTCGGGATTGGGTGGTAAAGGGTTTATATAGAGCTATAATGTACTTTTCAATCTGGATTATTACTGCTGTAAAGAAGTGAGCCGGACACAATCAAGTTCATTTCCATTTGTATGAGGGCTGTTCCAGAAGTATATAGACTTTTCCCATAACTTAACTAGTTAACAACAGTTAACCCTTTACCACACAATCCCAACTTTTAACGACCCTGAGAAAGAAGCCTTTTGAAAACATTGTGGGAAAAGGAGAAAATGCTGGTAACAGACATTTTCTCCTTTTCCCACAATGTTTTCTACCCTTTCCAAGACAAATTTCATTTTTTTAGCCACATTTATTTTGTCGTCTGCAAATACTTTCAGTTTGGACCAGTCTAAAATTTTGTCATTTGGTATAGAGTTAAATGCCAAATTTGGCAACATCTTATTAGATGTATCATTGACATATGCTAGAAATTTCATCAAAATGCATAAAAAAAATATGCCGCCAAATTTCGGTAATAAACTGTCCATAATTACGGGTAATCAATGTATGGGAAAAGTCTACTTACTTCAGGGACAGCCCTCATATAACCCTTTACCACACAATGCGGACTTTTAACGACCCTGAAGAAAGAGCCTTTTGAAAACATTGTGGGAAAAGGAGAAAATGCTGGTAACCAGCATTTTCTCCTTTTCCCACAATGTTTTCTTCCCTATCAAAAAGAAAAATCATCACTTTAACAACATTTAGTTTGTCATCTGTTAATGCTTTCAATTTGGATCAGTCTAAAATTTTGTCATTTGGTAAAGAGATAATCATGCTTTCACAAAGTACAAGTAACTTTCTGGAAAATATTTCTCCTGAATGTTTTGCTATGGTTTGAAAAAAATTGATATTTTCCTTGCCTTCAAATGTTTATCCTCAAACCCTTTCCCAAACGACAAATTTTAGACTGTGTCAGATTCAAAACATCTTCAGACAACAATTCAAAATTGGTACTAACGAGCTTAAGCTCTCTGACAGGTTAGAAAACATTGAGGGAAAAGGAGAAAATGCTGGTTACCAGCATTTTCTCCTTTTCCCACTATGTTTTCAAAACCTTCCTTTCCCAGGGCCGAGAACCTGGGATTCTTTGGTAAAGGGTTAATAAATTTTTATGTTTTGATGGGTTAGGCGTAGTTTTACTACTGTGTGCATGTGTTACATCACAGTACATTTATGTTAGTGAAAGGAATAATTTTGCACCTTTGTTAATTGGCATCTGGAAGCTCTTTGATAAACTTACTGCTTTTTTTTTTTCCAACAGGCGTCTCAAAGCTCTGTTGATGCAGGGCAGAACTCACAGAACGGGAATTTGACCAAAAATCCGGTCAGTATTCTAAACGAGTATACGCAGAAATGCTGCTTGACCCTTAAGTATGAGTATAAGCAGTATGGCCCGGCCCACAAATCTGTGTAAGTGTTGAATGTTATTACTGAAGATATTTACTTCAAACTTCAGGTACTATTTACTTTCAAAAAGGGAACTCTACCGTAACTCTTTACCAAACAACAAAATTATAGACTGGTCCAAATTCAAAGCATTTGCAGACCACAAATCAAATGTGGCTCAAAAATTGAAATTTGATTTAGGAAGGGTAGAAAACATTGTGGGAAAAGGAGAAAATGCTGGTTACTAGCATTTCTCCTTTTCCCACAATGTTTTCAAAAGGCTTCTTTTTCAGGGTCATTAAAAGTTGGGACTGTGTGGTAAATGTCAATGTATCTTTGACAAAGTCATGTCCCTTTTTTGGCAGAAATTTGCTGAAAAAAAAAAAAACAAGTAGCAGCAGAGCTTTGGCACCCGTGTGTGAGCCTCTTGTTTTTCTTAGGAATCTTTTTTAACCCTTTCCCAAATGACAAATTTTGGAACTGGTCCAAATTGAAAGAGTTTGCAGACGACAATTTTAAATTTGATGAAAATGGCAGAAAGGTCTCAAAAAGGGTAGAAAACACTGTGGGAAAAGGAGAAATTGCTCGTCACGAGCAATTTCTCCTTTTCCCACAGTGTTTTCAAAAGACTTGTACTGCAGACATGTGAAAACCAGGGCTTGTTTGGGAAAGGGTTAATGAGATATAACTGAAAGCAATAAACCGTTTGAGACTAAATGCTAGTATAACATCATGTAGATTTCAGGTGAGGACTGTAGTTGATGGAAAAGGATTTGTTGTTAATGAGGCTCAAAGTAAGAAAGAAGGAAACCGGCTTATTTCAGAAAAGATTTTGAAATGGCTTGAAGAAGAAGGTAAAATAACTTTACCAAGGCAATCACAGACCAAAGTATGGGTATGTTATGTTTTATCAAATTACCTCCCTTGTTTTGAGTCTATTTTTACCCATTACAAGTTTTCTGTCCAACACATGTCTTAGATAAGCATTGTGTGCTAACTTTAACCCTTTACCACACAGTCCCGACTTTTAACGACCCTAAAGAAGAAGCCTTTTCAAAACATTATGGGAAAAGGAGAAAATGCTGGTAACCAGCATTTTCTCCTTTTCCCACAATGTTTTCTACTCTTGGAAAGAAAAATTACAGGTTTTGAGTAACTTTTAATGTGTCGTCTGCAAGTGGTTCCAATTTGGACAAGTCTAAGATTTTGTTGCTTGGTGAGAGTTAAACTGCTAAATAAATGAAAAGAACATTTCCGCTCAAGAGTAAACACCCAAATATTGTGATTTTAAAGCTGATTTCAATGGATAGAAAATAACCACATTGGACAGTGTAGATCAAAGATCAGACTGCACATTCTGTGCAGTCTGATCTTGATCTACACTGTCTGCAAAAGGTCAGTGAGTTGCACTTAGCAGCCTAAGGGTTAATTCTAGCTTTCAGGTTCATTTTTTGGTAGTAACTGGCGCCCTGACAGATTGTACTGTAACACATTATCAAACCCAAAATAATATCTATAATTTGAAATGTTGTGAATTAAATTTGCCTTCAAGTTGACTCCCAGTATTGTTTGCTTTTCGCACCAAGCCCGAGTCGCCTAGTTGGTAGTGCATGGTACTTGAGGATGGGGGTGGCTGGTGCGATTCCTGGCTCTGCCAATTTCTTTCGGAGGATGATGATAGTCATTGTGGCAGGATTAATTTCTCTCTCGCCACTGACCATTGTTTCTATGATGATTATGTGGGTAAGCAGCTGTTGGCATGGAATGAATATTGTGCATAATAGTGGTAAAAGAAGCTCCAGGAAAGCATGGATAGGTGCACTGGTAGCTGCAGTATAACTGAAATAATGTTGAAAATGGTGTTAAACACCATACAATCAATCAATCGTTTGCTTTTGGCCACTGATGAGCCCTTAGGCTAGCCAGAGGCTCATAAAATAGCATTTTCAAGGCTCGTTTTATGAAACTGTTTTCGAATACCATCTTATGTCATATCCTTTATTTATCACATAAGCTCTCATTGTTTTAAGCTTGATGTACCATTTACGAATTTTCTTATCTTATACATATTTGATATCACAATTGTATGACATCCTTTTTGACATCCTTTTGTATGAATTTCATTGAAGTGAATGGGTTATTTATGGATATTTTCTCATGTGCATCTGTGGACGGTTTTGCATCTTCTGATCTATAATTGGTGAAATATCGTTATGTGATAAAAAGAATCTTACAATTGTTGGCTTTTGAGATAATTTTTTATTGAACTTGTCAAGAAAAAAGTTATTAAGCTCGTCAAGGCTTACTTTATAACTTTTTTCTTAGACTCCTTTTATACAATTTTATCTCAAACACCAACTCATGACATATCCTATATATGTGGTATGTCTGTAAAGTTCGTGGACAATGCAGATATTTATAAAACTAACACTTTTTCGCAGGTTTTATTTTCTTGATTACTTTTGGGTATATCTTCTGCATTATATGTATAAAACACAAAGATATTGGCAAACAGTAAGTAGTATACCAATCATGCTTCAGACGGCGTGATGGTAACCAAATGGCAATTAAATTGATTTTTCAAACTGTCATCCGCAGTTTATAACTTGCGAAAAATCAACTGATCCTTTTCAAATTTTATCCCACGAATAAGGATGATGCCAATGTCATTTTAAGAAATTATGACGATGACATCATAGCTGCTTAAACTCTATGCACAGAAATTCTGAAGCTCTACGAAGTTGTCTTTGTTAAAAACGGCGGGGTTCAACTTTGTGGAACATCAGATGATCATAAAATTTTGCACCAATCTTGGTTAATCACTGGTAGATACCATGAAAATGCTGTCTGAACCTTCAGGAAAGCCAGTTGTATTTCGCTCAATGGTTTACAAGTGGCACAGTAGATTTTTGGATGGGCGAAATTCAACTGACGATGACGATATGATACGCATCATCAACACAGGATTGGTGGATTTGGTGCATACGATGATTGAAAAGGACAACGATCCACCACATCGGGTGGAATCTAGGCTGTTGTACATTGACTTGATGGGTTTTGAGAGACTAAACTACAGTCTGTATTCTCCCGATCTGTCACCAGTGGACTTTGCGATTTTTAGCTCCACTGGCCGAAGGCCAGAGAGCTATTGTCATGGCGTTGTGTCCGTCGTGCGTCCGTCGGTCAGTTCGTTCGTCCGTCCGTGCGTCCGTAAACTTTTTCTTTAAAAAACTTCTCCTCAGAAACTATTGACTGGATTTTTACCAAATTTCACAGGAATGTTCCTTTGGTGGTCCTCTTTCAAATTCCTTCAAATAATTGTGTTCCATGAAGAATTCTGGTTGCAATGGCAACCAAAGTAAAAAACCTTTAAAAATCTTCTCCACCCAAACCGCTATTTGGATAGCATTATTATTTTGCAGGAATGTTCCTTAGATACAGGTTTACAGAATTCCTTTAAAAAAAAATGATCTGTCAAAAAACATGGCTTTTATGGGAGACTCATTTTCCTTTTATGGTATAAAGTAAAATCTTTGAAAAATTTCTTCTCTAAAACTATTCATTGGATTTCATTGTTGTTTTGCAGGTAAGTTCCTATGGTGGTTGTCTGCCAAATTGTTTCTATGGTGGTTGTATACCAAATTCCTTTTAAAAAAATGATACACCTAAAAACACATTTTTTTATAGACAAGGCTTATATTTCAAAAAAATGTTCTTCTCCAAAACTATTTATTGTGTTAGTTTTATCGACTAACAAAGAAAAAGGAAGAAAATTGGATTGACTTGACCTAGTCAGGGCTGTCCTATTTAAGCCCACACATTTTCCTTGGTATTAAGATCACAATTTACTCCAATGATATGCTATTAGTTAGTACTAGTAATAAAATATCACTGGCCATAAATAAGATAAAAGCTTGAGCACCTTTCACAACTTGAGCTTTTCAATTTTGCCTTATTACTAAGCCTGAGTAACCATGCCAAGATAAAAAAGAAAAAGTATTTTAATAACAAAACCCCCATGTTGTAGGTACTTTATAGTCCTTTTGATATAGAACAAGAGAACCTCTGCACTTTTATTAGTTCTGGTAAAGGTTTGTTGACCTACTAATGAGTAAATGCAGAGTGGACAGAAGGGGTGTAAATCCTGGTGACCTGGTACAAAGTGGGACAGGGCTTTACATTTGTGATAAGGCATTAATGTTATCCAGTCAAACTGATCCCGCAACTTCAGTACACCAGAATTAATCTGTGCCCTGGAGCAGGATATTTGATTTATGTAAATGCATTTGTAGACCATTTTGTGTTGTTTGCCACAGAAGACATTCTAACTGTGACTGTGAAAAGTTGATTATTAGGGATTAGGTGTTCATTGTATGCCAGCATATTTCATTCTTTCTGGTGTATTGATGTAAGTTGATCTATATTGCTATAACATTCATTCATTTGCCCTCCTAGCTGTTCTTTTAGATTACCCCTTTACCACACAATCACAACTTTTAACGACCCTGAAAAAGACATATTTTCTATATTTTGATGTTTCCCCACCCAAAATGGTTTGTGAAAGGACCTGTTGCAGACAACATATCTTCAAATTAGTAAGACATATATAAAAAAGGATAGAAATTATTGTGGGAAACTAAGAAAATGCTGGTTACCATTTTTTTCTTCTTTTCTCACAAGTTTTTTCCATACCTTTTTTCTTCAGTGAGCTAAAATGCAGGATTGAATGGTAATTGTTAAAAACTTCTTTTCGCCATTATAGAAATATCAGGCCTGTGGAGCGATACAGGTGCTCAAGCGCCTTTAGTCTAGCGAGTGAGACAAGAGCTTAGAGGTGTACGAAATAAAAACCCTAAGGAATGGGTATTGCAAGTTTATGAAGTTATTCAGCCCCTTGACAGATAAATTTCATCAGTGTGTATGAAAAATTGGTAAAGGGACACAATAAATGTGTTGCAGCAAAAGGTCAATATTTTGGAGAAGCCCTGAATTGTGTCACGATCACCTTCAAATTGATTGTGCAGTTTGCATCTGACACTTTGTCAGTTCAATATCTGACTAATAAACACTGTCGCAACATCAAAATGACGTCAATGCCTGCCCAGGGTTCTTATCTGTATTTGCAGGCTAGGACCAATAAATTAAAAACTATTAATAGTAGCAGCTCCTTTTTTTACACGTCGGCTGATAAAAATTTGCTCTTTATGATGATATGAATTTCCTGCGCCTCATTTGTAAATTTGTTAACTGTTAAGCAATGTCCACAAAGTTTACAGATATACCTCGTATATCACATAAATAACCTTGTTTTCATTGTAATATAGCACTTAAGAATTCCTTGATCTTAACCCTTTACCTTACCTGCAAAATGTAGAATTATCCAAATTGAAAGCATTTGCAGAAGACAATTTAAGTGTAGTTTAAATGATGGAACCTGTCTTTTATCAGATGGAAAACAATGTGGTCTTCTCTCACCATGTTTTTTTTTTTTAGGCCTCTCCCTCAGGGTCGTTAAAATTCTGGATTGTGTGGTTAAGGGTAAACCTCTGTAAAGTTATAGGTAAATCAGAGGGACTTCGATGGAAATAAATGTGGAGAAAATAGACACACAAATTTCAATTTCTTGGTGAATTCTTCACAAAATGCATGTACTGGACAGTTTAGATTGAAGTTGAGACTGCTCACTTTGTATACATGTAAGATCATTGTGATTAAGTAAATTTCTTATCATGCTTATATACTCATTTGATGCACACAATGATTTTCATTTGTTGAACATGCAGACCACTTTCTTTTTAAGTGTTTTAACCCTTTACCACACAATCCAGACCTTTAACTACTCTGAGAAAGAAACCTTTTGAAAACATTGTGGGAAAAGGAGAAAATGCTGGTAACCAGCATTTTCTCCTTTTCCCACAATGTTTTCTACCCTTCCCAGAACAAATTTCAATTTTTTGTGTCACTTTTTTTTTTGGTATGCAGGTGCTTTCAATTTGGACTAGTCTAAAGTTTTGTTGTGTGGTATAGAGTTAAGTGTTTTTGTATTGTTTACTTGGGAGAAAAAGAGCTATGATTGTTCTACCTATTGTAATGCTAACACTACCAAACTGCAAAATTTTAGACTAGTACCAATTTAAAACTCTTGCAGAAGGCACAATTATAAGTGTGGCTTAATTTGTGATAATTGTCTTTAAAAGGGTAGAACACATTGTTAGGAAAGGCAAAAATGCCTTTTTCCAGGAATTTTTCCTTTTCCCACAACACTTGTTACATGCATTCTCTTCTTTACCCACAACATTGTCAAAAGCTTTCTTCACCAGCATTGTTAACACACAGGATTGATTTATGAATGGTTAAGAAATATTACTATTTTTAGAACCACTGCAAATCCCAAGTTAAAAGCCATGCAGATTGGATGGAAACAATGACCTTGGACAAGTTTGGAATACTTCTCAAAGAAACAGTTTTCCTGACTGGCAGGAAGGTTGTTGCAGCTATTGTGATGAGGGATGATAGGACTGGAAGCTATGATGTTGTTAGTTTAGGATCAGGTGTGTGTTTTTTACACTTTATAGCCCTATAGCTCAAATACAACTTTTAACCCATATCCTGCTAAATAAGTGAGATGAAATTCATATTCAAACATTCGGCTGTTTTTAAGCTAGGTATGGGAACGAATTCAAATACTGGTGTTCGAATATTTGGTTTTTATATTTGTATATATTTGAATATTCGATAGTCGAATTCTAGAATTGTTTTATGGTCCAGTGTCCGAAATTTTAATGTCCGGATACTGGTACACTTTTAGCAACACATACATGTAACAAAATCAAAATTAAATATGCGCATCGGATACTTTCACTAGCTAGCTTACTGACCTTAATAGAAAAAGGTCATCAGTGAATACGAAATCAGTCAGATGCCTTGCATAATTTACTTTTCTTATGGCGTTAACTTTTCCTTCTGCCAGGATCAAAGTGAAAGAGCTAAATCAAAGTATGCTAAGTATCAAACGTTCAGTTGGCTCACTTGCCTTAAAAATTTCACTCACCATAAAATTTAAGTACAATATACTCATAATAAACAATTCACGTGGAAGAATTACAGGTTTGAATTGTAGGATTGATAAACCATTGAACTGCTTCGTGTAAAGAGTAGTTAATTATTATACAACAACAGCGACGATGACAACAACAGACCCTAGCCATATGCATATATCACAGACAAGGTTGCATCGGCAAATCTAACGGCTTAAAGTATGGCCTATCAAGGCCGAACAATGACAGGTTTAATAGAGGTTGATAATAAGATCCAATCAAAGGTTTTATGTAGATTAATAGGTGTTAAAAACAGCTTGACCCACGTAAACAATATGTCGACAGATACAGAGTTTAGTGACAGTGCATGGATTTATATCGTTCGAAACCGTTCTTTTTTTTTCATTTGAAAGACAAGTTATTTAGCATTGTAAAAGAAGAACAAAAAGACTATTTGAATATGAAATTCATATTCAAACATTCGGCTGTTTTTATAATATTCGAATATTCTGTCCCATCTCTATTTTAAGCTGATAGTACAGACCCCAGTTTTGCTATTTCAAAGAAATTTTTAGGAGGGAAAATACGCCCTTAACTGACAGTGTAAGTCCAAGATCAGACAAGCCATCTGTAGTGCCTGATCTTGATCTACAGTGTCTGCAAACGGTCCTTGAGTCACGTTTAGCAGCCTAAGGGTTAACTTTTTACCATACAGCAAAATCTGACACTTGCCCAAATCAAAAGCCTTTGCAGATAATAATTTAACTGTAGCTAAAATAATGGGATCTACCTTTGAAAGAGTAGACAACATTGTGGGAAAATTTTCATTAGCATGAGGTAGGTCATAGTTGACCCCTTCCCACATGACAGTTTTTTGACGTTTCCATATTTTGAATTTGAAAGTAATTGCAGACAACAGTTTATATAAGATTTGCCAGCATGCCACACCTTGCGCGATAAATTTTCGTAGTCCCAAGACATTAACTACCGGTATTCATTCACTTCCTGCTTTCTCTGTAGGCAACAAATGTATCAAGGGTGACCACATAACAGAGACAGGTAAGGTTCTCCATGATTCCCATGCTGAAATACTGGCTAGAAGAGGCTTCAAAAGGTATGTCCTATGTTAACCTTTTACTGCACAGTCCCGACCTTTAACGACCTTGACTGAGAGCACTTTTGAAAACATTGTGGGTAAAGGAGAAAATGCTGGTAACCAGCATTTTGTACTTTTCCCACAATGTTTTCTACCCTACCAGAAAACAATTTTCAGTTTTTGAATCACATTTATGTTTATTCTGTGGTCTGCGAATGCTTTCAATCTGGATGGGTATAAATTTCTGTCGTGTGGTAAAGGGTTAACTCTTTACGACACAACCAAAAATGAAGATTTATCCAAATATGAAAGAATTTGCAGAGGACAATTTAAATGCAGCTCAACTGATGCCATTTCTCTTTGATAGGGAAGAACACCTAGTGGGCAAAGGAGAAAATTCTAGTTACCAGCATTTTCTCCTTTTCCCACAATGTTTTCAAGAGTCTTCTTTTCAAGGGTCATTAAACCTTGGGATTGTTTGGTAAAGGGTAAATTTAGGCTTCTCAGAAACGTTGTCTTAGAATTCTTAAACAAATGAATTTGGAAGATTCAGTGAATAAGGCTTATTCAGCGATCATTCTGAGTACCATTCTTGTTCTATACCACCAAAACAACCAGCCTTTTGATTGGTTGAGACAGATCATTGAAACCAGTCAGACGGCTTATCTTGAACTTGATGATAAGATTTTGAAAAGAAGAGAGTGGCACTCTGGAAAAAGGTGGTTAAATGCACCTCTTTGATGCATTATACAAAGCAAGTCATCATATGACTATGGACCCAGAGCTCCAGATAGAGGGAGTGATTTTGATTTTAAAATTGAAAATATTAATAACTATCCATTAAACCCTATGTTATGGGTACTCGTTAGAATCATCTCATCGAGACCTTCTAATGAGTACCCACAACATAGGGTTTGGAAGAGAAATAATGGATTTAGAATGCCATCACTCCCTCTTATCTGGAGCTCTGATGGACCCATAAAATCCATTTTGTCTAATAACAGACTGAATCATGAGGTAGAATGGTCCTTGAAGATGATAAACTGTATCTCAATGTCTTTTCTTGTTTTACCCTCCCTCATGCTGGGAGAGGATACTTTTTTTGCACTGAAGGCGACCTTTAAAGGCCCAGTAATTGCCAAAAGTAAACAATGAAGGTATAAAAAGGTATTTGCGGCCAAAAGTAAACAATGCAGGTGTAAAAATTCATTTAAATTCAAACCATACCATTAGAAAGCATCAGAATTATCGTGAAGATGATAATCTGTTATTTTACTGTTGGTCCAAGTGTTAATTGCTGGCAAAAAAGCCGACAGACAGCATTTACTAAATTTTCTACAATGTTTTCAGTTCTTTCAAAGACAACTGGCCCCATTTGAGCTGTATGCATTTGTTGTCTGCAATGAATGCAATTTAGACAACTGTTAAGTTTTGCTGCCTAGTAAATGATTAACACATTACCACACTAAAAAATTTTGGACTTTTCCAAATTAAAAGCGCTAGTAGACGACAATTTTATTGTCACTCAAAAAAGCAATTTTTGTCTTAGAGACTAGGGAAAACTCTGTTGGAAAAGTAACCTGCATTTTCTCTTTTTCCCACAATGTTTTCAAAAGTCTTTCCTATCAGGGTCGTTAAAACTTGGGATTGTGTGGTAACGGATTAAAAAGTCTTTGTAGCAAGTCTGAGTACTTCAGGGGTGCGAATATAGTTGTGGATGGTAAATCAGAGGAAACAGGAGAAGAATAAAAGCTGGGGTTGTTTTTTACTGCTAGATTTTTGTTTATGCTGCTGAAGAATCGGGATGAAAGACTATTAGAGATAGGCCCAGGTCGAAAGAAGCGATTCAGAGAATACATATCATTTCACCTCTACATATCTACAGCCCCTTGTGGGGATGGTGCGCTGTTCACACATTGGTGAGTAAAGACTTCATTGTTTTTTTTTGGTGATTTGTTATTATGACACACACAACCATGAGTTGAAATGACTCTGAGATAGAAAGCTTTTGAAACCATTGTGGGAAAAGGAGAAAATGCAGGTAACCAGCATTTTCTCCTTCTGCCACGATGATTTCTGCTCTTTCACAGTCATATCTCATTATTCCAGCCACATTTAAGTTGTCATCTGCAAATGCTTCCAATTTGGAACACTCCAAATTTTTGTCATTTGGTAAAGAGTTAAACATTGGAAATTTTTTTGAAAAGTCAAAAATGAAAAACAAAAATCATACTTGAAGATTTAACTCACCTGACTACAATTTGCTGAGATGTGCATTTCATTTGTTATTGTCTGGGTCTTTATTCACTAACCATTCTTAAGAACATTCTTGGTCTTGTTCTCCAAAATTTTCCAAATTTGGTTTAGCCAATCAGAAGTTGTGTTACTTTCAAACTTGGAAAATCTTGAAGAATAAGTCTAAGAATGTTCTGAAGAATAGTTGGTGAATATGCACCCTGATCTTGGGTCTTCTCTGATGTCCATACTTTTTTCCCATCACCACATAATTCTGAGTTTTAATGACCCTAACAGAGAAAGCTTTTGAAAGCATTGTGAGAAAAGAAGAAAATCTTGGTAACCAACATTTTTTCACTTTACCACAGCATTATTTTATCTATCAAAAACAAATGCCACATTAGATTTGTGGTCCGCAAATGGTCTCTATTTCAACAAGTCTAAAATTTTGTCATCTGGTATCAGTTATACCGAGGACTCTGAAGAAAAACGCCTTTTGAAAACATTGTGGGAAATGGAGAAAATGCTGGTAACCTGCATTTTCTCCTTTTCCCACCATGTTTTCTACCATTCCCAAATCAAATTTCAATTTCTCAGCCACAGTTGATTTATCGTCTGCAAATCCTTTAAATTTGGACCAGTCTAAAATTTTTCGTTTGGTAAAGAGTTCAGTAATACTTTTGCTTGAAATCAAACATGAACCATGCATGTTTAAGAACAACAGCATGCAGTGCTCTTGTTTTTGTTGTTTCAGTGAACAGGATAAAGATTTGATGTCAGCGGATGGAACCCAGCATAGACCTCTATTTGATAACAGGAGGACACAGGGTTTGCTGAGGGCCAAACAGGAAAATGGTAAAAAGTTCTGTACTGATTGATTGATTGATTGATGTTTAACGCCGTTTTCAACATTATTTCAGTTATATCGCGGCGGCCAGTGCACCTATTCATGCTTTCCTGGAGTTTCTTATACCAGTACTCCACACAATATTCTTTCCTAGCCACTGGCTGATTTCCCACATAAACATCGTCGAAACAATGGTCAGCGGTGAGAGATTAATGAATCCTGTCACAATGACTATCACCAATCCTTGGAAAGAAATTGGCAGAGCCTGGGATTGAACCAGCGCTCTCCTGTTCTCAAGTCCTGTAAGCTACTGACTGAGCTACGGGGGCTTGGCTCTGTACTGATTGAACCTTCTTGTTTATCTGGAATCCTTTACATTGACCCTACCCTGTTGGTGATTCAGCCTATCAGGCTGACATGGGTCAATACGATTGCAGATACATTAAACCATCTTTTCACAGAGCATGACTCACATAATCAAGTTTGGAAGCATTTTCTGTAAAACACAGAGCTAGTTATCAAGGCCTCTTGTGTTCTAATTCAAGCTTGTTGTGTATTCTAGAGGCCACATTTTTGGATTTTGTTAAGATCAAAATTTTTCATCTAGTGAAGAGATAATGAAGTGTCAACTCTTTACCAAATGATTAAATTTTGTATAGTTCGGTAAAAGATTAAAGATATCAAGGTTTTTTCCATGAATGTTTTTTCAGGTGAAGGGACCATTCCAATAGATCCTGGCTTTGTTGGCCAGACATATGACGGGATTCAGCGCGGGGAGAGTCTTCAGATCATGTCCTGCAGTGATAAGATTTGTCGCTGGAATGTTGTTGGATTACAAGGGGCATTGTTGTCACTATTTTTTGAGCCCATTTATCTCAAGTCAATTACTCTGGGTAAATTCTTTTCCTATATAATTTAAAATCATTCTGCAGATAATTTGCTCTTTCCAGGTCTGTGAAAGGCAAGTTAAAAAGGCAGGGTTAGCAAAAAAGAAAAGAAAAAAATCTTTAACTCTTTACCAATGGACAAAATTTCAGACCTATCCAAATTGAAAGCACTTGCAGTTGACTAATTGAATGTGACTCAAAACTAAAATTTCTCTTTGGAAATATAAAAAAAAAAAAAAATGTGGGAAAGAAAATGCTGGTTACACACTGTTTTTACACACTGTTTTTACACACTGTTTCCAGCCCTCCTTCGCTAGGATTGTGTGGTAAAGGGTTGAAAGATAGTAAAGAAATGGCAATGGTGATCAGTATTTTTCTATTCTCATCCATTTCGTAATTCTTTGTCAGACAACAAAGTATTAGACTTGTTAAATATAAAAGCATTAACCCTTTACCACACAATCATGACTTTTAACAACCCTGAAAGAGCGGGCAATTGAAAACATTTTAGAAAAAGGTGAAAATGCTGGTAACCAGCATTTACTCCTTTTTCTAAAATGTTTTCTACCCTATCAAAGACAGATTGATTAGGATTTTAAGAACATTTAATTTGTCGTCTGCAGATTCTCTCAATTTAGTTCAGTCCAAATTTTGTCATTTGGTAAAGAATACATGAAGCCTTTTTATAATGAGAGTGTCAGGAGATGGGTTTTAACATGAATGAAAAAGCATTGTTTCTCCCAGGGGTCCCCCAGACCCCCAATCAGGGTGTTGCCCTGGACACAGATGGAAAAGTGTTTCTAATTCTGGTCTGTAGATACATTTCAGAATTTCTGTATGAAAGGCACATGTGGTTTCAGTTGGAATTCATGGTGATAATATGTAGCTAAACCTTGTCAAGCCTCACTGTCTGTGTTGTAAGGTTACTCCTGTTGCTGTGCTTTGAATTCTATATGAACACAGATGTTGCCTGATGTATAGAGGGCAAGGATATTTATATGAAGTTGTCAAATATGTATCTAGATGATAAAATCTTCATTATCATTGATGAAAAATATGGTTAAGTTCTCTGTTAATGCCCTACTATCCCTACTTTTTCTATCTTATTATCCCAATTTTTTCACTACTTTTTCAAAAAGTTTATCCCTACTTTTTCCCTACTTTTTTGCAAAAGGGCACTTGAAGGCCAGCTTATCAGACAGTGTAGATCTAAGATCAGACTGCACATTCTGAGCAGTCTGATCTTGAACTGCACTGTCCAGAAAAAGTGTTTGAGTCACGCTTAGCAGCCTAAGGGTTGATTTAGTAATATACTAGAATTAGAATCACTTTTAAACTTTGATGAGATTTAAAAATTCTGAATAGCTTCCCTTAAACATTAATCTGTATCATATTGAAAGCATTTCCAGATGACATATTAAGCATGGCCCAAATGACAAGATCAGTGTCTGATCCAGGAATTGAAAAATGAGGGGGAAATTCCCCCATTACTTTGAAAAAGATGGGGGATTTCTCAAAAGTATGGGGGATAGGAAAAAAGTAGGTAGGAAAACAAACCGACGTATAGAATCGGCTTCGGAAAAAATTGACAAAAAAATTAATTTACTTTTTCCATTTCCGCCCTCCTTTTATATTATTGTCGATAAAATAAATTCATATTCAGAAAAAAACATCAAAAATACTAACATTTCTGTAAATACGACAAAATTATTTTTTACCAGGCTTACTTAGATAAAAATGCGGTTTAATTTTTTGTTTAAAAAAAATTGCTACATTTGACTTTGTTTACACTCTAGCATCTACAAATATAAACCAATCAGCACCAAACTTGGTCAAAATATATATGACTGTAAGATCTCGAATGAGTTTGATTATAGGTCTAATAGGACCAGAACAACTGGAGTTATCTTCCCTTGAATTAGAAAAATTGCTGTATTTGCCAAATTTTACTTAAAGATAAGTAAGGAAATGTTTTTAAAACCTGTCCTCAAATCATAAGACCTAGAGCTTTAATATTTTGCATGTAGGATTCGTTTATTCATCAACATTTTTCATATTGTTGTAGAATAATAGTGGCTATAATGTGATCATTAAGTGTCATTTTCATTTCTTGTTCTCCCTATTTTTCAACAACTATTGGACAAATATCATTCGAACTTCTCACAAATGTTTATATAACTGGATTTGGTTAAGAAAGATTATCTTCTTGTCTGAACCAAGAAGACCTAGAGCTGTGATACTTTGCATAAAGCATCACCTTGTAGACCTCTACAACTTTTGAATATAACATGAGCCTGGGATCATTACAGGCCCTGCCCCAGGGCTCACATGTTTGTACGTAGCTTTATGTCAGGCAATTATTAAAAATTTCTCTTGGTAGCCTAAGGGCCTAGACCTCTGTTATAAACTGTTATAACAGTTGTGAGATTTCTCTTTGTTTCATTATCATTTGGCCTTGCACTTCAATATTTGGTATTTATCTTCATTGTAGACCTTTACTGCTTGGTACTCAGGTGAGCGATATAGGACCATCATGGTCCTCTTGTTTTAAAAGTCTTCCTCCTAGAGGTCATTGAAACTTGGGATTTTATGATGAAGGGTTAAAAGTGGCAAATTAGATCTTTCTGTGAGGGGTAGTAAGCATTGTGGGAAAGCTACCAGTATTTTCTACTTTTCATGCAATATTTTCAAAAGCTTTCTTTCTCGTGATCATGAAAACACAGGATGTTTGGTAAAGAGTAAACTATTATAATGATGGAATATGTTTTAGGGTTGGAAACATTGACTGGGGAAAAGAAAAAAATGGCTGTTTACAAGTATTTTCTCTTTTTTCCCCGCATCATTTTCAAAAGGCGTCTTTGTCCATGTCTTACAAACACAAAATTATTTAACCTTTGACCAGGAAATTCAAAATTTAGATAACCTTGAGGAAGAAGAGGTTTGATAATACTTTTTTTTCACAATGTTTTGTACCCTTTCAAAGACAGGGTCCACAATTTGAGCCACATATATTTGAGCCATGCTCTTTGAAAAAGGGGCTTATTGCATCTGTGAAAAGTATCGACCCAGGTCAGCCTGCGCAGTCCGCGCAGGCTGACACATTTCGCTATTGGTCAATTTTCTGTATGCGAAAGGACCAGTCTACCTCATGAATCAGTCGGCTGCTAAAAAAAGCAGCTATTAGTTATAGTTATAGTTACGTGATGGCTTAATTGGTACTATGCATTATGGAGATACATTAAGCCCCCTTTTGCCAGAGCACGACTCATTTTTAGTCTGCAAATACTTTGGATTTGGATAAGATTGAAACTTTTTCATCTGGTAATGAGATAACAAAGTGTTAACACTGTACCAAATGATTAAATTTTAGACTTGTCCGAATTGAAAGCATTTGCACAGTAAATGTAGCTAAAATGGTGGTGGTTGTATGTGAAAGAGTAGAAAGCCTTGTGGGAATAGGAGAAGATGCTGGCTACCAGCATTTTATCCTTTTCCCACAAGGTTTTCAAAAGGGTATTTCCTCAGGGTTGTTAAAACTTTGGATTGTGTAGTAAAGAGTTGAATCTTAATCCATATGTTTGTGGATATATATGTTTGAGAGTTTAACTCTTTCAGTTTAATTTCATGTGTTTTGGTGGTTTATCGAGAAATAGTGGTGGTTAGGATATTTGATATTTCATGGTTACAACCGGTGAAAAATACTGATGTCATATTTTCTAACTCTTCAATTGAAGGCGGAAATAGTAGTTACGGCTCACTGGTTACCTAGATAAACAGCAGGTGCTATTCATCCAGAGGGAAATATGATGTAATTTATGTGCATTTATCCTATATTTCTTGTGGTTTACATGAAATTGTAATGCGTCTTCATGTGAGGGGTGTACACCACGGGGAATTACCAAAAACAACTGTACTAGATTTTGATGAAAGTCGCAACAAAAAAGGGGTTAGAAGCATGAAATGAAGAGAATATTTTTTTTTTTTTTTTTGTGAAAGATTGAAATTTATTTCATCTTCTTAACATCACCGGTAATATTTTAACTTTTGGCTATGCCACTCGCGAAAATATTACCAATGATGTTCACTTGATGAAATCAATTTCAATCTTTCACCAAAAAATACAAATATCCTCTATTTCCCCACTGGAATTCAAATTATGATACTTCAAGGGAATACTTTGCAGGAAACTTGTACCATCAGGGCCATTTATCCCGCGCACTTTGTTGCCGTGTAAATTATGGAATAGAGAAACTTGACCAGCGGCTTCCAGCAAATTTCCACCTCAATCATCCTGATCTCAGAGTTGTTTCAAAGCTTGATTCATGTAGAGCAACGGAAAAATCAAAACCTGTCTGTTTGAACTGGAATCTTGGAGAAGATGAAGCTGAATTTACAGATGGTACCACAGGACAAACGATAAAAACGTAACTTTACCTTTTAGTCTGAAACTTCTTAGCTCTGCTGTTTTTGGGAAAACATCCAGGTTTTGTCATTTCCCTTTCATCATCTGCATTGTTGTCTGTGCACAAAAACTATGACATTTCAAAATATCTCTGTCATTACTGAAGACATTTACTTCAAACTTAGACTAGTTGTTAACTATCAAAAGGGGAACCCTTACAACAAGGTCAGGTAACTGTCAAAATATTGTTGACACAGTTACGTCTTTTTTTTCGAATTAGATTTTTCACTGAAAATCAAAGTATTTCTCAAAGCAGCTGCAACCGAACATAGGCGCTCACATGCAGTGCTCATGTTTAACTCCAGGGTCCGTGTTCACCAACCATTCTTAAGAATATTCTTAGTGTTATTCTCCAAGATTGTCCAAATTTGAAAGTAACACAACTTCTGATTGGTTAAACCATTTGGTTTGGCCAGTCAGAAGTTGTGTTACTTTCAAATCCAGAAAATGTTGGAGAATAAGACTAAGAATGTTCTTAAGAATGGTTGGTGAATACGGACCCAGTTTTACAATTTTGTAAGTAATCCTGTGTTTTTATGAGGGAAAATAGAATAGAAGTTTCTAAGATTGACGAAAAATTTGCTTTTTGTAAGCTTGTCATTTGAATGATTTCTTGTGTGTACTGAAGTCAGCTTGTCTGTCCATCCATCTATCTTTCCATTCATTATAGTGTGTGTTTATCTGTCCATCTGTCCATTTGTCTCCCACTTCAGTTTTACTGTCATTTTATTGAAACATTGTATCACATTAAAACTGTATGTTTTTTACAGCATGGACTGTACAGCTCAACCCTCAAGGCTGTGCAAAGACTCGTTTCTGAAATTGTACAGACAACTAACAGACTATAAATCTGAAGTGAACATGACATATAAACAGTTAAAAATGCAAGCTGATGACTACAACCAAGCCAAGATGTCTTTTCATCAGAGGATGCAACAACAGGGCTTCGGAAGATGGATATCAATGCCACGTGAAGTTGACCGCTTTGTGTAACACTAGAGTGCATAGCACATCTTTTGTTGTTTTTTTTGGGCTATGTAGGTCAAGTCCTATGTTTGATCTCCACTGCCCACTACACGCTGACCAAAACAGCCCTGAAATTTAAACATTTTTTTTTTTTCAATTTGGAAAGCTACATTTCATTTATTCAGTGATCTAAGGACCAAGTAATTCCTATATAAGTAGGGTTTGCAGTTTACAGTTCAGAAAATGTTGTTGTAAAAGGAGCAATTGCATGTAAAAAAAGGGTTTGCTTGTTTCCCACACTGTTTTCAAATGGTTGTCCTTTTTAGCTCACCATTGTCCGTCGTCCGTCCGTCCGTCCGTTAACAATTTCTTTAAAAATCTTCTCCTCCAAAACTAGATGGCCAATCTTGATAAAACTTGGCAGGAATGTTCCTTGGATGAAGCTCTACAAAAATTGTTAAAAGAATTTAATTCCATGTGGTTGCCATGGCAACAAAATGGCTGAAAATGGAAAAAATCTTTAAAAATCTTCTTGTGACAAACCATAAGGCCGAAAGCATTCATATTTTGTATGAAGCATCATTGGGTGACCCTTTACCAAAATTGTTAAAATTAATCCAGTAGGGTCATATTTGGGCTTTGCCCGGGCGCACCCTATTTCACATAATAACAAAGAAGGAAATCTTTAAAAAATCATCTTCTGACAAACCATAATCCCTAGAGAATTCATATTTGGTTTGTAGCATTATATGATGATCCTCTACCAAAATTGTGAAAATTAAACCTCAGTGGTCATATTTGGGCTGTGCCAGGGCACACCCTATTTTACATGGAAACAAAGAAGGAAATCTTTTAAAATCTTCTTGTGACAAACCATATTGGCTTGAGCATTCATATTTTGCATGTAGCATCATCTAGTGACCCTTTACAAAAATTGTTATAATTATCCCTTTGGGGTCATATTTGGGCTCTGGCCGGGCACACACTATTTTACATAGAATTAAAGTTGGAAATCTTTTAAAATCTTTTTGTGACAAACCATAAGGGCCAAAGCATTCATATTTTGCATGTAGCATCATTTGGTGACCCTTTATAAAAATTGTTAAAATTATCTCTTTTGGGTCATATTTGGGCTCTGCTCGGGTGCACCCAATTTTACATGGAAACAAAGAAGAAAATCTTTTAAAACTCTCGTTCTGACAAATCATAAGGGCTAGAGCATTCTTAATTTGTATGTAACATGATCTTGAGACCCTGTACCAAAAGTTTAAAAATTGACCTTTGGGTGGAGTTGGGCTCTGCGCGGGCACACCCTATTTAACATTGAAAAGGAAGAAAATTACATGTGACAAGTGAGAGACTAAAACTTTCATGTTTTCTTTGTAGCAAAGTTCTGGGGACCCTCTGCCAAAAGTTGTTAGAGTAATTCTTATTGGGGTCACATTATGGCTTTCCTCCAATGGCCCGGGTATGCGTTCTCACATCTGCAGAAGCATGTGAGAAAAGTAGTCAGTGGCTTTGAAAAGAAAAGTAGTGTTAGTACTGGTGTGAGAAGGCTCATATTTGGTATGAAGGCACATCTCATCGATACGTATCTGCTGGTACCAAGGTCAAGGTCATGTGCAAAGGTCAAGGTCAAATATAAAGGTTACATTTCTCAAAAAATGGCCATTTCAGGGGCATTCATGTTTCACAAAGACATCTTGTTTTACCAGTGTCTGTCTGAACATCCATCTATCTGTCTTTCAATCCATCTATTTGTCCAAAACTTAACCTGCGAACTTAACATTTTCTGTTACTCCAAAACTTAGCTACAATGCTTATATTTGGCATAATGTAAACAAATCAAACCCAAAGGGCATTACTTTAATAAATTTTGTAGACTGTTTCAGTTTAAAGGTAGTCTTCCAAAGAACTTCTTCAAATTTTTAGAAAATGTAATAATCATCTTTTTAACCCATTCCCACACAATGACTCCTTTTGATGCGTCTGGAAAAGAAGCCTTTTGAAAACATTGTGGAAAAAGGAGAAAATGCTGGTAACCAGCATTTTCTCCTTTTCCCACAATGTTTTCTACTCTATCAAAGACATAAATTATCATTTATGTTACATTTATTTTGTCGTCTGCAATTGCTTTCAATTTGGACACGGTCAAAATTTTGTCGTCTGGTAATTTCCTGCCCCTTGAAGCTCAAAACTAATGAGCCATCTGTTCAGGGAACTGTAAAACAGGCCGAGGTCAACTCCGGCCTCTTTAAGCCATCAGTGCGGTCTGTTCATGATATGAGACATGAAACTGAGAATGATGAAACTTCATCTTTTTATTGTTTATTGCAAGCCACAGACAATAGTTATTTGTTTTTATTTCATGAAACGCCTTGTCATGAAAAAAGGGGGCGAAATGTTTAATTTCGTCATGGACCAATGACCATATGTTTGTCCATCTTTCAGGACAGTTATCTTCTAAAATCCTTGACAAAAACTAATAGAAATTCATACAGGTGTTCCTTATGATGTCCGCTGATATTTATTTGTTTTTTGCCTTTTTGATATGAAATACTTTCTCATAGGAAAAAGGGGCTTCATGTATATTTCTGTTAAGGATCAATATACATGTATCTTCAACTCCAAATCCTGGACAAAAATTTGTGAAACTTCATACATGTGTTCCTTATGATAGTCCGCCAATATCATTAGTTTAGCTTTTTTGATTAAATGTTGTGTCATGGAAAAAGGGGGCTTCACATATATTTTCATTATGGATTAATATCTCTTTAACTACAGGACAAAATGTTATGAAACTTCATCTTTATGTTGTTTATCACAAGCCACAGACAATGGTTAGGCCTATTTGTTAGCTCACCTGAGCATGAAGTGCTGGGTGAGGTATTGTGATTTGTCGTTGTCCAGCGTCCGTCTTTCCACAATTCCTTTAAACATCTCCTCCTCCTAAACCAATCATCTTGAAACTTGACAGGCATATTCCTTGGGTGAAGTTCTACCAAAGTTGTTAAAAGAATTGAATTAACCCTTTAACTCCAGGGGTCACAATTTTGGGCAAAATTGTATATAGAACAAACTTTAAAAATGTTTTTGTCTGAAACTAGAAGGCCTAGAGCTTTGATATTTGGTATGTGGCATTTCCTTGTGGACTTCTACCAGTTTTGTTCAAATGATGCCCCTGGGTCAAAACAGGACATAAAGGTATACAGAATGAACTTTAAAAATCTTGTTCTATTTATCCCTTTACCACACAATCCCAAGTTTTAACACCTGTGAGAAATAAGGCTCTTGAAAATATTGTGGGAAAAAGAGGAAATACTTGTAACCAGCATGTTTTCCTTTTTCCACAATGTTTTCCACCCAACCAAAATCAAATTTAAATTTTTGAGTCACATTTATTTTGTTGTCAGCAAATGGTTTGAATTTGGACAAGTCTTAACCGTTTAAGCGCCTTTCACTACTATAGTTGCCTTTGTGTCTAGTGTAGATCAAGATCAGACTGCACGAAATGTGCAGTCCGATCATTGATCTATACTGTCTGCTTTGTTGAAACACTGCAGACGAAAGGCACCCATGCAGTTGTTATCATCTTGGACTCATTCTGGAATGAAAATGGCCTTTGGGTTTAAGGATTAAATTTTGTTGTTTGTTAATGATTTGAGCCAAGCCTGTTAGCTCATTACCTACAGGGCTAGCTATGCAGGGATGTCAAGTTTAAATCTCAGTTTGGCCAAGCACTCAGGTAACCAGCATTTTTTTTACTTTTTCCACAATGTTCTCTACCTGTCCCAAATCTAAGTTCATTTTTTGAGACAAATTTATTTTGTTGTCTGCAAATGCTTTGAATTATAGACCAGTCTAAAATTTTTGTTTGGTAAAGAGATAAAGATAGACCAAGTAATATGCATTTCAAGACTGTGTTGTAGGCAATACTATCTTGCAGAATATAAGGCAGATATATCCAAGATCCAACTGCAGTCCGATCTTTATCTACAGTGTCTGATAAAACATCCTGTCTTGCGTACCCCTAGCCTTGATTCCCACCTGATCATTTTTTCCTTTCATCTATTCAGGACGGATGGATGCAGTTTAAATTTGAAATGAAGCCCCCTTTTTCCATGACACAGCAATAAATTCCAAAACCCTGATGATATGCGCTAGGTCACTTGATATGTGAAAATTTCATCCAAATCTGTTGAGATATGTCCAGTAATTAAAGAGATATTGGTGAAAAATGAAATATAAAATGAATTGCAGACCCCTTGTTCCATGATGCAGCTATAAATTGCAGAACCTTGACAATATGCGCTAGGTCACATGATGAGAAACATTCTGTGAAAACTTTTGAAAACACTGTGGGAAAAGGAGAAAATGCTGGTAACCAGCATTTTCTCCTTTTTCCCACAAAGTTTTCTACCCTGTCAATGGAAAATTGTGTCACTTGAGCCAATATGAAAATGTTGTCTGCAAATGCTTTCAATTTGGACAGATCTAAATTTTGCCGTGTGGTAAAGAGTTAAAGGCATTGACAGCATTTTTCTCTCTGGCTGTTAGGATGTATCTTTGAACATTGTGTTCATTGTATTTTGAGTTCATTTTTGTTCATTCATTTAACTCTGTAGTACAGATTTTATCTTGTAAATCTTAGAAGTTATTATAATTCTTGTTCTTCACTTCGTGGTGTTTGTCTTAGGTTATAAATAAGTTTATGACACCCCCCCCCCCCCCCCCCGATAGATTTTGGGCATATACTCCATCATGAATTGAAGTACCATTTGAAAGATCTGTTCAGGTAGTAGGGCCAAGGTCAATGTCACAAATTTTTGTAAGCTGGACACATTGAAAGGTTGGTGCAAGACTATTGCAAGTGTAAATACATTGTTTATGTGTTTACAATAGCAATTACCCATGAACATGACCCTGGACAACCACTGAAGTTGTTAGTATATTTAACAACATTATAATACTAACTTGTATAGAAAGTCTTGAATTGGCAAACGTTCTCTACTAAGTTTGTTCAAATCAGGCAACTTTTTGCCACACACCAAAAGGCCTAGGGCTTTGTTATTATTCCTTCAAAACTCTGTTCTGGAGGTATATAGGAGTCACCTTGTCGGTCCATCCATCCATCAGTCTTTCTGTAGCATTTTCTTGTCAGAGCTAGTTCTCAACAACTACAGGACAGATTTCATTCAAACTTTAGAGAGACTCGGTGCCAAGCAAGAATGTGCATATTATATTTTGGTGACAGTTCATTGAATTTTTACAAATTTATTTTCCTTTGATGAAATTTCTTGTTCTCCCTATTTTTCAACAACTATTGGACAAATATCATTCAAACTTCTCACAAATATTTATATAACCGGGTTTCGTTAAGAAAGATTATCTTCTTGTCTAAACCAAGAAGACCTAGAGCTTTGGCCTTGCACTTCGATATTTGGTATTTATCTTCATTGTAGACCTTTACTGCTTGGTACTCAGGTGAGCGATATAGGACCATCATGGTCCTCTTGTTTAATTATTGATCACTTTACCAAAAAATAAAAATTTTCACTTGTCCAAATTCAAAGCATTTGTAGATGATGGATCAAGCATGGTTCCAATGGTTACAATTGGCTCCAATGGCTAAAAGTGTAGAAAACATTGTGGAAAAAGGAGAAAATGCTGGTAACCAGCATTTTCTCTTTTTCCCAAAATGTTTTCAAAACCATCTTCCTCAGGGTGGTAATACTGGTAAATGTGTGGTAAAATGTCAAGATTTTGGCAGGTCAAAGAAAGCCTGTGTGTTACTTGATTAATTATCTGCCGATTAACCCTTTACCACACAATCCTGACTTTTAACAACCCTGAGGAAAAAAGCTTTAGAAAACATTGTGGGAAAAGGAGAAAATGCTGGTAACCAGCATTTTCTCCTTTGCCCACAATGTTTTCTATCCTTCCGGAAACAAATTTCAATTTTTGAGTCCCATTCATTTGTTTCCTGCAAATGCTTTCAATTTGGAATTGTCTAAAATTTTATAGTTTGGTAAAGGGTTAAACAAGAGGTCATGTGCTTTTTGGTCAGTGTGTAGATTAAAATCTGAGTGATAAGAACATGCAGTCTATATGTTTTTTTCTTACACATTCTAATGTGCTTGTTACTCATTGCATATGATATTTTAGTTGATGCAGTTTTTAGGTCTGCTCTACTTGATGAAAACATATTGTGTTATGTATTTAGGTGTACAAGAATAAGTGGTTTATACAGGGTTAGAGCAAAAATTATACTTAAATGATTGTTTTTTTTAGCTTGGCTGTTTTCGAAGAAAACGACGAGTTATTGTATAGCCATGGTGTTGTCATCTGCATTGTGCAAAATCTTTGATATTTTGCAATATCTCTGTTATTAATGAAGAACTTGACTTCAAACTTGAAGATGTCGTTAACTATCAAAAGGGGAACCTATACATGAGAAGCAGGTAACCATCAAAATATTTTTGGCATAAGTATGCCCCTTTTTCAGCCTAGAATGTTCAAAAACTTTGACATTTCAATATATCTCTGTAATCACTGAAGATATTTACTTGGTCTTGGACTAGTGGCTAAGTATCAAAAGGGGAACCTATACAAAGGGGGCAGGTAACCATCAAAAATATTTTTGCCCCATTTCTGACTTGGAATTTTCACAGAAAATCATGCAATTGCAGCTGGGCGTTCTGCCCACATGTGGTTTTCTTGTTTCTTTTTAACTCTTTACCACACAATCCCGACTTTTAAGGACCCTGAGAAAGGAAGCTTTTGAGAACGTGAGAAAAGGAGAAAATGCTGGTCACCAGCATTTTCTCCTTTTCCCACAATGTTTTCTGCCCTTCTGAACACAAATTTCAATTTTTGAGTCACATTTAATTTGCTGTCTGCAAATGCTTTCAATTTGGACTATTCTAAAATTTTGTCGTTTGATAAAGAGTTAAGAAATAACTTATTTCCATATGTGAACCTATTCAATTCACATATGATTGGAATTAGGAGATTTGGCCGTGAAAGTAGAAATCACTGTTGGAAAAGGAGAAAGTGCTTTTTTTGTCCTTTTTGCTGACGATGCTTTTGAAACCTTTCTTTGTCAGGGTTGTTAAAACTTGGGATTCTGCGGTAAAGAGTTAAACTCACAATTTAGAAATAATGGTGAAGTATTCAGGAAGCAATTCTATGGTTTTAATACATCAATGGAAAAGGAGAAAATACTGACATTAAGCATTTCTCCTTTTCCCACTATATTTTTTTACCCTTTTATAAAGAAAAATCATTTTATTATATTTTTTGGTGTCTCTTTTTTTCTATTTTAAAGCTTTATTAGCTATGTAGGATTGTGTGTCAGAGTAGGGGCCATCCCCCTGTTTTGTTGTACAACAATGCGTATCTAACAGTAGAAACAGAATTCTTTGGTAAAATATAATGAAATGCTTTGTGGGAAACAAGGTGAAAGAATGCTTAGAAAATGGGCCTTTGTAGATTTGTTTTGCTGTGAATTACTCGTTGAACACTGATACATACTACATAATACCTTTTTCTCTGCTTAGATAAGAAAACTGGACCTTTAAATGGAGTAGAAAGGTCCAAATTTGGTGTTTATGTAAAGTATTGGTCACTTTGCAATTGTTAACTCTGTGTGTTTTCATGAAATCAAATATGACGTCAGTGTGCTTATTTGAACACGATCCCCCATAACCGGTGCCTGTAAACGATTGCTTGATATATCCACAAACTTCGGCTACGCATGTGGTGCTCTTGTCAGTATTGAGGAATTTTCTGTTACATTTTTTAAACTATCGTGTGTATTTATATTTTATCCATTTAACCCTTTACCACACAATCGTGAATTCTAACGACCCTGAGAACGAGGGCTTTTAAAAATGTTGTAGGGAAAGGAAAAAATGCTGGTAACCAGCATTTTCTTCTTTTCTGACAATGCTCAAAACCCTTCCAAGGAATCATTCGAGACACAATTTATTTGTTTTCTGCAAATCCCTTCAATTTTGATAAGTCTAAACTTTATGAACTTGGTAAGCAACATATAATTTGTTGTCTTCAAATGCTTTCGATTTGGATTTTGTGTGGTAAAGAGTTAACTCTACTTAAGGGTGTTACCATATTGTATGTTATGTTTTCCAAATATATGAGCCTTGCTCTGTGAAAAGGGGGCTTAATGCATCTGCGAAAAGTTATCGACCCAGGTCAGCCTGCGCAGTCCACACAGGCTGACCTGGGCCGAAACCTTTCGCTATTGGTCAATTGTTTGTATGTCCAAGCACCAGTCTACCTCATGATTAAGTCAATTGTTTAAAAAAGTGGCTATTATGGATCCATAATTATGTGATGGCCTGAATGGTTTCATGGATCACGGAGATGCATTAAGCCCCCTTTTGCCATGGCTTGGCTCTCTCTCTATATATATGTGTGTGTGTGTGTGTGTGTGTGTGTGTAAAACCGACTAAACGGGGAATTTTGTGAGAATACACACCAACCAAATGGGGAACACCTACCAAACGGGGAGGTCCCCGTTTGGTTTTTATTTCAAATTCGCATTCCAGACCCCCTAATTATCAACATGTCAAATTAAATTAGTAATCTGACGCATTCCCCGATTGGACGGTTAGGAGCACACACACATTATACACATATTCTGGTATGATCCGAGTTGGTGTGTATCTGTTGGAATTAAGTTCCCCAGTTGTGCGGTAAAAAATTCTTACACTTTGTCCAGTACAGTTCCCCGATTGTGCCGTAAAAAATTCATACACTTTGCCGCCATTTCTACTGAGCTATTTCAAGAACACACATTGGTGCAGATCAGCAAAATGCAGAAAGCTGAAGTATTTATTATTTTTAACCCTTTCAGCGCCAAATATATAAATATGACCTCTTCTGACGGCTTAAAATACCATCCATTTAAACTAAGGAAGAGTAGGCTTTCCAAAACAACAGGACGGCATAGATCAAAGATCAGACTGCCCGTTCCGTGCAGTCTGATCTTGATCTATGCCGTCCGCATAAGCCCCTGTTTTCGCCTATGGAAATGCCTATGGCCCAGAAAGGGTTAAATGAATCATTTTTGTAGTTTTATACTCAAACAAGGTCATGTCGAAAACTAGTGATTTCTATCTTATGACTTTGGTCAAAATTGTGCGAAAAACATCGACCACATAAATGAAGAAAACAGATTGCAAGATTATAAGCTATGTATACACATAAACTAGATTACTTCTTTCAGTTTTTTTTTTCTTCAACTAGTGAAACATTGTCGAGAAAATATTTACTGTCTTGAGGTTATATAATTATATACATAAAATTACAACTACTTTCTTTTTTGTGCAGGTTGACGCGACACATTTTTTTTGTGTGTTCTAGAGCTTGGAAACTCATTTCCTTTTCAATTAATCTTCATATTTTGTTATCTTGAAATTATCCCATAGACATTTGTATAGAGTTATAAAAACATGCGGTTATTTTGTTTTCACAATTTACATTAGGACAGTGGCACAGATACAGTAACTATGTCCCCTCTAAGAACAGTTATGCTTCATCAGATGAATTCCAGATACACTAAGACTTATCAGTTGTTTGGATATCAAGAAAAATATTGCGGAAGAAGTCTGCATCTAAATTTGCAATCATGCTGGAAAATCAGGACAATTACGTGGGAAAACGATTATTCATTAATTAGTCTGTACCCTACAACAGAATTTAGAACTTGTCCAAATTCAAAGCAGTTGCAGACGACAAATCCAATTTGGTTATAATGATGAGATTTGTCTCTAAAATGGTAGAAAGCATTGTAGGAAAAGGAAGAAATGCTTGTGATAAGCATTTTATACTTTTATTGCAATGGTTGCAGAAGCTTTTTTCTTCGGGGTCACTAGAACATATAATTGTTTAGTGAAAGATTAAATCTTTACCACATAATCCCGACTTTTAACGACCCTGAGAAAGAAGCCTTTTGAAAACATTGTTGGAAAAGGAGAAAATGCTGGTAACCAGCATTTTCTCCTTTTCCCACAATGTTTTCTAACCTTTCAGAACAATTGCAATCATTTTAGCCACATTGAAATTGTCGTCTGCAAATGCTTTCAACTTGGACAGGACTAAAATTTTGGACAGTATTGTCCAAATTCGAAGCAGTTGCAGACGACAAATTAGATTTGGTCATAATGATGAGATTTGGCTCTGAAATGATAGAAAGCATTGTGGAAAAGGAGAAAATGCTTGTGACAAGCATTTTATACTTTTCTCGCAATGGTTTCAGAAGCCTTTTTCTTCAGGGTCATTAATTAGAACATGTAATTGTTTGGTAAAGGTTTTTTAGCTTTTGGCTAAAATTTTGTGAAGGCTTGTTGGAATGTTAAGTGATCATGCAATAATATGCATCAGCTACGGCAGAGTTCCAGATAGAGTGAGTGATTTTGATTTCAAAATTGAAAATATCAATCAATCTCCGCTAAACCCCATGTTATGGGTACTCATGAGTACCCACAACGTAGGGTTTGGAAGGGAAATAATGGATTTAGAATACTTTCACTCCCTCTTACCTGGAGGTCTGACTACGGTATGTAGGATCATACTCATGTAAGAATGATAACAGTATTTTGATCTTGTCAAAATAGAGAAAATACCTAATCCAAAATGACCATGCTTCTATTTGAAGAGAAAAATTGCACCGTTCCTGTTTACTGAATTTAACTGTCCTCTTCCCGAATGCATGCAGGAAAAAAAAGTGAAGTTTATATTAGTGTTTAACTCTTTACCACACCATCCCGTGTTTTAACGACCCTGAGAAAGAGGCATTATGAAAACATTGTGGTAACCAGCATTTTCTCCTTTTCCCACAATGTTTTCTATCATTTCCAAAACATATTTCAATTTTTGAGTCACATCTATTTTGTCGTCTGCAAATGCTTTTAATTTGGACTAGTCTAAAAGTTTGTCCTTTGGTAAAGAGTTAAACAAAAAATAGGATTCACAAAAAAAAAAATCTTAATTAGCCCCCAAATTGTTGCAGTCGGTAAAATGTTCTACTGGGTCTGTATTCACCAACCATTCTTAAGAACATTCTTAGTCTTATTCTCCAGAGTTTTTAATTTCAAAGTAACACAACTTCTGATAATCGAGTTATTCCTAAAGCACCTTCCTCATTGATGGTAACAAAAAAATTGCCGGCTTCTTTGATGCTATGCATCAAAAATTTGTCTTGTTGCTGTTTTTTGGTGTGTGTGAAATCGAATATGTCATTGTATGATTCATTTGATAAAGATCCCACGTCCTATGTTATTGATCACATAACATTCCCTCATTATATTCAGGTGCAAAAACTAAAAATACTGTAAATTGTGTGGGCTAGCACCAGGCAGTGCTACGAAGTTTATCATGAGAGAGAGAGAGAGAGGGAGAGTTTGTTTGTTTGTTCCTTTCTTGCAATTTAGATCATGGGTATAGAGAAAGTGATTAATCTTATTTTGCTAAAAACTGACATATATGGTAGAGACACTGACAGGAGGGACAGATAGAGAGACAGAGTCGCTAAAGAGAGAAGTCCACTTTTCTTCGACCAATCCTGATGTGTGCTTTTTTCCCAACCAATCTTGAACTGTGCTTTTCTCCGTTAAAGTTCTATTTATAGGATCTGTAGGAAGAGAAGAAAATTTAGGAAAAGTTCCTTTCGATCTGCGCGAAATTCTTTGACCATTTAACCCTTTATTACAAAATTCCGAATTAGAGGGTTCTGGAAAACATTGCTGGTGAAAGACATTTTCTCCTTTTCGTACTATGATTCCTCATATTTCAAAGCTAAATCTCATAATTTGAGCCACATTTATTTGTCGTCTGCAAATGTATGCTTTGAATTTGCCAAATTTTGGACAGGTCTATAAAATCGTCTTTTGGTAAAGGGTTACTCTTTGGAACTGAAATACACATAGAATAATTTTTTTTTTTTCCATTTCCACAAAATATTTGGGACACACAGCACATATTACAATTATAAAACTGGACGAAACGTCTAAAGTGACGAAAAAATAGGGACGAAAAAACTTGCCCCCCCCCCCCCCCCCCCCCACACACACACAAGTAAACAACACGAAGAGTAACAGAATAACCCTCAGTATTCAAATACATCATCAGTAAATGTGTAGTATAGTAGGCATCGTTTTCATTTTTTCAAGTTTATACGTTTCCGAACCAAAAAAAACTTTTTATTTTTGAAAGAAACTTCCTTTCACGATAACGCTCTATAACAACGCTGTGTAAAGGCTTCGGGCGATGCAAATACACGGCGATTTGGTTTAAAATACTTGAATTCAATGTGTAAATTTTATCCATATACAAGAAAATATATTAAATGTGACAAAGAAACCTTTCTTTTAAGTATTAAACCCATATTTCATAGTAAATAATCTTCCTTTCGTGGACACTATCCTCCTTTCGCGAAAGGAAGTTCCTTTCTCTGTTTAGCTATAATTTACTAAAGTAACAGTGGTTATAGCAACAGACCAGTCTTAGACACTATGGTTTTCATTACCGGGTTTGAGATTGCCGTGTGGGGAAATCTCATACATGAATCGCCAATTTAAAAATATCAAGTGTACAAATATAACGACCCTGAAGTTGATTTCCTTTGAAAACATTCTGGATAAGGAATTAATTACTCGTAACAGGTCCCGCAATTCCTCCTTTCCCCTCAATGTTTTAAATATCACCAATATCACCTAGCAGTGACCCCTTTCTTTCAAACGTTTTCCCATGTATTAATTGTTCAATGATCTAAAATTAGTCTATGCAGTAATGGGTAAATTTGAAGTTTCGTCCAAATTTAAAACAAAGTAACCTGCGAAAAAGTGGTAATTGCAGAAAGAATGACTACTTATAGCTTGAAATTTACACAGACTCAGAACAAAGCGGAGGAAAAGGGGGGTGATACAAGCGATTTTATCTGTACCAATGACTTCGAAAGTTGGCTACTGTATAATATATGTAGGCCTATATGGAAGCTTAAAGAGCAATATCATGAGCAGGCTATGAAGTTTGTAGTCCTGAAACTCTAATTCTGACTTTTAACTCTACTCACGTGGTTGGCAGTGAAACATAGATAGGCAAATTGTATGGCGAGTTCCTGTTTAGAATCGTTTAAAAGAAGGCAAACTTTGAAATAAGTGAAAATCACGAATGCGTATTGTAGCTATTTCGATGTCGTTAAGCAATCCACGTATGGTTACCTGAATTGACACCGTCTGCATCATACATAGATTTTGGAGGAAGGATTACTTAGTATCTTTTTCATCCCTATAGATGGCAAGATTCAGTTTGCACTGATCGAGCAGCCTAAGGGTTGATAGAATAATAGAAACATACCTGCTAGTAACAAGACAAATTTTTGATGCATAGCATCAAAGAAGCCGGCAATTTTTTTGTTACCATCAATAAGGAAGGTGCTTTAGGAATAACTCGCTTATCAGAAGTTGTGTTACTTTTAAATTAAAAATTCTAGAGAATAAGACTAAGAATGTTCTTAAGAAAAGAATGGTCGGTAAATACAGACCCAGTAGAAAATTTTACCGACTGCAACAATTTGGGGGCTAATTAAGATTTTTTTTGTTTGCTGTGAAACCTATTTTTTGTTTAACTCTCTATCAAACGACAAACTTTTAGACTCGTCCAAATTAAAAGCTTTTGCAGAGACAAAATAGATGTGACTCAAAAATTGAAATTTGTTTTGGAAAGGATAGAAAACATTGTGGGAAAAGGAAAAAATGCTGGTTACCAGCATTTTCTCCTTTTCCCACAATGTTTTCATAATGCCTCGTTCTCAGGGTCGTTTCAAACACGGGATTGTGTGGTAAAGAGTTAAACACTAATATAAACTTCCCTTTTTTTCCTGCATGCATTCAAAAAGAGGACAGTTACATTCAGTAAACAGGAATGGTGCAATTTTGCTCTTCAGATAAAAGCATGGTCATTTTGGATTAGGTATTTTCTTTATTTTGACAAGGATACTGTTATCATTCTCTATTTTGATCAAAATACTGTTACCATTCTTACATGAATATGATCCTTCATACCGTAGTCAGACCTCCAGGTAAGAGGGAGTGATAGTATTTTAAATCCATTATTTCCCTTCCAAACCCTATGTTGTGGGTACTCATTAGAATCGTTTTGATGAGACGATTCTAATGAGTACCCATAACATGGGGTTTAGTGGAGACTAATTAATATTGTCAATTTTGAAATTAAAATCACTCCCTCTATCTGGAGCTCTGCCGTAGCTGATGCATATAATTGCATGATCACTTGACATTCCAACAAGCCTTCACAGAATTTTAGCCAAAAGCTAAAAAACCTTTACCAAACAATTACATGTTCTAATTAATGACCCTGACGAAAAAGGCTTCTGAAACCATTGCGAGAAAAGTATAAAATGCTTGTCACAAGCATTTTCTCCTTTTCCACAATGCTTTCTATCATTTCAGAGCCAAATCTCATCATTATAACCAAATCTAATTTGTCGTCTGCAACTGCTTCGAATTTGGACAGTACTGTCCAAAATTTTAGCCCTGTCCAAGTTGAAAGCATTTGCAGACGGCAATTCCAATGTGGCTAAAATGATTGCAATTGTTCTGAAAGGTTAGAAAACATTGTGGGAAAAGGAGAAAATGCTGGTTACTAGCATTTTCTCCTTTACCAACAATGTTTTCAAAAGGCTTCTTTCTCAGGGTCGTTAAAAGTCGGGATTATGTGGTAAAGATTTAATCCTTCACTAAACAATTATATGTTCTAGTGACCCTGAAGAAAAAAGCTTCTGCAACCATTGCAATAAAAGTATAAAATGCTTATCACAAGCATTTCTTCCTTTCCCTACAATCATATGGCTTTCTACCATTTTAGAGACAAATCTCATCATTATAACCAAATTGGATTTGTCGTCTACAACTGCTTTGAATTTGGACAAGTTCTAAATTCTGTTGTAGGGTACAGAGTTAAGAGGCTAACTAGTCCATTGAAGAAGTACCATCGATTTGTTTTTCCTTTGCTTTTTGCTTTATTTCTTGATTCTTAGTCAGCTATTGCCTTACTAAATTGAGCAATAAAATATTTTCAAGTTTGGTTTGACTATGAAAATCTGAATAGCCCCTTTACAATGTAATAGTTGAACATGTAAATGAGCCATGCTCTGGCAAAAGGGGTTTAATGCATCTCCGTGATCCATGATATCAAGCAAGTCATCACATAATTAAGGATCAACAATACATGTAGCCTCTTTTTTAATACAATCAACAGAAAATTTACCAATAGCGAAAAGTTTCAGCCCAGGTCAGCCTGCACAGTCCAAGCGGGCTGACTTGGGTTGATACTGTTCCCAGATTCATTAAGACCCTTTTTCACAGAGCATGGCTCAAGTGCAATGATGTACAACATCAGTCAAAAGCTGTCGAGGGTCATTTATAACTAGGTGCAAAACCCAAGTTTGGCTGAAGCCCTAAAGCCACAAAAATAAGTGCAATACCCTTAAACGCTACACCAAAAGTTCCATTACATTTCCTTTCCAACCATACTTTAGACCTTTGAAAGGGTAGAAAACATTGTATGAAAAGGAGAAAATGATGGTAACCAGCATTTTGTCCTCCTGCAACTACGTTTCAATAGTCTTCTTCCTCAGGGTTATTAAAACATATGAGACATGCTCTGGCAAAAGGGGACTTAATGTATCTCTGTCATCCATAATTCAAGCAAGTCATCACATATTTATGGATCCATAAAATCCATTTTGTCTGGCAACCAACTGAAACGTGAGGTACACTGGTTTTTGACATGCAGAAAAATTACCAAAGCAAAGTGTCGGTCCAGGTTAGCCTGCGCGGACTGCGCAGGCTAACCTGGGCCAATACTTTCTGCAAATGCATCAAGCCCCCTTTTCACAGAGCATGGCTCATAAATAAATGCCCAAGGATTTAGTGTGTCTCAATTGTGCTCTGAGTATGCAAGGCTTGTCACAACAAAGGTACATTCTTACAAAAAAGTATGTATAAGAAATGTGTTTTTCAAAATTTTGATTTTTTTACCAAAATATGTGGAAGAGCAGCTTTAAATGCAAGCGTACCGCTTTGTTATTGTCACATGATAAAAAGAAAAACTGAGGTGCGTTCTTTAGAGCGAGATTTTTAGGCCGCTCAATAAGATTTTAATCGGGATATCTCGCGCAATTTAGTAGAAATTCTTCAGTGTTGCGCGAGATATCCCGATTAAAATCTTATTGAGCGTTTTTAGAAATAAGAGTTCAAATACAAAATCTGTACTTTGCATGCTCGCAATTTATGTGAACAGCACAAGGAAAAAAAAAAATGCGTAACATTGCGCTAATCTACTGACATGTACAGTAGTATCAGGGGAGGTAACCAGTCTATACTAGTTTAAGAAGAGTTACGCTGCCTGTGGGGTCAATCATTAATCAGTTATTAAATAAATATCTATAAATACGAAATCTTTACTTTTCATGCTCAAAATTCATCTCAACAGTACATACAAAAAAAGTGCATAATTTTGAGCTTAATAGCAACATAGTATTAAAAGTATTTGAGTGAATATGTCGGAAAAGTTGTGCAATGGTGTATCCCAAAATTCCCCATGTGCATAAAAAAAAAGCATTCCTACTGGAAGCCGGCTTCAAGAGCCGGCTTCCAATAATGGTAAGTTCTCCGGGACAGCAGTAGAAATTGTGGGTTCCAGAAGGGAAATCGCTCGTCCACCAGTAGCGTGAACGAAAAGAAATCGACACCACAGAGTCGATGCATTATTCAGAACCAAACAAAAATCTCATTTTTTCGCCGAACAAAACCAACGTTAGATTAATATCTGAATTGGCGGACGGACGTTTTGGCCATGGACGTCTTGGCCAACTTAAAGTACAAAAAAGGGCGTTTTGGCCAAATGCTGTTTTAGAACAGAGAAATGCAATAAGTGAATTGTTTATGCTCTTTAGTGCATGAATACATTTTTAGAAAAAGAAAAGCACTGGAAGTTCATTTATTACATTTTTCTGCTTTAAAATAACATTTGGCCAGAACATAAATAATTATAAATTATACTTTATTAGAAAAGAAACGTAACAAGAACTTCTCTTCATTTCAATATTACCCGATACCATATCATTATTATCGCATTAAATCCAATAAATCCTAATTTTCCAAGGATATATTAATGTGATGACATAGAAATCATTGTGAGAAAAGGTGTAAATCTTGTTAATTTTACCTTTTCCCATAATGACTTCTTATTTCTTAAGCTGCAGAAGAAAAAAGAATTTGCACATCCCAAGAATTTTTTTTTTTTTTTTTTTTTTTATTTCCACCGATATTTTCAAATAATCTATACTTTAACAGACGATTTCTCCAATGTTTTCAAAAGACACCCACGGCAGACACGTTGACATAAGATTTGGACCAAACTGCCTACTTTTTGCTTTCGGCTGGCCAAAACGTTCGTTGACAAAACGTCATGGCTCAAATGTCCTTACCGAAATATCCTTGGCCAAAACGTCATATATTCTCTGAATCTGTAACTTTTCGTGTGTATAAAATCATGCCCTTTAAACATTCTAGGCAGTATTCGAAATCAACATGTGTTATACATGAATTTTGTTTTCTTCTGTCGTCCTTTTGCTAATGATGGGAAACTGTAGACACTGTTTGCACAAATTAAATTGGTCGGCCACTTTTGCAAGAACAGTGACTCTCCAGATCCACGTGTACATAAATGCATTTTTGAAATTCTGACTAAATTATCCTAGAATTTTTCTAAATGAAAACATTTACAGAGGACAAATTAAAATGTGTCGTATAGATCTAGTATTTGTTTTTGAAACGGGTTGAACACGTAGAAAAATAGCAAATTGCCGATGGCAAGCTTTTTTCTCCTTTTCCCACGGTGTTTACAATTTTAAGCCTACTTCCTCAGGGTCATAAAACAGAGACTGCTTACTAAAGGATTAAACTGCTACATAAATTAACATTTTCAGCCAATAATTTCAACCAAAATATTACGATATCACGTAGATCTACATGTATTTGTTTTTTACCGAAAAAATATCGATCTGTAGGAGGAATGGGGGTCAAAGATCAGACTGCTTTTATTTTTGTACAGTCTGTTATTGATCTATACTGTCGGCAAAGTGTATTTAATCGCATTGATCAGCCTAAGCATGGATCGTAAATTACATCCCTGGCCTGAGGGTCAAACCACGGGGGTCAGTTAATGTATCAAATAATGAAAATCTAACCCTTAAACAGAAGAATTAATTGAATTCAACATTTCAAACCGGCAATTTCAGCTCAAATATTGCAATTTCAATTTTCTTTCGCAAAAAAAATTCGCCGTATGTAAAAGTGTAAATCATAGATAAGTAAGCTCGTTCTTTGCAGTCTGATGTTAATCTACATTGTTTTTAAAGTCATCCTGAGTCGCGTTTAGCGGACTAAGGGATGTGGCTAAAATACGAATAATCTGATTAGTGCCAGATATAAAGTCTATATATTCAAGGATGGTCAATATACGTGTGATGGAAACTGGGCTACTGATTGTTACGTAATGTTACATTTATCTTATCTTTCTTAGTCACGGGATATCGATTACACACGGTTTAGGTTCGCCAAACTCCGGTAACTGCCGAACCTGTACGAATGATAACGATAATTTTTATTGATTTGTTGATACGCGAGGCTGCTGATAAGGCATGGCCGTAAAACTTAGCTATGCTTCTAAGCACTGATTAAAGCTCACGGAAAGTATAGACAGGTGCTCTGGCCGCCGCGATTTAATGGAAACCGTTTTGAAAATGGCGTTAAACATCCTTCAAACAAACAGTTTGAGCACTCAGGTCATATAACGTCATACCTTGGCCAGATTTTGGGCTTGAACAGCTCATATATTGAACATTTAACCCTTTCCCAAACGACAAATTTTGGACTGGTCCAAATTGAAAGAGTTTGCAGACGACAATTTTAAATTTGATGAAAATGGCAGAAAGTTATCAAAATGGGTAGAAAACACTGTGGGAAGAGGAGAAATTGCTCGTTACGAGCAATTTCTCCTTTTCCCACAGTGTTTTCAAAAGACGTGTACTGCAGACACGTGAAAACCAGGGCTTGTTTGGGAAAGAGTTAAAAACTAGTCGAACCCAGTATATAACTGAAACTACTTGTCGACGATTTCAATAGTTTAATGTCAGTGTAACACCCCGATTTGTAATTAATATTCAGCTGGTTGCAGAGAATTTTTTATTATTATTATCATTATTATTGAACGGACATTATTTTAGGGTCCTGCATGCTTGTTTCTGTCTGAAGTCATTCAAAAACATTGCAGGAGCAGTTCTACTTCCTAAATAGTCACAAGTGTTGTTAGACTGCAGTATTTTAAAGGTACATTTCAACGCAATTATAGTCAGCATGCAAATTGACACCACAATACTCACTGGCGCTTCAGTTCGACTTATTAGTTTGTTCAAATTAATGAAAATCACTATCCGGCGAATCTTAACCGATCATGAGAGGATAAAAGTACATTCGTATAAAATCATTTATTAAGGTCCCATTTGTAACATGAATTCTTTCTCAATGAAAAGTGGTTCAGAAGCATTTCTGACTGAACTTATGTCACACTATTTTCGAAAGACTCGTACTCGTACATATTATTGCTGTGAAGACTTAATTACACACGCACTTACCCCTTAAACGCGTGCAGAAACTCCAGAGAGAATCCCTCTCAGTGATAGATAACGGGATTTGAAAGTTTGAGAAAGAAGTTAGTCCTATTTTGCTGAAGATACTTACATTGTAGCGACACAGACAGGTAGGGGACAACCGGAGAAAAAGACTGCAAGAGAGAGAGGTCCGAGTTTCTTTAACCAGTCTTTAAGCCCCCCCCCCCCCCCCCCCCCCCTTCTTGAAGTTCGATTCAGTTATCTTGGGTGGGAGGAGAACATCTTCGGAAAGGTTCTTTTCGTTCAATACGAGTGAAATTCACACACTTCGGAACTGAAATATATCTGGATTTTTTTCCACGGAATATTAATTAGGCATGAACAAGACTTGTAACAGGAATAAATCTGGACAGAAACGTCTATACGGAAAAATGAAGGACGAAGAAAAACCCACCCCCTGAAAGCTAACGTAGAAAAAGAAAATATCAAATGAATATCAAAACTCGCCATTAAATGTTTTTTTTTTTTTTTCAAAATTAGATCTACTCGTTTCGGAAACTAAGAAGCTTTTAGTTATGAAATTCTTTAACTTTCTTTTACTAAGAGAACACTATAAATGGCAACATCATGTACCTTCGTAGCAAAAAACTTCCTTTTGTGGAAGGAATTTACCTTTACGGAAATGTCGCAATGAATCTAGCGTTCAACACAATACTGTGCAATTACTTATGTATATTAATACACAATGCTAAAATACATTTTTTTGGTCTAAATCATTTCAACTCAACATTCAATTTTTATTCATAACGAGAAGATGTAGCCTACTAAGTTTGGCAAGGAAACTTCCTTTCGTTAGGAAAACACTTTCTTATATAGCAAAACAATCTTCCTTTCGTAGACGAAATGTTTCTTTCGAGAAAGGAAGTTCCTTTCTTTCCTTTTTGTAAAGGAACGCTTCACCATTCACAGCAAATACTTCTTCACACAGTTTCATTTAACCCTTAGGCTGCTAAGCGCAACTCAAGGACGTTTTTGCGGACAGTGTAGATCAAGATCAGACCACACAGAACATGAAGTCTGATCTTGAATGTACACTGACCGATAAGTGGATATCTTTCCCCAAAAAATAACTTTGAAAAGCAAAATTTGGGTTTTTACTGTAGACTTAATTAGCAGGTTAAATAAATAACTCTTAAATTTAACTTGTAAAATGTATTCATATCAAAAAGATAGCCTTAGATTTAAAAAAAAAACCCTTTCGTGAACTAAACACTACTTTCGTAGCAAAAGTCTTCCTTTCGTGAAAAGAAATTACCTAACGCTATTTATAGTAACACTATTTACCGTGATATGAAAACACGAGTTTTTCGGTCTAAAACACTTAAATTCAGCATTTAAATGTCATATATGTTATATCAGCTCTTGGGTGATAATATAATATAGAACTACAACATGTGCTCTAACTAATGTTTAATCAGTGACTGCTTATACAAGAGTAAAATAAGTATCAAAGTGTACAACAATACATAGTGAATAAATGACACAAGGATATAATCTAAATACTATTTACAATGTACCGACAAAGACTAAAGAATTGTCTTTCTTAGACACATAATACTACATCCCCCTCTGTTTGGTAAAGAACGAAAAGATAAATTTTCACTGATAAATTTTCACACGGTCTGATCACCATTATATTCTTTGTAGCATACTTTCCTGTCATGAACAATTTCGCAACTAATTATAGTTTGATGACATTAACCAAGGAATTTACTCTTAATTAAGATTACATTGATTCTATTATCTTAGGTTTTACAACTCTGCCAGATCTAGTAACATATTTACCCTTGTTATCATAATTAGGTGTATGGGTGGTGTCTGATAACGGTGTTTGTTTTCTCTGGAAAATGTCTAAATCCTTGTATTGTGGGTCATTCAACTTTTTTGGAGAATCACAGGTGGTTTGTTCAATTTCGTTCTTAGCTTTAACGCTTTCCTCAGAAGTTAACTCTTTACTCTTTAGTAAGTGTCGTCTGTTTCTACGATATTCCCCACCATTAGATGTTCGGACAGTATATGAACGATCATTACTTTGGTCAGTTACTACTGCAGGTTGCCATGAACCCTTTTTTTCTTGAATTCGAACATTTTCTCCCACATTTAACGGAGGTAAATCTTTAGCCGATTTATCATATGTTCGTTTCTGAACATCTTGCTTTGATTTCAGTGTAGACTTGACCTTTTTGTTGTCTATTTTCTGGGGAAGTAACTGTTTTTTGGTTCTTGGAAGGAAAGATCTGATGTTTCTTCCCATCAGTAGTTCTGCTGGAGTAAACCCAGTACTCAAAGGGGTTGCTCTATACTCCAGTAAAGCAATCAATGGATCTGAATTTGTACTTTTTGTCTTTTTCAACATTTTCTTGCATATCTTAACACTTGCTTCTGCCAAACCATTTGACTGAGGATAGTTTGGAGAAGAAAAGATGTGCTGAAAATCCCATTGCTTTTCAAAGGTTTGAAATTCCCTTGATGTATAATAACTAGCACCGTCTGATACTAATTTTTCAGGAATGCCATGTCGAGCAAACCATTGCTTCAATAGTTTGATAACAGATACACTTAAAGTGTTGTGAATTTTTTCAAATTCAATATAGTTGCTGTAATAGTCAACTATTAAGAGATAATCATTTCCTTCATAGGTAAATACATCGGTTGCTACAGTTTGCCACGGATAATCTGGAATATCATGAGGAACCAATGTTTCTTTTTGATTCGAGCTTCTATTTTCAATACATGTAGAGCATTTTGCTACTTTTTCATTGATGTGTGCAGTGATTCCAGGCCAGAACATAGTACATCGTGCTCTTCGCAAACACTTCTCTACACCAAAGTGACCTTTGTGCAAAGTGTCTAACATTGACTTTCTCAGATTTTGCGGGATAATTATTCTTTGGCCCTTCATAATCAAACCATCAATATAGCATAACTCATCACGATAATTCCAGAATTCAAGCAGTTGAGAATGACATTGATTCCGTTTTTCAGGAAATCCCTCAAGAATAGTTTTCTTTAACAATTGCATTTGGGGATCTTTTTCTGTACTCTCTCTAATTTCATGCAATTTTCTGTCATTGTATTGCAAATGATCCATGACATAATGAACATGTACATTTGTGGCTTCGGATAACTCCGGCAGTGTCTCTGGTAATGATTTTCTACTTAAAGTATCAGCAAGTGGTATTTGTGTACCAGATTTGTACTCTAAGGAAAAATCATAACTTTGTAGCTGTAGCATCATACGTTGTAATCTTGCTGGAGCAACATGCTGTGGCTTTTTCATTATCGCCAATAATGGTAAATGGTCTGTTGGAACAGTAGCCTTGCGGCCATATACATATTGTCTAAACCGATTTAATCCGAAAAGAATTGCTAGCATTTCTTTTTCAATTTGAGCCCAATTTATTTCAGACTTTGTCAGTGATTTGCTTGCATATTCAATTGGTTTACCTTCCTGTAAGAGTGTAGCGCCTAGTCCATACTTTGAACTGTCACATTGCAAAGTCAGTGGCTTATCTGGGTTGTAAAATGTCAATACAGGAGATTTTGTCACAGTATCTTTCACATTTTGAATTATTAACAATATTGTGAACAAGCTTATTTTTGGATCTGCAGACTGACTTGAAATGGTTCCATTTTTTACATGCATAACATTGTTTTCCTTTGGCAGGACAGTTCCCCTTTTCATGTCGCCGCCCACACTTTGGACATTTATTGTGCTTTTCTTTTAGTGTTACTTTTTGTTGCTTTTTGGCTGATTTTGATGTTGAATTTCCCCTTTTGACGGAATTGATGGATTCGTCTTGTCCATTTTTGTCCATTGTCTTTAGCTGTGCTTGTGAATATTCGTAACTCTGCGAGATCTGGATTGCTTTGTCTTGCGTCAGATCATCGCCTTCATTTAGAAGCTTTTCTCGTATTTTTGATGACTTCACTCCAAATACTATCCTGTCTCGAATCATTTCTTCAGGGTTGCTGAACTTGCAGTCCTTTGCCGCAATTCGTAAGTTTGTGACAAATTCTTCAATTGATTTTTCACCCTGTACGATGTTGTTGAATTGATACCGTTTAAAAACAGAGTTTACAAGGGATATAATCTAAATACTATTTACAATGTACCGACAAAGACTAAAGAGTTGTCTTTCTTAGACACATAATACTACAATATATATCGAGAAGATGTACTAAGATGAACACGCAAACCTTCTTTTCGTAAGAAAAACACCTCTTTCATAGCAAAAAATCCTCCTTTCGTGGACGGAATCTTCCTTTCGCGAAAGGAAGTTCCTTTCGCTGTTTAGCTACCGCGAGTGGACTACATGGCGGACATTTTGACGTACTGTGCATGCTCGATTTTTTTTTTTTCAAAACATGTTTTCTCATTGGTTATCGATGAAGGTGTGTCTGGACCCGACCAGTGAGAAAACGCGATACAAAAGCATGCTTAGTAGGCCTAGGCCATAAAGGATGAGAGTTTACACGGCTGGACACATACAGTCGATTAGGCAGTAGCGGATCTTGGGGTATAGCGGATAGGCCGTAATTTTTTACCTATAAAAGATTCTGTGAGTATGTTTCAGATAATATCTATGTGCCACCGAAAAGAGTGATATTTCCGCGATATGTTTCATGATGTTCAGTGTTCCCACTCGCATTTCTTTTAGACTTTTTGGGGTGTCAGGAGAAATCGGCCCCAAGACGCTTGGGGCCGATTTCTCCGGAGAAATCGGCCCTGGGGCCGATTTCTCTGGAGAAATCCGGCTATACTAATTACCGGAATGTTACGGAATGTAGGTGCCTAATTCACGGAATGTAACAAAATGTTACAAAATGTCACGGAATGTAGATGCCTAATTCACGGAATGTTACGGAATGTAGAAGCAGAAACAACGGAATGTTACGGAATGTAATATTAAGAGCCTAAATACCGGAATGTAGCTAAATGAAATAGAGATGTAGACAAAATACACCCACCCACGCACACACGCTAACAAAAAAAAAAACATTGAAATTGCCAGATTTAGAAAATCTTACGGAATGTAGATACCTTATTGACGGAATGTTACAGAATGTGGAAATGGCAACAACGAGATGTTACAAAATGTAATCTCAAAAGTCTAAATACCGGAATGTAAATAAATAAAGAATAAATTAAGATAACACACACACGCGCGCGCACGCGCGAACGCACGCTCACAAACAGACCCAAACCGTACATTTTCATTAATAGAACATTTAGAAAATGTTACGGAATGTAGGAGCCCAATTCACGGAATGTTACGGAATATGGAAACGGCGACAACAAAATGTAACAAAATATAATTTTAAAAGCCTAAGTACCGGAATACAAGTACATGAATGTAGATAACACATACGCGCACTTGCACGGGCGCGGGCATGCACGCACGCACGCGAAACAGACCCGAAATGTAAATTTTCACCAATGAAACATAACGGAATGTGGAAGCGGCATAAACAAAATGTAATAAAATGTAATTTTAAAAGCCTAAATATCGGAATGTAGCTCAATGAAGAATTAATGTAGATAACGCTCATACACGTGCACGAACGCATGCGCGCAAAACAGGCCCGAATTGTAAATTTTCACTAATGAAACATACAGATAGCCAGATTTAGAGGGGTAGGGTGGTAGAGGGGGGAAACCATTGTTTACCTTAGCTTCTTTGATTGCTCTCGTACATTGAGTAGAAAATTGGCCGCAAGAACTCGCGAAACCCAGGACGAACATGAACAAGGGACCTGTCGCCGTGAGATGTTAAAAGCTGCCCGAAAATCAATCAATCAATCAATCTTAAAGCTTGCACTGAAATGTAAGCCTAAACCCCAGAATCGTACAACGAAATGTTCCGAAATCGAGCTTTGGTAGCTGCAAATTTGGTCGTCGGACAGCACCCCGTCGAAAGTTTCTAAGGCACTATTTTAAACTTCACGGCGACCGCGCCTTTTTCACGGGGGGGGGGGGGGGGGTGTTACCGAGGGGAGGGTCATTGGATAATGATAAAAGCACGTTGGTCGAGCACCATTCGATCTCTGTCTGGTCCTAATGGCCATCGCGCGGGTACCTTTCAGGCCCCATGAAGCGCTCGGAAAGGCACCGCCCGATACACACTCGTATGAATTATCGTCGGGGTATCCAGGCACAGGGTGGCGGTTGTTTTGTCTGGCGGGCGTTGCCTGGCTTTCATGTAGGCATGACCAATGAATACTGCAGTCATCAACATTATGTCTTGTTATAATTTTGTCTATGTGAATTTTGTTAGTAATAAGTTGAAGAAAACATGATGTTATTAGTATTCCTATTTACGGGAGGCTTTGGGTGTGCAGTAAAATGCTATCGGTCCATCACAATGTTCCCAAAAGTCTAAAATTTCAGGAGCAGTAAGACTTGCTTTTTTACATCATTGGTGTGAGAGGGCGTATACCTATATAAAAACATCGTGGCAGTTGGAGAGGTCGCTCGAGCCTGGGTTTAATTTAATTTTATTGATCCATCGTATGCTTACAGACGACCTTCTTCTGTAGCCCGACAGACTATTCCTTACAGGACTGTGGTGGAATGGAGAAATTGCTCGCCGTGAGCAGCTTCTCCATTTGCGACAATGCTGTCCCATTCACGTTGATTGTGTTGTATACAGATAGGTTCAAGGTCCTATGCTGCAAACTTGTTTCAGTTTCTATATTTGCGATTTCTGTCTCATTCACGTTGACTGTATTATATACGGATAGTTCAAAGCCGCCTGCTGCAATTTTGTTTTATATTGCACCACTTTTGTATTGTTCACCAATACAAGTTTATCTTATAACACGAAGTGTTTCAAAGCTGTCTACTGCATGTTAATTTCAGGATGTATTACCCATGTATCAATCACCAATTTATGTTGCCTTTCTTATACATGTATACGGATAGTTTCTAAGCCGTCCGCTGCATATTTGTTTCACGAAATATCACATCAAATCAAAGTAATTTCATGAGTTCTTCATTTATATGTGTGCATGTACTTACAATTAATAGAATGATCGGGCATACATGAATATAAGCGAAGAGTGAGTTATACATTAAAAAAAAAAATTAAATTTGAAATAAGTAATTAACATACGTTATTTCCGCAAATCAAATCAAATCGAATTTGATGAAATCCTAGAATTTACATTGAAACGAATCATATCTAAAATTTGATAGAATTTCTCCAGTTTTTCATGTCACTGTTTCATGTATGCCGTGTTGTTCTTAGTATTGTAACTATGAACTGCTATGTAGCTCAAGTTCTTGCAATGAATTTTCTATGGTCCATAATTCTGTCTGCGTTGTGAAAAATATGGCCTCAGAGAAAGGTTCGCAAGGTCGGCGCCTTGCATTACTAGGAGTTAGTAATGGCGATCTTCACTTGACCAGGGTGCGAAGCCCTCCATTTCCCTGCTCTTCTTGGCAACTGGCAACTGGTACCAAAACCTTGTCGTTTGATTGTTCTTTGTCCTTCTTTGCTGGTATTTTTTATTGAAAACACTGGATGCTAAACTGCTGATCCGAGAAAGTCAGAGGTTGGTCTCTGCAGCAATCGTCCGGAGATTCTGATCCACATATTCACCGCGTGGAAAAAAATATAAAAATCATGCTGCGCCTGTTCGCTTCCAAAATTTGCCAACTGTCCGTAAAAACGACTGTTTAAAATGTATGTGTAATGTCACGAAATGAAGGTCCTTCAACACGGGAATGTAGTGAGACGGAAAAAACAGGGCACAATATTGTACAAAAATGTAAATTTTTGTTTTCCATGGAAAATAAAGAAATACCGAAAGTCACTATATATGGAAAACCATTCTTACTATATTTGTTTTCCTTTGATCAAAACTCCTGTTTTGAGCCTGATTTTTTTTCAAAATTGATTAATACTGATTCTTTATTTGCTACACTCCGTTACTTATAAGCTTTTGAAATTACACTGAAATACATTTCGTAACATATTGTTGTTGAAGCTCCACATCTAAGTGTCCATTTCACAAAAAAAAAAAAACTATAAATGTCGACGATGATAATTCCACATTTCGATATACAGTTTTGCGTGTAAAATCGAGATTTGGGTACATTTTGCAACGTTCCGGTGTTAAGTCACTGCATATATATAGCTACATTTTCGCCTATCAGGTTGATCAAAATTTTAATTACAGGACTGGGTTGTGTCTGTGTGTCTATAACTTACATTTATTCTTCAGTAACCTATATTCCGGTATTTAGGCTTTTTCTGTAAAATTTCGTTGTTGCCACCTCCACATTCCGTAACATTCCGTGAATTAGGGATCTACTTTCCGTAACATTTTCCAAATGTTCCATTGATGGAAACTTTACATTTCGGGTCCGTTTTGTGAGCGTGCGAGCGTGCATGTGTGCATGCGTGCGTGTGTGTTATCTACATTTATTCTTAATTTAGCTACATTCTGGTATGAAGGCTTTTAAAATTACATTTTGTTGATGCCGTTTCCACATTCCGTAACATTCCGGTAATTAGGCATCTACATTCCGCAAACATTTTCTTTCTCTGGCTGTTTAATGTTCCATTGATGAAAATTTACATTTCTGGACTGTTTTTATTAGCGTGCGCGTGTGCGTGCATGTGTGTGTGTGTTATCTACATTTAGCTACATTCCGGTATCTAGGATTTTAAACTACATTTCGTCGTTGCCACCTCCACATTCCGTAACATGCTAGTAATTAGATATGAGCCATGCTCTGTGAAAAGAGGGCTTGATGCATCTGCCAAAAAAAAAAAAAAACAAACAAACCATCGACCCAGGCAATACGCGCAGGCTGACCTGGGCCGAAATGTTTTGACATGGTCAATTTTGGTATGCCCAAGGACCATTCTACCTCATCATTTAGTCTGTTGTAAGACAAAATGTATTATATGGATCCATAATCATGTGATGACTTGCTAGGTATCATGCATCACGAAGATGCATTAAGCCCCTTTTTGCCTGAGCATGGCTCATATTTATATTCCATAATTACATCTACATTCCGTAACATTTTCCAAATCTGGCTATTTTAATTTTCCATTTGAGAAAATTCACATTTTTGTATCTGTTTTGGGGGTGTGCGTGCGTGCGCGTGCGTTACCTACATTTATTCTTTATCTAGTTACATTCTCATTAGGTCTGTTTTTAGCGTGCGTGTGTGGGCGTGTGTGTTATATGCATTTAGCTACATTCCGGTATCTAGGCTTTTAAAAGTACATTTTGTTACATTTCGTTGTTGCTGCTTCCACATTCCGTAACATTCCGTGAATTAGGCATCTACATTCCGTAACATTTTCCAAATCTGTCTATTTTAATGCTCCATTGACGGAAAATTTGCATTTCGGGTCCGTTTTGTGAGCGTGCGAGCGTGCATGTGTGCATGCGTGCGTGTGTGTTATCTACATTTATTCTTAATTTAGCTACATTCTGGTATGAAGGCTTTTAAAATTACATTTTGTTACATTTTGTTGATGCCGTTTCCACATTCCGTAACATTCCGGTAATTAGGCATCTACATTCCGCAAACAATTTCTTTCTCTGGCTGTTTAATGTTCCATTGATGAAAATTTACATTTCTGGACTGTTTTTATTAGCGTGCGCGCGCGCGCGGGCGCGTGTGTGTGTGTGTTATCTACATTTAGCTACATTCCGGTATCTAGGCTTTTAAACTACATTTCGTCGTTGCCACCTCCACATTCCGTAACATGCTAGTAATTAGATATGAGCCATTCTCTGTGAAAAGAGGGCTTGATGCATCTGCCAAAAAAAAAAAAAAAAGTTATCGACCCAGGCAATACGCGCAGGCTGACCTGGGCCGAAATGTTTTGACATGGTCAATTTTGGTATGCCCAAGGACCATTCTGCCTCATCATTTAGTCTGTTGTAAGACAAAATGTATTATATGGATCCATAATCATGTGATGACTTGCTAGGTATCATGCATCACGAAGATGCATTAAGCCCCTTTTTGCCTGAGCATGGCTCATATTTATATTCCATAATTACATCTACATTCCGTAACATTTTCCAAATCTGGCTATTTTAATTTTCCATTTGAGAAAATTCACAATTTTGTATCTGTTTTTGGAGCGTGCGTGCGTGTGTGTTACCTACATTTATTCTTTATCTAGTTACATTCTCATAAGGTCTGTTTTTAGCGTGCGTGCGTGTGTGGGTGTGTGTCCTATATACATTTAGCTACATTCCGGTAATTAGGCTTTTAAAAGTACATTTTGTTACATTTCGTTGTTGCTGCTTCCACATTCCGTAACATTCCGTGAATTAGGCATCTACATTCCGTAACATTTTGTAACATTTTGTTACATTCCGTGAATTAGGCACCTACATTCCGTAACATTCCGGTAATTAGGCAGGCCCATTTAAAAAAAGAGGATGCTTGTTATAATTCCTTTACTCTCGGGACCAGTTTCAGAGGGACAACTTACCGCCAAACGGCCAGTAGAATTTTCCATTTCACTGTCAATTTCAGACACTAATTAGCTTTCACTTATTGTTTTATAGAGGTACTCATGTAAATTCACTGTTCAAAGTCATTGATAAAGCTGAATAGACAGTTTGAAATGCGTATGATCGGACGATGTTAAACCAATTTTTGTTGTGTCATGGGTTTTCGCGTTTCTTGCAGCGATCTTTTTTTCATGCCTGTTAACTTTTGGAGTAGTTTTTCCGCATGATTTGGCATAGATTTGGCAATAAGAATAGCATGTAACTTCAAAACCTTTAATTTTACTCTAGAAAAGAGGATTGATACCAAGTTTGATTAGCGGTGATTAACAGGACTTTCACACTTGATAACTTGTTCCAACTGGCGCCACTGGTGATCGACAATGCGAGCCCTGAAACCTGTGCGTGCATGCACGTTTCACTCCATATTTTTGTGCGTGATTCTTAAATTCTGTGCGTGAATCACGCACATATGTGCGGTAATGGGAACCCTGATGTTTGTTCAAATTTCGTCGTCGTTGGGTTTGTTTACCCTCGCCATGCGGCGAGCAGCTATTGGTTCTTTACTAAGAATAAACGTCTATTTGTTAGGAATCTATATATTAAAACAGACAGCAACATCCCACGGTTTAAGAAAAAAAAGTTGTAGGTATCTACGTAAAAGCCAAAAGGGGCTTAGGTCAAAAACGACCCTTTTCAGGACCACATTAAAAAAATTAACTAAAATAAATATAATGTAACAAAGGTATTTACATATAATACAAGGCCGTGAGGCATTACATGTCCGAACACAAAAATTTAGTACTTGTCTTGAAAATTGCTATTTGGTACGCTCGACAGTGTCAATATCCTAATTATTTAATTACTAATTTTTACTATTTATTACCACGGGTTGGAGGCATGCTAATTCTCTGGTCTATGTTTTGTATTCTTTACATTTTTATTTTTTTTTTTGTTCAAATTTACGCTTGTCACGGTATTTTTATCGCACTAAAATCAAAACGAGGCAACCGGAAGTTTAATTTTTCAAGGAAGAAAAAAATACAGCAGACGACATCTTTAATCTATTTTTCAGGTATGTAAAGTCTAATATACAATTTTTTTGTATGATGTGTTGTATAAATATGTATAATTTTACTACAAAGAATAAAGAATTTATGTGTAAAAGTATGACATCAAAAAATGACCTGAAAATAAAGTAGGCGATTCGGTCAGTAGCGGATCGGCCATGCGAGACGATATATAAACAAATCACTTGGAGGGATGAATGAGGGGAGCTTCTCGAAATCAATGATGACTGTCAGACTGATGTCAAATGCGAATTGAATTTGATCTATAACTACGTGATTGATCGATTGTATGGTCTTTAATGCCGTTTTCAGTCTAGTTTCAGTTGATAACCCATTTAAGTTTGGCAGATATCCATCAAAATATTTTTTACACAATTATACCGCTTTTTCAACTTGACATTTTTATGTGCAAAAAGCAATTGCAGCCAAGCACCGGCACCCACATACAGTGCTCATGTTAATATGTGTTACCCATCAGGCTAAACGATACCATCTGACATGCACAAAAGTATGACCTTGGTCATCTTGCGCAGTTACCGTAGGCTAACCTGGTATGAACTTTAAAAGGCCAAGTATAGGCCAAATATCAAAAAGCAGGCATCATACTACATGAATTTAACTCGTACCATCTAAAAGTATGAAAATATTGTGGATATGATAGTATGTTATCGTGTGGTTGGGTTATATGTTAGCCACTGACAGAAAAAAAAAAATCAGGCAAAAAGTAAAAAAAAAACACACAGGTACCTGGCAGGTTTTGAATTACATGTAGTTTTGACATTAATTTCTGTAACATCAACTAACAGTTGGACCGACCATACAATGACAGATTGTCACCTTCACAATAATTTTCATACTTTTAAAGGGTATGATATAAATTAAAGTGCATTTAAACACCCACTTTGTTTAATTTTTGGCTTTATTGTTAATTCAAACTTGAGGCATATTTTCTGTTGTTAAATGGTTTGTGCACTTTAATTAACCATTTACCAAACAATCCCTGGTTTTTACGACCCTGTGATAGAAGCCTTTTAAAAACATTGGGGAAAAGAAGAAAACGCTGGAAACCAACATTTTCTCCTTTTCCTACAATGTTTTCTACCCTGATGAAAACAAATTTCAATTTTTGAGTTACGTTTATTTTGTCGTCTGCATGTCCTTTCAATTTGGATCAGATTAAAATTTTGTTGTTTGGTAAAGAGTTAATGAAAGATGTTGACCCATCACAGCTTGCATTGGCTTTGATACTTTTCCATTTGTGTGATTTAGGTAGATCCTGGATAGTACTGTTTACATTGACAGTTCTCATTCTGTTGGTTTCAGGGGTTTCATGTAACACTGAAATAACTTGGGAAAACCTCGCAAAAAGCCATCAGAAAGTCCAGCTGTGAAGGTTGCAAGTGGAATAAGGAAGAAATATCACCAGGAAAACCATCACATGCAAGAAGAGCGCTTCTAGCCATCGAACAACAGAAGGTACCTATTAAGAAAGCAGCTGAAAGTTTGACTTGTCATATGGTTATTTATACAGGCGATGGTCTGATGAAGTAGATGTTGACAAAAGGAAAGGACTCCCTCTGGGACAGTGTTTAGTAAAGCAGAAGAGGAATCTATGGCCAACTGGCTAAAAGAAATGTCGGAGAGGGGCATGGGACTTAAACCGTATGAATTTATGGACTTTGTACAGGAATTCGTTAAGAAAGACAAAAGATATTATTTTTTCTGCCAGCAACTAACATTTAGACTGACCATACAATAAAAAATTGTCATTTTCACAATAATTCCCATACTTTTGACAGTGTGAATTCAATTCTGATGCATTCCAACATCCACATTGTAGACTTCTAGCCACCAGTGGGGCTTTAAATTGATTTCTTTTTCTTTGTATGGTTGTATCTTGTTATAATTACATTCATTACAACAGAATAAGCAGCTACAGTGCCCTCAGGTATTTTGAAATAACAAAATTTATTATAGTTGTTGGGTTTGAAAAAGGAAAAGGTGATGTCCAAGAGTTGAAATTGCTCATTATAAGAAATTTTAACTGTTGCACATTTACTTTATACTGATGAAGACAGATGATGCACTTACTGACAAAATATGTGGGGGCAAAGCTGTAATTATGATGTCACTATTTGCTGAAATCCGTTTTAAAAACAAGTTTTTACGTTTTTTTATCAGCTTTCATTGAAACCAATTCAGCAAAACGGTAAAAATGCTCATCATGAGCAATTCCCACCTTTTGCCTAATTATTTTCAAATATCACCAATATTAAGAGACCGAGATGTTTTTTGATACTGATATATCCGTCTGTAACTTTATTTCAAATCCTTTGATTCATCTGTCAGCATATCACATTTGACTTGTTCATACTATTTTAAAGTTCTTCCTAATTCCATGAGGTGATATCATTAAACAGTAATCTGTTGCAGTTTACCACTTTTGGTCTTTCATATGTGTTTCATGATTCCCATCCCCACAACAAAAAAAAAAAAACTCCCATGCAAGTTGATTCGACTTCTGGGTAGTGCTGAAACTACGATTGAAACTGTCCAATATCAGAAATGATTTTGGCCTGCATCTGATTCAAACTCTGTATCCATGTGGCGATAAAATGGACGTTGCTCAGTGGTAAAGTGTTGGACTCTAACCTGGAGGCTCCAGATTCAAGCCTCACTGTAGGCACTTGGTTTTTCATGAGAGAAAGACACTTAAAGTTTAAATTGGCGAAAAACACCATTCGACCAATCATTCAATAAACCTTGTGATGATATCTGGCACGAACAACTTCTGTTTTGTAGATTTACAGCAATTGAAAGCTTTCGGGGCGGTTTGAGATTATCCCTCAATCCCTCATTCCAAACTATGCGTTACTACCCAAAGGTATCCGTTATTGACCAAATTAGAGTGGTCGAAAAAGAAGATACTGTGTATCGTAAAACGATTTTTCATAAAAAAATGTGGACTATTTTTGAAAGATCACATATTTTGCTATCAATTGGTATCATTTATAATCCCATATACGATGAATTAAAAACGCATGCATCGATAATTTCGTTAGCGATCCGCTACTGCCTAATCGACTGTAGAATAATATTTCTGCTATCCACTGGTACTATGGATGTTAATATTGGTAGTAAAATAACTTGTAAACAGCATGGAATTCGTCACTAGGGTATTGAAAATGCATTACGAGTTGTTTACCTTTCAGTATATTAGTGTGTAATACACTGTTGCTCGCTGTTCACATGTGCATGCACCCTCCAGGTTTTGAATTGGGGGGTACAAAGAAAAAATTGGGGGTACACTGTATCCCCTTAGTTTTGAATTGGGGGTACAAAGAAAAATTGGAGGGTACAGAGTAACTTCGGGCCGTTTCAGTTTTATTAATGAATTTTAACACCCTAGCTCCTTTACCATAACGAATGGGATCTTAATTAAATAATTAAATTGTGCATTTGTTGATTATATGGGTGCATCATATGTCTCCATACTTAGATATAGTCACAACAGTGGTCAGGGTTTAAAAGCCGAACATGGCCATGAGTTTTGATAATTGACCGTCTTTACGGAAGATTTTTCACCTTTATTCCTTTCTCAAAGTTGCGAAGTACATTAGAAGTGCTTTAAAAAGGAAGCATAGACAGATTAATGCTCGTTGTCCAAGATGATGTTTGTAGATCTGGCTATTTTAAAATCACAGAGGAGCAGGCCGATTGGCTCATTGTAAACGCAAACTCTGTCAAATAAAGGCTATGCCGTGTTAGGGCAAAATAAAACAAAATGTGTAATAGTAGAATCACTTGTGTAAACCTTCCTTTCTCAGATCTTCACGCTGTAAAATATTTTAACAGCTTTTGTTGTGATGACATTTTTTTCTGCTGCAGACGCCATACATATGAAAATTACACGTTTAATTAACGGCTCGATTTTTCAGCTTTCATATGTCAAAAATGTGTTTTTTAACGATAACTGTGCATCATAATATTATTAAATGATGTAATTTCTCATTGAAAATTAATTACCAGATTTCCTCTACACGTGGTTGATTTTGACACCTTAAAAAAATCGTAGTGAACATTATTCGTACAGACAAGGGAGCCTCAAAATGTATTTAGTGAAAATATTTGGTAACCCCCTCTATGTTCAGGACAAAGCATGGTACCCACTTATGAGGGAAATTGTTTTTGTTTTGTTTGTTTGGCGTGCAATACGAAATTGTATCTAATCTGTGTGCACAGTTTACATAATTACTTTCCTTTTTGTATGTGCACACTTTTGACAGTGCGAGCATGCACGTAAGCACAAAAATTTTGTACGCGTGGAGTAGAATTTATACGTGAATTACGTACTGCAGTACATGATTGGGCACCCAGGGCTTTAGAAAACATTGCAGGAAAAGGAAACAATGATGTTATTTAGCATTTTCTCCTTTCCCACAATGTTTTACCCTATCAAAGATAGAAAAGATCATCATTTGAGCTACATGTAATTTGTCGTCTGCAAATGCTTTTAGCTTAGACAAGTCTAGAATTTTGTTGGTTTGGTAAAGAATTAAACCCCTTTTAGCTAGGGCATGGATCATAGTATTGAACCTTAGGCTATTAACTCCTTACCAAAGACAAATTTTTAGACTACACCAAATTGAAAGCATTTGCAGACGACAAAATAAATGTAACTCAAAAATTGAAATGTGTTTTGGGAAGGCTAGAAAACATTGTGGGAAAAGGAGAAAATGCTGGTTACCAGCATTTTCTCCTTTTCCCACAATGTTTTCAAAAGGATTCTTTCTCAGGGTCATTAAAAGTCGGGATGGTGTGGTAAAGAGTTAACAGAATGATTCACAATTCAGCTTATAGAAATGAATCCTGTCTTGTTTGTAGAGAACAAACATGGACACTCGGAAAAATCTGAACAAAAATGCTATCAGTGCTTTTGAGGAATATGGAGTATCTAATAGAGAAGAACCCAGGATAGAGATTGATGGACCTAAAGGACCCAAATGGAAACAAATGTAAGTGTGGTCCTTAACCCTTTCCCACACAATCCCAAGTTTTAATGACTCAGAGCAGGAAGGCTTATGTAAATATTGTGGGAAAAGGAGAAAATGCTGGTAACCAGCATTTTCTCCTTTTTCCACAATGTTTTCTACTGGATCATAGAACTTACTCTCATTTGTATCAATTTTGACTTTGTCATCTGCAGATGTGTCAAATTCAGAAGGGTCTAAAACTTGTCATTTGGGAAAGGGTTAACCCCTTACCACATAACAAAAAGATTTTGCACTTTTTGGTCCCATCTGATATGCGCCTCTTTATATACGCAACTCTGACATGATCCAACCATGCAGAAATGCAGACTGTTGTAATATTCCATGTATACAGAGAATACTGGTATTAAAAAGTAAAGAAAGAAGTTTACCCTTTAAGCTGCTAAGCGCGGCTCCCTGACCTTTTGCGGACAGTGTAGATTAAGATCAGACTGCACAGAACTTGCAGTCTGATCTTTGATCTACACTGTCCGATGCAGTATTTTCTTTCCGGTGAAATCAACTTTGAAACCGCAATGTTTGGGCATTTAGTAATGAGTGGAAATTTGCGTTTCATTTATTCAGCAGCTTAACTTTAACCACACAATCCCAACCCGAGAAAGAAGCATTTTGAAAACATTGTGGGAAAAGGAGAAAATGCTGGTAACCAGCATTTCTCCTTTTCCCACAATGTTTTCTACCCTTCCCAAAACAAAGTTCAGTTTTTGAGCCACACCTATTTTGTCATCTGCGAATGCTTTGAATTTGGACTAGTCTAAAATTTCGTCATTTGGTAAAGAGTTACGTGTTAAAACAGCTGCATGGTTACAGGTAAAGTCAAGTTGATTGTGCCTTGACCCTTTACCAACAATCCCGGGATTTTAATCTTTACCAGACAATCCCGGGATTTTAATCTTTACCAAACGACAAAGTTTTAGACTTCACACTGAAAGCATTTCGTTGCAGGAGATCACTCCTTCCTTGCATCATAGCTTCTTTCAGTATAAAATCAATACCTGACAACTGCATTTGGGAGAAATCTCTTTAGCTCAGTGGTTAGTGTATTGGTCTTTTAACTCTTTACCTAACTACAAAATTTTGGACTGGACCCGATTGAAAGCATTTGCAGACGACAAAGTTAATGTTGCTTAAATGCTGATATCTCATTTTGATTGGGTAGAAAACATTGTGGGAAAAGGAGAAAATGCTGGTTACCAGCATTTTCTCCTTTTCCCACAATGTTTTCAAAAGGCTTCTTTCTCAGGGTCGTTAAAAGTCGGGATTAAACCTCGATAATGGTGGATCTTTGCCATGGGTTCGAATCCCAGCTGAAGTGGTTTGTATTTAAGCTATGCATTTGTTGCGAACTTTCATGCACGTAAGATGGGGGCTCATCCTGGATTGGCCGTTTAGCCATTTGTTGTCTATAAAATTGTCCATTGTTGGCCATTGAGCCATTTGGTGCCTAAATAATAGACTTACTGCCTAAAAAGGCTTTCTGTCATCGAAATGATGACTTCTCTTCAGATGGGGTGTGTTAGGGGAGATCACTCCTCTCTTACAGCATACAGTAGCTTCTTCCCGTATAAAATCAGTACCTGACAACTGTGTTAGGGAGAATTCCCTTTTGCTCGGTGGTTAGTCTATTGGTCTTTTAAACCTCAATAAATGAGGATCTTTGCCGCACGGGTTGGAATCCCAGCTGAGGCAGTTCGTATTTGAGCTATGCATTTATTGCAAACTTTCATGTTCATAAGAATTAGCAGACAGAAAATTAAGTTTGGTCCAAATGATGGTTTCAATCTTTGAAAAGGTAGAAAAAATAGTGGGAAAAGGATCAAATGCTGGTTACTAGCTTTTCTACTATTCCCACAGTTTTCTACTTTAGTTTGTCGGTTGGGAAAGGGTTAAACACTTCAATTTTAACCTGCTGATGGAATGTTTCTGCAAAGTAAGTTTTAGTTTCTGATTGTTGGTGGGAAGAAAGTGTACTGCTGAGCAATTGGTTGTCTTGCTGTATTTTATCAAATAGCTGTCCTGTTGAGTGTTTCTAGAAAATCTGGTTGGATTTTGAAGGTATTTCGTTGATAATTCTGTACAGGATGATTAACAGGCAGCTTTTTGTAAATCGTCTGGAAATGTGACTGTCCAGTTGTGTTCGTTAGTCATGTTGTTTACACTTGATTTGTTTTGATATTTCGCTTGGCTTTTTTTAATGAAAGTGTGGAATTGTCATCATGGCATTGTTGTTATATGCTTTGTCAAGCAAAACCATCACAATTTCTGGTATCGCTGTCATTTCTGGAGATATAAAGCTCAAACTCGGACTAGTTGTTAACCATTAAAAAGCGAACCCAAACCTGAAGGATAGGAAACTATCAAAATGCTTTTGACACAGTTATGCTCTGTCTTCAACATGGAATTTGAATGAAATAACACCAGCAGTTTAGTCCTGATACCTGCAAGTGGTGCGCTTCTGAACCTCCTACCTCACATTCCCCAGTTTTAACGACACGAAGAAAAAGACTTTTGAAAACATGTTGGAAAAAAGAGAAAATGCCGGTAATCAGCTTTTTCCCCTTTTCCCACTATGTTTCCTATTCTTGGGGGAGTCACATTTATTTCGTCATCTGCAAATGGTCTCAATTTGGACAAAGCTTGAATTCTGTGGTTTGGTAAAGAATTAACAGATCTGGCACTTCTTTGTACATTCCTGAGATTTTAAATGCCAGTCTTTAAAATTGTCAAGTTCCATTGCTACTTTTCTCAAAAGTTTTTTAAAAAGCTTTAGCTACATCAATGTAAAGCCTTGTACATTCACAACCAAAGGATGAGGAATGACTTTTGAAATGATACGGTTTTCACTGAATAAAGGATATTACTGTTACTGTTTTTATTACAGATTCATGGCTACAGCCTGGCTTGGTGAACGAAAAATCTGCACTGAAAATGGGTCTTCCAAGCAGGACGCAAAGAGGAAAGCAGCGGAACATGCTCTGTATTTGGAGGTAACTTTACATACAAATATGTTGGCTGAAATCTCAGTCATTTGAATATATTGCTTAACCCTTTACCGAACAATCCCGGCTTTTCACGACCCTGAGAAAGAATCCTTTTGACAACATTGTGGGAAAAGGAGAAAATGCTGGTAACCAGCATTTTCTCCTTTTCCCACAATGTTTTCTTCCCTTCCCAAAACAAATTTCAATTTTTGAGTCACACTAATTTTGTTGTCTGCAAATGCTTTTAATTTGGACGAGTCTAAAATTTTGTTGTTTGGTAAAGAGTAAACCTTAACTGTGTAGCAGATGGAAACATTTTAGACTTAGCCAATTTCAGACTAAAAGTTCAGACAAAAAGGGTGTGACTCATATGATGGGATTTTTCTTTGTAATGGTAGTAAGTCTAGAATGCTGGTCACAAGTGTTCTCTCCTGTGACCATAATTTTTTTGTGAGTGCCTTGCTCCTTTCGGCTTTTAAACACAGGTTTTTATGCTATATTTTTAATTATTGAAAGCCAAGCCCCTGTAGCTCAGTCGGTAGTGTACAGGACTTGAGAACAGGAGGTCGCTGGTTTGATCCCCGGCTTGGCCAATTTCTTTCCGAGGATTGATGATAGTCTTTGCGACAGGATTCATTCCTCTCTCACCGCTGACCGTTGTTTCAACGATGGTTATGTGGGAAAGCAGCCAGTGGCTTGGAAAGAATATTGTGCAGAGTACTGGTAAAAGGAACTCCCGGAAAGCATGGATAGGTGCACTGGCAGCCGTGATATAACTGAAATAATGTTGAAAACGGTGTTAAACACCATACAATCAATCAATCAATTAACTTGGGGTTGTTAAAAGTTGTGATTGTGTGGTAAAGAGTTAAGAGGAGATGGTAATCATGTCTCTTATCCTTATAGAGTACAAAATCTACTGCTGGAGTTGACCAGACAGACTCCACAGACCAGATAGTAAACCCTGTACCAGGCAAGGACCCTGTTTCTGCACTCACAGAGTATGCCCAGAGGAAGAAAATAAGACATGATCTAGAGCTTGTTGGGAAGGGAGGCCTACAGCACATGCCAGAGTAAGTCTCATAAGTATTTTGTTGAACTGATGGAACATTTGGCCCCTCGAAGAGTTTTGATCCAGGTCAGGCTGCACCAACTGTGCAGACCGACATGGGTGGATACTTTTTAAAGGGTCAACCTACATTGAATGTTAAAATTCATTGATAAAACTGAAACAGCCCAAAGTTACTCTGTACCCCCTAATTTTTCTTTGTACCCCCAATTCAAAACCTAGGGGGTACAGTGTACCCCCAATTTTTTCTTTGTACCCCCAATTCAAAACCTGGAGGGTGCATGTAACCCCAAATTGAAAACCCAGTGGGCATGCTGTATGTTTTCAAAAGTCTTCTTTGCTAGGGTTGTTAAAACTCGGGATTGTGTGATAAAGAGTTAAACCTTCATTTGCCAGAGAGTTGGAATTTTCCCCTTTTCCCTTTTGGATGGTCTGAAATTTTTTTGTTTTGTAAAGAATTAATTTATTTCTGTGTCGGTTGTATGGTTCTAGGATTTTATTGCTGGTAGGTAATCTAAGTTGTGCGTTGTTGTTTCTTTACATAAGTTTTGCAAAGTTGCTTCTTGTTTAGAACTGGCTCACTTATGTGAAGATTTTGAGCAAAAATTTTTACCGCCTTGCAGGTTTTCTGTGCAAGCCAAAGTTGGGGAAAGAATCTTTCGTGCTATGAAAGGCGGGAATAAGAAAGAAGCCAAGAAAAATGCAGCAATTGTTGCCCTTATGGAACTTGCAAAAGAGGGGCTGTTACAGGAATGTTTCCCAGACATGGTATGATTAACCCTTTCCCAAACAACAAATTTTAGACCCTTCCAAACTGAAAGCATCTGCAGACGACGTATTTGAAAGTGGTACAAATGAAGTTAAGTTTTTTGACAGATGAGAAACAGTGTGGGAAAAGGAGAAAAAGCTGGTTACCAGCATTTTCTCTTTTCCCTCTATGTTTTCAAAAGGCTTCTTCCTCAGGGACGTGAAAACACAGGGTTGTTTAGTATTGGGTTAACCCTTTACCACACAGTGTCAACTGTTAACGAGCCTACAAGAGAAATCCTTTTGAAAACATTGTTGGAAAAGGAGGAAATGCTGGAACCCACAATTTTTTCTAACCATTCACTTAAAAATCCAGTTATTTGAGCAACATTTTAATTTGTCGTCTGCAGCGAATGCTTTCAATTTGGAAAATCTAAAATTTCGTCATTTGGTAAAGAGTTAACCCTTTACCACACAGTAATGACTTTTAACGACCTTGAGGAAGAAGCCTTTTGAAAACATTGTGGGAAAAGGAGAAAATGCTGGTAACCAGCATTTTCTCCTTTTCCCACAATGTTTTCTACCCTATGAGAGAAAAATCGTATCATTTGAGCAACACTGACATTGTTGTCTGCAAATGCTTTCAATTTGAACTGGTCTAAAATTTTGTTGTGTGGTAAAGGGTTAAGGCCGGAGCCATGATAGTGCTGTTGGTAGCGTATAGGACTTAAGAACAGGGTTTGCTGGTTTGAATCCCCAACCTGGCCTATTTCTTTCTGAGGCTTGATAATATTCATTGCAACAGGATTCATTCCTCTCCCACCAATGATCATTGTTCGATGATGGTAAGGTGGGAAAGCAGCCATACACCATACAGTCAATCAATCAAGCACTGATCATTAGCGGGGAATCTTTGTTATGAAGACACTTTTTAAAGGAAAAGAAGAAAAAGCTAGTAACTAGCATTGTTTTCCTTTTTCCCACAATGGTTTCAAATGGCTTCTTCCTTGGGGTCATTAAAACGCAAGATTGTGTTGTAAAGTGTTAAAACACTTATGAATCTGACTGCATGGACATTTTTGATGATTCAGAATTTTGAGAGGTGTTAACCTTATTAACCCTTTACCACACAATCCCTACTCTTAACGACCCTGAGGAAGAAGCCTTTTGAAAAGATTGTGGGAAAAGGAGAAAATGCTTGTAACCAGCATTTTGTGCTTTTCCCACAATGTTTTCAACTCTTCCAAAAACAAATTTCAATTTTTGACTTACATTTATTTTGTCATCTGCAAAAGCTTTCGTTCTGGACTGGACTAAAATTTTGTTGTTTGGTAAAGAGTTAACACATTATTTATTATTTTATTGGATGAAAAGTACAGACTTTGCTTGTGTGAATAAGACAGAACTAGTATCTTTTGTTTTTGAATTTTTTTTTAAAGATAAAGTAAATATGACAATGCCACAAAGTATAATGACCAAACAGTAAACAGATATGTTAACCCTTTACCGCACAATGACGCTTTTTAACGACCCTGGGAAAGAAGCCTTTTGAAAACATGGTGGGAAAAGGAGAAAATGCTGGTAAGCAGCATTTTCTCCTTTTTCCACCATGTTTTCTACCCTGTCAAAGAAAAATTGCACCATTTGAGCCACATTGAAATTGTCGTCTGCAAATGTTTTCAATTTGGACAAGGCTAAAATTTTGTTGTCTGGTAAAGGGTTATTTGGTTTATACATTTACAACAAATAGGGTGTGTATAAAGCCTACACATATTGGAGCAATATGTCTGCCATCGTCTATGATGATATTTGGTTGACAACACTTACCATATTGCTTTAACTCATTACCAAACCACAAAATTTTAGACTAGTCCAAATTCAAAGCATTTGCAGATGACAGAATAAATTTTACTCAAAAGTTTAAAAAATGTTTCGGGAAGGGTAGAAAAGATTGCGGGAAAAGGAGAAAATGCTGGTTACCAGCATCTTCCCCTTTTCCCACAATGTTTTCAAAAGGCTTCTGTCTCAGGGTTGTTAAAACTTGGGATTGTGTATTAATGGGTTAATCATTGAACAAACAGTCTGGAGTTTTAACAACACGAAGAAAAAACCCTTTTGAAAACATGCTGGGGAAAAAGAGACATTGCTGGTAATTAAACTTTTCTCCTTTTCCTGTATTGTTTTGTGCCCTTTCATTGACAATAAACATCATCTGACACACATTTAATTTCTAATTTGCAAATGCTTTCAATTTTGACAAGTCTAAAATTTTGTCATCTGATAAAAACTTATATGTGATTCACCTGGACTACAAGTTGAAAGCTTAGACCCCTTTGTTCATTAACCCTTTCCCAAAAGAGAAAATTTTAGACTGAAATTGAAAGCATTTGCAGACAACAAAATAAATGTGATTGAAAAATTGAAAATTGTTTAGACAAGGGTAGAAAACATTGTGGGAAATAGAGAAAATGCTGATTACCAGCATTTTCTCCTTTTTCCACAATATTTTCAAAAGACTCATTTCTGAAGGTTGTTAAAAGTCGGGATTGGGTGGTAAAGGGTTTATATAGAGCTATAATGTACTTTTCAATCTGGATGATTACTGCTGTAAAGAAGTGAGTCGGACACAATCAAGTTCATTTTCATTTGTATGAGGGCTGTTCCAGAAGTATATAGACTTTTCCCATAACTTAACTATTTAACAACAGTTAACCCTTTACCACACAATCCCAACTTTTAACGACCCTGAGAAAGAAGACTTTTGAAAACATTGTGGGAAAAGGAGAAAATGCTGGTAACAGGCATTTGCTCCTTTTCCAGCAATGTTTTCTACCCTTTCCAAAACAAATTTCATTTTTTTAGCCACATTTATTTTGTCGTCTGCAAATACTTTCAGTTTGGACCAGTCTAAAATTTTGTCGTTTGGTAAAGAGTTAAATGCCAAATTTGGCAACATCTTATTAGATGTATCATTGACACATGCTAACAATTTCATCAAAATGCATAAAAAAATATGCCGCCAAATTTCGGTAATAAACTGTCCATAATTACGGGTAATCAATTTATGGGAAAAGTCTACTTACTTCAGGGACAGCCCTCATATAACCCTTTACCACACAATCCCGACTTTTAATGACCCTGAACAAAGAGCCTTTTGAAAACATTGTGGGAAAAGGAGAAAATGCTGGTAACCAGCATTTTCTCCTTTTCCCATAATGTTTTCTTCCCTATCAGAAAGAAAAATCATCATTTTAACAACATTTAGTTTGTCATCTGTTAATGCTTTCAATTTGGATCAGTCTAAAATTTTGTCATTTGGTAAAGAGATAATCATGATTTCACAAAGTACAAGTAACTTTCTGGAAAATATTTCTCCTGAATGTTTTGCTATGGTTTGAAAAAAATTGATATTTTCCTTGCCTTCAAATGTTTATCCTCAAACCCTTTCCCAAACGACAAATTTTAGACTCTGTCAGATTCAAAACATCTTCAGACAACAAATTCAAAATTGGTACTAACGAGCTTAAGCTCTCTGACAGGTTAGAAAACATTGTGGGAAAAGGAGAAAATGCTGGTTACCAGCATTTTCTCCTTTTCCCACTATGTTTTCAAAAGCTTCCTTTCCCAGGGCCGAGAACCTGGGATTCTTTGGTAAAGGGTTAATAAATTTTTATGTTTTGATGGGTTAGGCGTAGTTTTACTACTATGTGCATGTGTTGCATCACAGTACATTTATGTTAGTGAAAGGAATAATTTTGCACCTTTGTTGATTGGCATCTGGAAGCTCTTTAATAAACTTACTGCTTTTTTTTGTCCAACAGGCGTCTCAAAGCTCTGTTGATGCAGGGCAGAACTCACAGAACGGGAATTTGACCAAAAATCCGGTCAGTATTCTAAACGAGTATACGCAGAAACGCTGCTTGACCCTGAAGTATGAGTATGAGCAGTCTGGCCCGGCCCACAAATCTGTGTAAGTGTTGAATGTTATTACTGAAGATATTTACTTCAAACTTCAGGTACTATTTACTTTCAAAAAGGGAACTCTACCGTAACTCTTTACCAAACAACAAAATTATAGACTGGTCCAAATTCAAAGCATTTGCAGACCACAAATCAAATGTGGCTCAAAAATTGAAATTTGATTTAGGAAGGGTAGAAAACATTGTGGGAAAAGGAGAAAATGCTGGTTACCAGCATTTCTCCTTTTCCCACAATGTTTTCAAAAGGCTTCTTTTTCAGGGTCATTAAAAGTTGGGACTGTGTGGTAGAGGGTTAAGGGAAGGTAAATGTCAATGTATCTTTGACAAAGTTATGTCCCTTTTTTGGCAGAAATTTGCTGAAAAAAAAAACAAGTAGCAGCAGAGCTTTTGCACCCGTGTGTGATCCTCTTGTTTTTCTTAGGAATCTTTTTTAATGAGAGATAACCGGAAGCAATAAACCGTTTGAGACTAAATGCTAGTATAACATCATGTAGATTTCAGGTGAGGACTGTAGTTGATGGAAAAGAATTTGTTGTTAGTGAAGCTCAAAGTAAGAAAGAAGGAAACCGGCTTATTTCAGAAAAGATTTTGAAATGGCTTGAAGAAGAAGGTAAAATAACTTTACCAAGGCAATCACAGACAAAAGTACAGGTATGTTATGTTTTATCAAACTACCTCCCTTGTTTTGAGTCTGTTATACCCGTTACAAGTTTCCTGTCCTACACGTGTCTTAGATAAGCATTGTGTGCAAACCCTAACCCTTAACCCTTTACCACACAAACCCAGCTCTTAACAACCCTAAAGAAGAAGCCTTTTGAAAACATTATGGGAAAAGGAGGTAACCAGCATTTGCTCCTTCTCCCACAATGTTCTTTACTCTTGGAAAGAAAAATTACAGGTTTTGAGTAACTTTTAATGTGTCGTCTGCAAGTAGTTCCAGTTTGGACAAGTCTAAAATTTTGTCGTTTGGTAAAGAGTTAAACTGCTAAATAAATGAAAAGAACGTTTCCACTCAAGAGAAACACCCAAATATTGTGATTTTAAAGTTGATATCACTGGATAGAAAATACCGCATCCGACAGTGTGATCAAAGATCAGACTGCACATTCTGTGCAGTCTGATATTGATCTACAATGTCTGCAAAGGGTCAGTGAGTTGCGCTTAGCAGCCTAAGGGTTAATTCTAGCTTTCAGGTTCATTTTTTTTGGTAGTAACTGGTGCTCTGACAGATTGTACTGTAACACATTATCAAACTTATAATAATAGCCATACTTTGAAATGTTGTGAATTTGATTTGCCTGCAAATTGACTCCACAAATCATTAGCTTTTGGCTTCTGGTGGGCCCTTAGGCTCACCAGAGGCTTGTTTAATAGCATTATTTTCGACTTGTACTCATAATTTTTTTTTCATATGCCAGCTTGTGTCATATTGTATATATCGAGGATCTTACATGAGGCTCGCGTCATACATTTTTAGTCAAGTTGTTCATTATAAATGATAATACATAAACACAAATGTGAGATTCTGTTTATCACTTAAAATGAATGACAGGCTAAAAATATCCTGCATCATCACCTTAGCCTATACGCTATTCACAGGGCATGTTTAAAGTTGTAGTTCAATTTCAAATGTGTACATACACAAGTAGGTAGTTCTTTGACATTTACACCGAAAGTAGTATGAAACAGTTTCTATAGGGGGTAAATTGACCTATTTCTGCAATTTTGATTTAAAATATGTTCGCTGCATTTCTTGGTTTTTATCAAATATGAAAATCAAAAACTTTCCAGGCGTGTACGTTTTAGCAACAATGCTGTCATTTTTCCGCAAAACGTCGTAGTCGTACAAATTCAGGCACATGTGGTGACTGGTTTCTCTGGCTTCACGCACACATGACTGAAAATTGATCAGAACCAGGACCCCAAAATTGATAATACACTAGTGCATTATCAGAAATAAGTTATGGGTTTAATACACTACTGGAAGAGGTTTTATGTGATAAATATCACATAAAAAATCTTGTTTTCAGCGTAATATAGCAATTAAGAATTCCTTGATCTTAACCCCTTACCATACGTTCAAAATATAGAATTATCCGAATTGAAAAAATTTGCAGAAGACTATTAAATGTAGCTCAAATGATGGAATCTGTCTTTTATCGGATGGAAAACAATGTGGGAAAAGGAGAAAATGATGGTTACCAGCATTAATTTTTTCTCCTTTTCTGACCATGTTTTAAAGGGTCTCTCCATCAGGGATGTTAAAACTCTGGATTTTGTGGTTAAGGGTAAACCTCAGTTCTAGGTAAATCAAAGGGACTTTGATGAAAATAAATGTGGCGAAAATAGACACGAAAACTTTGACTTTCTTTGTGAATTCTTCACAAAATACATGTAGTTTAGATTGAAGTTGAGATTACACACTTTGTCAAGAGTGATCTTGATCTACATGGTATGCAGTATACCATTTCGTTTTTGACCATTTAGTACTGTAGATTTACTACTTTGTACCATACATGTAATTTACCATTTCGTACCATAGCATTAACACTTCGTACAAGGGTAAAAAAAACCTTCTTGTATAATGACCAAACATGTAATTTAATGTAACAAAAAGTGGTATTTAATATTATTTACTTGGAAAAGACCAATGCTTTTGTTATGTTATTTATGGGATATTATCATGAATCAATTTAAGGAATCACTATGCGATGGAGAAGATAGGTGTTTGGTCTGTTTGTCTGTAATGTTTGTTGCAGGTCGAATAATTAGAATTAGGAACAAAGTGAGAACACTGAATTGAACTATTAATCAAAGAATTATAATTGTTTGATTACCCTTGATTTTAAATTGTCTATTTCCTTTTTGTCTTCTTTTTTGTATGTTTAACCATGGGTATGTTTTGAAATTAGGTGAGTCTTGTATGCTGAGAAAAGGACAAGGTCAAACGTCAAGGTCAATTTGATGATTTTATTTCTTGTAAATACATCATTTTCCACACTATTCATTTACTTAAATTAAACACCTTACAAAAGAAATTAGTTTTTCAACAACACTTGGAGAAACTGCTGTGAAATCATATTGGGAAAAGGAGATAATCAGAAAGTGTTATTTCGCATAATTTCTTGAAAAAAATCTAACTTGAATAAATAGCGTTTTTGTCTTCTTTTAATATCGTCATAATGAACGTTTGTCTTTGTCGAAACTTTGTCATAGGTCCCCAAAAACATGGTACCTAATGGTATGACTATGTTATGAAGTGGTAAAATTATAGTACAAAATGGTATAAATTATGGTATGAAATGGTAAAATTATGGTACAAAGTGACAGGTACGAAATGGTTATGGTATGAAACGTCCGTAATTCATCTACACTATCCCCAAACTAAACAGTGTCATAAAAAAAACCTTGTTGTAATAATAGAACATACTTTTAGTGCAGTACATACATGTAAAATCATGTAATTAAGTAAATTTCTTTTTATGCTTATATACTCATTTGATGCATACAATGATTTTCATTTTGTTGAACATGCAGACCACTTTCTTTAACCCTTTACTGCACAATGACGCCTTTTGATGCCCCAGGGAAAGAAGCCTTTTGAAAACATTGTGGGAAAAGGAGAAAATGCTGGTAACCAGCATTTTCTCCTTTTCCCACAATGTTTTCTACCCTATCAAAGAAAAGTTGCACCAATTGAGCCACATTGAAATTATCGTCTGCAAATGCTTTCAATTTGGACAAGGGTAAAATTTTGTCGTCTGGTAATGGGTTAAGTGTTTTAACCCATCACCACACAATCCGGACTTTTAACGACCCGGAGAAAGAAACCTTTTGAAAACATTATGGGAAAAGGAGAAAATGCTGGTAACCAGCATTTTCTCCTTTTCCCACAATGTTTTCTACCCTTCCCAGAACAAATTTCAATTTTTTGTGTCACTTTTTTTTGGTCTGCAAGTGCTTTCAATTTGGACTAGTCTACAGTTTCGTTGTGTGGTATAGAGTTAAGTGTTTTTGTACTGTTTACTTGGGAGAAAAAGAGCTATGATTATTCTACCCATTGTAACTCAAACACTACAAAACTACAGAATTTTAGACTAGTACCAATTTAAAACTCTTGCAGACGGCACAATTATAAGTGTGGCTTAATTTGTGATAATTGTCTTTAAAAGGGTAGAATACTTTGTTAGGAAAGGCGAAAATGGCTCTTTCCAGGAATTTTTCCTTTTCCCACAACACTTGTTACATGCATTCTTTCCTTTACCCACAACATTGTCAAAAGCTTTCTTCACCAGCGTTGTTAACACACAGGATTGATTTGTGAATGGTTAAGAAATATTACTATTTTTAGAACTACTGCAAATACCAAGTTAAAAGCCATGCAGATTGGATGGAAACAATGACCTTGGACAAGTTTGAAATACTTCTCAAAGAAACAGATTTCCTGACTGGCAGGAAGGTTGTTGCAGCTGTTGTGATGAGGGATGATAGGAGTGGAAGCTACAAGGTTGTTAGTTTAGGTTCAGGTGCATATTTTTTACATTTTATAGCTCTATAGCTCAAATACAACTTTTAACCCATATCCTGCTAAATAAGTGAAATGAAACTTTTAAGCTAGGTATAGGAACGAATTCAAATACTGGTATTCGAATATTTGGTTTTTATATTTGTATATATTTGAATATTAGATTGTAGAATTCTAGAATTTTTTTATATGGTCCAGTGTCCGAAATTTTAATGTCCGAATACTGGTACACTTTTAGCGACACATACATGTAACAAAATCAAATTAAATATGCGCAATGTATACTTTCACCAGCTAGTTTACTAACCTTAATAGAAAAAGGTCATCAGTGAATACGAAATCAGTCAGATGCCTTGCATAATTTACTTTTCTTATGGCGTTAACTTTTCCTTCTGCCAGGATCAAAATGAAAGAGCTAAATCAAAGTATGCTAAGTATCAAAAGTTCAGTTGTCTCACTCGCCTTAAAAATTTCACTCACCATAAGATTTAAGTACAATATACTCGAAATAAACAATTCACGTGGAAGAATTACAAGTTTGAATTGTAGGATTGATAAACCATTAAACTTCTTTGTGTAAAGAGTAGTTAATTATTATACAACAACGACAACAACAGACCCTAGCCATATGCATATATCACTGACAAAGTTGCATCGGCAAATCCAACGGCTTAAAGTATGACATATCAAGGCTGGACAATGACAAGTTTAATACAGGTTGATAATAAGATCCAATCAAAGGTGTTATGTAGATTAATAGGTGTTAAAAACAGCTTGATCCGTGTAAACAATATGTCGACAGATACAGAGTTTAGTGACAGTGCATGGATTTACATCGTTTGAAACCGTTCTTTTTTTTCCATTTGAAAGACAGTTTATTTAGCATTGTAAAAGAAGAACAAAAAGACTATCTCAAAATGAAATTCATATTCAAACATTCGGCTGTTTTTATAATATTCGAATATTCTGTCCCATCTCTATTTTAAGCTGATAGTACAGACCCCAGTTTTGCTGTTTCAAAGAAATTTTTAGGAGGGAAAATAAGCCCTTAACGAACAGTATAGATCCAAGATCAGACTAGCCTTCTGTAGTGTCTGATCTTGATCTACAGTGTCTGCAAACGGTCCTTGAGTCACGTTTAGCAGCCTAAGGGTTAACTTTTTACCATACAGCAAAATCTGACACTTGCCCAAATCAAAAGCCTTTGCAGATGATAATCTAACTGTAGCTAAAATAATGGGATCTACCTTTGAAAGAGTAGACAGCATTGTGGGAAAATTCTCATTAGCATAAGGTAGGTCATGGTTGACCCCTTCCAACATGACAGTTTTTTGGCATTTCAATATTCAATTTGAAAGTACATGTAATTGCAGACAACAGTTTATGTAAGATTTGCCAGCATGCCACACCTTGCGCAGTAAATTTTCGTAGTCCAAGACATTAACTACCAGTATTCATTCATTTCCTGCTTTCTCTGTAGGCAACAGATGTATCAAGGGTGACCACATAACAGAGACAGGTAAGGCTCTACATGATTCCCATGCTGAAATACTGGCTAGAAGAGGCTTCAAAAGGTATGTCCTATGTTAACCCTTTACCACAAAAGCCCGAGTTTTAACAACCTTGACTGACAGCGCTTTAGAAAACATTGTGGGAAAAGGAGAAAATGCTGGTAACCAGCATTTTCTCTTTTTCCCACAATGTTTTCTACCCTACCAAAAATCAATTTTCAATTTTTGAGTCACATTTGAGTCTGTGGTCTGCAAATGCTTTCAATCTGGATGGGTATAATTTTTGTTGTGTGGTAAAGGGTTAACTCTTTACCACACAACCAAAAATGAAGATTTGTCCAAATATGAAAGAATTTGTAGACGACAATTTAAATGTAGCACTACTGATGCCATTTCTCTTTGATATAGAAGAAAACAGTGGGCAAAGGAGAAAATGCTGGTTACCAGCATTTTCTCCTTTGCCCACAATGTTTTCACAAGTCTTTCCAAGGGTCATTAAAACTTTGGATTGTGTGGTAAAGGGTTAAATTTGGGCTTCTCAGAAACCTGTCTTAGAATTCTTATACAAATGGATTTGGAAGATTCAGTGAATAAGGCTTATTCAGCGATCATTCCGAGTACCATTCTTGTTCTATACCACCAAAACAACCAGCCTTTTGATTGGCTTAGACAGATCATTGAAACCAGTCAGATGGCTTGTCTTGAAATTGATGATAAGGTTTTGAAAAGAAGTGAGTAGCACTCTGGAAAAAGGTGGTTAAATGCACCTCTTTGATGCATTATACAAAGCAAGTCATCATATGACTATGGACCTAGAGCTCCAGATAGAGGGAACGATTTTGATTTCAAAATTGAAAATATTAATAACTATCCATTAAACCCTATGTTACGGGTACTCATTAGAATGGTCTCATCGAGACCATTCTAATGAGTACCCACAACATAGGGTTTGGAAGAGAAATAATGGATTTAGAATGCCATCACTCCCTCTTATCTGGAGCTCTGATGGACCCATAAAATCCATTTTGTCTAATAACAGACTGAATCATGAGGTAGAATGGTCCTTGAAGATGATAAACTGTATCTCAATGTCTTTTCTTGTTTTACCCTCCCTCATGCTGGGAGAGGATACTGTTTTGCACTGAAGGGACCTTTAAAGGCCCAGTAGCTGCCAAAAGTAAACAGTGAAGGTGTAAAAATGTATTTGCGGCCAAAAGTAAACAATGCAGGTGTAAAAATTCTTTTAAATTCAAACCATACCATTAGAAAGCATCAGAATTATCGTGAAGATGATAATCTGTTATTTTACTGTTGGTCCAAGTGTTAATTGCTGGCAAAAAAGCCAATAGACAGCATTTACTCAATTTTCTACAATGTTATCAGTTCTTTCAAAGACAACTTGACTCAGTTGAGCTGTATGCATTTGTCATCTGCAATGAATGCAATTTAGACAACTGTTAAGTTTTGCTGCCTAGTAAATGGTTAACACATTACCACACTAGAAAATTTTGGACTTTTCCAAATTAAAAGCGCTAGGAGACGACAATTTTATTGTCACTCAAAAAAGCAATTTCTGTCTTAGAGACTAGGGAAAACTTTGTTGGAAAAGTAACCTGCATTTTCTCTTTTTCCCACAATGTTTTCAAAAGTCTTTCCTATCAGGGTCGTTAAAACTTGGGATTGTGTGGTAACGGATTAAAAGGTCTTTGTAGCAAGTCTGAGTACTTCAGGGGTGCGAATATAGTTGTGGATGGTAAATCAGTGGAAACAGGAGAAGAATAAAAGCTGGGGTTGTTTTTTACTGCTAGATATTTGTTTATGCTGCTGAAGAATGGGGATGAAAGACTATTAGAGATAGGCCCAGGTGGAAAGAAGCGATTCAGAGAATATATATCATTTCACCTCTACATATCTACAGCCCCTTGTGGGGATGGTGCGCTGTTCACACATTGGTGAGTATAGACTTCATTGTTATACATACTAGGATGAATTGTTATTAACTTGTAACCCTTTACAAGACGACAAAATTTTAAACCTGTCCAAATTGAAAGCATTTGCAGACGACAATTTCAGTGTGGCTCAAATGATATGATTTTTCTCTGATATGATAGAAAACATTGTGGGAAAAGGAGAAAATGCTGGTTACCAGCATTTTCTTCTTTTCCAACAATGTTTTCAAAAGGCTTCTATCTCATGGTCGTTAAAAGTTGGCACTGTGTGGTAAAGGGTTAACCACATAATCATGAGTTAAAATGATCCTGAGAAAGAAAGCTTTTGAAACCATTGTGGGAAATGGAGAAAATGCAGGTAGCCAGCATTTTCTCCTTCTGCCATGATGATTTCTGCTCTTTTACAGCCAAACCTCATTATTCCAGCCACATTTAAGTTGTCATCTGCAAATGCTTCCAATTTGGAACACTCCAAATTTTTGTCATTTGGTAAAGAGTTAAACACTGGAAATTTTTTTGAAAAGTCAAAATGAAAAACAAAAATCATACTGGAAGATTTAACTCACCTGACTACAATTTGCTGAGATGTGCATTTGTTATTGTCTGGGTCCTTATTTACCAACCATTCTTAAGAACATTCTTGGTCTTGCTCTCCAAAATTTTCCAAATTTGGTTTAGCCAATCAGAAGTTGTGTTACTTTCAAAGTTGGAAAATCTTGAAGAATAAGTCTAAGAACGTTCTGAAGAATAGTTGGTGAATATGGACCCTGATCTTGGGTCTTCTCTGATGTCGATACTTTTTTCCCTTCACCACATAATTCTGAGTATTAATGACCCTAACAGAGAAAGCTTTTGAAAGCATTGTGAGAAAAGAAGAAAATCTTGGTAACCAACATTTCTTTCAGTTTACCACAGTGTTATCTTTTCTATCAAAAACAAATGCCACATTAGATTTCTGGTCCGCAAATGGTCTCTGTTTCAACAAGTCTGAAATTTTGTCACCTGGTATCAGTTATCCAGAGGACTCTTAAGAAAAAAGCCTTTTGAAAACATTGTGGGAAATGGAGAAAATGCTGGTAACCAGCATTTTCTCCTTTTCCCACCATGTTTTCTACCATTCCGAAATCAAATTTCAATTTCTCAACCACAGTTGATTTATCGTCTGCAAATCCTTTCAATTTGGACTAGTCAAAAATTTTTCGTTTGGTAAAGAGTTAAGTAATACTGTTGCTTGAAATCAAACATGCACTGTGCATTTTTAAGAACAACAGCATGCAGTGCTTTTGTTTTTGTTGTTTCAGTGAACAGGATAAAGATTTGATGTCAGTGGATGGAACCCAGCACAGACCTCTATTTAATAACAGGAGGACACAGGGTTTGCTGAGGGCCAAACAGGAAAATGGTAAAAAGTTTTGTACGGATTGATTGATTGATTGATTGTATGATGTTTAACACCGTTTTCAACATTATTTCAGTTATATCACGGCGGCCAGTGTACCTATCCATGCTTTCCTGGAGTTTCTTCTACTAGTACTCCGCACAATATTCTTTCCAAGCCACTGGCTGCTTTCCCACATAACCATCGTCGAAACAATGGTCAGTGGTGAGAGAGGAATGAATCCTGTTGCAATGACTATCACCAATCCTCAGAAAGAAATTGGCCGTGCCTGGGATCGAACCAGCGACCTCCTGTTCTCAAGTCCTGTAAGCTACCGACTGAGCTACAGGGGCTCGGCTCTGTACTGATTGAACCTTCTTGTTTATCTGGAATCCTTTACATTGACCCTACCCTGTTGGTGATACAGCCTATCAGGCTAACATGGGTCAGTACAATTCCAGATACATTAAACCATCTTTTCACAGAGCATGACTCACATAATCAAGTTTGGAAGCATTTTCTGTAAAACACAGGGCTAGTTATCAAGGCCTTTTGTGTTCTAATTCAAGCTTGTTGTGCATTCTAGAGGCCACATTTTTGGATTTCGTTAAGATAAAAAATTTTCATCTAGTGAAGAGATAATGAAGTGTCAACTCTTTACCAAATGATTAAATTTTGTATAGTTCGGTAAAAGATTAAAGATATCAAGGTTTTTTCCATGAATGTTTTTTCAGGTGAAGGGACCATTCCAATAGATCCCGGCTTTGTTGGCCAGACATATGACGGGATTCAGCGTGGGGAGAGTCTTCAGATCATGTCCTGCAGCGATAAGATTTGTCGCTGGAATGTTGTTGGATTACAAGGGGCATTGTTGTCACTGTTTTTTGAGCCCATTTATCTCAAGTCAATTACTCTGGGTAAATTCTTTTCCTATATAATTTAAAATCATTCTGCAGATAATTTGCTCTTTCCAGGTCTTTGAAAGGCAAGTTAAGAAGGCAGGGTTAGCAAAAAAGAAAAGAAAAAAACTCTTTACCAATGGACAAAATTTCAGACCTATCCAAATTGAAAGCACTTGCAGTTGACTAATTGAATGTGACTCAAAATTAAAATTTCTCCTTGGAAATATAAAAAAAAATGTGGGAAAGAAAATGCTGGTTACACACTGTTTTTACACACTGTTTCCAGCCCTCCTTCGCTAGGATTGTGTGGTAAAGGGTTGAAAGATAGTAAAGAAATGGCAGTGGTGATCAGTATTTTTCTATTCTCATCCATTTCGTAATTCTTTGTCAGACAACAAAGTATTAGACTTGTTAAATATAAAAGCATTAACCCTTTACCACACAATCACGACTTTTAACAACCCTGAAAGAGCGGGCTATTGAAAACATTTTAGAAAAAGGAGAAAATGCTGGTAACCAGCATTCACTCCTTTTTCTAAAATGTTTTTTACCCTATCAAAGACAGATTGATTAGGATTTTAAGAACATTTAATTTGTCGTCTGCAGATTCTCTCAATTTAGTTCAGTCCAAATTTTTTCGTTTGGTAAAGAATACATGAAGCCTTTTTATAATGAGAGTGTCAGGAGAAGGGTTTTAACATGAATGAAAAAGCATTGTTTCTTCCAGGGGTCCCCCAGACCCCCAATCAGGGTGTTGCCCTGGACACACACATGGAAAAGTGTTTCTAATTCTGGTCTGTAGATACATTTCAGAATTTCTGTATGAAAGGCACATGTGGTTTCAGTTGGAATTCATGGTGATAATATGTAGCTAAACCTTGTCAAGCCTCACTGTCTGTGTTGTAAGGTTACTCCTGTTGCTGTGCTTTGAATTCTATATAAACACAGATGTTGCCTGATGTATAGAGGGCAAGGATATTTATATGAAGTTGTCAAATATGTATCTAGATGATAAAATCTTCATTATCATTGATGAAAAATATGATAAGTTCTCTGTTAATGCCCTACTATCCCTACTTTTTCTTTCATATAATCCCAATTTTTTCACTACTTTTTCAAAAAGTTTATCCCTACTTTTTCCCCACTTTTTTGCAAAAGGGCACTTGAAAGCCAGCTTATCAGACAGTGTAGATCTAAGATCAGACTGCACATTCTGTGCTGTCTGATCTTGATCTGTGCTGTCCAGAAAAAGTGTTTGAGTCCCGTTTAGCAGCCTAAGGGTTGATTTAGTAATATACTAGAATCACTTTTAAACTTTGATGAGATTTAAAAATTCTGAATAGCTTCCCTTAAACATTAATCTGTATCATATTGAAAGCATTTCCAGATGACATATTAAGCATGGCCCAAATGACAAGATCATTGTCTGATCCAGGATTTGAAAAATGAGGGGGAAATTCCCCCATTACTTTGAAAAAGATGGGGGATTTCTCAAAAGTATGGGAGATAGGAAAAAAGTAGGTAGGAAAACAAACTGTCGTATAGAATCGGCTTCGGAAAAAATTGACAAAAAAGTTAATTTACTTTTTCCATTTCCGCCCTCCCTTTATATTATTGTCGATAAAATAAATTCATATTCAGAAAAAAACATCAAAAATACTAACATTTCTGTAAATACGACAAAATTATTTTTTACCAGGCTTACTTAGATAAAAATGCGGTTTAATTTTTTGTTTAAAAAAAATTGCTACATTTGACTTTGTTTACACTCTAGCATCTACAAATATCAACCAATCAGCACCAAACTTGGTCAAAATATATATGACCGTAAGATCTCGAATGAGTTTGATTATAGGTCTAATAGGACCAGAACAACTGGAGTTATCTTCCCTTGAATTAGAAAAATTGCTGTATTTGCCAAATTTTACTTAAAGATAAATAAGGAAATGTTTTTAAAACCTGTCCTCAAATCATAAGACCTAGAACTTTCATATTTTGCGTGTAGGATTGTGAAATGTACCTCTATGAAAAGGTTTCAAATTATGACCCTTGAGTCAAAATTTGCCCTTTGTTGTGTGGTCTTGGATTTAACAAAGATAAAGAAGGAAATTATTTAAAAGTCTTCATGTCTTGAACCATATTGCCTGGAATTCAGCACCTTCGTTTATTCATCAATGTTTTTCATATTGTTGTAGAATAATAGTGGCTATAATGTGATCTTTAAGTGTCATTTTCATTTCTTGTTCTCCCTATTTTTCAACAACTATTGGACAAATATCATTCGAACTTCTCACAAATGTTTATATAACTGGATTTGGTTAAGAAAGATTATCTTCTTGTCTGAACCAAGAAGACCTAAAGCTGTGATACTTTGCATAAAGCATCACCTTGTAGACCTCTACAACTTTTGAATATAACATGAGCCTGGGATCATTACAGGCCCTGCCCCAGGGCTCACATGTTTGTACGTAGCTTTATGTCAGGCAATTATTAAAAATTTCTCTTGATAGCCTAAGGGCCTAGACCTCTATAACAGTTGTGAGATTTCTCTTTGTTTCATTATCATTTGGCCTTGCACTTTGATATTTGGTATTTATCTTCATTGTAGACCTTTACTGCTTGGTACTCAGGTGAGCTATATAGGACCATCATGGTCCTCTTGTTTTAAAAGTCTTCCTCCTAGAGGTCATTGAAATTTGGGATGTTATGATGAAGGGTTAAAAGTGGCAAATTAGATCTTTCTGTGAGGGGTAGTAAGCATTGTGGGAAAGCTACCAGTATTTTCTACTTTTCATGCAATATTTTCAAAAGCTTTCTTTCTCGTGATCATGAAAACACAGGATGTTTGGTAAAGAGTAAACTGTTATAATGATGGAATTTATCTGTTTTAGGGTTGGAAACATTGACTGTGGAAAAGAAAAAAATGGCTGTTTACAAGTATTTTCTCTTTTTTCCCGCATCATTTTCAAAAGGCGTCTTTGTCCATGTCTTACAAACACAGAATTATTTAACCTTTGACCAGGAAATTCAAAATTTAGATAACCTTGAGGAAGAAGAAGTTTGATAATACTTTTTTTTCACAATGTTTTGTACCCTTTCAAAGACAGGGTCCACAATTTGAGCCACATATATTTCAGCCATGCTCTTTGAAAAGGGGGCTTATTGCATCTGCGAAAAGTATCGACCCAGGTCAACCCGCGCAGTCCGCACATGCTGACCTGGGCCGAAACATTTCGCTATTGGTCAATTTTCTGTATGCCAAAGGACCAGTCTACCTCATGAATCAGTCAGCTGCTAAAAAAAAAGCGGAAAGCGGCTATTATGGATCCATAGTTATGTGATGGTTTAATTGGTACCATGCTTTACGGAGATACATTAAGCCCCCTTTTGCCAGAGCACAACTCATTTGTAGTCTGTCAATGATTTGGATTTGGATAAGATTGAAACTTTTTCATCTGGTAATGAGATAACAAAGTGTTAACACTGTACCAAATGATTAAATTTTAGACTTGTCCGAATTGAAAACATTTGCACACTAAATGTAGCTAAAATGGTGGTGGATGTATGTGAAAGAGTAGAAAACCTTGTGGGAAAAGGAGAAGATGCTGGTTACCAGCATTTTCTCCTTTTCCCACAAGGTTTTCAAAAGGCTATTTCCTCAGGGTTGTTAAAACTTGGGATTGTGTAGTAAAGAGTTGTATGTTAATCCGTATGTTTGTGGATATGTATGTTTGAGAGTTTAACTCTTTCAGTTTAATTTCATGTTTTTTGGTGGTTTATTGAGAAATAGTGGTGGTTAGGATATTTGATATTTCATGGTTACAACCAGTGAAAAATACCGATGTCATATTTTCTAACTCTTCAATTGAAGGCGGAAATAGTAGTTCCGGCTCACTAGTTACCTAGATAAACAGCATGTGCTATTCATCCAGAGGGAAATATGATGTAATTTATGTGCATTTATCCTATATTTCTTGTGGTTTACATGAAATTGTAATGCGTCTTCGTGTGAGGGGTGTACACCACAGGGAATTACCAAAAACAACTGTACTAGATTTTGATGAAAGTCGCAACAAAAAATGGGTTAGAAGCATGAAATGAAGAGAATATTGTTTTTTTTTTTTTGTGAAAGATTGAAATTTATTTCATCTTCTTAACATCACCGGCTATGCCACTCACGAAAATATTACTGATGATGTTCACTTGATGAAATCAATTTCAATCTTTCACCAAAAAATACAAATATCCTCTATTTCCCTACTGGAATTCAAATTATGATACTTCAAGGGAATACTTTGCAGGAAACTTGTACCATCAGGGCCATTTATCCCGCGCACTTTGTTGCCGTGTAAATTATGGAATAGAGAAACTTTACCAGCGGCTTCCAGCAAATTTCCACCTCAGTCATCCTGATCTCAGAGTTGTTTCAAACTTTGATTCATGTAGAGCAACGGAAAAATCAAAACCTGTCTGTTTGAACTGGAATCTTGGAGAAGATGAAGCTGAGTTTACAGATGGTACCACAGGAAGAACGATAAAAACGTAACTTTACCTTTTAGTCTGAAACTTTTTAGCTCTGCTGTTTTGGGGAAAACATCCAGGTTTTGTCATTTCCCTTTCATCATCTGCATTGTTGTCTGTGCGCAAAAACTTTGACATCTCAAAATATCTCTGTCATTAACGAAGACATTTACTTCAAACTTAGACTAGTTGTTAACTATCAAAAGGGGAACCCTCAAAACAAGGTCAGGTAACTGTCAAAATATTGTTGACACAGTTACGTCTTTTTTTTCGAATTAGATTTTTCATTGGAAATCAAAGTATTTCTCAAAGCAGCTGCAACCGAACATAGGCGCTCACATGCAGTGCTCATGTTTAACTCCAGGGTCCGTGTTCACCAACCATTCTTAAGAATATTCTTAGTCTTATTCTCCAAGATTGTCCAAATTTGAAAGTAACACAACTTCTGATTGGTTAAACCATTTGGTTTAGCCAGTCAGAAGTTGTGTTACTTTCAAATCCAGAAAATGTTGGAGAATAAGACTAAGAATGTTCTTAAGAATGGTTGGTGAATATGGACCCAGTTTTACAATTTTGTAAGCAATCCTGTGTTTTATGAGGGAAAATAGAATAGAAGTTTCTAAGATTGACGAAAAATTTGCTTTTTGTAAGCTTGTCATTGGAATGATTTCTTGGGTGTACTGAAGTCAGCTTGTCTGTCCATCCATCTATCTTTCCATTCATTATAGTGTGTGTTTATATATCCATCTGTCCATTTGTCTCCCACTTCAGTTTTGCAGTCATTTTATTGAAACATTGTATCACATTAAAACTGTATGTTTTTTACAGCATGGACTGTACAGCTCAACCCTCGAGGCTGTGCAAAGACTCGTTTCTGAAATTGTACAGACAACTAACAGACTATAAATCTGAAGTGAACATGACATATAAACAGTTAAAAATGCAAGCTGATGACTACAACCAAGCCAAGATGTCTTTTCATCAGAGGATGCAACAACAGGGCTTCGGAAGGTGGATATCAATGCCACGTGAAGTTGACCGCTTTGTGTAATGCTAGAGTGCATAGCACATCTTTTGTTGTTTTTTTGGGGCTATGTAGATCAAGTCCGATGTTTGATCTCCACTGCCCACTACACACTGACCAAAACAGCCCTGAAATTTAAACAGTGTAGCTTTTTTTTTTTTTTTCAATTTGGAAAGCTACATTTCATTTATTCAGTGATCTAAGGACCAAGTAATTCCTATATAAGTAGGGTTTGCAGTTTACAGTTCAGAAAACGTTGTTGTAAAAGGAGCAATTGCGTGTAAAAAAAGGGTTTGCTTGTTTCCCACACTGTTTTCAAATGATTGTCCTTTTTGAATTATTGATCACTTTACCAAACAATAAAAATTTTCACTTGTCCAAATTCAAAGCATTTGTAGATGATGGATTAAGCATGGTTCCAATGGTTAAAATTGGCTCCAATGGTTAAAATTGACTTCAGTGGCTGAAAGTGTAGAAAACATTGTGGAAAAAGAAGAAAATGCTGGTAACCAGCATTTTCTCTTTTTCCCAAAGTTTTTTCAAAACCATCTTCCTCAGGGTGGTAAATACTGGTAAGTGTGTGGTAAAATGTCAAGATTTTGGCAGGTCAAAGAAAGCCTGTGTGTTACTTGACTAATTATCTGCCCACTAACCCTTTACCACACAATCCTGACTTTTAACGACCCTGAGAAAAAAGCTTTAGAAAACATTGTGGGAAAAGGAGAAAATGCTGGTAACCAGCATTTTCTCCTTTGCCCACAATGCTTTCTACCCTTCCAGAAACAAATTTCAATTTTTGAGTCCCATTTATTTGTCTTCTGCAAATGCTTTCAATTTGGAACTGTCTAAAATTATATGGTTTGGTAAAGGGTTAAACAAGAGGTCAGGTGCTTTTTGGTCAGTGTGTAGATTAAAATCTGAGTGTTAAGAACATGCAGTCTATATGTTTTTTCTTACACATTCTAATGTGCTTGTTACTCATTGCATATGATATTTTAGTTGATGCAGTTTTTAGGTCTGCTCTACTTGATGAAAACATATTGTGTTATTTATTTAGGTGTACAAGAATAAGTGGTTTATACAGGGTAAGAGCAAAAATCATACTTGAATCATTGTTTTTTTAGCTTGGCTTTTTTCAAAGAAAACGACGAGTTATTGTCATAGCCCTGCTGTTGTCATCTGCATTGTGCAAAATCTTGAACATTTTGTAATATCTCTGTTATTAATGAAGAACATGACTTCAAACTTGAACAAGTTGTTAACTATCAAAAGGGGAACCAATACATGAGAAGCAGGTAACCGTCAAAATATTTTTGGCATAGTTATGCCCCTTTTCCAGCTTAGAATGATCAAGAACTTTGACATTTCAATATATCTCTGTAATCACTGAAGATATTTACTTGGTCTTGGACTAGTGGCTAAGTATCAAAAGGGGAACCTATACAAAGGGGGCAGGTAACCATCAAAAATATTTTTGCCCCATTTCTGACCTGGAATTTTCACAGAAAATCATGCAAATGCAGCTGGGCGTTCTGCCCACATGTGGTTTTCTTGTTTCTTTTTAACTCTTTACCACACAATCCCGACTTTTAAGGACCCTGAGAAAGGAAGCTTTTGAAAACGTGAGAAAAGGAGAAAATGCTGGTCACCAGCATTTTCTCCTTTTCCCACAATGTTTTCTGCCCTTCTGAACACAAATTTCAATTTTTGAGTCACATTTAATTTGCTGTCTGCAAATGCTTTCAATTTGGACTATTCTAAAATTTTGTCGTTTGATAAAGAGTTAAGAAATAACTTATTTCCATATGTGAGCCTATTCAATTCACATATGATTGGAATTAGGAGATTTTGCCGTGAAAGTAGAAATCACTGTTGGAAAAGGAGAAAGTGCTTTTTTTGTCCTTTTTGCTGATGATGCTTTTGAAACCTTTCTTTGTCAGGGTAGTTAAAACTTGGGATTCTGCGGTAAAAGAGTTAAACTCACAATTTAGAAATAATGGTGAAGTATTCAGGAAGCAATTCTATGGTTTTAATACATCAATGGAAAAGGAGAAAGTACTGACAGTAAGCATTTCTCCTTTTCCCACTATATTTTTTTACCCTTTTATAAAGAAAAATCATTTTATTATATTTTTTGGTGTCTCTTTTTTTCTATTTTAAAACTTTATTTGCCATGTCAGATTGTGTGTCAGAGTAGGGGCCATCCCCCTGTTTTGTTGTACAACAATGCATATCTAACAGTAGAAACAGAATTCTTTGGTAAAATATAATGAAATGCTTTGTGGGAAACAAGGTGAAAGAATGCTTTGAAAATGGGCCTTTGTAGATTTGTTTTGCTGTGAATTATTTGTTGAATACTGATACATACTACATAGTACCCTTTTCTCTGTTTAGGTAAGAAAACTGGACCTTTAAATGGAGTAGAAAGGTCCAAATTTGGTATTTATGTCAAGTATTGGTCACTTTGCAATTGTTAAGGTGTATTTTCATGAGATCAAATATGACGTCGGTGTGCTTATTTGAATATGATCCCACATAACCGGTGCAGTTAATGATTGCTTGATATATCCACAAACTTTGGCTACGCATGTGGTGCTCTTGTCAGTATTGAGGAATTTTCTGTTACATTTTTTAAACTATCGTGTGTATTTATATTTTATCCATTTAACCCTTTACCACACAATCGTGAATTCTAACGACCCTGAGAACGAAGGCTTTTAAAAATGTTGTAGGGAAAGGAAAAAATGCTGGTAACCAGCATTTTCTTCTTTTATGACAATGCTCAAAACCCTTCCAAGGAATCATTTGAGACACATTTTATTTGTTTACTGCAAATCCCTTCAATTTTGATATGTCTAAATTTTTTTAATTTGGTAAGCAACATATAATTTGTTGTCTGCAAATGCTTTCGATTTGGATTTTGTGTGGTAAAGAGTTAACTCTACTTAAGGGTGTTGCCATATTGTATGTTATGTTTTCCATATATATGAGCCTTGCTCTCTGAAAAGGGGGCTTAATGCATCTGCGAAAAGTATCGAACCAGGTCAGCCTGTGCAGTCCGCGCAGGCTGACCTGGGCCGAAACTTTACACTATTGGTCAATTGTTTGTATGTCCAAGGACCAGTCTACCTCATGATTAAGTCAATTGTTAAAAAAAGTGGCTATCATGGATCCATAATTATGTGATGGCTTGATTGGTATCATGGATCACGGAGATGCATTAAGCCCACTTTTGCCATGGCATGGCTCATATACATATATATTCATTCATGTCTGTATTATTGCAGCAAGAAAGTATCAGTTCACCCTTTGCCACACAATCTTGGGCTTGACGACCCTAACGAAAAAGGAATTTGAAAATATCTTGGGGGAAAAGGAGAAATTCCTGGTAACCAGCATTATGTTTCCAAAAGCATGATTTTTTTCTAACTTATCAAAGACAAATCTCTTTACTTGAGCCCAAGTTATTTTGCCAACTGCAAATGCTTCCATTTTGGACTAGTCTGAAATTTTGTGGTCCAGTAAAGGGTTAAGTCTTTACCAAAGAATAAAACTTTGTACTGGACCAAATTGAAAGCACTTGCAGGTAACAACTTGAATGTAGCTCAGATGTTCATTTCTGTCTTCAATAGCATATGAAACATTGTTGGAAAAGGAGAAAATGCTGGTTACCAGCATTTTCTCCTTCCCACGATGTTTTCAAAAGCCTTCTTTCTTAGGATTGTGTCAAAAGGGTTAATGCATCCTAAAGGGCCAATATTAATGATTGTTATGTTTATTTAATTGTTTTCTGTTTTTTGAAATGTTATATTGTGAAAAAAAAAAACACTTGGTGGAATTATCATTCTGTGATAGGTCAGGAATTTTACTGTGTCTTCAGTTTTGTTCTTAACATTTTTCCGCCTTTTATATCTACTATATTTATTGTATGTTTTTAAATCCATGCCAGATAACACAACTTATCCAAATCTAAAGCATTCGTGGACAAAAGAATAACTTGGGCTCAAGTGATGAGAGTTGCCTTTGATTTGAAAGAGTAGAAAACATTGTTGGAAAAGGAGAAATTACTGGTTACCAGCATTTTCGCCTTTTCCCACTATGTTTTCAAATGCTTTTTACCTCAGGAATTGTGTGGTAAAGTGTTAATATGTTAAGCCTTTGTTGTACAAGTCTGATTTATAAAAGGTGTTTATAATCTGTTGATAAAATCATAAATGTTTGTTATAGAATATGTTATCAATTGCTTCTCTAATTTTATATTTGGAAATTAGTTTTAGGAGAGATGTCTGTATATCCGTCCAGAGTTGTTTTTTTTAAATTGTTTGTTGGATTTTCTCGCAATACAGTGCCAAAAGTGTATCAACCATGTTGTTTATAAATTCGTAAGAATCACACACCCCACCAAAAATTAATTTTTGTATCCATTTGATTTTCATACTTGTTTCATTTGAGCCATGATAACTGTTATTTTCCAGCAACATTAGAAAATTCCGAAAAAAAAATCAATGATGGACAATCAAATGCTTTTTTTATACCATTGAAAATGAAGAGTCTACATATGTGATTTTCTGTACAATAGTACATTGTCATTCACTAGTTTTGTGTTTTTACTCCTGATAGTTTGCCCGCTGGGGTAGCTCAGTGGTTAGGGTATCTGAATCGTGACCTGGTGGTTGTGAGCTCAATACCTGGTTGAGGCAAACTTTCTTTGCGGCGATTTTTGGCCTATCGCCTCTACTGCATGTGAGAAAAGTAGTCAGTGGCTTTGGAAAGAAAGATGTGTCAGTACTGGTGTGAGAAAGCCAGGAAACACATGGGTGCATCACTGACCGCCATGATACGACCTAAGCTGTCAAAATGGCGTTAAACTCCAATAAAGCAAACAAACGAATCCTGATAGTTTGACTGTAGGGATCAGGGGTATTTTTCTCTAAACTGTGTATGCAGTTCACACAGGCTGACACGGGTCAAAATGTCAATGAAGATGATCCAATATGCAGTAATCAGAGACTCGGTCATGATACCTGTTGAGAAAAATTTCATACAGTTCTGCGGGTCATTGTTAGACAGAGGTGTGTTACATAAAAGATATGGATGAGTGATTAGTGAAAGTCTATAAAAGTATTTAAGATCTACTTTTGACCTTATGTTGTGACATTATGACATACGCCAGATATACAACACCTACGCTTTTCCTGCAACTGTAATTCGGCGATTTTTGTTAGTGGAGGGTCACTACGTTGCTCAATTCACCCTTGGCTGATCAAGTTGGAAGTTGTAAACCCGTGATACCTTTAATTGTTGGTTGCAGTCTGTTTTAAAAAGCACCATTCAAATAGTGTGTTACATTTGTTATCCATCATCAGCTAAATGTAAGTAAAAATGGCAAAAGCAGGAGAGAATTGTCTGATTTGATGGAAATCATTACCAAAAGTATGTAGACAAACAATATTTTCTTCAATATTCATTGTAGCAAATCAGTCAAATGAAGTGGTAGGACACATTCCAACACCAGATAATGGACTGTCATTCGGATTTTGCCAGAAGGGTTATGTTATCCCTTTACCGCACAATGCCACCTTTTAACGACCCTGGGAAAGAAGCCTTTTGAAAATGTTGTGGGAAAAGGACGAAATGCTGGGTAACCAGCATTTTCCCCTTTTCCCACAATGTTTTCTACTCTATCAAAGAAAAATGAGGCACTTTGAAATTGTCGTCTGCAAATGCTTTCAATTTGGACGAGGCTAAAATTTTGTCGTTTGGTAAAGGGTTATGCGATATTTGATTGGTTTTTGATGATGTAATTATATGGGTGATAACTTTCAAAATCAAGAAGGAGACATGCAATGCGGATAATGAATTTCGACTCAATAAGCCAAGGATGAATAGAGTAACATATGATCATTCCCATTGGGTAGCGAAGATGTAATTCCGCAAGAGAAGTAGATATTATCATAACATTCTCCTCATATATTGCAAGTGAATTTTTGCTCATTTTAATGCAAATTTCATGTGATGATATTGATAAGGCTTTCTTCCAGAAAGTCTACTTAATTTTTTTAAACAGTTCTCTTAACTCCTTACCACACAATCCCGACTTTTAACAACCCTGAAGGAGAAAGCTTTTGAAAACATTTTGGGACAAGGAGAAAATGCTGGTGACCAGCATTTTCTCCTTTTCCCCACAATGTTTTCTACCCTTTCTGAAACAAATTTCAATTTTTGAGTAACATTTATTTTTGTTGTCTGCAAATGCTTTGAATTTCGACTTGTCTAAAATTTTGTCGTTTGGTAAAGAGTTAAGTCACAAAAATGATACATTTTCAAAAGCTAGAAACCTGTTGTTATCTTGAGTAGTCATAATTAATTGTTTTTTGTAGAATAAGAGTCTATTAATTGTTTGTATTGTTCAATTTTCTGCATTTTATTTTTAAGATAATCTTGGATGCAGAATAATTCTTTTAAAGTTATTTTTTATCATTTTTTTGAAAGGCTTGAGTTGAGGTTTTACTCTTTATAAAACAGTCCTGAGTTTTAACAACTCCAATGATTAAGGCTTTTTGAAACATTGTGGGGAAAGGAGAAAATGCTAGTAACCAGCAATTTTCCGTTTCCCATATTTTTTTTTTACCCTTTCAAGGACGAAATTCTGATTCTTGAGTTACATTTGATTTACTGTCTGCAAATACGTTTATGTGGACAAGTTTAAAATTCTGTGGTTTTGTTAAAAAAGAGTTGACTGGTAACTAGCTTTTTATTTGTACAGCAATGATTTCTACCCAAAGTCAAATCCAACAACCATTTGAGGGACATCTAAATGAGCTATGCAGTGTGAATAGATGGCTTCATGCATCTGCGAAAAATATCAACCCAGGTCTGCCTGCGCAGTCTGCGCTGGCTGACCTGGGCCGAAACTTTTCACTATTGGTCTATTTTGTGTATGTCTAAGGACCAGTCTACCTTATGATACAGTCAGTTGTTAGGCATAATGTATTTTATGGATCCCAAATAATGTGATACCTTGCTTAGTATGATGCGTCACGGAGATGCATTAAACCCCCTTTTGCCAGAACATGACTCGAATCTGTGTCTGCAAAAGGCTTTGAATATTGACAAGTCGGAAGTTTTCCTCCCCCCCCCCCCCCCCCCCCCGCGCCTATGAAAGGAGGTCTGTCTGTCCATCCATCCGTCCGTCAATCCATCCATTATTTCGTTTCCGTGCTCGCACTCAAAAGCCATTTGACCTAGGATCCTGGAACTTTATACAAGTGTTGCTCATGACCCAAGTAGGTGCCCTATTGTTTTTGGGTCAAAGGTCAAGGTCGCAGGTGAACTTTTTTTCAAAAATCATTTCCGTGCTGTAACTCAATAGCTACTTGATCTAGGATGCTGAAACTTTATGCAAGTGTTGCTTGTGACCCAAGGAGGTGCCATATCGTTTTTAGGTCACATGGGTCAAAGATCAAGGTCACATTCTTTGTTTTGAAAATCATTTCTGTTCTCTGTGCTGATTAAGTGACAAAGTGTTGGGGGGGTATTTGTCTGCTTTATATCAGTTGATTTATATCAGCTTAGAATTCAGTGATTATTGGGTTCATCTCTTTATTTCAAATTATTTAAAGAAAGGTCTATATGTTATCTACCATTTTAGTCCTATCTGCCAATTAAATCAAAGCACTAAAAGTTTAATTTTCCTTGGCAAAGTATGAAAGCTATAACCAAAGACCCTATCTACTTTTATCTAGATGTACAATATATATGTATGACTATGAGTGCCCAGATTCATGCATATATTATTCCTAGGTAATCTTGTGATAAATCCCACTTTTACATACAATAGTTAGGTAATTGGCTGATTTATTGGCTATGTATTCACCTCTGGATTTGATATTTTATTTATAGTATTGACTGATCTGTTATTGTTACCATTTCAATAAAAGTCAACTTCATATAAGTCTCAAACTCCATGAAGGCCGTCCATAAAGAAAATAATTTAAACAACTTTATTCACTTGGTTTTATACAATACAAATCTATTAGGTAATTTACTTACTGTTGACCAGAAAAGTGATAAACACAAACCTGCTCAAAATGAATTCTTATGGGTCAGCAGCAAAAATATTTTAAATTCCCACAAACATCATCATGTTTCCAAAAAGGCTCAACATTTGGTACTGTTAGTACTCTGATTTGCCTTGCTGAAACAGCTGATAGATAGTCAGAATTATATAATAAAAAGGCACAACTTATGGCAAACCATCCACAATGTATCAGCAATATGGTAAAAGATGATGTTGTATACTATGGATATGTTTTTCTGTACCAGCCATATTAGGCTCACAAACATGACCAAGCGCAATTCTTTCAGTACTTTGATACAAACAAAACTGTTTTTGTGTCTTTACACACTTGCTCTGTCAGTAGATGCAAGTCAGTTAACAAGTCTGAAAATGTTTTAGACATTATATGTAGAAAATGAAATGAAAATGTAACCTGAATAGCAATTTATTAACACCCTCTATGCAAAAAGGCACTTGATGACCTTTGATCTCTATAACTTGCAAAGGCTTCGATTGCCAGATGGCGTACTTTGACAAAGTGCTCAGGAGACATTAGGATTTCAGACAAATAAAAGTGCCAAAAATTGGGGAAGGGGGTGGATGGGTGTCCATTGGTTGCTCAAGGTCCAAAAATAGCCCACTGCAAGCGTCGCTATGTTGAGCCACCCTGGATGCAAACTTTAAATGTTGTGCAGTACTATGTTAAGGAGGCTGTGATTTACTCTAATGCTGCAATCTTTTTCTTTAATTACATAACTACATTTGAGCCATGCCTTGTGAAAAGGGGGCTTAATGCACGTGTGAAAAGTACCGACCCAGGTCAGCCTGCACACTGTGCGCAGGCTGACCTGGGCCGAAACCTTTTGCTATTGGTCAGTTTTCTGTATGTCTACCTCATAATTCAGGTGGTTATTAAAAAAAGTGGCTATGATGGATCCATAATTGTGTGATTACTTGCTTGATATCATAGATGCCTTAAGCCCCCTCTTGCCAGAGCACAACTCATTTGTTTTTAGTGTAATTCAGCCATTACTATTTTTTAAATTGTATAGTACTCTTATTTTCTGTTAAATGTACTGGCATAATGAATTTTTACCATACCCACGTTTGAGATCAGCATGATGTGGTGTCATTAGTGAAATCCCTATATTTGTAGGCTTTATTTGTTATAGAATGTTTGCCTAAATTGTTCTGTTAATTCCAGTGTACTAGTCATGATGTAGGTATTACTTGTTTCATCTTCAGATTGAATTCTTTTCCACAGAAAATTTTAGACTTATCCATATTGGAAGCATTTTCAGACAAAAAATTAAATGTGGCTAAAATGATGGGACTTTCAGTGATGGGGTAGAAAATGTTAGTGGAAAAGTGTTTTCTTCTTTTTATACCCCCCACAGCGAAGTGGAGGGGGGTATACTGGAATCGCCATGGCTGTCCGTCTGTCTGTCCGTCTGTCCGTCCGTCCGTCCATAGACAATTTTGTCCGGAGCTTTTTTCCTACAGTTTTTCAAGTACTGCACTGAAATTTACACATAATGTTTGGGTACATATGAAATTGTGCATGTGCAATTTTCACGACCTTGATGCCATTGGTTGCCGAATTATCTCCCCTTAAGCTTGTTGCCCTTTGTAAATTTTAACTATGGATTTTTGTCCAGGGCATAACTTCCAAAGTATAGAAGCTAGGAACTTCAAACTTCACACAAAGTTAGATCACATTAAGGAGAAGTGCAGTGTACAAGAACAGTAACTCTATTTCATTTATTTTTCGAGTTATTGCCCTTTGTAAATTTTAACTACGGATTTTTGTCCAGGGCATAACTTCCAAAGTATAGAAGCTTATGACTTCAAACTTCACACACAGATAGATCACTATAAGGCGAAGTGCAGTGTACAAGAACCAATACTCTATACCATTTATTTTTTGAGTTATTGCCCTTTGTAAGTTTTAACTTTGGATATTTGTCCGGGGCATAACTTCTGAATCATTTAAGCTAGTGACATCAAACTTCATATACAGATAGACCACATTAATGAGAAGCGCAGTTTACAAGTACCATAACTCTTTTCCCACTTTTTTTTTCAACTCTTATTTTTTTTACGAAACCATTCTGCATTCTGTGACAAAGAGCTGTTTTGTGACAAGGAGCTGATGGGCGGTATGATCACTTTTAGTGATAGCTCTAGTTCCATAATGTTTTAAAAGGCTTCCTTCGTCAGGGTTGTTAAAATTCCAGATTGTGTGGTAATGGATGAAATCAAATAGCAATGTGTACGCTTCTTTATAACCATTTTATTTCTATTACCGATATACATTTCTTTCAGAGAAGTGAGTAGCTCTCATTCATGAAAAAATTCACGCCTTTATACATGTTAAATTAGCAGCACTCTTGCAAAAGGGAGTGTAGTGCATCTCTGTGATGCCTTATACCAAGCAAGTCATCTCATGAATATTGATCCATAAAATTCGTTTTGTCTACCAACTGACTGAATCATGAGGTAGAATATTCCTTGGATATGCATAAAATTTACAAATAGCAAAGAGTTTCTATATTCAGTTTGGCAAACATCAGTTATCAGGCAAAGCTTAGATTTGTTTCACTGTTAGATTTCAATTGAATTACCTATACCTGAATCACTTTTAAGTGAGATTCCTTAGCAGTATTTATATCATGGGCCACTAAAGTTCTATTGGCCTACCAAAATTTTCATTGCTTGATCCTCGAACGGCGTTACTGGCACATCGCCTATACATCGTATATAATATACTTTATGGGATATAGAGGATCTATGGGCTAATGTGGGGTCAGTCTATTCACCCTAAGATATCTAAAGACACCCCACGACACCCCAAGACATCCCAAGACACTATAATATTGATAGATACGAGGGTCATTTGAAAAGTTCGGATAATGGGCACATAACTCTAGGTAGAATTTATCGATTTTTATTAACTATACATATACCGAAAACTCAGTTTTTGCCGCCCACGAATGTGCTCAATTTGCACGTGCTACGCGAGACGCTAATGTAATTCAGCGCTTTGAATTAGATAGGGTTTTACGCATTAACGCATAAAGCAGACGTCGGTGCAAAGATGGCTAAAGAGGAGCAAAGGGTCTATGTGAAAATACGGTCTCTGCTTAACTTTTCGGCGCAAGATATCAAAGCCGATTTAGATAAAGTTTATGGAAATGATGCTCTTTCGTATCCTACGGTTGCCAGATGGTAAGCTCGTTTTAAAGATGGTAGACAATCTGTTGAAGATGGCCCTCGGTCGAGACGTCCATTGACGGCATTTTGTGAAAATGACGTCACTGCCGTTAGAAATGCAGTTGAAGAGGATGCTCGTTATACTGTTGAAGAGTTAGCCGACATATGTGGCCTTAGTTCGGAGGCACTTTTTACAATTTTGACGGAAAAGCTGAAACTCTGGAAAATATGCGCCAGATAGATCCCCCCATTTATTGACGGACCACCAGAAGCAGGAGCGCGTAAGAACAGCCACGGAACTACTTGCAGTGTATGAGAACTTTGGCGATAGGCGACTGTTTGACATCGTTACTGGTGATGAAACTTTGGTATCTTTCTTTGAGCCTGATGGAAAAGGAAATAACAAAGTTTGGGTAGGGAAAAATGGAGAAAGGCCCCAGATTGCTAGACATTCTCGAAGTGTCAGACGCGTTTTGTATGCACTATTTTTTGATGCGCGTGGAATGGTGCTTCAGTTCCCTGTTCGAGAACACACCACGGTTACAGGAAAAAGTACCCTGAAAGTATTTTGCCTGCCGTTGTTAACCACTGTTTGGTAGCCCGCCCACGAACTGGAGTGCGAGGACTTAAACTTCTCCACGACAACGCCCCTGCCCACAAGTCAGCCGTCGTTACGGACTACTTACAGACATGTGGACTCCATACTTTGCCACATCCACCTTACAGCACAGACCTAGCTTCCTGTAATTTCTGGTTGAATCCCCATATCAAACAGTGCCTCAGAGGTCGCAAGTTTGAGACGCGCACGGCTGTTGGGTGTGCCTTATATCAATGCACTAACACTATCCCTAAATCTGACTATAAAAAAGCGTTTTCTGACTGGATTTGACGCCTGAAAAAGTGAGTACAAGTCCACGGGGAATACTTCAAGGGACTGGAGTAGACCATTTCCATCAGGTAAAAGTTAAATTAGAAGTCCGCACGCATTATCAGAACTTTTCAAATGGCCCTCGTATTTTCCATAAAAGCTCGTAAAAACATTTTTAAATATAATACTACTGATATATTACTTATTTTCCTATTTTAAGAGACCTGTTACACAGATTAACATGTATATCCAAGTTCAGGTTTGTTTGTATACTTAGTCTACGCTATTAGAGCATTAGAAATGGATCAGGAAAGCCTTATTAAAAACAAAAAAAATAATAATAATAATAAAATTAACTGAAACGTTTCTACAGTACATTAATCCATTTGTACCACGGGCAGGCGTTCTATCCGTGGCCCATTTTTTTCTATCATTTAAGTCATTTTCTTGTCTTTTCAATTTTATTTATATAATCAAAGTACTGAAAGTACTGTTGGAAGGCGAGTCTAGATTAGAATTAACAATTTCCGATACCTTTTCCTATTGCGATAATTGTTTCCTCAAATATGATCCTAAATATGTGTGCCAGAATCCATGGCAATATGCAAGAGGAGATAAAGAGATTTTTTTTTCACACAAAATTAATTGAAATTTTTCAGTCTAGAAATGGTAAATGAAAATGTTAACCAATGCCAGAATGCATGTGATAGTAATGTAATCTAGTAAAAGACTAGTTATTAGGGTCGCAATCCATATTCTAGGTTTCAAAGGAATAACTTGAGTAGATACAGAAATATAATGATGTTGGATGCAGTTCCTTAACCAAAACTTTGTGCCAAGGTCCAAAGCCAACATACAGATGGAGTAGCTGTCCTTATTTTTAGGTAGTCATACTAATAAAGGGTACAAGAATTTTTAACGATTCACACACAGACGACACCGTGTGTACTTCTATCCAAGTCAGATTGGGCGATTAACTCTTTACCAGATGAAACAATCAAGATTTGCCAAAATTAAAGGCACTTGCTGCTGACAAGTACATTAACGTTTACCGCAAAATCTATTGAAATTACATTATAAAATACAAGAAATGTGGTAAAAGAAGAATATGCTTGTCACTAGCACTTCCTCTTTTTGCCATACTTCAGTGTTTTCATACTATTTAAAAAGTTTTCACTTGCAGGGCGTTTAAACTTGAGATTGTTTGGTAAAGAGAACATTTGTGGATTTTTTTTAGAAAAAAATTGTCTTTCAGGAAAAGATTGATAAAACAAATGGTTAACTTCAATAAATTCTTTATTCTGATATGTAACACGATCAGTTTCTATTAATTTATATTATCACAGAGAAACACGATGACTTAACCCTTTACCGAATGACTAAGTGGTAGACTGGTCCAAATTGAAACCACTCACAGACAACAAAACAAATGTAACTCAAAAATTGAAATTTGCTTCCAGCAGGTTAGAAAACATTGTGGGAAAAGGAGAAAATTCTGGTTACCAGTATTTTCTCCTTTTTAGCTCCACTGGCTGAAGGCCAGCGGGCTTATGTCATGGCCTGGTGTCCGTTGTGCGTCCGTCCGTTTGTCCATCCGTCTGTCCGTCCGTGCATTAACTTTTATTTCAAACATCTTCTTCTCTGAAACTACCCATCCAATTTTCATGAAACTTCACAGAAATGATCCTGCCATGGTCCTCTTCAGAATTTCTTGAAAGAATTTGATTCCTTCAAAAACTCTGGTTGCCATGGCAACAAAACTGAAAAATATTGGAAATCTTTAAAAATCTTCTTGTCTGAAACCATAAGGCATAGGGCTACCAAATTTGGCATGTAGCTTTATGTAGTAGACCTCTATCAAGTTTCTTCAACTTATAGCCCTGGGGTCAAAATTGGCTCTGCCCCAGGGGTCACAAGTTTTACATAGGCTTATATAGAGAAAACTTCAAAAATCTTCTTGTCTGAAACCATAAGGCATAGGGCTACCAAATTTGGCATGTAGCTTTATGTAGTAAACCTCTATCATGTTTCTTGAAATTATAGTCCTGGGGTCAAAATTGGCTCTGCCCCAGGGGTCACAAGTTTTACATAGGCTTATATAGAGAAAACTTTAAAAATCTTCCTGTACCTGTGCCATAAGGCCTAGAGCTACCAAATTTTGCATTTAACTTGATCTAGTTGGGGTCTACCAAAAGTGCCCAAATTATAGTCCTGGGGTCAATTTGGCCTCATGCTGGGGGGGGGGGGGTTCACAAGATTTACATAGGGAAAACTTTTAAATCTTGGTGTACATAGCCATAAGGCTTAGGCTACCAAATTTTGCATAATTATAGCATTATCTAGTGGACAACTACAAAGAGGGCCCAAGTTACAGCCCTAGGATCAAGCTTGGCCCTGCACCAGGGGTCACAAGTTTTACATGGGTTTATTGAGTGAAAAGTTCAGAAACCGTCTTGTTACTAGCCATAAGTCCAAGAACTCCCAAATTTGGCATGTTATTCTTCTAATACACATATTCCCCATTTAGTCCGACTGTAGCTCTGGGGTCAAAGTTTTATAAGGGCTTATATAGTAAAGACTTCTCTTCATGGTTTATATTTATAAGCCAGTGGAGCGATACAGGGCCATCATGGCCCTCTTGTTTGACAATGTTTTCAGAAGTCTGAGGGCCGTAAACACCAGGAAATGTTTGGTAAAGGGTTAATACACCAGATATATTATCTTACTGAATAAAAATTGTATTTCAGAGCTCCAGATAAGAGGGCAACATTTCTTTTCAAAACCCTATGTTGTGGGTAGGAAATTGTCTCGATGATACCAAGCACCAACAACATAGGGTTTAGTGGAGAATAATTAATATTTTTAATGTTGAAATCAAATTTACTCTCTGTATCTGAAGCTCTGGTATTTGCTTCCACAATGCAAAAAGTACGCAAGAGCACTTTTAGATATACATGAGAGTCAATTTTGGCCACTTCAGAGTAGATTAGGATGATAAAAAAGCTGGACTTTTTTGTACAATGGAGATATCTGAAAGCTTGTGTTTCACATGTGTATTGTGCAACTGGTGAATGGAAATGTACTAACCTTGTAGAAATGCAAAATCTAATTGATTCTTTAATATACCTTAGTTTTTTTTTTAATAATTCATATTTATCATGTACTCTAAATTATCAAATATGAATAAGCCTTAAATATAGTATTATGCTTGCTAGCACAAATGTGAACTAAAATGCAACATTACAAAGATAGAACCCCCTGGAAATAGCACATAAAAAAAAAAATAGCACCTTGTAATATACAACATCATGACAGTAACAAAACTGATGAATAAACAAGACTTATATCACTAAATATTGATTGTCAAAACATTGAGTATCCAATAATACTTGGTTGTTACACCTACAGCCTCCTTCAATGTTCTCCAACAAGGCTATTAACCAATACCCTAATATTCCATTTTGAGACCATCCCAAATTCAAAGAAGCTGCAAACAACAACTGAAATGTGGCTGTTAAAGGAATTTACGATACAGATTCCATAGAAAACATTGTGGAGAAAGATGAAATTGCTCATCTGAGCAATTTCGACTTTTTCCACAATGTTTTCCTAAGGCTTTTTCTTCACTGTTAAAATGAGTATATATGGAGGAAAGGGTTAAACTATTAGGTAATGCCCTGGATAAGCCTTGTTTTACTATCTCCGTCTCTTTTTGCAACTTTAGTCTTTACTTAAGAAAGCAATCAAAGAATACCAACAACTGAATGTCAATTCTTTATATCATGCAACATTTGAACAAAAAATAAATTTCTTTAAACTACAATATAATAAAAAAAAGAATGACAAAATCTGACAAACGGGCTTAATGCATCTCTGTAATACAGGATACCATGCCAGTCACCACATAATCGTAGATTTGTAAAATCCATTTTGTTTAACAATCAAGAGAATCATTATGCAGACTAGTCCTTGACATAGAGAAAATTAACCAACAGGAAAGTTTCGGCCCAGTTCAGCCTGTGCGGACGGGGCAGGCTGACCTGAATTGATACTTTTCGCAGATGCATCAAACTCCTTTTTCAAAAAGCAAAACATATATAAAAGTAATATTTGTGAAACACATATAGCCCTGTAACAACTGCTGTCATAAAAGTAACCTTGATATTGAACTCATTTTTCATGTTACGTTTCCATGTAGTTTTCCATTGTTTTCAATAACAAAGCGCCAATGAAAAAATGATTTGTCTATTGTCTCAACTCTTGACCACACAATCCTAAGTTTTAACGACCCCAAGAAACAACTGTTCAGAAAACATTGTGGGAAAAGGAGAAAATGCTGGTTACTAGCATCCTTTTCCTTTTTCAACAATGTTTTCCAAAAAATTGAGGACAATTTTTTATAATTTGAGCCAATTTTAATTGTTGTTGACAAATGCTTTCCATTAGGACAAGTCTATGTTTTGTCTGTGTAGTAAAAAGTTAAAGCCCCTTTCAAAAGAATTTTTTATATGATCAATAAATTTCATCCTTTGGCAAACATTTTGAAAATTATCAAAAGTATTCAGATAAAAAGATTGTTTCAAATGAATCAAATGAAAATCGTGTAAACAAGAGATTTTATGTGAAGTGAAAACCTATCACTTGAAAGTCGTTATCTGAAAAGTGATGGTCCTTGGTATTGGGTCCTTGAAAACCTAAGCAAGATTTAAGGTTTTTGAAAAGTAGGTCTAAGTATAAGCCAAGACCACAGGGTTATCAAACTTTGTAAATAAAATTTGTGCAGTCTAGGACAAGTATTATCAACCAATACAGAGGGTATGACAAAAGCTCTCTGAACATTTATCCCTGGCAAGCTAAAACATACATATAACAAAAAAAAAATTAAAACAAAAACATGTTCTAATATCATTTGATGAACCGACAGGTATAAAAAGTATTTGCAGCCAATCTCTTGATATATCACCCCTCTTGTACATGCTATGCTAAAAAGAAATAAAGCAAAATCAGGAGCCTAAAAAGCTAACATATACACAGTTTGTCTCCTACATTAGCTTTCTAATTAACATGGAAACTTGATAAGTACATTAAACATGAGCAGTGTGACATAGCAATTAGGCCTATTTTGGCGCCAATAAAGAGCTCTGGACTAGCAAACTACAGAGCTCTACAGACTAGTTAATAAAATACATATAAAAAAGATATAAAAAAAAATATTAAAAAAGACATAAAAAGAACATGTTATTATGGCAATCTCATATTTTGAACTAATATGAAAATATTTACAGCTAATCTCCTATAGAATACCCCTCTCAAAAAAAAAAAGAAACCTATGGTTGGACATACTATATTAAAAAGACATATTGGAAAATCAGGAATATGGAAAGGCATCTCCATTAGCCTAGCATTGACACCTGCAAGCAGTGCCCTCTTACATAAGTTATCTAAGTAACATTGCAAGCTACTAGTCAAGTTTCATATTCTGACAACAGCAAATGTAGGCATTAGTTGCACTTTGCACATTAGACTGGTTGTTAAAAAGAGCAACAAAACAAAAACAGATACGGGACTAGAAATCAATTTTGGAAAACCCTCTTACCATAAGCATATAAGAGAAGGTAAAACACTGTTTAGTTCTCAACTTTGAAACATCTACACTTGGCTAATATATGTATCAAATGGTAGTATTTTGAAGAAAAAAAGTAACTAGGTTAGATACAAAAATCAACATTTTCATTCACATGAGACACAATGAAAGTAAAAAGGAAAAAAGTGTTGCCAGGCACAAAAACATTTAAACAAATTTTAAACAATCATATAATCTAAATAGCACTTACAAAAGCATGAGATGTGTCTGTAATTAAAGCATGGGTACTGAGCTATTTGCTTAACCATTTGCATATCTAGAAAGTTCAACAATGAAAACTTATCTGGATGTTATGAATTACATGACTCAACAAAGATAATCAACCATTTATAGGAGATATTCCTTTCCAAACAATTTCTAAATTTCACATCACAATGTTTTCGTCAGACTTGTACTGGACATATGTAAAAAAAAAAAAAAGATTGTTTGGTAAAGGATAAGGTTAAATTACAACTGTTGAAAACACATAGATAGATAGATAGATTTTATTAATTACTTATGCATACACATGCATTTCGTAACATACACATATATGATACAAATTAACATACAAACAACTTCAGTGCATGTTACTAGGTAAGAAAAAAAAAATAATCGGCTAACTACTACTGAAGCCAAAAAAAAAAAAATCCATGGGAATAACTCATCACATTTTTTTTTTCAACACAAATTAAAAAACTAACCGATTCTGGATTTCTATTTTTGGCACATACTGTTTTATCAGTCTTTGTGAAAAACAAGGGACTGCTTGCAGGTGTCAATGCTTGGCTAATAGAAAGTGAAAATACTTGGTCCCAACGGAGCAAAACTGTCATAATATTATGTACATTGAAAGTTGCCCACCATAGGATAGTGAACATTTTCAAACTGATGTAATCATTTAGTAATGGCATACAGATATTTCAAAATGTCCAAAGTATTCCATTTAGTCATAAAGGACTACTAGGCTATGATAATGTCATGGTTTTACTCTGAAATAAGGTAAGCTAGTATATAGTACATGTAGAATATGCACTTGATTTCAGAGAAGGTTAATCTACCAACAACAATTGAAACACTAGTTGTAGTGATATGAGATTCAGTAATAAACTATTACATACAGTGTGAAAAGTTGTTAGGAACTGAAATCATGTACTTCTCCTTCATTAATTAATTAACATTTTTTTATCCTTCAGGAGTGGTGCAACACAAAGAAATTAGAATACATTTTTTTCACTTTTCTTTTTAAAATACTTTTTTCAATATAACTAGTCCAAATTAAAGGATTTGTGAAGTAAAAACATTTCTTAAAAAATACATGGTTTGTCATTTGTAAGGTAAACATTAATGGACAAGGACATATCGCTGGTTCCAGCACTTTCTTCTTTACTCATAATGCTTCCAAAAGCTGTCTATTGTTTTTTGAAAAAAAGTTTCAAACTGTTCAGTTCAAAAGCAATTGCAGGCATAAAATCAAATGTAACTCAAAATGTGAAAGTTGTCTTTGAAAGCTTCGAACACTATGGAAAAGGAAAAAATTGCTATTAGCAGCATTTTCTCCTTTTTCCGCAGTTTTCTTAAGTCTTTATGCTGGTAACCAGCATTTTCTCCTTTTCAGACAATGTTTTCAAAAGTCTTCTTTCTCAAGGGCACTTAGGGTCAGGACTAAGTTCTAAAGTGGTAAAGGGTTAAAGAGTAATGCCAATTTTTCATAACAATTCAAAAAATACTACATTTCCCTCTGTCACAATGAGTTTACATGAAAAGGGAATTCTTTCCTGCAAAATTGAGTCCAACTCTTCACTTGTACTATCAAAGGCAGAGCAGATCAGATCTTTTTGGATGTCGAAAGTTTTGAAGTCGTCACCTTTTTGCACCATAACCTCATATATTACGTCACCACTTTCAAAGCCTACAAGCTCTCCTTTCGTTTCTGAAGATGGTTCTTGGGAAGTCTGAAAAGGAAGTCATTCATTTATATCTTTTTAACCCTTTTCTCCATAGATACTCATTTCTACACATTGCTTGTAGGAGCCTTTGGAAAACATTGTGGCAAAAGTTGAAATTGCTCGTGACGAACAATTTCACCTTTTGCCACAATGTTTTCTGTGTTATCAAAAGGTACCATATACACATAAGAATCAGTTTCATCCTTGTTGTTATTTATGGTCAATTAGAGATACCATAGAATTGCCTAATGGGGTAAAGGGTTAACATAAGACATGGTTCTCAGTTGAAACTGATATTATACTGAGTAATCTTGGATTAGATTAAATCTCCTTTTTTTAAACACATTAACAAACTGATTTATCCAGTAACCAAAAATGTAACTGAGATAAATATATATAAAAAGAGATACCTATCAGAAACACCCTTTATTTGACCTTGAACTTGTACTCTAACTTTTACCTTGTCATTTAAAGATGCAAACCCATGCAAGATTATTACAGACCAAGCATGACCACTTTTAAAATTACAGATACAAGCAAAATGTTAAGCTTTTACACCAAGTCTCGTATTCAGTTTCTATGGTAAGTTTTAAACAAATAGCTTTCAACAGCATACATTTGAAAACATTGTGGAAAAAGGATAAAATGCTGATAACCAGCATTTTCTCCTTTTCCCACAATGTTTTCTGCTCTTACCAAACCAAATTTCAATTTTTGATTCACATTCATATTTTTGTCTGCAATTGCTTTCAATTTGGACTAGTCCAAAATTTGCTGTTTGGGAAAGACTTAAAGTAAACTAAGAACTCTTATGTTTACCTCAATTTGAGTTTTTGTAGTGGTTGATAGAGACACCTCATCTTTGTAACTGGACACCACTACATTTGTTATTTGGATATATTGTCCCATCAAGCTTTTATTGCTTAATTCCCGCCAGAGGGAAACCTTCATGTCGTCATCTTCATCTTGAATTTTGACAGTCTTTACATTCACTTCACTCCCCCTAACACATACAGTCTTAACGATGTCTTCCTACAACAAGAAATTACCACATAATAAAAAGCTATAATATGTAAACTCTGTACCACAAATTTTCAACTCATCTGTGTAGAAAGTATCTTCAACTGACTATTGATTAATTTGTTCAATAAAATTGCATTTCTCTATAAGGGTAAAAAACATTGAGAGTAAAGAAACAAGAGGACCAAGAGGGCCTGTATGTTGCTCCAGTGGCTTAATGATCAAAATATTTAAAAAGAAGTCCAGCAAGCAATCGAACTGCTTTGACAGATCAAAATTTTTCAAACAATCTGATAAAGGTATTCTAAAGGAATATTTATGTAGAATTACACTGTTTTCAATGGAACTGGTCTGGAAGCAAAGAAAATCAATGTGCTTGTGATCTTTTGCATCCTCGTTGACCCAGTTCCATTCATACCGTAACCGACCCTGTTATTTGGCTGGTGTTTCCTTGTTATCCTGGATTATTCATGAAGCATTTTGATTGGTAAACTCAAGTTTTTCTAGGAGAAAATTTGAATTATTTTTATCACAAATATGCCGTCATTTCTATTTTTTGAAACTGACAAATGATAATGCCCTATCTACAAGAGAGAATGAGTATGTTATTGATCTTTCCATTGGCTGTAAGGGTAGTTTCAGACGATATGAATATTCATAGGAAACAACAATTTGCTAGTCAATTTTCCCAGGGGTAATGCATGGTGAGTAACATAATGCTTATACCTGGGTTCCGAGGTAGATCTTTTGATCAAAGTAAAATCAAACAACCATTTCTGAGAAAGTTTACAGGCTTTAACAACTATTAGTACACTTCACAGCATGAAATAGAAACAAGGATACATAAGCCTATATTGTTCAAACTATATGTCTAGTTTAATTTTCTAATTTTATCTCTTGACCCATTACCACACAATCCCGGTTTAATGACCCTGTAAAAGAAGGCTTTAGAAAATGTTGGAAGAGGAGACAATGCTGGCAATCAGCATTTTCTCCTTTACCCACAATGTTTTCTATCCGATCCAACACAAAAATCATCAATCCAGTCACATTTAATTTCTAGTCTGCAAATCCTTTCAATTTGGACCTGTCTAAATGTGTAGGTCAAGGTCGGGAGTGTGTGGACGCTCGAATTTTAGCTCTCGGTGATTTACTGATTTTTGAAGTAATTTTAAGTTCTAGTGTAATTTTCTTTCGATTAAAAGTGACTTAACTGTGTGAGGATTCATAAGTGGTTATAAATTAGTGCTTATGGGAAAGAAAAACAGACAAAAAAGGAGGAAAAGGAGTGATGAATGTGAAGACAATGGAAATACGAAAAAGGCGGGAAGGTTCACTTCTCCAAAACAGGTTAGCGTTTCAGAGATTTTGAGTCAGACAAATACTGTCTTATATGATGATGACGCAGTGTGTGACATTTCTTTGATTTTTGAGGACGATAAAAGTGTTGAAGATTCAGAAAAAGGCCAGGATACGACAGTCGACAACACCGAATTCTCCTTACTTTCCAAAATGGATTCGCCAAAAACCATCCAGAACGAGGTGAGCATGAATAGCCCAATTTCAAGTAAGCCGGTGAATGAAAATGAAATTACCGTTATGCCCACGAACGCGGACATTATGAAGTGTTTAGACAGTATAAACTCACGCTTATCTAACATTGAGGGGCAGTTAAAGAAAATTGATATTTTAGAGAAAAAAGTGGATAATTTCGAAAATGATTTGAAAAAACTTTGTTGTTTAGTGCACGTAAGTAGAAAACAAACAGACGAAAGACTGAACAAAATTGAAGAACGGGTCGAGAGTACCGATTTTTCCCAAGGAGTAGTGAACGAAAAATTGATTGACTTGGAGAAGGAAAGAGACTCTTTAAAAAATGACGTCACGTACTTACAATCGCAATCTATGCGCAACAATCTGATCTTTGGAAACATCGAGGAGTCCGCCACTCACGTGTTTGAAGATTCAGAGGAAATTATTCGGCAATTTTTACATGATAAAATGAAAATAGCAAAAGACGTAGTTGAGAGTATGAAGTTTGAAAGGGTACATCGGATTGGACAGAGATCAGAACGTAAGTGCAGGACAATAGTGGCTAAGTTTGCTTCCTTTAAAGACAGAGAGTATGTTCGCAAACAGTGGAAATCACTTCAGGGAACAAAGTTTTTTGTGACTGAGCAGTTTCCTCAGGAGATTATTAGTAAAAGGCGCAAGCTTATTCCAAAACTGAAGGAGTACAAGAAGGAAGGTAAGAGGGCATGGATCTCCTATGATACGCTGTACGTCGAAGGCAAGCCGGTGAAGACAGACTAACGATGCGCAGGGGATGATATCAAGATCTTCTCATGGAATGTGAATGGTTTAACATCTGAGAAAAAACAGTCGGCTGAATTTAGTTCCTTTATTTGTCAAAATGATATTGTTTTTCTGTTTGAAACTTGGACTGATAAAGACAGTGATGTTGATTTTTCTGGTTATACGTCTCACAACTTTTATAGGAAATTCCAAAATCGTCGAGCAAGAAGAAACAGTGGAGGAGTAGTGCTTTATTACAAAGACCATCTGAAGCCCGGGATCGAACTTGTCCGTAATCATTATGATACTGTTATTTGGGTCAAATTAGATCACAAATTTTTCGGATTTGAGAAGGACGTTTTTATAGGTGGCGTATATATTTGGGGTGAGGACTCCCCTGCATACAAATATGTAAATATTGATCTTTTCAGTTTGTTAGAAAATGACATTTTTGAGTTTGAAAACCAAGGTTTATTGTACATAGTGGGAGATTGGAATAGTAGGATAGGGAGTAAGAATGATTTTATTGTGTGTGATAAACTTAACTCGTGTATTGATGATGATGAATATACCCCAGACCTTTACTTGCCGCGGTCCACAATGGATCATGCTTGTAACGGTTTTGGTACACGCATGCTTGATCTTTGCAAGTCCACGGGACTCCGTATTGTTAACGGACGGCTTTTCAATGATCAACACGGACAGTTTACCTATGCTAAAAGCAACAGTATGTCTGTAATCGATTACTTAGTGTCAAAACCAGATTCTTTTTATATACTTGAAGATTTTTCAATCGGGTCATTTAATGTGTACAGTGACCATGCTTTTTTATCTTTTACACTTAAGGGATCCTTTGTATCGGATGTTTGTGAAGGTTCTCAAACATCTGTTTACAAATGGGATGACAAATTTCGGAATATTTTCCGGTCTTCTCTGATCGAAAAGTTACCATTTTTTAACAATCTAGTTACAAACATTGATGTCAACAGTAGAGTTTCTGTGAATCATATAGTAGATCAGTTCTCGTCGACTATTACCGAAATAGCAAAGCCGTTATTTCGGAAGGATTATACTAAGCGGTCATGCACAAATGACTTCTCAGAGAAACAATTATGTAAAGACTCAGACTGGTTTGACAATGACTGCTGTAAGGCACGCCAGCAATACAAAAATGCTTTGAATTCATTTAATAGGAATAGGTCAGATTTCAATCGACAGCAGTTTTGCAAATTGAAGAAAGATTACAAAAAACTGTGTAGACAGAAGAGAAAGAATTATGAAAATATAAAAATCGCCCAAATTTGTGATATGAAGAAGAGTAATCCGAAGCAATTTTGGAAATTTTTTAAAAAGAAACAACATAAAACCCCTCCAATTTCTATCTCAGAATTTAAAGAATATTTTTCTTCTCTTGGATCAGATGTTTTCACTGTATCTAACCAGGAAGCTGAGGATTTCTGTTCTACACATGATTTTACTATCGAAGATGGTGCTTTTGATGAACTTAATTCGCCGATCACTTACTCTGAATTATTGAAAGCTACAAAATCGTTAAAAAGATGCAAGTCAATGGGTAGCGATGAAATCATGAACGAATATTTAATTGAGAGTATAGACATTTTATCGTCTCATATATGTGACATTTTTAACGGCATTTTGGACTCGGGCGTTTTCCCGGACAAGTGGTCAGAAGGTATTATAATCCCGATCCACAAAAAAGGTGCGACAGATGACGTTAATAATTACCGAGGGATTACACTTCTCAGTTGTTTATCTAAGTTATTTACAACTATTCTTAATAACAGAATTACAAAGTTTTGTGAAGATCACTCGGTCATATCAGACGCTCAGTTTGGCTTCAAAAAGGGCTTATCGACATCTGATGCAATTTTTATTTTACTGAATATTGTCCAGAATTTTCTTAACGAAAACAAACGATTATATTGTGCCTTTGTCGACCTAAAGAAATGTTTCGATTCGATTAACAGACACGCACTTTGGTATAAATTGTATAAAAGTGGTATCCAGGGGAAACTACTCCGTATTATCCGAGATATGTATAGCAAAGTCAGCTCTTGTGTTCGGAGCTACAATGAAACGTCCGACTTCTTTGATTTCTCGACTGGACTGAGACAGGGGGAGACAATTTCACCCATTTTGGTATCACTCTTCCTAGAAGATTTGGAACTCTTCTTACAACAGGATCCTGACTCTGGTATTAAATTGGACCAGTTGACTATAATTATCCTCCTTTTTGCAGATATGGTAATCTTTGGTAAAACGCCAGAAGAGCTGCAGGTCAACTTAGACAGACTATACGATTACTGTAATACATGGGGACTGGAGGTTAATGTAAATAAGACTAAAACTATGGTATTTAGAAAAAGAGGGGGACTTAAAAATAACGAGAGATGGACATTTAATGGACAATCTCTGGAATCAGTTGATAATTTTAACTATCTAGGTACAGTTTTCAGTTATACAGGGACTTTTAATTTAAACCAAGAATATATATCAGGTAAAGCCTTGAAAGCGCTTAATGCATTATTGAATAACTGCCTTAAATATAAACTTAAGACAAGTATTTTGTGTCAGTTATTTGATGCATTCGTCGGGTCTATCCTAAATTACTCGAGCGAAACGTGGGGATTCAGTAAGTCTAAAGCTATCGAACGAATACATCTTAAGTTTTGTAAACGTATTTTACAAGTACTTACAAGTACGAATACGATAGCTGTCTATGGAGAGCTAGGTCGATTTCCGATGTATATATTACGATATCATAAGATTATTAAGTATTGGTTCAAAGTGCTGCAAACAGAAAATATTATATTGAAAAGTGTTTATTTACAGTCACTACATGGTGTTCAATGTGGTAAGAAAAATTGGGTTTTTAACGTTAAAAGTATTTTAGATATTTATGGTTTTTCGGATGTTTTTAATAATCCCGCTTCTTATAACCCAGCACTTATTTTGAGCCTTTTGAAGGAGAAAATGGTAGATTGCTTCAAACAAGAATGGTTTTCACATATCAGGGACAGTAGCTCTTTAATACTGTACAAAAATATAAAATCGTCTCTTTGTTTCGAAGAGTATTTAAACATTTTGCCTATTTCACTTCGCTCCCAACTTTGTCGACTTAGAATCTCAGCACACTCTCTTCGGATTCAAACAGGCAGATTTTCTAATAACAGAACACCGCGAAATGAAAGAGTGTGTTTATTGTGCAATATGAACGAGGTAGAGGACGAATTTCACTTTATGTTTATCTGTCCAAAGTATAGTATTTTACGCAGGCAGTACATAGATGGTTTCTATTTTAGAAGTCCAAGCATGTATAAGTTGGTTGAACTTTTCACCAAACAAGAAAAAAGAACAATTTCAAATGTAGCACAATATATCGAATCTGCATTATCAGTGCGATTTCATTTTCTGTACAACTAATGGTTATATCATCATTGTGTTGGTATAATATAAGCTTTTTATTAACATATTAATCATCATCTTTTACCTTTTACAAATTAAGTGAAATTCCTTTCGTAAGTCATCCTCACTTATAAGCAGTTTTTTTTTTTGTTTTTTTTGGGGGGGTGGGGGGCAGAGAGAAAGAGAGAGAGAGAGAAGTAGAGAAATTGTCACGTGATAGAGAGAGAGAGGGAGGGAGTGAGAGAGGCCTTGACAAATGCTTTGCTATATAAATCATGTAATATTTGACTATGTACGCTTGTACTTGTCCAATAAAATATATGTTCTGTTCTAAACTTTTGTTGTTTGGGAAAGAGTTAATTCTTTACCAGAGGACAACATTATAGCCTTGTCCCAATTGAAAACATTGTGGAAAAAGGAGAAAATGCTGATAAGCAATTTCCCCTTTTCCAATATTTTTTTCTACCCTGTTCGACACAAATTTCAATAATGAGTTACATATATTTTGTCGTAGGAAAATGCTTTCAATTTGGACCGGTCGAAAATTTTGTTTGGTATTAAAGGGTTAAATGTGGCTCAAATGGTGCAATCTTCCTGTGAAAGGGTGAAAACACATAGCGAGAAAAGGAGAAAATGCTGGTTATCAGCATTTTCTCCTTTTCCCTCAATGTTTTCAAAAGGCTTTTTCCTTGAGATCGTTAAAAGTCAGCAGTATGTGGTAAAGGGTTAAACAAATCTACCACACTGAACATTTACTTCATTACATGTTTCAGATCTTAGCCTGTAATATGGCTAATTTTACCCTTTCAAAGAAAATGCATATTACCCCCGGAGCAAAAGTTCAAAATATAAAATTACCAACTTTTTTAAAGAATTCAATATATGCAAGTTACACTTACAGATACAACTTTTCCTTTCACTGAAATCAGTGATTTAACTGGCGACGTCTTTGCCAGCTTAATTGGAAGGCATTCTGGAGGAGGGGGATTTGCAATTCTTTCTGCCTCTTTCTGGAACAGTTCCTCAACCTCTAAGGATGAAGTCATCATTACCTTTGTTTTGTTAGTAATCACTATTGTTGGACAAGGATCTGACTTGTAAATATAGTGAAGGATCATTACTGTAGAACCAACTCTACACACACTCAGGTTTCTTTTATCATAAACGATTGCTTTTGCCGCCTCTGTTTTGTCTGCCAGTCCGACCACAGTGCTTTCCTTGGCCTCCCCCTTATCAGTGGTGTACTGCGATGTTGTACCCACTCCACAAACTTTCACCTTAAGTGGAGTAGGGTATGGTTTTGACCCTTTTTTTGATTTTAGTTTTGCTAGGGTCATCATCTGAAAGAAAAAAAAAAACAGGATATTTTATCTATTATAAGCTGAAATGCATTTAATGTTATGTCACCTATTCTATCATATAAATTAGGTTTGATGGATCTCTAAGTGGTATAAATGTTAATCTTTTAGTTATACCAAACAATCCCTGGTTTTAATGACCCTCAGAGAAAAGCCTTTTGGAAACACTTCAGGAAAAGAAGAAAATACTGGTACCAGCATTTTCTCCTTTACCGCAATGTTTTCTATCTTTCTCAGAACAAATTTCGATGTTTGAGTTATTTTGTCAAAATCGGTAGTACCCAGAATTTTCTCCTTTACCAGCAATGTTTTCTACTCTGCTCAAAACAAATTTCGATTTTTTAGTTTTTTGTCATCTGCGACTGCTTTCAATTAGGACTTGTCTTCAATTTTGTTGTTAACCAGAGTCAAGCAATTTAACCTTTGAACTCTTTACCAAACTTGAACACTTTACCAAACGAAAAAAATTTAGACTGGTTCAAATTGAAAACCGACAGCATTCGATACTCAGTTTTGGTGAACAGATTTTAATTTGTTAAGAATTAAATATGTATGATTGGTTATCAATGCCTAATCTGTCACATTCTTTAAATTGGCCCTGTGAAATAATATTCTAATGGATTTTGTGCTTTGAAATTCTGTTTGGCCCTTAGGATTTTTACAGTCAGCGTCATGCCCATGTCAAATTGAATAGAATTTCTAGAAATTTGGTCGAGTAATTGATGAGAAATTACTTGTTAACAGTCTTATCAGTGGACACATGGTCAGACAAAGAAATTCAAACCCTTCAAAATCAGAAATAGCCGATGTCTGCCCATAATCTTGCAATACCTTTGTCTAATCAATGCTAGGCCAAGCTTTGCTCGCATTGCTCACGGACATTTGGAGAAAAAAGCCAACTCTTACAGGTGATGCAGGGTTCTCCCTAGGTCCAGAATCCCAAGAGTCATTGACCCTTGGGCCTAAATTTTCAAGAGTCAAAATAGAATTTCCAAGAGTCAAATAGTGATGGCCAAGAGTCAAAATTATCATGGAGAAATAAGAGTGAAATACTGAAAACATTCCATTTATATTCTTTGTTTATGGGTAGGAAATTAGATAAGAAAATACCCTTAAGATGCAGTGGACAGAAGAACTTTAAATTGCACCCTAGTATGCAATTCATCTTGATAAATAAATGGACACAAATAACATTTTACTAGATCATAATTATTTTAGACATTTGCAGACAACAGTTCAAATGTGGCGAGAATGACTTAATTTATCTGTCTTGGCCTAGAACATCAGATGGCCAAAACAAAAATCTATGGACTTTTACTTATTTCATTGAGACTAAGACTGGTTTATGATCAGAGTAGTAAGACTCCAATGTCCCCCATTTGTATAGTTCATCCAAAGCAACATTTGTAAAAACTTGATCAAGAGTTGAGCCATAGTCTGTTGACCAGCATTTTCTCCTTTACCGCAATGTTTTCTATCTTTCTCAGAACAAATTTCGATGTTTGAGTTATTTTGTCAAAATCGGTAGTACCCAGAATTTTCTCCTTTACCAGCAATGTTTTCTACTCTGCTCAAAACAAATTTCGATTTTTTAGTTTTTTGTCATCTGCGACTGCTTTCAATTAGGACTTGTCTTCAATTTTGTTGTTAACCAGAGTCAAGCAATTTAACCTTTGAACTCTTTACCAAACTTGAACACTTTACCAAACGAAAAAAATTTAGACTGGTTCAAATTGAAAACCGACAGCATTCGATACTCAGTTTTGGTGAACAGATTTTAATTTGTTAAGAATTACATATGTATGATTGGTTATCAATGCCTAATCTGTCACATTCTTTAAATTGGCCCTGTGAAATACATGTAATATTCTAATGGATTTTGTGCTTTGAAATTCTGTTTGGCCCTTAGGATTTTTACAGTCAGCGTCATGCCCATGTCAAATTGAATAGAATTTCTAGAAATTTGGTCGAGTAATTGATGAGAAATTACTTGTTAACAGTCTTATCAGTGGACACATGGTCAGACAAAGAAATTCAAACCCTTCAAAATCAGAAATAGCCGATGTCTGCCCATAATCTTGCAACACCTTTGTCTAATCAATGCTAGGCCAAGCTTTGCTCGCATTGCTCACGGACATTTGGAGAAAAAAGCCAACTCTTACAGGTGATGCAGGGTTCTCCCTAGGTCCAGAATCCCAAGAGTCATTGACCCTTGGGCCTAAATTTTCAAGAGTCAAAATAGAATTTCCAAGAGTCAAATAGTGATGGCCAAGAGTCAAAATTATCATGGAGAAATAAGAGTGAAATACTGAAAACATTCCATTTATATTCTTTGTTTATGGGTAGGAAATTAGATAAGAAAATACCCTTAAGATGCAGTGGACAGAAGAACTTTAAATTGCACCCTAGTATGCAATTCATCTTGATAAATAAATGGACACAAATAACATTTTACTAGATCATAATTATTTTAGACATTTGCAGACAACAGTTCAAATGTGGCGAGAATGACTTAATTTATCTGTCTTGGCCTAGAACATCAGATGGCCAAAACAAAAATCTGTGGACTTTTACTTATTTCATTGAGACTAAGACTGGTTTATGATCAGAGTAGTAAGACTCCAATGTCCCCCATTTGTATAGTTCATCCAAAGCAACATTTGTAAAAACTTGATCAAGAGTTGAGCCATAGTCTGTTGACCAGCATTTTCTCCTTTACCGCAATGTTTTCTATCTTTCTCAGAACAAATTTCGATGTTTGAGTTATTTTGTCAAAATCGGTAGTACCCAGAATTTTCTCCTTTACCAGCAATGTTTTCTACTCTGCTCAAAACAAATTTCGATTTTTTAGTTTTTTGTCATCTGCGACTGCTTTCAATTAGGACTTGTCTTCAATTTTGTTGTTAACCAGAGTCAAGCAATTTAACCTTTGAACTCTTTACCAAACTTGAACACTTTACCAAACGAAAAAAATTTAGACTGGTTCAAATTGAAAACCGACAGCATTCGATACTCAGTTTTGGTGAACAGATTTTAATTTGTTAAGAATTACATATGTATGATTGGTTATCAATGCCTAATCTGTCACATTCTTTAAATTGGCCCTGTGAAATACATGTAATATTCTAATGGATTTTGTGCTTTGAAATTCTGTTTGGCCCTTAGGATTTTTACAGTCAGCGTCATGCCCATGTCAAATTGAATAGAATTTCTAGAAATTTGGTCGAGTAATTGATGAGAAATTACTTGTTAACAGTCTTATCAGTGGACACATGGTCAGACAAAGAAATTCAAACCCTTCAAAATCAGAAATAGCCGATGTCTGCCCATAATCTTGCAATACCTTTGTCTAATCAATGCTAGGCCAAGCTTTGCTCGCATTGCTCACGGACATTTGGAGAAAAAAGCCAACTCTTACAGGTGATGCAGGGTTCTCCCTAGGTCCAGAATCCCAAGAGTCATTGACCCTTGGGCCTAAATTTTCAAGAGTCAAAATAGAATTTCCAAGAGTCAAATAGTGATGGCCAAGAGTCAAAATTATCATGGAGAAATAAGAGTGAAATACTGAAAACATTCCATTTATATTCTTTGTTTATGGGTAGGAAATTAGATAAGAAAATACCCTTAAGATGCAGTGGACAGAAGAACTTTAAATTGCACCCTAGTATGCAATTCATCTTGATAAATAAATGGACACAAATAACATTTTACTAGATCATAATTATTTTAGACATTTGCAGACAACAGTTCAAATGTGGCGAGAATGACTTAATCTATCTGTCTTGGCCTAGAACATCAGATGGCCAAAACAAAAATCTGTGGACTTTTACTTATTTCATTGAGACAAAGACTGGTTTATGATCAGAGTAGTAAGACTCCAATGTCCCCCATTTGTATAGTTCATCCAAAGCAACATTTGTAAAAACTTGATCAAGAGTTGAGCCATAGTCTGTTGTACATGATGTTTTTAGGTACTGCAAACCATACTCTTCTAACATGAATTCAATAAAACCCAATGAAAGCTGACTATCAAAGTTTGTATCACCTGCTATCAATACAGGCACAGAACAGTCAAGATCTATCTTTTTGAAAGCTTCTTTTGCTTGACCTAAAGTCAACTTTGGTGGTAAGTACATAAATGAAATTGTTAACCATTGACATGAGCATGCCACATCTACAGAAAAAAACTGAATTCTGTCAACTGTAGCTTTTCTTATATTTCTTCTTGTCACAGAATCTTTTAAGTACAAAGCAAGTCCATACACAGGCCTTTCATTGCCATTTTTCCTAAAATCGTGCCTCTGAAAGGAAAAGCCTGGAAGTTGGTACAAAGTATCTTCATCAGATTCTACTAAACGTGTCTCGGACACAGCAAGAACATCACATGATAATAGATTCAAATCACTCTGCAAGTCAACAAAGTGACGATGGAGAGACCTGATGTTAAAAAATACAATCTTTGTTGAAGATGATGGGTGTAATGCTAAATTCTCTATGCAAAGTGAAACATTTGCTTCAAACCTTAACCTTCCCATTTCTTCCAAAACATCAGAAGAAACAGTTATCTTAGCATCATTCAAGTGAAGCACATGCACATTTTGCAAACATGTTACTCTACTCAAACCTACATAATGGATATGGTCATTTTTCCTCGAACCAAAGTGAACAACAGCATTCTGCAAAGTTGAACCTTGAGCCTTATGAATAGTTTTTGCAGCAGCTAACTGAACAGGGAATTGCCTTCTTTTCACTTGAAAAGAGCCATTGAATTTAATCATGAACAGTCTTGTAATTTCTAAAATAGGAGTCCAGTCCTTTTCAATCCCAGGGCCATATAATCTAGCGAATTCTGTTCTGAACTTTTGTCCAATACTTTTGTCGTCAAAGAGTACCCATACAATACTGACTCTACTAGAATTTTGAACTCTGTAGTCAAACTTTTTGATAACACAAGAAGCTCCATTGGTGACTCCATCCTTTACATCAACATTGCATGTAATCTCAGCAGGAACGTTAATCACCAATTTAAGACTTTCAGACAATCCCATAGTTTTTGAACTGTCTTTGGGTACACGAGTCAGAATGCGAGCTTTAACATCATTACTTGCCGTACCTAAAACCCAATCAATTGCTTCAATCACTACTTTTGAAGAAGGATCAGCATTCTCAAAAACCTTTCCGTTATACTCCTCAACTTCTCTCCTTGTTGTAAACAAATGTGGGATACTTTCAAACCCTTGGCAGTCATTTGTTACTTGTTTGTTCAAAAGCTCAATATCAAATTCTGTATGACATCCTTCTCTTAATCGGTTTAATAGATGTGCAAACTCTTTGTCATCTTTCTGCCTCATCACCTCTGTAAGTTCAAACATAGAAAATTTCTCCTTCCATATGTTTGTTGCTAAAGGTCCATAATCATTCAAAGACTGAGAAAAAATCCACCCATCCATGACAGGTTTCAGCTGGAAAAGATCACCAACAGCCACAACACTTACACCTCCAAATGGCATTTTGCAACTCTTGATTTCCTGCAATCTTAAGTTTATGAAATTAAACATACCTCTTCCAACCATTGACACTTCATCAATGAAAACCACAGTCAAATGAATGTAACAGGATCGCATTGTGTTAAGCTGTTGCATATCAAGTGGTTTATAACTGTAACCTTGGCTTACAGGTATGCAAAATGCTGAATGAATTGTGACCCCATTGATATTGTGGGCAGCCTTACCTGTAGGTGCACACAGCAAAATGTGTAAATGATCTGGATTGGTACGCAATTGATGAGAGTAAAATTTCAACAAAGCTTGATAAAGGGCCTAGTGACCATACTCTTGCCAACACCAGCACCCCCTGTGAGAAACACATAGACAGGTTCATCTTTAACTTTTAGCCAATGCAAAACATGAAAAAAAAAATTTTCTGTTGCTGATTTAATCCCCTTACCAAGTCCCTGTAATTAATGTCATCCATTTCTCCTAATTGTGACACTTCCTCACTTTCAATTTGTTTTCTAGTAATCCCTATATCTACACCAATGTCATACACAGGACCATCTTTTCCTGGATCAAAACAGCCAAACTCTTCTGATAACCTTACACTTTGAGCTTCATCTATTGTTTCATTGTGTTCATGTTCTGGAGCTACAAAGTCCATATTTAACTCTTCTTCAACACCAAGTATTAAATTCTCTATTTCATTCATTACAAAGGCCCCATGTTCATACTCTTTTCTCTTATTTTCTACTGCATCTCTACATGATATGTAGCTCTGTTCGTAAGAACTGAATGTCTTAATAAGATCATCTTCATTACGCCATGGCTTAAACAGCATAAGAAGTTCTCTGTGGTGATTTTCACTGTCTGTCTCTATATCAAAATGAACCCATCTTAAAATATTGGGACACTTCTTTTGAACAATTTCAGTGCCATTCCTAAAAACATACGAGTGTGCCAGTTCCAAGTCTTCAAATTGATCAGCTTGAAAATCTGTAGTATCTTCTTCATACTCAATTTCCAGTAAATCATCACCAGCTGCATTTCTTTTCTCCTTGCTCTTTTAGTATTTGACAGTAAATTTTGATACAAAGTCTGCAAGACAAAGTTTGTTTAATGTCTTTGGTCTTTGTTCATACAAAGTTATTATATTTCCAGACTCAACATGTGTGCTATCATCTTTCATTTCCTCTAGTACATGCTTTGGTTTTAACATAACTACACGCTCATCAGGTGGTGAAGTGTTTATAAACACAACTTTCCTGGATGATCTTCTCAGTGGCATTTGCAATACAAGGTAAGCAGCTTCCTGTGCACCTATCTCAACATTGGTCAAAAACTTATTGCCTATGTGCCTAACCTGGTTGCGAATGTCTGAATCACGTTGTTTTGCTTCCTCACAGGCTTGATGTAACAAATTTGACATACCCCTCTGTCCTTTCGAAACATATGAAACAATATATGCCGCACAGGCATATGGGTCAAGAATAAATTGGATATCCATGTTTGCTGCCCATGATGTAAGTAAAGTGGCATTGTATGGATTGATCCTAGTTTCATTTGGTTGTCTCTGCAAAAATACCTTTGGTTGTGTAATGGAAGAACGCACTGCAAGAATGTAGGTGTCCATATCAAGATCAAGCTTAGAAAGAAACTCATTGAATGACAAATCTTTCTCTTTTAATTCACTAGAATTAAGAAAATTAGCAACTTTATCATAACTCTGCTTAGCAGAGAGCTGCAAACTTTTTTCCTCAATGGGGTAGATAATGACAGTATGAGGCATAGGTGGAATTGGAAAACTAAACCTGCAAATAGGTTTGTTTTTCTTCATACAAGTCCTTGCATGCCGGTGAGTTTGATAATTTACTAAAAATGATTCGGCACCATCTTTACTACAAACAAATATTTGTCAATGAAATTAATTACATCTACAGTACTATTAGTAGTCGGTGCATTTTTAACCCACAATAACATGTGTACATGTGGAGATCCACGCTGCTGAAACTCTACTCTATAGAAGTAATCAATAACTTCACCAACCGGATGAGAACAATCAAGTAAGACCTCAAACAAAAATCTTTGGAATCTGTAGTCAAAATACCTTGCACAAGTCACTGGATCTGTCTTGATAAGTTTGCATTTTTGTTCCCAGTTCAAACTTGCAACCTCTTCTTCAGAATATTGCTTGTTCTCAACTAGTTTCCCTAGTGTAACTAAAAGGGGTGACCATTTTGTTTCAGCCGCAGAGAAGGAACAGAACCATGTTGGTATACCAAGTTGTCGTATCAGAGCAAATATATCTTTTTTAGCTCTTTCCCAGTATGGGGGAGAACCACGCAAAGTCCGTAACACATGATATCCTTCATTTAGGCGAACAAGTGACTGTGTCACATTTGGGTTTAGCATATCAGCAACTGTGTATTTCTTACCTTGTAATTTACATTTTCTGACTGCTAGCATAACCTTGTCCTGAATTAATTTAATCTGAAGCTTCTTCATTTTGAAAAAAATATTTGGAATACATGTTGCACTTCGGCGATCGACATTGCGTAGCTCCCACTTGCATATAGTGCTGTAATGAAGAGGTACAAGCCTGCTATTGTTATCAGGCCTGATTTGACCACAATAAATTGTAGGGAATGATAAAAACTCAGAGTACTTATCTTGAAAAATACTCAATGGACTGTTTTTTTCTCCTGGTGCAACACATATAACTTCACTAAATTCTCTAAAATCAAAACTTTGCATAACTGTGTCCATATTACCAGTGGGTCTAACCTCTAAATTGGTTTCTTCACTCCAATTATTAACTATATCATCATTTTTTTCTGAACTGTTGACATACTTATTGTTGATATTGCTATCAGTCTTTGAAAACTCTGCATCTGCACTCTCACTTTCATTAAATTGTTGATGATATAACCAATCTTCATCTATTTTTATTCCTTCATTCTGAAATAATTCACTGTTTTCGACAAGCCATCTTGCTGCTGATATAACTCTAGCAGGACGAATCCTCTCAAATGAAACACTATGCTTGAAGCTCAAACTGCGTTTAAATTTAAATGCAATTGTTTCATCTTCAGACAACAGTCTAGGCAACTTCTTTACAGTAGACGATACATCAGCGGGGACATTTACTACATTACCGATAATGCTTAGCTGTCCACCCCTTGGTTTTTCTCGCAATTGCATGAATGGTATTCTTGGAGCAACAAGTCTTTCTTCAAGTTGTGTAAGATCAAGTTCTGGTGGTTTTACCGGAAATTTCAAACCATTAAGAATACTACAAGGAGGAATCTATTGAATTTCAAATATTTAAAGCAAGTCTGACACACCCAGTCTTGCTGAAGTATGCTGCATCTTGTGCGCATACTCTCTGGCACCCCTGAAGCGTGGCATACACTTCCCCTAAACCAAGTTTGGAAACATGATTTACATACAAAATCAGGACCTGACCGTACTGCTTTATGGAACTTATTTACAACTGAATGCAGCAGTATATGTTTTTGCCCCCTTGCCTCACTTTCCCTTGCATACCTGTTTACGCCTGAATGTACCCGTTTCAGATTAGGTTCACATACAACGCAATGAGAATGACTGGCAGATAAATATTTTGAAAAACAAATTTTCTGAGAGTGGTCTTGCTGATAAAAGCTTCTTTTATTTGACAATGTGCTAGTCTGTACCTTGTGCAGGTCAAATGCAGAGCTGTCCCTTGAACCAAATATATATCTCAACAACGCCTGAAGCTGTTGGATAGTTTGAACACTAAAAATTGATGCATTACCTTCACCACATGATTTACCATCAGTATCTCTAGCATGAGGATCAAAAACATGAAAATATGGATCACTGTAGTGAATAGCTACAGCACTGTTGTTACAAATAATAATTCCTTTGTGCGATGTATTTCCTAAGCATAGAGATAAAGCAGATTGAAGGGAATAAAAGTCACCACTACTTTTAAAAGAAATCCCAATATCACCAGAATATATTTCTGTTACAACCCATTTCACTCTCTGGCCTTCTATACAAACATGTGTTGGAAGTTCACATGGTTCAAGATATACTGAACTACACAATTTACGAACATGTTGATAAAGTGCATCACCTTTGTGTAAAATGTTATTTATGTCAGAACTGGTCCAATCAACTAATGATTTCTCTGATATATGCCCAACAACACAGCTTATTAGAGCATTAGCTACACACTGCCTTCCACGACTACTATTGCAGAAAACATCCGATCCTTGATGGATTGTCCCCTGAACAAACCGTTCAATATGAACTATTGACTCCAAACTTGTCATCATACATCCACGAAAAATATTACATGCAAATATAATATTCTTTTAGTTCCTCTTAAAGATGTATGTACTCCTAAAAATGTATGTTTAACCCATTACCACACATCAGAGATTTAGACTTATTCAAATTGAAAGCATTTGCAGATGATGATTTCATAGTGGCTCAAATGATGCATCTATTTTTTGATAGAGTAGAAAAAGTTGTAGGAAAAGGAGAAAATTGCCAGCATTTTCTCGAAATACCATTTTCTCATTTTGCCACAATGTTTTCAAAAGGCTTCTTTCCAAGGGTCGTCTAAAGTTGTCATTGTGTGGGAAAGGGTTAGCAAAGATAAATCTTCACCAGAGGACAAGTTTCAAAACCTGTTCATAATGAAGCTTTTGCAGATGGCATGATAATTGTGCTTGAAATGATGGACTTTTTTCTCAAAGTAGAAGGCAAAATGTGGGAAAAGAAGAAAATGAAATTCTTGCTGACTAGCATTTAAGTTTTATGCCTTGCCTCATAAGGCTTCTATAGCTTTCTTTTTCATAGTTTGTACAACTTGGGACTTTGAGGTACATGTAATGGTCCACTAAATTTAATCGGCCTCATGAAAGAACAAGTCTTAGTATTGCAATCCTTGTGTGTTCAACTCTTGATGTGCAGTTTGACAATTCAGCTCTTGAAATGCAAATCTTGTAAAGATCAACTCTTGGTATACACACATATATATATATATATATATATATATATATATATAAACACTGTGATTTTATCTGTAAATATCAACTCTTGTCATCAACTCTTGTTTGTATGCAGGGTTTGAATTTAATTCTATTATCCACTAGCAAATTTTAATCAATGTCTTTTTTTTTCCCCACTTGCAAAATTAAAATTGGACTATGAAACAGTCAAGTTTTGGCTGCTGTGTAATTCTGCTCTGTATAATTATGCCAAAAAATCAAAAACAATGCAGTTTAATTCAAAAGACTCTTCTAGAATCGTTCTGGCAAATTTTGAACCTAGATTCATACCACCAAGAGCACGAAACGAAAAAAAAAAAGAACAGTGGAGAAAAAAAAAAAACAGGGATTAAATTTTCCTCTTTCATAAATACCATCCTAACCACATTCAAAGAGATTAAATTCGTCCATAGGGGCATCGATGACCCGATATAAACGCTGATCTTTTTTAGAAGACACAAGTCAACAAAATGGCGACCGACAACAAGAATGACCTAGTTTCTTTGTTTATCAAATATCAGTTCATGACGAGTCTACGATGCTTTCCTTCATCTAAGTAACAACAGTGAACAAAAGAGCTAAAGAGTGGAAAAAAAAAGGGGATTAAATTTTCCTCTTTCATAAGTACCATCCTTTATAAAACACATTCAAAGAGATAAGATTCTTCTATAGGGGCAGCGATGTCGACCGATATAAAAACGCTACTATTTTTCGGAAGATACAAATCAACAAAATGGCGGCCGACAACAAGAATGACCTAGTTTCTTTGTTTATCAAATATCAGTTCATGACGAGTCTACGATGCTTTACTCATCAAAGCAAAGAAACAACTGTGAACAAAGGAATGTCATGTATCTAATGGAAAGCTTTATAGTTCACATCAACTTACATCTAGGGCTCCGATTCTTAATATCCTCTAACACACAAATACTCTAATTTTCAAACAAACAGGACTGGGAAAACATGGCGACTCTCAACAGCACTGACCTAGTTTCTTATGAGCTATGTAGATAATAGTACATTATGACGAATCTACGACACACGAACCAGTAACACAGAAAGTAATGATATAAAAAATATATGATATGTATTTACCTTGTGAATTTTGTCTTTGAACAAGGAACTCCGCTATCTTGAAATTGCTTCTACCCGCTCGAATGCTGCTGGTATCCGGAATGAAAACTAGGCCTCGCTAACGCGTAATAATAATCAACATCTAGTAATCAATAAAATCATCAATCACAATTTTGGTCGAATAAAAAATATATTCCTTTGAAAGAATATAAATTTTTGAATATACGGTTTTTTTAATTTTTTTTTTTTTTTTTCGAAATGTCACTTCTCATAATCAGAACTACATTTTCCAGAGGAGAAAATAGGCAGGCCAGACACGTCATCGCAGAATGATCAAAAAGGCATCCGATTGGTTGAATATTTTTGTACTGGGTAGTCATTGTCTGTGCATGTCATATTCTTTGTATTTGTAGAATGCCATCTAGCGGGAGATGATGCTGGGGAATGAAAGTAGATCGTAGATGATGTAACCTTTAGTAGTTTTGATTGGCTTATAACAAATACAATCTATTTGTTAGTAACAACTACTCCTAAGTATTTCACATTTGCCAAAGACAGTGTTTTTTTAAAAACTCGATTAAATGCCTACCAAAAATTCAAATTTATTGTGTAGTTTTGATTGATTACACAATGCTCTGAATTCTATTTTGTCCTCATGAACTCGAGATGTATCGGACTATTTGAATGGTGTTTGAATAATACTGCTCAGAGGCATTTTCAGCAACCTGCCGAGCGTTGACATATGAAGGCGAGAATGAAAGTCTCGCCTTCCAAAAATATTATGTGACATGGTGTCAGATGTTGCATTTTTCGGAAGGGACAACGGCTAATTCTTTCGTCTCTGATCCAAACAAAGATGGGGGGGGGGCTCATTAGATCCACCTAATTGTATTGTAAACAAATATAAGATGCTTCTGAAAACTCTGTAAACTCCACTTTTCACTACAAGAGTGGGTTTTACAGGGTTTAAACTGCATGGGCGTATTAACCTAATGCTACATACATATATGAAACACAGAAAATACATATATCTGAATACATATATCTAATTAACGATTAATCGATTATTTATGCTCATCTTCATACCCCACACATCTGCCAGAAATAACTGTAATACTATTGAAAATTTTGTAAACCCAAAAGCTGATATCTATCTCCCTGTACACAAGTTAGATAAGTACATGTAAGTAATGCATATGCAATTATCAAACATCAAGTAAAAAAAGTAAATAAATAAACAAGTAAAACTAACTTTTTACTGAAAAGAGTAATTTAAAGCTAGAAACTACCGAAGAAATATAAGTATAAAACTATGAAAAGTATGTATACAACGAAAAACATTGACGTCAAGATATAAAAGCATACAAATATTTATCAGTATACACGAAATAAACAATACAGATGTGTTGGCCCAAGGACATAAAAATACCCAACACAGTTCTTGACGCGAATTATATGTATGACTCTTGAAACAGAAAATCAGACAGAGAATTTGTTCTGTGCTCCTAACGAGGTGTAGCGATGGTCAGAAAAACCATGCTGAAGTTCGTTGCACCAACTTCAAACTCATCGCTTTCTTGTTCTTTCACGAGGAGTTACCCTGCGAAGCTTTTTTTTTGCTTTTCCTTTCAAACTCATCGCTTTCTTGTTCTTTCACGAGGAGTTACCCTGCGAAGCTTTTTTTTTGCTTTTCCTATCGCCTTACGGGCTACGGCAAACTTGCCGACGTTTGATTTGATGTATTTCGTTTTCTGTCGTTTCTTGGTATCTTTGAGGAAATTTTCAAACATTGCTTGTTTTTCAGACGCTGATTTACAGCGGCACCCAGCATCACTGTCATGAAATGCTAATTCCTCCTTCGTAGCTTTGTAATTTCTTCTATCAAGCAGTGTCCTTCCTTATTGTAAGAGGTGTACCTCATGTGACGCTGTAATTTTTTAGCTCTACTGCCTGTAAGCCAGCAGAGCTTATGTCATGGCATGGTTTCCGTCGTGTGTCTTTTTATCGTTTACGCGAAAAAGTCTGCATTTGTAATCGAATTTTATTGCGTTTATTAGCAACAATCCGGTATTTAACTGAGATAGTATTCCGGCCGCGCATGCGCATCAGTGTGTTCCGCTAGCGCTTACACAAACAACGTGGTTTTCGAACGTAGTTCGAAATTTTATGTTTTCTCGGCGTAGCTGGGAATATTTCACTGTTCGTAGGCGATTTTTTGTGTTCGCCAGTCTTCTTATTCACGTTGTGAGCCCGGACGTAGTTCGGGTAGTGTTTATCGTTGTTTTTTCAACGGATTTGTTTAACCACGTGGTTCCATCATGGCGGAGAACGAGAAAAAGAAAGGGAAAGTGCCGGCCAAAAAGCCGGAGGAGCCTCGAAAATTGGACGACAGTTCTGATAAAACAGCAAAACCGGCCAATTTTAAGATACCGGTGAAATCTGCGACGTCGTCGCCGAGTGATCTTAACAGCAATTTGATTTTGGAGTGCTTGAAAAGCATTCAAGCTTCACAGTCGGCTCTCGTAACCAGAATGGATAAATTTGAACAGGCTAATGCCTATTACGACGATTACGATGATTATGAGGAGGAAATTGTCCCTAAGAGAGCAAGATTGGACGATTCTTGCTCCGAGTCAGAACAAACTAGCCGCTTTGCAGATTTATCTAAAAAATTCAAGGCTACAGAAGTTTGTGATGAAAATGTGGATGAGTTTTTGGCCGACACTGTTACTGAAGTGTATCGGAAGGGCATGGACCCTGAAAAATACGAAAACTTTGTTCGGGATGAAGTTAGTCCCAGGCCAGGGAATTGTGAAGGACTTGTCATGGCAAAAATGAACAAGTTAGTGTGGGATGTTATGTCATCCCAAAGCCGTACAGTAGACAAAAAGTTACAAAGCATCTGTACTTCAGTGGTTAAAGCAGGTGTCTGTCTTACCAAAACTATGAACTTGGCAGCTAAAATGGAAAAAACTTTGACAGACAAAGGGATAGATATGGATATAAACATGACTGAAATTATCCATGGTTGCCATGACGCAATGGGCCTCATGGGTCACTCCAATTACCAAACTAACATGCTTAGGAGAGATCTATTAAGGCCGGAATTAAAAAGGGAATATGCCCATCTGTGCACTCACACTCTACCTGTTACACAGGAATTATTTGGGGACGACGTGTCCAAAACGGCCCATGAAATTGAAGACACTGCCAAAATAAGAGACAGAATGGCTGAATCTTCCATCCAGAGGGGAAATTTCAGATCTCGGTCTTGGAACCGTGGACGTCTTCGAGGGTCCATTAAAAGTAGACCAAGCCCATCACCCACATACACATGTACTAATTATCGTAGTCCGGATTCAAAAAACTACGGCCGACGTCCAGGGGTTCGTCCCCTGCAGAAAAATTAAACAAGCTAATTAAAGATGTAAGTACTTCTGATAAATTCACAGCAGGTAGATTGGAATCTTTTGTCTCTGAATGGGAGAAAATAACTTCTGACAAAATCATTTTGGACATGGTGAAAAATTGTCGTATTGAGTTTATGAATAATGAGAAGCCGAAACAAAATCATGTACCTCATCGGCATTTTAACTCGGTTGAAAACTCTATTATTGATCAGGAAATAACAAAGCTTTTACAAAAACAGGTCGTCATTGAAGTATTGCCACATGAAAATCAATTTATTTCACCAATTTTTCTCAGACAGAAGAAAAATGGGGACTATAGATTAATTCTGAATTTGAAAGACTTGAATACTTTCATCCCATATCGTCATTTCAAAATGGAAACTTTCGAAAATGCAATCTCATTGATAAGGCAAGACATGTTTATGGCATCTTTAGATATTCGGCACGCTTACTATTCTGTAAGAATTGCAGAAGGAGATCAAATCTATCTTCGCTTTGTTTGGAGACAAAGAATATACCAATTTACATGTTGTCCAAATGGAATTAGTCATGGTCCTCTCTAGTTTACAAAACTGATGAAGCCGGTTTATGCAAACTTAAGAAATATTGGTCATATTAGCACAGGTTTTATCGACGATAGCTTGTTAGGTGGTTTATCTGAGGATAGTTGTTATCTAAATCTTCATGATACTATAAGTTTAATGGTTAAACTTGGCTTTATACTGAATTTTGATAAATCAGTTCTTAAGCCTACAAAGGTCCTAACTTTTCTTGGAAATGTGATCGATTCGGAAAAAATGATAGTATATTTACCAAAAGAAAAGAAATTGCTTATCATCAGTGAATGCAAACTTTTGTGTGACGCTACTGAAGCGCCTATAAGACAGGTAGCCAAGGTCATAGGCCTTATGGTAGCTTCCTTTTCTGCTGTTGAATTTGGAAAATTGTTTAATAGAGAACTAGAAATGGCAAAAATACACTCTTTGGAAATGAATCGTGGGAACTATGATGCTAAAATGACAATAATTTCAAGAACGAAATCCCATTTGGAATGGTGGATTGAGAACGTTGACTCACAAGTACGGGTCATTGATCGAGGAAAACCAGAATTGACTATTCAGACTGACTCTAGTAAATCAGGCTGGGGTTTTAAATGTCGAGACATAATATCTGGTGGCAGATGGACCTCATCAGAATGTTTGGCACATATTAATGTCTTAGAGCTTAAGGCTATTCTGTTTTCAATATGTGCTTTGAAAGAAAATTTGAAAGGCAAGCATATAAAAATTTTGTCTGACTCGGCCACAGCAATCTGCTATGTCAAAAATATGGGTGGCTGCAAATCAGTAGAATGCAATCTTGTCAGCAAACAGATTTGGCAGTGGTGTTTAAAAAATGATACATGGATTACCATAGCTCATATACCAGGTTCCCAGAATGATGCAGACAAACCATCACGGAAATTCAATGACAAACTTGAATGGGAACTAAATGGAAAGGTATTTGATCAACTATGTAACATTTGGTCTAAACCAACTGTAGATTTGTTTGCTTCAAGGTTAAATTTTAAGGTAGAGCAATTTTGCTCTTATAAACCAGATCCACAAGCAACATATATTGATGCTTTTTCCCTTGACTGGGGTAAATTTGAGCTGAATTACATATTTCCTCCTTTCAGCATGATCAGCCGCTGCATTTGCAAAATCCAGAAGGACCAAGCAAAAACCTTACTGATAGTACCACTGTGGTCCACACAGCCTTGGTTTCCGGGACTCTTGTCAATTTTGATAGATTACCCTCGATTTCTGCGGAGGGACAGGAACTTGATCACGATGCCTCACACCAACGAGGTACACCCACTTTGGCAGAAACTGGTAATGATCGGATGTTTAGTTTCAGGAGATCATTCCGCAATCAAGGATTTTCACCAAAAGCTACCAGCATTCTATTATCATCATGGAGAACATCTACTAGACACGAATACCAATCATATATATCAAAGTGGCTATTATTCTGCAGTAAACGGAAAATTAGTGAAGTTTCTCCCAGCGTGAAAGACATTATAGAATTCCTAACTGAACTTTATGACAAAGGAAATGGCTATAGTACATTAAATTTAGCAAGGTCAAGTTTATCATCAATGGGTATAAGTATCGAATCTCACCCAGCTGGATCACATCCATTGATTATTCGATTCATGAAAGGGGTTTTCAACTTAAGACCACCAAAACCTAGATACTCAAAGATATGGGATGTCAATGTCGTTCTCAATTACTTACGTAAACTCTCTCCCGTAAAACAACTAACATTGAAGGATCTGACGTTAAAGCTTGTGATGTTGATGGGTCTTACAAATGCAGCACGTGTAGATACACTTTCCAAACTGTCCATTTCAAATATTCAGAAATTAAAATCAGAGTATGTGTTACAAATTGATGGACTACTCAAGCAGAGCAGACCAGGCCATGATTTTTCAACTTTATCATTTAAAGCTTTCCCGCCAGATAGGCGAATATGTGTATATTTTGTTTTGAAGGAATATTTACGTAGAACTAAACCATTGCGTGAAAAGAATCACACAAGGTTATTTATCAGTTATGTAAAGCCTCATTCACCAGTTACTACAAGTACAATTTCTCGGTGGATTAAAGTAGTTATGGCCAGAGCTGGAATTGATATTACAGTTTATGGGGCTCACAGTGTTAGGGCCGCTGCAACATCAAAGGCAACTGAACAGGCGGTGCCAATACAGGAAATACTTCAAGTTGCAGGTTGGTCAAATGCGGGAAAATTCAGGAAGTTTTACAACAAACCTGTTCAAAACCAAAGTACTTTTGCTACGGCTGTCTTGAGATCATAGATTGTGGTATGTCCCTTTATCTCTCTTATCTTTTCTTGCACCTTTAAAGTCTCAGTTAAATACCGGATTATTGCTAATAAACGCAATAAAATTTAAAAATTAAACGAGACTTACCTGGAAGTTGAAGTTTAATTGTAATTTTATAAGTTAAATAGTAATAAGGAGGGATTTAACTGCCTCCCTCCCACCCAACATATTCACTTCCAGATAAAAATTGTGTATTGCAATATGTTAAAAATTCAACATTGAAGTACCATCATAAAAGATACGAGACAGCTTCAAAAACTGATGCGCATGCGCGGCCGGAATACTTTCTCAGTTAAATCCCTCCTTATTACTATTTAACTTATAAAATTACAATTAAACTTCAACTTCCAGGTAAGTCTCGTTTAATTTTTAAATTTTCGTGAAAGTTGCCCAGGTTGTTTATCTCATAGCTTGAACACTGTTGATTTTGAAAATTTCTGACAATCAGTATGGGAGAAGTATCCATTTAAATTTGAAAATTGACATATCTTGTTTACGCGATAAAGTCTGCATTTGTGGTCGAAATTTCATGAAATTTGCACAGGTACTTTATATCATCAATAGCTTGAACCCAATTGGTTTTGAAAAAAAATCGACAATCAGTATGGGAAAAGTAGCCATTTCAGTTGAAAATTCATTTCTTGTTTACGCAGTTAAGCCAATATTTTCCACCCAGTTCTTTTGAAACTTGCTAAGGTTTTTTGTATCATCACGGGATTGAACCCTTTTAAAAATGAAGAAAATCTAACAACCAGTTTAGGAAAAGCAGCCATTTGATAACTTAGTATTGCTTATCCAACACAGTCCACATTGTTAGTCACAACTTTTCTTTTAAACCTGCGGGGATTTGTAATACAATGAGTACTGAAACCCTATCAAATTTGGCTTGATTCCAAATATTTGGTTTTGAGAAATTGTTCTTCATTCTTTTTCACTTTCTGTCCAATTCACCATGCCTACTTATGCTATCTTGGTGGGTTCAAGCTCATTTGCAACAGCACCCCATTTTTTTCCTTTTTGCATTATGAATTCATTATGTGTGCTAGACAAAAAGCAAAATCACTGCCAGTAGAGCGGTTCAGGCCATCAAGGGCCTCTAGTTTCAATCAGTTCTCTTTTATCCTTGGGCTTCTAGTCTACAGCTACCTTTAAGATGTTGTTTATTGATTCCTCGTTGATCTTTTCCAGCCTTTCATTTCGTTTTCTTACCTACACGGTTCTAGCATGTAACTGATTATTCTAGCTTTCATACTGTTTCCATGGTATGTTTCTAGTTTGGGATATTTTTGCTCTACACTTGATTCCAGTTTAGATCTAGTTTCAAAATCTACGGTACTGTTTGCATCACCAAGACCCTCGGTGCCAAGCAGTTTGTTCATAGAATGTTCTTTTTCTGATTTTCGCATTCGCATTCTGTCCATGTTTGTGTATATTCACTCTGGAGTTTTATGTTCTAGCTTTCATACTGGTTTCATAGTGCATGCATGTTTCTAGTTTGGGATATTTTTGTTCTACACTTGATTTCAGTTCTCCAGATCTAGTTTCAAAATCCACGGTACTGTTAGCATCACCAAGACCCTCGGTGCCAAACAGTTTATACTTGAAATGTTCTTTTTCTGATTTTCGCATTCCTACAGTTTTGTAAATAATAATTTACATTGTGTTTTAGATTTTTGGTGCACAGGCACCGTTTTGAGGATGAGAAAACGTGGTCAACCACTTTTGTTAATACATTTTCATCGCCCGTTCAGAACTCTATGTTTTTTTTTTACAAGTCCAACTTCAACTGTTTCCTCTTCGATGTCGAGCTGTGTTGCTTTATATTCTAGGAAAGATTTGTATGTCTTATATGTTGCATCTTTATGACGGAGAACTAGTCCCAGAAAAAAATAGGACGTTATTATTGCTTTTAACTGCTCTTTGATTGTTCGTACAGTAGCGTTGTCACATAGAAATTTCCGTAATTAAATGTTCTGTATATTCCTATCGGTAAGTGTTTAGAGTCTCTTATAGATGTCTTAAATCTTGGATTTGTTCAGCCGTGTAACAGATTATACTAGGAACTTGATCTTTGTGGCGTATGATGGTTTGAACATATGGATGCTCATTCACCATACGTTGTATCTCCAAGATTTCATCGGCAGCATTACATCTGCTGGATTTTGCGACTCTGTCTTTTTTTGTTTTCCATATATTTGTGTTTTTTTATCACCTTGAAATCCGTTGGGCCATTTAGAGAATCGTCTCTTTTCAGGTCAGCAAAACTTTCTTTGGATTTCTTTTTATCGAGTTTCGTCTTATTTTATCCACTTGTTTCGGGTTCGTTCCGGTGAATTCTATACAATCATGATATATAATCATGAGACTGACTTAGATTTTAGCTCTGAAATACTGTACTCGTACTATTTGTTAATTAAAATATACATGTATATTGGCGCCGTGGTGTGTCTTGGGATGTTAAGGGGTGGGGAATGAATGGACTCACTGTGCCAATGTGCTAGTTTTTGTAACGGTGTCCAGTAATCGAGTAATGAAAATTTATGTTCCGTGACAGACCTATGGAGCTCTAAGGGCCTGTATTTATACCACCCGCAAAAACTTACGTTTCCTGGAATGAGCCTATTCGTCCATTAGTCTATCTGTCTGTGTACCTGTCTGTCCATGTTTGTGTATATTCACTCTGGGGTGTTATGTTCTAGCTTTCATACTGGTTTCATAGTACATGCATGTTTCTACTTTGGGATACTTTTGTTCTACACTTGATTTCATTTCTCCAGTTATAGTTTCAAAATCCACGGTACTGTTAGCATCACCAAGACCCTCAGTGCCAAACAGTTTATACATAAAATGTTCTTTTTCTAATTTTCGCATTCCTACAGTTTTGTAAATAATATTTCATATTGTGTTTTAGATTTCTGGTGCAGAGGCACCGTTTTGAGGATGGGAAAACGTGGACAATCACTTTTCTTAAATACCCTTTCATTGCCCTTTCAGAACTCCATGTTTTTTTTACAAGTCCAACTTCAACTGTTTCCTCTTCGATGTCGATCTGTGTTGCTATATGATCTAGGAAAGATTTGTATGTCTTATATGTTGCATCTTTATGACGAAGAACTAGTCCCAGAAAAAAAAAAAAAAGAAAAAAATAGGACGTTATTATTGCTTATAACTGCTCTTTGATTGTTCGTACAGTAGCGTTGTCACATAGAAATTTCCATAATTAAATGTTATGTCTTTTCCTATCGGTAAGTGTTTAGAGTCTCTTAGAGATGTCTTAAATCTTGGATTTGTTCAACCGTGTAACAGATTATACTAGGAACTTGATCTTTGTGGCGTATGATGGTTTGAACATATGGATGCTCATTCACCATACGTTGTATCTCCAAGATTTCTTCGGCAACATTACATCTGCTGGATTTTGCGACTCTGTCTTTTTTTTTTTTTTTTTTCATATATTTGTGGTTTTTTATCGGCTTGAAATCCGTTGGGCCATTTAGAGAATCGTCTCTTTTCAGGTCAGCAAAACTTTCTTTTGTTTTTTTTTTTATCGAGTTTCGTCTTAATTTATCCACTTGTTTCGGGTTCGTTCCTGTGAATTCTGTAATATCATAATACATGTATACAATCATGAGACTGACTTAGATTTTAGCTCTGAAATACTGTACTCGTACTATTTGTTAATTAAAATATACATGTATATTTGCGCCGTGGTGTGTCTTGGGATGTTGAGGGGTGGGGAATGAATGGACTCACTGTGCCAATGTGCTAGTTTTTGTAACGGTGTCCAGTAACTGAGTAATGAAAATTTATGTTCCGTGACAGACCTATGGAGCTCTAAGGGCCTGTATTTATACCACCCGCAAAAACTTACGTTTCCTGGAATGAGCCTGTTCGTCCATTAGTCTATCTGTCTGTGTATCTGTCTGTCCATGTTTGTGTATATTCACTCTGGGGTTTTATGTCCTAGCTTTCATACTGGTTTCATAGTACATGCATGTTTCTACTTTGGGATATTTTTGTTCTACACTTGATTTCAGTTCTCCAGATCTAGTTTCAAAATCCACGGTACTGTTAGCATCACCAAGACCCTCAGTGCCAAACAGTTTATACATAAAATGTTCTTTTTCTGATTTTCGCATTCCTACAGTTTTGTAAATAATTTTACATTGTGTTTTAGATTCTTGGTGCAGAGGCACCGTTTTGAGGATGGGAAAACGTGGACAATCACTTTTGTTAATACCTTTTCATCGTCCGTTGGGAACTCCGTGTATTTTCAGAAGTCCAACTTCAACTGTTTCTTCTTCGATGTTGAGCTATGTTTCTATATGTTCCAGGAAAGATTTGTATGTCTTATACGTTATTTATAATTGCGTTTTACTGCTCTTTGATTGTTCGTACAGTAGCGTTGTCACATAGAAATGTCCATGATTTTTAAATGTTATGTCTATTCCTATCGGTAAGTGTTTAAAGTCTCTTAAAGATGTCGTAAATCTTGGATTTGTTCAACCGTGTAACAGATTATACTAGGAACTTGATCTTTGTGGCGTATGATGGTTTGAACATATGGTTGCTCATTCACTATACGTAGTACCTCCAAGATTTCATCGGCAGCATTACATCTGCTGGCTCTTGCGACTCTGTCTTTTTTCTTTTCCATATATTTGTGGTTTTTTATCGGCTTGAAATCCGTTGGGCCATTTAGAGAATCGTCTCTTTTCAGGTCAGCAAAACTTTCTTTGGATTTTTTTTTATCGAGTTTCGTCTTATTTTATCCACTGGTTTCGGGTTCGTTCCGGTGAATTCTATACAATCATGATATATAATCATGAGACTGACTTAGATTTTAGCTCTGAAATACTGTACTCGTACTATTTGTTAATGAAAATATACATGTATTTTGGCGCCGCGGTGTGTCTTGGGATGCCGTGGGGTGGGGAATGAATGGACTCACTGTGCAAATGTGCTAGTTTTTGTAACGGTGTCCAGTAATCGAGTAATGAAAATTTCTATGTTTTGTGATAGACCTATGGCGCTTGAAAGGCCTCTGTTTATACCACCCGCAAAAACTTACGTTTCCTGGAATCAGCCCGTCCGTCCATCAGTCGTCTGTCTGCCTATGTTTGTGTATATTTACACTGGGGTTTTGTGTTCTAGCTTTCGTACTGGTTTTATAGTACATGTATGTTTCTAGTTTGGGATATTTTTGTTCTACACTTGATTTCAGTTCTTTAGATCTAGTTTCAAAATCTACGGTACTATTAGCATCGACAAGACCCTCGATGCCAAACAGTGTGTTCATAAAATGTTTGTTTCTGATTTTCGCATTCCTACACTATTTTGTAAATAATTTTTTACATTGTCTTTAAGATTTTTGGTGCAGAGGCACCGTTTGGAAGATGGGAAAACGTGGTCAATCGCTTTTGTTAATACCTTTTCATCGTCCGTTCAGAACTCCATGTTTTTTTTTAAAAGTCCAACTTCAACTTTCTTCTTCGATGTCGAGCTGTGTTGCTATATGTTCTAGGAAAGATCTGTATGTCTTATATGTTGCATCTTTATGGAAAAGAACTAGTCTAAGAAAAAATAGGACGTTATTATTGCTTTTTACTACTCTTCGATTGTTTATACAGTAGCTTTGTCACATAGAAATTTCCATAATTAAATGTTCTGTATATTCCTATCGGTAAGTGCTTAGAGTCTCTTAGAGATGTTTTGAATCTTGGATTTGTTCAACCGTGTAACAGATGATAATCGGAACTTGATCCTTGTGTTGTATGATGGTTTGAACAAATGGATGCTCATTCACCATACGTAGTACCTCCAAGATTTCATCGGCAACATTACATCTGCTGGGTCTTGCGACTCTGTCTTTTTTTCCCATATATTTGTGAAATCCGTTGGGCCATTTAGAGAATCGTCTCTTGTCAGGGCAGCAAAACTTTCTTTCGATTTCTTCATATCGAGTTTTGTCTTATTTTATCCACTGGTTTCGGGTTTGTTCCGGTGAATTCTGTAGTCTTGATATAAAATCATGAAACTGACTGAGATTTAAGCTCTTAAGTACTGTACTCGTACCATTTGTTAATGAAAATATACATGTATAATTGCGCCGTGGGGTGTCTTGCGATGTCGTGGGGTGGGGAATGAATGGACTCACTCTGCAAATGTGCTATTTTCAATAACGGTGTCCAGTAATCGAGTAATGAAAATTTCTGTGTTTCGTGATAGACCTATGGAGCTTCAAAGGCCTGTGTATATACATGTACCTCCCGCACAACCCAATGTTTTCTGGAATCAGCCCGTCCATCCGTCTGTGTATGTTATTGTCTTTCCAATTGTGTGTATATTCACTTTGGGATTTTGTGCCACAAACTTTTCCCTCAGTTTTGCTGTCTGTGGTAATGAAACTTTATACATTTATCAACAGTACATATTAACTATTCACTACTCAGTCCCGAGCTTTACCGACCGTCCTTTTGAAGAGTGCTTTTGAAAACATTTGGGGAAATGAGAAAATGCCAATAACCTTTTCCCACAGCGTTCTCTACCCTTACAGAGACAAATGTCGTTATATGAACAACATTGAATTTGTTGTTTGCAATTGCTTTGAAATTCGACGAGTGTTAGACTTTGTCGTTTGGCAGAGCGTTAGACCTAATTTTCTTTTATGGTTATGTGACTTACAATGTTCAAGAAGTATCGCCCTTTGAAATGATACATTTTTGTCCATAATGTGTGCCAAGCTAGAATATGCGTGTTTTCTATCAAAACACTAGCGGGGATATCTAGCCACATTGTATGTCAAATCCATATTTTTAGCTCGGCTGTTTTCGAAGAAAACGTCGAGGTATTGTCGTATCGTTGTCTTCTTGGTCATGCGAAAACGTTGACATTTTGTAATATCTCTGTTACTGCTTAAGATATTTGCTTCAAACTTAGACAAGTTGAAGTATCTACGATACAGTTATGCCCATTTTTCTACTTAAAATTTTCATTGAAAATCAACCAACCGCAGCTGAGCGTTGGCATCCGCATGCGGTGCTCTTTTTTTTTTTTTTTTCTTCCGACCAACTCAGTTGCCAGAAAAGTGAATAAACCTTTTTACCAGACATTCGAAAGTTCTGCTCTTTACCACTGACCAAATCTTAGACTTAGCCAAACAGAAAGCATTTCCAGCAGACGACAGAATAAATATGACTCAAGAATTGAAATTGGTTTTGGGAAGGATAGAAAACATTTTGGGAAGAAGAGAAAATGCTGGTGTCCAGCATTTTATTCTTTTTCCACTATGTTTTCAAAACCCCTCTTTCCCAGGGTCGTGAAAAGATTGTTTGGTAAAGTGTTTAACAACTCTGAGGAAGAAGACCTTAAAAGGCCTTGTGAGAAAAAAAATAAAAAAAAATCTGGTTACTCTGTGTAAAGTGAGACAATGCTGGTAACTGGGTTTTTTTCCTCTGCCCACCAGTGTTTTCTCGCCTTTCACAGACAAATCAGATTATTTGATCTGTTTTAAGGCCATGTTTGATTTGTTGTACATATAGGCCTTTTTTCTTATTATGGAAGAGTGCAAATGACAGAATCATAAGTGACAAAATTTTGTCAGAGGTACAACTATGGTCCTTTCAGTGCCTTTAAATGATTAGTGCAATAATTTCGAATTAGAAATCATTTTTTTTTTTTTTTTTTTAATAAAAGTTTTCTTTATGTCAGTATTGTGTATTTCTATTACTTTCCCGGAAACCGGATGGCTCAGCAGTAGGAGCCGTTCTTCAGTTATTTCCCGTGATTCCTCTCTATTGATTGATTGATTGTATGGTGTTTAACGCCGTTTTCAACATTGTTTCTGCTTTACCGCGGCGACCAATGCACCTATCGGTGCTTTCTTGGAGTTTCTTTTACCAGTACTACGCACAATATTCTTTCCAAGCCACTGCCTGCTTTCCCACATAGCAATCGTCGAAATATCGACAGTTTTACCAAGAACTAATGTTGAAAATGAGGGCTTTACGGATACTTTGTACGTCTTCCTTAAAAAATCTTATCATGGGTATTCCAAAACGTTATATAGGTGAAACAAGAATTACCAGTCGACAAAATTTTGAACTTGTTCAAGGTGGATGCCTTTGCAGACGATAATTTAAATGTTGATCAAATGATAACATTAGTTTCTGAAAAGGGAAAAAAAAAATCATTCTGGGAAAAGGAGAAAATGCTGGTTACCAGCATTTTCTCCTTTTCCCATAATGTTCTCAAAAGCCCTTTATGCCAGGGTCGTGAAAACACGAGTTGATTGGTAAAGGATTAAAAGTCATTTAGAACGCACAATACCAGCACATAATGATACAATAATGAAAGGCGAAATAAAAATCTATGCAAAAGGTTTAATCAGACAAGTCATTTTCTGAAGAAAACAAGGGGTACAAAACTGTAATTTAACACCAATCTTATTTTGCGTCTTACAGCAGACCACGTTCGAAAACATTGTGGAAAGATGAAAATGTGATCACAAGGAGAAATTCTTCACTGTATCAATATTCTTAGCTCGACTGTTTTCGAAGAAAACGTAGAGGTATGGCCATTGCCTTGTCGTTGCCTGCGCTCAGGCTTGACTGGTGTATTAAGAAACGCTGAAATTTTCATTGCTCGATCATCGGACACCGTTACTAAAAACGCACATTTGTGCATCACCTCTATATCGTATAAAATGTAGACCTGTACGGAATCGGCCGAGTTGTGACGAATGACAGAGGCGATGCGCCAGTGTGCTATTTTTAGTAACGTTATCCGAATATCAAGCAATAAAAAAATTTGTGTTCCGAGATAGACCAGTGGAAACTTCAATGGCTTATGGTTTGCGTCATCATCGTCTGCGTCGTCGTGTTAGCGAAACTATGGCATTTTCTGATATCGCTGTTTTTACTGAAGATGCTTACTTCATCCCTGGCTTATTTGATAACTATCGAAACGATTACCCATACCAGAAGAGCACGTAACTCTCAACACATTTTTGACACAGTAATGCCCCTTTTCCGACTAAGATTTTCCGCTAAAGAAAACACCAGCCGCCAAGCCTTAGCACCCTTGTGCGGTGCTGAACATTGTGTTAAAGTGTACGAGGGCTGAGCAAAAAGTTCATGGAATTTCTTAATTGAAACAAAACTACTAGTGCTATTACACTTAAATTTTAATATGTTTAAGTTCCATTTATAACGGATAAATCGGAAAGTTTCAGACAAATTAATCTAAAAACATAGTTGCTATGACTACTTTTACATCGATCAAAACGGCCATGACATTAACGTCATTTAACAAGCATGTTATTTAATTTTGTCGGTGCTGTCTCGGACCATCTTCAATTCTCTTTCGTCAAGCTTTACACCGCGCATGCCAATTGACTAATGCAGATTTTTTCATTTGTTACTTTAGCCTAGTCTGGATTACCTGCCCCTAGGCTAACACTACGTTATCTTGAAGTATGGTGGGGTATCAGACTAGCTTTACCCCAGCTTCTGTCAATAAATTAAACGTTTCAGACGGACCATGCCCTAAGTTTGCACAGAATTTTATCGCTGCGCGAGTTTCTACCACTTCTTAAACCACCATTTTTATACGCCCGAAGGGTCGTATTATGTTATACCCCCGGTCGTCCGTCCGTCCGTCCGTCCGTCCGTCTGTCTGTCTGTCCGTCCGTCCGCCCGCCCGTCCGTCCGTTAGCAATTTCTTGTGTGCGCAACTCCTCCAACAGTTTCCATCGGAATTATTTGAAACTTGCCACAGTGAATCGCCATGATGTCTAGTTGTGCACCTGATTATTAGAATTTGGATCGCTGTTTGCGTTCTAAAATTATCTGCCCTTGATTCCTGAAATAACCAACTTTTCACTTTGAATTTTTGTTCAGGCCATAACTTCCATACCATAAAAGGTATCAACTTGAAACTACATACACTGATAGAACACATTATTGAGAAAAGCAGTGCACAAGAACCATAACTCTGCTGCTCTTGTTTTTTGAGTTATTGCCCTTTGTTAATTTTCAGTTTTAATTTTTGTCCAGGCCATAACTTCCAAACTATAAAAGCTATTAACTTGGAACTTCATACACTGATAGAACACATTATGGAGAAGTGCAGTGCACATGAACCATAACTCTGCCACCTTTATTTGTTGAGTTATTGCTCTTTGTTAATTTTCAGTTTGAATTTTTGTCCAGGCCATAACTTCCAAACTTTAAAATCCATCATCTTGAAACTTCAAAGACAAATAGAACGCATTGCACAAGAACCATAACTCTGCCATCCTTCTTTTTGAGTTATTGCCCTTTGTTAGTTTTCACTCTGAATTTTCGTCTGGGCCATAAATTCTAAATTATAAAAGCTATGATCTTGAACCTTCAAAGACTGATAGAACACCTTGTGGAGAAGAGCAATTCACAAAAATTGTAACTGTGCCACCCTTATTTTTTTAGTTATTGCCCTTTAATATTTTTCACATTAGATTTTTGTTTGGGCCAGATCTTCCAAACTATAAAAGCTATCAACTTGAAACAATATACACTGATAGAACAGATTGTGGAGAAGTGCAGTAAACAGGAACCATAACTCTGTCACTCTAAGTTTTTGAGTAATTGCCCTTTAATAACTTCATTTTGAATTTTTGTCCTGGCTACATCTTCCAAACTAGAAAAGCTATCAACTTGAAACTTCATACACTGACCGAACACATTGCGGAGAAGTGTCATGCACAAGAACCATAACTCTGATACCCTTATTTTTGAGTTATTGCCCTTTATTTATTTTTAAATTTTTACTTTGAATTTTTGTCTGGGCCATAACTTCCAAACTATAAAAGCTCTCAACTTGAAACTTCAAACACTGATAGCAGTAGAGGGTTAAATGCTTTTTTTCCCTTCAATAAACTGTTACAGACAATCAAGACTTACTTTCTTTATCATGGAGAATAACTACTCTTCATTCACGGCCCATCCTTCATTTCAACTCATTTCACTGACAAGCCCCTTCGGACGTATATGCGCCGCTCTGCGTTATATAAAAACGTTATTTTTTGGAAGTGACATCAGAAATTTCGCACAGGACGTCAACTGGAGTCATCCATTACGTTGACTTGATTCCAGGAGATTTGAATAAGACAATTTTGAGATATGATTGATTTTAAATACATGAGAACAGTGATTTTACGGCGTGCTCTGGGGTAGTAAACCTTGCGCTTTTAAGGGTGAAAATAAAATATGTCTCAAGTGAAATCAGACCGGTGATTTTTATCTGGAAATTGATATAAGACCTTAATTTCAAAAGTGAACATCTGAAAACAATCGACCATCAAATTAAAAAGTTATTAAGAAATTCCACGGATTTTTTTTTTGCTCAGCCCTCGTGTTACTATGTTTCTTAACCCTTTCCCAAACAAGCCCTGGTTTTCACGTGTCTGCAGTACAAGTCTTTTGAAAACACTGTGGGAAAAGGAGAAATTGCTCGTAACGAGCAATTTCTCCTTTTCCTACAGTGTTTTCTACCCTTTTTTGAGAACTTTCTGCCATTTTCATCAAATTTAAAATTGTCGTCTGCAAACTCTTTCAATTTGGACCAGTCCAAAATTTGTCGTTTGGGAAAGGGTTAAACCATTAAATACATGTAGTTTGGTTATCCTCATTTCGGTATGAAGTTTTCAAAGTCATTTACCGCGTACTTGCTTGGGATTTCGGGAGTTAACCCTGATCCTACTATATAGGTGAAATTAAATTTTCAAACCGGTATTAAAAACTCGAATGATGCCTTTTTTAAACTTATTTTCAGGCAATAAGGATCTCATTATCGGACACTGTAGATCCAAGATCAGACTGCACGTTTTGTGCAGTCTGATCTTGATCTACACTGTCCGCAAAAGGTCAGTGACTCGCGCTTGGCAGCCTAGGGGTTAAAAAGCCAAATAAGTGAGACACAGTTGAGTCCTGCTACGTTAAAAGGAGGTTTAATGCATCTGCAAAAGGTATCGATCCCCGTCAGCCTGCGCACTCCGCACAGGCTGACTCGGGTTGAAACTTTTTTGCTACTGGTAAATTCCTTTCGTGTCAAAATCCCGTTCTATCCCATGATTCAGTCGACTTTTAGACAAAAATGGATATGAGCCATGCTCTGGCAAAAGGGGGCTTAATGCATCTCCGTGATGCATCATACCAAGCAAGACATCACATAATTAGGGATCCATAAAAACGATTATGTCAAACAACCAACCATATCATAAGGTAGACAGGTTCTTTGACATAGAGAAAATTGACCACTAGCGAAAAGTTTCGGCCCGGATCAGCCTGCGCGGACTGCGCATGCTGACCTGGGCCGATACTTTTCGCAGGCGCATTAAGCCCCCTTTTCACAGAACATGGCTCGTATATAGTGTGCGAAGATTTGCTTGGTATAATGTAGAACAGAGATGCATTAAACTCTCTATTCCCAGAACATCTCTCGTTTGCATGATATACATGGGATAAACACTCTATAGCTCTCACTCGGTAAACGTTTCGCTATCAGTTTATATTATTGTTTATGTTTGGGCTAACAGGTTTATGATCATGTACCGTGACGAGATGATATATAAACACAATTCAATAATGTTCATATTATCTCATCACGGTTCGTGGTTTTAAACATGTATTTAAACATGTTTTAAACATGTATTTCAAAATAATAATAATAATAATATTAACTGTTAATGAAAGGTTTATCGAGGTGGAGTTATGCCTCACAACCCGAGTTTTAACGACCCCGACAGAGAAGGCTTTTGTAGACTTTGTGAGGAAAGAAGAAAATACTGGAAACTGGCATTTTCTTTTTTTTTTTTTCCCTCAATGTTTTCTGCCCTTTCACAGATAAATTCCATCACTTTAACCACATTAGACTTTGTCTTCTGCAAATGCTTTCAATTTGGACGAGTCTAAAATTTTGTCGTTTGGTAAAGAGTTAATTCTTACACTGCTAAGCGCGACTTACTGACCTTTTGCCGACAGCGTAGCTCAAGATCAGACTACACAGAACGTGCAGTCTGATCTTAGATCTATACTGTCCGATAAGGAGGTATCTCTCCTTCAAAAATATCTTTGAAATAGGAAAATATGGTTTTCTACTGTTCGCTTGAAAGTTTCATTTCTTTTATTTAGCAGGATAAGAGTTAACCCTTTCCCAAACAAGCCCTGGTTTTCACGTGTCTGCAGTACAAGTCTTTTGAAAACACTGTGGGAAAAGGAGAAATTGCTCGTAACGAGCAATTTCTCCTTTTCCCACAGTGTTTTTTACCCTTTTTGAGAACTTTCTGCCATTTTCATCAAATTTAAAATTGTCGTCTGCAAACTCTTTCAATTTGGACCAGTCCAAAATTTGTCGTTTGGGAAAGGGTTAAATAGGCAAACTTCGACCCAGACAGATCCACTACACTTTCCATGCATTTTAGCACTTCACCAAACCAACCCGTGATTTTACACTCCGGAAGATGACGGTTTGTAAAAACATGGTGGAAAAAGGAGAAAATGCTGGTAAGCCCCATTTTCTTCTTATGTCCACAGTGTTTTCTATTCTTTCACAGACACATCCATTCAGTTTTGTCACAATTAATCTGATGTCTGCGTATGGTTTTAATGTGGAAGAGTCCAACATTCTGTCACATGATTAAGTGTTAAGCAGAATATACTATGGTACACCCAATCGTGTAAGATCTATGATCAAAATAAAGGTTCTATGCTGTCTGATCACAGTGAGCCATGCTCTGGGAAAAGGGAGTTTAATGCATCTCCGTGATGCATTGTACCAAGCAAGTCGTCACTCAATTATGGATCCATAAAGTCCAGTTTGTCTAACAGCCGACTGAATCATTAGGTAGACTGGTCCTTTGAAACGCATAAATTGACCAGTAGCAAAATGTTTCGACCCAGGTCAGCCTGTGCAGGCTGACCTGGGTCGATAGTTTTTCCCAGATGCATTAAACTCCCTTTTCACACGGCATAGCTCATAGTATATTGTCAATTTTGTAAGAGACTTAATAGCTGCACCAAGCCATAAGGTTAGATCTGTGGTTTTTGCTGTCACTTGCAACCGTTCACTCAGTATATGAACAATCTCGCTGGAAGTGTATCCCTGCGCCGTTGTAAATCCAGCTCGAATCTGGTACATTTGACTTGGTGTGCTCTGACAGGAAGCACCTCTTCCAGCGCGGAAAGTAGTCGATGCTTCGACAGATGAACCCCAGATCGTCTCGTTCGCATTGTCTCTTGCATTCGTCAAGGGTTTTCTCCTGTAGATAAAGGTTGTTGAATTCTGCAATTATCATGTTCCTTGCAAACTGGTATGTCGTACCGTAGGCCAAACAGTTGCTTTGACACATGTTTCGTAGGCTGTCGAAACTCAAACCGGGGCTGCACTGGCAGATGCCTTGCCTGCACACGCTATTTGCGATGACACAGTCGGTCGGATAGATACAAGCACTGCCAATTCCTCCATACAACACGACACCAGCCACTTTGACATTTCTGGAGACAGCGGACTCTTTCACCGAGGTTAAAACTGTATCGACACCGCCAAGGGATGTATCCAAGAACTTCTTCACCTTCTTTATATCGGTTTCAATTATTTTGACGCTATTGTTAATGTCATCGAGAACCTCGCCAGGCAAACTTTCCAACTGTTCATCAGTTTTATCTTCGTCCGCAGTATAACCTTTCAGTACAGCAATATCTTTTTCCAGATTGTCCAGTCTTTTTCTCCATTTCTCTCTTTTATCGGCAATAATCTTTTGTTTAGCAGCTCTTTCAGCATTCAGGTCTTTGTCTGACTTATCTAACCATTTGAAATAAGTTTCCAAAATATCCAGGGAGTCCTGAATAAACGAGTTTGACTTGCTAATACTCTCCAAGCCAACTTTAATCTCCTCTTCATCGTCACCAAAAACCTCGGTGTTCCACGCTAGCATAACAGCAACACAGCACAAAAGAAAGGTTTGTCTCGTCATTGTTGTTGTTTGAGTTTTCCGTTATTTGTATTTAAAACCCATTAACGTCAGAATACATTAAAATTCAATTATTTGAGCCATGCTCTGGCAAAAAGGGGGTTTAATGCATCTCCGTGAGACATCATACAATGCAAGTCTCATATAATTATGGATCCATAAAATCCATTTTGTGTAAAATTCGGCTGAATCATGAGGTAGACTGATTTCTTGACACGCAGATAATTGACCAATAACAAAAAGTTTCGGCCCAGGTCAGCCTGCGCGGACTGCGCAGGCTGATCTGGAACGATACTTTTTGCAGATGCGTTAAACCCCACTTTTCAGAGAGCATACATGTAGCTCAATTATTTGTATCGATTTCATTAACGTTGTTTCAAAATACGTGTTTAATAATCCTTATTTAATAATACGCACAGCTATAAACTTGTAGAGTTGTATAGAACTAACAAGTCTGTTTTCTTTACGAAGCCATTTCCGCCTCTTAAAACCCAAGTGCAACGTTTCCGGACTTTTACCCTTTTGGCGGTTGTTGACTCAAAGCGAAAAAAGAAAGTGGACTTGTCCAGATTGAAACAATTTGCAGACGACAAATGTACATGTATGTGACTCAAACAACGTTTTCTTTTTTTTTTTATTTTTTTTTTTTTGTACAGGTAGAAACATTGTTGAAAAAAGAGAAAATGCTGGTTACCAGCATTTTCTCTTTTTACAACAATGTTTTCAAAAGCCTTCTCCCTCGTGACCGCCAAAACTCGGAATTGTGATAAAGGTTCAAATTAGAATTTGAACCTCGAAAAAAAAAAAAAGGCATAACTGTGTCAAAATATTTTGAGTGTTGCTCGCCTTTCTCGTAGTGGTGCCTCTTTTTTCAAAATAGGAAATCTTAGAATCTGCCAAACGACAAACTTTCAAACTTGTCCAAATTGAAAGCCTTTGCAGACGACAAAATCAGCGTGAATCAAAAAGGTTTTTTTTTTTTTTTGTAGAAAGGTAGAAAACATTGTAAAAAAAGAGTAGAAAATGCGTAAGCATTACTATTTAGCATTATTTTGCATGACTAATGAATTATCCATACTCTGGCAAACGGGGGTTTAATGCTTCTCTGTGATGCTTTATACCAAGCAAGTCATCACATGACCATGGATCTATGAAATCCATTTTGTCTAGCAACCGACTGGATCATGAGGTAAAATTGTCCATGGGCATGCAGAAAACTGAGCAATAGCAAAAAGGTTCGAACCAGGCCAGCCTATGCGGTCTGCGTAGGCTGACATGGGTCGAAACTGTTTGCAGATGCATTAAACCCCCCCTTTTTTTTACAGAGCATGGCACAATATAGTGTCTTAATAAACTATTCGAGGACTTGCAAATGAAGGAATGTGCTTTAATCCTTTACGACACAATCTCGCGTTTAAACGACCCTGGAAGGGAAGCCTTATGAAAACATTGTGGGAAAAGGAGAAAATGCTGGTAACCAGCGTTTTCTCTTTTTCCCCCACAATGTTTTCTACCCTATCAAGGACAAACTTAGTCTTTTTGGCCACCTTTGATTTGTCGTCTGCAAATGCTTTCAATTTGCACCAGTCTAAGATTTTGTCGTTTGGTAAAGTTAAATCATGTTTTTTTCCGATTTTAATGAGCTTCAAGTTTACCATTTTATGTGACTGACACAATACGCATAAGATTAGGCCTGGTTGATATCTATGGGCTTTCTATGGACTCTTCATGAACTACTAAAGTATAAATGAACCATGCTCTGGCAAAAAGGGGCTTAATGCATCTCCGTGATTTACTATAACAACCAAGACATCACATAATTATGAATACATAAAATCGATTTTTTTTCTAATAACCAACTGAATTGTGAGATAGACTTGTCTTTTGACATACAGAAAATTGACCTATAGCGAAAAGTTTCGGCCCAGGTCAGCCTGTGCGAACTGCACAGGCTGACCTGGTCGATACTTTTCGCTCATGCATTAAGTCCCCTTATTACAGAGCACGGCTCAAATATGGGTAAAGTGATGCAAATCCGACGCTCACGAAGTTCTTGTTGCACTTTGTCCATCGCTGCTCTAGTTTGCTTATCCTTTCAAAATAGAAGTCTTTCCCCTGGGTCCGTACTCACCAACCATTCTTAAGAACGTTCATAGTCTTATTCTCCAAAATTTTCTACATTTGAAAGTAACACAACTTCTGATTGGCTAAACCATTTGGTTTAGCCAATCAGAAGTTGTGTTACTTTCAAATGTAGAAAATCTTGGAGAACAAGACTAAGAATATTCTTAAGAATGGTTGGTGAGTATGGACCCTGGCCTCCTAAGTACTCATTTACTGCACCCATGACACCTCCACTGCTTCCGAATTGTTTACCACGAAGGTTAGCTTTCAGCTTTGGTACCAGGGATTGTATATAACAATTTACAATCCCTGTTGGAACAGATAAAAGTCAGAAGGGGCTGAATTAGGAGAATATGGGGGTAGAAAGGACTTCGAAGCTACATTCAGTCGCAGCATCCATGTCAACTTGCGACTTGTGAGCATTGTCCTGCCAAAGCAGAACGCCTCGAGTCAATTTTGTCAGTTTGACACACATTCTCCTCTTTATAGTGACTTCCTGGTCTAATCAAAAGCATCGGAATTTCAAAGTATTGAATCTAAGTATATTGGGCCAAGAACTTTTTTATCGTACCTTGTGCATTATCGGTTGAGATGTTTTTGGTTTTCTTTTGTGAAGGCCACTAGAGATTTACTGCATAGAAAGCAAGAAATATCTTTAAAAAAGATAGACGGCCTAAATTTGCCAGCAAATGGGCAAAGGCCATTAAACATGTCGACATTTTTTACCAATCACAAATTTCTATTTATTCATTTATTATCAGTACTAAAAGTAAGTCAAAAGCCAGCACATTTAGCCCCCCCCCCCCCCCCCCCCCCCCCCCCCCCCGAAAGAAAATCACAGCTCTTGGTTTGCCAATACAAGAGCAGCAAAGGGGTCAAAGATAGCGATTTTCACACTGCTTTTATTGTAAAATAACAGTGTAGTGTGACACCTTTTCATTTACACATCCGACAAAATTTACATAAGGCAAAGTTGGTGCGGCACCATTGTTCCCGCCACACAGGTAACTGGTCCCCGTCATACATCTGCAAGTATACACTCAGCTGTATCTCGAGTAGGTAACTAACCGACCGTTACTGTAACTAAAAATAGCAAACTAGATTGTTTGATACACACAAATCGTTAAAAAAAAGTTTGCTTAGAGTACAGGAAACACGGCCAAATTCTGACGTACATTGGGTCAGTGCGATATTGACCTAAGATTTATGAAACAGTCTGGTTGGAATGCTCTCTGCAAGGAAATAATTAGGGTGTCTTTTTTTTAAGTGCATTATATCGCATATAAACACAATTTAATTTGTAAACAGGAAAGTTTTCTGTGCTCAGGATAGAATCCCGGATTCGTTAGTGTTCAAAGCGTCTTTCCCTCCTGCTGTTGTTTTTTGTAAGTTAGTCAGCTTGTATCCAACAGATGTTAAAATCGTTTTTTCTTGGATTTCATAATTGTTACATTTTCCCGTCCATATAGAGTTAAGCCAGGCTCTGTGAAAAGAGGGTTTGAATGCATAAAAAAAAATCGAATCATGTCAGCCTGCGCAGTCGCACAGGCTGACGTTGGTCGATACTTAACCCCTTTACCACTTAATCACAGGTTTTAACGACTCTGAGGAAGAAGCCTTTTGAAAACATTGTGGGAAAAAGAGAAAATGCTGGTAACCAGCATTTTCTCCTTTCCCCACAATGTTTTCCTCTCCTTCCCAAACAAATTTCAATGTTTGAGTCAAATTTATTTTGTCGTCTGCAAATGCGTTGAATCTGGACTAGTCTAAAATGTTGTCGTTTGTTATAGAATTAAGTGATGTTGGTCAATATTCTTCATATGAAAGGTTCATTCCATCTCTCGATTAAACCGGATTTTATACAAAACGGAACCATCGTACGAGACAACTTGCTTAATACAATGCAATACTCACAAGCATCAAACCCCTTTTCTCAGAGCGCTGGTCGTATCTGAAGCAATACAGTATTGCGCTAGGTAAAATTTCTCACTAAAATATTGGGTCAGGTCTATTTACTTGTGAAAGTGCCTCTTACGTATTCCAAACACACATCTCGATCAATAATAATTCGGACACGAAAATATGAGCGATACAAAACCAGGATTAACAGCGGATGAAAACCATATCGATTACGAGGTGACGGTAAATGGAGAGACCGATTATATCGTGAAAGAAATACGACACGGATTGACAGAGGATGGAGAGGAAAAATATCTGATCTACGGAGTTAACGACTCGCCCCCGATACATATAACAGTGATATGTGCCTTGCAGGTAGGTCTGTAATAACATAACATAACAACATAACGTAACGTAGCGTAACATAACAACAATATAACATAAGCATAACATAACACAACACAACACAACACAACATAATAGTAAAATTGAGCGGCGCTCTGGCAAAAGGGGGTTGAATGCATCTCTGTGATGTAGTATACCAAGCAAGTCATCATATCCATAAATTCTATTTTTTGTAACAACCGGCTGTAACATGAGGTAGACAGGTCCTTGGGCATGCAGAGAATTTACGCAGAGCAACAATGTTTCGATTCAGGTTAGCCTGCGCGGACTGAGCAGGGTGACCTGGGTCATTACCTTTTGCAGGAGCATTTAACCCCTTTTGGCAGAGCACAGCTCATTTTTTTTTCCCGGAATAAAGCAAACGATCTCATTGTCAAATAATTGTTTGTTTGTTTTGTGTGTAATAACGTCATTTATAACATTATCGCTGCAATCAGTGCACCTATGCTTTCCTTGAGTTTCTTTTACCAGTATTTCGCACAATATTTTTCATATTGGTACAAACATGGCGGCGGTACAAGTCATGTGAAATTCAGAGAGACTTTGAGTTGAAATCTGTGGGTAATTTTGGAATGAAATGTTCTTAATTTTGTAACTCTTCTTTGGGAATGGATTATCTGTTGATTGATATGAGGAATTCGTGATTTGGAATTGGTTTTCACGATTTTGATCTGATAGGAGTTTGAACGTCGATATGCAGAATTTTTACGCGTGAGTGATTAACTAACCAGCTAAACAAGTTCTGAACTATAAATAGATAAGTTATCACATGTCTCGTGCATGTGCCCTTCTCGTGTAATCACCTGGAATTTAGCTTTGTTTACATGTACATTTATATCAAAATGGCGTCGAATCTTGACTCAAGCCAGGTTACTATATCTGATAATGAATTACTCGAAGGTTCAGTTTGTGAAACTGATGTTGATGGCGATGAAGGTGATGTTACTGATTTGGTAGTTAATATGTCTCAAAGGGCGAGCAAAGGTCGCAGTAATGTTATTAAAAGGAAGGCGTCCCCACTTTACAGAACCGGAGCTAAGCGCACTACGATGACCCGCAAGTCTAAAATGTAATCAATCATTTAGTGACTCTAAAGTTATCGCCTTTAAAGATCCGTCGTTGATAGAAACAATCGCTCCACTGCTACAGGCTATAATTAACCCAGCTATTCAGACTTCAATTCAAGCAGCTGTAAGTGTAGAAGTCAAAAACCTGCAATCCGGTATATTTAGTCAACTATTAGAATCTAACTCAAAACTGCATGATGCGTTGAGAAACAGGTGAATGTTATTTCTGAACAACGCTCCAAATCAGAACAGCTCTCTCATGAATGTGACGAAAAATCTAAACTCGTTGATGACCTCCAGAGTAAAGTTGACAAACTATCAGATGAACTTGATTCTATGAAAGGTTCAATGAATGACATTGAACAATATGGACGCCATAATTCACTGTGGTTTACAAACATCAAACTTGATTCAAAAATGCAAGAAGCAGAGTTGACTAAGCAGATGACTACTTTCATTGATACCAGGATGCTGAAAAATGGTTCAACAATTGATGCGAGTGATATTGATCGATGTCACCCGATTGGCCGCAAATTGACTAATGGACTTGGACCAGTTATCATGAAATTCCACAGCTATCATGAAAAGAAGGAGATTTTCTACTCCAAGTCCAATCTTCGTGATATCCCAGATCATATTTATGTTAATGAAGATCTCACAAAGTACAACTACAAAATTGTCAAGGCATTGAAAGATATGAAGCAGGCAGACCAAGTGTATGGCTACTGGACCAGTAATGGCAACGTTTATGCTAAGAAATTAGAAAATAGCAAACCCGTAAGGATATATAGGCTGAAAGATATTCAAGATTGTCTAATTTCTGCTATTTCCAACGAACCTGAGTAACCATCAAGCAAACATATCACTGATGAGCGTATCAGACTTATTAGCCAACATGTTGACCCTTAGGCTGCTGAGCGCGACTTAGGATAGTAAGTGGGCAGTGAAGATCAAGATCAGACTGCACAGAACGTGCAGTCCGATCTTGGGTATATACTCTCCGACAAGGAGATATCTTTCCCCCAAGGATATCTTTGAAATATCAAATCTTGTTTTTACTATCGCCTTGAAAGTTTTATTTCACTTATTTGGCAGGATAAGGATTAACATTCATTGATGTTGGAATCAGACTTTAAAAGCACTAAGAGATTAACTGTGTGTAGTTATCTGAAGAAGTGTAGATTTATATGATAAAGATACATGTAATTGTAACCAGATTTCAGTGAATCGTATATAGCAGGATAAGGGTTAACTTTTACAGATGTCAGTATTCAACTCTAAATTCCTGAAAGACAAACTTGTGTAGTTATCGAGATGCCGATTTATATTTATGACAGAGAAAAGTGTAACCGGATTTCATTGAATGAGGCAGACTCCTCAGAAACAACTGGATACCAGAGTTTCAGTTTATGTAGCATTTATGTCATAAGACGTACTCAAATGTTTATTTTTATCAGTTAGCTGTGGGCGGACAGTGTAGATCAAAGATCAGGTTCCACGTTTTGTGCGGCCTGACCTTGACCTACACTGGCCGCATAGGCAACTATAGTCGTGAAAGGCATTTTAGGGGTTAAGGATTGAATGAAATAGACTCATGAGAACATCTAGATACCAGAGTTTAGTTTATGTAGGATTTATGTCATAAGACGTACTCAAATGTGTATTTTTATCAGTCAGCTGTTTGTTCAAAATTAGGCGGACAATGTGGATCAAAAATCAGGCTCCATGTTTTGTGTGGCCTGATCTTGACCTACACTGGCCGCATAGGCAACTATAGTCGTGAAAGGCATTTTAAGGGTTAAGGATTGAATGAGACAGACTCCTCAGAAACAACTAGATACCAGAGTTTCAGTTTATGTAGCATTTATGTGTATTTTTATCAGTTAGCTATATTTTCAAAATTAGTCAACATGCCTAATTGAATATCAGTATCTTGACCCTTGGAGCGCCGAATAAAACCAAAAGAAACGTTCATCCTAAAAAATGATCCGAATAATAGCAATTTCATGGTTGCTTCCGTCTACAGCTTTCCAACGAGGCGGACAGTGTGGATCAAGGATCAGGCTCCACGTTTTGTGCGGCCTGATCTTGACCTACACTGGCCGCATAGGCAACTATAGTCGTGAAATGCATTTAAGGGTTAATGATGTGCTGATGCTCAGCACTGCAAGTCTTTTTTGTGCAAGGTGTGGACTGAGATCCGCCTGCATTTTTGTGCTATCTGATCTTGGTCTACGGTTTCTGCTGTAACGTAAACCTTGTAAAAAAAATCCTTTATAAAATTGATTATGTATTGCTCGAAGAAATTGACATGAAATTGTTAACTTCTAAAACCGCATATGTCATGCTTGATTTACTTCCACAAATAAGTTTCTGAATGGATGCAGCTACTGGCCGGTCTCTCAACACTGGGAGTGACGTAGGTCTCTGTTTACAGGTTTAATACCAATCAATGTTTCTTTTATAGCTGATTATGTAAACATTGTACGGGCGTTACACTCGGCCTTGAGAGGGCCGATTGTATGCACGATTATTAACAATTTGCCATGCATCGAAATGTATGACCTGTCCCAATTGAAAGCGTTTGCACATGACAAAATATAATGGACTAAAGCAATCATATTTGTACTGAAAAGTTAGGGGGCATTTTGTGAGGACGAGAAAATGCTGGTTACTGGCATTTTCTCCTTTTCGCACCATGTTTTCGAAAGGCTTCTTTGTCGGGATCGTTGAGGATCGGGACTGTGTGGAAAGGGATGACACTTTATGTATCAAACAGATTTATATCGAGTTTATATTTATCTAATATCTACTGATAAACAGAAAGTTTGTGGATAATTAATCCGTACATACCGAATGTCACGGATCACTATCGGACTGCACGTTCTGTGTAGTCTCGTTTCTGATCTAAACCATCTGCAGAATGTCCGTATTTTTGACTATGACACTGAAAGGATTAACATATATAGCCATTTCATCTATGTAAGTTATCAGAAAGGTTGGCAATCATCAATGTATGAATGTATTCATTGCTTTTGCATACTGGTTGTTTTGGGTTAATTTGTTAGAGTTATTCTAGTTTGACTATAACTCCGACTCGACAAATCTTTCCTTGACAGTTAATAACGTTTTTTTTTTTTTCTTGGGGTGGGGGGGGGGGGGGAGCACATGTTTGGTACCGCGAACCGTGATTTGATAAAGTAAACATTATCGAGTTGGGTTTATAAATTGTCTCGTCACGGTGCGTGGTTTCGGACTAAACTGGTACCCGTTTTATCTCCCGTAGCCGTCCGATAGACAACAGGCAACATCCGATTTATCGACGGCAGGTATTGGTCTTCACATGTACCAAATCCACCAATCAGACTGCTCGTAACAGAATGCCTTATTTTGTTTTAAAATAACCGAGCAATATTCTATCTTTGGCTAAGATTTTCATGATAGACAAAGGTTTTTCTGACCACAATCAATTTATCAAAATCATTCAAGAATTTAATCTTTATCGACAATGCCTATTTCTGTGCATAAATAAGATTATGATTTAAATTTCCAAGTCTCGCGTTATCTCATGAAATCTCGAACCGGGCAGAAACTCGACTTGTAAGCATTGGGTGTTACCTGTTGTTGATACGAAGACCGATCCAGTTTAGTTTCGGACCTGTTTGCCCGGTCATAGGCGGTGGTGTGAACTGATAATAGAATGTTTATCGAGTGAGAGCTGTACTGTAATGATTTATTAGTGATCGCTATTTAGACTTGTAATAATAAATGACGTGCTATTATTTTATGGTAGGCTAAAGTCACGAGACCCTAGAGTTAGTCGAGCTTACTCTGAGCCTTTTGCACAGTTTGAACTCGAAGTGTTCCTTCCTGATATAAAAACTTGAAATCTGCATTGAGTCGTTACACTACAAAATATCATATCTGTAAGAAAGAATGTATATGTCGTAGTCCAAACTGGAATCTAGGCAGATCCGGAATCTGCCTAGACCAAAATGGAATTCTATTTTGGTCTAGACCAAATTAGAATTCTACTTTGGTCTAGACAAATTCCAGATCTGTCTAGACCAAATTAAAATTCCAGTTTGGCTAGGCAGATCCAGAATCTGGCTAGACCAAATTGGAATATTTTCTTGTTGTAAAAAGTGTGAATACATATAAACCATCTGATTTAATTTAAACCCCAAAATAAAAGCAGTTTCACAGAAATTCAGAGTAAAAATAAATTCTGAATGTTTTGCACTTTAGCGGAATAAATATGTGGGAAATGGAGCAACTGTGGGGAAAAAAACCAAACAATTTCTTTTACTAAAAACAAAACTCTCAGCTGTAAACATATGCGAATTAAAATGATTTTAAAAGATCAGGAAAAATAATCCAATAATTAAGTAGTAAGCATTGTAGGAAAAAGTGAAAATGTTTTAATTTTCAAAGAATTCTACCTCAGAGTTGTAAAACTAGTTTTTTTTTTTTTTTTATCGATATGATTACATCAATGAGAAAAACTGTTCATAAATCAAGTAGAAAGTATTATGGGAAGAGGAATATTGTTAATACTGTATAATCTCTAATTTGCTTTGAAATAAACAATAATTAATAATATGTGAAGAGTCACACTGGCACAAATGATGTGTGAAGAGACAATAAAAGTTGCTAATTGCCAACATATTGTTATCTGCCAAATTTGTTTGCCATAAAGGTGTGAAGTTGCTTTCAATTTGGACTAGTCGAAAATGTCATCGTTTGGCATTTTCTTTTTTAAATCAGTGTCTAACCCATTACTTCACACTCTATTCTGTACGAATACTATTTTGAATTATAAATTTGCCTAAATAACAAATCTGAGTATTAACTACTTTCTATTTTATTGTAGACAAAGGCTAGACGGTATATCCCGGCATGTAATACCCAAGTTTATGAATTTCTATGATTATCGTAGGAGCGTGAAGTTTGAAGCCTTATTGTACCTAGATGACTCATATTATCCTATTCATGCCACATAGATTCACTAGAAACAATAACCTATATAGATCATCGTATCGCGAACTACTTTGTGCGTTTGAACGGGTAACGTCGTGATGCGGTCATCTACAGGAGCATACCGAGTACTAGCCCAGTCTTTCCACTTCAATAATCCCCGCCCTCTCTCTCTCTCTTTCTCTCTCTCTCTCTCTTTCGTTTCATGTTTCATTCCTTGTTGATAATCAGTCTTCGTCTACCACTCCTTCCGGAAACTTTTATGATATACTTGTATGTCATAACCCCATGTTGTACCTGTTTGTACCTGGGTCGAATAAAATAATTGTTCTGTTCTGTTCTGTTATTAGCGGGTAATGCTGAGTTTTAATACCCATGCGAAAGACATCTTTGAAAAACAGTGTTGGAAAAGAAGAAAGTGCTGTTTTCCATACTTTTCTCTTTTTCTCACAATGTTTTAAAAAACTCCTGGTAAAGATCGCAAAAAATAAGCCATACTTCATGTGTTGTCCACATTATTTTTTTCATTTTTCAGTTTGAAAAAGTCTTAAATGTGCTTTTGAATAAATTAGTCTGACCTATTAACACACTTAATCCTAAGTTTTAACAACCGTTTGAAAAAAAAAGCTACGAAAAACAATGTTGGAAGAAAAGAAAATAATGGTATCCAACATGTTCTCCTGTTCCCACAATGTTTTCCAAAGGTTTCCACTAATCTTTGTCTACACATCCTGCAAAAAATGATTTAAGTTGGGAACTGCAGAAAAAAATGAAGAATAGGGATTAATTCATAACTACAACAACTTTTTTTTTTCTTTTATATAAATGTGTTTATTTAATGTTAATAGGCAAAAGGTTTAAATATTAAAATTCAAATAATATAGTTTGCTTTTTTGTTAGTGTTAAAAGTGAAAAGACTCTGAAAAAGAATAGATTCTAATTTGGTCTAGGCAGATCCAAACTGGAATTCTAATTTGGCCCAGGCAGATCCAGAATCTGCGTAGACCAAAGAGGAATTCTATTTTAGAATTCTAATTTGGCCTAGGTAGATTCCGGATCTGCCTAGATTCCAATCTGGCCTACGATATATATATATATGTGTGTGTGTGTGTGTGTGTGTTTTTAACTATAACTTGTATAATGTCAAAGATTTCTTTCGTTTTTAACACTTTAGCCAAATTGGCTGCTTAACACGACCCAATGACTTTTTGCCGAAAGTGTAGATCATGATCGGACTGCACAGAACGTGCAGTCTGATCTTGGATCTGCACTGTCCGTTGAGGAGACATCTTTCCTCAAAGAATACTTTTGAAATAGTAAAATTCTGGTTTTTACTATCGGCTTGAGAGTTTCGTTCTATTTATTTAGCAGAGTAGGGGTTGAATATGGACGTTTTTGAATGAATGATATTGCATTATGCAGATGATGCTTTGCATGTATATATAGATCTTATAGTATGATTTCAGATTTCATTTTTTAATGTCAAGGTTTCATTTATGAAATGCCTGGTTTGGATGGAGCGATTGGGTTCGGATGCACACAAGTGCATCCGAATTCGCCCGTGCTGTCTGCCATAGCTCAGTAGAATTTGTGACTTCTATAAGGTATGTAATTCAAACGACAAAGAACATTACTTTTCTCTTATGTTTTGAATGCCAGATATAAACCACAGTCGAACTCAAACCACATTATCTCGGCTGTATTGAACATATATGCAAAGCCTTCCATTTTTGATTGTACATTTTATGATTTTAGTCTCTTTGTTCTTTGTCTTTTCTTACTTTTCATCTATTCTTCTACTCTATTCCACTCACAAACATGTCTCTGTTACATACTTGGATAACCAAAAAGAGTGTTCTTTCAAGTTAGTATCATTTCTAAACGGAAACCGTTCCGGATACATCAAAGCTAGTGGGGCGGGCTGTACAGTTGGCAATGCAGCATTTCACTTCCTGTTATTTATTGTAACATGGCCGGATTAAAGACTAAAAAACATGTAATAGTGCCAACATACAGACTGCACTTTAGGTTCAGGCTACTGTTAACTCTTATATCATTTTTTATGCTACAAATGCGACCCAGAGAGTTGATATTTTTTCATTATATTGTTAATATGAATCTGTCCCATGCCAGAGCAAACCAACTTTGTAACAGAAATCATAGTTACATTCACAAAAAGCAAAGTATTGTTTTAAGATTTCCTCTGATGCCACTTTTTGAAACTGCCCTTGTCCTTGCAATATGTGTTAATAATTAGACTGTCGGGGGATGTCCATCTAAACTCCGGGCCTTCCTCTAGTGTAGGGTCAAATTCTTCATATACCAATGAGTTGTATAATATTTTGAATTACTCGACGGTGCACTATAACGTACAAAGTTTAAGGAACAAAGTCGACGTATTGTTCGCAGAATTCTCCCAATTTGATGTACATGTAATTTCGTTTTCGGAGACGTGGCTTAACAAAAACTTTTCATCTACTGAACTTCTCTTTTCATCTTTCCATTGTCCAGAGCGTAAAGATTGTGAAAACGACTCCTATGGAGGAGTTATTGTATACATTAAAGACAATCTATCTTATGTGAGAAGGCATGACTTAGAACCCGACGCATTGCAATGTGTTTGGGTGCACGTTAAATTGTGTAACAACAGAAGTGTATTGTATGGTGTACAGAAGTGTATTGTATGGTGTAATTTACAGAACACCGAATTCGCCATCAGCATATAACTCTCTAATCGAGGAATCTATAGGTCTCGCTATCGATACAAACATATCTGACATTATAATAACAGGTGATTTTAATTGGAATCAGTTGAATGCAACTCATTTAAACAAACTGAATTCCCTTTGCTCACAGTTTAGTCTGTCTCAATGTATCAACGAGCGTACTCACTATACAGAACATTCTGCGTCCATAATAGATCTTCTTTTAGTATCGAATAAAAATTCTGTCCTTGTAACAGGAGTTGGAGAACCCTGTCTCGACAACCACGTTCGCTATCATTGCCCTGTATTCGGAGTATTTAATTTCATTAAACCGAAACAAAAGTCGTTCAAGAGGACCATTTGGATGTATGATGTGGGCAATTATGATGATTTCCGATTAGAGCTTATGAATTTTGAATGGAATGCTTTAAAAAATGATAACATAGATACATATGCCAAGAATATTACAAATGCAATCTTACAAAAAGCTAAAATGTTTATACCCAATAAGAATGTACTCGTCAGGCCCTATGGACCTCCATGGATCAGAAACGAAATTAAACAGAAAATAAGAAAAAGAAAAAGGCTGTACAGGAAGGCGAGACAAATTAATAATTCATATCACTGGAATAGATTTAAAACTCTACGAAATGAAATCATTACTCTTATTCGTCAAAGAAAAAAAGGAACATTTTGATTGTTTAGCATCCAAACTGAATTCTGGGTCTTTAACTTCTCGTGATTGGTGGAAAACTATTAAACAATTTATGCACCCATCTCAGACAAAATCCACACAGATACCTCCTCTTTTTGATGAAGAGAAAGATAAGTTAATGCTAGATGAAACTGAAAAGGCTAACTTGCTAAATGAATTCTTTGCAAGTCAATCAAGTGTCGATGACTCTTCTAAATCTTTACCGTCCGTGTATTACATGGCTCCCTATGTTACACTAGACTTTATTGAGGTCACACCGGATGAAGTGCACAAAGTTTTGAAAAACTTAAATGTAGGGAAAACCTCTGGCCCAGATGGAATAAACAACCGGGTTCTACCTGAAGGTGCCCCGCAACTTGCCTACCCTCTCTGTGACCCTTTTAATGCCTCTCTTAATTCATTTGTTGTGCCTTCAGCATGGAAAATGTCAAATGTCTGTCCTATTTTTAAGAGTGGTGACCCATCTATTCCATCTAATTATAGACCAGTTTCTCTTTTGAATACCATGGAAAAGGTTTTAGAAAAAATCGTTTATAATCATGTCTTTTCATATCTATCACAAACTAATTTCTTTACCCCGTTCCAATCTGGCTTTTTGCCCGGTGATTCCACTGTTAATCAGACACTGTTACTATATCATAATATTTGTAAAGCGTTGGACAATGGACATGAGTTCCGTATGATTTTTTTCGATGTTAGTAAAGCATTTGATAAAGTCTGGCATAAAGGTCTTTTGTTTAAGTTACACCACGCTGGGGTACAAGGTGGACTTTTACAATGGCTTACTAATTATCTTTCAAATAGATATCAAAGGGTTGTTCTTGATAGAAGCTACTCTGATTTATGTATTTTAAAAGCGGGTGTCCCTCAGGGGTCTATATTAGGTCCATTATTATTTCTAGTTTATATTAACGACATAGTAGCTAACCTGGAGAATAATAAAACCTCTTTGCAGATGACACTAGCTTATCACTAGAAATTGATGACCCAGATTCTTGTGGGACTAAACTGCAGTCTGATACAAATAAGATTAATGACTGGGCGCAAAAATGGATTGTCAAGTTCAACCCTCTAAAATCTGAATCGTTATTTATTACACGTAAAGATAACAAGCCAATACACCCTGACTTATTTATGTTAAATACAAAAATACCAAACGTCCAGAGTCATAAGCATTTAGGTATATTCATATCTGACGACGGCACATGGGATTGCCAAATCAAAAATTTAGTAGACAAGGCTTGGAGTAGAATAAATCATGATCATGCGTACTCTTAAACGTCGTTTAGATAGGAAATCTCTTCAAACTATCTATTTTTCCTTCATTCGCTCCTTAATTGAATATGCAGATGTAGTATGGGATAACTGCCCGCAATATCTGAAAGAACAACTTGATAAAATTCAGACAGAATCTGCTAGGATAGTGACTGGCTGTACAAAATTAGTATCCCTCGATGATTGAACAAAGGAGGCAGGATGGAAATCCCTGCATGACACAAGACGCAAGTATAAACTGATATTATATTTCAAAATGATGAAAGGACTAAGTCCTAACAGTTTGAGCTCATTAGTACCTCAATGTATCGGTAGCATATCCTCATATAGCCTCCGTGGTTCTCAAAATCACCGAATTCCACAATGTAGAACAGAACTTTACAAAAAGTCTTTTCTTCCCGCAGTCATTGAGGACTGGAATGAATTACCAATTGAAATACGGAATGAAGATTCATTATTGTGTTTTAAAAACTATCTGAATCGTAACAAACCCAGTCCCAACAAGTTGTACTTTGTTGGAGAAAGGAAGCTACAGGTCATACATACACGAAACAGAAGTAAATGTAGTACTCTCAATCACCATTTATTTATGAAAAATATTGTTGATTCCCCTCTCTGTATTTGTGGTGGGGTTGAGACCAGCGAACATTTCTTTTTCGAATGTAATAATTATGATGCTATTAGGACTAGACTATTTAATACAATATCTACATTTGGTAATATTGATTTTGAGATGTTACTTTTTGGGAAAAGTAATCTAGTATACCGTGACAATGAGAAAACTTTTCTTGAGGGCCAAAACTTTATTAGGGATAGCAACCGATTTTTGGAATGACAATTTTGTTTCCATTTTTAGCTCCACTGGCCGAAGGTCAGCGGGCTTATGTCATGGCCCGGTGTCCGTCGTGCGTCCGTGCGTCCGTCCGTCCGTGCGTCCGTTCGTCCGTGCGTTAACTTTTATTTCAAACATCTTCTTCTTTGAAACTACCCATCCAATTTTCATGAAACTTCACAGAAGAGATTCTGCCATGGTCCTCTTCAGAATTTCTTGAAAGAATTTGATTCCTTCAAAAACTCTGGTTGCCATGGCAACAAAACTGAAAAATATTGGAAATCTTTAAAAATCTTCTTATCTGAAACCATAAGGCAAAGGGCTACTAAATTTGGCATGTAGCTTTATGTAGTAGACCTCTATCAAGTTTCTTCAAATTATAGTCCTGGGGTCAAAATTGGCTCTGCCCCAGGGGTCACAAGTTTTACATAGGCTTATATAGAGAAAACTTCAAAAATCTTCCTGTACCTAGCCATAAGGCCTAGAGCTACCAAATTTTGCATGTAGCTATATCTAGTGGGCCTCTACCAAGCGGGCCAAAATTTTAGCCCTGGGGTCAAAATTGGTCCCGTCGCAGGGGTCACAAGTTTTACATGGGCTTACATAGTGACAACTTAAGAAATCTTCCTGTTTTGATTTTTTTTTTTTTTGAAATTAGCCTTGCATCAGGGTCTTATGTTTTACAGAGGCTTCATATCGACAAAACTTGAAAATCACCGTATTTATAACCATATAGCATAGACTTGTATTATTTTGGCATGTGGCTTTATCTTGTGGACCTCTACCAGGGTTCAAGTAATTATAGCTCTGGGATCAAAAATGGCTTTGCCCTGCGGGTCTCAACTTTCACATGGGCTTTTACAGAGAAAACTTTGTAAGTCTTCATTTTGAAACCATTTAGCTCAGAATTGAAATGTTTAGTATTTATGGTTTATATTTATAAGCCAGTGGAGCGATAGAGGGCCATCATGGCCCTCTTGTTATACAATCTTAGCAAGAATAATGAAGTGTATTATAAAATGGAATAGATTCATATTAGAACCGTATAAGAGTCTTTTGAGAACACTCCCTTACTCTGTTTCTTGCATTACCTCATCTCTTTCACCTTCTCCTTCTGTACTTCTCAATCTATGTCTTCACGTTTTCCCGTTAAAACATATCTCCCCCTTATACCTAATCAATTATTAATTTTTCTGTCAATGTTTAGTATTAACTCAAATGACTTGTACTCGTTCAAGCCACCAATTTGGAGAAGAACACTATAAGCTCTGCTTTCGTTCTGATCCATTTTGCAGAAAAATTATTTGTAAATTATTATGTACTGTGCATTTCATAAGAATATGCAAATAAAATATGTTTAAATCAATATTTTTCCCAAGCCACTGGCTGCTTTCGCACATATTTATCGTAGAAACAGTGATTAGCGGTGAGAGAGGAATGCATCCTGTCTCAATGACTATCATCAATCACGAAAGCTTGTATACCATTCATTAAACTTTTTCTTCGCCAAATACATTAACTCTTAGGCTGCTAATAGCCTTTGCGGACAAAGTAGGTCAAGCTCAGACTGCACAGAACGTGCAGTCATCTTAGATCTACACTGTCCGATAAGAAGATATATCTCCCTCCCCCCATCCCCACACACACACAAAAAAAAAAACCATTGAAATAGCAAACACTGTGTTTTTACTATCGGCTTGGAAGTTTAATTGAACTTATTTAGCAGGTTTAGGGTTAACTCGACCTCCCTCGACGGCTGATAGTACAATCCATAGAAACTCGGAGAAATTACCATCCTATGGGCATAACCAAGCAATCGGACGGTATTTATCAAAGACCAGGCGGCACGTTCTTTGTCCTTTGATCTTGATCTATGCCGTCCGCATAAGCTCCTTTCCGCATGTCTTTGTGGAGTCTGATCTTATTATACATTGTTCGAAAACCGTGTTGATTCGCACTTAGGACATAAGCGTTAAGATTTCAATGAACTGATCTGAAACTATTGGCTGAAAAGAGAAGCTTTCTTATATTCCCTTTCAGCTGGTAAGCGCGGCTCAGTGCGAGTTTTCGGACAGTGTTGATCAAGATCCGGAACGTATATTCTGATCTGAGATCGCCACTGTCCGATTAAGTGAGGTTTTTTTTTTATGTGAAAAGGTCATTGAAATCGCAAAATTTGCGTGTCAACTACTGGCTGAAATTTTCGTTTAATTCTGTATCACATGACATTTTAAACCGGTCCATATTTAAAACATTTCCAGACGACAAATTAAATGTGGCTCAAAAGGTTGGATTTGCCTTTGACAGAGTATGAAACATAGTGAAGAAAGGAGGATATGCTAGTTACAAGCATTTCCCCTATTTCCACAGTGTTTTCAAGGGCGCTCTTCTGCAAGGTCGTCAAAGCTAGGGATTGTATAGTAAAGATTTAACCCTTTACCACACAATGCCGCCTTTTGACGCCCCTGGGAAAGAAGCCTTTTGAAAACATTGTGGGAAAAGGAGAAAATGCTGGTAACCAGCATTTTATCCTTTTCCCACAATGTTTTCTACCCTTTCAAAGAAAAATTGAACCATTTGAGCCACACTGAAATTGTCGTCTGCAAATGCTTTCGATTTTGTCGTCTGGTAAAGGGTTAATTGATGCAGCAGTTAACGGGTTGCACCGCTAAAGAGTAACGATTGACTAACACTGGGAATCCAGAATTGGAGATAAATTTACCACAAGCAACGAAATTCTGTGAATTTACCAGGCCCAATAGCTCAAGCGGTAGACCATGAGACTTTTAAATGACAAGAATCGGGCCACATGAGAGTCTGGGTTCGATTCCCATGGCTGGCCATTTTTAAAATTACAATGAGTTATCTGGGCCCTTTTCTGAACTTGCAAATGTGGATTGGGGGTGTCTAGCGGTCCGATCCCAGCGGGGGGTAAAGCGGGGTGGAGCTCGTTATAGGGGGGACGGGGAGGGCGATGCCCTCTCCGGGAAGGAAAGGAATCTAGTATTCGTGAACTTCAAAAATCGGGTTTGCCGGTACATAATTTTAAAATCAGCATAATTTTATTCTTCAATAAAAAGCATGCACGGGAATTTCGATGTTAGCATTTGCGTACATGCACGTGCGTATGGTTGACTGTAAAGATTGTATGGTGTTTAACGACGTTTTCAACATTATTTCAGTTATATCGCGGCGGCCAGTGCACCTATCCATGCTTTGCTGGAGTTTCTTTTACAAGCACTATTCACATTATTCTTTCCAAGCCACTGGCTGCTTTCCCACATAGCCATCGTCGAAACAATGGTCAGCGGTGAGAGAGGAATGAATGCTGTCTCAGTGACTATCATCGACATGTACATGCGTACGCCTGGCTACACCAGTGGTCTCGGGTGCCATGTAAAACGTGGTATGACGGAGCAATACACCGAGCACGTTAAAGAACAACGCGTAATTTAGGAAGGCTTTCGTCCTGTATCTTGTGCTATCCCCGGTAATATAATCAACAGTCTTCTAGGGGCATCACCCACATGGGCAACCGGTGGCGACGATAAATAATCAATCCTGAGATCCGATTTTGCCTTATATTTGAATATAGACACTTCACGTTATTTCTACAGAACGAGACAAGAGCCAGCACGAATGTAAAATAAGCTGTTTTCGAACATAATTTCGGCAACCTAGTAGACTAAATCTAGTTCACCTCAAAAATACCACTGCGGGGTTATTTATTTGTCTGGTATGTTTTACTTGTATCAGCAGTTTGTCTTCCTTACATAAAAAAGAAAAATACTTTCCTCAAGATTGACATACTGGTGATTCATGCTCTGTGAAAAGGGAGCTTACTGCATCTGCAAAAAGTTTCGGCTCATGTCAGCCTGCGCGGACTGCGCAGGCTGACATGAGCCGAAACTTTTTGTTACTGGTAAATTTTTTTGTATCACAGTCCAAGGACCATTCTACCTCATGATTCAGTCGGTTGTTAGACAAAATGAATTTACGGATCGGCAATCATATGATGACCTGGTTGATATAATGCATTTCGGATATGCATCAGACCCTTTTTTTCCCAGAGCAACCCTCGTTTTTGATTGTTGATTCGTTGTATTCGTTTGTACGGTGTTTAACGCCGTTTTCAACGTTATGTCAGTTAGGCGCGGCGGCCAGTGCACGTATCCATACTTTTTTCCATAATTACGTCGTCGATATGATGTTCGACAGTGAGAGAGAAAATAACCATGCCCCAATGACTATCATCAGTTTCATGAAAGAAAACGGCCACACTTGAGATTTTAATCCTCGACCCCTTGTTTCAAGTCCAATTTATTACTAACTAAACACGGACACGGCCAACACAACTAGAGGTATCAGTCTAGACAAAACTCGTTACTATTGCAGCAATCGTTGTTTTCTAGCGTAACAGAATCAGCTGGCTTTTGACCTACTTCTGGGTATTGGTATATTCGAAGGAATAAATAGAAAATTGTGATTGGTCAAAAATACAAAAATGTGGGTATGTTTATTCCGATGGCCCCTGCAGGCCTAATTGCTGTCAATCTTTTTTTTAAAGATTTTCTTTTTTTTCACTTAAATCTTTATCGGATGATGACAGTTACACTCGCCCATATTGAAAGCATGGAGTCAGGCGCTGAAAGGCAAGAAATCATTGTGCCAATAAAAGAAAGATTATGGTTACGTTTTTTTTTTTTTAAGGCTTCTTCTTCTTGGTAAAACTTTAAAAAAAAAAGTAGATTGTATGAGAAATGGTAAAACGTAATGTCAAGGATCTTCATAAGAATTGTCCTGTCGAAAAATAGTAAAATGTGTCCTGCACATGGATATAAATGAAAAATTAACCCTTTAACAAACCATCCCGAATTCTAACGACACTGAGAAAGAATGCGTTTGAAAACATTGTGGTAAAAGGAGAAAATGCCATTTACCAGCGTATTTTCCTTTTCCCACAATGTCTTCTACCATTTCTAACACAAATTTCATGTTGTGAGGAATATTTCATTTGTCGTTTTCAAATGTTTTTAATTTGGACCAGGCTAAAATTCCGTTGTCTGGTAAAGAGACCGCGCAGGCTGACCAGGGCCGAAACATTTTATTATTGGTCACTTTTCTGTATGTTCAAGGACCAGTTTACCTCAAGATTTAGTCGGTTGTTGGCCAAAGTGGACTTTAAGGATCCATAATTATGTGACGAGTTGCTTGGTATCATGCATTACCGAGATGCATTACGCCCCCTTTTGCCAGAGCAAGGCTCATAAAAAAAAAACGATTGAATGCCACTAATAGTCTGCACTGATTAGAAACACGTGCAGTTGGAATGTAGATAGTTCTTTTACAAAGAATTCCACATTTTTGCTCTGTAATCAGTGACAAAAATTGCTCGACAGTAATTGTACAGTTGCCCTGAAATCGTCTAATAGATCTGCATCATCTTCTTTACCTTTCTTCTGACAGAAACTCTTCCTTCTTTTAAAGGCTCAGTAACGACCAAAAAGAACGATTCGGTTGTTAAAATGCTTTTGAATTTAAATCATTGCATTTTAAAGTATGGAAATAATTGTGAAGATGACAATCTATTACTGTACGGTCGATTCAAGTGTTAGTCGCTGGTAGAAAAATGAATTTTAAAACTAGGACAAAGTTTTCAAGTTGCTCTATCTTTTGTTTACTTTTTACCTGGTTTAACGGTTCGTTTTCTGCCAGCGACTGCCAGCTAGATTCTGACTTAACTCAGCAAAATAAACAGACACTCATTTAACTCTTTCGCTGCCAAATTAATGGAAACTACATTTCTCAAGATCGAAAAGTATATTCTCGTTAGTTTTGAATCCGAAATTGGTCGAAGATTAGTATCAGGTAGCGGATGGTGCAGATTTTGTGCAGTCTGATCTTGTCTACGCCATCCGCAAAAGATGCCCAAGGCGACATTGGCAGTGAACGAGTTAAAAGACTTAAGTTCATTATTTTACTGAGCTGAACCTGAAATCTTGAGTCAGCTCAAGATTTGAAAACGTTATTAAAGTCTGTAAATATTGGTAAAATTCTTCTAAAATAATGAAATGAATTCATTCTTTATCACACAATCCCGACTGTTACCGACCCGAAGGAAGAAAGATTTTGAAAACATTGAGGAAAAAGGAGAAAATGCTGGTAACCAGCATTTTCTCCTTTTCCCACAATGTTTTCTAACCTTTCAGAAGCAAATCAAATGATTTCAGCCAAGTTTAATTTGTCGTCTGCAAATGCTTTGAATTTCGACCAGTCTTAATTATCATTGTGTGGTAAAGCGTTAAGTCGGGAAACAAGTCTGTTTGTAGATTTGACTAAAATAAGAGACTTACGTGTTTTCGTGAAACCGGGTCCGGGTCCAGATCCAGGTCAAGGTCCAGGTACAGGTCCGGGTCCAGATCCAGGTCAAGGTCCAGGTACAGGTCCGGGTCCGGGTTCGGGTCCGGGTCCAGGTCAAGGTCCGGGTCCGGGTCCGGGTCCAGGTCCGGGTCCAGGTCAAGATCCAGGTCCAGGTCCAGGTCCAGGTCCAGCAGGAAAAGGGTATAACAGAGTTGAGTCAAAAGTATCACTTTCATTCGCTCAGAGTAATTAGAGTGAAACGAGAAAAATAGCCCCTTTAACCCTATACCACACAATTCCGAGTTTTAACGACCCTAAAGAAAAGGGCTTTTAAAAACATTGTGATATAAAATGAAAGTGCTGGTAACCATCAGTGTCTCCTTTTCGCACAATATTTTTTACCCTTCCTAAAACAAATTTCATTTTTTTTTTTTTCAGTCATAATTTCTTTTGTCGTCGTAAAATTCTTTCTGTCTCAACATGTTTAAGATTTTGTCAAGTGTAGTAGAGATACCCACTCAATCCCGTCTTTGTACGACCTTTGTACAACCTTGAGGTTTAAAAAAAAATCTGGGAAAGAAGAAATTGCTTGTAATCAGCATTTTCTCCTTTTCTGTCATTCTTTCCTCCGTTTGAAAAAAAAAAAAACAATTACTTTTATGGGAGGCACATTTAATTGATTGTCTGCAAAGGCTTTAATCCTCATCCTCCTAAATTTTGTTATTTGAAAGGTGTTTTTTCGGGGGGGGGGGGGAGATATCTCCTTATCGGACAGTGTAGATCCAAGATCAGACTGCACGTTCTGTGCAGTCTGATCTTGATCTACACTGTCTGCACAAGGTTCTTGACTTGCACTTAGCAGCCTTAGGGTTTAATATATGGTCGAGAATAAATTTTTTGGTGTCAAGTAAAGGGGTAATGTAAAACAGGGGTCAAACAGAAGTGTCCGAGCCTTGTAATTACTTGTAACCGGCTTCTTTTTTCAACAATAAAAGAAATCTTTTCGACCATAAATAAAAAAAACCGTGCTGTAGAAACCAACCCTTGAAATATTTACCACAATTATTATTCGTTACTTTTGCTGACATTACCTAGATTAACCATTAATCTACCAAGCGCGACTCACTGACCTTTTGCGGACTGTGTAGATCAAGATCAGACTGCACATAACGTGCAGTCTGATCTTGGATCTACACTGTCCGATACGAAAATATTTTTCTCCGAAAAACAAGTTTGAAATAAAATCCTTGTATATTTTCATATTGGTTTGAGTTTCATTTCACCCTATTTAGCAATATAAAGGTAAAGATACAAGAGCCATACTCTGTGAAAAGGGGGTTTCACGCATCTGCCAAAGATATCGATTCATGTCAGCCTGCGCAGTCCCAATTAAGCGCACGAATGAAAATTATGGCTGTGGGAATATTCTGACATGGAAGAAATTGCTCCTCATAAGCAATCTCTCCTTTCTGCCAAAATGTTTCGGAATAGATCTTTTTGTCAAGATTGTAAAATCGTCTGCAGGTGGAAAAGTTCTAATGCTTTCTGTCCCCTAAACTGCTTACCAAACGACAAAATTTTAGATTGGTCCAAATTGAAAGCATTTGCAGACGACAAATCATATGTTACTCTAAACATGAACCTTGTCTTTCAAATGGTAGAAAGCATGGTGGAAACGGAGAAAATGCTGCTTATCAGCATGATGTCCTTTTCCTACAATGTTATCAAGAGTCATTTCTTTAGAGTCGTTGAAACTCGGGGTTGTGTGATAAAGAGCTAATGGATGACCAGTTAGCTAACAATCCAGAGAATGAATAACCCTGGGGTAGAAGACCTTTGAGAACAGAGTGGGGAAAGGAGAAAATGCTGTAACCAGCATTTTCTCCTTTTCTAACAAAGTTTTCTATACTATCAGAGCACTTGAGTTCATTTGTATCAATTTCGAATATTTTATCTGCAGAAGTTCTGAAACTTGAAGATCCTAAAACTGTGTCGTTCAGGAAAGGTTTAAATCAAAATGCCGATTATCAGTATTTTCCCCTTTCCCACAATGTTTTTAAAAGCCTTCTACCTGGAGATTGTTATTACCTAGTTTGAAACGACATTTCTAACATCTGGTAACTACTAATTACGCCAAATAACTACTCGAAAGCATTGTGGGCGCTTTAAAACTAGTATTAGATGTCACGAAAAATGGTATCCCATCACCCTTAACTCAGCATAGGTTTACCATTTGCCTAGCTGGAAGCTGATTCTTTCGCTGCCAACGAACTGGATTCAACTTGTCTCAAGGCCTATAGTATTGTTCATTGCATTTCACGCTAATTTTGGTCTTAGACTAGCATCAGATGGCGGACGGTGTAGATCCAAGATCAGACTGCACATGTTGTGCAGTCTGATCTTGGATCTACATCGTCCGCAAAAGCTATCCAAGGCGACATTGGCAGTGAAGGACTTGGGGTTATCATGTTGGCAGTCGTAGTGTTTGCGTATTGTAGCATACAGTGCATTTGCAATACAGTTTTTCGTTCAGTCCTTTGATCTACTGTTGAGTCATTTTGCTACCCGAAATTTCCTAGACATGCATCACTCGCTTGAAATGGAGGGGGGGAACCTTAATTTTTCATTCCTTTATACCATTGCTAATTAAGCATAATGCCGGTTTTCAGGACTTTCAGCCCTTTGAATTTGGTAATTAGTCGATCTTGCTTACAAAAACAACCCTACAATTTGGTTAAGCGATCTGAAGTCAAGAGACACCGTGTATTTATGTGCATGTATATCTTTAATGAAATAGATGTAGCAGATGTTGTAATGTAATTTGTACGGCAGCACAGTAGCGACTTTAGTTTTTTTCGGCGTAGCTGAATGTGCTGGCTTTTGACCTACTGTTTGGTACTGAAACGAATGAATAGAAATTTGTGATTGCTAAGAAATGTAGACATGTTTATTTTAGGGACCCTTGTCTATTTGCTGGCAAATGTACGCCGTCTATCTTTTTTAAAGATATTTCTTGTTTAGTATTAGATTATTATCTCCTTCCACGAAATAATATATCATCACATAGCCTTTCTTGCTGTCAGTGCAGTATGTCCATCACAATTCCCTAAGCTTACACATGTTTGAGTTATGCACTACGTGATGTCATACGTGACGTCATTTTATACTATTTTTCAGAGTCGTGAGTCGGGTTTCACTCATGGTAATGGAATTTGTCTTTAAAAAGGTAGAACACGTGGTAGGAAAAGAGAAAAAAAATCCTTTTTCCACAAGGAAAGATCCCTCTGAATCATGCTGTTTTTAGACTAGCGAAGCTAGTCTATAGGCATCATGACTGACCCAGAGTCAAAGTAAACAAAAAAACCCACAGTTGCCAAATACTGCCTCTCATTAAAATACTTCTTCCTGTTGGAAATCCTAGTTCTGTTATACATGACAATTTTGACGAAAACCACTAAATATCTACCACTCCAATTTGAACATGTCTACTTACAAAGTAATAGACTGAACAAGATGTCATTTATAAGGTACAAGATCTTTGCTTATATGTAAATTAAGTGATCTATGCAAAGCAGGCTATTATCAGTTATTCCTACACCACTGTAACATTATGAATGAATCTAAAAATAGATACACCTACTACAGGTAACTAGTAGCAAATCCCAGCTGCAATAACTCTCTCTGGACAGGGAACCCTTATCATTCATTATTTAGATCAATGTATACAGTTAAAGTGTTTTGTTAAACTGTTATTTTACGTCTTGAATATTATTTTATTTTACGTTATTTTACGTCTTGAATATTAACGCTTTACCACACAATCCGGAGTTTTAGTGACACTGGGGAAGAATCCCTGGTAACCAGCATTTTCTCCTTTTCCCACATTGTTTTCTGCCCTTTTGGAATTAGGTTTCATCAATTCAACCCCATTTAATTTGTGGTCTGTTGGAGCTTTGAATTTGGTTTCGTAAAGAGTGAAATAGATCACTACATCTTGGGCTATTGGATATTGACTTATTGATTGTATGGTGTTTAACGCCGTTTTCAACATTATTTCAGTGATATCATGAAGGCCAGTGCACCTATCCATGCATTCCTAGAGTTTGTTTTACCAGCACCACCGCGACTCACTGACCTTTTGTGGACAGTATGGATTAAGATCAGACTGCACAGAACGTGCACTCTTTTCTTGGATCTACACTGTCCGATAAGAAAATATACTTTCTCCAAAATGTAATTTCGAAATAGCAGTATTCAGGTGTTTACCATTGGCTTGAAAGTTTCATTTAATTTTTCTGGCAGGTTAAGGGTTAAACTTAAACTGGATTATAGTCAACCAATAGCATCCATAGCCCCGGTAGCTCAGTCTGTAGCATACAGGACATGAGAACAGGGGGTCGCTGGTTCAATCCCCGGCTCGGCCAATTTCTTTCAGAGGATTGATGATAGTCATTGCGACAGGATTCATTCCTCTCTCAAGTTTCGACGGTGGTTATGTGGGAAAGCAGCCAGTGGCTTGGAAAGAACATTGTGTGGGGTCCCCTACTGGTAAAAGATACTCCAGGAAAGCATGGATACGTACACTGGCCGCCACTATATAACTGAAATAATGTTGAAAACTGGGTTAAACACCATACAATCAGTCAATCAATCAAATTCGCTAGTCTGTCAGTACTTTCAGCACTTTGATTATATCAATAATCTACACTTGTGTGGTTTGACACTTTACCACACATTCCCGACTTTTCACGACCCTGAAAAAGAAGCCTTTTGAAAACATTGTGGGAAAAGGAGAAAATGCTGATAACCAGCATTTTCTCCTTTTCCAACAATGTTTTCTACCCTTCCCAAAACAAATTTTAATTTTTCAGTCACATTTATTTTGTCGTCTGCAAATGCTTTCAATTTGGACAAGTCTTAAATTTTGTCGTCTGGTAAAGAGGTAACGGCCACTTGGTGTAACTTGATAAGGGTTAAACCAAATAGTTTTTCGGTAGGAATATATGAAATAAAACTTAAATAAATCGTATAAATGATAAATTACAATCCTAAATATACATTTACAATAATTTTGGAACTCATAATACCCATTCTGTATATTGTTTTGGATTGTCTGTGTATAGCTCTTACTCGATAGGCCCCTCACTAGCAGTTTATATTATTGTTTATGTTTGTAATAATAGGTTTGAAATCACGCGCCGTGACATGATAATTTATAAAGCCAACTCGATAACTTTAATGTTATCTCGTCACGGTTCGTGGTTTTAAACATGTAGTCCCAAAACAAACAATAATATAAACTGTTAAAGAAAGGTTTATCGAGTTAGAGTAATAGCTCTCACTCGATAAACTTTCATTATCAGTTTATATTAGGCCTATTGTTTATGTTTCGGATAACAGGTTTGAAATCACGCGCCGTGACATGATAATTTATAAAGCCAACTCGATAACTTTTATATTATCTCGTCACAGTTCGTGGTTAAAAACATGTAGTCCCAAAACAAACAATAATATAAACTGTTAAAGAAAGGTTTATTGAGTTAGAGTTATAGCTCTCACTCGATAAACTTTCACTATCAGTTTATACTATTGTTTATGTTAAGGATAACAGGTTTAAAATCATGTACCGTGACGAGATTATTTAAAAACCCAACTCGATAACGTTTATATCGTCACGGTTCGTGGTTTTAAACATGTATTTCCAAAAACAGACACTAATATAAACCGTTAATGAAAGGTTTATCGAGTTAGAGTTATATATATACAAGTGACACTATAGCTCCAACTCGATAAACCTTTCATTAACAGTTAATATAATCGTTTGTTTTTTGGGAATACATGTTTAAAACCACGAACCATGATGAGATGATATAAACATTATCGAGTTGGGTTTATAAATTATCTCGTCACGGTACGTGATTTTAAACCTATTATCCCAAACATAAACTATAATATAAACTGATAATGAAACGTTTATCGAGTAAGAGCTATATCAACTTTTAGATTGTTTTTGTTTTGAAATATGGATTTGAGTTGTATTCGAAGTTATTTGACGCTGACAGGCAGATGATTATTGAGTTGTTTTCACAGATCTACATGTACTAGGCTTGGACTAGTTCCTTGTCCCCCTTGCCTTACTCTCAGCGGCAATACAGTCGAAGGCTACTTAACCCTTATCCTGCTAAATAAAAGTAATGGATTTTTCAAGCCGATAATAAAAACTAATTTTTCCCATTTCAAATGTATTTTTGAAGGAAAGATATCTCCTTATCGGACAGTGTAGATCCAAGATCAGACTGCACCTTCTGTGCAGTCTGGTCTTAATCTACGCTGTCCGCAAAAAGGTGAGTGAGTCGTGCTTAGCAGCCTAAGTTTTAAAGACAAACCACGGTCCGAACAATACAGGTTGTCGGCATTGTCTTTGCCTATGTAGATGGTGTAGTTAAATAACCCTCAACTGCTAAGCGCGACCCAAAGACCTTTTGCGGACAGTGCAAATTGAGATCAGACTGCACAAAACCTGATCTTGGATCTACACTGTCCGATATGGAGATATCCATCCCCCCTTCTCGGACCTTTGAAATTACAAAATTTGGGGTCTTACTAAAGTTCCATTTCACTTTTTAGCAGGTTAAAGGTTAATCCCTATAGTGCTGAAGAAGTTAAATGAAACTTTCAAAGCGATAGTAAGGACCCAAGTTTTGTTATTCCAATGGTAATTTTGGGGGAAAGATATCTCCATGTCGGACAGTGTAGATCAAGATCGGACTGCACGTTTTGTACAGTCAGAGCTTGATCTACATTGTCCGCAGAAGGTCAGTGAGTCGCGCTAAGCAGACAAAGCATTAAGACAAAATACAAATTGATCTGTGTTTTCTACGCTTTCAGCAAGGTTTGCTGTCACTGTCGGGACAACTGATTGTATCGCTGCTGGTGGCAGAGGCGGTCTGTGCATCTGATAATGATATCATCAAAGCCAAGCTGCTGAGTTCTACCTTGATGATGAGCGGCTTAACTACCTTAGCTATGTGCCTGCTTGGTGTAAGGTAAGATATTTGGATACGTGCTGCAAAGAGAGAGAGAGAGAGAGGCAGGCAGGCAGGCAGGCCAGGCAGGCCAGGCAAGCAAGCAGGCAGGCCAGGCAGGCCTGGCAGGCAGGCAGGCCAGGCAGGTAGTCAGGTAAGGCTGGCAGGCAGGCAAGGCCAGGCAGGCAGGCAGGCCAGGCAGGTTTGGCAGGCCAGGCCAAGCAGTCCAGGTCATGTCAGGCCAGGCAGGCCAGCCATGTAGGCAGGCCAGCCAGGCAGGCCAGCTAGGCCAGGCAGGTAGGGCAGGCCAGGCAGGCTGGGCAGGCCAGGCAGGCAAGCCAGGCCAGGCCAGGCCAGGCAGGCCAGGAAGGCAGGCCAGCCAGGCCGGCATGCAGGCAGGCCAGGCTGGCAGGCAGGCAGGCCATGCAGGCCAAGCAGGCCAGGTCAGGTCAGGCCATACCAGGCAGACAGGCCAGGCAGCCATGCCAGGCAGGCAGGCCAGGAAGGCCAGGCCAGACCTTTGGGCTGGCCAGGCAGGCAGGCAGGCTAGGCAGGTTAGGCAGGCCAGGCAGGCCAGCCAGGCCAGGCCAGGCCTGGTCAGACTGGCAGACCATGCCAGGCAGGTCAGCCAGGCAGGCAGGCCAGGCAGGAAGGCCAAGAAGGCCAGGCGAGCAGGCAGATCAGGCAGGCCAGGCAGGCAGGCCAGGCCAGGCAGGCCAGACAGGCAGGCCAAGAAGGCCAGCCTAGCAGGCAGATCAGGCAGGCAGGCCAAGAAGGCCAGGGAGATCACACAGGCCAGGCAGGCAGGCTAGGCCAGGCAGGCAGGCCAGGCCAGGCAGGCAGGAAGCCAGGCCAGGCCACTCTTAAGCAGGCAGGCAGGCCAGGCAGGCAGGCAGGCAAGCAGGCCAGCCAGGCAGACAAGCAGTCCAGCTAGGCAGGCAGGCCAGCCAGGCCAGGCAGGCAGGCAGGCCAGGCAGGCCAGGCAGGCAGGCCAGCCAAGCCGGCAGGCTGCCCAGGCTGGAAGGCCGGCAGGCCGGTAGGCACGCAGCCCAGCCAAGCCAGGCAGGCCAGACAGACAGGTTAGGCAGGCCAGGCAGGTAAGCAGGCTGATCAGGCAGGCGAGGCAGGCAGGCCAGGCCAGGCCAGGCCAGGCCAGGCCAGGACTAGGGAACAGGGGTGCCTACCAGCCTGGCCTGACCTGCCTGCCTGGCCTGCCTTATCTGCCTACCTGCCTGTCTGGCTTGCCTAACCTGCCTGGCCTGCCTGCCAACCTGGCCAGCCTGCAGGTCTGGCCTGGCCTGGCCTAGCCTGCAGGCTGGCCAGGTTGGCAGGCAGGCCAGGCAGGTTAGGCAAGCCAGGCAGGCAGGTAGGCAGATAAGGCAGGCCAGGCAGGCAGGTCAGGCCAGGCTGGTAGGCACCCCTGTTCCCTAGTCCTGCGCGCCAGCAACTCCTGTTCTGTAGTCCTGCGCGCTACCAACCCCTGTTTTCTAGTCCTGCGCTCTACCAACCCCTGTTCTATAGTCCTGCGCGCTGCCAACCCCTGTTCTGTAGTCCTGCGCGCTGCCAACCCCTGTTCTGTAGTCCTGCGCGGTACCAACGCCTGTTCTGTAGTCCTGCGCGCTACCAACCCCTGTTTTCTAGTCCTTCGCGCTGCCAACCCCTGTTCTCTAGTCCTGCGCGCCACCAACTCCTGTTCTGTAGTCCTCTGCGCTACCAACCCCTGTCCTCTAATTCTGCCCGCTACCAACCCCTGTTCTTAAGTCCTGCGCGCTGCCAACCCCTGTTCTCTAGTCCTGCGCGCTACCAACCCCTGTTTTCTAGTCCTTCGCGCTACCAACCACTGTTCTCTAGTCCTGCGCGCTACGAAAACCGTGTTTTCTAGTCTTGCGCGCTACCAACCCCTGTTCTGTAGTCCTTCGCGCTACCAACCCCTGTTTTGTAGTCCTGCGCGCTACCAACCCCAGTTCTCTAGTCCTGCGCGCTACGAAAACCCTGTTTTCAAGTCTTGCGCGCTACCAACCCCTGTTCTGTAGTCCTTCGCGCTACCAACCCCTGTTTTGTAGTCCTGCGCGCTACCAACCCCTGTTCTCTAGTCCTGCGCGCTACGAAAACCCTGTTTTCTAGTCTTGCGCGCTACCAACCCCTGTTCTGTAGTCCTTCGAGCTACCAACCCCTGTTTTGTAGTCCTGCGCGCATCCAACCCCTGTTCTCTAGTCCTGCGCGCAACCAACCTCTGGATTTTAGTCCTGCGCGCTACCAACGCCTGTTCCCTAGTCCTGAGCTACCAACCCCTGATTTCTAGTCCTGCACGCTACCACTCCCTGTTCTCCAGTCCTGCTCGCTACCAACCCCTGTTCCCTAGTCCTGCGCGCTACCAGCCCCTGAATTCTAAACCTTCGCGCTACCAACCCCTGTTCTCTAGTCCTGCGCGCTTCCAACCCCTGGTTTCTAGTCTTGCGTGCTACCAACCCCTGTTCCCTAGTCCTGCGCTACCAACCCCTGATTTCTAGTCCGTCGCGCTACCAACCCCTATTTTCTAGTCCTGCACGCTACCACCCCCTGTTCTCCAGTCCTGCTCGCTACCAACCCCTGTTCCCTAGTCCTGCACGCTACTACCCCTGTTCTCCAGTCCTGCTCGCTACCAACCCCTGTTCTGTAGTCCTGCGCGCTACCAACCCCTGTTCTCTAGCCTTGCGCTACCAACCCATGTTCTGTAATCCTGCGCGCTACCAACCCCCGTTCTGTAGTCCTGCGCGCTACCAACCCCTGTTCTGTAGTCCTGCGCGCTACCAACCCCTGTTCTCTAGTCCTGTGCGCTACCAACCCCTGTTCTCTAGTCCTGCGCACTACCAACCCCTCTTTTCTAGTCCTTCGCGCTACCAACCGCTGTTCTCTAGTCCCGCGCGCTACGAAAACCCTGTTTTCTAGTCTTGCGCGCTACCAACCCCTGTTCTGTAGTCCTGCGCGCTACCAACCCCTGTTTTGTAATCCTGCGCTCTACCAACCCCTGTTTTCTAGTCCTGCGCGCTACCAACCCCTGTTCTCTAGTCCTGCCCTCTACCAACCCCTGTTCTCTAGTCCTGCGCGTCACCAACCCCTGGTTTCTAGCCCTTCGCGCTACCAACCTCTGTTCCCTAGTCCTGCGCGCTGCCAACCCCTGATTTCTAGTCCTTCGTGCTACCAACCCCTGTTTTCTAGTCCTGCGCGCTATCAACCCCTGTTCTCCAGTCCTGCGCGCTACCAACCCCTGTTCTCTAGACCTGCGCGCTACCAACCCCTGTTCTCCAGTCCTGTGCGCTACCAGTCCCCGTTCTCTAGTTCTGCGCGCTACCAACCCCTGTTCTGTAGTCCTGCGCGCTATCAACCCCTGTTCTCTAGTCCTGCGCGCTACCAGTCCCTGTTCTCCATTCCTGTGCGCTACCAACCCCTGTTCTCTAGTTCTGCGCGCTACCAACTCCTGTTCTCTAGTCCTGCGCGCTACCAACCCCTGTTCTCTAGTTCTGCACGCTACGGACTGCGCTACTGGGGGGGGGGGGGATTGGCTCATAATTCACAACATATTTGATGTTCTTCTATGATATAGGCTTGTTTCCTAAGGATAGGGAGTTAACACATGTCCTGCTAAATAAGTAAAAATTTTACCATTTCCAAAGGGTTTTTTTCTTGGGGGGGGGGCCAGATATCTCCTTATCGAACAGTGTAGACCCAAGATCAGACTGCACGTTTTGTGCAGTCTGATCTTGAATCTACACTGTCCGCAATAGGTCATTGAATCCACTTAGCAGCCAGAGGGTTGATGATTTCCACAATGTTAAGCTTACTTTTGAGCGTGTCAGTGATATCAGTTGAGACTTTAAAGAGCCAGCTAAATAAAGATTATTCGTCCACTCTGCAACAGAAATCCAGTTATTCAAAAGTTCGTGGCTTTTTTAACTTGGACGAGGAGTTACATCTCTTGTTTGTCTTTTGTATCGCACCGCTTTCAACATTATTTAGCCGAACCCCGATAGCGCAGTCGGTAGAGTACAGGACTTGAGAAAGGTGGTCGCTGATTCGAATCCCTAGTTCGGTCAATTTCCTGCAGACAGTGAATGAAAGTCATTGCAGCAAGATTCATTCCTCTCTTACCGATGATCATAGTTTCTACCACGGTTATGTAGGAAAGCAGCCAGTGGCTTGGGAAGAATATTATGCGAAGTAAGTAAAAGGAACCCCTTGAAATCATGGACATTTGCACTGGTCGCCACGATATAACTGAAGTAAGGTTTGGATACGGCGTAAGACATCATACTTATGCAAACAAACCGTTTCGTTTGGAGAAGTAAGTGTTAATCCCTCGATGAAGGTGAGTGTCCAGTCAACAGTCCGGGTCGTTTGTCCTGGGTCAGATTTATAAAAAAATATGCCATATTTTGTAACGATCGTGCTATGTTTTGACCCGAATTTCTTTTTTGTTAGAGCACACACACACACACACACACACACACACACACACACACACACACACACACATATATATATATATAATGAACCATGCTCTGTGAAAACCGGGCTTAATGCATCCGGGAAAAAGTATCGAGCCAGGTCAGCCTGCGCAATTTGCGCAGGCTGGCTTGGGTCGAAAAAATTATTTTGCTATGGGTTAATTTTCCACATGCCCAAGGACCAGTCTACTTCATGTTTCAGTATGTTGTTATACGGAATGGATTTTATGGATCTGTACTTATGTAATGACTTGCTTAGTATAATGCATCGCAAAGAGTCGTTATACCCCCCTTTGCTAGGGCAGGGCTCGGTTTGATTTGAAAGCTCATACCGTGTTATGGACATAAACAATTGCGTGTCATTCTATAACTCTTACTCGATAAACCTTTCATAAATAGTTTATATTATTGTTTGTTTTTGGGGATACATGTTTAAAATCACAAACGATGACAAGATAATATAAACATTATCGAGTTGGGCTTATAAATGATCTCATCACCGTAAGTGATTTTAAACCTGTTATCCCAAACATAACCATTAATATAAACTAATAATGAAAGGTTTATCAAGTATAGCTCTTACTCGTACTCGATAAACGTTTTATTATCAGTTTATATCATTGTTAATGTTTGGGATAATAGGTTTAAAATCACGTACCGTGACGAGATAATTTATAAACCCAACTCGATAATGTTTATACTATCTCATCATGGTTCGTGGTTTTAAACATGTAATCCGAAAAAATCAAACAATAATATTAACTGTTAATGAAAGGTTTATCGAGATGGATTTATAAGAGTTATAATGAGTGCTGTGCCAGTGATGTGAATGAATGTTTTTTTTTTTATAAAAAAGAACATTTATCTTCCAATATGTAACAAAATCCGCTATCTGGATCGAAGTTAACTCTCTCCAAAATGAAAAATTGTAGACTCTTCCATGTTCGAAACACCTGCAGACGACAAATTCAAAATTGGTACAACTGAGTTTTAGTTCTGTAGTATGGTAGAAAACATCGTGGGAAAAGGAGAAAATGCTGGTAACCAGCATTTTCTTCTTTTCCCACAGTGTTTTCAAAAACCTCTGTCGGTGTCGTAAAAATTCGCATTTGTGCGGTAATGAGTAAAGCCCATTTTAAATAAGACCTCAAGTTAACTTAAAACCTTTTTTCTTTGTTATTTTGGACACTTTTCGACTGAATCTTTTTGGTTTTGCGACCAGGTAAAGGTGTCTAACTGTGATAAATGGCTATTAAAAATGAAAGGTTTTACCATCCTTCTTCTTTAACAGCCGAGCCCCCGTAGCTCGGTCGGTAGCGTACAGGACTTGAGAACAGGAGGTCGCTGGTTCGATCCCCGGCTCGGCCAATTTCTTTCCGAGGATTGATGATAGTCATTGCGACAGGATTCATTCTTCTCTCACCGCTGACCATTGTTTTCGACGATGGTTATGTGGGAAAGCAGCCAATTGTTTGGAAAGAATATTGTGCGTAGTACTGGAAAAAAAAAAAAAACTCCGGGAAAGCATGGATAGGTGCACTGGCCGCCGCGATATAACTGAAATAATGTTGAAAACGGCGTTACTACAATCTTCAATCTTCTTTAACAACAACAACGCCCCAAAACACCAGCAACATCACCACCTGCAACAACAGAGCAGACCTCCAGATAAAAGGGAATGATAGTATTCTAAATTCATTATTTCTCTTCCAAACCCTATGTTCTGGGTACTCATTAGAATCGTCTCAATGAGACGATTCTAATGAATCGTCTCAATGAGACGATTCTAATGAGTACCCATGCCATAGGGTTTAGTGTAGAGTGATGAATATTTTTCAGTTTTGAAATCAAAATCACTCCCTCCATCTGGAGCTCTGCGACAGAGTATAGGAATCAAGCGGTAAAAATGAAGTAAATAAAGATAGGGAGGCGTTGGGAGCGCGCGGGGAGTTGAGGGAGGAGGACAGGCTATGAGCCTATGTGCTCTTAAAGTTATACATGTTTATATATGAGCCATGCGCTGGCAAAAGGGGGTTTAATGCATCTTCACGATGCATGATACCAAGCAAGTCATCATATAATTATGGATCCATAAAGTCCATTTAATTATGGATCCATAAAGTCCATTTAGCCTAACAATTGTTTGAATCTTGAGGGAGACTGGTCCTTGGACATGCAGAAAAATTACAAATAACATGAGGTTTCGACCCATATCAGCCTACGCGGACTGCTTAGGCTTACCTGAGTCGATGCTTTTTGCATATGCATTAAACCCCATTTCACAGATCATGGCTCATTCACACGACACTGCTTGCGGTGAAGAAGGCAAACATCTAAATTAACAGACGAATCTCTTTCCAGGTTGCCGTTCTTCCAAGGAGCATCTTCAGAATATATAGTGCCTTTGCTGTTGGTGGCCAATAATGGTGGAACATTTTGCTCAAATATTGCATCAGGTGAGTGATTTACACGTGTCAAAGTTAACCCTTTAGTAAATGATCTGGAAAAAAAGCAAAAACAAGAAATATCTGTGAGAAAGATGGACAGCGTAAATTTGCCTGCAAATACGCATGCAGGGGCTCTCAGAATAAACATGCCAACATTTTTGACCAATTGCCAATTTCTACTTATTCATTCAAATGTATCACTACCTAGAAGTAGGGCAAGAACCTGGGCGTTCAGCTCTGAATCGCCTCTTTGATTTCACTCTAGGTCTATTATGTATCTCACCTACATTGTGAAAGTTGGCTTGTTGTGGTATCGCTTTTTCTGATATCAACATTCCTACATTGTTATCATATGCTATAATTATTATTGTCCAAATATTGTATGAGTTTAATGCATTTGCAGTTTTCAAAAAATATCGACACAGGTCAGCCTGCGCAGTGCTCGCAGGCTGACCTAGGTCGAAACGTTCTGCTATTGTTACATGCCAAAAGACCATTCTGCATTCAGATTTAGTCGGTTGTTAGACAAAATGGATTTTTAGGATTCATAGTGATATTACCAATATTGTTTGGTATAGTGCACTACGGAATTGCATAAACCCGCTATTGCTAGAGCGTAGCTCATATCTGAAACTTTGTAATTTTGAAAATAGCCCAGAAGTGTTTAAATGTGGCTCAACCTGGGCCACAAACTAGGTCATTATGTCAAATCTTAAGAAAACTTTGCAACCCACTGGGGGCTAGATTTTGCCCAGATCTTCGAAAAGTTGTACAGAATGTTCAATCTTCCAGAATATGGAACAAGTTTGAATAAGTGGCCTGCAATATGCGAAATGAGACCGTCGGGTATTGCGTAAAGTGTCGTCCCGGATTAGACTGCACAGTACGCGCAGGCTAATACAGTGAACCTTCGTGAAACAGAGAATCACATAAGAACGGAAAGTGCCGCCTCGGATTAGTCAATGCGGACTACACAGGCTGATCTAGGACGACACACTTTTACGCATATGTCCGAAGGCCCCTTTTCGTGTGTTGCACGCCATATAGATTACCCAAGTAAAACACCTCGCCACTTGATTAAATTAGATATAGCTCTCACTCGATAATCCTTCCATTATCAGTTTATATTATTGTTTATGTTTTGGATAACAGGTTTAAAATCACGTACCGTGACGAGATAATTTATAAACCCAACTCGATAATGTTTATATTATCTCATCACAGTTCGTGGTGTTAAACATGTATTCCCAAAAACAAACAATAATATGAACTGTTAATGAAAGCTTTATCGAGTTAGATTTATACAATGTAGCATGGTTTGTAAGTAGAGCAATGTAGGACAATAATATAACACTATTGCTTTTTACGAGTTTACAGTGTATTTTAGGAGATATTCGAGACCTTTTTTTTTCTTTTATACTTGGTCACAATAAATCAGAACCGGATCATTTTATATGGGTTTGTTTGAAAAGACCATAAATTCTGCATTTTTAATGTGAAACCATGGGTGAAAAGTCATCTGAACAAAACACCTCATTGCACCTTCGCGGGGCTTTATGGGGTACATGACAATTGGCTAAGGGCGTCTATATTTTTGGTAAACCGACACGTTCTGTTTGAGCTTGAATTCATAAGTAATGTTACAAAATGATATATACATGACCATTGCTCTATGAAAAGGTGGTTTAATACATCTGTTAAAAACTATCGACCCACGTCAGCCTACGAAGTCCGCACAGGCTGACATTGATCGAAACGTTTTGGTATATGTTAATTTTCTTCTTGTCCAAGGACCATTTTACCTCATGATTCAGTCGGTTGTTAGGCAAAATGTATTTTTATGGATCCATAATTATGTGATGACTTGCTTGTTATAAAGCATCACGGAGTTACATTAAACACCCTTTTACCAGAGCGTGACTTATGTTTAATGTGACTTTTTTTGTGGTAGCGCAGTGCGAGTGTATCTTAATGACAATCTAGAGGCAGACACAACGTTTACTCTTGGGCTGCTAGGCGCGACTCCCTGACCTTTTGCGGACAGTGTAGATCAAGACCAGACTGCACAAAATTTGCAGTCTGATCTTGTATCTAAACTGTCCGATAAGGAGATATTTTTCTCCGAACAATAAACTTAAAATAGCACATTTCGGGTTTTTACCATCGATTTAAAAGTTTTATTTAACTTGTTCAGCAGGATAAGGGTTAATACTTAGTCTCCTTAAAAATGGCGTCAAATTCGCATCCGTAAGATAAAAACCAACTGCTCCAAGTCGTTTTTGGCAAAATACTTAGCAAAGTACAGGACAGTTTAGATCTAAGACCAGACTACACCTTCACTGCAATCTGATCTTTGATTTATAGTATCCCCAAAAGCTCTTTAAAGTTGTCCGGAGGGTCCTAACACAACAAAAGTTTAGACTTGTCCAAATTGAAAGCATTTGCAGGCGATAAATCATATGTTGCTTAAATGATTAGATTTCTCTCTGATAGAGTGGAAAACGTTGTCGTAAAAGGAGAAAATGCTGGTAACCAGCAATTTCTCCTGTTTCCACAATGTTTCCCTAAGCTCTCTCTGTCAGGTTCGTTAACCCTTTACCAAACGGCACAATTTGGACTCTACCAAACTGAAAGCACTTGCAGACGACAAATCAGACATATGTTGCTCAAATGATGAGATCTGTCTCTGAAAGAGTAGAAAATATTGTTGGAAAAGGAGAAAATGCATTCTTTGCTTTTCCCACAGTATTTTTAGAAGAATTAGGATGACGAAAGAAATGTGACTCAAAACTTGAAACTTGATTTGGGAGGGCTAGAAAACATTGTGGAAAAAGGAGAAAATGCTGGTTACCAGCATTTTCTCCTTTTCAAACAATGTTTTCAAAAGGCCCCTTTCTCAGGGTCGTTAAAAGTAGGGATTTTGTAGTACAGGGTTAAACAATAAAACTTGGGCTTGTGTAGTAAAGGGTTAAAGGTTAAAAGTGTAGAAACGAGATCTTCCGATGTCTCCAGATGTCACCAGGCGACAGTGACAATAAATTGGATTCGACGCTTTTTTGGTCAAAAGACTATCTTGATATTGAATGCGATACAATGATGAACTGCATTTTTTTTCTTACTTATGCACATTTTACAGCTTATTCGAATGTGTTTTGCTTTCACCTTGCCCCGACAGGTCAGTCAGTAACGCAGAGGGTTTGTAATCGAGCCGTTCAGAGTTGTCTTCAGGAACTGAAGGCTGTCATTGCAACAGTATTCATTCCTCTCTCACAGCTAGCCGGGCCTCTGTAGCACAGTCGGTGGCATACAGGACTTGAGAACAATTTCTTTCCAAGGATTGATAATAGTCATTGCGACAGGATTAATCCCCCCTCTCGCCGCTGATCATTGTTTTGACAATGTGGGAAAGCAAGCAGTGGCTTGGGAAGAATATTGTACGAAGCACAGTTGAAACAGAAACTTTGACAGGAAAGCATGCATAGGTGCACTGGCCGCCGCGATATACATGAACATTGTAAACGGCATTTAACACCATGCGACCATAGAACAGCTCTCACAGCTTAACGTCATTTCGGCTCTGTATAAAACACAGTATACACGTACATAGGAAGCTTGGAACCCAGTCTTGTAGGAAGGCAGTCTTTGCCTTTGTGGTCGGGGCATGAAAGCAGGAAAGACTGCATATCAGTAGCCAAAATAGCTTTTAATAAATGAATAAATACATAAATAAATAAAGCCATGCTCTGTTAAGAGGAGGCTTAGTGCACTTACAAAAAGTATCGACCTATGTCAGCCTGCGCAGTCCGCGCAGGCTGACATGTGTCGATACTTTTTGCCTTTGGTAAATTTGTTTCATGTTCAAGGACCGTTTTACATCAGGGTTCGTCTTCACCAACCATTCTTGAGAATATTCCAAGTTTCATTCTCCAAGATTTTCTACATTTGAAAGTAACACAACTCCTGATTGGCTAAACCAAATGGTTTAGCCAATCAGGGGTTGTGTTACTTTCAAATGTAGAAAATTCTGGAGAACAAGACAAAGAACGTTCTTAAGAATAGGTTGGTGAATACGGACCCTGGATTCAGTCGGTTCTCAGACAAAGTGGAAGTTATGGATCTATAATTATTTAACGAAGTGCTTGGTATCATGGATCACGGAGATGTATTAAGCCCCCTTTTGCCAGAGCGTGGCTCAAACAAATAGATGAGCCATGCTCTGGCAAAAGGGGGCTTAATGCATCTCCGTGATGCATGATACCATGATCCAGCCATCACATAATTATGGATCCATAAAAACCACTTTTTTAAACAACCAACTTAAGCATGAGGTAGACTGATCCTTGGACGTACAGGCAATTGACCAATAGCGAAAAGTTTCGGCCCAGGTCAGCCTGGGCGTATCGGGCAGGCTGACCTGAATCGATGCCTTTCGCAGATGCATGGCTCAAATAGATATATAAATAACACCTGTGATTTTTCTCCACAGGAAACAACGAAGGTCAAGGCAGCATTAACGGGAGTAATTCTGGGATTCAGGCTGGGTTCGAAAATATCACAGAAGAGCGGATCATACATAATGTACAGGCTGTGAGTGTCCCTGTCTTAACACAGCTCTACCTTTTTACGGGCCTGAAGGTGACAGCCTAGGAAAATATTGTGGGAAAAGGAGCAATTGTTTGTCACAATTAATAGGTCCTTTTTCGACAATGATTTTTTTTTTCCAGAAAATGGGTTTTCTTTTCTCTCATGTATGAATCCTTTGTCTTATTAGATATATTTATAAGTTTAGCATATATTTCCAAAAGTTCTTTTTCCCTCAGGATCATTAACGAAAAGGGTTGTGTATTAGACGGTGTAGATCCAAGATCAGACTGCACGTTCTTAGCACAGTCTTTCCCATTAGTTTAGTTTCATTTCTTATAATCAATTTAACCCTTTCCTTGACAAGTTTTCATACGTGTCCAAAGTGAAGGCAATTGCAGAGGACACAAGAAAAGTGTAAGAGTGTAGAAAAAAAAGTGTTTTTACTAGCATTTAATCCTTTTGCCACAATATTTTCAAAAGCCTTTTTTTTCTTTTGTGTCATTAAAACAAAGGATCGTTTTGCAAAGATGAAACGAAAAGTTAAGATTTATTATTTGATTGGATCCATGCAGTGGCAAAAGGAGCTTTAATGTATCCGCTTGATGCGTTTTACCAAACAAATCATCACATAATTATGGATCCATAAAACCCATTTAGTCTACAATCGACTGGATCTGAAGGTAGACTTGTCCACTGACATGGAGAAAATTGACTAATGGCAAAAAGTTTCGGCCCAGGTCAGCCTGCGCGGACTGCGCAGGCTAACCTGGGCCAATACTTTTTGCAGATGTATTAAACCCGCTTTCCACAGAGCATGGCCATTTCTTTCTTTCATTTTTTTCTTTATTACAGTTACAAGGCAGCCTGATTATAGCTGGGCTAGTCCATGCTCTTTTAGGATTCACAGGCTTGATTGGCCTTCTTCTGCGCTTCATCGGACCTCTGACCATCGTACCAACAATGCTGCTCATCTTCATTTTCATCGCCAAACCTGTTGTCACATTTGTCGAAGTCAACTGGCCAATCGCTATCTCGTAAATAACTGGCTTACTTGTTTCGTGTGTGACGCTGGTTTTAACATTTTACCAGAGGAAAAAAAATAAATAAATTTTAAACTTGTCCCCATTTTGAAGGACCACAATATGTATGTGGTTCAAATCACGATATTTGAATACGAAATGGTTGATAACATTGTAGGAAAAAGAGGAAATACTGGTTACCACCATTTTCTCATTTTCCCACCATTTATCAAAAGTCTTCTTCCTCAGAATCGTGCGGTAAAGGGTTAAATTAACAGTATTTTACTTATATCACGGTGGCTACAGACAGTGGGATAGCTTTTGTCATCTGGATGTAATGCATGAGAAGGAAATATAAGGAACACTCTAAATTAGGGTTTTGACAAAAATTCTCTAATTATCTCCCTTTAACTATAGTCTGCCACAAATTACATGTATATAATATCGGGAATCGAGAGACGTCTGCCATAATTTTTAGCTTCACTGGCCGAAGTCTGGCGACCTTATGTCATGGTCCTGTGTCCGTCGTACGTCCGTCCGTGCATGCGTTAACTCAACCCTCTCTAGGACTACCGAACGAATTTTGACCAAGCTCCAGAGAAACGATCCTGCCATGGTCCTCTTCAGAATTCCTTCATATAATTCAATTCTGGTAAAATCCCCGGTGGGCCAGCCCGCATAGCTCAAGTGGTAAGCGTAAGACTTGTAAATATCAAGTCTTGGGTCACTTGAGGATATGGGTTCGAGACCCACGGTTGGCCATCTAAAATTACTAATAGTCTTTCGGATGAGACGTTAAACCGAAGTCCCGTGTGATAGTGCTTTACACCGAGCACGTTAAAGTGCCAGGCGTAACTTAAGATGGGTTTCGCCTTGTATCCTGCACTACCCCTGGTCAAAACTAACAGTCTTCAGGGGGCGTCGCCCATATGGACAACCGGTGGCAACGATAAATAAACACAAAATATTCAATCAATCAAAAATCCCTGGCGGCACTCGTGAAAATATTACCGATGATGTTCTCTCGATGAAATAAATTTTGATCTTTCACCGAAAAAAAAAACAAATATCCTCTGTAATATTATGACTGTACCTTGGGTTGCCTTACAGAACTATTGTTGTCGCTGTGGTGTTGTGCCTTTATCTGGCTAAACACAAAATGCCAGTACCAGTATGGACACCATCTGAGGGATTCCGTATAATTCGTTACCCGTTACATCAAGTATTTGCAGTAAGTAGAATTTCAAGTTCGGATTAGCCCTTCGTCATACAGATGATACACATGACAACGACCGTTGAAAAGTTGTGGGGATAAGGAGCCTTTGCTCGTTACAAGGCATTTCTCTGTTTCTTACAAAATATGCTATTACATATGAGCCATGCCCTGTGAAAAAGGGGCTTAATGCTGACCTGGGCCGAAACTTTTCGCTATTGGTCAATTTTCTGTATACCGAAGGATCAGTCTACCTCGTGATTTAGTCGATTGTAATCTTTATCCTACTAAGTAAAAGAAATTAAACTCAAATTTTCCTACTTCAAATATATTTTTGTAGGAAAGATATCGCCTTATTGGACAGTGTATATCCAAGATCAGACTGCACGTTTTGTGCAACCAGATCTTGATCTACGCTGTCCGCAAAAGGTCAGCAAGTCGCGCTTAGCAGCCTTAGGGTGAAACAAAGTGGCTTTTATGGATCCATAATTATGTGACGGCTTGATTGGTATCATGCATTTCGGAGATGTATTAAGCTCCCTTTTGCCAGAGTATGGCTCATTTGTTTTGCATTAGATATGACACAGATTAATGTTTTTCTTTTGAGAGTTGTCAAACTATTTTTAAGAGAATTAGAACTGTATTTACCATGTAGTTATTTTTGAATTCATAATATACATTAATGACGATACCGTGTCATCTCGATACTCTTAACTCTTTCGGCGCCAAATAAATAAACTCGACTTCTTTTGACAGCTGAAAATACAGTCCACTTAAACCGAGAAAGATATTTATCGTATAGGCTTGACTAAACAAGCGGATGGTATAGATCAAAGATCAGACTGCACGTTCTGTGCAGTCTGATCTTGATCTATGCCATCCGCAAAAGTTCCTGTTTTCGCCTATGGCGCTGAAAGGGTTAAATCAGTTGGACTCAGATGAAACAACAGAAAACAATTTTAAACAAATCTTACTAACTTTTGCACTACATTTCAAAGTATCCATAAATAAATTTTCGAAAATAAATGAGCCATGCTCTGTGAAAACGGGGCTTAGTGCATCCCTGTGATGCGTGATACCAAGCAAGCAATCGCAAAATTATGGATCCATAATAGCTACGTTTTTTTTTTTTTTTTTTAACAACCGGCTAAATTTTGAGGTAGAATAGTCCTTTGAACCGGGGAAAATTGACCAATAGCGAAAAGTTTCGGCCCAGGTCAGCCTGCGCGGACTGCGCAGGCTGACCTGGGTAGATACTTTTCGCAGATGCATTAAACCCCCTTTTCACAGAGCATGGCTCAAAATAATACCACCTCTTTGTGTTTCGCACTGAAGTTTCGTTTATAGATAATTGACCTTATATCGGCGTTGACCTGTAGTGTTTTGGCTTAATCAAAATAGTGTTGTGCCAATGTAAACAGTGGGCCGTCTTTTTCATTTTGTAATAATAATATTATAACTCTTTACCAGACGACAGATTTTTCACTCATCCAAATTAAAAATATTTGCAGACGACAGTTTATAGTTTGTCAACAGTTTTATTCTTTGACTTGAACCATAAGGTTCCTCGTTATATGTTATAATATGACGTGCAACACACGAAAAGGGGCCTTCGGACATACGCGTAAAAGTGCGTCGTCTCAGATCAGCCTGTGGCAGTCTGTGACTAATCCGAGGCGACACTTCCCGTTTTTGTGCGATTTTCTGTTTCAGGAAAGTCTACTGTATAAAAAAATCTTATGTACTGTAGTCGTAAAGTGCCGTCTCGGATTAGCCTGCGCGGACTGCGCAGGCTAATCCGTGACAACATTTTGCGCAAATGTCCGAAGGTCTCATTTTGCATGTTGAGGCGCATATAGATAGCTTAGAGGTTGATTTCCGTCTTTGAAAACATTGCGTGAATAGGTGAAAATGTTCGCTCTTTCTCCTTCTCAGACACTGTTTTTACAATAACTCTCTCTGAATGTCATTTTGACACATAATTATTTGGTAAAAGGTTACGTATGAAAATGCATTTTCACGTCATGTTTTGCCTACGTAGCCAAGTTTAATACATGTCCATGTTGGCGCTTGTACTGCCTTGCTGTGGAATTTCTGTAGATTGATGGTTAATCCTTTGGCTGCTAAGCGTTATTCGAAGACCTTTTGCGGACAGCGTAGATCAATATCAGACTGCACAGAACGTGCAATCTGATCTTGGATCTACACTGTGCGATAACTTCGAACTAGCAATATCTGGTTTCTTACTATCGAAAATGCACCGAATTAAATGCCAATCATTTGAAATATGCATGCAATAAATAGAAACAGACTTACTTGTAACAGACCTATACTTCCCCAGTCGAAGAATCTTCAAGTTGAGGCGTAATAAACGTTTTTTTTTTTGTCCACTCTGCGAGCTGTCGTCAGCTAATTTCCGGGTCGCCCATTTTGATAACTGAGTGATAGCGGACGACGAATCGCACTTGCGGATAAATCGTTTATTACGTCTCGACTTACAGATTTTTCCACTGAGGAACTATCGATTAGTAAGAAGTATGTCTGTTTCTATTTACATGTATTGCATGCATATTTCAAAAGAATGGCATGTGATTTGATGCATTTGCTATGTAATTTGTCGGTAAATTGTGTACATGTATGTCGGTTAGATCTCGGCGACCTGACCGGCTATAAAGTTTTAAGATTTATTCAAGTCATCTAAGCGTATTTTTGCTCATGCATGTATGCGGGGTTTAAAGAAAAATATATGTATCATTGATAAAATGCATAGTTATAGGATTTTTCTATGTTTGTGGTAGTTTTGTCATGTAAATTGACCTAACCCAGGTACTTCGTTGCTTGGAGATGTATACCTTTCTGATTATAGAAACACACCTTCCCTTTTTTGATTTTTTAATCACGCAACCGTCACCTTTGGATCGAGCCCGCACCCTCAAGTGGTCCGAGATTTGATTTTTACAAGTCTCATGTTCTTCCACCTGAGCTGCTGGTGCGGATCACATCCCTCAAGAGCTGAAAAAAAAAATATATTTTTTTTTTTTCAACTCTAGGTGCTGATCTCTATTTGTTTCAATTGGTTGCTCTGTGGAATACTCACCGTGACGGGCGTTTTCACGGATGACCCCAATGACCTCGGGTTTAAAGCAAGGACAGATGCGAGGTCCAGTATAATCGCAGACAATCCATGGTTCTCCATACCCTATCCAGGTAAGAAAACTAATAGAGCCTTTGTAGATTTTTGCTGGTTTTGAAACATTGTGGGAAAAGGAGACACTGCTGGTAACTAGCGTTTTTCCCTTTTTTTTCACGATTATATTACAAGCCCTCTTCCTCAGGGTCGTAAAAATGTGGGAGTGTATGGTAAAGGGTGACACACGAGAAAACAATAAATGAAGGATACCTGGCACGACAAATAAAAGTACATATACCGCTAAATGTATTTTAATACCGCCAAAAATGTCTAATTGTAAAGGGAGATAATTCTTCAAAGCTTAAGCGAAGACCTCTGAAAATAAGATCTTGCTTATCTACAGTTTTACTTGATAGATGTACAAGATTTTTTTTTATAAATCACTGCAAAGTGAGAAAGGCGTTTGTTACAGACGACAGACGAACAGACTGAATCCAACATAATATCATGAAACCATCGGTGAGTATGTAAAGTACCTTATAATCCTTAACAAAGAACAAAGAACATGGAGGCAAAATACACATTCAAGCCCAATAGTTATTATGCTATTGCACAAAGATTTTGGTCACAAGAGGTCGTGGATTTGCTCGACAATGTCAGAATTTGGTACCAAGAGTGCTGTTAAATATTTTCAAAGACAAATAAAAATGAGCAATACTCTGGCAAAAGGGGGCTTAATGCTTCTCCGTGATCCATCACACCAAGCAAGTCATTCACATAATAAGGGATCCTTAACATTCATTTAATCTGACGATTGACTGAATTTGGGGGAAAAGTGGTCCTTGAACATGCAGAAAATTTAGAAATAGCAAAAAGTTTCGATCCATGTCAGCCTGCGCGGACTGCGCAGGCTGACATGGGTCGATACTTTATTGTAGATGCATTAAACTCCCATTTCACAGAGCATGGTTCAGATTAGGTTTATGTGCATAATCAGTTCATGTTTAATTGAAAAGGATCACGGAAAGACAAAAATCAGTGACGAGGAGGCCCTCTTTTCCCTGTCGCAAGTGGAATTCTGTTTCTTGATTTGGCGTGCAAATGACATTGGGCTGAGTCAGGTCAAAATGCTCAGAACATTTACGAGTATACTGCGATTGCTGTTCATTTTTCATAATTGGAAATAAACATGTTGATTAATATTAAATGCAAACATATTCAGCCTTCTCGCACAAATCCATTCTAGTGTACAATAATTCAAACTAAACCCTAGATATTTCATTTTTCATTTCTTATTTGAAAATATTTGGCAACGCATCTGACAATGTATCTATGAGTCATGTTCTGTAAAAAGGGGGCTTGAAGCATCTGCAAATTATCGGACCCACGTAGGGTGACCTGGGTCGAAACCTTTTGCTATTGATCAATTTTCTGCATGCCAAAGGATCAGTTTGCCTCATGATTCAGACGGCTGTTAGACAAAATAGATTTTGTTGGATCCATATCTTTATGATGTCTTGCTTGGTACAATGCATCATGGAGATGCATTTCCCTGAGCAAGGCTCATGTCAAAGATGATACAGCAAGTTCTCTACACAGTTACCTTGATCAATACAAGAACGACGAAAATTGCAAATTTAAACTACGTAATTCTAGGTTTTCATGTTGTTTGTGTAAAAGGTTTATTCTAAAGCGGTTAGTGAATTGATAGTAATCCTTTCCAGGTCAGTTTGGGCCATTTGGATTTGATGGTGCTGCCTTCATTTCTTTTATGATTGCGACATTGATCTCCATCTTGGATTCTATTGGTGACTACTACGCATGCGCGAGGGTGTGTCGAGTACCAGCTCCGCCCACACACGCGGTAAACAGAGGTATCATGATCGAGGGAATGTGCACTGTTATATCGGGTACTGTCGGTTGTGGACATGCAACTTCAACTAATGGTGGGAACATTGGTGCTGTCGGTGTTACCAGGGTATGTATAACTTATGAGCAGAAATCGTGTTAAATTCGCACTAGCTGATCTTGAGTTTGTCCTATCGGATGAAATTATGACTCGTACTAAACAATCTAATCACTTTGATTACAGTAAAACCATGACATTTCGAATACAAAAGGAACCAATAATTTCACACAGTAGGTGGGACAACGTAGATATACATGCAGAAATATGGTAGCCTCTTGTTATCAGCATGGTTAAAGGTCTATAATGTTCTTGTGCATTCACTCTGATATTAAACTACAGTGTTTATAGCACAATGGTAAAGAGTTATACTTGATAATTTACACATTTTTGGTAGGCCCACCGTGATTATAAATCAACATATTCCTACTTGTGGAATTACAGATGGCCTAAATTCTTAAGCGTGAAATGGTACCTTTAACAGAGTGGCAGTCAGCGAGAACTGGTATGATGTGATGATGGCATGTTTTATTGAGTGGCAGATAGTGAGAAGTGGTATGGTTTGACAATGATATCTTTACAGTTTGTGAGGGCCAGTTTGATGTGATCATGGCATCGTTAAAAGAGTTAACAGTTAGTGATGGCTGGTTTGGTATGACATTGGTATGTTTAACAGAGTGGCACTTAGTTAGGGGTGGTTTGGCGTGACAGTTGTGTGTTTAAGAGAGTGGCACTTAATGAGAGATGGTTTGGTATGACAATGGTGTGTTAAGCAGAGTGGCAGTTAGTGAAAAGTGGTAAAGGTTGACAATGGTACCTTTAACAAAGTGGCAGTTAGTGAGAACTAGTTTGGTGTGACAGTGAAATCTTTAACAGAATAGCAGTTTGCGAGAATTTGAATTGTATGACACTGGTACCTTTAACAGAGTGGCAGTTAGTGAGTACTTGTATTGTGTGATACTGGTGTCTTCAACAGAATGGCAGTTAGTGAGGACTTGTATCCTTTAACAATGGTATCTTTATCAGATTGGCAGTTAGTGAGAAGAGGTATGGTGACAATGATATCTTAATCAGAGTCGCAGTTTGTGCGAACTCGTATGGTGTGACAATCGTATCATTTATCGAGAGGTTGTTCGTGAGGCCAGGATGGTATTTTCTACAAAACAATAGTTAGGGAGAACTAGTATTGTGTGGCGATGACATGCTTTACAGGGGGTAGTTTGGTAGAACTGTTGTGTTGTGACAATGGTATCTTTAATAGTGACAGTTGGTCAGAAGATGAACCGTTTTAACAGAGTTGCACTTCGCGAGAAATTAAAAAAAAATTGTGTGACGCTGGAATCTTTAACAGAGTGGCAGTTTGTGACAAGATTTTTGTGTGACACTCGTATCTTCAACCGAGTGGTAGTTAGTGAGTACTTGTATTGTGTGACACTTGTATCGTTAACAGAGTGGTAGTTAGTGAAGACTTGTATTGAGTGACACTGGTATCTCTTACGGAGTGGCAGTCAGTGAGTACTTGAATTGTGTGACACTTGTATCTTTAACAGAGTGGCAGTTAGTGAGTACCTGTATTGTGTCACAATGGTGTCTTTAACAGAGTGGCAGTCAGTGAGTACCTGTATTGTGTGACAATGGTATTTTTAACACTGGAAGTAAGTGAGCACTTGTATTGTGTGACAGTTGTGTCGGTAAGAGAGTGGTAGTTAGTGAGAACTTGTATTGTGTGACACTGGTATCTTTGATAGAGTGGCAGTTAGCGAGAACTTGTATTTTGTGACGCTGTTATCTTTTACGGAGTGGCAGTTAGTGAGAACTTGTATTGTGTGACAATGTTGTCTTTAACCGAATGGCAGTTAGTGAGTACTTGTATTGAGTGACACTGATATCTCTTACAGAGTGGCAGTTAGTGTACTTGTATTGTCTAATAGTGGTATCTTTAACAGAGTGGCAATTAGTGAGAACTTGTGTAGTGAATTTGAGATTTCTTGTTCAGGCTTTTACCTAATCCCTATTTAAAAACACTTGATGATGTAGGCGTAGCGCTTTCAGCATTAAGAGTATTTAGGGAAAGTCCAGTTGATTCGATACCATTCTGTCTTCTTAAATATTCACGATTGCGGTCGTCAAGTTTTCAAATATGAAATCGTACTTGTATATCATCTTTTATGGAAAATTGAGATTTTGTAACGGTAAGGCACAAAAATAAAACGTTTGCAATTAAAGAATCGAATATAATTGCTGATAATAGGTGAATTTTCTTTCAAAATATTAATTTCTTTTCCCCCTTTTTTCACAGTGTTTGAGAATCGTGTCGTGTGCATATTTCCAATGATATTTTATGTATTACCTCAGTTTAGGTTGGTAGGTATTACCACTTCCACACTAGTTTATCTCAAAGAAGTGACAAAATAGCTTATGCTTATGCGATTGCTTGGTTTCCGTCATGCTGCCGTCCGTTTGTTCATACATTAGACGTTTTCTTGTGACTCAATAATTACCTCGTTTGTGGCGAGATGTCCGTGAAACGTTCACAGTTTCTTTACATTATCAATAGCTTGAAGACTGGAAAATAGTAGAAATCAAACAATTAATGAGAGAAATGCAGCCGTTTCAACTGTAAAATCAACATTTTTTTTATGTAAACACATTCTTCAGTTTAGGTTAATGGGAAAACCCATTCATCAGTATAGGAAAAGGAGTTATGTGATGAGTAAGGTCTTGTTTTAACCCTTTACCACTCAATCCCGAGTGTGAACGACCCGAAGGAAGTATTCTTTTGAAAACGTTGTGGGAAAAGGAGAAAATGCTGGTAACCAGCATTTTTCCTTTTTCCAGAATATTTTGCCCTGTAAGAGGAAAAAATCATCAGTTAAGTCACACTTTTGTTGTTTGCAACGGCCTTGAATTTGGACTGGTCTAAAATATTTCGTGTGGAAAAGAGTTTAGAAATGAGGTTAAATATATTGATTTAGTTTCTTCGCTACTTTCAAGGGATTTTAAACATACTTAGTACTGAAATTCTATCAAATTTAGCTTGAGTTGAGTAATTTGTTTAATTTAACATGATCGCTTTTCTGTTATCATTTGCTGCCACCCTGACGGCTGTCATTTATCGTAAGAATAAAACATTATTTCTTTTTCTAAGTTTTTGAAGGGGCGGTAAATCAACTCTATCGTTCTTTTAGGAAATATAATCCTATAATGTGACATAATCGTTGACCCTTTTAACTCTAGTAGAATAGCCTCTTCATTCATGGATTACAGCTGATGGTACATAGGAAAGTGTTGAAAAACTATGATACCTGTTTCCTTCAAGTCAGTAACTGTCAAGTATTTCACTTTTCTGTCATTTATATATGATAATGGTTTACCTACGACGTAGTTTACACCCTGGACATACAGAAAATTGACCAATAGCGAAAGGTTTAGGCCCAGGTCAGCCTGCGCGATCTGCGCAGGCTGACCTAGGTCGATACTTTTCGCAGAGCATGGCTCAAGTACATATTCCCTTGGTAAATGGATTGTTTAAATTCTTTCATTTTCGACAGCAGTGCTGCATCAGTTTTATCGCTTGCATGAGCAATCAAGATAGATTTCCTGAGACGTGTCCATTCTAGTCCAAACTCGTGATCAACAAACGTGAAAGCCATGCTTTCTGATATGGGGTTTAATGCATCTGCAAAAAGTATTGACCCATGTCAGCCTGCGCAATCCGCGAAGGCTGACATTCGTCAAAAGTGTTTGCTATTTGTAATTTTTTTGCATATCCAAAAACTGTTCAACCGCCAGATTCAGTCATTTGCTAGACAAAATGGATTTTATGGAACCATGATTATGAGATGACTTGCTTGGTATGGTATAACGCATCGCTGAGGTACATTAAATCCCTTTTTCTCAAATCGCCGCTCATATTCAAATTTCATGTAATAGACTGCTTTGTATATGTTTGTCTGAATACGGTTAACTCTACTAATGTTTACTATTTTGCAAGATTTTTCCATGAAGGCGTCCAAGGTAATATACCGTAGGTTTATTGATGTGCCATTGGAACCGAGGCAGGCAAGCTGTAGTTTAAGAACATAGACGAATCGTAAGAATTATATGCATCGTAAGGCTGTCGGTCACGAATTTTGATCGCCTTCGATTTCCTTATTTCAACGTTGGTCTCCAGCTCTTGCTTTGCCACACAGTAGATGACAGAAATTGCTTCGTCTGGCGGTTGGATCTCGAGTTTGACTTTGCTAATGTTTTTCCTGGTATTAAAAGTATGTTTGTAACGGGCAGTCTTCCTTTCTATCATATTTTGACCGTATTCGTCGTTAGCTGTAAGTTCCAGTTTAGGTGTTGGGTGTCCAATAGCTTTGCATGTTACTATTGTCTTTTCGCTTGTGTTCTTTGTGAGCCTGGTTTTCTCCTCGTCAATCTCCACTTCCTGAAGGGGTAAGTAGGTTGTCTTGTGTTGTACAGTTTTATTTCCATTCGATGCTTGGCATATGTAATCTCCTTCCGGTCTACTGACCTTGTTTGGTTCAAACTGAAGGACGCTGAGTTTATAGATGCCACGTTCAAACTCATAATCTGTTTTTATTTCTACAAGAGAACCATCTTTTTCACTTTTGAACAAGGTGATTTGTGGCAACGGGATCCCGAAGGCTAAACATAAATGACTCAAATAGGGTCCTTGAACGTACATTCTCTCACGTGATCTGTATAGTCCGAAAGTGTCTTGTGGCATTACATCGCCGATATCTTGATTGATAAGTTTGAATTCGTTACCATACTGAAAATCCCGTATATAACCGCTAGCGTTCTGGGGCAGCCATATTTGTATTATACCACCATTTACAGCGAAGGTTTCAGTAAGGCCTACCACGAGCTCATTGTCACTACCGTTGTTTACAGTAACTGTCAGATTAGAGTTGCTAAAGTCGTTTGCCCAAAATTCAATGAATTCAGGTGGACTTGTATTCGCGTTTATTAATGAGATAACGACGTTTGGGCGATAACGGTCTTCCTTTATTCCTTGAACAACGTTTTCGGTAACTGTGATGGTTATATTAAACCCGTTGTTTTTCAATTCATTCGCATCTGCTTCGATGCGTGGTATCATTTGCAATATTACCGCATCAGGTTCATCGAACATTTGCGTTCCTTTTTCACTCAGGGCTGATATGTCCAGACTGATCTGCGCATTATATGCTGTTGACGATATCATCAAAGAAGCCCATCCGATCGAGTCAAGGTCACGAAGAGTTGTCTTTGTTGTAAATTTAATGCGACCATTCCCGAGAAGTTCTTCTGTGACCTGTCCCTTGTCTCTTGAAGTGTGTTCATGGTATTTTCTGGACAGAAACCATTCTGAAATATAACCAGCATCAGCAATGTACGTTATAGATACATCGATTTCTTCATTTACGAGGCCTCCGGACTCAAAGCTCACTAATTCAAGTTTTCGTTTTTTAATCTCGTTCCACTCCTCGTTGTTATCACCAACATCAGCAGCGATAGTGTCCTCACCGTCACCATCTGTTTGCGGCATTTCAATGCTCGGGTTCATTGTTTTATCTCCGATTATCTCATTAGGTTTTATATTCTGTACAGCACTGCATAAATTGTTAAGAGCATCGACCAAAGCATCAAGTTGAGAAAGTTTCTTTTCAAATGCGTCGAGCCGATTTTCTATTTCATCGAACGATGCGTTTCCATTCACTTTGAAATTCTGTGAACACAAAAAATAACACATTAATTGAACAGGGTTGCTAGAGAATACGATAGTTGTTTAGATTCGCTCAATGTTTTTGTCAGAAATATTCCTACGCTATTAGAAATCTAAATGCGGGCTGTACCCTTTTTCCTTGCCGTTTGTTTATACCTGTTATTTACCACGAGGATCTGCAACTGTTTTTGATTCCGTCTTTGCTATAAAAGTCATGCTGCGTTAAAATGGGGTTAAATGCATCTGCAAACAATTAATGACCCATGCTAGCCCGCGCAGTCTGCGCAGGCTAGCATGGGTCGAATCTTTATGCTATTAATATTTTTTTTGCATGTCCGCAGAAAATCCTACCACATGATTCAGTTGCTTGTTAGATAAACTGGAGTTTATAGATTCCACACGGAGATGCATTAAAGCCCCTATTGCCAGAGTACCTCTCATATTAATGAGCTATGCTCTGGCAAAAGGAGGCTTAATGCATCTCCGTGATGCATGATACCTATAAATCCATCACATAATTATGGATCCATAATAGCCACTTTTTTTTTAACAACCGACTTACTCATAAAGTAGAATGGTCCTTTGACATACAGAATATTGACCAATAGCGAAAAGTTTCGGCCCAGGTCAGCCTGCGCGGACTGCGCAGGCTGACCTGGGTCGATACTTTTAGCAAATGCTTTAAGCGCCCTTTTCACAGAGCATGGCTTAAATATAACCCCATTGTTTTCAAAATTAAACATTGGAAACTTACTATTGAAATGGATTTGGATCTTATTTCATTCGGACAATATTAACTTCGTTCATGTAGTGCGAGGGTCCTGCGTAGCTCAGGGTAAAGTCCGAGACTCGTGACCTGGAGGTCCCATGGTTCGAGCCTCACTGAATCCACAGAGTTTTTCGTTGAATTGTCCTAGGCCAAGACACTTCAGAGCCCTAGCCTAGTACTGGAGGAACCCAGGAAATATATGAATATGTGAGCTGTCGCCGTGATAAGACTGAAATAATTTTGACAGCGGCGTAAAACACCATTCAATTAATCAATCATATGGGTAATACGAGAAAAATCAGCTATGAATACCAAGTATAGCTCTTACTCGATAAACTTTTCATTATCAGTTTTCATTATTGTTTATTTTTAGGATAACCGGTTTAGAATCACGTACTGTGACGAGATAATTCATAAACCCAACTCGATAATGTTTGTATCATCTCGTCGATCAGTTTACACTATTGTTTATGTTTGGGATAACAGGTTTAAAATCACGTACCGTGACGAGATAATTTATGAACCCAACTCGATAACGTTTGTATTATCTCGTCCGGTTCATGGTTTTAAACATGTATCCACCCCCACCCACCCACCCCCTCCCCCCCCAAAAAATGCAATAATATTGACTATTAATAAAAGGTTTATCGAGTTTAATAGAGTTATAGTGCCTGTATCAGGATCATTACTGTATTGAAACTTTAATTTTGTATTTATCTTCTATCAAATCTTACTCGATGTTTAACAAATACCCCTTAAATACTACTAAAGGTCCACAATGATTTCCAAGTTCCTTTACTTCGGGTCGTTAGAACCCTGGAGGACTAAAGAACGGCTTCTCTGACACTACAGAACCAGTTCATTGTACATTTAAGTAAGGAATCACCTGACTGTTGGGAATATACATGTTTAAGAGCGGCACTATGGGAAAAGAGGGTTTGCTGTATGCCCGTGTTGCAATATATATATATACCAAGCAAGTCATCACATAATTATGGATTCCTACAATCCTTTTTGTCAACCAACTGAATCATAAGATAGAATGGTCCTTGGACATACAGCAAATTTACAAATAGGACTGCGCAGGCTGACATGGTCGAGACTTTGAGCAGATACATTCATCCCTCTTTTCACAGAGTATGGCCCATGTATATTGTTCTTGAATGTTTTAGATTACAATATCAAAAGTGCCGATGTTACTGTACTCAGTAAAGTAAGAAGGAGCCCTCTGCTACGTTACTGGATGTCATATAGCTGTTAACTCTGAACCTGGCCATTTTCACACCACCATTATTTGGCGTGCAACACTCGAAAAGGGGCCTTCGGACATATGTGTAAAAATGTGTCGTCCCAGATCAGTCTGTGCAGTCTGCGACTAATCCGAGACGACACTTCCCGTTTTTGTGCGATTTTCTGTTTCACGAAAGTCAACTGTATGAAAAAATCTTCTGTAGTCGTAAAGTGCTGTCCCGGATTAGCCTGCGCGTTAATCCGGGACAACACTTTACGCAAATGTCCGAAGGCTCCTTTTCGTGTGTTGCACGCCATTTATGAAACTTTATAAATAATGGTAGTGTGAAAATGGTAACAAAATGTAGAGAACATTAGGTTTGTGTTTAATTTCTGATAAAGGCATAAGCCGAAAAATTGAAAATAGAGTAAACATTTTTATATTGAATAAAAACCACATATAGTCTTGATAGGTGTATGTTGTGTTTTCCAAATTTAGTTTTAGAGTCAAAGATTGCCCTTCCTTTAGAGTGGAGCAGGGATGTTATTTAGAAAAATAATAATAATAAAAAAACATATATAAGGTATCAAATTTAGTTAGGTAAAAAAAGCTGAATACGTATTGATTTTGAAATTAAGTGGAATAAAAATGCCACAGATATTAGAGAACAATTATATACAAAAAACTTTAATAAAAAAAAAAAAATACCGAGAGGGAAATCCAGAATAGGAGACACAGTATAACACGTTCCATCGTAGATTTTTTGGAATAAGTAAAAACAAACTCGCTGAGTGCTTCGCTTTTAGGTTAGAAAAAATAGATTACCACGGATCCGATATCTAGGATAAAAACTGTTGTAGCTCACCTGATAGCAAGGTATCAAAGGCATTTTGTGATGACGCCGTCCTTTACCTGTGACATCAGAGCTTTCGTCATATCGTGGCATTTGGATAATTCAAACCTCAACTTATTGAAATATATATGTATATAGATATATAATGATCCTTGCTCTAGCAAAAGGGGTTTTAATGCGTCCCCATGATGTATTATACCAAGCAAGTCATCACATTATTATGATTCTGTAAAATTCAGTTTGACTGGCAACCGACTGAATCATGAGATAGAATGGTCCTTGGACATGCATAGAATTTACAAATAGCAAAATGTTTCGACCAATGTTAGCCGGCGCGGACTATGCAGGCTTACCTGAGTAGATACTTTTTTTTGCAGAGCATTAAACCCCCTTTTCACCGAGTATGACTCATTTATCTTTTTTTTTTTTCCCGGAGCAATGATGAGGACGGGCATACTCTTTAGAAAACAGTTCTGAATACTTATACGTTAAATCAAAACTCATGCCACCCTGTTATGGAAAACAGAACAGTCATTCAATCCTGTTTGAAGACTGAATGAACTGATAAATATCCATCCTTAACCTTTAACCCTTAGGCTGCTGAGCGCGACTCACTGACCTTTTGCGGAAGGTGTAGATCAAAATTAGACTACACAGAACTTGCAGTCTGATCTTGGATCTACACCGTCCGATGAGATATTGTTCTCCTAAAAATAAGTTAATAAATAACATAATTCGGATTTCTATTATCGTCTTGAAAGATTTATTTTAGTTTTTTAGCAGGATAAGGGTTAAACAAAAAAAAAAAAAAAAAAAAAAAAAAAATCTAGTGGCAATCTGAGAATTCGAACACACTGTCCTTTCAAAGAAAATGTTTCCTTTCTCTCGTTTTCGAATGATCCAGGTTTTATCGTATCAATAGTTTCACTTGATTTGAGCATGCAATGATGCCCATAATTATTGCTAGTGCGGGCAATATCCCAAAAGTGAGCAATGAAGGGTCATCGTGACCCTCTTGTAGTTTTGGGTCAACTACGGGGTTAAACAGATATCCTGTAAACATGATAAGGACAATTTTACCCGTTACCACACAACCCGACTTTTAACGAACCTGAGGAAGAAGGTTTTAGAAAACAGTTTTTGGAAAAGGAGAAAATGCTGGTGTTTTCTATCCTTTCATAAACAAAACCCATATATTTATGTTATGGATTCTGGGCCAGAGGCCTACATTTAAGCCAGTAATAATTTCTGATATATATCTCTCTCTCTACAAAAAAAACAAATTAGTGTGTAATTGTCATTTCGTTGTTCCTTTGTGTTCTGAGTTTCTCTCTCTCTCAAAACCAAATATAAATTAATTCTCATTTCGTTGTTTCTTAGCCTTTCTAGTTATTCCACAACTGCTTATAACATTTCTGTTCTGTGTATATCGAGTACAACTTTTGTGTACCGGGTAAGTTGATAAGGGCTGTTTTGCAAATCAGGTCTTATCCTACAGATACAAGGCCGGTCATGCATGTTAATCACAAAGATACAAGGCCCGTCATGCATGTATTTTTTTCTTCGGTTGTTAAAAATAGCTGCTTTAAAACGATTCGGTGTATGGAATTAGGGCTCTTTATCTTCTATGAACGAAAAAGCTTGTTTCTTTTCTATGGTGGCATATTTCTGCCACGAGACACAAGATAACTATCATGATAATTTTAGAAAAATATCACGATAAATCAAAGTTTCTTGGAAATTTTATCTAAATTGTGAACAGTTTTCTGAAAACAGTATCACGATAAACTTTGTTATCTAGTAAATTTTACATTGATCAGTAAATATGTTAACGCATAATTTCTCATTCGTGCACGAAATCATCGGGATAGTTCTACCCGTTTTACGATATCTATAAATAGAAAATTCTCTATTTGGTTGAACTCGGTAGTTTTTTACAGTACAAAATGGCAAAGATTCATTATATATTTCCTAGAAATGAGTCATGCTTTGTAAAAAGGAGGCTTAAAGCATCTGCGAAAAGTATCGACCCAGGTAAGGCTGTGCAGTCCGTGTCTATTTATAGATACCGTGAATGTCAGTTGTAGGCGTGAACGAAAAAAAAAAAGGTGAGAATTATCGCGATATTTTTATCATAAAACTTTTTATTATCAAGAAAGTGTGTTTGATTGCGATAGTTTTGTTAAATTAACGCAATAGTTATCTCGTATGTCGTGGCAGAAATATACCACCATACTTTTCAGTGACGTGATAAACCTAATTGTAGGGCGGTGTAAAGAAAGTTGCCAATTTGATTCCTGTGTTACATTTTTTCTGCCAGTAACTGGGACTTTGAAAGATTGTACTGTATCACATTATCATAGTAACACCCATTATTTTAACCCTTTACCACACAATCCTGAGTTTTAACGACCTTGAGAAAGAAAGCCTTTTGAAAACATTTTGGGAAAAAAGGAGAAAATGCTGGTAACCAGCATTTTCTCCTTTTTCCCAAAATGTTTTCTGCCATATCATAGAAGAATCCCATCATTTGAGCCAAATTTGAAATTGTCGTCTGCAAATGCTTTCAATTTGGACGCGTCTTCCTTTTCTGTTTTTTGTCGCGTGGTAAAGAGTTAAATGGTATGAATTAAATTTGTCTGCATTTTGAATCCCATATTGTTTACATTTGCCATCTAGCGGGCCACCTACACTTTTGAATAAATACATATTTTGAATTTGATTGAATATCTGTATATTACAAAACCAGTGCTATTTATCTCTAACAAACAATCACGGATTTTAACGACCCTGAGAAAAAATCCTTTTGAAAACATTGTGGAAAAAGGAGAAAATGCTGGTAGCCAGCATTTTCTCGTTTTCCCACAATGTTTCCTACCCTTTCAACGGCAAATTTTTTGAGTCACATTTCATTTGTTGTCTGCAAATGCTTGTAATTTGGACCTGTCTAGAATTTTCTCATTTGTTAAAGAGTTAAGCCAGTTCATGCTTTATCGAACAGTGATAATCCAGGATCAAACTGCTCGTACTTTGCAGTCTGATCCTGATATGCACTGTGCCCAAAGCGCCTGGAGTTGCAGTCATAAAGTTAAGGTAATCATCGACGTCCACCGCAATTTAAACCTTTACCGAACCGAGTGTTAACGATCCTGAAGAAGAAGGCTTTTGAAAACATTGTTGGAAAAGGAGACAATGCTGGTAACCAGCATTGTCTCCTTTCCCCACAACGTTTTCTACTCTGTCAAAGACAGGAACCATTGATTGAGCTACAATTATTTTCAAGTCTACAAAATTTAATGCTTTTTAATTTGGTCGAGTCCGAAATATAGTCGCTTGGTAAAGAGTTCAGATTTTCGTGTTGAATACATGTGAGCAATGCTCCGGCAAAATGGGGTTTAATGCATCTCTGTGATGCAATATACCATGCAGTCCATTACACGAAAACAGTTCCTTTGTTTCTTATTTCCCAGGTTGCAAGCCGACAAGTGTTCGTATGCGTTGGAATTCTGTACATCATATTCGGGCTGTTTGGTAAAATCTCCGCCATTTTTATCACCATTCCATATCCGGTGCTAGGGGGAGCCATTGTAGTTCTATTCGGGATCTTTGTCGGGGTCGTGATTTCTAATCTGGAGGTAAGTTTAGTGTCATAAATTGCAGTATTTTTTTTTTTTAATCTTTCTTAAAGGTTTTATTTCTAATTCAAAGGCAAGCTTGCCTCTATTTAATTTATTTCTTTATTTACATGTATTTTCAGTATTTGACGTGTTTGTTGGTCTACCTGTAAATTGCGACACGAATTTGACCTAATTGCACGTTTGACAAAAATCATCATTTGAGCTACATTTGCAGACGACATAAGATTTCTGTCTTTGATAGGGTAGATAACATTCATGGTGGAAAAAGGGCAAAATTATGGTTACCAGCATTTTCTGTTTTTCCCACAGCCTTTTCAAAAACCTTTTCAAAAACCTTTTTCAGTGTCAGTAAAAGTCGGGATTTGTGGTACAAAGTTAGCATTCTAGGTATAGATTTGTGCACTTATGTTGACGACATGGATCCCAGTGATTTTACAGAACTTGCGGTTTTATCTGTAATACTCTCTTGTTACAACAGCATATAAAACCCTTTATAAAACGAAACAGTTCTAGAATTGTCCAATTTGAAAGCATTTGATGAATATGGCTCAAATTATGGGAAATAGTTTTTAAGGGTAGAAAACATTGGGAGAAAAGGAGAAAATGTTGGTTACCTGTGTTTCATCGTTTTCCATGATGTTTCCATATGAATTATTCGTGAGGGTCGTTAAAGCTCGGTCAATTTCTTTCCGAGGATTGATGATAGTCATTGCTACAGGATGCATTCCTCTCTCACCGCTGACCATTGTTTCGACGATGGTTATGTGGGAAAGCAGCCAGTGGCTTGGAAAGAATATTGTACGTAGTACTGGTAAAAGAAACTACAGGAAAGCATGGATAGGTGCACTGGCCGCCGCGATATAACTGAAATAATGTTGAAAACGGCGTTAAACACCATACAATCAAACAGTCAATGAGGGTCGTTAAAACTCGGGTCTGATTGATAGAGGGTTCGAAATTCAACAATTCAGCATTTATGCGGACTGCAAAAAATCCATTCTGTTTCCTAAGCAGCTTCCGAGTTAAGGCTATAGCTTTGTCAATGTAATTCCAGGGGATATAAATCTGGTGCTTTGCTAGGCTTTAAATTTTGGGTAGCTACATTCATTGCGACAGAATCATTCCTTTAACACGTTAACCCTTATCCTGCTAAATAAAAGAAATGAAAATTTCAAGCCGATAGTAAGAAGCCACATTTTCCTACTTCAAAAGGATTTTTTCGGGAGGAGAGATATCTCCTTATCGGACAGTGTAGATCTAAGATCAGACTGCACGTTCTGTGCAGTCTGATCTTGATCTACGCTGGCCGCAAAAGGTCAGTGAGTCGCGCTTAGCAGCCTAAGGGTTAAGTTTTTCCTTTTATTTCACGATGTATTTCATTATTTAGGTTACAGCTATGTCCTCGCCCAGAAACATAGCCATCCTTGGACTTGCAACGTTTATTGGTCTGTTAGTGCCGACTTGGGTCAGTAAGGTGAAGACACCAGTAAACACCGGTATGTAAAAATTGCCGTGAATATTCCTTTTTTCGAGTCTGCAATATTTTTATGCTTCGTTATATATAAAATATTTTAGCGGCACTCTTGGAAATGGGGGTTTAATGTGTCTCGGTGATTTGTTTTGATAAGCAGATCATTAGATAATTACGGATCCAAAAAGTTCATTTTGTCTAGCAACAGACTGAATCTCGAGGTAGAATGGTCTTTTGTCATGCAGAAAATTTACCAGTAGCCAATAGTTTTGATCCATGTCAGCCTGTGAGAAATTGTACAGGCTGGGGTGGGCTGCATGGCTCACTTACTGGGAGGAGCGTTTCACTTTCACTCTTTACCAAACAATAAAATTTTAGACCAGTCCAGATTGAAAGCATCTGCAGACGACAAAATAAATGCAACTCAGAAACTGAAATTTGGTTTGAGACGAGCAGAAAACATTGTGGGAAAAGGAGGAAATGCTGGTTACCAGCATTTTCTCCTTTTCCCACAATGTTTTCAAAAGTTTTCTTTTTTAGGGCCGTTAAAAGTCGGAATTGTGTGGTAAAGGGTTAAAGAATGTGAGCCAACAAAATGTGATTGCTTATGCTAGAGAATTTGAACTGCCTGAGTACTTATTTAGGCCTTTAACCCTTTTCCTGCTGAATGAGTGACATGACACTTTTCAAGCCAACAGTAAAAACGCAAATTCTGCTATTTCATAGGGATTTTTGGGGAAAGATATCTCCTTAACGGACATTGTAGATCCAAGATCAGACTGCACGTTCTGTGCAGTCTGGTCTTGATCTACACTGTCCGCAAAAAGTCATGGAGTCGCGCTTGGCAGCCTAAGTATTAACCGCCACACCTCCATACAAAACGACAAAGAAACTACAGTGTATACCCGTTCATATCAAAATCATTTGCAGATGGAATGGGCCTTAGCTGACGGATTTTGTCTTCAACAGGGTAAAAAAAAAAAAAACATTGCGGGAAAATGAGCCGATATTGGACAGTGTTAATGGTTGCTATGTTATACAGCTAATTACGGAACAAACGTGCCTACTGACACAAGATTGCCCACATTTTGGATTTTGAGTAGGATCTCATACAGATTTTCATTATATATTTCCTAGAAATGAGTCATACTCTATGAAAAGGGGGCTTAATGCATCTGCGAAAAGTATCGACCCAGGTAAGCCTGCGCAGTCAGCGCAGGCTGACCTGGGCCGAAACGTTTCGCTGTTGGTCAATTTTACTTGTGTCATAGGACCATTCTGCCTCATGATTCAGTTGGTTATGGATCCACGAGTATGTGATTGCTTATTTGGTATCATGCATTAAGCCCCCTTTTCACAGAGCATGGCTCAAATTTAGTTTCGTTTTTCCACAGGCATGAAAAGTTTTGATTCCATTGCCGCAATGTTGCTTGGGAACCCAAATCTTGTAGGCACTATATTGGCGTGTTTTCTTGACAATACAGTTCCAGGTAAATATCAGTCTTAATTCTTTCACTACAAACTTCAGGAACTCCGCTTTTTCCTGCCTGTACAAGTAGATTTCCACGGCTGTTGAAGATGACTATTGGCATAGATAAGTGCCATGTAGCGGATGGCGTAGATCCAAGATCAGACTGCACGGTCTGTACAGTCTAATCTTGATCTAGGTCATCCGCGAAAGCTACATAAGTCGATAGTGGCAGTAAAAGATTGAATTCTTTACCATACAATCCCTTGTTCTAATGCTCGTAAAGAAGAAGGCTTTTGAAAACATCGCTGGAAAAGGAGCATTTTCTCCTTTACCCTCAATGTTTTCTACCAGTACAAAGACGACTTCATTCATTTAAACACCTTTAATCTTTCGTCTGCAAATGCTTTCAATTTGGACCAGTCTATAATTTTGTTGTCTGGTAAAATGTTAAAATCGATCTCATGAAAAAGAACCAGAATAGAATTATGTGATTTGAGTTATTTGAGTTAAATTAACTGAGTAAGTAAGTTGCCAATGCAAAACTTCTCTTGTACTGGGTAAGTGGCAAATGCAATTTTAACTGTTAACTTTGAAATTAAGTTGCAAACATGAATGAACTCTTTAACTTAATATATTGGTATATACGTGGCAAACACAATCCAATTTTTTAAAACCTTGAAGATAAAGTCTTTTTAAAACATTGTGGTTATGTAGAAAATGCTGGTAATCAGCATTTACCCTTTATCCCATAATGTTTTCTACCCTAAGAAGACAAATTTTAGCAGCCATGCGTATGCTTTGATAGTAGACAAGTCTTAATTTTTTCGTCATCATGTAAAGAGTTTTAATTGCGTGCCATACAAAAAAATAAACAAACAAACAACTTTTTCAGGTACAAAAGAAGAACGGGGAATAGCAGCATGGCAGGTCAAAAATGAGGACGAAGATAGTTTTGTATTAAACAGACACCTGTACGACGAAGGGTACGAGGTTTATCAGCCCTGGCTACCTAGGCGACTTCTGAGTCTTTCAATTATGAAACATGTGCCTTTCCTACCATATCGGCCGTCGAGAGTGGAAGCTCAAGCAGAAATGCAGTGAAATCTATCGCAGATGCACACAAAAATGAACCATGCTCTGTGAAAAGGAGGCTTAATGCATCTGCGAAAAGTATCGACCCAGGTCAGCCTGCGCAGTCCGCGCAGCCTGACCTGGGCCGAAACTTTTCGCTATTGGTCAATTTTCTGTTTGCCAAAGGACCAGTCTATCTCATGATTCAGTCGGTTGTAAAAAAATAAGTGACTATTATGGATCCATAATTATGTGATGGCTTAAATGGTATTACGCAATACGGAGATGCATTAAGCTCCCTTTTGCCAGAGCATGGCTCAAATTATTTGTACTACATGTCACAGTCGGTTCTTGCCTCTGCTCATGCGTAAAAGTAATTGAGCTATGCGCTGTGGAAAGGGAGTCTAATGCATCTGCAAAAAAGTATCGACTTAGGTCAGCCTGCTCTGTCTGCGCACGCAGACCTAGGTCGAAACGTTTCTCCCCCCTGGTATGATGACTTGCTTGGTATAATGTATCACGGAGATGCATTAAACCCCCTTTTGCCTTTTGCCAGAGCATGGCTCAGTCTTATATAGCATTTGTCTAGTGGGCGGAACTGTCTCTATATTTGACAGTTTTGCAGCAATTAGCTAAAATCTCTTCCTCGTTATTGCTGTCCATATGAAAGATATAAAGCTTTTCGTTAATTTTCATGCTTTAGCGACAATCGATATAAATAGTAGACTACGAATCAAATCTATTAATTTTCGGCCATTGGACGTTTTAGCCCCGAAGTTTCTGCTAACCATTTTGACGCTTCGGTGAAGGACGTATCATTTAGATAGTGTCCAAGGTAGGATAGAATAGCCTAAGGCTATTTGCTGTGCAAGAATATGATCAAAATATATTAATGAACAAAACTGATATCCCTTAAATACTGGATGTCCGGAAAGTAAAGTAACACTTTTGCACATTTATGATATAGCTTTTAATTTCAGATGAAGAGATAAAAATATATATACATGTATATAAAATATGTACTTTTTTGTGTGATAATTTCATTTAATTTTCATTACATTATACAATTTTATACAGATTTCAAATCAGAAGTTCTTTTTTTGTCATTAGCGTCATTTTAGCAATGAATGACGTTTTCAGTGTGACGACCTTATATACTCTTTTTATGCCGAACACACACGATGAAATTGTCAGTCACTTTAGCACTTATTCCAGTATCAGTCTCCTTGATTTCACATTTAACCCTTTCCCAAACGACAAATTTTGGACTGGTCCAAATTGAAAGAGTTTGCAGACGACAATTTTAAATTTGGTGAAGATTGCAGAAAGGTCTCAAAAAGGGTAGAAACACTGTGGGAAAAGGAGAAATTGCTCGTTACGAGCAATTTCTCCTTTTCCCACAGTGTTTTCAAAAGACTGGTTACCAGTATTTTCTACTTTTTCCACAATGTTTTCAAAAACCTTCTGGCTCAGGGTCGTTAAAACCTTGGATTGTTTGGTAAATGTGTGAAATAACTCCACCACCGCAAATTAAGATATATTATTTTCATAGTCCAGTGGAAGTATCGGACGGTGGAGATAACAGAGTTGATTAGTTGATTAGCAGAGATCTTAACTCTTTATCAAACGAAAAAATTTTAGACTAGTCCAAATTGAAAGCATTTGCAGACGACAAATTAAAGGTGTCTCAGATGACGAAACTTGTCCTTGATAGAGCAGAAAACATTGTGGGAAAAGGAGAAAATGCTGGTTACCAGCATTTTCTCCTTTTCCCACAATGTTTTCAAAAGGCTTCTTACTCAGGGTCGTTAAAAGTCAGGATTGTGTGGTAAAGAGTTAATCTCAGCCATTCACAGAGCTTTTTGCAGTCGAAGAAGGGCCTTTGAATGTTAACTTTTTCCATACAGGCTTATTTTTTAACTCTTTTTTACTGACAGTGGTGAATTGAAAAGCTTTTGCGAACGGTGTAGATCAAGATCAGACTGCACAGAATATGCAGTCTGATCTTGATCTACACCGTCAGTTGTAAAATGATTAACAATATGTAGCTTCATTTGCAATGGCACTGTATTTCAGACCTCCAAAATGTTGAGTTTCTTTAGTTATTAAGTTAGTTTACTTATTTCTTTACCATGTAAGACACAAGAAGCTTCTGTAGTCCAGTGTCGATTAAGAGCAGTTATGGGCAGAGTGCTAACATTCTGTTCAGTCTGATCTTGATCCAACCCCGTCCGCAAAATACACGTATACTCCAATAGATGAGCCATGCTGTTGCAAAAGGGGGTCCAATACATCTCTGTGATGGACTATACCAAGCATGTCATCACATAATTATGGATCCATAAAATCCATTCAGTCTTAACACAATCGACTGGATCTGGAGGTAGAGGAGTCCTTTGACATTCAGAAAATTTTACAGATAACAAAAACTTTCAACCCATGTCAGTCTGCGCGGACTGCGTACGCTGGCATGGGTCGATACTTTCTTTTGCAGATGCATTAAGCCCCCTTTTCACAGAGCATGGCTCAAATTATGTCGTCCATTGCAACGAAAGACTGAACAGTTTATGTACTTGTATTTTCGTAATACTGTTTGTATCAATATCATTAAAGCAGCCATTCCGCATAAACTCCCTTTTTTTCTGTGTACAAACACCCTGTCTTATAGAAGTTGGGTTGTCGGTTAACCCTTTGCCACACAATCTCGACTTTTAACGACCCTGAGAAAGAAAGCTTTTGAAAACACTGTGGAAAAAGGAGAAAATGCTGGTAACCAGCATTTTCTCCTTTTCCCACAATGTTTTCTACTCTTGCCAGAACACATTTCAGTTTTTGATTTGCATTTATTTTGTTGTCTGCAAATGCTTCCAATTTGGACTAGTGTAAAATCTTGTCGTTTGGTAAAGAGTTAATTGTACCCTGCTAATGAGATTTGACGACAAATTTTTAAATAAATTTTAACACTCAAGCTGCTGAATAAATGAAACACAAATTTCTATTCAATACTAAAAGCTCAAACATTGCGGTTTCAAAGTTGATTTCACCGGAAAGAAACTACTGTATCGGACAGTGTAGATCAAAGATCAGACTGCACGTTCTGTGCAATCTGATCTTGATCTACACTGTCCGCAAAAGGTCATTAAGCCGAGCTTAGCAGCCTAAGGGTTAAAATGGACTATAGAAGAGTCTAAGTTTCGTTAAGAGTTATAGTGTGTTAAAATGAAAAGTAATTAATTGTGATGATGAAAAGATAGATCACAAGTCTGAATAGATGTACAACTTGAACCCTTTACCACACAGTCCTAAGCTTTAACAACACTGAAGAAGATTTGTTTGTTTGTTTGTCTTGGAGTTTAACGCCACTTTAACAGCTCAGGTCATATCATGGCGGCCAGTGACGCGCCCATGTGTTTCCTGGCTTTTTCACAGAGCATGGCTTATATGAATTTAATGTTGTTTGTTAAACCCCATCACCAAATAATCCCGACGTTAATACGTGGTGCAAAATTTTAAATCTTGGACCACAGACATAGATCTCCTTTGTGATCAGTACAGTGTACCCACTCTCTGTCTTTCGGTCTGTCTATCTTTTCTCCAAGCCCATTGGCTCCGTAGCCCAGTCAGGTATGTACTGGACTTGAAACCAGGGGTAGCTGTTTAGAATTCCAAGTTGGGCTGTTTTCTTTCTGAGGATTGGTAATGGTAATATGGTAATGGTCATTGAGGACACAAGACACATTCCTCTTTCACTACTGATCATTGTTTCGATGATGGTTATATGGAAAAGTAGCCAGTGGTTTGGGAAGAATATTGTTAGAAGTTGTGTTAAAGGAAACTCCGAGAAAGCATGTACATGTATAGGTGCACTGGCCATCATAATATAAATGAAATATTGTTGAAAATGGCGTTAAATATTAAACAAACAATCAGACTGTCTATATATCTGTCATCGTCTCTCTCTTTCTCTCTCTCTCTCTCGCTCTCTCTCTCTCTCTCTCTCTCTCTGTCTCTCTCTCTCTCTCGCTGTTTTTCTGCGTGTCTGTGATTCTCTCCTGTATTTTTTTTGCCTCATCCTCTGTCTATCTACTGCCGAATGTCCAATTATAGTCTTCGTTCATTTGAACGATGGAGTAAGAGTAGTTCCCAAATAAGGGGAGCTTGCTCGAACCAGTCATGTCGGTACGGGATATACTAGAGTTTTCTCCCTTGTAATGGTTTGAATAACTCTGGTCGACGGACCAGTTGGTTTGTGTCAGCTATCTCCCTATCCGATTATTGGCCAAAGATAACCAGAGGTTACTCGTTGATGTTGTCTATTTTTACGTATTATCTTTATAAAGGTGTAAAGCAAATGAGCCATTCTCTGGCAAAAGGGGGTTTAATGCATCTCCGTGATTCATTATACCAAACAAGCCGTCACATAATTATGGATCCATAATGGCCACTTTTTTTTTTTCTTAATCATGAGGTAGACTGGGTTTTGGACATACAGAAAATTCACCAATAACAAAAAGTTTCGCCCCTGATCAGCCTGCGCGGACGGCGCAGGCTGACCTGAATCGATACTTTTTTCACAGATGCATTAAGCCCCAATTTCACAGAGCATGGCTCAAATATTTAATCATTTCTGACTGTGTTTCGGTATCCCGTTTGAAAAATTCGGATGCGGTTTCGTTCTGTGATTTGACTAAGGTTATTTTTAGCCCTTTGGGCACCCAGTGCTTATAAGGGTGGAAAAAGGGGTTGAGAGGATGTTTTGGGTAAGGTTTTTTTTAGCCCTTTAGGTACCCAGTGCGAATACGGGAGGGAAAGGGGGGATGAGGAAGTGTTTTGAGGCAAAGTCTGCATGTCCGTATTCACCAACCATTCTTAAGAACATATTTTGTCTTGTTCTCCAAAATTTGCTACATTTGAAAGTAACACAAGACCTAACTGGCTAAACCATTTGAGCCATGGTCTGTGAAAATGGGCCTTATTGCATCTGCGAAAAGTATACGGACTCAGGTCAGCCTGCGCACTCCGCGCAGGCTGACCTGCGTCGAAACTTTTCGCGATTGCTCAATTTTGTGTATGTCCAAGGAACAGTCTACGTCATGATTAAGTAGGTTGTTAAAAAAGGTGTCTTTTATGGATCCATAATCATGTGATGACTTGATTGGTATCATGCATCACAGAGATGTATTAAGCCCCCTTTTGCCAGAGCATGGCTCATTTGGTTTAGCCAATCAGGATTTTTTATTTTTTTTTTCAAAATTAGAAAATCTTGGAGAAAATGACTGAGAATATTCTGAGAAATGGTTGGTGAATACGGACCCAGATGGGTCAAAAGTACAGTCAAGCCTCAGAGTGACGCAGATTGATAGATAATTTCAACGTTGTTCTAACCTAAAAAAATCTTGAAATTGGTTGTACTTTCCACGAAAGGGAGTGTTAAGATCTCATGCTCTGTGAAAAGGGCCTTTAATGCATTTGCCAAAAGCAGGCAGGCGGATCTTGGACGAAACTTTTGTTTTTGGTAAATTTTCTGCATGTTCAAAGGCCACTCTATCTCTTCATTCAGTCGATTGTTTTGACACAATGGATTTTAAGGATCAATAATTATGTGATGACTTGCTTGCTATCATGCATCGCGCAGACGCTTAAACCTCCTTTTGCCGGAGCATGGCTCAAATGTATAACTTCACATAAAAAAGAAATTAAATCCTTGTCACTTACACACAGAAATAAATCATAAACCACAGAATCTGGATTTTTTTGTACGATCTTCACCTTCATTTTCAACAGTATTTCAGCGTTTTTACATAAACCATAGGCCACTGTAATTGCATTAGTCTATTTTGGATCACCGAAATTTTCATTACTCGGTCGTCGGACACCGTTACTAAAAATAGTACATCGGCTGACAGTATATCGAATTATAATTAGAGCCGACGCGCACATTTGTGTTATTTTCAGTAACGGTGTCCGATGATCGAGCAATGAAAACTTGTACATTTCGAGATAAACCAACAGAGCCTCAAAGGCATATGCATCAACCTGTGTTCAAGTTCTTGCCTCTGCCGTGTTTTCCCTCTTACCAAAGGCTACCCACAACCACTGTCTACTCTTCTATACAAACCGGGTCAGGACAATATAGGCAGTGAGGAAAAGTTTCGGTTCCAAAAATCATTAAAGACGTCTTGGGTTTGTTTGTTTTTTTGCGCAGCCTAGTGCGCATGGGAACGAGCTTTTTCGTCCCTGAGGTTGTCCACCCTGGCTTGTTCGTCCAGGCTCGTTCTTCCCGGCGAGGTCGTCATTTTGAATGATCCCATTTCTTTTCAAATCAAATCTGGATCACTAAGAATGCATATTAGTATAATGGACGAGTTTGACTCTTCGCCAAGGAACTAGTTGAGTAGTACTCGAAAAGTTCCAGCGTACGGCGTGAAATCATAAACAGTGTAAAACACGAGTTTCGCTATAGAGGACATTTTGCTAGGAAATCTAAGTTAGACCGTATTTTAAGCGTTCAGTTTGTAATTCCATGAAAAGGCACTACAAGAAATACCGACTGTATACAACTAGCGAGGCAGGAGAAACGAAGATCACTGCACAGAAACATCATGTGTTAAAACACAAGCCGAGATGTATGAAATGTGTATTGAAATTTACATGAAGCCTATTCGCTTCTTTGATATGTGTGTACATCACCGACGAAAAATAGTTCCAAAGAATTTGGTATCTAATAATTTTGTTTTGATTAAAAAGATGATAAAAGTTGCATCTTTGTCGCAATGATCAATTTTGACGGAACTTTACTTTCAAAGAGAGATCTGAGTCAATCTGTTTTAGAAATGAGGCGTATGATGGTTAACAAAATACGGCACTATTTGCTTATCTCAAACGTGTATAAGATAAGAAAATTCGTAATGGCTGTATTATACTGAAAACGAGGATAGTTATGTGAAAAAAGTAGCAAATATTGATCCAGGAAAAGCTTATTGATATATTGGAATCTACATGAACAATTAACAAATAGCCTATCTAATCAGTCGACATAGTCAGATAATTAAGTTTTGTGTATGTATAGTTATGTACGGTTATCAGAGATAGGGCTCAATATGACATCCATGTGACTGGCGAGGGTAGACCAAAATGTACAAGAAGTACTCTTTAGTTCCCGCAAGCAGACGGATTTTTGTGTTTTCCTGAAGACGACTTTCAAAAACACTGCGTCAAGAGAAAAACAAACGGGTAATTGTTCCTTTTAACACAGTTTTTACAGATATCCATTAATTCTTAATTCATTACCGGTACACATATTTAACAGTATGTTTACATTTTTACCTATTTGCCAGACGAAATAATGATTACGATGATGATGATGATGATGCTTTCAAATATTTCAATGTTTACTAGTCTAAAATTTTGCCATCTGATAAAAAATCATGTCATCTTATAGGAAGTTCCTGTGTGCATTACGTAAATACCTTACATAGTTTCTTTTTTTGTTTTTTATCACTTGTCAGATTTTAAACTGATAACCGCGTACAACTGATACACCATTACAATTGATCATTTGACTGCCTCCTATCTTTGACTTATTGCACACCCCTTTCGCTTGCACTCTGTCTACATCCTAATTTTCAATCTCTTAATGAAAATTGATTTTTATGCTTCAAACTCTTTAAAAATATAGAGAAATATTGTGTTAAAATCAGACGAATTAAAGTTGTTGATTTTTTTTTATCAGTAATTAAACAAAACAAAAAACGATGAAGGAACTTTATGTCGTAGGGATAGTAATTCTGTGTACTCTGGCCGGAAACTCCAATGGGCAAGTCGGACAATGTAATAAAATGAACCGATGTTCGTGTACATACGATGATGGTGTTATAGTGGACCTCAGGGGCGTGGCAAAAACTGACGGAACGCCAGAGTAAGTACTGAACTTTTTATCAGACCTCAAAATTTAAGACTAGTCCAAGTTAAGCCTTAAGCGCGACTCACAGACCTTTTGCGGACAGTGTAGATCAAGATCAGACTGCACAGAACGTGCAGTCTGATCTTGGATCTACACTGTCCGATAAGGAGACATTTTTCTCCGAAAAAACTAAGTTTGAAATAGCATTTTTAGGGTTTTTACTGTCGGCTTAAAAGTTTCATTTAAGTTATACAGCAGGATAAGGGTTAACAAACGTAAATATAGTTCAAATGAATGGATTAGTTCCTGAAATGGAAGAAAACATTGTGGGAAAAGGAGAAAATGCTGCTTACCAGGATTTTCTCCTTTTCCCACGATGTTTTCCAAAGCATTGTTCTCAAATTTGTTAAAATACAATATTGTTTAGTAGACGATTTCAACGTTGATTTTTCTCCTACCTTTGCGGACCATACTCCACTTTTCCCTACAGCCATTCCAATAATGTGATAGCTTTCAATGAAGTTGAGGGATCCTTTGTTTGTTTGTTTGTTTGTTTGTATTTGAGCTTAACGCTAGTTTAACAGCTCAAGTCATATCATGGCGGTCGGTGATGCATCCATGTGTTTCCTGGCTTTCTCACACCAGTGCTGACACAACTTTCTTTCCAAAGCCACTGACTACTTTTCTCACATGCATCAGAGTTGAGAGGCGAGAAATTGCCGGAAAGAAAGTTTGCTTCAACCGGGTATCGAACTCGCAACCACCAGGTCACGAGTCAGATACTCTAACCACTATGCTACCCGGGCGGGCTGAGGGGTCCTGCGTGGCTCTTTGATAAAGAGTAGGACTTGTTACCTGGAGACGCCGGTTTCGAGCCTCACTGAAAGCACTGGGTTTTCTGTGGAAGTGTCCTTGAGTAAGACACTTCAGAGCCCTAGCCTAGCACTGGTGAAACCAAGGTCATGGGTTAATATGCGCAATATTGCCGTGATATGACTAAAATAATGTTGAAAGCGGAGAAAACACCATTCAGCCAATCAATCAATTCAATAAAGTCCCTATCCCACGCTGTGTTTTCAAAGTATTTCTATAATAAATTGGTCATGCCATGACTGAAAGTACACCTTCCAATGCTTTCACCAGATCACCTTAAATTAATTCTAGGGCTAGGGCTGCTGTCTGATTGGCTGAAAAAAGATGTCTAAACCAATCAGATGGCTAGGTTAGTAATTTATAATTCTAACATGACACGTGAATTCGGCTCTATAAACACAGTGCGACGGAAGCGTGGTAAAATCGACGTCACTCTATATTCCATGTAAATTAAGAAATAATCCGCATCCGCTTTTGTATACTAAATATGAACTTGTTTTCCTTTGATCAAGAGTTGGTTATGTTAGAATTGAAATACTCGTCTTTCTATCGTGGTTTTTCATTCTATAAACCACGGTTGGGAGTTATGAGGCGCAATGAATGAACCACTCGAGCTAACGCCCTTGTGGATTATTTATTGTGCCTCATAACTCAAAGCCGTGGTTTACTGGACGATTTAACGGTAAACCACGATAGAAAGAATATTATTTCTTAACCCTTGAGAAGCTAAATAAAAGAAATAAAACTTTCAAACCAATAGCATAGAACAAAATTTTCCTATTTCAAAGGTATTTTTTTGGAGGAAACATATCTCCTTATCGGACAGTGTAGATCCACTTTCTGTGTGGTCTGATCTTGTCTACACTGTCCGCAAAAGGTCAGTGAGTCGCACTTAGCAGCCTAAGGATTAATTGATCATCATTCATTATCATTTACTATTATTATCAGCTTACAATCACTTCATGTATTTTTAGGTGGGAGAACGTCACAAACAAAGAAGGAGAACTATTTTCCTGGAATCCATGTTTCAACTTCAACTACACTTATAGAAATGATTCAGATTGCGTGGAAGTAGCTGTAAGAATAGAAATCATTTGATTGTCTGTCCGTCTGTCTCTCTATTTCTCTGCCTTCATCTGTGTCATCTTTTCCGGCGTTAACCTTTATCTTGCTAAATAGAAAAAATAAAACTTTCAAGCCGATAATAAAAATCCAATTTTTCCTATTTAAAAGATATTTTTGGAGAAAAGACATCTCCTTATCGGACAGTGTAGATCCAAGATCAGACTGCACGTTGATCTACACTGTCCGCGAAAGGTCTGTGAGTCGCATTAAGCAGTCAAACGGTTAAAGAATTCCCCGCTACCTGATGCGAAAGAATGATAAAAAAAAAAAAAAAAAAGGAGCCATGATCTGGCAAAAGGGGGCTTCATGCAACTGCGAAAAGTTTCGGCCCAGGTCAGCCTGCGCGGACTGCGCAGGCTTACTTGGGCCGAAACTTTTTGCTTTTGGTCAATTTTCTACTTGTCAAAGGACCATCCTACCTCAAGTCAGTTGTTAGAGAAAATGGATTTTATGGATCCTAAATAATATGATGACTTGCTTGGCGTTATGGATCACAGAGATGCATTAAGCCCCCCTTTTGCCAGAACATGGCTCATATGTTTATTGGCAAGATAACTCTACATCTAGACCTCGAAAAAAGTCAGCTTTCTTTTGACGTCAGCGAAACGGTTAATAAATGTTTAATTCAAAAAGTAAACAGGATACATGTTCATTGTCAAAAATTTCGAGGTCATACGGTCTACCTATTCAGAATCGTTCATTAACACCGACATAGATCTTTGTTGTCTAGAGTTTTTAGAATCATACGGAATACCTATTTCGAATCATTCATAAATACCGACATAGGTCTTTATTATTTAAAATTAAGTAATTTAGACGGTATACCAATTTAAAATTATTCATAAACACCGACATACAGACCTGCGATGGCTAGAATTAAGAAATCAAGACGGTATACCTAATCAGAATCATTAATAAATACCGATATACTGTCTTTCGGGGCTTATATCAAGAAATACAGTTGGTACACCCATTGAGAATCACTCATAAATACCGACATAGATCATTGGTGTTTAGGATATAGTCATTCAGATTTTATAGGTTACCTATTTAGAATTATTCATTGATACCGGCATATATCATTGGTGTCTAGGATTTAGTCATTTAGATGGTATAAGTTACCTGCTCAGAATTATTCATAAATACTGACGTACAGACCTTTAATGGCTAGAATCAAGTAATTCTTACAGTATAACTATACATAATCATTTGAGCCGTGCTCTGGCAAAAGGGGGCTTGAAGTATCCCCGTGATGCATGATACCAAGCAAATCATCTCATAAATATGGATCCATAAAATACATTTTGTTTAATAACCGACCGATTCATGAGGTACACTGGTCCTTTGACATGCAGGAAATTGATTGATAGCGAACAGTTTCGGTCCAGGTCAGCCTGCGCGGACCGCGCAGGCTGACCTGGGTCGATACTTTTCGCAGATGTATGAAACACCCTTTTCACAGAGCATGGTTCATTTATAAATATAGACATACGTCTCAGTTTTCCACAATTGGAAGTCTCATTGTATACCTATTCAGAGTTATCTACATGTATGTACCCATGTATACCGACATATGCATCATTCAGTGGTTATACCCATGTATACATACCAGCATACGTACCATTCAACGGTTATAACCATGTATACCGACATACGTACCATTCAGTGGTTATACCCATGTATACCGACATACGGACCATTCAATGGTTAGAATTAGGTAATTCAGATGGTATAGGGCATACCTATTCAGAAAAATTCATGAATATATGATACCCGTACATGCATTAACCCATTACCAAGCCATCTCGAATTTTATCAATCCCGTTAAAAAAAACAAGACAACATTATAGGAAAAAGCCGAAGATGTTGGTTACCAGCATTTTCCCCTCTTTCCAAATGTTGTCCTCCCTTTCTAAAACAAATTTCATCATTAGGGCCACATATAATTTGACGTCTGCAAACGCTTTAATTGAGAAAATACTACAAATTTATCGTCTGGTGAAGGGTGAAATTTTGTTTTTATCAGGTGTGTATGATCAGACAAGGCATTCCGAAGGAGCTAATTTATGACCTGGGATCAGAAGAGACCGGTGTGTTCAGTGTGGACGAAAACAAAACTTTGAAACTGACGTATACAGCGGATAAAGGCGACTTCAAAAGGTAAAGCAAATTATCTATCCTTAAGCTTCGACCAAACGACAAAATTTTAGACTTGGCCAAATTGAAAGCGTGTGCAGACGACAAAACAATTGTGACTCAGAAATTGAAATTTGCTGTTGGAAGGGTAGAAAACATTGTGGGAAAAGGAGAAAATGCTGATACCAACATTTTCTCCTTTTCCCACGGTGTTTTAAAAGGCTTTGTTTCTCAGGTCGTTAAAATTCGAGATTGTGTGGTAAAGAGTCAACCCTTATTCTGCTTAATAATAGCAATAGCCAATAGTAAAAACCCGAATCATGCTACCTCAAACTTATTTTTTTGGATAAAAATATCTCGTTATCGGACAGTGTAGATCCAAGATCAGGGTCCGTATTCACCAACCATTCTTAAGAACGTTCTTAGACTTATTCTTCAAGATTTTCCAAGTTTGAAAGTAACACAACTTCTGATTGGCTAAACCAAATGGTTTAGCCAATCTGAAGGTGTGTTACTTTCAAATTTGGAAAAAGGTCGATACTTTTCGCAGATGTATGAAGCACTCTTTTTATAGGTCATGACACAGTTTCATCTTAACACCTGCATTGTTTTATTTTTGGCCGCTACTGGGCATTTATTTGTATTTTTCAGACAAGCTGTGATTACATTACAATGTATGCCGGCGTCGGTCTTTGACTTCTTCGTTGCTGGTGAGGAGAAGGATATAGGAAATGATACCATTATATACGTGAGTAGGCTAATCGTTAATGATTGATTGTTAGTCTGGATTACCTGCCCCTACCACTACGTTATAGGGCCAGGCAAAGCGCAATAATGGCGGCCTCCATGGTGACCTCAAGCTTAGCCCTACATGCTTTCCTATTTCTCTCAATTTCATGTGATCCAGTTTGATCACTGAATCAGATGAGATCAATTTTGTAAAAAAAAAATACGTTACCGAATCTAAAACGTTATGCTGGGCATGGTTTAAATATGATTTTGACTGTGAATCATTTTAAAAGTAGCCCTATTTTCGGACGTTTTATCGGTCCATTGACATTTCGGATACTTAAAGCATCTCTGATCTGTAGTTTTTCTCGCTAAATAAGAACGACAATTTAAAAAAAAAAATAACTGCCATAACTTTTTAGCAACCGATCTGTTTTCAATTCAGTCTATAGTCGATTTGATCAAGTGAAATAACAATAATCCGGTACTTCTGCATATTACCAAAGGGGCCGCCATTATTGCGCTTTGCCTGACGTACTTTTGAAGTACGGCAGGGTACCAGACTAATTGACGGTATGCTATTTACCGCTGTTTCCAACATCATTTCAGTTACATCGTGGTGGCCAGTGCACCTTTTCATGTTTTCCTTGAGTTTCTTTTACCAGTAATTCCAAAGCCACTTGCAGCTTTCCCACGACGTCAAAACAATGATCAGTGGTGAGTGAGGAATGAATCCTTCCGCTATGACTATCACAAATCCTCGGAAACAAATTCTCCGAGCTGGGAATTCGCACAGGTAATCCCATCTACTCAAGTCCTGTACGCTACAGACTGCGCAACCGGGGCTCGGTGCGGTCTGATCTTGATCTACACTGTCCGAAAAAGGACAAATAGATGCTCTTTGCCGCCTTAGGCATAAATCTCTTCGGGATGTGTTGTACATACGGCTTCACCAAAGTACGCCAATGTAGCTGTCCCTTGCTCAAGTCTATATTTGTCCCCCCAGCTCCTTTCTCAGACTTTCTATTTTCTCTTCTCTATATTTTGGAGTTAAAAATATATTTTTAAAAAAAGCCGTCTCTTGAAGTAGATCTAGGTCGTAAAGATCCTCCTTAAACTTCCCCGAAAAGCAAGCGGAAAGTGTCACCTGGCACGATGTAAAGTGTGATTCATAAATATTACAGGAGATGACGTTTGCAAGTAAGCACGCATGCGCGTATGCACCCACAATAGGTCCAACAGCCACAGTTGTTTCAAGTGGACTGAATGGCGGTGAGATATTTGCTATTGTGTGAGTATGCTTTCTCGGTTTTACCAAAGCTTTAATATCTATTACAGTCAGTTAAAAACTAAAGAATGAGAGTTTGATGATGATGATGAGGAGGAGGAGGAGGAGGAGGAGGACATTTTAAATAAACAAATAGAATAAATTTGTTCTTCTCATTATAATAATCTTTGTATATCTATTCAAAGCTAAAGATATAAAGAAAATACAAATATATCAAAATCCATTTATCAGGCTAAATATATGTTGCTCAGAAATGCCTGTGAATTCCGCTCCCAGATACATCTGAGTAATAATGTAATAATCCAAGCAATTTTTAGCTCCACTTGCCGAAAGCCAGCGAGCTTATGTCATAGCCCTGTGTCCGTCGTGCGTCCGTCTGTCGATCCATCGCTACGTGCAATAACTTTATTTCAAACGTCTTCTTCTCTAGAACTACCCATCCAATTTTGACCAAACTTCACAGGACTGATCCTGCCAGGGTCCTCTTCAAAATGTCTTAAAATAATTTGATTTCTTAAAAAAACTCTAGTTAGCATGGCAACGAAACTTAATAATATAGAAAATCTAGTCCAAACCCATAAGGCCTAGAGCTACAAAGTTTGGCATGTAGCTTCATCTAATGGACCTGTACCAAGTTTCTTCAAACTATAGCCCCGGGGTCACAAGTTTTAAATGGGCTTATATAGTGAAAACTTTAAAAAGTCGTTTGGTTCTAATCCATAAGGTGTGGGGCTATCAAATTTGGCATGTAGCTTTATCAAACGGACCTCTACAAAGGTAATGCAAATTATAGTCCTCTGGTTTAAACTGGCCCTGCCCCAGGGATTTACAAGTTTTACATTGGCTTTTATATAGTGAAGACTTTAAAAATCTTCTGGTGTCTAATTATAAGGATTTAGGGCTACCAAATTTTGCATGTAGCTTTATCTAGTAGGCCTCTACCAAAATAGCCCAAATTATAGCGTCGGGGTCAAATTTGGCCCCGCCTTGGCAGTCACAAGTTTTACATGGTCCTATGTAGTGAAAACTTTAAATAAAATTCTTCTCGATCCAGACCAGAAAACTTTAGAGATCTTGGTCGTGACTTTAGACCTGTAATGTTTTGTGAGTGTTATCTTGTAACATGCCTCTTTCAAAGTTGTTCAAATTAAAGCCCTGATGTCAAAATAGGTCCCAACCCATAGGTCATGAATTTAATATGTGCTTATAGAGTAAAAACTCTAAGAATTTTCTTGCTCCTTACCATAAATCCTAAGGCTACCAAGTTTTGAGCCATTGTTAAAAACTTAGCCCCGGGACTGAACACAGCCCCACCTCCAGAATCTCATGTTTTACAGGGGCTTTATATCGAGGAAACTTTAAAAATCTGTTTGTCATAACTATATATATACGGTCTTGACCAGTATTATTTGGAATGCGGTTTTATCCTGTGGACCTGTGGACCTCTAGCAGGATTCAAGTAATTATAGCTCTATGGTCAAAAATGTCTTTGCCCGTGAGTCACAATCTCCACGTGGCTTTTTGTAAGTCTTCTTGGTTGAAACCATTTAGCCTAGAATTGTAAGGTTTGGTATGTATGGTTTGTTCTTATTATGGAGCGATACAGGGCCATCATGGCACTCTTGTTTATTCTGCAACATGTTATCAAAATTGGTCTGATGCTAGACGGAAAACAGGCATCTGCAGGATTCAATGTGTTAAATATTATATATATAAACATTTTCCTTTGAAAGTAACACAACTTTTGATTGGCTAAACCATTTGGTTTTGCCAATCAAAAGTTCTGTTACTTTTAAATTTAGAAAATATTTGATAATAAGAATCGGGTTGTTCTTAAGAATGGCTGGTGAATTTGAACCCAGCAGGCCATTTTTTATCCTTACAGATTATTCTCTTTAATCGCCGCATACGTCCTGTTTGGTATGGCTTATCAGAAGTTAGTGAACAAGGCAACTGGAAAGGAAATTTGTCCTAACCATAGTTTCTGGTGTAGTCTTCCAGGCGTCAAGGTCTGTCTGTCTGTCTGTCTGTCCGTCCGTCCGTCTATGTCTGTCTGTCTGTCTGTCTGTATGCCTCTCGCAGTGCTCTCATTCTTTGTGAATGCAAGCTTACCCTATCTAAAATCTTTTAAAGACACATTAGCGGTCGAAAATAAAACGATTCGGGAGTCAAATGTTATTCAAACGTTTAAAACGAAAAGGCACACTTAACACACCCTCTGCATGTATGACGGTGGTAAAATGATCGTTGGCCCTTATGTATACAGAACAGAACAGAATATGATACTATATGCAATATATTCTAACGTAACACGTGAATTCGGCTCTATAAACACAGTGCGACGGAAGCGTGGTAAAATTGATGTCATGCTATATTCCATGTAAAGTAGGGATTAATCCACATCCGCTTTGGTTTACTAAGTATGAAATTGTTTTTCTTTGATCAGGAGTTCTTGTTAGAATCAAAATAATCTTCTTTCTATCGTGGTTTATGGTTCAATAAACCACGGTTGTGAGTTATGAGGCTATCTTCCTCGTGGAATATTTATTGTTCCTCAAAACTCACAGCCGTGGTTTATTGAACCATAAACCACGATAGAAATACGGAATATTATGTTGTAGTAACTTTCCTCTTGCTTGTATTTAATTCGAGTAGCGTGAGAAAATTTGATATCGCGAGACCGAAGTTCGAGCTCGATGTCAAAATTCTTTTATGCAGCGATAAGTAAATACAAGCTCCAGGAAAGTTCCTACAACATAATATTCCCTCTATTATTATACAAAATTTTGAAACTCTTGACATTTCATTCGTAAATTGATAAACAAGATAAAAGAAACAATGATGTAGTAGCTAGTAACGTCAATTTTTTGATTGGCGGATAAATATCATAGCGTAAATTTTGACCAATCAAATCGCAAAACAATACGTATGTTTTCCGCGCGTGACTTGCGTCATCAATACCATATTTGGAACCGTATTTCACCGTGTGTAGATTCGGATTTTTTTCTGTCGTGTGTGATTTTATCCGCGTATGACGCATATATTTGAGCTGGAAAAATTTCATGTATACAATAAAGAAAATTATGTCTTAAATAAATTTCAACACTTAAGTAAACATAGTAAATATATACTAGTGTTTGGTTTACGATTTCTATTTCAGCATGTGTTCAAGTCAGAGAAAGACAAAGGTCACCAGTATGACAGTATATAGAGACCTCAATCTATTTAGTATTCTCAGTTTTGTCATAGTAGTTCCCTAATGTGATGACAATCCGATATGTGGCAATGTCTCGCATACATAACGCGACATCCCTTTCCATAGAGACCATGGTATTCTACTTTGTAAAATCGTGTGAATTTTTTGCCAACTTTAGGCTGTTAGCGCGAATCAATGCGCTTTGTGCGAACAGTGAAGGTCATAGATCAGGCTGTACATAACGTGCAGTCTGATCTATGACCTACACTGTCCGACACAGTGATATTTATAGCAACGAAATGAACTTTGAAATTTTAAAAAAAGAAAATCTGAATTCTAAATATCGCCTATGAAATTTTCAAGATGATAATTATTCTTGTTATTATAGGCACTAGCATCGTCTTTGTTGTTGATATTGTTGTTGTTGACATTGTCTTCATTTCTGTTGATGAAATAACTTTTTTCCACCAAAATATTTTCCATACATTTCAATTTTTATTTCTTTTTATTTATCCATTTTAAGATCAGTCTAATTTAAAATAAGACCTTAATTCTGCCCCTTTCAGGGTCCGTATTCACAAACCATTCTCAAGAACGTGCAGAGCTTTTATATCTGAGATTTTCAAAAATTGTAAGTAACACAACTTCTGATTGGCTAAACCATTTGGCTTAGCCACTCAGACGTTGTGTTACTTTCAAATTTAGAAAACTTTGAAGAATAAAATTAAGAATGTTTTTAAGAATGGTTGGTGATTATTGACCCCGATTCGCTCTTTCAATATTTCACTGTGTAATTATCGTCATTCTTTTCTGTTTTTCTTTCACCAAAAGTCTTTACAGTTTAGTGAAACGGAAATACGGTAATGAAGTGTACCATTTTGAGCAATGGTCCGTGCTCATAAATGCGCTTCGGTCAACATAAGTTGAAGTATTAAAGTTGCGAACGGTATAGATAAAGATCAGACACCATAAAACATGTAACCTGGTATTTGCTCTACACATCCGGGTTTTTTTTTTTTTTCCCTTCTTCTTCTTTCAAGTTTTGGTTGAGGCTTTCCCAACTGACAAAAATGAAATAAAATAAAACGTCCTTTGCAAATTTATGTGACAAATAGTCTTTATTGCATTTGTCTCGCAACCTTTGAATGTGCAACAAATCCGCCAATCAGACAGCCTGTAACAGAATGTCTTAATTTCTCTTTTAAGATAACCGAGCAATAGTCTATTCTATCTTTGGCTAAGATTTTCATGACAAACAAAGATTTTTCTGAGCACGATCAGTTTATCAAATGTCGATACGAAGATCGATGACAGGCTGCCAGTTTAATCTGTTTATCCATATTTCTGCAAGTTCATGGTACAATTGTACCCGATCTGAACGACCCTCGGCAAAACACAGTTGAAACCTTTTGCTAAGTTTTTTTTTAACTGCCATGAGGGAGAAGCCTTTTGAAAACATTGTGGGAAAAGGAGAAAATGCTGGTAACCAGCATTTTCTCCTTTTTCCCACAATGATTTCTATACTTTCATGAATGAATTTCGTCATTTAAGTCACATCTAATTTGTCGTCTGCAAATGCTTTCAATTTGGACAAGTCTAAAATTTTGTCGTTTAGTAGGTTTGAGTTTTTTATAAGTATATTCCTTTTTCCATTGTTGATTTAGATATTGTAACAATTAAATAATAATGTAACTCTAAACAGTTATTTTCCTTAATTTTCTTTCGTTTTAGTATCTTTCAATGTTCGGCTTCAATTTCTTAGACTTTTACAAACACTATCCACTACAAAATTAATGTCCTGTTAACTCTTTACCTAACGACAAAATTTTGGACTGGACCAAATTGAAAGCATTTGCAGACGATAAATTAAATGAAGCTCAAAGACGATTTCTGCATTTGATAAGGTAGAAAACATTGTGGGAAAAGGAGAAAATGCTGGTTACCAGCATTTTCTCCTTTTCCCACAATGTTTTCAAAAGGCCTCCTCCTCTGGGTCGTTAAAATACGAAATTGTGTTGTAAAGGGTTAACTCTGTATCAGGCGACGAAATTTCAGGTTCTTACAATATTGTAATTACAGACGACAAAATGAAATCACTTTGCTTCAAATGATGTGATTAATCATTGGAAGGATTTTTTTTTTTTTAAACATTGTGGGAAAAGGTTTTCAAAAGCATTTGTTCACAGTATCATAGAAACACTTTCAACAAAACCTTTTATGATAGTGCTCCTGCGGCAGACGTTCACAGCACATTACCTTCTACAACACCTGTCGCGATTGGTAGAATGAAACAAGTTGTCGCCCAAGAGTATTTTCAGGTGGAACTCCTAACCTACTCTCTCTCTCTCTCTCTCTCTCCTCTTCCCCTCTATTTTCTTTTCTCGATCTCTCGATCTCTCTCTGTTTCTTCCCGTATTTTTTTTTTTTACAAGGTCTTTAATAAATGAAGCAGGATTATTATAAAGGTCTATAATCGCAGTGTTTCGATATTATTAAACGTAGGACCCTCGATGGAACAACACCGAATGAAACATTGGCAGTGGTTAAAACCTACCTTAACGATTCATCGATTTCCTGGTAGTGAGGAGGATAAGTGGGCGGGGACTAGGCGGAGTCAACAAGGTCTGCCGAGACTGGCATCAACTTTGAACTGGGTTTTTTTTTGCATGCTAGTATATTCCCCCTGAGATTTAAAGTCCCTATAAATTTCATTTCAGCCCCGTTCCAATAAGCCGAATTCGCTTCGCTTAACTTTTTCCCAGATGTTTTGTTTTTGCTTGACGCATATTTTAAGCATTTACAGACGACAAAATGATTATGGCTCATATAATTGAGCCATGCTCTCGCAAAAGAGGGCTAAATGCATCCCCGTGATGCATAATACCAAGCAAGTCATCATATGATTAGGGATCCGTAAAGTTCATTTAGTTTAACAGCCAACTGAATCTTGAGGTAGACTGGTCCTTCGGCAAACAGAAAATTGACAAATTGCAAAAAGTTTCGACCCATGTCAGCCTGCGCGGACTGCGCAGGCTGACATGGGTCGAAACTTTTTGCAGATGCATTAAGCCACCCTTAAACAGAGCATGGCTCATTCCATTTCTGCCCCATTCGCGAAGCTGAGCTCTTTTCCAGATTTTTTTTTTTTTTTTTTAACTTGTCGCATATTTTAAGCATTTACAGGCAACAAATTGATTGTAGGTCATATAATTAAATTAAAATAAAATAATCATATAATTAAATTAATTTTTGAATGACAGAAAAGATGGGGGTGTCAAAAGGAGAAAATACTGGTTACCAGGATTTTCTCTTTTCTTTCCAAAATGTTTTCTAATGCTTTCTTTCTCCTCGAGGTCGTAAAAACTTGGGATCCTGCTCGGTAAAGAGCTGCATTTCTAAACTATTTGGTCAGAAAATAATGAGTCAACTCTTTACCAAACGACTGAATTTTAGACTAGTCCAAACAAAATTAATTCAAAGCATTTGCAGACGACAAAATAAAATGACTCAAAAACAGAAATTTGTGACGGGTGGAAAACATTGCGGGAATTGGAGAAAATGCTGGTTACCAGCATTTTCTCCTTTTCCCACAATGTTTTCAAAAAGGCCTTTTCTTCAGGGTCGTTAAAACTCGGGATTGTGTAGTATAGGGTTAAAGAACGCACACGTGGTCTCTCACACATAACACCTCGTAAATCATTTTCTGGGTCCTTGTCTGATCATTATTATAATATTTTACGTTGAAGAATTTGACGATTATTTCCAAAGATCTACAGAGTTCGCGAAAAGGAACGATTAAAAAGTTACTGGTGCCTGGACCAGGTTGGTTGGTTATTTCCGTTTATTTATCGTCGCTACCGGTTGCCCATCTGAGCGACGCCCCCAGAAGACAGTTAGTTGTTACGGGGGATAGTGCAAGGATACAGGTCGAAACTACTGAGAGCTTCGCCTGGTTCTTTAACGTGCTCGGCGTATAGCACCGTCACACGGGACCTCGGTTTAATGTCTCATCCGAAAGACTATTAGTAATTTTTAGTTGGCCAGCCGGGGATAAGAACCCACAATCTGTAGGACATTGTGTTCACGTGTCCTACGCTCTACCTACTGAGCTATATCGGCCGGTAACCTGGACCAGGGCAAGAAACCAAGTAAAAGAAGTTCTCTGCGCATGTCATATTCTTCGGAGATAGACGTGTCTGCTCATTCGGCATACCTCGGGTGATCCGGTGATCAAATCCCTCGGCTGTATCACGTAGCTTGATATGCACCTACACGGTACATTTCGTATGTCTCCGGAAGCACGCCGTTTTACCGTTATTGAAATTGTAAGGCTCCTCGTAAAAAAGAAAACATGAGTCCACTTTCTATCGTTATCTTTTTAAGGATATTTCAGTCGGCAAACAGTTTGTGCCTTCAATTTTAGCGTGGCTTATCAATTCCGTTGTGAGCTTTCATCGACAGATCGATAGATGTGAATAACTTCATCGTGGTTGTTCTTATCGTTGCTAAGCGATTTACAGGGGCGCCGCCATGTTTAAGATCATTTGATTGGTGGTTCAAAATGGAAGCCACCTTTATACGGACGAGGTTAGATGTAGGTACGGAATCGGTCGAGTTGTGACGAGTGCTGTCTGCTGTGACCCATCACTATCCTGTACAGGATAAATATTAATACGCGGTGCTTAAATTGCCCCTAAAAATAGCAAGCGGAAAATGACTCTTGATAATACTTCTATGGAAAAATCAAGGCACTTTTCTGAAACAAATTTGTTAAGAATATAATAATTTCAAACGGAAAATAAGTGTATAAAACACCATTGTTAATTGCAAACCCCTGTATAGAGTTTCTAAATATAAATATGAGGAAAACCGGCTTTTGCGCAACAGACTGACAGCAAAAAAAAAAAACGTCCCCACCAATACTGGGCTTATACCGAAGCCATTGCCAAAGCTTATAGACGTTATGTTAATCAATTACTAATGCAGAGGTAATATGCTAACTAATCATGACTTGATGAATCGCACCAGGTAGCTTTTAATGAGCAAACATAATTATATTTTATTTTGAAATTCGCTGCATCATTTGCCATCTTGAAAAATAGTCCCCAGAATGCCCAAATCGAATAGGTATGTATTTGAAAAATACACCTAGCGGAAGATAATGAAGTAAAGCACTGCTATTGTGTATCAAAAATAGAGAAAAGCAGTTTAGAAGATAAGAGCGACAGGGAGTGAGACAGACGGAAGGACGGGCGGATCGTCAGACAGACGTATGGAGCGGATGCAGTAATTCACAGTGACAAACTGTACATACTCAATACTCGAGAACTACATTAATGCCTAATAAAGAAATAAAAAACGAGGAAAATTGGCATCGAACGCTAAATAAAACTTTTGAAATGAACGCCGCATTTGACAGGTGCTAAAGGTCGCTTGTACTTGATATCAGTATTGACACAAGCGAAACTACCCGTAAAAAGATACACCTTACCCTTGTCTTGCTAAGCGTGACTCACTGACCTTTTACGGGCAGTGTAGATCAAGAGCAGACTGTACAGAACATGCAGTCTGGTCTTAGATCTACACTGTCCGGAAAGGAGTTATTGTTCTCCAAACAGATAAGTTATAAATAACATTAATCGGGTTCTTACTATCATCTTCAACGTTCTATTTAACTTATTTAGCAAGATAACGGTTAATCAATCCTTCACCAGATAAAACTGTTTAATAGTCCAAATTAAATGTATCTGCACATTACATGTAACCAAAATCGTGCAATCTGTTTTTGAAAGGGTACAAACCGATAAGGAAAAAGGGAGAAAGTACTGTTTACCAAAAGAATCTGAGCTATGCTATGGTAAAAGAGGGTTTAGTGCATCTCCGTGATGCATTATACATAGCAAGTCATCATATGGCGTGCAACATACGAAAAGGGGCCTTCGGATATATGCGTAAAAGTGTGTCGTCGCAGATCAGCCTGTGCAGTCTGTGACTAATGCGAGACAACACTTTCCGTTTTTGTGCGATTTTCTGTTTCACGAAAGTCTACTGTATGATAAAATCTTATGTAGTCGTAAAGTGCCGTCTCGGATTAGCCTGCGCGGACTGCGCAGGCTAATCCAGGACGACACTTTACGCAAATGTTCGAAAGTCTCATTTCGTATGTTGCGGGCCATATAATATTTCATCATTAAAATCCGGGTTTTTTTTATTTTTTTACCAATCGACTGGATCTGGAGGTAAAATGGTCCATTGACATGCACAGAACATACAGTCTGAACTCGTATCTACACTGTCCGGTGAAGAGAGATATTTCTCCCAAAAGTAACTTTGCAACAGCAATATTTTGGTTTCTACTATCGACTTGAAAGTATTATTCCATTTATTCAGGTTGGGCTAACTCACCGACAATGCACCCGATTATCTTCTTACATAAGTGCGTTTCTACATCAACAAGGCCATCTATAGGCAACCTTTTTGCTCTATTTCTGACAGTATAAATTAGGATCAGATCAGCTTTATCAGTTATGTACTCAAGCCTTTAACCCTTAGGCTGCCAAGCGCGACTCGAGGACCTTTTGCGGACAGTGTAAATCAAGATCACAGAACGTGCAGTCTGATCTTGGATCTACACAGTCCGATAAAGAGATATACCCCCGTTCCCCGCCCCCCCCCCCCCCCGAAAAAAAAAAAAAAAAAAGGGATAGCAACTTTGGGGTTTCTCCTATGGACCTGAAGGCATTATTTAACTTATTCGGTAGGATAATGGCTAATATCACACAACCGTCTGGATATGGAAAACTTCACTCGAGTTGCTTCTGTCTCTACAGCCCATGACAGTTCAATTTTAGGCCAGACAAAGTTAGGCTCCACCCCCCTTATTACTTGAAATCATGCTGAAATAGGATATTAAGGAATAAGGTGACCGCCCACTTCTAGCCCGTTCCCAGCGCAACGTTCAGGATTATTATACCCCCCTCCGTTGCCACGCGCCAAGGTCGATAGGGACAATTTTAAATGTTACCTGGGGAAACGCACGCGCCTTTAGAAATTTTCGTATTGGTCGGTTTAAAAATAGCACCACGTGCTAGGTGTTTATTTATAGTAATAATCAAATAAAAGCGGCCGAAAGAAAAGAAGACGAATGAGATAAAGTTTACCATATCAGGAAATATTATCCATTGGAAGGTTGCATCCATGGTTGAAATATGATGATTGACAATTTTGATTCGGATTATTTCATCGATGAATATTTTGACAATATATCGGAATCTTCATTATCTATCACGGACGATGAGCTATCGTTGTCACCTTGCGAATTTTCCAATTTTGGACCTTTGATATACAATCCTGAGACGATAGCGAAACGTAAGAAGAAAAGGAAACGAAACGAGCTTCATCAGGTTCAACAGAGGCATGCAGCTAACATGAGAGAAAGAAGAAGAATGCAATCAATCAATGCAGCGTTTGAAGGACTTCGATCACATATACCTACTTTACCTTATGAGAAAAGATTGTCAAAAGTTGATACTTTACGACTAGCCATTGGTTACATTAGTTTTTTGGCGGAAACTTTAAATTCATGTGAACATTCGAACGATGCAATTAAACATAAAGTAGAGACATCAAGAAAAGTTATTATTCGATATCATGCAGGTAAGCACTGTCTGTCTGTCTGTCTGTCTGTCTGCCTGCCTGTCTGTCGTTGGTGTTGCTGTTTAACTTGTTTCTGTCTGATTAGAGGTAGCAATCCGATTTCAACTCTTAGCTGCCAGCCTGAACAAATAAGATTTTTTTTGAGACGAAGAAGAGGGTTTTCTAAGGTTCAAGATGATTTCGATATTTTAGAATCAAGTTGCGGACGGTGTAGATCTAAGATACTTTTATGACTGCGCCTTCTGTGCCGTCTAATCTTTTTCTAAGCCATTACAAAGTTATTTAAATCGCTTTAACCCTTTTCCAGACGACAATATTTTAGCCTTGTCCAAATGAATTTAAAGCATGTGAATACAATTTCAGTGTGGCCCAAATGGCCTTCCCCCCCCCTTTTTTTTAACCAGCATTTTCTCCCTTTCCAACAATGTTTTCAAAAGGCCTCTTTCCCAGGATCGTTAAAAGGCGTCATTGTGTGGTAAAAGGTTAAATGAATTCATTTTGAAGTCTTAAGAGGTTCACCGCAGTTGAAAATGATTCTGGTCAAAATTTAGACTCAAATAGCGGACAGTTTAGCTTCAAAGTCAAATTGTGCGTTTTGTGTAGTCTGATCTTGATCTACACCTTCAGCAAAAGTTATTTAATTCGCCGTTGGCAGTGGAAGAGTTAATGGTATATGGCGTGCAATACACGAAAAGGGGCCTTTGGACATATGCATAAAAGTGTGTCGTCCCAGATCAGCCTGTGCAGTCTGTGACTAATCCGAGACGACACTTTCCGTTCTTAGGTGATTTTCTGTTTCACGAAAGTCTACTGTATGCAAAAATTTTAATATGTAGATCTAGTCGTAAAGTGCCGTCTCGGATTAGCCTGCGCGGACTGCGCAGGCTAATCCGGGACGACACTTTACGCAAATGTCCGAAGGTCTCATTTCGCATGTTGCGGGCCATATAATAATTTGACATAAAATAACAATGTATAGATGCATACTTTTACCTGTATCTAGTAAAACATTGAAAGGAGTTAATCAGATTGTTGTAATCTCGTCAAACAAAAAATAATCACTGCATTAAGTATGCCCATAACCTGGCAAATCAACAGTAAAGAAGAAAACATATTTTTCAATATTTCCCTAACGGGCTACGTGGTTTCTTAGTTATTTTTGGATTTCGCGCCAGAGTTTCGCAAAGACGTGTGGGATTGTCAAAAAATCAATAACGAGTATTCGTATTCAAATCAATATGATGACGTCATATCTGATGTAATAGTATAGCGGAGTTACCGATTGCAAAACGACCATTTTTTAAGCCCAAAATTGATGCCTTTTGCCGTATGTAACTGTAAAATTAATACGGATACAAAGAAAAATACGTACATATATGTATAGTTGTATTTGTCCGTTTTTGCGAGGGTTTTTTATTACGATGCATAAAAACTAAATATGTCCCCTTTAACCACGGAATCATTACGAGGCATTCATTGTTGAAAAGATTTATCCGACATTGAGAAAAGATGCTGGCAATATATCGAAATCTTTGAGGTTTAAAACGGTTGGCATTGACGTAAACTTTTTCAATCAGCTCGATTTTTTTTTTTTTAATTTCATCGCGAAGACAAAGAAAAATAAATAGATAATGTAATGTCTTTTAGAATTTCATCGTTTTCTCTCTCTCTCTCTCTCTCTTAACATTTAGGAATATTTGTTCACGGAATGATCAGATACCTAGGTATATAATTTCGTTATCATACATTAGATTTCTGAAAGAACAAAAACATGAAAAAAAAAAGAAAGACATTATGAACCAACGTAGGTGTGCTTACATCTAAACATTTCGATTTGAATCATGTAGAAAAGAAAAAGATCATAGGTCATTTTGGTTTTTCGACATTTTCTCTTAAGCGTAAACTGCTAAATAAATGAAATGAAAATTTCCACTCAATAGTAAATTCCTGAATGTTGCGATTTCAAAGCTGATTTCCCCTCAAATAAAATATCGTAGAGTGTGGATGAATGTGAATCAAGGATTACAATGCACGTTTCGCGCAGTCTTATCTTGATCTACACTGTCCGCAAAAGCGCTGAGAGTCACGTTTCTTTTACCGTCCTCGAGGAAGAAGGCTTTTGTAAACATTGTATGAAAAGGAGAAAATGCTGGTAACCAGCGTTTGCGCCAGTAATATCAAAATTGTCAATATAACTTGCGACTTGACAAAAGTTCCGCCAATGCAAAAATATAATAGATTGAAAAAGGTCACATCAATATAATAACTCTATACTGTATATCCACAACGATTTCATTTTCCTGTCTAAATACTTAGTTTTTTCAGTGGTTAGTGTATCTGACTCGTGATCTGGTGGTTGTGAGTTCGATACCCGGCTGAGGCAAACTTTCTCTTCGGCGATTTTTTTCCTCTCACCTCTGATGCATGTGAGGAAAGTAGTCAGTGGCTTTGGGGAAAAAATGTTGTGTCAGTACTGGTGTAAGAAAGCCGGGAAAGCTGATAAAAGGCAGACAGGTGTGCTTGCTGCTGTGCTAATACTGAAACAATGGTGAAAAGAAGTGATTAGATAAAAAGGTTTTTCTTCTTTCAGATTTCGAAAAAATAGTTCAATCAAGCTGTTTTACGAAATTCTAGACTCATCCATTTGTAGACGACAAATGATATCGGACTAAAATCATGGAATTAGTTTTTGAAGAGGTAGAAGATACATTGTGTGTACAACGGGAGAAAATGCTGGTTACTAGCGTTTTTTTTTTTTTTTACTTTTTCCATATTGTTTATTATTATTGTTTTCAAAAGAATTCTTTCTTCAGGGTCTTGATGAAAAATCCGGGACTGTGTGGTGGAGGTTTGATAAGAATTTCCAAATACCGGACTCTCCAAGCACTAACAACAGATATTGACATTTAATAATTGTTTTCTGATAATTAGATTTCCGATTATGAAATAATGTAATCGTTATATAGATCTGCAAAAATAAAATCTGATCGGGGTAAATAAAATGACTTGCATTATTATTATTATAATCAGTTACTTTATAATGATCAAATTAAAAGAAAGGAAACTTACTATGCCCTATACTAGTATTTCGCTCGATCCAACTAAATTACGTACTGACTTGATAATTTTGTATTTCTCAGTGAAATGAATTTGTATAAAACGAATGACTATTTCATGTCAGTGCCTACAATGGCGAAAACAACTTCTTTATGCCTTGTTATAATGCAACATTTTAATCATATGACAAAAACGGTCCGTTCAATACCAATTGACAAACCCGGCCAACATCTACAAACTCGGCCATTACAAGTAACATTTGCATAGATCTATGTCGTCTTGTAACAAAACAAGGCCAGTATGACTCGGTCAATATCAAATTGCAATAGATGACAAATCCCGGCCATACGTTAATGAAATTGTCACTAATCAAGTGACTTCGCACTGGCCGAGCTACAGATCCGTGGCCTGCGGTATTAGCTCAAGGCCTTTAGCCTCGGGCTAGTATCGCAGATCCCGGATCTTTAACTGAAATTGCCTGGGTCCGTATCAGCCAACCATTCTTAAGAACATTCACCGTCTTATTCTCCAGAATTTTCTAAATTTTAAAGTAGCACAACTTCTGATTGGCCAAACCATTTGCTTTAGCCAATCAAAGTTGTGTTACTTCCAAATTTAGAAAATCTTGGAGAGTAAGACCAAGAACACTCTTAAGAATTGCAGGTGAATACGAACCCAGACCAATATAACATTACGCTATACATAGGGTTTATGGTAGGAGCAGCAGTCTTTGTGGTATTTACTATGCAATCATTAGCGACTTGTATTAAATTTACATGTAGCATTAGAAATATTATTAATAAATCAGATGGTAGAACAGTGGCTGACATCATCAGAATGGATAACTTTTCCAAATGAAAAAGATATTAAAAATTTCTATAGATTACTTCTTCTCGAGTCCAATCCCCGTAGGAAGTTTCGGTAAGCAATGATTCCTTTTCCTTCAATGTTTTCAAGAGCTGCGCAGTGCAGTAACGCAGTTTGTCATAAATGGTATTTAAAACGTAACTGTAACTAATTCTGCCCATTGATTCCACCTTTTTTTCATTTTCAGGAAGTCAAGACTGTTTCTATAGTTACGGAATGCCACCTCTTGCAGGTCACTCGCTGTCATGGAGAAACGACCGACTCCCAAGTTTAGGTCCGAATAACACCATGTACGCAAAAATATGGCGGCCTCTGGATCCAAGAAAATCGTCATTGGACAATGAACATGCGCAAGAAAATAGTTCTTCTGGTACCTGACGTCACCGAAAAGGATATTGACGTGACAATGACGTCATTAAATTAGTTACGAGGGCTTTCAACGGTTAAAAGTGCAATGTAACCACAAAAAGAACTGTACTGATTTGCGTGTTAGTCTGTTTGCATGTTTGCATTACATTTGTTAAAATGGAGGGGGAAAAAAGTAGAATGTTCATGTCACTCTGTTCCTGTTACAGTCTGGCTTTGTCAATATTTCTAAGTGCTCATGGACATGGTTTTCTTTTTGTAAAGTTTTAATTTCCCACACGTATATCTTGATTCTTGTTAACCCATACCAGACAATCCCTTGTTTCACATGCGTGAAGAAAATAGCTTTTTAAAACATTCTGGGAAAAGGAGAAAATGCTGGTAACCAGCATATTCTCCTTTTCCTAGAATGTTTCCTAACCTTTTAGAGATTATCCGTCATTGAGAAACATCTAACTTGTCGTCTACACATGCTTTCAGTTTGGACTGATTTTAACCCTCGAAACGCCTTTCACAATTACAGCTGCCTTTGCGGACAGTGCAGATCAAGATCAGGCTGCACAAAACGTGCAGCCTGATCATTGATCTACACGGTCCTCTGTGCTGTGACACTTTAGACCAATAGCAGCCTTGAAATTGTGATTATTTGGGTCGTATTTCTAGACTGAAGATATCTTTTGGGTTTACTAGGCGCTTTTAGGGTATAATTTTGTCCTGTGTTAAACTTTAAGTTGCTAAGCACGACCCACAGCCCTTTTGCGGACAGTGTAGATCAAGATCAGACTGCACAGAACGTGCAGTCTAATCTTGGATCCATCCTGTCCGGTAAGGAGATATTCTTCTCCAAAAAGTGGAACTGAAATAACATTATTCGAGTTTTTACTATCAGCTTGAGAGTTTTATTTAACTTATTTAGCAGGATAAGGGGTTAACAAAAAATAAAAGGTATCAATAAATGGCTAAATCTATTCCACTGTCATTTGATTTTTTTTTTTTCCAACAGCACTGTAGATCTAGATCTACTTAACACTTTACCAAACGGCAAAATTTTGAACTTGTCCAAATTCAAAGCATTTGCGAACGACAATTTTAATATGGCTGAAATGATGGAATTTGTTTTTGATAGGGCAGAAAACATTGCGAGAAAAGGAGAAAATGCTTGTAACCAGCATTTTCTCCTTTTCCCACAATGTTTTCAACAGGCTTTTTTCTCAGGATTGTTAAGAGTCGGGATTGTGTGGTAAAGAGTTAAATTAGATCTACAGGTTTTTTTTTTCATTTTCTGTTCACTTTCCTGGGTTGTAAAGCCATGTAAAAAAAGTCGAATTGATCTTCATGGCAGAGATTTCTTTCGACTCACAAAGGCAGCAGGTGCTCCTGACTTTGTCAGTGCATCTTCCACGTTATGTACAGCTTGTCCAAGTTGGAAACCTGCGAGTTGAAGAAACGGTGAGGAAACACATTTATTCCAAAATAACCCTTGGGTTGGACTCAAGGACCTTTTGCGGACACTGTAGATTAAGATCAGACTGCACAGAACGTGCAGTCTGATGTTGGATCTACACTGTTCGATAAGGAGGTTTTTATCTTTGCTCCAAAATACCTTAGAAATAGCGGAGTTTGTATTTGTACTCCCGGTTGCAATGTTTCATTTCACTTATTTAGCAGGATAACAGGTGATACTAAGGAAGTCGCAGATTGCAAGTGTCATAGACAGCGCGTCATTTGACCATTCTTGCATAGAGAGAGAGACCGTGACAAATGTTTTTTTGAATATAACATGTAATTTTGACTATGTACACTTGTACACGTCTATTAAAATATATGTTCTGTTCTGTTCATACCTGGTTAGAACTGAACTAAACTGACATTTATTTTTTGACGTATACAAGTTGTACATTGTCAGAGTACATATACATACAATGAATTTAGTCACGTGTATAAAGCATGAATCTGAAAAATACACAAATAAAAAAAAAAAACTTAGGAAACATAAAGAAAGAAACATAAAAAAACCGAGTGGCAATAATAGAAGTACATCTTAGTAAAGTTCCAGATCTGCTTCGTAACTGGATCATTTGACAGAAAAATAGAAAATCGAGAGAGGATGAACAAGAATAATGATAAGTAATAGTTTACAGGATATTATTTAAGATACTATTTCTAAGAGCCAATGCTTCTTTAATAAATTTACAAAGATTGATGAGTTCGCTTTGATCTCTTGAGCATAAAAGACTATGATATTTGAACACAGAAGGAAGTAAGTAACAGCGAGGTTTGATATACTTTTTTCTCAATGCAACAAAACTTTTGCAAACTCAAACAAAATGGTATTCATCTTCTATATCAGTTTCCTCACAACATAGGCAATAGCGAAGCACACGCGGTGTAGTATTCCTACCATATCTGCCTGTTTGTATTCTTAAAGGATGGCTAGATGTTAGATAGTGTATGTTGACGTCCAGAAATTCATTTTATTTTCAACAGAGAAGAATATCTCATAGAAACAACCTATCGTAAAGCGACACAGGATACCCCAAAATACAGGTGTTCGATTCCACGTTACAGCAAATTTATGTGTTAACAATTATCACTGGCCATAAATATCGAGTGTCCGGTTTTTAATAACTGTCCGATTTATGGTCCTCTTCCACGGTAAGATGCTCACGCTTTCACAAAATTAACTCTTTACCAAACGACAAAATTTGGTCGTTAAATTAAAAGCATTTGCAGACGACAAATTAGAAATGGTCCAAATGACAAAATTTGTCCATGATGGGGTAGAAAACATTGTGGGAAAAGGAGAAAATGCTGCTAACCAGCATTTTCTCCTTTTCCCGCAATATTTTAAAAAAAATCCTTCCTCACGACCGTGAAAAGCCTGGATTGTGCGGTAAGGTGTAAAAAAAAAAAAAAAAAAATGACAGTACTTATCAAAAATTATATCATTTCAAAGATTAAAATCAGCAATCAGCAATTTGCGTACACTTATTTCATAAAGAAAAGGAATAAATTAAAAAGTAACTTACCATTTAAAAGATAGGTAACTTTGCAATCATATCATGCATTATGATCTATAGGAAGATCCGCGATGCTAAGGATATGGAAATCAAATAATCAAACAGATAGTGTCTCGTTTGCTCCCTTCCATCGAACTGTCTTTGATCTGTATTAATATGCAAATATTTGAAAGTGATATTAACATAAAAGGACAATGAAAAAAAATTATCAAAGTGTTCTATGCCAGCTTCCGTTGAGAAATTAGCCCTTGACTCTTTACTAAAACTCGGGATTGCGTAGTGAAGAGTTGATATAAGCGACCCTGACTATGTTTTATTCAAACTAGATTTTACACCCAGTCTTTCGTTTTTTTTCTGAGACAGAATGCCTCAACCAATTAGGAAGCTAGCATTTATTTAGGTGTCAGCATAAGATGGTACATGTATGCTGTAATTCTTCTTAATCGGAACAAGTAACTTAATTACGCATGTAATCATTTTTCCCTTGATCTTTTTTTTTTTTCATGGCCGAGCCCCGGTAGCTCAGTCGGTAGCATCCAGGACTTGAGAACCCGAGGTCGCTGGATCCCCGGCTCGGCCAATTTCTTTCCGAGGATTGATGATAGCCATTGCGACAGGATTCATTCCTCTCTCACCACTAACCATTGTTCCGACGATGGTTATGTGGGAAAGCAGCCAGTGGCTTGGAAATAATATTGTGCAGAGTACTGGTTAAAGAAATCAAGGAAAGCATAGATAGGGGCACTGGCCTTCGCGATATAACTGAAAAAGTGTTGAAAACGGCGTCAAACACTATACAATCAATCAATCTTTTTTCCATGAATTTGCCCTTCACCTTTTAAGCTCATGTTAATTAACTCCTTACTATACGACAAAATTTTAAAGCTGTGCAAATCCAAAAACTTGCAGACGACAAATTGAATGTGGCTCAAATGACGGGAACTTGTCTTTGAAAAGGTAGAAAACATTGTGATAAAAGGAGAACATGCTTTTTTCTCTTTCCCAGGGTCGTTGAAACTCGGTATGTGTTTGATAAGAGATTAAAGTGTGAGAAAGATGGCTTCCCCCTTCATAGCATTATTATATAGCCTCGGTCCCGTTCCGATCATTTTTTTTTTTTTTTCTTTTCCTTTTTAATAACGTCCGAATGAAAAAATAAAAATGATCGGACTGAAACCAAGGCTAACCTAAAGGTAATAATATGAACTTATGAATTCTGTAATTTTACTCTTTACTGAACGACAAAACATTGGTCTACACCAAATTGAAAGCATTTGCAGACGACAAAAGAAATGTAGCTCAAGTGAAGATTTCTGTCTTTGATAGGGTAGAAACATTGTGGAAAAAGGAGAAAATGCTGGTTACCAGCAATTTCTCCTTTTCCCATAATGTTTTCAAAAAGCATCTCCTTCAGGGTCGTTAAAACTCGGAATTATGGGGTAAAGACTTAAAGAACGCATTTAACTTGACACGAAAGTAAAGGAAGCATTAAAGGTGCCATTCCATTTTTAGCCGGGCGTCGTGATTCTAAGACTGAAATTCGGAATCCCACACTGACATCTAATTTATCAGAATCGAATAGATATTTCTAGTAAGTAGAGTGGGAAAATCGCTGCTATTTCAAATCATTTAAATTCTAAGAATTCTAAGAATTCAAATCCTAGATCAGACTTATGTTCTGTCCAGTCAGATTCAGGTACACTACATAAGCATACAAATAAAACGTGTCCGTTGATTTTTAAAGGGCCGATACAAAAATACGATTTGGTTTAATATCTCTTTCCGCAACTGCCGAGCCCAGGTAGCTCAGTCGGTAGCGTACAGGACATGAGAACAGGGGTCGCTGGTTCGATCTCCGGTTCGGCCAATTCCTTTCCGAGGATTGGTGATAGTCATTGAGACAGGATTCATTCCTTTCTCACCGCTGACCATTGTTTTGACGATGGTTATGTGGGAAAGCAGCCAGTGGCTTGGAAAGAATATTGTGCGGACTAGTGGTAAAAGAAACTCGAAGAAAGCATGGTTACGTGTACTGGTCGCCGCGATATAACTGAAATAATGTTGAAAACGACGTTAAACGCCATACAATCAATCAACCAATCTTTCCGCAATTAAAAACAATCGCAACGTCTTGTGTGAGCTGTTTCCATTTCGTCACACAATAAACAATCAACGAGAATTGATTTGACGGTGCACGCTTGCCGTGAACTTGTAATAGACAGTCAATGATCTTTATCGCCTTTTTTACGTCATAAAACTTTTACCCTTTCAAAAGGATAAACAAAGTCCTCTTCTTGTCAAATTTAGCTGACTCCACGGTCGACAAAAAGGATCTGATAACAATTTACTAGGGTTTCTGTAAACAGCTTTTTACACTTTAAAGGGGGCATTAACTCTTTACCAAACGACAAATATTTAAACATGTCCAAATTGAAAGTAAATGCAGACGACAACTAAATTGTTGCCCAAAATGTTGGATTTTGCCTTGGAAAAGGCGATAAAAATTGTGGAAAAGGGAGGAGAAAAAGCAGGTTACCGGCATCCTATTCTTTTCCTCTTTTTTTTTTCCACAATGTTTTCAAAGGATCTCTTCCCCAGAGTCGTTAAAACATGGGATTGTTCGGAAAAGTGGTTTAACCCTTTCCCAAACAAGCCCTGGTTTTCACGTGTCTGCAGTACAAGTCTTTTGAAAACACTGTGGGAAAAGGAGAAATTGCTCGTAACGAGCAATTTCTCCTTTTCCCACAGTGTTTTCTACCCTTTTGAAGAACTTTCTGCCATTTTCATCAAATTTAAAATTGTCGTCTGCAAACTCTTTGAATTTGGACCAGTCCAAAATTTGTCGTTTGGGAAAGGGTTAAACCAGATTTCAATGTACAATTTTCAGCAAATCTGAAAAAAAAAGACTGTTAAAATTCATTCGCCACGCCGCAGAGGTGGCTTTAAAATTAATTTTAGGCTGCTAAGCGTGACTCACTGACCTTTTGCGGACGATGTAGATCAAGATTAGACTGCGCAGAAAGTGCAGTCTGATCTTAGATGTACATTGTCCCATAAGGAGATATTTTTCTCCCAAAATTAAGTTTGAAATAACATTTTTGTGGGGTTTTACCATCGGCTTGAAAGCTTCATTTAACTTATACAGCAGGATAAGGGTTAAAACACAGAAACACCATTTAGGAAACACGAGGACTTACCGCTTTTAAAAAGAAAAAAAAAGATATTTAACCCTTTACCAAACAAACCCTTGTTTTCACGTCCCTGAGGAAGAGGCCTTTTGAAAACATTGTGGGAAAAGGAGAAAATGCTGGTAACCAGCATTTTCTCCTTTTCCCATAATGTTTTCTACCCTGTCAAAAAACCTTAAGTTCATTTGTACCCTTTTTAAATTTGTAGTGTGCAGATGCTTTCAATTTGGGAGGGGCTAAAATTTGTCGTTTGGGAAAGGGTTAAAGAGTAAACCTTTCGTTTAAGCATATTTATTTCACATCGATTGAGAAACAAATTCTTGCGACTTATACTAATCTCTCTCGATTCTGCTTCCTGGAAACTACACCAGTACTCGCGCCGAATGTGTGGGCCAATGAACGGTCCCAAAGTTGGCATCCGCTTCCGGTTCCATATCGAACTCGGGACCTCACAACCACGGACTCCTTTTTCGTTACAATAGTATAGCCGTTATTGTAGAAGAAAGAAAAAAAAAACAAAAAAAAACATGTGAACCACGCTTTGGAAAAAGGGAGCTTAATGCATCTCCATGATGCATCATACCGGGCAAGTCATCAAATAATTATGGACCCCTAATGATCCTTTTTATCAAACAAGCGACTGAATCATGAGGTAGACTGGTCCTATGACATGCCGAAAATATAACGATAGCAAAACGTTTCGGCCCATGTCAGCCTCGCGGACTGCAGGCTGACATGAATCGATACTTTTTGCAGATGCATTAACCTCCCTTTTTCACTTAGCATGGCTCATTTTCAACACAGTTATAAGTCAGTTGGCGCCAAGGCTCAAAGATAGAGGCAATGACTATATTTTTGAAAGTCGTGGTTTCGAGTCCCAAAGGAGGCATTTTTCTTTCAGCATTTTTTTATTTTTTCAAACCAAAGATAACCGGTCACGCGCCTTAGATAATTCATTAAAAATATCAACTTTCTCCCTGTTCCCCCTCCTCCCGAAAATTAAATGGGTCAAATTCTGGTTATTTAGTGTGCGTGTAACATTATTTTCATCTCCTGATCTTTTTCCTATTGGTTTGAACTAATTTCAGTTTGTTGTTGTTGCAGTTGTCGTTGTTTTTTCTTCATGCGCTCTACATTCCATGATAATGGAACAAGTAGGCCCCTAAAAGTTTCTATACTAAACGTTGGAAACGAAAAAAAAAAAAGTAATAAGTATTTCATCTGAACGTCGCTTTCAACATTATTTCAGTTATATCACTATGGCCAGTGCACCTATCCACGGCATGATTTCCAAGAATTTCTCTCGACGGTGCTACTGGCTGCATTCTTTCCAAGCATCTGGCTGCTTTCCCATATAGGCATCGTCTTAAACAATATTCAGCAGACTGTAATCATTTTCTTGGAGAGAATTTTGCCGAGCTAGGGAATTGAAATTTACCCAGTAAAACGCTTTACTCTTTACCAAACGATAAATTTTGGACTTGTCCAAATTGAAAGCATTTGCAGACGACAACTCAAATTTGGCTAAAATGTGCTGTTAGTCTTTGAAAGTGTAGAAAACGTTGTGAGAAAAGGAGAAAATGCTGGTTACCAGCATTTTCTCCTTTTCCCACAAAGTTTTCAAAAGCCTCCTTCGTCAGGTCGTTAAAACAAGAGATAGTACGGTAAACAGTTTGGTCACATGACCATCGAGGAGCCAGTGTCTACAAAGGACCGAAAAGCACAGGATAGCGTAGCATTATTTCACAGTGTAACCATCTATTACCGAAAAAAAAAAGGAAGAACGCGGCGACAATAGCAGAAACAAAGCGAAACGTCAACGTTCACCAGATACTATAGAAAGGAAAACACAAATTATGATTTTTCAACGCCAGGCCAGGCCCTTTCACGCCTTTTCATGCCCAGCTCAAAGATATCATTTATAAACGAATAAGAAATAAATTAGCGAAATGAACGAGAGATCCACGCGACAGTCGACACCACTGTCAATATTTAATTGTTCAAGTCGAAAGGGAAAATGGTAATTAAACAATACGATGAATACTCGATGAGGGGCCAGAATTTGGCGCTAATTGGTGGTGCTCACTCGGAAATCTTTCAGAACCCTTTATGCCTGGAATAGAAATTGTAGATCTAGCCAGAGTTTCTAAAATTCGCTAGTTGATCAGTACATTTTATGTACTCATACTCATACCCGTTACGCAGCCGTCATGTTGAAACGTCGAAATTTCCTGTCAAAACAAACCGAATAATCCTGGTTATCAAATAACATTAAGAACTATATAAGAAAAAAAAATTATGGCTTTGATCTCTTTATTACTCCCCAGATTTTTAACTCGTGATCCCCTTGTATAAAATAAAACAAGCAACTTTGAAAATATGCAGACACAGTATGGATAACCAACATGAATCAAGGTTTAAAAAGCCTATCTTAACTAATGTTAACCTAAAAACTACAAAGAAATTCCAAACAAAAAACAAACAGACAATTCCAGATAATGGTAAACAAAAGTACTGTAATTTCAAAGTTCTATTCACCTGAAAAAAAGCTCAACTTATCGGACAACTTTCAGCTTTTCTACCTTCCAAAATCGACCTGTATCGCGCTTAGCAGATTAAGAATTAACAAAATGGTACGACAAAAAAAAAAATCGTTTTTGCTACAACGTTTTCAAAAGTTGTCTCGAGCCAAACGCAAAGGTAATCTGAGAGGTGGCGAGCAGATCGACGTAATGCGAAATAGATGTGTATTTACAATTTTCTCACCCCGAAAGAAAGTCCCATTGAACACAATCGAAACTGAACTGGCAACAAAATGTCTCATTATATGGTGGACATTGAAGAAATGTAGACTTAGATCAGATTGCACGAATCTGCATCAACCAGTATTCCGTCCCCACTCTGGGGGTAAACTTATAGGCTGCTAAATAGATGAAACGAAAATCTCCACTAAATAGTCAAAACCTAAATGTTGCGACTCCAAAAGTGATCACACCGGGGAAACAAATACCGTTTCAGATTGTACTGACACGTTCTGTGCAGTCTGATCTTGACCTACACTGTCCGAAAAAGCACCCCGACTCCGGATTATCATCTAAAGGGTTAAGGCGCGAGGAAACTTATTAGAGTCAATAATTGACATTAATAAGAGCTAAAAATGAAATTTAGGTGACAGCGGCACTACCGAAAAAACATGTTTCTACCAAAAATTGGGAGCATGGCAGGAAATTCCATGTCAAATGCTCTGGCCTGACATTCTTCGGCATTGTACCAACAAAATAAGGCATGTCAGTTGATTATAGTGGAAAGATGGCATACTGTGCGCTGATCTCAAAGGCCATAGCTTCTCTCCTATTCACAAGGATACATAAATCAGAGTGGAAACTTTCATTGTAAAAATTGGTAATACTATACCTGCAATTGATGGTTAACTGTAACCCATTTTTGTAATGCTATACAATAAGCTGAAATTTGGGTGTGTTATACCTCATTTCTTTACCCTTTACCAAATGACGAAATTTTAGACGAGATCAAATTGAAAGCATCTGCAGACGACAATCCAATTGCGGCTCAGATGGTGACTGTAGAAATAGGAGAAAATGCTGGTTACCTTCATTTTCGCCTTTTCTAACATTGTTTTCAAAAACTTTCTTTCCCAGTGTCAATAAAACTCATGATTGTTTGGTAAAGAGTTATAAAAGGACCCTTTGATAGTTTTTTTTTTTTCAATTTATTGCCGATAAAACAAGAGATAATTCGGTAACAAGCGTTTTTTTTTCCCTCTCTCCTTTTCCTTCAATGCTTTCCACCTCTGTAAAAATTTTGGCAACATTTTATATATATGTCCTGTGGATTGAGTTTGACATATCCGAAACTAAAATTTTGTCGTCTGGTAAAGTGTTATGCTATGCTTGTTTCCGGTACAGTTCCGATGCATGCGGCACGCTTCCTTTTTTATACGGCACAGTTTCAAAGAATCCGGTACAGATCCGAGTTTCAATGAAATCCGGTCGTGTTCGGATGTTTCCGGAATGACGTTACTTTTTGTTCGATGAAATTCGGTCGTGCCCGATATATTCTTTGTCATGTTCTCAAATTTCATAAAAATCGGCAAGTGAATGTTACCCGTTGGCAGATCTCGACTAATTTTCTCTGAAATTCTCTCTCTCTAGATCTCTTGAGGTATTCATTTTAATTTTGTCACGAATTTTCTCCATTTTTTGTCATAACAACTCTGGTCTACTTTACTCCTTTCTTCAACTCTTTCCAAGTATATTTTATGAGCTACGCTCTGGCAATAGGGGCTTTAATGCATCACCGTTTTATATATATTACCAAGGAAGTCATCACATCATTTTATAGAACTACACAATTCAGTTTTTTTTTTTTTTTTTAAACGACCGACTGATTTATGAACCAGAATGGTCCTTGGACGCATAGAAAATTCACCGAAAGCAAATAGTTTCGACCCAGGTCTGCCTGCGCGGACTGCACAGGCCGACCTTGATCGATACTTTTTGTAGATGCATCAAATCTTTTTTTCACAGAGCCTGGCTCATATGCCACATAGATCTAGAGTCCGAGGTAATTTGTGTGAAAATGCATTTTATTAATCATAGATCGGCTCTTTACATTTGTGAAATTTGGCCATATGCGTGTGTCTATATGTTTTTTACTATGTTGTAAATGAGGCCCGCGTGGCAAAAGGGGGCTTAATACATATCCATATCACTTTACCAAGCAAGTCATTACATAATCGTGGATCCATAAAATTCATTTTGCAGAACAACCGGCTGAATTATGAGGTACAAAGGTCCCTTGAGCTGCAGAAAATTGACCAGTAGCGAAAAGTTTCGGCCCAGGTAAGCCTTCGCCAGGCTGACCTGGGTCGATACGTTTTGCAGATGCATTAAGGCCCCTTTTCACAGAGCATATCTCATATTTTATTGCCACGATTGTTTTCAAGTGCATTTATTCTGTTAAACCTGAAATAATGAGTCTGCATTTTACAAGGATATTTCCAAAATCGTGCCCTGCAATCCATGTTTAACTTTCTACCAAACGACAAAATTTTAGTCTGGTCCAAATTGAAAGCATTTGCAAGCGACAAATTGGATATTGCTCAAATGGCCAGACTTGTCTGTGATAGGATAGAAAACATTGTGGGAAAAGGAGAAAATGATGGTTACCATAATGCTATTATAAGGCTATTTTCCGCGGGTCGTTAGACCTTGTATTTTTTTTTTCCGCAAAGGTTTTAGATACATGTATTATAAGTGAAACTGAAAGAGAAGGTTTGAAACACAATAAAGCTAAATAAGTGCAAAGGGGGCTTAATGCATCTGCGAAAAGTATCGACCCATGTCAGCCTGCGCAGTTCGCGCAGGCTGACCTGAGCCAAAACTTTTCGCTATTTGTCAATTTTCTGTATGACATAGGACCAGTCTACCTTATGATACAGTCGGTTGTTAGACATAATGGAATAAAAGGGTCCCTAAATATGTGATGACTTGCTTGGTATCATACATCAAGGTGATGCATTAAGCCCCGTTTTCACAGAGGGCGGCTCGTGTGATATTCAATATTTGATTTTCCTCAGAAGAATAAATACGAATCCGTCGAAACTCTAATATAGATCATGTTTTAAGAACCGTTAAATTGTTATCAATTACGCGTAAATTAATCCGCTAAATGAACTGAAATTATCTTTAATGTTTGCCCGGGTTGGGAAGCGGCCATTTGTTCCAAGATTCAATATTTACTTCCCCGACTTTCAAGAACGGAAGAATTGCCCGGATTGAATTTGCTGTTTATCCTGCATGCGTGGTATAAAAAAAAAGCGGGAATAGTTCGGCTCATGTACTGACTTAATCTTAATCCTTAGGCTGCTAAGTGTGACTCACTGACCTTTTGCGGACAATGTAGATCAAGATCAGACTGCACAGAACGTGCAGCCTGATCTTGATCTACACTGTCCGATAAGGAGATAATCCCCCCCAAAATAATAATAATAATACTGATAATAATAATAATAATAATAACTTTGAAATAGCAACATTTTTACCGTTCTTCTTGAAATTTTGATTTAATTTACATAACAGGATAAGGGTTCCAGGTTGTTGGTCTGATTCACGTCCTGGTCAGGCTAGTTAAAAGAACCACAGAGAGCGCCGAACCTGGGACTGTGCGAGTAGTATCGGGCTGCTTTATAATACTGGAAAATCGTTTCCATAGTAATCTTTGTCTCTGAAAAATACGACGCCGATTTTAATTTGAAAGAGGGGTATAATTATCTCTTATCATGCTAAATGAATTAAATGAAACTTTCAAGCCGATAGTAAAAACCCAAATGTTGCTATTTTAAAGTTATCTATTGGGGGAAATTATTCCCTTATCGGACAGTGTAGATCCAAGATCAGACTGCACTGTCTGCAAAAGGTCCTTGAGTCGCGCTTAGCTGCCTAAGGGTTATGTATCCAGGACAGGTAGAAGTAGGCGCCTGTACTTTCTTGCTGTAGAGCTAGCTTTTATGGCATAATAACGGCAAACCCCCACCACTATACAGTTCTATAGATGCATATAATGTGGCATTGTGTTATGGGTGAAAAGATAATGAATTAATGAAATTTATTTTCAGCTTCATTCCGTTGACCAATATTGTATTTGATGTATACGGAATGAATCCGTAAAGAATTGCATTTTTTATGCATACTTTTTTTATTTTCATGGGTTTTCGCGATATAGTGGTAGGGAGTTGCTGGTCTTATGTCGCCGTTATAGCAACGTGCTCGACTAGTGTTGGCTAATCGATCCAAAGGTTGATGGCTCAATCCCTGTGTGACTTCGATACCAGCTCTAGACGGGATATTTATCGGAAAAATTACAGTTCTATAATTACCGTAAAAAGTTACAATGTGTAATTATCTAAAGATTTGATTATCGTTATCAATTTTAATAACTTTTCTTATTACTCGCCTCAGTAGCTCACATTGTTAGGTTTCCAATGAAAAAAAAAACCCTTATATTAACTTCATATCAGTACGACTGTAGAAACAAAATAATAAGGAAAGGTTAACTCTTTACCACACAATCCCGACTTTTAACGACCCTGAAGAAAGAGGCTTTTGAAAACATTGTGTGAAAAGGAGAAAATGCTGGTAACCAGCATTTTCTCCTTTTCCCACAATGTTTTTTCATTACCTTCAGAAACGAAGTTCAATTTTTTAATCATATCTATTTTGTTGTCCGCAAATGCTTTCAAACTGGCCAAGTCTAAAATTGTCTTGTCTGCTTAAGATTTAAAGGAAATGATTTGGTTGCTTAGCAAAGGAAAACGATACAACCTAGGCTTGGATAGAGACTCCCAACAAATAGAAGTTTTATTCCATATTAAGACCCTTCCCTGCCAAGTACAAATAAAGTAGCATTTTTGCGACAGTGTAGAGCACGATTAGACTGCACAAAATAGCCATGCCCCAGAGACCGCAGTTTCAAGTTAGTTTTGAGTAGAATATCGTAATATAACGAGCCTAGTTTAAAGTTTAAACATACTTATTGATCAATAATTTACAATATGTCATAAAATACAATACAAGTCAATAGGATTGGAACGAAAGCATAGCTTATTATGTTCTTTTCCTAGTGGATGATGGAAAAAAACGAGCCTTATATCAAAGTTACTTACAAACCATTTACATGTAATGCATTATGCATTCCTCGTCTACTTCGTAGTTAACTCTATACCAAACGACAAAATTTTGGACCTGTCCAAATTGGAAGCATTTGCAGACGACAAAATAAATGTGAATCAAAAATTGACATTTGTTTTGGATAGGGTAGAAAACATTGTGGGAAAAGGAGAAAATGCTGGTTACCAGCATTTTCTCCTTTTCTCACAATGTTTTCAAAAGGCCTTTTTATAAGGGTCTTTAAAAGTCGGGATTGTGTGGTAAGAGGTTAAGAAAAAAAAGACAATTTCTGATTTGCTGACCCATTTTTTTTTGGGGGGGGGGTGGGGGTGAGGGTGGGTGGTGATTTTGTTCCTTTGAAACATAGAGAACTCTTGCAATTTAGAACGACTGGTAAATACCGTCCTTGTTTGCCCGTTTTCTCGGACATTATCTACGCTGTCCGCAAAAAAATATATGAGCCATGCCTTGTGAAAAGGGGATTAATGCATCTGCAAAAAGTATCGACCCAGGTCAGCCTGCGCAGTCCGCGCAGGCTGACCTGGGTAGAAACTTTTTGCTATTGGTCAATTTTATGTATGTCAAAGGACCAGTCTACCTCATGTTTGAGTTGGTTGTTAGACAAAATGGATTTTATGGATCCATAATTACATGTATGTGATGTCTTGCTTTGTATAATAAATCACGGAGATACATTTAGTTCCCCTTTTGCCAGGGCATGGCTGATATAGTTTTGGCAGCCATTCTAGGATTTCAATGTTCGAACAGTCAGACGGATCTTTGTAGAACTGCATCTTTTGGAAAGGGGGTATTTATCGAAATATCGAATCCTTGTTGTTGGTTTTAGGTCTCGATGCATTTCCGCTATGTTACCGTGGCTGTCCTACTAAGAGCGTCTGAAAACCACTGGCTGCTCGTCCCAGTAAACAAGGTCAAAACAATGGTCATTTTTGCTTCGGGTCGCAATGGTTTTAATGAAGCATCGAAATGACATTTTTCAAGAGACTGGTTCTACATTCTAAACTCCTATTCTACACTCGCCCGGTATATTTTAAACCTTATCCTGCTAAATAAATAAAATGAAACTTTCAAGCCGATAGTATAAACCCAAATTTTGCTGTTTCAAAGGTATTTTTTGGGGGAAAATATCTCCTTTTCGGACGGTGTGGATTCAAGATCAAACTGCACGTTCTGTGCAGTCTGATCTTGATCTACACTGTCCGCAAAGGGTCATTAAGTCGTGCCTAGCGGCCTAAGGGTTAAGCCTTTATAAAAATTTATAAAAAAAAAAGCCTTGTTTTTGCCACCCCGAAGATGAAAGCGTTTGAAAACATTATCAGATATGAAAGGATGTAATACAGTACGGTTCTAAAATGTAGTAGACTCGTTGCCTGATCAAATTTAATTCAAAATACATACCCTGTTGGAGCCATATTCACCAATACATGCGTGGTGCTCTGTGAAAAGATGGTTTAATGTATCTGCAAAAAGTTTCGACCCAAGTCCGTGGAGGCTGAATCGGCTCGAAAAGTTTGGCTTTTTGTGACCGTTTTCTGCGTGTCAAAGAACCGTTCTACCTCAGCATCCGGCCGTTTTCAGACAAAATAAACCTATACTGTGCAAGGACTTGCTTGGTATACTGCACCACGAAGATTCATTAAACTCCCCTTTTACAGAGCGCGGCTCAAATATCAGTCTAAATTCTAACCCTAGCCATCTGATTGACGATGACTTTCTCTCTCAACCAATAAGATTGATACTCTTGGAATAAAGGACAAGATTCATGCAAAATGACAATATCGAGATTTTAATCAGCCCTACCCTCAACAAGTGAAGTAAAACCTAGAAAAACTCGTAATTGATTGATTGATAAAATGTCTGGTGTTTAACGCCGCTTTTTTGCATTATTTCAGTTATGGTGTCGCGGCGGTCATTACACCTATCCATGCTTTCCTGGAGTTTCTTTTACCAGTGGTTTGCATGATATTCTTCCCAAGCCACGGCTGCTTTCCCAAGGAAAATCGTAATAATATGCATTTCCATACATTGGTGAAAAAAGGAACTGTACACCAAAAAGGAATTAAAGGGAATAAATTAATCAAAAGTTTGAATTTAAAAAAAAAAAAACTTCCTTCCGGAATAGGAAAATACTGTTTTTAAAATGCCGCGGCTTTTTATCACCGTGTAACTTAACACTTGTTATTTATTGTCGCGTGCGTTTACCAGCCCCCTCTTCTGCCTGTCAACGATATCGATTCGTAAGCCATCTTGTATTACTACGCAGTATAACGGGCCTATTTTTTCGTCGTTTATTTGTTATTTATTGGATTTCCAGGGCGCGGCTTGGGTCCAAGGCAAACTCAACCCGTCATTTAATTTTAGTTATGAACCGATAAGCATCTCAATTTTATTCGATATGAAATTAATTTGAAGTTTCCGCACTGTAGTTTAGTCGTAAACGTATACATTTGGCGACTTGATACCGACAAAGACGATTATCAGCAACTGATTGTTTTCGTTTTCATATTTGGATTTTTGTGTTAAATTTCAATGCAACCGATTTTTCTCTTTCTTCTTATTTCTCCCGTTTTTCCTATCAGCACTTTGCAGTCATTCGAAACCCTTCAAAAGTATCGAACTAGTTAATCAAGCAATTTACCTCCGTTGCTTTTCAGCTTCACTCGAGCGACAAATGCAATGTAAGCGATACGTTATAAAACATAAGGTCCGTCTCATCTTTTTTAACTCTTTGCGACATAGCAAAAGTTGAAACTTTTCCAAATTGAAAGGATTTGCAGACGACAAATCATATATGGTATAAATGATGAAATTCGTCTATGTTAGGTTAGAAACTTTATGGGAAAATAGGAAAATGTTAGTAACCAGCATTTTCTCTTTCCTACAGTGTTTTCAAATGGCTTCTTTCTCGGCGTAGTTTAAACCCAGAATTGTGTGACAAAGGGTTAACACTTTACCATACGAACAGATTTTGTTAAAAGCATTTGTAGACGAGAAATTCAACATGGTAACACTGGCGAGATTGTCTCTAAATGGATAGAAAGTTTTGTGAGAAAAGAAGAAAATGTTTGTCACCTGCATTTTCCATTTTTCCCACAATGTTTTCAAAAGTGTCCTTCCTCAAGGTCGAAAAATAATGGATCGTTTGATGAAGCGTTAATCTGCATTTCGCAGACGTTGACCGAGGTTTTTTGATAAACACTAAGCGCGCCTGTGATCGGCCAGTGTAGATCAAGATCAGACTACACGCTATGCAGATAATTCATCAGCTTTGATGAGCATACGAGACAAGATCGTCCTTAAAAAAAAAGTCATTATTTGGGTCTTATTTTTAAACTGAGAATAAATGGTGGGTTTACCCGGCGATCTAAGGGATAAAACCTAGCCCGCTAAAACGGTGCGATAGATGTATCCGGCCATTGAAAGAAAATCCAAAAATTACATTTTTACCCCTTAGGCTGATAAACGCGACTTACAGATCTTTTCGGACAGTGTAGATCAAGATCAGACTGCACAGAACGTGCAGTCTGATCTTGGATCTACACTGTCCGATAAGGAGATGTCTTTCCTTCCAAAATACCTTTGAAATAGGAAAAACTGGCTTTTTACTATCAGTTTGAAAGTTTCATCTCTTTTATTTAGCAGGATAAAAGGTAAGGGCCGATTTTCCCTCTATGATCAGACTGTCTCACAAAAAGTCGAACAATGTATCTTAAAGATCGGACTGCACGTTCTGTGTAGCTTGATCTCAGATCTACATGAAAACAGTCTTCAGCAGCTGCCAGAGTTAGGCACTACACCCGATGATAAAGTTTAACTCTTTAAAAATACCAAAACGACAATTATTTTTTACTCATTCATAGTCAAGGCATTTGCAGACGACTTATTTAAAGTGACTCAAATGATTGGAACTGTCTTTGAAAGGGTAGAAAACATTGTGGGAAAAAGGGAAAAGGCTGTTATCAGCTTTCATCCGCTTTCCCATAATCATTTTTCAAAAGGTTTCTTCCTCAGTGTCGTTAAAGACACGGGACTGCTTGGTACAGGTTTAACCCTTTACTAAACAATCCTGCATTTTAACGACCTTAAACAGTGTGGAAAAAGAACAAAATGGTAACCATTTTTTTCCTTTTCCAACAATGTTTTCTATCCTTTGCAAAAACAGACCCCAAATTTTGAGCCACACCTTGTTTGACGTCCGCAAACGCTTTCCTTTTGGACGAGTGTAAAATTATGTCTTGTGGTTAAGAGTTATCACCGTTCTGGGGTTAAAATTGTTACAGTTTCCAATTATGTTTCGATTATTTTGTAATACTGTTCGCCCCTTTTGAAATATCATTTTACTACTTTATGGCCGAAATCTGCACGACGCATCTAAGTTTCTCCAAAACGAGAGAAGCGACTCATTCGTCAGACTATACAGGTGCGATCTCATTTTAAACCTTTGTCAATCAACATAGGAAGATAAGCTTTTGAAAACGTTTGATCTTGGATCTACACTATCCGATAAAGAGATGTTCTTGTCCTCAAAATAACTTTGAAATAGCAACAATTTTTCACTATCAGGTTGAAGAATTAATTTAATTCATATAGTAGGATAAGTGTTTACTATTTACCACACCGATCCGAGTTTTAACGACCGTTAGAGAGAAATCTGCAAATAAATGTTGTTGTTTTTTTTTTTCAATTTGAACAAGTCTGAAATTTTGTCGTGTGGTAAGACTATAAAAAGTTCCCGACATTTTAGGTACAAGAAGATTGATTGATTTATTGTATGGTGTTTAACGCCATTTTTCAACATTAACTTAGTTATATAGCGGCGGCCAGTGGACCTATCCATGCTTTCCTGGAATTCCTTTTTTTACCAGTACTCCGCACAATATTCTTTCCAAGCCACTGGCTGCTTTCCCACATAACCATCGTCGAAATGATGGTCCGCGGCGAGAGAGGAATGAATCCTGTCGCAATGACTACCATCAATCCCTGGAAAGAAATTGGCCAAACCGGGGATCAAACCAGACAGCGACCCCCTGTCCTCAAGTCCTGTACACTACCGATTGAGCTCCCGGGGCTCGGCAGAGCCAAGAAATTAATTGCCAGAATATACTATAATTATAGTACTTATTATCGGAAATGCCAGTCGATGCTTCAAAGTGTTTCACGAAAACTAAAAATCTAAAGTGCCAAGACTTGTCTGGTGGCTCCTCAGGCTATTCTAAGTAACATTCTCAGTCTAATTTTGAAGAATTTTCTCAGTTTTAAAGTAACACAAATTCTGATTGGTTAAACCAAATGGTTTAGCCTATCAGAAGTTATGTTACTTTCTAAATCTAAGATAAGACTTAGAATAAAATTAAAAATGGTTAGTGAATACGGACCCTGATTGTCTGAGATGTACTGTCCGAAAAGACGCATTTTAGTAGAACTTCGACAAAGCAAAGATGGTATATAATGTTAACCCTTAGGTTGCTGTGCGCGACTCACTGACCTTTGCGGACAGCGTAGATCAAGATCAGATCTACACTGTCTTTGATCTACACTGTCCGATAAGGAGATGTCTGTCTGTCTGTCTGTCTGTCTGTCTCAATTTTCTCTCTGTACAAATTCCACGGTATTTCAATTTAGGTGCATTTCGAAATTTAAAGCGACATTTTACAAGTAATAATGGTCAAATGACATCAGTTTTAACAAATGATAAATTCTTTGTTAACCAGTTAATGCGAATTATGACTGACATTAACTGGAAAATAAAGGTGATGAATATTAGAATTAATGGATTGAAAACTAAGAATTATCTTCGAGTGTCATATGACATCAAAAATATGTGGTATGGAAACAGGCTACATTGTAAAGACAGATTAATGGAATTGATAACCGTTACTAAAGACATGAAGACATTTTCAATCTTTCATTTAGGATTTATATTGGCTAGAGATACTTTTACATAACCTTCAGAGGTGCGTTGTCAGCGCAAGTCAATATTCTTCGACAATTTGACCTGTCTTTTATGACGCATGACAGTCCTGCACGGGACAAATATTAATACGCGGTGCGTAAATTGCCGCTTAAAAAGTGCAGGAGGAAAATGGCAATAAATAATACGTCTGTGGACAAATGAAGCCAGTTTTTCACTACCAATTTCTCAAAAAACAAAATGATTTTAAACGGGGAAATTTATTTTTTCCAAAATACCAATTGTTTACTGCAAATCTCTGTTGACAATTTTTAAATATAGACATGGGGAAAACCGGGATTTGTGCAACAGACTGACAACAAAAATAACATCTCCATCTTGCTGGGCACATTCCGGGGCTATGTTTTAAATGGCTGGTGCATAGGATATATGCTAGCTAACCGTGCCTAAATGAATCGTACAGGGTAGGTTTTAGTGAATAAACCTATATATATATATATTTTTTTTTTGAAATTCGCTGCCTTGATTGCCGCCTTCAAAGTAGTCCGGTTCTGTACCCAGAATGCCCATATCAGATAGGTTATGTATTTGGAAAATGCCAACTAGCGGAAGATAATGCACCACGCCGTATTCCGATTACACCCTCACTGTTTTTGTGGCATTTGTCGAAGACAGTGTCACTATTTGTTCAATACGGTACATGTATTTTGAAAATCATGTATTGTAGTTTGCGTAAAACCGAAGGAAGTACATGTAAACCCAATTAAACTCAATTTTTCTAAGACAAATAAGTGTTTCTATTCCACCCAGATATTTAATTAACAAAGGAATATTAAAATAAACTCATTTAGGGCATCGGTCATAGGAATACATCTTTTTTCATTGAAAATATCTATACCTGCCATGGTCTTCTATTGGCGCAATGATACACACAACCTGTGTCTCCTGACCGTGTTTGTCCCAAAACCAGTTCGTCCCTGGACTTGCTCGTCCTTTGGCTTGTTCGTCCAGGCTTGTTCGTCACACATTATTATTTGCTTATTTGTCAAATTATGAATTCCAAACAATGGCTCCCTTGACAAATGCCACACCAGTGCTTGCAACGCTTTGATTTTCTAACATGTTCATTCACCTCAACCAAGACCACGGCTTTAGCGGTTTCTACCACGTTCCGTTTACGTCGTACAAGTTCGTAGTGCGTCGGACCGGTCTCGAGGCTCCAACCTGGGGCCTTCAGGTTACGAGTCTCTCATTTTACCACTTTGGCATGCAGGACCCCTATACGTATTGGGAACTAGGTCTCCTGTGACTTGGGTTTAAATTAGGATCTAAACTAGTGTTTACATGAGTGTGGTAAATCCACGATTGAATAAATTACGTTCTGGGGAATCACGAATAAACCAGCAATAACCGGCATTTTCCCCTTTTCCACAATATATTCTGTCCTTTTACGGACAAATTTTCTTATTTGAAGAGCCATACATCTTGATGTCTGCAAATAAGCCAAATTTGTCTTCTGCAGATTCTTTCAATTTTAAAGAGTTCAAAATTTGTCGTTCGGAAAAAGGGAAAATGTAACTTTATCTTTTCATCGTAATGACGTACAGGCTAAGTTTGAACCAATCAATAGGTTTTTTGTTTTTAATCAGACCACAAAATAAGGATTAAAAGACACTTTACACAAAATTTTTCTTAAAAAAAAAAAAATAGAAAGCATACATTGGCCAGCAAATAGCCAGGGCCCCTTAAGATAAACATGTCGACATTATTGACCAATCACAAATTTCTATTCATTCATTTGTCATCAGTACCAAAAATTATGTCAAAAGCCAGCATATTAAGCTACGCCGAAAGATTACACAAAAGGACAGAGAAAGTCGTTGATAACAGAATGCAAAACATTACTGGAAAAGAAACAGCTCCTCCTAGCGCACAATTATACTTTCTCCCTCAGTGGTTTTAACCCTTAAGCTGCTTATCGCGACCCGCTGACCTTTTGCGCACAGAACGTGCAGTCTGATCTTTGATCTACACTGTCCGATACGGTATGTTCTTTCCGGTGAAATCAACTTTGAAACCTCAATGTTTGGGCTGTTTGTATTGAATAGGGATTTGTGTTTCATTTATTCAGCAGCTTAAGCGTTAAGAAGCTGACGATTACAGTGACGAAAAAAAAAAACGTTTACGTACAGTATTAGGCCAACTCTTTATCAGACGACAGATATTTAGACAAGTCCAAATTGAAAGTACTTGCAGACGACAAATTCAGTGTGGCCTTAAAGATGAGATTTGTCTTTGAAAGGCTAAATAATATCGTGGGAAAAGGAGAAAATGCTGGTCACCAGCATTTTTTCTCTTCCCTGCAATGTTTTCAAAAGCAGTCTACCTGAAAATCGTTAAAGCTCTGGATTGTGTGGTAAAGGGTGAAAATCCTGCCAAAATAGATAATTAGGGGAGATAAAGAGAAGGGGAGAGACGGAGGTCAATAAGGTTAAAGGTCAAATCGGTTGACAAAATTTATTATCGGTCTTGACAGGCGACTGTCCGGCTCAACGGTCTTCGCACACCGAACAAAAAGATGATCTGCGAGGGCAAATTTAGTATCCTTACCGTGTAAGAAAATACTTTACCCGTGTTCCGGGAAAAGGGGGTGTAATGTACCTATAAACAGTTCCGATCCATGCCAGCTTGCTCAATATGCACAGGCTGACCTTGGTCGAAGCTGTTTGCTATGGGTAAAAAGGACCATTTTACCTCATGATTCTGTAGGTTGTTAGGCAAAAATGGATTTTATGTATCAATTATCATGTGATAATTTGTTTTACATAATGTATCGCGGAAATACATTACACCCCTTTCTGCCACAGCATGGCTCACTCCGTTCTAGTATCAATAGAGAACAGCGCTTTGTAACTCTTTCCCAAACAACAAAATGTTAGACTTGTCCATATTGAGAGCATTTGCAGACAACGCTTTCAGTGTGGCTCAACTGTTTGAAATTGCCCTTGAATGGTTAGAAAATATTGTGGGAAGAGAAGAAAATGATGGTAACCAGTATTTTCTCCTTTTCAAATAATGTTTCCAATATATATATATATATATATATATATATATATTTTTTTTTTATCTTCGGGTCGTTAAACTCTAGATTGTTTTATAAAGGATTAATTCCCTATATCCAACGACCCCGTGGTTTAACGACCCCCATAGAAAGGTGTTTAAAACATTGTGACATATTAAACATTTGAGCCATGCTCTGGCAAAATGGGGCTTAATGCATCTCCGTGATTCATGATACTAAGCAATTCATCATATAATTATGGATCCATAAAAATCCATTTTGCCTATCAAACAAATGTATCACAAGGTGGAATGGTCCTTAAATATACAGTAAATTGACCAATAAGGAAAAGTTTCGATCCAGATCAGCAGAACAGACAGAACAGAACAGAACAGACATTTTATTTAGACGTATACACAGTACATTGTCTTGTCAGAATGTAAGTTTTTCAATGAATGATGCCACATGTGTATATACATATCAAAAGTGAAGTAACCAAACTGTAAAAAAAAAAAAAGAGTTAACCTATAGTTACTGATCAGAAGCAGAAATAATAGGAATGACATAAAAACCTAGCCTGCGCGGATTGCGCTAACTGACCTGGGTCGATACTTTTCGCAGATTCATTAAGCCTATTTTTCACAGAACATGGTTCAGATATTCAGTCTATTTTTCCAATCTTTATAAAGATGTTTTCAATTTAAAATTTACCTCAGGATGTAAAAAAAAAAAGCATTCGAAATATCGTCTGCAATCCCTTTGAATATGGAAGAGTCTGTAAACTTTTTTGTCGTTTGGTAAAGTATTACGAAACGCTAGCGTTAAGACTTTGTTCAAAGGGGGCTTTTCAGATATTCATATCCTACCAAACTGAAAAAAAGAAGATATCTCACTGAATTAATTGAGTTGGTAGCTAGCTAATCATCAGTTAAGAAAACAGACAAAAGTTGAAGAAAAAAAAATCAATCGTATTTCCGTAATGGGTTACATAACTTCTCTGGATATTTTTGAATTTCGCGCCAGAGATTTGCACAGACTTGCGTGAATGTCACATGATCAATAAGAAGCATCGATTACGAGGATTTTCATTCAAATCGGTAGGGTGACGTCATATCTAATGTAACAAGAATAGACAGAGTTACCGATTGAAAAGATTACTCCTTTTCATGTAATGTTACCGTATAATTTATACGATTTCACATCTATACGTACTTATATTTGTCGGTATTTTACCTGAAAGTTTGATTTACTACATAAAAAATTGGCCCCTTTTAACATAATAATATACGAGTACATACGAAAGCCATAGTCCAAACAAATCGGTGTTAAAGTAAATATCTACTTTAGCATTAAAGCAGATTCGAGTATCTTGATCAACCCTTTACCAGACGACAAAATTTTAGTCTTGTCCAAATTGAACGCATTTGCAGACGACAATTTCAAAGTGGCTCAAATAGTGCAATTTTTCTTTGATAGGGCAGAAAACATTGTGGGGAAAGGAGAAAATGCTGGTTACCAGCATTTTCTCCTTTTCTTGCAATGTTTTCAAAATGCTTCTTTCCCAGGGTCTTTAAAAGTTGGCATTGTGTAGTAAAGGGTTAATGAAAATCTCAAACAACTAATTTCAACAGTTTCAAAAACAAAATCATGTCATTAACTTTTTTCCCAGGATTTAACACTTAACAAAACGACAATATTTTCAGACTTGTCGGAAATTGAAAGAACACAGATACGAAAAAATATGGCTCAAATGATGGAATTTGTTTTTGAAATAGTAGATAACATTGTGGGGAAAAAGGGAGAAAAATGCTGGTTACCAGCATTTTCTACTTTTTCCAAGATGTTACCAAAAGCCATCCTGCTTTTGGGTCATTTAAACATGTGATTGTTCGGTAAAAGATTATGGGTATCAATAAAAATATGAATGCAGCAATAAATGTCAATAAGGGTCGCTATAGGCAGCGTGCGACTCTTTTTTTATTTCGTACCCCAAAAGCCTGGGGCTGCCGAGTCCGACTGAACACGCTTGGCAGAGACCGTGTAGATCAAGATCAGGCGGCACAGAACGTGCAGTCTGATCTTTAAATCCACACTTTCCGAGGCAGTGAGATTTTATCGACAAAAAAGAACTTTGAAATTCCAAAATTTGTGCTTGTAGTATGGAATAGAAACGTTCACCCAATTAACTTAGCAATCAAATATCGGAAAATTTGTGGAAGATCCCATCATGACACATATTGAAATTCATTATCGTAGTGTAGGGAAGGTTCAAGAAACATTAGATTAACGGGAGAAAAAAATATTCATATCGACCAACTGAACTATTTGCCAAAACGTTTCCAAAAAGAGAAACATCGCTGGCAGATGACCAGATGAGGGTGGAACTACATGTTATATTTTATGTTGTCTTTATGACCTCCAGAGTGCATTCTTCACTGAAATTTTATACCATTGAACATTTTTATATGAGCCCACATGCAAATTAATATCCGGTTCAGTGCACTAGACCTTGACCCGTGCCTGTGTTCTTTTTTTTTTTGACAAACGTCGCGTTCTATGACGTCACCTTTCATGAGTTCCAGTCTGACCATTTTTCTTCCACAACTGGCCCGCAACATGCGAAATGAGACCTTCGGACATTTGCGTAAAGTGTCGTCCCGGATGAGCCTGCGCAGTCCGCGCAGGCTAATCCGAGACGGAACTTTACGACTACATAAGATTTTTTCATACAGTAGACTTTCGTGACACAGAAAATCGCACAAAAACGGGAATTGTCGTCTCGAATTAGTCACAGACTGCACAGGCTGATCTGGGACGACACACTTTTACGCATATGTCCGAAGGCCCCTTTTCGTGTGTTGCACGCCATTAATATATTCTGACGTTACTATACTGTACTTACGGAATATATCAATGATTTATCGCCACAAAACTATTTAGACAGTGAAAAGCAGACAGCGATCACAGGAGAGTGGTTAAGAAATGGAAAGGGCCTAGAACCAGGCTATTTATAAGCTATTAGGTGAGAAAAGAGGTCCAACCGTATAATCAGAATAGAACCATAGTACCTGCTGAACATGGTCATTTGTTAGTACATGTATTTTTTAACCAATTCTGAATCTGAAAAAAAAAAGCTATTGTTTTCTGTTGTTATTTAGCCTAGATCTAGTTGGTACACAGAGCGGAATGATCAGCTAAATATAAAGAGAGTTATAAATGTCAAAACTTTTGAAGCTGACAATTCTTTTACATCCCACCTTGAACTAGAAATTGTAATACTACGATGAATGTGTAGAAAAAATCTGATTGGTCATTGATTTTTTTCAGCGAATCACAGTTATTCCAAAATGGGCAAAGTCAGTAAAAAAAATATGGCCAGTCATAGAAAACACTCGGTGAGTTTATTCTCAACAAAGTTCGTGCTCAAAACTTAAGTTTCCGTATTATTTCTGATGCATGTACATGAAGTAGGAAAATGAATTACGGTTGTTTCACTGACAATGGCGATTTATCTCTGTATCACACAGTCCTGAGTTTCAAAGACCTTGAGGAAGAAGGCTGTTGAAAACAGTCTTGGAAAAGGAGAAAATGCTGATAACCAGCATATACATGTACTCCTTTTTCAACAGTGTTTTCTACCGGTTCACAGACAAAGCCCATCATTTGAATCACATTTCATCAGTCGTCTGCAAATGCTTTGAATTTAGAGGAGTCTAAAATTTTGTCGTCTGGTAAAGAGTTATGAATAGTTGGCGAATACGAGCCTTGGTTGAGGTAGACTGCCGATGAAAACATAAACTGCTCCCTGAAGTACGTCCAAAATATTTCAGTTGGATGTAAATCCGGGGAGCAGGCCAATCTATACGAACTATTTGCGTCTGACAGTCGTCTTTGACACAAGTACGATTTTAAATGTCCATGAACGTGAAACAAAGGCGCCAACCGTTCTTAATAACATTTAGTCTAATTTAAAAGAACGTTCTGCGTTTGAAAGTAACGTAGGTTCTTATTTGCTAAACCAAATTGTCTCTAGAATCAGGATATGGGTGAACATAAGCATTCAGAATTTCATTTGGCAGTCATGACAGAGCCATTTTCAAAGGTATGTCACTATGTGACATGCTCCCGAGCCATTTACAGTTGCTCCCTGATGGGACACTGGTCTTCCACACAAGCACGGCCAACGCGACTGCATATCGTTTGCCCTAACAGTCTGAATCTGAAAACGGTTCCTCAGAGTCTGGACAATACACTGGTCATGTACTTGAGTTGTCGATCTTGAACAGTCTCTCCCATGTCGATGATTGACGCCCCATGCGTCGTGTAGCGTTACCACAGTCAAGTAGGCGGGCCACCTTTCATTCGGTAGACCCTGCTGCAAGCATTCCAATACCACAATCCATCTCTGCTTCACTAAGACGGCAATTTAGAATGGTTCTTACGTCTTCGTTTGCCATAATTATGTGTACTTAAACTTTTTCACTGCCAATGTCGCCTTGGAATCTTTTTGTGGATGGCGTAGATCAAGATCAGACTGCACAGAACGTGCAGCCTGATCTTTGATCCAAACCATCCGCTACATTATACTAATCGTTGATCAAAATCGGCTTCAAAAGCAATGATGATACATATACATGTACATTGTACTTTTAGACCTTGAGAAATGTATATTCATTTCTTAGGCAACGAAGGAGTTAAAAGAATTGAGTAACTAAATTGAAGCCTTTGGCCTTGTCGACTCATTATCTGGGCTCGACACTCTGAAAACTAAATTTTTCTATAATAGACGATGAGCAATTTGATACAATTTACACTGGAGTGGCACAAAACGAGCCAGGTTTCTGTTTCGTGACTACAGTGTCTAGGACCCATTTTCTTTTTGTTTGTGTGTTGTTTCTGTGCCCCTTGTCAAAAGCATCTCAGTTATTTTACAGTTCTTTATAAATTATACTAGTGTTGTGCCTTCCTTGGTCGTATTCACGGACCATTCTAAAATGCTCCTACGAATTTTCATAATTTCAATTGAAGGCACACAATATCTTAATGGCTGAGGCAAATGGTCTAGCCTGTCAGAAATTGTGTAATTTTGACTAATACTACTATTTACAATGGTTGGTGGATGCGGTACCTGGCCATTGGCGTCTCAACGCCCAGTCGCAGCCAAAAGTAAACAAGGTGGGTGTTAAAGTGCATTTAAGTCATACCATTTAAAAGTATGATAATTTTTGTGAAGATGACAATCTGTTATTAATTGTGTTATTTTGACTAAAACTACTATTTACAATGGTGGGTGGATGCGGTACCTGGCCATTGGCGTCTCAAGGCCCAGTCGAGGCCAAAAGTAAACAATTTTGGTGTTAAAAAGGAATTTAAGTCATACCATTTAAAAGTATTATAATTTTTGTGAAGATGGCAATCTGTTATAATATGATCCAATCAAATTGTTAGTCGCTGGCAAAAACAAAGAAACAAACTCAACACCAGGTCAAAAGTTGCCTTGTCGCTCTGTCTTCGGTTTACCTTTTACCTGGTTTTAAGATTTATTTTTCTGCCAAGAGACTAATACTTGGACCAACCGAACAATAACACAGATTTTAATGTTCACAATAATTTCCATACTTATAACTGGTATCATTTAAATCTAAATGAGCCATGCTCAGTGAAAAGGGGGCATTTGCGAAAAGCATCAACCCAGGTCAGCCTGCGCTGTCCGCGGGCCAAACTTTTCGCTATTAGTCAATTTTCTGTATGTTCAACGACCAGCGTACCTCAATATTTCAGTCATATGTTAGAGAAAATGGATTTTATGCATCCACTATTATCTGATGACTTGCTTGGTATCATGGATCACGGAGAGGCATTAAGCCCCCTTTTGTCAGAGCACGGCTCAAATGCATTTTAAAATCCGTATTGTTTATTTTTGGCGGCTATTGGGCCTTTAACCAGTGGTACATACACACTATTCTTTCACTCTTTCTTTTATTCTTCTATAGAAGCATACCCGAAACGATCTTCAGGGTTAACAGGAGAACTGATTGATTAATAGGTTGTTGTTTAACGCCGTTTTAAACATAATTTAAGTTATATCGCGGCGGCCAGTGCACATATCCATGCTTTCCTAGAGTTTCTTTTACCAGTACTCCGCTTTCTTCCAAAGCCAATGACACGGTACCATCGTTACATAACCATCGTCAAAAACACATAAAAGGAGAAAGTAGGCTACAAAAGCTTTTACTTTTTACATGATTTTGAGCTGGCTGGAATCCGAACTCATAAATATTCTAAATAAATGTATCTTGATTACAATATATTGGGACACAAAAGCTTATGAAAAGAATGTCGACCTCTCATGTCAGACGTTCCGGATTCGAACCGCGTGATGAGCCCGTCCAGACGTTGGAAGCACCCACATCACGACACGAGTACATTTAAGCCTTTACCACACAATCCCGACTTTTAACGACCCTGAGAAAGAAGCCTTCTGAAAACATTGTGGGAGAAGGTAACCAGCATTTTCTCCTTTTCCCACAATGTTTTCTACCCTTCCCAAAACAAATTTCAATTTTTCAATCACATTTATTTTGTCGTCTGCAAATGCTTTCAATTTGGACCTGTCTTAATTTTTGTCGTTTGGTAAAGAGTTAAACCTTAAAACGCTGAATATACCCATTGACATTTTCAGTCTAGAATAAGGCCCAGACAATTGCATTTTCGTGGTAACATTTTGTCTTCTGTGTTTAAGCAAAGGGGGCGGTGTAGATCAAAGATCAAACTGCACGTTTTGTGCAGTCTGATCTTGACCTACACTGGCGGCAAGGGCAACTATATCCCTAAAAGGCATTTAAAGGGTTAAGATCTCCTGAGTGCTGTCATCGAGGGTGATTTGCGAAATATTTTGAGGACTGGTGTCGCCCTCATCTCTATCATTTTTCATGTTCATACAAGAACGTGCCTTTCCATAATCCTGAAAATACCCATTGTCACAATGATCGTTTACTAATTATTTGTTTTCTCGTGTATCTATGTTACAGATTTGATGTTTGAGAATTAAAATACATGTATAAATATGTCTAATATTATTCATATATGTCGTAGAACTATATATTTCATGATCTATGTATGTAGACTGAATAGGTTCAAACTGAACTATTATATTACGATGTCTTTTTTTTTTCTAAACAAGATTGAAATTTTTTCATGTTCAATCGCTTGGTCGGTGCACAAGGAGTCAGGCTTAGTTACTGCTTTCCTTTATTGCAAACGTTGATCGTTTTATGATAGGCGTGAAAGTCATTATTCTATGAATTGTTCATTTCATTTTCTTTTAATATAATAAAAGAGAAATCAATTTCATTTATTTATTTTTATTATTTTTTTTTTGTCACCTAATGAAATCTCATTTTAACTCTTTACCAGCCAGTAATATTTTTGACCTACCAAATTCGAAGCATATCCGGACGATTAAACGAATATGGCCAAACAAAAAGATGTGTCTTTAAAGGGATAGAAAACATTGTGGGAAAAGGAGAAAATGCTGGTAATGAGTATTTTCTCCTTTTTCAAAAATGTTTCTGTTCAGGGCCGTAAAAACACTGAAAATCTTGGTAAAGGGTTAATTGCTGAACGATTGAATATATTCTTTTTAATCAGCAGAGAGAACCCTTTCGCAACAATCCCAAGGTCGTTTTTTGACTAAAATATTACTCAAAATATCGGGCAGTGTAAATAGATCATCATACTTCAAGTATTATACAGTCTCATCTTGATCTGCACAGTCAGCTAAGATCACTTTGTTTTTTTTTTAAATAAGCGTACTGAGAGGGAACACTTGACTACAAAGTCCCGTGTTTTCACGACTCCGAGCCCATGGTAAACAGGTAAGTAGCAGTTTCTTCTTTTCTTACAATATTTTTTCCACGCTTTCAAAGACGAATCCCAGTATTCGATCCGCAGTATAGTTTGTCATCAGCAAACGCGTTCAGTTTGAACAAGTCTAAAACTGTGTACTAAGAAATAGAGTTAACCCTTATCCTGCTGAATAAGTGAAATGAAACTTTCAAACCGATAGTAAAAACCCAAATAATGATATTTCAAACTTATGTTCATGAGAAAAAAAAAAATATGTATATATATCTACTGATCGGACAGTGTGGATTCAAGATCAGACTGCACTTTCTGTGCAGTCTGATCTTGAATCTACACTGTCCGCAAAAAGGTCAGCGAGCCGAGCTCAGCTGACTGTGCCATTGAATGCAACATTTGTCATCCCCCTCTCCCTCCAATGTAATCAATGCAATAAATTACATAAAAAAAGACTTACTGCATCATTAACCACGTAGTTACGACATGACCGGCTGTTTTGTTTGTTCACGGTTTAATTACAAGTTGAAACAGTGCAATAATGAATGCAATTAGATACAGCTTCGTAACATATTGAAGGTCTCGGGTAGAAAGATACCAGCCAGTCTCTGTAGTCATTGAGTCTGAACGTTGTTGCCTCGTTTACAGGTTATTTGTCGCTTTACCAGACGACAGAATTTTAGACGCGTCCAAATTCTAAGCATACAGACGACATATTGAATTTAGCTGAAATGATGGTAATTGTCTTTGACAGTGTGGAAAAACCTTGTGGGAAAAGGAGAAAATGCTTGTAACCAGCATTTTCTCCTTTTCCCCGCAACGTTTTCAAAAGGCTATTTCCTCAGGGTTGTTACAACTTTTGGATTGTGTGGTACAAAGTAAAATATTTATCACACCGCAAAAATTTAGGTCTTCCCAAACTGAAAGCCTTTGCAGACGACAAATCAAATAGAATCCAAATAATGCCTATTTCTTTACCAGACCACAAAATTTTAGACTGGTCCAAATTCAAAGTATTTGCAGACCAAATGTAACTCAAATGATTGGATACGTTTCTGAAAGGTTAGAAAGCATCGTGGGGGAAAAAAAAGAAAATGCTGATTAGCAGCAATTATAGTTTAGGTTTCAAGTTTTAAGTAACCTCGGTTTGCTGGGGTAAAAATGGAATTATCAAATCGTACAAATAGCAAGAAAATGTCAATTAACTCTTTACCAAACACAGGATTTTAGACTGGTCCAAACTGGAAGCAATTGCAGACGACAAAATGAATGTGACCCAAAATTGAAATTTATTTAGGGAAGGGCAGAAAACATTTGAGGAAAAGGAGAAAATGTTGGTTTCCAGCATCTTCTTCGGGGTTTTTATTATGGGTTGACGGTTTCATTTAACTTATCTAGCAGGATAAGGGTTAGAAGCATTTGCAGACGACATATTGCATACGGCTCAAATAATTGCAGCTGTCCTTCGAAGGGTAGAAAACATTGTGGGAAAAAAGTAAAAACGCTGTTGGTGTGTTTGTGTGGTACATATCGAATTGATGACGATCTTGGGCTTGCTACTAGCTCTTATCCTGCTAAGTAAGTTAAATGAAACTTTCAGGACAAAAGTAGAAGCCCGAACAATGCTATTACAAACTAATTTTTAGCAGAAAAATATCTCTATAACGGACAGAGTAGATTCAAGATCAGACTGCACGTTCTGTGCAGTCTGATCTTGATCTACGCTGTCCGCTAAAGGTCAGTGAGCCGTGCTGAGCAGCCGAAGAGTTAAAGTCAATTCAGTCCTACAGCAGAAGGCTTCTGATGCCAGTAATACAAATAGATTATCATAACGGTGTTGTAGAAGGCACTATCTCTTTTGAATGAAGACCTAAATCAGATTGTATTTTACATGAATGATAAGTAAGTGAGAACATGACTTTTATATACCTTTGTTAATAAACTGACAAAATTTCGCAGACACATAATAAAACTATTGAGGTGAGTTTTTCATAGCTTATTGGCAGAAAGGTAATTAGAACAGGAATCGATTTATTGATATCTTTCGATTCAAGCCTTGGGCTGCTAAGCGCGACTCACTTACCTTTTCGCGGACAGTGTAGATCAAGACCAGACTGCACAAAACGTGCAGTCCGATCTTGGAGCTGCACTGTCCGATAGGGTTATATTCTTCCCACCAAAAGAAAAAAAAAAACTTTGAAATGCCTTTATTCGCGTGTTTATTACCGGTTTTAACCCTTAAGCTGCTAATCGCGACCCATTGAACTTTTGCGGACAGTGTAGATCAAGATCAGACTGCACAGAACGTGCAGTCTGATCGTTGATCTACACTGTCCGATACGGTATTTTCTTTCCGGTGAAATCAACTTTGAAACCGCAATGTTTGGCCTTTTAGTATTGAGTAGAAATTTGCTTTTCATTTATTCAGCAGCTTAAGTGTTAAAATTTCATTTCACTTTTTTAGCAGGATAAGGGATAATGGTGGGGAGATAATATCGTTCATGCAGCATGGATGTAAGCTAGAAAATGTCTGGAAAAAAAGTTCATCCTATCCGGTAAAATTCGTTTGAAGTATTGTTAAAAACATCACAGTCTTAGCCGATGTGTGTCATCAGTTCATGGTCCCATGGTCTTAGTTCCGTCTAAACAGTCAAACTGGGATGGACGTTTTAGGCATGGTGTAAAACAATAATAAAACATCCTATCGCATTCAAATTTCACATACAGGTGACCAAGGCACTTCACTTTACGGTAAACATGTTAAACTGATAAGGTTAACAAGTTTTATCTAAATAACAAGTGCGTTTTTAAGGTGGGGGTACAAAGACTACGGTACGTTTTTGGTGTCCAGAGTTCAGCAACGCTCCTTGACAAAGAGACTCAAAAAATAATTTTTAGAGTTACACAAAGATTTTTTTTTTCTATTTCAAAGGTGGCAGATATCTTATTGAAGCAGATGTATATGGACGATAATCATGTCTGATGGCGTTTGTTTGAATAAAACTTGAGAGCACCTTTTCCAACGGTCTGTTCCTAAGTTCGTATACGGCTCGGATATTAGTGGCATCATCTGCACATTTTTCTCTCTCCCTAACCGCATTACATTTTACTGTCGTGCAAATTATAATTGTATGGACCTAATTATAAAGATCGAGACACAAATTTAAGATTTTTTTCGATTTTAATCAGACGCTTATGTCAGAAGAGCGTTTGTGTCTCCACGTGCTCACACCAAGACGGTGCCATACCATTAGATCATTGAGCAAGATACCTTGCGTACTGTCTGCGACATCAAAACGTGCTTTATTTTTCATAACCCTCATCAGTCACGAAAAATCGAAGTAAATTATTATAGACTGACAATTTCGTAATCTAAATGGGATTTCTGGAATGAAAACATAGCCGTGTCAAGCAACAGAAAGCTACAGTTATCAAATTGCCTTTTGCATTTTCTAACCTAGTACCACTTTGTCAGTGTTTTTTTCAACACTGTATACTTGGGATTTCACCAAACTTTTGACAAAAAGAGTAAAGGATTCAAAGCTGTATTTGTCTGTGGTTGCAAGTACAGCTTTGTCTGTCTTGTCGACTCGAAGTGTCGAAAAGCCTCCCCTCGACACGTGAAGATCTGGATTCACCTGTTTATAACGTTCGGAACCCAAGAAAGGACCCACACCCACGAACGATGTCCGTGACGCACTTTCAACATATTAACTTCTTCAAACAATGGCTTCATTATGAGGAGAATTGTGAACTCCCATAATCTGCTAATTGCGTTCATACTTCTTTGTACAAATTAGGAAATGGAGTCAATTTAAAGCCGTCGCCTTTCGTCTGTGAAGTCTGGAAAAAAGCAAAAACGTCCTTTCATACAGATGTCGTATGCGAGCTTGCACTTTCCCATATGCACCCATAAACTACGGATTTTTCATAACAATTCGAGTGTCTGTTATTCATTGCTAGATATTGTTAATTTCCAATGAAAGAAATTAACTGTTTGTGCAAATTTAATTTCAGTTTAACGGTTAAAAAAGAATGGTGCCGCAACTTAATTCCGTCTTGCGCGTGTCAGCCATTGACACATAGTGATTGCGCTGCTATTTTCCCGCTCAAAGCCTCTTCTGATATAACAGATAGGGTCAAAGATCAGTTTTGCAAACAAAAGTCCATAAAACTTACAAGTAATATGAGGCATTTCGGTTTGAGTCGCAGCTGCCATGCTTAAGAGCTCGATTCAAAATACTCAGAAAGAGTTGCACATAAAACGCTATTTACTGAGAGTGTTTCCTTGTTAAAATCATATTTATAGTTTCAGGGAAGGGTCATAAATAAAACATGGAATGCAAAGTGAAAAAAAATATGCGAAGTTTGCTATCAGCAAAGGCGTTAAAATACACCGCAAACATTGCAAGTTTTGACATACTCTTTGCAACTTTTGAATTTCCCTCCACGATTAAGTCCGATATCGATTGCGCATGCGTTGGATGTACAGCGGCTCGTGCAGAAAGAAACCGATAAACTCAGCAACGAATATCAAACCAACTAGGGGTGGTCTTTCTTTGAAGACGAACAGTGCGTTTGATAAAAAGAGATTTTTTTTTTATTATATAGGCTCGTTATAGTATCACACTGTTTTATTTTTTTACATTTCTTCTTTTCATGAAACTATCATTCTATGACCTTTCAACGCTGAATAACTTTTGTACAGAGTACGCTTTATACTTTAAATTGACTTTAATTAATTCAAAGGCACGTGTATAATGAATTATAAAGTCTGATTCGATTCTAAACCTTTGTTTCATTATCATAATTTTTACTGGAATATTGAAACTTGTGAAATGAAATGTACTATGTATCATACATGCAAATGGACTTAGAAAAAAAATTGGAAAGTACTTAAAGATTATATAACAGTAAAGTTTTATACTATACTGGTTTGAACGAGTAAATAACTTCGAAACACATTCGAAACATCAGCGTATTCAGATTTTTGAAAATCAATGGAAGGTCCATTTTGCGCTTGAAGGAGACATGCACAAATAGAACAGCTGTATAAGTTGCTTAGTTAATATTCATCGTCAAAAAAACAAACAAACTTTATTTCTCTTAGAAAATAATAAAGCTGTAGTTCTGGGCCAGTATTCACCCACCATTCTTAGTTTCGTGCTTTGGCTTATTCTAGATGAAGAAGGTAACACACTTTCTAATTGGCTTAACCTAATGGTAAGAGTGTTCTTAAGAATGGTAGGTGAATACAGACCATGATCCAGATCGATCATCTATTATTACTAACATTCTTAGTCTAATTCTCAAATATTTCAGAATTTCAAAGTAACGCTATTTCTGATTGGCTAAACCAAATGGTTTAAATGTTTACCCTACGAAAAAACCTCAGACTTGTCCAAATTGCAAGCTTTTGCAGACGCCATGACAAATCAAACGTGATTAAGATAATAAGGTATGTCATTATATAGAAAACAATGTAGGGTAAAGAAGAAAATGTTGGTAACAAGCATTGTATCATTGTCCCAGCAATTTATTCAAAAGGCCTTATCGTCGTTAAAGCTATGGATTGTTTGGTAGAGCGTTATACAGACAATCAGGGATTGTCTTACTTTCTAGTCTTGAATAATAAGATCAAGAATGATATTTAGTATTATTGGTCATTAATGGCCCTGACCGCTCTCCCAGGCAACCAGAGCTGCCGCTCCACAATTTTCCAGAGACTTGTTGGTCAGATAAGGTTTCGAATAAACCGAGTTATCGCAAATGAGCATTTTTTTTTTTTGGGGGGGGGGGGGGGGGTGAAGGGGAGGATGGCTGGCATTGTTTAATGTATTTGAAATGGGATAGTATATATCTTATTCATGTATTAAAATGTTTACCACACAATCCCGAGTTTCCCCTTTTTCCACAATATTTTCTATCCTGTCAAAGACAGATACAAATGAGCCATGCTCTGTGAAAAGGGGGCTTAATGCATCTGCGAAAAGTATCGACCCAGGTCAGCCTGCGCGGACTGCGCAGGCTGACCTGTGCCGAAACTTTTGGCTATTGGTCAATTTTCTGTATGCCTAAGGACCAGTCTACCTCATGATTAAGTCGGTTATTAACTGAAGTGGCTAATATGGATCCATAATAACTTGATGGCTTGCTTGGTACAATACATCACGGAAATGCATTAAGCCCCCTTTTGCCAGAACATGGCTCAATTGTATGAGCCATATCTTATTTCTCATCTGCCATCGCTTTCAATTTGGTCAAGTCTAATTGTTAAGCGTCTGGTAAAGACCATAATAATAAATAAATAAATAAATAAATAAATAATAATAATAATAAAAATCGATGCGTTAATCCATAGATACAACTTTTTTCTCCAGGTGAACATGGCAAAGTTTGAAAATCATATTGCGAAAAGTGGCGCTTGCTTTAAGCATGCACAATTCCGTTTTTCAACATTGTTTTAAATGCTGTTGAAAAAACTTCAGTTAAAGCTATGGCATCGTAACACGTGGTATTTCTGAATAAGTGTAAAAAATCTTTAGGAAAGGAATTAACATAAGTTATTCATAGCTTGTTTTCCAATCCTATCTGTCAACCCTTGAAACTTTTTATACAATGTATCATTTTCTTTATTTTAAATGTTTGTTTGTATCAGCTTTAATAAATAAAGTTAAACTAAACTAAACTTCTGTTTGGATAAGTCAAAAAAAGCCTGTACGAACAGTGATGCCTCAAATCAGCAGCGTATTTCTCCAAATCCTAATTCATTGACTTCAAAAACTCGTGGGACAAAGGACAAAATTTATTAAGCTAACTTTCCAAATTGTCTCAATATTTTGAACCAGATCATTCGATATTTCAAAATATTGAGACAACTGGGTGAAGATATATCTCAAACATAACCCGTAATTTTCCACCGTTATAACACTTCCTTTTAATATTCCATGAATTCGTTCTTATTTTCTCTCGTGACTTTGAGGGATATTTACAATTTGAATTTTAAGAAAAAAAAAAGGAATAATTAGCTTCTCAATGCAAAGAAAAGCGAAAAAGGAAAATCAATGGCAGTTATCTCAACAAATGAGCCATGCTTTGGCAAAAGGGGGCTTAGTGCATCTCCTCGATACATGAATACCAAGTAAGGCATCACATAATTATGGACCCCCTTAAAGTCCATTTTTATTCATTAACTGACTGAATCATGAGGTACATTGGTCCTCTGACATGTAGAAAATTTATCAAAAACAAAAAGTTTCGGTCCAGGTCAGCCTGCGCGGACTGCGCAGGCTGACCTGAGTCGATATTTTCTGCAGATGCATTAAGCTCCCTTTTCACAGAGCATGGTACATTAATATATTACGATTCTCTATAAGAGTTCAAACGGAAAGCTCAACATAATGAAAACAAAAGAAATGTCGAAAGAAAAAAAATCCAACGTAGTATTTCAAACCTTCACGACATCTTTACTGAACAGATAAAGTTGGTTGATCCTTTACCACACAATCCTGAGTTTTAACGACCCTGAGGGAACATGCTCTTGAAAACATTGTTGGAAAAAAAGAAAATGCTGATAACCAGTATTTTCTCCGTTTCCCACAATAATGTTTTCTTTACCCCTTTCAAAAACAATTTCCAATGTTTGAGTCACATTTAATTTGTGATCTGCAACCGCTTTGGATTTTGACAAGTTCATTTTTTATTTTCATGTTGTAACGAGTTAAAAGTTGTTTTACAAAGAGAAACCTTTTTTTCCAAGCGAGGTCATTATATAAATCACAAAAGGTCACGTCTTTAAAAATTCAGGGGCAAACAAAAAAATATGTCATTACAGTATTTTTTTTTTTTCTTCTAGTTCTCTCGTTTGATCTGCTGGGGAGGCTTACCATACAAAACCTAATGCAAATGATTCGACTGAGAAACATAAAGCAAAATATCACACCTGTTTTTCAGAATTCTGTGAAAACATTGTGGAGAGAACATGAGCAGTTGTTTATATGGACGAAAGAAGACCTATTGAGTAAAGGTTCAGCTCTTTACCAAACAACAATAACAACAACAACAGGACTTGTCCAAATTGAAAGCAGACGACAAATCTGATGCTGCACAAGCGATGGAAGTTGCCTTTAACCCTTTACCACACAATCCCGACTTTTAACGACCCTAAGAAAGAGGCCTTTTGAAAACATTGTGGGAAAAGGAGACAATGCTGGTGACCAGCATTTTCTCCTTTTGCCACAATGTTTTCTTACCTTTCAGAAACAAATTCAATAATTTTAGTCACATTTAATTTGTCGTCTGCAAATGCTTTCAATTTGGACCAATCTAAAATATTGTCGTTTGGTAAAGAGTTAAAGGGTAAAAAACATTGTGGGAAAAGTAGAAAATTTTATACTGCTTACAAAGTTTTTTCTGCTTATCCAACAATTTTCCAAAGCCTTCTTTCTCGACTTCGTTAAAACTCGGGATTGTGTAGCAAAGGATTAAAACTTTACCAGTCTAGTTTACCGGACGCCAAAATTTAAGATTTGTCCATTTTGAAAGCATAGGTCTGCAAACGACAAATTAAATGTTGTTCAAATGAAAGAATTAGGGTCTTTAAAAGACCAGAAAACAATGTGGAAAAAAAGGGAAAAATGTTGGACCCTGGTAGTTTCTCCTTTCTCCCACAGTGTTTTCAAAAAAGCTTCTTCCATATTGTCTATATAATTCAGGAAGGTATGGTACAAGGGTATTTGTACAACGTTTTCAGTGTAACCAATCGCCGTTTCCTTTTGTCGACCAACCACCCTGGTTTGTTTGTTTGTATTAGAGTTTAAACCTCATCCTGCTGAATAAATGAAATGAACTTTTCAAACCGATAGTAAACTCCCAAATAATGCTATTTCGGATGTATTTTCAGGAAAAAAATCTCCTTGTCGGTCAGCTTAGATCCACGATCAGACTGCACGTTCTGTGCAGTCTGATCTTGATCTGCACTGTCCGCAAAAGGTCAGTGAGTCGCGCTTAAGGCCGTTTTAACAGATTACGTCGTATCACGGCGGTCAGTGCACCCTACGCATGTGTTTCCTTGCTTTCTCACACCAGAACTGTTACAACTTTGTTTCCGAGTCACTGAGTACTTTTCCCACATAATTCAGAGTTGAGAGGCGAAAAATCGCCGGGAAAAAAAAAAATTGACTCAAGCGGGTATCGAACTCACAACCAGCAGGTCACGAGTCAGGTAAGCTAGCCAGTGAGCTACCCGGGCGGGCTCAAACACACTGGAATAGAGGGAAAATAAATAATTCTGAATTGAGGACAGTTACAAATGATTGTGGGAAATGGACAAGCTAAGGATTACAAGAGATTCAAACAATAAAAGTATTTATCTAATCAAGCATTATTATCATCATTGAGATGACAAGTACACTTTCTAATGTGATAAATTTCTGAAAATGGGAAAATGGTGCAGCAGCAATTCTGACTCTATAGGTGATGCGAATTTCTCTTGAACTGTTTTCCAAAGTTCTGTCAATTCCCTTCTTTAGTTCGAAAAATTACATCGTTTGACTACTCAATATTTAAAGATACACACATACAGCCAGAGAGAAAAAAATGCTGTTAAAATTAGATAGACTGTAGAATGGTTTAGAATTTGGAAATATGAATAGATTAAAGATATAATTAATGGTTTAAGGGATAAATAGTAAGTACGTATACCGGAAATCTTAAAAGAGAAAACGTCACAAAAGTGATTTCTTTGGTGGCCTCCTGAAAATGAAAAGCATTTTCTATCGGTCGTAATCTATGCAATCTTTCAACCGTCAGGAGCAAAATTTAGCATGAAGATACAAGAATGGTAGTAGTTTGGTAAAATAAAGATTAACTGGGTTAAAAACTGGCTGAAAACGAGTATAGATGTATCTTTAAGTGTTAATCAAAACTTCGTTTACTATTCAAGTGAAAATGATTGTTTATCGTTACTACTAATGTTGTAAACGGTCATTCTGTCTATCCCTCTTACGCGAAAGTGGGGGCTCTTGCAGACGGTATAGACAAGATCAGACTGCACAAGATGCGCAGTCTGATCTTGGATCCATACCGTCCGCTTATTTAGTAAAGTTTTTAAGATGAAAAAAAAAAAATGAAGCTCTATACATATTGCAATGTTTCTTTGATATTCCCACTTTTAAACGATCTCTTTCCATCTCTAAATTAACCCTTGCGCTGCTAAGCGCGACTCACTGACCTTTTGCGGACAGTGTAGATCAAGATCAGACTGCACAGAACGTGCAGTCTGATCTTGGATCTACACAGTCCGATTAGGAGATATTTTTCTCCAATCACAGTAAGTTTGTAATGGCATTATTCGTGTTTTTACTATTGCCTTGAAAGTTTAGTTTAAGTTTTACAGCAGGATAAGTGTTAAAGGCTTAGTTAATACAAACAGATGGTTTTGTTTTATATGAAACCAGTTGAAAGACAATCTAATCTTGCACTTCAAATGGCACACGTATTAGATAAAGTTGCCGTGAGAAACTTGTGTTTCTTTTTTATCCGAATCCCCCGTTCGGCGATTTTTTTTTTCGAGAAATGATGATAATCATTTCGATAAAATTCATTCATCTCTCACGGCTGATCATTGTTTGGACGATGGTTATAGGAAAACAACTGGTGGCTTAGGAAGAATCCTGTGATTGCCTGGGTCGTTTACTGTAAAATTACGTAACAATCACGTTTTCTTACACCGCTGGGGAAGAAGGCTTTTGAAAACATTGTGAAAAAAATTCAGGTAACCAGGATTTTCTCCTTTACCCACAATGTATTCTACACTTATCAATACAAATTCCTGCCAAATTAGAGCCAATTTAACCCTTATCCTGCTAAATTAGTAGAATGAAACTTTAAAGCCGATAGTAACAAAAAAAAAAAAAAAAAAAAATGCTATTTGAAAGGTACTTTTGGGGGAAAATATCTCCTTATCGGACACTGTAGATCTAAGATCAGACTGCACGTTGTGTGCAGTCTGAAGTTGATCTACACTGTCAGCAAAAGGTCCTTGAGTCGCTCTTAGCAGCCTAAGGATTAAACAGTCGTTTGATTTCGTTATTTGATAAAGAGTTGAAAAAATGGCATAGTTAGGTAAAGGGTTAATACCGTAAACATCGGCCCAGAGAGGAAACTACCGAAAGTATTGAATAACTACTTATAACAAATGTTACGTTATTCTTTAGCAATTCTTGAACATACGCTTCCTCACAACCAAAAAAAGAAAATAATATTCATCATTATGAAATGTCGTATGTGCCCCGGGGCTAAAGATTGTGTTGGGACAAAGCCCAGTACCCGTAATGAGCGGTTATTCCATAACACGAAAGCCCAAAGTTCGGGACAACCCATAATTAGCCCATTTTCGGAAAGCAATTTGGGATGAAATTGATATTTTTTCATACATGCCATACCGGATATAGTCCAAAAACAACGGCATTTCATAGATTTTTTTTTTCTGTCGCCCAGAAATAGGATCGGGAGAGAGAGAGAGAGAGAGAGAGACAGACAGACAGAGAGACAGAGAGAGAAAGAAAGAGAGAGCGATCTTCATGAATTTTTTTTCAAAATGTTTTCTACCGTTTTAAAAACATATGTGTCATATCTCTGCTTAAAAAGCAGGCTCAGTGCATCTGCAAAAATAAACGACCAAGGTCAGCCTGCGCACTCCGCGCAGGCTAACCTGGGTTGAAACTTTTTGCAAATTTTCTGCATGTCCAAGGACCCTTCTACCTCATGATTCAATCGGTTATTTGATAAACAGGCATCCATGGATCCATTATAACATGTTGAACAATTTAGTAATGGTGTATCACGGAGACGCATTACATGTCATTTTGCCACAGCATTGCCAAAACACACGCTCTGATAGCTAGGTCATATGTTGTATGCACATGCTTTGAAAATCTTAAATTTTGTCGTTTGGTAATGCATTACGTGTTCATCTTATGTCCGGGTTCTGCAGGCAATGGTTCGTTGAGTTGGTTACCATAACCTTTATACATCATAATTATATAAAGCACACCTTAGTTGCTTTTCCAGAAAATCGTATATTAGGTTCAAAATGCGCAGAAAGGGAAGTCTGGTTTTTGTCTACACTGTCTGAGATTTTTATTTTTTTCAAATACTTAAATACGAACGGCCTATAGAAACAATAATTCACGACAAAAGTAACCACTCTTTTTCTTCCAGTTTAGAAACATGAAAAAATACTGACAAATGACTGGGGTCGTGCTAGCATATGGACACTATCTAATTCATTAGGTTGTAGAGAGAAAAGTTTGTCAAAAACGATCCCCGTGCCTTACAGATTCGATCTTAACCGCGTATTTTCTTACAAACTCGTAAAATTAGCTTTTCCGGCTTATCCGTGTATGCTGGGCCCCAGTTTGATTCTCGCGCAAATACAAGCTGGAAACCTGTGCTACTCTCTACAAAGGAGAATCTCGTTAAATTACAAAAGAGAATTCTACTCGAATTTTGAGGTAAATAATGAACAATTTCTCGTTTTCTAGTCAATCATTTCACAGTATTGTAACTGTGTTACGGAAATAGTTTATTCGCCTCAGTCATAGGTTAAAAGCAAGTAGTGGGGAATATGATAAACTCTGCTAATGAGCCCAAGCTCGAAACTGTCTCTGTTAAAAATAACGGGGCGAAAACTGGGCGAAACTGGCTGCGGATATAAAATAATCAAAGTGGTGTAAGCACTCTGGTACTCGGAAAGACGTTGTTCAAAATCATAGAAATTCTCCATTGACCCTGTCAATTCGAATGCGAGTTTAAGATGCATTTAGAATTATATAGGTCAAGTTAAGACTGGAACGTGCAATCGGATCCCATTTGGACAAAAAATTTGAAAGGTGACAAAGTATGTTTACAAAACTGTTGAAAGAAAAAAAAAAAAACTTTTTTTTTTGTGTGTATTATGCCCGGACAAAATATTGGTATAGACGCTGTCATGGCCCCTGCCACATGCAATACAAAGTCCATTTTATGTAGCTTTAGTCATTAGAACTGGGCACTGTTTGGTAAATGGCCAATGTGTTCTGGTCTCAGAACTCTATAAGGAAGAGAAGTTCAGTTCTTAATTTTGAAATGACCAAGACTTTTTTAGATATTGAGTGGTAAAGTCAATGTTGAAGAGTGCAAGATTTGATGTCAAGCAAGGGAAAAAAACCTTGCAAACAGATACAAAAGGTAGGGTTTATCTCCCTTTTGTAATATTGATACAAAAAGCATTCCACACTTATTTAACTCTTTACCAAATGACAAAATTTTAAACAAATCCAAAAAGCATCAGCAGACAACAAAATAAAATGTGACTGAAAAATTGAAATATGTTTTGGGAAGGGTAGAAGACATTGTTGGGATAAGGAGGGTTACCAGCATTTTCTCCTTTTCCCACAATGTTTTTCAAAAGGCCTCTTTCTCAGGGTCGTTAAAGTCGGGATTGTGTGGGTAAAGAGTTAATGTTAGTACAGCAGTAGAGAGTCAGCAACACAGAGCCATGATATTGGTAGTGACTCTGTTCATCAAAAAATTTGAACCTGGAACTTCTGATATGCACAGGGGCATAACTAGTCTGGATTACCTGCCCCTACCACTACGTTATCGGGTCAGGCAAAGCGGAGTAATGGCGGCCTCCTAGGTGTCCTCATGCATACCCCTACATGCTTCCCCATTTTCTCCAATTTCATGTGATCCAATTTGATCAGTTCATAAAATGAGATCAATTTTGCACTAAAAATACATTACCGAATCTAAAAATGTGCTGTTGGGGTATGGTTTAAATATAAGTTTGACTATAAATCATTTTCAAAGTAGCCCTGATTTCTGACATTATATGGGTCCATTGACATTTCGGATACTTAAAGCATTTCTGATACGTAGTTTTTCTAGCTAAATAAGAACGACATGTGGAAAAACTCACTGCCATGACTTTATTGCAAGCGATCTGTTTTGAATTCAGCCTATGATCAAATTGATCATGTGAAATAACAATATCCCATCTCCTTGGCATATTACCAACAGGGGCCGCCATTATTGCGCTTTGCCTGACGTACTCTTGTAGTACGGCGGGGTACCAGACTAGGGCATAACCAGAGGTTCAGAATTATTACACCCTCAGAACTGAGAATGCTATTTCAGCTTTAGGCTGCTAGGAGCAACACGGTGCTTCTTTTGTGGACATGCAGTGTAAATCAAGATCAGATTACACAGAACGTGCTGTCTGATTTTGATCTACAATTTCAGATACAGTCAGATTTTCTATAAAAAAGAAGCAAGATGAAATTGCAACATTTGGCTTTCTAATTTGTTTTAATCTGTTTTGGAAATTTTTATTTTTCTAGCATTTTTAGGCTTAATCATGAAGATGGAGTTGTTCTATAAAGTTATGAAAGAATTTTTGATCTATTCCCATTTTTTCTACACTATGCATTTGAGTATTGTGTGTCATGGACACTACACCTTTGATGATATTTGGAGGAAGTCACCGAGAATGAATTACTTTATCTTTTGAAAAAAATAAAAGTTTGAATGTAGTTATAGTTAACCCTTTACCACACAATGACGCCTTTTGACGCCCATATTTTGAAAACATTGTGGGAAAAGGAGAAAATGCTGGTAACCAGCATTTTCTCCTTTTCCCACAATGTTTTCTACCTTATCAAAGGAAAATTACACCATTTGAGACACACTGAAATTGTCGTCTGTAAATGCTTTCAATTTGGACAAGGGTAAAGTTTTGTCGTCTGGTAAAGGGTTAAACAAGATTTAACTCTACCAAACAAACACATTTTGGGTTCAGCCAGATTGAAAACATTCGCAGACGTCAAACTATAAGTATGTCAAATGATGATTTCTGTCTTTGATGTGGTAGAAAACATTAACAGAAAAAGAGTATTTTCTCCTTCCTGGCGATTTTTCGCCTCACACCTCTGATGCATGTGAGAAAAGTAGTCAGTGACTTGGAAAGTACTGGTGTGAGAAAGCTAGGGAACACATGCGTAGGTGCACAGACTGCTGTGATATGACCTAAGACGTTATATATAAAACGGCATGAAACTCCAATAAATAAAGGGTTATGTTGAAAAAAAGTATTTTCATCTAGTAGTCAAAAAGTTAGCGATGCATTAAATAGACGAGCACTAATACTTTCATGCAGAGATCAATGATTTAACCTATAATGGTTATGTGGTTAATATATATACAGGGGCAGTTCTATAGGAATATAGTTTAGTGCAGTAACCCAGTTACTTCCCTTGATATAAAATACGCCATATATAGTGCATGCTGTAAAAAAGATTTTACGCTTTTCATTAGGTAAATATAATTTGTGTTCAAGCATTTTAAGACTCTATTTTTATACTGAATCAGACAAAATCCCGGAAACTCCCCACCATGGATTTAACTTGGCAAATTTTGGGAATAATGTAAGAAATGTCCGGAATTAATGCTGAAATGGTGAATACGCAGGTCCTGCGTATTCTGCACTATATTAACCACTTCGACATTGGTTTCATTCCGTACATTTTCTTAAGTTATCCCCTAAGATTGCCAAGCAAAATCCATTGGAGCGAGGGGGGGGGGGGGTCCCGGAATTATGTCCTAAATCATTGTCTGTATCTAATGATCAACTGTTAGAGAGGAATGAATCCTATCATAATGACTGCCATAAATCCTCGGAGGGAAATTGGCCGAGCTGGGGATTCCAACCAGCGATCCACTATTCTCAAGTCCTGTACGCTTGCAGGGTTCAGCTTTGTTTGACAAAGAAAAAAGTTAATTTGCCTGTGGTGTCCTACCCTTGATTTGGTAGGTAGCACTGATGCTATCCAGAGCATCAGAGGTAACCATCCAATGGGGGTGAAGGTTTCGTAACCTGGCAGATCAGCTGTTAGATGCAAGAAAGGGTTATAAGGTTAGTGTTTTGTTTTCCCTTATAGTGCAACATAAAATGGATACAGAGGAGAGTTATGATGATGAAGATGGGATGTGTGGACCAGCGCTGTTTGTCGAGGAAGATGATGATGATGTTTTAGATCTCAACATCCCACCCACAACTGGGAATGAGTACCTAAGGAGAGTGAGGTAAACTGATGTGCTTGTTAGGAGTTTAATGATAGAGGTCATTAACTTCTCTAGGGGGATATTTTGTGTTGCAGCAGGACATTCTTATAACCATGGAAAAAATAATTGAGTCATGCTCTGTGAAAAGGGGGCTTAATGCATCTCCGTGATCCATGATACATACCAAGCAAGTCGCCATATAATCGATGATCCACAAAATCAATTTTTTCCAACAACCAAATGAATCATGAGGTACACTGGTCCTCGGACATACAGAAAATTGACCAATAGCGAAAAGTTTGGCCCAGGTCAGCCTGCGTGGACTGTACAGGCTGACATGGGTCGATACTTTTTGCAGATACATTAAGCCCCCTTTTTACAGAGCATGGCTCAATTAAAATGAGCAATTTATCCTTTTGCCACTGTTTTTATATGTATCTACTACATAGTATTTAAATCATCTTGACTATCTGTAAATTTTACAAAAATGCTGCTGCAAAATTGTTGCATTATATTAACCCTCAGAGTGAAAAGTACAAGTTTAGTTGTTTTGTGGATGGTGATGAAAGGATCTTCCTGCAAGATGCTGTGCCAGATCTTGATCTGTAATGTCCTTTTTTTTCCTTGAAAGTAGTTTTTGAAATTGCCATATTGGGTCCTTTTGTCGATATTGAAAATGTTCATTTTGTTTAGTTTTTGCTCTCAGGATTAACTTCAGCATTTTCTGCTTTTGCCATAGCATTTTGTACCCTGTCAAAGAAGAAAATCCTGATTGGAGATAAATTCAACATGTTATCTGCAAGTTCTCTTAATTTGAACTAATCTTTTTTTTTCAGTGGCAGAGGATAAACTCTTTACCAAAGGACAAACTTTTAGATTAGTCTAAATTGAAAGCATTTGCAGAAGACAAAATAAATGTGACTGAAAAATGAAATTGAAATTTTATTTGGAAAGGGTAGAAAGCAGTGTGGGACAAGGAGAAAATACTGATTACCAGTTTTTTCTCCTTTCCCCACAGTGTTTTCAAAGGGCTTCTTCCTCAGGGTCGTTAAAAGTTGGGATTGTGTGGTAAAGGATGAACCGAAACTGATTCAAACAGTACCAGATGAGTTAAGAAGCTAAAACTTTTCGCAGCGTTAACCTTTCTCCAATCACAAAGGACTGATTCAGATTAAAAGCATTTGCAGATAACAAATTAACTCTTTACCACACAACAAAAATGTAGACTTTTCCAAATTCAAAGCATTTGCAGATGACAATTTAAATGTGGCTCAAATGATGGAGTTTATATTTAATAGGGTAGAAAACATTGTAGGAAAAGGAGAAAATGCTGGTTACCATGATGTTTTCACAAGGCTTTTTCCCCAGGGTCGTTAAAACACGGGATTGTGTTGTAAAGAGTTAAAAAAAATTCAAATGATGGGTTTTGTCTATGAGAGGATAGATAAAATGTGCATAAAGGTATCTTTTTTATTGAAGTTTTGTTCATAACACATTCACAGATGGTACAGGAAGATGATGAAAGTCAATGGGACAAGACCTGCAAATGTCATCACAGGATGTTATGTATCACTGAAATGATATCTTGTTATATCAGTTGCTAGCATTAACTCTTTACCAAATAACAAAATTTTAGACTTGTCCAAATTGAAAACATTTGCAGACAACAAAATAAATGTGATTGAAAAAATGAAAATTTGTTTTGAGATGGGTAGAAAACATTGTGGGAAAAGGAGAAAATGCTGGTTATCAGCATTTTCTCCTTTTCCCGCAATGTTTTCAAAAGGCTTCTTTCTCAGGGTCGTTAAAAGTTGGGATTGTGTGGTGAAGGGTTAATTCTTTTTTTTTTAACAGTCATTGTTCTGCCAGTGACTGGAACCTTTACCAAAAATACTGTAACTCTTTACCACACAACAAAATTTAACCCTTTACCACACAATCCCGACTTTTAATGACCGTGTAAGAGAAACCTTTTGAAAACATTGTAGGAAAAGGAGAAAATGCTGGTAACCAGCATTTTCTCCTTTTCCCACAATGTTTTCTACCCTTCCCTAAACAAATTTCAATTTTTCAATCACATTTCTTTTGTCATCTGCAAATGCTTTCAATTTGGACCAGTCTAAAATTTTGTCGTTTGGTAAAGGGTTAAGACTTGTCCAATTCCAAAGCATTTGCAGACAACAAATTAAATGTGGCTTAAATTGTGAAAGATGTCTTTAATAGAGTTGAAAAGATTGTGGAAAAAGGAGAAAATGCCGGTTTTCAGCCTTTTCTCCTTTTCCCACATTGTCTTCAAAAGGCTTCTTCCTCAGGGTCGGTAAAACCCGGGATTGGGTGGTAAAGAGTCAACAGATTGTCAGACATGCATTTCTCATCATACTTTTATAGAGTATTAATCAAATTAACACACTTTTTATATACATGATTATTTACGTTTGGCTTCTATTGCACCTTTAATTCTTCACCACACAATCCCAACATTTAATGGCCCTAAGGAAAAAAAACTTTGGAAAGCATTGTTGAGAAAAAAGCAAATGCTGGTGGCCAGGATTTTCTCCTTTCCCATCAAGGTTTCGTTCTCTGTGAAAGACAAATTTCATATTTTGATTGACATTTAATTTGTCGTCTGCAAATGCTTTCAAGTTCGACAAAGGTAATACATGTACTTTCAAGTTGGACAAAGGTGAAATTTGTCTCTGAAAGAGTTGAACAATATTCTTGTATGTCTGTTTTCAGGATGGAAGCAAGTAATTGTCCAAAAGTTGTGGTGGCTGAAATAGACGTAAAACCTTTTAAAAGCAAACAAACAGTCCATGTTAAACCGGTAAAAGCTTTAAGTTCTCCCTGTCACTTGGACTAAGTATTCTAAGGGAAACAATAACTTCTACTTAATTAACCCTTTACCGCACAGTGCCACTTTTTAACGACCCTTGGAAAGAAACCTCTTGAAAACATATAGGAAAAGGAGAAAATGCTGGTAACCAGCATTTTCTCCTTTTTTCCCTATCAAGAGAAAATTGTGCTATTTGGGCCATTGAAGTTGTCGTCTGCAAATGCTTTCAGTTTGGACAAAGCTAAAATTTTGTTGTCTGGTGAAGGGTTAACTCTTTACAAAACGATAAAATTACAGACCATTTCAAACTGAAAGCATTTTGCAGACAAGATAAATGTAACTCAAAAATTAAAATTTGTTGTGGGAAAGGTAGAAAACATTGTGGAAAAAGGAGAAAATGCTGGTTACCAGCATTTTCTCCTTTTCCCACTATGTTTTCAAAAGCCTTCCTTGTCAGAGTCGTTAAAAGTTGGAATTGTGTGGTAAAGGGTAAAACACTTTAGATGAAGATTAGTCATGCACAGATTTATGCAGCCTTGGACTGTTTTCACAAAACAGCTTTAAATTTCAATTTTAATTTTGAATATCAAAAATAGTCCTATAATCCTATACTAGTTATTAAATACCTTTAATGATCTTGTATCTGTAAATGTCTGGTAATTTATTGCACAATCTTGTTAATCCTTTCACACACAATCTTGATTTTTAACAACCCTAAGGAAGAGAACTTTCATAACATTGCAAAAAAGGAGAAAGTGCTTGTAACCAGCATTTTGTCCTTTTCCAACAATATTATCTACCTTTCACAAAAAGAAAAAAATCAATTTTCAATTCACATGTATTTTGTCCCCTGCAAATGTTTTAAACTGTAACAATTCTGAAATTTTTGCCAAGGACAAGTCTGAAATTTTGTCGATTGGTCATAGATTAAAATACAAAAATAGCCATGAATGTGCAATATTTGAGTCTCTCTGATCCATGCAGTTCATTTTTGTTGGCTTAACCCTTTACCACCCAATCCCAACTTTCAACAATCATAAGGAAGAAGCCTTTTGAATACATTGTGGGAAAAGGAGAAAATGCTGGTGACTATTATTCTCTCCTTTTACCATAGTGTTTTCAGCCCTTGCAAAAGCATAATTTTCATTTTTAAATATCGATTATTTTGTTATCTGCAAAGGCTTTCAAGTAGGGCAAGTAAACAATTTTGTCTTTTGAGAAAGGGTTAAAAATAGTCTCTGCAGTGAAATATTATTTTTTTGTTCTGTTATTTAGGGTATAGGAGATTTCCAGCAAGCTCCCAATGGCTTTGCTCCTTCATTACAATGGCAAAACATGCAAGTAGCAGACTTTGCAGAACAAAGACAGGTAGGTTTGATCAACATGTTACCACGTTCTGACCACTTTTTACATTTTTAAGAAGACCACTTTTAAAAACAATGGAACAGAAGGAAAAAATGTGATTGTTTTTCATCCTAGTCCAATGGTACTATGCTTGTTGATCACAATGGCAAAACATGGAGGTGGTGAACTTTGCTGAACAAAGATAGGTAGGCCTAGGTACCCATTGTTCATAATGCAGAGTTTTAGACTGGTGTAGTTGAGAGATTCTGAAGGAATGTGTATCATTACCATACCGTTTTTATGATTTAATGGAGTTTCACTCTGCTTTCAACACTGTTTCAGTCATATCACAGGGACATTGATAGCTTTTCTTGGTTTCACCAGTATTAGGTGGGGAACTTTTGTGCCTTGGCCCAAGAACACTATGTGACCAACTACACTAGTAGGAATTAAAACAGTGTTCACCAACCATTCTTATTAAGAACATTCCTAGTCTTATTCTTAGGAATTTTCTGTATTTGAAAGTAACACCATTTCTGATTGACTGAATCAAAGGGTTAGAATGGAATTGGGAATCGTTTGTGAGTAATGGACTCGGAATATCCTGATAAGAAATCAGCCTTTTGACCTCTGTACCATTGAAAACCCCCAACTTTTACAAACATACCCTGAATCAGACCTCCAAGTAAGAGGGAGTGATAGTATTCTAACTCCATTATTTCTCCTCCAAACCCTATGTTGTTGATACTCATTAGAATCTTCTCATCGAGTCGATTCTAAGGAGTACCCACAACATAGGGTTTAGTGGAATTTAATTAATATTTTCAATTTAGAAATCAAAATCACTGCCTCTATCTGGAGCTCTGCCCTGAATGGTTATTGAAAATGAAAAAAAATGCTTCGCTTGTATTGTCAAGATCACAGTATGGAAAAGTTATAAATTCTCTTGTAATTCAGTTACATATTTTTAGGATATGAACTGCAGCTCTCTTACAGTATCATTTAGGAAAGAATAATGGATGTGTAATTATCAGAGAAACTTCAGTAAGCTTATTTAGATATATTTATAACATTGGGTACAGCTGCATTAGGCGAAACCAGGGCCTTTTTGCCAATGGCATAGAACAAGATCAGACTGCACAGAATATACAGCCTGATCTTGGATCCATACTGCAGGCTTCTTTAGCCAAGCCTGAAAGATAGAACTCTTTCTGAATTTTTAGTGGATTGTATTTTCAGCCATCGAAAGAGGTCAAGCTTATACTTTGTGAAAAGGGGGCTTAATGCATCTACAAAAGTATCAACCCAGGTCAGCCTGTGCAGTCTGTGCATGCTGACACGGGTCAAAACTTTCTGCTATTGGTCAGTTTTCTGCATACCCAAGGACAACTCTTCCTCCAGATTCAGTCAATTGTTCGACTAAATGGATTTTGTGGATCCCCTTTTTATATAATGCTGTGTGTAATACATCATGGAAATGCATTAAGTCCTCTTTTGTCAGAGCATGGCTCATATATATTTGGGACTGAAAGACTTTTTTAAAGATAATACATAATTGGCCCATTGGTTGTACTGAAAAAAATATATAATAGAAATTCTAACACAATCAAATAGATAAAAACATATGACTTACTTTTACATTTTCCTTACATACATGTATATATAACTATCCAAACCATTATCTCCTTTCATTCATCCCTTCCTTCATCCCATTCATGCTCCTGTCCGTTCATCCGTCCATCCATCCACCCACCCACCCACCCAATTTTCCATCCATTCATCCATCCATTCATCCATTCATCCTCTAAATACTGTGTCCAATCACCCGACCGATTAAACATACCATTACCACCACATACAATCCCTACCTGGCCTTTCTGTCAACTGTATGGCCAATACATCATCCCTGTATCTTTCTCTATTTCCAGAAGCTGGCAAGATACAAGGCCATGAGAAAAAAGCTGAAAGTGACCAAGCTTCCAACAGTGGTATGTCTTCACATGTATCATATTCATAAAGCAAATATTTTTACAGAAGGGTATAGTTGCAATAGAGGATATTTACTATATAGAATAGATACAAAAAAGGAACACATGCACAAACTCTCTATAGAGGTAAAGGCTACATATCAACCTCGGAACATAATGTAATGTTATTAGCTCTGTACCGAACGACAAAATTTTGGACTTGTCCAAATTGAAAGCATTTGCAGACGACAAAATGAATGTGACTGAAAAATTGAAATTTGTTGTGGGAAGGGTAGGAAACATTGTGGGAAAGGGAGAAAATGCCGGTTACCAGCATTTTCTCCTTTTCCCACAAAGTTTTCAATAGACTCCTTTCTCAGGGTCGTTAAAAGTTGGGATTGCATGGTAAAATGTTAATCAAGTAATTTCTTGTTGGGCAAAAAACAGGTCTGAGGCCTGTGGTATAAGCCCAAGGCTGAGGGCTTACAACACAGACCCAGGACCTGTAACTGGTGCGATACGATATTACTTAATTGATGACAATTTGATTAAGTAACGGCCAGGATTTGTGTCCATTTTGGATTTTATACTTACTTGTTTAACACCCATGTTTAAACAACCTTTAAGGAAGTGACTTCTGAAAACATCGTGGGAATAGGAGAAAATGCTGGTTACCAGCACTGTCTCGTTTTCCCACAATGTTTTCTACTTTTTCAAAAACAAATTCTGATATTTGACATCTGAAAATATTCACAATTTCGACAAGTCGAAAGTTTGTCATTCGTTAAAAAGGTTAATATAGGTTATATTTTTCTCCTATTTGCTGAGTTTGCTGTTATTGACCAAGCTTGTCATTTGATACTGAATTGACTGTCTTTTATTGTATAAATGCAGTAGCACATTTTGTTAATTAATAATATATTTATTGTATGAGAACACCATATGTGTGATTATGTAGTTTCTGAAAGGAGTTTAGCACTGTTTTAATTATCTCTTTTACCAGACAGAAAACTTCAGACTTGTCCAAAGTAAAATCTTATTTGCATGACAAATTAGATATAACTCCCTTCACAGGATCTGTATTTCGAAGGATAGAAAAAATTATAGGGAAAGATTAAAATGTGTGTTTATCAGCATTTTTTCCATTTCCCAAAATGTTTTCATTAGTTCATGTCATCTTTCTTAGGATCATTAGAACTTAGGAATGTTTTGTAAAGGGTTGATTTATGATGAATGGTTAGTTTAACTCTTTGCCAAATAACAAATTTTAGACTTGCCCAAATTGAAAGCATTTGTAGATGACAAAATAATTGTGATTCAGAAATTGAAATCTGTTTTGGAAGGGGTAGAAAACATTGTGGGAAAAGGAAAAAATGCTGGTTACTAGCAATTTCTCCTTTCCTACAGTGTTTTCAAAGCTTTGTTTCTCAGTCGTTAAAAGTCGGGATTGTATGTCAAAGGGTTAAAAAATGGTAATAGCTCTTGTTCCTACATACTTTTTCATATCATTTGAAATTGTTGTTTTCCTTGCCTACAGGTATATATGTCGGACTTTTTTAATCCCCCGCCGCAAAGCGGGAGGGGGATTCTAGGAATGGCCTTCATCTGTCAGTCTGTCTGTCTGTCTGTCACTCAGTCTGTCTGTCAGTCTGTCAGTCATACCTTGTCCGCTTCATATCTCCTGAACCCCTGGTCCAATTTTCAAAATATTTCACACACTTGTGTATCATGATGAGACGATGTGCAGAGCGCATGATTCGGTGACCTTCCTTCAAGGTCAAGGTCACAACACGTCTTCACATGTCATATGCTATACATTCTTGTCCGCTCCATATCTCCTGAACCCCTGGTCTGATTTTCAAAATACTTCACACACTTGTGTATCTTGATGAGACGATGTGCAGAGCGCATGATTTAATGACCTTCCTCCAAGGTCAAGGTCTAAGCACCACTCTAGAGTTTACACACTTTGCATTTTTGTCCGCTCCATATATCCCGAACCCTTGGTCTGATTTTCAAAATATTTCACACACTTGTGTATCTTGATGAGACAATGTGCAGAGCGCATAGGTGACCTTCCTTCAAGGTCAAGGTCACAGCACCACTCTAGAGTTTACACACTTTACATATTTGCCCACTCTATATCTCCTGAACCCTTGGTCCGATTTACAAAATAATTTACACACACTCGTGTACCTTTAATAAATGCTACTTTGAAATAAGGCCAGCGGCGGGGGATTGCGCTGTCTACGACAGAAACTTGTTCTTTTGTAAATTTTACAATATAGCATATTCAAAATATTCAGTAGGGTATATTGGTTAGAAATATACATAGGACCCATCAAATTTTGTTACAGCCACCTTCCAAAGATGTCAATGCTTGGTGTAAGTTATGTTTTGGGCGAATAAAGCCCCCGCCCAGAGCAGGACAGCCCACAGTACAACCTGCAGAAAATATAGTCAAATCTGAAACTGGTGATGCACATTTTCCTGATCGTGAAGGAATTCTACCTCTAAGTATGTTGTGTAAATTACAACTTTTCACCAAAAATCTTCCAAAATTTTGTGCAAATTGAGAAGCCTAGTGGGTGAAAAATTTAATGTGATTAAATTGATGATATTTGTCATGAGATCTCTGAATCTTTGACACTGCATTCCTCATGCAATTTCTCATTCTTAACCCTGTACCAGATGACAAAATTATAGCCTTGTCCAAATTAAAAGTATTTGCAGACAAGTTTCAATGTGGCTCAGATGGTGCACTTTTTCTTTGCTAATGTAGAAAAGATTGTGGGAAACGGAGAAAATGTTGGTTACTAGCATTTTCTCCTTTTCCCACTATGTTTTCAAAAGGCTTCTTTCCCGGGTTCGTTAAAAGGCGTAAATGTGCGGTAAAAGGTCAATGATAATCTTTTATTAGCTCCACTGGCCGAAGGCCAGCGGGCTTATGTCATGGCCCGGTGTCCGTCGTGCGTCCGTCCGTGCGTGCGTCCGTCCGGTCGTCCATCCGTCCGTCCGTCCGTTAACTTTTATTTCAAACATCTTCTTCTCTGAAACTACCCATCCGATTTTCACGAAACTTCACAGAAATGATCCTGACATGGTCCTCTTCAGAATTTCTTGAAAGAATTTGATTCCTTCAAAAACTCTGGTTGCCATGGCAACAAAACTGAAAAATATTGGAAATCTTTAAAAATCTTCTTGTCTGAAACCATAAGGCATAGGGCTACCAAATTTGGCATGTAGCTTTATGTAGTAGACCTCTATCAAATTTCTTCAAATTATAGCCCTGGGGTCAAAATTGGCTCTGCCCCAGGGGTCACAAGTTTTACATAGGCTTATATAGAGAAAACTTTAAAAATCTTCTTGTCTGAAACCATAAGGCATAGGGCTACCAAATTTGGCATGTAGCTGTATGTAGTAGACCTCTATCATGTTTCTTTAAATTATAGCCCTGGGGTCAAAATTGGCTCTTCCCTAGGGGTCACAAGTTTTACATAGGCTTATATAGAGAAAACTTTAAAAATCTTCTTGTCTGAAACCATAAGGCATAGGGCTACCAAATTTGGCATGTAGCTGTATGTAGTAGACCTCTATCATGTTTCTTGAAATTATAGCCCTGGGGTCAAAATTGGCTCTTCCCCAGGGGTCACAAGTTTTATACATAGGCTTATATAGAGAAAACTTTAAATATCTTCTTGTCTGAAACCATAAGGCCTAGAGCTACCAAATTTGGCATTTAGCTTGATCTAGTTGGAGTCTACCAAAAGTGCCCAAAGTATAGTCCTGGGGTCAATTTGGCCTCATACTTGGAGGGGGGGGGGTTCACAAGATTTACATAGGCTTACATAGGGAAAACTTTTAAATCTTGGTGTACATAGCCATAAGGCTTAGGCTACCAAATTTTGCATATAATTATAGCATTATTTAGTGGACAGTTACAAAGAGGGCCCAAGTTACAGCTCTAGGATCAAGTTTGGCCCTGCACCAGGGATCACAAGTTTTACATGGGTTTATGGAGTGAAAAGTTCAGAAACCATCTTGTTACCAGCCATAAGGCCAAGAACTCCCACATTTGGCATGTTATTCTTCTAATACAATATTCCCCATTTAGTCAGACTGTAGCCATGAGGTCAAAGTTTTATAAGGGCTTATATAGTGAAGACTTTTCTTCGTGGTTTATATTTATAAGCCAGTGGAGCGATACAGGGCCATCATGGCCCTCTTGTTTTTCTTTGACTGTAAGACAAACAAGTTCAGACTTTGCTTATAAAAGGAAAGCAGCCAGTGGTATGGAAAGATTGCTGAGCTAAGTACTGGCATAGAAAATACAGGTAGGCCTGGAGAGGTTGTCTGGTTGCTGTGATAAAAATTAAAAACTTTAACCATTTACCACTCAAGAAAATGTCAGACTTGCTTAATTGCTAACAAAAACTAAAACATGGCACAAATGATGAGATTTGTCTAGGAAAGGAAAGAAAACTTAGGGAAAAAATGGAGAAAATGCTGGTTAACAGCATTTTCTCCTGTCATGATGTTTTCAAAAGGCTTTTTCATCATGGTCATTAAAACATGGGTTTATGGGGTAAAGAGTTTACTTTAAACAATTCAGACCGACTTTTTTTTTTTATCCAGTGAGCATTGTAGTGGCCATGGATCAGACTACAGTTGTCAAAGTATTAGAATATCATCTGAACTGGTTTGAAGTCACAGGCTTTACAAGACAGCAAGTAAGTAAAGTGAATTTTTCTAACTCTTATCCTGCCATATAACTAAAATGAAACTTTCGAGTCAGTAGTTAAAACGTAAATATTGCTATATCAAAGTTATTTTGAGGGCAAAAATTATCTCCATATCGGACAGTGTAGATCCAAGATCAGACTGCTTTTTCTGTCCACAAATGATCAGTTAGTCGCGCTTAGCAGCTTAAAGGTTATGCTTGGAGAATTTCAAAAAAAGCCTTGGGTATTGTGATGGCCTTGTTGTTTGTATTGTCTGTGTCATCTTCATGCAAAATCATCAACATCTTGTAATATGTGTTATTATGGAAGATATCTACTTCAAACTTGCCATATGGGGTCCTGGGTGGCCCAGTGGTAAAGTGGAGGACTTGTAACCTGAAGGCCCCAGGTTCGCATGTCTCGGGAAGCACTGGGTTTTTCATGGGAGTGTCCTTGGGCAAGACATGTCAGAGCCCTAGCCTGGCACTGATGAAACCCAGGACAGATATGAATATGTGAGCTATCGCCGTGATATGACTGAAATAATGTTAAAAGTGGCGTAAAACAATACTCAGACATCCAATCAATTGACCAAACTTGCACTTGTTCTTAATTATCATTAGAGGACCCCCATACAAGAAAGGCAGGTAACCTTGAAATAAATTGACACCATTATACCCCTATTTAGACTATTTAATAGAATGTATAGAATTTTCACTGAAAAAGCTACTGCCCCTCAGCATTGGCATCTGCATGCGTTGCTTTTGTCCAAGATGTCAGGGACTTGGAATTAGTTACTGAAATTGACATGTTGTGAAAATTGTTTGGAACTTTTTTTTTTCCTCTGACACAAGGTAATAAGTTAATTTTTGTTATAGTAGCAGGGTCACTAATGGATGACAAAATTTTAGACTTGTCCAAATTGAATGCATTAGCAGATGACGGATTAAATGCACCTCAAATCATGAGGGTGGAAAACATTATGGGATAGGAGATAATGCTTGTTACCAGCATTTTCTCCTCTTCCCACATTGTTTTCAAAATGCATCTTTCTCAGGGTTGTTAAATTTCAGGATTGTGTAGTAAATGGTTAAGCATTCAGCATGTGTTCTAGATAGGCTTACCAATATTTTTTGGCCCATAGTCTAGTCGGTTAACTTCTTTTACTACAACCTTACAGACAGCTTACTGAATATAAAGGGGTATTAAACCAGATTTCATTTTGCATGTTTTTTAGGTAATCTAAACAAATACTGCTAATTTTCATTTGCATGCAAACATTGCTTTGAAATACATGCAATAAATGGAAGAAATTGCTGAGATATTTGTATTCCTTCTGTAAAACTCTCAAGCTGTCAGTAACAGTATAGCCATTACTGCCTGACAAGGCATAATTACAAATAAACACAAATAAGAAGAAACAAGTAGATGGCTTGATCGCACAGTCGTAGGATGCTGTCTCTGGCTTGATGGTCAGGGGTTTGAGTCCCACCAGCGGCAGTTTTTATTGTCCAGCACATTTTTTTTTTTGTTTTTCTCTATCTTACGGTAAACATTTACTCCCGTATGATTTCTCCTTTTAAAATATCAACTTTGAAACCCCCTGCGAATTTTGGATCAAAGTTTGGTTTAATGGCCCTTTAAATACAATGTACTTCATTTATTTTTCTTGCAGGGTTATTGGTTTTATGCATTACTCATATGTTTAGATAAACCACTTTTACCAGAGTCTTGTGCCTTATTGAGAGACCTCGCTCGTGCTTTCTCCAGGCTTAGAGCTTCACTAGTAAGTCGATGTATCCTAGTTCTATCTCTTTGATGAATTTTAACGTATCAGTAATGGGAAAGCAAACTTGGAGGTAACTCTTGATCAGACAAAGTTTAAGTCTCGTCAAAGTGAGAGATCTTGCAGGCAACAAACAAAATATGGCTCAAATGATAAAATTCATCTTTGAAAGAGAAAAATAAAGTACGGAAGAGGAGAAAATGCTGGTAACCAGCATTTTCTCCTTTTCCCACAATGTTTTCAAATGCCTTCTCACTACAATTCATTTAAACATGGTATTATGTGGTAGAGGATTTACCGGTAATGTCTGTACTACAGGCATTGTTGATGACAAAGATCCCTGCACAGATATTTATCTGTCAATGTCAAGCTTTTACCGTATCTATACAAGTTTGCATGCTTTTCTGATCAAACTCTTGATGAAAAAACACTTTAGGAAAAAGGGTAATTTCCTGTACTAAGTAATTGCTGTTTTTCTTACAATGTTTGCCCGTTCATGTAGCTCAGTGATTAGTATTTCTGACTCGTGTGACTGGTGGTTGCAGGTTCGATACCAGGTTACAGCAAACTTTCTTTCTGCTGATTTTTCGCCTCTTACCTCTGATGCATGTGAGAAAAGTAGTCAGTGGATTTGAAAGAAAGTTTTGTCAGTATTACAATGTTTATCAGATTTTTTTCTTTCTATCAAATGTCTCTGCTTTGTATTAACCCCTTGGCTACCAAGCGCGACTCACTGATCTTTTGCGGACAGTGTAGATCAGGATCAGACTGCTCAGAACATGCAGTCTGATCTTGGATCTACACTGTCTGATGAGATGTTACTTTTCAAAACATAAGGTAAAGTAGAATTATTCAGGTTTTTACTATCGGCTTGAAAGTTTCAGATAACTTACTTAGCAGTATAAGAGTTAAATAAAATGATGTTTGTTCTAAAATGGCATATGCAGTACTGGGTTGAAAATGAAACGGGCATTTAAAGATTTTTTTTAACCCGTAGGGCACTTAACTCTTTACCACATAATCCCGACTTTCAACGACCCTAAAAAGGAAGCCCTTTGAAAACATTGTGGGGAAAAGGAGAAAATGCTGGTAACCAGCATTTTCTCCTTTTTAGCTCACCTGAGCACATAGTGCTCAGGGTGAGCTATTGTGATCGATCGTTGTCCGGCGTCCGTCCATGTGTCCGTCCGTCCGTGAACAATTACTTAAAAAATCTTCTCCTCTGAAACCGCCCAACAGATTTCAGTGAAACTTCACAGAAATGATCCTTAGGAGATGCACTTTCAAAATACTTCAAAGATTTGAATTCCATGAAGAACTCTGGTTGCCATGGCAACCGAGAGAAAAAACTTTAAAAATCTTCTTGTCCCAAACCGTAAGGGCTAGAGCTCTCATATTTGGCATGTAGCATCATCTAGTGGCCCTCTACCAAAATACTTCAAATTATGGCCCTAGTGTGGAAAATGGCCCTATGTTGTGGGTTCTCGGATTTCACATAGAGATAAAGAAGGAAATCTTTAAAAATCTTGTCCCAAACCATAAGGGCTAGAGCTCTCATATATGGCATGTAGTATCATCTACTGGCCCTCTACCAAAATACTTCAAATAATGGCCCTAGTGTGGAAATTGGCCCTATGTTGTGGGTTCTCGGATTTCACATAGAGATAAAGAAGGAAATCTGTAAAAATCTTCTTGTCCCAAACCGTAAGGGCCAGAGCTTTCATATTTGGCATGTAGCATCATCTAGTGGCCCTCTACCAAAATACTTCAAATAATGGCCATAGTGTTGAAAATGGCCCTATGTTGTGGGTTCTCGGATTTCACATAGAGATAAAGAAGGAAATCTGTAAAAATCTTCTTGTCCCAAACCATAAGGGCTAGAGCTCTCATATATGGCATGTAGTATCATCTAGTGGCCCTCTACCAAAATACTTGAAATTATGGCCCTAGTGTTGAAAATGGCCCTATGTTGTGGGTTCTCGGATTTCACATAGAGATAAAGAAGGAAATCTGTAAAAATCTTCTTGTCCCAAACCTTAAGGGCTAGAGCTTTCATATTTGGCATTTAGCATCATCTAGTGACCCTCTACCAAAATACTTCAAATTATGGCCGTAGTGTTGAAAATGACCCTATGTTGTGGGTTCTCGTATTTCACATAGAGATAAAGAAGGAAATCTTTAAAAATCTTCTTGTCCCAAATCATAAGGGCTAGAGCTCTCATATATGGCATGTAGTATCATCTAGTGGCCCTCTACCAAAATACTTCAAATAATGGCCCAAGTGGGGAAATTGGCCCTATGTTGTGGGTTCTCGGATTTCACATAGAGATAAAGAAGGAAATCTGTAAAAATCTTCTTGTCCCAAACCTTAAGGGCTAGAGCTTTCATATTTGGCATGTAGCATCATCTAGTGGCCGTCTACCAAAATACTTCAAAGTATGGCCCTAGTTTGAAAATGGCCCTATGTTGTGGGTTCTCGGATTTCACATAGAAATAAAGAAGGAAATCTGTAAAAATCTTCTTGTCCCAAACCTTAAGGGCTAGAGCTTTCATATTTGGCATGTAGCATCATCTAGTGGCCCTCTACCAAAATACTTCAAATTATGGCCCTAGTGTTGAAAATGGCCCTATGTTGTGGGTTCTCGGATTTCACATAAAGATAAAGAAGGAAATCTTTAAAAATCTTCTTGTCCCAAACCATAAAGGCTAGAGCTCTCATATATGGCATGTGGTATCATCTAGTGGCCCTCTACCAAAATACTTCAAATAATGGCCCTAGTTTGGAAATTGGCCCTATGTTGTGGGTTCTCGGATTTCACATAGAGATAAAGAAGGAAATCTTTAAAAATCTTCTTGTCCCAAATCATAAGGGCTAGAGCTCTCATATATGGCATGTAGTATCATCTAGTGGCCCTCTACCAAAATACGTCAAATTATGGCCCTAGTGTTGAAAATGGTCCTATGTTGTGGGTTCTTGGATTTCACATAGAGATGCATGTAAAGAAGGAAATCTTTAAAAATCTTCTTGTCCCAAATCATAAGGGCTAGAGCTCTCATATATGGCATGTAGTATCATCTAGTGGTCCTCTACCAAAATACTTCAAATAATGGCCCTAGTGTTGAAAATGGCCCTATGTTGTGGGTTCTCGGATTTCACATAGAGATAAAGAAGGAAATCTTTAAAAATCTTCTTGTCCCAAACCGTAAGGGCTAGAGCTTTCATATTTGGCATGTAGCATCATCTAGTGGCCCTCTACCAAAATACTTCAAATAATGGCCATAGTGTGGAAATTGGCCCTATGTTGTGGGTTCTCGGATTTCACATAGCGATAAAGAAGGAAATCTGTAAAAATCTTCTTGTCCCAAACCGTAAGGGCTAGAGCTTTCATATTTGGCATGTAGCATCATCTAGTGGCCCTCTACCAAAATACTTCAAATTATGGCCCTAGTTTGAAAATGGCCCTATGTTGTGGGTTCTCGGATTTCACATAGAGATAAAGAAGGAAATCTTTAAAAGTCTTCTTGTCCCAAACCATAAAGGCTAGAGCTCTCATATATGGCGTGTAGTATCATCTAGTGGCCCTCTACCAAAATACTTCAAATAATGGCCCTAGTTTGGAAATTGGCCCTATGTTGTGGGTTCTCGGATTTCACATAGAGATAAAGAAGGAAATCTGTAAAAATCTTCTTGTCCCAAACCATAAGGGCTAGAGCTTTCATATATGGCATGTAGCATCATCTAGTGGCCCTCTACCAAAATACTTCAAATTATGGCCCTAGTGTTGAAAATGGCCCTATGTTGTGGGTTCTCGTATTTCACATAGAGATAGAGAAGGAAATCTTCAAAAATCTTCTTGTCCCAAACCGTAAGGGCTAGAGCTTTCATATATGGCATGTAGCATCATCTAGTGACCCTCTACCAAAATACTTCAAATTATGGCCCTGGTGTTAAAAGTTGACCCTATGTTGTGGGTTCTCGGATTTCACATAGAGATAAAGAAGGAAATCTGTAAAAATCTTTTTGTCTCAAACCATAAGGGCTAGAGCTTTGATATTTGGCATGTAGCATTATGGTGTTGAGCTGAGTTGCATTTCAGGTGAGCAATTTAGGACCATCATGGTCCTCTTGTTCCAAAATGTTTTCTACCAATTCCGTAACAAATTTCAATTTTTAAGTCAAATTTGTCGTCTGCAAATGCTTTCAATTTGGACTAGTCTAAAATTTTGTCGTTTGGTAAAGAGTTAATAAACCCAACAAACATTTCCAGTCTAGAAATAAGACCTAAATAATTGCAGTTTCAAGGTTCCTTTTATCTGTAATGTTTTGGCAAAGTGGACAGTATAGATCAGAGATCAGACAGCACATTTTGTGCAGTCTGATTTTGATCTGCACTGGCTGCAAAGGCAACTCTTGTAGTGAAAGGCACTTTAAGGCTTGATATCAGGGTGAAATTAGATTACCTCTAAAACTTGAAACGACAGGTAATATAAAATGTTAAGTTTTGATTCTTTACTCAAGGTTAACTTTGCATCAGTTCTGTGTATGAGTGTGTGGGAAAGCAGCCATTGCTTTGAAAAGGGAATTGTGTGTAGTCTTTAACAAAATATGAGGAATGTACGGTTAGAAGCAGTGACAACTGTGACATGTTTGAAATACTAGTTAAAATTAAACATTGACACTGAATATGACTCGGTTGTACTGTACTGTTTATTTTCAGGACTCGCTGGAAGATACAAGACTAGTACCATTGAACTTATTTATATGTTTGATATCAAGATATTTCGACCAATCAGATTTGCGAGACAACACATGACAGAGTGGTATGATTGGTAACTGACCAATGGGACAGCACCTTGAAAACAAGCAAAAGAAAATCCAGAAGAAATGGACTCTTTATCAAACAGTACTTTTAACCCTTTAACACACAATCCTGACTTCAAACAATCCTGAGGAAGAAGACTTTCGAAAATATGCTGGTGACAGCATTTTCTCCTTTTCCCGCAATGTTTTCTACCCTTTGAATGACAAATTTTATGATTAAAAAAACATTTAATTTGTTGTCTGCAAATGCTTTCAGTTTGGACAAGACTAAAATTTTGTCGATTCATGAAAGGTTAAAAGCAGTTGGAATCAAGAGAATTATTTATCTTTAAAGGGTGAAAAACTTTCAGGGGAAGGAGAAGATGTAGGTTGCCTTATTTATCCATTCATACAAATTATTTTATTTCATTTTTTGCTTGGTTTCTGTTGGCTGTTACTCATTAAGTTTTCAGAGTATAATGAGAGTAACTTAACTCTTTACCAAACGACAAAATTTTAGACTGGTCCAAATTCAAAGCAGTAGCAGACTAAAAAAACAAGTGTGACTCAAAATTTTAAATTTGTTTATGGAAGGGTAGAAAACATTTAGGGAAAAGGAGAAAATGCTGATTACCTGCATTTATTACCAGCATTTTCTCCTTTTTCCACAATGAGTTCAAAAGGCTTCTTTCTCAAAGATGTTAATACTCGGGATTGTACAGTAAAGGCTTAACCCTTTACCGCACAATGCCGCCTTTTGACGCCCCTGGGAAAGAAGCCTTTTGAAAACATTGTGGGAAAAGGAGAAAATGCCGGTAACCAGAATTTTCTCATTTTCCCACAATGTTTTCTACCCTATCAGAGAAGAATTGCACCATTTGAGCTACACTGAAATTGTCGTCTGCAAATGCTTTCAATTTGGACAAGGCTAAAATTTTGTCGTCTGGTAAAGGCTTAAATGATGGTATTTAACCCTTTACCACATGATCCCGAATTTAACGACCCTACAAAAAGAGGCTTTTGAAAACCTAGTGGGAAAACGAAAAAATACTGGTAACCAGCATTTTCCCCCTTTCCCCATCATGCTTTCTTCCCTATCATAGACAGAACCATTATTTGATACACATTTGATTTGTCTTCTGCAAAAGCTTTTAATTTGGATAAGTCTGCCATTTTTCATCTGGTAAAGAATTAACTTTTTACCACACGACAAAATTTTAGACATGTCCTAATTGACAGTATTTGCAGATGACAAAATAAATGTGACTGAGTAATTGAAATTTGTTATGGGAAGGTTAGAAAACATTGGGGGAAAAGGAGAAAATGCTGGTTAACAGCATTTTCTCCTTTTCCCACAATGTTTTCAAAAGGCTTCTTTCTCAGGGTCGTTAAAACTCGGGATTGTGTGGTAAACAGTTAAGTATGTTAGAAAACTTTATAGAAAAAGGATGAAATGCTGATAACCATCATTTTATCCTTTTCCCAATATGTTTTTACAAGCAGCCTCCTTCAGGGTTATAACCATACAAGATTGGTTGGTTCATGTTAGAATATATAAACTTGGGCAATTAAATTAATGTCGATACAAGGAAAGAAATGATGGGTGATTTTTCCTCAGTCAAGGAAAGAAAATGTCCAAAACAGGCCCAGTATTGTAGATTAATTGCTTTATGAAAGGTCTTGCCAGAATCTTGCAACCTCATTAACACAACAGGCCCAATATTGTTTATCCCTTTACCCCAAAATCCAAAGTTTTTACAACCCCGAGGAGGAAAGCTTTTAAAAGTATTGTGGGAAAAAACGAGAATGCTGGTAACCAGCATTTTGCTTCTATTTTACCTCATTGGTTTTTACCGTCTCAAAGAAAGAAACCATCTTTAACTCTATACCACACAATCCCGACGTTTTACGACCCTAAGGAAGAAGGCTTTTGAAAACATTGTGGGAAAAGGAGAAAATGCTGGTACCCAGCATTTTCTCCTTTTCCCACAATGTTTTCCACTCTATCAGAGAGAGAAATAATCATTTTAGCAACATTTCATTTGTCATCTGCAAACGCTTTCAATTTTGACTAGTCCTAAATTTTATCATTTGGTAAAGAGTTAAGCTACATTGAATTTGTTATCTGCAAATGCTTTCAATGTGTAGAGGTCTAAATCTTCTTTGTTTGGTAAAGAGTTGATACTGACTTTTTTCCAAGTCTGTCACTCTACCATGCCTCGTAGCATACCCCTTTCCCAAACTGTTCCAAGTTTTGATGACTCTGAGGAAGGCTTTTGAAAGCATCATGGGAAAAGGAGAAACTGCTGGTAACCACAATTTCAGTCACAAGGAGAAACTGCTTAGGACATCATAGATAGCATTTCCAGGCAAAAATATGGCTTAATTGATGAAATAATGAAAAAGTAGGAAACATTCTGGATAAAGTAGAAAGTACTGGTTACCAGCATTTTCTCCTTGACCACAATGTTTTCATAAAACTTGCTTCTTGGGGTTGTTAAAAACATGTAATTGTTTTTTTAATGGGTTGAATTCAATCTTGCAAACCAAGGGTTACTAGCATGGGGGATTCAGAACATATCAGACAAGAGCACTGTATGTGGGTGCCAACCCTCTGCAAAGGGGCTGAAAAATGGGCCTAATTGTGTCATAGATATTTTGATGGTTAACTGCCCCTGTTTTATGGGTTCCCTTTTGATAGTTAACAACTTCTCCGAGTTTGACGTAAATATCTTCAGTAATGACAGAGATATAAAATATCGAAGTTTATAGCAAAACTATGACAACAGGGTTATGAAAAGACCTCAATGTTTTCTTAAAAAACAATCAATTTAAAAATGATTAAGGAGAAAAAATCCTCAACCAAATCCAAGTTATAGATGAAGTTTAATTCCAGTGACATACTTAAAATACACATTAAGCTGATAATTATAATTGTAGAAATAAAAAGAAAAACATGACAAAGGCATTATTGCAAACAGAAAATGGGATTAAAAACTTCTACATTTAAAAATCTCAGCTTCGACATGAATGTATAAATACACCTATACCCAGTTTCCTTTGTACACAACAACCGTCTTGCATAACAGAAAATCACCTTTTTGAACTTCAGTAGATACAAAATTAACAATTTTCATCTGAAATTGTATTGGCTTGACTTTACAAATAACAACAACAAGTGGAGTTAATTTTGCAATGATGTAGATTAACCTGTTACCACACAATCCCAAGTTTTAGTGATCCCGAGGAAGAGGCCTTTTGAAAACATTGTGGGAAAAGGAGAAAATGCTGGTAACCAGCATTTTCTCCTTTTCCCACAATGTTTTCTACCCTATTAAAGAGCAATTCCATCAGTTGAGCCAGATTTAAATTGTCCCCTGCAAATACTTTCAATTGGGACAAATCTACAGTTTCGTCATGTCTTGTAGAATTAAGCCAAAGAGGGCTTAGTACAACTTCTGTTGCTTTTGTGGATAGTGTAGATTAAGATTAGCCTAAGGGTAACGGGTAGTATGATCTTGGATCTACCCTGTCCCCTACTATATAAAATACTGTAGCCAAAACGGCTTTAAAATTGTAATATTTTCATAGTTGTTCTGAATTGAAAAGATCCATTTCATTAATTCAGGGCTCTATGTGTTCACACAAGACTGCACAGAACCATATACTCTTTACCAGACTACAAAATTTTACAATCAACCCAAATTGAAAGCAATTGCAGACGGAATATTACATGTGGCTCAAATGATGGAAATTGCCATTGTAAGGGTAGAAAACATGAGAAAAGGAGAAAATGCTGGCTACCAGCATTTTCTTCTTTTCCCATAATGTTTTCAAAAGCCTTCCTCTTCATGGTGGTTAAAACATAGGATTGTTTGGTTGCAGCCAAAGAGCTCGTAATATCTTTCAGTATGATGACTTAGTCTTTGATCTCAAAAAGCAAAACTCTTCCTTCTATTCTTTACACAATACTAGTAACAGTAACAACTTATGCTCTTCACCCTTTACCAAACAATCCCAAGTTATAGCCACCTTGAGGAACAAAAGCTTCTGAAAACATTGTGGGAAAAGAAGAAAATGTTGGTAACTAGCATTTTCTCCTATTCCAAAAATGTTTTCTACCCGTTCTAAGACAATTCCATTAGTTGTGTCACATATAAATTATTGTTTGCTCTCCATTTTGAACAGACTAAAATTTTGTCATTTGGTAAAGAGTTAACTCTTCACCAAACAACAAAAATTTAGACTAGTCCAAATACAAAGCATTTGCAGACGATAAAATAAATGTGGCTCAAAAATTCAAATTAGTTTTGGGAGGGGCAGAAAACATTGTGGGAAAAGGAGAAAATGCTGGTGACCAGCATTTTCTCCTTTTCTCACAATGTTCTCAAAAGCCTTCCTACTATGGGTCATTAAAACTCGGGATTGTGTGGTCAAGAGTTAACACAGAATATTAACAGACACATATACATGAAAAACCTATACAGTTAAAGATAATTTTTCCATTCTTGACAAAAAGCAGTTTTCTGTACACTGAGATGAGCCACCAAAGCACAAATACATGCAGTATATATAAACTTATTATCAGCATTTTCTCCTTTTCCCACAGTGTCAGTCACAAATACACACAGTGCTAGTATATAAACTTGTTCTCATCATTTTTTTCTTTTTCCTACTATGTTTTCAAAAGCCTCCTCGGGGTGGGTAAAACTCTGAATTGTGTGTTGAGGAATTAATTAACTCCCAGTCTTTGAAGTAATCAGGAATCAATAGACACAACCTACTTATAGCACACTCAAGGCTATTTGACCCAGATATTCCTCAAACATACAAAAAAGTGTAGATCAATGATCAGTCAAGATCAGTGATCAGGCTGTATGTTCTGTGCAGTCTGATCTTAATCTACACTGCCAGCAGAAGCACCAAGATCCGTATTCACCAACCATTCTTGAAAAAATTCTTACTCTTATTCTCCAAGATTTTCAAAATTTGAAAGTGACATAACTTCTGATTGGCTAAATCAAGTGTTTAGCCAATCAGATGTTGTGTTACTTTCAAATATTGAAAATTCTGGAGAATAAGACTAAGAATGTTTTTAAGAAAGGTTGGTGAATACAGACCATAATGTTGCCCCTAGCCTACTTAGATCAAGCGCTATCACTTTGTCTTTTTGCTACTCAATTCAAATTCTTGACTTCTTAAGACTACAAAATTTCATTGGTATTGCATGACTAATTGCTTCTAACAAGAATCTACTGTGTGACATGTACAATAGTTAAGACATCCATCATTCTATATACATATATATATATTTTCTTTTTTGATCAGTAAAGAGTGTTAGCAGTTCTGATTGCTAATGTGACATAGTTATAAGTACATTAAATAAACATACTAATATGACATGCTTGTAAGTACATTGAATAAACTAGTATCTCTTCAAATTATGGAATATAATTTTTTGTTTCCCAGGCTCTTTACATCTCTCCGTTTCCCAGGCTCTTTACATCTCTCCATGAACTTTCTAACTAAAGCAACTATACAACTCTATCCCTCTTTCTGGTTGAAATTTACTTAGTTTGCTTATCTTCGTACCCTTCTTGCTTCAACATAAAATTTTTTGCCGACAAATTTCTTAATTGCTGGTCCTGTATATAAACACTCCTACGGCTAGTGAATGAGTGTTGCTCATAGTTTAGAAAAAAATATCACAACATAATCGACCAAATGCTTGAAGAACAAATACGAAGCAGACATTTGGGATCAATACTTTTTCTTTTCACTCACTTAAGATTTGGAAGTAAATCATTAACACAGCTCTGACACTGACCGCAACATAAATTTCAACCTGAGGGAGAGTTCATTTTCTGATAATCACAGAGAAAGAAAAAGCAAAGATAGTGAAATCAACTGATTTCTTTCTCAAACCTGAACTGTAGTCACTCAGTCCCACCAGAGTAGTGAAAAATCAAAAAGGCAAAACCTTTTTATCACTCTATGTGTAAAGATTCAATCACAACAGTTCAGTAGAAACATACACCGAAAATCAAACCATCATTTCATTTTCATAAAAAAGCAATTGCATACAACTCTAAAAGCCATTTAACTACTATTAGCTTTCTTTCAATAATTGCCAGGGAATATTGTAACTAACAGTTAACCTGCAAATAATTTTTCAGAGATTAAGGCAAGATTTTACTGGTGGTAATCATGATAACATGGTAGTGCTGTTGTTTTTTTATTGCCTTTCTTGTTCTTTTGGACAACATTTTTGAGAAGTTCAGTCAAAACTGCCTAGATGTTACAATACAACTAGATGTCTCAAGATGTCCATTTCATTTTTAAACTGCTCTAGGGTTTTCAACCCAGTGCAAAATATATAATGTTGTACATACATAAACAACTTTTTCTGCCTCTGCATTGGAAAGCTTCTAGAAAGCTTTTAATCCTTAACCCGCTAAGTAAACTTAACCCTTTACCAGATGACAAAATTTTAGCTTTGTCCAAACTGAAATCATTTGCAGACGATAATTTCAATGTGGCTCAAATGGTGCAATTTTTCTTTGATACGATAGAAAACACTGTGGGAAAAGGAAAAAAATGCTGGTTACCAGCATTTTTGCCTTTTCCCACAATGTTTTCAAAAGGCTTTTTTCCCAGGGTCTTTAAAAGGTGGCATTGTGCAATACAGGGTTAATGAAACTTTCAAGCTGATGTTATTTCAAGCTGTTGCTATTTCAAAGTTATTTTTTGGGAAAAGATATCTCCTTATTAGACAGTGTAGATCCAGGATAAGACTGCATGTTCTGTGCAGTCTGATCTTTATCTACACTGTCCGCAAAAGGTCCTTGAATAGCGTTCAGCAATCTAAAGGTTGAAACATTTAGGGAAGAGGAGCATTTGATTGTTACAAGAAATTGCTGCTTTCCCCAAAATATTTACACATCATTCAAAACTGACAGATTGCCCTTTCCTTCCAATACTTGTGTCGGCTAATAACTTTTTTTACTGCCAAATAAATGAATTCGACATTTCTTTAGGTTTACAGGTATATTTTTTGTTGCATTTGAACATGAATTGGTCAATGATCAGCATTTGCTAGCGGATGGTGTAGACCCAAGATTAGACATCATGTTTTGTGCAGTCTGATCTTGATTTACCCCATCTTTAAAAACTGTCCAAGGTGACACTGGCAGAGAAAGAGTAAACCCTTTACCGCACAATGTCGACTTTTAATGACCCTGAGAAAGAAGGCTTTAGAAAACATTGTGGAAAAAGGAGAAACTGCTGGTAACCAGCATTTTCTCCTTTTCCCACAATGTTTTCCATCCTATAAAAGACAAATGATTTGAGTAACATTTCATTTGTTGTCTGCAAATGCTTTCCATTTGGACAAGGCTAATATTTTGTCGTGTGGTAAAGAGTTCAGGGATTAAACCCAACTTTACCTCCATACACACAAAATACAAAAAACTTTGAAAACACTGTCACAAAGGAAGACATGGCTTTTAGTATCCATTCCTCTTTCATAATATTTTTTTCCCCAAAGTGAAAATAATAATGTTCAATTTCACTCAAGGTTTCGCCAGTGGCAAGTCATGAAATGCTTCCTTAACCCTTTACCACACAATCCAGACTTTTAATGACCCATAGAAAGCAGCCTTTTGAAAACATCCTAAGAAAAGGAGAAAATGCTAGTAACCAGCATTTTCTCCTATTCCCACAATGTTTTCTTCTGTTCCCAAAACAGGCACATAATTTTTCAGGCACTTTTATTTTGTCATCTGCAAATGCTTTTAATTTGGAAAAGTCTAGAATTTTTGTCATTTGGTAAAGAGTTAACTAATATATGTTAATCTTCATAAATACATATATTGCACAATTATCTATATAGATAAAACTAATCTACTCATACAATCTCTTAAATATACCTATATACATGATCTAACTTAAGAGACACCTGCCTTGTCAAGACTTGTCTAATTTCATCATACTGCCTGAAAATTAACTCTTTACCACCGACAAAATTTTAGACTTGTCCAAATTGAAAGCATTTGCAGACGACAAAATGTGACTGAAAAACTGAAATTTGTTTTGGGAACGGTAGAAAACATTGTTGGAAAAGGAGAAAATGCTGGTTACCAGCATTTTCTCCTTTTCCAACAATGTTTTCAAAAGCCTCCAATCTCAGGGTCATTAAAACTCGGGATGTCGTAAAGTGTTAACCCTTTACAATGCAATTCTGAGATTTAAGAACCCTAAAGAGGAAGATTTTTGAAAACATTGTTTAAAAAGTGAAAATGCTGGTAACAAGCATTTTCTCTTTTTTTCCCACAATGTTTTCAACACTTCCATAAAAAGACTTCAATATCTGAGTCACTTTTAATTCATCATCTGCAAATGTTTTTAGTTTGCACAAATCTAAAATTTTGTCATTTGGTAAAGAGGTAACCCTCAGGAAGCCAAATGTATTAACCCTTTACCAAACGACAAAATTTTGGAGTGAACGAATGAGAAAGTATTTGCAAACGACAAATTATATGTAACTCAAATGGTGATTTCTGTCTTGAATAGGATAGAAAACATTGTGGGAAAAGGAGAAAATGCTGGTTACCAGCATTTTCTCCTTTTCCAACAATGTTTTCAAAAGGCTTCATTTTCAGGGTCGTTAAAAGTCATGATTATGTGGTAAAGGGTTAAATAAACATTTTCAGTGTGTAAATTATGCAACTATTATTTTACCAAAATATCTTTAAAAATAATGTACATTGAAATCAAAGATCAGAAATCCAAAAATGTGCAGTCTGATCTTCATTTACACTGTCCACAAAAGCAATTGAGATTATGACTGACACCATAGGGGCTTACCACATTTACATTACACTTACCTTTAACACTTCACTACACAAGCCCGAGTCTTAACGATACTGAGAAAGAAACCTTTTGAAAACATTGTGGGAAAAGGAGAAAATGCCGGTTATCTGGTTTACAACATTTTCTCCTTTTCCCATCGTTTTCAAAAGCTGTATTTCTCAGGGCCTTAAAAAATGACATTGTTTGGTGAAGGTTTAATCATAAGTTGAGAAAAAAGTAATAGCAATTTTATCATAATTTTTCAAAATTCAATTTGCCATTCAGTCTGTTTGTTTGGTGGTAAACACAAATTACAACATTTTTCCACACATATCACAGCAGCCAGTGCACCATGTCATACTTTCCTGGAGTCTTTTTTAACCAGTACTTCACACAACTCTCTTTACAGGCCACCGGCTGCTTTTCCACAAACACACTGTTTAACTCTTTACCATAACACAAAATTTTGGCGCTGCCTACATTGAAAGCATCTGTAGATCGACAAAAGTTGTCTTTCAAAGGGTAGAAAACATGGTAGGAAAAGGAGAAAATGCTGCTTACCAGCATTTTCTTCTTTTCCCACAATGTTTTCAAAAGTCTTCTTCCTTGTGGGCATTTAAGGTCAGGATTGCGTGGTAAAGGGTTAACCCTTTACCAAACAATCCTGTATTTAACGACCCTGAAGAAGAGGGCTTTTGAAAATATTGTGGGAAACGGAGAAAATACTGGTAACCAGCATTTTCTCCTTTTCCAACAATATTTTCTACCCTTTCAAACACAAGAGTTTATCAACTTAACCATATTTAATTTGTCATCTGCAAAAGCTTTCAATTTGGACAAGTCTAAAAGTTTGGTGGATTGGCGACATTTCATTGAAAACCACATTCGTCGAAAAGGATCCTTAGCCCAGACCCTTACCCTAACCCAGATGAATTGTAGTTCAAGTCTTCTTCCTAGACAGAGCTTTTCATGAAATAAATCTAGGATTTGACGAAACACCCTTTTGACGAAATGTCGTGCACTGTAAAATTTTGTTGTTTGGTAAAGAGTTAACCAGTGTTTGCCAGTAAGAGAGGAAAGAATCCTGTTGAATTCACAATACCTATTACACTGCATCACGCCACTACACCAAGAAAAAGGTCTATTACAGCAGAAAGGCAATGTGTTTTCAATGGAATGCTAGGCAATTCTAACACATGATAGTAATTATCACTAAAGAGTAACAACATATATTGGCAGCAACAAAATGCTATTATCAAAATAATGAACGAAGACCTAGTTTGAATGTCTTTGCTATGTGGAGTAGATGACAAAGTGATGACACCAAAGAATAAGGAAAACATGACTGCTCACACCTGAAAAGAGATTGACAAAAAGTTAAGAGTGTATTTGTTTTCTTTGTTCCAACAGAAAATTTGGTACTTTTGATTACATACAACATGATGTTAACCCTTCATCACACAACCCCGACTTTTAACGAACCTAAGAAAGAAGCCTTTAGAAAGCATTGGGGAAACAGGAGAAAATGCTAGTAACCAGCATTTTCTCCTTTTCCCACAATATTTTTTATCCTTACAAGTTAAGTCACATTTACTTATCACCTGCAAATGCATTAAGTTTGGACAACTCTAAAAGTATGTTATTCAGTAAAGACAAAACAATGCGAAGAAAGAGGAAAAGGTTGATTTCCATTTTGTTTTTCACCTCTCTCCATAATAACTGACTCTTTACCATACTATAAAGTTTTAGGCTTGTCAAACTGAATGCATGAGCAGACAACAAATTTAATGTTACTCAAAACATAAAATATGTTTTTCAAAGGGTAGAAAACATTGTGGGTAAAGGAGAAAATGCTGGTTACCAGCATTTTCTCCTTTACCCGCAACATTTTCAAAAGCCTTCTTCATCAAGACCATTAACCCTCAGGACTGTTTAGTTAAGGGTCAACAAGTCTTTTTTTCTCAGGGTGCAGACAATACAGGATCATTTTGTAAAGGCTGACTGTAAGGTGTTTAATGCCACTTTCATCAACATTTCTGCAATTTTGCATCAGCCAGTACATCTATCCATGCTTTCCTGGAGTTTCTTTTAACCAGTACTTCAAACAATATATACTTTTAAAGCCAGTGGCTGCTTTACCACATACCTATCGCTGAAATAATGATCAACGGTGAGAGAGGAAGTAATCCTGTTGCAATGACTTTCATTAATCCTCGGAAAGAAATTGGAGAGATTAGGGATGTGAATTTTGTAAAAGATTAAAAGGTTAGGTGGAGAAATTAAAAGACAAAATGTACCATATTTAAGCCTTGGTCTCCATTTTTGTCACCGGTCCATTTAGAACACCACCACCACCACCTCGGATGCCCACTGGTTGGCTACCAGGTACACTCTGACCTGGATGCTGGCCAGGTCGGATTGGTTTCACTGAAAATACAGCAGGAAAAATGTTGATAAGCCCTTCTAACTCAAGTTGTTTTTTCAACTACACAAATTCAAAAAGAAATATACAACGTACAATAAAGCAAAATCATGTGTGTAAAATACATAAAATAAGTACAAACATGAGTATACAAACATAAGTATATATAGACATAAAATTCATAGTGAACAAGGGTAATACTATATGCCCCCCTCCCATTTCATGGCGGGGGCATATTAATGGAAAATTTCTCAAATTTGAGCAATCAATACAGTATCTGCATTTGTCACAATCATTCACAATGTTCTCAAAGGTTGCGCACAACAGATGTGTTACATGCACAAAGATAGATAGAAGTACAGACTGACTTTTTGTAAACATTTTGATCTTGAATCTTGCAAAAAACTAGTGGTGAATCAGTTTAACTCTTTACCAAAGACTTATTCAAATCGAAAGCTTTTTTTAGATGACATGCTATATGCAACTTAAATATTGAGATTTGTCTTTGAAACAGTGGAAAACATTGTGGGAAAAGGAGAAAATGCTGGTTACCAGCATTTTCTCCTTTTCCCACAATGTTTTCAAGTATTTTTCTTCAGTTTTTTTAAACACACACGCCAAGCCCCCATAGCTCAGTCAGTAGCGTACAGGACTTGAGAACAGGAGGTCGCTGGTTCAATCCCTGGCTTGGCCAATTTCTTTCCGAGGACTGATGATAGTCATTGTGACAGGATTCATTCCTATCTCACCGCTGACCATTGTTTCGACGATGGTTATGTGGGAAAGCAGCCAGTGGCTTGGAAAGAATATTGTGTGGAGTACTGGTAAAGAAGCTCTAGGAAAGCATGGACAGGTGCACTGGCCGCCAAGATATAACTGAAATAATGTTGAAAATGGCATTAAACACCATACAATCAATCAATCAATTTAAACACACAGGAATGTGTGGTAAAGGGTTAAGCCAGTAATGTTTTCAGAAGTGATCTAATGCAAGACTAATACAGATCTGTAGGAGATAAGGTAACAAATAACAAACCTATCTGTCCACGCCTTGCTAAGTTCTTCTGTCTCACAGCTTCCTTGATCCTGTCCACCTCATGCTGGTAACTATAATAATAGAAAAAAGCCAAGATATTATTTCAAGCTTTTCCGTAGTTTATCAAGAAATAATGTTGGATTATGGTTTGATATTTCATGGTTACAACCAGTGAAAAATACTGATTTCATATTTTCTAACGCTTCAACTGAAGGCTGAAACAGTAGTTCCCGCATGCTAGCTACCTAAGTAAACAGCGCATGCCATTCAAACAGAGGGAAATATGACGAAAATTTACCCTGTATTTCTCACGCTATGTGTTGTGTTGCAATGTGAGAGGGGTACGCCAAGGGAAATTACTCAGAACAACTGTACTGAATATTGATGAAAGTCGCAACAAAAAAGGGGTTAGAAGCATGAAATAAATAGAATATTTGTTTTTTTCAGTGACAGATAAAAATTTATTTCATCTTGTGAACATATCGGTAATATTTTCACGAGTAGCTGAGCCATGAGTGAAAATATTACCGATGATGTTCACTCGATGAAATGAATTTCGATCTTTCACCGAAGAGAAAAAACCCCAATATCCTCTTTATATTTTCTTGTAATGGCGCTTACGTATGACCAGAGAATAAAAATGTCATTTCAAGCAATGTAAAGCATTTAAAAAATCTATTCAAGCAATAGCTGAGGGGTATGTTTACAAAATATTCCATCGAACCTTATGATCTATGGGATCCTTCCCTGAACTGTTTGACTGTCTTGTACACAGCTTTCAACATTATTTTTGTCATGTAACTTATTCATGAATGTTCTTGGTTTTAAGAATACTAGGCTAGGGCTCTTCAGTACCTTGCTCAGGGGAAGTTCCAACAAAAAGCAAAATGCCTCTGATGAGGATTGTGCAAGTGACTGCTGGATTGCAAATCCTACAATTTTACCACTGAGCCATGCAGGATTCCGCAAGGCTAGAGAATAGTACTTTGTACAGAAAAAAAACTTGGGAAAAAAATCTGTCCATGACAGAAGGCAAGAATCCCTTCTTAATTTTTTAGAGAAAGTTTTATTTCTGCACTATACCATTTGAAAGTGGTGTTACAGGTAATGATCACCATTGGCCCTATCTACATAATGGATAGTTTTGTTAATTAAATTCTGGGCTGACCAGGAAAGGTTTTCAATAAAAAAACAAGAATAAGAATTGAGCCATGCTCTGTGAAAAGGGGGTTTAATGCATTTGGCCCCCCCCCTCCCAAAAAAAAAGTTTCGACTCATTTCAGTCTGTGCAGTCCTTGCAGTAAGTCAATACTCTTTGCTGTTGTTAAAATTTTCTACCTCATGATTCAGCCAATTGTTAGACAAAGTTGAGTTTTACCCTTTCCCAAACAAGCCCTGGTTTTCACGTGTCTGCAGTACAAGTCTTTTGGAAACACTGTGGGAAAAGGAGAAATTGCTCGTAACGAGCAATTTCTCCTTTTCCCACAGTGTTTTCTACCCTTTTTGAGACCTTTCTGTCATTTTCGATTTGGACCAGTCTAAAATTCATCATTTGGGAAAGGGTTAAGGATTCATAGTTATGTAATGACTTGCTTGGTATAGTGCATTTAATTTACAAAGATGGATTAAACTCCCTTTTGCCAGAGCATGGCTTCATTATGTTTTGCGTTTCAGAGGAGAAAGAGACCTGGACGGATAAGCAAAACATTCACAGAGGTAATTTAGATAGACCCAAATTTTTACAAATCTTAGTAGAACCTTGTTCACTAGTTTAGGCGATATTCTAACAAACTTGAATGTCAATATCTGGGCAGTATCTGCTTTTGTATTTGACCTGCTTTACTTATGTGAAGCTTAAACACTTTACCAAACAACCAATTTTTAGACTGGTACGATTTTAAAGCACTTGCAGACAACAAAATGAATATGACACAAACTATGGGATTTGTATCAGATTGCCTAGAAAACATTGCGGAAAAAGGAGAAAATGCTGATAACCAGCATTTTCTCCTTTTCCCACAATGTTTTCAAAAGGCTTCTTTTTCAGGGTCTTTAAAACTCAGGATTGTGTGGTAAAGTGTTAAGGGTGGGTAATTTTGATGGTAAAGGTATCAGATATAGATAGGCAAGACAGATTTCATTCTGCTTTTTGACATGTGCAGGTGTGCTATTTTGTGCAAGATTTCGACAGAAACAGTATTGAGACTGCAATATCGGAAGGTATAAGGGATAGATGTGCTTTTATGGGTAACGTAATCAAAGACTGCTATGCAAGGCATAGGTGAGCATCAGTGATACTTGCCTTGTGACTGTATAAATCTAGAGCTGTCACAAAAGGTGACTCAATATTCCAACCAAGTGCTTTGATAAGACAGACCTGGGTCTGTATTCATCAATCATTCTAGAGAATGTTCAGACTTGTTTGCCGGACTTTTCTAAGTTTGAAAGTAACACAACTTCTAACTGGTTAAACCGTTTGGTTTAGCCAATCAGAGGTTGTGTTACTTTCAAATTTAGAAAATCTTGAAGAATAAGAATGTTCTTCAGAATGGTTGGTAAATACAGATCCTGATGCTTGCAACTTCAATGGGAGAAAATTCCTAAATGCTTAGAGGCAGAAATACAAAACTGCATCTAGCTCATTTTACTGATTAATTGATTGATTGAATAGTGTCAATGCTTTCAACATTTCTCTATGGTCATATCACTGCCACAGCTCATATATTCATATGCGTCTTGGGTTGCACCAGTACCAATTAGGGCTTTGAAGTGTCTTGCTTAAAGACACACTCACAAAAACCCAGTGCTTCGAGTGAGTCTCAAACTTGTGGGCCTCTAAGTTACTAATCCTACACTTTACCACTGACCATTGCGTGACCCTAAGCTCATTTCAAGTTTCACATTTATCATTTAACAAACATCAAAATTTTACAATTGTCCAAATTTAAATCATTTGCAGATGAAATCAAATGTAATTCAAACTGTGGGATTTGTCTTTGAACGGATAGAAAACAATGTGGCAAAAGGAGAAAATGCTAGTTACCAGCATTTTCTCCTTTTCCTCCAAAGTTTTCAAAAGCTTTCTTCTCCAGGGTCATTAAAACATAGGATTATTTGGTCAAGGCTTAAAGGTGTTAAAAAGTTCAATACAGTGACCATGAAACAAGAGCACTGCGTGGGGGTGCCAACACTAGGCTGCGGATGCCTGATCTTCAGTGAAAATTTTAAGTCGAAATAGGTGCATAACTGTGTCAAATATACTTTGATAGTTATCTGCCCTTGTTGTATATGCTCCCCTTTTGAAAATAAACAACTTGTGCAAGTTTGAAACAGTTATCTTCAGTAATAACAGACATATTATAAAATATCAAAGTTTTTGCACAACGCAGACAATGACCCAGACTACGCCAGGGCTACAGCAATACCTCAACGTTTTCCTTGAAAACAGCAGAGCTAAATATAAGTTTGTGATGCACCTGTGTGCATGTTCACAGATCACAGACATAATTATACGTATGTCTGGAAGACAGATGGGTAGGACAATTCATGTATACACCCCTGAAAACATTTGGTTCATTGGACAATGTACACATGGAGTTTATAATGGACAGGGATCAGATACCTTACAGGAGCCTTCTTAGTCTTCTCATACTCCATCAAACTAAAATATCATTCACATCTCAAAAATACAAGCCATGCTCTGGGACAGGGAGGTTTAATGCTTCTATGTGACACATTACTCCATGCAAGTCATCACATAATTATGGATCTATAAAATTCATTTTATCTAACAGCCAACTGAATCATCAAGCAGACTGATCCTTGGAAATGCAGAAAATTTACAATAAGCAGGTTTTGACATGTGTTAGCCTGCACTGACTGCACAGGCTGACAAGATTCAGTACTTTTCAGATGTATTAAACCCAGTTTCACAGAGCGTGACTCAAATCAATGGATTTTCCACCATAATAACTTGATAAACACTTAACAGTCCTGGTTTTAACAACCTTAAGGTAAGAGGCTTTTGGAAATGTTGGGGGTAGAGGAGAAAATGCTTGTTACCAGTATTTTCTCCTTTTCCCACAATTTTTTCAAAAGCTTTTTTTCCTTAGGGTCCTTAATTTGAGACTGTAATGTAAAGGGTTAACTTATTAACTCCTGCTGGCACCTTTTGTCTCGTCCTGCAGCATGCTACTATTGAAAACATTACTCATATTTAGCTTGTAATACAACTTGAAATTCTGATTTAACCCTTTACCTGACAACAGAATTTTAGCCTTATCCAAATTGAATGCATTTGCAGATGACAAATTCAATGTGGCTTGAATACTGCAATTTTTCTTTAATATGGTAGAAAACATGGTGGGAAAACATGGTTTTCAAAAGGCTTCTTTCCCAGGGTCGTTAAAAGGCGGCATTGTGCGGTAAAGGGTTAACTATTTCGTTGCCTGATAAATGGATACTACATTTCTCAAGGTCTAAAAGTTTTATCATTGTTACTTTTGAAGGCGATTTTCGTCGAAGATTGGTATCGCATAGGGAATGGTGTAGATCAAAGGTCAAACTGCACATGCTGTGCAGTCTGATCTTGATCTATGCCATCCACAAAAGATGTCAAAGGCAATATTGGCAGTGAAAGAGTTCAGCAAGCCACACTGGAATAGGCCAAAAAAAGATTAAATAAGGACAGTTATAAAATTGAAATTTAGTGCTTTCAAGACAATTTAGCATGTGTGATGCAGTAATGCACGAATGAAATGTCAAGAGGTGTTATCTTTTCAAAGCTTTCGTTCAATATTTTGTAAAATGCATTAATTTTTTTAGTGAATGTTCGTTTTTATGGTTTGTTTGTATTGTATTTAAAGCCATTTTCAACATTTCAATTATATTGCAGCGGCCAGTGCACCTAGCAATGCTTTTCTAGAGTTTTTGTTACCAGTGCTTTGCACAATATTCTTCCTAAGGCACTAGCTGCTTTCCCACATAACCATCATTGAAACAATGATCAAAGATTAGACAGGAATGAATCCTGTCACAATTACTATCCTCAATCCTCCGTAAAGAACTGTCCAAACTGAGGGAGTCGAACCTCTGGTCTAATGTTCTATATGCTACCAACTTCATTACCTGGGCTCTTCTTTAGAAAATGTTTCTAATCTACCATCAATTTAATGTCACTACTGGCATAAAAGTGATGTCTTAGCATCAAATGAATCAAAGCTCAGATAACAATCTGTTTTTCACTATTCAACAATTTACAAGACAACAAAATTTTAGACAAGTCCAAATTGAAGGCAATTGCAAACGACAAACTAATTGTGGACCAAATGATAGGAGTCATCTTTGACAGGACTAAAAACATTGTTGGAGAAGGAGAAAATGCTGGTACCAGCATTTTCTCCTTTCCCCATAATAATTTCAACAGGTCATTTCCTCAGAGTAATTAATCCTCAGAGTAATTAAAATTCCGTACTAAGTGGTACTTGGTTAAGTCTCTGCCAGTGTAGAAGATACATCCTAAATCAAATTTCAGAAATGGACGATTGCCAGTAGGATTTATACTTTTTTGTTATCTATGTACATGCTTTCAAAACCTGTATGTGCTTTCTGCATGTAAATTTGAGGTAAAAAAGGTTGGTATGTCTTCAGCATGTACATTCTTCATCAATAATGAGATAACCATTGTCTGACAGAGTAATATTTTCTTAATTTGAAAATTACTCCTTACTTGAAAATTATTACCTTTTGTGATAAGAAACATGCATTATGCTGAAGTGAAAAACTTTTTTCTCTGCTGGATTGACTTTTCCCTACAACCTCAAGTTTTTAAAGACAGTATACCTATAAAATCTCATTTGTCACTTTCTGGGAGTCTTCTGACCTTACTGAACATGTGGAATTAACCGCAGAGGATTTTAACAATGAACTAGAGGCGCTTGAGCGCCTGTATCGCTCCACAGGCCTGATATTTCTATAATGGCGAAAAGAAGTTTTTAACAATTACCATTCAATCCTGCATTTTAGCTCACTGAAGAAAAAAGGTATGGAAAAAACTTGTGAGAAAAGAAGAAAAAAATGGTAACCAGCATTTTCTTAGTTTCCCACAATAATTTCTATCCTTTTTTATATATGTCTTACTAACTTGAAGATATGTTGTCTGCAACAGGTCCTTTCACAAACCATTTTGGGTGGGGAAACATCAAAATATAGAAAATATGTCTTTCTCAGGGTCGTTAAAAGTTGTGATTGTGTGGTAAAGGGGTAATCTAAAAGAACAGCTAGGAGGGCAAATGAATGAATGTTATAGCAATATAGATCAACTTACATCAATACACCAGATAGAATGAAATATGCTGGCATACAATGAACACCTAATCCCTAATAATCAACTTTTCACAGTCACAGTTAGAATGTCTTCTGTGGCAAACAACACAAAATGGTCTACAAATGCATTTACATAAATCAAATATCCTGCTCCAGGGCACAGATTAATTCTGGTGTACTGAAGTTGCGGGATCAGTTTGACTGGATAACATTAATGCCTTATCACAAATGTAAAGCCCTGTCCCACTCTGTACCAGGTCACCAGGATTTACACCCCTTCTGTCCACTCTGCATTTACTCATTAGTAGGTCAACAAACCTTTACCAGACCTAATAAAAATTAAAAGTGCAGAGGTTCTCTTGTTCTATATCAAAAGGACTATAAAGTACCTACAACATGGGGGTTTTGTTATTAAAATACTTTTTCTTTTTTATCTTGGCATGGTTACTCAGGCTTAGTAATAAGGCAAAATTGAAAAGCTCAAGTTGTGGAAGGTGCTCAAGCTTTTATCTTATTTATGGCCAGTGATATTTTATTACTAGTACTAACTAATAGCATATCATTGGAGTAAATTGTGATCTTAATACCAAGGAAAATGTGTGGGCTTAAATAGGACAGCCCTGACTAGGTCAAGTCAATCCAATTTTCTTCCTTTTTCTTTGTTAGTCGATAAAACTAACACAATAAATAGTTTTGGAGAAGAACATTTTTTTGAAATATAAGCCTTGTCTACAAAAAAATGTGTTTTTAGGTGTATCATTTTTTTAAAAGGAATTTGGTATACAACCACCATAGAAACAATTTGGCAGACAACCACCATAGGAACTTACCCGCAAAACAACAATGAAATCCAATGAATAGTTTTAGAGAAGAAATTTTTCAAAGATTTTACTTTATACCATAAAAGGAAAATGAGTCTCCCATAAAAGTCATGTTTTTTGACAGATCATTTTTTTTTAAAGGAATTCTGTAAACCTGTATCTAAGGAACATTCCTGCAAAATAATAATGCTATCCAAATAGCGGTTTGGGAGGAGAAGATTTTTAAAGGTTTTTTACTTTGGTTGCCATGGCAACCAGAATTCTTCATGGAACACAATTATTTGAAGGAATTTGAAAGAGGACCACCAAAGGAACATTCCTGTGAAATTTGGTAAAAATCCAGTCAATAGTTACTGAGGAGAAGTTTTTTAAAGAAAAAGTTTACGGACGCACGCACGGACGAACGGACGGACGCACGACGGACACAACGCCATGACAATAGCTCGCTGGCCTTCGGCCAGTGGAGCTAAAAATACTATTTAAAATGATTTCACCTTTTGTTATCAATCTACTTTGATGCCTGTAGAACTTATTCCCTTTGAGATACAAATGAATCTTGTTATTAGGCAGGCGTTATCTTTCGTAGAGTTCATGAATGGAAGATTAAATGCTTAAATCAATTCCTTGCTGGTTTTCAAAAAATCATGATTATTTGCACTGTCAAGATCTGAGTCTAATACAAAGTACTGACCGTTTTCTGTCTCTCATAGCGCCTTCTTTAGCATCCTTCAAAGCAGATTCAAGGGCCTTAACTCTATCCATGGTGGCTCTGAGTCTCTTTTCCAACTTTGGAAGCTCACATCTAAGATCAGCATTATCTCTCACAAGCTATAAATAAAAAGCAAAAAGAAACATTGTAATTACATAAACCTATTCAACACTTTTCAACAAAATCCCAAGTTTTAACGACCTGAGGTAGAAGGCTGTTGAAAACATTGTGGAAAAAGGAGAAAATGCTTGTTACCAGCATTTTCTCCTTTTCCCACAATTTTTCCAAAAGTATCTTTACCAGTATTTTCTCCTTTTCCCACAATTTTTCCAAAAGTATTCTCTACCAGGTTTGTTATACTAGGGACTGTTTGGTAAACAGTTAAAGAGGTCCTGGGTTCCACGCTAGACAGTATCCCTGGCTTTTTGTTGGGATGTCCTGTGGGACAACATTGCACAGCCTCTGCCTGTTAGTGGTGAAACTCAAGAAGCATATGAGAAAGAGAAATGTTGCTATGTCAATAACTGTATGAAAGCAGAATACATCACCTTTTATACATATCTTAGAGTTTCAAAAAATATTTTATACCTGTTTGTGGACTTTTGTCAGTTGTTCGAGATTGTTCTCCAAAAAGCTAATTTTCTGTTTCTGGGCGGCACTTCCTCCAACATCCTCCTCCTCCTCCTCTTCTCCCTTCTTCATTGTCTGGAAGTTGAAATAGTAATAGTGCTCTTTTAAATCTTATTCTTTACAGCTTATAATCAATGTCCTTTCAAATCTTACTCTTTACTGGTTATAAACAATATTCTTTCCAAATGTTATAAGCAATGTTCTTTCGAATCTTCTTCTTTTAAGGTTGTAAACAATGTTCTATTACATCCGACTCTTAACAGGTAATAAACAATGCTCTTTCAAATCTTATTTCTTACATGCAATAAACAATGTTCTTTGAAATCTCACTCTTAAAAAGCGATAAACAATGTGCTGTCAAATCTTTTTCTTTACAGGTTACAATCAATGCCTTTCAAATTTACTCTTAACAAGACAAAAACAAAATTCTTTTAAATCTAATTCTTAACAGATTACAAACAGCGTTTTTTACAATCTTAAGCAGAACAGGTTGTAAACAATGTTTTTTCAAACCTTATTTTTTGCAGCTTTTTTGTTCTTTCAAACCCTACTGTAAACAGGTTATAACAATGATCTTTCAAATCTTATTCCTTTTAGGTTATAAACAATGTTCTTTGGAATCCTATTCTTTACAGGTTATAATAACTTCCTCATCTTTCTTGATTGCTTTAACACTTTACTAAACAACAAAATTAAACACTGACCCAAAATGAAAGCACTTGTCGACAACAAAATGAATAATGCTCAAATGGGGAGATTTGTCTTTGGCAGCAAAAGAAAACATTGTGATGAAAAGGAGAAAATGCTAGTTGCTAGCATTTTCTCCTTTTCCAACAGTTTCTTCAAAAGATGTTTTCTTAGGTCATTAAGATACTAAATTTTTTCGTAAATCGTAAATGGTAGGAGCTATCAAATAAAACAATGCTCTCTAGGTACAGAAAATCAAGCCCAATTTATCTGTGTAGTCTTGCAAGAAGTAAATATTTACGAAATCTACTTTCTTAGTAGGTCACAGACCAGTAAATTTTGTTGTTTTATTTTATCACAGGTGTAAATTATTATCATCTTTTTATCCCTTGCTTCTTCAAAAGTCTTCTTCTTAAAAGAATATGAAAACTAATAACATAGAATACTTGTATAATCAAATCATTACCAAACTTTTGGACTTGCCAAATTCAAAAGCATTTGTAGTCAACAAATTAAATGTGACTCAACTGAGCTTACATTGTACCTGAGAGGGTAGAAAACATTGTCTGAAATAAAGAAAATGCTGGTTACCTGCATTTTTTTCCCCCAAAAATGTTTTCAAAAATCTTTCTTCTTCAAGGTCATTTACAAGTATGGATCATACAGTAAAGGCTTAATCAGCCCTTCCTCCTCAGGATTATAAAAATATGGCATCACTAGTCAATGATTAACCCATCAACATAAATTTCATCTTTACCTTCCTAACTCTGTTCTGTAGGTCCTGGACAAACAGTTTTCTAAGATTGTGAAGAGTCTGCAGCTCCTTTGCCTGGAATGATATTCAAGTTGGATCTGTATAATTCACTATGCTATTAGACATCAAAACAAATACTTGTAATCTTATTTTCAAACAAACTAGCTCTACACCAACTCCATGTTGTGAGCTCTCATTAAAGTTACCTCCATGGAATCATTTGTATTATAGACTACATAAATTAACCAATCATCGCTCAGTATTTGGTCTGACTATATTGTATATACAAAGCTTTGTCATTCCATATGGTCCAAGTCAGATAGACAAAGCTCATGGAATTGTCTACATGATAAAGGCACTAACACTGGTATCTATATCACATAAACAATCCCACTTGTTATCTATTTTATATATAACCTTAATATACTTACAGTGATGAACACAGAAAATGTTGCTGCAAGTTCTCATCTGATTTGGTGAACACTATTAAAATGTTGCTTTCTAACCCATTACACAACAGACACTATCCCATACAAATGAAACTTTTGTTTTAATAGATACATGCATTACACTGCCAACAAAGAAAGTGTCGGTTCTTACTCATATAAATTTTTTTAACCTCAGGGTCTTGACCCAGTATTATCCCCAGATCCGACTTCATGTATGGTTAACTCTTTACCAAATGACAAAATTTTAGACCAGTCCAAATTCAAAGCATTTGCAGAGGACAAAATAACTGTGACTCAAAAGTACAAATTTGATCTGGGACGGGTGGAAAACATTGTGGGAATTGGAGAAAATGCTGGTTACCAACATTTTCTCCATTTTCCACAATGTTTTCAAAAGGCTTTTTCCTCAGGGTCGTTAAAACTTGGGATTGTGTGGTAAAGGGTTAAGTTTAGTTTTAGGGTACATTTGATTCATTTCTCTGTACTCATCTCTGAATTGGGAAATGATGCTGGATCAAAGGTATAAAATCAATCAAGCAGCCAGTGGCTTGGGAAGAATATTGTGCAAAGTTCCAGTAACAGAAACTGCAGGAAAGCATGGATAGGTGCACTGGCCGCCGCAACATAACTGGAATAATGCTGAAAACAGTGTTAAACATCATACAATAAATCAATCAATCCTCCATGTAATTTTGTCCTTATTTCTTTGTTTATATTGGAGTTTGACACCACTTTAACAGCTCAGGTCGTATCATGGTGGGCAGTCAGAAACGCAGCCATGTGTTTCCTAGCCTTCTCACACCAGTTGTGACACAACTTTCTTTCCAAACCCATTGACTACTTTTCTCACATTGCATCAGCAGTGAGAGGCAAAAAATGGCTGGAAAGAATGTTTGCCTTAACCGGGTATCAAACTGGCAACAACCAGGTCACGAGTCTGACACGCTAACCACTGAGCTACCCGGGCCGGCAATTTTGTCCTTAGAAATAAATTTTGTTATAAACATACCACTGTCTCTTCCAAGCCTTTCAGGTCCTGCTGGGCCTGCTCACGTCTGTCTATCTGCAGGGAGAGTTCTGCCAACTTGGAAGTCTTTTCTGTCTCTTCCTGCTTCAACTTATCATAGTCTCCTTGCAGTTTCTCCAGGGCCAGGGCAAGCTTCTGATTTGTACTGAATATAATAAATGATTGAAATAAATTGGGGGAAAAAAAGCATTTTCACTATCATCTTACCTTGTCGGTTGAGTATAAATGATTAAGTGCTTCAAGCCATTTCAAAATGAGTCATGCTCCAAGAAAAATAGAGAAAAAGCATGTGCAAAAAGTATCGACACAGATCAGCCTGCACAATCCGTGCAGGCTGACCTGTGTTGAAACTTTTTGCTTTGACTAAATTTTCTGCATGTCAAAGGGCATTCTATCTCATGACTCAATCCGTTAATAGACAAAATGGATTTTATGAATCCATAATTAACCCTTTACCAGCCTTGTCCAAATTGAAAGCATTTGCAGACGACAATTTCAGTATGGCTTAAATGGTGCAATGTTTCTTTGATAGGGTAGAAAACATTGTGGGAAAAGGAGGTAATGCTGATTACCAGCATTTTCTCCTTTTCTCACAATGTTTTCAAAAGGCTTCTTTCCCAGAGGCGTCAAAAGGCTGTATCGTGCGGTAAAGGGTTAAGTGATGACTTGCTTGATATCATGCATCATGAAGATGCATTAAAACCCCTTTTGCCAGAGCACCACTTAAACATTTTTTGCAGGTAAGCTTCTGGTTTGTACTGAATATACAGAGTATATGATTGAAATAAATTTGGGGAAAAAGACCCTAAACAGGTTGACAGAACAAGTATTTACCAAACAAGCCTGTGTTTTAACAACATTGCCAAATGATTTTCAAAATACAGTGGAAAAAGGAGAAAAAGCTCATTATCAGTATTTCTCCTTTTCCCTACTTGTTTTTGATCATTTCAGGGATAAATTCCATCAAGTGAATCACACTTAAGTTGTCATCTGCAAAGGCTTTCAGTTTTGGCGAGTCTGAAATGTTGTCATCATGGAAAAGGTTAACCCTTTCCCAAACAAGCCCTGGTTTTCACGTGTCTGCAGAACAAGTCTTCTGAAAACACTGTGGGAAAAGGAGAAATTGCTCGTAATGAGCAATTTCTCCTATTCCCACAGTGTTTTCTACCCTTTTTGAGACCTTTCTGCCGTTTTCATCAAATTTAAAATTGTCTTCTGCAAACTCTTTCAATTTGGACCAGTCCAAAATTTGTCGTTTGGGAAAGGGTTAAATGTTCTACCACTTACTCTTTCAGCTGATCCATGTGACCTTGTTTACTGGCAATCTCGTCTCTGAGACCAGCAATCTGTTTCTGATGCTGTTCTCTCTGGGCATCCATCTGGGCTTCCAATGTTTTCTTCACTTCCATGGATGCTTGTAAACTGTCTGAGGCCTGCTCTTCTGCAGAGCGGTGCAATTGTGCTGTAATGAGAACATTCAATTTTTTACATTAAATTGTTTTGTTTTATATGAAAATTATTTTCATACTTTGTATCAAGAAGAGAAATTGTTTAAGATGAACAAGTTACGACAAGTTTTGTATGGTAACAACACAAAAACAAATGAGCCATGCTCTGTGAAAAGGGGGCTTAATGCATCTGCGAAAAGTATCAATTCAGGTCAGCCTGCTCAGTCCGCGCAGGCTGACCTGGGCCGAACTTTTCGCTATTGGTCAATTTTCTGTATGTTCAAAGACCCGTCTACCTCATGATAAAGTCTGTTATTAAAAAAAGTGGCTGTTATGGATCCATGATTATGTGATGGCTTAATTGGTAAAATGCATCACGGAGATGTATTAAGCCTCCTTTTGCCAGAGCATGGCTCAAATATTTTACTCAAAATCACAAGTCCTCCAGTCCTCAGTTTGCAGCAGATGGCTTCAAAATATCTTTGTCAGATATTAAGAATAAAAAAGAATTGAAGAAAATATAAAAAAGGAAATCGAAAATTTGAAAACTTTCTGGTAATAGGAGAAATTGCCATGTTTGATTGATTTTTTTCTGTCAAAATGTTTCAAAAAGTGATCTGCAGGCCATAAAAACCTTCAGCAGCCCTCGATTGAATCGAAAACCCTATAAAACACCACAAAAATTGCAACAAATATTGCAGTACAGACACCTAATCCTCCAGTAACAGTCTCTATACTGTATTACATCTGTGACCTAATGTTAAATCTACAACACACCTATCGATGTTCTAGGCAATGAAATGTTTATATCATTTCATAGCAAAAGTCAATGATCAAATATACATGTAGCACACAGAGATAGTATTCTGTATTCAGTACCTGCAGCAGAGGCAGCAGCCAACTTCTCTGTGAGTTCATCAATATTTTCTTCCAACTGTCTCTTCTTAGCTTCTACGTCATGGATTGTCTCACTTAAGGATTTCATCTTGGCTTCATGCTGTTTCGAATTGGAAGCAAGAAAATTATTGATATACAGAAGTGAAACATCTTTTTCATTTTCAGCTGCCAGGCTTAACTCTTTACCAAACAACAAAATTTTAGACCAATCTATATAGAAAGCTTTTGCAGACAACAAAATAAATGTTACTCAAAAATTGAAAATTGTTTTGGAAAGAGAAGAAAACATTGTGGGAAAAGGAGAAAATGCTGGTTACCAGCATTTTCTCCTTTGCTCACAATGTTTTCAAAAGGCTTTTTCCTCAGGGTCGTTTAAAGTCGGGATTGTGTGGTAAAGGGTCAAATAAGATACCTCTGCCATTGTAACCCGGTTTAATAGAAGCTTTCCATATATGTACACGAATGAATGGGCTGGACTTTTCAATCATTAACCCATTACCAGATGACAAAATTATAGCCTAGTCCAAATTGAAAGCATTTGCACACAACAATTTTAATATGGTTCAAATGGTGCAATTTTTCTTTGATAAGGCAGAAAACATTGTGGGAAAGGAAGAAAATGCTACTTACCAGCGTTTTCTCCTATTCCTAGAACATTTTCTGTCCTATCAAAAACAATAATTACTATTTCAGCACCATTTAAATTGTCTGCAAATGCTTTGGGTTAGAACAAGTCTATGATTATGTTGCGTGCTAAAGAGTTAATTGGTTGTGTTTAAATGCTTTAAATTTCTACAAGTCTAAATTTTTGTCCTTTGGCCTAGAGTTAATAATCAAGCTTTCACTACATATTGTATCTGTACCTACCTGTTGGATCAACAGTCTACACTCAGACAGATCTTTCTCAGCATTGTCTAGTTTCTTCGTAGCTTCTGATTGGGTGCTCTCCAGCTGCTGGGCTTTGCTGACAAGAGTCTTCACTTCAGATTTCATTTTACTAATGTAGAGTCTGGCCACTGTAAACTCTTCCTCAATCTTCTCAGAAGTTCCCATTGACATCTGTGAAGAGATAACAGATTAAATCTTACTGGCCACACAATCCTGATATCTAATGACCTTGAGATAGAGGCTTTTTGAAAACATTGTGAGAAAACATTGTGAGAAACTGAGAAAATGCTGCTAACCAGCATTTTCTCCTTTTAGCACTACATTTTCTCTTTATTCTGCAAGGTAATCCCATCATCTGAGCCAAATTAGGTTAGTCGTCTACAAATGTGCCATGTTCTGGCAAAAGGGGGCTTAATGCATCTCTGTGATGCATTAAACCCTGCAAGTTATCACATGATCATGGATCTAAAAACCATTTTATTTCACAATCAACTGGATCTGGAGGTAGAATAGTCCTTTGACATGAAGGATATATTGACTGAAGCAAAAAGTTTCAGCCCAGGTCAGCCTGGGCGTACTGTGCAGTGTGCAGTCAACACCTTTTGTAAATGCCCTTTTCATAGAGCATGGCTCCACTGCTTTGGATTTGGACGAGTCCAAAATTTTGATATGTGGTAAAGAATTAACCCTTTAGGTTCTGGCCACAACTTCACTTGATTTTGAGGACAGTGTAGATTATGATCAGACACCAAAGAAAGTGTGGTCTCATCTTTCATCTGCACTGTCCAACACTTTGTGTCATATTCTTTTCAAAACAGCTTGGTAGTCGCAAACTTTGGTCTCATTTTTCCCCAGTGGAACTGTTCCTTTCATCTATCTAGCACTTTTCACGGTTAATTGTGTGGTAATGGTTAAATTGATTGATTGTATGGTATTTAACACAATTTTCAACCTTATTTCAGTTATATCGCGGCGGCCAGTGCACCTATCCATGCTTTCCTGGAGTTTCTTATACCAGTACTACACACAATATTCTTTACAAGCCACTGGATGCTTTCCCACATCACCATCATCAAAAAAAAGTCAGCAATGAGAGAGGAATGAATCCTGTCACAATGACTATCATCAATCCTTGGAAAGAAACTGGTCCAGCTGGGGACTGAACCAGCTATCCCCTGTTCTCAGGTCCTGTAACTACAGACTAAGCTACCAGGACTCGGTGGTAAGGGTTAAAAACAAATACCTTGGTTTCTGCGGAATTCCCACCCACAATTGTTCCAATGTCACTTAGATCCTTCAGTAAAGACACCATCATGTCTGTAACTCTCTTTCTCTGATGCAGGGACGAATCTTTCATGGAGTCTAATTCTGATTGTAAACTGTTTAATAAACTCTGAAATCAGGAAAAATAAACTGGTTAGACAAATCTCATCTGAGCCATAAACTCACTGGAAAAGCATTTCACTAGTTTTTCATGGTAGGCTACTTTATTTTTCTTTTTGCAGCACACCAATTTTTATTCCTCCTTTTGCAACAATGTTTCTAGGTAATCATGCATTAAACCTTTAACTTAACTCTTTACCACACAATCCCGAGTTTTAACCACCCTGAAAGATGAGGCTTTTGAAATATTGTGGGAAAAGGAGAAAATGCTGATAACCAGCATTTTCTCCTTTTTTCCACAATGTTTTCTATCCTACCAAAGACAGAAATCATCATTTAATTTGTTGTCTGCATGTGCTTTCAAATTGGACTAGTCTAAAATTTTGTCATTTGGTAAAGGGTTAACCAGACACCAAAATTCTAGACTTGTTCAAATTGAAAGCATTTGCAGACAACAAATCAAATGCATCTCAAAAGGTGGGATCTGTCTTTTTTTGAGTAGAAAACAAGGTAGGAAAAGGAGAAAATGCTGGTAACCAGCCATTCTCCTTTTCCCACAATGTTTTGAAAAGCATTCCTGTTCAAGGTCATTAACACTCAGAATTGTGTGTTAAGTCATCTATAAACCCAGGACCTCAGCAACAGCTCTTTGGCCTTAAGGTCACTGATAGATTGGGTTAATTGCGTTAATGGTGTTTCACACCTCTTTTCAAACATATTTCAGTCATACCATGGGGACAGCTAACATACTGTTTCCTAGGTTTCACAAGTGCTAGGCTGGGCCTCTGTACCCAGCCAATGGATTTTCAAATCCGCAGAGATCATACCAGCATTTCCTAACAATAAATCAAATGTCTCAATTATCATGAGACCTCTAATCACTGAATTGATCTACTGAACTGTATTTTACACCACTTTTAACATTATTTCTGTCATATCACAACAACAATTTTGTAATTCATGTGTGTCCTGGGCATCACCTGTACTAGGCTTTGGTTCTGAAGAGTCTTGCCCGCTAAAAACCCAGATCTTTGGGTGAGGATCAAACAAAGAACCTCCAAACTGTGAACCATAAAGCTTCACCACTGAGCCACACAGGACCCTTCTGACCATATAGAGAGGATCAAACCAAGCAAGAATTCTCTGGCAGTGAATCTTAAACTGAGCCACGCAGGACCAGTTTTATTACTGAAGACTAATTTCCAAACTAAATAAACAAGCGCTAAAACTGATAGATTCACTAACCATCTTCTGGTTTAACTCATCACTCAGAGTATCATTCTCTTTATTTTTCATGTCCACTTCCTGTGATTTCTGGTCGTAGTTCATGGCCAGTTCTTCAAGGGCTCTCAGTACTTCATTGACTTCTTCCTTGGCCGCATCATTCTCATTCTGTATCCTAGACATCTCTTGTTGTAGACTGTCATTATCCCGCCTACCCTGGCTTATCAGCTCCTCTTGTTCCATCATTTGTTCTTGCATTTTTTCTAGTAACTGAGACTGTTTATCTATTTCTTCATCCTGAAAGATAAAAAAGGTTACTTTCAACGACAAATTTCTATTAAATACAACTAAACACTTTAAAGGATGCAGGTTCAGTAATTTTTTACTTCTTGTTCAGCTGTTGGTGGCTCCTGATAAACTATCACAAAATTCACAGCAAATGAGCCATGCTCTGTAAAAAAGGAGCTTATTGTATCTGGAAAGAGTATTGATCCAGGTCAGCTTGTGAAATCTGCACAGGCTGACCTGGACTGAAGCTTTTTGGCTTTTGGTAAATTTTCTGCATATCAAAAGACCAGTGCAACTCATGGTTCAGTCTGTTGTTATATAAAAAATGGATTTCATGGAACAATAATCACGTGAAGACTTCCTTGATATCATACATTATAGAGATGCATTTATTCCCCTTTTGCCTAAGCATGGCTTAATGTTTTCAGGAAACTACAAAGACATACTGTGAAACAAAACTGATATATTCAAGTTATTCTATCAAAACAATTTACAGATCAAATTCCCTTCTTCTTACCGAGACTGGTAACACAGTCAGTAGCATATAGGACTTGAAACAAGACAGTTGCTTGGTCGAATCCCCAGCTCTACCAATTTCTCTCTGATGATAATCATTGTGACAGAATTCATTCCTCTCTTACAGCTTATCACTCTTTAAACGATGGATACTCTATGTGAGAAAGCAGCCAGTGGCTTGTGAAGAACAATGGTTAAAGTACTGGTAAAGAAACTCCAGTAAAGCATAGTGAGAGACAAATGAATCCTGTTGCAATGACTATCATCAATCCTCTGAAGGAAATCCAACTTTTTTTTGACAAATATTCTAAAATACCTTTTCATCCAACTGATGGTAGAGTTTCATCTTCTCTGACTCAAAAGCCATCTTGTCAGCCTCACTAATACTGGTGATACTTCCTGTCAAGCTTCCAATCATCGATGTCGCAGGTGTCGCATTCGGAGTCTCCTCTGTTGTGGTTTTCTTCACATCAAACTGCTCATCTTCTGGCACTGTTTGACCTGATAATGAATTTGGGTAAATATGATTTGTTTGTTTGTTTGGTCATTAACCCGTTACAAAACAACAAAATTTTAGACTTGTTTGAATTGAAAGTGCTTCCAAAGAACAGAATAAAAGTGACAAAAGAATTGAATTTGATTTTGAAAAGGTAGAAAACACTGTGGGAAAAGGAGTTACCAGCATTTTCTCCTTTTCCTATAATGTTTTCAAAAGCCTTCTTTCTCAGTATTAAAACACTGGATTGTTTGGAAAAGCTTAAGCATATCCATTTTCAAAATGATTGCAACTATATCATAGCATCAGATGCACCTAATCAAGCTTTTCTGGAATTGCTTCCACCATGTTTTCAAAGGCCTTCATCTTTAAGGTCAGTAAAACACAGGTTATGTTTGGTAACTGATTTCAGACCAGCACAGTAGCACACTCACCATTTCTCCACGCCTGCAGCTCAGCCTCCATCTTTGCGAGAATAAGTTTCAGTTTGCTGTTCTTTTCTTTTTCCTTCTCATAGCGTCTCTTCCATTCCTCTGCTGTCAGTTCTTCATTCACAGTTACCACGTTCTTAATAGTCTTGGCCCTGAAATAATTGATTTATGGTGTTTAATGCTGTTTTTAACAATATTTCAGTTATATCCTGGCAGCCAATGCACCTATCCATGCTTTTCCTGGAGTTTCTTTAACCGGTACTCCGCACAATATTCTTTCCAAGCCACTGGCTGCTTTCCCACATGATCACTGTCGAAACAATGGTCAGCAGTGAAAGAAGACTGAATCCTGTCGCAATCATCAATCATCGGAAAGAATTTGGCTGAGCCGGGAATCGAACTAGCAACCCCGTTCTCAAGTCCTGTACCCTACTGAATGAGCTATCAGGGCTCAGCGGGCCATGAAGAAAGTCAAGATAAAACTATACACAATCCAGAAGAATCTCATTAAACCTTTCAAATACAACAAATTGTTGACCATTCCAAACTGAAAGCAATTGCACATGACAATTTTGGAACTGGTATCAATGAGCTGTCATTCTCTGAAAGGGTAGAAAACATTGTGGGAAAAGGAGAAAATGCTACTTTTCCAAAAATGCTTTCAAAACCTTCTTCCTCAGGGTCTTTGAAACTAAGGATTGTGCGGTGGGTTAAAACCAAGCTCCACTAAATTTGGATCAGAGGGAAGCCTAATAAGAATCACACTCTGTTGACCTTGGCTGTAAGCCAATCAAAATCCTACATTCAAATCTTAAAGGTCAGAGTTGACCTACCCTTTACGAAAAACTAGGACTTTTAAGAACCCTGTGGAAAAAGCTTTTGAAAACATTGTAGGAAAAGGAGAAAATGCTGTTAACCAGCATTTTCTCCTTTTCTCACAATGATTTTTACCTTTTCAAAGACATAGAGGATATTTGTTTTTTTTCTTCAATGGCAAAGCCATGAGTGAAAATATTACCGATGATGTTCATGAGATGAAATAAATTTCAATCTTTCACTGAAAAAAACACATATTCTATTTATTTCATGCTTCTAATGCCTTTTTTGTCGAGACTTCCATAAAAATCAGTACAAACATGTAATATCGAAAAATATTTTCACCGCTATTTCCTGATATCCTACCGGAAAGCATGAAATAACTAGAAGGCCCTGAAGGGCCTGAATATGCTCTACTGGCAGGGAATTAAATCTTGCTTTTATGCTAGCATACATTATGAATTCATGATGCAAAAAGACAAATTTTCAACAAAAAAAAATGGCTACTTTTCCCACATTGTTTCTTGGATTTTTTTTCAAAATCAATAGGATTCAAGCTGTTGATGAGACAAAACAACTGGGTGAATTTCACAAAAATCTGATTACAAATGCAGACTTTATCATGTAAACAAGAATTGGAAATTTTCAACATGAAATGGCTACTTTTCCCACATTGTTTCTTCGATTTTTTTTTCAAAATCAATAGGGTTGAAGCTACTGATGAGATAAACTGTGTGATTTTCATGAAAATCTGACCAGAAATACAGACTTTATTGCGTAAACAAGAACAGAAAATTTAAATTTTCAACTTTAAATGGCTACTTTTCCCATACTATTTGTTGGATTTTTTTCAATGTCGACAGGGTTGAAGCTATTGATGAAATAAACAAACTGTGCAAGTTTCACGAAAATCTGAAGTTATTTGCAGACTTTATCGCGTAAACAAGAACTGGAAATTTTCAACTTGAAATGGCTACTTTTCCCATACTGTTTGTTGGATTTTTTTCAAATTCAATAGGGTTGAAGCTATTGATGAGATAAACAAACTGTGCAAGTTTCATGAAAATCCGGCAACAAATGCAGACTTTATCGCGTAAACAAGAAAAAGACTAACGGACGGACAGACGGACGGACGGACGACGGAAACCCTGCCATGACATAAGCTCTGCTGGCTTTCAGCCAGTAGAGCTAAAAATTAATATCAGCACTTGGGCCACATTTAATTTGTCAGCTGCAAATGCTTTTAATTTGGACAGATCCAAAATTTTATTGTTTGGTAAAGAGGTAACTTAGATAAGATAGGCCGAGACTGACCCTGAAATGTGGTGGACGGACCAAAAAACTCTCAATGACTGAGCTAATAATCAGTGATACTGGAAATTCATATTTTTCAGGTGCCCACTGAAAGTAGCCGTCATCAGATCTACCACTGACAGATGCGGTACCCAAATGAGATTGCAGCCCTGGATGACAAATCCTAAATGCTACAGGCTAAGTTAGTCATCATAGTACTAACCTCTGTCCAAACATAAGTGTAGACTTAGTCTCAGATTCATTGTATGAGGCAGGGGAACAACAGATGATCATTGTGGTCCTTGCGTTACCTCCCAAACTCTCTTGTAAAATACGGGTCAACTTGCTGTCTCGGTATGGCACATGGCTTTTCTGTGAGAAAAAAAATTATATATATATTCAATGTTGTCTTACCTCTTTGCTTGGTGACAGAGTTTCAACATTTGTTTTAAAACAAAAGGGATTTTTTTCACACTATATCTGTCAATCTAGAATATGGTTACAGACAAGAAATGCTTAGCATATTTATATCACACTCAAAGCAAAGCAACAAATCAGTTTGCTCAAAAAACCCAGAACTAATGTTGCACTGTTTGTGGAAAACTGGCCTTTATAGGAGCCGATAGTCACAATAGTCAATACACATGTATAGGGCTCCTAGTCCTTCAAATGCAAGCTATAGTTTCCAGTGAACTTTCCATAACCGTAATTCCCTAACAATTTGAAGTAAGTTTTTGGTCTCTCCAACATTCAAATTACTGTATAAGTGGAAATTTTTGCGATGTGGAAATTTTTGTGATTTCGCGAATTTGAAAAATATGTAACTTATCTGTTCTCGTATTTTAACACAAGTATACCAACAAATAACAAGTATCTTAAATTTGCAAACATTTCCGTACGCAAAATGTCCGTAATCTGTAATTTGCAAAATTTTCGACACACATATATATCCATGTATACAGTACCTAGGTTTTATCTCTTTATTAGATGACATAATATTACACTTGTCCATATATTGACAGGAGTTGCAGATGATAAACTCTGTACAAACGACAAAATTTTAGACTGGTCAAAATAAAAAGATCTAATGATGGGATCTTTCTCAGAAAGGGCAATAAAGGTTTCGGGAGGGGAACAAAATGGTGGCTACCAGCTATTGTCCTCATCCTACTATGTGTTCAAAAGCCTTTTTCAGAGTTATAAAAACACCAATTTATTTGATAAGAGTTACAGTACTTACATTGCCTTCAGCCAGGGCAGAAATTACATTTCCTAATGCAGACAGGGATTTATTGATGTTCTTTGCTTCATCCAACACGGCACCCTCGGCCCCTGTCTTACTGACCTTTAAACAGAAAACATATCTCAGTATGTCATATTACAACTAGTTTCTTGTACGTTTAGCTGCTATGTGCAACTAAATTCATTTTAACAGACAGACAAGCTCAAGATCAGATTATACAGAACACCTAGTCTTACCATGGATCTACTTTGACAAATATTATGACAATTTTCCAGAATATTTTTAACTCTTTACCACATAATCCTGAGTTTTCATGACCCTGAAGAAGAAGGTTTTTGAAGCCATTGTGGGAAAAGAAGACAATGCTGGTAACCAGCATTTTCATCTTTTCCCACAATATTTTCAATGTCGTCTGCAAACGCTTTCAATTTGGACTGATCTAAAATTTTGCTGTGTGGTAAAGAATTAATCACGCAATTTCTTTTTCTTAAAATATTTCTTTCTATTAATGGGAAACGATATTGGATTCATCTGGGTTAATATTTGTGTGTATATCATCTCCTTTGTAAACAATATTCATGCTTGCGGACACACCATTATTGTTTGATGCAATGAGTTCACCCTCTACCACAACAATCCCGAGTTTTCATGACCCTGAAGAAAAAGCCTTTTAAAAACATTGTGGGAAAGGGAGAAAATGCTGGTAACCAGCATTTTCTCCTTTTCCCACAATGTATACTACCCTATCAAAGACACAAATCATCATCTGAGCTACATTTAATTTGTAGTCTTCACATGCTTTGAATTTGGTCCCGTCCAAAATTTTGTCGTGTAGTAAAGAGTTAAAACCCACCCCTCATTTTGGAAGTGTTAACTCTGGTACCTGAACAGTGTTACACTTTGAACGCCTGTCATGGTGTCACGAGTTATTTTCGGGGGTATGCGGTAAAGAGTTAAATATAGTTCTTACAGTCAATGATATGGTGTACTAAATACCTTGCAGGGGGTGGAAGGAGGGCAGGTTATTCTTATTTGATATGTTTTAAATAATAAAAAAGGACCCCTTTATTACAATTTAACCCTTTACCAAACAATCCCGAGTTTTAACAAACTTGAGGAAGAAGGCTTTTGAAAACATTGTTGGAAAAGGAGAAAATGCTAGTTACCGGCATTTTCTCCTTTTCCCACAATGTTTTCTACCCTCTCAGAGGCCATTCGCAGTACTTGAACAATATTTGATATTTCATCTGCAAATGCTTTTGATTTGGACAAGTCCAAAATTGTGTTGTGTGGTAAAGAGTTAAAAGATGCTTTTGTCAGAATATACACATGATTTTTGATATTGTAGATCAAAGGAAGGGAGGGGTTGGGAGGGATTGAGAGAGAGAGATTTATTACCTTTTCACTACCAGCTAAATCCACCAGGTACAGTTTACCACTAAGCTTTTTCTGGGTTTCTGTATTTTCTTGTTTAACATTTATAAGAAACACACTGTGGCTTCTACTACTATGTTCATTCATATCTGAAGAGAAACCAGAGTTGAGGTCATCTCAGACTTTACCACACATACACCACTCTATAAATTTAAGCATTGAAAAGCTTTAGAAAACATAGACACAGGGGGACTAACTGCCTGACACTATTAATTGATCCATTTTTATGCTATCTTTCAATTGCAGCATTTTAATCTAATTCAGTTTAAGTTTGATTTTCCTTTCTTTCACCTTTTTTCCTTTCTGTAACTTCTACTGGTAAGCTGTTTGTCTACCTAAATGGTAATGCAATACAATCCCCTCCCCTCAGAATATAATCACAGCAAAAACTGCTTCCAACTAAAAAATATCCCTCCCCCAATACATTTCCTAGTCGCTTACACAGAAAAAAGTTAAAAAGGGCTAAAACTCCCATTACAGTCACCCAATCACATTAGTTTGTTGTGTGAAAATGCTTTCAGGCTAAAATTGTGTCTTCTGGTTAAAAAAAAAAAAAAAAGAAAAACAGTCTCTCAAGAAATGCATGGACAGGTTCAATGAGCAAGGTAATATCTCACCTTTTGCTGAAAATGGTCTATACTCTTCACCAGCTGATAAAATTTTAGACAAGTCCATATTCAAAGTATTTGAGCCACATTTGCTCTATGACAAATGAGTTTAACACTACCAAACGACAAAAATGTAGACTCATCCAAATTGCAGACGACAATTTAAATGTGGCTCAAATGATGAAATATGTCTTTGATAGGGTAGAAAACACTGTGGGAAAAGGAGAAAATGGTTACAAGCAATTTCCCCTTTTCCCACAATGTTCTCAAAAGGCTTCTTCCTCAGGGTCGTTAAAATTCAGGATTGTGTAGTAAAGGGTTAATGCATCTCCAAAAACTATTAACCCATGAAAGCCTGTCCAGTCTGCACAGGCTGACATGAGTCCAAAATGTTTGCTATTTGTGTATTTTCTGCATGTCCAAGGACCATTCTATCTCATGAGTTAGTCATTTGTTTGACAAACTAGATTTTTATGGATCCATACTTATCAAATGACTTGCTTGGTATAATGCATCACAGAGATGCATTAAACCCCAGAAAACATTAGGGGAAAGCAGCATTTTCTCACAATGTTTTCAAAAATGTCTTCTTTCTCAACCAAAAAACAACAAAAAATACAAAGTTGTGTCTACTTACTGGTTACAGCTACATGTCTGTTAGATTTTCCTTCATCAATTACCTCCATGACCTCTTCAGGACTTGAGACAAACCTCTCTGTGGCTCCCTGTTTTATAAACAGTATTTTGTATGCAATGAATTAAATCTTTACCGCACAATCCTAAAATTAACCCTTAGGCTGCTAAGCGTGACTCACTGACCTTCTGCGGAAAGTGTAGATTAAGATTAGACTAGACGGAATGTGCAGTCTGATCCTGGATCTTAACTGTCCAATAGAGAGAGATATTTTTCTCCAAAACAAGAGGGCCATGATGGCCCTGTATCGCTCCACTGGCTTATAAATATAAACCACGAAGAAAAGTCTTCACTATATAAGCCCTTATAAAACTTTGACCTCATGGCTACAGTCTGACTAAATGGGGAATATTGTATTAGAAGAATAACATGCCAAATGTGGGAGTTCTTGGCCTTATGGCTGGTAACAAGATGGTTTCTGAACTTTTCACTCCATAAACCCATGTAAAACTTGTGATCCCTGGTGCAGGGCCAAACTTGATCCTAGAGCTGTAACTTGGGCCCTCTTTGTAACTGTCCACTAAATAATGCTATAATTATATGCAAAATTTGGTAGCCTAAGCCTTATGGCTATGTACACCAAGATTTAAAAGTTTTCCCTATGTAAGCCTATGTAAATCTTGTGAACCCCCCCCCCCTCCAAGTATGAGGCCAAATTGACCCCAGGACTATACTTTGGGCACTTTTGGTAGACTCCAACTAGATCAAGCTAAATGCCAAATTTGGTAGCTCTAGGCCTTATGGTTTCAGACAAGAAGATATTTAAAGTTTTCTCTATATAAGCCTATGTATAAAACTTGTGACCCCTGGGGAAGAGCCAATTTTGACCCCAGGGCTATAATTTCAAGAAACATGATAGAGGTCTACTACATAAAGCTACATGCCAAATTTGGTAGCCCTATGCCTTATGGTTTCAGACAAGAAGATTTTTAAAGTTTTCTCTATATAAGCCTATGTAAAACTTGTGACCCCTGGGGAAGAGCCAATTTTGACCCCAGGGCTATAATTTCAAGAAACATGATAGAGGTCTACTACATAAAGCTACATGCCAAATTTGGTAGCCCTATGCCTTATGGTTTCAGACAAGAAGATTTTTAAAGTTTTCTCTATATAAGCCTATGTAAAACTTGTGACCCCTGGGGCAGAGCCAATTTTGACCCCAGGGCTATAATTTGAAGAAACTTGATAGAGGTCTACTACATAAAGCTACATGCCAAATTTGGTAGCCCTATGCCTTATGGTTTCAGACAAGAAGATTTTTAAAGATTTCCAATATTTTTCAGTTTTGTTGCCATGGCAACCAGAGTTTTTGAAGGAATCAAATTCTTTCAAGAAATTCTGAAGAGGACCATGTCAGGATCATTTCTGTGAAGTTTCGTGAAAATCGGATGGGTAGTTTCAGAGAAGAAGATGTTTGAAATAAAAGTTAACGCACAGACGGATGGGCGGACGGACGGACGGACGACCGAACGGACGGACGGACGCACGACGGACACCGGGCCATGACATAAGCCTGCTGGCCTTCGGCCAGTGTAGCTAAAAAATAAGTTTGAAATAGCAACATTTGATTTTTTGCCATCGGCTTGAAAGTTTCATTTAACATATTCAGCAGGTAAAGGGTTAAACCTGAGGGAAAGAAATCTTTTATAAACATCATGGGAAATGGAGAAAATACTGGTAACCAACATTTTCTCGTTTTCCCATGATGTTTTCTACCCTTTCAAAGAGGAATTCCATCAAATGAGTTGAGCACATTTTGTCATCTGTAAAATGCTTTGAATTCCAGCAAGTCTAAAGTTTTTATCACTTGCAAAAGGGTTAACTATACACACTTTTAACTTGTGATTAGACTTGGAGAAATGTTGAAAAACTGAAATGAAGCTTTAACTCTTTACTGCACAACGAAATTTTAGACTTGTCCAAAATTAAATGCCATTGCAGACAACAAAATCAAAAGTGGTTGAAATTCTGAAATTCATCTTTGAAAGGATTGAAAACATTATGGAAAATGGAGAAAATGTTGGTTACCAGCATTTTTTCTCCTTTTCCCACAATGTTTTCAAAGGCCATCATCTGAAGGAATGTTAAAACTCAGCATTGTTTGGTAAAGAGTTAGTGCATTAACTCAATTCAAAACCTAGTGGCACTTACTTAAACTGTATGTTTTGACAAGTTTTTAATGTTTCCCACGTGTTCAAAAACTTTCTGTGTCAGAGTCTGAAAACTCATGGGATTGTACAGAAAGGGTCTTCATGAAGAAATATTTTAAGATTTGATTACCTCCCTTGTCTAAATAGGAGCATAATGAAGTTTAGGCAGAGGCATTTACCTTTACATATGTTGACTTGTTCTTATCTTCATGGACTGACAAGTTCGTTTTAGTAACTGAAATAAAGATAACACAAACATAGTTATTCTACTGACTTCTGACACTAACACTATCTACACTACAAAGGCCGGACTCATGCAAATTGTTTGTATATTGTTAAATGCCCTTTTCAACATTATTTCAGTTATATAGCAGTGGACAGCACACCTACCCTTCCTCTCCTGGAGTTTCTTTCACAACCACTTGGGACAATATTTTTCCCAAGCCACTTGCTGTTTTCCCAGATAACCGTTGTTGAAACAATGATTGGCAGAAGGAGGAAAAAATGAACCCTGTCACATTGACTATAAATTCTATACTATAAAACAAGATTTTTGTATTTCTATACTGTAATATTTCCAATTCTGTTCGTAAAAGTATAAGTGTTACTGCATAACAAAGGTTAAATACATTTTTAACCCGTTACCACAAGACAAAATTTCAGACTGATCCAAATTGAAAGCATTTACAGACAAACTAATAAAAGTGGCGAAAATAAAAGTTTTTCTAGGAAAGGTTAGAAAACATTGTGGGAAAAGGCGAAAATGCTGGTTACCACAAAACAAAATTTTAGCCTGGTCCAGATTGAAAGTATTTACAGACAACATAATAAAAGTGGCAAAAATAAAAAAGTTTCTCTAAGAAAGGTTAGAGAACATTGTGGGAAAAGGAGAAAATGCTTGTAACCAGCATTTTCCCCTTTTCCCACAATGTTTTCAAAAGCTTTCTTTCTCCAGGTCGTGGTAACTCGGGAGTGTGTGGTGAAGGGTTATCAGGGATATGTCATTTGGTTCAGTAGCTCAGTGGTACAGCAGTACACTATGGTATTGAAGGTTGTTGGTTCGAGTCTATTGAAGGATTTTTTATTTTTTTTTTCTTTTTCCAGGATTTCTTTCTTTTTTCTCCATCTAAGGGTAAACAGTGACTTGTACCTACACCATTCCCAACAGCAATTCGACTCTTTTAACACACCACAAATTTTCAGATGACAAATCAAATGAGCCTCAAATGCTATGAAAGGATTAGAAATATTGTGGGGAAAAGGAGAAAGAGCTGATCATCAGCATTTACTTCTTTTCCCAAATGTTTTCAAAAGCCTTATTTCTAAGGTCATTAAAGATTGGGGGTTGTTTGATAAAAGGCTTAGTTGTGGTAAGTTCCATATCTGTTCAAATTGCATGAATTTCTAGTTCAAGAAAAAAACATTTTTTCATAATAATTAATGTGGGCTATGTTCTGTGAAAAGTGGGCTTAATGCATCTGTGAAACGTATCGACCCAGATCAGCCTGCGCAGTCCATGCAGGCTGACCTGGGCCAAAACTTTTTGCTTTTGGTCAATTTTCCATATGTCAAAGGACCAGTCTACCTTATGATACAGTCACCTGTTCAGACATATTGGATTTTATGGATCCCCAATTAGGCGATAACTCATTTGGTATCATGCATTGTGGAGATGCATTAAGCCCCTTTTTGCCAGAGCATGACTCATATAAAATGACTCACCATCTAACAAATCCCTAATTTTGTCCATGTAGATTTCAAAGTAGGACACCTGAAAAAAAATACACATATTAATATGAGTTACATAATACTTGGCATCAGCATTATTTCAATTATTTAACAGTCACAGATTACATGTTAGTAGTTCCCTGACATTTCAAGTACTGGTAAGAACATGAAAGTTTAACTCTTTAACAACGAAATTTTGGACCCAAAAGCATTTGTAGATGACAAATTAAATGTTGCTAAAATGACCATCTCTGACTGTGATTGGGTAATAAACATAGGAAAAGGAGAAAAAGCTGGTTACCAGCATTTTCTTCTTTTCCCACAATGTTTTCAAAAGCCTTCTCCTTTATGGTAATTTACAGTCGGGATTGTGTGCTAAAGGGTTAAACATATTCATTATAGATTGATTGTGAAAGAAAGCTCTTACAACTTATATCAATCACACTTGATGATTACTTTCTGGAAACCTTAACATGCACTAGTGCCGTAATGTTGGTGGTTTCAATGGTCGACCCCTCTCACAATATAACCCATCCTGTTAACTTTTTACCAAATCACAAAATTTTAGACTTGAATTGAAAGCATTTGCAGGCAACAAAATAAATGTCATTAAAAACTGAAATTTGTTTTTGGAAAGTTAGAAAACATTGCGGGAAAAGGAGAAAGCGCTGGTTACTATTTTCTCCTTTTCCCACAATGTTTTCCAAGGGCTTTTATTTTCAGGGTCGTTAAACCCGTGATTGTGTGGTAAAGAGTGTAACTTACATAAATAGACTAAACTAAATGTTACTCAAATGTTGATATTTATCAAGCAATCTTCAGAAAACATTGTTGGAAATGGAGAAAATGCTGGTAAACAGCATTTTCTCCTTTTCCTACAATGTTTTCAAAAGCCCCTTTCCTACTGGCAATTTTTTTTTTCAATACAGGATTGTGTGAGAAAGGGTTAACAGAATGGGCTTTCGTTCTAAAACTTTGAAATTTGAGAACATAGATTAATATTTGCTTATTACAGGTGGTTGCCTGGTACAACTGACCACCAATGTAAGTACAACTCTACCTTTATATGAAATTCCAGATTTTCATCCATCCCATATATGAAGTTAAATATATCTTGAACAATTCTGGGTATGATACCCTGTAGGTCGGCGTCTCCAATGACCCCCTCCATCGTGTGGGTTTTACCCGAGGATGTCTGTCCGTATGCGAAGATGGTGCCATTGTATCCACTGAGGACATCTGGAACAAAATGAAGGATTGAACTGATTGGTTGATCAGGGTAGCCGAAATTCAAACTCTTTTCAAAGGGCAAAATTCAATTCTCAATGGATTTTTATCTAGGCAGAAATCTGGTTACCAGCATTTTCTCCTTTCTCCACAATGTTTTCAAAAGCCTTCTTCCTTGGGGTTGCTAATACTCAGGATTGCGTTGTAAAGGGTTATGGGTTGGTTTTACCCTGTGGAGGAAGACTTTTGAAACCATCATGGAAAATGGAGAAAATCCTGGTCACCTCTATTTTCTCCATATCCCAAGTTTCTATCTATAATTTCATTGTATGGGTCCTTTTTGTGATTTTAAAAGTATTTAGTTTACATCAACTCTGAAACTTACAACTTACAGTACATTAACAATTAAATTGCTCTCAATGAATGCTTTCTGGAAACCTTAACCAGTACTTGTGCACTGATGTGGGTAGTTCTGAAGGTTGACCCCTTTTATCACGGGATTTCGAACCCAGAGCCTTTGTTGTGAGAGGCTGACATTCCACCTACACACCACTCTCTTTTTGTCTTTTAGTGAAAAGCAGAACATAATTATTCTAGACCCATAACAATCAATAATGGTTACAGCAAACACCCAAGAAGACAAATGAGAAAAGACCTTACATTTTCTATGATTTATGCCCATGCAAAACTCTTTAACCGTGACCACACAATCACAATTTTAACGACCCTACAAAATTAGACTTTTGAAAACATTGTGGGAAAAGGAGAAAATGCTGGTTACCAGCATTTTCTCCTTTTCCCACAAGTTTTTCTAACAAAGGCAAAAATTCATCATTTGAACCACATATGAAATGTCTGCACATACTTTCAATTTGGTCGCGTCCAAAATTTTGTCATTTGGTAAAACGATCAAGGGAAATTACATTTTGGACTTGCTCAAACTCAAAGAATCTGCAAGGAACAAATTAAATGTGTTTCAATTTATGGAATTTGTCTGGAAAAGAGGTTAAAAACATTGTAGAAAAAGGAACACATGCTGGTTACTGATACTTTGTAAGACAATGTTTTCAAAGACCTTTTCCTTGAGGTTTGGAATAACACAGGATGGTTTGATTAATCATTTCCAACACAAGCCCGAGTTTTAACGACTTCTTGGGAAGAGGCCTTTTGGAAACATTGTTGGAAAAGGAGGAAATGCTGGTAACAAGCATTTTCTCCTTTTCCCACAATGTTTTCTTATCTTCCATTTAACCACATCCAATTTGTGGTCTGTAAATGTTTTCAATACTGAAAAGTCCAAAGTTTTATTGCTTGGTAATGAGTTAACACTTTACCACACAATCCAAACTTTTAACGACCCGGTGAAAGAAGTCTTTAGAAAACATTGTGGGAAAAGGAGAAAATGCTGGTAACCAGCATTTTCTCCTTTTCCCACAATTTTTTCTACTCTTCCCAAAACAAGTTTCAACTTTTCAGTCACATTTATTTTGTCGTCTGCAAATGCTTTCAATTTGGACCACTCTAAAATTTTGTCATTTGGTAAAGAGTTAAACAACAACCTACCTGAAACAATGGGCTTGGCAGCAACAGAGTATACATACTCCTGGGTCACATTAGGCTTTAGAACTTTATCAAATGCAAACACTCGGCCCTGAAATACAACCATATGATTAACTTTATCAATTAACATTCGTATCATTCATTCAAAATGAAAGATAAATCTTAGAACATAATTATTACAATGGTAAATTCTCCTATGAAATCAATAACTTTTTTCACATAATTACAAAGACTCATAGCAGACTTGACTTTTACTACTTCTAGCTCAGGGAAGCCTAGATCTGTCACAAAAACCATATAGAATAACTTTCAGAGATCAGAAAAAGCCCAGTAACAGAAGCTTCTTTGATGAGTTGTCCTGAATATCTGAAAAAGTATCAGACCGAGTTGATTTTACTCCTTCAAAAAAAAAAGGACAAAATTGTAGCCTCGTCCACATCGAAAGCGTTGGCAGGAAAATAAATTAAATGTGATTCAAAACATAAAATTTGACTTTAAAGGGTAGAAAACTTTGTTTTTCCTCTTTTCCTATATTGTTTTCAAAAGCCCTCTTCCTCACATTTATTAAAAGTCCTGTTTGGTAAAGGGTTAACCCTTTACCAGACAACAATATTTTAGTCTTGTCCAAATTGAAAGCATTTGCACACGATAATTTCGATGTGGATCAAATGGTGCAATTTTTCTTTGACAGGATAGAAAATGTTGTGGGAAAAGGAGAAAATGCTGGTTACTAGCATTTTCTCCTTTTCCCGAAATATTTTCAAAAGGCTTCTTTCTTAGGGGCGTTAAAAGGCCGCAGTGTGTGGTAAAGGGTTAAGGTAACAAATAATGTTAAGTGCAGTATGATCTTGATCTACATTATCAGGGAAAAATCAAAAGCTGTTCTCAGCATCTTATGGATTACACCATAAACCAGCAAAAACAGCAAATTGATTTGCATAATATATTCAACTGCAACTAATAATCAATAAGATTACTGTACGTATTAGCAAAACACTGAATGTTGCCAAGCAGCAAGACACCTATTGTTGCACAAGGTCAACTCAAGGTTAAATAAATCTGCAACCTATCATTGATTCGAAGATGAAGAATTTGGCACAAGACATATTTTTGTCCCACCTACAGAGCTTGTCACAAACTGAAACAAATTTTTGGTTGCCAACTCAACTCTAAAACTGAGGAAAATCAACACAAATCGTTCTCTCTTCACCACAAGACAAAATTTAACCCTTAAGCTGCTAATCGCGACCCACTGACCTTTTGCAGACAAAGTAGATCAAGATCAGACTGCACAGAATGTGCAGTCTGATCTTTGATCTACACTGTCCGATACGGTATTCTCTTACCGGTGAGATCAACTTTGAAACCGCAATGTTTGGGCTTTCAGTATTGAGTAGAAATTTGCATTTCATTTATTCAGCAGCTTAAGTGTTAAGTCTGGTCCAAACTGAAGGTGCTTGCAGACGACAATTAACCCTTGAAGCGCCAAATAAACCCAATGGACATTTTCAGTCTAGAATAGGACCCAGATGATTGCAATTTTGTGGTTGGTTTTTTTTTGGTAGTTTTTCAGCAAGGCAGACAGTGTAAGATCAAAGATCAAACTGCACATTTTGGGCAGTCTGATCTTGATCTGCACTGGCTGCATACGGCAACTGTAGTAGTGAAAGGCACTGGAAGGGTTAACTCTTTACCAAACAGCAAAATTTTAGACCAGTCCAAACTGAAGACATTTGCAGACTAGAAAATAAATGTGACTCAAAAATTAAGGTTGTTCTCGGAGGGTTAGAAAACATTGTGGGAAAATGAGAAAATGCTGGTTACCAGCATTTTCTCCTTTTCCCACATTGTTTTCAAAAGGACTTTTCTTCAGGGGTCATTAAAACCTGTGATTGCGTGGTAAAGGGTAAAATGTGGTTCAATAACTGGAATTTATCTTTGAAAGGGTCAGACGGCATATTCTATGCAGTATGATCTGAAGCTACACTGTATCTAAGAGAAACTCAAACTGGTTTCAGGGATTTAACTCTTTACCAAATAACAAAGTTTGAGACTAGTCCAAAGTGAAAGCATTTGCAGACGACAAAGAATAAAACAAGAATCAAACATTGCAATCTGATTTGGCAGGACAGAGAACACTGTGGGAAAAGGAGCAAATGCTAGTTACCAGCATGTTTTCAAGATTTCTTTCTCAGGGTTGTTGCAAGTCGGGATTGTGTGGTAAAGAGTTAAGGGTTTATGACTGTCTACTTTTTTCCTGAGTACATCTCCCCTTTTATCATATTTATAATGAACTCTAAATATAGACTATGATGTCATTCTGATAATAACCTTGGGAGAATACAGAGGCATGCAGCAGACAATCGATATCAGAAGTCCTGATAAATGCTAGTATTCTCATTCTAAAATCAATAGGTCTTCGTAAAAACCTAACACTCAGGGTACCCTTAATTATGGAATTTCTTAAATCTGAGAACCCAAAAATTCAATGGTACCTACTATCATTATTGTCAGAAACATAATTAATGCCCTTTAAATTCCAATATGCTCTTTTGACGTGGTAACTCTTTACCACACAATCCCTACTGAAAATTGTGGAAAAAGGAGAAAATGCTGGTAGCCAGCATTTTCTCCTTTTCCCACATTGTCTTCTACTTTTCCCAAACCAAATGTTAATTCTAGAGGCACTTTTTTTTTGTCGTCTGCAAATGCTTTCAATTTGGACAAGCCTAACATTTTGTCGTTTGGTAAAGATCCTTGTTCAATATGACGGGTCAGCATGAATTAATCATTTACCACATAATCCAGGGTTTTAATGACCCTGAGAGAGGAAAGCTTTTGAAAACATAGTGGAAAAAGAAGAAAATGATGATAACCAGCACTTTCTCCTTTTCCCACTGTTTTCTACCCTATCAAAGACAGAATTCTTCTTTTGAGCGACATTCAATTTGTCGGCTGGGAATGCTTTAAATTCGGTCCAGTCCAAAATTTTATGGTTTGGTAAAGAGATTTAACCCTTTACTACACAATCCCAACTTTTTAACTCTTTACCAAACGATAAAATTTTGGACTGGTCCAAATTGAAAGCAGTTGCAGACGACAAATGAAATGTGACTCAAAAATTGAAATTTGTTTTGGGAAAGGTACAAAACATTGTGGGAAAAGGAGAAAATGCTGGTTACCAGCATTTTCTCCTTTTCCCACAATGTCTTCAAAAGGCTTCTTTCTCAAGGGCGTTAAAAGTCGGGACTGTGTAGTAAAGGGTTAATGACCTAGAGAAAGAAGACTTTTTAAAACATTGTGGGAAATGGAGAAAATGATGGTAACCAGCATTTTCTCCTTTCCCCACAATGTCTTCTACCCTATCAGCAACAAATTCCACAATTTGAGCCACATTTCATTTGTTGTCTGCAAATGCTTTGGGTTTGGAAAAGTCTAACATTTTGTCGTGTGGTCAAGGGTTAAGCATTCATAATGTTGTGAGCAATTTCTCCTTTTGTTACAATGTTTACGTCATCTTCAGCAAGAAGTCATTTATAGCCTGTAACAAATCTGTGGTCCTGGATGTGGTATATATGCATTTTTTCCTGCAACAGCTTGATTCCGTAGTTATTTCTATCAGTAATCAATACAGAATTTCATTGGTAGATGGAGGTGGGGGGGGGGGGGACTGCAGAATTTCTATCCGACCCAGTGTTGTTATGTCTGTTATGTAAAGTCTATTGGATCAATTTCTTTTATACAGACGAGGTTAACATGCCAGTCTTGTGTAACATACTGCACACTTCAACCAGCTTTGACACAAGATATTTTGCTTGAATGGTGTTTCTTGTCGCTTACAAAATGATTTCAAGCGTATGATAGGCTGACTTATTTGTGTGTTTCCTAGGTTTCACTGTATCAGTGGGGCTACAAAGTGCCAGGCAAAAGAACACTGACCAATAACTACCAGCACCACTAGTAAGATTTAAACCCACAGCCTCTGGTTTCAAAAACAAAAAAAAAAACAGAAATTGTCTCTGGTTACAAGCTAGTATTAGTAGATATTGTGGCTTTTTTTTATCAAGTATTAGCAAATGTTAGCAAAGACTCAACAAAATTCAAGCAATTAGCTGTCAACAAGAAAATCAAAACAAGCAAGCTCAAAAACAGTAAATCCCAAATGCACAAACATTTGAGCCATGCTCTGTGAACATGGGTCTTAATGCATCTGCAAAAAGTGTCGACCCAGGTCAGCCTGTGCAATCCGCGCAGGCTGACCTGGGCCTAAACTTTTTACTGTCAGTTAAATTTCTGCATTTAAAAGGACTAGCCTACCTCATGATTCAGTCGCATGTTAGATAAAGTGGATTTTATGGATCTCTAATTATCATGTGCTGTCTTGCTTGGTACAATAAATTATAAGCCCCATTATGCCAGAGCATGGTTCATTTCATTTCTATGGAGGCAACCATACAAAACAAGAGGACTGTTGGAGAAATCAAATAGTATGAGTTATAACCCTTTCCCAAACGACAAATTTTGGACTGGTCCAAATTGAAAGAGTTTGCAGACAACAATTTAAATTTGATGAAAATGGCAGAAAGTTCTCAAAAAGGGTAGAAAACACTGTGGGAAAACGAGAAATTTCTCGTTACAATTTCTCCTTTTCCCACAGTGTTTTCAAAAGACTTGTACTGCAGACACATGAAAACCAGGGCTTGTTTGGGAAAGGGTTAATTGCTACTATGTTTGACTCCAATCAAAATAACAAACATTTTAGATTCCTCTATTACTGAAAGTGTTAACTTTATAGACAATCAAACAGCTCATTTTGTCTACATGAGAGGGTAAAAAACACATTTTGAGAATAGGATAAAATACTGGTTACAAGCATTTTCTCCTTTTCCCACAATCCTCCATCCTCAGGGTCATTAAAACTTAGGATTATGTGGAAAGGAGTTAACCCTGAATAGCTCTCTGATCATCAGTTATGTTCTCCTCTTTCTACAATGTTTTATACCCTTTCACAAACAAATGAGCCTTACTCTGGCAAAAGGGGGTTTAATGAATTTCCATGATGCATTATACAGAGCTCCAGATAGAGGGAGTGATTTTGATTTCAAAACTGAAAATATTAGTTATTCTCCATTGAATCCTATGTTATGGGTACTCATTAGAATCATCTCATCGAGACGATTCTATGGAGTACCCACAACATAGGGTTTGGAGGAGAAATAATGGATTTAGAATACCATCACTCCCTCTTATCTGGAGGTCTGATTATACAAAGCAAGTCATCACATAACGAAGGGTTCATAAAATCCATTTTGTGAAACAACCAGCTGAATCATAGGGTAGAACAGCCCTTTGACATGCAGAAATTTAAAGATAGCAAAAATGGACAGGGCAGGCTGACATGAGGAAATACTTTTTGCAGATGCATTAACCCTTTACCACACAATCCCGACTTTAACTAACCCCCGAAAGAGAAGGTTTTTGAAAGCATTGAGGGAAAGGAGAAAATGCTGGTAGCCAGCATTTTCTCCATTTCCCACAATGTTTTCTACCATATAAAAGACATCAATCATCAATTGAGCTACATTTAAGTTGTCGTTTGCAAATGCTTTCACTTTTGTCCACTCCAAAATTTTGCCGTTTGGTAAAGAGTTAAACTAACCCCCTTTTCACAGAGAATGGCTTAAATCCATCTATTTGAGCCATGTTTATATTGCCATTTTTTTAATAGTTTCAATTTGGTAGAGTCCAAAACTACTTTTACATCACTGTAGACAACTTGCAGCATACTGCTTTTGAAAACTTTGTTATAAGCAATTTCTCCATTAGCCACAATATTTTGCATATGGTATCCTCTTATCAAAGCCTACGCATATTGCCAATTTCTTAATGGAGCTCTAGCCATGCTCTAACATTAGAAATCAAGCTCTGTTAACCCTTTACCATATATTCCTTAGTTTTAACGACCCTGAGAAAGAGGCCCTTTGAAAACATTGTGGGAAAAGGAGAAAATGCTGCTAACCAGCATTTTCTCCTTTTCCCACAATGTTTTCTGTCCTTTTTATAGACAAATCTCTTACTCTAACCATCTGCAAATGCTTTCAATTTGGACAAGAGTAAAATTTTGTTGTATGGCAAAGGGTTGAAGCATGGCTGTCAGTGTGTTAGATTATGTACTCTCAGTTCCAAGGACTAACAAAAACTCTTCTGTTTCAGTAAAAGTTAAAAGCTAGCATAATATTTTATACTGGTGGCGAAACAGCTGAGCGAAATTGTTCTATAACAAAAATGACTCATGAATGTATTGAATCCAACATTCTATAGAGACCTATTATAGTATAATGGCAATACTGTGTCACTTGGTGAAGGTTGAACCTACTGGTTTCACTTGGTGAAGGTTCAACCTACTGGTTTTTCTCCACAAATATCCGAGATAACACTTAGAAAAATTTTTGAACAATAGCTAACATTCCTAACTGAGCTATGCTCTGGCAAAAGGGGGCTTAATGCATGTCCATGATCACTGATATAAAGTAAGCCATTGTGTTATTATAGATCCATTAAATCCATATTGTAAAACAACCTACTGATTTATGAGGTAAACTGGTCCTTTGACATGCAGAAAATTTACCTGAAGCAAAAGTTTTGACCCAGGTCAGCCTGCACAGTCTGCGCAGGCTGACCTGGGTTGATACTATTTGCAGATGCATTAAGCCCCCTTTTCACAGGGCATTCATCAAATATACACATATATACATTAATACTGAAATTCACTGATGTTGTTTTGGATTTTTTGTATATGTTCAAGTGACACAATATCGACTTTTAAGTATACAATCTGTAAGTTTTCAAGGTATAAATGCATAAATATTTACAGTGTTATAAGTATAGATTGTTTATGCTTTATAGAAAAAGAATGTTGAAGAATATTTGCATCCATTTATTCCTTCACCATCTGTTAACTGTGTTTCCAGCCTTTTTCAATAGTCAGTGTTTTATTCTTTCCATTTAATAATTCATCCTACATTTCATCATCATTTCATCCATTGGTTTTGTACTGATAGTTCTAATAATAGTATGGTTTTCCCATGCATGTTTATATCATAGATAGCATTTGAAAAAGCATTTCTGTTCTTCTTTACCCATAGAGCATCTAATAAAACAAACAGCTATTTTCAGTCTAGGAACAAGACCGAAATCAGACTGCTCTTGTCCAGAATGTCTAAGTATAACCATAGGCATTGAAATTTTGTGTAGTCTGACCTTGATTCACACTAGCACCAAAAGGCACCCAAAAAGACATGAGAGGCCCTCTAAGGGTTAAGCCTTTGGACAGGCAACATAAGGTAATTTTTTAGGTTGATTAAGATTGAGATCAAATCTTGGTCTACTCAGTTTAAAAGTTTTATTGATTATAAAGTAAAGAAAATCTTGAAAATGCAGTATTTGGGTCCTTTCCTATGACTTCAACATGTTTACTTCATTTGCTTGGCAAGCAAATCCTTCACCAGAGTCATGTTTCAACTCTTGGTCCAAGATAAGACAGTGTGTGCTTTGCAGTCTGACTTCAATTTATACTGTCTGCAAAAATCAGCACAAAATTGGCTTAGCAAGCTAAGTGTTTGACTTTCACTGATTCTGCAAGGCAACAGCTGGTCTGAATTGAACATTCTACTGATTCGATCAACTCTTTCTCAAAATACCATGGAGCTAAACCATTTCAATAGGAGACCATAGTACAGAGATAAAAAGAAACTAAAAAGACCATGCAATTACCGACAATTCTTCCTGAATACAACATTTTTTGTCTAATATTTTCATGTGGAAAAGGTTTAATAGGAAAAAAAAAAAGTTATATCTTAAATGATTTAATGCCACACAAATTAATATAATTTTATTTATCAATTCTTTGTCTTTTATCAAGTGTTTAACCCTTTACTAAGAGCAGTGAAATCAGAAAATTAACCTTTTCAATAAGGACAAACAGCCAAAATATTGCAATCTTAACCTTCAGAGCACCATATATAGCATATGCATATATTCAGACTAAAAACAAGACCCAGTGAATTGCAATTTGATGGTTGCTTTTGTCTATAGTGTTTAAGCAAAGCGGACAGTGTGGATCAAAGATCAGACTGCACATTGTGCAGTCTAATCTTGATTGACACTGGCCACAAAAAACAACTAAAGTTGTGATTGATACTTTAAGGGTTAAGGTTGTTTTGGCCAACATATGTTACAAAATAGTGGAGAGTACTGATCAAAGATCAGACTGCAAATTCTGTACAGTCTAATCTTTATCTATTCTGTCTGCAAAATAAACATAAGTTGTGGGATGCACCCTTTGGGATAAATTAACATTCTGATGCATAAGAAGAGATCTTTTTATCATAATTAACAATCAAATGGAAGCAGTAAAACTATGATAAGACTGCAAAGTTTTTGCATCTGATCTCAACAAACACTGTCTGTTATTGCCTTCTATGTTTCTATCTAGGAGAATATAAGGAATACAGAAGGATTCTTAAAAAGCCTTATTCACCATGGCATGAAAGAATTAAAAAACACTGTATTAAAAAGTCTGGAAACATGTGATATGACTATTAATAATATTATGTCTTTTATTCACAGCCTGAAGAAAAATTTAAATAGATAAGACCATTTTCATTTTGTGGAATTCACAACTTAAGTCAATCATAGAACCAAACACATAAAAAATCTGCAAACCCTTTTTCCCATTTTGAAGAATAACATATTGAAAACATTGAGGCAAAAAGAGAAAGCACATAAAACAAGCTCTTTCTGACACAATTTTTTTACATGTACTCTTATTTTGAACTTCATCTCATTTTGTTAACCAATCTTTCATAAGGACATCTTTTAAGTTGTCTGTCTGCCTCAACTAGTTCAAACATGTTTTAGATGTAAAAAAATTGAATGATTTCTCTATCCATCTGTAGATCTAGATGGTATTAGTTTTAACAAGAGAAATTCTCCATTTTCAAAAAGGTGTTTAAATGGTTCTTCAAGCTGCTATGAACAGATTATGTACTATTGAATATTTTACTGAGCTTCAGATAAGAGGGAGTGATGGTATTCTAAATCCATTATTTCTCTTCCAAATCCTATGTTGTGGGTACTCCTTAAAATCATCTTGATTCTAATGAGTACCCATAACATAGGGTTTAGTGCAGAATAATTAATACATGTACATGTATTTGCAATTTTGAAATCAAAATCACTCCCTCTATCTGGAGCTCTGTTTTAGTAAGATTTAGCCATTTAGCCAGTAATTATTTAACTGTAAATATGATGTTAATGTTGTGAAATGACTCACAGGGCCACGGCCATCTGTCCCCATTCCCTGAAAATAATGCATTTGCCATTGCAAAATGAAATGTGCACAAACCACAAATTCAAACTAATCATTCAGAAAAAGAGAAAATAAATGACAACAGTTGTTAATTTGTTAATATAGTCTTTTAACACATCTATATATTTATAAAAAAAAAAGATAATAACAATAAAAAAAAGACAAACTTAGCAATGAACTCTTTACCTATAAGACAACATCATTTTAGACTTGTCCATATTGAAAGCATTTGAAGGTGACACATTAAATGTGGCTCAAATAATGGGATTTAACTCTTTACCAAACGACAATAATTTAGACTGAACCAAATTGAAAGCATTTGCAGACAACAAATTAAGTGTTGCTAAACTGATGATTTCTCTTTTTGATAGGGTAGAAAACATTGTGGGAAAAGGAGAAAATGCTGGTTACCAGCATTTTCTCCTTTTCCCACAATGTTTTCAAAAGCCTTTTCTTTCAGGGTCGTTAAAAGTCGGGATTGTGTGGTAAAGGGTTAAGTCTTGAAAAGGGCGTGAACACATTGTGGTAAAAGGAGAAAATACTGGTTACCAGCATTTTCTCCTTTTGCCACACTGTTTCCTAGAAGATTTCTTCCTTTAGGGGTTATTGAAACATGGGATTCAGATTGTTTGGTAATGAGTAAAATTCTCCACTCTTTGCCATACAATCCCAAGTTTTAATAACCCCACGGAAGAAGACATTTACAAACATTTTGGGAAAAGGAGGAAGTTCTGGGAACTAGCATTTTCTCCATCTCCCAAAATGTTTTCCACCCTTTAACCCTTTACCACACAGTCCCGACTTTTAACGACCCTGAGGAAGGATCATAGTGAAAACATGGTGGGAAAAGGAGAAAATGCTGGTAACCAGCATTTTCTCCTTTTCCCACCATGTTTTCTACTCTTCCCAAAACAAATTTCAATTTTTGAGTCACATTAATTTTGTCGTCTGCAAAAGCTTTCAATCTGGACTGGTCTAAAATTTTGTCGTTTGGTAAAGAGTTAAAAACAACAAATTCCAACAGTTCGGCTGCATCTAATTTGTCATCTGCAAATAATTTCAATTTGGTACAGTTTAAAATGTTGTCTTTGGGTAAAGAGTTAACCCTTCACCACACAATCCCGACTTTTAACGACCCTAAGGAAGATGCCTTTTGAAAACATCGTGGGTAAAGGAGAAAATGCTGGTAACCAGCATTTTCTCCTTTTCCCACAATGTTTTCTACCCTATCAATGACAAATTCTATTATTTAAGCCACTTTTAAACTGTCGTCTGCAAATGCTTTCAATTTGGACAAGTCTAACAATTTGTCTTTGGGTGAAGAGTTAAAGCGGCTTACACAACAATACATACTTGCTTTAGCAGCCAGAGATCAAAATCAGACTACACAAAACATGCAGTCTGATCTTTCATCTACACTGTCTGCCTTGCTAAGACATACTGTACGTAAGCAACCCTGAAATTACTCCCACTGGGGTTGCATGTCTAGAAAGAGAATGTCTGTTGCGTTAACAGGGCGCTCTGCTGGTTAATGAAAAGTGACTAGTTGACTATCAGACTTGCAGAACAAAAGAAAAAATTTCACAGAACAACAGCTATCTTGCAGGAAAAGACAAATCAGCACAGAGTTAGTTCTTAAAGACTTTGCTAACTGTTTGAGACTAGTCTATAATAAAAGCATTTTGTAAACAACAAATTACTGGTAACCTTTTACCACACACTATCCACTTTTAGCTCGTTACCAACAATATCTTTGAGTGGTTTAAACTGAGAGCATGTGCAGATGACAAATTAAAAGTGGGTCAAATGATTGGATTTTCGTCTGAAAGGTTAGGAAACACTGTGGGAAAAGGAGAAAATGCTGATTACCAGCATTTTCTCTTTCTCCCATGATGTTTTTAAGTCTTCTTTCATTATGATCGTTAAAAGTTAGGATTATGTGGTAAAGGGTTAACCACTCTGAGGAAGACGGCCTCTAGTAACCAACATTTTTCTCCTTTTCACATGATATTTTCTACCCTATCAAGTGGAAAATTTCTATTTGGAGCACCTTAAATTTGTTATCTGCAAAATGCTTTCAATTTGGAACAGTTTAAAATTTTGTGGTTCGGTAAAGAGTTAACCCTTTACCACACAGTCCTGAGTTTTAACGACCCTGAGAAAAGAGGCCTTTTGAAAACATTGTCAGAAAAGGAGAAAATGCTGGTAACCAGCATTTTCTCTTTTTCCCCACAATGTTTTTCTACCCTATCAAAGACAGAAATCATTTTTGGGCCACCTGTAATTTGTCATCTGCAAATGCTTTCAATTTGGAACAGTCTAAAATTTTGTGGTTTGGTAAGGAGTTAAATGTGGCTCAATTGACAGGATTTACAGGATTTGTTGTTCAAGGAATGAAAATTGTCTTTTGAAGAGGAGAAAAGTCTGGTTGACATTACTTTCTCTTTTTGCCACAATATTTTCAAAAACCTGCTTCCTTAAAGTTGTAAAACATTGGATTGTTTGGGAAAGACTTAACTCTGTATCACAAGAATTACAGTAATGCTCATTTCCATGACGATGCAATATAGAGCTTTTGAAAATATTGAAGGAAAAAAAGGAATTATTGCTTCAACAACAATTGCTTACAACTTCTTTTCCTTCAGCATTTTCCATAGAGAAAAGTGATTTTTTTTCCCCCAAAGAAAATGTTAATATTTCTATCCAACTTGCATAATTTTTAAAGGTCCTGGAATTAGTCTGTGAGATCTTGGGTTGATTCCATTCAATTACGGACTTGAGAATGACGCATAAAATTTCTGTCCTGCACGAATGAATTTAATGAATTCTAATGAATTTCAGCAAACTATGCATGCATAACTATGCATGCATAAACTATGTACGCATAAACAGGGTCTAGAATTCAATTTTTGTTGTTGTTGTTTTTGACACGTTGGAATTTGGACAAAATGCTAGGGTGAATGGCTTTAGCTGTCCTCAGCAAACTCATGTTTGAATTTATTGATACCATAACAGTGTCATTAACATTCATATTCTTAGTAAAGACTCTCTCCAAAAATTTTTAATCTCATTATTTATGCAGGTTACCAGGCTGAATCATGCGGTAGACTCGTCTTTTGAATTACAGAAAACTGACCAATAGTGAAAAGTTTCAGTCCAGGTAAGCCTGCGCGGACTGCGCAGGCTTACCTGGGTCCATCCTTTCCCCCCCTCTCTCTCTCACATACACACACACTCTCTCTCTCTCTCTCTCTCTCTCTCTCTCTCAGATGCATTAAGCCTCCTTTTCACACAGCATGGGTCAAATATATGTACACATTTATATGTCACATCTGAGAGCTTTATCAATAAAGTAACAATTTTACAAGATGTAGAAATAAATAACTTTCAAAGAAATAAATAAAATTTCAATTTTCCAAAAACTTATTCATCAACAACTTCATTCATGTTTGCATAAGTTTGCATATTTGAAAATGATGAGCACTGCAGACAACAAAGTGTATATTGGAACAAGAAAGCAACATTGTGAGTGAAATGTTTGTTACTTCCAAGCAGGTGTGTGTGTTGGGCGTGAATGGTGGAGAAACATGCAAAGATATGAATGTCATGCTGTGGCATGCCCTGTCCCGCAATTATAAGGCACAAACTGGAATCTGTTGAACTTGTAAGAATTCATTCTTCCATGACAAAGTGAAAAATGCACCGACCCTAAATATGCACAAATGGGAATTTATACAGTGAGTTAGAAGGAACCAAAAGAATGCTTATCACGACCCTAATTAATAGCTTTTAACTGCCAGTGTCAAACAAGACCAGGCTGTGAGGGACATCAATTCTGATCCTGAATTATCACTGTCCACTATCTTACAAGATATTCTCACAAAGATATCTATGGCAGTCAAGGGATTTTTTTTTTTATTTAAATATAAATTCAGTGCTGTGTTGGACTTAGTCTTGTCACTTAAATTATCTTAATTCATAGGAATACATGTATATTCAGATCAGGGTCAGTAGTAAAGTGTAGAAAAAGTTACTCTTTTCTCTCATCAAAGACAAACACAATGTATATGACTGCCACCAGTTCTATAACTTGAATATTTCAATCACAGATTCTTTGAAAAATTACTTTTCAATTGTATCTATCATCAGCTTCAATCTAGCTTCAATGAAAACTTACCCCACATGATATTGTCTCTTCTGATGGAAATTTCAGAATAAACTTGCTTCCAGCTCTTTCTTCAGAACTGTTCAATGGTCTGACTCTGCATATAACCTTGATTGTTTCATCCGATGAACCTGGAGGCTCAGCCATTTTGTCTGCAATTCATAAAAGACAATTCAAACCTTCCGAATACATGTTTGTAAAAAAGAAATCTAGATAGAGTGTGACGGGATATTTCCAAACATTTAGCCCTTTACCGAACGACAAAATTTTATACTGGTCCAAACTGAAAGCATATGCAGTCGACAAATTAAAGGTGTACCAAATAATGAAATTTGTCATTGATAGGTTCAAAAAACATTGTGGGAAAAGGAGAAAATGCTGGTTACCAGCATTTTCTCCTTTTCACACAATGTTTCCAAAAGGCCTTTTTCTCTGGGTCATTAAAAGTCAGGATTGAGGGGTAAAGGGTTAAGCAATGATCTTTGTTCTGTAATGCAGATAGACGTATGTTTGACATGTCATTTTATACATCTAACTGTACTCTTTCTTTTACAAACAGTTTCTAAACTGCAGTGATTACCTAGTAACAATATGTTAATGCTCCTACCACAGAGAGGCCATTAGTGAACGAGTCACACTGCTGAACACAGACGTCGAGTATTTCAGAACATTTCAGAATCTTTTTTAAAAAAGTCTTGAAAATTACAACATACCAATGCTCTTGTTGCTGAAATGTAAATTGGGTAGAACTACATGTATATAGATCTACAAAAAAGCTTATTATGTCTAGTTTTCGTGGAAAATTTTAACTCCTAATTTTCAGAACACGACAAACGATGCAAATCGAAAATCAGATAACTCAATATGAGCAAAGAGAAACTGGTCTATGTTGATCTAAGTTAAACTCGGATATGATACATCAAGCTCTAAATTACATGCACTTTATTCTTGTGGTCGCTTACTATGCTAAAAAGACCACCAATTCTTATTCAATCAGCTTTAGTTTGTAAATACCCTTGCATATAATTTCAGGTGTGGGCTTTTCCAAACACGCTTCTCAAGCGTTTTTAACATGTGATAAGAACATTTTACACAGTGTAATGTGTTTATATGCATGTTGCAAATATAAGAAATCTAACATATCGAGATGAAGGAGAAGCAAGAGCAGTTTACGCTTTAAGCGATATATATCGAAAAATTTAAGAAAATGGTAATTTCCTGACCTTCAAATTATCTAATAGGTAATAACCGATTTTTCTTTAGATACTTTCTGTATCCTTCAAAGCCTTAAAAATGGCAAAGAAGAGAAATATGGCGTAAAGTTTATGACATCGGATGATATCAATATTGTCCCCAGGAGGGATGAGACGATTCTTAAAATCTTGTTTGATAATTGCTGATAGTTCAGAAATATCTGGTCCTGCTCTACTGCAATTTCATGCGCCAGGTTACCTGTATCTACACACCAAGATATCCCAGAAGAGTGTGGATGCAAGGTCAGACTGTACAAATCTTGGATCTAGTTAAATTGGCAAATTTACAATTTTCCCCAAAATTTCAAGAACAATTCCTTCCTAATTAGGAACAAATCTGTGCCATAGTAAAGATAACTGTCCCCGAAGGCGATTTTAGTTTTTAACTGGTTGCCTCCGGGTACAGACACGATCATGAAAAAAACAATTGAAATCTGCACACAAATTTTGTGTGCACTTTGAAACTCTCTTATTTTCACAAACTGGGGACAAAAGTAAAATTTGAACAAGCCTGTTGCTTAAGTACTCAATAATCCTTCGTTTCAAATACAAATATTTTCGATTACAATGCTAAACATATGAAAAAAAGTTTAATTTGTCTGTTACTTGACATTTACGCTTCCAAATGTATACAAAAAATGGCCACCAAACATGATAAGTTTCGTTTGTTCTTTTCAAGATTTACGTGTTATAAAAGACTTGTGCGAGTGCTTTAAGTAACAAAACATTTTGTCCTTTGTCATATGTGTCACTAACAAAAAAATTGTATTTCGCTGCAATACAGATGAAACCGACGAAACAGAAAGTCAGTAAAGTACTGTAGCTTTGCTACTGGAAAATTCACAATTGACTTGAGTTGGTGCGGTGTACAGTAAATGTCCACATAAGATTGATTGATTGAATGGTGTTTTATGCTGTTTTCAATATTATTACAGTCATATCATGGAGGCAGCTCGCATATTCATGTATTTCCTGGGTTTCACCAGTACTAGGCTAGGGCTCTGAAGTGTCTTGCCCAAGGACACTCCCATGAAAGATCTGGTGAACTCAAACCCAGGACCTGCAGGTTACGAGTCCCACACTTTACCACTGGGCCACGCAGGAACCCTGTCCAAATAAGAAAAGAAGCACCGCAAATGTCTTACTCTAAAAATTGAGACTAATCCACATTTGATTGACGACTGTAGATTTTTAACTATGTTTGTAATTCTATGCAGACGATTTAAAATTCTGTCATCTAGTGAAAAGTTAAAGTGCAGTTTTTGGTAAATTCGTCGCATGTGGAATAAGTTGAAATATATTCATGAAGTCTGACATCTATCGATTTAATTTTGACAAACCTATTTCAAAGTATCTGAAGTTAGTGCGTTGATTAGAAATAACAATAGCATAACAACAGTTCCGCCTGATTTGTTTCTAGTCATCAAATCATAATCTGCTGAATTTTTAATTACCGAACATAAACAATGCCCAGGCCCAAGGTCTACTTAATTCACATAATTATCCCCAGTTTACAGGGAAATATAATCCAAAATATGACAAGACTTGGAAAGATACGACTTACTTTTTATGCTGGTAGAAGTGAAATAAGTTTCAAATGGGTCCCGATTGATATTTTCTGTATTTGTTCTGTTATAGCAGCATGATCGATAATTTCTCAGCAGTCATCATCAAAATTCTGCCTCCTGTCCTCCATGTTGACCAAAGTTGCATTATGGGAAAATGACGTCATTATTATTAACCTAACCCGAACAAATCGATTATTTGCATAATTTATGTTAATATAGATGTATCGCTTTTTGAAAATATGCTGCAATGATAGGCATTTCAACGTCTTTATGAAATAAGTCAACATGTGCGAATTTTATGCTTCGTGCCTCAAATTTTTAGAGAGTCATGCCTGTAACAAATGAGGCATATTGACAAGGGAGATAACTTCTATATGACACATACTTATTCTACCAAGAGTGATTTCCCTTGGCAGCGATTGCCAGGTCATACTAATTATAATCAAATATTTAAGTTCGAGAAAACTCTGCATCAAAACCCTTTAACCTTTTCAGTGCTAAATATATAAATCGACTTCTTTCGTTTTCTCATAGACTTGACTTAACAAGCAAACAGGACAGATGTAAGATCAGACTGCACGTTTTGATCTTGTTCTATGCCGTCCGCAAAAGCAGGGCTCACTATCGACTTTGGCGATGAAAGGGTTAATCATTATCCTCAAAGATGATAGGATGTGCCACCATTGTTTATTAACTCTTTACCGAACGACAAAATTTTAGACCAGTCCAAATTCAAAGCATATGCAGACGGCAAAGTAAATATTACTCAAAAATTGAAATTTGTTTTGGGAAGAGTAGAAAACATTGTGGGAAAAGGAGAAAATGCTGGTTACCAGCATTTTCTCCTTTTTCCACAATGTTTTCAAAAGGTTTTTTTTCCTCAGGGTCGTTAAAAGTCGGGATTGTGCGGTAAAGGATTAAATGATGACATTGTAGTTTTAGAAACTGAATTTGATTCTTTTTTTCTATTGTTCTTTATTCGATGCAGTTCTGAAGACAAACATTAAATTGTTTTCTTAGTATCGAAGTAGAAAAGATATAAGGTTGTTTTACAATCTAATGAAAAGTAAAATATATTGTAGCTATAAGAAAGGGAGCAAAGTACATTTTATCAATTTTAAACGGCTGGCAAAGTAATACGAAAGACCAGAAAAAATGTGATTAATTGTTTCTCACTTTAGCCCTCAGAATCAAGGAAGCTGCTTGACAACCTGTACTAAAGCTATGCAATTAATTACCTATCAAGGCACGTGGGAAGTGTTTTAAATAACTCTTAAGCTGCTAAGTGCGACTCACTGACCTTTTGCGGACAGTGTAGATCAAGATCAGGCTGCACAAAACGTGCAGTCTGATCTTGGATCTACACTGTCCGATAAGGAGATTATTTTTTTTTTTCCAAAATAAGTTTGAAAATGCATTATTCAGGTTTTTTACTACCGGTTTAACTACTGCATTTCTCTCATTTAGCAGGATAAAGGTTAAGATGTAGGGGGTGGGGTGGCCCGCCTGGAGAAAACAATAACATGTTGCAATATCAAACTTGTACATATATTTAATAAAAACCCTTCACTCAGGCTTTAGACTGACTGAGAATGATGCTTAGGACCGCCCCCCCCCCACACACACACACTCAGGTTTCAGGAAATCTGAGGTTTTAATATGACCTAGTCTTTAACAACTTCAGAATATAATGTGGGAAAAGGAAGCATTACGACCAGCAAGTCGTAAGAAAGTAAGAGCAGATGAGAAAATACACAAACAAATAATGTGACCACAGCATCCAGCTGGTGATACAGCCTTCTCAAGTAACCCAAAACCTTGCGTAGCTTATCTCATTTGCATTCCTTAAAGGGGAGTAATGTTGCCAGTTACGGCATGTGAATTATTCTGCTCGTCACAAGTATGGTTGGTTGTATGGGTTGTATGGTGTTTAACGCCGTTTTCAACATTATTTCAGTTATATAGCGGCGGCCAGTGCACCTATCCATGCTTTCCTCGAGTTTCTTTAACCAGTACTCCGCACAATATTCTTTCCAAGCCACTGGCTGCTTTCCTACATAACCATCGTCGAAACAATGGTCAGCGGTGAGAGAGGAATGAATCCTGTCGCAATGACTATCATCAATCCTCGGAAAGAAATTGGCCGAGCCGGGGATCGAACAGCGACCCCCTGTTCTCAAGTCCTACACGCTACTGACTGAGCTACGGGGGCTCGGCTCGTCACAAGTAACTTCTACCTATTTTTTTCCCAAAAAATGTCATAGGGACTGTTTAAAGTGATTCATCGAACTACATTTCATGATGTATATGGGCCATGCTCTGTGAAAAGGGGGCGTAATGCATTTACAAATAAGTATCGACCCAGTCCGAGCAGGCTGACCTGGGCGGAAACTTTTCACTATCGGTCGATTTTCTGTATGTCAAAGGACCAGTCTACCTTGTGATACAGTCGGTTGTTAGACATAATGACCATGTCATGTCTTGCTTGGTATGATGCATCACGGAGATGCATTAAGCCCTCTTTTGCCAGAGTATGACTCAACTATAGTCTTAGATCTTTTAAGCGTCATTTATACGGCTTGAGCTCCTTCGACAGTTGAAATTACAAACCACGTTAGGATGTATATTTTATAGTCGCCATGATATGACTGAAATAAGTAATGTTGAAAAGGGCGTAAAAACACCGTTTAATAAATAAATCCGTCATTTTTCCCATCGAAGCAGTCTTGGATAATTGAATGATAGTTCCTTTCTGGCACTTTGTTTTCGGCCTGTCTTTGCATCTCAATTTTTGAACGTTCCTCCAAAAGCAGGCGTGAAATCACATATGAGCTGCGTTCTGGGAAAAGGTGGTTTAAGTAATCTCTGTGACACGTTAGACCGAGCAAGTCATCACATAATTTTGGATCCATAAACATAATGCATTTTGTCTAACAACCGACTGAATCATGAGATAGGCTGGTCCTTTGACATGTCATAAAATTGAGCAATAGAAAAAAAAAGTTTCGATCCAAGTCAGCCTGTGCGGACTTCGCAGGCTGACCTGGACCGATACTTTTTGCAGATGCATTGAACTGCTTTTTCATAGAGTATGACGCATATATAGAGTGAACAGTTCTACGATTAAAGGGTGTCAAAGTTGAAAGGAGAAATTCCTAATGGTGAGTGATTTTTCCTATTTATCTCTCGTAAGCCTTGAAGTTGGGAAAGTATATCAAAGTAGTTTTTTTTTTATGATTTACCTTGTATATTTATAATGCTTTTAATCTTTTGACGCCTTACTAAAACTCTCGAGTTTTAACCCAAGAGGGGATGCTTTTGAAAACATTTTGGGAAAAGGAGAAAATGCTGGTTATCAGCATTTTCTCCTTTTCCCAAAATGTTTTCTACCCTTTCAGTTTTCGACGAAAAATTCCAACATTTTATCTACATTTGAATTGTCATCTATTTACATCTTATTTGTCTACTATCTGACTTGCAGTACAAGAGAAAAAAGTTCACAAAAAAACAGCAAAAGACAAGTCTTTTTTTGTAACCCTTCCATGAGCAAATTTTACTTTTTGAGCAAAATTTGATTTATCGTCTGCAAATGCTTTCAATTTAACCCTTTCCCAAACAAGCCCTGGTTTTCACGCGTCTGCAGTACAAGTCTTTTGAAAACACTGTGGGAAAAGGAGAAATTGCTCGTTACGAGCAATTTCTCCTTTTCCCACAGTGTTTTCAACCCTATTTGAGAACTTTCTGTCATTTTCATCAAATTGAAAATTGTCGTCTGCAAACTCTTTCAATTTGGACCGGTCCAAAATTTGTCGTTTGGGAAAGGGTTAAGAACGTCTAAGATTTTATCGTTTGGTAAATGTTTGGAAGAGGTTAAGAAATGGGATAGAGAGATTGGCCAAAACAAGCAGTTTTTTTTTTGTTATATCTCAACATTTGAGTCATGCTCTGGCAAAAGGGGGCTTCATGTATCTCCTCGAGGCACGATACCAATCAAGCCATCACATAATTATGTGTCCATAATCGCCACTTTTTAAACAACCGAGTTAATATCACGAGGTAGAGCGGTCCTTGAACATACAATGAAAAATGACCGATAGCGAAAAGTTTCGGCCCAGGTCAGCCTGCGCGAACTGCGCAGGCTGACCTGAGTCGAAACTTTTCGCAAATGCATTAAGCCCCCTTTTCACAGAGCATGGCTTAATTTTTTGCTACCCGTGGGCAAGGTGTGGAGACGGAAGAGAGACATTATCCATAATGGAAAGGTCTATCATCCAATCTTAATATCTCTTTTATCTTGATAATTAGAAGTAATCTTTCTGAATAATTTTCAGTTATCGCAAAAACATGGTCATTATCATTAATGTACACGCATTCTATAACTCTCACCCGATAAACCTTTCATTATCAGTTTTATATTATTGTTTATGTTTGGGATAACAGGTTTGAAATCACGTACCGTGACGAGATAATTTATAAACCCAACTCCATAACGTTTATATTATCTCGTCACAGTTCGTGGTTTTAAACATGTATTCCCCAAAAACAAACAATAATATAAACAGTTAATGAAAGGCTTATCGAGCTGAGAGTTATACCTGCCTTGGCTTTTCCCGCTTCCGCGAAACGCAACTTACCGACAACTGCTGGGTACAGCGTATTTTGCTCATGTTTTTTTTTTTAACCCTGTATCTAAATGTATAACTGTAAAAATAAAATGTTATAATTCATTTGAAGTCATAATGATGACCATTTATTCTCCACTAGGAATATCACTGGCATTATATAGTACCTTTTTTTTTTTAAACTGAAGGGAACTTAGTACTCACCATCTCCAGCAAATCATAGAGAGGTGACAGATTTATCAACCCTTTTACACACAGTCATTTATAAGCTTCAATGGCTCACGAGAAGAAGGCTCTTGAAAACATTGTGAGGAAAGCAGAAAATGATGGTACCAGCATTTTCTCTTTTAACTACAGTGTTTTCATTCCCATCGAAGGCAAATACAGTAATTTGTATGAGATTTAGTCTATTATCTCCAAATGCTCCGCGATTGGTTTGGTCTGAAAAATTTGTCGTGTGGTAAAGAGTTAATTAGTAGTAACGCGTCGTGTGATTGGCCTACCTTGTATAATTGAACCATGCTCTTCGAAAAGAGGGCTTAATGTATTTGCGAAAAGTATCGACCAAGGTCAGCCTGCGCAGTCAGCCTGGGCCGAAACTTTTCGCTATTAGTCAGTTGTCTACGTGTCAAAGGGCCATTCTACCTCATGGTTCAGTTGGTATTTGAAAAAAAAGTGGCTATTATTGATTCATAAGTATGTGTTGGCTTGCTTGGTATCATGCATCACGGAGATGCATAAAGCCCCCCTCCCCTTTTGCCAGAGCGCGGTTCATACATATATATATCTGTGCGTGTTTAGTTTCCACGACTTGATCTCTGACGACCGAAAGCCAAAGAACCGGGGATTTACTGATCAGACAATCATATTTTTGTGTACATACCGACAAATATAACATGAATGCTACAAACATATCGAGAGGATTTTCGGCCCTTGAGCCTTTTCCACCGAACTGGGCAACAATAGTTGTTACCGTTATTCAGTGTGTCTCCTTCTTGATCGGCTGTCCCGGGAACCTATTGGTGTTGATGGTATTTCTTAAACGACAGAAGACTACTACAAACTGGATCATCATTACTCAGGCGTCGATTGATCTCGTGCTCTTTTTGATTCACACACCGATGTACTTTATAAACATATATCCGGCATTGTTTGTCCATCTTGGAAGCAGCTTCTTCTGCAGATTGTACTACGGCATTTCTTTCTTGCTATCGATTTGCACGACCATCTTATTTGATTTCGTGGCCTTTGATAGATTCTTCAAGACGACTCGCCCGCATTCTCAGATGCAAACCGAACGCACCAGTAAATATGTCTGTATCGGAATTGTGCTGTTCTCCACCTTGTGCGCAACGGCTTACCTATTTGCACCGAGCATAACTACATCCACGAAGTGTATCTTCGGGAAAGGCTTGATCGCCAACATTTTGCCAACTTTCAGGTTTATTTGCTCACTTCTGAGCCTGGTTCTTCTTTCTGGTATTTATTTCAGGATATTTGTCATATCTTATCGCCGTCGACTGGGTAGATTAAAATCGGATTACCTATCAAATAAAGGAGAGTCGTCCGGTGAGACCCAAAGATCATCACTTAAAAACACAGGACAGCCGGAAGCCAGTATGCCTAACAGAGGCTCCGAAAATGTGGAAAACCGCCCCGACGATCGCACTGATGTTAAATTAAAAGATGGAAAGATAGAAACCAAGACGAATGAATGTTTCTGTGAGTCAGATCTCAAAGACAGACTTCGACATACCTCGGAGAGTGACATGAGCCCATCAAATGCTAATGAAACTGATATCACAGATGTTTCGATATCAGTCAATTATAACGAGAACGACCATGATTGTCAAGGACAGAGCAAGATCTCGCACCAAATCTCTACTATTTCATCTGGAGAAGTATTTCCTTCTCGAGTTAGAACAGCCTCAAAGCTCAAGACCAACAAGACATTACGAGTAGGAAAGATCGACAGCACAACAAAAATTATCTTTGTCACAATATTTCTGTTTGTATTGAGCACAGTCATTCCCTCAATTGCAGCATTTCTATTTGTGAGATTTGTTAGTGGGCGAGGGTTGGCTATTTATCGTGTTTTGATTTTCCTGCTATCTAGACTGAGTGTACTAAGGACTTGTATCAATCCCATTTGCTATTTCTGTCTTAGCCGTGTTTTTAGGGTTGAAATGATAAACATGCTGCGCAAACTCTGTTCGAGGTGAAACAGAGACCTAACCGGCGTAAACTGGGTTCGTATTCACCAACCATTCTTAAAAAAGTTCTTAGTCTTGTTCGCTAGAATTTTGTTAATGTGAAAGTAACACAACTTCTGATTGGCTAAACCATTTGGTTTAGCCAATCAGAAGTTGTGTTACTTTCAAATTCAGAAAATCTTGGAGAATTAGACCACTATTTCACTTTTACAAACATAAGAAAGTTCTTATGAATGGCCCGTGAATACGGAACCCATACGCAAAAGTCTGGGTTTTCATGACTTAAGGACATATGCCGCAGTTTTTCCTGCTCATTTGTTTACGCTTGTTTCTTTTGTAAATTTCGATATATTACACTGGGTTAGTTTGAATGAGAGACAGTACATTTTCATCTGTAATATGTCGGTTGCCTTTTAACTCTTTACCAAATGACAAAATTTTAGACTTGTCCAAATTGAAGGCATGTGCAGACGACAAATCAAATGTGATTTAAAAATTGAAATTCATTATGGGAAGGGTAGAAAAAACTGTGGGAAAAGGAGAAAATGCTGGTTACCAGCATTTTCTCCTTTTCCCACAATGTTTTCAAAAGGCTTCCTTTTCAAGGTTGTTAAAAGTCGGGATTGTGTGGTAAAGAGTTAATTGTCTGGAAATCGTTGACAGGGAAGAAAAAAAGGGACATTTATATCTGTCCAGGATGCCAAATCACGCCAAAATAGACGGTAGGGGAGGTGATTCAATATCTTATAAAATTGTACGGCCGTATCTCTTAACCCTTAAAGCGCCGAATAAACCCACCGGTCATTTTTCATTCTAGAATAAAACCAATATAATTGCAAATTCATGGCTACCTTTTGCCTGGAGTGTTTTAACATAGCGGACAGTGTAGATCAAAGATCAGACTGCACGTTTTGTGCAGCCTGATCTTGATCTACACTGGCCGCAAAGGCAACTATATTAGTGAAAGGCGCTTTAAGGGTTAAAAATGTCCCGCTCGATTTCCTTTATTTTTTTTAACAAGATATTTGATAGCACTATTTCTGTGCAAAAAATCTTACCTCTGAAATTGATTTTATTGCAGAAAATTGATAAGAAATTAAGTCTTTGTCGACACGTAAGAATATTTCTAAATGCTATTGTTATCGGTGTGGTACCTTATTTTTTTTTCGATTAATCCTTTTTATTATTGGCACACATCACATTTCTAAAAATAGTCATTTATTTGAGCAGTATTTTTACTGTAAGAACTTTTTTCTTAGGTTTGAAATTAAAGCCTATTTTCTGTAATTTTGACCGTTGAAAATCCTCTTAGAAGAACTGTATCTTTGTAATTTGCTCCGCAACATATGATTTTCTTCTCTCTCATCTTTTTACTTGGTATACATTATTTTATCATCTGAGCGAAAAAAAAAAAATCTTTCCGTGGAAAAACTGTGGCATATGTCCTTAAGATTACGCTTACAGCAATTTGACCAATCAGCGGACAGTACTTTTGACAAAAACGTAGAAGTTCAACTCTCATTCCTAGTCGGATAGAAGACCTGCTGATGCCTCACAGGTTTATCAAGCGACAAAATTCTAGACTTGTTTTTTAATCTGAAAGCATATGCAGACAAAAAAATAAACGTGGTTGAGAAACTGAAATTTCTTTTTCGAAGGGAAGGAAACATTGTGCGAAAAGTAGAAAATGACGATTACACGTGTTTGCGTCTTTTCCCACATTGATTTAATTTTTTTCCCCAGTGTCGTTCAAACTGGTCATTTGATTGGGTTAAGTGTTAGGTAAATATGCGGCAGCTAGGCACAGGTTAGCACTTATTCTGATACCTTCAAGTCGATAATCAAAACCCAAATGTTGCTATTTTAAAGTAATTTTTTTCGGAGAGAAATATCTCCTTATCGGACAGTGTAGATCCAAGATCAGACTGCACGTTCTGTGTAGTCTGATCTTGATCTACACTGTCCGCAAAAGATCCTTGAGTCGAGCTTAGCAGCCTAAAGCTAATAGATAAACTATGGTTTTCAATGAAATACGTGTACTTGATTTGGTCACCTTTTTCACCCGTCTAGGGGTTAGAATTTTATAAAGTTATCCCGTGTTCTTAAAATCCCGGAGAGAAAGGAATTTGAAGATAAATGAAAAAAAAAAAGTTTATGCTGGTATCCTGCATTTTCTTTTTTTTTTCACTCGTTTGCGGTCAGACGAGTGGCCAAAATACCGAAATACCATAGAAATACCATTTATTTCAAAAATAAATTCAGAATGCTGAAGAAGCGGGTTTTGACACATCTTGTGGTTATATGAACCATGCTCTATGAAAAGGAGGCTTAATACATATGCAAAAAGTATCGACCCAGGTCAGCCTGCGGAGTCCGCGCAGGCTGGCCTGGGCCGAAACTTTTTGCTACCTTAAAATTTTCTGCTTGTGAAAGGACTGTTCTGTTTCATGATTCAGTAGGTTGCTATACAAAATGGATTTTATGGATCTCCAATTATGTGATGATTTGCTTGGAAAAACGCATCACGGAGACGTATTAAGCCTCATTTTGTCAGAGCAAGGTTCATATCAATTAAGGGAGTTTAGATTAGTTTGAAAACCTGATGACATGAAAACGGCGAGTCATTGAGGTCCGCAGAGAAGAATGTACGCTACGATTGTAAATATTAGTCTCTCATTGTCAATTGTGTTGTTATTACTTATATCATCCATTGATACCTGTATTATCTAGAAAATAGAAAATTGACCAATAGCGAGAAGTTTCGGCCCAGGTCAGCCTACGCGGACCGCGCAGGCTGACCTGGATCGATACTTTTCGCAGAAGCATTAAGCCCTCCTTTCATAGAGCATGGCTCATGTTCTTATTTCATGTTTTTGTGTGTGTCATTCAGAGAGCAAAGTTCGTACTTAAGCTACATTTCTTTTTTTCAATCGTTGTCACTTGTTTCCGGTTCACGACACGCTCCAACTTGATAGTTAATGAATATGGCTGGTGGAAGTACGGGTAAAACTTCAAAAGGGAATTATTTATCCTTTAGCTAAGCCGTTATATAAACTAGCGAATCAAATCATCCACAACAGGAAGTTCTATAGTGAGTCATGAGCAAGTACCAGAGAAAACAAAAAATAAAAATAATGAAAAGTGTGTGTGTGTGTGTGTGTTAATGCATCTGCAAAATGTATCAACCCAGGACTCAGGTCAGCAACCCAGGACCCAGGTCAGCCTGCGCGTGCGTTCCGCGCAGGCTGACCTGGATTGAATTTTATTGCTGTCGGCCATTTTTCGGCACGTCAGAGCACCAATGTACCTCAGAATTAAGTTGGTTATTAGACAACATGGATTTTATGGGTCTATAATCATGGGATGACTTGTTTGGTGCAATGCATCACGGAGATGCATTAAACACCCTTTTGCCAGAAAATGGCTCATAAAAATATAAAAGCGTTATGCCGCTATCGGTTCTAATTTGTAGATAAATGCAAGAAGTAATAGTAATAATTTGTAGATAAATGCAAGAAGTAATTGTAATAATTTGTCGATAAATGCAAGAAGTAATAGTATACCAGAGATTTTTTTTCTGAACAAATTACACCGTAGATTGAAGCAAGGAGGCATCGATAAAAATATTATTATTGTTGTTGTTGTTGCTTTTGTTGTTGTTGTCGTTGTCCGCTACTATTGTCTGACAGTTCACTGGCCTTTTTAGACGTGGTTATTTAGGAAAGTTTGATTGTTGGTGCGGATGCTGCTGTTGCTACTTGCAGTTTATTACTTTCTTTGATCATTATCAAACAAAACAGACTAGTACAAAACCGGCAGTGAAACGACTACAGGGTACTGGTTTAACTCTTTACCAAGGACAAAAATTTTAGACTCACCCATATTGAAAGCATTTGCAGACGGTAAAATAAAGGCCCAATCGTGGCCAAACACACGATGTAGGTGTTAAAATTCATGCACGTGCATATTTAAATCATACCATTTAGAAATGTGGAAAATATTGCGAAGATGACAATTTGTTAATGTGTGGTCGGCCCAAGTGGCTGGCATGAAAAATAACTCTTAAAATCAGGCAAAAAGTACACAAAAGATAGAGTGACCTGGCAACTTTTAACCTAGTTTTGAAATTAATTTCTCTGTCACCGACCAACATCTGGACCGATTTTACAATAACAGATTCGGATCTTCACAATATTTTCAACATTTTTAAATGGTATGATTTGAATTTAAATGCATTTTAACACCTGCTTTGTTTACTTTTGACATCTATTGTTACTTTAACTCTTTACCAAACGACAAAATTTTAGACTAGTCCAAATTGAAAGCATTTGCAGACGACAAAATGAATGTGATTGAAAAATTAAAATCTGTTTTGGGAAGAGTAGAAAACATTGTGGAAAAAGGAGAAAATGCTGGTTACCAGCATTTTCTCCTTTTCCCACAATGTTTTCAAAAGGTTTCTCTCTCAGGGTCGTTAAAAGTCGGGATTGTTTGGTAATGGGTTAAACAAAGTTGAAAAGATGGGATTTGAAGGAATAAAAAACATTGTGGGAAAGACTGAAAATGTTAATTCCAGGCATTTTCTCTTTTTCTCCCAAAACGTTTATAAAACTTTTGTTTTCCAGGGTCGTCAAAACTAGGATTGTTTGGTAAAAGATTAACCCTTAGACTGCTAAGCGCGACTCACTGACCTGTTGCGGACAGTGTAGATCAAGATCAGACTGCACAGGAGGTGCAATCTGATCTTGGATCTACACTGTCCGATAAGAAGATATTTCCAACAAAAAAAAAAATAAGTTTGAAAAAGCATAAATTTTGGTTTGTACTATCGGTCTGAAACTTTCATTTCACTTATTTAGCAGGATAAGAGTTAACGGATATGAGGTTTTGATTCAAATAGCGGGGGATATGGTCCATATAACAGATTGTTGATTCCTGATAAGAAACGAACCATGCTCTGGCAAAAGGAGGCTTAATGCATCTCTACGATGCATCATGCCAAGCAAGTCATTACATGATCATGGATCCATAAAGTCCATTGTGTCTAACAACTGACTGAATCATGAGGTAAACTGTTCCTTGGGCTTGCAGAAAATTGACCCATAGCAAAACGTTTCGGCCCAGGTCAGCCTGCGCGGACTGCGCAGGCTGACCTTGGTCGATACTTTTTGCAAATGCATTAAGCTCTATCTTCACAGAGCATTAATTATGTCATTGTAAATTTCAAGTTGGAGATTGTTTTATTCTGTTTTGTTAAATTAACCTGTAACATATTGTAATAAATAGTTTAGCCTAAGGATTTCTCTTATATGATCTATAACCATTGTCTATAAAGAAAGATCATTTAAATCTTTACCAAACGACAAAATTATACACTGGTCCAAATTGATAGCGTTTGCAGACGACAAATCAAAAGACTTAGTACTCTTCCTTAGGATCGTTAGCCAGGCCCAGTAGCTCAGTCGGTAGCGTACAGGACTTGAGAACAGGAGGTCGCTGGTTCAATCCCCGGCTTGGCCAATTTCTTTCCGAGGATTGATAATAGTCATTGCGACAGGATTCATTCTTCTCTCACCGCTGACCATTGTTTCGACGATGGTTATGCGGGAAAGCAGCCAGTGGCTTGGAAAGAATATTGTGAGGAGTACTGGTAACACAAACTCCAGGAAAGCATGGATAGGTGCACTGGCCGCCGTGATATAACTGAAATAATGTTGAAAACGGTGTCAAACACCATACAATCAATCAATCAACCTTAGGATCGTTAAAAGTCGGGATTTTGTGGTTAAAAAAGTAAGTCAGGTGTCAGCTATGGATGAATTGTCAATATTTGATAATTTATGGCAATTCTACGCTCCCCCCCCCCTCCGAATATCTAATCCTTAGGTTGCTTAGCGCGACTCCATGCATTTCTCCCAGAGTGTAGACCAAGATCAGACCGCGGTCTGACCCTGGAGTAACAATTCAAAGTCTGTCCGAGAGAATTTTTTAAAAAGAAAAGAAATTCAAAATCGAGATATATGGGTTTTTACTCTTGATTGAAAATATCCATCGAAAATATTCAGCAGTTTAACCCTTTACCACACAATCCCTACTTTTAACGACCCTAAAAAAGACAGCCTTTGAAAACATTGTGGGAAAAGGAGAAAATGCTGGTAACCAGCATTTTCTCCTTTTTCCCCACAATGTTTTCTAACCTTTTAAAGACAAGCCCACAATCATTTCAGAAACACTGAATTTGTCGTCTGCAAATGCTTTCATTTTGGACAAGTCTAAAATTGTCGTGTGGTAAAGAGTTAACTAATCATCCCGACTAGTAACGACTCCGGGAAAGAAGGCATTTGAACACACTAAAGGGAAAAGTAGAAAATGCTGGTAATCATGGTTTCCTCCTTTTTCCCTCAATGTTTTCTACCCGTTCAAAACTATCATCATTTTAGACACACTTAAAATGTCGTCTGCAAATGCTGGAAATTTGGCAAATTCCTAAGTTTTGTTGTCTGGTAGAGAGTTAAGGGTTAATAACAACTTCCGGTGTGTGTGTGTGGGGGGGGGGGGGGGTAAATCACGCTCAGGGTATGCCTGGTGTTTCCTTTTTCGGGCAAATTTCATATGGACGATAATCACATTTGAGCAATGCTTTCGGGAAAGGGGGCTTAATGCATCTTTTTATTGCATTATACCAAGCATTTAGTCTCTTTTTAGGGATCCGTTTTATCTTGCTACGGCTCTATTCTGAGGTAGTGTAGTCCTTTGACACCCAGGAAATTTTTCAATAGCAAAAAAATTCGATCAAGGTCAGCCTGCGCGGACTGCACAGGCTGGCATGGGTCGACAGTTTTTGCAGCTGCATTAAGCCCCCTTTTCACAGCATGACTCATTGAGTTAAATATAACAGTCGAAAATGAGAAATGGTGCAACTTTACATTCTATGATATATTCTACGGTATCAAACTTAAGGTACTGACCCTTAGACTATATAGCGCGACTCAAGAACCTTTTGCGGACAGTGTAGATCAAGATCAGACTGCACAGAACGTGCAGTCTGATCTTGGATCTGTACTGTCCGATAAGGAGATATCTTTCTCCAAGAGTAACTTTGAAATTGCAGAATCTTGGTGTTTACTATCGGCTTGAAAGTTTCATTTCACTTATTTAACAGCATAAGGGTTAAATATAGATTTAATACAGTGTGGCAAGGGTTAACGACAAGCCTAGGGATAAGTAAAATAAAAAAATATCTCACTTAACTTACACTCGCATGTACGTAACTTCCCGAAAACTCTTTATCGAACAATCCCGAGACTTAACGAAGGACAATCTTTTGAAAACATTGTGGTAAAAGGAGAAAATGCCGGTCAACAGTATTTACTCCGTTTTCCACAAAGTTTTCCACTCTCTCAAAGACAAATTCAATCTTTTGACTAACATTTAATTTGTCGTTTGCGAATGCTTTCAGTTTCTAGACATGTTTAAAAATTTCCCGTTTGGTTAAGAGTTAACGCTTTACTGTACCAAAGTGGCTTTCGAAGTAATTTCAGTAGACAGCTGGGTAAATTTAGAGAGAATAGGAGTAATTTGCCTAAAATGCAATTCCTCTTACCCCAACAATGTTGTGCATTCTGTTACTATTTTTGCACCACCCCGCAAACATTTTGTTTATCTATATCAATGTTGGCAGATCAAGAAAAGTTTATGCCGTGATGGATAAACGCGTTTTATACGATAAATATTATCACCCCTTTGTATTTTTATTTCAATTTTCAAATTCGTCAAATGCACCAATTCAGATTCAATTATTTTAGATGAAATGCCTCTCAGTTTTGACTAATAATCCAACAGTAACTTTTGTGTCTCTGCTTGCAACTTTCGTCTCAGGATAAAATGATGTCTTAATCCAACTGTTCTGATGGATTCTTTTCGACCGCTGTGTACGTTTTGAAGAAGGGTTTAGCAATAACAGTTCGATACGTATAAAAAATTCTCTCACTTTCAGCGTAAAACTGTTGGTCATATTGTGTTATTCTGGAGCAGATAAAGTTTTGGACTGAAATATGACCTAACCGGTATGCAAACCTCTCGTAAACGGTATTCCAAGCTCTCTCTCTCTCTCTCTCTCAGCAGTTTCTTTGTTACTGCGTTGAAAAGGTTCTATTATAAGTCTTTATCTTCATTACTCCCGGAACCTGTGAGTTACTGCAGTTGAAAACATAGATCTGACAAGAGCTGGCATTCGAGCTATCATTTCGAGTCTAGAAAACATGTTATTAAGCAGGCCTTTGGCGAGCTTATTACCTTTTTTTTTTTTCATTTATTCTCGGTGAATTTGATAAGTAAACATCAAACGTCAACCAGTGTCAGAGTCTTTTCACCACATAACTGTATCACAAGACATACAGTTTGCGATGCTTTAAAAGATAGGCCTACAATTCCTACATGTACAATGTATTGAAATTTACATGAAACCTGTTCGGTTCTTTGAGAGGTATGTACATAACGGACGAAAAATAGTTCCAATAAACTTGCATATACCTAAAATGTTTTTTTTTTTTTAATATGTAAAATTTAAAGATTCCACAGCTCTGTCACGATCATCAATTCTTACAGTTTATTCCTCAGAGAAATCTTGGTCAACGTGGAAAAAAAATGAGGCGTATAATTTTCAGGTCTATAATCAAATACGGGACTATTTGCTTATCTCAAACGTGTGCAAGATGAGAACATTCGTTATGACTGTATCACACCGAAAATAAGGCTAGTTATGTGAAAAAATGGGATCAAGCTATTTTTATTTTTGACTGCATATGCAACAAAATTTTATGGCGCACATGTAGGCCTCTACCTGTACGGTTTTTTTTTTTCTTCAATCTTTTCAAACGTCCATCTTTCTAATGACACCTTCGTATGAGAAAGCCATCGCAAACAAATTTTGCTTTTCAGATGTTTCCCCAAGTATCACCCTTTATTTCTGATACGTCTATACATTTTGCTCTGATTTTAGCCATGCTCTGTGAAAAGGGGCTTAATGCATCTGCAAAAAGTATCGACCCAGTTCAGCCTTTCCAATCCGCACGGGCTGACATGGGCCGAAAAAGTTTTGACATGGGTCAATTTTCTGCATGCCAAAGGGACATTCCACCTCCAGATCCGGTCGGTTGGGATTTACGCAGCCATCATTGTGTGAAGTCTTGCATGGAGATGCATCATGCCTCCTTTTGCCTGAACATGACTCGTTTATTTTCACTACTTTCAAAAGCTGTCAAGTTTGAAAGCCTTAGAACTACTGAAATCATTATTCGGGCGTTGATGATCAAGACAAAACTGCAAAAACGTGCATATATATCTTGATCCGTATCTTTTGGCATCGAAAACGGTCTTGAAAATAGCGACAATAGTACATTAGTAATGCTCTGTAAAAAGGGGGCTTAAGGCATCTCCGCTGTGCATGACACCAGGCAAGTCATTACAGAATTATAGATCCATTAACTTCGCTTCGCATAACAACCCAGTGAGTCATTAGATACACTGGTCCTTTGACGTGCAGACAATTTACCAAAAGCAAAAAGTTTCAGCCCAGGTCAGCCTGCGCAGACTGCGAGGCTGACCTGAGTCGACATTTTTGCTAATGCATTAAGCCACCTTTTCACAGAGCATAGCTCAAACCTTTTCTCTATCTGTCTATCTAGTTATCAAGTGCTCAAAAAATTAACCCTGCCATGTCATAGTTTACGGGGCCTAGCCTATTTAGTTTTGATTCCGTACACAAAATTTCTTGTAAAACGCCAACAAAATAAAATAGCTACAGTATAATCGTACTTGCTTCGCAATCGTATAGACTGTACCGTTATTTTCTGTATAAAAAGAGCATTTATGGGCATTTAAATAAAGGGATGTTTTTTTCCCAATCGGTATCTCCGCCTATTTTTATTACACCAGATATGACGTCATCATGCTGATTTGAATGCGAATCCTCGTGATCGACACGTGTTATTGATCATGTGGCATTCTCATAAGTCTTTGCGAAACTCTGGGCCGAAATCTAACCAAAAAACCAAACTTTAAAAGTGGCTTAGCCAATAAAAAAAAAAAAAAAACATTATCATAACTCATTTATTGTTGTTTTTCCAACAGTAACTACTATCTTGTGATGAAGTACAAGATGCCACGAACAGTATATACCGTCATTTTTGTCTTCTGTGTGCTGTCCTCACTGTCAGAGCTATGTTACGCTCAGAGCAGATGTCCTTTCTATATCGCTCAATATGAGAAAAAATATTATGAATCGGGTTGGTATCAAAATAAACTTTTTCAAAATCATCATCATCATCATCATCATCATCAGTAGCAGCAGCGCAACGACAACCGCCACCACCCGAACCACTGCTTCCATCAACTCCTACATCGTTGTTTGTAATCATTAGCGTCAGCGTATCGACATTGAACAAAAAAAAAAGACAGGCATACACATCAACACACACAAAAAAAAGCAGTGAATTAATACATGGATAGACCAACCAGGTCGGAACACGACTAAAAGGAAAAACTGGAACAAAACTATGACATCCACGATTAGCCATCGAACTGCTAAATAAAGAACAATTTCGGGCCAAAAGTATAACAGCTAAAAATTAAGATTTGAAATCTCGTCATTGCTGACAGAATCTCACCGTTTCGAACAGTGTATATCAAAGGCCAGACTGCACGTTTTGTACAATATGATCTTGATCTACAAATGTCCATAAAAAGTGTACCGAGTCGAGCTTAGCACCCTTTGAGATAGACTGTGATGGTGCCTAGCCATTCATGACGACCATAATGATGCAACCATACCATTACTTACCCATACATTTCATAAATTAATTGTTTAAAACAGTTTTGTTTCTATCTTTTATTTTCTCTTTGACATGTTATCAAACAATCCTGTGTTTTTACGGCCATGAACTGCGTTTCAATAAACTGCGTAGCATTAGGCGAATTATTTGACATTATATATGTACATGTATGTGCACACATGTATACCGATTCCTGCTTTACCCAAATGTATGAGCTGGCGTAAAATCATGCAAATATTTACACAAATCGTAAAGTTATGTAGTTTAGTAAAACTTTTTTTCAGACTTGATGATTGCTTTCCTAAACTGCGTACGCAAATTTCCTGCGTACTCAGTTTAAGTGAAACGCAACCCATGATGAAGAAAGCTAATGAAAAGTGGGAATAGGAGAAAAATAAATTAGTCTATGCCGTTTAGCCGATATTTTGTCCTTTTTACTAATATGTTTTAGAACTACCATTTCAAAGACAAATATAATTTGAACGATTTTTAACCCTTAAAGCACCTTTCACAACTTTAGTTTCCTTTGCGGTCAGAGTAGATCAAGATCAGGCTGCACAAAACGTGCAGCCTGATCTTTGATCTACACTGTCCGCTTTACTGAAACACTGGAGACAAAAACAGCCATGAAAATGCAATTATTTGGGTCGTATTTCTAGGATGAAAATATCTGGCAGGTTTATTCGGCGCTCTAGAAGTTAATTTATCCTCTGCAAATGTTTTCACTTTGCACAAGTCTGAAAATTTGTTCCTCAGTATCTGCATGTAGTATCACAAGAACTATTCTTCTTCCTGTAGAGCCACCAGAATCAAGAGCAGTCTCCTATGTGGCAATGAATGGCATTCAACATGGTATACAAGTGATGAAAAAATGCTCATATTACGCAAAGAATCACTTACTTGGATTGGTGTAAGTAAGAGATTGATTTGTCAGATAGCGAAACTGATATTTCTATTATATGTATTCTGCGAAGAAACTTTTCGCGATCTGATTGTATAATATGCTCCGAATATATATTGCTGTAGTGGTTGTCATTAAAGTGGAAAGAATGAATTATTTTTGCCCAAATCATGATTCTTATCTTTGTACTTTATTGATTCGGTGTGGTGATAGTTTTTTTCTGCATTCCGTATCGTGTAGCTTATGGGACTTCAGCTATTTCACCGTAGATCTATACTATACTGGCATCTTTCTGTGATGTTTGATTTGATTTGGAGTTTATTTATCGTCGTCATCGGTTGCCCGTATGGGTGACGCCCAAGAAGATAGTTATGTTCTGCGAGATGGAGCAAGATACAGCGCGAAGCCCATCCATGGTTACGTAATGGGATCGAAAGAAATAACCGTATCTGTAAACTTTGTTCTCTGATAACTGTAGAATCTGAATTCTGTTTCTTACTTTTCTGTCCAAAATATGATGAAATACGCAAAAAATACATTGGTAGAGTTCCGTGGCCCTCTGTTCAGAATTTCTATAACTTGATGTCTTCTAGTAATAAAAATACTCAAATAAGAACAGCACGATATATATCCAATGCACTTTTAATTAGGGAGGAATCCTTGAAACAGCAAATACTATACCCTTAACTCCTGTTTCATCGGCCTTAATTTCTGTCTTATTAGCTGGAAATGCCTCATGTCACCTATTTTGTTGTTCTCTGTCATACACTTGTATAGTTTCTTTTTTGTGTGTTTTCCCAATCAGAAACTGTTTTGTTTGTCATGTTAAAAATGTGTGTTGTATGTTGTATTTTCATACCTGTCTTTGCCATACCTTTTCGTAAATGGTCAAAGGCAAAATGTATGGCCGATAACCAATAAAATGTATGTATGTATATATGTATGTATGTATGTATGTAAGACAGATACCAGTAATTTATGCCCATTTGTTCTTTTCTGTATTGATTTGGCGCTAATGACAGCTTTGCTTTATATCAAAGTTTATGGGTCCTTTTTTCGCGATGCGGTGTCACAAATTAGCTGAATACTGCCTCTAATGTTTGTTCTTAAAGCTGATCCGGTGTTAATCATAGGTTTGTTATACACGAAATTTTACAAGCGTTCTTTCTTAATGTGGTTTAACTCTTTACCAAACGACAAAATTAAAGACTAGTCCAAATTGAAATCGTTTGCAGACGACAAAATAAATATGACTCAAAATTTGTAATTTGTTTTAGGAAGGATAAAGATGAGAAAAAAAAGAAAATGCTGGTTACCAGCATTTTTTTCTTTATGTTTTTAAATGCTGTTTTTTTTTCTCGGGGTCATTAATACTCGAGACTGTGTGGTGTTGAATTAAACTCTGTAGCTGAAAAACGATTTTCTTGTTTTGTTCGCTAATTTGATGTAAGTTATAGATTTGAACCATGCTCTGTGAAAAGGGGGCTTAATGCATCTGCGAAAAGTATCGACCCAGGTCAGCCCGTGCAGTCCGCGCAGGCTGACCTGAGCTAAAACTTTTCGCCATTGGTCAATTTCTGTACATGTATGCCCAAGGACCAGTCTACCTAATGATTAAGACGGTTGTTAAGGAAAGTGGCTATTATGGATCCATAATTATGTGATGACTTGATTGGTATCCTGGAGATGCATTAAACCCCCTATTGCCTGAGCACGGTTTATTTGCATTTGACAACATTTTACTGGCACACTCTCTTGCTGCGCGAACGAGATTTGCCACACTTATGTCTTCCAGGTGTGATGCAAAGTTAACACCTTGGGCACCGAATGAAAATGAGCCATGCTATGTGAAAAAGGGGCTTAATGCATCTCCATGATGCGTTGTACCAAGCAAGACGTCACTTAATTACGGATCCATAAAATCCACTTCATCAAACAACCGACTGAATCATGAGGTAGACTGGTCCTTTAATATACAGAAAATTGACCAATAGCGAAAAGTTTCGGCCCAGGTCAGCCTGCGCGGACTGCGCAGGCTGGCCTGGGTCGATACTTTTCGCAGATACATTAAGTGCCCTTTTCACTGAACATGGCTCAAATACATTTCCGGTTAAGAAGTAGAAGCCAAGTAAACAAAATTTTAAGACTCTTCTTGTCCAGAATTTCTCAGCAAAGCAGACAGTGTTGATCAAAGACCACACTGCATGCCTTGTTCAGTCTGATCAGTGTTGATCTACACCGGCCGAAAAGGACAACTCTGGTTGTGAAAGGCGCTTTAAGTATTTATACTCTCCATAGCTTAATGTATGCTAAGAACTGTTTAAAATTTACAGGCAAATATAATACCAGACCTCCAGATAAGAGGAGAGGTGATAGTATTCTAAATCCATCATTTCACTTCCAAGTCTCGATGAGACGATTCTAATGAGTACCCATAACATAGGGTTTAGTGGAGAGTGACTAGTATTTTTGAAATCAAAATCACTCCCTCTATCTGGAGCTCTGCAATACAATACAATACAATACAATACAATACAATACAATACAATGCTTTATTCAGTAATTTAGACCATCAATTCGACTAAACTTTGTTGTAAAAGCCATAACTATGGAGAATTATTTCTTAGTCTGGTTCCCCGCCGTACTTTAAAAGTATGTCAAGCAAAGCGCAATAATGGCGACCCCCGTTGGTAATACGTAGAGATAACGGGATACTGTTATTTCACTAGATCAAATCGGACTGTAGGCAGAATTCAAAACAGACTGGTTGCAATAAAGAAAAGACAGTGAGTTTTATTAATGATCGTTTTTATTTAGCGAGAAAAACTATCAGAAATATTTTGAGTATCCGAAATGTCAAGTCAATGGCAGTATATAACGTCTGAAAATAGGGCTACTTTTAAAGATGATTCATTTTCAAATTTACATATTAAAACAATACTCCAACAGAACGTTCTGATTCGGTAATTAATATTTTGTACCAAATTGATCTCATTTCATTCATTAATTAAACTGGATCGCATGAAATTGGGAAAAACAGGAAAGCATACAGGGCTACGCTTGAGGCCGCTATGGACGTAGTGTTAGGGGCAGGTAATCCAGACGACTTATTTCTCTGCAAAACTCATTTTTTTTTTGTTTTGCCATTTGCCAACATCCAGTTGCTTTGCCAGTTTATGTTAATTTTAAAATGTACTGATTACACGTGATTAATGTTGAATGATGGTGTTTTTGACGCAGTGTATTGTTGTTGCAAATCATATGAGCCATACTCTTGCAAAAGGAGTTTTAATGCATCCCCATTAAGGATTATACCAAGCAAGTCATCACATAATCTTGGATCCATAAAATCCATTTTGTCTGACAACTGAATAATGAGGTAAAATGGTCCTTGGACTTGCTGGAAAATTACCAATAGCAAAAAGTTTCGACACAGATCAGCCTGCGCGAACTTCGCAGGCTGACCTGAGTCAATACTTTTTGCAGATGCATTAAACCCTCTTTTTCACAGAACGTAACCTATATATTCCACAGACCACTCTGCGAGGGTCGCTGTCAGTACCACAGAGAAGGCTCACCACATCGCATGAAGAGACAAGCTCTCGAGTGCATAGAAAACCGTCAAGTCCGGTGCGAACTTACCAGATATCGCACGATCGATGGCTCTTGCAATAACATAAATATAAATGCATACTGGGGCAAATCCGACAGAAGACAGAGAAGGGTATTGCCGAATAGATACGATGACGGTATGTACTTCAATACGGTAAATGCAAAGAGAGAGAGAGGGAGAGAGAGAGAGAGAGACAGACAGACAGGTCATGTACGTATAGCATATACTAGGTGGTTTTTCAAACGTCTACCAAACAATACCGATTTTTAAAGACCCTGAAGATAAAGGCATTTGAAAAAACTGTGTGAAAGGAGAAAATGCTGGTGAAGCCTTTGAAAACAATGTGGCAAAGGAGAAAATTCTGGTTACCTCCTTTTCCCTCAATGTTTTTTTGTCATATCAAAAACAAGTGCCGTAATTGCAGCCTCAATTAAATTGCAGCCTCAATTAATTTGTCATCTGTCTAGATGGACAAGCCAAAATGTTTCCGACTGGTGCAGGGTTTATGTGTTATAGTCCCACACTGGTGAACTCGACTACCTGTAAAATTGTACGTTTTTAATGCAAACCTGACTTGTCGGGCAATGAATTAGAGTATCCATAAGGTCCCTCTAAAATCGTTAATAGTATACAAAATCTCTTTCAGAAGTTGGTTCGCCGCGTACCATGGGTTGTAATGGAACATTGCCAAGCGCCAGGGCAGTCAGCAATGTTGTGCACGCCGCCTCTGCAAATATGCGCGTGGATAGCGAGGCGTCCTCAATCCTCATGCAGTGGGGACAGTTCTTGGCACACGATGTTGTTCTCACTCCTATTTTAACCAGTAAGTACAAAAGGGCCATGCTCTGTGAAAAGGAAGTTTGATGCATCAGCGAAAAGTATCGACCAGGTCAGCCTGCGCAGTCCGCGCAGACTGACCTGGACCGAAACTTTTCGGTACCGGTCAATTTTCTGTATGTCAAAGGACCAGTCTACCTCATAATTAAGTCGGTTGCTTTAAAAAGAAAAAAAAAAAGAAGCTATTTTGGATCCATAATTATGTAATTCCTTGATAGGTCTCATGCATCACGGAGATGCATTTAGTCCCCTTCTGCCAGTGCATAGCTCAAATGTTTTAACTTTTAAACAGCTAAATTAATTGAATTAGAATTTTCCAGCCATTGATCGAAAATGTCAAATATTGTGAATTAAAAGTTCATTTCCAAGTATAATCTCTCTGTAGCAGATAGTTTGGAGCAAAAAATAAGACTGCACTTCTGTGCAATCTTATCTTGGTCTGCATGGTCCACAAAATCTCAATGAGTAATTCTTAGCAGCCTTTGGGTTTTTTTTTTTCCCCCCAATTTTTGCATTTTTCTTGGGCTTTATTAGCCACGTACATTGATGCGTGAGGGCCATGGCCATCTCTCATCTTACCTTTCAATTCAATAAACGTATATTGGGCCCTGCTCTGACAAAGGGGGCTTAATGCATCTCTGTGATGCATTATACCAAGCAAGTCACTACATAGATACGAATCCATAAAATCCATTTTGTCTTACAACCCACTGAAACTGGAGGTAGATTGGTAAAATGCAGAAATTTTACAAATAGCAAAAAGATTCCACTCCTGAAGGTCAGCCTGCGAAGATTGCACAGGCTGACCTGGGCCAATACTTTTTGTAGGTTAAACCCCCTATCATAGAACACGGCTCATATATATACATGTATATCTCCAAACATACATGCATGCTAAACATGTATCATTAAAGTATTACCAGAATATACAGTATATACATTTATACAATCAGAAGAGGTCCTATTCGGTTTCACGTAGAATCTTTAAACATGTAGTACAACTTGAATTGCTTGTATAGGGAATGTCGGTTGGGATCAGGCTGCTTTTTGCGGACATACATCCAGAAATTGTCGATAACAGATCCGATTTTTTTTTATGCGGTCTTATTGTGATCTGCATCTTCCGCAAGAGCTGCATTTTTTTGTTTATTTTTGGCATTGAACGGGTTAAAAGATCTTGAAGAGAGGGACTTGCATCATTTGCAACCGTTATCACCAAGCCTTACTAGATCTATATATCGGAATATTATCTTTTTTTACCACATGATCATTGCGTTTAGCTAGTTTGCATACACGTGAGTGACGCAAAATGAACCTTTGGGCAACAATTATATGGCATGTTCAACAACTTATGCATACCGGAAGTGAAATGTGCGCCCTAGGCAATAAATGGCGCCATCTATAAGTACCTGAAGCATAACGTGAGCCATGCTCTGTGAAAAGGCGGTTTGATGCATATGCATAATGTATATGTGTTAACCCTTTACCAGACGACAAAATTTTAGCCTTGTCCAAACTGAAAGCATCTGCAGACGACAATTTCAGTGTGGCTCATATGGTGCAACTTTTCTTTGATTGGGTAGAAAACATTGTGGGAAAAGGAGAAAATGCTGGTTACCAGCATTTTTTCTTTTTCCCACAATGTTTTCAAAAAGGCTTCTTTCCCAGGGGAGTCAAAAAGCGGCATTGTGCGGTAAAGGATTAAACCAAATAAGTCAACACATACATGTTATTATGGACTCAAAAGATCTACATTGTACTTTGTTTAACAACCGACTCAATCTGTAGGTAGAATGGCCTTTTGACATGCAGAAAATTTACAAATAGCAAAAAGTTTCGCTCCATGTCAGCCTACACGGACTACGCAGGCTAACATGGACTGATACTTTTTGAAGATGCCCCCTTTTCACAGAGCATACCTCATATGCATGCATTACAATTTCGATTTCGTCATCGAAAGGTGTTTTTGGCTTCAATCTTTATCGTTATAATAACCATTAATTACCGTCGCGTTTTCATATTTTGAATAAACATTTTAAACTCAACACGATCGAAACGAATATTTTGCAGAATATCTGTATATCTAGTAATAAATTCAAACGACAGGATGGTAATAGAGGGAGAGTTCGTATCCGGCCTTGTCATAGCTCTACTTTTTTCAAGGGTTGATTAAACTCGGAACGAAGTAGGTAATTAAGTATTAAAGATTAAGAACGATATAACAGCTAGATGAGCTTCGAAAAGTCCTCTCTATGCATATTCCGAGCCCACTCGTCACAATTCGGCCGATTCCGTACCTACATCTAACCACGTCCGTACGAAGGAGGCTTCCGTTTTGAATTACCAATCACATGATCTTACACATGGCGGCGCTCCTGTAAATCGCTTAGAAACGACATGAACAACCACGGTGAAGTTATTCACATCTATCGATCTGTCGATGACAGCTCCCAACGGAAATGATAAAACCAGGATGAAAATAGAATGAACAAACTGTTTGCCGACGGAAATATTCCGAGATAGAAAATTGTAACTCATGTTTTCTTTTTAAGAGAAGCCTTACAATTTCAATAACGGTAAAACGGTGTGCTTCCGGCGATGAAATGTACCATGTAGGTTCATATCAAGCTACGTGATAGAACCGAGGAATTTGATCATCGGATCACCCGACGTACGCCGAATGATTTCGAGGCAAGATCCGAAATATGGTAATAAGATGTGAGGTAATCTGCAGGGATGTCTTGATTAAAAGAAAAATGCTCGCAGAGCGTATATTTATTCCGAAGTATTTCCATTGTTCGCTTTAATGCTGCATGTTAACCTTTAGGCAGCTAAGCACAACTCACAGACCTTTAGCGGACAGTGTAGATCAAGATCAGATTGCACGGAACGTGCAGTCTGATCTTGAATCTACACTGTCCGTTTAAGATATATTTTTCCCCCAAAAAATGCCCTTGAAATGTTAAAAATTGGGTTTTAACTATCGGCTTGAAAATTTCGTTTTTACTTATTTAGCAGGATAAGGGTTAACACCATGTTCGATACCAACGCTTCGTTCACTATGCGCGTGCATCTCTCCGCCTTCTCTACTATTTTAGTGACGTGGGCTATTTTTGTGGCATTGGTCGAAGACAATGCCGCTCTCAGTTCAATACGGTATTTTGAAAATCATGTATCGTAGTTTGTGCAAAACCGAAGGAAGTAAACCCAATTAAAATAAATTTTTCTGAGAAATATAAGTGTTTCGATTGCACTCAGATATGAAATTGAAAGTGGCGTATTACAATAAATTGGATTCGGCCATCGATTGTGGAAATACTTCCTTCTTATCGAAATAGCTTGATCCGCTATAATCTGGTACCCTGCCTATTACAAGAGTACGTCAGGCAAAGCGCAATAATGGCGGCCCCCGTTGGTAATATGCAGAGGAGAAAGGATATTGTTATTTTACATGATCAAATCGGATCATAGGCTGAATTCAAAACAGATCGCTTGCAATAGAGTTATGGCAGTGAGTTTTTCTACACGTCGTTCTTATATTTAGCGAGAAAAACTACACATCAGATATGCTTTAAGTATCCGAAATGTCAATGGACCTATATTACGTCCGAAAACAGGGTTACTTTTAAAATGATTAATTTAAACATATTTTATTCCACAGAAGTACAATATACATAAACAATACAATACAACAGGTTTACAAATATGATTCTGCAGAAATGGATTGGAACGAAAGCAGAGCTTATAAAGTTCCTCTCCAATTTCCGGTTATTGCATGTATAAAGTACAATATACAGAAGAAGTCTAACAAGACACATAGAAAAAAAAAAGAGAGATAGAGAAAAATAAAGGGGAACAGATGGGTGTGGAGTGAGGGGGTCTACTGGTGGAGATGTCACCTTAGAAGAAACCATATATAGAGACAATAAAAACTTACAACCTGACCGTCAGTACTACATAAATGTTTGCTAGTGCAGCTTATAAAAATGAAGCTAGTAATGTTTGTTAAGAATGATTGGATAAGTAATATACTAGATAAAAATATTTAGGTATTATGCAATAGATCAATACCAACCATATTACATTCAAAAGAAAGAGTGAGAACGCTGTATCTTTTCATCTAGTTTTTCCCGGAGAATACTGTATTGTCACCGAGAAGACAAAAGGATCAATACGCTAAGGAGTAAATCTTCCGCTTGCCCGGATATAAGTATGCACTGCAGCAAATATTCTTTCATTATCATGCAGGCTAAAACTTTCATCTCCATAAAGGATGATTCGAAGCGAGACTCTTGCAATATCGTCTATACTTGAGAATAAAATATTTCTTCAGTGATTATAAGTTGAACATTTTAGAAAGAAATGTTCAGTTGATTCAACTGATTCAGCTGAGCCACATCTACACAGTGGCGATTGCACTAAACTTTTCAAGTATAAGTGATGATTAAGAGAACTACATCTTATGCGCAACCTAGCATGGACTATCTGAATTTTTCTTTCACCGAAGAAATAAAGTTGTCTTGGAGTGGGTTTGGAAAGGTTCAAATGATGCTTAAAAGATGCCAGTGATTCTGCGTTCTTAATCTCATCCGGTAGGGAATTCCAATCATTAATTACAGACGGCAGAAACGAATTATTATACAAGCTAGTTCTGCAAGCAATGGTTCGCAAATTATTTGGTCTACGCAGATTATAAGTTGATGAATTACCAACCGTTTGGAGTACAAGAACATTAAGATAATTTGGAGAAAGTCCATTTACCATTTTGTAGAATTGAATCAGCTTATGTTTTCGCCTTCCCAACCAGTTTCCTGATTTAGGTCAGCAATAGCTACAAGTTTAGTACAACCTGTAACTATGCGTGCAGCTTCATTTTGAACTTTGTCCAATTGATCCTTTAAACCCTGAGAAAGATTTTCCCATATAACATCACCATACTCCAAAATTGGTCTTATAAACGAAAAGTAAATGGTTTGAAGTGACAATCGATCGAGCCGAATTTTCAGATGCCGCATAAAACTCCAATTCTTTTACATGCTTTTTCAATTGATTTATTTATATGGATATCCCAAGATCCGTCATTAGAAAGAAAAATACCTAAATGCTTGTGATTTGTAACTGACGGAATTTCAGTATTTGACATGTAAAGATTCGGGTGATTAGGCTTAAGACGTTTCCGGGATATAACCAGCGATTCAGACTTTGCAGGGTTGAACTTGACCAACCACTTCTGTGCCCAATTCGTAATTTTATCAATATCACATTGTAAAATACTTCCTACACCAGCTGGATCATCTACAATCATTGATAAACTTGTGTCATCTGCGAAAAGCTTTACATTTGCCTGAATATCTTCGACGATATCATTGATATCAACTAAAAACTTAAAATGATTCATAGTCGAATTAACATATATTTAAACCATACCCCAGCAGCACGTTTTAGATTCGGTAATGTATTTTTTGTACAAAATTGGGCTCATTGTATTAACTGATCAAACTGGATCACATGACATTGGGGAAAACGGGGAAGCATGAAGGGGTACGCTATAGGACACCTAGGAGGCCGCCATCATTGCGCTTTGCCTGACCAGATAACGTAGTTGTAGGGGCAGGTAATCCATACTAGATCCGCTTTGGCCTTCTATAGTAAACTGGTACCCGTTGTATCTCCTGTAACCGTCCGATAGAGGTTGATACGAAGATCGATAACAGGCTGCCAGTTTACTTCTATAGTGGCGTAATGATACACACATACCGTGCTTGTTCGTCCCAACACCAGTTCGTCCCAGGATTGTTCGCCCGGACTTGTTCGTCCCACGAGATTGCACCCTTCTCTATCGGATTTTGCATGATTATATAGTAGTTTGACCTTCAAGCGAATATTTTGAAACTATTTCTGTTGTTTATTTTCATATTATTAATTCCACACAATGGCTCCCTTGACAAATGCCAAACCAGTGTTTTCAGCGCTTTGATTACAACAAAGGTTCCATACACAAAATACACCTTTTCATTTTGCTATTACCGGTTTCTTCGACTTTCTTTCGCGTAGTCTTGATGATCTTTAACCTCTTAACCCTTTAATAGACGGTTCCGAGTTTTAACGACCCTAAACAAGAAGGCCTTGGAAACATTGTGGTTAAAGGAGAAAATGCTGGTAATCAGCATTTTCTCCTTTTCCCACAATGTTTTTACCCACTCATATACAACAATCACTATTTCTTATTTCTAATTTGTCGTCTGCAAATTCTTTCAATTTCGTCCAGTCTAAAATTCTGTCATTTGGTACAGAGTTAAAGAAAATAGGAAAAACTTAAGAGAAAATAATAATCAAGGGTAATAACTGTTGTTTTTAATATGACAAACTTTTTGACATTTATCTCCCTTAATTATTGAAAACCATACACGGTCACGTGGTTGGTGTTGCAGATTTAAGTTTTCTAGAAATTGTAGAGTTTTTAGTCATAATGATTTATTTATTGATATTTATGGTAATGGCAGATGAGTTGAATATTTAACACGTTGCAAGGTTAATCATTCTAACTTTTGTTCCGAAACAAAGAAAAAAAAAAAAGTTTTTTTTTTTCTTCTCCTTTATTTTAGGAAATTTGTCTGTCAGGGTGATTTGGTATTTGTTTTAGATTTTGTGGAAAGAGTGGTATAAGATCAGACTGCACACGTAATAAGCAGTCTGATCTTAAATTGACACTGTCCGACATATTTGGGAAAAACACTTAAAATTACAATGTATCGGTCTGTTTTTACTTAAATAGGGAGTCTATTTCCTAAAGTTAGCCTTTCATCTGTCTGTTTGTCTGTCTGTCTAACCGCCGGCCCGTCCGCCCGCCGAACCGCCGCTCGCCCGACTGCCTGTCTGTTTGCATGCCTGCATGTTTGTCTTCTGTCTGGCTGGCTGAAATCTCTCTCTCTCTCTCCATATGTCTCGTAGCGGTCAAACATACATGTACGTGCATCCTTTTGTTTTTTTCTTAAAGCAGTTCTGGTTCGGATTACAGGCACACTTTATCATCTTTTAACTCTCAACTTGCTAAAAGAGTTGAATAAAACCTTCAGTCGGTAGCAAAAACCCAAATGTTTCTATTTCAAGGTCTTTTTTTGGTGGAAAAATATCTCCTCGTCGGACAGTGTATATAAAAGACCAGAATGCACGTTCTGTGCAGTCTGATCTTGATCTACACTTTCAAAAAGGCCCCTGAACAGCCCTTAGCAGTCTAAGGATTAAGTCTATACCAAACGACAAAATTCTAGACGGGTCAAAATTGAAAGCATTTGCAGACGACAAAATAAATGTGATTGAAAAAATGAAATGTGTTTTGGGAAGGGTAGAAAACGTTGTGGGAAAAGGAGAAAATGCTGGATACCAGCATTTTCTCCTTTTCCCACAAGGTTGTCAAAAGGCTTCTTTCACAGGGTCGTTAAAAGTCGGGATTGTGTGGTAAAGAGTTAAGTCTATACCAAACGAAAAAAATCTAGACTGGTCAAAATTGAAAGCAAATTGCACGTGGCACATTTAATGGAATAAAATTGGGTAGAAAACGTTGTGAGAAAAAGAGAAAATGCTTGTTACAAGCATTTTCTACTTTTCCCACGACGTTTTTCAAAAGCCACTTTCTCACTGCAACCACGGATCGTAATTACATGTTTATACGATCCCTATTACAACTCGGCATTGTTTGGTAAAGGATTAAACGCGCGTCCTCCCTTCTAAACACTTCAAGTTTACCCTTTACCCAACAGTCCGGTGTTTTAACAGCCCAGAGGATGAAATCTTTTGAGAACATTTTGGGTAAAGGAAAAAAAAAAAAAAATGCTCACCAGCATTTTCTCCTTTTTCCACCAATTTTTCAACCCCCATCAAAGACAAGGTACATTATTTAACCAAAATAATTTATTTTGCCGTCTGCAAAATTAATACCATCAAATTGGAAGGTTAAGATTTTATCATCTTGTTAGGTGTTATGTTATCATGTATAGTTTCGTCGTTCGTGTATATTGCAGTTAGATTTGACGAGAGTTATCTTAGATAACCATGTTTTACGATCTATGTAAGAGGATGCCGCGGATTCTGGCCATCCGATAAAGGGTAAAAATAAAATGCATATAAACACATTTAGCTTTAAAATAAAAAAAAGTAAATCTTCTACCAAACAATCCCTTGTGTCGACGACCCCAGATAAAAATAATTTTAAAGATATTGTTGGAAAAGAACACAATGCTAATAATCAGCATTTTCTTTTATATCGACAATTTTCAACCTTATCAATCACAAATTACATCGTTGGAAGTACAGTCAATTTGTCCTTTACTTTTAGTCTGAAAAAAAAGTCTTAAGTATTGTCGTCTGGTACAAACATGACTTTATACCCCCCCCCCCCCCTGCAGTTTTCGTCTTTGGTTAACACTGTGGGGTAAAGAAGTATGTGCTTTTAACACAGAAATCGTTCCCCTTCCCATAATGTTTTCCTTACTGTTGTAAGTATGAAAACGTCAATAACTTTTCTTTTCTTCTCATATGTGTACTTTAACACCTTCGTTGTTAAGTAGATGCATTCGATTTTTTACCATCTACATTTTGCTGATTGATTGAATGGTGTTTTCGTCATTATCAACATTATTTCAGTAATGTATCGGCGACAGCTCACATATTAATGTATATCGTGAATGCCACTAGTACTAGACTAGTGTTTTTTCCCAAGGACACTCCCACGCAAAACCCAGTGGATCCATTTAGGCTCGAACCCAGGGCCTCCTTGTCACGAGTCCTACACTTTACCGCTGAGGCACGCAAGGCCCATCCTTTGCACTTAAAGATCGTTTTTGGTAACAGTTTACCAGTGTTAAGGAAAGCGGAGGGCTTAGATCAAAGATCAGACTGCGCGTTCTGCGCAGTCTTATCTTGATCTTCGCCGTCCGCAAAAGACAACCTCAATCTCCAAAAAACAGAAATGTTGATTTGTAATAGTTTTTTTTAATAGATTTCAAAAGAATGTTCAGTTGTGGGTTAAACAATGACAACGCTTTTCCAAAGAATCCCAAATTTGAACGACCCTAAGCAAAACAACTTCTGAAAACATTGTAGGAAAAGGAGAAAAGGCTGCTTACCAGCATTTTCTCCTTTCCCGACAATGTTTTCTACTCATTCTGATGAAAGTTTCGTCCTTTCTGCCACATTAAATTTGACGTCTGCAAATGCTTTCAATTTGGACCAGTCTAAAATTTTGTCGTGTGGTAAAGAGCAAAAATGCAGATTTTAATTTTTTAATGTCATTCAAGCGGAAAGATGCTATTACTCAATACCTGCGAAACTAGGGAGAAAAATAAAGCTGACACAGTATACTTGAATTTACGATATCTTGTCGTCTGCTGTAGTAGCTATAAATACCCTTCGATATTTATCAAACCGCCATTAAACCGAGAAGGACTGATAAGTGAACAGAAATGTCTGCCACAAATCGCGCGGTTGTTATAGAAAATGGGTCATGGACCATGAAAGTGGGGCTGGCCGGAGATGACGAGCCCCGGGCAGTTATACCGACCCTGGCGGGAAGTAGTAAGGTAGGTCGATATTTTAACTTTTATGTTTATTTCGTGTTAATATGTACTGATACAAATTGATGCAGACGACATCTTTATAAAATATGGATAATCGATGTAAAGGAAAAAAAAGAAATCTATATATATATAAATGTGAAAACGCTGTAGTAACAGGATAAATAGATCTTTAAAGTTCTTCATTCGAAATAATGTTTTCTAAAACTGGTCAATTGCAAGACGAAGAAAAGTTGCCTAAAGATGATGACAAACATGCTAAAATGGGCGTGGCACTTTCGTTTTTGTTTATATACTCGTATATCGTATTTTTTGCAGGGCTGAAACGTTATGAACAAACTTAACCCTTAAACTGCTGAATAAATGAAAGTAACATTTCCACTCCATGGTAAAAACCGAAATATTGAGATTTAAAAGTTGATTTCACCGGGAAAAAATGTCGTATCCGATAGTGTAGATCCAAGATCAGACTGCACTTTTTAATTACATGCACAATTTAATTACATGCCAGCAACAGATATTTTAGTGAAGACCCGTTCAGTGAAAATATATGTTGAACTCGAAATACGTACCTACACTGTAAACTTTTAACGTGAATGTGTGACCTGTATACCTTTGGAAACGTCGATAATGAGTCATATGAATATACACAAAAATCCAAAACAACATTGCAGTCCGGGTATAAGGAATTTCCGAATTATTGTATATGGGTATTAAGAATTTGTAGTTATCGTATATATTTTTTATTCAAGGTTGATTACATATGATTAATGCTCTATGAAAAGGGAATTTAATGCGTCTGCAGAAAGCTTTGAACCACGTCAGCGTCCGCAGTCCGCGCAGGCTGACCTGATTCGATACTTTCTGCTATGTGATGCATGGAAGAATGGCACAGTGCCTCACACAGATGCCCTTTTGCCAGAGCACCGCATATATTTTTCTAAAAAAAAAGTACCCGTTGATTTAACCCGTAACATGTGGCACACCATCTTCATTATACTATACCTGTGGTATTTTATTTACCTGGATGTTTTGTATGTTTGAACGTTGAGTTAGTTATCATATAGCGATAGTTTACGGACTTTCTTACCTTATATGGGCCTTCAAGCTTCATCTATTAATTAGTCATACAACCCTTTACGAACGACAAATTTTTGACTCATCAATAGTGAAATCATTTGCAAGTGACAAATTACATGTTGCCAAATATAGGCTTTTTCTTTGAAAGGGTTGAAACATTGTGGATAAAAATAATTGATGATTACCAGATTTTTATTTCCTTCTTCCCACAATAGTTTCAAAATGTTTCTTCTTCAGGGCCCATAAAACACAGAATTGGTTGGTTAACTTGCTTGATATAAGTTTAGTTTAAATAAACTAGTATTTTTTTTTTTGCCATACAAGACGAACAGGCTTGATAGAAGTGAGCCATGCTCTGGTAAAAGGGGCTTAATGCATCCGTCTGCAATCTGTGATACCAAGCAAGTCATCATGGATCCATAAAATCCATCTTATCTAACAACCGACTGAATCATGAGGTAAAATGGTCCTTGGACATGTAGAAAATTGACCAATAGTAAAAAGTTTTGGCCCAGTTCAGTCTGCGCGGAACGCGTAGGCTGACGTGGGTCGATACCTTTTGCAGATGTATGAAGTCCCCTTTTCATAGAGCGCGGCTCAAGTAGTTTTTGTTGCGGACATTGTAGATTCCTATCAGACGACACAGAAGTTTCTCCCTTTTCCAAAACATTTTCTAGCTTGTTCAAAATGAAGAGTCTTGTGTGGCTCCGTGATAAAGTGTAGGATTCGTAACCTGGAGGACCCGGGTGCGAGCCTCGCTAAACGTACTGGGTTTCGCGTTGGAGGGTCCTTGGGCAAGACACTTAAGAGCCCTAGCTCTAAATATATACTGAATGTACTCGAATATGTTAGCTGTGGGCCTGGTGTGACAGAAATAATATTGAAAGCGGCGTTAAACATCAATCAATCAATCAATCAATCAATCAATCAGATTTGACCATTTCAGCCTTATTTAATTCGTCGTCTGTAAATGGTATTAAAATTAGCCCTTTACCACACAATGCCGACTTTTAACGACCTTGTGGTATAAGGCTTTTGAAAACATTGTGGGAAAAGGAGAAAATGCTGGTAACCAGCATTTTCTCCTTTTCCCACAATGTTTTCCACCCTATCAAAGACGGAAATCGGCAGTTGAGCTACTTTGAATTTGTCGTCTGCAAATGCTTTCAATTTGGACCAGTCTACAATTTTTGTCGTTTGGTTAAGAGATAGACGACTCTCAAATTTTGTCGCTTAAAGTAAGAACACACAATACTATACATACATGTAGTATTGATGCACAGCAACGCGAGGAAAATCGATGTCATACCTTTTGTGTATGTATGATATTCAACGTTTTTCGTTACACTTCAAAACTACAGATTTCATAAGTTAAAGGCCCACTAGCGGCCACAAGTAAACAGTGTTGGAGTTAAAACGCATTTAAATTTAGATAATACTGTTTAAAAGTATAGAAATTAATTAATGCGAAGATGACAATCTGCTATTATCCGTTCGGTCCAAGTGTCAATCGCTGGCAGAAAAATGAATTTTTAAACAAGGTAAAAAGTCAACAAAAGATAGAGCGACCTGGCAACTTTTTACCTAGTCAAAAGAATAGAATGATTGGACTTTTCTTCACATTAAATTTTTATAATAGCAAAATTTTGACAATAGCAAAATTATAGTAACATTAACTATGTCAGTAAATTGAGCAACGTCATCAGAATAATTGCAGCAAAAATGGGTACGAGTATGAGAATGAACATGCTCTGTGAAAAGGGAATTTACTGTATTTACAAAAAGTATCGACGCAGGTCAGCCTGCGCAATCCGCGCAGTCTGACCTGTGTCGAAATTTTTTGTTTTTAGTAAATTCCCTGCATGTGCAATGGACATTCCATCTCATAATTCAGTTGGTTTTTAGACAGAATGGATTTTATACATGTATATCCATACTTAAGAGAGAAGTAACTTGGTATAATGCATCGTGGAGAGGCCCCCTTTTGCCAGAGCATGGCCCATACATGCATATACATGACAGAGTACATGTTTATGATAGATATACTTACAGCAGCAAAAAAGAAATCAATATTTCACAACCAACCGAAAACACTGCGGAAATGAGTAAACAATCAGTAAATCCATGTATCAGCATAGTACAGCAAAACAGAAGTCAGTATTTCACAACCGGCGTAAAACAATGCGAAAATCAGCAAAGAACCAGTAAATTCATGTATCAGCATAATAATAATAATAATAATAAACAGTATTTCACAACCAGTCGAAAACAATGCGAAAATCTGCAAACAATCAGTAAATCCATGTACCGGCATAAAACTCTCTTTTCTGAGGTAAGGTAAGTACATGGCCTGCGTTATATGACCTTGGCTGTTAAAATGGCGTTAAACTCCAATGCAAACAGATTAGAATTTTGACGATTGGTAAAGAGTTAACAGGTTAATTATTCAAAATAATATTATTTATTTCAGAGTGCCGACGAGTATGTGCTTGCTGTTGGTGAAAAGGTCAAGGCCAATTATGATGACATGTGCGCGCACTGGACCTTTGATAACGACACATGCTCACATTGGGACGACATGACAGCATTGTGGCAAGAAGCTTACAACACTCTGGGTGTTGACCCGGCTTTTGCAAATGCTCTTACGACCGTGTCGCTAGCCACACCCAAAAAGGAGCGAGAAAAGATGATAGAAATCTTCTTTGAGAAGCTCAATGTACCCGGCTGTTACATCGCTTACGATTCCGTTTTGGCTCTGTATGCCTGCGGTAGAATGACGGGTATGGTGGTCGATTGTGGCCACTCCTTCACACATATTGTTCCGATGTTCGAAGGATTTGCGCTGCACGAGCATTATGCGAAGATGCCTCTTGGAGGGAAAGCAGTGACGGAATATCTTGAAAAGCTGATCAGCAAAACAGGAACCGCAGGGTTGAATGTATTTCAAGTAGCTAATATCAAGGAAACCTTATGTCGCACTGCATTGAATTTCGACGTTGATGTAAAAAATGCACCAGTACAGAAATATACCTTACCAGACGGCACATCAATTGAACTGAAGGAAGAGTTATTGCAGGCCACCGAGCCGTACTTTCAACCGAAAGTGCTAGATCCGAATTCCGACATGGCAAGCCTGGCGAAACTGGTCAATGACACTATCCAGGCCTGCGACATTGACTTGCGAACTTCCCTGAGCTCGAACATCATTCTGGCCGGCGGTTCCTCTGTCATTCCAGGTTTTGTGGAACGTTTCACAAAGGAAATACAAGCCTTAAACCAGCGAGCCAGGGTCATTGCGAATTCTAACCGCAAATTTGGCTCGTTCATTGGCGGCTCAGTTTTAGCCAACACAGAGGCCATGGAGAAAGAATGGGTGACAAGGGCAGAGTTTAAGGAACATGGGGCTGATATTGTCAACAAGAAATGTGCATAATTACGAGAGTAACCCTGATGTTGTGCTCTTCTCTTCTGAAGATAGGAAAGAGAAAACAGACCAAGGCTACTAAAGACAATTGACGTAATGCGTATATACATGTATATATATGAACTTTTGATATATGAACTTTTGATGCATATATTACCGAAGTTGTAATTGACTGCCTTCGATTGATTGTTTCAGTTGGTGATTGGAACTTATCTCAATGTTAAATACATTTGAGCCATGCTCTGTGAAAAGGAGGGGCGTCTGCAAAAAGTATTGACCCATGTCAGGCAGCGCAGTTCACGCAGTCTGACATGGGTCGAAACTTTTTCCTATTTGTAAATTTTCTGCATGTCAAAGGACCACTCTACCTCTAGATCCAGTCGATTGTTGGGCAAAATGGATTTTATGGATCCATAATTATGTAATGACTTGGTTAGTATCATGCATCACGGAGATGCGATAAGACCCTTTTGCCAAAGAATGTCTCATTTTGATTCAACTCAAATATTGTTCAGAAATAAATACCTTCATTTTATTTTCATTAAACGTTAAAGTGCATTCCTGACAGTGTGGGCCAAGGTCAGACTGCAAAGGAGGTGCAGTCTGATCTTAGATTTACGCTGTCCGCTTTCTTATACAGATATTATGACAAAATTAGCTTTGAAAATGCAAAATATGCATCGTTAGTGCATAAAAAGAATGTCCATTTCATTTGAGCCGTGCCCTGTGGAAAGAAGGTTTGCATAAGTATGATTTGATAGATCCGTAATTATGTGATGAATTTGCATAGTATAATATATTACAGACTGCAGATGCAGTAAACCAGCGTTTGTCAGAGTATGGGTCATTTATATAACACTAAGCCTTTAGGGGTTTAGGATTCGAGCTACTCTTACCTTACCGCTTGTTAACATATGAATTCGACTGAACGTTCTTAAAAACAAACCTCAATACTGATTAAAACCAGTCCAATAGAGTTATCTGTCTTTGAGCACTCTTGTGCATACATGGTAAGAAAATGAACAAGTCTCGCGAGACCGCGCGATATTATCGGAACCTACACGGTACTCGTAAGGTAGCCAAATCGTTAGCCAGCCCAGGGTGTCCGTGGTTGTGAGGTAGAGCGCCGGCCTTGCAACCATAAGATCCTGATTTTGATACCCAGAAGCGGATGTCAACTTTGGGACTGTTCAATTGCCCACACTTTCGGTGCAAGTACTGGTGTAGTTTCCAGGAAGCAGAATGGAGAGAGATTAGTACAGGTTGCAAGAACTTGTTTCCTCAATCAGTGTAAAATAAATATGCTTGAATTAAAATCAGCTAACCTATAACGAGAAAAGAAAACGAGAAGCGAAAGCCTTAATATATTTACCAGACACTGCATCGCAATGAAATAAGCTTCCGTCAACTCTTATACTGCTAAATTACTTGAATAAAACGTTCAAGCCGATAGTAAAAACACGTATAAGGTTATTTCAAACTTATTTAGAGAAAAATATCTCCTTGTCGGACAGTGTGGATCCAAGATCAGACTGCACGTTCTGTGCAGTCTGATTTTGATCAACACTGTCAGTTAAAGGTCAGTGAGTCGCGCTTAGAAGCCTAAGGGTTAAGTCTTACATAGCCTTTCAATACCGATGCAGATCCTGGTGTTTGATTGTACGTGATGCCACTGATTTTTCTTTACACTTGGGCCAAGCCCCCGTAGCTCAGTCGGTAGCCTACAGGACTTGAGAACAGGAGGTCGCTGGTTCCATTCCCGGCTTGGCCAATTTCTTTCACAGGATTGATAATAGTCATCGTGACAGGATTCATTCCTCTCTCACCGCTGACCATTGTTTCGACGATGGTTATGTGGGAAAGCAGTCAGTGGCTAGGAAAGAATATTGTGCGAAGTACTGGTAAAAGAAACTCCAGGAAAGCACGGATAGGTACACTGGCCGCCGTGATATAACTGAAATAATGTTAAAAACGGCGTTAAACAACATACAGTCAGTCAATTAACTTTACACGTGGTCCCAGTAGTAGATCTAAACGCGCCTTTAACTTGAAGAGTTCCGCTAATAGAAATACAGTGTATGAAGTATTAGATGCAACACGTTAAATGAACCCTTTGCCAGAATGACAAAATGTTATACCAGTCCATATCGGAAGAATTTGCAGACGAAAGATTAAATGCAGCTCAAATGATGTGCTCCATTTTCTGAAAGGGTAGAAAACATAGTGGGAAAGGGAGAAAATGCTAGGTACCAGTATTTTCTCCTTTTTCTCGCAATTGTTTTCAAAAGCCTTCTGCCTCGGTGCCGTTGAAGCCCGTGGTTGTTTGGTAGAGGCTTAACCCTTTACCAAACGACAAAACTTTAGGCTTGCCCAAATTGAAAGCATTTACAGACGAAAAATTGAATTTGGCTCAAATGATGAAATTTGTCTTTGATAGGACGGTAGAAAAGATTGTGGGAAAAGGAGAAAATGCTAATTACAGCATTTTCTTCTTTTTACACAATGTTTTCAAAAGGCATATTGCTCAGGGTCGTTAAAACTCGGGATTGTGTGGTAGAGGCTCAAAAAGCGTGAGAAATGATGTACAGGATGTGTTCAAGATAGTGTATGCTTTTTTGCTTATTAACCCTTAACCAGACGACAAAACTTTAGCCTTGTCCAAATTGAAAGCATTTACAGACGACAATTTCAATGTGGCTCAAATGGTGCAACTTTTCTTTGATATGGTAGAAAACATTGTGGGAAAAGAAGAAAATGCTGGTGACCAGCATTTTCTCCTTTTCCCACAATGTTTTCAAAAGGCTTCTTTCCCAGGGGCGTCAAAAACGTCATTGTGCAGTAAAGGGTTAAACAAGATAACGCATAATGTCGATTTCTCATCTTCCGAGTTTGTTACTCTTTTCTTAACTCTTTCATTACTAACTCCGGAAATTCCACTTTTTTTTTCTGAGCTCTAAAAATAGATTTCCACTTCTATTGAAAACGACTTTGTCATAGTTTTTAAAAAACAGTAAGCGGACAGTGTAGATCAAGATCAGACTGCGCGTTCTGTGCAGTCTGATCTTGATCTACGCTGTCTGCAAAAGGTAATCAAGTCGTCATTAGTAGTGAAAGAATTAACTAAACATAATTTGCACAAAACATTTTTTGTGCATGAACACTGAACCAAACAATCCCGAGGTTTATCGACCCTCATGCTTTTGATAACATTTTGGGAAAAGGAGACAATGCTGGTAATCAGCATTGTCTCCTTTTCCCACAATGCTTACCACTGTATCAAAAGGATATCCCATCATTTGAGACAAAATTAATTTGTCGCTTGCTAATTCTTTCAATTTGGACAAGTCTAAGGTTTTGTCATTTGGTAAAGGGTTAAGTAAAACCTGTCTCAGCGGCCACATCTATTGCGGAAGCAACCTGTAATCAGCAAGCATCTATTGAAGGCCAACTGTTAACATGTGTCTTGTACTACGCAATCAACCCTCTTCTATTCTTTTACCACACAATCACGACAACAAACGACCCTGAAAGAGAAGGCTTTTGAAAAGATTGTGGGAAAAGGAGAAAATGTTGGTAACCAGCATTTTTATCCTGTTGCCACAATGTTTTCTACCATATCAAAGACAGCAATCATCATTTATTAATATTTGATTTGTCGTCTGCAAATGGTTTCAATTTGATCAAGTCCAAAATTTAAGACTTGCCCAAAGATTTGCGGATGAAAAATAAAATGTGGCTCAAATGATGGAATTTGGCTTTGAAAGATTAGAAAGCATCGTGGGAAAAGGAGAAAATGCTGGTCACCAGCATTTTCTCCTTATCCCACAATGCTTTCAGGGTCGTTAAAAGTCGGGATTATGGCGCAAAGGGTCAAGCAAGCACATTTGAAGTATTCCGTGGTGCTTGCTTAAAGTAACAATCGCTGCCAAAGGTAAACAAAGTGGGTGTTAAAATGCAATTGAGTTTGATTCATACCATTTAAAAGCATGGAAATTATTGTTAAGATGACAATCTGTTATGGTTTGGCCGATCCAAGTGTTAGTCGCTGGCGGAGAAATTAATTTCAAGACTAGGTTTAAGTTGCCAGCCTACTCTAGCTTTTGTTTACTTTTTGCCTGATTTTAGAATTCATTTTTGTGGCATTTGTCGAAGATAATGCCACTATGAGTTCAATACGGCATTTTGAAAATCATGTGTCGTAGTTTATGCAAAACCGAAGGAAGTAAACCAATTAAAATCAATTTTTCTTAGACAAATAAGTTTTTCGATTGCACTCATATATGAATTTGAAAATAGCGTATAACAATAGATTGGATTAGACCATCGATCATGGAAATACTTCCTTTTTATCGAAAACAGCTTAATCCTCTATGACCATCTATAGTTGCGTAATAATACACACATACCGTGCTTGTTCGTCCCAAAACCAGTTCGTTCCCGGGCTTATTCGTCCCAGGGCTTGTTCGCCCGGACTTCTTCTTCCCCTTAAGTTTGTACCCATATCTATCTGATTTTGCATGAATATATAGTAGGCTGACTTACATGTGAATATTTTGAAACTAATTCTGTTGTCTATTTTTGAAATTACTAATTCCACACAATGGCTCCCTTGACAGATGCCACACCAATGTTTTCAACACTTTGATTCTGCCAGCCACTAACCCTTCGACTTACCGCTTAATAACAGACCGTCATCTTCACATTATTTTCCATACTTTTACGAGGAGTGTTCAAATACTCGTATGAATGCATCTAAGCACCTAAAATTTGATTCTTCATAGGTTCACTGAAACTTTTTATTTTGTTCCCTCAAAGTATTCACCTCCTATAGATATTCAAAGTTTCAGTCTCCGGCTCCAATCTTTAAAGGCAGTTTCATAGTCTTCTTTTAGGAATACTATAAAGACACTGGAATTCATTTTCTGTCAACTCTGTTTCAACGTGTTTAGACCACCAGTTTCAGTGATTGTCTTTTGTACGAGGTGTAAGACTCTGAAGTAGGAAAAAGTCGTTGTGCTCTCCCACTCTCCGTATTCACCTGACTTTGCCCCTTGTGACCTCTCTTTGTAACCAAGGCTAAAAAAATACCTTTCAGCTCGAAAATTTATTCAGCGCAAACACATCGATTCTGCAATATTCCAGTGTCCATTACTGGGGGACTTTGGTAAGGGGGGGGGGGGGGGGGGGGGGGAGGAAGGCTGGGGGCCAGAGGAGCATTCCAGGTTGAAATAGATTTTGCTTCTTACACTCAAAATCGCCTCTCATGATCAGTACATGTGCGTGTGCATCAAGAATTTATTTGCTCCTATTTTCAGAGGTAAGCATGGGCATATAATGTCCGCTTTCATCCCTGGGTATGCGTTTAAATCCCAGATAGTGGTGGGTCCTGCGTGGCTCAGTCTTAAAACGAAGGATTCGTGATTTGGAGGCCCCGGGTTCGAGCCTCACTTGATACACTTAGTTTTTCGTGCGAGTGTCTTTGTAGGAAATACATGAATATGTGAGTTATTGTCGTGATATGACTTAAATAATGCTAAAAGCGGCGTAAAACACCATTCAACCGATCAGTCAACGCAGATAGTGAAACTGGTTGGTCAGGAAACGTCCTTGGTAAGGCACCGACAAGTCTCAGTACTTGCATCGTTGAAGACATCGATTTTTATATAATAAATTTTTCGATGTGAATGAGTGAATAATTTTTAATGCAAAGCAAGGTACAAGTACCATCCCGACAAGCGAATGTCGAAAATACCTCTTAAATAACGGCTTATTGGGGAATTTCATTTCTAATTATGTCGCAGTTTAACACTTAGGCTGCTAAACGCGACTCAAGGACCATTTACGAACAGTGTAGATCAAGATAAGACTTCACAGAACGTGCAGTCTGATCTTGGATCTACACTGTCCTCTATCGAGATATCCCCCCCCCCCCTACAAAAATAGCAACATTTGTGTTTGTACTATCGACTTGAAGTGAAGGTATCATTTAATTTAAACAGCAGGATTAAGTTTAAGGTAGAAGATGTCACCACTGACAGGAGCTTTGTTTTTGTGTGCCAAGCTTTCTATTCACCCTCTTCCACTCTATTTCTCTTTCATTATTAAAACACTAGACTATCGCTATATTTTTTCAAAGGTTGGCCAGGGCATATATGCGTGAGCCTGGGTACGGCTCTAAGGGTATTTTGCCACAGAGCAGGTATACTGTAATTTACATAGTGAGTGTTGTTACAGTGTGCATCGACATCAGATGTCATTTAGCACACAGGACAAGCTTGCACATTTTTTTAAGTGGTAAAATGATAAGTATGAAGGACTGTGCAAGGGTCTGAAAAGGGTTAACTCTTTACCAGACGACAAAATTTTAGACTAGCCCAAACTCAAAGCATATGCAGATGACAAACTAAATGTGGCTCATATGATAGGATTTGTTTCTGGCACTGGTTACTAGCAATTTCTCCTTTTCCCACGATTTTTTCGTGTGTAATTTCCCAGAAGCGTTAAAACTCGTCACTATGTGGTAAAGAGTTAATAGTAAATCATTAGGCAGTAAGATGTACAAGATGAAAAAAAAATCTTGTTTAAGCTTGTTGTACCGGAAGGGGTGGGTATTACGTTATTTACGCTCGTAGCATATCTTGCCTTTCTCTTAACTTCGCAAGCCCTTGTAATTTGGTGACACGATTATAGTTGTGGTTAAATAGAGTTGAAAGTAACGTATCAGAAACACATTTCCTTTAAGCGATTCTATCGTAGTGCCCTATATGTCACTTGTAGGCCGTCTAGTTCTTATATGTAATTATTTACAAGAAGTTTTTTCTTATGTGTCGTTTGTCGGCCCTTTAGTTTTTCTTATATGTCATTTGTAGTCCAGCTAGTTTTTCTATGTGTCCTTTGCAAGCCAGCTACTTTTTCTTTGGTGTTATTTGCAGTCCCACTAGCTTTTTCGCATGTGCCATTTGCAGTCCAACTAGTTTTCATACGTGTCATTTGCACGCAAAGATTTTTTTTTTTTTCATGTATGCCAACTACCTTTCTTATGTGTCATTTGTAGGCCATCTAGTTTTTTTGTTTAACCTAGAATGATGTACACTGCTTTTTAGACTAACTTATTAGACTAACTCTCGCTGGAAATTATTAATTTTACATTTTGTCGATGTCTGCATTTGAGTCATGCTCTGGGAAAAAGGGGGTTTAATGCATCTCCGCGTTGCAGCTTAACAAGCATTAAACTCCCTATTCATACAGCACGACTCAATTGTTTTCTTCCATGATTGAGGGTGATATTGTTTGTAGTTTAGAATCAGGTAGCGGACGGTGGAAATCTCAGACGAGTCTGCATGTTCTGATCCTGATCTACGCCGTCTGCAAAAGCTACAAAGTCGCCGTTTAAGAGATAAATGCATTGTGCACAGGTCATGTCTTTACTTATGTACACACAATGAGTTACGTTATCATATTCATTTTTAGAAATATACACGTATATTGATAATTTCAGGGGCAGACGGTGAGGAATTAGAATGTTGCCATGGTGACAGTGGCCAGTAAGTTACGTTTACAAAAATACATTGGGCATCTCCTTTAATTGAGAAGAGAGAAATGGCACACAACGTGCAGTCTGATCTTGGATCAACACTTTCCGTTAAGGAGATATTGTTTTCCAAAAAATAAGTTTGAAATGACATTATTCTGGTTTTTACTGTCGTCTTGAAAGTTTTATTTAACTTATTTTGCAGGATAAAGGTTAATGATTTGCCACTGACTTTTTCCCGATATTCACATCTCAAACTTACCAAGGATTGTGTAACTTACCTGCCTTACCTTCAAACATTTGACCCATTATGATGACAAACTCACATTTTTTTTTTTATTACCGACCACTTTTGTTGAACAAGTAAGGTGATTCCGACAATGTTGAACAATCTCTCTCTCTCTCTCTCTCTTAATCCTATAAAGGAGCTTGGTCTTATTCACTCACTCACCATTCTTATTTGTACTCTTAGTCTAATTCTATATTTTAAAAGTAGGACACTTTCTGATTTGCTAAATCATTTGTTTAGCGAATCAGAATTTTCCTTACACATTTGGAAAATTCTTTAATATTAGACGTAGAATGTTACTAGGAATGACTGGAGAATATGGGAACCGAAAGAGCAGTTTAAAAAAGACAGAACTGTTTTATGACGACAGAATTATTGTCGCGGGATTTCGAGAAGTAAAACGGCTAGGGAACACCTCTAGCATTCCCCCTGTGCCGAATTCAAAAGTAGGGAAAGAGCACGAAGAGGGGTATGCCGGACCTCACCCGAGAAAATTTGGAAATTAAAACGTCTCTAGAAGCATTTCTTTTACATTTTAAGACCATTTTTGCTTTTTAAACAAGGATCGAAGGGGGGGGGAAAAGGTAAGGCCTATATCATATCTGGCCGAAAAGTGTGTCGGGACCGGCCGGACCGCCACCGACGGCCTTGGGTAATATTCATTCATTTCAATCTTTCAGTCCTGAATGTTTCATCATAGAAGTTCCTGAAGATGATGAAAAATTTACTGACTGTATCACTTTTTCACGCTCTGAAAGCCGGATAGACTGTGATGGTAGGTGACGAATCTTATAATGTATTTCCTGTCATCAGAGCTCCAGATAGAGGGAGTGATTTTGATTTCAAAATTGAAAATATTAATCACTCTCCACTAAACCCTATGTTGTGGGTACTCATTAGAATCGTCTCATCGAGACGATTCTAATGAGTACCCACAACATAGGGTTTGGAAGAGAAATAATAGATTTTGAATACTATCACACCCTTTTATCTGGAGGTCTGCTGTCAATGTCTTACGTGATGTTTAAAGATACATCTATACTCGTTTTCAGCAAGTTTTTTTTTTTAGCCATTTCATCTTTATTTTATGAAACTATAAACATTCTTGTGTCTTCATACCAAATGTTGCCCTGTTGCACAGATTACGAGCGATAGTAAATGCAATTAATTTCCTGGAGGCCATCAAAGAAATCACTTTTGTCGTTTCCGCTTTTAGATCTTTACCGTATATCGGTAATCACGTGTGTAAATGACCTTGAAAACGAAGACTCAGTTTGAAAACATCGTGGGAAAAGGTGAAAATGCTGGTATGAGCGGTGTTTTCTACCCTTTTCATAGACAACTGACTGCTATCGATTAAACTTTTTAACCCTTGCAGCCCTATAGACGAAAAGGGGCTTTTGCGGACGGCTTGGAATAAGATCAGACTGCATAGAACGTGCAGTCTGATCTTGGATCAATACCACCCGCTTATTTAGTCAAGCATCCATTTGATATTAACTTAGAATTCCACTCTTCAACAACAACAACAACAACAGAAAGGGGACAGTAACTTTGCTGTCGAGGCTTTTTTATTTTGTTTACTCTTCACATTGAGCCTCTTAAAAAAAGAATTAAATATTCATTTCCAGTTCCTTTTACGCTGCCCATCCTTTTTTCAAGATATTTCTTGTTTCGTATGAAAACTGAAAAAAAAAAAGTCTATGTAATATGACATTTCCCCCCCCCCTCCTTTTTTTTAAGTATTTCATATTTTCCGGTGTCCTTTTCCGTGTATAAATAGTCCGTGAAAGTCGTCTTCGTTTTAGCCACTGCAGTAGAAATACTCTCTTCAAAGGAGATTTGGCACTTTTCGGAAAACAGTGTTTTTTCAATCTATGTGTGCTATCAGCAGGGATATTTCATGTAATAAAGTGAGAATCGATTTGCTCTCTGTTGAATATGGAAACTCTTGTATTCGCCCATCCATAGAAACAAACATAATTCAGAAAATATCTTCCGAACTTCTAACTCAAGCGCTCACTCGAATCCATGTTGGTACAATTACATTGGTACGAACCGTCGTACGAAACGTATGGTTCTGATTATAGAACACAAACTGTAGGAAGTAACGGAAAGGAGGAGAAACTTCGAGATGGTATTTTTATGTTTGGATTCTTGTACATTTACAATTATACGTACCTTTTTAGCACCCGTTAATGCTTACCATAAATTATTTAGACTATGACTGATGCTTTTCGGCACATGAACAATTAATCAATTTCATTTAGGTAGACTTAATAAACTGAATTTCAAAGAATTTGCAGACGACAAATTAAATTCGCTAAAGTGGTGGAAAGTCTGAGATATTAGAAAAAAAAAAAAATGTTGAAAATGGAGAAAATAATGGTTACCAGTATTTTCTCCTTTTCCTGCAGTATTTTTTTTAACCTCAGTGTCATTAAAATTTGGGATTGTGTGGTAAAGTGTTATAAATAGAGCAAGTTTATCTGTTGTCAGTCCCATTCAAATTTTCCCATTCGAAGGAAAAGAGAATGTGAAACATTTATTGCATCATTAAAACTCTCCTCTACCTGTGTTTTGATTTCAGCGTAGATCAATGCCACGGGATGGGTTTCTAATATTTTTTATGGAAAATTATCTTTACAGATAAGGTAAACATAATTTTCAAGACATTTTCAATCAGATCTGCTTAACCCTTTACCAAACAATCCTGACTTTTAACGACCCTGAGGAAGTAGGCTTTTGAAAACATTGTTGGAAAAAGAGAAAATGCTGGTTACCAGCATTTTCTCCTTTTCCCACAATGTTTTCTACCCTTCCCAAGACAAATTTCAATTTTTGAGTCACATTTATTGTGTTGTCTTCAAATGCTTTCACTTGGAAGCAGACTAGAATTTTGTCGTTTGGTAAAGAGTTAATTACCTTTGTTTCAAGCTGCTTCTACGTAAACTCAGGTTCCAGCTGAGGTGAATGGCAGAGCCTTTCATTTTTCATGAAGTGAGATAGTACTTTCAATATTTTCAGGTATTCGACAACAAATAAATATACAAACATCATATATAGATGGGTCAGTGATATATGGAGCAAACTTGAGAGACAGTGAAAGACTACGTCAAAAAACAGGAGGTTTGTCTGTATTCTAACCCTATAACTACTGAGCAACAATTAACCCTATACCAGACAACAGAATTTTGGTCTTGTCCAAATTGAAAGCATTTGCAGACGACAGTTTTAATGTGGCTCAAATGGTGATTTTTTTTTTTTTTTTTTTGATAGAGCAGAAAACATTGTGGGAAAAGGAGAAAATGCTGGTTACCAGCATTTTCTCCTTTTCCCACAATGTTTTCAAAAGGCTTCTTTTCCAGGGGCTTTAAATGGCGGCATTGTGCAGTAAAGGGTTAAATAAATTTTCCAGCCCCAAGGTTAAGTCTTTACCACAAGACAAAGTTTTAAAAGCTTTGGAATCAGACCCATTAGAGTTTGCTAAAATAACAAAGTTTGTCTTTTGAACGGCAGAAAACATTTTGAGAAATGTTAAAAAGATAGATACTACTATTTTCTCCTTTTCCCATAATGTTTTGCAGTGTTTCTGCTGAGCAACAATTAAATAAATTTTCCAGCCCCAAGTTTTAGTCTTTACAACAAGACCAAGTCTTAAAAGCTTTTGCAACAGACCCATTAGAGTTTGCTCAAATAACAAAGTTTGTCTATGGAAGGGCAGAAAACATTTTTAGACAGGTGAAAAAGCTGGATAATACCATTTTCTCCTTTTCCCACAATGTTTTTCACTCATTGAAGACAAGTTTCATGTTTTGAGTTATCAGTATATTTAATTTGTCACCTTACAAGGCTGAGATTTTGCCGTCTGCTGAAGACTGAAGAGGCTCTGTATTACTGTGACCTTATGCCAAGCAAGAAGAAATTAAACTAAAAATATGATTTCTGATTTTTAGATTGCAGAAAATGTTGTGGGAAAATGAGGAAAACACTGGTTACCAGCATTTCCTCCCTTTGTTGTAAACAGTGTTCTTTTTCAGGCTTTTAACCATTAAGCTGCGAAATAAATGAAATGTAATAATAACCCAATTTTTGCTATTTCATTGGTATTTTTTTCAGGGAAAAATATCTCCTTATCGGACAGTGTTGATCCAGAATCAGACTGCACATTCTGTGCAGTCTGATCTTAATCTACATTGTATGCAATAGGCTCCCGAGTCACGCTCAGCAGCGTAAGGGTTTAAACATAGGATTATTTGGAACAAGCTTAGCCCTTTATAACAATTCTTGACTTAACTCTTCACTAAACGACAAAATTTTGGACGTTTCCAAATTCAAGGCATTTACAGGTAACAAAATAAACATGATTCAAAAACTGATTTTTTTTTTGGCAAGGGTAGAAAACATTGTGGGAAAAGGAGAAAATGCTGGTTACCAGCATTTTCTCCTTTTCCCACAATGTTTTCAAAAGGCTTCTTCCCCAGGATTCTTAAAAGTTGGGACCGTGTGGTAAGGAGGTAAACTACCTTCAGGAAAAGGTTTTCTGAAAAACTTTGAAAAGAAGAAAATTCTGGTTACCACAATATGAACTCTGCCATTTCAAGGATGAATCCTATCATATAGAGCACATTTAGTTTTTTGTCTGCAAATGCTTTCAATTTGGGCCCCTCTAAGATTTTTTCGCTTCATAAAGGGTTATGGCTCCCTGTGTACACCATACTTCTCTGAAAGCATGTAATAATCCAGACAAGATATCTGATGGTGGTTTTTTCCTTTTATCTTAAGCTGCTAAGTGTGCCTCACTGACCCTTTGCAGACAGTGTAGATCAAGATCAGACTGCACAAAATGTGCAGTCTGATCTTGGATCTCCACTGTCCAATATGGTAATATTTTCCCCCAAATATATCTATGAAATTCTAGTAACCAGCAGTTTCTCCATTTTTTACAATGTTTTTTACTCTTTTACAGACAACTTCCATAATTTGAGCTACAATGAAATTGTCATCTGCAAATGCTTTCAATTTGAATTGGTCTTACATTATGTTTCTGGTAAAGATTTGATGTAATGGCAAAGATTTTTTTATTTAACCCTTTACCACACGATCCCAATTTTTAATGACCCTAAAAAGAAAACCTTTTGAAAACATTGTGGGAAAAGGAGAAAATGCTGGTAACCAGCATTTTCTCCTTTTCCCACAATGTTCTCTACCTGTCCCATTACAAATTTCAATTTTTGAGTCATGTTTAATTTGTCGTCTGCAAATGCTTTCAATTTGGATTAAGTCTAAAATTTTGTCGTTTAGTAAAGAGTTAACTGATATGATTGCAGGGTTACTGCGCATGAACCGCAACAAACTTCCAGTTGATCTCGAAGACTCCTCATGTCACCTTGATGGCCCTGCTAGCGCAGATACTATATACTGTACATTATCAGGCAAGGGACTTTGATTCTTTTGTTCTTATCCCCTGAGCTCAGCCAATTTCCTATTAACACTGCAACAGGGTTATGGCTATATTGGAAAGCAGTTAGTTGCTTGGCAAGAACATTGTGTGAAGTACTGGTTAAAGACCCTAGGAACTTTAGCACAGATAGGTGATATAACTGAAAGAAATGTTGAAAATGGCGTAAAACACCAACCAACCAAGCAACCGACCAACTGAACAACAGAACAAATGAACGAATAAACTAGCAAACAAAGAAGCAAACAACAAGCAGGCAGGCAGGCACGCACAACCTTTACCGCACAATGATGAGTTTTAATGCCCCAGGGAAATTTGACCTTTGAAAACCTTGTGGGAAAAGGAGAAAATGCTGGTAACCAGCATTTTCTCCTTTTCCCACAATGTTTTCTTACCTTTCAAGGACACATCCAATCATTTGAGCCGCATTTAATTTGTCATCTGAGAATGCTTTCAATTTGGAAAACTGAGTTAACTGTTTTACTCTTTGTCTTCAGGTGACATAAGAGTAAATGAACAACCAGCTTTAGCTGCAATGCACACACTGTTTGCAAGAGAACACAATAGGATTGCAAAAAGACTGGCTGAGATAAATCCACATTGGGACAATGATATTCTGTATGAAGAGACAAGAAGAATTGTGGGTGCAGAGATACAATTGATAACATACAAAGAGTTCTTGCCCATTGTTTTGGGACATGATACCATGGTAAAATATGGATTAAACATTGGTGAAGTGAGTATTTTTAAGCCATTAATAGTTGATAAATTGTCTTGAGCAATTTCTAGCCTCCCTGGACAAAGTCCAGGAGGAGCTTTTGCACTACCTCTGGCATCAGCATTGGTGTTGGTAGTGACATTTGAGCCAGTGTCCATATTTATGTTTAAGATTTTTAAGAGCCCACATTTTCCAAACCATGTGATGGATTTGGTGCATATGTGGCATGATGTAAGATTTTCATCCGAAGTTCTTTAACCCATTACCACACAATCCCGACTTTTAATGACCCTGAGATAGAAGCCTTTAGAAAACATTGTGGGAAAAGGAGAAAATGCTGGTCACCAGCATTTTCTCCTTTTCCCGCAATTTTTTCTACCCTATCCAATACATAAATCACTATTTAAGCTACACGTAATTTGTCGTCTGCAAATGCTTTCAATTTGGTCCAGTCTAAAATTTTGTCGTTTGGTAAAGGGTTAAACAATACCCCAGCCCAAGCCCATGATTTTAAGGTAAAGATTGTAAGCTTGGATATTTTACATTAAAGTTTTTCGTTAAAGTTTTTTAAGAGCTCTCATTTTCCAAACCATAGAATGGATTTTGGTTATATTTGTATGATGATAGATAAAGGTCCTTTCGGCAATACCCACACCCATCCCCTTGACCTTAAGGTCAAGGTTGTAGACTTGGATATTTTACATGAAAGTTTTAAGTTAAGTTGTATAAAGAGCTTTTATTTTCTAGACTAAATGATTGATTTGGTTCATATTTGGTTTTGATGACAAATTCAGGTCCAAACATTTCACTGAGCAATACCCTAGCCATGCCCATGACCATGATCTTATGGTCAAGGTGACAGATTTAGAAATTTCATGTTAAAGTTTTTCCAGAGCTCTTTTTTTCTCCTTTTTCATAAGTAATTGATTTGGTTTATATTTAGCATGTTGATGGATATTGATCCAGTCTCATTCAGCTTTACCCCTGCCCTTGCCTGTCACCAAAAGGTCAAGGTCAGGCTTTTGCAATAACTGTGGTGTCAAAGTTAATGATGGGTCTTCTGTTCTAGGTTGAGAGTCTCATGCTGTTTCCGAGCGCTGCCACCTTGAAAAAATAGCTTTTCCAGGTGAGCTCTGCTGTGTGATGATAGTTCTTGTTTGCTCGTCTGTTTTCAAAGAAAACATCAAAGTATTGCCATAGCCCTGGTATTGTCGGCGTTGTCTGCATTGTCTGTGTCATCTGCATCTTGCGAAAACTTTGACATTTTATAATATCTCTGTTATTATTGAAGATATTAATTGTTTCAAACTTAGACATGTTATTTATTATCAAAAGGGAACCTATAGTACAAGGCCAGATAACCATCAAAGTGTTTTTGACACAGTTAAGCCCCTTTTTTGATAATTTTCACTGAAAGTCAAGCATCCACAGCAGAGCGTTGGCACCCACATGGGGTGCTCTTGTTTTTCTTGCTGTAACATTTTCTAATTTGGTCTGGGTTAGATGTTGTCTTTGCTACTTCCTATTTTCTTATTTTTCACTTTTGCTTTGAGTTTTTTTTTTAATCCTGTACCACACAATTCCAAGTTTTAATGATCGTTAGGGAGAGGACTTTTGAAAACATTGTGGCCCCTTTTCCCATGATGTTTTCTACCCTTTAAAGATGGAGCTTATTGTCTGTGCCATCTGCAAATGCTAACAATTTGGACAAGTCTATAATTTTGTCATTTGGTAAATAGTTAAGTGTATCAAACAACAAAATTTTATACCTATCTAAACTGAAAGCATTTGCAAATGACAAATTAAATGGGGGTCAAATGATGAAATTGCGATTGAATGGGTAAAAATTGTGGGAAAAACTGAAAAATCACTGGTTACCAGCATTTCCTTTCCTCACAATGATTTTTAAACCCTTATTTTTCAGGGTCATTTAACCCTTTCCCAAACGATAAATTTTGGACTGGTCCAAATTGATAGAGTTTGCAGACGACAATTTTAAATTTGATGAAAATGACAGAAAGTTCTCCAAAAGGGTAGAAAGCACTGTGGGAAAAGGAGAAATTGCTCTTTACGAGCAATTTCTCCTTTTCCCACAGTGTTTTCAAAAGACTTGTACTGCAGACACATGAAAACCAGGGCTTGTTTGGGAAAGGGCTAAACATGGCATTGTTTGGTGAGGAATTAATTGACCTCAGTTTGATTATCTTATGCCAAAAATGACTTTAACCCTTTACCATACAATCCCGACTTTTAAAGACACTGAGTAAGAAAGCTTTTTAAAACATCTTTAAAAAAAAGGAGAAAATGCTGGTAACTAGCATTTTCTTCTGTCCTCTCATTGTTTTTTACCCTTCTAAAGGCTCATCTCAGTTTTTGAGTTGCGTTTATTTTGTCATCTTAAAAACATTGTGGGGAAAGGAGAAAATGCTGGTAACCAACATTTTCTCCTTTTCCCACAATGTTTTCTACCCTTCCCAAAATAAATTTCAAGTTTTGAGTCACATTTTCTTTGTTGTCTGCAAATGCTTTGAATTTGAACAAGTCTAAAAGTTTTGTCATTTGGTAAAGAGTTAAACATCATTCAAAACAATCAAACAAACTTTGATCATACCACAACTATCTTTTATTTCAGTTGTTTGACTTCTGTGATATATATGATTCAAAGGTTGATGCCACCATATCAAATTCTTTTGCGGCAGCAATTCTACGCTTTGGCCATACACTTATAGGTCGACATATTGGGCGGGTCAGCAAGTTAAATAAGCAGATGACGAGTAGTGGGTTAGAAAACCACTTTTTTGACCCAAGTTTGTATCATGAAAATGACGAATATGGTTTGGAGGAAATTCTTCGTTGGATGTCATTGACAAAGAGCCCCAAATCCGACCAGTAAGACACTTAACCCTTAGAGCGCCGAATAAACCTGTCAGACATTTAAAAATATGACCCAAATAATTGCCATTTCACGGTTGCTTTTGTCTACAGTGATTCATCAAAGCGAACAGTGTAGATCAAAGATCAGGCTGCACATTTTGTGCAGCCTCATCTTGATCTACACTGGCCACAAATGCAACTATAGTTGTGAAAGGCGCTTTAAGGGTTAACATTCATATGAATGAGTTATGCTCTGTGAGAAGGGGGTTTAATGCATCTGCAAAAAATATTGACCCATGTCAGCCTGTGAAGTCTGCAAAAGGCTGACATGGGTCAAAACTTTGCTCTCTGTAAAATTCCTGTATGTCCAAGGACCATTCTATCTCATGAATCAGTTGGTTGTTACACAAAATGGATTTTATGGATCCATAATTATGCGATGACTTGCTTGATATAATGCATTACAGAAATGCATTATGCCCTCTTTTCCCAGAGGATGGCTCAAATTCTTTTAGCTCTTTCCCTGACAACAAAATTTGAGACTGGTTAATATCAACAGTGTTTTCAGTGGACAATTATAAATGATAGTGTGATCTGGTTGAAAAACATTGTGGGACAAGAAGAAAGTGTCCTGGTGTCCTTTTCCCACAATGTTTTCAAAAGCCTTTGTTTTTCATAAAATTGAGTTATTGTCTATATGGTTTTAGCAAGCTATGGTTACAGTATATAAGTCCAGGGGTATTTCAAGAGAAGAAAAAGTTAAGGTTGCAAGATGTAATGCAATGGGATGTATTAATAAGGACAAGGTTCCTGCTTCAATATCGTTTTGCCTAAAAATAGCCTATTGGCAGTCATTAGCAGAAAGGATCGACCCAGGTTTGCCTGTGATGTCTGCACAAGCTGATCTTGGTCAAAATAATATGCTACTACTCAGTTTTCTGCATGTCAAAGAACTATTCTACCTCATGGTTCAGGTGCTTTTAGATATTAAAAAATGGATGCTATGGATCTATAATTATAACTGATTTTTTGACAAAGTGGATGTTAAGGATCCATAATTACTGTATATGTATATGATGACTTGCTTGATACGAAGGCTTATTGATAAGTCGTGATCCTTATATCAAAGGAGTTAAGCAGGGATGTCATTTTTTGCCCTACTATTCACTGACTGTTTAACCCTTTCCCAAATGACAAATTTTGGACTGGTCCAAATTGAAAGAGTTTGCAGACGACAATTTCAAATTTAATGAAAATAGCAGAAAGTTCTCAAGCAGGGTAGAAAACACTGTGGGAAAAGGAGAAATTGCTCGTTATGAGCAATTTCTCCTTCTCCCACAGTGTTTTCAAAAGACTTGTACTGCAGACACGTGAAAACCAGGGCTTGTTTGGGAAAAGGTTAAGGCTGTGAACCTAAAGACTGATGTCATTTGCTCCGATTTCTGCAAGACGGAAAAAATTGCTGAAAGACCAGTGGTTCAGTATTTGCATAGGGAAGGTCTAGCACCTAAGGATATCAATACTGATATGGTAGGAACACTAGAGAATTATGCCCCTTCATATGCTACAGTGAAAAAGCGAGTGGCCAAATTTAAATGTGGCAGGCAGAGCCCTGAGGATGACACATATTCTTGAAGGCCAATCACTGAAATGGTCAATATAACTCCTGAAATAGACAATACAGTCCATGATGTTCTTATGGCTTGCAGGCAAGTTACAGAGTGATATATAGCCAGTGCAGTTGGGATTTCACAGGAATCAGTACATTCCATCTTATTGGAAGATCTTGCTCTCAGTCTATTGGGTACCAAGACTTTGTGATAATTGATCAGACACACACCAGATGGGCTTTGTACCCTGCTAATCTAAACCTTTTAGAGACAGATCCTGCTGATTTTTTGCAGAGGTTTGTGGCTATGGATGAATCATGGGCCCATCATTTCACCCCAGAGACCAAACAATAGTTTATACAATGGAAGCACCATTCTTCATCCCCACCAAAGGAGGCAAAGACTGTCCCATCAGTTGGAAAGGTCAGGGCCTTGCTTCTCTGGGATGCAGATGGTATTCTATTGTCTACAAAAGGGAAAAACAATGGATGGCACATACTATGCATCACTCCTTAGGCAGTTAAGAGAAAATATCGAACTCGAGTGCTGCAGAAACCACAGCAAAGGTGTTTTGTTCCACCAGGACAAAGCCCCTGTTCACAAGTCTGTCATTGTAATGGTTGCCATTGACTATTGACTATTGTGCCTTATACACCTGCCCTCACTCAATCAGACTTACAACTATTTTCAAAATTGAAAAAAGGCCACTTCTGGTACCCTCTTTTGGTCAGATGATGACATCATACATGCAATGGAGGACTTTCTGAACTTTCAAGAAAAGGACTTTGTTAAAGGTGGTATAAAGGCCCTTGACCCTTTACCAGACGGGAAAATTTTAGCCTTGTCCAAACTGAGAACATTTGCCGACGACAATTTCATTGTGGCTCAAGTGGTGCAAGTTTTCTTTGATAGGGCAGAAAACATTTTGAGAAAAGGAGAAAATGCTGGTTACCAGCATTTTCTCCTTTTCCCATAATGTTTTCAGAAGCCTTCTTTCCCAAGGTCGTCAAAAGGCCGCATTGTGCAGTAAAGGGTTAAACATCACTAGCAAAACTGTATAGATCTATACCAAAGTGGATTATGTTGAAAACTAATGCAAGGTGTCTGCCAAAAGCCAAAGCCATACATATGAGGTTCACAACTTACCAATCAGCCCTCGTAAAAAGCATCATGGAGATGCATTAAACCCCCTCTTGCCAGAGCATTGCTCAGTTGTCATTTTAGTTACTAATGCCCCTGATTGTTACAAAAATTCTTAGTAGGAACCAAGTATGCAACACAGTGTTACACAATGTTACCCAGATGTGTCTGCTGAGTGTGACATTGCATCTTTTGCTATCTACATAGATCAAGATCAGGTACACAAAAAATGCTGTCCGATCTTTGATCTGACCCATATGGCAAGTTTTCGATCAAGATCAGGTACGCAAAAAATGCTTTCTGATCTTTGATCTTTCCCATATGGCAAGTTTTCATATGGTGGTATTGATTGTAAAATTGCAATGATCTGGCATTCAATACTTCTGCTGAATGTTTGTTTAACCCTTATCCAAATAATCCTGATTTTAAATGACCTGAAGAAAGAAGGCTTTTAAAAACATTGTAGGAAAAGAAGAATATGCTGGTTAACATCATTTCTCCCTTTCACACAACCCTTTCACAGACAATTTATATCGTCTATGTCATATTTTATTTGTAATCTGCAGATGCTTTGAAATAAGACAAGTCCTAAATTTTGTTGTTCGGTAAACAGGCAATTTTTTTTTGTCAGCATTCGTTACCAAGGTAGCATGTGGACACTTATTTTCTTTCTATTTTTCAAATGCTTGTATATTGTAATAACAAAACAAAATCATGCTAATTTAAAAGTTTAAACAAAGACAAAATTTCAGACCAGTTCAAATTGAAAGCATTTGCAGAAGACAATTCATAATTATGTAGCCCAAATTATTGTAACTTTCTTCAATAGGGTAAAAAACATTGTGGGAAAAGGAGAAAATGCTTGTCACCAGCATTTTCTCCTTGTCCCACAATATTTTTATAACTTTTCTTTGTCAGCGTCGTTAAAACATTGGTTTGTTGGGTAAAAGGTTAAGACTACTTCATGACAAAATTTTAGATTTGTCCAAATTGAAAACATTTGTAGCTGACAAATGTGGCTCAAATGTTTTGGATTTGTCCATGAAAATTTTGAAAACATTGTGCAAAAAGGAAAAAATGCTGGTAACCAGCATTTTTTCCTTTTTACACAGTGTTTATGAAAAGCGTTCTAATTCAGGGTTTGCTAAAACATGGGATTCTCTGGTGAAGGGACCTGGTCTGGTAGCTCAGTGGTTAGACTATCTGACTCATGACTTGGTGGTTGTGGGTTCCATACCCAGTTGAGGCAAACTGTCTTTCCAGCAATTTTTCACCTCTCAGCTCTGATGCATGTTAGAAAAGTAGTAAGTAACTTGGAAAGCAAGTTGTGTCAGATCCGGTGTTTGAAAGCCAGGAAACACACGCATAGGTGCACTGACCACTGTGATATGACTTAAGCTGTTAATTAAAACGGCGTTAATCTCCATTACAAACAAATGTGGTGAAGGCTTAACCCTTTCCCAAACAAGCCCTGTTTTTCACGTGTCTGCAGTACAAGTCTTTTGAAAACACTGGGAAAAGGAGAAATTGCTCGTAACGAGCAATTTCTCCTTTTCCCACAGTGTTTTCTACCCTTTTTGTTAACTTATCAAATTTAAAATTGTCATCTGCAAACTCTTTCAATTTGGACCAGTCCAAAATTTGTCGTTTGGGAAAGGGTTAAGGATAAAAATACTTACTAGTACTTATCTTACAGCCAGATTGAGGACAGTGTGAGAAATGAATTATTTCAGGACAGTTCTGGTGGTTCATTTGACCTTCCAAGCCTTAACATCCAGAGGTAAGATTTCTTTCTTTGCTTTCACAGAGAATCCGAGCCCCGGTAGCTCAGTCAGTAGTGTACAGGGCTTGAGAGCAGGGGCCGCTGGTTCGATCCCTGGCTGGGCAAACTTCTTTCCAATAATCGATGATAGTCATTGCGATTCATTCCCCTCTCACTGCTGACCATTTTTTCAATGATGGTTATGTGGGAAAGCAGCCAGTGGCTTTGGAAGAATATTGTGCATGGTAGTGGTAAAAGAATCTCCAGGAACGCATGGATAGGTACACTGGCCACTGCAATATAACTGAAATAATGTTGAAAACAGCCTTAAACACCATTGAATCAATCAGTCGCTTACACAGAGCACAACCCCTTACCACATGACAAAACTTTAGACTTGTCAGAAATGAAAATATTTGCAGCCAACAATTTAGATGTGGCTCAAATAATTGACTTCGTCCTTGAGAGGGTAGCAAACATTGTAGGAAAAGGAGAAAATGCTGGTTACAAGCATTTTCTCCTTTTTCCACAATGTTTTCAAAAAACCTCTTTCTCAGGGTCAGTAAAAATCGGGATTGTGTTGTAAAGGATTGATAATCAATGGACCATGTGGGAGCACTGACTGTACATGAGCAAGAGAAACAGCATTTTCCCCTATTGAATGGCTAGACTTTGAATTTATGGTCAGATATTTATTTGAGCCATCCTGTGTGAAAAGGGGGTTTAGTGCAACTGCAAAAAGTATTGAACTAGGTCAGCCTGTGCATTGCATGTAGGCTGACCTTGGCCAAAACTTTTTGCTATTGCTCAATTTTCTTCGTGTCAAAGGACCAGTCTACCAACTTTTGCCAGAGCATGGCCTATTTAGAACTGTTAGTAAATACTGTCCCCAGAGCTTGAAGAAGTTCATGTAAAAATGCTGTTTTGAAAGCTTAACTCCTTACCAAATGACAAAATTTTCGACTTGTCAAAATTGAAAGCATTTGATGATGACAAAATAAATGTGACTCAAAACTTCAATTTTGTTTTGAAAGGATAGAAAACATTCTGGGAAAATGAAAAAAGTACTGATTATTAGCATTTTCTACAAGGGCAGATAACCATGTATTTTTGACACAGTTAAGCCCCTTTTTAGACTTAAAATTTTCACTGAAAATCGAGCATAGCAGCCGAGTGTTGGCACCCGCATGTGGTGCTCTTGTTTGGTAAAGGGTTAAATCACTAATTTTCTGTGATTCCTTTTTTATTTCAGGGGTCGCGATCATGGGTTACCTAGCTATAATGAATTTAGAGCACACTGTGGGCTAGAGGTAGCCACTCATTTTGGTACATCTGAGGGAGGTTTAGTCAACCATAATCCAGAAATTGCTGAAAAACTTCAGAGTGTATATGCGTAAGATTTCTTTGTTTTTGTCTTCATCTGTTTTGCTTCAATTGAAATAAAACAGAATTTTTTCAGTGTAGAAGTAGACTTTTTCTTGCAATTAAAGTAACAATAGCTGCCAAAAGTAAACAAAGTGGTTGGTTAAAAATCAATGTGTTTAAATCCAAATCATACCATTTAAAAGTATGGAAATTATTAAGAAGATGACAATCTGTCATTGTACTGTCAGTCCAAGTGTTATTCGCTGGCAGAGAAATAAATTTCCAAACTAGGTTAAAAGTTGCCAGGTCACTCAGTTTTTTATTTACTTTTTGTCTGATTTTAAAATTTACTTTTTTTTTGCCAGCGACTAAGATGGAGGACACAATAACAGATTGTCATATTCGCAATATTTTTCATACCTCTAAATGTTATGATTTAAATGCATTTTAACACCTGCATTGCTTTTTTGGTCGCTATTGGGCCTTTAAAGATGGTTTTGGTCATAGCTGAGCATCAGATAGTGGACAATGTAGATCCAGGTGTCCTGCATGGCTCAGTGGTAAAGTGTAGGACTCATGACCTGGAGGCCCTGGGTTGGAGCCACACTGGATCCATCTGGGTTTTTTGTGAGAGTGTCCTTGCACAAGACACTTCAGAGACCTAGCCTAGTACTGGTGAAGCTCAGGAAAGGAACAAATAAGTGAGCTGTTGCCTTGATATGACTGAAATAATGCTAAAAGCTACGTAAAACACTCAATCAATTAACCAAGTATAGCCTGCACATTCTGCACACTCTGACTGTGATCTGTCGTCGCAAAAAAATAGTGCTTTTTTAGTTGCCTAAACTCTTGACAACACAATCCCGACTTTTAACGACCTTGAAGAAGAAGCCTTTTAAAAACATTGTTGGAAAAGGAGAAAATGCTGGTAACCATGGTTAATCATGATCAGACTGCACAAAATGTGTACTTTGTTTCATATTCTTGCCCATTCAACATTGAAATAACAATATTTCATCTTTCTGTCCTAATCTGAAAGGTAAGTTTTATTATTCAGCATGCTCGGTCGGTCCGTCAGTCCTTTCCCACACTGCCATCATCGAAACAATAATCATTCATCATAACCATAATCAGAGAGGAATGAACCCTGTTGCTTTGACAATAATTAATCCGCAGAAAGAAATCGGCCATGCCAGTGATTTGAACCAGTGAAGCTGTCCTCAAGTCTTTTGCACTATTTGGGTTTGGTGCTCCTGGGGTTCTGTGCTAAGGTTTGAAAACTTAAATACTGTTGAAAACAGTGTTGAACAAAGTTAAGGGTTGAAAATTTAAAGAGAGTGAAAAACAGCATTTAACAAAGCAAGTAAACAACTAAATAAATCTTACATACATATTCAGTATATAATACCAAATATTGTTATTTTATTTATACTTTGCTAGATGCCCAGAAGACATCGATTTATTCACAGGAGGGTTGACAGAAGAGCGTTCTCCTGACAGCTTGCTGGGACCTCTACAACAGTGCCTTTTGGCGGAACAGTTCCGCGACCTCAAATTTGGTGATCGATTTTACTTTGAGAGAATTGGTGATAGGGTCAGCTTCACAAGAGGTATGTTTGAATGACCCTGTGAAAAAAGGCTTTTGAAAGCACTATAGGAAAAGGAGAACATACTGATCACCAGCATTTTCCCCTTTTCCCAAAACGTTTTCTATTCTATCAGAAAACTTCAGTTTATCTGTACTATGTTTAATTTGTTATCTGTAAATCATTTCAATTTGGAAATTTACCTCAAGTTCAGAGTATCAAGGATTCAGTGGCTAACCACTGAATCCTTGATACTCTGAACTTGAGGTAAAATTTGAAGTTGGCACAAATTATTAGTTTATTTGACTAACCAAAAAAGCTTGATAGGAAGTTTTCTATTATTTCACTCGTCCCTCACCAAACAATCATGCGTTTTTCAGACCCTAGGGAAGAGGGCTTTTGAAAATAACATTGGAAAGTAAGAAAATACTGATAACCAAAATTTTCTTCTTTCTCGTCAATGCTTTCTACTCTTTCAAAGACAAATCAGATCGGTTTAGCCACATTTGATCTGTTATCTGCAAAATGCTTTCAACATGAACAACAGATTTTAGATTTTGCGGTCTGGTAAAGAGTTAAAGACAATTACATTTGAGCTGTGCTCTTTGAAAAGGGGGCTTAGTACATCTGCAAAAAGTAACGACCCATACCAGTCTGCACTGTCCGCGCAGGCTGACATACATAGAAACCTTTTGCTCTTTGTAAACTTTTGGCATGTCCAAAGACAATTCTACCTCATGAGTCAGTCAGTTGTTTAACTCATTACCAAACGACAATATTTTAGGCTTGCCCAAATTGAAAGCATTTGCAGACGACAAAATAAAAGTGCCTGAAAATTTGAAATTTGTTTTGTGAAGGGTAGAAAAGATTGTGGGAAAAGGAGAAAATGCTGGTTACCAGCATTTTCTCCTTTCCCCACAATCTTTTCTAAAGGCTTCTTTCTCAGGGGCGTCAAAAGTAGGGATTGTGTGGTAATGGGTTAAAAAGAGTGGCTGTTATAGATCCACAGTTGTGATTACTTGATTGGTACAATGCATCACGGATATGCATGAAGTCCCCTTTTGCCAGAGCATGGCTTATTCATTCAATGGGTTTGCAAGTTGTCTTAATTTTTGTGATGGAAGACTCAAGATGGGATAATTATGCCCCCCTTCGAAGAAGCGGGGGTATATTGCTTTGCACTTGTCGGTCGGTCCGTCGGTCGGTCCGTAGACCACATTTTTGTCCGGAGCAAAACTCAAAAAGTATTTCAGGTATCATCTTGAAACTACATAGGTAGATAGATCTCATTAAGGAGAAGTGCAGTGCACAAGAATCATAACTCTGCCCATCATATTTATGGAGTTATTGCCCTTTTTGATTTTCATACTTAATTTTTGTCCGGAGCATAACTCTAAAAGTATTTCAGGTATCATCTTGAAACCTCATAGGTGGATAGATCTCATTAAGGAGAAGTGCAGTGCACAAGTACCATAACTTTGCCCATCATATTTTTGGAGTTATTGCCCTTTGTTGATTTTCATACTTAATTTTTGTCCGGAGCATAACTCAAAAAGTATTTCAGATATCACCTTGAAACCTTATAGGTGGATTAATCTTATTAAGGAGAAGTGCAGTGCACAAGAACCATAACTCTGCCCATCATATTTTTGGAGTTATTGCCCTTTGTTGATTTTCATACTTAATTTTTGTCCGGAGCATAACTCAAAAGGTTTTTCAGATATCATCTTGAAACTTTACATGTGGATAGATCTTGTTCAGGATAAGTGCATTGCACAAGAACCATAACTCTGCCCATTATATTTTTGCAGTTATTGCCCTTTGTTGATTTTCGTACTTAATTTTTTTCCGGAGCATAACTCAAAAAGTGTGTGAGGTAAAATCATGAAACTTTAAAAGTTGATAGTTCACATAAATGGGATGTGCAGTGCCCAAGAATTGTTAATTTATCATTAATAATTTTTGAGTAATTACCCTTTGTTCGTTTTTACACTTTGAACTTAACAGTTTATAATCACATGTTATATTTAGAATTGGATGCCATTAGGGGGGCATACATGTTTTACAAACATCTCTTGTTCATCATAGTGATGATAAAATTCAATAAAATTATACCACAGATATGCATGAAGTCCCCTTTTGCCAGAGCATGACTTATTCATTCAATGGGTTTGTAAGTCGTCTTAATTTTTGTGATGGAAGACTCAAGATGGGATAATTCATCATAGTGATGATAAAATTCGATAAAATTATGGTTAATGTGCAGTCTGAACCCTTGAAGTGTGTTGGAAAGCAGCAAGTGGCTTGGTAAGAATATTGGGCGAACTAATTTAACCCTTTCCCAAATGACAAATTTTGGACTGGCCCAAATTGAAAGAGTTTGCAGACGACAATTTTAGATTTGATAAAAATGGCAGAAAGTTATCATAAAGGGTAGAAAACACTGTGGGAAAAGGAGAAATTGCTCATTACGAGCAATTTCTCCTTTTCCCACAGTGTTTTCAAAAGACTTGTACTGCAGACACGTGAAAACCAGGGCTTGTTTGGGAAAGGGAAAAAAAAAAAAAAAGCCAGGAAAGCATGGATAGGTGCACAGGCCACTGCCATATAAATGAAATAATTTTTAAAATGGTGTTAAACACCATACAAACAAGCAAACAAAATTCTTGAAATGCCTTTCACCACTATATATAGTTGCTGTTGCAGTCAGTATAGATCAAGATCAGACTGCACATTTTGATCTAAACTGTCCACTTTGGTGAGACATTCTTGACAGGAGCAACATTGAAACTGCAATTATTTCGGTCTTACTGGTAGACTGATATGTTTGTTGGGTTTATGTGGTGCTTTACAAGTTAAAAAAGTTTGGATGGATTTACATTCATGGTTTATAATTCTTTACCACACAACAAAATTTTATACTTGTCCAACCTGAAAGCAATTGCAGATGATAGATTAAATTTTGCTCATATGATGGGAAGTTTCTGTGAAATGGCAGAAAAAAATTATGGGTCACCAACATTTTCTCCTTTTCCCACAATGTTTTCAAGGTAAAAAAAATTGTGGGTTACCAACATTCTCTCCTTTTCCCACTGTTTTTAAAGGTCTTCTGCATCAGGGGATCATGTGATAAAGGGTTAATTCTTTTTGAGAAGACAAAATTTTGGATGTGTCCAAACTGAATGCATTTGTGGAAGATAAATTAAATATGGGCCAGGTAACATGATTCCCCTTTGAAAGGATGAAAAACAGTGTGTGAAAAGGTAACAGATTCATCCTTAAATTTAAGAACACTCTATAGAATATCATTGAAAGATTTTGCAGACAACAATAGTTACTGTTTACAACCCAAGAAACTTTTAGACTTGTCCAAATTACCATCATAAGCTTTTGCAGATGACAAAAATAACAGGGACTCAAATGAAGAGATTTTGCCTATGAAAGAGTTGAAAACATATTGTGGGAAAAGGAGTAAATGCCCACAATGTTTTCAAATTCTTTTTTTGTCAGGGTTATTATTAACTCTGAATTGCTTGGCAAAAAGGGAACCAGCACTTGAGCCAAGCTTAACCCTTTACCAGACGACAAAATTTTAGCCTTGTCCAAATTGAAAGCATTTGCAGATGACAATTTCAGTGTGGCTCAAATGGTGCAATTTTTCTTTGATAGGGTAGAAAACATTGTGGGAAAAGGAGAAAATGCTGGTTACCTGCATTTTCTCCTTTTCCCACAATGTTTTCAAAAGGCTTCTTTGCCAGGGTCGTTGAAAGGCAGCATTGTGCGGTAAAGGGTTAAAATGTTGTCTGAAAATACTTTCAATTTGGTCAACAGTTTTACTGTTTTTTTTAAAAAGTGAAGTGATAATTAATTGGGCTTTATTGATTGATAATTTTTTAATTATTGGTTTATTTTACTCCAGGGTCTGTATTCATCAACCATTCTTTAGAACATTCTTAGGCTTATTCTTTAAAATTTTCTAGATTTGAAAGTAACCTAACTTTTGTTTGGCTAAATGGTTTAGCCAATCAGAAGAAGTGTTACTTTCAAATTTAGAAAATCTTGGATATTTAGACTAAGAATCATGTTCTTAAAAATGGTTGGTGAAGACAGACCATGGCTTCACATTGGCCCTACATAGCTGAGAGGTTAAGGTTATGATTTGTATTCCAAAGGTTCCAAAAGTTATGGTATAAATCCCCAACTATGGCGTTCATTCCTGTAGAGGCTTCCTGTGCAAGATGTGGGAGAGCCCTAGCCTAGTACTGGTGTACCCAAAGAACCAAATTGATAAGTGAAGTCTTGCTGTGGTATAACTGAAATATTGTCAGAAGTGGCATAAATCCCCATTTAAAACAAACAAAAAACAAATAAACAAACAAACAAACTTCTTCCACTGCATTTCAGAGCAACTGACAACACTTCGACTGACAACTTTGTCTGCCATTTACTGTGCCAACACAGACTCAGAAAGAGTCCAGATAGATCTGTTCAGAACTCCTGTCCCGGGTCAAAAGTAAGTGTTTAAAGATTGATTGACCCTTAAAGCACCTTTCACAAGTTGCCTTTGCCATCAATGTAGATCAAGATCAGACAGCACAAATTGTGCAGTCTGATCTTTGATCTACACAGTCAGATTTGCCAAATCTTATTGACAAAAGCAACCACAAATTTGCAATTAAGCAGGTCTTGTTTTTAGCTCACCTGAGCACGAAGTGCTAAGGTGAGGTATTGTGATGGGTCGTTGTCCGGCGTCCATCTGTCCGTCTGTCCACAATTCCTTTAAACATCTTCTCCTCCAAAACCGCTGGGCCAATCTTGATGAAACTTGGCACGGATGTTCCTTGGGTGAAGCTCTACCAAAATTGTTCAAGAGATTGAATTCCACCCAAAACTCTGGTTGCCATGGTAACAGAAAGGCAAAAAATGGGAAAATCTTTGAAAATCTTCTTCTCTGATTCTAGAAGGCATAGAGCTTTGATTTTGATATGTAGTATCTCCTAGTGGACCTCTACCAAGTTTGTTCATATGATGCCCCTGGGGTCAAAACTGGCCCCGCCCCGGGGGTCACAAGTTCGAACATAGGAACAAAGAAGGAAAACTTCAAAAATCTTCTTCTCTGAAACTGGAAGGCGTGGAGCTTTGATATTTGGCATCTAGCATCTCCTAGTGGACCTCTACCAAGTTTGTTCATATGATGCCCCTGGGGTCAAAACTGGCCCCGCCCCGGGGGTCACAAGTTTTGAACATAGGAACAAAGAAGGAAAACTTTAAAAATCTTCTTCTCTGATTCTAGAAGGCGTAGAGCTTTGATATTTGGTATTTAGCATCTCCTAGTGGACCTGTACCAAGTTTGTTCACATGATGCCCCTGGGGTCAAAACTGGCTCTGCCCCGGGGGTCACAAGTTCGAACATAGAAACAAAGAAGGAAAACTTCAAAATTCTTCTTCTCTGAAACTGGAAGGCGTGGAGCTTTGATATTTGGCATCTAGCATCTCCTAGTGGACCTCTACCAAGTTTGTTCATATGATGCCCCTGGGGTCAAAACTGGCCCCGCCCCGGGGGTCACAAGTTTTGAACATAGGAACAAAGAAGGAAAACTTTAAAAATCTTCCTCTCTGATTCTAGAAGGCGTAGAGCTTTGATATTTGGTATTTAGCATCTCCTAGTGGACCTGTACCAAGTTTGTTCACATGATGCCCCTGGGGTCAAAACTGGCTCTGCCCTGGGGGTCACAAGTTCGAACATAGAAACAAAGAAGGAAAACTTCAAAATTCTTCTTCTCTGAAACTGGAAGGCGTGGAGCTTTGATATTTGGCATCTAGCATCTCCTAGTGAACCTCTACCAATTTTGTTCATCTGATGCCCCTGGGGTCAAAACTGGCTCTGCCCCGGGGGTCACAAGTTTTGAACATAGGAACAAAGAAGGAAAACTTTAAAAATCTTCCTCTCTGATTCTAGAAGGCGTAGAGCTTTGATATTTGGTATTTAGCATCTTGATAAAATCTGAGAAGAGTTTGGATTTGGGGCACCTGGGATCATAAACTAGGTCACTAGTTCAAATTAAAGTAATACCTTGTGGGCACTCTAGAGGCCACATTTTTGGCTCAATTGACTTGAAAATTGGTCAGAATGTTTGTCTTGATAAAATCTCACATGAGTCCGAATTTGGGTCATGTGGGGTCTTAAATTAGGTCACTAGGTAAAATTAAAGAAATACCTTGTGTGCACTCTAGAGGCCACATTTATTGTTCAACTGATTTGAAAATTGGTCAAAATATTTGTCTTGATGAAATCTAGGGTGACTTTAAAATCGGGTCACCTGGGCTTGTAATCTAGGTCAGAACTTGAATTATGCACTTTGAGTGAATTTCGCCTATTGACACAGGTGAGTGTCCAGGGCCATCATGGCCCTCTTGTTTAACTGAAAATATTTGTTGGGTTTATTCTGGGCTCCAAGAGTTAACTCTTTACCAAAGGACAATATTTTAGCATTGTCCAAATTGAAACCAATAACAGACATCATTTTGAATTCAGTTAAAATAATGGAAAATGTATGTGAAACTGTACAAAACCTTGTTGGAAAAGGAGAAAATGCTGGATACCAGCATTTTCTCCTTTACCCAAAAGGTTTTTAAAAGGCTATCTCCTCAGGGTTGTTAAAACACTGGATTGTTTGGTAAGGGGGTTCTTCTCCTTTTGCAGGTGACCATGGGTGCACATGGGTGCAGAGTGTTGACCAAGATCAGCCAGCTCATAAAATTTGCAGTCTGATCTTGATCTGCACTCTTTGCTACTCTATAGCTTTATGCAAAAAACACAAATGTCTAGACTTGTCCAATTTGAAAGCGACAAATTCAAGGTGGCTGAAATGATGAAGCTCGACTTTGACAGGGTAGAATACATTGTGGGCACAAATATTATCATCTGGTAAAGAGTTAACCCTTTACCAAACTATCCTGTGCTTTAACGACCCTGAGGGAGAAGGCCTTTTCCCACAATGTATAGACAAATTTAAAATTTTTGTCACTTGGTTAACTCTGTACCAAATGACAATTTTAGATTGGTCCAAAATAAATGTGACTAAAAAATTGAAATTTGTTTTAGGTAGGGTTGAAAACATTGTGAGAAAAGGAGAAAATGCTGGTTACCAGCATTTTCTCCTTTTCCCACAATGTTTTCAAAAGCCTTCTTCCTCAGGGTCATTAAAAGTCAGGATTGTGTGGTAAAGTGTTAAGAGTTAACAGTTCATATTTAATGCTTCCAACAATATTTTCTTTTGTAGAAATGAGCCATACTCTGTGAAAAGGGGGTTTAAAGCATCTGCAAAAGGTATTGCCCCTAAGTCAGCCTGCACAGTCCGCACAGGCTTTAAAATCTGGGTTGAAACTTTTCTGCATGTCAATTTTCTGCATGTCAGAGGACCAATCTATCTCATGATTCATCTGCTTGTTAGACAAAATGGATTTTATGAATCCATAATTATTGTGATGAATTGCTTTGTATAATGCATTACAGAGATACATTAACCCTTTACCACACAATCCTGAGTTTAAACAACCCTGAAGAAGAAGGCTTTTTAAAACATTGTGAGAATAGGAGAAAATGCTGGTATCCAGCATTTTCACCTTTTCCCACAATGTTTTCTACCCTATCAAAGACATAAATCATCATTTGTGCTACATTTGTCATCTGATGATGCTCTTAATTTAGTCGGGTCCTAAATTTTGTTGATTGGTAGAGTTAAACCTCCTTTTGCCAGAGCATGGCTCAAATATATTGCGAACCCATAGCTTAGATGGTAAAGTACAAGGCTTAATAACCAAAGGGATGCCAGTTCCTTGCCCAGCTTGGCCAATTTCTTTCCAAAGATTGATGATAGTTATTGTGAAAGGATTCATTCTACTCTTACCCGCAAACACTGTGTTGGCTTTGTTCATGTGGGAAAGCAGCCAGTGACTTAAGGAGAAAGTTGTACACAGAATTGCAAAAAGACACTCTATGTAAGTTGGTGCACTGGTTGGTGAGATGAAAGTGAAATAATGGTGCATTAAACACCAGAGTACCGTTTTACCAACAATTCCTAAACTTTTGTAACTTTATGCCTATGTCCAGTTTTACAAAATTTGTAAATCTGTTTTACTAAACTTTCATAACTTTGTGAATTTGCATAAGTAAATATTTTTGTAACTCTTCACAGAAACAGTACATCCCGCGCACTTGTTACCTAGGTGAACAGCACGTGCCTTTCAACCAGAGGGAAATAAGATGCAATTTATGAGCATCTATCCTACATTTCTCATGCCTTACGTCAACTCATATGTCATCCGCTTCCATCAAATATGGATACTGTACATGTAAAGAAAAAAATAATTCATCGAAAACTGAAATTTATGACTACTGCGCGTAGCTGTAGGGATAATTATTATGTTTTTTCTCAAAAATATTCCTATATGAAGATGCAATACAAAAAATGCCTCTAGATTTTGGCCTATGTTCTTACTTACGACCAATATTTTTGTATATAAAGTTGCACAAAAGCTTACGTTCAAACTTAGCTATGCAAATTTTAGTAAAACGCTAAACTCAAAGCTACGCAAAAAGTTACGAAATTCCAGACTTACTTTTGTGTTAGTACTTTAATGAAATGGTCCCCAAGCAAATAAACCAACATGAATTAAGTTTGAATTTTCTATAATGAACTATTAATGGTTTCAATCAAAAACATGTTTTTTCTCCTTATGATTCAGGAATGCATTGGTTAGTTGCAATGTTCCTCCACAAATCAACTTGGAGTTCTGGAGGGAAGAAAGATGAAATGGTTAATTATACATAGATGACTGTATGTTACATCATCAATTAAACATGTTAAAAAACCTTTTTTGTTCAAAAACCATTGTTGCTATTGTTGCTGGTGTCAAACTCACTGATGATTTTTAACTCTCTATCACACGAAAAAAATGTAGACCTGTCCAAATTGAAAGCATTTGCAGACAATGATTTAAATGTGACTCAAATGAGAAAATTTGTCTTTGATAGGGTAAAAAACAGTGTGGGAAAAGGAGAAAATACTCGTTACCCACAATGTTTTCAAAAGGTTTCTTTCCCATGGTCGTTAAATGTCGGGATTGTGTGGTCAAGGGTTTTATCTTTTACCAGACACCAATAAATATGTAAGACTTGTCAAGATTGAAAGCATTTGCAGACGACAAATTAAAGGTGACTCAAATGGAAAACTTTGTTTGTGAAAGGCTAGAAAATGATAGAAAACAGTGTGAAAAGTAGAGAATGCTGGTAACCAGCATTTTTGATTTTCTCACTATGTTTTCAAAATGCCCTCTTCTCTGGGGATTGTTACAACATGCCTAAAAAAGGCTTAATGCCTATAACCTTTTGGGGATTTTCATTCAATTTTTTATACAGTTAACCATTTACCACACAATCCTGAGTTTTAACAACCCTCAGAAAGAAGCCTTGTGAAAACATTGTGAGAAAAGGAGAAAATGCTGGTAACCAGCATTTTCTCCCTTTCACACAATGTTTTCTATCCATTCAAAGACAGAAAACATCATTTGAGCTACATTTACATTGTTGTCTGAAATTGCTCTCAAATTTGACTGTACTGAAATTTTGTCCTTTGGTAAAGAATTAACCCTTTACCAAGCAATCCCGAGTTTAAAAGACTTTGAGGATGCAGGCTTTTGAAAACATTGTGGGCAAAGGAGAAAATGCAGGTAACCTCCCTTTTAATAAAATAAATCCAAGTGGTTGAGCCACATATAAACTGTTGTCTACAAAATGCTTTGGAATAGGAAAAAGACAATAGTGTTGTTTATTGATAAAGTGTGACAGAGGAAAAATTCCCATTTCAACCAGTTTCCTATGATGTGACTAAAATAATATAACAAAAACGATGTACTTTTCATCCAAGGTTTGGAAATTCTTTCTGATTCTGATCAACAGCACAAAAAAAATTTTATAAAACTGCCCTTGGGGCCATAAAAGTTAACAAAGATGATCACATAAAAAGAAAGACATGTAAGCTGTCAGAAAAACATTGTGGGAAAAAAAGGAGAAAACTATGATTACCAGCATTTTCTCCTTTCTCCTCCCACAATGTTTTTAACCCTTTACCACACAATCCCAAGTTTTAAAGCCCTGAATGAAGAGACTTTTAAAAAGATTGTGGGAAAAGGAGAAAATGCTGATAACCAGCATTTTCTCCTATACCTACGATGATTTCTCCCCTTCCCAGAACAAATTTCAATTTTTGAATCAAATTTATATTGTTGTCTGCAAATGCTTTCAATTTGAACCAGTCCAAAATTTTGTCGTATGGTACAGTTAAGAGAGTTTATTTTTTTTTCTCTGGGTTGTTAATCTCAGGATTATTTGGTAAAGGCTTTTTTTTTTTAAGCTTTATTTACCACGTCAATGGGTACGTGGGGGTCGTGGTCATCCCCCACCATACCTTACATAAGATGTTAGTAAGCAGTGTTAGTTTCATTTTTAAACATATGAACGTATTTACCAACATTTAAACGTATTTACAATAACTTCATGAAAGAAAACATTTTCTTATAAAAAACATACAATAATATAATATATATGAGACATGCTCTGGCAAAAAGGTGCTCAATGCCTCTCCGCAATCCCTCAAGCCAAGCAAGCCATCATATACTTTTGAATTTGGTAAAGGCTTAATTTAAAAAAATCAAAAGCCTTACAACCTTATACAAAGCAAGTTTAACTCTTTACCAAATGACAAAATTTTAGGCTCGTCCAAATTGAAAGTATTTGCAGACGACAAAATAAATGGGACTCAAAAATTGAAATTTGTTTTGGGAAGGGTAGAAAACATTGTGGGAAAAGGAGAAAATGCTGGTAACCAGCATTTTCTGCTTTTCCCACAATGTTTTCAAAAGGCTTCTTCCTCAGGGTTGTGAAAACCTGGGATTGTTTGGTAAAGGGTTAAAACTTCAAGTGCAACAAATAAAACAATGTTAAAGCACAACTTCAAGATGATATTTTCAATGAGTAATAATTATGCCAATGAGCAATATTTGAATAATATTACCCTTTACCACACAATCAAGATATTTAACCCTTATCCTGCTAAATAAAAGAAATGAAACTTTCAAACCGATAGTAAAAATGCAAATTTTCCTATTTTAAAGATATTTTCGGACAAAAGATATCTCCTTATCGGGCAGTGTAGATCCAAAATCAGACTGCACGTTCTGTGCAGTCTGATCTGGATCTATGCTGTTTGCGAAAGGTCGGTGAGTTGTGCTTTGCAGTCTAAGGGTTAACAACCCTGAAGATGGTAGCCTTTCAAGACTTAATGGGAAAAGGAGAAAATAAGTAAATGCTGGTAACAAGCATTTTCTGCTTTTCCCACAATTTTTCTACCCTTATTAGGAAAGATTTGCTAATTTGTGCAAAATTTAGTTTGTCATCTGGAAATGCTTTCAATTAAGGTGAGTATAAAATTCTGTGGTAAAGAGTTAACCCTTTACCACACAATCCAGAGTTTTAATGACCCTAAAATAGAAGGCTTTGAAAACATAGTGGGAAAAGGAGAAATGCTATTCACCAGTAACCAGCATTTTCTTGTTTTTCCACAGTATTAATTTTTCTATCCTACCAAAGACAGAAATCGTCATTTGAAATACATTAAATGTGTCCTTTGAAAATGCTTTCAGTTTGTTCAAATTCAAAATGTTATCATTTGGTATAGAGGTAAAGGGTAAGGCATTCACAACTTTTTACAAAGAAAATTAAAAACATCAAGTACAAAAAGAAACATTAAAGGAGAATTCAAAGACAATATATAAGTAATGGTGATGTCACATAATCAATACTCAAATGAGAAAATGAAGATGGTTATAAAATTAATAAATACAATGTATCTATAGATGTTCATTAGCATAGAAGAAGGTTGTGGATCAGGGGTATGGTGGGGGGTGCAAGAGCCTGGTTGTGAGAAAGGAAATATGCTGGTGACTTTCACCTCTTTTTCCCCAGTGTTTCTTATCCTGACATTTCAGCCACATTTTTTATGTTGTCTGCAAATGCTTTCAATATTGACCAGTCTAAAATATCATCATCTGGGATAGAGTCAACCCTTTATCAAGCAATCCTGTGTTTCAAAGACACTGAGGAAGAAGGGTTTTCAAAACAGGACATGATTGAAAAAGGACATTGTGCTTGCAACAAGCAATTCCTCCTTTTCCCACAACAATTTATACAGATCAGAGAACTTCAGCTCATTTGTACCAATTTCAAATTTGTGCTATGCAGATGCTTTCAATTTAGAAGGCCCTAACTATCATTTTGAAAAGGATAGAATGTAAAAAACTGGGGTGACAAGTTGGCTTCTTTAAAAAAGAACCCAGGAGAGATCGGCATCATTGTTTTCAAATAGTTTATTGGCTTTTTATTTCAATATATTTTGGTAGATGTAAACCAACAAGTTAGGCATTAAATGAATGAGAAAAAACATGTTTTTCTTTTTCAATTTTGCTGGTGGAAAGGCACAAGACAGTACATGTTCCACATTGTTATAATATTCTCGGAACAAGAGGCCTATAAAGGCTAAAAACAGCGCTACTGGTATTTAAATACAGGCTCGGGTTCATACAAAGAGTTGTGGAGGTGTAATGAAATTGAGAGCTGATATGAGCAAAGCTACTCTTTTCCATGTTAGTTTCCAAAAATACATGCGGTAAGCTCTTGACAAGCTCAAAATGCATTTTTTTTAATTTAAGGGCAAGGAAGTTCTGACCCAATAATCCGACGGGGTGCAAATGAATCCAGCTCTCATGAATATCTATAAACTGTGTGGGTGTTGCGAATATTGAAAGTAAAATGAAGGCTGTAAGCTGTTCACAAGCTAAGAAATGTTGTTTTTTATTTAAATTCAAGAGCATGTAATTTGTGACTCCATGACCCAATTTTGCTCAATTTTGAAAGGAACCAAGCTCTCATAAATATCTAACAACGCGTGTTTGGTAAAGATCTGAAATAATTGTAGGCCATGTGCTATTAACATGCTCAGAAATGCATCTTTTTAAAATTCAAGGACACAAAACCTCAGTCTGGCTCATTTTCCAAAGGAACAAACCTCTAATGAATGTATGTAATGTGTGCTCAGATAAGCAAAAATATTTTTGGAAAGGAGAAATCGTTCAATTAAAATTTAATAAAATTTGCTAATTCTACTAAATAGGCAAGAAATAACGGTGGCCCATACATGTACGTAATACCAGACATGTTAAAAATAACTGTAACATTTTCTAATCTTTTAGCAAACAGCAAATTTTGGACTGTCCCAAACAGAAAGAGCATGCAGACGACAATTCAAATTTGATAATTAATGTGGAAGATGGTGCTTTAATGTGATGGAAACCATTATGACAAAAGGAGAAATTGTAGTAACTAGCAGCTTCTCCTCTTCCCACAATATTTTGAAAAGTTGTCTGCTGCAGACATGTAAAACAAAGAGGTTGTTTGTCTAAACGTTAAAAATTTAAGAAAGTATATAACTGAGCCATGCTCTGAGAAAAGGGCACTTAATGCATCTACAAGAAGTATCGACTCATGCCAGTCTGTGCAATCTGCCCAAAACCAAAGGACCACGGACTCTTTTGAAGTGTGCGGTACGTAGGGCGCTGGGGTACGACATTTTTTGCACTCATAAGTTAATTTTCGCGGGATTCTCGCAATCCCGCATCCTAGAAGCAACTCTGTGTTATTTCATCAAATCTACATGATTATAAATCCATAGAATTTTTGTATAAAACTGAGAAAATGCTAGAGTGTAGTCAGTTTTGAAAAATAAACTTGAAAACATACTGATCAACCTTCTTTATATCTATTTGTGGGGTACGAGTTCTCCAGAGAACTCGTGCTCCCGAGATTAAGGTACGAATTCTCCAGGGTTCGAGTTCTCTTGATATAGTATCCAGTCACATGATCTTTTCCCGCGGTTTTCTTTCTCTTTTTTAACGAATTTTTTTCTTTTTGCTTAGATTTATTTGTTTAATGAAAAATTACAATAATTGGAGAGGTAATTTACAATCAAATCAATATAGTATACTAAATCTTTTTGGAAATCCGTCATATAAAAAACCACGTTTATTCCCTATTTCAGTTTTTTGATTTCGATTTATTTATAAAACCATGACGAAATAGACTGTGTGTCAGAACAATTTCGCAAAATAAATGGATTTAGACAACTATTTCTGTGGCAGTCTGCCTTTTAAACTCACCACTGTTGGATAGGTTCTGATGACCTCTCCAATAAGGATATCAATAAACAATATTCCAATGATAAAAAAATGAATATGAGCCATGCTCTGTGAAAAGGGGGCTTATTGCATCTGCAAAAAAAGCATCGACCCAGGTCAGCCTGCGCAGTCCGCGCAGGCTAACCTGGGCCGAAACTTTTTGTTTTTGGTCAGTTTTCTGCATGTCAAAAGACCGGTGTAGCTCATGATTCAGTCAGTTGTTAGAGAAAATGGACTTTATGGATCCACAATCGTATGATGACTTGCACGGTATCATGGATCACGAAGATGCCTTAGGCCCGCTTTTGCCAGAGCATGGATCATGATAATAACGTATCTTCTAAGTATGGACATACTAAGGGCATAAGAAGGAGTTGGCACATCGGAAGGGAGGAGTGTCACTAACTTTGCTAGCCAAGGGTGACAATCACTATGTTGCTCCATTGCTAAACGGAACAGAGTGAATAAAAAGGTATTGTATTTTATTCTATACCTAAAAATTTTCCAGGCTCAAATACATGCGTTGCAAGCGGATGAAATGACACACATGACAGAAAAAAAAAAAATCTGTACCTACACACTGTGAAATAAGGTTCCAAATATGGTATGATAATGTACCTCACATGCCAAATACGTACGTATTGATTTGCAATTTGATTAGTCATATGATATTCACCTGCCATTCATAAAAATGAAGTTACTGGCCACTTAACTATTATTTATTATTACGTTTATCGGTATCAAAGAAAATGTCAATGCTTGCAAAATTTTGTCCATGAAAATGGTAAGTATATAACAAAAGGAATATTATCTTGTGGTAACTTTCCTGATGCTTGTGTTTACTTCTCGCTGCGTAAAAAAATTTTGACATCTCGCTTGACCTTCGGTCTCATGCAATATCATTTTTTTTCATGCTGCTCCAATTAAATACAAGCACAAGGAAAGTTACTGCAATATAATATTACGTTTGTATTCATGCGAACTGAGCAACGTAGTGATCGTCAACACTGGTGATAATCAGCATTTGTATTGTTTCAGCATTAAAATTCCATTATTTCAGCTATGTTTATTTTTGTCATCTGCAAATGCTTTCAATTTAGAAAAGTCTGAAGATTTTCCATTTTGTAAAGAGTTAAATGCTGTGGTTTGATTTTCGAAGGGTAGAACACGTTTTGAGAAAACTGGAAAATACTGGTAGACAGCACTTTTCTTTTTTTCTTCACAAAGTTGTTTTAAAAAACTGGAAAATGCTGGTAAACAGCACTTTTTTTCTTCTTCAGAAAGTTATTTTAAAAGCCCTCTTTCTATGGGAAACAAAAGAAAAAAAAAAAAAAACCATGGCATCATTTAGAAAGACTTTGGAGAGATCAACTCATTCATTGACTGTACAATAAAGTACTGTCTAAAACACTAAACCGATAAAAATGATGGACAACAGAAAAAGGTCAAAGGGCTGCTCATTATGAGCAGTTGCTCCTTTGCCAACAATGTTTTTTGTTCTCTTAATTTTCTAACTACATGTATTATATCTCTTTATAAAGTTCTTGTCTTTTTTGTAGTTTTGTTGTTATCTTAACACAACCTATGTAATTATAGATTAAACTTAATTGGCAAAGCAACGCCCTCCCCCTCAAAAAAATGATGCATAGAATGTTTGGCCATGGAAAACTTACTCGATCTGAGCAATATATCTTCGCAATATCTCCATGTGGCACAGTATTTTGGAAAGGGTCATAGATGCATAGAATTACTACCAAAATCTACATTTCCAGTAAGTTGAATGTAAAACCCAGTTATTTTACAACGATCCTGAAACAAGCTAGAGCTGTCACTATTTCAAAAATCAATTACTTTTTAATGATTGCTTCCATAAAACATAGGCAAAGACCCTACTCACTAACCACTTTAACCCTTTACCATATAATGCCAAATTTCAACAACCTTGAAGAAGAAAGCTTTCGAAAACAATTTGGGAAAAGGAGAAAATGCTGGTAACCAGCATTTTGTTCTTTTCCCACAATGTTTTCTACCCAATCAAACGCAGAAGTCACCTGTTGAGCTACATTTAAGTTGTCTGCTAATGCTTTCTATTTGGTCGAGTCTAAAATTTTGTCGTGTGGTAAAGAGTGAACCCTTTACCAGACGATAAAATTTTACCCTTGTCCAAATGGAAAGCATTTGCATACGACAATATCACTGTGGCTCAAACGGTGCAATATTTCTTTGATAGGGTAGAAAACATGGTGGGAAAAGGAGAAATTGCTGGTTACCAGCATTTTCTCCTTTTCCTACAATGTTTTCAAAAAGCTTCTTTCCCAGGGTCGTTAAAAGTCGGCATTGTGCGGTCAAGGGTTAAATGGCATTCTTTTCTTATTCTGTATTTGGAAGTATCTTGGCTAGTACAGTAACTTCGCCTCAACTCCAAACGACAAAATTTTGGCTTGTCCAGTCTGACAGCATCTGTAGACGACAGATAAATTAAAATTATAGGATTTGTTTTTGAAAGGGCAGAACGCATTGCAGGAAAAGGAGAAAATGCTGGTGACCAGCATTTTCTCCTGTTTCCACTACGTTTTCAAAAGCGTTCCTTTCAAGGTTAAATTATTTAAAACTGGGGAATATTTGGTAAGGAGTTAATTTGAAAACAAAAAGGTCGTTTGTTTTCTCGCAGATGAAGCGACGGAAAGATTATCCCCAATGTACCTTTTAGATCTACACGACTTTTTAAAATGCGGTCTTATTCCCATTCTCAAAAATTTTCTAACTTTCGGAGTAATACCATTTCTGATTGGCTAAACTGTGCTTACAAATATCAATGATTCTCAGAAGGAGGCTGATGACTGATCTCGGCGCGTACATGTGACTAACCTACGTTCTCCTGAAGTCTGTTCGGTCTGAGGAGAGCTAATTCACCTTCCTCTGAGGGGTTTTCCGGATTAGCATGCAGACGATCGCTGCCTTCCACGTCACGTGACTCTATGCCGACATAGGTTTCTACGGTATCCTTATTTTTTTGGCGTTCGTAAAACGAAACGTACATGGGTTCCGTGTAAAGAAGATGCCGATCTGACTTGGATATCGTGCCATCAAGATGTGACACATGAGCTGTGCTGACAATACAAGAAAGTGGGCCAGCTTGTCCGTTCGAAGCATTCGTGGATCTTAAGTACCATTCTTTGGCAAATGGTCGGCCATTCTGTCTCCTCTCGCGGTGGCATCCTGTTATGCTATGCAATGGGACGTCCTAAATGATAAAGGTTATTTAATTCTTTACTAAACGATAAAATTTTAGACTAGTCCAAATTGAAAGCATTTGCAGACGACACATCATAGCTGAAATGATGGTAAATAAACATGAAAGTGTAGAAAACCTTGTGGGAAAAGGAGAAAATGCTGGTTACCAGCATTTTATCCTTTTCCCAGAAGGTTTTCAAAAGGCTATTTCCACAGCGTCTTTAAAACTCGGGATTGTGTGGTGAAGAGTTAACCCTTTACCACACAACCAAGCGTTCTAAAAGCCTCGAGGTAGAAGGCTTTTGAAAACATCGTGGGAAAAAGAGAAAATGTTGCATACAAGCATTTTACTCCTTTTCCCAGAATGTTTCCAATCTTATATTAGACAGTTTGTACAATTTGAAACACGGTTAATATGTTGTCCGCAAATGTTTTCAATACATGTGAGTCTAAAATTTTGTCCACTGGTAAAAGATAATAATTTAGAAATAACGGTTACGGAGCTGAAGAGAGAGTCCTGCGTGGCTCTGTGGTAAAGTGTGGGGCTGGGTGGCCCGGAGGCCCCGGGTTAGAGCCTCGCTTGACGCACTGGTTTTTTTTTGTGTGTGTGTGTGTGGGAGTGTCCTCCGACAAGACACAGCCAAGTAATGGTGAAACTCAGGACATGCATGAATAAGCAAGCTGTTGCCGTGATACGACTGAAATAACGTTGAAAGCGGCGTAAAACCCCATTTAATCAATCAGTCAATCAAAAGAGTAGAAGTTCCAAGATGGGAAAGACGATTGGTCAACTAAAACTCAAGTCGTCTTTGGCCGTGATGTGTTTTCACGCTAATTTACGTCATGCAAATTTACATCTCCTACAGCAGGTGGACGGGTGGGCGTTTGGACTTTCTCCAAAGCCATCACTGTTACCGCTTCTTACTTCACGAGCATGCTCTGTGAAAAAAGGGTTCAATGCATCTCCGTGATGCATGATAGCAAGCAAGTCATCATTGGATTGTACATCACTAAAATCCGGGTCCGTATTCCCCAACCATTATTAAGAATATTCTTGGTCCTGTTCTCCAAAATTTTCCGAATTTGAAAGTAACACACCTTCTGATTGGCTAAACCATTTGGTTTAGCCAATCAGAAGTTGTGTTACTTTCGAACTTGGAAAATCTTGCAGAATAAGTCTAAGAACGTTCTTAAGAATGGTTGGTGAATAGGGACCGCGTTTTGTAAAGCAACCTACTGAGATATAAGGTACACACACACTAATCCTTTTACTCCTACATGCAGAAAATTTACAAATACCGAAAAGTTTCGGCCCAGGTCGGCCTGGGCGGACCTGGGTCGATATTTTTCGCAGATCCATTAAGCCCCCTTTTCACATAGCATGACTGATATGTATGTACGCGCATTGTGTTGCTTTTGCAGATGGAAACCACACAGACCGCGAATTCTGATCTTGAAGCCACACTTTCCGACGTCATTTGTTTAATGGAGTGGCATTTTACGTCGCTTTCAACAATATTTCAGTCTTATCACGGCGACGGCTCGCTTATTCCCGCAGTCATAGGTTTCAGTACTACTCGGCTTGGGCTCTTCAGTGCCTTTACCAAGGGCATTCATTCGGGGAAAAAAAGCATGTAACACAAATGAAACTCTTTCTTTTATGATTCTTTCCTGGAGCCATAACTTGCACACTTGTTAATAGTTTTGTCTTTTTGTATGGTTTTAACGCCATTTCAACATCATTTCAGTTATATCGCAGCGGTCAGAGTACCTATACATGCTTTCCCGTAGTTTCTTTAACAAGTACCTCGCACAATGTTCTTCCCAAGCCACTGGCTACATTCAGACATAAACATCGTCGAAATGGGTATCACCAGTGAGAGGAAAGAGTACTGTCGCACAGAATATCATCAATTAAATTGAACTGGGGATTCGAACACGCGAACTCCTGGGGACCGTTTTATGCAATCTTATATATATATATATATATATATATATATATATATATGTGTGTGTGTGTGTGTGTGTGTGTGTGAAAAGTTCAACTGGTACCGGTTCAAGGATAATACATAAAGAAACAAGAATAACATCACATGGGAGAATATAAGAGTAAGATTTATTGCCGACCGGTTTCTTCCATAAAGGAATCATCAGGGCAATTTGCCCTGATGGTTCCTTAATGGAAGAAACCGGTCGGCAATACCATAAATCTTATTCTTATATTCTCCCATGTGATGTTATTCTTGTTTTTTATTATATATATATATATATATATATATATAATAAAAAACAAGAATAACATCACATGGGAGAATATAAGAATAAGATTTATTTTTTTCTTTTGTTGTTGTTTTTAGCGTAAGTCCAAGTTTTTCCTTTTCCTAAAATTTGCTAGGCCATGGCTATAGCTAAGTACAAGAGTAAGTTTTTACGTAGATTTATGTACATAAACATCTGTGGTAAGTAAGAACATAGGCCGAGGTCTGGATGCATTTTTTCGGCGTCGCTGATTGCGCTGGCTTTTGACCTACTTCTTGGTACTGATAAAGAATGAATAGATGGTAATTTGCGATTGGTAAAAAATGTGCACATGTTTATTCGGCGGGCTCCTATTTTCTTGCATATTTATGAAACCACTATTAACAAGAGTTTGCTGCCGCTAATCGATACCCCTTGATTCATACCATAGCGGATTCATGTAGAAAAGAATCATTATTTTCTTGTGCTATTTAATATTTACGTAAGCGTTCCCTAGTAACCGAGTACTACTTTTCAACACAATGAAAAACAGTGAGGAAAAAGAGGAGATTGCTAGTGAGGTTAATTTTCATCTTTTTACTTCATACTAGCCACAGAAGAGTTTCAATATTCCTATCCCAGTATCTCTTACGCCATCTATCTTTTTTTAAAGATATTTGTATTTCGTCTTCATAGAGGAAGAAATTTTAGAAAGTTCTGTAATTATCCTCACAGCTATCCGCAGAAGTAAAAAAAAAAAATCATTTTTTGAAGAATTACTTTTTTTCTTCACATGTACGGTGTCCATATTTGACGGAAGCGGCTGACATATGAGATGACGTAAAGCGCAAGAAATATAGAGTAATTTATGCGTGTAAATTACGTCATATTTCCCGCCGGTTGAATGGCGCGCGCTGTTTACCTAGGTAACAAGTGTACGGGAACTAATGTTTCTGCTTCAAATCGTTACTTACGTAAATTCACAAAGTTATGAAAGTTTAGTAAAACGGATTACGAATTTCTTAAATCTAAACGTAGGCGTGAAGTTACGAAAATTCTTACGCTAAAACTTACAAATTGTTAGTAAAATGGTTGATCTACCCTGGTCTCAAGTCCTGTGCGCTACCGACTGCGGTATTGGGGTTCGGCAGCGTTAATGGTATAGGTAACAGAAAGCAAGCAAGCAAGAAAGACAGCAAGAGAGAAAGAAAGAAAGACACCAACCAACCAACCAACAACCAAACAAAGTATACGAAGTTAGAAAGAAAGAAAGAGAAAAAAAAAAAGAAACAAAGATCTGCAAGTTACCTCTTCCTCCGACTGAAGCAAGCCTCCCTCGGAGGTAGAGCGGTGCTCCCAGCTACCGTTCGGGGGTTCTAGCGTCAGGGATATCCTGATGGAATCCAACATATGCAGCTTTGGCGGTATTTTTAGTCGCCTTCGTAACACTTGCACACGTTGCTTTCGTTTCTCGTCATCCTCCAGTGGCTGAAATACACGATAGAACATTGAACATTTTGTTGGAGATTAAAAACAGTTCCGGTACATTGGTTGAAAATTGTAATGGGGCATGCTCAGTGAAAAGGAGTCTTAGTGCATTTGCGAAAAGTATCAACCCAGGTCAGCCTACACAGACCGCGCAGGCTGACCTGGGCCGAAACTTTTCGCTATTGGGCAATTTTTTGTATGTCAAAGGACCAGTCTACCTTATGATACAGTCAGTTTTTAGACAAAATGGATTTTATGGATCCCTAATTATGTGATGTCTTGCCTGGTATGATGCACCACGGAGATGCATTAAGCCCCCCTTTTGCCAGTGCATGACTGTTTTATGTTGCACTACTGGTCTGGTGTGCCTATACACTACGCTGTCACAATGCCAGCCTGTTGACTGCTACCCACATATATAAGATCTGGCATGAGTTGGTGTTTGAGATAAAATTTTGTTAAACGAGTCTACAAAAAATGTTATTAAGCGAGCCTTTGGCGAGCTTAATAACATTTTTGTGGATGAGGTTAATAAATCTTTACCTCAAAAGCCACGAATGTCATTTTTTTCTTTTTATCACATAACTGCATAACAAGAATTATCGTCCATGATGTGTTAAAACATATGCATACATGTACAGTGTCTTATGAAATTTACTTGAAGCCTATTTGCTTCTTTGACAGTTAAATTACGAACGAAAAACCTGCATGAATCTAAGTTATTTAATTCGTTACTTTATCACGATTACCAATTTTGACCGTTAATTTCACGCAGGAATCAAAGTCAGCAATGTTTTAGACAGAAGGCGTATAATTACAGAGGAGTGACCAAATATTGCACTAGTTTCTTACCGCAAACGTGTGTGAGGAAAAAACAAAAACAAAAAAAAAGTAATGGCTGTACTACACTGAAAACAAGGGGAATTATGTGATAAAAATGATTATGTGATACAATAAAACATTTTCTTGCAGACAGGGAAGAGTTTCTGGGTCGGTAGTAGGTACAACAGGATTGTAAAACTATGTTCGAATCTTAAGTTTGGCAATCGAATTCTTTTCGACTCTTGCTGACTGACGAAACTTGTTTTTTTTTTTCTGTTATGTGGGTATCAATCAACAGGTTGGTGTGGAAACAGTGTAGTGTACGGGCACACCGGACCAGGAGTGCAAAATACAATTGATTAAACCACCATAGCCCACAGAAACTCCGTTGGTTTATCACAGAATACCGAATTTTTCAATGGTCAATCATCGGTCATCGTTACTAAAACAGTACATTGGCACATTGCCTCTATATACGATATAGAGGCGATGCACCAATGTGCTATTTTTAGTAACAGTGTTCGATGACCGACCGATGAAAATTTCGGGAGTTCCGTGATAGACACCATTACTGAAAATAGCAAATTGGTGCACCGCCTCTATATATACGATGTAGATTGATTGTTTGATTGTATGGTGTTTAACGCCGTTTTTCAACATTATTTCAGTTATATCCATGCTTTCCTGGAGTTTCTCTTACCAGTACTACGCACAATATTCTTTCCAAGCCACTGGCTGCTTTCCCACATAGCCATCATCGAAACAATGGTCAGCGGTGAGAGAGGACTGAATCCTGGCGCAATGACTATCATCAACCTCGGAAAGAAATTGGCCGAGCCGGGGATCGAACCAGCAACCTCCTATTCTCAAGTCCTGTACCGACTGAGCTACCGGGGCTCGGCATATTCGATGTAGAGGCCATGCGCAAATGTGCTGTTTTTAGTAACAGTGTTCAATGATCGACCGATGAAAATCTCGGTGCTCCGTGATCGACCCAAGCAGTTTCAAAGGTCTCTGGGCTTACTAAACAAGAAACGAAATGAGTAGGACACGGTGCCAGTAAACTATTTCAAAAGAGGTAAGTATTTTGACCAGTTTGTTTAGTGGATAACCGAAGAGCTCTTCTACGTTCACCTTCAAGTGTTTCAAAATGCATCAAATGCATATGAGCCACGCTCTGTGAAAAGGGGGCTTAATGCACCTGCGAACAGTCTCGACCCAGGTCAGCCTGCGCATTCCGCGCAGGCTGACCTGGGCCGAAACTTTTCGCTATTGGTCAATTTTCTGTATGTCCAAGGACCAGTCTACCTCGTGATTAAGTCGGTTGTTGAAGACACTGGCTATCATGGATTCATCATTATGTGATGGCTTGATTGGTATTATGCATCACGGAGATGCATTAAGCCCCCTTTTGCCAGAGCATGGTTCATATTTTTTTCCTGAGAAGAAGATCTTACTCTTTTTCAAGTCATTAGTTTGTCACTTAACCCTTCATCATACAATCCCGAGTTTTAATGAACATCTGGAAGAGAGCTTTTGAAAACATTGTGGGAAAAGGAGAAAATGCTGGCAACCAGCATTTTCTCCTTTTCCCACGATGTTTTCTTCCCTTTCAAGGAAAATCTAACAACTTATATTTTGATATGTCGTCTGAGAGTGTTTTAAATTTGGATTTATCTTAAGAAAAAATACACTTTTTTTTTTTTACATTTTATGAGGTAAATAATTAACTTACACGCTTATAATTATGTAGCCCGTGAAAAAAATGGTAGAATGTTTAAATGTTTAAATTTCGAAAAGTAACCAACCTTGAGATAGTCGGGGATAAGGTGTATGTCGTCAACAATGTACGACCCGATAGATGCTTGTAATTGTGCAGGATTCTCTGTACACACCTCCAGTCTCCCAAAGACAATTTCTTCCAGATTAAAGGGATGGTGTTCCTGGTTGCAGGTCGTGCACACAAGCCAAGACATCGACAATATGTAAATTGCTAGTTGTCCTGGTGCTGTTATTTCGTAGTATTCTTCGTCATCTCCTCTTGAACTGTCATCAAATCTTTTGATCTCTTTCGTTTCAACAAGCTTTTCACTACCATGGTCTGACTTCACTTTTAGCACTGTTAGACGCCCTGAATCACCAATAAATGGCATTGTAACCTTGGCAAGGGTGGTCAAGGGTTTGCCTATAATTAGATATTCGACAGCTGGGGAGGCGATGCACTTACCATCTTCTAACTGTAGTTTTGTATAAATTTCCGGTAAGTTCCTGAATGTCGACGCCAGGCAGGTTGTTTCTTCTCTGGTGTCGGCATCTGAAAGCGTGAGTATAGCGCTCGAATCTGGAATCTGGAGAGTTTTCTTGTTGGGATTAAAAGCAAACTTTTGGTCAAATGGTCTGCCCATACTGTTTGGTATATTAACCGGTTTGATATCGACAGTTTGAGTCCCACTGTCGACATTTAAAAGTACTTCACTGAACTCCTCAATAACTCTTTTCTTTACCGCCGAGACAGGTCCGCTTTCATCATATGACGAGGAAGGATTTTCCGGGTCCTTTTCGACTGTATTTATATTTTTCGTTGGGATCAATTTCCTTGGGGCTGATTGCTCTACATCTAACATACCTTTGTCGGTCCGTTTGCGTTTCGGCCTCACAACTTGAGCAGAATTATTCAGTCTTTTATAAAGAACAGTGGTTGCCGAGGACGTGGCTTTTTCAGATTTACTCATATCTATTGCTCGGCTTCGCTCCGTACGATTTTTCCAGACACGTCTGATTAGACAGATGGATAGCACAAAAATTTCCACCAGTACGAGGTTCATAAGAACTGAAAATACACACCATAACCATTTCTTTAAATCTTTTTACCCCCCCCCCCCCCCATGTAACAACAACAACAAAATGCGTCGGACAACTTTGCTAAAAAGCAATCATGTAATGTAATCATAGATAATTATAAAATGATTCTGGGTGTAACTCTTTACCAAACGACAAAATTTTAGACAAGTTGAAAGCATTTGCTGACGATTAATTAAAGTTTCAGTGCGGCCCAAATGACTGGATTTGCCTATGAAAGCACTGAAGGAAAAGGAGCAAAGGCTGGTTACGTCATTTTCTCCTTTTTCCACAATGTTTTCAGAAGACTTCTCTCCTGCAGAAGTGTTAATAACTTTCGATTGTGTGGGTAGGGGTATATGCATGGATACATATATAAACATTGTGACAACAAGAGCAATAACTATTGCTCGTTACGAACAATTTCTCCTCTTGGTACAATGTTATCTCAAGCATTCTCTTGCAAAGAACAAACTATGTCCTGTTGCGGGTGAAGTAGATGATAAGATGCTTCAACTATATGTGCCATGCTCTGGCGATATGGTGCTTAATACATCTCCGTTATGCCTAATACCAAGCAAGCCATCACGTAAGTATGGATCCATAAAATTTATTTTGTCCAGCAACCGGCTGAATCCTGAGGTAGAATGGTTCTATGACATACAGAAAATTGACCAACAGCAAAAAGTATCAACCAGGTCAGCCTGCGCGGACTGTGCAGGCTGCCCTGGGGCTATACTTTTTGCAGATGCATTAAGCCCTCTTTTCACAGAACACAGTTTATACGAGGGCGGAGTATATTTTGACATACAATAAACTTGATTTTTTAGGTCCTCTACTGCAACTAACGATACTGTTGGTCGTCGTTGAGCATACGATAGAGGATCATTAAGATCTAGGATAGGACGGCGCGATCTGTGCAGTCAGGGTCCGTATTTACCAACTATTCTTAAGAATATTCTTAGTCTTATTCTCCAGAATTTTCTACATTTGAAAGTAAAACAACTCCTGATTGGCTAAACCGATCTTGATACTCGACGTCCAGAAACATATGTTGAAGTCGCCATTGTCCGTGAAAAAGAAGATAAACCGGCGGGTAGCTAATTGAGTGAAATGGATAATTTGCAGCGAAAAAGAAGGCAAACCGTTGATTGCAAACTGAATTTGACATGAAAAAGAAAATAAACCATGGGGTAGCTAACTGAATGAAAGAGAAAATAAACTATAGGGTTGGTAACTGAATTAAATGGGTAATTTGCAGTGAAAAAGAAAATAAACCGTTGGATGATGACTGAATGAAAAAGATAATTCGAAATCAAAGATAAGATAAACCATGGGTTTGCTAATTGAATGAAATAGATAATTTGTAGCTCTAGATAAACTGTGTGGTTGCTATTTGAATGAAATAGGCAATATACATTGAAAAGAATATTAATCGTAAGGTTTCTAATCGAATGAATCAGGTAATTTACAGTGAAAAGGAAGATAAACCGTGGGGTTTCTCATCGAAGAAAAATGTAATTTACCGTAAAAAAGAAGATAATCGTGGGAATCGAACTTAAGTTACCCCTGCAACGATTTTTGCCCGAAAGAAAAAAACTGCTGACACAGACAGACAGACAGAGAGCACTTCGGTCTTACGTTACCTAAGGTGATCCACACTACAGAGTAGACCTGTTTGCTTCCTTGAGAGTCGCCGCTACTCTGTGTCGTGTTTTGCCTGGAATCTAAAATACACCATTAATAAACTATTGCTAAGAAAGACCTTTACCTCTTTAACATATTATGAAATTTAAGACTCTTCCAAATTCAAAGCACTTTCAGACAAGAAATGGACTGTGGAGTTAGGTGGAGAGAGATGCTTATGGAAGGATGGAAACATCGTGGGAAAAGGAGAACATGCTAATTAACAACATTTTCTGCCTTTTCCACATTGTTTTCAATAGTCTTCTTTATGAGAGTCATTAAAACACGATATTGTTTGGTAAAGGATAAAGTCATCATCAGCTAGAGGTAAAAAGTCAATTTCGTCCACATTGACAGCATTTACTGACGCCAAAAAAAAAAATCCATCCTTATCATAATATAGGTTGCGAAAGTACGACTGAAAAGGTGAAACCCCTGTTTACTAACGTTTTCAACTTTTTCCTTGATATTTTCTTTTTTAAGGTTACTACCACAAGGCCGTTAACAATCGTTTGGTAAAAGGTTAGACGAAGGAAGTTATGATCGTAAGTGAGTAATGCTCTATGAAAAGGGGGTTAGTGCATCTGCAAACAAAGGCCTGAAAAATTGCAAGTAAAACGACATTATGAGTGCAATAATGAATTATGGTATGGGGTCATTTGTATGGTCGCGGATTAATCTTTTCAAAGACGTACTCAAATGGGCAATGATTGACTTTGCCTGTCGCCACATCCCGACATTTTCCGTGCATGATCGTCAATGCTAACGATTATTAGGGTGTTCTAATATTGTCAAGACAAGCATGTACGGACATAGCCGAGCATCGTTTACGAAAGATGTCGGAATTTGACGATATAATTATACCCCAAAATACCATAACACTTTCAGTGTCAAGATTTTACAGATGACATATGATTCAGATCAAAGTTTACAGAACATGAACTAATGTTGGTGTCCTCAAGTTTTTCTTAATATTTTCCATTTTACGTAAATTTTGTAGTAGGTTGTTTTTTTGTATCTCTTATCAACTCACCGTTCCAAAAGTTATCTTTAACAAGTACAGTTCCGTTGCTGCAGAAGTAACGTCTAGCGTCTATTGTTTCATTACCACAGCATACCGTCTTCTGTGTACCGTCTATGCTGATAACTTGCAGGGCACAACACGTTTCGTTCCTTTTATCAAAAACAATATCGTAGCAGCAGTCCTGGTTTTCTTTCGAATACACTTTACCGCGGCAACAACCTTCTTTCTCCTCCTCGTAAATCTGAGTGTGGCAGCACTCACGGGTTTCAAGTTTGTAGCTGATCCCGCCGCAACAGCCGTATTTTCTATAGTTAATGAGTTGTTTACCGCAAATGGCTTGTCGGCGGCTTCGGAACTTTGAATCTGCAGTAAAGATTGGTAAATGGAATTAATCTAATTGATAGCTATTCACAGGCCTTTACCAGGTGACAAAATTGCAGTTTTGCCAAAATTGACAGCATTTGCAGACGACAAATCAAACGTGGCTCAAACAATGGAATTTGGCTTTTGAAGGGTAGAAAACATTGTTTGAAAAGGAGAAAATGCTGGTTACCCCCATTTCTCCTTTTTCCAAAATGTTTTAAAAAGGTCTTTTCTCGCCGGGTCATCAACACTCGGAGCTGTTTTGTACGGGGTTTTGTACCATACTACTTGTAATGTCTCCACATTCTACAGCTTTGGAAACCATTGAGGAAGATAGAGTCATTACCCCTTTTCTCACATTTTTTCATCATCATTAAAGAATGACATTTTTCCTAGCCTTATAATATTTTTTGGTGTGTACTTACAGTATTTTTGTAGGCATAAAACAGCTTGTTAAGCAATAGTGAACAAAAGAATCCAGCATTTTCGAGACCTTGGGGTGAAAGCTTTTCAAAACATTGTGGGGGGAGGGAAGGAGAAAATGTAGGTTACCCGCATTTTATCCATCCTGTTAGACAAATTCCATCATTTGGGACACATTAGATTTGTTTTTGCAAATAATTTTCAATTTTGACAAGTCTAAAACTTTGTTGTCAGGTTATAACTTGACAGTATATGCTTGTGCCAATGATTGGGAATAATGTCCATCATAACTGTGTCAAGAAGGGATCGCACCTTAGAAAACCGGAAACCCAGAAAGAAAATCCCCCAAATAGTTAGGTTTATCTATGCTTAACCTCGGGCAGCCCTCTACCAAACAATGCTGTGCTTTAACGACCCTCGGAGAGGAGACTTTTGAAAACATTGTGGGGGCTATATATATCTCAGGGAAAGAAAGAAAGAAAGAAAGAAACCAACAAACCAACCAACCGACCGACCGACCAACCAAACAAAGTATACGTTATTCCATATTCAAGAAATAATAAAACAAGAGAAAAGGGACAACTTACATTTCAGACGTGAATTCCTCCAAGCAGTTCTTATTTCTGATACTTTTCGCCGCAATCTTTCACATTTCACGGTCACATGACCTTTTGTTTTGGTGCAGTATTTACTGTAGCTGCGGTTCCATCGTTTAATACAATGTCGAGCTGCGAGAGGTCGTTCGTGAATCAGTGCCTTTGTCTGGCAGTATTTTAATGGTAACTTTAAAGATCCTGTTAAAAAGATAAAATAAATAATGTCCACTGGCAAAAGGGGGTTTAATGCATGTCAGTGATGTATGATACTAAGCGAGTCATCACATAATTATGGATCCATAAAAGTCCAATTTATCTAACAACTGACTGAATCATGAGGTAGCCTGTCCTTTGGCATACAGAAAAGCGACCTATACCGAAAAGATTCGACCCAGGTCAGCCTGCGCAGTCCGCGCAGGCTGACCTGGGTCGATACTTTTCGCAGATGCATTATGCCCCCTTTTCCCAGAGCATGATTTATATATTTGGACTTAATGCATCTCCGTAATGTGTGATATCAGGCAAGTCATCTCATAGCTAAGGATACACAACATGATTTTTTTTCCAACAAGTGACTGAATCACGAGGTAGACTGGTCCTTTGACGAGTAGAAAATTGACCAGTAGCGAAAGGTTTCGGCCCAGGTCAGCCTGTGCATAGGCCACTGAAATGTCATTGGTCTATTACCGGACAACGTAAATTTCCTTATCGGACAACGCTACTATAAATAGCACATTGGCAACTGCCTCTATATTGTATATAATAAGACAAGGTGTGCAACGAAATAGAAGAAAATTTTTACCCCTGTACCTTTTCAGAGATAATATTTTACCGAAAATTGAAAAATAAAGCTAGTTACCGTTGCAGATGGGTTCGTAAATGATTTTTCTTGAGTGCCCTGACCTTCTTATTGTATACAACAAAGAGGAAGTCGCCAATGTGCTATTTATAGTAACGATGTAAATGAAAATTTGAGTATTCCCTGATATACAGGCGATGCACCAATTTGCAAATATTCGATGATCAACTAAGAAAAATGCTAGTGTTCCGTAACAGACCAATGGAGCTTCAAAGGCCTGTGGCCTATGCAGACTGACCTTGTCGATACTTTTTGCAGATGCATTTAACCCAGTTTTGAAAGCGCATGGTAGTCTGGTAGCCTGCCGTACTACAAGAATAGGTCAGGCAAAGCGCAATAATGGCGGCTACCGTTGGTAATATGCAGAGGAGACATGATCAAGTCGGACCATAGGCTGAATTTAAAACAGATTGCTCGCAATAAAGTCATGGCAGTGAGTTTTTCTACATGTCGATCTTATTTAGCGAGAAAAACTACCAATCAGAAATGCCTTAAATATCCGAAATGTCAATGGACCTATATAACGTCCGAAAACAGGGCTACTTTTAAAATGATTCATAGCCGAATTTTTATTTAAACCATACCGCAACAGGACGTTTTAGATTCGGTAATGTATTTTTTGTACAAAACTGATCTCATTTTATTAATTGACCAAACTGGATCACATGATATTGGGGAAAACGGGGATGCATGTAGGGGTACGCTTGAGGACACCTAGGATGCCGCCATTATTGCGCTTTGCCTGACCATATAACGTAGTGGTAGGGGCAGGTAATCCAGACTAAGAGCATGGCTCATATGTATAGTTTAACCTTTCACTAAACGATTGCGTCTTCTTTCGACCAAGAGCTTTTAAAGGCTTTTAAAACATCGTGTGGAAGGGGAATAATACTGGTCACCGGAATTCTCTCAATTTCAAGAATGTTTTCTTTCTTTGTAAAGACAAAAATCCCTCTTTTTAGCCACATTTAGTTTGTCGACGACAAATTCTTTTTATAGAGAACGAATCTAGATGTGTATCGTCTGGTGAAAGGTTAACTCTTTCAGTGCCATAGGCGAGAGCAGAAGGTTTTGCGGACGGCATAGATCAACATCAGACTGCACAGAACGTGCAGTCTGATCTTGGGTCCATACCGTCCGCTGGTTTAGTCAAGCCTGTAAGATAGATCTGTAGCTTACTGAGTTTCAGCAGCTTTTATTTCCAACCGTCGACAGAGTTTATAATTGATCCATGCTCTGGCAAAAGGGGGCTTAATAAATTTCCGTGATCCATGATACCAATCAAGCAGTCACATAATTATGGATCCATAATAGGCACTTTTTTAACAACCGACTTGACCATAAGGTAGACTGGTCCTTGGACATAAACTGACCAATAGCGAAAAGTTTCGGCCCATGTCAGCCTGTGCGGACTGTGCAGGCTGACATGGGTCGATACTTTTCGCAAATGCATTAAGCCCCTTTTTCACAGAGCATGGCTCGTACATAAGTATTAATGTTATACAAAACATTTTTCGTTACTTAACTTTATCAAGATATCCGATTTATTGAATAATTACTCGAAACTTCCTTATACTTCACTAATCATAAACTGCCAAAATGAACATTAACTGATTACCTTGGCATATGCCCACAATGAGCTCACATAACCGATCCTGAACTATTTTCAAAGGTATGTACGTTAATTTGTTTTATGTATTTTTCTTTTTTTTTTTTTTTTATGAAAAAAAAAAAAAAAAAATGTTGTATTTGAATGAGACTTAAATAAACAAATAATTCCTATTTAATCAATTATCGCGCACACAATTAGTTAAAACTCCAATCTCAGCCACTGTAAATAAAATATACTGGGCGAATTTCCTGTTTGTCACGATATTTCAAAATACAATCTGCCACCTTAAAATGTGTCCGTAACGTATGAAATATAAAGTATAACTCAACGATGAATATTATCTAACGTGAGATAACGCGAAAATTTCACAAAAATAAAACAGAGGGGATTTCCGAGTCCGATTTCGAAAGTAGAATTTCCCACTCACATTCTTTTCACATGCATGCATGTGTACACAAATTTCGGTTTTTATCCTTTTTAGGACAGAAAACGATCAGATTGAAAAGAAAAGTAGAGCCTTAACTTGAATGCACACAGTCCGGTGTTTTTCAGATATCTTAATCATGAGGGCTTGCAAACACCTACCGTATTAACCCATTCGAAATACCTACTTTCTGTTTCGGGTTTTACCCATTTCATTGGGTTTTTTGGTAAAGGGCCAAAACTATACCCATTATCAGCCATTTTTTTTCTCACTTTTCCACATTTTTTCCACATTTTTGGCTTTCGAAATCAATATTCAAACGCTAGAACCACCATTAACAATGAAAATAAATAAATAAATAAATAAATAAATAAAAGGTTTTAAATCAGTCGTGCTCTGTGACAAGAGGGCTTAATGCATCTGCGAAAAGTATCGACCCAGATCAGCCTGCGCATTCCGCGCAGGCTGAACTGGGCCGAAATTTTTCGCTATTAGTCAATGTTCTGTATGCCCAAGGACCATTCTACCTCATGTCTAAGTCAGTTGCTAAAAAAGTGGTTATTATGGATCCATAATTGTGCGATGGCTTGATAGGTATCATAAATCACAGAGATGCATTAAGCCCCGTTTGCCAGAGCATGGCTCATATATAGTTAATGTATTTTAAACGGATACACATTGTTTGAATCCGTACGGAAAAGGCATAAAAACTCTCTTAACCCTTTCCCAAACGACAAATTTTGGACTGGTCCAAATTGAAAGAGTTTGCAGACGACAATTTTAAATTTGAAGAAAATGGCAGAAAGGTCTCAAAAAGGGTAGAAAACACTGTGGGAAAAGGAGAAATTGCTCGTTACGAGCAATTTCTCCTTTTCCCACAGTGTTTTCAAAAGACTTCTACTGTAGACACGTGAAAACCAGGGCTTGTTTGGAAAAGGGTTAAAGATAGTCATTTGGTATAAAGGAAGCCCTTCTTATCACGCGGCTATGTTATGTGGGGGTGAACGCATTCCTTCTACGCCTATTTTAACCCTTTACCACACGACCCCGTGTTCCAACTACCCGGAAGATAAAGGTTGTTTTTTTTAAATATTGTTGGCAAAAGCGAAAACGCTGGTGACCAGGATTTCCTCCTTTACCAACAATATTTAGTACACAATATAAGACAAATTCCATAAATGGAAATAGATACTATTTGTCGTCTGCAATGGGCTTTCAAAACGAAAAATTTGTAAAGCTCTAATATACTATTGTCTTGTAAAAAGATAAGTGTTGGATAAATAAAATGCAAGTTCTAACAGATCGTGAAAATCAAAATGCTGCGAATTTGTTGTATTTTTCCCCGGAAAAATCTCAGCTTTTCAGAAAATTTAGAACCCAGATCACACTGCATATTCTTTGCAGTCTAATCTTTAGGCGTTAATACCACACAAACAAACGAATTTTCGAAATAATTCCACAGCAAAGCAAGATTTTTTTTTTTTCAACGTGGTATAGAATAAAGAAGCGGGCGGTGTAGGTATACGATCAGACTGCGCAATCTAGGACGTTTTAATCTTGTTTCACTTCACCCACAATTACTTGTATCTATGATTGTGGTCGAAATAAACGTTTGCCTTTCGTCTGGGATTTTTGGAAAGTAAATGGGGGCGGAGGAAATGACCGGGACCTTCCCACTCTCGCCCCCACATCTTCAACCGTCATGAATCGCGATATTACCTATGAGCCATGCTCTGGCAATAGGGGGCTTAATGCATCTCCGTGATGCATGATACCAAGCAAGTCATAACAGGATCATGGATCCATAAAGCCCATTTTGTCTCGCGACCGACTGAATCATGAGGTAGACTGGTCCTTTGACATACAGAAACTCGACCTTTAGCGAAAAGTTTCGGCCCAGGTCAGCCTGCGCGGACTGCGCAGGCTGACCTGGGTCGATACTTTTCGTAGATGCATTACGCCCCTTTTCACAGAGCATGGCTCATACATTTGTGGCATGGTCTATGAAAAGGGGGCTTAATGCATCTCAATAATGTATGATACCAAGCAAGTCATCACATAATTAGGGATTCATACAGTCCATTATGTCAAACAACCGACTGTGTTATAAGGTAGACCGTTCCTTTCACATACAGAAAATTGACCAATAGCGGAAAGCTTCGGCCTGCGGATTGCGCAAGGCTGACTTGAGTCGATAATTTTTGGAGATGCATTAAGCTCCCTTTTTACAGAGCATGGCTCATATATTTGAGGCAAGGTCTGTAAAAAGGGGGACTTTATGAATCTCTGCAAAAATAATCGACCCAAGTGAGCCTGCCCTGTTTGCGCAGGCTGACCTAGTTCAAAAGGTTTTGCTATTGGCCATTTTTCTGCACGTCAAACGACTATTCTATCTAGTGATTCAGTCGGTTGTTAGGCAAAATGGATTTTTAGGATCCACAATTCTGTGATGACTTGCTTGGTATCATGTATCACGGAGACGCATCCTTTTGTCATTTCATTCCCTACTACTAGATTCTGATTAACCGGGTCATTTTATTTTTCCTCTAGAAGCGTCATTCCTTTGCTGGAACCTATACTGTTGGTACTCAGAGTGCTGTGCAAAGCACTGGCAAAGGAAACTTTAGGAGAGAATGGATAGGTGCATTGGCCGCCATACGTATGTTGAGAACGGCGTGGACACCAAACAAAAACTGATTACTTGAAGTTTACTGACATTAAGCCTAAGGCTACAAAGCGCGACCCACTGACCTTTTGCGGACAGTGTAGATCAAGATCATACTGTACAGAACGTACAGTCTGATCTTGGATCTACACTATCCGATAAGGAGATATCCCACCCCCAACCCATCCCCCCAAAAAAGTAACTTTGAAATAGAAATATGTGGGTTTTAACTATCGGCTTGAAAGGTTCATCTTATTTATTCAGCAGGTTAAGGTTATGAGATTCATAAAGCAACTTCAAGTTGGGACAAGATCTTAACCAAAAACCTCTTCCTTGGACAAGATTAACCGTTATCTTGCCAAAGTTAAAAAGAACTTTCAAGCCGATAGTAAAAATCCTAATCATGTTATTTCAAACTTGTTTTTTGGAGAAAAATATCTTCTTATCGGACAGTGTAGATCCAAGATCAGACTGCACGTTCCGTGCAGTCTGGTCTTGATCTAAACTGTCCACAAAAGGTCAGTGAGTCGCGTTTAGCAGCTCAAGCGTTGATATCTGACTCGGGTTTATCATAAGCGGTCGTGACTGCCTACCCTTAACTGTAGAAAAATGAGGCGTTTAAAATAAGTTCCTGTCACTTTATTTCGAATTCATAATGTTCAAAACCCAAGCACTGTTCTGTAACAGACTGGCAAAGCCTCGTTAGCGCAGCCGGTAGTACAAAGAGAACAGGTATTCGCAGGTTCGAATTCCCAGCTTGGCCAATTTCTGTTACGAGGATTCATTCCTCTCTCACCGCTGATCATTGCTTCGACAATAGTTATGTGGAAAAGCATCCACTGGCTTGGAAAGAATATTGTGCAAAGTACTGGTAGCAGAAACTCCAGGACAGCATGGATAGGTGCACTGGCCGCTGCGATCTAACTGACATAATGTTGAAAACGGCGTAAAACGCCACACCCTTTACCATGCATACCAGCCTGCATAGCTCAGGTGGTAGAGTGCAGGACTGTAAACGTCAAGTTTCGGATCCATTGAAGGTGCGGGTTCGATTCCCACGACTGGCCATCTGAAAATGCTAATAGTCTTTCGTATGAGATGTTAAACCGATGTCCCGTGTAACGGTGCTATAACATCGAGCACCTCAAAGAACCAGGCATAACCTAAGGTGGGTTTCGTCTTCTATCTTGCACTATCCCCTGCAACATAACTAACAGCCTTCTGGGGGCGTCGCCCATATGGGCAGCCAGTGGGGACGATAAATAAACTCAAATTCAATCAATCTTTACCACGTAACAAAATTTTACACTTGTCCAAAATTTAGAGCATTTGCAGACGACAGATTAGTTGTTGCTGATCTTTGACATTTTTCTCTCTCTCTGTCTCTCGCGCTCTCTCTCTCTTTCTCTCTCTGACTGTCGCTGTCTGCCTGTCTCTCTTTCTCTCTCTCTCGCGCGCGGTCTTTGTCTGTCTGTCTGTCTCTTTTCATCTCTTGCTCTCTCTCTCTCTCTGTAAATGTACCTTCAGTCTGAGGGTTTGCTCCGATGTAATTTTTGTGATTGTTTCTCCGTTGAGAAACAATCATAAAAATTACATCGGAGCTAACCTTCAGACTGAAGGTATATCTGAATGATTGAATTAGTTCACTTGTATAATCCATTTGAGCCATGCTCTGTGAAAAGGGGGCTTAATGCATTTGCGAAAAGTATCGACCCAGGTCAGCCTGCGCAGTCCGCGCAAACTGACCAGGGCCGAAACTTTTTCGCTATCGATCAAATTTCCGCATTTCCAAGGACCAGTCTACCTCATGATTAAGTCAGTTTAAAAAAAAAAAAGGGGGGGGGGGGCTATTGTGTATCCATAATAATATGATGGCTTGATAGGTATAATGCATCACGGAGATGCATTAAGCCCCCTTTTGCCAAATCATGACTCATTTCTGTATTCCTCAAAGGAGCAGGTAAAACCAAAACAATAATAAAAAAAGCTACAACAGCCTTCGTTGAAATGCGCGAACATCGTCCAACTGACGACCAAAAGATAGGATAAGGGTAACACATACGACCGAGCATTTGTTTTCTAAAACAAGGAAAAAACAAATCCTTACCTATAATTTGTGAGGGTCGAAGTCGTTTGTTCTTCTGAAACTTCCTTGAAATCTGGAATGAATAAAGACTGAAATATATATAGGCTTGTAGGCGGTTGGGTGGATAAGTAGGTATGGGTAGGTAGACACGGGAAGATAGGCAAGATAGGTATAGCTGTCACACGATAAACCTTTCATTATCAATTAATATTATTGTCTATGTTTGGGTTAACAGGTTTATAACTCCAACTCGATAAACCTTTCATTAACAGTTAATACTATTTTTTGGGAATACATGTTTAAAACCACGAATCATTATGACATAATATAAACATTATCGAGTTGGGTTTATAAATTATCTCGTTACGGTACGTGATTTTAAAGCTGTTATCTAAAACATAAACAATAATATTAATATTCGTATATCCAATGGATGCAAGTAAAAATAGTTCATAGATTTTTCCCCACTAACTCCCTATTAAACAAAATGAACATTACCCCAAGTAACTTACGCTGTTTCTGCAATACTTCTGAAGAGAGTCTGTTCCATATATTTTACGAATGTGAAAAGGTGAAAATCCTCGTACAACATTTAGAATAAAAAATAAGAGAAATAGACCCATCAACTCAAAGACTTATAAATAGTGTCAACGTTCTAATCGATACATTCAATAATGACGACAAATTATACACACTCTTTCTTTTTTTCAAAAGATATATCGCTTCTTGTAAATCTAAATCGAAAATCCCGACAATTTATGGCCTTCAAAATAGTTTACATTTGGCTTGGACTACTTATAAAGAAACAAAATCTTCCGACTCTGCCTTAGAAAGATGGTCAATTGTACGACATATTATTCGAGACCACTCTTGATACAAAATGCATTGATATATATATTCCTATTCTTTGCTCTTATCCGAAAGTCATTTCTGTTTTTTCCCTTTCTTTCCTTTTTTTTTCCCTTCACTTTCTTATTAGTTGTTTTTCTTGTTTTTGCATAGCTTTGTAAAACTTATTAGTCTTTGATAACTATTCATTGACCCAGATTCGGTGAACTAAATAGGCCGTTTGTTTGACACTTTCCCCTCATGCTCTATTTAACACAATGAAAAGAAAAGAATTTTAAGAGCATTGTGGAGAGGAGTGAAATTGCTCGAAAAGATCGATTTCACATTTTCCCGCTGTGTTCTTCCATAAAATCAATAATTTATGATCATATTTCAATTAGTTTGTTTAAACACATAACTTTATCTGGATCTCTGAAAAGTACATGTATTTTTATTAACCCTTATTCTGCAATATGTCACCTTTACGAGCAGTGAATTCCAGAATCAATCTACACTCGAATCTTGGTCTGCACTGTTCGCAGGGGTCACAAATGTTATTGGATGTAAATAACGATTGTTGTAAGGTTAGAGGGAGGATGGCCACGACCTCCCCTATCCAGTATACGTGGCTAATAAAGTTTACAAAAAAAAAACAATAATATTAACTGATAATGAAACTTTTATCGAGTGAGAGGTATAAAATCATGTACAGTTTATCGTCGATAGAGTGTCACCTGGTTACAGTTAAGCCAGGTACAAATCATGTTTCAATAGTACGGTGAGACCTTTACCACAGTACCGAGATAAACAACCCTGACGAAGAACGCTTTTGAAAACATTGTGGGAAAAGAAGAAAATGCTGGTAACCCAGCATTTTCTCCTTTTCCCACAATGTTTTCTTCCCTTTGTGAGACGAATTTTGTCATTTGAGACACATTTGAGTTATCGTCTTCAAATGCTTTGAATTTGGACCTGTCTAAAATGTTTTCTTTGGTAAAGAGTTAAGCGGTTACAAGCTATGACACAAATATACCTGAGTGACCTATTCTGTGTTTTTGTTTTCAACTTTTGTTTGTATACAAGTGACACGGAACTACCGTTTAACCCTATCCCAAACGACAAATTTTAGACAGGTCCAAATTGAAAGAGTTTGCAGACAACAATTTTAAATTTGATGAAAATGGCAGAAAGGTCTCAAAAAGGGTAGAAAACACTGTGGGAAAAGGAGAAATTGCTTGTTATGAGCAATTTCTCCTTTTCCCACAGTGTTTTCAAAAGACTTCCATTGCAGACACGTGAAAACCAGGGCTTGTTTGGGAAAGGGTTAAGTATATTGTGCAAGCGCTTTAACTTGTCACTTAATGAATACTCCGTCTTTTCACGTAAACTATTTATAGATCCCCGATAAGTTCACGATTTAAAGAAAGTTTACTTCGGGATAATGCGTCTATGTATTTACCTGTACACCATGGACCACTCGTCACAACTCGGCCGATTCCGTACCTACATCTAACCTCGTCCGTATAAAGGAGGCTTCCATTTTAAACTACCAATCACATGATCTTAAACATGGCGGCGCCCCTGTAGATCGCTTAGCAACGACATGAACAACCATAGTGAAGTTATTCACTTCTATCGATCTGTCGATGAAAGCTCCCAATAATGCTATTTCAAACTTATTTTTTGAAGAAAAATATCTTCTTATCGGACAGTGTAGATCCAAGATAAGACTACACGTTCTGTGCAGTCTCATCTTGATCTGCACTGTCCAAAAAAGGTCAGTGAATCGCACTTGGCAGCCTAAGGGTTTAACATTTGAACTCTGTTCAGAAGAAGCCTCGGCAAATATCGGTAAAAAACCGAACACGGTCACGGAAACAAAGTAGTGACAAGTCAAAGCGGTTTATAAACCCAACTCGATAATGTTTATATTATCTCGTCACGGTTCGTGGTTGTAAACATGTATTCCCCCAAAACAAACAATAATGTAAAGTGTTAATGAAAGGTTTATCGAGTTAGAGTTATAGCTAGATAATAGTTATACTCGAACAAATTTACCCGAAACTGACTTTTATGCTAAGAATTAGAGAGTTCGTACTTTTATCACCGCATATAATCGGACGGTACGAAAATACTATTAACGCGGTAAAAGTTGGGTTTGATCCTTTCAGCGCCATAGTCAAAATGGGAAGCTTTGCAGATGACATGGCTCAATATCAGACTGCACTGAAAGTGTATCTTAGATCAATGTCATTTGCCACGTATTATCAATTTAAACCAACAAAGTCATGTTTATATCAGGTATCTTAAGTATTCTCTGAAGACAAGATAAATCTGTTAGCTAGATAAAGAGTTGAAAGTCAATCATAGTTCCGCATTCAGATGACAATAGCCGAAGCTAAGTTTGGACAGTAATTCAAGCATGTAATAGAGGTCATTTATTTCATGTCAGTTTATTCGAGTTAGACATGTAGATTCTATAAAGAGGAAAGGTATCGAACTCGAACGACTTAGTATGCAATAATAGTACTCTGTAAACCTCGCAAGAGGATGTTTCGTGTAAACAAAGTACTTTAGTACTTTGTAAAACCGAAACACCCCCATGTGAGGTAGGTTTACAGAGAGAGTAATACGTTTATATATGAGTCATCTTCTGTGAAAAGGGGGCTTAATGCATCTGCGAAAGGTATCGACACAGGTCAGCCTGCGCAGTCCGCGCAGGCTGACCTGGGCCGAAACTTTTCGCTATTGGTCAATTTTCTGTATGCCAAATGACAGTCTACCTCATGATTAAGTCAGTGGTTAAAAAAAGTGGCTGTTATGGATCCATAATTATGTGATGACTTGATTGATATCATGCATTTCGAAGATGTATTAAACCTTTTTTTGCCAGAGCATGGCTCATATATACGAGGACAGACGATTAGACGACTTAACAATATCTCACTACACCTCGGTGAAGATCGAAGATCAGACATCCAGTTTAGTACATTCTAGTGCAGACAGAGCAATACGTCTATATATACACGGAGACTGACGACCTAGACGACATAACAATATCTCACTACACCTCGGTGAAGATCGAAGATCAGACGTCTAGTTCGCCGTTTTCAACCAAAAAATATCTGTGTTTAGGGTTTCGGTCCCAGATGCTGTAGGTAGGGTAGGTAGGGATTTCTTTTTTTTTTCCAGAAATTTTTTGCCTGGACTATGTACTGAAATCACCCCCCCCCCCCCCCGCCCGCTACCCCCCGCCCCCCCCGCCAATTTTTTTTTTTTCAATCGTAGTATAAAAAGTTTAGGATCGGCAGCATTTTCTAGGTAGGGTCGGGAAACCCTAAACGCAGATATTTTTTTTTAGGCCTCAGTAGGCGTGTACACAGTCCAGTAAGAGTAATACGTCCATATATATACACGAAGACAGATGACTAAGATGACTTTACAATATTAGGCTCACAACTCCTCGGTGAAGATCGAAGATCAAACATCTAGATCTAATTCAGTACAGTCTGGTATTATCCACACTCTCCAGAATAAAGCAACTCAAGTTACATAATGTCGCCGAAGAAAATAATATATTATATAATCAACATTGACTTACTCGTCTCAAAACACTATCGATAGGAATGATCGATCCAATTAAACTGATAACTGCTAATATGACATAACCGTTTCTAAATTTCATATTTGAAATTTCACTTGGACTTCCCGTTTAAAGAACTCATAGTCCAGTTTCTTTCGTGTACTTTTCGATTGGCGAATTCGGATCTATTTTTAGTTTTGTTAACAATCTTGGTTTTACCAGAATAGAATTTCCGATATTTCTATTTTTAAGAATTATCTCACTTCCTATGCCATACCTTGCAAGGCACATACATGTATCTAAAATTGCATGTGGTGTAGGTTAAGAACAGACTGCACAAAACGCGCGTGAATCGAGATGACAACAGATTCATTGTAAAAAAAAAAAAGAGGTGGTAAAACATCCTTGGGAGCATGAAAAATGTAAATCGATTCAATGAGTCATAAAATTTCCAGATTAGCCATATCAATGTGCTATTTTTAGCCGAGAATTTCGTAATATAAACCCAGATCAGTCTATGCTTATTTTCAAACTCTTTACCAAACAATAAAATACTGGCCTTGTCCAAATCCAAAGCATTTGCAGACGACCAATTACATGTGGTTAAAATTTTTGGATTTGCCTTTGGAAGAGTAGAAAACATTGTGGGGAAAGGATGAAATGCTCCTTTTCCCACAATGTTTTCAAAAGCTTTAGTCTTCAATGTCATTAAAAAACGGCATTGTACGGTAAATGTTTGATGAAAATCCCTTTTATGATAAAGAAAATGAGATCGTGTTTTTTTCGTGTTATATTTCCTCCCTTTAGTTTTCATTATTGTTAAAACGAATTCATTGCAAAGCTTAACGTTCCCGTGTTCTGCTAAATAAATGAAACGAAAATTTCCACTCAATAGAAAAAAAATATTGGGATTTCAAAGCTGATTTAACCGGAATGAAAATACCATTTCAGACAGTGTAGATCAAAGTTCAGACTGCACTTTCTGTGCAGTTTGATCTTATCTACACTGTCCGCAAAGGGTCTGCGCTTAGTCGCACTTAACAGCTAAATGATTAATATTACATTAGTTTTCTAAATTCTATCTATATGTAAGATACAATATGTTTTTTTTTTTCTTTGTAAACGAAATCAAGGCAATTTCTACAGTATACCAACGGTACATGGGTTAAATTACATGGTCTTTCGGTTCAAGATGTATAAAATATCTCTAAATATTTTGGAAAAACAATAAGTTTATTTTTGGATCAAACCTTTTGTTTAGTCCGAAATTCATATGAGCCATGCTCTGTGAAAATGGGACTTAATGTATCTGCAAAAACCATCGGCTCAGGTTAGCCTGCGCAGTCCGCGCAGGCTGACCTGAGCCGAAAGTTTTTGCTTTTGGTCATTTTCTGTATGTTCAAGGACCAGTCTACCTTAGGATTCAGTCATTTGTTAGAGAAAATGGGTACAATGGACACAAAATTATGTGATGACTTGCAGGGATACAGAGATACATTAAGTCCTCTTTTGGCAGAGCATGTTTCATATACAAAAAAACCCGTTCTTTGTTTTTGTTTTCGACTTTCGTATACATGTAATTGAAACAATCCTTGAGGCATAGATAAGATGGGGCATATTTTATTGCGATTAAGTCTGTTTACAACTTTAAAGGAAACAGCCATGGAAAACAATAATTTAGAATGTTTTACTAAAGACTGGGAAGATTTCATTTGTTTTATCAATGCTTCGCGTGATTAATACTTTCGTTTTTGTGAACCTGGGAAGAATTGCCTTTTTCCTCCATGTTTTTCTATTCTTAGTTACTTTTCTTCATATGTTTTTCCTTTGCACTTGTTTTATTGTCCTTAACTGTATATAATCATCACTTTGTAAAAATTTTGTAAGGTGTGGAGAGGAATGGCTCCCCGACCCTCACATACCGACATACGGGGACAATAAATATGTTTAAAAAAAAATGTCTGTACCAAACGACAAAATCTGAGACTTGCCTAAATTTAAAGCTTTTGTAGAAAATAAAATATATATGACTCAAAAATAGGAAATCACTTCTAGAAAGGTAGAAAACATCGTGGGGAAAGGAGAAAATGCTGATTACCAGCATTTTCTCCTATGTCCACAACGTTTTCAAAAGGAATTTTCCTTAGTTCGTTAAAACTTGGTATTATGTTGTGAAGGGGTATTATAACATAGGGTTCACCCATCAACAAACGAAAACTTTTTTTTTAGACGTATCCAAATTGCAAGCATTTGCAACAGACGAATCAAAGGTGGCTCAAACAATGAAATCGTCTTTGAAATTGTAAACAACAAGAACAACAACAACAATAAAACTTTGAGTGGAAAGGAAAATTTGATGGTTACTAGCATTTTCTCTTTTTCTCACAATGTTTTCAAACGCCTTTGTACTTTCATAGGATTTAATCCCTAATTAAACAATCTCGAATTTTAACGACCCCAAGGAAGCAGGCTTTGGAAACATTGTGGGAAAAGGGGAGAATGCTGGTTACAAGCATTCTCTCAGGCCTTTTCCAAATATTTTTCTACCCTTCCAAACACAAATCGTATCAACTGAGCCGATTTTACTTTGTCGTCTGCAAACGTTTTCAAACTGAAGGAGTCTAAGATGTTATGGTCTGGTAAAGATTTAAGGCACATGTTAACAGTCCGTTTCGAATTGGCCATGGGCCAAAATTAGAAATAATGGAGAAAGGTTGGTTTTGAATGCGATTTTGATAAGAATAGTAGTCCCATGAATTGTGTAAGATTACTGAAAAAAAAAAGCATTTAGGTTGTCTTCAAAATAGGAGGTCATGACATTTCCTTCTTTGTTCCATTAGTTTTAACTCCAAATGCGAAGGTGAGGGGTCATGGAATTAGTGGCTAGCTTTAGCCGCAAAGATAATGGTAGACTGATGCCGTGAAAGACTGCGAAAAAACGGCATACGTGCTATTTTTGATTCTACCCCCAAATTATGTATTGTTTTGAGTTTCAATTTAGCTTAGCATTTTCAGGCTATTTTCCTGGGTTTGAATTTTGTGAATTTTGGAAAAATTCTAAATGGCTTATTTTGTCATTTTTTCCGACCCATACTTGCCTGTATTGGTCAGTAATTTCACTATTTCAAAAGTTGAACATGATTTCTTGATAAAATCTTAAGAATTAGGATTATGCTCTTGCATTTAATTGCTCTTTGTCATTTTCGGCTGATACTATAGACCTTTTATTGAAAAATTTGTGTTTGGCGTGTGTTTGGTCGACAGAAATTTAGCCAAAACCGTTTTCTGGTGCCTGACCCGATAATAATAGCAATAGATTCTCTACAAGATAGACATTTAATTAAACTTTCTGCGCATGTCTAACAGCAAAGTATCACAAGTACCACAATCACAGTACACTATGCTTTATTCCAAAAGGCTGCTAAAATACGAGATTGTTTGGTAAAAGGTGAACCTAATTTAAAATTTGAGTTATTTTAAGTTATGATTCCTAGCACCCATAAGTCACATTGTTCACAGTATTTACCTCATCTGGCGAGAACCATAGATGTAAAAGTGTGGATTGCATTCGGCATACCTCGGGTGATCTGGTGATCAAACCCCTCGGCTGTATTACGTAGCTTGATATGCACCTACACAGTACATTTCGCACATCTCCGGAGGCACGCTGTTTCACCGTTATTGAAATTGTAAGGCTCCTTTTAAAAAAGAAAACATGAGTAAATTTTCTGTCGTTATCTTTCTAAGAATATTTCAGTCGGCAAACAGTTTGTACATTCAATTTTTAGAGTGGTTTATCAATTCCGTTGGGAGCTTTCATCGACAGATCGATAGAAGTGAATAACTTCACCGTGGTTGTTCATGTCGTTGCTAAGCGATCTACAGGGGCGCCGCCATGTTTAAGATCATGTGATTGCTAGTTCAAAATGGAAGCCTCCTTTATACAGACGAGGTTAGATGTAGGTACGGAATCGGCCGAGTTGTGACGAATGGTGTGGATTGCTCTCACCATTTGTGTACACTTCGCTTTTTCCCTTGCTACAGTATTTAGAGATATTGCGATTGACACACATACCCCCCCTCCCCATCACGAAGGATGCAAGAATGCACAGTCTGTTTTCCCAGGTGGCCTTTAAATGCAAATTAGATTGAGATTATTTCAGAAGTGATGTAGAATCAAACTGTGGCCCCTTAAAGCAGTAGGTTGATTAACACAGGTGTTCTCGAAGACAAGCTCGACTATAATTTCAGTTGTAATGCATATCTTAAACGAAAAGGCTTATCATTAACAACAAAAAAAAAAGGCCAGAAAGATATCAACCCCTTACCTCTTTATCAAACGACAAAATTTATACTGGTCCAAATTCAAAGCATTTGCAGACGGCAAAATAAGTGCGACTCAAAAACTTTATTTTAAGAAGGGTAGAAAACACTGTGGGAAAAGGAGAAAATGCTGGCCACCAGCATTTTCTCCTTTTCCCACAATGTTTTTAAAAGGCTTCTTTCTCATGGTCGTTAAAAGTCGGGATTGTATGGTAAAGAGTTAAACAGCGTAACACGGATGTTTGCGAACAACAAAGATTCAGATCAGAATGCGCAAAACGTGCGGTGTGACCTTGAATCCATACGGTCCGCTTATTTAGTCAAGCTTGTGAGATAAAAAATCTTGCTCAGTTGCAGTGGATTGTTTTTTCAGTCGTGGATACAGGTCGAATTCCTTACATAAACCGTGCTCTGTAAAAAGGGACTTTCACACATCTGCAAAAAGTATCGAGACATGTCAGTCTGCGCAGGCTGACATTAATCGAAACGTTTTTTTTTTTTTCTTTGGCCAATTTCTGCATGACAAAATACCAGCTTACCTCACGATTCAATTTGTTGTCGGACTAAATGGATTTTAACTCTTTACCAAACGACAAAATTTTAGACCCATCAAAACTGAAAGCATTTTTCAGACGACAATTTCAATGTGACTCAAATCATGTGTTTTGTCTATGATAGGGTAGAAAACATTGTGGGAAAAGGAGAAAATGCTGGTTACCAGCATTTTCTCCTTTTTCCACAATGTTTTCAAAAGGCTTCTTCCTCTGGGTCATTAAAACTCAGGATTGTGTAGTTAAGAGTTAGGGTATACATATTCATATGACTTGATCGCGGAGATGCATAAACTCTTAAACTACTAAATAAATGAAACAAACATTCTCACTCAAAGGTTAAAAAATCATTTATTACGACTTCAATTCAGACTATTTTATTCTTATCTCTGTATATCTAGATTATTTTATTTCCATTACAGAACCATTTCATGACACATCTTTCATCATATAGTCATTACTCATATTTTTTTAAGTTCTATTTATGTCATTTCATCTCTTCAATATTTTATCTTACATGATGAGTGACTTTAGATATACATGAAGATAATGAGATGTGCTGGTATTTGCTAATACAAGATCTATCTGTTTGAAAATCTGATCTGGATACAGTAAATACTAATTATTAATCAAACATTCAAATGGATCAATTTCATAAAATAAAGATAAATTCCAGCAAAAATGTCACCAATGACGGATCAAGGCATACCAGAAAGGTTGTCGATCTAATCAGGGACATTGCTTTTCTCAAGAAGATTAGACCATAAATTATACAAAACTGTGATATTGTTTTACAACCTTCATTCTCATTCAAACCTTCTTATTCTTATCACTATATATCTTTTATATTTCCATTACAGAATCGTTTCATAACACATCTTTCATCATATACTCATTACTTACATTTTTACATATTATTTTTTCCTTTCACTACCTTTTCTATTTGCGCTCTAAATGACCCTAGATCTCGATGCGCCATAAAACGCCATACATTCATTCATTCATTCAAAATTGATTTCACCGGGAAGAAAACATCGCATCGGAAAGTGCAGATCAAAGATCAGACGGCACGTTCTGTGCAGGTTGATCTTGATCTACACTGTCCGCAAAAGGTCCTTGAGTCGCGCTTAGCAGCTTAGGGGTTTAAGCCCGACTTTGCCAGAGCATGACTCATACATAATTGGCACTTATTGAGCCATCCCATCCATTCCAATCCAGTCCCATGGGATGGTGGGACTGTTGGGTCGGTGGATGGGTTGACACTTTTGTTTTTAAATGAATCAAGTGATCGGGATTAGGACGATACGGGCCAATGAATACTTGGAGCTGTCAAAAAGGTCACGAGTCTTAATACAAGTGAATAATTATGTGATATGTAAATGTGTAAATATGTAAAAAAAAAAACTAAGCAGCAGCTACTCTGAATGAGGTTAAATCGATTATTATTGGTTCCGGATCTATGACACGAAAACAATATAATACATCACATATTTATCAAAGTAAAAAACTTTTTTTTTTCAAATATTTTGGCCAACGGCCTGTATCAACGTACTTACATTTTTCTTTCTTGATAAGGGCTAATCGCATTTAAAACATGCATGAAAAACTGGCCGGAGGTCTATAATACTGAAATAAAATGTGTTATGCTATTGGCCAAAATATTGAGAATAAGATTGCTTTACTTTATGTGATAAATGGTACATTAATTCCCAACGGAAGTAAATGACCCAGGACATGGCAAAAGGGGGCTTAATGCATGTCCGTGATGCATTATGCCATGCAATTCATCACATGATTATGGATTTATAACAGACTAGCCACTTTTTGTTTTTAACAATTGAATCATGAGGAAGACTGGTCCTTAGACATACAGAAAATTTACCTATAGCGAAAATTTTCGGCCAAGGTCAGCCTGCGCGGACTGCGCAGGCTGACCTGGGTCGATACTGTTCGCAGATGCATTGAGCCCCCTTTCAACAGATCATGGCTCAAATGTATTTCTAATTGTGATTCATGAAAACACATTTTCGTTTTCTTTAAACAAAAATGAGTCGCTAAACGAAAAATAAAAAAGGTATTTCAAAAGTCTTGAAAGTCTGAACTTTTTACTAAGTCCTTCTCTTTTTTCGAGTCTTTGGTAAAATCACGTAACACGTCACTAACACCAGCCTGACCTGGGCCAAAACTTTTCGATACTGGTCAGTTTTCTGTATGAACAAGGACCAGTCTACCTTATAAGTAGGTCAATTATGAAAGAAAGCGGCTTTTTATGGAACCATAGTGATCTGTTGACTTGCTTGGTATCACGCATTACGGCGATGCATTAAGCCCCCTTTTGTCAGAGCATGGCTCAAACGCTTTAAATATTTCCTAGCTTAAAATCCTATCGTGTGGTAATGAGTAAAATCACAAAAGCAGCGATAAGTTTAAAAAAAAAAAAAATCTCTGTACAATAAGGACAACATTATATGAGCCATGCTCTGTGAAAAGGGGGTTTATTGCATCTGAAGGAGGGGAAAAAAGTGTCGATTCAGGTCAGCCTGCTAAGTCCGCGCAAGCTGACATGAGTCGAAATTGTTTGCTTTTTGGTAAATTTCCTTCATGTCTGAGGATCAGTCTAGCTAAGAATTCAGCTGGATGTTCGACAAAAGATTTTTTTTTCATGGATCCATGGCTATATGGCCCGCATCATGCGAAATGGGACCTTCGGACATTTGCGTAAAGTGTCGTCTCGGATTAGCCTGCGCAGTCCTCGCAGGCTAATCCGAGACGGCGCTTTACGAATACATAAGATTTTTTCATACAGCAGACTTTCGTGAAACAGAAAATCGCAGAAAAACGGGAAGTGTCGTCTTGGATTAGTCACAGACTGCACAGGCTGATCTGGGACGACACACTTTTACGCATATGTCCGAAGGCCCCTTTTCGTGTGTTGCACGCCATATTTGATGACTTGTTTCATGGAGATTCATTAAACCTCTATTTGCCAGAGCATGGCATATATTATACAGTAATAACGATGCCTATTTCAATAGCACATAAACAGCAAAATCAATTGTATACTTTGAACTATGTACAGTCAAATCAATTTTTTAATAATTTACCACATAATCCCGACTTTTAACGACCCCGAGAAAGAAGGCTTTTGAAAAACATTGTGGGAAAAAGATAAAATGCTGGTAACCAGCATTTTCTCCTTTTCCCACAATGTTTTTTTACTGTTCCAAAACCAATTTTAATTTTCGAGTCACATTTTTTTTGTCGTCTGCAAATGCTTTCAATTTGGACTAGTCTAAAATTTTGTCGTTTGGTAAAGAGTTAAGCAAGCGCCCAAGAGACACTCAATATCAACCTGTTTAATCCCCTTACGACTCAACAAGATTTCAGACTTGTCCAAACCCAAAGTATTTAGTATTTGTAGTCAACACATTAAATATGGCCCAAATCGTGTAAGTTGTCTTTGATAGGGAAAAAAAAGAAAAAAAAAAAAACATTGTGGGAAAAGGAGAAAATGCTGGTTTCCAGCATTTTCTCCTTATCCCACAATGTTTTCAAAATCTTTTTCCTCAAAGGCGTTAAAAGTCATTATTGTGTGGTAGGGGGCTAAGACAGGTGCATGCAAAAATAATGCTATCAACCAACATACTTGCCTTCTTTTAGAGCTACTTTGATTTGATTTTCCCTTTTATTTTTTGAGAGTTATCTAGACATCATCAAAGATAAAAAAAAGTAAGAACCTCACTTACAAGATTCCGAATATCTTCTCATGATTTAGAAATTAAAAAAGGGCGTCAACAATATAGATCTAAGAGAACGAATCTGTAGAAATTGTACCTCGAGAAATATTGAAAATGAATATCACTTTTTAGGTCAAAATTTCTTAAAAAATACTATTTTATTTGGCCTTGGCCAACAATACAGAAATTTACTAATCTTTTGACTGTAAAATCGCTAAAAAATGTTATACAGTTTATCCATCATAGTAACCTGCTGAGAAATTAATCACTGTCTATATTTCCTTTCATATAACGTCATGTGCTCTTCAGTTAAGCAATGTAAGTCACTTTCGGGTGGTAGTTTATTTATCGTCGCCATCGGTTGCCCATATGGGCGACGCCCTCTGAAGGCTGTTAGTTTTGTTATGGCGGAATAGTGCAAGATACATGACGAAACCCAACTTAAGTTGCGCCTGGTTCTTTAACGTTCTCGGCGTTTAGCACCGTCACACGACACCTCGGGTTAACGTCTCTTCCCAAAGATAATAAGTAATTTTTAGCCTTGGCAATCGAGCCCACACCATCAAGTGGCCGGAGACTTTTCATTAACAAGTCTCATGCTCTACCACTAGAGCTATTCGGGACGGTCAACTCGTTTAGAACTCAACATATTCTTGCATAATAAAGGTTGGTTGCTTCATAGAGGCCACTAAGACAGGTTTTAATGTGAATAGGGGGATTAAACAACGCTAATTGGTACGATTCATCCAGTCATGATTAGCTAGCATGTAACCTATGTACTACTCTTTTATAAACACAGCCGCAGTAGGCCTGGGAAATAGCTCCGGTATAAACCCAAAATGGCGGGACCATTATTTTTTTCGTTGTTAAAGTTCATAAAAAAAATCTGCATAACTCCCGGTTTTCCCCCATGTCTATATTTAGAAGCTATATTTAGAAGATTTTCAGTAAACAGTGGTATTTTTGGTAAATTATATTTCCCGTTTACGACAATTACTATATTTTAAAGAATTTTTTGGAATGGAAATAGGCTTGATTTCAGACTTACTATTTATAGCCATTTTCCGCATGCTACTTTTTAGCAGTAGTGTTTTGATTTTACGCATCGCGCATTTATATTTACCCTGTAAATGATAGTGATGCGTCATAGTAAACAGGCCAATCTCCGACAAATATGAGATGCGCAGACAACGGTATTTTTGTTAGATAAATCGAACGACTTTTGAAACGCCTCCTCTGACTGGTTTAGTTATTACTAGCGATATTGGAAAACCCATATTGTAGGCAAACCCTTTATGTGATCTTATGTCATTGTCATTGTCAATGGGAAATTTCAAGTTATTATCATGCACTTTCTTTTGAAGATGACATGCGTGGTAGATGTCATATATCTTTCAAATATAATTATGTCGCAACATTAAAACGGAACATAGTCAAAAACTAAAGAGTGGAAATGTCAAAAATGTCAAGACAGATGTAGGATGGACATACAGAAAGACAGATAGAAAGGCTAAGAAACCACGCAAACAGTATGTGAGCAACGCTTTGTGAAAAGTGGACTTAGTGCATCTGCGAAAAGTCTCGACCCAGGTCAGCCTGCGCAGTCCGCGCAGACTGACCTGGGCCGAAACTTTTCGCTATAGGTCAATTTTCTGTGTGTTCGAGGACCAGTGTCCCTCTTGAGTCAGTCGGTTTTTTTTAAAAAAGTGGCTATTATTGATCCATAATTATTCGATGACCTGCTTTGTATTATGCATCACGGAGATGCATTAAGCCCCCTTTTGCCAGAGCATGGCTCATTAATAGGTTTATACATATGGCACTGGAATTTCAAACACTTCAATAAAATTAATGTTGGATTAGTAGTTGAAGATATATGACGATAGAAAAATAAGCTGAGTGATCCAACTGCGTTAATCCTTAGGCTCCTATGCGCGATTCACTGACCATTTGCGGACAATGTAGACCAAGATCAGGCTGCACATAACCTGCAGTCTAATCCTGGATCTACACCGTCCGATAAAGAGGTATTTTTCTCCATAAAACGAGTTTGGAATAGCATTATTCTGGTTTGTTACCATCGGTTTGAAGGTGTCATTTACGTTATTCAGCAGCTTAACCCTTTACCGCACAATGCCGCCTTTTAACGACCCTGGGAAAGAAGCCTTTTGAAAACACCGTGGGAAAAGGAGAAAATGCTGGTAACCAGCATTTTTTCCTTTTCCCACAATGTTTTCTACCCTATCGAAGAAAAATTGCACCATTTTAGCCACAATGAAATTGTCGTCTGCAAATGCTTTCAATTTGGACAAGGCTAAAATTTTGTTGTCTGGTAAAGGGTAAAGGGTTAACTCATGTTCTTGTGTGGGTCTCTCTTCAATATTAATCTAGATTGCATTTTTAGTCTGATCTCAGTTTTGAAAGTAACTGTAAAACAATATCTTATTGGCTTGATTATTTCGCGTCTTGTCCAAAATTGAAGAGCGTCGTTGAAAGAGTAGAACATTTTGTTGAAAAAAAAAAGAGAGAAAATGCTGGTGGTCATCATTTTCCAACAATTTTTTCAAAAGCCTTCTTCTTCATGGTCATTAAAACACGGGATAGTTTGGAAAACGGTCAGTGTTCTTCAGTTTCTAATTCAAGGACATGTTCTTTCAGTTCTGTCTCATCGAATGAAGCATGTTCCTGTTGGGGAAACTCTTGTGTAAAATGTCTGGCCCCCATTTCCCCCATCTCCAAACCTTTTGCGTCGCTTGGCACTTGGTTACCGTGAAAACCAGCCAGAGCATGCCTGTTCACGTTTTGTTCAAGAAGATCGTGCGAGCAGACGGGTAGGTCGGAGCCCAGCTCATTTCTACAGTGCCTGTCGTAGGTGCCACCTGCGGCTTGCATCCCCGTCGCTTCCGATGCTGTTCCAGTGTGACCATTGATTTCTGCATAGTATTGGTTTACTGCACCGTTCTCTTGATTGGGTATTCTATTGTTTACCTCTCTAGAGGTGTGTTCATTGTCGAAGCGACGTCTGTCAAAGCTGCTGTTTCTCATGTCAGACTCGTCCACACCTGTCCTAGGTATCGATCTTGGAAAGAATATGTCTGGCATAATACCCCAGTCCTGGAGATGGCTGAGTTCTCTGTACATATGTCCGAGTTGTAAAGTGGCTACAATTGCTTCATATATACCAACAGGTTTCATTTTACGTTGAAGATCTACGATTATTTCCGGGATACGCGCTCCGCTGCAATCGTATTTTCTCCTGAAATGTAAATTGGACTTCAGTTTAAAGGCCAAATAGCGGCCAAAAGTAAACAATGCGGGTGTAACATGCATTTGAATCTTAATCATACCATTTGAAAATATGGAAATTATTGTGACGATGACAATCTGTTATTGTGGGGGTTGGTCTAAGTGCAAGTCGCTGGCAGAAAAACGAATTTTGAAATCAGGTAAAAAGAAAACAAAAGATATAGCGACCTGGTAGCTTTTAACCCAGTTTCAAAATTAATTTTTATGCCAGCGACTAACACTTGTATTATAACAGATTGCCATCTTTACAATAAATTCCGTACTCTTAAATGGTATTACAGGGTGACCGGAAAGTAAGGTAACACTTTTATAATATAGCTTTAAGTTTCGGCTGAAGAGATAAAAATATGTATGAGCCATAAAAGGGGGCTTAGTGCATGCCCGTAATTCATCATACCAAGCAAGACATTACATAGTAAGGGATCCATAAAATCCATTTTGTCTAACAACCGACTGTATCATGACGTAGACTGGTCCTTGGACATAGAGAAAATTGACCAATAGCGAAAAGTTTCGGCCCAGGTCAGCCTGCGCGGACTGCGCAGGCTGACCTGGGTCGATACTTTTCGCAGATGCATTAAGCCCCATTTTCACAGAGCATGGCTCATGTATCATAAGGTAGACTGGTCCTTGGACATACAGAAAATTGGCCAATAGCGAAACGTTTCTGCCCAGGTCGATACTTTTCGCAGATGCATTAAGCCCCCTTTTCAACGAGCATGGCTCATGTACAAGTTTATAAATTATGTAAGTTTTTTTTGGCGATTATTTCATTCAAAGAACATGCAGTCTGATCTTGGATCTACACTGTCCGATAAGGAGATATTTTCCCATAATAATATTGTGTTTTAGCTATTGTATTGGAATTGTAAAAACGTTATATTGTTTAAAAGTACCGTTAGCGATGTATAGCAATATTTGGAATTTTACTTTCGGATGGGAATTTTTGTTTTTTATTTATTTAGCAGGTTAAGGGTTAATCCTTTGCCACACAACCCCTTTTTTTAACGACCCTGGGAGAAAAGCATTTGAAAACATTGTGGGAAAAGGAGAAAATGCTGTTTACCAGCATTTTCTCCTTTTCCCACAATGTTTTCTTACATTCCAAATACAAATCCCATAACCTGAGTTCGATCATCTGCAAATGCTTTCAATTTTGTTGTCATGCGGTAAAGTGTTAAAATACCCATCTCGAATTTCATTGACTTTCTTCTGGATTTATGTACCACGGAATAGGCGTAAAGTGTAATAACGGTATAAGCAAATAAAATCAAATCATGTTTGGTAAATAAAGGCCGCCGGCCCAAAAATACAAGATTTGGAGGATCAAAGACGCGTCCAAAAGTTGTGTGACATTAAATCATCATCATCATCATCATCATCATCATCATCATCACTAAAGAGAGTATGAAATAGAACAGAATAGTTTACTTGATTATTTCTATGAATTTCTCAATCTTTTCATCATCCATGCTTGTTAAGAAACCTCTTAGCCTTCCTAGGCGACTATCATCGTCGAATTCCTGTCAAAATTTAAAGTAAGTAAGTAATTAAATGAGTGAGTGAGTGAGTGAGTGAGTGAGTGAGTGAGTGAGTGAGTGAGTGAGTGAGTGAGTGAGTGAGTGAGTGAGTGAGTGAGTGAGTGAGTAAGTAAATAGTGAGTGAGTGAGTGAATGAGTGAGTGAGACAATCAATTTATGAAATAATGGATAAATAATCTGTCAATCGACGAAAGAGAAGAATCAAAGATATAGAGGACATTTGTTTGTTTTCGGTGAAAGATCGAAATTTATTTCATCGAGTGAACATCATAGGTAAAATTTTCAAGAGTGGCGCAGCCACGAAGGGAAATATTACCGATGATGTTCACTCGATGAAATAAATTTTGATCTTCCACCGAAATAAAAAAAACAACAACAAATATTCTATTTATTTCATGCTTCTGACCCCTTTTTAGTTGGGACTTACATCAAAATCCAGTACAGTTGTTTTTGGTAATTTCACGTGACGAACCCCCTCACATAACAATGCATTACAATATTACGTAAAGAACGAGAAATATAGGATAAATGCGCTTAAATTACGCCATATTTCCCTCTGGTTGAATGGCACGCGCTGTTTACCTTGGTAACTAGTGTGTGGGGACAACTGTTTCTGCCTTCAATTAAAGAATTAGAAAGTATGAAATCGGTATTTTTCAATGATCGTAACCATGAAATATCAAAACATAATCCACCATTATTTCTCGATAAACTACCCCCCCCCCCCAAAAAAAAAACAAAAAAACATGAAATAAAGTTTTATTTCTGATCCAAACTAAGAAAAAAAGAAAACAAACCACATGCGGCAGCCGGTCCTCGACCCTAAGGCGTAGTTCCTCCACTGTTAGGCGGGTCTCTTTCTGATCCGCTGGAGTGACGCAAATCACGTCAACAAAACACTTGAATATTTCTCTCGGAAAAAACTGTGGGTTGCTTGTCATGTACCATTCAAAGGTAAACGGAATCTCTTTACGAATGAAGTGACAGTTTGGACAATTTGGGCATTGTTGAACAATTTCACAAAACTTTGTCGCCTGTTGGAAGTGATTAAAACAACAACAAAAAAAGCTATGCGTTATCGAGAACAAAAATAATTTCTGTTTGTCTATGTGGGTCTGTCCATGTGTGTCCATGTCTATACCAAGCAAGTCATCACATAATTATGGATCCATAATGTCAGTTTTGTCGGACAAGCGACTGAATCTTGAGGTAGAATGGACCTGTGACTTGCAGAAAATTGAGCAATAGCAAAGGGTTTCGACCTAGGTTAGCCCTGCACGGACTGCGAAGGCCGACCTGGGCCGATACTTTTTGCATACATTTACCCCCCACCCTCCCGCCCTTTTACAAATCATGGTTCATATCTGAATGCCCAGAAAATGACATCGAACACACGTTGCTTTTGACACGCAATTGTTCCTTTTCTCAATTTGCCTGCAAAGACAGGTTTTTATGGCATTTGTCGAAGACAATGCCACTATGAGTTCAATACGGTACTTCAAAAATCATGTATCGTAATTTGTGCAAAACCTAAGGAAGTACACCCAATTAAATTCATTTTTTTTCTAAGACAAATAAGTGTTTCGATAGCACTCAGATATATAATTAACATCGGAATATTAAAATAAACTAGATTAGGCATCGATCACGGGAATACTTCTTTTTTTTTTATTGCAAATATCTATACCCGCTATGGCCTTCTATTGCCACAGCCTTTGTCTCCTGACCATGTTCGTCCTTGGGCTTGTCCGTCCTTTGGCTTGTTCGTCCGGGCTTGTTCGTCCCACATTATTGTTTGTTTATTTTTCAAATTATTAATTCCACACAATGGCTACCTTGACAAATGCCACACCATATCACTTTCAACGCTTTGATTACCATAGGGGCTGAGAAATATGCACGCATGTAGTTTTAACACTCATCTTGCTAAGTGAAATGGAACTTTCAAACCGATAGTTAAAACCCGAATATCTCGACGTTAAAAGTTTTTTTTTTTCGAAGATTTACCTCGTTATCGGACAGTGTAGATCCAAGATCAGATTGCACGTTTTATGCAGTCTGATCTTGATCTACACTGTCTGCAAAATGTCCTTGAATCGCGCCTAGTAGCCTGAGGATTAAGCCTTACACATCCTTTCAATACTTAAGTTACCTTTGTGGCGAGTGTATACAAAGATCAGACTGTAGAAAACATGCAGTCATGCAGTCTGGGTCTGTATTCACCAACCATTCTTCAGGACATTTTTAGTCTAATTCTAGGAGTAGAAAGTAACACCAACCCATTTGGTTTAGCCAATGACACCAAACCATTTGGTTTAGCCACTGACACCCAACCATTTGGTTTAGCCAACAATGCCATTCCATTTGGTTTAGCCAATGGCACCAAGCTATTTGGTTTAGCCAATGACACCAAATCATTTGGTTAGCCAATGACACCCACCCATCTGGTTTAGGCAATGACACCAAAGCATTTGCTTTAGCCAAAGGTACCCAACCATTTGGTTTAGCCAATGACACCAATTTATTGGTTTAGCCAATGACACCAAACCATTTGGGGTTTAGCAAATGACACCCACCCATTTGGTTTAGGCAATGACATCAAACCATTTGGTTTAGCCAGTGGTACCCAACCATTTGGTTTAGCCAGTGACACTAATCCATTTGGCTTAGCCAATGACACCCAACCATTTGGTAAAGCCAATAACACCAATCCATTTGGTTTAGCCAATGGCACCAAACCATTTGGTTTAGCCAATGACACCAAACCATTTAGTTTAGGCAATGACACCAAACCATTTTGTTTAGCCAATCAGAAGTTGTGTTACTTTCAAAGGTAGAAAATAGGACTAAGAATGTTCTTAAATATGGTTCGTGAATAAGGAACCTAGTCTTTTATCTATACTGTCCCATTTGTTGAGGTATTTAGGACAATAAGTACCTTGAAATTCCTTTTATTGTGGCCTTATTGCTAGTATGAAAAAGTCTGTTGGGACTACTTGGGGCTTTTAAAGTTAAGTCAAAAGATTCAAACCTGGATCTCTGGATAGACATGTTGGTTTGTGCGGGGATGTTTAACGTGTGACCAGTATTGACATTCTTCCGGCCCGACCGTGACCATTGCACTCAAAGTATCACTTTCATGGACTTCCTGCGTCAGTTTTACTGCCGTATCAGTCAACAAGGTCCTGCCTTCACGGTCTTCTCTGTCAAACATTGGCTGGAGAGACAGTCACGATGATAGAAATAGTAGTTGAAACTTAAGAAGTAAAAATAATGATGATAAAGATTAATGATGATACAATAAATAATTTGAGACACGCTCTGTGGAAAAAAAGGGGCTTAATGTATCTGCGAAAAGTATCGACCCAGGTCAGCCTGCGAAGTCCAGGCTGACCTGCGCCGAAACTTTTCGCTATTTGTCAATTTCCTGTATGTCAAAGGACCAGTCTACCTTACGATACAGTCGGTTGACAGACATAATGAATTTAATGGATGCCTAATTATGTGATGTCTTGCTTGCTATGATGCATCACAGAGATGCATTAAGCCCCCTTTTGCCAGAGCATGGTTCATTTATTTGTGCCACGCTCTGGCAAATGAGGGCTTAATGCATATCCGCCATCTATAATACAAATCAAGCCATCACAAAAATATGGATCCATAATAGCCGCTTATTTTAACAACTGACTTAATCATGAGGTAGTCTGGTCCTTGGACATACAGAAAATGGACCAATAGCGAAACGTTTCGGCCCAGGTCAGCCAGGACTGAGCAGGCTGATCTGGATCATCTTGCCTAGAAAACGACAGAATCAAGAGATTCAAAGCTTCATTGATATGCAGAAAATTTAACAACAGCATTGGTAAAGACTGTGCAGGCTGACATGGGTCAAAACGCTTTTGCTAACTGAATTTTCTGCATGTCCAAGGACGATTCTACCTCATGATTTAGTAGGTCGTTCGGCAAAATTGTTTTCATGAATCCTAAATTATGTGACGGTTTGCTTGCCATTATGCATTAAAGAGATGCATTAAACAACCTTTTGCCACATCAAAGAATTCCGGGTTTTTAACCCTTAAGCTGCTTATCGCGACTCACTGACCTTTTGCGGACAGTGTAGATCAAGATCAGACTGCACAGAACGTGCAGTCTGATCTTTGATCTACACTGTCCGATACGGTAGTTTCTTTCCGGTGAAATCAACTTTGAAACCGCAATGTTTGGGCTTTCAGTATTGAGTAGAAATTTGCGTTTCATTTATTCAGCAGCTTAAGTGTTAGTGGCGCCTGCGAAGACTTTTGTTGGGATAGGGGAAAACGCTGGTATCCAGGACTTTACTATTGTCTTACTGTGCTTTCTACCCTACCAAAAGTAAATTCCATAATTTGAACAGCTCTAAAGTTGTCGACTGCAAAGGCTTCCAGTATGGACAAGACGAAAATTTTGTCTGTATCGAATTATCCCAGCCCGGTAGAGCAGTCAGTAGCGTGTAGGGCTTGAAACTAGGAGGTCGCTGGTTCGAACTCCCAGCTCGGCGAATTTCTTTCCGAGAATTGATGGTTACCATTGTGACAAAATTCATTCCTTCATCACCGCTGATCACGGTTTGGGCTATAGCTATGTGGGAAAGCAGCCAGTGGCTTGGGAGAAATATTGCTCTAAGAACAGGTAGCAGAAGCTCCTAGAAAGTATGGATAAATGCACTGAAATAATGTTGAAACAAAAACTATACAAAAAAAAAAACCACACACACACACACACACACATACAAACACAAACTGTACAGAACCAAAAACTTATACTTGTCCACACTGAAAATTATTTCAGACGAAAAATTAAATGTGGCTCAAACAATAGGTTTTGCGTACGAAAAGGTAGAAATCATTGCATATGATAAGGAGAAAAATGCTGGTAACCAACATTTTCTCCTATTCCTACACTGTTTTCAAAAGGCTTCTTCCTTCGGGTTGTTGAAACACGACATGGCCCGCAACATGCGAAATGAGACCTACGGACATTTGCATAAAGTATCGTCTCGGATGAGCCTGGGCAGTCCGCGCTGGCTAATCCGAGAAGGCACATTACGACTACATAAGATTTTTTCATACAGCAGACTTTCGTGAAACAGAAAATCGCACAAAAACGGGAAGTGGCGTCTCGGATTAGTCACAGACTGCCAAGGCTGATCTGGGACGACACACTTTTACGCATATGTCCGAAGCCCCTTTTCGTGTGTTGCACGCCAATTATTGTTTGGTGTGGTAAAAGGATTAACTGTGGTAATTTATTTACGTGATACAAAACATCATGCCAAGACACAATAGGCACTTGTAGTTTACAAGAGCCTAACCGGGTAGCTCAGAGGTCAGCGTATAAGGTTGTAAGTTCGATATCCGCTTGAGGCAAACTTTCTTTCTGGCGAGTTTTCGCCTTTCAACTCTGATGTAATTATGTGAGAAAGTTAGTCAGTGACTTTTAAAGAAAGTTGTGCCAGTACTAGTGTGAGAAAGACAGGAAACACATGCGTGGGTGCACTGACCACCGTGATATGACCTAAGCTGTTAAAACAGCGTTAAACTCCAATTCAACCAATCAATCAATAAATTTACAAGACCAGATCACAGAAGGCCAAGAAATCTCTGAGGCAAATAAATGGGAAGCATTAGTAAGCGGTATCCGTGATCGAAAATAAAGAATAATGTCAAGTTAAGGGGAAGTTATTTCGTTGTTAACTCACATTGTATACACAAATAACAATGTTAGTTATTCTGTTGATGTTCTTATTGCCCATAATGTGTTTCTCTTTCATCACTGTTGTTTTCGGAAAGGAGAGGAGCCAGCGGCTCTAAGTAAATCTTTTTAGTTTTTGTCACTACCGTATATACAGTCCTACACGTGTACATACAGTCATAAATCTTATACCAGCAGAAAACCGCGTCAGATTGATGGATCAAATTGTCACTCCTAAATAAGTTCATGTAATAAAATAACAGTTACTGCGCGCCTCGCTTGGCAGAACAACTTCGACTTTCCTTGCCCTTGCTAACTCCACTACATTGTTACATATGAGTCACGCTCTGGCAAAAGGCGGCCTAATGCATATCCGTGATCCATGATACCAATGAACCCATACCATAATTATGGATCCATAATTGCCACTTTTGTTAACAACAGACTAAATCATGAGGTGGACTGGTCCTTGGAAATACATTAAATTGATAAATAGCGAAAAGTTTCGGCCCTGGTCAGCCTGCGCGGACTGTGCAGGCTGACCTGGATAAATAATTTTCGCAGATACAATAAGCCCACTTTTCACAGAGCATGGTTCATATACATGTACATGTATTACATGTAACTGGAATCTTATTTTCATTACACGATAATAATACCATAATAATAACGGCCCGCAACATGTGAAATGAGACCTTCGGACAGTTGCGTAAAGTGTCGCCCGTGTGGACTGCGCAGGTTAATCCGAGACGGCACTTTACGACTACATAAGTTTTTTTCATATCGTAGACTTCCGTGAAACAGAAAATCACAAAAAAAAACCGGGAAATGGCGTCTCGGATTAGTCACAAACTGCACAGGCTTATCTAGGACGAAACACTTTTACGCGTATGTTCGAAGGCCCCTTTTCGTGTGTTGCACGTCATATTATAGTATAATACTGTTCCACAAACCCGCTTTTCAGGACTTTGCGTCCTTTGATTATATAATTGTATGATCAGATGCAGCATATATAATGTTTCTTGACAACTGAAAAATGAATCTAACTCTGTGATAGGAATTCGGAATTAGGTGAAATATTTTTGGCCATTGACTGTTTCCACAATGTTCCCTGTCCTACCAAAAGACGAATCATTTGAGCCACCTTTAAACTGTCGTCTGCAAATGCTTCCATTTTGGACAGGTCTACATTTTTGTGGTGTGGTAAAGAGTTGATGTCCGATGTGTTAATGTTTTTATAGTTTTGGTTTGTATTGGAGTTTAACGCCATTTTTACAGCTCAGGTCATATGGCGGTCAGTAACGCACCCATGTATTTCCTGGCTTTCTCACACCAGTAGGCCTACTGACACAACTTTCTTTCCAAAGCCACTGACTACTTTTGTCACATGCATCAGAGGTGGGAGGTGAAAAATCGCCGGAAAGAAAGTTTGCCTCAACCGGGTATCTAACTCGCAACCACGGGGTCACTAGTCTGATACGCTAACCAGAGCTACCCGAGCGGGCTTGTATACTAGTAATGATTACTTTTTACCAGTGTCACTAATCAAACTCTCTTCTTGAATGCGTTGTCTGCGCATGTCAATATGTTTCGAAGATTTGACCTCTCTGCTATGACGCATCACAATCCTGAACAGGACAAATATTAATACGCAGTGCGTAAATTGCCGATTATAAAGTGCAGGCGGAAAATGGCAATAAATAATACGTCTGTGGAAAAATCAAGCCAGTTTTTCGCTACATTTTTTCAAGACACAAAATGATTTCAAACGGGGAAAATAGTTTATTTTCTAAAAATACCAATTGTTCACTGAAAATCTCTGTAGACAGTTTCTAAATATAGACATGGGGAAAACCGCGATTCGTGCAACAGGCTGACAACAAAAATAACGTCCCCACCTTGCTGGACTTATACCGGGGCTTTTTCCCAATCTTAAAAGGGCTATGTTTATCAACGGTGCATAAATGGTGCATACATTATATACCAGCTAACCATGGCTGGATGAATCGCACAAGGTAGGTTTAAATGAGTAAACGTGTATTTTACTTTGAAAGTCGTTGAATTGCCGCCTTAGAAAGTAGTCCGGTTCTGTACCCAGAACGCCCATATCAGATAGGTTATGTATTTGAAAAATGCCATCTAGCGGAAGATACTGTTCCTAAATGTTTATCTATAAGCAGTAACATACAACTGTAAATTACAACATTGCCATGTTTGTCAATATATATATTGTAAAGTTTTATTATTCTGCATGACTAGGAGCTATTCAAGCTTACCTTAACTAAAATTTGTCTTTGTTTACGTATTCTTACCTTTTTGAAATCTTTAAATTCCATTATTTGATCCGCAATGTACAACATCAGACGTATCCCATACTGATTTGGTGAGGAACGCTTATAGGACCCAAATAGGTAGGCGTGGAGACTCAAGTTTCCGGGTCCGCGATTGTGCATCGCATTGGTGACAAAAAACCCGGAGAACGACTTGGTAAATATTCTAACGTTTCTTCCTAAATAAAAGATAAACTAAACCTTTAGCTGCTAAGAGCGACCCATTGACCTTTTGCGGACAGTGTAGATCAAGATCAGACTGCACAAAATGTTTAGTCTGATCTTGATTCTACACTGTCCGATAAGGAGGTACAGTTCTCAAATAAATAAATAAATAAAAAATAAATAAGTTCAAAATAGCTTTTACTATCGTCTCGAAAGTTTTATTTAACTTACTCAGCAGGATAGAGGATCACAACGAAATTACACCCTTGGCCCTAGAGGCCTCAAAAACACACGAAAAGGGGCCTTCGGACATATGCGTAAAAATGTGACGTCCCAGATCAGCCTGTGCAGTCTGCGACTAATCCGAGACGACACTTCCCGTTTTTGTGCGATTTTCTGTTTCACGAAAGTCTACTGTATGAAAAGTTCTTATGTAGACGTAAAGTGCCGTTTCGGATTAGCCTGCGCGGACTGCGCAGGGTAATCCGAGATGACACTTTACGCAAATGTCCGAAGGTCTCATTTCGCATGTTGCGGGCCATATCATGACGTCTTCAGTTGGCAGGAAGAAACCAGATATAGCATCTGTTTTGGACAACAAATATTCCCTCAAGATAATATCCTAACTCTCAAAGCGCTGAACCCTGAAAAGGTTACATTTTCTGAAAGTGAAGATCAAGATCAGACAGCACAGAACATGCAGCCTGAGGTTTGATCTACTCTTTCCCGCCGTTTTGAAAGATATTCTGACAAGAATAAAAGCCTTGAAACTCCGAGGCCCATCTCCGTGATGCATTATAACAAGCAAGACATCGGAAAATTGACCAAAAGCATAGAAAATCGACTCAGGTCATCCCGCGAGGACTGTGCAGGCAGATCTAGGTCAAGATGTACTTTTTTGCAGATGCGTTAATCTCCTTTTTCGCAGAACGTTACTCATTCATATGGCACTATAAGGATAACTGTCAACATATTAGATCCAAGCCTAGAATGCATATTCTACGCATGCGCTGTTTGATCATAACCTACCGTTTACTATAATTCCAAAAAAGGAGATCAAATTATAAGTGTCTCTCTAATAAATAAACATGTGCAGGAAAACTCTAACGAAATTTGAAAACTAATCAAAGCGTTGAAAGCACTGGCGTGGCATTTGTCTAGGGTGCCATTGTTCCTGAAATTAATAATTTGAAAAATAAACAAACAATAATGTGGGACGAACAAGCCAAAGGACGAACAAGCCCACGGACGAATTGGTTTTGGGACTAACACGGTCAGGAGATAGTCTGGTAACCCGCCGTACTACAAGAGTACGTCAGGCAAAGCGCAATAATGGCGGCCCCCGTTGGTAATATGCAGAGGAGACGGGCTATTGTTATCTTACATGATCAACCCGGATCATAGGCTGAATTCAAAACAGATCGTTTGCCATAAAGTCATGACAGTGAGTTTTTCAACATGTCATTCTTGTTTAGCGAGAAAAACGACATATCAGAAATCCTTTAAGTTTCCGAAATGTCAATGGACGTATATAACGTCCGATAACAGGGCTACTTTTAAAATGATTCACGGTCGAATTTATATTTAAACCATACCCCAACAGCACGTTTTAGATTCGGTGATGTATTTTATGTACAAAATTGATCTCATTTTATCAGCTGATCAAACTAAATCACATGAAATTGGGGAAAACGGGGAAGCATGTAGGGGTACGCTTGAGGACATCTAGGAGGCCGCCATTATTGCGCTTTGCCTGACCCGATAACGTAGTGGTAGGGGCAGGTAATCCAGACTATGTCAGGAGACAAAGGTTGCGTGTATCATTGCGCCAATAGAAGGCCATAGCGGGTATAGATGTTTTCGATAAAAAAAGAAGTCCAGTACCATGATCGATGCCCTATCCATTTCATCTTAATACTCTGTTGTTAATTATATACATGTATCTGAGTGCTATCGAAACACTTATTTGTCTTAGAAAAATTGAGTTTAATGGGGTTTACTTCCTTCGGTTTTGCACAAACTACGATACATGATTTTCAAAATACCGTACCGAACCCATAGTGGCAATTTTCTTCGACAAATGCCACAAAAAAAGAAATTAGGTCTTTGAAGCAAATGCGTTGAAATGAACTCCACGAACAACAGTGATTCAGATAAGGCTGCACAGTCCGATTTTGGAGCTAATATATTGACACTTGGTTCTTTTTTATGGCCTAATATATAGGAGAGCCGTGCTCAGGCAAAAAGGGGCTCAATGCATCTCTTTGGTGCATGATACCAACCAACTTATCACATAATTATGGATCCATAATAGCCACTTTCTTTTTTTTTTATGAGCCATGCTCTGGCAAAGGGGTCCTAATGCATCTCTTTGGTGCATGATACCAATCAAGTTATCACATAATTATGGATCCAAAATAGCCACTCTCTTTTCTTTTGTAATAACCGACTTAATCATGAGGTAGACTAGTCCCTGGTCATATAGAAAATTGACCAAAAGCGAAAAGTTTCGACCCAGGTCAGTCTGCGCAGTACGCGCAGGCTGACCTGGGTCGAAACTTTTTGCAGATGCATTAAGGCCCCTTTTCACAAAGCATTACTAATATCTGTAGGCAATTTCAATTTTCTCTTAATCCTTGAAAAAGCTAAATTGATCAGCGTCATGCTTTGGGAAAATGGAGTTTAGTGTATCTTTATAATAAATTATACCAAGCACAGCATCACATATTTATTGATCGATTAAATCTGTTTTGTCTAACCACTGACTGAATCATGAGGTAGACCGGTCCTTTTTCTCTAACTGACATTTGTAACAAGCAACTGGCCCTCAACATGCAAAATGAGACCTTCGAACATTTGCTTAAAGTGTCGTCCCGGATTAGCCTGCGCAGTCCGCGCAGGCTAATCCGAGACGGCCATTTACGACTTCATAAGATTTTTATATACAGTAGACTTTCGTGAAACAGTAAATCGCACAAAAACGGGAAGTGTCGTCTCGGATTAGTCACAGGCTGATCCGGGACGACACACTTTTACGCATATGTCCGAAGGCCCCTTTTCATGTGTAGCACGCAAAATAGGAAAGGAATTACCATCAATTTCATAAAACAAAGACTGGTCTATGTTTTCCTTCGTTTTTGGCGGAACTTCAAATGGTTCCACTTTCGTCTGCATTCCATCGTCCGACTTAAACTTCCACACTCGTAAAACTTCTCTGTCCCCGATAAAAGGCATGATTACCACAGCGTAATCGTCCAACGCTGATACCCCAGTCAGCACATATTCCACGGCAGGCGACGCCACCATCTCGTCCTCAGATATTTTAATCTTGTCATGAATAGATGTAATGTTATCGAACGAAGTCCCATGCATTTCGACCGGATGTTGTTGCAAAATGGAATCCGGAAGTCGTACTGTCACTTCCGACCATGGCATCGTAAAAGTTGGGTTTTTCATGTCTAGTATGCTAGAGTGCTCAAAAGGGTTTCCAAATATTGTGCGTCTATTGCAAGAATTCTCCTTTTGGATTGTTTGACATGCAATGTCTTTGTAATGATCTCCGAGTTCATTTCCAGTATAAATCAGTCCTTTTTTCAAAAACATGTCCGCAAATGTAGCAAAACTTCGATCTCCATACAGAAGTTTTGGAATGTAATCATCAGTATCTTTGCTTTGGTTTTGTGTGTCGTTATTCGTTATGTTTTGTGTGTCGTTATTCGTTATGTTTTGTGTGTCGTTATTCATTGTGTTGTCTGTGTCGTTATCTATTATGTCTACTTGGACGTAATTCATTTTTGTTTCTATGTCGGTATTACCCATGGTTCCCTCCCTAGCAACTGTCTCAGGATGCAGAGACAGGTTGGGTGAAAATTCTGCTTCACGTGGAAGTATATTGGGACATCTCCGGATATCTTCGTTGGATGTCATTCCATGTTCTATTAATGATTGATTTTCTTCATTGTCTTTTCTTTTTCTTTTTCTATGTCGTCGTATTTTGATCGTTAATATTGTTCCAAACAATATTGATGAACCTGAAACAGGAAACAAGGAAAAGAACTAAAATTGTCAACAGAACAGTCGGGTGTATCTAACATGTTTATAAGAAATACAAAGAAGGATTAAAATGCTTTAAATTGCAAATAAAGAGTGTTAGGTAGTTTGAAAATTCAGAAAACCGGGCATATTTGAGCATATCCTTTCAGTTCCAAAGTATTGTTACTACTTTCAGATCAAGATAAGGTAGCAAGGAATGTGCAGTCTGATCATGCATGTACACCGATTGTAAATGCTTTCTATACTGTGATTAAAATACCTCAATTTGTAATGGAAGTTTATTTCTAGCCTCAGAACGATCTTCAGTTCACTTACATTGTATTTGTGCGCGAAAGACTTCATCAAACACGCTATGACAAAACATACTGAATTTATAAAATACTATCCTTAATTAACCCTGTACCACACAATCCCAGGTTTTAACGACCATAAGAATGGAAGATTTGAAAACATAGCGGGAAAGAGGAGAAAATGCTGGTTATCAGCATTTCTTCCTTTTTTCCCCAAATGTTTTCTACTTTATTAAAGTTTAGGTGCATCCTTTGATTTGTCGTCTACATATGCTTTGAATCTGGACGAGTTTAAACTTTGTCGTGTAGTAAAGCACCCTCGTTAACCCAGATGTGAAGTATTACCATTCATCACCCCTGGGACATTCAATTGCGAAACCGTCGTTTCTATTAATATTCATAAGATTGCAAATTACACCCAATAGCCAATCGAATTGTCGATGGAATAATGATACTCTCTTGTAGTGGAGGATAATCACATTTCTTCCGTTGTTATGAATGAACCGGGTAAAACCCATATAATTATCAACGAATATGGCGGCCGCCAGTGGGCCTTCCTTCTTTGGCATTTGCCTTACGACAATCCAGATCAGACATTACAAATCCTTGTATACAGAGGCAAATATTCAGAAATACAGCGTGCTGCTGCAGTCCATAGGGGTATGTAGCAGGGGTGACGTCATCCTCGTTGACCCAGTTCCGATGTATTCCGTAAACTACTTTCATCGATTTGATTGGTTGTAGACGAGGTAAAAATAGAAATGATGGCATATTGTTGATAAAAATAGTTTAAATTTTCTCACTGAAAAACTGAGATTACCAATCAAAATGCCTCATGAATAATTCATGAGAACGAGAAAACATACGCGAGATAACCCAGGGGCGATGAATGTATTTTACGGAATACATCGGAACTGGGTCAACAAGGATGGTAGTAAAGGGCAAAGAATGGCTTTTTAGCGGATCTGTATGGCAAATCTGCTTACTGTTATCAAACTGATCGGAACAAAACACATCATACGTAACAACGCATGCGCGCACACTTTCAGTGTTGAATAGCTACTATGGTATTGGTTTGACCTGAACCAAATACTGTCATACACTCTAGCGCTCTACTCTTTCCACGTTCAGTTTTAGCTTGTACACCCGACCTTGGTTTTGTCATTACCGTATATACAGTCCTACACCTGTACACACAGTACTTAATCTTATACCAGCAGAAAACCGCTTCAAATTGATGGTTCAAATTGCTATTCCTTAATAAGAATGTGTAATAAAATACATGTAACAGTTACTGCACGTCCCGCTAGGTAGAACAACTTTGACTGCCCATGCACTTGTTAACGCCACTAACTAATTACAGTGCATTACATGTAATGGAAATTTTATTTTTCACAATACCATATCATAGCTTATACTGTTCCACAAATCCGATTTTCAGGAGTTTGAGTTATTTGATTTATCTATGTCCTGTGCCTATGTATCAAGTTATCCTTTCATTAACCACGGCTTTTTATCCATTGCCTTTTCACCGCTTAAACTTAAAACCCATTCTTTGTGCCGAGGTTAGCGGCCAGAAGTATCTTGCTTTCAGGTGTTCGATGTACTTAGTTAGATACAGCACTACTTATATAATCTAATGACTTAACCCTGAGGCTGCTTAGCGCGACTCGGGGCACTTTTGCAGACAGTGTATATCAAACGTGCTGCCTGATCTTTGATCTGACCGATACGATATTTTCTTTCCGGTGAAATCAACTTTCAAACAGCAATATTTGGTTTTTTAATGAAAATTTCCGTTTCAATTATTTAGCAGTTAAACCCTTTCAGCGCCATAGGCGAAAACAGGGACTTTTGCGGACGACATAGATCAAGATCAGACTGCACAGAACGTGCAGTCTGATCTTTGATCTATGCCGTCCGCTTGTTTTGTCAGCCCTATCGGGGAAAAATATTTCTCCCTTTTCATTGGATGGTATTTTAAGCCGTCGGAGGTGTTCAAGTTTATATATTCGGCGCGGAAAGAGTTAACCCTTTCAGCGCCAGAGGCGAAAACAGGGACTTTTGCGGACGGCATAGATCAAGATCAGACTGCACAGAACGTGCAGTCTGATCATTGATCTATATCTTTCGCTTGTTTGGTCAAGCCTATATGATAAAAATCTTCCGGAGACTCAGTGGATTCTATTTACAGCCATCAAAAGAAGCCCAGTTTGTTTATTTGGCGCTGAAAGAGTTAAGGGTAGACGTTTGGTACTCAACTTACCTACGGTGGATGCGGCGGAAATTAGTATAACTTTGACAATGATTGGAAGACCGACTCCGCGGTTATCTTTGGTGTCCACTTGATCTGGAACTAATGAATAGAAAATATTGCAGAGTTATGGCATAAACAGTGGTGTGCTTTCTTGTAATGCTATAAATAATTTCAGTTTTTCATCATCTCTCGGTTGTTATGACAGACAGACAGACGGACGGACGGACGGACAGACAGACAGACAGACAGACAAAGTAGGTGGTATAGCCATGATTGAAATGGGATACTGAAACAGAAACAAACTCCAAGTAAGCGGAGATACACTGACTTGTTCAGAGACAGGGTCGGAGACCGCAAGTAAGATAATAGTTTTGTCAATAAGAATATAGTAAATCGCATACATGGTTGTACTTTAGAACATTATATAGAGAATATTTGTTTATTCGGTGAAAGATCGAAATTTATTTCATCGAGTGAACATCATCGGTAATGTTTTCACTAGTGGTGCAGCCACTTCAGTGTGAAAATATTTCTGATGATGTACACGATTTCATCCTTCTAACCCCTATTTTGTTAGAACTTTCATCAAAATCCAGTACAGTTGTTTTCGGAAATTCCCCGTAGCGTACCTCCCTCAATAACAACGTATTACAATATTACGTAAAGCGTGCGAAATATAGCGTAAATTACGTCATATTTCCCTCCATTTTGAATGGCACGCACTGATTTCCTAGGTAACTAAACCGCGGGAACTACTGTTTCCGCCTCCAATTGACGAGTTAGGCAATATAAAATCGGTATTTTCACTGGTCGTAACCATGAAATATCAAATCATAATCCACCATTATTTCTCGATAAACTACCGAACAGCATGAAATAATGCATCGTATTACACACTCAACACTTTGCACATTTTAAATTATATCACTTTACACTAGAAATCTAGAAATTTTTGAAATTGCTTGAGAGCTGTTTTTATCAGACAACTACCGTGATTTTCACTATAATATATCAATTACATTTTTTTTTCTTATATTACAACACGTTTGAGACAAGCAGATAATGCCGTATTTGGTCAACACTTTGTAATCATACGCCTTATTTCTAAAACGGTGCTGAATCAGATTTTTTTTCCCGAAGTTAAGTGCCATAATTGATGCAATGCAAGTTTCTTTGAATCTACTTTTTTTGCCCGTGGTGTAAACACCTGTCAAAGAAGCGAACAGGCTCTATGTAAATTTCAATACACATGTACATGTGGGCCTATGTTTTAACACATCCTAAACTGTAACTCTTGTGATACAGGTATTTGAGTGAAAAACTTTGAGATTCTCTGGCTTTTGAGGTTTAGTTTGTTTCTTTGCATTTAACGCTATTTCAACAACTCAGGCCATATCAGAGCGGTCAGTGACGCACCTATGTCTTCCCAGGCTTTCTTACACCACTACTGACACAACTTTCTTTCCAAAGTCACTGACTACTTTTCTCACGTGCATCATAGGTGAGAGGCGAAAAATTGCCGGAGAGAAAGAGCTCTATTAAACTCGTGCGACAAAAAAATGTTATTGAGCTCACCAAAGGCTAATGCAAACTCATGTCACATCATATATATGAGCCATGCTCGGGCAAAAGGGAGCTTAATGCATCTCCGTGATGCATCGTATCAAGCTAGACATCGCAGAATTAGGGATCCATAAAATACATTGTGTCTTATAGCCGACTGTACCACAAGGTAGACTGGTCCTTGGACATACAGAAAATTGATCAATAGCGAAATGTTTCTGCCCAGGTCAGCCTGCGCAGACTGCGCAGGCTGACCTGGTCGATACTTTTCGCAGATGCATAAAGCCCCCTTTTCACAGAGCATGGCTCAAATCTATTGTCTTGAGGAAGGAAAATGCCAACTCCTTCAGTGATTTAGGCAAGTCATATGTTAGGGGAGGAATCGACTGATTTAGCCCTGTATTGCACAATCCCGAGTTTTACTACCCCCAGAAAGAAAGCTTTTGGAAACATTGTGGGAAAAGGAGAAAATGCTGGTAACCAGCATTTTCTCCCCCTTCCACAATGTTTTCTACCCTATCAAAAAGACAGAAATCATCAGTTTAGCAACATTTAACTTTCGTCTGCAAAAGCTTTCAACCTGGTCCAGTCCACAATTTTGTCGTTTGGTAATTTAGTAAATATTTAATGCTAGCAATGTAAACTTACCAGTTATCGGAAGGCATTCTTCGTCATTAGTTCCATTTTTACAACAGAATCTTTTGTCGTGAATTATCTTGATCTGCTTGGAAAAGAAAGGCAAGATTCAACCATAGAAATGGACATTTTTACGCCTGCATAATGGGCGGTTTTCGAAATCATTGATGGAAAAGAAAGCGATTGCTATTCGCTCACAAAGATGCTGTTTTGTCTGAATCCAGACGACCTTTATCCCTTTACCACAACACACAATTTTAGACTGATCCAAATTCATAGCACTTGTAGACGACAACTTAAAAGTGGCTAAAACTGTAGGATATGCCTCAGAAAGACAAGAAACATTTTGGGAAAGGAAGAAAATGCTGGTCACCAGCATTTTCTTCTTTTCCTTCAGTGTTTTCAATAAGGTACCTTTCTTAGGGTCGTTAAAATTCGGGTTAAAATAATTGTGGCAAAGGAAAACAAGAACACTACATGTGAGTACCAACGCTCTTGAACAGCCTTTTTTTCAAAATTAGAAATGACCCATGCTCTGTGAAAAGAGGGTTTTAATGCATCTGCAAAAAGTATCGCAGTCCGTGCTGGCTGACTTGGGTCGAAACTTTTCGCTATTAGCCCTTAAGCTGCTAATCGCTACCCACTGACCTTTTGCGGACAGTGTAGATCAAGATCAGACTGCACAGAACTTTGATCTACACTGTCCGATACGCTATTTTCTTTCCAGTGAAATCAACTTTGAAACCGCAATGTTTGGACTTTTAGTATTGAGTAGAAATTTGGGTTTCATTTATTCAGCGGCTTAAGTGTTAGTAAATTTTCTGTATGTCAAAGGACCATTCTACACTAGACAAAATAAATGGATTTTATAGATCATTAATTATGTGATGACTTGCCTGGTATACTGCATCAAGGAGATTCATTAAACTCCCAATTCCAAGAGTACGGCTCATAGAATATGAACCATACTCTGTGAAAAGGGAGCTTAATGCATCTACAAAAAGTATCAGACATGTCAGCCTGCGCAGTCTGCACAGGCTGACCTTGGTCGAAACATTTTGCTATTGATCAATTTTCTGCTTGATTGATTGATTGATTGTATGGTGTTTAACGCCGTTTTCAACATTATTTCAGTTATATCATGGCGGCCAGTGCACCTATCCATGCTTTCCTGGAGTTTCTTTTACCAGTGCTTCGCACAATATTCTTTCCAAGCCACTGGCTGCTTTCCCACATAACCATCGTCGAAACAATGGTCAGCGGTGAGAGAGGAATGATTCCTGTCGCGATGACTATCATCAGTCCTCGGAAAGAAATTGGCTCAATTTTCTGCATGTCGGAGGACAAGTGTACCCCGTTGTTTCACAAAATGGATTTTATAAGATCCACAAGCATGTGATGGTTTGCTTGGTATCATGCATCACAGAGATGTATTGAGCCCCTTTTTGCCATAGGATGGCCTGTACATGTATATGGTATGTTTGGTTCAATGCAATAGTATTACTGAAACACCCTAGTCTAAAATGTCCGAGATCAAACCCTTTAGCACAGAATCCCGAGTTATAAAGACCCCAAGGAAAACAACCTCTAGTAACCAGCAATTTTTCCCTTTCCCACAATGTATTCTACCCTTTCAAAGGCATATTTTATGATTTGTGCAACATTTAATTGGTCGTCTGCAAATACTTTCAATTTGGACCAGTACAATATTTTGTCGTCTGTTAAAGGTTTCTGTAAGGACGAAAACATCAGAACAAGGTTGATTTTCGGTGGACACGATCAAAGTTCACCCTCTTTGACCATCTGCTGCTCTTTCTTGACAAAAGAGAGCTTTCCTGAACATTCATTTATCTGAAGAGTGTGATCAGCGGCCTTTTCAAAAAGTAGAGGCAGATGCATCATGAGCGAGTCACATTTTTGCCTCTCCCTCTCAAACACGGGCCTCGAAAGATCAGAACCAAAAGAAGCCATGACTACTACGACTCGAAAGCAATCCGCTCTGGCTCCGTATTCACCAACATTTCTCAATAACATTCTCAGTCTTATTCTCCGAGATTTTCTAAATTTGAAAGTAACACAACTTCTGATTGGCTAAACCATTTGGTTTAGCCAATTAGAAATTGTGTTACTTTCAAATTTAGAAAATCTTAGAGAATAAGACTAAGGATGTTCTTAAAACTGGATGGTGAATACGGACCCTGGTGTTATACCACATACCTTTCCGTGGCAGCATGTTTGGTTCCCCAAGTCATTCTCCAAAGCGTCCTGTAAAGCGTCAAGCCGGGAATCAGCATTACACGTGTAACATCGGGTATCGTAGAATACTGTACCACAACAGGCTCCTGTTCGTGAACAATACGTGTAGATATCAAAGCGTTGAAAGCGCTGGTGTGGCATAAAGCGTTGAAAGCACTAGTGTGGTATTTGTCAAGGGAGCCATTGTGTGGAATTAATAATGTGAAAAATAAACAATAGAAATAAGTTTCAAAATATTCGCTTGAAAGTCAACCTACTCTATAGTCATGCGCAATCCGATAGAGTAGCGTGCAAATTTGTGGGACGAACAGGTCCGGGCGAACAAGCCTGAGGACGCATAAGCCCAGGAACGAACTGGTTTTGGGACGAACAAGCACGGAATCTAGCGGCCAGGAGACAAAGATTATGTGTATCATTACGCCAAAAGAAGGCCATAGCGGATCAAGCTATTTTTCGATAAAAAAGAAGTATTTCCACGATCGATCGCCTAATCCAATTTATTGAAAAAACCTCATTTTCAATTTCATATCTAAGTGTAATCGAAACACTTTTTTGTCTTAGAAAAATTGAGTTAAATTGGGTTTACTTCCTTCGGTTTTGCAGAAACTACGGTACATGATTTTCAAAATACCGTATTGAACTCAAAGTGGCATTGTCTTCGACAAATGCCACAAGAATTCTATCGTTTTACTGACCACAATGCCATGAAATCGTATTCTGCAGAATTAACCTATTTCAACCTGTATGATAAAACCCGCCGAATTAAGACATGTCATCAACATGTTACCAGCCGAAAAAAAAAAAAAAATTGAAGCTGATCCAAATCAAAACCACTGGCAGGAGACAAATGAAATATAATTCAAATGATGACAATTGTCCGTGATAGAGTAGCAAACATTGTGGAAAAAGAAGAAAATACTGGCTGCCATCATTTTCTCCATGTTTCCCACAATGTTTTCTAAAGATATTTTATAATTATGAAAACACCAGAATGTAGGTATATGTTTCACTTTTCACCGCCAACGGGGTCTTAAACGACTTAATCGGACGGCGTTAGATCAAGATCATACTTCACAGAACGTGCAGTCTGATCTTCAATTTACGCTGTCCACCACTTGAGGCTAAATTCCTGCAGCTCCAACGTCAGTTTGCTTTTTTCGTTGACAAATGAGCCATGCTCTAGGAAAAGGGGGCTTGATGCATCTCCGGGATGCATGATACCAAGCAAGACATCGCATAATTAGGTACACATAAAAAAAATCCACGTTGTCTAACAACCGACTGAATCATGAGGTAGACTAGTCCTTTGACGTACAGAAAATTGACCGATAGCGAAAAGTTTCGGTCCAGGTCAGCCTGCGCGGACTGCGCAGGCTGACCTGGGTCGATACTTTTCGCAGATACATTAAGCCCCCTTTTCATAGGGCATGGCTAAAATATTTTCTAGTTGTTAGAGGTTGGCTGTCTAAATCTCATTTCCGCGAATAGTCCTAGGTCACAAAACTGACAAGTCAAACAATTACAGTGATCGAAACTTGTGTTTGAGTTGGAAACGTCGCAACAAAGAGTTACATATGACAATAAATTGCGAATGCACATGTAAATTACTACATTTGGACATGAAACATACTTTGTATACCTTAGTATTCATTGGTCAAAAAGTTCGTAAAATGTCATTTTGTAACCAATGAAAGTCTTTTTAATTACTAACAGAAATAAAAATTATTGAGACAAACATCTCACAATAACCCTGTACTACAGAATTTCGTGTTTTAACCAGCTTTAAGAAAAAAGGCCTCTGAAAACTTTGTGGGAAAGGAGAAAATGTTAGTAACTGTTTTTTTTTTTTTCTTTTTCCCACAAAGTTTTCTATTTTATGAAAGAGCCATTTGAGCAATAGTTAATTTGTTGTCTGCAAATGCTTTCAATTTGGACCAGTCTACAATTTCTTCTTCTGGTAAAGAGTTAAATAGATGAAGAGTGACGTGAAATTGCATGCACGAGTGTATAGTCTGCCTTCAAGGAGTTCAAACTTTACAGCAGAGACAGGCCTCAAAGAATTTTTGAAATGCTTACCAACTGTTGCATTTATCCCTTCTGTCGGGTGTACTGTACCGTTACAGCAAACTTCTCTCTCTATGTCATAGGCAGTAGACTCGCAACATTCTAGATCGTGGCCAAACTTCGGAAATGCTCGGTCTTGACAACATATCTCGGTGATTTCCGAAATAACCCGACCTCCACAACATGCGGAATACTTCGGTCTTTCGTGAAGGGACCTGTTACAGCACAGCGTGTCGTTCGTAAAATATAACTTGCTTTCGCAACAACCGACTTCGATGTTAGATCTGTCTATGGCTTCATCTCCGCAACATATTTTTTCGTCTCCATCGATGAGTTGCCCATTGCAACATTCTTCACTGGACTTCACCTTGTCAAACAATCCGTTACAGCATATCTGTGTATCAGGATCGTAGAATTTCAAACTGACGTCCCAGTTTTTGTAATCCAAACACACTGTATCAAACAAGAAAAAAAAAGTTAACCCTTTAACACGAAATCCTGTGTTGTAATGAAACTGAGGGAAAAAAAATGGAAAACATTGTGGGAAAAGGAGAAAATGCTGGGAACCAGCATTTTCTCCTTTTCCCACAAGGTTTTCTGACGTTTCAAAAACAATTAATGTACCATCATTTCCGCTACATTTAAATTGGTTGTCTGCAACTGCTTTCAACTGCCTTTTATTTTGTCGCTAGGCAAAGATTAAAAACAAAGTTATGCGTCGATTTCAATAGCATTCTAACTGTATCACAGCGAAAGTTCATTTATCAATTCAATAAATGATAGACAGGGACTATGTAGTGCCTTGCCCATGACCAGCACGAACCAAGCAAGGCTAGTTATTTAAAGTCTAAACCCCTTACCATAGAATCTCATGTTTTAACCACCCTGAAAAAAAAGGCTTTAGAAAACAGTGTAAGAAAAGGAGAAAATGCTGGTAACCAGGGAAACCCGTAGTTTTTACTTTAAGCTTTCAGATTTAAAAAAAAATTGCTGGCTACGAGCTTTTTCTCTTTATCCTACAATGATCTCAAAAGCTTCCTTTCGCAGGTTCGTTATAACTAGGGATTGCATGGCACAGGGTTGAAGCGCTGTTGGATCATATTTGTAACAAATCATATATGTAACACATTTGTTACGTACATGATCACATTCGTAACAGATAAAGTGTGTTACAAATGTGTTTGTCCGAAATGGGGGTTGACATGAGAAGCATATATGTAACAGGTTTAGTTGTCTATTTGTATTCAAACAATTAACAGCAATAGCAACATCATTATATTCTTTACACTATTGATTTTATTCTCGATTGCAAAACAATAGTTAGCACATTAAGCTAATCGCTCTCGAGACTCACTCCAACTTGAATCAACCTCAGAGAGAGAGAGAGAGAGAGAGAGGACGTGTGGAATAATGATTTTTTGCCCAAGGTACCAGTGCATCTCGAGCGCGCACGTGAGTGTGTCCAGCAACATCCAAACAGCAAGAAATTGATCTGCAGATTGGAACTCAAGGCAAAACACACATCATACAGTTTTGTAGGGTTCATATAGTAAATTGGTCATAACTCACAAAATAACCTGAATAATCTGTTCAAATAAAGACTAACATACCCCAGAAATATTATACATTCAAAATAACGTTGTTTATCAAATACTCACCAATTGTCCGAAGGTACATTTTCTCACGTTGTGGCCCATATATATATGTTTATATATATAAACAGAGAGCAGCCACGATACCGGGCATTATATTCATGAATATCCTTTAAAGAGTTGAGGAAATATGGAGCGGACGCGAAAGAGTGACGTCGACGTCACCGCCGATGACGACGATGGACAAAGTGACACAACAAATCAGTATCAAGATATTGGCCCATCTGGTGAATAAAAACCTGCTACAAACGTGTTTCAGATGTAAATATGCATTCTTTTGTACTGTTTTTAAATCAAAATTGACCTGTGACATATGTGATTTCATGTCACATCAAAAACCGGCATCGATCATATTCGTCACAAAATATGTTACATTTATGCTTGATTTCCGAGTCATATATGTAACACATGTTACATATGTGATCATATATGTAACAGGTGTTACATATATGATTTGTTACAAATATGATCCAACAAAGCGCCATCTTGAAATATGAACATTTATGAGCGTATCCTGCTTTTTCGCACAATGCCGCCTTTTAATGACCCTGGAAAAGAAGGCATTTGAAAACATTGTGGGAAAAGGAGAAAATGCTGGTAACCAGCATTTTCTCTTTTTCTCACAATGTTTTCTACCCTGTCAAGGGAAACTTGCACCATTTGAGCCAGAGTGAAATTGTCATCTGCAAACGCTTTCAATTTGGACAGCTCTAAAATTTTGTCGTCTGGTAAAGGGTTAAATAACACTTTCAATCCGATAGTAAAAAACCTGAATAATGTTATTTCAAACTTACTGTTTGGAGAAAAATATCTCCTTATCGGACAGTGCAGATCAAAGATCAGACTGCACGCTTTGTGCAGTCTGATCTTGGATCTACACTGTCTGCAAAAGGTCAATGAGTCGCGTTTAGCAGCTTAAGAGTTAACATTACTCGATAGTTTTTAGAGACAAAGAGATTACCTAGCTTAGTGCCCTACGATACACAGATAAAGTGTATTTGTGTGAATGGTCATACCGCCGTTTTCAACATTATTTCAGTTATATCCAGGAGGCAAGGGAGTTTCTTTTACCAGTACTTCGCACAAGCGCATTTCTTCCAGTTCTTCACATACCACTGGCTGCTTTCTCACATAACCATCGTCGAAAGAATGATAATGCGATAAAGAAATGAATCTTGTTGCAATGACGATCATCAATCCCAGGAAAGAAATTTGCCGAGCTGGGAATTCATACTAACGACCCTTGGTTTCAAGTCCTGTACACTACCAACTGCGCTATCAGGGATAATAATTTGTAACGCGATCTAACTGCACGGTTCAACGATAATGATTCATGATGTCACTTGAAAATATTTTTGTAATTCACTTTATTGGGAACAATTTTAGGATTCAACAGGTTAAAAAGAGATTTTATGTAAATACAGCACAATATTGCATAACCCTATAATAAACAAAGAAGAAAAGAAAGAAAGGGAAAAAAAAAATATCGCTAGTTTGGCCATATTTCAGACATTGTTCGAATGAGATTTTTATCCCTGTCCAATGACCATTCAACCACCGGATTCTGACGGTTGTTAAACTAAATGCTAAATGTCGTAAAACGCATCTGACGTTCGAAATGGCTGTAACGATCTTGTCTTACCCAAAGACGACAACAGTCTCTTAACCTTTCCCTTATAATGCCGCCTTTTAACGCCCCTGGGAAAGAAGCCTTTTGAAAACATTGTGGAAAAAGGAGAAAATGCTGGTTACCAGCATTTTCTCCTTTTCCCACAATGTTTTTAAATCCTATCAACGAAAAATTGCACCGTTTCAGCCGCATTGAAATTGTCGTCTGCAAATGCTTCCAATTTGGACAGGTCTAAAATTTTATCGTCTGGTAAAGGGTTAAGGACACCATTGGTGAAAGCGATGTTCCTTTGACGGCACTTACATTTGCGATACCCATATTTATCGATGATGTGTTCGAGTTTTGTTTGTTTGTGCTCTACAGATGTCGTAGATACGTTACTCTTCTTTACGGGATCATTTGATGACGATGAGCATTCGACTCCCTATAAAGAGATTAGAACGTATTTACATCATTTGACGACAAAGAGCATCTGGCACCCTATAAAGAGATTAGAACATGTTAACGACATCATTTGACGACAAAGAGCATCTGACTTCCTATAAAGAGATTAAACATGTGTACATCATAGACGACAATGAGCATCCGACTCCCTATAAAAACGTACTAACGACATCATTTGAAGAAAACAAAACATGACTTCCTATAAAGAAACTAAAAATGTTTACATTATTTGATGACAATGAGGATCTGACTCCATTTAAATAAGTTAAAACATGTTTACATCATGTGACGACAAAGTGCAACTGATACCCTTTATAAAGAGATTAGAACATGGTTTGACATTATTTGACGACAATGAATACCTGAAGCCCTATATAAAAGAGGTTAGAACATGCAGGGATTATGTATCAATTTTCACGTTTAGTTAAAGGGGAAATATCTCGATGTGTTTTGTCAGATCAAAAATTTCTACTGGCCGGATTCACCAACTTTTCTAGACTGCATTTTGGTCTAAATCTAGTTGTACAAAGAAATGCTATCTCTGATTGGCTAAACCAAACGGTTTAGCCAATCACAAATTAAGTTATTTAAAATTTAGGAAATTCGTGAGAATTAGACTTACAATTTTTTGGGTATGGTTAATACAGGCTCTGTCAATCAAGAATTTGATCGTTGGGTGGAAAGAAATATTTATAGGATCTGACATAAGTTGGCATCTGACATACAGGCCTAATTTTATTAATCGAATCTAGAGAAATTTTATTCAGCGAGTCTCTGACGATCTTGATAAGATTTTCGTAGACGATTTTTGATAATAGTTTTTCCAAAAGCTAACAGAATGTCAAATTCTCTTTATCAAATAACTTTTTTTTTTTCAAGAACTATCGGTCATAATATTCAAACCATACATGTACATGCGATAACTTCCATGAATAAAACACGATCACTTCTCTGAAAGGAGTACAACTAAAGATATTATATGATAAAATACTCCATCGAAGATCTGGTAGTTTTTTTTTTTCAAAGTTACAAACCAGACTGAACAAAACCATCAGTCTCACCATCTTGTATCTACATCGTCAAACAAATCGATTTTCTTTTTATCAAATATTATGTTTTCTTTTAATCCTTTACCTGACAATCTGGTGTTTTCACAACCCCAAGATTAAAAAGCTTTTAAAACACTGGGTGAAAAGGAGAAAATGACGGTCAGCAGCCTTTTCTCCCTTTTCTATCAATGATTTCAAAATCAAATCCCGTCATTTGTATCACGTCAAATTTGTCACTTACAAATGGGCCATGCTTTGTGAAAACGGGTTTTAATGCATCTGCGAAAAGTATCGCCCCAGGTCAGCCTGCGCAGTCCGCGCAGGCTGATCTGGGCCGAAACTTTTCGCTGTTGGCCAATTTTCTGTATGTCACAGAACCATTCTATTTCATGATTCAGTCATTTGTTTGACAAAATGGGTTTTATGGATCCATCGTCATGTGATGACTTGCTTGGTATCATGCATCACGGAGATGCATTAAGCCCCCTTTTGCCAGAGCATGGCTCATTAATGGTTTGAAATTGAGTGAGTTTAGAATTTTGTAATCGGATAAAGGGTCAAAGTCATCCCCTCCTACACACGATCTTTGTTATTTGTGGCAGAACGTGGATGCAAAAATCCGGCTGATAAATTTAGTGAAAATTTGAAATAGGGGTATAAATGTATGAAAACTATTTCGGGGTTACCTTTCCGTGTTATACGAGATGTTTGGTTTTAATTGTTTACAGGCAATCTTTTTTTTTTCTTCAGAAAATGCAAATCCAAGATCAGACTGCATTTTGCGAACTATGTAGATCAAGATCAGACGGAAGAGAACGTGCAGTTTGATTTTTGATCTAAATTGTCGGCAATCGTGTGGCAAAATTAATTTTGAAAACTGAGATGATTTGGTCTTTTTCCTTGACCGAGAAAGATTACTTTGTTTATTTGATGCTCTCATGATTAATGTTAAAGCCCGGGCTTCCGGGCTCCGGGGCTTCTTTCTTGCTATACGCCTGATGGTTGTGCATTTTTCCTTCATTTTTTTTAAAACCATTATTATGTATTGGAAATTGAAAAGATAGCACGTGCAGGTAACATGATGAAACGATTGAATGTCTTTTGAACAAGATGTAAAACGGTATTAAAAAGATAACATAAAATAGAAGACCAGTAAAGAAATGAACAAAAGCTGCCAAAAGTAAACAAAGCGGGTGTTAGTAAATTCAAATCATACAATTTATAATTATGGAAATTATTGTGAAGATGGCAATCTGTTATTGTAGGATCGCTCCAAGTATTAGTCTCAGGCAAAGAAATTGATTTAAAAACAAGGTTAAAAGTTGTCAGGTCACCCTATCTTTTGTTCACTGTTTGCCTGACTTTAAAATGCATTTTTCTGCCAATGACTAACAATGACTAATACTTGAATGAACCACACAATAACAAATTATCATTACAATATTATCCTTACTTTTAAAATGGTATGAAATGCAATTTAACACCTGCAATGTTATTTTGGCTGCTATTGGGCCTTTAAATTTTGACAGCTATGATGTTTCAAACCGGATATCAAATATTTGTGCTTAACCTTTGTATCGCTACATGAGTTAATCCTTTACCGGCATTATTACAATGCCACCGTTTTACGATCCAGGGAAAGAAGCCTTTTGAAAACATTATGGGAAAAGGAGAAAATGCTGGTAACCAGCATTTTCTCCTTTTCCCACAATGTTTTCTACCCTATCAAAGAAAACTCACGTTATTTCAGCCACACTGAAATTGTCGTCTGCAAGTGCTTTGAATTTGGACGGGTCCAAAATTTTGTCGTCTGGTAAAGAGTTAAATGAAACTTTCAAGCCGACAGTAAAAAAACCAAATATTACTATTTCAAAGTTATTTATTGGAGAAGAAACATCTCCTTATCAGACAGTGTAGATCCAAGATTACACTGCCCGCAAAAAGTCTCTGCGTCGCACTTAGCAGCCTAAGGGTTAAAGTTCCCTGGCTACTCGTTTTAAGCCAAATATAGAAATGTGTTTAAATCAATAAATCAGCAATATATATGGTCCCAAAGAATGAAAAGAAGTTTAAGATTTGCTATTGGAAATGAATCTCGACCAAAACTGTAAACAATGGGGGGAATCGTGTTTGTGTTTTCGCTGGAGTCATTTGCATACCCCCATCTAATAATAGAAAGCTACTTGTTGTTTCAACAACAGATGTTCGTTTTCTGACGAATTTCGCCATCTATATATAATATCTTACAGATCACATTACATACATGGCGACGTTTGTCACAAAACGAACGCCTGCGGTTTCAACACAGGGTGGAATGGCGCACTCGTCTACTTGAAGGATCATGTCTTTTCCCGTTCTTTCAGCAAAAAATTTACACTTCTACTGTATTTGAAATCATTCCACCGCACTGCTGATATAAAACTCCAACATCCTCGAATAAAATTGCTGTTGGGTTCTTGTGACATAGATTGTTGCGACAGTACACTTGTGTAGAGTATCTCGACTCCACTTTCCAGCCGCATGAACATGAATATGTCACGTGACAAGCATCATGCGATATCCGCGTGGATAGCCGCCAAGTCCGAAATTGCATGTTCTATTTGCTGTAATCTATGCAATCTATGCAATCTTGCAGGAGTAATATTTGTCATGAAGCCACAAGAATGACTTAAGTTTGATAAAATATCGACGAAACAGGTTATATTTGGCTTAAAATGAGTACTGACGGAACTTTAACAATCAATTGTGCACCTACACGAAGTTAAGTTGCACCCAAAAGTGGGTTACCAAAAAATATGTAGGTCAAATTTAAGGAAAACCCAACTTTTTGAGGTTAATGTAGGAAAACCAAGATACCCGTATACTGTCATGACCTTTCAGTATATGGGAGCGTCACACACCTTCGACTCTTGTTCTTAAAATTATCAAATGAACGTGCTATACGTCTTTATATCGACTGCTTTTTTGAAATAGATTAGCTAACATTCACTAACTTAAGTTCAGATTTGATGCTATTGAGTTCAAACTTCTTTGTTTTATATCAGTAGTGAAACATGACCTTTACCTTTTATGAATCACTCTGGTATTTATGGTGTTAACCTTATCCTGCTGAATAGGTGAAATGAAACTTTCAAGCCAATAGTGCAAATCAAGATATTGTAATTTCGAAGGCATTTGTTTGGAGAAAGATATCTCCTTATCGGAAAGTGTAGATCTAAGATCAGACTGCATGTTCTGTTCAGTCTGATCTTGATCTACACTGTCCGCAAAAGGTCATTGAGTCGCGCTCAGCAGCTTAAATGTTAAACACTACTTCAGCCTTCCAGTCTCGGTATTGCGAAAGAACAGTTATCCACGCTCTCTGGATAATCTATAAGTACCCGGTTCCGTATTCACCAACCATTCATAAGAACATTCTTTGTCTTATTCTCCAACATTTTCTGGATTTGAAAGTAACACAACTTCTGACTGGCTAAACCATATGGTGTACCCAATCAGAGGTTGTGTTACATTCTAATTTGGACAACCTTGGAGAATAAGACCAAGAACAGTCTTAAGAATGGTTGGTGAATACGAGCCCCTGGACTGCGTTTCACTAAACTGAGTACTCACAAAATTTGCGTACGCAGTTCAGGTAAACAAGCATCAAGTCTGAAAAAAAAAAAAGCTTCACTAAACTGCCTAACTTTACGATTTGAGGAAATACTTGCTCCAGGGTCCGTATTCACCAACCATTCTTAGGAACGTTCTTAGACTTATTTCTTCAAGATTTTCCAATTTTGAAAGTAACACAACATCTGATTGGCTAAACCATATGGTTTACCCAATCAGAAGGTGTGTTACTTTCAAATTTGGAAAATTTTGAAGAACAAGACCAAGAATGTTCTTAAGAATGGTTGGTGAATACGGACCCAGCTTTATGCCAACTTATACCTTTGGTTAGAGCAAGGATTATATGTGTGTATATTATACATGTATATAATATAATTTGCGTAAATCTGAGCAGTTTGTTGAAAGGCTCCCTAGAGCTGGTGGTAGTTTGTTTGTTTCTTTATTTTTATTCGGGCTTAACATCATTTTAACCCTTATCCTGCTGAATAAAAAAAAAAAAATGAAACTTTCAAGCCAATAGTATAAACCCAAAACTTTCCTCTTCCAAAGGGATTTTTGGAGGGAAGATATCTCCTCATCGGACAGTGTAGATCAAAGATCAGACTGCACGTTCTGTGCAGTCTGATCTTGATCTACACTGTCCGCCAAAGGTCAGTGGGTCGCGATAGGCAGCCTAAGGGTTAACAGCATAGGTCATATCACGGCGGTCAGCGCACCTGCGCATGTGTTTCCTGGCTTTCTCATCCCAGTACTGACCTAACTTTCTTTCCGAAACCACCGACTCTTTTTTTTTTCCACATTCCTCATATGTGAGCTGGTTGAAGAGCGTCTAGAAATCCTGCAACATTAAAGAACTAATCCTCAGGCTGCTAAGTATGACTAAATGTGCGTTAACAGACAGTGTAGATTAAGATAAGACTGCACAGGACGGGTAATCTGATCTTGAATCTGCACCGTCCTAAACGCAGACAATTATCGAACGACAAGAACCTTTGAACTGGGGTGGGGGGGGTCATGTATTTGAGCCATGCTCTGTGAAAAGGGGACTTAATGCATCTGCGAATAGTATCGACCTGGGTCAGTGTGCGCCGTTCACGCAGGCTGACCTGGGCCGATACTTTTCGCTATTGGTCAATTTTCTGTATGTACAAAGGACAAGTCTACCATATGGTGTGCAACACACGAAAAGGGGCCTTTGGACATTCGCGTAAAGTGTTGTCCCGGATTAGCCTGCGCAGTCCGCGCAGGCTAATCCGGGGCAGCACTTTACGACTACATAAGATTTTTTCATACAGTAGACTTTCGTGAAACAGAAAATCGCACCAAAACGGCAAGTGTCGTCTCGGATTAGTCACAGACTGCACAGGCTGATCTGGGACGACACACTTTTACGCATATGTCCGAAGGCCCCTTTTCGTGTGTTGCACGCCAATTATGATACGGTAGGCTGTTAGGGAAAATGGATTTTATGGATCCGAAATTACATGGTGACTTGTATCATGGGTCACGAAAGTGTATTAAGTCCCCTTTTGCCAGAGCATGGATCATTGGTATATTTACTATCGGCTGCAATTTTATTTTGTTAAATGTATTCGATTGGATGTGTCATTGAAAGGTTAATGCAAAGAATAAACAACAACAGAAGAAACTTACATTTTTTGTACCGTTGACACAGTCACTTCCGGTTTCTTCTCTCGACTCTGGATCTATATCGTGATCACTGGTTGAATTTAGGGAAGCTGTAAAATGAATGTAAAAAAATGTTAGAAAATTGATCCTTTTGCATTTTACAATCTGATCTTTGTAAATTGTTTAGCCTTTTAACCCATAACTCTTTAACCCTTTCCCAAACGACAAATTTTGGACTGGTCCAAATTGAAAGAGTTTACAGACGACAATTTTAAATTTGATGAAAATGGCAGAAAGTTATCAAAAAGGGTAGAAAACACTGTGGGAAAAGGAGAAATTGCTCGTTACGAGCAATTTCTCCTTTTCCCACAGTGTTTTCAAAAGACTTGTACTGCAGGCACGTGAAAACCAGGGCTTGTTTGGGAAAGGGTTAAAAGACCACAAAATTTAGACTGGTTCATACTGAAAGCCTTTGCAGACAGTAAAATTCAGTGTTACACAAATTCTGAAATTTGTCTTTGAAAAGGTAGAAAACAATGTGGGAAAAAGGAGAAAATGCTGGTAACCAGCATTTTCTCCTTATTCCCACATTGTTTTCAAACGATTCTACCCCATATTCCTTGAGAAACGGGACTGCTTGGTATAGGGCAATTTTCAAAAAGCAATTTTGAAGCCAACAGGAAAAAGAAAGTATTGCGATTTCAAATGTTTCAGGTGCAAAAATTTCGCCTTATCGGAAAGTGTTGATCTAAGATCAGACCACATGTTATGTGCAGTCTAATCTTGATCTACATTGTCCGCAAGACAGCAATGAGTCGTACTTAGGTCTGTTAGGGTTAATTTTGTATTTGAACAACGGATCTAAACCCTAATCCTGCTAAATAAGTGACATGAAACGTTTCAATCCGACAGTAGAAACCTAAATTCTGCTATTTCAAAGGGATTTCGGGGAAAAGATATCTCCTTATTGTATAGTGTAGATCCAAGATCAGACTGCACGTTCTGTGCAATCTGATCTTGATCTACGCTGTCCGCAAAAGTTCCCTGAGTCGCGCTTGACAACACAAAGGTAAAGTTAAGCGATAGCCACCATACTATCAGTAAAGACGACACACAAATACAAGATTAAAGTATTTTTTCAGAGGGATTTCCTTAATGGGCTTCGTAGCCTCTTTAGGTATTCTTAGATTTCGCGCCATAATTGCGCAATGGCTGGTGGGAATTTCACGTGATCAATAACATGCCTCGAGTATGAGTTGACGTACTGAAATAAGCATGGTGAAGTCATTTGTGGTCTCTGAGAACATCCGTTATTACTTAACCCACCCTTAATCAAAACAACAAATAGAGCACAAAAAGCTGATTATAATGATGATTTTGCTGGTGTTAAGAAGAAAAAGAAGAAGAAGAAGAAGAGGATTATGCTGATGAAGATGATGATAATGACAACGACGAAGAAGAAGAAGAAAAAAAGAAAAAGATGATGATGATGACGACGACGACGACGATGACGACAATATTGATGACGATGATATTGATGACGATGATGATGATGATGAATTATTAGTATACCTTTATCTAGTGCAAGTTCGGGAATACTTGATGCTGACGCTATACTTGTCATCCGTTGGTCTAAAGTAAATACGGCATCCTGCAAGATAAATAAAATGTGTTCTTTCAAGTGAAATACAAAAGAAAGAACCGTTTTTCAAAAGCGAACAAAGAAATGAAAAACAGGTTTCCAAAATTACGTAATTCTGGTAAACCGTTTCTTAATTATGTCATATCTATATTTAATTTACTTCCGCATTCCGAGCGAATACAGATAATTTTCCAGCCGCTATATTAAACCATATGTGCATTCTGTTCAGTATGACCGCATGGTTGTGATAAAAGGTGGCATATGGATGGACGGTCAGATGGTCGAACAGACAGCCAGAGAGAGCGAGAGAGAGAGAGAGAGAGAGAGCAGCCGGAGAGGGAGAGACAGAGCGACTAAAGACAGAGAGAGAGAGACAGAGAGAAAGAGACAGAGAGAGAGAAAGAGACAGAGAGAGAGAGAGAGACAGACACACAGACACACAGACAGACAGAGCAACCGGAGAGAGAGGGAGCCAGGGAGCTGCCTGAGATAGAGCAGCCTGAGAGATAGAGAGAGACGGAAGAGCTAGTACTTTCTCCTGTTTACCATGACATTTTCTTACCTAGCAAAGCCAATTTTTCATTCCTTTGATTGTCTGCAAATGCTTTCAATTTGGACAAATCTAAAATTTGACCGGTTGGTGAACGGTTAATCTACTACTTGCATCTCGATGTTTTTATTAAACTTAAGACCCGATATGCTACTGCCAGACCCAACGCGAAAGCACCAGAAAAACTTCCCGATTAAATATACACAGTAAAAATAGTGTTGCACCCCCTGTGATTTTACTGGGTTTCATTTACTGGCGTGAATGATGTGAAATGCGGTGGAAGTTAGAATCTGGCTGCTGCATACACCAACAAACCAGTCTGCTACCTCTGAAATGAACTGAACTGAGGTATCTCTTGACATCATGCCAGCGGCTACCGATCGAGCTGTTTTAACCTCTTATGAGAGATATGAGACGAACACTGCAAGCTGTAATACAAACCCTGGACGAAATGTAGTATTTGGCTAATTGTATGTGCCCATTCTCTGCAGGTCGCTTTCAACTTGCCATAAAAATTATTCCGACATTAAATTCCCAGTTTTAACCAGACTTAAACGCTTCTCGTTTTTCTTAAATTCGAAAGCAATATCTAAGAAAAAAAAATCCTACTTACAATGAGGTCAAGGGATACGTCAGTTCAATTAATTTCATAGGCAAAAGACTGGTCTGTTGGTGTATGCAGCAGCCGGATTCGAATTTCTACCCCATTTTATATTATTCATGTCAGAAAATCAAACCCGGTAAAAAACACAGAGGGTGCATTTTTTTAAGTATGTATATGTGTGTTTATAATATTACTTACCATCGAGAGAAAAATAACCATTGTGAGAAGAAGATGAAACATAATTATCAAAACTCGAGTCATTCTGAAACTAAGAGCAGAAGATAATTTGTGTAAAACAACAAATCAAATCCAACTGGTGTACAATTTAACAATAAGAAAGATAAAAAAAGTAATACTTGTTAAAATCTATACAATTTGCCCATGCATTGTGGGCTCCGTAAAGTCCGAGGTACAGTTAACACACTTAACAGAGATATTTTGTTTTGGCGAGGGCGGGGCGGGGCGGGATGGAAATATCTATGACATAATCGTCAAAAATATTTTCTTAACTCTTTAACAAACGACAAAATATTACATTTGTCGTAAATGAAACCACATGCAGACGACAATTCAAATGTAAATCAAATGATGGTGCTTATCTTTGATAGGGTTGAAAACATTGTGGGAAAAGGCGAAAATGCTGGTTACCAGCATTTTCTCCTTTTTCCACCATGTTTTCAAAAAGGCTTCTTCCTCAGGGTTGTTTAAACTCGAGATTGTGTTATAAAGGGTTTTTAGGGCAACTTAAAGTTAGCAGTTCGCGGGAAACCAAAATGTTCTTTGGGTTTCTTTGTTCTGTTAACCCCTATCTCTCTGGGCAGAAATAAAGTATGGAATTTTTTGTTCTTGTCTGATCTTGCTTTTTACTGTCTGAAAATGTAGATCAATTGTGACTTTGGTTCTGAACACCGTGAAACGTTTTGCTAGCGGTGCCGAGCCCCTGTAGCTCAGTCGGTAGCGTACAGGACTTGAGAACAGGGGGTCGCTGCCCGGCTCGGCCAATTTCTTTCCGAGGATTGATGATAGTCATTGCAACAGGATTCATTCCTCTCTCACGGCTGACCATTGTTTCGACGATAGTATTGTCGGAAAGCAGCCAGTGGCTTGGAAAGAATATTGTGCGGAGTACTGGTAAAAAAAACTCTAGGAAAGCATGGATAGGTGCACTGGCCGCCGCGATATAGCTGAAAAAATGTTGAAAACGGCGCTAAACACCGTATAATCAATCAATCAATCAATCAATCAATTTGCAAGTGGTACGAAAGTTTGCATGTATGATCTTGCTACTATGTACAACACCAAAGATTACGTGACCTCGTTTCCAAACGACAAAATTTTAGACTTGTCCAAATTGAAAGCATTTGTAGACGACAATTTGAATGTTCAACTGCTGGAAATTTGTCGTTGATATGGTAGAAAATATTGTGGGAAAAGGAGAAAATGCTGGTTACCAGCATTTTCTCCTTTTCCCTCAATGTTTTCAAAAGACGTTTTCCTTAAGGTCGTTAAAACTCAGGATAATGTGATAAAAGGTTTTTAAAAGGATAGTGGTAACCGCTTCTTATAAGGCGTTCAATACTAGCTTTGTACCAAACGACAAAATTTTACACTGATTTAAATTGAAAAACAGTTTTAGACGACACATTAATCATAGATTAAAATTGTAAAATTTGTCTTTGATATGATAGAAAACATTGTGCGGAAAGGAGAAAATGCTGGTTACCAGCATTTTCTCCTTTTCCCACAGTGTTTTCGAAACCCTATTTTTCCAGGGTCGTTGAAAGTCGACATTGTTTGGTAAAGGGTTACCAGAAGGATTGGGACCGTTCAACTATGAAAATCCTACCCCCTTCATTGTAAAAAAAAATACATCCGACAAATTCAAAATTCAGTAATGGTACATTTTGATTGCGAGTTAAAATACGTTTTTGACTGCAAATTTAAATGTACCGTCCTCTGTAAAAAAGGGGGTTTAAAGCATCAGGTCAGCCTGCACAGTCCACACAGGCTGACCTGGGCCAAAATCTTTCGCTATTGGTCAATTTTCTGTATGTCCAGGGATCATTCTACTTTAGGATTCAGTTTATTGTTACAAAAAATGGATATAGTTTATTGTTACAAAAAATGGATGTAGTTTATTGTTACAAAATGGATATAGTTTATTGTTACAAAAATGGATATAGTTTATTGTTACAAAAAATGGATAAAGTGGATTCATAATTATGTGCTGACTTGAATAGGATAATATATCATGGAGATGCAGTAAGCCCCCTTTTGCCAGGGCATGACTCAAATACATTTTCACTTCAACCGAGAGGACGCATAGAATATGCAGTCTGATCTTGACCTAAATTGCAAAAGCTTTTTTTTTTCCTTTTCAAACTCTTTACCAAACGATAAAATTTAAGATCAGTCCAAATTGAAAGCTTCAGCAGAAGAAAAAATAAATGTCTCTCAAAGGTTGAAATTTGTTTTGGGAAGAGAAGAAAACATTGTGGGAAAAGGAGAAAATGCTGGTAACCAGCATGTTCTCCTTTTCCCACAATGTTTTCAAAGGCCTTCTCTTTCAGGGTCATTAAAAGTCGGGATTGTGTGGTAAAGGGTTAAGATGGTCAGGTCGCTAGTGTAGATCGGCAGAAGAGAAAAAAAAATATTCACTGTATATAAGCTTAATGACATTTCGCCCTTTTAATGCAATAAAATATATAGAGTGTACAAAGAAAAAATCACGAGGTTTAAAGAAAAGGGGGTTTCTTTATGATAAAACTGCGCGTGTGCATACAGACTGGTTTCGCAAATTCAGCGTAGTTAACCCTTTCCCAAACAAGCCCTGGTTTTTAACGTGTCTGCAGTACAAGTCTTTTGAAAACACTGTGGGAAAAGGAGAAATTGCTCGTAACGAGCAATTTCTCCTTTTCCCACATTGTTTTCTACCCTTTGGGAGAACTTTCTGCCATTTTTATCAAATTTAAAATTGTCCTCTACAAACTCTTTGAATTTGGACCAGTCTAAAATTTATCGTTTGGGAAATGGTTAAAGCTGGTTTTCCAAAATACTGGGGATTTTTCACCTAACCTACGGTGGCACAAAAGTGACATGGAAGATTTATTTTATACTACGTGCGCACGTAATAGTTATTACGTGCGCACGTATTAGTTAATACGTGCGCACGTATTAGCTACTGCGTGCGCACGTACTAGCTACTGCGTGCGCATGTAATAACTAATACGTGCGCACGTAATACTATTGCGTGCGCACGTATTAGCTAATACGTGCGCACGTATTAACTAATACGTGCGCACGCAATAGTATTACGTGCGCACGCAGTAGCTAATACGTGCGCACGTATTAACTAATACGTGCGCACGTATTAACTAATACGTGCGCACGTAATAATCGACCAATCAGTTTATAAGGAACAGAAGCCATATTGTTGCGAGGGAAGGGCAAAATTACATTGGTCCAACACGGCAACAGATGTGCATACATCTGACACCCAAGTAAAAAATCAAGTAGAGCTATTATTTCTTAAATCGTTTAGGCATACTGCGATTATTTTAAGTATCTGTACCTTGGTACGGTACAGTAACTATTAATACTCTAGCCTACGGTCCATCGAATTACCCCAAACCACCCCAAAACACCCCAAACCACCCCAAAACATCCCAAACCACCCCGTAACACCTTTTATATGATATAAAATTATTAATACAGTAAGGGTTGGTTGAATTGTTGGGTAAAGATCACTTTTAACAAAAAATATCTATATTACGTCCTGTCACGTTAGCCTAAGGATAAAAGGACTACATGCATTACATGCGCTAGAGACTTTTTGGCCCCACTGAGATCTGGGACCATAATGTCTGACTGTCTGAAAAAGTTCGTTCATGCCTCCAAACTATATGTAATCAGAATGGCAAACATTGTGGACCCGGATCCGACTGCCCCTTGAAAGAGCAGTCTGATCTGGGTCCAGTATGTTTGGTCATGTCTGACTGTCTGAAAAAGTTCGTTCATGCCTCTATATGTAGTTAGAATGGCAAGCATTGTGGACCCAGATCCGACTGCCCCTTGAAGGAGCAGTCTGATCTGGGTACATTATGTTTGGTCATGTCTGACTGTCTGAAAAAGTTCGTTCATGCCTCCAACCTATATGTAGTCAGAATGGCAAACATTGTGGAACCAGATCCGACTGCCCCTTGAAGGAGCAGTCTAATCTAGGTACATTATGTTTGGTCATGTCTGATTGTCTGAAAATGTTCGTTCATGCCTCCAACCTATATGTAGTCACAATGGCAAGCATTGTGGACCCAGATCCGACTGCCCCTTGAAGGAGCAGTCTAATCTGGGTACATTATGTTTGGTCATGTCTGTCTGTCTGAAAAAGTTCGTTCATGCCTCCAAACTATATGTAGTCATGCTGTCAGAATGGCAAACTTTGTGGACCCAGATCCGACTGCCCCTTAAAGGAGCAGTCTAATCTGGGTACATTATGTTTGCTAATGTCTGACTGTCTGAAAAAGTTCGTTCATACCTCCAAACTATATGTAGTCATGCTGTCAGAAAGGGAAACTTTGTGGACCCAGATCATGCGCGGATCCAGATATCTTTCTCAGGGGGGGTCCCACCGCAAACGCACTCTTCTTATTATATGATACTTTGATTTCGGATTTCAGTGGATGTAAGTCAACGTTTCCAGTTCTAACCATGAGGAGGTCTCCACATTTAGAACCGTTTATTTTTTATATTCATGACTGTATTTTACATAAATGCTGTGCAACATCAAACCAGTACCATTTCACGAATCCGATAACCACATTTTTCCAAAATTCCAGGGGGGGTCCGGACCCCCGGTCCCCCCCTCTGGATCCGCCCATGAAGATCCAACTGCCCCTTGAAGGAGCAGTCTGATCTGGGTCCATAATGCTTGGTCATGTCTGACTCCCTGAAAAAGTTCGTTCGTGCCTCCAAACTATATGTAGTCAGAATGTCAACAGATACCGTAATTTATATAAGTTTTAGGGAAGTTAGATATATGCAAACATTGTGCAGCCAGATCATCAGACTGCTACTAAAGTAACAGTCTGATTGGGGTCCACGGTGTTAGGCATTCAAACTACATCTTTTGAACCATAGATATTTCAGTTTAAGGAAAATTAATTATTGTGTATGCCATTTTCAATTTGATTTATACTGTTCCTGCATCTTAAACCGTTGTAAAATGATATCACTTTAAACGCCTTTTTTGTTTTCTTGAGGTGTTTTGGGTAGTTTTCGGTGACAAAACTCCTTGTATAGCTCATCAGTCTTTCGTACCCTACAAATCATTCCACCCCCAACCCCACCACAGTATTAATTTTATATGATAAAAGGTGGTTCGGGGTGTTTTGGGGTGGTTTGGGGTGTTTTGGGGTGGTTTGGGGTAATTCGATGGACCGTAGGCTAGAGTATTAATAGTTACTGTACCGTACCAAGGTACAGATACTTAAAATAATCGCAGTATGCCTAAACGATTTAAGAAATAATAGCTCTACTTGATTTTTTACTTGGGTGTCAGATGTATGCACATCTGTTGCCGTGTTGGACCAATGTAATTTTGCCCTTCCCTCGCAACAATATGGCTTCTGTTCCTTATAAACTGATTGGTCGATTATTACGTGCGCACGTATTAGTTAATACGTGCGCACGTATTAGTTAATACGTGCGCACGTATTAGCTACTGCGTGCGCACGTAATACTATTGCGTGCGCACGTATTAGTTAATACGTGCGCACGTATTAGCTAATACGTGCGCACGCAATAGTATTACGTGCGCACGTATTAGTTATTACGTGCGCACGCAGTAGCTAGTACGTGCGCACGCAGTAGCTAATACGTGCGCACGTATTAACTAATACGTGCGCACGTAATAACTATTACGTGCGCACGTAGTATAAAATATATCTTCCATGTCACTTTTGTGCCACCGTACTAACCTGATATAGAATCTGTTCTCTATCCCAGTTAAAATGAATCAAAATTAAGGGGGCGTCTCAAGACGATTTTTGTAATAATTTCACTACAAGCAAAAATAAAGTTTGGTTTCATGAGCCTAATATATTATGATCGCAAATTAACCCTTAAAGTACCTTTCACGACTATAGTTACCTTTCATGGCAGTGTAGATCAAGATCAGGCGGCACAAAACATACAGCCAGAGCTGTAATCTACACTGTCTGCTTTGCAGAAACACTGTTGAGGAAAGCAACCATGAAATTGCAATTATTTGGGCTGTATTTCAAGGATGAAAATATATGATAGGTTTATTTGGCGCTCTAAGGGTTAATAGTCATCATCAGATGACCAAATTCTTAAAATATGCTTAATGCAGGGTAGTGTCATTCTCATTAAATAATGGTAAAGTTCGTGATTTTCACGAATGATGTCACAAAGCCCGCGGCATCGGCGAGGTGGTTCTTTTATTCCGTCGTGGTCGAATTTACTGTCCAGACAGGGTGTCTAAAAGTTCCTGCAGTGTGTCTCTTCTATCGGGTCGGTTTGCCTGCTGAGCAAAACGTGGGATATCCTAGGGATCCCGGGATGCCTGTTGTGGAGCCTGTGCAGCCTGATCTGCGACCTGTCCATCCTTGACAGCGGGCTTGTCAGCAGGCTTCATATGGAGCTCCCAGCTGTCGAGGTTGCTTCACCATCTGTCTCTCCATGTCTCTTATTTTATCTACCTCTTGTTTGAAACAACCATTGTTAATTGTATAACCTTGTGAAGCATACAAGTTTAAATAGGCTAATTGGTGTAGAATACTTATGAGAAACATTGTGGTAAAAGGAGAAAAATGCTCGTAAAGAGACTTCTCATTTTCCTATATTTCCTAGCCTTCATAAAACAATCTTATCATATTAGCCATAGTTTATTTGTTGTCTGCAAATGCGTTTAATTTGGATGGGATCAAAATTTTGTCATCTGGTAAAGAGTTAAATGAAATCAATGCCTACATCACAGTGTAGGACCGGAAATATACATTGTTTGGGATTGTATGTGACTTGGGATTCTGTGTGACTTGGGATTCTGTACAGTGACGGTCTGTCACTTAGTGGTTAAAAATTGTGTTCACACAGTAAACCAAGCTGGTGCTTTTTCATTTATCAAATTATCATAAATTACTCATATCAAGCTACATTGTATTTGTTTGTTATGAATAGACCAGAACAGGAATACGTATGTGCGCGGTAAAACTTCCACACAGTAATTCAGGTGCCTTGATCAGTTGATCGCACTAAATATACAGTTGATTTTGTCTCAAAACAATGCCATTTTACTCCATTTCTCAGCATTTAAAACCTGTTTTCTTAACTGAAAATGTATAAAAAGTTTCTTTGTTCATATTCCTGTGAAATCATGTCAAGATTTAGTAACAAAGTCGACTACTTTCCTCCTTATCCTCCGTTTGAAATGGCACCTTGAGAAAAGAAATTTGTACTGTCACTTGTAAGAGGTTAATAGATCTCGGGCGACTGTACTACCGCTCACAAGTGACTGTACAATTTTTTTTCTCTCAACGTGCCATTTAAAACAAAAAGGATAAGAAAGATCGTAAGTGGTTAATAGATCTCAGGCGACAGTACAACCGCTTATAAGTGGCTGTACATATTGCTCGTTTGGCAGTTATTAACCGCCTACAAGTGATTGCACAAATTTGCTCAGTCACTTGTCAGCGGTTAAAAGATCTTAGCGGCTGTACAACCACGTACGAGTCACTGTACAAATTTCTTTTCTGAACGTGCTATTTTAAACAAAGGATAAAGAAGATTAGAAGTGCACTCGGGCGACTGTACAACTGCTTACAATTGGCTGTACAAATTTCTTGTTTTGGTGTTTGTACAATCGCTTGGGATCTATTAACCGCATACAAGTGACTGCACACATTTCTTTTCTCACTTTTGCCATTTTAAACAAAGAATAAGGAAGATTATAGTCGACTTTGTTACCAAACCTTGGCATGTTTTCACAAAAATATGAATAAAGAAAATGTTTATACATTTTCAGTTGAGAAAAAAGGTTTTTAAGGCTGAGAAATCGAATATAAAACGGCATTATTTTGGGACGAAATCGTCTATAATTTTAGCACGGTCAACTGACCAAGGCATCCCCATTGCTCTAAGGAAGGTTTACATGGAAAAGCGCCAGTTTGGCTTATCGTATGAACACATTTTTTAACCACTAAGTACAGAATCCGAAGTCACATACAGTCCCAAATACTGTGCACTTCCGGTCCTACACTGTGGTGTAGGTATTGATTTTATTTAACTCTTTACCAGATCACAAAATTTTGATCTCATCCAAATTGAACGTATTTGCAGAAAAAAATAAACTATGGCTAAACAGATTGTATTGCGAATGGTAGAAAATGTTATAGGAAAATTAGAAAAGTCTCTTTACGAGCATTTACTCCTTTTACCACAATGCTTTTTTTTTTCCAAAATATTCTACACCAGTTAGCCTTTTTAAACATGTATGCTTCGCAAGGTTATACAATTAACAATGCTTGTTTCAAAAGAGAGGTCGTAACATACGAGACATGGAGAGACGCATGGTGCAGCGACCTCCACAGCTGGGAGCCTGCTGACAGAATGAACAGGATGAACAGGCTGCAGATCAGGCAGCGCAGGCTCCACAACAGACACTCCGGGACCCCCAGGATGCCACTCGCCCCTCCTCTGCAGGCAAACCGACCTGATAGAAGAGACACACTGCAGGAAGTTTTAGACGCCCTGTCCGGACAGGGAATCCAACCACGACGGAATAAAGGAACCACCTCGCCGACGTCGCAGGCCTTGTGACACTATTCGTGAAAATCATAAACTTTGTAATCATTTAATGAGAATGACACTACCCTACATTAAGGATGATTTAGGAATTCGGTCATCTGATGATGACTATTAATTTGTGATAATAAAATTGGCTCATGGAACCAAACTTTATTTTTGCTTGTAGTGAAATGTTATAAAACCGTCTTGAGACGCCCTCTTAATTTTGACTCAGTTTTCTGCGTGTCAAAGGACCAGTCTGCTGCATGATTCAGTCGGTTGTTAACCCTTTCATCGCCATAGGCAAAAACAGGGGCTTTTGCGGCCGGCACAGATCAAGATCAGACTGCACAGAACGTGCAGTCTGATCTTTGATCTGTACCGTCCGCTTGATTAGTCAAGCCCCTATGATAAATATCTGTCTGGGTCTCTGTGGATTGCATTTACAGTCACCGAAAGAAGTCGAGTTTATTTATTTGGCTCTGAGAGAGTTAAACAAGTTGCTATGATGGATCCATAATTGTGTGATGGCTTGACTGGTGCAATGCATCACGGCGATGCATAAAGCCCCCTTTTGTCAGAGCATAGCTCATTTAGAAAAAATTAAGGAAAAAAAAAAAAAAAAAAAAGAATCGGGTTGGAATCCAGGCTACAGACACTTTTTCCTACAGCGAAGCTCATATTGTGTGCTTTTGACGGTCAAATATCTAATTTTGACTAGATAAGGGTAGAAGAAAATCCATGTCTGTGTCTTAATGCACAACAAGGGTACACAATAAAAAAAATCATTTTGAAAGAAAACGAAACCGAAAGTAGTAAGTATTTCATTCTTTTAAAATTAAGTGAGTCATGCTTTGTGAAAAGGGGGCTTAATGCATCTGCAAAAAATATTGACCCAGGTCAGCCTGCGCAGTCCGCGCAGGCTACCCTGGGCCGAAACTTTTTGCTATTGGTCAATTTTCTGCATAATCAAAGGACTTTTCTATCTCATGATTCAGACAGTTGTTGGGAAAGAGAAATGGACCCATAGCTATGTGATGACCTGCTTAATACAAGGCCTCACAGATATACAATAAGCCCCCTTTTGCCAGAGCTTGGCTCAAATGCGTTTCAATGATAAAGACCTGATAAATCACGAAAAGGGGGTAAACCAAAATACAGGTGAACCTTGCTGTGTGAAAAGGAGGTTTAATGCATTTGCAAAGAGTATCGACCCAGGTCAGCCTGCGCAGTCCGCGCAGGCTAACCTAGGCCGAAACTTTTTGCTGTTGATTAATTTCCGGTATGTCCGAGGACTGGTGTACCTCATGATTCAGTAGGTTGTTATACAAATCGGAATTCAGGGATGTATAACATTGTGATGGCTGGCTTGTTAACATGCTCTGGCAAAAGGGGGCTTAATGGTAACATGCATCAGGGAGATGCATTAAGCCCCTTTTTGTAAGAGCATGGCTCATGCCTTTCTTTTTTTTTTCTTTGGTGAATCAGTCTTATGCAATAGCTTTAATCCTTTACCAAACGACAAAATTTTAAACTTTTCTAATTTGAAAGCATTTGCACACAACATATTAAACGTCGCCAAAATTATGGGACTAATTATGGGACTAGTCGACTTTGGTACCAAACCTTGGCATGTTTTCACAAAAATATGAATAACGAAAATGTTTATACATTTTCAGTTGAGAAAAAAGGTTTTTAAGGCTGAGAAATCGAATATAAAACGGCATTGTTTTGGAACGAAATCGTCTATAATTTAAGCACGTTCAACTGACCAAGGCATCCCCATTGCTCTAAGAAAGGCTTACATGAAAAAGCGCCAGTTTGGCTTACCGTATGAACACATTTAACCACTAAGTACAGAATCCGAAGTCACATACAATCCCAAATACTGTGCACTTCCGGTCCTACACTGTGGTGTAGGTATTGATTTTATTTAACTCTTTACCAGATCACAAAAATTTGATCCCATCCAAATTGAACGCATTCGCAGACAACAAATAAACTATGGCTAAACTGTTGTATTAGGAAGGGTAGAAAATGTTATAGGAAAATTAGAAAAGTCTCTTTACGAGCATTTACTCCTTTTACCACAATGTTTTTTTTTTTTTTCAAAAATATTCTACACCAGTTAGCCTTTTTAAACATGTATGCTTCGCAAGGTTATACACTTAACAATGCTTGTTTCAAAAGAGAGGTCGTAACATACGAGACATGGAGAAACGCATGGTGCAGCGACCTCAACAGCTGGGAGCCTGCTGACAGAATGAACAGGATAACAAGCTGCAGATCAGGCTGCGCAGGCTCCACAACAGACACTCCGGGACCCCCAGGATGCCACTCGCCCCTCCTCTGCAGGCAAACCGACCTGATAGAAGAGACACACTGCAGGAAGTTTTAGACGCCCTGTCCGGACAGGGAATCCAACCACGACGGAATAAAGGAACCACCTCGCCGACGTCGCAGGCCCTGTGACACTATTCGTGAAAATCATAAACTTTATAATCATTTAATGAGAATGACACTACCCTACATTAAGGATGATTTAGGAATTCGGTCATCTGATGATGACTATTAATTTGTGATAATAAAATTGGCTCATGGAACCAAACTTTATTTTTGCTTGTAGTGAAATGTTACAAAACCGTCTTGAGACGCCCTCTTAATTTTGATTCATTTTAACCGGGATAGAGAATGTTCAGATTTCTATATCAGATTAGGTGAAAAATCCCCACTAGTATACCGTTTGACCTTTACCCAGATTGCAAACGGAAGTATACATCAACGTAACCTACGCTTGTATTTTTCAAATTGCATTTAACTCTTTACCAAACGATCTCGAGTTTTAGGAAAAAATGCTTTTGGAAACATTGTGGGAAAAGGAGAACATGATGGTTACTAGCATTTTCTTATTTTCTTACATCGTTTTCTATCCTTTCAAACAAAAGAAAATTCCTGTGTAACATTTGATTTGATTTGCTGTCTGCAGATGATTTCAAGTTGGACTGGTCCAAATATTTGTCGTTTATAACAGAGTTAAAGGCACACTAGCAGCTAAAACTAAACGACTCGGGAGTCAAAATTCTGGCAAATTTGATGGGAATCATTTAAAATAATGGATATTATCAACCCTTATCCTGCTAAATAAATGAATGAAACTTTCAAGCCGATAGTAAAAACAAAAATATTCCTATTTCAAAGGTGTTTTTGGTGAAAACTTACCTCCTTATCGGACAGTGTAGGTCCAAGATCAGACTGCACGTTCTGTGCAGTCTGATCTTGATCTACGCTGTCCGCAAAAGGTCAGTGAGTGGCGCTTAGCGGACTAAGGGTCAACAAGAGTCTGACAATGTGTTACAGTATAATTTGTCAAATTTTAAATAGTCGCTAGCGGAAATATGAATCTTAAAGATACATCTATACTCGTTTTCAGCCAGGTTTCTTTTCACCCATTTTATCTTGATTTTATGTATCTATAATAACTCTTGTATCTTCATACTAAATTCTGCCCCTGACGGCTGCAAGGTTGCAGAGATTACGACGGATAGAAAATGCATTTCATTTCCTCGAGGCCCTCAAAGAAATCAGTGGTGTCGTTTCCGGTTTTAGATGAGGACAAATCCCTTGAGTTTCGTAATCCCTACACCATAATATATATATATAGGTAATTTATATATGCTTACACAGCTGACCAAATTCTGAGCCAATTTACACACTTTCAAGTTTTAATAGCGCCTTTTTTTTTGGCTGTAAGGATGTATCTTTAAATCCAGAATTCAAGTTGTCAATTTCACTTTTAGCTTTACAATTCTTTTTAGCGGATTTGTATAGCAAATCCGCTTAGTGTGATCGTTCTAACCGGAACCAAATACACCATGCGTAACGACGCATGCGCGCTCAAACTGTACTATGATATCTGTTTGACCTGAACCAAGTATACTGTCATTCACGCTTGCGCCCACTCTACTTTCAGTTTTAGCTAATACAACTCACCTCACTTTTGTCACTGCCGTATATACTGTCCTACACGTGTATACATATTTCTTCCGAAATCTGATACCAGCCAAAAACTGCGTAAGACTGAAGGTATCAAATTACCAATCCTTAAACAGTAGTAGAATAACAGTTACAGTGCGGCCCGCTCGGCAGAGTAACTTTGACTTTCTCTGCCCTTGCTAGCTCCATTTTAAAATGATTGCACATGTGTTGCATGTGATGCTATTTATTACAACATATTACAGTTTTATGCTACTCCACAAATCCGCATTCCAGGACTTTGAGTCCTTTGATTTCTTCTTCCAGCAACTAGACCTTTAACGAACTGCACTGTAACACAGTATAAACTCGTTAAAATATCCATACTACTAAATTGTACTGATTCAATTTGCCTGCGTTTTGACTCCCATTTTTCTTTCTACTTTTGGCCACTAGTTGGCCTTTAACTCATTGCCAGACGAAACAATTGTGGACTGGCCCAAATTCAAAGCACTTGAAAACGACATATTATATATGGTTCAAATTGTGGAATTTGTCTCTGGAAAGGTAGAAAACATTGTGGGAAAAGGAGAAAATGCTGGTTACCAGCATTTTCTCCTTTTCCCACAATGTTTTCAGAAGCCTTCTTCCGCAAGGCCGTTTAAAACTCGGGATTGTGCTGTACCGGGTTAAACTTTTTTAAGTCACAACTTTTTCAACGTTAATAAAATTTCACTAAATCTCTTTAAGCCACTGAAAATCCAAGATCAGACTGCACGTTTTGTGCAGTCTGATTTTAATATTTTCCATCCGCAAAAGCCCTTGTAAAAGTCTGTAGCCTCTGAAAAGGTCAATATCACGCAAATATTAATGTTCCAAAGCTCTAACCTTGACTAAGTAAGCGGACGGTTTAGATCCAAGATCAGACAGCACGTTCTGCCCATTATGCGAAGACTTGCTGTTCTGTACCACATCATATAGATAGATATACTGTACATCAGTGTACATCAGACCAGACCCCCCCCCCCCCCCCCCGCCCCTTGCCTGGGTTCCAGCCCGATCATTTTCCCTTTTTATATTCGGACGTTACTTCGTCAAAACTCCTCAATTCATTTCTGACAAAGTAACGTGCTAATATATTTGAGCTATACTCTGTGAAAAGGGGGCTTAATGCAGCTGCGAAAAGTATCGACTCAGGTCAGCCAGCGCAGTGCGCGCAGTCTGACCTAGGCCGAAACTTTTGGCTATATGTCAGTTTTCTGCGTGTCAAAGGACCAGTCTGCTGCATGATTCAGTCGGTTGTTAACCCTTTCAGCGCCGTAGGCGAAAACGGGGGCTTTTGCGGACGGCACAGATCAAGATCAGACTGCACTGAACGTGCAGTCTGATCTTTGATCTGTACCGTCCGCTTGATTAGTCAAGCCCCTATGATAAATATCTGTCTGGGTCTCTGTGGATTGCATTTACAGTCACCGAAAGAAGTCGAGTTTATTTATTTGGCTCTGAGAGAGTTAAACAAGTTGCTATGACGGATCTATAATTGTGTGATGGCTTGATTGGTGCAATGCATCACGGCGATGCATAAAGCCCCCTTTTGTCAGAGCATAGCTCATTTAGAAAAAATTAAAAAAAAAAAAAAAAAAAAAAGAATCGGGTTGGAATCCAGGCTACAGACACTTTTTCCTACAGCGAAGCTCATATTGTGTACTTTTGACGGTCAAATATCTAATTTTGACTAGATAAGGGTAGAAGAAAATCCATGTCTGTGTCTTAATGCACAACAAGGGTACACAATAAAAAAATCATTTTGAAAGAAAACGAAACCGAAAGTAGTAAGTATTTCATCCTTTTAAAAATTAAGTGAGTCATGCTTTGTGAAAAGGGGGCTTAATGCATCTGCAAAAAATATTGACCCAGGTCAGCCTGCGCAGTCCGCGCAGGCTACCCTGGGCCGAAACTTTTTGCTATTGGTCAATTTTCTGCATAATCAAAGGACTTTTCTATCTCATAATTCAGACAGTTGTTGGGAAAAAGAAATGGACCCATAGCTATGTGATGACCTGCTTAATACAAGGCCTCACAGATATACAATAAGCCCCCTTTTGCCAGAGCTTGGCTCAAATGCGTTTCAATGATAAAGACCTGATAAATCACGAAAAGGGAGTAAACGAAAATACAGATGAACCTTGCTGTGTGAAAAGGAGGCTTAATGCCTTTGCAAAGAGTATCGACCCAGGTCAGCCTGCGCAGTCCGCGCAGGCTGACCTGGGCCGAAACTTTTCGCTTTTGATTAATTCCCGGTATGTCCGAGGACCGGTGTACCTCATGATTCAGTAGGTTGTTATACAAATCGGAATTCAGGGATGTATAACATTGTGATGGCCTGCTTGGTAACATGCATCACGAAGATGCATTAAGCCCCCTTTTGTAAGAGCATGGCTCATGCCTTTTTTTTTTTTTTTGGTGAATCATGCAATAGCTTTAATCCTTGACCAAACGACAAAATTTTAAACTTTTCTAATTTGAAAGCATTTGCACACAACATACATGTATTAAACGTGGCCAAAATTATGGGACTTTGTCATCGAAAGGATAATTAAAAGAATTATCGGAAATGCTGGCTGTCATCATTTTCTCCTCTTCCGACTATGTTCTCATTTCCGCACCCCTCCTCGTGGTTGTTAAACTTAGGGGTTATTTGAAAAAAAATGTAAATTGATCTGGTATCGCACAATATAACTTAAGTAAACGATAGACTTTTCCAATCAGTAATTAGATTAAAGAGAAACAAAAAACATGTACCTGACTAAAACATAATCCAAAATGCAATGAAATGTTTCTTTCAGCATTTACATTCCTTAAGTATTTCTTAAATCATGGTTATTTTAAGTTAACAATAGTAATCAGCCTGGGAAGCAGGCGGGTTTTGCCAAACGTAAATTCCCTCCGTCTAAAAATAGATATGGAAATGGGAAATAACTGCAAGACACATTATCGAGCGTAATGTTGGAGTTGTTTCCCTTGTTGATTCACACGGCTCAGCAGATGGCGACTCTAACCCTTTAAGCTGCTAAGCGCTACTCACTGACCTTTTACGGACAGTGTAGATCAAGATCAGACTGCGCAGAACGTGCAGTCTGATCTTGGATCTACACTGTCCGATAAGGATTATATTCCTCCAAAAAGAAAGTTTGAAATAGCATTGTTCTGTTGTTTTTTTTTTACTTTCGCCTTGAAAGTTTCATTTAATTAATTTTGCAGGATAAGGATGAAAAGCTTATGCGGGTTTGCGGACAGCGCAGATCAAGATCAGACCACATTTTGAGTCGACATCTAAATGTGGCCCAAATTATGAAACACTCCTTTGTAAGATTAATCAATATTTCTTTAGGTTTGTAAAAATAATGAAGTTATCTGATAAATAATCAAGCTACTCTATTACCTTTCGTTTTGTTTTGTTTTTCACTCTGCTCAATCACCAATTATATAGAGGATATTTGGTTTTTTTTTTTCGGTCCGAAAGATCGAAATTTATTTCATCGAGTGAACATCATCGGTAATATTTTCCCGAGTGGCCCAGCCACGAGTGGAACCATTACCGTTGATGTTCAGGAGATGATATAAATTTCGATCTTTCACCGGGGAAAAAAATATTCTATTTATTTCATGTTTGTAACCTCTATCTTGTCGAAACTTTCATCAAAATCCAGCACAGTTGTTTTCGGTAATTCCCCGTAACTAGTGAGCGGGAACTGCTGTTTCCGCCTTCAATTGAAGAGTTAGAAAATATAAAATCGGTATTTTCACTGGTCCTAACCATGAAATATCAAACCATAATCCACCATTATTTCTCGATAAACTACCGAAAAGCATGAAATCATATCAATTCTTTCTTCAGATTTTGTTTTAGCTGTCTATCTCTGATGTTTTCACTGGCAGTTTAAAATTTTTAACTTTATTTGTTCGATTTGGATTTTATCTAATGTAGTTGATATATGACGTGACTTTTATAGGGAGCGAAACTATATAAGCTTTTATGGTTTCGTTCCAATCCTTTTCACATTCCTGCGTTGTGCTTTATAAAATACATGTAAATATAACGAATACAATATGCCTAAAAAGGCTTTGACCAAGTTACTGCAATAAATAAGCCGTAAACAATGATTATTTCCCGTAACTCTTTACCATACGACAAAATTTAAGCCTGGTCCAAATTGAAAGCATTTGCAGACGACAAATTCAAGATGGCTCAAATGGCGGAATTTGACCATGATAGAGCAGAAAACATTGTGGGAAAAGGAGGAAATGTTGGTCACCAGCATTTTCTCCTTTTCCCACAATGAAAGGCTTCTTTCCCTGGGTCGTTAAAACCCGAGATTGTTTTGTGAAGTGTTAAATATTCCCATGCGAAGATGAGGAATATAGCTTTGTCATTGTCCGTCCGTCCATGTATTCCTCTGTCCATCTTCCCGTCCGTCCGTCCGGAGCGACATCTCAAAAACGAAACTTCATGAGTATTTTTTCTTATCAAGTCAAGTCTTCTTATCGCCGATCTCGTTTTTTTTTTTAATTTATTCAAGATGGATCTTGGCTTTTGGATCTATGCCGTCCGTCTTTTAACTCAAACCTATAAGCCAAGCTCCCGTATCTCAGTCGGTAGCGTACATTACTTGAGAAGAGGGGGTCGCTGGTTCGATCCCCGGCGTGGCCAATTTCTTCCCGAGGATTGATGATAGTCATCACGACAGGATTCATTCCTCTCTCAGCGCTGACCATTGTTTCGACGATGGTTATGTGGGAAAGCAGCCAGTGGCTTGGAAAGAATATTATGCGGAGTACTGGTAAAAAGAAGCTTCAGGAAATCATGGATAGGTGCACTGGCCGCCGCGATATAACTGAAATAATGTTGAAAACGGCGTTAAACACCATACAATCAATTAATCAATCAATCAAACTGATAAGATACAATCGGTTGTCAGTCGATTCTATTTTCAGTCCTTGAAAACGGTCGTTTTTATGTTTGAGTCATGCTCTACTGAAATGGGGTTTAATGCATCTGCAAAGAGTTTCGACTCAGGTCAGTCTGCGCAGTCCGTGCAGGCTGACCTGGGTCGAAACTTTTTGCTATTGCCAAATTTACAGCATGTCAAAGGACCATTCTATCTCCAGATTCAGTCGGTTGTGATACAAAATGGACTTCGTGGATCCATAATTATGTGATGACTTTTTGCTATTGTTAATATTTTTTGCATGCCAAAGGACCATTGTACATCCAGATTCTGTTGGTTGTGATACAAAATGGACTAAATGGATCCATAATTATGTGATGACTTCTTGCTATTGTTAATTTTTCTGCATGTCAAAGCACCATTGTACCTCCAGATTCTGTCGGTTGTTATAAAAAATGGACTAAATGGATCCATAATTATGTGATGACTTTTAGCTATTGTCAATTTTTCTGCATGTCAAAGGACCATTCTACCACCAGATTCTGTCGGTTGTTATACAAAATGGACTTCGTGGATCCATAATTATGTGATGACTTTTTGCTATTGTTAATTTTTTTGCCATTGTACACCCAGATTGCTGATGTCAATTTTTCTGCGTGTCAAAGGACCATTCTACCACCAGATTCTGTCGGTTGTTATACAAAATGGACTTCGTGGATCCATAATTATGTGATTACTTGCCAGAGCTTGACTCAGATATTTTTGACGCTGAAAGAGATACTGCTACAGATGATTTGCGAATATCGTCTCAGAGAGAGAGAGAGAGAGAAGTTCGTCAGTGTTTTACGTCGCTTTCAACATTATTTAATTCATATCACGGCGACAGCTTACACATTCATGCATTTCCTGGGTTCCACAAGTACTAGGCTTGGGCTCTGAAGTGTCTTGCCCAGGGACATGCCTACGAAAACCAGTGGATCCAGTGAGGCTCGAACCCGGGTCCTCCAGGTCACGAGTCCTACACTTTACCACTGAGCCTCGTAGGACCCCTGAGAGAAGTTCGAGCGTAGTGAAAGTAATTACTTATCGGAAGGTTCTGTTGCATGAGGACCCATTTACTACTGCGATTAAGGACAATGGTAGTAGTATATTGTAATTTTCATCTGTTAGCAAAATGCACAACAAGAACATAAGGAAAGGTGATAAGTGAAATCTATTATTTAACTCATAAAGAACAGTTATTCAGTTTGTTAATGACTGAAAGTAAATATTTATAACACAAAGATGAAAAAGGAAAGAGAAAGTGCGAAACACATAAAAGTTACAATGATCCATTTTCTATTGTCTCTTTATTTAGAATTTAAGTTGAAAAAGATTCAGGTTAGTGTACCAGTGGTAGTTGAAGAGAGAGAGAGAGAGCCAGAGATATAGAGAGAGAAAGAAAGGACAAGAGAAAGAGAAAAAGAAAGACAGAGAGAGACAGAGAAAAGCCAGAGAGACAGAGAGACAGGCAGGCAGGCAAACAGACAGACACAGATAGTCAGAGAGAAAGAGATCCAGAGATCCAGAGAGAGAAAGAGAGGAAGAGAGAGAGAGAGAGAGAGAGCAAAATCAACTCAGAAAGGAACCGATCGTATGGGTGAAGAGGAATAAAATCAGTCAGATAAAAAATAGAAAAAAAAAAACAGATATGCTAAAAATGAGAGACAAAGAGGGAACTGTAGTGCATTATCTAGAAGTTATTTTTAGTTCAATAATGGGTGCGTTATTTGTTACCAGTTATCTCAGAAATATCGAATTCGAATAAATGAATCAGTTGTAAATCACAAAATCAAGCGAACAATTTTTTGTGAAAAGGGAAAGGGGGGGGGGGGGGGGGGGGGGCTAAATGTACGTATCTGCAAAAAGTATCGACCACTGTCAGCCTGAGCAGTCCATGCAGGCTGACATGGGGCGAACTTTTTGCTATTGGTAAGGTTAAGCCGGCCTGCCCCTGAACTCCATTCCGTTGAATATAACAATAAATGAGTTGCAGGTTCGAATATCAGCCCACCAGCTGCTACGCTTGCCTAAGAATGGAAAAAAAAAAACATTCGACAAAGGGTACGTAGGGTCCATATTCACCAACCAGCATAAATTGCATTCTCAATCTAACTATAAATCTAGAAAGTAACGCAATTTCTGACTGGCTAAACCGTTTGGTTTAGCCAAACAGAAATTGCGTTACTTTCAAATATATAGGATTCTTGAAAATTAGACTAAGAATCTGGTTAAACCTTTACCTGTTAAATAAGTTGAAGGAAACTTTTCAAGCCGATAGTAAAAACCAAATATTGCTATTTCGGTGTCAGTTTTTTTTTTGTGCGTCGGTGTGTGTGTGAATGTCTCCTTATCGGACAGTATAGATTCAAGGTCAAACTGCACGTTTTGTGCAGTCAGTATTTTTTCTATACTGTCCGCAAAAGATAGTTGAGTCGCGCTTAGGAGCCTTAGGGTTAAGAATGGCACGTTAATACTGGAACCTAAACAGAAGCACTGGATGTCGAGTTGTCAGTAACAGGATCGGGTCAGATGGTTGATGTAAAGCATATACGAGCTTGCTTCGTTAACTGCTTTCTTAAAGAAAAGAATGAAAATTACTAACATTTATTTCATGTTTTTGGTAGTTTATCGAGAAATAATGGTGGATTATGGTTTGATATTTCATGGTTACGACTAGTGAAAATACCGTTTTTATATTTTCTAACTCTTCAATTGAAGGCGGAAACAGTAGTTCCCGCGCACTAGTTACCTAGGTAATCAACGCGTGCCATTCAAATGGAGGGAAATATAGCGTAATTTACGATTCATTTCTCGCACTTTACGTAATATTCTAGTGTGTTGTTATGTGAGGGGAGGTACGCCACGGAGAATTACCGAAAACAACTGTACTGGAATTTGACGAAAGTTCCAACAAAAGAGGGGTTAGAAGAATGAAATAAATAGAATTATTTTTTTTTTTTCGGTGAAAGATCAATATCTATTTCATCTCGTAAACATCATCGGTAATATTTTCACTCGTGGCTGCGCCACTCGTGAAAATATTACCGATGATGTTCAGTCGATGAAATAAATTTCGATCTTCCACCGAAAAAAAAAACACCAGCAAATATCCTCTATATCTCCCTTAAAAGGTCATCTCAATCTTATTATAAAATTCTATTTAGTAAAACAATAAACGCGAACACTGTGTACATCATCTAAGAAACATGCAACGAAAATGGGCCCTGCTCTGTGAAAAGTGAGCTACAAAGAATCTGCAAAAGTATCGACCCAGGTTAGTCCGCGCAGGCTGACCTGGGTCGAAAGCTTTGTCAGTTTTTTTTCTAGATAGGTAAGAAACATTCTACCTCCAGATTCAGTCGGTTGTTATACAAAATGGATTCGATGGATCCATAATTATGTGATGAGTTACTTGGTTTAATGCATTAAGCCCCTTTTGCCAGAGCATAACTCAAATGTATTTGACGAAAGATAACCATATTGCAAAACGAGTTACATATAAAGAAATACCTATTCGCACAAATATAGGGGTCCTTCGTGGCTCCCTGGAAGTACTGGGTTTTTAGTTGGATGTCTTTAGGCAATACACTTCAGATCGCTAGCCAAGTACTGGTGAAACCAAAGACATACATGAATATGTGAGCTGTTGCCGTGATATATTTTAAATGATGTTGAAAACGCCGTCCAATCAATCAACGAGTCCTGTAAATATTATGGTGCTTAGCAAGTTTAAGTAGTATGCTCAAGCAATGGTCTCGCGTTCTCAAAGTAAACAGCTAGTTTTCTGCTTAGGAGACCGTTCCATCCCTCACCCCCTACCCTGTCAATCCTTGACTAAAAATGAAAAAGAAAGTAACACAACAACCAAAGCTTTCATATATTTCGCCTGACCCAGCTAATTTTCATACCGTACCTTTCTTTGGGAAATATTTAACGCTTTGCCACACAATCCCAAGTTTTAACGACCCTGCGGAGATAGCCTTTAGAAAAGTTTGTGAGAAAAGGAGAAAATGCTGGGTACCAGCATTTTGTCCTTTTCCCACAAGGTTTCAGCACTGTCACAAACAATTACCATCATTTCGAGTAAATTTTATTTGTCGTCTGCAAATGTTTTCAATTTGGACCAGTCTAAATCTTTGTAAAGAGTAAAGAGTAAACCGATGACAAATTTTAGACCTGTCGAAATCGCAAACTTTAGCAGACATGCATATTAAATGTGGATTGAATGGTGTAAATGTGGATTAGATATTGTAAATGTGGTTTAAATTGTGTAAATGTGGATCAAATCGAATAGATGTGGATTAAAAAGTGTAAGTGTGGATTTAATGTGTAAATGTGGATTAAAAAGTATAATTGTGTAAATGTGGATTAAATGGTGTAATTCTTGAGAGGAAAGGAAAATATTGTAGGTTAAGGAAAAAATGCTGGTTTTCAGCATTTTTTCTTTCCGACATGTATTCTAAAGCCTTCTTTTTGTGTACTTTAACGGCAGGATTAATTGGTAAAGAGTTATTGTCAGAAAACCTTTCTTCATACTGACCCACATCTTGTTTTAAACTGTTTTTGTAAAAGCCATTCTTCTCTCAACGCCGTTCGTTATTTCGACTGTGGTTAATTATTATTGGGAAAAAATATTGTGCAAAGTACCAGTAAAAAAAATTCCAGGGAAGCACTGATAGGTGCACTGGCCGTCCAGATATAACTGAAATAATGTTGAAAACGGGGTCAAATAAAAAATATTGAAACAGTTGAGCTATGCTCTGTGAAAAGGGGTTTAATGCATATGCAAAAAGTATCGATCTAAGTCAGCCAGGGCAGCCCGCCTAGGCTGACCTGGATTAAACTTTTTGCTATCGGTCAATTTTCTGTATGTCAACGGACCAGTCTACCTTATTATTCAGCCGTTTTTTTTTTACTAAATGGATTTTATGGATCCATAAATATATGATGACTTCCTTGTTATACTTCATCAGGGAGATGCATTAAACCCCTTTTTGTCAGAGCATGCCTCAGTTTTTTTTTTTTTTTTTTCTTTCAGGCAAAAGGATATGAGCCGTGATCTAGCAAAAAGGGGGCTTAATGCATCTCCGTGATCCATGATACCAAGCAAGTCGACATGCTGGTACGGATCCATAGAATCGATTTTGTCCAAAAACTGTCTAAATCATGAGGTACTCTGGTCCTTTGACATACAAAAAATTGTCTAATAGCGAAAAGTTTCGACCCAGGTCAGCCTGCGCAGGTTGCGCAGGCTGACCTGGGTCGATACTTTTCGCCGATGCATTAAGCCCCCTTTTCTCAGAGCACGGCTCATATGGAATGATAGAATTCACATGTGATGCTTTATTTAGAGAGCTGGATTGATTTAACCGAAATTTGATATTAATAAAGCACAATAAAAAAACACTGACGCTTTCCGTGTAACCCATTACCATTCGACGAAATTTTAGGTTCATCCCAAACTGAAAGCATTTGCAGACGAAAAATTTAATGACAGAGACAAAAGGTGACGAGACTTGTCTTCGAACTGGTAGAAAATATTGTATGAAAAGAAGAAAATGCTTGTTACAAGCATTTTCTCTCATTTTCCCACGATTTTTTTCAGACACCTTCTTCCAGAGGGGCTTTAAAACATGGGTTTGGTGGGAAAAGGGTAGGACGTGCTATTTAGAGTAGCATAATTTTATCTCAAACGGCTCAATTTTCATGAAGCGATTTAAAAAAGAAAGATTGGGTGCCAAAATGTTTCCCCAGTTTCTAGTAAAATAAATGGCATTTAATTCCTGAGACAATATAGAGGAGTTTAATTTCAGAGATATATAACCTTCATTTGTTTTTTTTTTTTGTAAATATAATTGAGCGATGCTCTGTAAAAAGGTGGTTTAATGTATTTGCGAAAAGTATCCTTCCAGGTCAGTCTGCGCGGTCTTCTCTGTGAAAAAGGAATTCATTACATCTGCAAAAATCATCGACTAAGGTCAGTCTGCGCAGTCTTGCAGGCTAACCTGAGTTGAAAGGTTTTACTATTCGTCAATTTTCTGCGTGCCAAAGGACCAGTCTATTTTATGATTGGGTCTATTGTTAGACAAAATGGATTTTATGGACTCTCATTTCATGCTCTTCGGTAATTTATCGGGAAATAATGCTGGACTATGATTTGATAATTTAACCGTTTCGACCAGTGAATTTACCGATTGATAAACTCACCGGTACGGAGATAGCTAGAACTCTCATGTACTTCGCAACTCCCAACGAAAAAAAAGGGGTTAGTAGCAAGAAATAAAAAGAATATGTTTTTTTTTTCAGTGAAAGGTCGAAATTTATTTCATCTCGTTAACACCAATATTTTCAAAAGTTGCTGCGCCACTCGTGAAAATATTACCGATGATGTTCACGCGATGAAATAAATTTCGATATTTCACAAAAAAAAAAACTATCCTGTATGTAAATTATGTGATGACTTGCTTGGTATAATGCATCACGGGATACATAAACCCTTTACCACACAACGACGAGTTTTAACGAACCTGGGGTAGAAACCTTTTGAAAACATTGTGGAAAAAGGAGAAAATGCTGTTAACCAGCATTTTCTTCTTTCTCCACAATGCTTTCTACCCTAATAGAGACAAAATTCATCATATGACTAACATTTAAATTGTCGTCTGCAAATGCTATCAATTTGGACAAGTCTACATTTTTGTCGTTTGGTAAAGAGTTAAATTCCATTTTCCCTGAGCATGACTCATATAATTCTAATCTTTATTTCATGAAATGAACCTTTTTTTTCTTCTCCCTTCCACTTCATAAAATACGATTTCATTTCATGATTAATGACAAGCATAATTATTTTTTTAGTTCTCGAAATGGAAACATAATTTTTTTCATTTATCTATCCTCATTATATATCAAATCGCCGACTTCCATGAGAAAAGTAAACCGTTTTTTCTCTTTACATTATTACGCCCCGAAAACCTAAACTGTTTGAGCCATGGCCTGTGAAGAGGGGGCTTAATACATCTACGAAAAGTATCGACCCAGGTCAGCCTGTGCAGTCCGCGCAGGCTGACCTAGGCCGACACTTTTCGCTACCGGTCAATTTTCTGTATTCCAAAGGACCATTCTGTCCTTATGATACAGTCGGTTGTTAGACATAATGAATTTTAAGGATCCCTAACTATGTTATGTCTTGTTTCGTAGAATGCATCAGGAAAATGTATTAAGCCCCTTTTGCCAGAGCATGGCTTATTTTATGAACAGAATGGGACTGAGTGATTTAAAAACTGATAGCTCTATTTGTTTTTGTCTTAACGCTCTGACAAACGACAAAGTTGTAGACTTGTCAAAATCCAAAGCATTTGCAGACGACAAATTACATATGGCTCAAATAGTGGAATTTGTCCTTGAAGAGAAGAAAACATTGTTGGAAAAGGACAAAATGCTGGTTATCAGAATTTTGTTTCCTTTTCCAAGAATGATTTCAAAGACCTTCCTTCTTAGAGTCGTAAAATCTTGGGACTGTGTAGTAAAGGGTTAAAATATTACGTTGGTCAAAGAACGATCAGTAGCTTCAGGATTCTTCATCTTTTTTTCAGGTGAGGGACTGACCGATCCGCATCGGCGCAGTTGGCAGCATTCGGGACTTGAAAACAGGGAGTCGCTAGTTCGAATCCATAGCTCAGCGAATTTCTTTTCGATGATTTATGATAGTAATTGACAGGATTCATTCATCTCTCACCGCTGATCTATGTTCGACGATCGCTATGTGGGAAAGCAGCCAGTGGCTTGGGAAGAATATCGTGCGAAGTGCTCGTACTGGTAACAGAAACACCAGGAAACCATGGACAAGTGTACCGGCCGCCTCGCTGTAACTGAAGTTATATTGAAAACGGCCGGATAGCTCAATGATTAGCGTATCTGACCCGTGACCTGGTGGTTGCGGGTTGGATACCCGGTTGAGGCAAACTTTCTTTTTGGCGATCTCTCGCCTCTCACCTCTGATGCCTGGGAGAATGGTAGTCAGAGGCTTGGGAAGAAAATTGTGTCAATGCTGGTGTGAGGAAGCCAGGGAACTTATGCGTAGATGCACTGACCGCCGTGATATGACGTAAGCTGTTAAAACGGCGTTAAATACCAATACGAACGAACGAACAAACAAACTAACAAACAAACAAAACAAACAAACAATCGACGATAAGGCGAAGGCGAAGGCGAAGGATTGAGGTTAATAATGTGTTAACCCTTATCCTGCTAGCCAACCCCCATAGCTCAGTCGGTAGCGTACAGGACTTCAGAACAGGAGGTCGCTGGTTCGATCCCCGGCTTGGCCAATTTCTTTCCGAGGATTGATGATAGTCATTGCGACAGGATTCATTCCTCTCTCACCGCTGACCATTGTTTCGACGATGGTTATGTGGGAAAGCAGCCAGTGGCTTGGAAAGAATATTGTGCGGAGTACTGGTATAAGAAACTCCAGGAAAGCATGGATTGGTGCACTGGCCGCCGCGATATAACTGAAATAATGTTGAAATCTTATCTTGCTAAATAAATTATATAAAAATTTCAAGCCGACAGTAAAAACGCGACCAATGTTATTTCAAACTTATTTAAATATCTCCTTATCGGACCGTGTAGATCCAAGATCAGACTGCACGTTCTGTGCAGTCTGATCTTGATCTACACTGTCCGCAAAAGGTCAGTGAGTGGCACTTAGCAGCTGAAGGGCCAACACTTTGTCGATCACCAAAATACTAATCTAGTCCAAATTGAGAGATTTTCAGACGATAAATTAATCAGCTAGAAAGCTATGATCTGCCTTCAAAACAGTAAAAAAAAATATGGGAAAAGGATAACATGCTGGTTATCAGCATTTTCTCTTCTCACAATGTTTTGCAAAAAGCTTTTTCTTAAGACACGCTATAACTCGAGGTTGTTTAGTAATTGGGTGAATAGATGGTTATTAAAACCCTCCGTTTTGACCAAGAAATTAGAAGTTATGCCAATAGAAATACTTGTCCCGGCCAACAGAAAAAAAAAAAAATCTCAAACAAAATGAGCCATGCTCTGTGAAAAGGGAGTTTAATGCATCTGCGAAAAGTATCGCCCCAGGTCAGCCTGCACAGTCCGCGCAGGCTGACCTGGGTCGAAACTTTTCGCTATTGGTCAATTTTCTGTATGTCAAAGGACCAGTGTACCTCTTGAATCTGTGGGTTGTTAGACAAACTGGACTTGATGGATCCATGATCATGCGACGACTCGCTTGGTATCATGCATCTCGCAGATTTATTGAGCCCCCTTTTCACAAAACATAGCTCAAATATATTTGTAGATAGAATAAGGTTGGGGTCAAGGTCGGAAAAAAAAAAAAAAAAAAACATAGAGACAAAAGGAGAAATTGCTAAGTGCGGGCAACTTTTCAGTCGTAGCCTCATACTAATTTGTCCCCTCTCACCGATTACCATTGTTTCGACGATGGTTATGTGGGAAAGCAGCCAGTGGCTTGGAAAGAATATTGTGCGGAGTACTGGTAAAAAGAAACTCCAGGAAAGCATGGATAGGGGCACTGACGGCCGTGATATAACTGAAATAATGTTGAAAACGGCGTTAAACACCATACAACTAAATACAACTAATTCGTCCCCACTCCAGTTTAGTTGAAGGCCACGCTATCACCCTTATCCTGCTACATAAGTTAAATACAACTTTCAAGCCGATAGAAAAAACCCAAATAATGTTATTTGAAACATGTCTTCTGGTGAAAAAATTCTTCTTATCGGACAGTGTAGATCTAAGATCAGACTGCACGTTTTGTGCAGTCTGATCTTGATCTACACTGTCCGAAAAAGGCCAGTGAGTCGCGCTAAGCAGCTAAAGGGTTAACTGGATGCGTTTACCCTTAGAGCGCCTATTCGAACACACAGAATTGTTCATCCTAGAAATACTAACCGAATAATTGCAATTTCATGGTTTCCTTTGTCTACAGTTTTTCGGCAAAGCGGACAGTGTAGATCAGAGATCAGGCTGCACGTTTTGTGCAGCCTGATCTTGATCTACACTGGCCGCAAATGCAACTAAAGTCGTGAAAGGAGCTTTCAGGGTTAACATGGAAACTGAAGGTCACAGGATAATGAGGGAATGTATCCGATTTTATACGTAGTTAACATTGCTGACCTAAGTCAAAATACCGCTTGAATTCTTTGTTTGGCCTTTTGTATGGTGGCATATTTCTGCCGCGAGATACGAGATAGCTATCGTGATAATTTTAGAAAACTTTCACGATTATTCGAAGTTTCCTGGAAATTTTATCTAGATAGTGAAAAGTTTTCTGCAAAAAAATATCACGATAAACTTGTTATCTAGAAAATTTTATGTTGATTATTTCTCATTTGTGCACGAAGCTGACATCGAGGTAAAATTATCGCCATAGTTCTACCCGTTTATCGATATCTATAAATAGAAAAATCACCATTTGGATGAACTCGGAAGTTTTTCACTGTACAGGAGACAAATATGACACGAAACCGTATCTAATTATAGATACTGTGAATGTCAGTTGTGGTCATGAGCGTTAAAAAAAATCGTGATAACAGTTAGAAATATCGCAATATTTTTATCGTGAAACTTTTTGTTATCTAGATAATATTTCCAGGAAAGTTTGTTTATCGCGATAGTTCTCTAAAATTATCATGATAGCTATCTCGTATCTCGTGGCAGAAATATGCCACCATACTTTTGCGCTTTTATAGTTTCGTTTTTCTTATTAAGATCCAAGATTCGTAAAATACAAAGGCTCTTTCATTTTGTTGTTGTTATGTTAAATTTGTCTTGAACAAAAAAAAATGTTGCTTTTATTCGTCCACATTTTGCTTAAAGTATCTCTGCTCATGTGTGCAGTTGTTCTTACTCAAATCAAATATTTCGAGGTACCAAGGCTCTATTCTGTGGAAAAGAGTTACTGCCAGTGATTAGGTATCTAGCAATAATGAAGTGATCATTCCTAAAGTTTTTCGGGGAAAAAAAAATGTTGGTTTTTAGCTCCACTGGCCGAAAAAGAGGGCGCTTATGTAATGGACCGGTGTCAGTCGTGCGTCCGTCCGTCCGCCCGTCCGTGCGTCTGCGTGCTCGTTAACGTTTATTTTAAACACCTTCTTCTCTGAAAGTACAGATCCAATTTTGATGAAACTTAACAGAAATGACCATACCATGGTTCTTTTCAAAATACTTTGAAAGAATTTGATTCCATTAAAATTCCGGTTGCCTTGGCAACAAACATGAAAAAATATTGGAAGTCGTTAAAAATCTTCTCGTCTAAAACCATACGACCTAGGGCTACCCAATTTGGCATGTGGCTTCATCTAATAGACCTCTACCAATTATCTTGAAAGTATACCCCTGGGGTCAAAATTGGCCCCGGACCGGGGATCACACGTTTAACATGGGCTTATAGGGTGACTTAAATTTATACACTGATCAAGGGAAATAACTCCTGTTTTATTGTATATAGAGTTTGTTAATATTTACCTGCCTTGATTATCAAACTGCACTATTACATGATTTGTGTTAGGTATTCAAGATTTTTTGGATAGAAATGTTCAGTTTTCAAGGAGATTGATTTATTTTGATGCAAATGGTTATTATTAGATGTGCAGAATATTTACTATCATTCAGTCTTTTGTTCCTGCACTTTAGATTCCATGTCATTTAGAAAACCTGCATGTATTCACTGACATTATCTTTGCATTTGAAAAAGATATGTCTTATTTTATTTTTGTTGGAGAAGGGGAGAGGGGAGGTTTTTTTTTTCCCATGGAAGTTTATTGCCATACAGACTTTTTTTGCTGTATGTCTCTGTCAATGCCAGTTATATGCATGATACATTTGAGCCATGCTCTAGTAAAAGGGGGCTTAATGCATCTTCCCTGATACATTATACCCATCAAGCCATCACATAATTATGGATCCGTAATAGCCACCTTTTTTTATAACCGACTGCATCATGAGGTAGACTGGTCCTTGAGGATACAGAAAATTGACCGATAGCGAAAAGTTTAGGTCCAGGTCAGCCTGCGCGGGCTGACCTGGGTCGATACCTTTCGCAGATGCATTAAGGCCCCTTTTCAATTCATTTATTCTACTCTTTACGAAACGACAATATTTTTGACTTGACCAAATTAAAATTAAAAGCCATTGCAGACAACAAATTGAATGTAGCTTAAATGATTATTTCTGTCTTTGATAGGGTAGGAAACATCGTGGGAAAAAGAGAAAATTCTGGTTGACAACATTTTCTCTATTTTCAAAAATGTTTTCAAACGCCTTCTCTTTTAGGGTTATTATAACTCGGAATTGTGTGGTAAAGGATTAAAGGCCAGTGGAGCGATACAGGGCCATCATGTCCCTCTTGTTTTTTTTTTATTGCATTCGTCAGGTATTGAGTAAATTGTTATTACTGTACTATTCAGATGCTGCGAAACTTGTCTCTGCCTGCCCATTTTTGAATGGACGGTTTAATATTCTAATGCAACCCCGAATGCCTAGATCTATCAGACTGAAAACTGTTGCGAGCATTCTTCAGTGAACGCACGTCGATTAAAGTAGTTCTGGCTTTGTAAGAAACTTTAGTTGGTTTCATGATGGTTGTTGCAAAATGTAAATGAGCCCTGCTCTGTAAAAAGGGGTCTAATGCATTGCAAAAATTATCGATTCTACCCGGGTCAAAATTTTTTGTTACTAGTCAATTCTCTCTGAACGGCCAAGGACCAGCCTACCTCATGATTCAGTCAGTTGTCAGACAAAATGGATTTTATGGATCCGTAATTCTGTGATGACTTGCTTGTATACTTTATCACGGAGATTCATTAAACCCCCTTTTGGCCAGAGCATGGACTTAAATTATTTCTTTCACAATTTAACATTTTAGTGCCCAAACCATGATTTTTTTGTGGGATAGCAGCCAGTGGCTTTGAAATAGAAGTATAATTATCGAGTTTAAAGAATGGGCAGGAACACAATTTATCATGAACAAATTCTGAAATAAATGTAGATCTAGCTCATTTTCCGCTAGTGTGCATGGCGTTGATCTAGATCAGATAGCACCAAACAGTCTGATCTTTGCTGTACATGGTCCGAGATTTGGTTCTGAACTGTAATGCAAAAGTCAGTACATTTGTGATGAAAACTGTACTTTAAGGCATCGAAAAAAAAAAAATGGATTTTTTTTTTCTAGATGATTTTTTTTTTTACACAAAACAGGCAAACAATCCTCTATCAACAGACACGCCATTTAAACCTTTACCTCTCAACAAAATTTCAGACTTGTCCAGATCATGTTGAAAGCATTTGCAGACGACAGAGTAAATATGATTCAAAAACTCTAACTTGCGTTGGGAAGGGTAAAAAAAATTGTGGGAAAAGGAGAAAATGCTGGTTACCAGCATTTTCTCCTTTTCCCACAATGTTTTCAAAAGGCTTTTTGTTCAGGGTCGTTAAAACCCGTGATTGTGTGGTAAAAGGTTAAGCCTCGTATTTGGGAAATAACTTAACTCTGAGTAAGCAGTGTAAACAAGAGGACTCTGTGAGCCTTGACACGATCACCTGAGACAAGACTTCTTATTTTGATTTATGGAACTCTTCAAATCAAAGCCGCGTTTAGACCTATTACCGGTACCACGCATAGCCATGCTCTGTGAAATGCATCTGCGCAGTTCGCGCAGGCTGACCTGGACCGAAACTTTTGGCTATTGGTCATTTTTCTGTATGTCTAAGGACCAGTCTACTCACGCATCAGTCAGTTGTTGAAAAAAATTATGGATCCATAATTATGTGATGGCTTGATTCGCATCATGCAACACATTGATGCATTAAACACCCTTTTGCCAGAGCATAGCTCATTTATTTTACAGCGATTCTGAAACAAGCTAGTACAACTTGGTCAATTTTCTGTACGTCTGAAGACAAGTTTACCTCATGATTGAGTCAGCTGTTTAAAAAAAAAAAAGTGGCTATTATGGATCCATAATTATGTGATGGCTTTATTATTATCATCCATAACAGAAATGCATTAGACGCCCTTTTTCCAGAGTATGGCTCATTTACTTTTTATCGACTGTGAAACAAGTTATTACAACTTATACTAATTACCTTCGATGATTGCTTCATGGAAACCTTAGCCAGCATTCGCGCCGTAATGTGCGTGGTTCCAAAGGTTGACACTGCTCAGCGCAGGATACGTACTCAGAACCTGTGGTGTGCGAGGCAGACGGTCTACCCTTACACCATTGTCTCACCGAGAAAATTGCGGTCCATATCGTGAAAAAAATGTCGTCCTAAGAATTGATAAAGCGACCTAGATCTTTAAAAATCATGACCTATTTTCAAATAGCCGAGCCCCGGTTTGTGTGTAATTGTATTGGAGTTTAACGCCATTTTAACAGCTCAGATCACATCATGGCGGTCAGTGACACACCTATGTGTTCCCTGGCTATCTCACACCAGTACTGACACAACTTTCTTTCCAAGCCACTGACTACTTTTCTCACATGCATCAGTGGTGAGAGACGAGAAATTGCTGGAAAGAAAGTTTGCCACAACCGGGTATCAAACTCGCAACCACAAGGTCATGAGTCAGATACGCTAACAAGTGATCTTCCAGAGCCCCGGTAGATCAGTCGGTAGCGTACAGGATTTGAGAACAAGGGGTCGCTGGTTCGATCCTTGGCTCGGTCAATTTCTTTCCTAGGACTGATGATAGTTATTGTGACAAGATTCATTCCTTTCTCACCGCTGAACATTTTCGACGATGGTTAAGTGGGAAAGCAGCCAGTGGCTTGGAAAGAATATTGTGCGTAGTACTGGTGAAAGAAACTCCAGGAAAGCAGGGATAGGTACACAGGCCGCCGCGATATAACTGAAACAATGTTGAAAACGGCGTTAAACATAATGCAATTAATCAATCAATATTTTCAAAAAAAGTGTCGTCGACAGAGGATGGACGCCGACATCTTTTCGTGCCCGGATGAGCTGAAATATATGAGCTCTGTTAAGAAGGGGCATCTGCGAAAAGTATCGACCCAGGTCAGCCTGCGCAGTCTGACCTGGGCCGAAACTTTTCGCTTACTGGTCAATTTTCTGTGAGTCCAAGGACCTGTCCATCGCATGATGGGGGGGGGGGGTTAAAGAAGTGGTTTTTATGGATCCATAACTATGTGATGGCTTGATTGGTACAATGCATCACGGAGATGCATTAAGCGCTCTTTTGCCAGAGCGTTGCTCATATACTTTTCAAAAAGGGGGCTTAATGCATCTCTGTGATGCATTAAACCAACCAAGTTATCATATGATTAGTGATCCATAAAGTCCATTTTCTCTAACAACCGATTAAATCCTCAGATAGAATGGTCCGTTGAGATGGTCCTTTGACATACAGCAAAAAGTTTCGCAATCCGCGCATGCTGACCCCGATCGATACTTTTCTTTTTGTGCAATGCATTAAATCCCCCTTTTCACAGAACGCGGCTCAATTACATTTCTAAATGTCAAAACAGAAATAAAACAAATAAAATAGATTTTTTTCTTCCGATAGTAGTGAAAGTTTTATTGGCTTTCTGATTGCTATTTTTGCCCGGTGTATATAACCGAAAACCTTACGTATCCGGCAATTCTGACATAATCTATGTGGATTGGTTTTATTTGTGGCTGACAAGCCAATATACTTCCAACAAATGAAACGCATCGCTGGAATCAGCTGAGAGAATGGCATGTAGAGCACTTGCAATGAAATTCCGACTATCAAACGTTGTAGATAGCATCGCTTTTTTGCGTCTTTTTCTAACGCTTATCGCGCTAAATAAAAGAAACGAAACTTTCAGTCCAATGTACAAAACCTAATTTTTTTCCTATTTTAAAAGACATTCCCTGAAGAAAGATATCTCCTCATCGGACAGTGTAGATCCAAGATCAGACTGCACGTTCTGTGCAGTCTGATCTTGATCTACATTGTCCGCAAACTGTCAGTGAGTCGAGCCTAGCAGCGTAAGGGTTAACCCATTGCTGTTACTAGAACAGAAAAGGCAGTGCTGTCTTTTTTGTTGTTGTTAATGTCGGAATTTAACCAGCATTTTTTTTCTCGATGGTTTCTTTGACTTTCACAGCGCTAAACAAACAGATGAATGAATGAATGAATGAATGAATGGGTGTTTTGGGTTGGTGGGTGGGTGAGTGAGTGAGTGAGTGAGTGAGTGAGTGAGTGAGAGAATGAATGAATGACTGAATGAATGAAAACAGACTTTAACTGAACTGATGGAGTAATGAACATATTCAATTGGGTTAAAAAAAAAACCCGAAGTATTGCTGTTTCATCGCGATTAGGTCAAAATATGCAACGGATAAACGAATAGTGTAAATTAAAGATCAGACGACACGATTTGATAAAAAAATAGAACTAAGAATGTGTTACGCAATCTGATCTTGATCTTCACTATCCGTTGAGACATCACTCGTTGAATATTGCGTTTTACCTGTTTCGCTACAAGGTTACTGAATTTCACTTTTCTGTTGGATAAAAGTACAGTTTCACGGCAAATATCAAAGATAATTTGGGTCATGGTTAAGCATCAATAAAGCGGACGGTGTATACCCAAGATCAGACTAAATGTTCTGTGCAGTCTGATCTCGAGCTGCGACGTCTGAAAAAAAAATTTTTTTTCGGCGGCGGAAGAGTCAAGGAGTGAATTTCCTTATTGCCATTCTGTTTTTCTTTTTTTTTTTAGCCTTAAACTGCTGAATTATTTAAATGGAATTTCCAGCTATGAGTGAAAATCTAATAGTCGCGTTTTCAACGTTAAAATTTCACCGTTTCGAACAATATTGATTCAAGATCAGACTTCACTTTAGGTGCAGTATGATCTTCACTTATATTGTTCACAAAACGCCCATTCAGTCTCGCATAGCAGCCTAAGATTGCCAGCGTTAACTCTTTACAACAGAATCCAGAGTTTTAACGACCCCGAAGAAAGAAGGCTTTTGAAACATTGTGGGTAAAGGAGAAAATGCTGGTAACCAGCATTTTCTCCTTTTCCCGCAATGTTTTCTACCTTATCAAAGACAGAAAACGTCATTTGAGTTACAATTATTTTGTCGTCTTTACATACTTTCAATTTACTCAAGTCAGCCGAGCCCCGGTAGCTCAGTCGGTGGCGTAAAGCACTTGAATACAGGGGATCGCTGATTCGATCCCCGGCTCGGCCAATTTCTTTCGCAGGATTGATAACAGTCATTGCGACAGGATTCATTCCTCTCTCACCGCTGACCATTGCTTCGACGATGGCATTAAGGCAAAAGCAGCCAGTGGCTCGGAAAGAATATTGTGCAGAGTATTGGTAACAGAAACTTCCGGAAAGCATGGATAGGTGCACTGGCCGCCGTGATATTACTGAAATAATGTTGAAAACGGCTTTAAACACCATACAGTCAATCAATCAATCAAAATCATGTGGTAAAGGGTTAACTCACAGGCTACAGAGCGCAACTCACTGATCTTTTGCGGACAGTGTAGATCAAGATCAGACTGCACAAAACGTGTAGTCTGATCTTGAACCTACACTGTCCGATAAGGACACATTTTTCTCCAAAACAAGTTTGAAGTAGCATGATTTGGGATTTTACTATCGGTTTGAAAGTTTCATTTAACTTATTTAGCAGGATAAGGGTTAACCCTTTACCAAACAATCCCTGGTTTTCGCGACCCTGGGAAAGAAGGCTTTTGAAAACATTGTGGGAAAAGGAGAAAATGCTGGTAACCAGCATTTTCTCCTTTTCCCACAATGTTTTCTGCTCCATTAGAGAGCTTAAGCTTATTTATACCAAAGTTGAATTTGTCGTCCGCAAATGCTTCGAAAATTGGTCTAGTCTCAAATTTTGTCGTTTGGTAAAGGGTTAAACGCTAATGATCAATCCCGAGAAAATAATAAACACTGCTGGAATTTCAAAAACGCACTTAGTACCTGAAACGAGGCCAACTTCGCAGTAATTATATCGGATGCCAGTTCGATGGTCAAATGAAAACTTTCGGGAAACCTGCTCCAATAGTATGGCATGAAATATTTCAGGCTTGGAATGTTCGGATTCCCAAACAACCTGTCAAAAGTTTAGCCGGTTCTGAACGCTTTTTTGGCGCCTTTATTTCGGTGAATTTTGGCCAAGCCCCCATATGGAAAGTGTCAAATATACAAGGCCACTGATATTACTGTCGAACATTCGAGCCGTGCTCTGGGAAAAGGGGGCTTAATGCACCTCCGTGATGCATGATACCGAGCAAGTCATCACATGATTCTGGATCGATGGAGACCATTTTTCTAACTATCGGCTAGATCATGAGGTAGACTGGTCCTTTGACATGCAGCAAATTGAATGATGGCAAAAGTTTCGGCCCAGGTCAGCCTACGCGGACTGCGTAGGCTGACCTGGGTCGATACTTTTTGCAGATGCATTAAGCCCCCTTTTACAGAGCATGGCTCATATAGCTTCGTTACCCTTTGCTATTTACCGTGCTAGAAAATTTCAAACATGACCGGTTTGAAGCATTTGCAGACAAAAAAATGAACCGAAATGTGACAAGTTTTTACCAAACGACAAAATTTTAGACTGGTCCAAACTGAAAGCATTTGCAGATGACAAAATAAATGGGACTCAAGAATTGTAATTTGTTTTTGGAAGGGTGAAAAACATTGTGGGAAAAGAAGAAATGCTGGTTACCAGCATTTTCTCCTTTTCCCACAATGTTTTCAAAAGGCTTTTTTCTCAGGGTCGTTAAAAACCGGAGTTGTTTGGTAAATGATCGGATTCGCATATGAAAAGGGGCAGATAACAATGTGGAAAAGGGAGAAAATGCTGGTTTACCTTTAGTATTGAGTAGTATTGAGTAGAAATTTGCGTTTCATTTATTAAGCAGCTATTCAGCAGCTTAAGTGTTAAACTGGATTTCCACTGTGATCGAATATGCACATAATTCTGTTTGAGGTAACGAACGGTGTAGATTCAGGATCAGAGCAAAAGTTCTGTGCAGTATGATCTTGATCGATGCCGTTCGCATAAGGTATGTAGTTCTAACTCAACACTGGCAATGAAAGAGTTAACTTGTTTTTCTAACAGTCGAAGCTCCACATTGTGTAGAGTAAATTTAACCCCCAAATCCTGCTAAATAAAAGAACTGGAACTTTCAAGCCGAATAGTAAACAGCCCAAATGTTTCTATTTCAAAGGTATTTTTGGAGGAAATATATCTCCTTATCGGATGGTGTAGATTCAAGATCAGACTGCACGTTTTGTGCAGTCTGATCTTGATCTACGCTGTCCGCAAAAGGCCAGTGAGTCACGCTTAGCAGCCTAAGTGTTAAAGTTTACTACGATGAGCTACTGTATATAGAAATATGTTAGCTATTCTCGTCTTTGATCTGACGAAACTAAACATTCTTCCACAAGGACGAAGTGTCGAATCATCAGTTTTTTTTGTCGTAGCTTTATAAACTGGCTTTTTACCTTCTTCTTGGTATTAGTTTTGAATAAATAAATAGTATTTGCAATTGGTCGAAAATGTGAACATGTTTATCCTGCGGGCCTCTGCGGGCCTATTTCGGACACATTTATGACACCAATATGCAACGGTTGATACCGTTAATCAATAAACCCCCCTCCGGCGGTGCTAATTCACATCTTAGCAAATGGATATGAGCCACGCTCTGGCAAATGGGGGCTTAATGCATCTCCGTGATGCATAATACCAATCAAGCCATCACATAATTATGGATCTATAATAGCCACTGTTTTCAACAACCGACTTAATCATGAGGTAAACTGGTCCTTGGACATACAGAAAATTGACCAATAACGAAAGGTGTTGGCCCAGGTCAGCATGCGCGGACTGCGCAGGCTGACTTTGGTCGATACTTTTCGCAGGAAAGCACCTTTTCACAGAGCATGGCTCGAATAATAGGGAATAATCATTAACTTTTAGTAACTGGTGCAATGCAATCTAATAGCTTTTGAATGAGTTTAATTTAATGTGGTACTCTAAAAACCATAACTGTTCAGTCTATATGAGCCGCGCTCTGTGAAAAGAGGGCTTAATGCATCTGCGAAAAGTATCGACCAAGGTCAGCCCGCGCAGTGCGCGCAGGCTGACCTGGGCCGAAACTTTTCGCTATTGGTCAATTTTCTGCATGTCAAATGACCAGCGTACCTCATGAATCAGTCGGTTGTTATACAAAAAGGATTTTATTAATGAATAAATATGTGATGACTCGCTTGGTATCATGGATCACGGCGATTCATTAACCCCCTTTTGCCAGGGCACGACTCATATGTATTTTCAGACACACAAGTTGTTGTAGCGACCGCTCCTTTTCCAACAGTGAGTTAGATCAACATTTTATTTTGAAAAAAAAAAACTAACTAAAAATTTGACCTTTAAGCAATACGGAAAGTAATGAAGAAAAAGATAAAATCATTGCCAGTTTTCTTTTCATTATTTTTCTTGATATTGAACCGCGATTCCAGTGCCTTATACTTCGTCTATTTATTTAAGGATCTTTCGAGTTAAACAGTAAAGTACATTATAGGTCTAACCCCTCCTTAGAAGCTACTATTAGAAAAGTCATATCAAGATCAAAGTGCATTCAGTACCTTTGTCTGTCTTTAATCGGGAAAGTTCACCTAAGTACAGACTCTAAGGAACACGACCAAAATGCCAAAGAATAAATAGAATAACATACAAAGTACATGGTCATCATGTTAGGGCGTGCCATGTTAGGGTTTGTATTGGGTAAAACTCGAACTATTTGTGAACAGTTTCCCGTAAACTGAATAAAATAAACACCACCTTTTTGAAGTAAAAAAGAATTACATTCTTTATCCGATCAATATCAAATCAGGTTTCAGAAAAACAAAAAACTAGATGTGCATAGATGGTTCTATTTTTAACTCTTATCCTGCTGAATAAGTAAAATGATACCTTTAAGTCTTTACCGTACAATGCCGCCTTTTGACGCCCCTGGGAAAGAAGCTTTTTGAAAACATTGTGGGAAAAGGAGAAAATGCTGGTAACCAGCATTTTCTCCTTTTCCCACAATGTTTTCTACCCTGTCAAAGAAAAATTGTACCATTTGAGCCACACTGAAATTGTCGTCTGCAAATGCTTTCAATTTGGACAAGGCTAAAATTTTGTCGTCTGGTAAAGGGTTAAGTCGATAGTAAAAACCAAAATGTTGCAATTTCAAAGCTAATTTTGTGGGAGAAATATCTCCTTATCGGACAGAGTACACCCACGATCAGACTGCACGTTCCTTGCAGTATGATCTTGATCTACACTGTCCGAAAAATATCCTTGAGTCGCACTTAGCAGCAGGGTTAATCCACTACCAGATGACAAAATTAATTTCAGGCTCGTCCAAAATGAAAGCATTTCTAATCAGTGTGTCTCAAATGATGCTATTTTGTTTTGGAAAGGGCTGAAAACGTTATTATAAAAAGAAGAAAATGCTGGTAGATTTTCCAGATGCATTTATTGCTGATTACAAACCTGGTGCATTAAAAAACCCCTGAATAGAAATCTAGTGCCTTGATCACAGTTCACAACACCAGTTTAAATGTGTGCCTTCATTACTGATTCCAAATCAAGTGCCCTAACAACCGATGATTACACGTCAAGTGCCCTGACAAATGGTTACAAACCAAGTGCCCCAACAAACACTGATTACACAGTGCGTGCTACATCTCCTGACTTCAAACCAAGTGCTCTCACAGCTACTAATTACAAACTGAGTCATATATTCACTGATTACAAACCAACAGCGACTGGTTACACACCGAGTGCCCTATCCCCAAATTGATATTGAAGTAATAAAATCCCCGCGTAAAGGATTTTCTTTTTTTTCAGATTACTAATTTAATGATTGAACAGATATATTTATTTCAATTCCCGTTGTTGTATATAATAATTTTTGTACATATGTATTTTTTGGATGACAATGTACTTTGTACAAGTCTTGCAATAAAATGTTCTGTCTGTCTGTCTGTCCTATTCAATGATAACGAACCAAGTGCCCAAGCCACAGGTTACACGCCTAAGGCCCTATCTACTGATTACACACCGAGCGCCCTAACCACCGATTACAGACAAGTGCTTTAACCTTGATTACAAACCAAGCGCTCTATCCACTGATTACACGTCGAGTGCCATATCCACTGATTACGAACTGAGCGTACTAACCACTGGCTATATGCTAAGTACCGTTACCACTGGTTACACAATGCGTGCTCAAAATGTGCCCTATCCTGTAATAACAAATTAAAAGATCTATCAACCAATTAAAAACCACGTCCTCTAACCACCTGGTACAAACCAAGTGTCCTAACCACTGATTACACACTGAGTACCCACTACAAACCAAGTGCTCCATCCACTTGTTTCGTTCTAAGCGCCCTATCCGCTGCGCTGATTACAAAACAAGTGTCCTTACCACACGAGCGCTCTATCCACTGATTACAAACCAAATGCCCTTACCTGTGGTTAGACACATTTAATATTTGCTACTAATACCAAGATCTGCACCCACGGTGGCTCCTCTCGGACTCACGTCCAGAGCTTCTGTCCTGACCGAGTGTCCTTACAAGTTACTGATTACACACCAAATGTCCCATCAAGTGCTTACAAACTAAATGTCCTAACCTCTGGTTTCACTCCCAGTGCCTTAGCTACTGATTATACACCGAGTACCCTATCCACTGATTACATCCAAGTTCCTTATCCATTGATTATTAACCCAGTTTCCTAATCTAGGATTTCATATGGAGTATCTTAGACTTACATGAAAATTCCAGTGCCTCAAGTCTGAAGATTATAAATCGATTGCTCTAACTGCTAAGCCATACAGGGCCCTTATTCACCAACCATTCTTAAGAATATTCTTAGTCTTATGCTCCAAGATTTTCTACATTTGAAAGTAAGACAACTCCTGATTGGCTAAACCAAACGGTTTAGCCAATCAGGAGTTGTATTACTTTCAAATGTAGAAAATCCTGGAGAACAAGACAAAGAACGTTCTTAAGAATGGTTGGTGAATACGGACCCAGGACCCTTAAAAATGGTTATCAACCCGAAATCAACTACTTTTGAGAGAAACCTATAGTTTTGACGCATTTTGCAAATAGGCTGTTCTATAATTTTTGATTCGAGCACACAAGTAATTTGTCGGTGCTTTTTATCTCACAGTGTTTCGAAATACTGATAATTAAGTGCGTAAACACTAAAAAAGCCCAGGAGCGCATTTGCAACACACAGGACAAGTAGTCTAGGGGTTCAGGTCCGAATCGAGGCACAAACAGCATTTTTTCCAAATGTTTTATGACTTCCATTCTGACAGGATTCATTTCTTTCTCGGCCCTGACCCATGTCTTGACTTTGTTCACCTCTATCCTGCTAAATAAGTGAAATGAGACTTTCAAGCCGATATTAAAACCAAAATTTTGCTCTTGCAAATGTACTTTTTTGAAAAAAAAAAAAAAATCTCCCGATCGGACAGTGTAGATCCAAGACCAGACTGCTTGTTCTGTGCAGTCTGATCTTGATCTACACTGTCCGCAAAAGGTCAGTGAGTCGCGCTTAGCAGCCTAAGAGTTAATGTTTGAGTGCAGTAAATGGCTTAGAAAGACTGTTCTGGGTAGTTCTGTAAAAGCATTCCAGCAAAGCACGGATGGTTGCACAGATAAAACTGTAGTGCTGCTGTAATGGTGCATAACTTCCGGCAAATAACTTGAGCCACGCTCTGGGAAAAGGGAGTTAAATGTTTTCCTTGATGCATTTACATAGCAAATTATCAAATAATCATAAATCCATTTTTTTTTAAACGACCGACTAAATCATGGTGTGCATTTGTTCTTTGGCGAGCAGATTATTGACGAATGGCAAAATATTTCGACCAAAGTCAGCCTACTGACATGGGTGAATAGTTTTTGCAGATGCATTAAGCCCCTTTTCACAAAGCATGGCTCGGTTATGATATACATCATTTACCTGTATGTGCCGTTTGTTCGTGATCTATACTGTCCGAGAAGCAACTTGAAGTCGTATTTAGTGTTACAACTGTTAACCTTGGATGCCTAAAGTATGCTGAGTACCGTTTGCTTTCGTTTACAGATTTGGCAATTTCAGACCGAAGGTCAATGTTTGGTTACAAAATGGGAGAGGCTGTCCAGATTTGCTCAGGTCAGCCAGTGCTAAAATATGTCTGGTTGCCCTTCCCCCAGAGTCAAGAATCTAAGTTTCACAGACCAAAGTGGGACACCGTGTTACCTATGCATAAGGAAACACGAATTTGCTATGCACTTTCCTTAGGGTTTTTAACCACGTTACAAAATTTCAAACCTCAGATAACAGGATCAAACATGCTGTCGATTAACTTAACACGCATATAGTGGGAGGAAATGCCAAGTGTATCTTATCATATCTTATAGCTTGTATCAAATGCATGAAAAAGGTGTTCAAGTATTTTTGACCCAATGTTTATACACTTATCCAAATATTGAGGCAATAACACGACGCCAATGTTTATATCTTACTCCTTCACCACCATATTCAACATGGATAGCTGACGGCATAGATCAAGATCAGGCTGCACGGGATGGTTAGGCTATCATTTATACCCTTTTTAAAAGATAATGATCAAAGTAGTTCTTCATATAAATATGGGTATTTATTACAGCTGTCGAAAAAGCCTAATCTAATCTATTTGGCAGGGAAAGATTCGAGTCTCATGTTGCAGTCGTGGGGAAGGAGAAATTCTGGAACATTTTCTGTCCGCGATGTTCCATGGCAAGGTTACACATACACGTGATATCTGGTCTAATAGTCACGTGTTAAGTATTTCTTAGCTATCAAAACCAGTATCGATGGAGTCAAATATTACTTTTTACTCGATCGCTAGTAACTGAATGGTAAATTAGCTTAATTTCGGCATATCTATAACAGCATTTTTATTGCACAACTCCTGTTCTTCCCTGATCTTATAGAAAACATGTTTGGCGGCTACCTGAAGATACGCAAAAGGTACCTTAAGATGTAGCCTACGGATTCAGAAATAATGTGGCTGAGATACCTAAAAAATAAGCCTGTCCGACAGCGTAGATCCTAATCCAGAGTACAATTAAATGGTTTATGCTCTGTTAAAAAAAATAAAAATGGTTTAACTCTTTACTACACAATCCCAAGTTTTAACGACCCTGAAAAAGAAGCCTTTTGAAAACACTGTGGGAAAAGGAGAAAATGCTGGTAACCAGCATTTTCTCCTTTTCCCACAATATTTTCTACCCTATCAAAGACAATTTACATCATTTGATTCACAGTGAAATTGTCGCCTGCAAATGCTTTCAATTTGGACCCGTCTACTTTTTTGTCGTTTGCTAAAGAGTTAATGCAACTTAAGTACCGACCAAGCTCAGCTTGCGCAGTCCGGTGTAAACACATTTTGCTTTTGGTAAATTTTCTGCAGGACCAGACTACCTCATGATTCAGTCTGTTTTTTTGGACAAAATGAATCCATGTTATCTGACAGCTTGTTTGGTATGATGCACTACGAATATGCAATAAATCCACTATCTTCCGCTAGGTGGCAATTTTCAAATACATAACCAATCATATATGGGCATTCTGGGTACAGAACCGGACTACTTTTCAAGGCGGCAATCAATGAAACGAATGTCAAAATGATATATACGTTTACTCACTAAAACCTACCATGCACGATTCATTCAGCTATGGTTACCGTAGCTAGTATACAACCTATGCACCAGCCATTTGTAAACATAGCCTTTATAAGCTTGGGAAAAAGCCCAGGTATAAGCCCAGCAAGGATTCTTCAGTATATAAGTAAAATGCTATTAAGAAAGGTTGGTGAATACAGGCCCAGGGCAGAAAAAGAAAATGAAAGAAGAAATGCAGGATGGTAGTGTCACCATAACCCAGGGTGTTAACGTTGCCATTTTTGAAGGCCACTAGCGGTTTCATCTGGCAAATTGTTAGAAGTGCCATTCCGCATGAAGCGTTGGTGCTGCTTTGTACCAAAGCGTTGCTTCTTAAAACTATGGGAGCTATGCTATCATCTCTACGGTAGTGGTTAATGTTGTCAGCTACCAAGAGTACAGTTGTCACAGGTCGGGATACAACTGCTCTCATCCCTGTAGGGATAATGCCACGTATCACTAGCGTATTATTTTTGTCATCCAGGATGTTAAGTACTCTTATGCTAAATGGCGTTAATGTTGTTTCTCTCCCAGTGGCAGCGTTTCCATTTCCCAGGTAGTGTTGTCAATCCCCAGAGTTTTAATGATGTTTTTCCCATGTCAGAGTAGCAACTTCAAGATATAGGGCGTATGTGCTTGTTACTTCGTATAAAGTTACTCTTGTAAACCCTCGTGACATAAGCACTGTTCGATGGACAAGAGCGTAGCCCCTGACATACTTATAGTGCTACTGCTATCATTCCCAATGGTCTTACTGTCCCATCCCTATGGAGTTTATGTCATACAAAAGGGCCTTTCTGCTGTCATCCCCGAGAAGTTCAGCTAAAGCTAGAGCATTTCCGTTACTATATCTTTTAACCCTTCACCACAAATCTCGATTTTAATGCCTTACTTAGACGGTTGTTGAAATCATAGAGGGAAAAGGAGAAAATGCTGGTAACCAGCATTTTCTCCTTTTCCCGAGATGCTTTTCTTCCTTTCCAAGATAAATTCTATTATGTGAGCCACATTTAATTTGTCGTTTGCAAATGCATTCTAAATGGACCAGTCCAAACTTTTATGCGTCTGTCGAAGAACTAAGGGTAGTGTTGTGTATCCCGGGCCTTTAATACTGTCATCTGTCAGTGCTGCTATTTCGATAGCCATCTCAGTTCTCATTCCCAAGTCTGTTGATGCAGTCTTAATCCCATGGCACAACTACTGCCATTCCAGATGCATAAGCACTGTACTCTTCCGTATGGTATCACTGTAGCAGACCCAAAACTTAATGCTGCCATACTCCAAACCTTTAATTCTATCGTTTGAGTCGTGCTCTGAAAAAAGGGGGTTTAACCCTTTACCACACAATCCCGACTTTTAACGACCCTGAGGAAGAAGCCTTTTGAAAACATTGTGGGAAAAGGAGAAAATGCTGGTTACCAGCATTTTCTCCTTTTCCCACAGTGTTTTCTACTCTATCCATTTTGTCAATTGAGTCACCTTTAATTTGTCGTCTGCAACTGCTTTCAATTTGGACCAGTCTAAATTATTGTCGTTTGGTAAAGGGTTAATGTAGACTATGATGCATGATGCTCAGCAAGTCATCACATAACTGCGGATCCATAAACTCCATTTTGTTTAACCCTTTCAGCGCCATAGGCGAAAACAGAGACTTTTGCGGACGGCATAGATCAAGATCAGACTGCACAGAGTGTGCAGTCTGATCTTTGATCTATGCCCTCCGCTTGTTTGGTCAAGCCTATAGGATATAAATCTCCCGGAGACTCAGTGGATTGTATTTACAGCCATCAAAAGAAGCCAAGTTTGCTTATTTGGCGCCGAAAGAGTTAACAATTGGCTGAACCATGGCGTAAAATGGATCTTTGACAAGCAGAAAACCGAAAAAAACAAAAAAATCGACTCAGCTGAGCTGGTGCAGTTTGATCTGAATCAATACTTTTTTGCAAGCGCATTAAAATCCCACCCCCCATCTCACAGATCATGGCTCATTTGTTTTAGTTTTAAAATGAGTCACTGATGTCACAAATTGTAAAAGAAATGTTGGTCAAGCTGGGATTTAAATATAAGACACGAACATTCCATGGCTAACAGGAGCTTTTCTAAAGATACAGATCTACCGCCTGAAAAAACGATTCATTACCGTCGACAGAAAATTTGATGTATAGAAAAACAACCCCATGTTACTTTTTTCTTTTCATTTTTTTGACAGGAATGAGTTGGGAGAAAAAGCGTTCCTTCTGTTCAATAAAGATTCCATGAATAACCGGTAAATTAGGCATAAATAGTTTCCATCATTATTGTTCCTTGTCGTAAAATGCACTGCAGGTCTATTATTGATCGTAAACGCGGGATGCAGTTTATCTTTTCAATTTCATTGTCAGGCCAAACAATAGTGCGTGCATGGTTGCATAAATAATAGGGGGATCGATCGCCTATTTGAAATTCAAATCGACCGGGTTTCTTCTTCACTTACTTCTCAATGAAAGGCAAATTAACCCATTACATCACAATTGCACCTTTTTACTGGCCAATGCTACTTAACCCTTAGGTTTCTAAGCGCGACTTAATGACCTTTTGCGGACAGTTTAGATCAAGATCAGACTGCACAGAACGTGCAGTCTGATCTTGGATCTACTCTGTCCGATCAGGAAATATCCTTCCCCCCAAAAAATTACCATTGAAATAGCAAAATCTTGGCTGTTACTAACGGCTTGAAAGTCTCAGTTCACTTATAAAGCAGGACAAGGATTAAAAAAGAAAAAAAAAAACTTTTAGAAAACATGATTTTGGTAAAAAGAGTAATTGTTTGCTACAAGCAATTGTTACATTCTTTTCGCATTTTTTTCCCATGCGATCTGAAGAAAACCCTTTGACTTGTTTTTCGCATGTTTCACTTGTACTAGATTCTAATTGCATGTATGTAACCAGTACAGAAATGGCTTAGCTCTTTACCACACAATCCCGACTTTTAACGACCCTGAGGAAGAAGCCTTTTGAAAACATTGTAGGAAAACGAGAAAATGCTGGTTACCAACATTTTCTCCTTTTCCCACAATGTTTTGTACCCATCCCAAAACACATTTCAATTTTTCAATCACATTCACTTTGTCGTCTGCAAATGCTTTCAATCTGGACCGGTCTAAAATTTTGTCGTTTGGGAAAGAGTTAATCATTCTCATTGAATGTTAGTGGGATGTAACCCTTCGTTTGCTAAGTAATACGGTAGATATTTTACTACACCGTCCTCTCGTTGAGTCAAGCCTATGGTATTAAAATCTTTCTTAGTTTATTCGAGCTATGCTCGGTAAAAAAAAACGAGGGATTGGTTAATGGATCTAGAAAAATTATCCACCCATATCAGCTTGCGCCGTCCGCACAGGCTGACATGGGTTGAAATTTCTATATTTGTAAAATTTTTGCATATCAAGGGACAAGTCTACCTCATGATTCAGTCGGTTGTTGGACAAAAATAGATTTTATGAATCCATGATTTTCTGATGACTTCCTTCGTATAATGCATTATGGAGATTCCTGAAACTCCCTTTTGCTCGAGCATAGCTACATGATGACTTGCTTGGTATAATGGACCGCAGAGATGATTTAAACCCCCTTTTGCCAAGGCGCCGGTCAAAATATATTTGAAGCTGAAAGATCGAAAGGGTCAATCCGTGAATAATACATATGAAGGTTATTTCATGCAATGAATTACGTCAGTGTATTTTTCCCCTCTGTTCGAGATTTCTCGGGCATTGTATTTCGCTTAACCCTTGAGCTGCTAAGCTCGACTCACTGACCTATTGCGGACAGTGTAGATCAAGATCAGTGCGGCTCAAAATCAGACTCACGGTCTGTTCAGTCTGTTCTTACCTAGTGAAAAGCAGTTGCTTTTTTTCCCATTGTTTTTTTTTTTCTGGCCGAGCCCCGGTAGCTCAGTCGGTAGCGTACAGGACTTGAGAACAGGAGGTCGCTGGTTTGATCCCCGGCTCGGCCAATTTCTTTTCGAGGATTGATGAGAGTCATTGCTACAGGATTCATTCCTCTCTCACCGCTCATCATTATTTCGAAGATGGTTTTGTGAGAAAGTAGTAGTCGCTTGGAAAGAATATTGTGCGGAGTACTGGTAAAACAAAGATTAGGAAAGCATGGATTGGTGCCGCCGCGATATAACTGAAATAATGTTGAAATCGACGTTAAACACCAATCAGTCATTCAATTAATCAATCAATCAATCAATCAATCAATCAACACTTTTTTCTACATTATAGTCTTGTATTATGTCTAAATTTATGTTTATATTCCAAATTTTACGAATGTTTTTTATTTTCCAAAATGGCCTTTTACAAAATGGTATCATTAGGAACTGAAACATTAATTTTGCCTGCATTGTACTCTTCAAGTTGATCTGATGTAAAATTTGAAGGGAGTTTCCACGAGCAAAGACAGTTTTTGCAACTTGAACTGGCGAGGAATCTGTTTAACTGAATCAGCACCGTTTGCGACAAAAGGTGCTTTCGCGGACGGCATAGATTTCAACCATGCTCTGGCAAAAGGGGGCTTAATGCATCTTTGTGATCCATGATACCAAGCAATTCATCATAAAATTGTGGGTCCATAAAATTCATTTTCTCCGGGACTCGAATTAATCTTGAGGTCGAATGGTCCTTTGACATGCAGAAAATTGACGAAAAGCAAAAAGAAAGTCTCGGCCCAGGTCAGCCTGCGCGGACTGCGCAGGCTGACCTGTGTCGAAACTTATTGAAGATGCATTAAGCTCCCCATTTCACAGAGCATGTCTCATTTATTTCTACGTGATGCGTTTTTAGTATGCTGAATGATTAGCCCTTTTCCTGACAAATATGTTAAATACAACCATCAAGCCGATAGCAAAAACCCGAATAATGTTGTTTCAAACTGTTTTTTTTTTGAGAAAAATATCTCCTTATCGGACCACGTAGATCCAAAATCAGACTGAACGTTCTGTGCAGTCTGATCTTGATCGACACTGTCCGCGAAAGGTCAATGAGTCGACTTTAGCAATTTAGGGGATAAAAAAAAAAGCGTCAGCTTAGCAAACATAAGTGTGTGCTGTGTCACCGTCATATAAATGAAATAAAGGTGAATAAACATAAAACCGCAGCCAAACAAACCCAATGGAGGAAGCAGGTATTAGTCAACTTGAAACCTTGTTGAAAACCTGGTTATCAAAATAAACACGTAATTCTGGCAGTATCTGGTTTCATTAAGCTGTTTGATAACTGACCTACTAACCTAATCCAAAAATTGTTATATTCCGCTTTGTTATTCCACCAGAATTTTCGTATTTCATAAAACATTAAAAATCTGACTAACTTACCGACTGTCTCGCTGGATGGCTGCATACTGATTGCATACTACGTGCATACCGAAAGCATACTGACTTACTGCATACTGATTGACTTGCTGACTGTACTGACCTGAATGATTGACTGGACTGTCGGACTGACTCATTGACTGAGTGACTGACTCGACTGTCTGACTGGACTGTCGGACTGACTGACTCATTGACTGAGTGACTGACTGGACTGTCTGACTGGACTGTCGGACTGACTGACCCAATGACTAAGTGACTGATTTGACGGACTGACTAGACTGTCGGACTGATTGGACTGAGTGACAGACAGACTGACAGACTGAGTGACTGACTTAGTGATTGAGTGACGGGGTGACCGACCGACTGCCTGACTGCTTTGCTAAATTGCCGACCGACCGAGCGATCGACCGGCTGGCTTGCTGGCTGGCTTGCTGGCTAACTGACTGTCAGACTGATTTCACTTTAAGATTTAAATCAATTATGTTTAAAAGCGTTATGAACTCCTGAAAAGAGCAAACATTATAACCACAGTGTTGCCCAAAGATTCCTTTTATCAAAAACCTGTATCTCAAGTGTATTGAAATTGACATGAAACCTATTCACAACCTTGACAGGTATGTCAGAAAAAGTACTTCCGAAAAAGCTTGCATATCATGATTTTGTTTTTGAATCTAGAACAGATAGAAGCCGTAACTTTGTCACCATCATCAGTTTTGAATTTCTAATTTCACTGGGAAATCTGGGTCAGCAGTGGTTTAGGAATGAGGCGTATGATTACAGAGTTTTGACCAAATACAGGACTACTTGCTTTTATCTCAAACGTGTGTAGGATAAGAAAATTCGTCATGGGTGTATTACACTGAAAACAAAAAAGGGTAGCTATGTGATAACCATTAATGAGCCGTGCTCTGGCAACAGGGAGCTTAATGTATCCCCGTGATACACTATACCAATCAAGTCATCACATAATTATAGATCCGTACAATCCATTTTGTGGGTGGATCATTAGGTAGAACAGTCCTTTGACACAAAATTTGACACAAAATTTAAAGATCGCTAATTGCTTATCTCAAACGTGTGTAGGATAAGAAGATTCGTCATGGTCGTGTTACACTGAAAAAAAAAAAGGTAGCTATGTGATAACCATTAATGAGCCATGCTTGACATACACAAAATTTAAAGATCGCAAAAAGAGTTTCGGCCCATGTCAGCCTGCGCCGACTGCGCAGGCTGACATGGGTCGATACATTTTTGCAGATGCATTAAGCCCCCTTTCACGGAGCATGGCTCATTTCTATCGCATGTGCGTGCAGTGATTCAAAACTTTTGCTTTGTGTATCGATTACCCACTGCTTTTTATGCCTTGGTTTGAGCTTAATTGCATTTAGTTATGTCACGCAATGTCTTGTTGCAGAGATTTTCTACACTGACTGATGCCTGAAGCGCCTGACCCATTACCAGACAATCCTGACTATTCACGGCCCTGAGGAAAAAAAAAAATTTTTTTCTTTAGAACATTGTGGGAAAAGGAGAAAATGCTGGTAACCAGCATTTTCTCCTTTTCCCACAATGTTTTCCAGCCTTTCCAACACATTTTTCAATTTTTGAGTTACATCCATTTTGTTGTGTGCAAGTGCTTTCACTTTGGACATGTCTAAAATCTTGTTGTTTGGTAAAGAGTTAAACCACTGCCATACAATCTCGACTTGTTATGTACTTGAAGATGAGTGCTTTCGAAAAGATTGTAGGAAAAGAAGAAAATGCTGGCAATCAGCATTTCTCCTTTTCCCGCAACGTTTTCTATCGTTTCAAAATTAAACGTCTCAATTTGATCCTCGTTTCATTTGCGTCTGCAGATGCTTTCGATTTGGCCAAGTCAAACATTTTGTCGTTTGGTAAAGGGCTAAAACACACTCTTCATTCCTCTCTCACCGCTGACCATTGTGTCGACGATGGTTATGTGGGAAAGCAGCCAGTGGCTTGGAAAGAATATTGTGCGGGGTACTGGTAAAAAAGAAACTCCAGGAATGCATTGATAAGTGCATTGGCCGCTGCGATATAACTGAAATTCTGTTGAAAACGGCGTTAAACACCATACAACCAACCTAAAACATACTCTGAATATCTTAAGTTAAAAAGACTTTCGCACTGAGTACGCCGAAAAATAACTGAAATAATGTTGAAAACTGCATTAAAAAGGCTTGCCAAAGGCTCACTTAATAACACTGTTTCTAGACTCATTTAATAAATTTTTATTTCAAATGCCAACTTATTTCAGATCCTATATATGTGCGACTCCTAAAGATACCCTTTTTTATGCAAACTAAAACGAATGTTCCATCAGGATGCCTGTACATCGGGTCGCTGTGTATATTTTCATGAACAATGGCACATGAAGAAATTCCTGCACAACAAGCGCCAGCTGATCGTAGAACTAATCCGTCCTACATAGAGGGATATACTTGCAAAAGAGAAAACCCGAAATTGCAACATATTTGAACTTTTTCACTTGGGGAAAAATAACCAGTTCATTTATTATGCAACCTGGTGGCTACTTTTAGTTCATACACAAGTACACGTTCAACTATTTACCAAACGACAAAATTAGTAGACTGATCAAAATTGAAAACATTTGCAGAAATAAATTCAAACGTGGCTAAAATGATGGAATTTGTTTTTGATAAGGTAGAAAATACTGTGGGAAAGGGAGAACAATACTCGTTAAAATACCTCTTTACGTGGTCATTCTATAATCTGCGCAAGACTACCTGTGAAAGACATTGTCGATTACTTGTAAATGCAAGATGTAATCATGTACACTGGAAACCTTGACGATCTAATTAGTTGTTCAAAGGTTTTAGCGGCTCGAAACAAGAATGTAAAAGGAAAAATAGATAATGCTAAAGATCGACGGTAAATTCTTATTCGAAGTATCCTTCAAAACAGTAGCTTTGGAGATGAGAACACTCGCCTCTCCTAGGACGTCACAAATGGAAAATATCTGAGCCATGCTCTGTGAAAAGGGGATTAATGCATCTGCAAAAATATCCAGTCATGTCAGCCTGCTCGGACTGCGCAGGCTGACATGGGTCGAATCTTTTTGCTATCTTTAAATTCTCTGTATGTCAAAGGACAAATCTACCTCATGATTCAGTCCTTTCTTAAACAAAATGGAATTCATGGGGTCCATAATTATGTGATGTCTTTCTTGGCATGAGGCATCGAGGAAATTAATTGAGCCCCCTTGTGCCAGAGCACGACTCATCTGTTAAAGAACATGCCCCAGACCATTTGACGCCTGTGTAGCTTTTGACTACGGGACAAATACAAAGCGATCGAAACGGAGGTCAACGCTGTTTTCAGACTAGGTCAGATGTGCCTATTACGTAACAATGCTACTGATTTGGGGAAAAAGTACTATTCTCTTGTTTTCCGTTCCCTTTCTCTTTTAGACTATGATTTGGATCGCTTGAAGAAATCAAAGCGTTGAAAGCACCGGGAGTCATTGTGTGGAATTAATAATTTGAAAAAAAATAAACCATAGAAATAGTTTCAAAATATTCGCTTGAAAGTCAAACTACTATATAGTCATGACCAATCAAATAGAGTAGCGTGCAATTTTGTGTGACGAACAAGTCCCGGCGAACAAACCCAGGGACGAATAAACCCAGGAACGAACTGGTTTGGGATGAGCAAGCACGGAATCGGGCGGTCAGGAAACAAAGATTGTGTGTATCATTACGCGAATAGAAGACCATAGCGGATCATGCTATTTTCGATTAAAAAAGAAGTATTTCCATGATCGACGGCCTAATCCAATGTACATGTATTTTAATACGCCATTTTCACTTATTTGTCCTAGAAAAAATGAGTTTAATTGGGTTTACTTCCTTCGGTTTTGCACAAAATACCATACATGGTTTTCAAAATGCCGTATTGAACTCATAGTGGCATTGTCTTCGACAAATGCTATGTAAGATATGTTAAAAAAATTAAGAGAAATATTGTGATGCAGTTTCGAGCCGCTGTAGTTGTAATTTATTGCAGCATTCCAATGTGCTTGCATAAACTTGAAACAAATTACTTTCAAATACCATCTTCGCATATCAGCTTTAATATTCATTTGACTATAAAATCACACAATATTATATACATTATTACATTCTAGTTCTTGAACAAATATATGAGACAGGCTCCGTGAAAAGGGGTTTTCAATGCATCTGCAAAAAGTATCGACCCACGTCAGCCTGCGCAGTACGCAGCCCGCTGACCTAGATCAAAACTCTTTCCTGCATGTCAAGAGACAATTCTATCTCATGATTAAGCCGTTTTTTTTTAAGGCAAAATCAATCCATATCCTATTAGCGACTCGCTTGTTATAATTCGTTACAAAGAGGCATTTAACCCCCTTTTTGTCAGAGCGCCGCTCACATATAAAAACAACAATAAAAATGAAAGACATTAAAGTAAAATACAATATGCCATTTTTTAAAGCACTTGTCAACAAAATTAATGCATTTTACTCATTACCCCATGAAACACAAATGGAAGCTTACAACTTTTAATTTCTTGTTCAGTTAGAGGCCAGAAATATTTCATCAAAATCCGAATCTCCATTGATTATACATGAGCCATGCTCTGTGAAAAGGGGGTTTAATACATCGGCAAAAAGCATCGACCCAGGTCAGCCTGCGCCGTCCGCGCAGGCTGACCTGGGACGAAACTCTTTGCTATTGGTTAAACTTCTGCATGTTAGAGGACTAGTTTTCCACATGATTCGGTCGGGTTTTTTTTTTTTTGGCAAAAATTTACTTTATGGATCCATAATCATGTGATGACTTGCTTGGTACCATGCATCACGAAGATGCATTAAGCCCCCTTTTTGTCAGAGCCTGGCTCATATGTATTTCCGACATAACTCTTTCATGCACTCTGGCTTAACCCGTAAGCCGCTAAAGATGAGAAATAAAACTTTTAAGCCGATAGTAAAAACCCAGATTTTGCTCTTTCGAAGGTATTTTTTTATGGGGAAAATATCGTCTTATCGGACAGTGTAGATTCAAGATCAGACTGCAAGTTGATCTACATCGACTATAAAAGGTAGTTGAGTCGTGCTTCGCAGCCTAAGGGTAAAAAAAAAAAATCTATAGTTACGAAACCTTTATGAAAATGAAGCAAAACAGATTTCACAGTGCAATAGATATTTTCAGATTGGATACATTATACTTAAGCCGATTAAAAAGTGAACAACATTTTCGAAAAACTATTTTTCATGTTGACGTCAATGGCGACGTCGCCAAAATTTAGCTTAAAATAACAGCACTACAATTTAGAATGCAAAAGTTTTGGTGTCAGGCGACGACCACTAATAGCATTTTAAGGTAAATAGCTCCGGTAACCTCGCTTTCTACTAGTACAGTTTTCCATGTGATCAAATGATCAGAAGCAGCGTTATTAATTTTCTTGCTCTCTGGACAATACATGTAAGTCAATGGGGATTCAGAATTTGATGAAATATTCATGGCCACTAACGAACAAATAAGAACTAATCCTAAAAAAGGAAAAGCTTCTCTTTATGCGCAATTTATCCTCTTGCCGCAATGTTTTCAAAAGTGGTCTGCTCCAAGACGCAAAATTTTGTCTGCAGGAGGTAATGAGTTAAAGTAATGGAATGAATAAAAATACATATGGGTCATGCTCTGTGAAAAAGGGGGTTTAATGCATCTGCAAAAAGTATCGACCAAAGTCAGTCAGCGTGACCAGTCCGAGACTGGCTTTGGTCGAAACTTATTGCTGTCGGTAAACTTTCTGCATGTCAAGGGACCATTCTACGTCATGATTTAGTCTGCTTTTAGACAAAATTCGTCTATACTATGCTACGGCTTGTTTGGTAAATGCATTGCAAAGATGCAGTAAATTCCCTTTTCCTAGAGCGCGGCTCATTCATAAAAAAAAAAAAAAAAGTCTGAAAATACCACTAACTCCCCAAAGAGATATCATCATCATCTTTTTATCATTATCAGTATTAGTAGTAGAGCAGTTGTAAAGCTGACAAGCTTCGTGACCATCAATGCTGTTTCGTAGTCATGGTAATGATATGACGTTCTGGTTTTCCAACACAGCTTGTATCTATGTTGGCCATAGCTCCTTGCAAAGCAGTAAAACATAATGATTCGAAATGGTCAGTTATTTCGTGCCCTTTCAGCAGTTTATCGGGAAATAATGGTGGATTATGGTTTGATAATTTTACCTTCGAACAGTGAATTTACCGATCGATTAACCTCTCTGGTAGAGAACCACTCGGAGCTCCCCTGAACTTCGCTCTTCCAGACACATCTGGGTCTGTATTCACCAATCATTCTTAAGAATATTCTTAGTCTTATTCTCCAAGATTTTCTATATTTGAAAGTAACACAACTTCTGATTGGCTAAACCATTCGGTTTAGCCAATCAGAAGTTGTGTTACTTTCAAATATAGAAAATTCTGGAGAAAAAGACTAAGAACGTTCTCAAGAATGGTTGGTGAATACGGACCCAGATCTATTTCAGACAGTGATTGAACAGACTAATGATTTTGATTATAGTCCCAATAGAATAGGGTTTAGAAGCATGAATTGAATAGAATATTTGGGGGCTTTTTGGTGAAAGATCGATTTTTTTTTTCATCTGGTGAACATCATACAGTAATATTTTCACAAGTTGTACAGCCACTCGTGAAAATATTACCGTATGATGTTCATCAGATGAAATAAATTTCGGTGGGTCAATCGTGAAAATATGATCTTATGATGTTCACGAGATGAAATAAATTTCAATCTTTCATGGAAAAAAATCTCTGTTTACCGCAACATCTGAAGCCATAAATATAAAAAATCTCACAGATCTTCCCGGGGCTATGTGACCCCAAGTAAGTTCGGGTTATACTTTCCACAAGGATCAGCCGATTCTTGCTAATTTCTAGAAACCAATGTAGGACAAACAGATTAGTAAAGTTATAGAAGGAAACTTTTTCCTGGTTAAACTTTGAAATATCGTGCACAAAAAAACTTATACCCGGCGTCATAAAAGACCCCATTTGGCCACTTCAAGGTCAAATATCTTTCCGCCGGATAGCCTATGATACCGACGTGTTAGATCATTATTTTACTTCGTATCTAGAAACCTAGCAGAACCATTTCGGAGTGCCAAAATGAGCAAGCGGGACAACTGTCACAGTTTTCATTCCATGGGCTAATGCTCATGGTACGTCCAATTTACGTATGCTTGAATAACAGGCATTTATTTCTGCATCTGGATATTGGTTATCGATTCATTGGCGTATTTTCAATTGTTTCAACAGTCTTTTGCCGGTTGTTCATGTATATCACTAATACAGGTCACGCATGCATATGATTCCTAGATTTTTCCGGTAAAGATTGGGTAGTCCAGTGGTAGGCACTTTTCCAAAATGCTCATGGTAATAAACAATTTTATATATTATGTATCAGTGGCGAGTTTTGTCGACTTGCTGCATTTATTACACTGTAAAAACAGTAAGAATTTATCTCTTTGGGGAGTTATTGGACCTTTAACCTACTACCATGCAGCTTTTGATTTTCTCGTTATCTTTAGTGGGCGGATTTCGAAAACACTTGGGAGAAAAAAGGAGCAATCGCTTTTTACAAGCAATTTCCCATTTTCCCCGAGTGTTATCTACAGGCCTCACTGTAATCCATATTGTGTCTTGGGTGTTAATCTTCGTTTAAATGTTTCTCTTCTTTATATAGTTAGGTCTAGACGTAGGTTTGTCTCAAAGACGGCTTGCATGGTATTAGGTTGATAAATGGATAGTTCAACACGAATCAGTCTATCTTCCTTTATCACAGTGAAAGGCCATGCAGTAGCACCTATCACATCCATCCGCCAAGTTCACGCATTCGGTCATGCATGTCTTATATTCACTAATTGGTCACCTTGTCTCCAGGCATGTAATGTCTCTTCTATATCATTTCTGCCATAAGCAGTTAGCTTACAGGGGTGACAAATAGCCTCTCTGTTGTGAGATGCTTCACGGCCATTGTCCATCTAAGGCAAGGTTGGTGTTCGTGATAAAGTCCTCACACATCCAACGTGAATTAGATTCACTAGTTCCCATGTTTCATTACTCTCTGAACAAGCTCATACAATCGAGCCATGCTCTGGCAAAAAGGGGCTTGATGCATTTCCGTAATCCATGGTACCAAGAAAGCCATTACAAACTTATGGATCCATAATGGCCATTTTTTTAAACAACCAACTTAATCATGAGGTAGACTGGTCCACAGTTATACAGAAAATTGACCAATAGCGAAAAGTTTCGGTCCAGGTCAGCCTGCGCGGGCTGCGCAGGCTGACCTGGGTCGATGCTTTTCGCAGATGCATTAAGCTCCCTTTTTCACAGTGCATGGCTCAATTTTATTGTTTATCTTCACAAAGTTTTATTCTTTGCATTGAACACGTTTAATGATTATACAAAAGAATGTCTTTTGTACTCAATCTAAGATTGTTTATCTAACTCAAAGGCCTTTTGATATTTAACGGGTACGGCTGATACCCTTGGCCATTTCGTCGAGCTTTGTTTAGCAATATAAAGCCATTGCGTGGTTCAATTATGATGTCGGTATCACCATGGTGACAAAGACACAATTGAGCTATATGGCGATGTACAACTGCACCAATTAAAGCGATTCATATCACAAGAAGAACTTTTGTAAGCATTAAGTTAACGTTGTTGCCATATTGGTTGTTTCAAGCGCACCCACAACGTTCAACGATCATTTTATGCATGAGTGTATATAATACTGTATGACTATGATCAAAATAAAGCATTGCAAGAGGGTACATTTTTGACGGGGTGCAACACGGCCCCGTGTCGTCGCCCGCCTGTTGAATCAAATAGGCTTGTGGACTACTGTCTATTTGTCTGTAACGGCATTCACCCGAACAGTAATTGGCTTTGTAGCCCGTGGGGGCAATGACCCAATCCCAACCAAACTGAACAAAGTCCACCCGTAAAGGATAACGGCAACACGATTCTATGCGGCGATCCTCGGAACAGATGTTTGGAAATGATCTTTTGTATCTGTGGTCTTTACCACGATGCTCTACCGTCGTCATCTCCAACATTGGTATCTGCAAGTAAAATCAATGGTAAGCAAGGACTGCAAATAAAAAGAATAAGCAAGCTTTCAATTCTTACTGAGGTGCATAGCCAGGAATTTAGTAAAGATGAAGCCCAAATTATAATAAATTTTCTTCTCTTGTTTTTTTCTTTCTTTCGTCGTTTCACCATTAGCAAAAAAAAGATGTTAGCACCTTAAAGAGCCAAGCACAACTTTGTTATTTTTTAGACGATGTAATCAAGATCAGACTGCATTTTGCGGGACAATGTAGATCAAGATCTGATCTGACCGCTTTTTATATATTTTTTTATATCTTTTTGCAAGAGCAATTTTGAAATTGAGAAGGTTTGATCTCTTTCTTGATTGAGAAATCGCATTTTGTGTATCTTATGCTTTGATGTTAATGTTGAAGTTCCTGGCTTCCTGGCTTTCGCATAGCTATGCGCCTGTTAGTAGTGACATTTTCTTTCGGTGAACAACACTCTTGATAGTGTAACAAGTTGCAACTTTGCCACTTGTTAAACTATTGTAGTGTTCCCTCCAAGAAAGTGTCAACGTGAAAATACTGAAAGTTTGATGTTCACGAGAGATGTCACACATCTATATCAACCTCCATGTGACCAAGTTATTTTGGAGACTAATCTGACCGAACGAAGTCATTTATGACACAATTTAATTTATATATAAATACCTTTATGTCAATGACTATTTTTCGCTTCTTCATAATTAGTATACTCTCTAATTATACATTTTTCATTTATTGTAGTACAGTGTAGAATTTGATATTTTTTGACAAAAAAAGTATCCAAAAGCGCAAAACAATAGAACAATAAGACATCTGTTTCGACAATCGTTGTCTGTTGTGTACATCTTGTAAAATGCATGTAACTTTTTATTTCATTTATTATTTTTTTTTCTCATCAAACAGGAAAACATTAAATCGAAAAATTAAAACATGTATTTAAGCCTGGTAGGATAATCATGACATCAAAATATTGAAGAACCGGTGACCAACAAATATGCAAATACTTTAACACAAATCTCAATGAACCAATCGATCACCGTATGTGACAACCATGTTTTTGTCCAAAAGAAAAGACCAACATCTTGTCAAAGTGTAGTATCGTAGAAAGTGTATACATATGGTAATAAAAATAATAATAAATATACGGCTGAACTGTCTGAAACATGTAACTTTAAAAATGACATGCTTCGTCTTAAAAAATGTTGTTCCACAGTCAAGATAATGAGATTCAGTTTTGAAAAAAAAAAAAAAAAAACATATAGGATACTAATACTATTTTTTCCAACACAACCTATATGAGCCATGCTCTGAAAAAAGGGGTTAAATGCATCTCCATAATGTATCATACCAAACAAGTCATCACTTAAATATGAATGCATAAAGTCCATTTTGTTTGACAACTATCAGAAGTATGAGATAGAAAAGCCCTTGAGCATGCAGAAAATTCAATAAATACAGACTCATGTCAGCCTGCGCGGAATGTGCGCAATGCGCAGGCTGACACTGGTCAGTACTTTTGACAGATGCATTAACCCGCACCCCCCTTTTTCACAGCGCATGGCTCTTTTGTATCTATGTTGGCCACGGTTCCCTGCATAACAGCAAATTAATTACAGCATCAGGTGCTACTGTAATCGGCCATCTCTAAGCAGTGGTTAGAGGTGCCCATTTACTTTAGCATTCAAAGCCAGAAAGAAAAAAATGTCATAGATCTTCCCGGGGCCATAAGTGAGCCCACTCAAGTTTTGGATTGTACTTGCCACAAGGATCAACAGATTCTTGCAAATTTCTAGGAACAAATGCAAGACAAAGAAACTGACAAATTCATGTCATAAAACCTTTTTTTCTGATGGATAAAAAATTATGGTGTACAAAACTCTACGACAGGGGTCATGTATGACCCACCTCTGTCATTTGAAGGCTAATCTCACTGCAAACACTTTTACCACCAATATATAAGCCACTAGTACCATAAATATGTGCTGAAAGAAAACCACGGGGTCTTTTTTCGTTTCAGTAAAAAAAAAAATGTGCTAGTTTCCGCCTGTTACCCTAACCTTTTAATGGCCACTTGCCAGAACAGGGGATTCTGCTAACGACAAAGATCAAGGTCATGATAATATTATCTTTTTTAACAATCTGCGCAACGCTCATCTAAAAACGAACCTAGCCCCTGGTTATTGGAGATAAAAAAGAAAGTTTTAAACTGTACCTTTGGGTTATTACGCATGTGAAAACCCTGCCGCCTAAAGTACACATTTAACACGTTTAAGATTCCTAGAAGTATCATGCATAAACAACCAAAATGGAAAGGAACAATTCATTGCCGCTTCCTAGCCCAGTACTGGTGGAATACAGTAGCCACGTGATTGAGTGACCTGCCGCCATGATAAAACTGAAATACGTTTGAAAACGGCATTAAACCGAAGTCAAATAAATTACATTTTACCCTTTTTTATGTTTACAATCCCGAGTTTTGACAATTTTGAGAAACTTTTGAAACAATTTGGCATCTGGGAAACTGAGAAAATGATAGTAGCCAGCATTTCCCCCTTTTCTCAGGTTTTCTACTCTTTTACAGCCAAATCTTATAATTCTAGCCACATTTGACTCTTCACCAAACGACGAAATTTTCGACTTGCCTAAATTGAAAGCATTTGCAGTCGACCAATCAAATTTGACTTAAATGGCGGGTTATGTCTAGAAAACATTGTGGGAAAAGGGGAAAATGCTGGTTACCAGCATTTTCTCCTTTTCCCACGATACTTTCAAAAGGCCTCTTATCTAGGGTTGTCAAAAGTCGGGATTATGTTGGAAAGGAAAGGGTTAAATTGTCGAATAAAAAGGCTTCAGTTTGGACAAGTGGAAATTTTTTCGTTTGGCAAAGAGTTGTACTTACATAGTTATCGTCGGCGTTTTCACCGGGATAAATCACCATATTGTTTCCTGCATCGTCCAGAGCTTGTATAATAACACCTCTGTTAGAATGGAGATTGTTTGTCCAGTGATGCACCACTTTGGAGAATTTAAATTGCTGCCAGCCGTATGTGGACGTTTTCATGTACTCCATTGGGCCCTTTTTGACGTTGTGGGTTTTGGCTTTGGGATGGATCATATACAGGTAAACCTCGATGACTTTGTTCTTCGTTTTCGTTTTCGGTTTCCTCTTCGGGGGTTGGAGATAAAACCAAAGGGTCGCCGTCTGCACGCGCCGCGACCGGACTGACTCTGGGATGTCAAAATAGGCGGCTCCGGATATGTGAAGGCCAAAATTTTCGGGAACTGCAAGTAAAGAAATATACTACTAATAATAACAAATGATAAGAAAAGGAATTAGGAGGAGGAGAAGAAGAAGAAGAAGCTGAAGAAGAAGAAGCTGAAGAAGAAGAAGAAGAAGAAAAGAGAAGAAGAAGGAGAAGAGGAATTTGGAGAAGAAGAAGACGAATTAGAAGAAGAAGAAGAAGAAGAAGAAGGAGATGAAGATGAAGAAGAAGAGGTAAAAGGTAAAAAGATGAAATTTGGAATACAACAGGTACCACGTAAATAGTCGGTATTCCCGGTGATTTCAAATCAATAGAAAGAAATCGTAACTTCTGTCTGCATTTAAACAATCATAGAACAAGTATTATAATATATTGCTATATATGAGCCATGCGCTGTGAAAATGGGGCTTAATGCATCTGCAAAAAGTGTCTACCTAGGTCAGCCTAGCAGTTTGCACAGGCTAACCTGGTCCGAAACTTTTTTGCTTTTGGTTAATTTTCTGCGTGTCAGAGGACCAGTCTACCTTATGTTTCAGTCGGGTGTTCGACGAAATAAATTTTATGATCCTATAATTATGTGATGACTTGCTCGGTTTAATGCATCACGGAGATGCTTACAACCCCTTTTGCCAGAGCATGGCTCATATGTATGAGCAGTGCTCTGGCAAAAGGGGTTTAATGCATGTCACTGATGCCAAGCGAGTCATCACATAATAATGGATCCATAAAATCCATTTTGTCTAAAAAATGGCTGGACTATTGGGTAGACTGGTCCTTGGACATACAGAAAATTGTCCAACAGCAAACATTTACGACCCATGTCAGCCTGCGCGGACTGCTACTTATAATTTTTCTACATATCCTAATACCATTCTATCTCATGATTCAGTCAGTTGTTAGACAAAATGGAATTTGCGTATCCATTATTATGTGATGACTTGCTTAACCCTTTCCCAAACAACAAATTTTAGCCACTTCCAAATTGAAAGCATCTGCAGACGACAAATCTGAAAGTGGTATAAATGAACTTAAGGTTTTTTGATAGGGTAGAAAACATTGTGGGAAAAGGAGAAAATGCTGGTTACCAGCATTTTCTCCTTTTCCCACAATGTTTTCAAAAGTCCCCTTCCTAAGGGACGTGAAAACACGGGATTGTTTGGTAAAGGGTTAATGTAATGTACCACATGGATGCATTAAACCAACTTTTCTCAGAGCGCTGCTTGAATAGTTTCTGTCAATACTCCAACCGAAAATTCTAAGCAAAGTCCTTGTGTTAGAACCCCTTCCAAATAACAAGTACCTATTGTAGACCCTGTGCCTGCATTCACCGACAATTTGTAATGGCATTTTCGGCCTTATTTTAGATTAGAAAGTATCGCAGTATGGTTTAACAAATAAGAAATTGCGTGACTTCTAGATCTAGGAAATTCTAGAAATTTACAGAACTGAACAGAGCAGGCGTTTATTCATGACTTGTACTTGTTTGTGTACAATATACGTCGTCATTACCACTGGTTCTTGAATACGGACCCTTTATAAGGATTACAAGATTATTCACCGGCTGTTAAACGCAGATTAAAGGCAGGATTTTGAATTACTAAAAGGTAGGTTATTTAACCCTTTACCACACAATACCGAGTTTTAACGACCCTGAAGAAGAAGCCTTTTGAAAACATTGTGGGAAAAGGAGAAAATGCTGGTAACCAGCATTTTCTCCTTTTCCCACAATGTTTTCTACTCTTCCAAAAATAAATTTCTCCTTTTCCCACAATGTTTTCTACTCTTCCAAAAATAAATTTCAATTTTTGATTCGCATTTATTTTGTCGTCTGCAAATGCTTTCAATTTGGACTGGTCTAAAATTTTGTCGTTTGGTAAAGAGTTAAGCTTGAAATCATGGCTGGTTTTATTATACAAGTGACTGTTTACAACAGATTGCCTTTTTCAGAAGTTTCAATTTCTTTGCAGTACTCAAAGCTGCTCTGGCGAAAGAGGGCTTAATGCATCTCCGTGCTGCATAATATCAAGCAAGTTATCACAAAATTGTGGAGCCACAAAACCCATTTTGTTTAACCCTTTCTCAAACAAGCCCTGGTTTTCACGTGTCTGCAGTACAAGTCTTTTGAAAACACCGTGGGAAAAGGAGAAATTGCTCGTAACGAGTAATTTCTCCTTTTCCCACAGTGTTTTCTACCCTTTTTGAGAACTTTCTGCCATTTTCATCAAATTTAAAATTGTCGTCTGCAAACTCTTTCAATTTGGACCAGTCCAAAATTTGTCGTTTGGGAAAGGGTTAACAACCGACTGAATCATGAGGTAGACTGGTCCTTTGACATGCAGATCATTGACCAATAACAAAGGGTTTCGACCCAAGTCATGCTGCGCGTACTTCGCAGGCTGACAAGGGTCAATACTTTTTGTAGATGCATTTAACCTCTTTTTCACAGAGCATGGCTCCTAACCCTACTATAGTTATATGCCGGAGTTTTATGGCCCAACTATCGTGGACATGCATTAATCCTCTTTTTCACAGAGCATGGCTTCTAACCATACTATAGTTATATGCCGGAGTTTTATGGCCCAACTATCGTGGACATGCATTAATCCTCTTTTTCACAGAGCATGGCTTCTAACCGTACTATAGTTATATGCCGGAGTTTTATGGCCCAACTATCGTGGACATGCATTAATCCTCTTTTTCACAGAGCATGGCTTCTAACCCTACTATAATTATATGCCGGTGTTTTATGGCCCAACGATCGTGGACATGCATTAATCCTCTTTTTCACAGAGCATGGCTTCTAACCTTACTATAGTTATGCCGGAGTTTTATGGCCCAACTATCGTGGAAACGACAGGAATATTGCGTCAGCCGTGCTACTTGTCGGCACGCACTGCCATTCCTTCCTATTTCCCTATAGTAATAAACCTGTTTGTTAGTGTATTAAGACCTATATAACGTCCGAGATGAAGACACTAGACCAAGATCAGCAAACGGGTCCAAACAGTCTCATTTTAAGTAGTCTGTTCTTTGACACATCAATTTTTTTGGAGTGGCCGACAAATAGCCTTGACATTTTCAGTCAAACAAAATTTTTAAATCCCCAATAGCGCCCCCCCCCCCCCCCAAAAAAAAAAAACAATGCCAGCGTTTAAATATGTTTGAACCATGCTCTGGCAAAAGGGAGCTTAACGCATTGCCGCGATGCACTGTACCAATCAAGCCATCACATACTGGGTCCATCCATAATAGCCACTTTTTTAAAAACGGAGTGAATCATGTGGTAGACTGGTCGTTGGACATTCAGACAATTGACCGATAGCGAAAAGTTTCGGCCCAGGCCAACCTGCGCGGCTGTGCAGGTTGACCCGGGTCGATACTTTTCGCAAATGTAATAAGGCCCCTTTTCACAGAGCATGGCTCATTTGAATTTAGGTACGAGTAATACCTTTAAATAATACCTTTAATTATTGTGAAGATGACAATTTGTTATTGTACAGTCGGTCAAAATGTTATGTGATAGCAGAAAAATGAATTTTAAAACCAGGTAAAAAGCAAGCAAATGATACACCGACTTGGCAACTTTTGACCTACTTCTGAAATATATTTTTTCTGCCAGCGACTACTACTTGGGTCGACCGCACGATAACAGATTGTCATCTTCACAGTAATTTCCATACTTTTAAATGACATGATTTAAATTTCAATGTATTTTAACACCTGTATTGTTTACTTTTTTGCCGCTTCTGGGCCTTTAAACTGGTAAATGCATACAGCAGACATTTCCAGCTGACATTAAATCTCAAATATTGAACATTTAAAGTGATTTTAACTGAAGAATATATCCCCATGTCGGACAATGTAGGTCAAGAACTGCCCGTTCTGTGCATTTTGATTTCATCTACACTACCTGCAAAATGTGTAAGCATCCGCGCTTAGCAGCCTACAGGTCAGAGATTTTGAAAGTTGTAACTTTAAAGATACATTCCTTCAGCCACAGAGAAAAAAAAGAAACAAACGCTAATAAGACTTAAAACTGTGTAGAATGGCTCAGAATGTGTCAGCTTTGTAAACATAGACAAATTATCAATATATATGGTGAAAAGAATAGGGAAACTCCAAGGGTTTATCTTCATTTAAAACAGTGATTTCTTTGAAGAGGGCAAAAAAATGAAATGCATTTTCTATCCAACCTATCCAATCGATGCAACCTTGCAGCCGTCAGGGAAAACATTTGGCATGAAGATACACGAATGATTATCATTGTTTCATAAATGAAGATGAAATGCGTTAAAACTGGCTGAAAACGAGTATAGATGTATCTTTAACCCTTAGGCTGCTAAGCGCGACTGAAGGACCTTTTGTGGACATTGTAGATCAAAATTAGACTCGCAGTCTGATCTTGGATCGATACTGTCCGATGAGGAGATATTTCTCCCTCAAAAATAAGTGTGAAATAGCAATATTTGGGTTTTTCTGTCGACTTGAGGGTATCATTTAACTTATTTAACAGGCTAAGGGCTAAGACTGATCAGAATATCTCACCTGAATGTAAGATTACAATTTGGTACAGTAACACAATTAAGAATTACCCACAAAAATAACCCTCTCAGCGCCATAGGCGTAAACAGAGGCTTTTCATCGCAAAATGTATGGGCCATACTCTGCTGGCAAAAAAAAAGGGGGGGGGGGCGGTTAATGCATCTCCGTGAGCCATTATAACAATCAAGTCATCAAATTTCATTTTTCTACCAGTGACTAACACTTGGACCGACCCTATAATAACAGATTGTCATAATTTCTATACTTTTAAATGATATGAGCCATGCTCTGTGAAACGGGGACTTAATGCAAAAGCATCGACTCAGGTCAGCCTGCGCAGTCCGCGCAGGCTGATCTGAACCGAAACTTTTCGCTATTTTTCAATTTTCTGTATGCCTAAGAATCAGTCCACCTTATGATACGGTCGGTTGTTAGAAAAAGTTTGTTTTTTTTTAAATTTATAATCACGTGATGACTTACTTGGTATAATGCATCAGGGAGATCTATTAAGCCCCCTTTTGTAAGAGCGCGACTCATATAATTTAAATCTAAATGCATTTTAAACACCAGCATTGTTTTCTTTGGACCGCTCCTGGGACTATATAAGCATTAATGAAATAAAGTCGTATTTTTGACGTTGCAGTCTCAAAGATTGAGTACTTTACTCCGAATTCAACTGTTTGCAGTGTGATAATACTCAAATACGATAACTGATGGATTGATGAAAAGGCTGAAATAAATATTTACCAAAATATTGCACCCGAACGGTAAAGATACATCCTTACAGCCGGAGAGAGAGACAGAGTGAGAGAGAGAGAAAACGCTATCAAAACTTGAAAGTGTGTAGAATGGTTCAAATTTGATCAGCTGTATAAAGATAAACAAATTACAAATATATGTGGTGAAAGGGATGGAGAAACTCGAGGGATTTGTCCTCATTTAAAACCGGAATCGACAATTGATTTCTTTAAAGGCTGCCAAGAAAATGAAATGCGTCTTCTATCCTTCGAAATCTGTGCAACCTTGCAGCCGTCAAGGCAACACTTGGCATGAAGATGCAAGAACGATTATAGTTTCATAAAATAAAGATGCAATGGGTTAAAAACTGGCTGAAAACAAGTATAGATGTATTTTTAAGTGCTGACGTGACAGCTTTCCGTCTGTGACCCAATAAACGCTTAGTACCATAAGGGTAGCAACAAGTGCTTCCGCAGACAGCGCAACTCTGCGATGAAATAGCACAGGATGTGCAGCCTGATCTCGCATCTGCAGCAGTCGATATTTTAGGAGATTTCTTTGTCACAACGGTATTGAAAAAGTAATTATTTTCGTGTATTCTACTGCACAACACTAGTACTTTTCATCTCTTGGGGTGTAAGAGTTATCGTGTCGCCGAACAGGTTTAAATAAACAAGTCTAAGAAACCCAGCAGGTGTATATAGTCATAATAATCCATTTGAAGTGTTTACATAAACAACGGGTGGCTACATGGGCGAAAAATAGAACTTTTTTCTCGTCCAGTGATTTACAATACACTCGTTTATTATATGTTTTACATATTCAAATAGCCCCACTAGGATAATTTGACAAACAGCTGATTACTCCGCATCACGGGATCACTCTTGTCGACTTTCATCCGCTTAAAACACACACACACACAAAATTGAGACTTGCCTAAATTGACGGTTTTTGGTAGATCGCGATACATTCATTGTATTTCAAAATGTGAATGCCGTCTTTGCAATGGAAAATAAAACATTGTTGGAATAGGAGAAAATTCTCTTTTACTACGTAGATTAACATTACACGACTAAATTTAGTGGTATAATGTTAACCCTTTCCCAAACGACAAATTTTGGATTGGTCCAAATTGAAAGAGTTTGCAGACGACAATTTTAAATTTGATGAAAATGACAGAAAGGTCTCAGAAAGGGTAGAAAACACTGTGGTAAAAGGAGAAATTGCTCGTTACGAGCAATTTCTCCGTTTCCCACAGTGTTTTCAAAAGACTTGTACTGCAGACACGTGAAAACCAGGGCTTGTTTGGGAGACGGTTAATCTACTTAGTGAATGGTTTTCTTTGATGGGATTTGTCTTTGAAAGGGTGTTAACATTATTGGTAAAGGAAAAGCCAGCATTTCTTCCTTTACGCACAATTTTTAAAAGTCCCTTTTCTCAGGGTCGTTAGAATACGAGATTATGTGGTTAAGGGTTAAGATTTTCAGACTAATATTACTGCAGACGTTTTTAAATTTAGCAGCAATGACTGTTAGAACCAGCTTTGAAAAATGGGTGTGCTGAAAAGTCTCGTTATATTGTTAGAAACATAGCCCGGTTACTTCTGTATATCTTAGAGAAGGTTGCTTTTTTATGTGTGTGTATTAAACACTTTTTCTGCTAATTAAAAGAAATGAAATATTCAAACCGATAGATTCAAACTCAAATTTTCCTATTTCAAAGGTATTTTTGGAAAAAAAGATGTCTCCATATCGGAGATTGTAGATCCAAGATCAGACTGCACATTTTGTGCAGTCTGATCTTGGATCTACGCTGTTTGCAAAAGGTCAGTAAGTCGCGCTTAGCAGCCTAAGGGTTAACGTCCTTTTCGAAATTATTTCTGTTATATCGCGGCGGACAGTGCTCCTATCTATGCCTACACAGAGTTTCTTTTACGATTACTTCGCGCAGTATTCTTCTCAAGTTATTGGCTGCTTTCCTACATAACCACGATCGAAACGACGAGCAGTAAGGAGAGAGAAAAGAATCCGGTCGCAATGACCATCATTTACCATCGGAAAGAATTTGGCCGAGCGGTGGATTCAAAACCACTGCTTCAAGACCTGCATGCTACAGACTGAGCTCTTAATATTGAGCAATGCTCTGTGAAAAGGGGGCTGAATGCATCTGCGAAATAAATTCGGCCCAGGTCAGCCAGCGCAGTCCGCGCAGGCTGACCTAAACCATAAGTTTTCGCAATCGGTCAATTTTCTGTATGTCAAAGGACCAGTCTACCCCATGATTTAGTCGGTTGTTAGACAAAATGGACTTTACGGATCCATGATCATATAAGGACTTGCTTGGTATCATGCATCACGGAGATGTATTAAACCCCCTTTTGCCAGAGCATGGCTCGTATCTTGACGTCATGATACTGCAAGCGAGTTGGAAAAAAAAAAGGGATTATGAAGTAACGTTCTAATTCAACCTGCCAAAACAGAAGAGGGTTAAACCAATAGATGACGTCATTTGACCCTTTACTGAACTATCCCGTGTTCTGATGACCTATGAGAAAGGTTTTCGGAAACATTATCTGAAAAGGAGAGATTCTTATAACCAGCATTTTCTCTTTTTTCTTACAATGTTTTCTAAACGTTCAGCGGCATGTCTATTTATTTGAACCATATTTAAGTTGCTGTCCACAAAGCTTAGCTTGAATGCTCCAATGAGTCTAAACTTTGGACGTTGAGTATAGAGTTAGAACTGTTGAACAGGTGTCAAAGCAGTCTGTATGACCGGTGAAATCTACAATTGAACCATGCTCTGTGAAAAGGGGCTTAATGCATCTGCGCAAAGTACCGATTCTGGTCAACCTGCGCAGTCCACGCAGGCTGACCTGGGCCGAAACTTTTCACTATTGGCCAGTTTTCTATATATCTACCTCATGAGTCAGTCGACTGTTAAAAAAAAAAAAGTTGCTAGATCTATTATGGATCCATAATTATCTGATGGCTTGATTTGCGCGATGCATTACGGTGATACCTTAACCCTTTACCAGACGACAAAATTTTAGCCTTGTCGAAATTGAAAGCATTTGCAGACGACAATTTCAATGCGGCTCGAATGGTGCAATTTTCTCTTGATAGGGTAGAAAACATTGTGGTGGTATCCAGCATTTTCTCCTTTTCCCACAATGTTTTCAAAAGGCTTCTTTCCCATGGGCGTTAAAAGGCGGCATTGTGCGGTAAAGGGTTAAATCCCTTTTGGCAGAGCGTGGCTCACATGTTGAGCGTTTAAAGGTGAAAAAAAAATCCCCTTTTCTGACGTTTCAAACTTCCGTAATTGAAGGTGTCAAAAAATCGGAGGGCTAAATGCCCCTCAAATAATATGTCATGTTTTTACTTGCATGTACATACGCTTTTCTTCGTTTTCAATGAAGTTTTTTTATGTCCCTAAAACTCTTTGCAAAAAAAAAAGAATAATTACAAACCTATGGCAGGTGGTCCACCTGTACGTGGCTGCCACGTATATTAAGTGCCCTTTATCCCTAGAGCCTAAATCTGACCTTTCAATGTACATGTAACAGGTCCTGTTTAAAAACCATGGTCCGTATTTACCAACCATGCTTAAGAACGTTCTGATTCCTTTTCCCCAGAATTTTCCAAGTTTGAAAGTAACATAACTTCCGACTGGCTAAACCATTTAGCTTAGCCTATCAGAAGTTGTGTTACTTTCAAATTTTGAAAATATCGGGTATAAAGACTAAGAATGTTCTTAAGAATGGTTGGTGTATACGGACCTCGGTTGTTGTACATGTAAGAGTACTGAATAAATTAGACTAAACATTTCCAATATATAGCGCAGATCCAAACATGTAACTTCAAAGGTATTTTCGGGTCCTGCGTGGCTCAGTGGTAAAGTGTAGGACTCGTGACCTGGAGGTTCCGGGTTTGAGCCTCAGTGGATCAACTTGGTTTTTCGTGGGAGTGTCCTTGAGCAAGACATTTCAGAGCCCAAGCCTAGTACTGGTGAATCCCAAGAAATACATGATAAAGTGAGCTGTCGACGTGATATAATATTGAAAGCGGCGTAAAACACCATTCAACCAATCAATCAATCAATCGAAAGTGTCTTCCCATAAAAAAAAAAATCACCATATTAGACAGTTTAGATCAAAGATTAGACTGCACATTCTGTGCAGTCTGATCTTTATCTTCACTGTTTACAAAGGTGCACTGAGTTACGCCTTGCAGCCTGAGGGGTAGAAGACCAATTTTGTGTGTGGGCTACGCAGACAGTACTAGTTGTCCAGTCAGGTGGCAGGGCACTTTGAAACTTGTGCACGGCTGTGGCGAATCATGTCGTCCCGAGCCGAAGGCGAGGCGACGATATGATTCGCTACAGCCGTGAACAAGTTTCCAAGTGCCCTAACACCTGACCGGACAACGAATTTATTATACTGCAAAGTTTTTCCATCCAAACGTGTATTCAAGTGAAGTCTCCATGTTTTCTCACAGATCGAGTACGCTTGCGAAATCAAATTTCCCTTCTGAGTGCCCAAAACACACTGTTCAAAAATGACGTCACTGAAAACTGACGTCACTAAAACCTAGGTAAAATGTACAGTTTGGTGCTTGAAGTCACTTCGATAGACATTCGGCGTATCTTTATTTAAACATGGATTTAAACAACTCTAAGGTAAGTAACTAATCATTTTATGATTTGCTGGCAAAAGCAAACGACCATTAGTTGTTTTAAGCGCCCATTTTATCGTTTTTTCCCCCCTAACGTTACAGTGCATAACCTTTAACACTTCACGGTCTGTTTTCATGACAATTCGACGCTGCAATTTTTGATTTTGTTGTGCTGTACCCTGGGAGCTGCCAGTATACAGCAATATTTATATGGAGCATATCATTCAATCAGACTGCGAGAAATTTCTTTTCAGTATAATAAATTTGACTGTGCTGGCACTATGGTAGACCATTTAGCGAATTAAAACCTTGTAATTTCTGAAAAGGACTTCATCTATTATCCTCAGTAAGTTTTGGTGTAATATAACCATTGCATTTGATCTTATCTTAAACATGTTTGAGATAAAATTTTGTGATGTCATAATTAGGAGCAATTATATTTAGGACGTAATTAATAATTTAGGTACATGTACTAGTATTGTATTCCTATCCGTTTTTTTTTTTTTTTCAGACCACGTCGGTCACAAATTTGCCGGTTGATTTACATTTAAAGTTTTTTTTTTTTATCTTCAGGTTTAAAATCAAACACACGTAGTTATTTGTTTGAAACTATTTTTTTTTTTCAAACGCATTATCCTTCCAAAGCAGTGAGCCGGTCTTATTTTATCACCATGCTCTGTCAAAAGAGTTTAATGCATCTGCAAAAAGTATCGATCCATGTCAGTCTGCGCAGTCCGCGCAGGCTGACCTGGGCCGAAACTTTTTGCTATTGGTCAATTTTCTGTATGTCCAAGGACCCTCCAACCTCAGGATCTAGACTATGTGGATCTTATGGATCCATAATTATGTGAGACTTGCTTGATATAATGCATTACGGAGATGTATTAAATCCTCTTTTTCCCAGAGCATGACTCGTGAATTTATATTTGTTTGTACTGAGATACAGCTAGATCTAGATCTATTTTATAAAACCGTCTGCTGACAAATTGTTTTAAGGACTGAATAATAAAAAATACACACAGAAACAGGATCAAGATTGACTTCTATATTGCAGGTCTAAATGAGATCCGTTTTAGAGACATTAAGTTATTTTTCTCTCGTACCAGTCATAAATAAACCTAAAAATGAGCCATGCTCTGTGAAAAGGAGGTTTAATGCGACTGCAAAAGTATCGACCAAGGTCAGCCGCAGTCCGGACAGGCTGACCTGGGTCGTAAAGTTTTGTTTTAGATGGTGTACCTCATGATTCTGTCAATTTCCACACAAAATGAATATTTGGATCCATAATTTTGTGATGGCTTGCTGGGTATCATACATCACGGAGATGCATTAAACCCATTTTACCCGAGCATGGCTCAAATATGTTACTAAAGAAGCACTTGTTTTATAACTCGAGGGAAAAGACCTTTTGAAGTGAAAACCGGAAAAAAAGTAATTTGTTGGTAGTCACCAGTTTTCTAACCTTTTATAGACATATCCTATCATCTGAGCAACTTATAATGCTGTCGCACATTTGACACATGCTCTGGCAAAAGGGGGTTTAATGCATGTCCATTATGGTTCCACCAAGCAAGTCATCACATAATGGTAGAATGGTCCTTTGAAAGGCAGAAAACTTACTACAAGCAGAAAGTTCGACCCATGCCAGCCTGCGCAAGCTGACATGGGTCGACACTTTTTCAGATGCATTACATTCCTTTTCCACAGAGTATGGCCCATTTTAATATGGACGAGTTTGTACTTTATCGTTAGGTTTGTAAATAAGAAATAAAGGTAAGGAATTTATATTTTGATATCAAAATCCCGAGATCTGGATATAAAGACTAAGTACCTTAATGAGGGACTATAAAACGAAACGAAGATCTGAACGTTCCGTTACATCAACATGTTTACTTTGAAATGTAAAAAGAAATGTTTGATGGTAGCAATTTAAGATGTGTCTGTTCTGATTTACGTCATAGGACTGCAGTATAATTGGGTATTAAAGCTGTGTCAACTGTATTTTCGTTTAAATCAGCAAAATCCCTGCCAATTTAATTCACGCGGAAAAAATTCAACAAGTGATCCGCACCGCCTAGTGGCTGTTGATGTACCGTGTCTAGCACTGATGGGCGAATTTCATTTCCGCTAATTGTGCAATCACTGAATGATATCAAACGTGTACAGAAGAATAGCCATAAAACTTCATCGCTATTCTGCAAATGAGCAACTTTATACTGCTCGTGTAAAACCTAACTAGCTATAAGTTCAGGCGAAGCGAGTCCTTCTGTCGAATAGAATAAAATTAAGTACATGGGTAGTGAAACCTGTCCTGATGTCGACCCCTATTATTCAAGCAAACTTAATTATCTCACTGCCAAACGACAAAATTTTGGACTGGAAAAAATTGAATGCATTTACAGACGACAAAATAGATGTAGTTCAAGTGATGAATTTTCACTTTGATAGGGTAGAAAATAGTGTACGAAAAGGAAATATGCCGGCTACCAGAATTTACTTCTTTTCCCACAATACCTTTCAAAAGTCTTCTTTCTTAGGGTCGTTAAAACTCGGGATTGTGTGGTAAAGGACGAAGAAGGTTTTTATTTAAGATCCTAGTGGAGGTAGTTATGTTAAGTGTACATGTACCTACATTGACCAAGCACCAGTCCTAAGATAACACGTTTGAGTGTCCCTTTGTTGCTTGCTTTATACAGGCTGGGCAGAAGTTTAAGGCACGCGATTGCAATTACAGTGGCAAATGACTGACGCATTCAAACGGCATAGTTCTAAACTTTGTATATACTGTAGGTGTAAAGCTGGATTTTGAATGATCTATTCTTAAAATAGACATGTTGAACTAAAAATGTACTACTCTCTGCGGTGAACAAGGTACAGCAATGCTATGTAACGGTCTACAGAAGAGGTGAAACCTAAACAAAACAATGCTGTAATTGGCGTATTTGATGCAAAATATCAGCGCAGTTGAGGCTCGTCAGCGTTAATGTTGGTCTTAGTGTTCTTTGACAAGTCAGCTTTTTTTTTCTTATTCTGTTCGGCCATCTCTGAACAAGATTTTTGTTTACTTCCAACGCCAAAGAAACAAGAAGACACTTAAGATAATGATGATGAAGTTAAAAACAGGGGTTTAATGCATCTCCGCGATAGATTATACCAAGCAAATTATCATAATTATGATTATAGATCCATGAAATCCATTTTGTCTCAGAACCGCCTGAATCTAGAGACAGAGGGCTTCTTTGACATGCAGAAAATTTACCAATAGCAAAATATAAATTTCTACTGCGCAAGCTGACTTTGGTCGATACTTTTTGCAAATGCATTAAACCCTCTTTCACAGAGCATGGCTCAAAAACTAATGTCTTACACCCTTCTTAATTCGCTCTCCAAACTTTACCCGTTCTAAACACGTCAGAGTTTACCAATCTTATGTCTTACACCCTTCTCAATGTCGCTTTCTAAATTTTACCTTTTCTAAACACCTCAGAGTTTACCGACCTTGAAAAAGAAAGCCGTTTAAGTTTGATAACCAACATTTTCTACATATCTAGCAATGTTTCCTACTTCTTGAAAGACAAACATTAAAATTTGTCGTTTGCAAATGATTTCAGCATGTACCAATCTAACACATTCCGCTTCGTTGTTGCTGTCCTAATCGGATAATTTCAATAAAACTTCAACAAATTCTATTTTGTTAAAGTCAACGATACAAATTACGGCAGAACATGTGAAACTTGCAAGTAATCTTAATAGAGCCATGCTCTGTGAAAATGGAGCGTAATGCATTTGCAAAAAGTATCGACCGTGGTCAGCCTGCGCAGTCCGCGCAGGCTGACCTCGGTCGAAACTTTTTGATGTTGGTCATTTTTTGTGCATGTGAAAGGACACTGTACCTCATAACTCTGTCCGTTGTTATACAATATGGATTCTATGGATCCCTGTTTATGTGAAGAATTGCTTTGTACGATGCATCACAAAGATGCATTAAACCTCCTTTTGCCAGAACATGGCCCAATTACATATTGCTCTAGTCGTAGGCGATTTAACCCTGTGTCATATGACTAACAGTTATAACGTTTCTGTAGTTGAACACTTTGAAAATATCAGAACAGAACATTGTCCATTTGACAAAAAAAAAACCTTTCATAGCTTATAGATATAAATATTGTATTTATATATATTATAAAATTGCATAATTTACGCGATTACTTTCAGTATCATATTGACAGTCCCAAACGGTATATAATCAACCATTAAATAAGTGAATGATGTGAAATGTATTTTTTTAGTTCTGAAAGTATAGATATATGGAGGGAAAATTTAACTGTCACCACTGAACTAGCAAACGAACTTTTACATCAATCAATCAGCAAAGGAACTTTTTCAGCAATCAATCGACAAATCACTCGCTCAACCAGTCTGATTGAGCGACCATGTTGTCAGCATTTATTTTTTTTAAATCAATGGTCACATTAACAAGAATCTTTAACTATTTCTTTTCTGTGTCAACCTAATGCCATATAAATAAAAGTTATAATGTTCTTGTAGTTGACTGATTGATTGATTGATTGATTGTATGGTGTTTAACGCCGTTTTCAACATTATTTCAGTTATATCGCGGCGGCCAGTGCACCTATCCATGCTTTCCTGGAGTTTCTTTTACCAGTACTCCGCACAATATTCTTTCCAAGCCACTGGCTGCTTTCCCACATAACCATCGTCGAAACAATGGTCAGCGGTGAGAGAGGTCTTGTAGTTGAACACTTTGAAATATATCGATGCATGATGCAAAACATGTCTTTCCTTTATCTCTTATCCTGCTAAATAATTTCTAAAGATGAAACTTTCAAGGTGATGGTAAAAACCAATATGTTGGTATTTTAAAGTTATGGAGGTTGGGGAAATATCTCCTTATCGGACAGTGTAGATCCAAGATCAGACTGCACGTTCTGTGCAGTCTGATCTTGATCTACACTTTCCGCAAAACGTCCGTGGGTCGCGATTAGTAGCCAAAGGGTTAAGTCAATATCACATTAACAAAAACCTTTTAAAAATTTCCTTTTTGTGTCACCGGCATTAACAGCGCATCTGTTTTATTACTCCATGCAAAGCAACGTTTAAAATCATTTGGATAAACGATTGTTTCCGTTTATTTATGGTAGCATGCCTTTTGCGCATTTTACCAATAAAGTGGTCAGTGTCGTATGTGACGGCATATATTTGAGCCATGGGAGTTTAATGCATCTGCAAAGACTATCGACTCATGTCAGCCTGCTCAGTCGGGGCAAGCTGATATAGCGTTTGCTATTTGTTCATTTTCTGCATGTCCAAGGACTATTCTACCTCTGGACTCAGTTGGTTGTTAGAAAAATGGATTTTGTGGATCTGTGATTATACAATGGCTAGCTTGCTATAATGCATCACGGAGATGCATGGAGCTCCCTTTTGCTTGAGAATGTCGCATTATCATATGAAATAACTTACACATTTTAAAAGTAACTTGCTTAACTTAGACACATATCGCCAACTGTTGGACGCCCCAATCAAGTGCTGAGCCTAATTTTTTTTAAGCAATACCTCGGATAAGACTATGGAAGCCCATTAGTGACAGAATGCAGGATAATTGTATTACATTGCAATCTTGAGTTAGAACAGTTTTACAGTGAATAAGACAATCATGGCGTTGGAGATATAAAAAGGAAAATCAGTAGAACGCGTAACATATCAAGTACAACGGCATTATATTATCAGTTACCCTTAAACACTTAGATCTACACAAAAAACTTATAATTTACATTTATTTTTCCACGGTGTACAATTTAATCTCCATCCATCAAAATATTTCTAGTCCCTCATGCTCACTCAACATTCTTGTTTAATTCCCACCGATGATTCAAAGTATACATCATGCTTGGACTATATATGTATGTAAATAAGAAGGAATCGGAATTTCTAACACAAGGTGGTGGTGCATACCACATTTTAAAGTTTCTTTCACTGAATGTAAAAGTGTCATGTGAGAACTTTTAACAGAGCTAAAAGATCTTTCTCTACGTCTAAGTGCATGTTCTGACAAATAGTTCATCCAAATAAGTTGATATTTCGGCTATCAAATATTCATGAGCACTTTTTTATCAGCTGGAATTATATTTATATTGTAGCTTCGACGAGAAGCCATTGATACAATTAAATGATTTATATGCAGCATCTAGCATACTTTCTGTGACTTTAAACAAATTCAGCGCGTTTGTTTAATCCTTTACCAGACAACAAAATTTTAGCCTTGTCCAAATTGAAAGCATTATGCAGACGACAATTTCAGTGTGGCTCAAATGGTGCAATTTTTATTTGATAGGTTAGAAAACATTGTGGGAAAAGGAGAAAATGCTGGTTACCAGCACTTTCTCCTTTTCCCACAATGTTTTCAAAAGGCTTCTTTCCCTGGTCGTTAAAAGGCGGCATTGTGTGGTAAAGGGTTAAGCTCTGTTTGTGAAGTTCCAGATTAGATATGCTACCGATGCAGTTAGCTAATTAATACGAGATAACAATACAAGTGTTTCGATGGCATCACAACGCAGGTATCCATGAACCCTTATATGTACATTACATTGGTTCGTAAGCAAGAACTTTGAAACTAAAAACATCATCTTAGTAAATTGCCATAATTGTGGTGTAACGAATTTCATAAACGTTGATCACGCAGAAAAAAAAAAAGAAAAGTGCAATACAAAAAACAAATACAAACGTAAACAAATAAATCATAAGTAAAACGACCGGCATTTTCTCCTTTTCCCACACAGTTTTCTATTTCCTGAACAGACATATCGCGCAATTAGAGCGCAATTTAATCCTTAAAGCGCCTTTCACTAATATAGTTGCCTTTGTGGTCAGTGTAGATCAAGATCAGGCTGCACAAAACATGCAGCCTGATCTTTGATCTACACTGTCCACTATGTTAAAATGCTAAAGGCAAAAGGTAGCTATGAATTTGCAATTATATTGGTTTTATTCTAGAATGAAAATGACCATTGGGTTTATTAGGCGCTTTAAGGGTTAACTTGTCTTTTAAATTGTCCACAATTGCTTTGGATTTGGACAAGTCCTAAATTTCAACCTTTTTTAAATTGCAATGTGTACGGTTTCCCTCTCTCCCTCATCCTCAAAGAAATTCATGAAAAGATAATGATAATAAGTTTAAATTCCAACGTCTACAACTCACAGACTCTCTCTCTCTTTCTTCTGTGTCTGTCTCTGTCTTTCTCTCTCAGAAATGCACACAAAGCCAATATAAAGCCACGGGGTCAATTTACGAACGACGTCTCAACAAGGGTTATTTCTGGTCTTTAAGTCAAGGAGGCTCGGGTTTGGCACTAACTCGGGGTACATGACTTTAACACAAAGCTCTGCACTTTCGACTCTTGAATCGGCCCACGCGATTGCTACAGAAACTAGGATAGAGACAGACACCCTAATCGGTTTTATCTCCTCTTCGGAGCGCCAAATCTTTAAACTTTGATTCGGCCCACATTTATCGAATACAAATGGAGAACTGGCTAATGCTATCTTTATTTTAGGCAACACGTAATCCTCTTTCTGTAAGGCGTATGGCATAATTATGCAAATTAAAGCGAAACCGCTGAGTTGCTTCTTTGACATGTTACTATATTTTAACTCTGTCCTCGATTTAGACACGACATGACACAACGAATAGATTTTGTTACTTTAGGTAGACTATCGCAAATGTCACTTTGTTTCTTTTTTCATTCGAGATTTTAGCCGGTGATTTCGTGTCTCAAGATAAAACATTTTTGACTTTAAGACTCACAAGATTCTATGACAATAATAAAGAATCGCCTGATCTGAGATTAAGTAAATCCTTTTGCCACACCCATCAAGCAATGAGTACCAAAACTTACAGACAATAGCTGCAAACCAAACTCATTGATCAAAGAAACAAATTACGCTCTGTAAATTAGGGGTTAAATGCATTTGCAAAAGGTATCAACTCTTGTCAGCCTTCGCGGATTGCCGAAAGCTTTATCTATATTTAAATTTTCTGCATGTCAGTTGATTGACTGATTAGTGTTTTACGCCGCTTTCAACAATATTTCAGTGATATCAGAGCGACAGCTCACATATTCATGTATTTCCTGGATTCCACTAGTAATAGGTTAGGGATGTGAAGTGTCTTGCCCAAGGACACTCCCACGAAAAATTCTGCATGTCAAAGGACCAGTCTACCTCATCATTCAGTCGGTTGTTAAAAAAGAATTAGGATCCATAATCATATCATGACTTGATTGGTATCTAATACATGATGGAGATGCATTGACCCTATTTTTTGCCAGAGCGCTGTTTAAATAATAATATTTTGCCACCGCCATCAAACAATAGGTACCTAAACCTACAGACAACCTCTGCAAACGAAAACTCATTGATTGATGTGAATAGGGAGCGGCGGTGTTGTTACGTTATGTGCCCACGTCTTGGGTGAAGAATTAGATTCGCACACGAAATGAACTTGCATCTTTTAAACCGGTGACAAATTCTAGACTTCTCTATACTGAAATGATTGCTGACGACAAATTAGATATTGCTCCAGGATAGAGAACATTCGAGAAAAGTAGAACGGTCTGAACAACCAGTTTTCTTTGGCATCTACTTCCTAACCTATTGTAAAGCCTGATTGATATTATTTCAAACATATTTTTTTTTAAGAAAAATATTTCCTTATCGAACCATGTAGATCCAAGATCAGACTAAACGTTCTGTGCGGTGTGATCTTGATCTACATTGTCCGCAAATGACCGGTGAATCGTGCTTAGCAGCATAAGGGCTAAAATATAATTTGTTTCCCCTTTCCCATCTTCAAAAGCCAATTAGCTTAGTGTCATAAAAACATTTTAGGTGTGGTACAAGACACAGGTGTCTAAGCGTTTTAGTTGCGCCCCTAACGCGCAATTTGACCGTGGACCATATTATGTCTTGATTTGCAGTGATATATTCTATAGGTGAAACTTTCATTGAATGTGTATAACCTTTTCACTTATTGCATTCCATCTGCATCTGACTTTTTGTTATAACCCTCTTCCTGCTAAATAAGTGAAATGAAATGGCCAAACTGGTAGTTAAATCTTGAACAATGTAATTTCAAACTTAATTTTAGGAAAAAAATTATCTCCTTATCGGACAATGTAGATCTAAGATAAGACTGCACGTTCTTTGCAGTCTGATCTTGATCTACACTGACACTGTCCGCAAAAGGTCAGTGAGTCTCGTTTAGCAGCCTGAGGGTTGAATAAATAAATCGGGGCGGGGTGGGGGGCGGAAGAAAGAAATCTCTTACTTAAAACAGGAATGCTCATATCATAATTATGGCTTTCTCTTTTGTCATAATTTTTACATATATGAGCCATGCTCTGTGAATAGAGGGTTTAACCCTTTCCCAAACAAGCCCTGGTTTTCACGTGTCTGCAGTACAAGTCTTTTGAAAACACTGTGGGAAAAGGAGAAATTGCTCGTAAGGAGCAATTTCTCCTTTTCCCACAGTGTTTTCTACCCTTTTGGAGAACTTTTTGTCATTTTCATCAAATTCAAAATTGTCGTCTGCAAACTCTTTCAATTTGGACCAGTCTAACTTTTATCGTTTGGGAAAGGGTTAATGCAGCTACGGAAAAAAAAAATCGACCCAGTTCAGCCTGCCCAGTTTGCTGTTGGTCAGTTTTCTGCATGGCAAAGGACGCTTGTTCGACATAATGGATTTTATGGATACACAATTAAGTGATAACTTGCTTGGTATAATGCATCACGGAGATGCGTTAAAACCCCTTTTGTGTCATATATCTTGTTTTGACCTAATTTAATGAGTGTCTATATCTTTCACTGGAAATTATTCAACAACCACTCTTAAGGTAAGACCTGTGTAATGCACTTCCGGTGAACATTGGGCAAAAATTCTAATTGGTAGTTAAATAAGGATAAATAAGGATTTATGCCGAAATAATATTTTTGCACATTTCTAATGGATCAGAAATTCCGTTTATGTCTATCTTGAAACCTTTTTTTGATACTTTTGTTTGTTTTCTAAAAAGGGAGGTAATTATTATCTCTTTTTCAATTGAGAATATAGCGGTTTTAAATTTATAAATGATAATTCAAAAAAGGAAAAAATGGAAAAAATGAAAAGGTGAAAGTAGTTCAATAATACTCATTTTTAATTATAGCTAATTTTGCAGGATGATATTTTAGTGGAAATAGCTGTTTTCCATTACACAGGTCTTACCTTAAATGTATTCTATGTATAATTCCCAAGTAATTTCTAGATTTGAAAGTAACACAGCTTCTGATTGGCTACACAAATGCTTTAGCCAATCAGACATTATTTTAATTTTTGCATTTTGAATTACACTTCACTTATTTGAATTAGGATGATAAGTTTATTTATGTATAGTATGATTATTCTATATATATAGACTGTTCTTATTTTTAAGATTGTAATTAGGAATGGCTGGTGGCCAAGATGTTTCCTAAGTCTGCTACAAAAAGTTTTTGACGATACCAACATTTATGTTATCGGTACAAGGGGCACTTTTTTAGACCATTTGAATATGTATTTTTCCCAGGCGGTCAGAAATCCCAATTAAGTTGCAAACATAATCATAATTTTGGCAGAAACATGTGACAAAAACAAAGGCAATACTCTAGAAAAAGGGGGTTTAATGCATCACCGTGATGCATTATACCAAGCAAGTCGTCACATCATTGTGGATCCTTAAAATCAATTTAATCCAAAAGTCGACTTCATCTAGAGGTAGAATGGTCTTTTGACATGTAGAAAATCTACAAATAGCAAAAAGTTTCGACCCATGTTAGCCTGCGCGAACTGCGCAGGCTGATATGGGTCGATACTTTTTTGGAGATGCATTAAGCACTCTTTTCACAGAGCATGGCTCAAATAGACAACGCATATCAAAGATCAGACTGCATAATTTCAATAATCTGACCTTAGAGTTACACCGTCTGCAAAGTCAACTTATATCGAGAGAAAATTTAGGCGTGCACGTTCGAACGCCAAATAAAATCACCGAAACGATTTGCAACTAATAGTAAAAGTCGATATATTGGGATTTTAAAATCCTTTTCGCTGAAAAAAAAAATCTCACAGTTATTGCACAATGTAGATCTGAGATCTGACTTTAAGTTTTTGAAGTTTGATCTTGATTTAAAATGTTGAGCAGCCATTAACTCTTAACCAAAAGACAAAATCTTAGACTTATCTATATTGAAAGCATTTGCAGACGACAAATTGAATAGGGATAAAATAATGGAATGCGTCTTTGATAGGGCAGAACACATTTTGTGAAAAGAGGAAAATGCTGGTAACCAGTATCTTCTCCTTTTTTTAACACTGTTTTTAAAAGGCCTCTTCCTCAGGTTCGTTAAAACCCAGGATAGTGTGGTAAATGGTTGACCCTTAAGCTACAAAATAATGAAATAAAAATTTCCACTGAATAGAAAAAAATACCCAAATATCGCGATTTCAACATTGACTTATCCGGGAGTGGGTGGGGAGGGAAATAGCGTTGCGGACAGTGTAGATCCAAGATCAGACTGCACGTTTTGTGCAATCTGATCTTGATCTACACTGTCCGCAACAGTGCCCCGAGTAGCACTTAGCAGCCTAAGGTTAACAGCCTGAAGGATTGATTTCTCTTTGAACTTTCCAACCAGGCACTCCCCCATACCCTCGTATAAGGTTTCTCGATTACGTAGAGAGTCTGGTGAAATTTCAGTCGTTTTATCCCATGTAGCTCAAAATGAGGGAAAAAGACATTTTCATTCAATAAGGACACCCTAACAATCTTAAAGGTTTCAAAGCTTTCTCTGTCATAATACCTTGCGAGCTGTCGAAAAATGATGGCCGGTTGGTTTATTGTATTAGAGTTTAAGGTTATATCACGGAAGTCAGTGCATCTACGCATGTGGTTTACAGGCTTTCTCACACCAATGCTGACACAACTTTCTTTCCAAGTCACTGATTACTTTTCTCACATGCATCAGAGGTGAGAGGCGAAGAATTGCCGGAAATAAAGTTTCAACCGGGTATCGAGTGACTCGCAACCACCAGGTCACAAGTCGGATACGCTAACCACTGAGCTATCCGGGCGATCGAAGATCGAAGATCAGACTGGATATTCTGATCCTTATCTACAAGGCCCGCAAAAAGGATTTGAAATTAGGGGTGGCGATTTAGCGCAGTATAATTATTATAGGATTCGTTCTGATGATATTTAACATCTTTTAACCGTTATTTCAGTCATATTCCTGTTGCAGTTATTCATGAGCAAAACAGTCTATTAACCTTTATCCTCTCCTTTTCAAAGAGCATGGCTCAAATCCCTTTACATAATGTCTAGTCCACAGAAGAAATCTATATTTACAAATAAATTATTTAATTCTTCGTGGTGCAAGTATATACATATAACTATTTCTTTGAGATCGTTTGCGAAACAAGTTACACAGAGGACAGTCAACTGTATTGCCATGATATCAATCCTTTCGTTGCCATAAGCGATACCAGGTTGATTGATTGTATGGTGTTTAATGCCGTTTTACAACATTATTTTAGTTATATAGCTGTCGCAAGTGTACCTATTCATGCTTTCCAGGAGTTTCTTTTACTAGTAAGTTACGCACGATATTCTTCTCTCCATGCCACTGACTGCTTTCCCATATAACCAACGTCAAAACAATGATCAGCGGTGAGAGAGGAATGAATTCTGCCGCAATGACTATCACTTATCCTCGGAAAGAAATTGGCCCAGCCGGAGATCGAACCCGCGTCTCCCAGTGTTCTCAAGTCCCGTACGCTACCGACTGAGCCACCGAGGCTCCGCTAAGCCAGCGACTAACACAACACTTGGACCAAGCACAAAATTACAGATTGTCATCTTCACAATATTCTCCATAATTTTAAATGATATGATTTGAATTTAACTAAATTTTAATACCTGCCTTGTTTCTTTAGTCATTCAAGGCATTTACGTTAACATTTATAGAAACAACATTTATCGTCTTCTACCTTTCGTAGCTAATTACCTTTACTTTGTTTGAACCAAATTTTAACGAAAGTAGACCGGCCAAGTAAACTGTAAATTTCCCATAATGGATAAATAAACCAAGCAAAAGGAGCTTGGCAGTCACCAACAACAACAACGACAAAAAGAAAGAAAAAACATCAACCACCTATCAACCAACTATTTTAGCCGTCAACCGGCGCCGCTCTGTGAGTCCGATTAGTCACTTAGTTTAAAGAGCAATCAACGGACATTTCCCTGGGAAAGATTTTAAAAGTGTTTTAAAATCGATGAGTAATACATAATTCAACAGGTGTGTTAACGTTAACACATTCCTTTTTGTACCTGGATTACATAAATTGTATTCTTTCCGGTATGCTTGGCACAATCATATGGGTTTAAATGCATCTGCGAAAAGTATAGACCCAGGTCATCCTGCGCAGTCCGCGCAGGCAGACCTGTGTCTAAACTTTTTTGCTGTTTGAACATTTTCTGCGTGCCCAAGGACAATTCAGCCTCATGATTCGGTCGGTTGTTAGCCAAGATGTATTGTAGCCCACGCACCCATGATTATGTGACGGCATGCTTAAGTGTACTGCATCAAGGAAATGTACTAAACCCCTTTTCTCCAGAGCATTAATGGCTTGTTTGTATTTATCGGAGGAGTATATTAATTTAATCCTTAGGCTGCTTATCGCGACTCACTGACCTTTTGCGGACAGGGTAGATCAAGATCAGACTGCACAGAACGTGCAGTCTGATCTTTGATCTACACTGTCCGATAAGGAGATATCTTTCCCCCAAAAATCCCTTTGAAACAGGAAAGTTTTTGGCTTATACTATAGGCTTGAAAATTTCATTTCTTTTATTCAGCAGGATAAGGGTTAATATTAGTCAGCATTTAACTTCTTTAAAATCTTGTTCTGGATTTTTACTGTTCAGTTATGATGTTTTCAATCTGCTTGTAATCTGGCAAAAGCGAGTTCAGTTTATATCCATGATGCCATCACAGTGTCATAGATCTGTAAAATACATTTTGGCCGACAAAGGAATCATGAGGTAAGCTGGTCCTTTGACATGACATGCAGAAAATTTACCTAATGCAAAGAGTTTCGGCCCAGGTCAGCCTGGACTACGCAGGTTGACCTATGCCAATAGCTTTTGCAGATGCATTAAGCACCATTTTCACAGAACATGGCTCATATCAGTTCTAATCATATAGCACTCTGACTATCTTAGCGTCAGATATTCAAACTTGACCTCCTTCATCGACCAAAAAAACACAATCTAATACAGCCCTGAAAGATTTGAGCCATGCTCTGTGAAAAGGGGTCTTAATGCATCTCCATGACTCATGATACTAAGCAAGTCATCATATAACGATAGGTTCATAAAATCCACTTAGTCTAACGACTGAAATCTGGAGGTAGAATGGTCCTTTGACATGCAGACAATTTAAAGACGGCAAAGAGTTTCGACTCATGTCAGCCTGCAAGGACTGCACAGTCAGGGTTCCCATTCACGCACATACGTGCGTGATTCACGCTCTAAATTGGATGAAGTGATACGTGCATGCACGCACAGGTTTCACGGCTCCCGCTGTCGATCACCAGTGGCGCCAACTGCGAAAAGTTAGAAAAAAAAAATGTCACCAAAATAGAAGCACTCGCGAGTCTTATGGCAACAAGTAATGTCTTTACATGATATTTAAAAGATCTAAACTCTGATGTATACAATAGGTATTAAGTATGAAGGTCACTGTTTTTCACCGTTAATCAAGTTGTTATGTCATTTATTTAAAAATATAAATGGTATTAATCCGCTTTTCTAGTGTAAATTAAGATTTTGGAGTTGCTTGCTACCCTAATTGACAAATTTGTGTCAAATCATGCGGAAATACTACTCCAAATATTAACTGGCTTGAAAAAATAGACTGCTCCAAAAAAACGCGAAAACTCATGACAGAACAAAAATCGATTTGACATCGTCTGGTCATAGGCATTTCAAACTATCTATTCAGCTTTATTAATGACTTTAAACAGTGAATTTACACAAATCTCACTATAAAACACTAAGTAAAAGCCTATTAGTGTCTGATATTGACAGGGAAATGGAAAATTCTACTGGCCATCTGGTTGTAAGTTGTCCCTATGAACTTTGTCCAGTGAGTAAAGAAACATTACAGGCAACTTTTTGTTTGAATACCCATATTATTTTCAAGAACAGATGACTGCAGAGTGAGACTCATCAAAACACATTTTCTATACAACAGACCCTTACTTTCCTCCATAGAAGCTTTAAAATTGTCATTATTAAGTGCACTCCTAGAATTTATCTTGCACTCCCAAACTTGTCCTCCAGGGAGTCCATGCACTCCCAAAAAAAGATGCAAGTGGGAACACTGGCACAGGCTGGCATGGTTCGATACTTTTTTGGCAGATGCATTAAGCACCCTTTTTGCACGGCTCATTTTTATTTGATAAGAGTGAAAAAAGCAAACGGAAGTAATAGATCCCTGACCAGACTGCAAGTTCCCTGCAGTGTACTCTTGATCTAGATTATCCACAATTTAAGCCCCTGTTTTCGGTCATGACGCTAAAAGGGTTCCGGGTTAGAACAAAAGCTCCACATGGGAATCCTCGTAGAATCTGCATATGGAATTTTGAAAGGCTAGCCTTCAGCGTTTAGCATAACCCTTTCCCAAACGATAAATTTTAGACTGGTCCAACTTGAAAGAGTTTGCAGACGACAATTTTAAATTTGATAAAAATGACAGAAAGTTCTCCAAAAGGGTAGAAAACACTGTCGGAAAAGGAGAAATTGCTCGTTACGAGCAATTTCTCCTTTTCCCACAGTGTTTTCAAAAGACTTGTACTGCAGACAAGTGAAAACCAGGGCTTGTTTCGGAAAGGGATAATTACAAAATTGTCTTTCAGAACTGCTTTTCTATAAGCGTCAACAAATCGTGCACGATGCAAACGTTTGACTTTTTATTGCTATGATGTTTATAGAATTTTCTACACGTCCAAGGACCATTCTATCCCATGATGCATCGGATAATGCAATCGGCTGCTAGAAAAAATTGATTTTATGGATCCATAATTATGCGATGACTTGCTTGGTATAATGCATCACAGAGATGTGTTAACCCTTTACCACACAGTCCCGACTTTTAACGACCCTGAAAAAGAAGCGTCTTGAAAACATTGTGGGAAAAAGAGAAAATGCTGGTAACCAGCATTTTCTCCTCTTCCCACAATGTTTTCTATCTTTCCCATAACAAATTTCCATTTTTCCGTCTTATTTATCCTGTCGTCTGCAAATGCTTTCAATTTGGACCAGTCTAAAATTCTGTCGTTTGGTAAAGAGTAAAACCCTCTTAAGCAAGAATGTCGCTCCGATAAACATGACTGTTTTTGTCAGCATGGCGGTGTAAGCCAAGAACTGAATGGTTCCGGGTCATATCAGTCCGCGCTGGCTGACCTGGGCCGAAACCTTTCGCTGTTAGTCAATTTCCTGTATGCCCAAGGACCAGTCTACCTCATGATTAAGTCGGTTGTTAAGAAAAGTGGCTATTATGGATCCATAATTATGTGATGGCTTGATTGGTATTTGTATAATGCATCGCGGAGATGCATTAAGCCTCCTTATGCCAGAGCGTGACTCATATAAACTCAACTCCTTAAGCCCGCTAAAATTCTCGGAAAAACCACTAAAACTTGGAGAAAAAATATCTTGTAACATGCTTGACTGAATATACGAATGGTATAGATCCAAGGTCAAACTGCACGCTCTGGACAGTCTGATCTTGGTATATGCTGCCCGCAATAGCTAATTTTTCAGCTGTGCTACTGACAGTGTTAAGGGAGAGAGACATCTGTCGGACACGCTGATTTGACAATTTAGCGAAGGTATGAGGACGCGTATACAATAAAACTTCAATTCTTCGAAAAATGCGTTGAACCGTTAACCACACAATACCAAGCTTTATCGACCCTGAGAAAAAAAAAAAAACACCGTTGAAAACATTGTGGGAAAAAAGAAAATGCTGGTAACCAGCATTTTCTCCTTTTCCGACAATGTTTTCCACAAATTCAAAAACAAATCCATCTTTTGACGACATATTAACAATTTGTCGTCGACAGTGTCTTCCACCCATTCAAAAACAAATCCATCTTTTGAGACATATTATAAATTTGTAGTCTGCATGTGCTTTCAATTTGTACAAGTCTTAAAATTTGTCGTTTGGTAATGAGGTTAAATTATCGCTGGATATGGTTGATCCCCTCATACTGTTAAATCGGTGTTAACCTAATTGTGGGACTTTTATTCTGTTTGTTGGGTGTTTTAAGCCGTTTTCAACATAATTTCAATTGTATGACGAGGACCAGTGCATTTATCCGTGCTTTCCTGGATTTTTCTACGCTACAAATCCTTCAAAGCCACTGCCTACTTTCGTAACTTAAACGAACTCGAAACGAGCGAAGAGAGAGAGAGAGACAGACAGAGACAGAGACAGGGGGGGGGGGGTTTATCAGTCCCCACGGGAAAAAGGCCGAACCTGAGATTCCATTTCGCGACCCGTGAATATTTGCAGACTCTGTTAAAACCTACAAAGGATCCATGCTCTGTCAAATTGGAGTTTGACGCAACTCCGTGATGCATTATTCCAAGAATGTTATCACATAATTATGGATCCATAAAATCCGTCTTGTATAACAACCGACTGAATCATGAGTTAGAATATCCCTTGGTCATGCAGAAAATTTACAACTGGCAAATAGTTTTGATTCGTGTCAGCCTGTATGGACAGCCCAGGCTGACATGGGTCCATACTCTTTGCACATGCATTAAATTCCCTTCTCACAGAGCACAAAACATGACTCAAATTTGAATGACTCTCAGTGATTGAGTTCCGAGAAATCGAACCGCTCTGGTACCAGTACATTGTAGGTTACAAGGGTTTACCACAGGGTTCGAGCCCTTTAACCCTTTCCCAAACGACAAATTTTGGACTGGTCCAAATTGAAAGAGTTTGCAGACGACAATTTTAAATCTGATGAAAATGGCAGAAAGTTATCAAAAAGGGTAGAAAACACTGTGGGAAAAGGAGAAATTGCACGAGCAATTTCTCCTTTTCCCACAGTGTTTTCAAAAGACTTGTACTGCAGACACGTGGAAACCAGGGCTTGTTTGGGAAAGGGTTAATCTCTTACACGAGGGACTGACGCTCTTATCAGACACTACAGACACCCACCATGCTCTTAAACTCTTTACCAGATGACAAAACTTTAGACTTGGCCACACTGAAAGCATTTGTAGACGACATATCAAAAGTAGCTAAGAATATGGGATTTGCTTTTGAAAGGGTAGAAAGACTTTGTTTGAAAAGAAAAGAAAAGCTGGTTACCAGCTATTTCTCTTTTTTCCGCGATTATTGAATAAGTCTTTTTTTTTTCTTCTCAGAGTCGTTTTAAACTGGGACTCTTTGGTAAGGGGGTATCAATGTTAATCCAGATTTAACCCAGACTTATATTGCATATGCACACAAATATACGCTGTGTGCTTCTTTTCTAAATCGATGGGTGAGTGCAACACTATCCTAAGTGCCTATACTTATAGGCACTTAGGATAGTGTTGCACTCACCCATCGAAATATTCTGAACCCCCCTCCCACCCCCAAATAAAAAAAAAACAGTGTGAAATCGCAATATTTTCATCTCTTTCTTGCATCTTTATTGCTGACGGAAAAAATTAAAGCCATTTATTGAACACTACAGCGTTACACTTTTGTTAACGACCCTATTTCGTCTTGGGACAGATCAGGGCCTTAATTCAGTAACCATTTCATCTTCATTCTTATTCCTATTCTTGATTTAGAAAGTAATACAACTTCTGATTGGCTAAACCATTTGTTTTAGCCAATCAGAAGTTATGTTACTTTCAAATTTTGAAACTTCTAGAGAATACGACTAAGAATGTTCTGAGGAGCGGTTGGTGAATACGTTCCCAGTTTCAGAAAAACGTTTTGATAAATGTGAAGGTCCTTATTAGGGATAAATTCTCTTACAAAAAAAAATAAGTACCACACAATCCCGAATTTTACCCTTAGGCTGCTAAGCGCGACTCAATGACTGTTTGCGGACAGCGTAGATCAAGATCAGACTGCACAGAACCTGCAGTCTGACCTTGGATCTACACTGTCCGATAAGAGGGATATCTTTCCTTCAAAACTACCTTTGAAACAGGAACATTTGGGTTTTTACTATCGGCTTGAAAGTTTCATTTCTTTTATTTAGCAGGATAAAGATTACAGATCCTGATGAAATCAGCCTTTTGAAACATTGTGGGAAACGGAGAAAATGCTGGCTATCAGCATATTTTTCTTTTTCTCAGAATGCTTTGTAACATTATCAAAGGTAAATTCAAGCATTTGAGACACATCTAAATTGCCGTCTGCAAACGGTTTGAATTTGATGAATTTTAAATTTTGTCATCCTGTAAAGTGTTACCAACACTATTTTGACATGTAAGAAAGAAAGATTGATGAATGTTGATTATTCAAATGCTATAAAAAGAAAAGATGTCCCCTGCTGCCAATTTATTTTAGTTTCCATTGATCGAATCGATACCAGAGTCCGTATTCACCAACTATTCTTAAGAACATTCTTAGTCTTATTCTGCAAGACTTTCCAAATCTGAAAGTAAAACAACTTCCGATTGGCTACACCAAAACGTTTAGCCAATCAGAAGTTGTGTTACTTTCAAATTTAGAAAATTCTCGAGAATAAGACCGAGAACGTTTTTAAGAATGGTGGGTGAATACGGGCCTAGGGAGAATAAAAAAGGAAAAGCTATTATAAAATGTAGAACAGAAACTCTTGTACAGGAAAAAAAAAAAAAAAAACTTACGTGTTTGAGATATCGTATAAGCCTTTTTAATTTGTCCATAGAAATCATCTTCCTCCGGGTAATAGGAATCATCGGGTAGCCCGTAGGGTGCATCCCCTTGCATTGTATATTGCTCCATCAATAGTTCGATGGACGGCACACGTGGAATCACTTTACCGGTCATATTTGGTAAATCGGAATTAGAAAATCCTATTTTATTTAAAATCGTGGTTCGGATAGTTTCTATCCGAAGTCTTTTACTCTCCTCTAAAGTTTCGCAAATTTTGCAGGTACTATTTGATTCTTGACTTTCCGTTGAATTATCGTCAAGCGGCGAGGCGTCAATGTCTTCCTCTAAATGGTCCACCACTGTCTCGTTTCTTTCTGGAATTTCATGAGCAAAGTCCTCGGGATTCATCCCGTAAATTGCTCGCTCCTTGTCGCCCAGCGGATCTTCTTTAATATTATATATTTCAATCCATTCTTTAGGAATTTTTTCTCCGGTTAAAGGATTTGTATACGTGATATCTGTCGGAGTCGGTGCCTCGGTTGTATCCATTATTTCTTTCTCTTTTTCGTTTTTAAAATCTCGAACTTTTTCCATTGAATACATTGAAACACAAATACTAAAACATACCACTGATAAAAGGCGAGTCATGATTGTTAAGTAAAATTTTATTTAATCAATTCAATAAATTTGTTAAAGTGAGTTTTGAAAAAACGGAAGTTAAACATAAATCAGCTGTGAGATTCTGCGTCACGTTAACAAAAAATTCCTTGTTGTAAAACGAACAGCTTTTAAAAGAGAGAGCAAACTGGAGAAGTTCTAAAACAAAATTCATAAACTGGAAGCCGGAATTTTCTTGAAGATCAAAAAACTATTTCTGACAGAAATCAGCTGATCGGGTTCGCAAGGCGGTTTGCAATGATGTTGAGCCGTCAATACATCATACCGATGTTTATATAGGCACCTCTCAATTATAAGGCAATAGATATGTTGGCACGCGAACGTTTCGACAGGTATACGGTTTTAAAAAGCGAACCCTTAAGCAATTTTACTTCAACGACCATAATATATCTGTTCACCAGCCCCCTTGTCATTCAAAACGTTATTCATCTTCCCCCCTCACAACGATCACATGATTTTATCCGGTAACACATGCACTATTGTCTCCTCGTCCATTCTCACACTGATTGTCAATGGGGAAAATGCTCGCTGTTAAAACACTAGTGTGTCGGACGAATACCATATCGGTTTTGTAACGTCTCTGCTAACTGTTTTATCCGCTTGTCTATATTACTCTTATCCTGCTAAATAAGTTAAATAAAACTTTCAAGCGGACAGTAACACTACAGAATAATGCTATTTCAAACTTTTCTTTGAGAATAAATATCTCTTTATCGGACAGTGTAGACCAAGATCAGACTACACGTTCTGTGCAGTCTGATTTTGATATACACTGTCCACAAATGGCAGTGAGTCGCCCTTGGCAGCCTAAAGGTTAAACCTATATCAACCAATTGTAACGCCGAATAAATGAAATGGACACATTTTAACTAGCCTTGACGGTAAAATTTCAACGTTCTTATATGTCAGAGCACAGGGTCCATATTCACCAACCATTCCTAAGAATATTCTTTATCTTGTTCAGCAAGATTTTCTAAATTTGAAAGTAACACAACTTCTGATTGGCTAAACCAAACGGTTTAGCCAATCAGAAGTTGTGTTACTTTCAAATGTAGAAAAAAAAAAATGAGAATAAGACGAAGAACGTTCTTAAGAATGGTTGGTGAATACGGACCCTGATCGAATGTTGTAGATCCAAGAGCAGACGTAAGTTCTGTAGCAGTCTGATCTTGATCTGCGCTGTCCATTGAGACGACGAAATATTGTACATGTATGACACTGTTTATGAGGGTTTAATTTGTCCAACAACTTTGACAAGATGAAAGAAAATAAATCATCATTCGTTTATTTAGTGGTGAAATAATGTAACGGTTTATTATGTGATTTCATTTTTGATACTTTTATTCGCGATTGAATTATGGCATAAAAGGTTAAAAGGTCACGCCGTTGTGGGTTTTAAAACAGATTTCTATTGTTCTACATTTTGAATTGATTATGAACTGAGGATGAGATTTTGTGGCTCTCCGCTGCGATCTCGAAATAAATTGGTCGATCCTTGTTTTTCAACTGGGATTTTCGGAAACATCTGTAAAAAAAGATATTAATTTGAATTCAATAACTACTATCATAAAAGTAACTGTGGTGCACTACATTTAGTCGAAAATGTTTCGTCGAAATCCATGTATGTTTTAAAATACCAATTGCTAAATTTCTAGATTTATTTCATGGAAAGCTCTGTCTGGGAGGGAGATTTAGGCCACAATTCGTCTGGGTTAGGGTAAGGGTCAGGGCTAGGGATCGTTTTCGACGAACGTGGTTTTCGACGAAATGTCGCACACCCAGTAAATGTAATAATACTATCAACAAAGTCAATAAGTAAAATAAGAATAAATCGACATTATAGCAATATGAAGAGTGAGTGAACTTTTGAAAGACTATTTTTTCTTTGCATTTTTTGAAATTGTTTGTACACTTGTTAACTTACTGCCCTTTACCAAACAATGCCGTGGTTTACGAACGCAAGGAAGAAGACTTTTTAAAGGGTTGTGGGAAACGGAGAAAATACTAGTAACAAGCATTTTCTCTATTTCACCCCAATTTTTTTTTAACTTTTCAAAAAAAAAAAAAATAAAATAAAAAATAAAAAATAAAATAAAATAAAAAAAAAAAAAAAAAAAAAAAAAAAAAAAAAAAAAAAAATAAATAAAATAAAATAAAATAAAATAAAATAATAATATTATTATTATTGTTATACAACTTGACCACATTTGATTTGTCGATTTCAAGTGCTTTCAAAAATATCATTTTCAATGAGACGGAGTTTTTATACTAAGAAAATAAGTCGATATCATGTACAGGGTGGCGAAGCAGATAAAACAGCTGTTTGAAAATCTAGATAATTTTCCTTGAATGCAGAGGTCTGTTTTCCGTCTAGTAACCAATGTTCAGTTGTGAGAAATGCTTGACATGTAATGCAAAACTTATAGGAGTTCTCGGAAAGATCTTGTAGCCAACCGGATTCGGGCTCACAAGGCTCAGCATGCTTGCTCGATGCATTACTAACATAGCTACCGGGCTTCTATGCGAACTCTCTCCTCAATAATTTGGTAACCCTTAGGCTGCCAAGCGCTACTCCAGGCGCTTTTGCGAACAGTGTAGATCAAGATCAGACTGCACATAATGTGCAGTCTGATCTTTGATCTACCCTGTCCGATACGGTATTTTCTTTCCGGTGAAATCAACTTTGAAATCGCCATATTTGGGTTTTCACTGAGTGGAAATTTTTGTTACATTTATTTTGCAATTTATATGGGTTAGAAAATTTGAAAAAGATTATAAAACAGCTAAATCTTTTAAAACGGAACAAGGCTGTGTCAAGCCAATCATGCCAAGCCCCGTAGCTCAGTCGGTAGCGTACAGGACTTGAGAGCAGGAGGTCGCTTGTTCGATCCCGGCTTGACCAATTTCTTTCCGTGGATTGATGATAGTCATTGCGACAGGATTCATACCTCTCTGACCGCTGATAATTGATTCTACGATGGTTATGTGGGAAAGCAGCCAGTGGCCTGAAAAGAATATTGCGCGGAGAACTGGTGAACAGAAACCCCAGGAAAGCATGGATAGGTGCACTGGCCGCCGCGATATAACTGAAATAATGTTGATAACGGCGTTAAACACCATACAATCAATCAATCAGTTAAGCTAATCATTAATTGTATTCGATGTCCTCTTTGTCTAAATATAGAACAATGCAGAAAACATTTGACCAGAATTAATTATTATTTGTTTCATGAGGTCACGGGCTTAAATTATTGATCTTTTTCATATTCAACTGGTGTCAAAAATTAGGGCAACATTGTCAGGTCCGTGAACTTGGCAGCCTTAGGCTGCTGGCAGCCTAGAAGCGTGAAGTTGGCAGCCCAGCAGCCTAGCAGCCATTTTTTTTTTTTATTTCTGAATTATGGTTATATTGCCATGGAACTTTTTATATAGTATTGTTTACAACCATGGAAACTGAATTTCAAGAGAAATAATCCCGATATTAGGTTGCTGTGGATAATTCAATTTCTTAAAATTATTTGGACAATAATGTCGGTAAACAAGGTTTGCATGTGTCAAAATAATCTTTACAACGATTGGAACGTAAAAGTTTGGGTTGTTGTCAATTTAGGCTGCTGGCAATCTAGCAGCTTAGCAGCGTGAAGTTGGCAGCCCAGCAGCCTAGCAGCCTAATTTTTTTTTTTTTTTTTAATTTCTTAGTGATTGTTATATTGACCTGAACTTTTATATAGGACCGTTTACAACCATTGAAACTAAATTCCAAAAGTTCCATGGCAATATAACCATAATTCAGAAATAAAAAAAATAATAATAAAATTAGGCTGCTAGGCTGCTAGACTGCCAGCAGCCTAAATTGACAACAACCCAGACTTTTTGTTTTTTACGTTCCAATCGTTGTAAAGACTATTTTGATACATGCAAACCTTGTTTAGCGACATTATTGTAGAAATAAGTTTAAGAAATAGAATTATCCAAGGCAACTTAATATCGGGATAATATCTCTTGAAATTTAGTTTCAATGGTTGTAGACGGTCCTATATAAAAGTTCAGGTCAATATAACAATCATTAAGAAATAAAAAAAAAGTTAGGCTGCTAGGCTGCTGGGCTGCCAACTTCACGCTGCTAGGCTGCTAGGCTGCCAACTTCACGAACCTAACATTGTTTCGTTTTCAACAAACCGAGGGAAGACCGATTTTGGAAGCATGGTTGTAAAAGGAGTAAATACTTGTAGTTAGCTATCATTTCATAAATCAAACCCATTACTGATGCATGTTTTTATGTTGTCATGTTTGAATGCCTTGAATTCGGACAAGTCTGGATATTTTGCCTTCTAATAATAATAAAACAGTTAAAACCAACAAGTTAAAACTTTTCAAGAACAGCCGACTACATAGTGCTATTTTGAAAGCTGCTTGCTGCGTCTTATCAGCTGTTTGCCCTGAATTATTGTTTTTCTTTTTTAAATATTGTAAGAAAAAAAATGCTGGTGACTAGTATTTCCTTTCTTTTCCTGACTGCGTTTTGTACTATTTCAAAGACAAAATTTAATCATTTTAGCCATATTTCATTTGAAAGAGTCTGAAGTTATGTTGTATGGTAAAAGTAATGTTTAGCCTGGGATGACAGCTGCCCATGTAAATTCTATACCGTTTGCAAATGTTCGTGTCGCCGAAAGGCCTGAACCTGGTGTAGAAGTAGACGGAATAACCTAGAGAATATCACAGAATTGAGTCGTTTTGTAATGTCAAAATAACCATTCATTTTGTTCCATTGACATGCATCTTCTCAAGTAATCCGAGGAATGACAAAGAATTTTGCGCGTTTTGAATTCCAAGCGTAGTTCACTAAATACCACCGTCAATTGGTTCCTCTCTTTTTTGATGTGTTTTATTGGCGAATAAAGATCTCTGGTAACGAGATTTGAAGTGCTGTTATGTTGTTATGTATCACTTTGTCTTCACACCAGAATGATGGTGCCAACAGAGTGATTGTTCCAGCGTGATTGAAACGAGAAAAAATGCCTTTCTTAAACTTTCTGTTTGTACTTGACAACAATTTGATTATTCAAGAAGCTTCTTTTGGGGTTATGATATCTTACGCAGTAACTGAAACTCCAGATTTAAATTTAGACAAAACGTTGAACTTATCTAGTCTGATCTTGTGACAAACTATCTGCGAAGACTTTTAAGTTTACCGTTGAGTCATGCTCTGTGAAAAGGGGGCTTAATGCATCTGCGAAATGTATCGACCCAGGTCAGCGTGCGCAGTCCGCGCACGCTGACCTGGGCCGAAACTTGACGCTATTGGTCGACTTTCTGTATGTCAAATGACTAGTGTACCTCGTGATTTCAGTCGGCTGTCGGACAAAATGGTTTTTATGGACCCACAATTATGGATCCACTTGCTTGGTATCATGGATCATGAAGATGCATAAACTATCCTTTAGCCAGAGCATGGCTCGTTTACATTTTCGATTGAACATTTGAGTGTCAAACAACTGAAAGCGAACCATTCAGTAAATCAAAACCGAGCCCGGTAGCACAGTCAGTAACGCAAAGGGCCTGAAACCACAGAGTCGCTGATTGGAATCCCCAGCTTCGCAGATTTCTTTCTGAGGACTGATGACAGTCCTTGTGACAGGAATAGGTATATTCCTCTCTCACCGCTATCCATTTGGCGCCGTTGGCGAAAAAAGTGGCTTTTGCGGATCTTGGATTTATACAGGCCGGTTGTTTGGCCAAGCCTATCAGTTATAGAATCTTTAGATTTTTTGTGGCATTTGTCGAAGACAATGCCACTATGAGTTCAATACGGCATTTTGAAAATCATGTATCGTAGTTTGTGTAAAACCGAAGGAAGTAAACCCAACACAACTCAAATTTTCTGAGACAAATAAGTGTTTCGATTGCGCTCAGATATAAAATTGAAAATGGCGTATTAGAATGAACTGGATTAGGCCTCTGATCGTGGAAAAACTTCTTTTTTATTGAAAATAGCTTTGCCCGCTATGGCCTTCTGTTGACGCAATGATACACACAATCTTTGTCTCCTAACCGGTTCTGTTTTTGTTCGTCCAAACGGTGACAAGTTCTTCCCTGTGCTTGTTCGCCCGGGCTTGTTCTTCCTACACGCTACTCTATTAGATTCTGCATGACTATACAGCAGATTGTCTTTCAAGCGAATATTTGGAAACTATTTCTATTGTTTGTTTTCGAATTATTAATTCCAAACAATGGCTCTCTTGACAAATGCCACATCAGTGCTATCAACGCTCTGATTTCAGCCGTCAGAATTGGTCAAGTGTCTTTCTTTCGCGCTGAAGGTTTAAACAGCAAACCAAACAAAGACACTCGTGACGAATTCGGTTACCAACGCTTGTATTTTCTCAAAGAATCAACAAATATTGATGCAGAAATACCGTGACTCTTTCAGCTCCAAAAATATAATTGAGCCATGCTCTGTGAAGAGGGAGCTTAATGCATCTGCGAAAAGTATCGACCCACGTCAGCCTACGCACTCCGTTCAGGCTGACATGGGCCGAAACTTTTCGCTATTCGTCAATTTTCTGTATCTCCAAGGACCAGTCTAACTTATGACTAAGTCGGTTGTTAAAAACAAGTGGCTATTTTTATCCATTATTATGTGATATCTTGCTTGGTATCGTCCATCAAGGAGATGCATTAAGCCCCCTTTTGTTAGAGCACAGCTCATATATATATTTATACGTACATGTATTTGACATCTTCGGATGGCTGAAAATATAGTGCACTGAAACTCAGGAGCATATAAGTACAGAAAAATAGGCTTGACCAAATAGGCGGTGGTGTCGATAAAATATACAGCAACAATCATACAAGAAAATTGATGCTGTAGACCATCCGATCAAAAGGAAAACTATACTGGAATAAAGCGAGGTTACGATAGCTATTAATTCACGTCGCCTTATTTCAAAGTTGTAGCTGTCTAAAACCCAATGATGTTATTTTTCAGTTGAATTTTAGCGACGTCGCCACAGACGTTAATAAGAAAAACTTTTTTCGAAAATAATGATCACATTTTTAAACAGCTACATTTATATGATATTGCATTGTATTGATTCTGCAAATATATATTATAAAGTCAAATTTATTTTGTTTTATTTTTATGCAAGTTTTATAGTTAAAGCTTAGCGCCATTTTTAAGCCACAGTGAATTAAAAAGTAAAGTTGGCACTATATGTACATGTAAGTCAATGGGGATTCGGACTTTGATGGAATTTTTAAAGCAACGTAGTCACTGATGTGTTTTTATACACCATGATTATATAGAGTTATGGTGCAACATGGGAGTTAACAAATATATAGATCTAGACAACAAGATCAAATAAAGACAAAATGAAAAAAAAAACATGTCTAACCTATAATCGCGACGTTCCCAGCAGTAAGTCCTATGTAAATAAGTTTGTTACAATATAATGCAACTATCACAGTGCCATAGTTTTATTGCGATGCAATTACCAAAAAACCATCACGTGGAATGTTATATATAAAAGCATGCGAGATGAAAGTTCTCCCCTATTATGACTTGATGATATATCACATCTACTAAACATATGCCACTTATTAATTGCATTCTTAATTAATTGCATGTCTCTCTGTCAGATTATCATTATTTCTTTCTTATTCCATATTTCATGCAAACATTTGGGTATATTTTAAAAAGGGCTATTCTGCGCTTAAATTATCTTTAGTGTCTCTAAATTTGTTATATAACAATGACGCATTGTTTATCATTGTATATTTTTAAATTTTATTAAAGTGCATTTTGCATAATTAAAGAAACATTTTAAACATGGTTAATGTTTTACAATACAAGCACTATGTTTAACCCTTAAGCTGCTAATCGCGACCCACTGATCTTTTGCGGACAGTGTAGATCAAGATCAGACTGCACAGAACGTGCAGTCTGATCTTTGATCTACACTGTCCGATACGGTTTTTTATTTCAGGTGAAATCAACTTTGAAACCGCAGTGTTTGGGCTTTTAGTATTGAGTAGAAATTTGGGTTTCATTTATTCAGCAGCTTAAGTGTTAACGCCCAAACTCTAGACAAGAAAAAAGGAAAACAACTGGAAAAGAAGTCATCGCTTGTAACAAGGTTTTCCCCCCCAAAAATGCTACAAGCAATTTCTCCATTTTCCGCGGTGATTTCCAAAATGTGTTACAAGTTATGTCCTACTTTTCTGCATTTTGAAATGCACTGATTGTTCATTTTCCAATGGTGTCTCCAAAACTTGACAAAAGCGATCGTTTCTTTTCGCACAGGACGTTCTGAAACATGTCAGGAGCAAGGTATCTTTCTTCGGAAGTGTTTTCCACAACTTATCACATGCAGTGGTTTCTTTTTCCAGAATGCTCTAAAGCTTGTGACAGTCAATAACATCTGTTTACCACGTTGCTTTCCAAAACCTTGCTCCAGACAATTGCTCTATGTCCCGCATTACTTCAAAAACTTGTAACAAGCAATTTGTCCTATTCTACAAACGTTTTCCTCAACTTTTTGTTTTGCCTGATCAATCACTTTTTTGTTTGTCCTCTAATAGTTTTTGTATTTAAGTCATCTAAACCAGTTTTGTTTGTTTGTATTGGAGTTAAATGCCGTTTTAACAGCTTAGGTCATGTCACGGCAGTCAGTGCACCTACGCATGTGTTTCCTGGCTTTCTCACACCAGCACTTTCTATCAAAGTCACTGACTACTTTTCTCTCATGCATCAGAGGTGAGAGGTGAGAAATCGCCGGAAATAAAGTTTGCCTCAATCGAGTATCGAACCTGCAACCACCGGGTCACGAGTCAGATACGCTAACCAATGAGCTACCCGGCCGGGATAAAAGCAGTTTTGCTTCGTCTAGTAAGCCTGTTTAGTAATGTTACATGTACCTCGTATGGTTGTTAGACAGAGAGACAGAGAACAGACAACTTAGCGAGGACGCCAGAGAGAGACATAGGACGAGTGGATAAGAGAACAAACACAAGAGACGACCAGCAAGTAAGAGAGCTACAGAGAGTACTAAAGACCAATAAATTAAGGGACAGGAAGTGTGAGATATAGGGCAAGCAATATTTAAAGAGCCAGCAAGAGAATGGCAGAGACCGACCAGTTATGGGAACTGGCGAGAGAATGACAGAGACCGAGAAATAAAGACAGCCAACAAGACAGCGAGAGAAAAGGAACAAGCGAGAGAGGCGTCTGCAAAACAGAAATAGAGAGGCAGGGTTTCAAGAAGAAAACGACTAATGGAGCCGACAAGAGAGTGGCTGTGAAAGCAAACAAGACCGAAACAGAGATCGAGCAAGCAAGGTAGCAGAAAAGGTATGGCGATCAAGCAAGTGAGTGAGCTAACGAGAGAGGAAATCCATAGAGAGAGAGAGATGTTACTCAACGTTGCAAAAGTGCAATGAAACAGGTAAATGCCTTACATCCCCGATCTTCTTTGAAGTCAGACAGAGCTTACTACTGATGCACATGGTTAAGCCAAAGCGGCATTCGATTGTTATTACGTCAGTATTTTATGAGTGCGGTCATAAAATTCGTTCAGCGCAGATGAAGTCACTGACATTAATAGTTGTTTAACTTTCGAGGCAATAAGCGTTCTACCCGTCGTCGTACTCGTCCTCCGTTACCCGGCCCACTCCTACTTCCTCTACTCATTCCCCCTGTCCCTTCTTCCCCTCCCTCACCCGCTCGTTCTTCTTCTTCTTTGTCTTATTTTTCTACTTCTTCGTTCCCCGCTTACATAAGACTTGAACATTGATTCCTCATCGATCATGGAAAGATTGACAGTATTAAGCAGCTGTTATATTTTCATTCTTCACCACTGATGAATAAATACATGGAGGCTATTTTTGTTCTGTAGAAAACTGCTGTATTAATTCTATCGTACACTGTCGAATAAATACAGGGGACTATTTTTGTTCTACGAGGCGTGTTCAAACATGGATGCATCTAAGCACCTAAAATTTGATTTTTCATAGTTTTCACAGATTTTTTCTTTTGTTCTCTCAAAGTATTCACTTCTAACAGATATACATTGTTTCAGTCTCCGGATCCAATCTTTGAAGGTATTTTCATAGTCTTTTCTAGGTATACTATGAAGACACTAGAATTCATTTTCTGTCAAACCTATTTCAACGTTTCAGTTTAAATCATTGTCTTTTGTACGAGGTGCAAGACTTTCTGAAGCAGGAAAAATTCGGTGTGCTCCTTCACCCTCCGTATTCACCTGACCTTTGCCCTTGTGACTTCTTTTTGTTTTCAAAGCTAAAAAAATAACTTTCAGGTCGAAAATTTGTTCAGCGCAAACACCTCGGTTCTGCAATATTCCAGTGTCTTCATAGTGTACCTAAAACGGCCTATGAAAATGCCTTCAAAAATTGGATCCGGAGACCGAAGCTTTTTATATCTTTTGGAGGTGAATACTTTGAGGAAACCAAATAAAAAAATCAGGGAAACCTATGAAGAATCAAATTTTAGGTGCTTAGATGCATTCGTATTTGAACACTCCTCGTATAAAAAAGTGCTGTATTAATTCTATCGCATACTGTTGAATAAATTCAGGGGAAATTTTTGTTCTGTAAAAAAAACTGCTGTATTAATTCTATCGTACACGGTTGAATAAATTCAGGGGATTATTTTTTTTTTCTGTGAAAAAGAAATACTGGTGTATTAATTCTATCGCACTGTGTTGAATGAATACAGATGACTATTCTTGTTCTGTTAAAAAGAAAAACTGGTTTATTAATTCTATCGCACACTGTTTAATAAATATAGCGAACTGTTTTTGTTCTGTTATAAAAAATTGCTGTGTTAATTTAATCGTACACTGTTGAATAAATGCAGAGGTCTAATTAAGTTCCAAAAGAAAACTGCGTTATTAATTACATCGTACCATGATGTAATTATCACTTTTGAGGATCAAGAGCGTAAACATTACAAAGCCAATAGAACGTTTACAAACTTCACACTTAAAACATGGAGAAAAAGGAAACAAACAAGCGGCAAATATCTTCACCACGTCAAAAACGGCTGATTCAGTGTATTATAATTATTAGATTATGGGCAAAACACAGCAGGTCGCACGGCCATCTATGTAAACTATTCAGGACAGTTCGCCCCAGAGTGTCCAGTTTTAGTTTGTACATCACTTTGATAACGATAATTGGTCAAGCATACTGGCGGTTTTATATCCCCATGTCTGTTAGCTATGTTACAAAAGTGAAGGTTTTTATTGCAGGTTTGTTTTGTAAATGATTATTCACTTGCAAATGCGGTTTTCTTTTATTATCGGGACCCAGAAAATGCTGACCACAAGATATAGCGTTTTTCCTTGGACATTGTATACAGAGAAAGTCCTGCCTCAGTGAGGATCTCTGTTAGGCAATCAACCTGCATAGTTTATATTTAGTTCCAAAGGAGGGAATATTTGTTGAAATGCACCCGAATAAAGCAAGCACATTTTGTTTTAAGCAAGCACATTTTGAGTGTCCACTAGGTGCTTGTTTTATACAGGTTAGTGGCCTGCATTCTAATCTTGGATCTATTTTCTGGTTTAGTCACCATGCGAGATAGGCGAAAGTCGCCAGAATATGGCCATATCTGACATTTCTCCGGTCTGAGCCGAGCCCGTTAGCTCAGTAAGAACGGCACAGTGCAATTAAACCAGGGGCTACGCTTTCGTTATATGATCGTGTTGCAAGGTTTCTCTATTCACATTTTAATACCTGATCGTCATGCTAGACTTCTGTGGGCATATTTATTTGCATGATCGTCAAAACAGACTTCTCGGTGTATAATTCTGTACAAGATCACTATGCAAAACTTCTCAGGCATAATTCTGTACGTGATTGTTATGACATACCTCTCTAGGTATAAATCAGTACATGGCCATAATGTCAACCTTCTCAGGCATGGTCGTCATGACAGATTTTTCAGGTATAATTCTATACTTGATCATTTTGCTAACATTCTCAGGCTTAACTCTGTATATGATTATTATGTCAACCTTCTCGGGCATTATTTTGTTCATGACATACCTCTCCAGGTCATAATCCTTTACATGATTTTCATTACATACCTCTCTAGGCATCACTCTGTGCATGATCGTCACGACAACCTTTTCTTGGTATCATTCTGTACATGATTATTATGTCAACCTTCTGGGGGCATAATTCCTTACATAATCGTTATGCGAGACTTCCCTAGGCATAAATCTACATTCATTATCGTTATAGCAACCTACTCTAGGCACAAGACTATACATGATCGTTATGCTAAGCTACAGTACTTAAGGCATGCGTCTGTATATGATCATCATCCAGACATCTCTAGGTATAGTTCTGTACATGATCGTTATGCCAGCCTTGTCTAGAATTGCACGTACTTCTGCACATGATCGTCATGACAACATTTTAGGTATAATTCTGTACATTATGGTCATAACAGCCTTCTCACGTATTAGTCTCTACGTCATCGTCATGAAAACTGTTTTAGATATAATTCTGTACATGACCGTCATGACACACTTCTCTAGGTAAAATTACGTACATTATCGACAAAACAACCTTTTGTGGGTATAAATCTGCACATGATCGTCATGTCAAACTCTTCTACTAGGCATAGTTCTATACTTGACCATCATGACAAATCTCTATAGTTATATTTCCATGTTGTGTCCATAACCGCCATGGCAATCTCCTCACAGTTTAAGTTTGTACATGATCGCCGTGACAAAATTCTCTATATAAGGTATAACTCTGTAGATGACCATCATAACAAACTTCGCTATAAGGCATAATTCTGTACATGACCGCAATGACAAACTACTCTAGGTATAATTCTATACATGACCGCCATGACAAACTACTCTAGGTATAATTCTGTACATGACCGCAATGACAAACTACTCTAGGTATAATTCTGTACATGACCGCAACGACAAACTACTCTAGGTATAATTCTGTACATGACCGCAACGACAAACTACTCTAGGTATAATTCTGTACATGACCGCAACGACAAACTACTCTAGGTATACTTCTGTACATGACCGCCATGACAAACTACTCTAGGTATACTTCTGTACATGACCGCAATGACAAACTACTCTAGGTATACTTCTGTACATGACCGCAATGACAAACTACTCTAGGCATAATTCTGTACATGACCGCCATGACAAACTACTCTAGGCATAATTCTGTACATGACCGCAATGACAAACTACTCTAGGCATAATTCTGTACATGACCGCAATGACAAACTACTCTAGGTATAATTATATACATGACCGCCATGACAAACTACTCTAGGCATAATTATATACATGACCGCCATGACAAATTTCTATAGGTATAACTCTGTACATGACCGCCATGACAAACTACTCTAGGTATAATTCTGTACATGACCGCCATGACAAACTACTCTAGGTATAATTCTGTACATGACCGCCATGACAAACTACTCTAGGTATAATTCTGTACATGACCGCAATGACAAACTACTCTAGGTATAATTCTGTACATGACCGCCATGACAAACTACTCTAGGTATAATTGTATACATGACCGCCATGACAAATTTCTATAGATATAACTCTGTACATGACCGCCATGACTAACTCCTCTTGGTATAAGTCTGCACATGATCTTTATGACAAACTTCTCTATACGGTATAATTTTGTACACAGCCGTCATGACAAACTTCTTTAGGTATAATTGTACATGACCATCATGACAAACTTCTCTATATATAATACTTTATATGACCGCCATGACAAATTTCTCTAGGTATAAATCTGTACATAACCACCATTACAAACTCCTCTAAGTATAATTTTGTACACGACCGTCATGACAAATCTGTTTAGGTATAATTCTGTACATGATAGTTAGAACATACTTCTCTAGGTATAATTTTGTACGTTATCGTCATAACAGCCTTCTCGGGTATCAGTCTCTTCGTAATCGTCATGAAAACCTTTTCAGATACAATTCTGTGCATGATCGTCATGACATATTTCTCCAGGTTAAATTATGTACATTATCGCCATGTTAGCGTTCTGTTGTTATAGTTGTGCAAATGATATCATAGATTATTTACACGGTTATGAAACTATATCAAGTCTAAAAGGAGGTTTTATCTTGCCAAAAGTAAAAAGTTATGGCTTGAAGTCTTTCAGCTTTATAGGTTGTTCATTATGGAATAAGCTGCCAAATCACATTACTAAGCTAGATAAACTAATTCATTTTAAGCGTGCTCTAAAACACCCTTATTGGACAATCTTTAACATACATACTGTGATATAACAAACCGTTTGTGATCCTCTGTGCTTAATAATGGGTCTTTAACTTAATTGTTCGTTGAGCTTAATGTGATATATTTATTCTAATTTGCCGCTCTATGTCATGACGCAAACACTGGAATGGAAATAAAAGTTCATCTCTTTTTTTGTGTTATCCCTGGTGCTGGTGTCAATTACATAGGTTTAGTATTCATTTCTGTATCTTTTAAATGTTACACATGTTTTATTGTACAATGTTATGCACATTTTAACCTTATAAAACGGAAAAACTACTGTAACATACTTCTCTTAGTATTATTCTGTACATGACCTTCATGACAAATTTCCCTTTATATAATTCTGTACACGGTTGACACAAGATACTTCTCTATGTACACTTCTGTACATGATTGTCATAGCGTACCTCTCTAGGTATAATTCTGTAGTTGATCGCCATGACAAACTTCTCTACGTATAATTCTGTACACGATCGTCATGACAAACTTATTAAGGTTTGTTTAATTCTGTCTGATAGCCACGACAGACTTTTCTACTAGGTATAATTCTATACATGATCGTCATGACAAACTTCTCTAGGTATAATTCTGTACATGACCCTCAGGGCAAACTTTTCTACTAGGTATAATTCTGTCCCTGACCGCCATGACAAACTTCTATAGGTATGATTCTGTGCATGACAGCCATGAAAATCTCCTCTTACTATAAGTCTGTACATGGTCTTCGTTACAAAAGTCTCCATAAGGTATAATTCTGTACATGACGGCAATGACAAACTCCTATAGGTACAACTCTGTATATGATCGTCATGAAAAACTTCTGTACCGGGTATAATTTTTTATCTGAACAACATAAAAGACTATGTATAATTCTGTACATGGTCGTCATGACAACTTTCTCTATGTATAACTCAGTACATGATTGTCATGACAAACTTCTCTACATGATGTAATGTTACACATGATTGTAATGACAAAGTTTTCTAGCTATAGTTTTGTGCATGACCTTCATGTCAACCTTCTATAGGTATAATTATGTACATGTTCGTCGTTACAACTTTCATGATGTATACTTCTGTACATGATCGTCATGGAAAACTTCACTACGAGGTATACTTCTCTGCACTACCGTCGTGGCAACGTTCTTCAAGTAAAAACACAGGTGTCATAACTAAGTTCTCCAGACAATATCGTCATTGCTGACAATTCCAGCCTGGTTATGTAATTCATTGTCACGACTTTGTTCAGTTCATTCCGTATATGGTCTTCATGACTTTCTATGCTTATAATTCGTACTAAAAGCGTCACGACAGACTTTCCTTGGCATAGAAAATGATTGTCATGACTTACTTCTTTCAGAATATCTCAAATACAAACACAATGACTGTCATTTTGGGCCGAACCCAGTAGCTACAATTGTAAATCGGTAACGCACAGATCGGTAAGCTTGGGGTCAGACGTTCAAATCCAAGCTCGGCCATACTTGAGGACTGATGATAGTCGCCGGACATACTTTTCGATAATATATATTTGTGTGAAAACAACCATTTTCTAGGTCAGAGTGCTGTGTAGCGTTCTGAACAAGGAAGGTCCAGAAACGCATGGATAGGTGTACTGGTCGCCATGCTATTACCGAACACTTATAACTTTTTTTTTTTTAAAAAAGAGACTTTCACAATGCTCTGGCAAAGAGAGGATTTAATGCATCGCCTTGATGGTCCTTGGGCATGCAGAAAATTTACCAACAGCAAATAGTTTCGATCCAGGTAAGTTTGCGCATACGGCGCAGGCTGACCTAGGTCGAACGTTTTTGTAGGTGCATTAAAGCCCATTTTCACAGAGCATGGCTCATTTCCTTTAGCATGAGAATGCAGTATTTTCTGGCATTTGTAAACACTTGTCAAGTTTTGTTCATCAAATTTGATTAACAGCAGACCTTTACGGAGTGAAGTGGAAGAAAGTAAGCCAAATTTTTTATTACCATGATTTTATTGCTCTCTTTTATTGACCCAACAATATATCACGTTACTTTTTATAAATGCAATCTCTTTAACAGTCTCTCAAATACTATTCAGGCAGTTATTAGGCAATAAGATAATTACTTAAATTGCCGAATATGAGTTATGATTCCTTAAGTGCTTTGATGTTTCTTCAACCATTGCTTGTCTAAATGGTTATGGGTCTAAAATTAACAGGTTAAGTACTGAAACACGTTATGGGTTTTATTATATCTTTAGCACTCGTTCCAAACTAATTATATGTGATGAATATCGTACTGACATAACTCTCGGTCGAATACGTTGATATGAGAGAGAGAGAGAGAGAGAGAAACGGACGGGCGTGCAAATGGACGGACAGGCAGACAGAGACATAGTAGCCTTGAGCGTAGTTTCTAGCTGACATTGTACGATAATGCTTGTATCTGATCATTTGTAAGAGTAGATGTTCTTCTTGCTATAGCAGAGCCCCGTAGCTCAGTCGGTAGCGTACAGGACTTGAGAACAGGAGGTCGCTGGTTCGATCCCCGGCTCGGCCAATTTCTTTGCGAGGATTGATGATAGTCATCACGACAGGATTCATTCCTCTCCCACCGCTGACCATTGTTTCGACAATGGCTATGTGGGAAAGCAGCCAGTGGCTTGGAAAGAATATTGTGCTGAGTACTGCTGAAAGAAACTCCAGGAAAGCATGGATAGGTGCACTGGCCGCCGCGATATAACTGAGATAATGTTGAAAACGGCGTTAAACACCATACAATCAATCAGTCTTCTTGCTATAGATTCTTCGTACAACACAGTAGTATCATCGCTTCAATTTCTTCTTTAACTCCTTTGTTTTCGGCTATATTCTTTTCATTATACAGACATGTGATTTATCGTGTATTTTTACACTGTCTTTTTACATTTATTGTCGGCAAGACAACTTTCATAAACAAAATTAGCTTGTTTGATATATGGCCATACACAAGATTTATTTGCATTTTGAGCAATGTTTTGTGAAAAGTTGGTCTAATGCATCTTTCCAAAGGTATCATGGCAGACCTCCAGATAAAAGGGAGTGATAGCATTTTAATTCCACTATTTCTCTTCCAAACCCTATGTTGTGGGTACTCATTAGAATCGTCTCGACGAGACGATTCTAATGAGTACCCGTAACATAGGGTTTAGTGGAGAGCGATTAATATATGCAATTTTGAAATCGAAATCACTCCCTCTATCTGGAGCTGTGATCACGAGTCGAAACCTTTTGCTTTTCGTAAATTGTATGTCCAAGTACTTATCTACCTTATGAGTCATTCGACTGTAAAACTAAATGGATTTTAAGGATCCACCTTTATGTGATGACCTTCTTGTTTTAATGCATCACGCCAATGCATTGCATCCCCTTTCCCAAGAATCTGGATCATTTTCGTGGACATTTTCATTTACATAGACCCCTACAGCAGCCAATACACCCAGCGGATACTTTCAGTCCAGAAAAAAGACCCCCAATAATTGCCGTTTCAAAGTTACTCTTGCCCCTAGTGTCTCATAGCGTTGGTCAAAGATCAGATACCCTGACCGCAAAGGCAACAATAGTTGTGGGAAAAAAGCGATAAAAATGGGTTAGTTTGTTTGTATTGGTTTTAAGGCCATTTTAACAGCTTAGGTCATATCACGGCGGTCAGTGCACCAACGCACGTGTTTCCTAGCTTTCTCTACAAGTAGTGATACAACTTCTTTTCCAAGTCACAGACTACTTTTCTCACAAGCATCAAAGGAGAGAGGTGTAAAATCGCCGGAAAGAAAGTTTGCCTCAACCGGATATCGAACCCGCAACCACCAGGTCACGAGTCAGAAACGCCAACCAATGAGCAACCAATAATGGGTTAATACACATCTCGTGTACTAAATGATGATCAATTTATTACCCCAACGTCATGTACCTTTCAATCAACAATATGCTGTTGCAAATTGCAGCCCCCTCCGGGTATGTTCATGCACAGTGAGACAATAAATGACAGTTACATGTACATTATGTGTGCTTCATTATTGGACGCCTTCTCTGTGTTCACCTCGTAAGGCCAATGGAGTCCCATTACCGAGATTAGTGGCATGAATTTCCAATTACATGTGATAGATTATTGGAAAAAATCCCCGCTTACTACACTGGAGTGGGTGGGTGCGCGGCGAAAGTGCCCTTGGGCGAGGCATTTCAGGCTGACATGTGTTGAAACTTTTTGCTGTTGGTCAATTTTCTGCATGTCCAAGGACCACTTTTCCTCAAAATTCAGTAATTCGTTAGACTAAACTGATTTTATGGATACATTATTATGTGATGACTTGCTTGATATGATACACAGAAATGCATTAAGCCCCCTTTGACAAAGCATGGCTCACATCTTAAACAGAAGTGTAACTGCAGATCGGAAAAAAGCTGTTGGTAATAATTTGCCTTATTTTCAAAAAAAATAGCGATGTTTTAGAATACAGATGATTAGAACAACAATTGGCGTAGTTTATAGTTTTCTGTTCCCGAAGTATCGCACTGAAAGCCCAATCTGATACTTCGCGGTATTTCAAAAACGAATACAAACAACTCTTCTTCATCATTAAAGAAAAAAGACTGATTTATTTCTTAACATCTGATAAAACTATTTTTGACGAACAGGGTATTTTAAGCCCTCTGGCCGTATCTACCCATTTGTAAAAAAATAAACATGTTTGATTGACATACTGCGTCACCGGATACCAAGTTAAGACCATACATTATAAATATATCCAGTAAATTGACAGGCGTGATGTAAGATACTTATCTAACACTTAGGCTTTCAAACACGGAGCATAATAACTCAAGGCGATTGGATCTTCACGGTCCTTCAAAACAGATAGCAGCAATTACAAAAAATATCACTTTAAGTAGTATACCTATGTTTGCGGCGGTAAAAAACATATTGTAAGCTATATAAAAGATTGACAGACATAATCAGTTTGAAAACGATACCAGTCGTTTTGCGCAATAAAATTGCAGTTAACAAGAAATTAGTCAGTTCTTGAAACGTGTGTTTTTTTCCCAGCCAATAGCTCACTCAGTTTAATTTAACGTATCTGACAGAGTCTTTTTTTTTTTTTAACTGAAAAAATGGTTATTTAACACTTCAAGATAGTGCCTTTGCACAGAAAGTTTAATTTACATTTGAGCCGTGCTCTGCCAAATGGGGGCTTAAAGCATCTCCGTGGTGCATAATACCAAGCAAGTCATCACATAGTCATGGATCAATAAACTCTATCAACAGACTGGATCATGAGGTAGACTGGTCCTTTGACATACAGAAAATTGACCAATAGCGAAAATCTTTATAAAAAGACATATGGCGTAAATTTACCAGCAAGTAGGCAGGGGCCCTTAGACTAACTAAGTCTACACTTTTTTTTTTACTACAGGGGCCTTAGAATAAATATGTCTAAATTTTTGACCGTTTCTATTTATTAATTTTTAAGCAATATCAAAAAGTAGATCAAAAGCCAGCACATTCAGCTACGCCGAAAAAAAAAAAAATCAAAGCGTTGAAAGCACTGGTGTGGCATTTGTCAAGGGAGCCATTGTGGAGAATTAGTAATTTGAAAAATAAACAATAGAAATACATGTAGTTTCAAAATATTCGCTTAAAAGTCAACCTACTATACAGTCATGCACAAACTGATAGAGCAGCATGCTTGTGGGACGAACAAGTCAGGGCGAGCAAGCCCAGGGATGAATAAGCCCAGGAACGAAGTCGTTTTGGGACAAACAAGCACGGAATCGGGCGGTCAGAACACAGAGATAGTGTGTATCATTACGCCAAAAGAAGGCCATAGCAGATCACGCTATTTTCGATAATAAAGAAGTATATCCACGAAAGAAGGCCTCATCCAATTTATTTTAATACGCCATTTTCAATTTCATATCTGAGTGCAATCGAAACTCTTATTTGTCATAGAAAAATTAAGTTTAATTGGGTCTACTTCCTTCGGTTTTGCACAAACTACGATACATGATTTTCAAAATACCGTATTGAATTCATAGTGGCATTGTCTTCGACAAATGCCACAAAAACGGAGAAAAAAATTCATTGAAACTATTCTGTGAAACAACTAAGGTATTTGTGAAAATACATTTAATACAAAACACAACGAGAAACTAAGGCAGAATGCTCAATGATTTGATACCACACACTCTGTGTTAGAGTATGGATACTTATCCGCTTACCTGCTAAACAAGTGAAATGAAACTTTCAAGCCAAGCCGGTAGTAAAGACCCTAATTCTGGTATTTCAAAGGTATTCCTGGAAGAAAATGTCTCCTTATCGGACTGTGTGGATTCAAGATCAGACTGCACGTTCTGTGCAGTCTGATCTTGATCTACACTGTCCGCAAAAAGGTTTCTTTGAGTCGCACTTTGCAGTCTCAGGGTTGCTTGAGCGAGAGAGAGAGATAGATAGATAGAAAAAAACAGACCAAGAAATATGGCCGTTTTACCGTACTTAATTATTAAGATTCCGCTATTTTGCACACGTCACTATCGCATTTCAAGTAAACTTGTAACTGGCTTACTGATTGAAAGGCCGTTTTACCTTTTTTCTTTAAGCGTGTTCGAGATAAGTACCAAGTTAACCTTTTACCACACCATCCCGAGTTTGAACCATCTTGAGAGGAAAAAAGGCATTTGAAAACATTGTAGTAATAGGAAAAATTGCTAGTGACACGCATTTTCTCCTTTCCTCGAAATGTTTTCCACCTTTCGAAGGACCAAATTCAATTTTTAGCCACATTTATTTTGTTGTTTCGATTTGGAAGAGTCTAGATTTTGTAATTTGGTTTAAGCCTTTACCATACAATCAGTCTTAATGACCCTTAGGAAGTAACCTTTTGAAAACATTATAGGAAAAGGAGAAAATGCTGGTAACCAGCATTTCTCTTTTTCCCCAAGTTTCTACCCTATCAGAGACCAATTCCATCATTTGAGTTACATTTAACCCTTTCCCAGACGACAAATTTTGGACTGGTCCAAATTGAAAGAGTTTGCAGACGACAATTTTAGATTTGATGAAAACGGCAGAAAGGTCTCAAAAAGGGTAGAAAACACTGTGGGAAAAGGAGAAATTGCTCGTTACGAGCAATTTCTCCTTTTCCCACAGTGTTTTCAAAAGACTTGTACTGCAGACACGTGAAAACCAGGGCTTGTTTGGGAAAGGGTTAATTTGTCGTCTGCAAATGCTATCAATATGGACAAGTCCAAGATTTTGTTGTTTGGTAAAGAGTTAAAGAGTCAAAATAAGTACATACAGCATGAATCAAATTTAACCCATTCACCATACGATAAAAGTTCTGACTGGGTCATTCTGAAGGTAAATGCAGACCACGAGATAATTGTAAGCTCAAATGCTATGATTTATCTAAAAACAGAAGAAACATTGAGGGGAAAGGAGAAGACGCTTGTTAACCGCCTATACCTCTTTATCCCCCGCTATGTTTTCAAAAGTCGTCTGCCTCGGGGTCGTTTAAACACGGGCTTGTGTGGAGAAAGGGGTAAAAGATCGATAAACTTGAATCAATGGTGCAAAATGAGAAAATGTTTATATGCAATCTCTGCTTTTGCCAAAATGTTTTCAAAGAATGGTCTGCAAGGAAAAACTTTGTTATGTTACTCTTGGACAAGGAAAAAAAAAAAAGGGAAATGACTGCATTGGATTTCGCATTTTTACCCTTTACCAGACAGTAAAAGTTTGAACTACTCGATTTTTAAAGTGTTTAAACAAATTATATGTGGCTCAAATTTGGGATTTGTCTCGGAAAGGATGGAAAACATTGTATGAAAAGGAAAAAAATGCTGGTTACCAGCATTTTCTTCTTATCCCATAATGTGTTCAAATGCTTAAAAATTCCTTATAGTCATTTAAAGTTGGGGTTGTGAGATAAAGGGTTAAGGGCCTTATTGGAGGAAGGACTTCGAAAATATTTTGGTGAAAACTACTGTTATTTTCCCTTTTTTCCTATTATGTTTCCTACTCTTTCAACAAAACAAAAGAACATAATGCTTATTTCAGTCACATTGGTCGTCCGCAATTGTGGGCTATATGGACACGTACAAATTTTTTTTATCTGGTAAAGGCAGGCGAAAAGACATTAACGTTTGTAACACCACTTTAGTACAGCTTAAAGAGGCCTATTTAGCTTTTTTTTTATAAAATTAAAATGTCTTGTAAGCCAATGATAAATACAATCCGTAATTTCCTTTGCAATAGTACAGAAACTGTGGGGTTACCATTTGTAAAATGGTGCAATTTGGGCGGTTAACTCTCTACCACACAATCCGGACTTTTAACGACCCTGAGAAAGAAGCCTTTTGAAAACATTGTGGGAAAAGGAGAAAATGCTGGTAACCAGCATTTTCTCCGTTTCCCTAAATGTTTTCTACCCTTCCCAAGACAAATTTCAACTCTTCAGTCAAATGTATTTTGTCGTCTGCAAATGCTTTCACTTTGGACTAGTCTGAAATTTTGTCGTTTGGTAAAGAGTTAAATAAAGAGATAGTCTTTCTGCAATCGGTTAACTTCGTCTACTTTTATTACATTAAATATGACGTCATAATACTGAATTGAATGCAAATCCTGAAAATCGACGCGTGTTCTTGATCATGTCACATTCCCACAAGTCTCTTGCAAACATTGGATTCTAAATCTAAAATTATCTAAGACGACACGTAGCCAATTATGGAAAAACCTTTGAAACAGTTTCTTGTTTTACTTTTGTTCTTTTCCTTTCCTAATTATTTGCCATCTATTGCCTTACTTTATTAGGCGATGAATCATTTATGAAGTCTGGTGGGAATATAAAATTCTGAATAGCTCCCTTTAAAGACTGGTTGGCTACTTTTATAATCCGAATTCATATGCAATAAACGTTTAATGAATATTCCTCATGATATTTTCCTAGGATTTTTCCGAGAGATGTGCATCGCAAAGGAATCAACATATGAAGGATATAAGATTCAGCCTACAGAAGCCTTGGCCTAAATCTGTGTTGCTCCAGTGACCCCGTGACCAATACGTATACATAAACTAATCCGCCTTCAAGTGATTATATCCTTTCTCCAATAGCTGAGATACATACGTCAGTAGCAAGTTTTCAGTAAATCTCATACACGATGAGCCCTGTGTGTGTAATGGCTCGATGATGCCTCTTGCTGCAGACATAGGGGCTGCAAGTTCAAGTCTCGGCAACTAGTCGATTTAGCGCATTTATAAAATTTCCTGTCTTAGAAATCAATTTTAAAAAAAGCTGTTTAGTCTCTGAAAAGGGGATTTTTTGCGGCACAGCTAGAGGTGGTGAAAACATGGAAGACTAGAATTAATGAGCTGTGCCGGGATAAAACCAGAAGTTGTTGAAAGCGACGTAAAACGCACTATATTGATTGATGAATTCCTAATGAATCTTGCTCTGCAACAAAACGGGACAAGAGGGCCATGATGGCCCTGTATCGCTCCACTGGCTTTTTATCCTTCACCACACAATCCTGAATTTTAACGACCATTGGAAAGAAAGCTTTTGTAAACATCGTGGCAAACGGAGAAAATGCAGGTAACCAGCATTTGTAACTTTCGCACAATGTTCCCTACCTTTCCCAAAGCATATTCAGTTTTTGAATCACCTTAACTTTGTTGTCTGTGCAAATGCTTTCCAAATTTGACTAGTCTAAAGATTTTGTCGTGTGGTAAAGAGTTAAAACATGCACTGAAGTAAGTAGCCCCCCCTCGCTCCCCGCCCCCCCCCCCCCCCAAACACATACGCACATAAAAAAGGTCGAATTTTTTCAAATGCAAAGATGATGTAAATGGATACAACCAGATCTAATCAACTGTAGTTCATACCAAGTATTAGTGTACTCCAACAACAGGAAGATTTCCAGATCTTAGAAGTAGAAAACAAATTTTCAGTGGCATGAATGGTAAGGTTCTGGAACCAAAAACTGAATGATAGAAACCTCAGAACCTTACTTTATCATAATATAGACCGAGCATAAATCACTCCCTCTGAACATTAAACATTTTTTTTGCCAATCATGTATAAGTGCAGGTTCGATACCCGGCTCGGTCAATTTCTTTCCGAGGATCGATAGTCATTGCGACAGGATTCATTGCTCTCCCACCGCTGACCATTGCTTCGACGGATGGTTATGTGAAAAAGCAGCCAGTGGCTTGGAAAGAATATTGTGCGTAGTACTGGTATTAGAAACTCCAGGAAAGCATGGATAAGTGCACTTTCCGCCGCGATATAACTGAAATAATGTTGAAAAAGGCGTTAATAGAAACAACCCCCCCCCCCCCAAAAAAAAAAAAAAAAACAGTCATATCGTTTTCAAATACAAATATTACGTCAGGTCTAACCAAGTATCATTCATACCAACTACTAATGAACTCTTACACAGAGTGTTTTGTAAAGAAGATTTCCAGAACTTGCAGAAAGAATAATTCAGTAGCATGAATGGTAAAGTTCTGAAACAAACTAAAACTATTATTGAATATTCAGCTTCAGCTCTTCAAAATAAATCAATCTCTTTGAAAACTGAATATACTCTTTCCAAAAAACTTGAATACCTACCTCCAATTATGTAATAGTGAAGTTTAATAATCAATGGAGGTAAACAGTAACACAGTATATTTGTTATAACAAGAGTTACATGTATTTTACTTGATAACTTGATAAGCATATTTATACAAGCTTAGGACATATTGATTTCATGTACTACAAGAATTTTTGAAAGTTTTCACAGAGTCTTTGTATAACATGCTAGTCTCTCGGCTATAGTTTTAAAAACGATGCCAGAGGTCAACTAGATGAAGCCACATGCACAATTTGTAAACCTAGACCTTACCAGATGATTCTTTTCGCTTTCATTTTACAAGCCAATGTAAAACTTGTAAAACCTGTGACCCCCAGGGTCGGGCCAAATTTGACCCAAGCCCTGTACATATGAAGGTGCATGCAACATTTGGTAGGCCTAGTCCATACAATTACGATACAAAAATTAAAGTTTTCTTTCACTATAATAAGCCCACGTAAAACTTGTAACCCTCAGAGCATGACCAATTTTGACCCCCGAGCTATAATTTGAAGAATTTTGGTAGAGGCCAACTAGATGAATCTACATGCCAAATTTAGTAGCCATATGCTTTATGGTTAGGGGCCAATTTGACCCCAGAACTATAATTGGTAAACGAAGATTTTCAAAGTTTTCACTATATGAGCCTATGTAAAACTTGTGACCCCCGGGGCGAGACCATTTTTGAGACCCCAGGGCTATAATCTGAATAATAATAATAATAATAATAATAATAAAATTGTAGGGGTCTATTAGATGAAGCTACACGCCAAATCTGGTAGCCAAAGGCCTTATGGTTTCAGCAAAAATTTTCAAACATTTTCAATATTTATCAGTTTTGTCACCATGACAACCAAAGTTTCAGCTGGAATCAAATTCTTTGAAGGAATATAAATAGGGCCATGAAAGGATAATTTCTGCGAAGTTTCATCAAAATTGGATGGGTAGTTTCAGAGAAGAGATATTTGAACTAAAAGTTCACACACGCACGCACGGCAGACACCGGACCATGGAAAAAGCTCGCTGGACTGCGGCCAGTGAAGCTAAAAACCACGTGACTTTCCACCATGTATTATGCTTCCAGGTAAAGTAGTCAGGTTAAGGGAAAAAAAAGCAGACCTGTTAAGGATATATAAAAAAAAAAGAAAAAAAAATAGGAGGGCTATGATAGCCCTGTATCGCTCAACTGGATTATAAGTATAAACCATAAATACCGAACATTATAATTCTAGGCCTATATAAGCCAGTGTAAAAGTTCTGACCCCCAGGGCAGGGCCAATTTTGACCAAGGGCTATAAATTGAAAATCTTAGTAGAGGTCCATGAGATGAAGCTACATGCCAAATTTGGTGTCCCTATGCCTTATGATTTAGAATCAGAAGATTTTTAAAGTTTTCATTATATAAGCCCATGTAAAACTTTTAACTTGTTGGTGGGCCAATTTTTAAAGAATCGTAGTAGGAGTCCATTAGATGAAGCTACATGTCAAATTTGGTAGCCCTTTGCCTTATGATTTAGAACCAGAGGACTTTTAAATTTTTCACCGCATGAGCCCATGTAAAAACTTCTGATCCCTGGGGCTCCGCTCATTTTGACCAAAGAGCTATAATTTGAAGACACTTGGAGGAGTCCCGTTAGATGAAGCTATATGCCAAATTTGGTAGCCTTACGGTTTCAGACAAAAGATTTTTACAGTTTTCACTATGAGCCAATTTAAAGCTTGTGACGCCCAGGCGGGGTTTGACCCCAGGGCTTTAGTTTGAAGCTACATGCCTAATATGGTAGCCCTAGGCATAACGTCTTTTGGACGAGAAGATTTTCAATATTTGTCTTAGGTCTCTTGCCATGGCACCGAGTTTTTATATTCTTTCAAGCAATTCTAAGGAGGACAATGGAAGCATCATTTCTGTGAAGTTTGGTCAAAGTTGGATGGGTACTTTCTGAGAAGAAGTTTTTTGAAAATATAAGTTAACAGAAAGACGGACTGACCCAAGAGGGACACAGGGCCATGACATACTAGTAAGCTGGCTGGTCTTAAACTGGTGGAGCTAAAAACAAAACATCTGAAACCCTTTCTGCTATTTGTAAAGAGCGTGTCCAAGGATCATTCTATCTCTGGATTCAGTCGGTTGTTGGACAAAATGGATTATATGGATCCACAATTATTTGATAACTTGCTTGGTATAACACATCACGGAGTTTCATTAAAATCCCTTTTGCCAGAGCATGACTCATTTATGAAGCACTTCTCGCTCAAAATCCAAACTGTTGAAAAGGAAATGAGCAGTTGCATTCGGAAGGAAAGACAAACATTCTGCAATTTTAAAAATTTAGTGGCCAGGACATCTAACAAAATATCTCACAGGAGAGGCCCAAAATCAAACTGATGGTCTATCAAGTAAGATCTTGATCTATATTGCCGTAAAAGCATCTCAGTTTGTCCATAGCTTACTGAAATTTAAACATCTCTAGTGTTCATTCTCTAGGTTATATCGCTATCACAAAGCTTCACATATTCCTCTTTTGTCAGTAATTTTGCCATTTCCCCGGAATAGTCTTTCAATTTTGGCATCACAATGGCAACGAAACCGTCAGTCAGTGGCTGTAACGGAAAAGGAAAATTTTGTCCAAAAATACTGTATGCAATCCTTTAAAAGAAACCCGGGTTTGAACAATCCTGTGGAAAAATGTTTTTGAAAACATTGTGCTACATAATTTGCTTCGGTGAACGGCGAAAATTCCGTCATTCTGGGCAGAAAATGCTCCTTTTCCTGTCTGAAGACCTCTGAAACTGTATCCCAAAGGTTCATTTATCTTCGTATATTTTCATGCCTTTCGCTTTTTATTGTACAACGTAATTGGAAATGTTTTTGTATGAAATATGCGTAAACAGTTTCGTTACTTCACGAGACAAAGGAAATTGTGCCTGTAGCAAAGACACCTCTTTCTTAGGCGGCACAAACTACACGCCTCAATTACCCTATCAAACTGATAGATCGAAAAGTTTTGATACAGCACCCACCTTTTCTGTCAAAACCTTCGGTTGACTTTTTAAATTATCGTTTGTTTCTAGCAGCTGACATTTAAAACCACAGGGTATGAAGTACTGAGTTTTGTCCTCACAAGTCACTCGGCAAAGATTAGACTCAGCTGATAAATGCTGCGCTCCCTGAAATATATTTGAAGGCATTCACCCTTACATCTGCATACGAACATAAGCACCTTTTACGGGCGTTGAGGATCAAGATCAGACTGAACAGAACGTTCAATGTGATTTGCGATCTACATTGTCCGCTACTTCACTATTTACCATCACCAAAAATATCACCATTCGCTGTAAAATTGTTTTAGTCGTCGATTAATAAAATCATTATTACTTGTATGAAGACAGCAATCAAATTGAAACTTTCTAATACAGGACAGCAGTTTGCATACCACAGTTGTTTGCTATCTTCAGGGGTGTTTATGTGGCTTTGGAGGGAGAGAAATTGATATCTATTTCAAGTCTTTAGCAAACGCCCTGTTGCTCGTCAAATTACTTACTTTGATACACAACGTCCTTGCAGTCAAAGCTACTCTCTTACAAACGTAGCCTTTTCCAGACACTAGTACCCTGTTACACAAAATAAAACTTGGTTGCCGGGACCATACACTCTGTTACGTAATATACATACTTGGCTGCTTGTATCAAACGCTCTGCTATTTAACATGCATACTCTGCTGTCTGTACAAGACATTCTGTTACATAGTATACATACTTAGCTACCCGTTGCTGACACTCAGTTACATGAAATAATACTTTGTTGCCTGTACCATATACTATCTAACATAATATTCGTACATGTACTGGGCTGCCTGTACCATACATCCTGGTACATAATATACATAATGATCTGCCTGTACCAGGCATTTACATGTACCTAAAATACATATTTTGCTGCCTGTACCAGACATTCTGTTACAAAATAAACATACTTGGCTTCCTATATCAGACACTCTGTTACATAAAATACATACTTTGTGGTCTGTACCATACACCCTGTTAAATATGAAATATACGTATCAATCTGCCTGTACCAGAGAGTTAAGTAAAATACATACTTTGTTGCCTGTACCATACATCCTGTTACATAATATTCGTACATGTTTTGGTTGTCAGGTACCATACATCCTATTACATAATATACATACTAAACTGCCTGTACCAGACAGTTACATGTACGTAATATACATACTTATCTGCCTGTACCAGACAGTTACGTAATATATACATACTAATCTGTCTGTACCAGACATTCTATTACATAAAATACATATTTTGCTGCCTGTGCCAGACATTCTATTACATCCTGCACCAGACATTTTGTTACATAAAATACATATTTTGCTGCCTGTGCCGGACATTTTGTTACATATCATACAAATCTTGCTGCCTGTGCCAGACATTCTATTACATAAAATACATATTTTGCTGCCTGTACCAGACAGTTACATAATATACATACTAATCTACTTGTACCTGACATTCTGTTACATAATACAGATATTTTGCTACCTGTACCATACATTCTGTTACATAATATACATACCTATCTGCCTGTACCAGACAGTTACATAAAATACATATTTTGCTGCCTGTGCCAGACATTCTGTTACATAACATACATATCTTGCTTCCTGTACCAGACATTCTGTTACATAATATGCATACTAATCTGCCTCTACCAGACAGTTACATAATATACATGTACATACTAATCTGCCTGTACCAGATATTCTGTCACATAATATACATATTTTTCTGTCTGTACCAGATATTCTGTCACGTAATAAAGATATCTTGCTGTCTGTACCATACATTCTGACACTCCGTTACATAAAATACATACTTTGTTGCCTGTACCATACACCCTATTACGTAATATACATACTAATCTGTCTGTACCATACATACTTTTTTGTTTGTACCAGACATTCTGTTACATAACAGACATACTTGGCTGCCTTTATCAGACATAAAATACATACTTTGTTGCCTGCATCATACACCCTGTTACGTAATATACATACTAATCTGTCTGTATTTGACAGTTACGTAAATAATACTTTGTTGCCTGTACCATATACCGTTACATGATACACATACGTTGTTGCCTGTACCATACACCCTGTTACGTTGATTAATTGATTGATTGATTGTATGGTGTTGAACGCCGTTTTCAACATTATTTCAGTTACATCGCGGCGGCCAGTGCACCTATCCATGCTTTCATGGAGTTTCATTTACCAGTACTCCACACAATATTCTTTCCAAGCCACTGGCTGCTTTCCCACGTAACCATTGTCGAAATAATGGTCAGCGGTGAGAGAGGAATGAATCCTGTTGCGATGACTATCATCAATCCTCGGAAAGAAATTGGCCAAGCCGGGGATCGAACCAGCGACCTCCTGTTCTCAAAACCTGTGCGCTACCTGTGTGCAATCTGTTACACAAAATACAGACTTTCTTGCCTACACAAGACACTCTGCGACACAAATTATACTTTGTTGCCTGTAAGACAGACTGTAACATGAAATGTATATTTCGCTGCATGTACAAAACACTCTATTACATAAAATACACTCTGTTACATAACATGCATTGTACACAGTTTGTTGACTATACCAGACACTCTGTTACACAAAATCCAGACTTTCTTGCCTACACAAGACTCTTTAGCTGCTTGTACCCAACACTATGCGACACAAATTATACTTTGTTGCATGTAAGACAGAATGTAAGATGAAATGCATATTTCGCTGCCTGTACCAAACACTCTGTTACATAACATACATGCTTAGCTGCCTCTACCACTGCCTCTACCACTCTGTTACAAAAACACATACTTGGTTGCCTGTACCAGATATTGGGCAACATAAAATACATACTTTCTTGCTTGTGCCAGACACACTCTTACTTAAAATATTCTTCTCATTGCCTATACACTTTATTGACTTCAATAGACACATTACTACACAAATACTGTTAATTGGTTGAACGGTGTTTTATGCCGCTTTCAACATTATTTCAGGCATATCACGGTGACAGCTCATATATTAATATATGTCTTGGGTCTCACCAGTGCTAGTCTAGAGCCTTGAAGTGTCTTGCCTAAGAACACTCTCCTAAAAAATCTAGTAATACAGAGAAGCTCGAACCCGAGGCCCACAGATTACGATCCTACACTCTAGCAGTGAGCCACGCAGGACCCCACACAAAATACTTTTGCCTTTACCGAGTAGTCTAATACACAAAATACCTGCTTATATATCTATATCCGACACTCTGTTACACTATGTCTGCACAACCTATTGCCTTTAGTATACATTCTATTAGAAAAGGTACGTACCTTTTGGGTTTTGTTTGCACACTGCTTCACATTATACATGTATATGTGTACATGTATACGCGTATTTGACTTTTTGCCTTTAGTATATACTCAATTTCAAAAGGTAGGACTACTTACTTTTTTGCCTTTACCAGACACTCTGTTACACAACCTATTTACGTTATCGAACTGGTAATCGACTGAAATTACCGATTTCTTCTCTGATAATATAGGATGTTGTTCAGCCAATGTTACTATACATATCCTGAAATTAGATATAAACCATCCTCTGTTAAAAATGGGCTTCACGCATCTGCAAAAAGTATCAACCAATGTTAGCCAGCGCAGTCCACGCATAATGAAAGGGTTCCATACTTTTTGCTATTGGTCCATTTTATGCGTGTCTAAGTACCCATCTTGCTTATAATTCACTTCGCTGTTAGACAAAATAGGTTTTATGGATCCATTAATTATCATAATTTATGATGGCTTGTTGGTACAGTGCATCGCGAGACGCATCAAGCCCCCTTTCCCCCTTTTTACCCCTTTTGCATGGCTCATTATAAGACGATTGAACAAAAAAAGTGTATGAGTTTATAAAAAGCTAGCGAACGTAACACTGGAATCGACTTTAATTTATCCCAGACGTTTATCAACGTTACATGAACGATTTAACGGAATGGAATCGAATCGAACAGGATTTGTCCATCAGATCATATGAAAGCCATGGAAAAATCGACTTGAACATCAACTGTATCATCAAGAGAATTTGGATGTTGTTGTTGAGTACATTTAAACATAAAGTCGCAATTTTATCAAAATCTGACGAGTGTGAGAGTGAAATTCAACTGATATAAATTGTACCTTTGTATACCAAAATGACAAAAATCGTTTCTTGTAAGGACACCATTCTTTTAGTCTGAAAGAACTTGAACTTCTTTATCAAACAAAATTGTCGGAAAACTTTCATGAAACACCCACCTTTCCTGACAAAACCCTTGGTATCGTTGGATTTTTAAAATATAACTTAATATAAACTGACTATGTGTTTTATCAAAAGCTGTTGAACGTCAAAGCAAAGTTGAATGGAACATAAACTATTCACTGTACTAATCAAAATCATGCAACAACGTTGGAAACAAAACGGAAATGCTCAAACAATTTCTCAAAGGAATTTATGATATATAATAGCATTAAAACTAAAGTTTCAACATCCGTTTTCTGATGAAAGTTTGACATTTTGTATGGTTATAGTTTTTTCTGGAAGCAATTCACACATCAGCTTTTAAGTCTAGTGGAATAAATCTGATCCGTTACAATTACTATTATTATTATCATAAGTGACCCAGTAACACTGAGTACATGCATACATGCTATCGATTCCTCCTTTGAAAAACGCCTTCATAACGACAGAGTAGATACCAAGCCTGCACTAACACTAAAATTGTTTCTAATAAGTTTAATTACATGTAGTGAATGAAAATGAGCCATCCTTTGAGGAAAGAGAGCTTCAAGCATCTGTGAAAAGTATCGGCCCAGGTCAGCCTGCGCGGACTGCGCAGGCTGACCTGGGCCGAAACTTTTTCGATTTTGGTCAATTTTCTGCATGTCCAATGATCATTCTACCTCATGATTCAGTCGGTTATACAAATTGAGTTTTATCGATCAATAATTTGTGATGACTTGTTTGGTATCATGATTCACAGAGAAGCATTAAAACCCCTTTTGCCAGAGCATGGCTCAAATATTACACCGTTTTGACATTAATTTTGTAATCTGATACGGGGGGGGGAGCTCGTTTGCTGCTTCCTCTTTATTCTAACCACAAATATTCCGGAACTCATTTATACATATTAAATGGGTTTGAAGGTAAAGCTACGATGGAGCCGAATGAATTAGAAACTTGTTTATCAGCAAAAATAAAGACTACATTTTAGTCTTTTTTTTTTACATGATTCTTTCACTGCCAATGGTGATTTAATAGCCTTTACGGACGTCGTTAATCAATCTCAGTACGCACAGAAATTGCGGTCAAATTTTGCATCTGCACCGTCCGCTACATAATGCTAGATCATGCCCAGAGCATCTTCAATTGCAGTCTAAAACTACTATTTGATAATGCAGATTTAATTTGCAGCAATAGAGAAAAGCATCTAAAAATTACCAAGAGCACGTACACCTTTAGAAGTTAGCCAATTCGGTAATGTTCTGGACTAGTGCTTGTGGGGGCTTTGAGTTAAAATACGGGCTCGGCCGCAGTTCTTTTTTGGGGAACGATTAAGGTCAAAGCATATACTGGTATTAATTGCGCTATGCAATACTACTGGAAAAACATAAATGATGAATGCCAACCCACCATTCCGACTATATTAATGTTTGAATAACAAGGTATGCGAGGAATATGGAGGTGCGGACGAAATAGGATTAAACAATGTATAAATATATAGGTCACAGTATTTCATTAAATCAAGAAAAGTGAAAGTTATTTATTTCATGAGATTTTATTCAATAAAGATATACTTATGAACAGTGCACTGCGCAATTTTGTTTTAGTGCACATGATTCAACATAGATGTATAATTGTAAATAGGCGCTACCTACGTGCACTCTGAATCAATAGAGTCTCTAACCTTTTTACTGTTCCTTCGCTGCCCCCGAGATATCGCTCTGGGCTGCAATATGGGGAGGAGGTGTAAAAAAAGATGACTTCACAGAATCAATGACAAGAGCGCAGTGCTACAATTCCGGCATCTATGCGACCTTTTTTTTTCTTTTTTTTTTATGTAAAATCGGAATTAATACACGAAAAGGCCTTACGAAGGCATTTGATTTTACAAATAGAGTACATACTAAGAATATTCCCCCCCTTTTTTTTTCGACCTCTTTATAGTCAAAAATCACGGAAAAACGTAGTTTACACCAACTAAAGAACGTCGTTCACAGCGATTTTTTTTTTTTTATAGAAGTTGGTATAGCCAATCAAAATTTGCGTTACTTTCTAAACCTAGACTTAAACAAGAATGCAATTAAAAATGGTTGGTGAATTCGAACCAAAAGTGCACGGAACTGATCTAATGTCTTAGATATTTCTTTAAGATATTCTGCTCAAACAACACCTACTTTGCTACATCGTGTCTTTTCTTACTAACCGAAAAATTGTTTGATTAATTGAATGTTGTTTTACAATGCTTTCAACATTATTTCGGTCATATCACAGCGACAGCTCACAAATTCATGTATTTCCTGGGTTCCACAGAACTACGCTTGGGCTCTGAAGTGTCTTGCCCAAGGACACTCCCACTAAATCCCAGCGGATCAGGTGGGGCCCGGACCCAGGACCTTCAGGTTACGAGTCTCACACTTTACAAGCAGGTCCCCCTCCCCACCGAAAAAGGCATGTGTCACTCTGTGGAACAAAAATCGAGGAAGTTGGACAGGTTTTTCAATAGATTTGAGCCATTCTCTGTGAAAAGGGGTCTCAATGCATCTGCAAAAAGTATTGACCCAGGTCAGCCTGCGCGGACTGCGCAGGCTGACCTGGGCCGAAACTTTTTGCTGTTGGTCAGTTTTCTGCATGTTAAAGGACCAGTCTACCTCTTGATTTAATCGGTTGTAAGACAAAGTGGATCTTTCATTATGAGATATCTTGCTCGGCATAATGCATCACAGAGATGCATTAAGCCCCCTTTTGCCAGAGCGTGGCTCATTTGTACAGATTTGTGACTACTCTGTTTTATGAATCATCGATGAGGGTGTTCTTACGGGAACTTCCCGTTCAAACTGAAAGTTGGCCTCCGTTATACCAGAAGTAAATTTCTTACCCTTGAACATTAGTGGTCCAAATTGATAATAATTGTTATCTTGATATTTGATTATAAAACACGTGCAAACAGATAAAAAGTTGAAGAAACAGATCTTCTACGAAATGTTTTATCTCCCAACCCACAGGTTGCATGAGGCAACAAAAATCCTCAAGTCCACAACTGTTGAAAAGAATGCCAAGAAATTATAGGTAATTTTCGCCACTGCATGGTTTAAATCAAATCTTATTAAATTAAGCCTTCCAATGAAAACATACAGTTAAGAAAAACTATATTCGTTTTCATTTTTAGATAAGTTTCAAGAAATAAAGTTTAAAAGTGCGTATGAGAACAAAACACGTATTCAAAAGTGAGATTCCTAATAGTTTTTCACACATTCTTCAATCTATTTCTCACTTACACGCATCAGATGGTATTCTGTTTTCGTACATACATCGTGGTAAGATACTACAAAATAGTTAGCAAACATATTTTTGTTGTATTTTGTTACCCCAGTGTATGTATCATAAAAGTATGAATAACAATATGCTCTTTTCAATTTTCAAAGGCACTGATATCAAAAACCTAATGGTTTCGAGATAAGCCTGGTCTAGTAACAGCACTATATACGAAACTGTTTACACAATGTGCCTGTAAGTTCGTTAAAAACAATTATCATTTCAGATCAATTCAAAATGAGAGTTTTGTTTCTATCGGTATAAAAACAGAATGTCATCAGGAAAGTGAGTCTAATGCATCTACAAAAAGGATCCACCCAGGTCAGCCTGCACCACCCGCGCATGCTGATCTGAACTGAAACTGTGCTTTTGGTCAATTTCTATTATACCACAGGATAACCGGTTGTTAATAAAATGTATTTTATGGATCCATATTTATGTGCTGACTTGCTTGGTATAATGCATCAAAGCCCGTTTTGCTACAGCACTGCTCATTTTAAAATGCCTCAAAAGTAGAAGTCCAAAGATTGCTTCATGTTGAACACCAACACGGAGTTGTAGACCTGTACCAAGATTCTTAACTCATAACCTTCTAGATGCAACTATGTGCATCTTGTACCTGACAAGTGTTTTAAATATTGTGATAAAAGGAAATATTGCCCATGATGGGTATTTTTTTCTCTCAATGTTTTCAAAATCTTTATCCGCATACATGTATATCATATCAATGTTTTCAAATCTTTATCCACATATTCAAATCTTTATCCGTATAGATTCCTTTAACGACAAGTCATACATAATAGAACTCGAAATTTAGGTCAGTATATGCAAAATCAAACATGTACATACGGTAATGTCCATGAATAAAACTAGATTTCACGACCTTGAAAGATGCATACAATGAGGACACATATGATGTCACACAACGCCTTTCTCAAACGTGTGCAAGATATACGGAATATTATATTTTAGTAACTTTCCTGATGCTTGTATTTATTCCAGCAGCGTGAGAAAATTTGATGTCGTGTGAAACCGAAGGTCGAGCGAGATGTCAAAATTTTCTTACGCAGCGAGAAGTAAGTACAAGCATCAGGAAAGTTACTACAGCATAGTATTCCTTTATTGTATACCTACAACTTTCAACGACAAAATATTGCAGTTCTTGACATTTTATTCGTAGACTCGTAAACAAAATAAAACAAACAATGGTGTAGTAGCTAGTCTACTGCAAACCTGTTTCAGCAGGTAACTAGTTAACTCCTTACCAGAAAATAAAATTTTGGACTTGTCCAATTTCAACACATTTGCAGACAACAAATTGACTGTTGCTCAAATGGTGGCATTTGTCTTTGAAAGGAAAGAAAACAGTGTGGGAAAAGGAGAAAATGCTAGTTACCAGCATTTTCTCCTTTAAGTACAACGTTTTCAAAAGCCTTCTTTTTTTAGCGTTGTTAAAACTTGTGATTGTGTGGTAAAGGGTTGGGATGATATTGCTAATCTCAACTGAAACGTGCAGAGGAAACTTCAAATTGCCTTTATGAATTTTCTATAATTGCCTCTATCACTGAAATGTGCCATAAATAAAATGCCAAGAGAGCTTAGGACAGATGTTTAGAAATAAGATATCAGAATTTTCTACCCCTTATCATTCCTCTTTAGTCATTTTCATGTATATATATACACAAATCAGACGATTTGACTGATTCAACATGAAATACATGTTTGACGTTGCAGACAAATCTAAAAAACATTAAGAAGGAACATTACCTGTTATAATCAATTGATTTTACTTATTCCGGGAAATGTTACTCATATCAATTCATTTTGCTTTCCTTCGAATATTTCTCTTTTTCATACCCTTTCAAAGACAAGTTACAATGCACATTTGTAGTATACTGGTCAATCCCACAGATAGAAATAAACAAAATATAGCTGGTGTTTGTGCAAGGGGACACTTATACTACCTTGGTATAGAGCTAGTTTTTGTATGGACATGGTAGAGCTTTGGCCTAGGGACCTGGGTTCAATCCTTCCTCCTAGGAGGTTATTTATCAGAGCAGTTACAGATTGAATCAGCAGTCTTCATGTTTCCATCCACAGACACTTTCAATATCAACATGTCTAGAATTCTCACCTAGTACTTTGCATTCACTCTATACTGAGCTAAAAAATCTTAGATTTGTCCAAATCGAAAATATTAAATTCTAATGTACCCAGCAAGACATCACATAATTATGGATCCATAAAATCTGTTTTATCTAACAACCCACTAAATCAAGAGGCAGACTGGTTCTTTGGCATGCAGAAAAACTGACCAGTAGCAAAACGTTTCAACCCATGTCAGCCTGCACGGACTGCACAGACTGACATATGTCAATACTGTTTGCAGATGCATTAAGCCCCCTTTTTACTGAGCATGGCTCATTTACTAAAGAAATTTTAAGTGTGACTCAAACGATTGGGCAAGTCTTTGAAAGGGTAGAAAACATTTCAAGAAAAGGAGATCTGGAAATGCTGATAACCAATAGTTTCCCCTGTTCTTGAAATGTATTAAAAAACCTTCTCTATTAAGGGTGTTAAAACCTGTGATACCGTGAAATGGGATTAACGATAGGAAAAAGACAGACAGAAAGGTAAATGGAAAAAAAAGGATAATAGGTCAAAAGTCAAAGATACATCTGTAGAAGATGACAGGTTTCCTAAAGATAGGCTGAATAATTATCTCAAAATTGGCAGAGATTTGATCTGTGTGGAATTCTATCTTTCCCTGTACTAAATACAGGACATATGCTTTAACCCTTTACCAGACGACAAAATATTAGCCTTGCCCAAATTAAAAGCACTTGCAGACGACAATTTCAATGTGGCTCAAATGGCGCAATTTTTCTTTGATAGGAATGAAAGCATTGTGGGAAAAGGAGAAAATGCTGGTTACCAGCATTTTCTCCTTTTCCCACAATGTTTTCAAAAGGCTTATTTCCCAGAGGCGTTAAAAGGCGTCATTGTGCAGTAAAGGGTTAACCCCTTACCAAAGTTTATCAGTCTCAACTTTCAATGACCCTAAGGAAAACAGCTTTTGAAAACATCGTGGGAAAAGGAGAAAATGCTGGTAACCAGCATTTTCTCCTTTTCCCACCATGTTTTCTACCCTAAGACAAAAATTCCATCATTTGAGCTGCATTTAAAAATGTCATCTGCAAATGCTTTAAGGACGTATATGACAAATTCTTCCAGCGGACAGATTTTTTTTAAACTTTGCAGTTTGCACATACAAATCTCATCATGTCTCTTGCAGATTACAATGAAAAAAAAGGGGGGTCCCCGTGCTCGTTTCTGAGAAATTCGCTTTTGAAAAAGGTATATACAGTTCCAAAATTCAGCATATACTGGATTTAACACACTTTCCGTTAATAGTCAATTAAACAGGAAAATTACCAGAAGAATATACAAATATACATCACTTTAAAGAAAAATAATTCAGTTTTGCACAAAAAACATATGAAAGCCTGGTTTTAAGCATGGTAAATGTACCAATATGCATCTTATATATATAGACCATTGAGTTAAAAAGGGAGATAATTTGACGGGGTTAAGGGTTAATCTTCAATAAAAACATACTTTTCTAACGGACAGATTTTTTTAAAAATTTCCACAGTCATAGTACTTATAAATCTAGACAATAAGACAAAATAAAAATGGCACCTACCCGTGCTTCTTTCCCCAGGAAACAGTGATGGAGGTCACCATGGAAGTTAATTTTTTCAAGGAAAACTATATGATAGAAGCTCAGCAGACATAGTAGGAAAGAAGAAATTGCTCATGCTCATTAAATGCGATTTCTCCTTTTCCCACATTAATTTTGGATCCTATACTCATTCAAACTAGAGGCGCTTGAGCGCCTGTATTGCTCCACAGGCCTGATATTTCTATAATGGCGAATAGAAGTTTTTAACAATTACCATTCAATCCTGCATTTTAGCTCACTGAAGATAAAAGGTATGGAAAAAACTTGTGAGAAAAGAAGAAAAAAATGGTAACCAGCATTTTCTTAGTTTCCCACAATAATTTCTATCCTTTTTTATATATGTCTTACTAGTTTGAAGATATGTTGTCTGCAACAGGTCTTTTCACAAACCATTTTGGTCGGGGAAACATCAAAATATAGAAAATATGTCTTTCTCAGGGTCGTTAAAAGTTGTGATTGTGTGGTAAAGGGGTAATCTAAAAGAACAGCTAGGAGGGCAAATGAATGAATGTTATAGCAATATAGATCAACTTACATCAATACACCAGATAGAATGAAATATGCTGGCATACAATGAACACCTAATCCCTAATAATCAACTTTTCACAGTCACAGTTAGAATGTCTTCTGTGGCAAACAACACAAAATGGTCTGCAAATGCATTTACATAAATCAAATATCCTGCTCCAGGGCACAGATTAATTCTGGTGTACTGAAGTTGCGGGATCAGTTTGACTGGATAACATTAATGCCTTATCACAAATGTAAAGCCCTGTCCCACTGTGTACCAGGTCACCAGGATTTACACCCCTTCTGTCCACTCTGCATTTACTCATTAGTAGGTCAACAAACCTTTACCAGAACTAATAAAAGTGCAGAGGTTCTCTTGTTCTATATCAAAAGGACTATAAAGTACCTACAACATGGGGGTTTTGTTATTAAAATACTTTTTCTTTTTTATCTTGGCATGGTTACTCAGGCTTAGTAATAAGGCAAAATTGAAAAGCTCAAGTTGTGAAAGGTGCTCAAGCTTTTATCTTATTTATGGCCAGTGATATTTTATTACTAGTACTAACTAATAGCATATCATTGGAGTAAATTGTGATCTTAATACCAAGGAAAATGTGTGGGCTTAAATAGGACAGCCCTGACTACGTCAAGTCAATCCAATTTTCTTCCTTTTTCTTTGTTAGTCGATAAAACTAACACAATAAATAGTTTTGGAGAAGAACATTTTTTTTGAAATATAAGCCTTGTCTATAAAAAAATGTGTTTTTAGGTGTATCATTTTTTTAAAAGGAATCTGGTATACAACCACCATAGAAACAATTTGGCAGACAACCACCATAGGAACTTACCTGCAAAACAACAATGAAATCCAATGAATAGTTTTAGAGAAGAAATTTTTCAAAGATTTTACTTTATACCATAAAAGGAAAATGAGTCTCCCATAAAAGCCATGTTTTTTGACAGATCATTTCTTTTTAAAGGAATTCTGTAAACCTGTATCTAAGGAACATTCCTGCAAAATAATAATGCAATCCAAATGGCGGTTTGGGAGGAGAAGATTTTTAAAGGTTTTTTACTTTGGTTGCCATGGCAACCAGAATTCTTCATGGAACACAATTATTTGAAGGAATTTGAAAGAGGACCACCAAAGGAACATTCCTGTGAAATTTGGTAAAAATCCAGTCAATAGTTTCTGAGGAGAAGTTTTTTAAAGAAAAAGTTTACAGACGCATGCACGGACGAACGGACGGACGGACGCATGACGGACACAACGCCATGACAATAGCTCGCTGGCCTTCGGCCAGTGGAGCTAAAAATGAACATAGCCTATATACCTCAAATTCATATCAAACCCTTCATTATCTACATGTAGTTTTTTTTTTTTATAAATTTGCACACATGATTATGGCCATATGGCTCATAGAAATACAAAAAAAAATGTCTGTGGAAAAAAATGGGATAAAAGCTTGGCAGACATGATGGAAAAAGGAAAAATTACTCAGTAGAAGAAATTTCTCCTTTTCCCACAGTATTTTTCAAAGAGGAAATAGCTATACTTCAGGAAATAGGTACATGTATACTTCAACAACTTCAATTTTCTGCCTGTTTCATTGTTTGCTGTGTAGCTGGACTTTTTTTTCCAGCTAGTACTTTACCAGTCATATCATCCTTACACTGGCAGGCCAGTTTTGATGCCATCACCTTAATCCTGAAAGGATAGCATGACAACTGGCCTGCCAGTGTCAGGAAAATGTGACTGGTCAAGAACTGGATGAAGAAAATAAGTTCAGGAAACAGTGGCCTGAGAACCTTCACTTTGAATGACTATAGATACCATACCTCACATTAGGCTGCAAGTTTTGCAAAAATTAGAAAAAAAAATATAGGAGAAAATTGCTACTTGTGCGAATTTAGCAAAATGGCATACTATTTTTCATAGTAGTTTTTCAAAGAGTGAACATATCATTACAACTTGCATCTACATGTAATTCAATCACATGTTCAATCAAATTGTTACTGTAATATAACTGCATATTTACACAGGGTTTAACCTTTTACCAGATAAGCCCTGCTCTTGCAACCCTAAGGAAGAAGGCTTTTGAAAACATTGTGGGTACAGGAGAAAATGCTTGAAAGAAGCATTGTCTCCTTTTCCTACAATGCTTTCCAACCCTGCTAGAGATAAATCCTATTATTTGATCAACAACCACTTTATTGTCTGGAAAATGTAGTACCATCCGTAGGAAGTTCTACTTGTAAAAGTGCACCGTCAGTTTGCTGTTAATATTGCCATTTGTGCAGAAAAATACACAATAGCGCTGATAGTTTTACTATCTGTGAGAAATACAAATGCGCAGTATGGATGCGCATGAACATTTATACCAAACGTCATTAAATTTGGTTGAGATAAAAATTTTCCCATATTGTAAAGAGTCAACCCTTCACCAAAAAATCAATAAATTATAAATTGCAAAACTGATGGTGTTTCTTGAATAGATCTTAGTTAAGTGGAAAATAAAAAACTCCAGCAATTTCTCCATTTGCCATTGTATTTTCACTTGCATGTACTTATTTTAACCCTTTGGCTGCTAAGCACAACTCACAGACCTTTTCCAGACAGTGCAGATCAAGATCAGACTGCAAAGAATGTGCAGTCTGATCTTAGATCTACACTGTCCGATAAGGAGGTATTTCCCCAACCTGCAAAACTTTGAAATACCAACATTGTGTTTTTTGCCATCAGCTTGAAAGTTTCATTAAAAGTTTTAAGTTATTTAGCAGGTTAAGGGTTAAACCTGATCCATAATTTATGTTCTTCAAATTCTCCTCTTGCAAATTCATTTTGGAAGGTACCCTGTAGTTACTTATCAGCAATTTCTCCTTTTCCCACTATGTTATCGTAAGCCTTCATTCCAAAGATCTTTGGTCAAGGATATGGGAAAGGCAGCACTAATTGCTAAAAATGATTGGCTTCTTTTATACAATTCAAACTGCCCTTCAAATGTCACTCCTATTGCTCCATTTAGAAAGGCTTTTGGTAGGTCTACAATTGGCATCTACTGAAATGTAACTTTACCAAATAATACGAGGGTTGTTCGGGAAGTTCGTAGAATTTTGCTCTAAAATCCATATTATTTGTAATTTATAGGCAAATATCAAGGTATAAGTACTTCAACATACCGTGACTACATTTCCAAAAGATTATTCGAAAATATCAACAATAACCGAAAATAGCGGTAACCCTAGCAACACAATATCGGGATACCGGAGCAGTCCATTTCTTAACAATGTATAACATAGTATAACAGATTTTACATTGTATCTTTTATACTTTCTATTGGCATCAAAATGGCGCGAAAACGTCAATCGTTAACACAACGTCATGACGTCATTTCCTGCAAATTTCATAACGTTTTCGGTTCTTTCAAACGAGCTACACGATTTTGAAGGAGATATCAAAAAGTCGCTGACCGGAAGAGATGACGTCTACCGGCGACGTCGAATTGCGAAGTGTGAAATTTTGTGTCGCGCTGGAAAAATCACCAACAGAAACGCTGAACATGATCAAATCTACAGGAAAATATAAAAAATGCAGCCCAGCTACTGTATATAAGTGGCATGCGCGTTTTAGAAGCGGACGTGATTCTATTGAGGACGATCCTAGATCTGGTCGGCCGGCCGTCGTAGTGTGTTCAGTTAGGGATCGAGTGAAAGACATGGTAAATTGTGATAGGAGAATTACTGTCAGGTCGATTGCAGATGAACTCGATGTTTCGGTATCCACGGTGCATGGGATATTAACAGATGAACTGGGCATGTCTAAAGTTAGTGCGCGTTGGGTGCCCCGATTGCTCAAGGAAAGTGAAAAAGAATGCCGGGTGCGATGTTCACAGGAGTTTCTTACCCGCTACGAAACAGAGGGAGACGCATTTTTAGACAGGATTATCACCACGGATGAGACCTGGCTGCACCACTTTGACCCGGAAACTAAGCGCATGTCATCGGTGTGGAAAACCCCGCGTACCCCTCCACCAAAAAAGGCTCGGGTCCAAAAAAGCGCAGGAAAACAGATGTTCGTTTACTTCATGGACCGGCACGGGATGCTATTACAGCACCGAATTCCAGAGGGCCAAACAGTCACAGCGGCATACTATTCTAAGGTAAATGATAAATAAATAAATAAATAAATAAATAAATCTAAATAAATAAATAAATAAATAAATCAAATAAATAACAAAAAATGAGATACTGATTTACGCAAACCTAATGAACCGTGCATTTCTTTCTTTAGGTTCTGAGGCGGGATCTCGTTAACGCGATACGGAAGAAACGGCCCCACTTGAACCATGACCAAGTAATACTACACCAGGATAATGCACCGGGACACCGAGCGGAATCTACACAGCTAGAGATCACTCTGCTGGGTTTCGAGGTCTTGAAGCACCCACCATACAGTCCTGACCTCGCCCCCATGGATTTTCGCGTGTTCCCGGAGCTCAAGGCACAGTTACGCGGAATACGGTTTGATTCAGCTGACGACCTTACTAAACAAGCCCAAGCAGTTGTGTCGTCATTTTCTGAAGAGTGGTATGTAGAAACGTACACTAAGTGGATAAGCAAGCATCGGAAATGCGTGGATCTTGCGGGTGACTATGTGGAGAAAGTGCGACGTTCGTTGGACTTAAATGACGCTTGACGTTACTTATGACGTCGGCGTGCTCCGGGTATGACTTACATGCTGTTTTATTTCTGTTAGGAAAATTTTGCTATTTAAGATACTAGAAAAATACACAGGGAATGGATAGAATAAAATCTGAAATTTGTGCCCGTATATTCTATTTTATTAAACTGCGATTATAACTTGTCCTATAAAAAAATTCTACGAACTTCCAGAACAACCCTCGTAAAATTTTAGACTGGACCAAATTTAAAGCATTTGCAGCCAACAAATCAAATGATGCTAAAATGATGGTTTGCTTTTTTGATAGAATTGAAAACATTGTGGGAAAAGAAGAAAATGCCGGTAACCGGCATTTTCTCCATTTCCCACACTGTTTTCAAAAGTCTAATCTACCACAGTTGTTAAAACTCGAGATTGTGTGGCAATGGTTTAATGAGTTACCCTTTTGCTGCACAAATTATAAGTGGTGGCAGCTTTTGAAATTACCACTGGTAAAGGAGCAGTTGCTTTTTATCTTACATAGAAAAATTAGTTTTTTTTTTTTAATGAAAATGGGTTATCGCTTAGATTTATAAAATATGACAGAAATCAATGCAGGCAAAGGAACTGTTCTTTATTTCTAACATGGAAGAAAGAAGATCTACAACCAGACTATATGATCTGTGCAGTCTGATTTACTCTGCTTTTTATGCAAAAGCACTTGAAACAAGAGGGCCATGATGGCCCTGTATAGTTCCACTGACTTTTAAATAAATGTATCATGCAACTAATTGGCATTGACAGACATGAAATCATCTGAAGTTAGCCTAGCTTAAACATGTCTATTTTATATCAATTGAAAAACAAGTTCTCACAAATCATGCTAATCTCTCTCAGATTTACTTCCTGGGAACTACACCAGTACTCACACTGAAGTTGACACCTGCCCCAAGGAATCAAACTCAGGACCGTATCATGGTAACCAGGCAGATGCTCTACCTCACATCACATGAAGTTTGTATGGCAATAAACTTTCATTCAGAAAAATAGCCTAGCCATGTGTTTTGCCAGTAACAGGACGAAGCAAAACAGACTTTGAGCCATGCTCTTTGAAAAGGGAGCTTAATGCATCTGTGAAAAACATCAACCCATATCAGCCTGTTCAGTCTGCACAGGCTGACCTGGGCCAAATCTTTTCGCTATTTGTCAATTTCCTGTATGTCCAAGGACCAGTCTACATCATGATTCAGTCCGTTGTTTAAAAGAAAAAAAAAAAGAATGCTTTAAGGATCCATAATTATGTGATGGCTTGATTGGTACAATGCATCAAGGAGATGCATTAAGCCCCCTTTAGCTAGAGCAAGGCTCATTTATTGAATGAAAGACCCATCTAAGGCCTATTTCAACATTTGTACCCATTTTATTAAAATGACTAAGCATAATTATGTGCTAGAATTATTGGACTGCACTGTTGTTACTTATACTTCAAAGCATTTTTTTTTAACACCCCCCCCCCCACCCCCAATATTAACCCTTTCCCAAACGACAAATTTTGGACTGGTCCAAATTGAAATAGTTTGCAGACGACAATTTTAAATTTGATGAAAATGGCAGAAAGTTATCAAAAAGGGTAGAAAACACTGTGGGAAAAGGAGAAATTGCTCATTATGAGCAATTTCTCCTTTTCCCACAGTGTTTTCAAAAGACTTGTACTGCAGACACGTGAAAACCAGGGCTTGTTTGGGATAGGGTTAATATCCGGCGACATCTTGGGGGCAGCGAAGGAAACATTAAAATGGTCTGACAACCCATTGAATCAGAGAGCACTTAGGTAGCTTCTATTTACAACCATACAATCAAGTATCATTCATACTTAATAATCATTGAACTCCAAGAAAGAGTCCTTTCACATGATGATTTCCAAAACTTTGGTAGCAGTAAAGATGTTTTCTTAAATGACATGAATGGTAAAATCTGGAACAAAAAACTTAATGATAAAAACCTTCCTTCATTCTAAAATTTCAAGTCATCTGATCATAACAGTTACCATCAAAATAAATCACTCAACTGAAAACTCAACCTTTTCTATCAAACACACCTGATTTTTAAACACCAATAATGTAATAGTGCAGTTTGATTATCCAGGGAGATAAAATTAATGGTAACAAACTACATAATATCTGTTATGAGAGAACATGAGTTATTTCCCTTGATCAGTATTACAACCTTTTATATTCATATTGACTTCATGAACCACAAGAAGAACTTTTTTCACTTTACAAGCCATTTTAAAATGTTTTACCCCCAGTGCTGACCCCAGTGCTATATTTTTGACAATCTTGCTGTAGGTCCACCAGATGAAGCTACATGCAAAATTTTGTAGACCTGGACGTTACAGTGACGAAACAGAAAATATTTTTAGTTTCAGTATATTAGTAACTGTGTAAAACTTGTGACCCCCAGGATGGGACCAATTTTGTTCTTAGTGTTATAATCTGAATAATCTTAGTCATGGTCAATTTTCCACTTCAGTGGGACAAAGCTCCAAAATCTCCTTCTTGGCAGAACACTGTATTGGACAGTGTAGATCAAAGATCACACTGAACATTCTGTGCAATCAGATCTTGATCTACACTGCCTGCAAAAGCTCATTTCGTCAGACTGGATAGCCAAAGGGTTGAAACTCTCTTGTGAAAGAGAGGACTACTTACTTATTAGAATGGGTCAGAATGCAGACATCTTCACCTTTTGCCTTTTTATCTGAAACAGAAAAAGTGCTAGTACACCCACAGGCTCCTGTAGCTCAGTGGTAATTTGCTATGCTAGTAATGAAGGCATTGCCATTTTTAACCTTCAACAGCTGAAATTTTTGCAAAGGGTTTACCCTTAGAACACTGAATTAACCCTTTACTAAACAACAAATTCGAGACTGGTCAAACTAAAAGCATTAGAAGGTCTGCGACAATATATATTGGGCTCAATTGGTAAAATTATTTTTTCATGTTTGAAAAAATAGAAAATATTGTGGGAAAAGAAGAAAATGCTGGTAATCAGCATTTTCTTCTTTTCCCATAATGTTTTCCTCAGGGTTGTTAAAACTTGTGATTGTGTGGTAAAAGGTTAACCTGGGTCTAGCATTCTGAGGATTAATACCAGCCCTTTCCGACAGGATTGACTCCTTTTTCATCGCTTGATACTGTAATATATCTAATGTAGGAAAGCAGCCAGTAGCTTTGTACAAGTTTTCAATATATCTAATGTGGTAAAGCAGCCAGTAGCTTTGTACAAGTATTGTGCAGATTGATTGATTGATTGTATGGTGTTGAACACCATTTTCAACATCATTTCAGATATATTGCAGGGGCCAGTGCACCCATCCATGCTTTCCTAAAGTTTCTTTTACCAGTGCTACCAACAATATTCTTTCCAAGCCACTGGCTGCTTTCCAACATAGCCATCGTCGAAACAATGGCCAGCGGTCACAGAGGAATGAATCCTGTTGCGATTACCATCATCAATCCTCGGAAAGAAATTGGCCGAGCCGGGGATAAAGCCAGCGACCTCCTGTTCTCAAGTCCTGTGTGCTACCGACTGAGCTACTGGGGCTCAGCCAGTATTGTTCATAGTGATGTAAAGAAAATACAGATGAAGTGTAATGTTTGTCATGGCATAGCTGAAATAGTCACCAAAATGTTGTTCAATTCCATGCAAAAAAGCAACATACATTTTTTTTTACACATGGACACAGAAATCTGAAAATTTACATGTTGTGAGGGACTATATGAGACAAGACTGACAATAGTGAGAGACTGTGGTATAGAGGTAGAGCACCGGCCTCTAATATAAGAAGTTTTCATGAATTCAGTCTTTCAAAAGTTTGAAACTATCAACATCACAGGGTAAGTACTGGTTAAATCTTTCTTAAATGACAAAATTTTAGGCAAGTACCAATGGAAAGCATTTGCAGACAACAAAAGAAAAGTGGCTCAAATGACAAAAATTTGTCCCTGATTGGATAAAAAGCATTGTGGGAAAACGGAGAAAATAACGGGTTTAAAATAAAGGTCGTATTGATGTAAAAAATCTCTTTTAAAATGAATTAAAAACACATAATAACGCCCTCCCTCCCAAAAAGAACTTTCTATTGCGAGATATATCGCAATAATGTGTTTAAAACTTTAAAAAAAAAAAAAGTTTTAAAACGCTTAAAAACGTATTTAAAAGTCATTAGAATGCGATTTGAAAACTTGCATCTTTACTTTGCTTTACAAACGTTTTTGTCTATGAAACTGAAAGGGCTAAGATTTCCAGAAAGCACTCATTGAGTGAATTACACGTTATATAATTAGTAGAGCTTTTTTCACAATCAAAGTTTAATGAATAAGTTTAATCCAAGACAAAATAACATCCCTGTCTGTGCCAGACAGCTTCTCATTAACAGCAATTTCTCCATTTTCCAAATGGTGCCACAATTAGATCCCCTGGGCCTGTGTTAGAATCTAAAATAGAGAATTAAAACCCTGACTATGGGTGAACATTTTCTTCATTTTTATGATTTTGATATTCATGGGACATAACTCTTTTGTTCACTTAATAAAAGAATCATCTGTTGGTTACTTCTCTTGAATAAAGCCCCCCCCCCCCCCACTTCACCCTCTCTCTCATGTCAGAAAAGTATTATAGTTTTGTTTGTTCATTTGTATTTCCGTTTTCAACATATCTATTTATTCCTCTTTATACAAACATCATGGCTCAACAGTAACTTTTTGATTTACTGGATCAATTGGTCAAGTACCTTGCAAAACCACTTGTCCTTACCAGGTCTTCACTTATCCTATTATATGATGGGAATTCGGGGGTAAAAAAGAAACTACTCAAAATATGTTTTCAGATTGCTGTTTTTATTTTTCTTATAACCTCCCCAATTGTTTTTTCCATTCTTCTTTAGTCACTGAACTATGGCCTTCTAGCTCTCTCACTCTGAAACCACATATTCGAAGCTCTTTCACAATTATATGAATCAACTTGTGGTCCATGTATGGATATAGCCATTAAATAATCCAGTATTTCAGGGCTAAGACTAGCTTTTCTTCTTTAAGACTTTTATATTAAAACATTGTTCATTTGAGAAGTGACTGGCACTATTTTGGTGACTTTTAATACTGTCTATTCTAAAAGAATTCGTCCCATTAATAAAACATGTTGCTGTTGAAGTTGTACACTCGGAGAGCGCAGCATATTTGCGGCACGGCTCACAATGCATGAGGTCTTCAGACTCACAGTATCTCAGCCATGAAAATTGGTCCAACCAGCTGTGTACAAATTTTCTTTTTCTGGTATTTTTTTTCATGCTTTTCTTGTGTTTGGCTCGCCGTTTTAGTCTTTTCTGATGTGGAATCGGCGGACGACTTGAAGCCAAACTTCTCTAGAGGCGTCTGCATTTTGAAGTGAATGGCTCGACTAGTAAGTGCCCGATATATATAAATTGATTACTTTCAACTTTGTTTGACATGTTTACTCTATTTTGTTGAAATAGTTTTCAAATTTGATTAAATGCAATATTAAACGTCCTTTCATTAATTTATGGTTAGTTGGGTACATAATTTCATTTTACTACTAATAGTTAATTAAAGTTGAATACAAGTGGGGCATTTCGAACACTGACGAAAATGCTATCAAACCGGGTGGAACCACTTTGCTATTTACCAACCTCCTTAAGACTATAGTAATTGACATATTCCGGTCTGAGACAGGCGGAGTCATTTTTGAATGGTTTTGTGACTAAGTGGGCGGAACGTAATATGCAGTATGTTACCAAGTTATTTCTTTAAGGTATAGATAAAATCGGCAAGTTAAGTCAGCTGTCAAAATGACACTATTCTGAAATTCCGTCGTCGACATGCAAATTATGCATTTGCAAATTATATTTTTCTCTTAAAATTGAATTTTAAAATGCACTTGGCCCATAGGGCAACCAGATTTAAAATTAAGTTGTCGTAGGCAACTTTTCACTTGCCAAAATCCATTGGACAACTGTTAATGTCGAGCCCTGAATATGCTTGATATGCTCAATATAATACTCTAACAACTAACAGTATAATTTTATTTGGTTGTATACCAACTCTATTACATAAAACAACAAAATTGAAAGCATTTGGAGACAACAAATTAACCCTTTACCAAATGACATAATGTTAAACCAGTCCAAATTGAAAGCATTTGCAGACAACTATTTCAATGTGGCTCTAATGATAAGATTTTTCTCTGATATGGTAGAAAACATTGTGGGAAAAGGAGAAAATGCTGGTTACCAGCATTTTCTCCTTTTCCCACAATGTTTTCGAAAGGCTTCTTTCTTAGGGTTGTTAAAAGTTGGCATTGTGTGGTAAAGAGTTAACGGTGACAAAAAAAATGGAATTTGTGTTTTTGTGTCTGAAAGAATAGAAAACATTGTGGGAAAAGGACAAAATGCTCGTTACCAGCAATTTCTCCTTTTCCAACAGTGTTTCCAAAGGATTAGTGTCATTTTCACTTGGAATTGTGAGGTAAGAGGTTAAACCTTTTTAAACATTATTTCAGTTATATAGCAGTGGCCTGCTTACCTGTCCATGCTTTCCTGGAGGTTCTTTTTTTAGTACTTCCCACAATGTTCTTCAAAGCCACTGACTGCTTTCCAGCATAACCATCATAAAATCAATGATCAAGGGTAACAGAGAAATAGATCCTGTCACAATGAATATCATCAATCCTCTGCTCAACTGGGGATTTGAACCAGAGACCCCACTGGTCTTTAGTCCTGTATGCTATCAACTGAGCTTCTGGGCTTGGCTGCTACAGATAAATGCTGTCTTATCAGTTTCAAATATTAGGACAAAGGTCCGGTTTTACAAAAAAAAAAAAAAAAGAATTCTCTTATTTTGTTCAAATCTGCAAACAGACTCATTTTCAGTTTATTATTTGAGACCCATTTTACTATGATTGTCAGACTTAAGTAACAATTCTAAATTCTTGAATTCACACACAGTCTCTGACTCTGTTCAGTAAAATAATCAACTTAAAGTCATAATAAAGATACAAGAGAGAAAAAAAAAAAAAAAAAAAATGCTGTTAAAACTTGAAAGAGTATAGAATAGCTCAGAATTAGGTCAGCTGTGTAAACATAGATAAATTACCAATATATATGGTGTAAGGGAAAGAGAAACTCAAGGGATATGTCCTCATTTAAACCGGAAATGACAAAGTGACTTCACAAGAAGGCTGCTGAAAAAGGAAATGTATTTTTTAAGTGTCATAATCTGTGCAACTTTGCAGCCGTCAGGGGCAACATTTGGCACGAAGATTCACTTTTAAATTGTGTTGCTCTTGGAGCAATTAATAGAAATACTTTTAACAAAATTTGTTTGATAAATTTTACATTGGGAATATGGCAAGAATCTTACTTCCTGATAGATCATGAAAAAAATCCTTGTACAAAGCAAGCCTATCTATGAGTTAAATCCATTCCTTTGTTATATCCCTCTGTTTTGTAAACAATGGCTGATGAATAGAATTTAATCATTTGAAGACAGTATCGGGATAATTAAAAAAAAAAAAAAAAAATTGTCCTGAAAGCTGAAGGGCAGCATTCTTTCGCGAGATCGTACCGTTTCTGGCGGATCGGACTTTCTACACAGAAATGAGACCAGTGTAATCCTTTCTTGTAAAATAAGACTAAATGCGAAAAGTCAATTAGATAAATGGCTTAGAGTTACTAGGCATGTCTAACAATAATTTAGACTAATTCTTAGAGACTAAGACGACGTCAACTCGATTTTCAGTCCTCACGAATACCCATGACATTTCACACACAGGTCTTTGTAGCTCGGCGTATAATGTAAATCTACATTTAAAAAAAAAAGTACTCACTTATGAAATATTTCTGTGTGTAATACCTCTCAACCACAGACTTATACTTATCAGAATCAAAAGGACTTTTACTTGTTGCTTGCATCTCTGTATACAAGGGAGGCTACTCTGTGAGACTACAGGCTAAGTCTAACTTCGCAGCAACTTTAATACTGACAATTGTCAATGTCGGAACCAATGTCTATGAGCTTCATCATCGTTGTACAAAGCTCATCATCGTTGTACACAAAAAGGAATAGAACTCGTTGATCAAGTTGAGTAATACATCAAAATCAACTTTCTGATTATTTTTAGTTTAGCCTCTTAAAACAGTGGAAAAGAAAGGGCTACGGACTACAACCAGCAACTTGTTTCTAATCCAAGAATACTTTTCGCATCAGTAACGCCTAACTAGATCTCGAAAACGCCTAACTAGATCTCGAAAACAGTGTAAACGGTGTAAACAGTGTAAACAGTAAAAAGTACCAATTTTCTTTCCTTTAAGCGGTTGCTGTTTTTGTCACTTGCCAAAGTTTGTGGCATGATGGCAAAATGTTATTCAACCCGAAACACCGTTGAAGGAGTGACGAATATCTTAACTCATAAAGCACTGGACACCTGCTTAAGTTGTTTAAATTGCGGAAAGTGTAGATCAAGATCAGACAGTCCGCCAATATTATTACATATTCTGACTAAAACAACAATGAAATGACAATATGTTGGATGTTTTTCCTACTGGAAACGACATGTTCATTTATTCAGTGCTCTCATGGTAAAACGTGACTGAAAACCCCGCTTCCTTTGCGAAGGGAAAAAACTCATCAAACAAAAATTTATAGTGATTTTCAGCTGTTATCGCTCTTACATGCCTACTCTCCGAGTCTTTTACACAGTTGAAAGAGAATGTTCTCACGTGGTAAATGCGTCAGTAATTCAACCGTTTAATTTTGATGACCGAAAAAGTTCAAGTGACGATTACCTTTCACGATCATAAAAGATAATGAGTAGGCTAGCTCTTTCGGGCGTTTCCAGGTCAAGAACATGGTGTGCATGGTGCAATTTGATCTCACAACTTAACCCTTAGGCTGCTACGCGCGACTCACTGACCTTTTTGCGGACAGTGTAGATCAAGATCAGACTGCACAGTGCAGTCTGAGCTTGATCTACACTGTCTGCTAAGGAGTTTTTTCCCCTTGAAATAAGTTTGAAATAGCATTATTCAGGGTTTTACTTCCGGTTTGAAAAATTCATTTCAGTTATTTAGCAGGGTAGGGGTCAGTAGCCTACTATATACGAGCCTATCATTCTTAAGGACGAAAATAGCTTCTTCATTTGATGCGGCTATACTGTTGCCTTACAGGTCGACCGTGAAAAGACAGCGCTTTATCGTCAGTCACTGAAGGGGTGCTTGTTAAATCTAAGAAAACCATGTGTTATACAGACAGGTAAACAAATTAACTCTATACCAAACGACAAAATTTTAGACTAGTCCAAATTGAAAGCATTTGCAGACGACAAAAATAAATGTGACTTAGAAATTGAAATATATTTTTGGAAGGGTAGAAAACATTGTTGGAAAAGGAGAAAATGCTGGTTATCAGCATTTTCTCCTTTTCCCACAATGTTTTCAAAAGGCTTCTTTTTCAGGGTCGTTAAAAGTCGGGACGGTGTGGTACTTTTACCATACACGAGCGTGTTCTATTGAGCCTAGGTAAAACGGCTTGGAAAATACATTGCCGAGAAAAGAGAAAATGCTGATGACTAGCATTTTCTCTTTCTCTCGTGACGCCCCCCCCCCCTTTTTTTTTTTTTCAAAAGAGTGAAAAAGCCACGTTTAGTTTGTCGTTTGTTAATGCCTTAAACTGATACCCGTTGTATCTCCCACACCCGTCCGATAGATGCTGATACGAAGATCGATAACAGGCTGCCAGTTTACAAACGCCTTTAAATAACATGGGATAGTCTAAAATTTCTTCAAGGCATTATATCGTAGGAGCATTATGAATTATGCCATAATATTCCGTCAACTCTCCTGACAGCATTAATGCATTAAACGAATTATATGTTCCCATGAATTATTGAAGACAAATGATGTTGCGTAAACATTAAATCTAACGGTGAATATTTTGTATCGTCAGCGAATTACGGCAATGTGGATCGTTGTCCACTATATATCTTTACCAAAAGCCAAAATCTTAGACTTATCCAAATCGAAAGTATTTGCACACGTCAACGTAAGTGCAGTCTGATCTTGATCGACTCTCCTCGCAGATTGCAACGTCGTAATCTGACAAGAATACGTCACGTGGGACACGTGCAGAGATAGATATACATGGTGTTGTCGATCTGTGTAATTATTATAATTATTACTATCATCATCATCATCATCATCATCATCATTATTAGTATCATTATTATTATCATTGTAGTTGCATTATGCAAATCAAAATTGATAAGACTTTAGCATGTGAGCCGCCCTCTGGCAAAAGGGGGCTTAATGCATCTACGTCATGGATGATACCAAGCAAGTCGTCACGTTATTGTGGATCCGTAAAATCCAGTTTGTCGAACAACTGTCTAAATCATGAGGTAGACCAGTCCTTTGACTTGCGGAAAATCGACAAATAGCGAAAAGTTTCGGCCCAGGTCAGCCTGCGCGAACTGCGCAGGCTGACCTGGGCCGATACTTATCGCAGATGCATAGAGCCCCCTTTTCACAGAGCATGGCTCATGTATATAGAATACTGCCATTTAACTTCTTATATGAGATGCTTACTTAAAATAAGAGTTATAAGTTTTTTAAACGGTAATTGATATTGTGGGACACCCTGTACGTTACACACTGTATGGCGAAGGTTGTCAAAATACAAGTGCCTTCGGGTACTCTTTGGAATTGTCTAATCGTGACAATTCCAACAGTATTTAGGCTAGTCCACAGCTTCTAAATGATTCATGCTCTGTGATAAAGCATTTGCAAAAAGTATCGAGTCAGGTCAACCTGCGCACAAGTCCGCTGAGAACAACTCATGGTATTTTCTCATCATTTTTTTTTTTTTTATCATTATCATTGTCGTCATCATCGTCATCATCATGGGAATATGGTTACAATGAGAATGAAAATCAATAGAACTGGAAAAAGAGATTAGAAATCTCATTGCAATAATGTCCTTTGGCTATCAAGACCAACTTGTAATTTCTCCTGTGATTAATCTTCTAACCATTGCTTTGCGGCAAAATCAAGCCATTTCCTAATTTTCCGGAATTCGTGTAAAATTAAATGAAATACACGAACAGAATAAATTCAATGAAGATTAGTCATAACATTTTTTTTTTCAAGATTTTAACCATCTACAACACAGTCCCGAGTTTTCACAAGCCTGATAAAAAAAGCATCTGAAAACATAGTGGGAAAAGAAGAAAATGCTGGTAACCAACATTTTCTTCTTTTGCTACAATGTCTTCCATTCTTCTGTTCCAAATTCCAATCATTTGAATCACATTTGTTTGTTCGTCTGCAAATGCTTTGAATTCGGACCAGTCTAAACTTTTGTCATTAATTTTGGTAGAGGATTTAAAATATTTGGCATTCGTATGCCACAATGCAAAACAATTCCCAACATTTTGCAGAGTAGTGCTATTTTAAAATTTCTGACTATTACCTGGTTTTCCACATAACGCAGGGTTAAATGTAATGATTTCGCTTCAAATCGTTCAGTTCGTCTGTCTCGCGGGTTAAAGCTACAATCTCATGGCTTATAAAGAGGCTCTTGGTAGGAATTTAAAATCAAGTTGGTGTTGATGTAAAGACAACAGTTGATTGAATGTTGTTCTGTTCCACTTTCACGCAGGCGACAGTTCACATGTATGGGTTCGTTTCACCAGTAACAGGCTAGGGCTCTAAAGTGTCTTGCCCAAGGGCATTCCCAAGAAAAACCCGGTGCTTCCAGTAAGGCTCAAAACCTAGGGCCTCCAGGTTATAAATCATACACACTTTACTACTGAGCCACACAGGATTCCCCCCTCCCCATCAGGGGCGTAGCTAGCCTCAAAGTATGGTTTACGCATAAGCAATACCGAAGGTGTTATCCGAGGCGCGAACACCGAGGTGGTGGGGGGGATTCCCAGGCTGGTCTTTGGGGCTTTGAAATGTAGAAGCAATTTAGTGGCCTCTCGTGCCGTTCTTTTTTTTTTTTAAGTATGCGCAACTGCGTTTTTGCGTACACGGAGCTACGCCCCTGCCCATCTTAGATCAAATATCATGTTCGCTTTTGTCTGTTCTTGAGCTACCCCATCCACCAAAGCTTCTACAAGACTGTTCAATTTTGAGGGAGGAAAGTCATTACTGTAATTGTCATGAGTGTTATAAAACCTCAGATAAATTTCAGGAAAATGCATGATGCATGCACATTATTGATACCCTGTTGTCCGTCGCACGTTTGAAGGATATTGAGGCGGTTTATATGACAGAATTCATCAAATTTCTCTGTTCGCTTTACGTCTACTAATCTGCTGTGGGAATTCTGTTGAATTTACTCCATTGAGGACAGCACTTTAGGTGTCTAGAAAGAAAGTGTGGAATAGTTTGATTAAATGACAATTTTTATCCATAGGATATCCGCCATCTGGAATTTCAAAGTCTCACTTTATCTCGCGATGTCTCATAAACTCTCGCACCTGACATCTAACCGGTGTTACCCGCTTTTAAAGGCCCAATTGGGGTCCAAAAATCAATGCAGATGTTAACCTGCACTTGAATTCCAGTCAAACCACTTTAAAGTATTGAAAACTTTGTTAAGATGACGTTCTGTTAAAGTGTTCGTCGCTGGCAGAAATATGAATTTTCATATCAGGCAAAAAGTAAACAAAAGATATAGTGACCTGGCAATAGGCAACATTTAACCTAATTTTGAAGTTAATTTCTCTGCCAGCGACTAACATTTAGACAGACCGTTCAAAAACAGATTGCCGTTTTTTTCACAAAAATGTCAATGCTTTTAAATAAAATGATTTAAATTGAAATGCATTTTAACGCTTTGATTACTTTTAGCAGCTATTGTTACTTTCAGCAGAGATTGATACCTGACAGTTAATTTATCTAATGCCCCGAAACACAGTACATGGTCTATGACAAGAACTCAAATAGCGTGTCAGTTGTAATAAGAAATAAAAAAAAAATGTACTGAACAATTTCCGTATTATTTTACCCTGTACCAAACAATCTTTTATTTTAATAGCCACCCTGGTAAGGAAAGCTTTTGAAAACATTGTGGGAAAAAGGAGAAATTGCTTGTAACAAGCAATTTCTCCTTTTTCCTACAATGTTTTCTGCCATATCAGAGAACTTCAGCTTATTTGTACCTATTTAAATTTTTACGACTGCTGTTCCCTTCAATTTGGAAGAGTCCAAAAAATTTTTGTCTGGTACAGAGTTAAATATGGCTCCGAAAAGTGGGGTTCATGGCAAATGAGAATTTGGATTATTCGGGTAATTACGAATAGAGAAATAATGTTTATTACACACGCAACCATTTGGCGAAGTCTCTAATACTCGAACATGCTTTCGGAATAATTTGAATATATCGTGAAATATCTGAAAAATGATCCCGTGTCCCACGACCCTGAGGAGAAGGGCCTTGACTCGCGCTCAGCGGGCAAATATCTACCATCCTACATGGCAGCATGCAATCTATATCATTACTTAGAATTGCTTTTGAGAGAGAGAAAGAGACAGAGGACAGAGAGAGAGACAGAGAAACGGACGGACAGACAGACAGACAGACAGAGATTTGTTGGGTGAATTACTAGTCTCCTAATGCAAGTTTTTACCGAAAGGAAATGTAAAACCATACGCTGTTGGGCATATCAATGGATGGATGGATGGATGGCTTGATAGATGGCTTGAAGGCTTGGTGGATTGATTGATGGATGGATGGATGGATGGATGAATGACCGGTTGGTTGTCCTCATGGATGACCGGATGGATGGATGTCCTGATGGGATGGATTGATGGATGGATGGGTAGATGGATGGATGGATGGCTGGATGGATGGATAGATGGACGGATGGATGGATGGATGGAAGCTATGTAAGGCATAGCTATGTAAGGCTATATAAGGCATAATTGTCACCATCACCCCTCGAAGCAAGTGAGGACATAGAACACGTGATGCAGGTCTGCATTGGTGTTTCCTGTTAGCACTTATGACAGACGAAAATTACACCTGTAGCAAATCTCAGAGGAGCAGGAAAAATCTTCCCACTCCTTTTGTCTGGACTTTCTTTATTTACAAATGTATTGCCTGATGCAGACGACTTTTTGTGTCCTGCAACATGCAACACTTTAACCCTCAAGCACAAAATCTCGAGTTTTATCGGTCATGACGGAGACGGCTATTGAAAAAAATGTGGGAAAAGGAGAAAATGCTAGTTACCTGCATTTTCTCCTTTTCCCACATTTTTCTCACCCTTTCAAAATTCGATCCGCATTTAATCTGTCGTCTGCTAATGCTTTCAAAACAATGACAAGTTTAAGATTATGTTGTCTGGTAAAGTGTTAACTCTTTCCAAGAAGGCAAAATTTGAGACAAGTTTGACAGTATCTGCAGAAGATGAGTACAATGATATTGAGAATGGTAAAGTTTGTGTTTGAAGGGATCGAAAATCTGTTGGTACAGCAGATAATGCTGATTACCAGCGTTTTCTCCTCTTTTTTTCGCAATGTATTCATAAAATCTCCAGCCCTCATTCAAGCACACAGGGCCGAGTACTGGGTGCGCGGTCGGTAATATACAGGACTTGAGAATAGGCAGTCGCTGTTTCAAAGCCCCAGCTCGGCCAATTTCTATCAGAGGATTGATGGATTCCCTCCTTTCTCACCGCTGATCATTGTTTCGACGATGTTTATGTGTGAAACCAGCCAGTGGGTTAGAAAGAATATTGTGCGAAGTACTGGTAACAGAAACTGCAGGAAAGAATGGATAGGTGGAGTAGCCGCCGCGATATAACTGAAATGATGTTGAAAACGAAGTTAAACACCAAACAATCATTCCATACTTTAAGGTATGATGTACTTTTAAATGCATTTTAACCCTTACGCTGCTGAGCGCGACTCAGGGCGCTTTTGCGGCCAATGTAGATCAAAGATCAGACTGCAAAGAACGTGCATTCTGAACTTTGATCTACACTGTTCCCAAAAGTAACTTAGAAACTGCAATATTTTGGATTTTACGATTGGCTTGAGAGTTTCATTAAACTTTTTTAGCAGGTTAAGGGTTAACACCCGCCTTTTTTACGTTAGGCCGCCATTTTTAAAGCCGTCTGCTGCAAGTATTTTTGCAGGATGTAAAGATTGGAGCAATTCATCATTTCTGAATAACTGCGTAATAGTGTGTGACACGCAGTCATGCAGCCTTTCTTAACAGCAAAGATTTTATTCTAACAGATGACAAAAGAGTGGCTGCATATTAAAGCATATCTCCGCTGACAAAGGGCTCCACGATCAACGCATGCCTTCCATATTAAAAGTGTTTGAATGCTGTCGTTCCCAAAGGCGATCAGAGCACCAACCCTGCTGAATAGCGTTCGTAGCCTTATTTTATATCTGCATTCTTTAATTTGGAAAGTTAACCTTTAACCTGCCCAATAACTAAAATGAATCTTTCAAGTCGCTGGTAAAAACCCAAATGTTTGCTATTTCGAAGTTGTTTTGGGGGAAAAATATATTCTTATCGGACAGTGTAAATCCAAGATCAGAATGGACGTTCTGTGCAGTCTGATCTTGATCTACACTGTCCGCAAAAGGTCAATGAGTCGCGCTTAGCAGCCTAACGGCTAAGAAAGTAACACGATCTCTGCATAGCTAAACCAGATGGTTTAGGCAATTAGAAACCGGGTCACCCTTAAATTTATTACATTCTTCAGATTTTGAATAAGAAAACAATTTAGAATGGTTTGCTAAATACGACCCCATTTTGCAATGTTAAAACTTTCTGCATGTCAAAGGTCCATTCTACATCATGATTTAGACGGTTGTTGGATCAAATGGGGATTTTATGGATCCACAGCTATGAGATGACTTTCTTTATATAATGCATCACAGAGATGCATGCAACAAGTGAAGCGGTAAATACGACTTTTGGCAGAATGATTATTGCGAAATGTGGATTCTTGTCATCGATCAAAAATAATGTTGAATGGTCTCATTTGTTTGGAAATGACAATGGAAATGTATCAGCTAATGAGGCAGCATTTACATGTACGTCCGCAGTATGAACCGGATGTGGCTGTGCGCATGCTCGTTTGTAAAATATCGCCCGCCTCATTATGGTATGCCAGATCTTACCTAGAAATATGTGTCAAAGGGATTTCAGTGGTTGTGTTGTTAATTAAGTTTTAATAAAGGCAATAGCAACATAGTACCTTGTTTGAAACTATTATTTACCCATTGATTGGCGTATTCCATTTTATATGCCTCTTGAAAAGTATGGCAATGGTATGATACTTTATGCTACCAGTATTTAAATTCCAAAATCATATTATTTATCTATTTATGGGTCAACTTCTTTTTCTTGCCAACTGAAGACAATGTTGGTAGCACGATGCATGAAGCTACCACTAGTTAAAGTCCCAAAGTCATTGGAAAATGATGGTGGGCCTTTGTTAAATCACTACCTGTTGTAAGAAGTTGGTGTTGTTTATTCTTTTGGATTTTTGCTTAACACTGATTTCAGTACCACACAATACCGACATTTAACGACCCTCAGTAAGACGCCTTTTGAAAGCATTGTGGGAAAAAGAAGAAAATGCTGGTACCATCATAGGTAAATCAAATTATTTTAGTCACATTTACTTTGTCATATGCAAGTGCTGTTAAGTTGGATATGTCTGAAATTCTATCGTAGGGTAAAAAGTTAAGCGTTGAATTGTGTATCAATAGCGTGCAGACTCATCGAGGCTTGAGCATTGTTAAAAAGTGGTGGCCTTAAAATGGTAAACCAGATTATTTCGAAATATACCTCATTATTGCATTCAGATTTGTATTTAAGGGTATTCACCCTGTTTATGACGTCGGAATCACGATTTAAGGCTAGGGAATGAAGGTTTATGAGATCATTTATTATATGAATAGACAGTTTTATTGATATTTGATTGTTGATCTAATACGTGGAACCAGCCAGTCAACGGACTATTTTTTGTTTCTTTTCGATAAGCAGGCTACGGCTGACTAATGAGTTGTTTTGCTTACATCGTCTTGTTTGTACGTTGATTTCATGAAACCGTATTACATCTTGCTTTACATAAGAGCCATTCCCTAGCAAAAAAAAAAGGGGGGGTGGGGAAGGTTAATGCATCTTTTTGTACAATATACATCATATATCTATTGATCCATAAGGCCCATTTTGTCTAACAACAAGCTGAATCCTGAGGTAGAATGATCTTTGAACACGCAGAAAATTTACCCAAAGCAAAAAGTTTCGACCCAGGTCAGCCTGTGCGGACGGTGCTGGCTGACCTGTGCTATTACTTTTTGCAGATACATTAAACCCTCTTTTCACAGAGCATTGCTCATATTATATGTCTAATTTGTCCATTACCATATAGGCCAAGTTGCGATCGATAGTCGATACTTGATGATGTGACAAAAATTTGATAATTTGAACTTATTTCCTGTTTTTCGGGAAATGGTTTGAACATTTTACCGTTTCGACCAGTGAATTTACCGCTTCATAAGCTCATTGGTACGGAAATATCGACAGCTCTCCTGTACTTTGCAAGTCGCAACAAAAAAAGGGGCTACAAGCCTGAAATAGATAGAATATTATTTTATTTTCGGTGAACATCATACGGTAATATTTTCACGAGTGGTTGCGCCACTTGTGAAAATATTACCAATAATGTTCACTCGATGAAATAAACTTCGATCTTTCACCAAAACAAAAAAAAAAAAAAAATCGTCTATATAATTTTAATGCCCAGTCTTGAGTAATGGCTGCCATTGAACTTATTACTGAGCATTATTGTTTCTTTGTTGATGATTAGTTCCAATTATTTGCACACATGGAATCCACCGTAATAGGATCTTATAATAATCATCGCCCAGCTGTAAATGAACAGGTTTGGGAATTACCGGGGGAAAAACAAACAGAAACAAGAACAATATACACTATTAAATAATCATTACTCATCAGAATCCTTGTTTGAGGCTGCAGATTGCAAGTTGGCACTTTTTACTTCTTTTTTTTGTATTTTTATTGCTTTTTTCCTTCTCGTTCTGTGTGGATCAGGATCGGACGGCACAAAAATGCAGTCCGATCTCGGATCCAACCTGCCCATCCACGTATTAAATAACATTAAAATGGCTGTGTTACCAGCTGGAAATTTCCATTTTACCCGTTGAGCGTTTTGGGGTGAAAATGCACTTGACCCTCAGACATTTGCAGTCTGGTCTTGGATCCACCTTGCCCCTCCACGGAATACATTAACATTAAAATCCTCGTATTTTCGGTCCAAGTACTAACTTAGATCTTCAATTTACCCATCGAGCAATGTGGGGGAGAAGTGCACTTTATCCTCAGGTACTTCCCATTCTCATATTTATTTTATTAAATACATGTAAATAGAGAATACTCTCACATTCATTACCAATTATCACCCGATTCACTTACTGAAATGTCCTACTTGTTTCAAACCAGAAAAGCAACACTAGAAAAAGTCGTTAGATTTCTTCATTTATTTCCTTATTTTGTCTATGAATTAATCCGTACAATTTATAAAGCTAATATTTCCATGCATGTTTCAATTTCTTTTGTATTGTATTGCATTGTCAATGATATGCTTTATGTAAATATAGAATTATGTTATGCTATATTACTGGAGGAAAAACAAACAAAAACAAGAACAATGAACACTACATTTGTATTATATCTCTGGACAGCTAACCAAGACGAAATTGTTTTTTAACGTTTTTTACTTATTCGTACATGTATTCAGGACTCGATGTTCTTATTGAATTTGGTCCAAAGATTGCGAATTCAAGGCAGCCTTGGCGAAAATTCTCATTAACAAAATGGAGAGTGTTTATGCAAGATCGAAGCACATTTTTTATTTAGTCTTATTTTGATTCAGACTGTTTTTAAAAAGGAGTTCGTGTCGTTATTAATTAACTAAGACTTACATACTATATGTTCTACAGGTAATGCTACGGTAAAGCCGCTAACGACCATATGTGCCATCGAGAATGACAGATCTTGTAGAGACCGTTTCAGTAATCCGATTTTTATTCTTTTGGAATATCTACTGGCTGTCTTTTCATAAACTTGAATTCTTTTTAAGAAAATAAGGTAGCTGTGTAAAATACACAGACTAAGAAAAACTTCTTCTGTCAAGTGCAGTTATTACCACTTCCACAACTTAAGCCTTGGGCTGCTAAGCGCGGCTCGCTGACCTTTTGCGGACAGTGTGGATCAAGATCAGACTGCACAGAACCTATAGTCTGATCTCGGATCTTCACTGTCCGATAAGAAGATTTTACCCATAAAATGTCAAATAGCATTATTCTGGTGTTTACCATTGGCTTGAAAGTTTCATTTAACTTATTTAGCAGGATAAGGGTTAATAGGACATAATTTAGTTTTGACGTCAAAGATTGGTCAATCAGATACCCTGGCTTGGTCACAACCTTTGCCGAGAATCGAGGAAAAAGCAACGGGAATATTTAAACACGCGAAGTCTTATTGGTATGTATCTTAACTAAATCGTACCGATTCGCGTAGAACTGTGCATATGTGAACCAAGTCAGGAGGCAATGGCATGTAAGTTCAAGCAGCTCCCTCTTGCTTGAGATGATGATGTTGTTGATGATGATGATATTGATAATGGTGATGATGATTTTTCCGGTAGTACGATTCTACCTGATGTCCTTTCAAGTATGACAGTGAAAAAAAAAAACATAGTAGATATATGCCAAGTTTGGTATTGGCGCAAATTAGATATGGTTCTAATTTAAGGACTAATCTTTGAATGGGAGGAAAACGTAGCGGAAAAATGAAAACAAGAAAAAGTTACCATAATATTCTCCTCTTTCCAACTATGCTTTTAAAACTAATAATTATTTTTCGAGGCTGTAAAGACACGTGATCATTTAGTAATCGTATTGAATGGAATTGTGTTTTAAGCTGCTATTATAATAATAACAGCCACATCCCGGCGACAGCTCCCCGGGTCATTTTAATGTATTTCCTTGTTTTCCCGACTATTAGGCTAAGGCTCTTAAGTGTCTTGCTACAGGACACTCCTAAAAGAAAAAACTCCGTGCCACTGGTAAGGATCGTAGCTAGGACCTCTTGATTACTAAATCAGTGCATAACCAATGAGCCGAGCAGGACCCCTATTATTTCGTAAAGGATTACAAAGTAATGCCAACGATAGTAGGAGACATACAGGGATACTTGCGGATATAATACGATACCTACAATTTATCTATTATGCATAGAACACTATTATTAGCGGCACCTCATTTAGAAGAACACACATTTCCCCCACACAAATATGGCGTCCCACGTCACTAATACGATATTCCAATCAATCAGAGAGAGGGTCGAAAACGGCTTAATGATAGACCTATAAGTAAATTTCTGACAGATAAAAATGAGCATCATCTACTTATTATATACCTCTACCAATTTCCATATATTACTTTAACCCTTTATGTTCGGTTTTTATTCGTTTTAGCGGCCGTTTCTTAGCTTTTTTACAGTATGTTGGATTATACGACGACAATTGTTCACATATTCATGTGTTTCAGGAACCTTGGTTAAGCCAGCAATGGGTTTCATGTCTTGAGTGCTTGTTGGTTACATATACGCCTTTAAATTGCTTACCATATCATACTGATACTTTTAGATATATTTAGTAAAAGAAATAAACCCTGTAGCTGCCACTGGCGAGTTTCATGCCTTTGGCGGACGGCAAAGATTAAGACCAGGCTGCACAGAGCATAACGATGGGCAAAATCGTATTCGATTGCAGTCGAAATCTATTTTATGGCCTCGGAAAAAAGTCCTATACTGTATTTGGTTGCCAGCGAAGATAAGTATCATACAATGTCAATTTGGTGTAGCCACGAGTAGAATCAAGACTTGACATTATGTTCTGTACAAACAGGTCTTTATCCTTGCGGTTTAACTCTTTACCGATCGACACAATTTTAGACTGGTCCACATTGAAAGCATTTGCAGACGACAAACTAAATGTTGCGCGAATTTTTGATTTTTTTTTTTCTTAGAAAACATTGTGGGAAAAGAAGAAAATGCTGGTTACCAGCATTTTCTCATTTTCCCACTTTGTTTTCAATAGTCCTTTTCCGCCGGGGTCATTAACACTTATGATTGTACGGTAAATGGTTAAAAAATATGAATCATGTTGCCTACAATGGTGCAAAATGCATATCCTAATTATGCTTCACATTGAAAACTGTTTCGCCTTTCACCCACCAGTCCCATTATATATTACAAAGGTATGCATACACATATTTTACATCCGCAATAATTTTTTTTTCACAATACACAAACTCACTTCACACAACCAAAAATGGATCTACACGTGCCGATTCTATTGAAATAAAACACATTCTGTGTTTAATCGTATTATATTATATTGGGTAACAAAATCCCCGACAAGTAAAAAGCAATATGATATCCGTAACCGAATACTGGAAAGGTCAGACGCAATTATCTTGTCTGCTGAGAAAATGCGTAAAAGATATGTGGGTGGTAAATTATAATTTATTCCTTTATGATTTGGGTGTAAACTTCGTTTTCTACAATGTTTTGGTTAGGCTGTGTGTGCGCTGAGCAGATACAACAAATCAACCAATAGAGCTGGTAGCACTTGAAGTGTATGATTGTTTTCATGTAACAGATATATGTGTAGAATCAAAAATCAAAGTGCTGAAAGTACTGACAGACTAGCGAATTTGATTGATTGATTGTTTGTATGGTGTTAAACCCTGTTTTCAACATTATTTCAGTTATGTAGCGTTGGCCAGTGCATATATCCATGCTTTCCAGGAGGTTCTTTTACCAGTACTCCGCACAGTATTCTTTCCAAGCCCCTGGCTGCATTCCCACATAACCATCGTCAAAACGTGAGAGAGAAATGAATCCTATCCCAAGGACTAATTCATCAATCGTCAGAAAGAAATTTGCTGAGTCTGGGATCGAACCAACGACCTCCTGTTCTCAAGTCCTCTATGCTACCGACTGAGCTGCCGGGGCTATGCATGCTAATGGTTAATTATAATCCAGTTTAAGTTTTACCCTTAAAATGCTACAAAATATTAAATGAAACTTTCAAGTCAATGGTATACACCTGAATATTGCTATTTCAAAGTTACATTTTGGAGAAAATATATCCTCTTATTGGACAGTGTAGATCCAAGATCAGACTGCACGCTCTGTGCAGTCTGAACTTAATCCACACTGTCCTCAAAAGGTCATTCAGTCGCGGTAGTGCCGATAAAAGAAACTCCAAATAAGCCTGGATAGGTGCTCTAGCCGCCGCAATATCACTGAAATAATGTTGAAAACGGCGTTAAACACCATGCAATCAATTAGTAAATATCCAATAGCACACGATGTAGTTCACTGTTTAACTCTCTTTAACAAACGAAAAAAAATTAAACTCGTCCAAATTCAAAGCTTTTGAAGACCATAAATTAAGTGTGGCTGAACTGTTGGAACCTGATTCCAAAAGGGCAGAAAACAATGTTGGACAAGGAGAAAATGATGATTACCAGCGTTTTTTCTTTTTCTCGCAATGTTTTCAAAGGGATTCTTCCCAAGTGTCGTTAAAACTTGGGATTGTTTGGTAAACGGTTAATACTCAAGACATAGAATAACAGTTTAAGATAACAGTTTAACTGTACACAATGATCTAAATAATGAATGACCGAAGGAATGACAAGAGTTCCCTGTTCACTGAGGGTTAATACAGCTGGGATTTGCTACAAGTTACAAGTAATATCTATTAATAGATTCATTCATAATGTTACAATGGTGTAGGAATAAGTGATTCTCTGTTTTCTATGAGTCACTTCATTTACATATAAGCAAAGATCTTGTACTTTGTAAATGGCATCTTGTTCTGTTTATTACTTTGTAAGATGACATGTTCAAATTGGAGTGGTAGAGATTTATTTTTGTGTGTGAAAATTGTCAAATGTAACAGAATTAAGATTTTTAACAGAAAGAAGTATTTTCTGTGAGGCAGTATTTGGCAACTGTGGGGTTTTTTGTTTACTTTGACTCTAGGTCAGTCATGATGCCTATAGACTAGCTTTGCTATAGTGCTTGACATGGCGTCTCGTCCAATCAGATTACCAGTTTAGGAATTTAAAATCAGATTTGAAAGTTCATTGATGTAAAGCTGCCAATTCTACCTTTTCAGTGCTGCAGTGTAACTTGCTATTCTTTGTAAGAGAAGCCAAAAGTAGTAGTTGAAAGGTATTTTATCTATTGGATAACGACGTCCGGTCTCTCCTCCCATTAAGACCTCTTCCCAGAGAACGCATGCGCAAACCACTCTAAATTCGATATGAAATTTTAAATTCCAAGACTAACCATGCATATAAATCGAATTCAGAATTACAACTGTCTTTAGAATAACCTTCTTGTTTTGTTGTTGTAAAGTGTTCAAGCATGTTAAAGATTGACCTTTTCCCGTCAAAGTCAAAATAACGACAAATTATTACGCTGAATGCACACAACAGTAGTAAGTCTAACGACAAGCTGTTACAGGGCGTCAAACAGCAGCTTATAGACCTGCTTAACCAATTCTGTATATACTCTAACAAAGGACTGGTGTCTTATTCCTGTATTCAGGTAAACAATCGTATTAGCTGGATTCAAAAGCAGGTGGCAAACCACTTATCTAGGAACTATAAGCTCATCATACAGAACTAGTAAGGTCAGGTACTTGTATCCTAAGTCTACATACTTTCTGTGAAGAGTAATAGCCTTAGTACTAGTAGCCACCTTTGCCCGAACAGACCCGTATTAACCAACCATTGCTAAGTATTTTCCTAGTCTTATTATCTAGAATTTCTAAATTTGAAAGTAACACAACTTCTGATTGCCTGTACCATTTGGTTAAGCCAATCAGAAGATTTGTTACTTTCAAATTTAGAAACTCTTGGAGAGTTAGATTTTGAACTTTCTTACAGATGGTTGTTGAATACGAACGTTGACAACTATGTGTGTGTGAAAATGGTGTGTAAATAAACCAAATGCACTTAGACATGGATGTACTTTAAACACACTGGCTTATCCACAGTGAAGAGGTGTAAGGCATATAATTTGTCACAAAATGCAAGTTTACTTTTACCTCAAGTACCAGCATATTATTTGATCTCATACTCTCTATATGTATTTGTTAGATTGATTGACTGGAACATATCAACGTTGTAAAATTTAATTAATCCTTGTATGTTCACTCTTTGCATTATATGTAGGGGACAACAAAAGGTTGGTATTTCAAAGCAATGGGGGTCGGGGAAACATCTCCTTATCGGAAAGTGTAGATCCAAGATCAGACTGCACGTTCTGTGCAGTCTGATCTTGATCTACATTGTCCGCAAAAGGTCCGTGAGTTGCGCATCGCAATTTAAGGGTTAAAGGACAACGGACCGCTAGTTGTAATGATAAGCATAAGTAACACCTGTGTGGGTGTAGTTCTGACAATTTGATGTACTCTTTTAGCAACAGCTGTTCTATATGAGCCATGCTCTGTGAAAAGGGTGTTTAATGCATCTGCAAAACGTTTCGATCCAGGTCAGCCTGCGCAGTCCGCGCAGGCTGACCTTGGGTCGAAACTATTTGCTTTTGGTCAATTTTCTACCTTGCAAAGGACAAGTCTACCTAATGATTCAGTCTGCTGTTAGACAAAATGGATTTTACGGATCCATAATTGAGCCGTTCTCTGGCAAAAGGGGTTTTAATGCCTCTCCTTGATGCATTATACTAATCAAGCAATCACATAATTAGGGATCCATAATAGCAACTTTTTTGTAACAACCGACTTAATCATGAGGTAGACTGTTCCTTGGACATACAGAAAATAGACCAATAGCGAAAAGTTTCGGCCCAGGTCAGCCTGCGCGGACTGCGCAGGCTGACCTGGGTCGATACTTTTCGCAGATGCATTAAGCCCCTTTTTACAGAGTATGACACAAGTACACGATGATTTGCTCGGTATAATGCACTTTTGCCAGAGCAGTGCATTTTCTGGTTTCCAATCAGTTACCCTTTTATCATCTGCAGACAAACCTTGTTCGTAATGGAAAAGGCGAGCTTTAAAACACTGGAAAAGTAGATTCCCCATTTGATAGTTTTCGAACGTGTTTATACATTTAAATTTAGTTTGTTTCAGTTATCTCTATTTTGCAAGACTAGCCGGCTCGATAGCTGGGACGTCCTGTCTCAGCCAAACAGATGACTTACCATAGATTTAAGAACTAATACAGGCCCTGAAATGCTTAGTAGATTAACATGTCGCCCTCCCGACTGGTTGTTCGTTTTGTGTTGCTACTGGTTAAGTCCAGGAAATACATGAATATGCGAGCTGTCGCCATGATATGACTGAAATAATGTTGAAAGCAGCGTAAAACACCATTCAATCAATCAATCTTTTTGCGTTTTCAGTCTCAGGCAAACGATTGCGTAAGACAGTTTCTGATCAATGAAACAATGTCATCGTATTCGCGAAACAAAAAAAACTCTCAAGTAAATTTTGGTCAAATTGATATTGACATATTTATTTGCACTATAAACAGAAACTGACAGAAATGAGTTTTGACATTTGCGTCATCGGTTGATAGATAGGCGCCAGCTAGAGCAATTCTTTATTAACCCTCATCCTGCTAAATAAGTTAAATCAAAATTCTAAGCCCATAGTAAAAATCTGAATAATGCTACTTCAAATTTATTTTTTGGAGAAAAATATCTCCTTATCAGACAGTGTAGATCTAAGATTACACTGCACGTTCTGTGATCTACTCTGTCTGCAAAGTCTGTCTGCAAAATGTCAGTGAATCGCACTTAGCACTCTAAGGGTTAATTTTCTACTTTTAGGTTTTGTGGTCATACTGTTGTTGTTTTCCGTTTTGTTTTGCGGAATCAATACACATTTAAAAAATAAATCGGCCTTATGTCAAACACAGTTAACTTATTGGCGAGGTTATCAGACCTCTCCAACAGTTGTGAGTTTAAAAGATAGACAGCCACAGAAATTGCTGTCTAAATCATTTTTTTATGCAAAATTGTTCTGATAGCCTACACAGTTTCTTTCGTCATGGTTTTATAAATAAACCGAATAAATAATGAAAAAAAAAAACTGAAACAGGAAATAGACGGGATTTGTACTTATATGACGGATTTCAAAGAAGATTAATTTTGTTGTACTAGACTCTATACTGATTTGATCATTTGATTGCAAATGACCTCTCCAACAATTGTAATTTTTCATTAAATAAACAAATCTAAGGAATTTCGTTAAAAAAGGCAAAGAACACAGCGGAAAAAAGATCACGCGACTCATATCCTGGAGAACTCGTAACCTGGAGAAATCGTACCTTAATCTCGAGGCTATGAGTTCTCCAGAGAACTCTTTACCGGGGTCCGAGTTTTCTGGAGAACTCGTATCCAACAAACAGATATTAGGTAGTTCATCAGTTTGTTTTCAAGTTTTATTTTTCAAAATTGACTAGACTCTAACATGTTTTTTTTTTTATTATTATATAAAATTTGTATAGATTTATAATGATGTAGAGTTTATGGATTTTTTTGGGTCATATTATATCAGGAGACCAAACTGGGTTTTTACGGGACAGGTTTATTGGGAAAAACACAAGACTAGTCTATGATATCATGCAACATTGTGAAGAACATCGAGTACCTGGACTTTTAATGTTAATAGACTTTCAAAAAGCTTTTGATTCCCTTTCATTCAATTTTATTGAGAAGGCGCTAGAATATTTTAATTTCGGTGCGATGTTCAGAGAATGGATTAAATTATTTCTGCATAATACTGAGGTATGCGTACAAATAAATGATTTCTAATCCGATTACTTCAAAGTCAGAAGGGGGTGTCGACAAGGCGATCCAATATCAGCTTATATTTTCATCCCGTGTACTGAAATTCTTAATATTAAATTAAAATACGATAAAAATATAACAGGAATAAAAATAAGAAAAGAAGAATACATCATATCACAATTTGCTGATGGCACAACACTTTTTTTAGACGGTTCAGAAAAATCAATCAAAAGTACTCTAGAATTACTTGAGAAATTTTCACATATTTCTGGCTTGAAAGTTAATTTCGACAAAACAAAACTAATATGGATGGGCAGTATGAAATACAGTACAAGATCTATCAAGACAAAATGGAAATTATCATGGGGAGAAACACAGTTTAAACTTCTGGGAATCGAGTTCCATGTTGATCTAAAAAATTTTAAGACTTAATTTTGAACATAAATTAAAAAACATAAATAACAGTATTGCTTATTGGAAAAGAAGAAAATTAACACCTATTGGAAAAATAACTGTAGTCAAAAACCTTTTATTACCTATACTTACACACCTATTTATCAGTTTACCATCACCAACGAATGAATTTATGAAATGATTAAACGACACACTTTATAAATTCGTATGGGACGGTACTGCTAAAATCAAACAAGCTGTATTCACAAAGAATTACATAGAAGGAGGTCTAAAAATGATAGATATAAATAGTTATAATAGAAGTATGAAAATAAAATGGATAAAAACTAGTTGCTTGTCGTAAAAGTGATTCCTATAAGTTCATAAATAATATAATTGACACACACAAGCTATTTAATTTTGGAATGATGTACGGCGAAAAAATCATTAGAAGTATTAAGAATGATTTCTGGATTGATGTTTTAAAGTCTTTTACCTTATTTATCTCGAAATCTAATTTTACACAATTGTCGGATATAGTCAACATGCCTCTGTTTTTTTAATAAGAATATTATGGTAGACTCTAAACATATATATAACAAAGTACTATATGACTGTGGTATAAGATATATAAAAGACGTGTTAAACGCAGATGGAAGCTTTAAAAGTTGGAGAGATATTAAAAAACTGACTAACAACAAGGTGAACTTTCTAAATTTCTATGGTATAATATCTTAAGTGAAAACTTTCCTTTTAAAACATCAAATTTCAATTAAAAAGACTCTTTAAAAAATACCAAAATCCTTTCATTAGCTGCTATTTCTTTCATACACTTACTAGAACAGACATAAATAAATATGCTTACAATACCTTGATACACAAACGATGAAATACCTTTAAGCAGAGTTAAATGGGACTCGTTATATAATGATGTAAATATCGATTGGAAACAAATTCATGGAAACGTTTTTAGATGCACAAAAGACACTTACACACAATGGTTTCAAACAAGAATAATACACAGAATAATCCCAACAAATTCTCTCCTCTTTAAGATGAAATTGATTGATACCAATTTATGTACATTTTGTAAAAGACATGAAGAAACCATCTTACATTTATTCCATGACTGTGAACATACCAAGATTTTTATTAATACTATTGCAACAATAATAAGTATTTTCGACCATAGTTTACATATTGATAGTCGGACTTTGCTTTTGGGCACGGCTAAACAAAATCTTCAATTGGACAGTCTGTTCTTAGAGTTCAAAAAATATATTTACCACTGTAGGAATAAAGAAAAGTTACCTACAGGGACTGGTCTAAAAATGCTTGAAACCTTACTTTAAACATTCATAACTGCACGAAAACGCATGAAGTTGACAAATATAACATGGCAATTCTAGAACATGTTTTTTCAAAATCTCCCATGAGCCAATATAGAATATAGATATACTACAAGAAAACCAAACAAACGATATGCTACAGACATTTACAAATATATTATTTTCTTAACCAAGTTTCTTTTTCCTTAATCAATATCTACACACCCATTCACACACATTTACATAATAGTTTCCTTTTTGTTCTTGTATGTTTGTTTGTTTTTGGTTGTCTCTCTCTCTCTCTCAATAAAGCCACATTTAAGGGATAGAATAGTTACATAACAATACAATCTTTGTTAGTATTAAGAGACAAATCTTTTTGTATATTAGTATTTAAAGCTTTCTTCTTTAAGTGACTATTTTCTATACCATTATAAGCAATATGAATTATTAACCAAAACTTTCTACTAACATTGAATTGTAAGGTATGGTGGGAGATGGCCACGACTCCCATCACACCAGTTGACGTGGTAAAAAAAAAAGGCAAAGAACACGGCGGAAAAAAGATCACGCGACTCATACCTTGGAGAACTCGTACCCTGGAGAAATCGTACCTTAATCTCGAGACTATGAGTTCTCCAGAGAACTCTTTACCGGGGTCCGAGTTTTCTGGAGAACTCGTATCTAACAAACAGATATTAGGTAGCTGATCAGTTTGTTTTCAAGTTTTATTTTTCAAAATTGACTAGACTCTAGCATGGTTTTTTTTTTTTTTTTTTATTATTATATAAAATTTGTATAGATTTATAATGATGTAGATTTTATGGATTTTTTTTTTTCTTATACATGTACGTGCGAAAATCTCGCGAAAAATTAATTTCTGGACGCAAAATAGTCGTGCTTCTTCGCCCAATGTACCGCACACTTCAAAATAGTCCGTGGTCCTTTGGCATCCATAAATAAAATTGACCAAAAGCAAAATGTTTCGACCCATGTCAGCCTGGGCGAATTGCGCAGCCTAACATAGATCGATATTTTTGCAGATGCATTAAGCGCCCTTTTTACAGAGTATGGCTCAATTATGTATTTTCCTTGATTTCTAACCTTAAAACAAGCAATCTCTTCATTTTACATGTCTGCAGCAGACAACTTTTCAAAATATTTTGGGAAGAAGAGAAACTGCCTGTTACTGCAATTCCTCCTTTCGTCACAATGCTTTGTAACATCAAACCACCATTTTCCACATTAATTATCAAAGTTCGAAATGTCTGCATACTCATTCTGTTTTGGACAGTCCAAAATTTGCTGTTTGCTGAAAAAAATAAAACAAAAAAAGTTATATTCATTTTCAACATGTCTGGTATTATGGATAGGCCACTCTTATTTGTTGTCATCAGGTAAGATTCTTGCCTATTCAGTGAAATAAACAAATTATTATTTAGTGCTTGTTTACAAATTGACATCATACCCTTCACCTCTAACACGACATAGTTTCAAGTTTCTTAACTTGACACACAGTAGCGCTCTTTTTAAAGGCTTTGCAAGTAACTACATTGTATTTGTTATTACATGACATTGCATAATAACGGCCAAACAAGTAACCTTCTTTATCATCTTTTAGCCTACACGCCGTTTGCGGGTTAATGTTTTTTGTACTTCGGTTGGAAATGCCGACATAGATAAATAAATAGAACAGTGACAAAACACTGAAACAAGATTGAAAACAAAATGGAGGTTTATATTTGAAAAAAACAGTTTTTACAAGAGATGTGCTTGGCCAGCGACGCAGCTAGATTTTAATTTCGTGTATTTGAATCAAACGCTGCCTAACTGTTGTCATTACCTTAACACACGTTTCGTCCTTGGTATGATGACGTCATTATACCGCAAGATGGCAGACATCTACAACATGTGACAGATGTGGTCATTAGTTAACCTCCCGATTCACGCTTTGTTGTGTTCATAATTACAAATAAACAGAGGATGGTAACAAAAAACTATAATACAAAAAAATATCAAAATAAGTCATTAATTTAATACTATGCTGGTGGAGGTTTCGTGTAATGAATTTGTTCAATATTTTTTTTTCAATAAGTCCAAACTAGATAAGGGGTATTTTTTTTTTAATATTTATCAGGTTTTTCACCGAAAGCAATGAAGTGGATACCATTGTAAACATACTTAATCTCTATTGTATACCTAAAAGTTTTCTGATTTATTATGTCCCAGGGGGATATCCTCATTCTAAAATCGTTTCATTTTCAGACAAAGCCCTTGTTATGGATTTCCATGTCAAAGGTCTCAACCAGACAAGAATTTCACATTTTAGGATTTGGAGTGAAAAATATTTTTTTTAAACTTTTGGTGACCTTTAACAATATGTGTATAGTACAATACGTCAATAAATTTGGATTATTTCTACCAACAAATGTCTGCGATAGGAACACTTAAATGGCTAGTAAGATCTTGATGGACCAGACGGTTTCTGCAGTTCACACTTTAGAATACAAATAAGCGGTGCTGTTGGAAATGGGGGTATAATGAATTAAAATCCATTTTGTCTAACAGACGACTGAATCATGAGATACATTGGTCCATTGACATGCAGAAATTAACAAATAGCAAAAGTTTAACAAGTCTGTGCAGGCTGACACGAATCTACAGTTTTTCACAAAGCATGGCTCATTTATTCTTTCGCTGCTTTTTTTTTTAATTTGTGCAACATATTATTGTTTGAGGTATTGACCCTATTATTATTTTCCAGAGTTCCCTTGTAACCGTAATTCGTTTGCCACCTACTTTTGATCCAGCTGATTCGACTGTATTATTGAGCCATGATACGGCAAAAAAGGGGCTTAATGCATCTCCGTGATGCATTATACCAAGCCATTCATAACATAGTATTCATCCATGCAATCTGTTTTGTCTACTAACAGGCTCACTTCCGGGATAAAAATGGTTCTTGGGCATACAGAAAATTGACCAATATCAAAAAGTTTTGATCCATGTCATCCTGCGCGGACTGCGCAGGATGACATGGTTCAATACTTTTTGCAAATGTATTAAGCACAGGGCATGGCTCAATTCTAAATAACGGAATAAACATTATTATATTAAATTGCTCAGAGATGCTCGATATTTAGTTAGGGCATCCTGGTATGATTCATAGAAGGGGTGTATTCCAAGAAAGATTGTCCTTGGGCAGTGCAGCATCGAAATCTAGCCTTGTGGTACTACAAAAAGACGACTTTGTGCGTGTAGTCCTTGATTTAAATACAGTAATGGCAGAAAACAGTTTCCCATCACATTAAAATAAAATAAAATCGAATTGCCCGAAAATATGAAGAAAACAAAAATGTCACACAGTTGCGTGTTCAGTTATTTGATTAAAGATTTCGTTTCTGATTTGATGAAAAAAAGAGAAAATTTTGCAGATAGGATTTGTAATCATTGCCAATTTCCAGTCATTTAAAACCGAACTTTAAATCATATAGGGAAGGAACACGTCAAAGTAAATCCGATATCATCGATACAGACCTAGCACTAGCATCAAATACGAAATGGCAAACTTTTCTGTGCTATGCTCAGAGAGCAAACAGGACAAAGGAATTGTAATTTTACATTTTTTCATCTGCCAGAAAGTTTCCTCTTCAAAATATTGGATTGTGTAGGTCAAACGTCACACTGCACGTTCCCGAGTGTTATCAAAGCTATTTTTTGTATCCCAGTGGTAAGACGATATTAGTTGATTATGCTTTTTCAAGAATTATAAAATCGTTAAAGAAAATCATCTTTTGACGGAATTCGAGTTTGTAAGATTTAATACGCTATATGTAACTCAAAGTCTTCTAGGAATTAATTAAATACTAAGTATGATTTATGTATACAAGTGTTAGAAATATATTTCATACATCTAAACAGATTGATCAAGAAAAAAACATTGCAAAGAAGGAGGAATGTTTGTCTTCCGCAAAAAATAATTTGTGTTCTAATATGGCGTACGTAGATCAGGAACAGAGCTCAATCTTATGACAAAAAGAGCCGCCCCCCCCCCCCCCCCCACACACACACACACACAAACGATATTGGGTCATATATAGTTTCGACCGCAAAGAGTCAATCTTCCGATGGCAAACGATAAAAAAAAAATATACCAGAGTGCACACCGAAAATTAATGTAAACATGCTACTGACACAATAATTGCAAGAAAAACATAAATAAATATTTATTTTGGCGTTCAGCGAACAATTCATAACACCGAACGCCAACTTGTCAATCTGCTACTCCTTTTTTGGTCTCATTCTTCTCTCTGTTGGCATTTGTTTTGCTTTTCAACAGTGTCAGTCTTTGCGTGCACGTGACCGGTTAAACTTCATTGGAGCAGACAGGTTTAAGACATACCCAAATCTGTAACAAGTATAACTCTGACTTAATAAATCTTTCAGTAAGAGTTTATATTAGTGTTTACTTTTGGAATTACATGCCTACACCACGAACCGTAATAATATATATATAAAAAAAAATACAGAGTTGTGTTTATAAATAATCTCCTCACGGTACGTGATTTTAAACCTATTGCCCTAAACATAAACAAGAATATAAACAGATAATGAAAGGTTTATCGAGTGAAAGCTATAACACAAAGGACATGCATGTGAAGGGAAATCGATCTCGTTTTGGTATGATACGGACAACATTGTGGGAAAGGGTGTAATTGCTTGTGACGAGCAGTTGTTTTCTTTTTTCCAAATGTGGCATACGTTAGTGGCTTGACATGTTGTATTTGCATTCTAACGGATTGAATAATAGAATAACTAACCTTTCCATCTGTAAATTGAATCCTGCCGTCGTTAACTCAATCAGTCTCTGTCATTGTCTTCCTGTTGTCGAGCTACCCTCTGTACAGTCGTCACCGAGTGTTTGCCTGTGAAAAGATTTAAGCCATGCTTCGTGGAAAAGGGGCTTAATACTTTTGCAAAAAGCATCGACCCAGGTCAGCCTGCGCAGTCCGCGCAGGCTGACCTGGGCCGAAACTTTTTGCTTTTCGTAAATTTTCTGCATTTTAAAGGACCATTCTACCTCCAGATCTAATCGATTGTTAGACAATCTTGATTCTATGGATCTATAATAGACTGATGAATGGCATGGTATAATGCATCGCGGACATGCATTAAGCCCCCTTTTGCCAGAGCATGGCTCATTTAGGTTGACTCTACTTCTTTGTACGCCTGAAGGGTTTTCTTGCTGATATAGTATTGCCCATATCCCCGGACCGTTCATCAGCGATTTCTTGTTGCTAATCTTGTATCCCTTATCTCCATCCTCCTCTCAGTGTTCGCTGGAATCATGCAAACTTGCCACTATGTATTAGGCCTATTTAAATGTATGCTTGCAGTATTGACAAAATTGTTACTCACTATTTAGCAAATAAAACTCGAAAACTTACTTGTATCTTTGGGACACGTTATTATCCTGGTCAATGAAGGCTTTCCGGCGTTACATGCCGTTTAAAACTGAAATAACCAAATTTCTGTGACGAGCTTCTTCGAAGGTATCTGCGTTGTTCTGCATGGCTCATGTTGTATACTTATTACTCTGCAAGCTGTAATCGTACATAACCTTTAGGGACTCTTAAATGAAACAACTGAGAAATGAGCCATGCTCCGTGAAAAGGGGCTGAATGCATCTACGAAAAGTATCGACTAGGTCAGCCTGCGTAGTCCGCGCTGGCTGACCTGAGCCGAAACTTTTCGCTATTGGTCAATTTTCTGCATGACCAGGGACCAGTCTTCCTCGTAATTAAATCGGTTGTTAAGAAAAGTTGCTATTATGTATCCATGATTATGTGATGACTTGCTTGGCATCATGCGTCACGGAGATGCATTAAGCCCCCATTTCCCAGAGTGTGGCTCAAATATTTGAGGCGGACAAAAATCTTTACCAAAGGATTATCAACTAAACGACAACGTTTCCAAAAGCTGTCTACCTCATGGGGCAGTGAAAAGCAGTGTCTAGACAAGTAAAAGAAAAGGTTTTCGTTACGTCAGCCAATGCACCAACTTGTGCTTTCAGCGGTTGTTTCTTTCGACGTTCACTTCCTAGAATAAAAGCTACGTACAACAACAAAAGTAGGATATTATTCCGTTCCACGCAAAACAAAAAATAGTCAATGTCAACATAATAAACATATTTTCACAGGACAATTTGCCTTCCCGGTTTGACTTATGTCCTGCTTGGTAATTATTTACTCTTAGTACAGTCAGCCATTATTGCGTCTGGTTCTAAATCATGTAGCACAAGATCACATTGCGCAGAGGTAAAGTCTGATCTTAAATCCACACTGTTTGTTATTTTTGAGAAATGATTTCATCAAAAATGTAATTGAGTAACGATTTTGGAGGCCATTATACCTAAAAAATGTCCATTTGATTTGTACTTCTGTGTAAGAATAAGGTTCGGTCATCTTACCAAGAATCGTCTTTTATCACGTAAACTACATAGACAAGATACAAAACGGAAATTATCTAATGTTAGTTGATTTACTTTATTGTAACGGTGATACGTGCGGATATTCTATCATCATTGCGTCTTTCAGGGCTATCTGTGCATTACTCTACTCTCTTTACGATATGCTACATAGTCATTCATTGAAAGCCATGGACTCGTTTCCCACATAAACTAAGTTGTACCAGAGTTACATGATCATAAACATAATTCTTTAAAATAATATAATTCAGAACCCCCGAGTAATTATTCGCGCATGCCACCACTGACATAGATGTACCACTAAGGTCAAACCGCCATCGCAATTATCGATTTGACAACAAGTGCAATGCCTTCAAGGGTAATCAATCACCGTCGGACAAGTTTCATGGAAAGCGGATATTGAGGGCGGAAACGTATGAAATTTCAAACCATTTCTAATCAGCCCGCAGGAGGAAACATGTGGAATCTGTTTTCAGTTACAAGAAATGCTCAAAAATGTGGCAGATTCTGGATGATTTAGACCAACATATATTTCACGGACAAAGACGATTCAAAATCGATCTGTGTACACGCTGCAAAAATCTGTTAGAAAATCCCCAGTTCGGCCAATTTCTTTCCGAGCATTGCTGATAGTCAGTGTGGCAGGACTCCTTCATCTCTCACCTTCTGATCATTGTTGTGTCGATGGCTTTGTGGAAAAAAAAAACCAGCCAGTACCTTGGGAAGAATATTGAGCAAGGTATTGGCAATAAAAACTCTAGAAAGTCATGGAAAGGTTCACTGGCCGCCGCGATATAACTAAAATAATACTTAAACGTTGTTAAACACCAATCAACCAATGAATAAATGAATGAATCAACAAATCAATCAATCTTAGAAGAAAGTCTTGACTCAGCAGGTGACCGGACACATCCCTGAAAGTCCAAGAAAGTTTACGGAACTGTCATGAAATAACGATGAAAACGATTTTTTTGTAAGTAGTTATAAACATGTTTGCTAAGTTTAAATTTTGTAAGTCTGATCTTTTTACAATATCAACCTCTGTTTTATTAGAAGTTTTGATGATTGCTTCATCAAGCAGTTTTTCAGAGAAGGATATACTCTATGGTGAAATCTCAGACCGTCCACGAATATTCTGAATTAATTTACATTTCAAATACTCAGTCACAGAAGTTCAATTACCTACTTTTCTAGACGATGGATATAAAAGGTCTGAAAAATAGAACTCCGTATATTTTTATAGACGTGATAAATATCTAGCCACTTGAATTCGGGGCTATCTCACCAAACCTGTGATTATCCGTTGACCGAATGGTTCTTTGACTTTACGATCATGGGGAGAGGACTTTCGAAAAACATTGTTGGAAGCCAAAACTATTGTTAAACAGTTTTTTTTTTCCTTCTCTCTTTTTTTCTTACCGTGTTTGCTACCCTTTCGAAGACAAATTCAATGAATTGAACCGTACTCTATTTTTCGTCCACAAATGCTCGCTATGTTGACGACTCTTTAGATTCGTCTTCAGGTAGAAATGTATACTTACTTGGTACAATATTGATTGACAGCGTTCCAGCTTGGTTGATGTGCGCTAACCCAGTTATTTACCGGAAGTATACGGTGGTTTACTTCTATAGTAAGTTCACCAAACGCTGTTCCTATTTCTCTGATGAAATATATACTTGGATCGATCTTTTTTTCGTACTTCTTCTTTGTAAAACGTATTTCAGCACCTGAAAGTGTTACTGTACAGCATAAGACATGTGCGTGTGGATGGATGTAAAAAATGTCCTAGTACTCTAAGACATGTGCGTGTTGATGGATGTAAAAAATGCCCTAGTACTCTAAGACATGTGCGTACGTCTTTGAAAAAATATACTGGCACTAGAATTACTTTTTTTACAACTTAGTTTAATAATTTTAAACATTACTGAGGCATGCTCTGTGTAAAGGAAGCTTAATGCATCTGCGAAAATAATCGACAAAGGTCAACCTGCGCATCCGCACAGGCTGACCTGAGCCGATACCTTTCGCTATTGGTCAATTTTCTGTATGCCAAAGGACCAATCTACCTCTTGGTTCAGTTGGTTGTTCGAGAAATTGACTCTATGGATCCATGATCACGTGACGATTTGCTTGGTATCATGCTTCTCGGAAATGCATTATGCCTCCTTTTGCCAGAGCATGGCTCATATTTATGTTAGATCGAGTGTGACGGAAAATTCTTTCAACTCATTAATTAATCACTTTTGATGAATGCTTCGTGGAAATCTGAACTAGTACTCGCTCCATAATGTTTTAGAAGTTATTAATCCTCAGATATTGAATAAACAGTATGCGCGCAATTAATCTACAGGCTGGCATTATTACCAAAATACAACTCGTTTCAGAGACAAGTTCGACATGCATGTGCTTTGCAGCATTGTGTTGATCTACACTGTCCGCACACGTACGCAAAATCTTAAACTGCTGAATAAGTGAAATGGAAATTTGCGCTCATTGGTAAAAAACACAGTTATTCAAGGCCTTTAAAACTTTATGGGAAAAGAAGAAAATGCTGGTTACCAGCATTTTCTTCTTTTCCCACAAAGTTTTCTTATCTTTCAAATACAAAACCCATGATATGAGCCACATTTGATAACATTATGTCGTTTTCAGGTGCTTTCAATTCAGACGACTCTAAAGTTTTGTCATCTGGTGATGAAGGCGACTGCATTTTTATCTAAACAATAACTTTTTTTTTCTCAAAATATTTGCCTTTTCTTCCTCAGATGTCGTTCTAATATTTCTGCCTAGAGGATTTGCATCGACTGCATTTTTATCTAAACAATAACTTTTTTTTTCTCAAAATATTTGCCTTTTCTTCCTCAGATGTCGTTCTAATATTTCTGCCTAGAGGATTTGCATTGATATTCCCTCTAGAATATTTCCGTTGTGTAATTAGCTTCTTTGATGTGGATCAGATAGCAAATACAACTGAATGTTTAACCCTACCTGCGCTAAGAGCATACACAGACAGTGTAGATCGAGAAAAGGCCGCATAAAGTTTGCAGCCTGGTCTTGAATTTGCACTTTCTAGTATTTCGTGGATAATCTGACACAAAACAGCTTTGAAATATCAATACCTGGATTATTTTTAGTTATTGACTTATTTGGGTTTCGAAGGGTCACCCGTTTCAAAGCGCAAAACTGTAGTATGAATTACGCAACAAAGTAATTTTTGATCGACCATACGCGAACATGATACAACCATTTGCCATACGAAGCTTTGAATTAGATCAAAGAATTGAAATGTTAGATCGTCATTGTCTCACATCGGAATCGAAATCCGTGACGCGGTTACCTTTTCAGGAAACAACCACTGAGAAAGGTTGATGGTTAGGACTCGAGACACTTGTTTATGACAAAGCCAATTACGGCAAAGCTATTTCTAAGCTACCAAAGAATAATTTCCCTGTAATATTTACATTGTACAATCGCACACGTTTCTATCTCACTATACTTGCCATTATCCAATTGTATTAGAACATTACGGATTTTTATAAGTGAGCCATGCTATGTGAAAAGAGGGTTTAATGCATCTGCGAAAAGTATCGGCACAGGCCAGCCTGCGCAGTCTGCGCAGGCTGACCTGGGCCGAAACTTTTTGCTATTGGTCAATTTTCTGCATGTCGAAGTACCAGTCTACCTCATGATTCAGTCAGTTGTTAGACAAAGTGGTTATTATGCATTCCTAGTTATGTGATGTCTTGCTTGGTATAATGCATCACGCAGGTGCATTAAGCCTACTGTTGCCAGAACATGGCTCAAGTATTTTGGTGTAGACTGGTGGCTTAAATGACAAACGTCTTTGTGTTTGAAGCGTGACTAGCACTAAAAGCCCAGGTGGTGGAGCATGTGATTTGCAATCATCAAATCTCGGGCCACTTAAGGGTGTGGGTTCAATCCCCATGGGTTACTAAAAGATCTTTTGGATGAGAGGTCAAACCTAGGTCCCGTGTGATGGTGCTACATACTGAGCTGCAAGTTGAAATAGAGGATCTTACATAAGTGTTTATGTATTATCATTTTTATCAACCGAGTTGACTAAAAATGTATGAAGCGAGCCTTGGCTAGCGTCAATTACATTTTAGTCAACGAGTTTGATAAAAATGATAATACATAAACGCGAATGTGAGATTCTATTTATCACATAAAACGAATGACAGGCAAAAAATATCCTGCACCATCACCTTTAGCCTATACACCATTCACGGGTCCGTGTTTACAGTTGTAGTTCGGTTTAAATTTGTACATACACAAGTAGATAGATTTTTGACATTTACCCCGAAATTAGATTGAAACAGATTCTAGATGGGGTAAGTCCACCTTTTTCCGCTTATGTGTTGATTTAAAAGACTTTCGCTGCATTTCTTGGTTTTTATTAAACATGAAAATCAAAAGATGTCCTTGCGTATACGTCTTAGCAACAGTGACGTCATTTTTCCGCGAAACGGCGTAGTCGTACAAAATCCTGCACGTATTGTAGCCGGTTTCTCCAGCTTCACGCGCTCATGACTAAAGATTGATCAGAACTGGGACCCAAAAAGCGATAATACATTAGTGTATTATCAAAAATAAGTCATGGGTTTAATACACTGCCGGAGGGGGTTTTATGTGATAAAATGCTTTTGATCATATATGAGCATAAGGCAGCGGATGGTGTATGTCTTCGATCAGACGGCACTTCCAATGCTGTCTAATCTTGATCTATGTCATTCGCAAAAGGCAGTGAAGGCGCCGTTGGCAGTGAAAAGGGTTCCCCCAATTGTCCACACAGGATTTATCGCAAGGTATGATATGAAATAAAATGGGGGTCATCTGTTACAGCACAAACAGTATGCGGTTGTAGGTGTAAAAAATCTTATTATATACCTGTAAGTTTTCCGGGTTAAATACATGCGTCGCACGCGGCTAAAATCACACACGACGGAAAAAAAATCCGTATTCCACTCAGTGGAATACGATTCCAAATATGGTATGATGACGTCACACTGTATCCACGTGAACACGGCAGCCATTTTGATTGTTTTATATGTTAACACAATGGGCGTGGTGGAAATAATACTAATAAAATTCATCCGCCATTCATGAAAAAAAGATGTTAACGCCTACTAAACCAATTTTTCTTATAACCATGCTTCGTTTTCGAATAAAATTGTCACTAAATGCATATATTTTGGTTTTTGGTAGTTTAGGTATATAATAAATGGAATATTATGTTGTAGCGTGTTTCCTGGGGCTTGTATTTACTTCTCGCTGCGTGGGAAAATTTTGATATCGCGCTCTACCTTCGGTCTCGCGCGATATCAAATTTTCCCACGCAGCTCGAAGTAAATACAAGCCCCAGGAAACACACTACAACATAATATTCCGTATATACAGTTTAGCGACACAGACAGACAGATACAGGCCTAGATCATGTAATAGAACTATAAAAAAGACAAACCGCGACATTTCGTGAAGGAATCAGCTAATTAATGTTCGTATCGCGTTTAACTTTGATCTGTGGATCATGGCTTGCTCTCGAGAGATGGTATAACGACTACCAGATTGAATATCATTGTCGTCCTAATGGTTATTAGTTTTTTTTATTGTCCGACATTGTCCAATAATATTTTTGCAATGATGTGGCTCAAAGGACTGAAAGGCACTTAGTAGTTTTTGTCAAGCTGAAATTATCAATTGTTCAGGTGTAACGAAATTTCGATGCAACCTTTTTTTTTTTTTTTTTCTTTATAACTCAATTAGCCGAAAGCCAGCGAGCTTATGTCACCGCCCGGTGTGCGTGCGTGCGTGCGTGCGTGCGTTATATTTTATTTCTTCTCTGAAACTACCCATTCAGTTTTGATGAAACTTAACAGAAATGATCCTGCTATAGCCTTCTTCAGAATTTAATAAAATAATTTGATTCCGATAGAATCTTTGTTGCTATGGCAACAAGACTGAAAAATATTGAAAATCTTCAAAAATCTTCTTGTCCGAAACAATAAGGCCTAGGACCACCAAATTTGGCATGTAGCTTCATCTATAGGTCAAAACTGTTCCAGCCCCGGGGGGTCACAAGTTTTACATGGGCTTATATAGTGAAAGCTTTAAAACTCTTCTTTTCGTTGCCATAAAGCATTTATCTCCCTTGATTGTCCCTTGAATATGTACTATTACATGATTGGTGTTGGGTATTCAGGTTTTTGGAAAGAAAATCTTCAGTTTTTAGTGAGAGTGATTTATTTTGACGTAAATAGTTATGCTCAGTTGAGGCAAATATGTAATGTAAAGTAAGGTTTCTATCATTGAGTCTTTTGTTCCAGAAATTTAACATCCATGCCATTGAAAAAATGTTTTCTGCTTCTAAATTTTGGAAATCTTCTTGTCAGAGCACTCTTTGTTACAGTTCATTGATATTTGGCATGAATGATACTTGATTATACCTGCTTGTATTCACAAACATAAACTTTGCATTTGAAAAGGATTTTATTTATTTATTTATTTATTGTGGGGGAGGCTTTTTGTCAATGAAAATTTGTTACCATGCAGACTCCTTTGGATTTTAGGATTTTCATCTCTGTCATTGCCAATTTAGGGTGTTGTACATCTATTTAAAAGGCAGTGGAGCGATACACGGCCATCATGGCCATCATTTTTATAAAACCTTATGCACCAAGTATATAATCTTCCCGTCTTTCGACGAATTAAGATACAATCCACAGGGAATCAGAAATTCTTTTTGTTATAATTTATGCTGGGCGAAACAAGCACACTGTGTAGATCTAAGATCAGACTGCACCTTCCGTGCAGTCTTATCTTGATCTATACCGCCCTCTAAAGCCCTCGTTTTCGCCTATAGCACTGAAAGGATTAATCTTCATAGTGTTCCCTAACCGTTAATTTCAGCACATTGCAGATCCAAGATCACACGAATAAATGAAATTCGTGGTGTGGTATTTTAGATCTACATCGTCAAATACGGTTAGCTTGCCATAAGTATTTTGTAAAATTCCAAATTCCCACCGACCTACATGCATTTTTTTCTGCATGCGACAGAATTTATTACGCAGCTTCTGGTCTTGCTATGATAATGAAAACTTTATTGGTAGAAAACGAGATAGCTGGAGTTTTTTACATTAATTTCTAGTATTGTTTCACGCCTGACATCAAAGTCGTTGCTCTCTGAAACCCAATGGTATTATTGTTGTTTGGTCAAATTTCGGAGACCTCGCCAATGACTTTAAAGTTATTACGTTTTTTTCATGAATATTCATCACTTTTACAAATACATCTATAATCGTTTTCAGCCAAATTTGACCCGTTCCATCTTTATTTTATCAAACTATAGCCATTTTTGTATCTTCATGCCAAATGTTGCAGCTGGTGGTTGCAAGGTTGCACAGATTTCGACTGATAGAATGACGCATTTTCATTTTCTGGGGGGGCCTTCAAAGAAATAGCTGTTGTAACGTTTACGGTTTTACATCGAAGATTTTCTATATATGTTTTTATCCGTTACACAATATACATCGCCAATATCGGTAATTTATCTTTGTTTACACAGCTGACACAGCTCAACCATTCTACAGTCTATCAAATTTTAACACTGTTTTTCTCTCTCTTGCTGTAAGGATGTATCTTGGAACAGCTACATGTTTGTCACATTATACTGTATCAAGTTTAGATGTGTATGTTTGAATGTCAAATATATGCTTCTTTATTTTCATTTAAGTTTCACAAAGATAGCTTTATCATTCAACTCACAATGAATCAAAAAGTAAACTTACAAATGCATGTAAGTCAATGGGAATTCGGAATTTCGATGAAATATTTATGGCCACTAACTGTAGTTTACCATAAATAGAAGGCTATAACATAAACATAGTCTAAATTTGCTAGACCTTGGTTTTTTCCTAGTGTCAGAAAGTTTCATTTAAAGATACATCTATACCCGTTTTCAGCCAGATTTTAACCAATCTCATCTTTACTTTATCAAACTATAATCATTCGTATATCTTCATAGCAAATGTTGGCCCGGACGGTTGTAAGGTTGTACAGATTCCGACTGCTAGAAAAAGCGTTTCATTTTCTGGAGGCCATCAAAAACTCACTCGTGTGACGTTTTCAGTTTTAAATCGAAGATTTCCGGTATATGTATCTATCCCTTACACCATACATATATATCGGTAATTTATCTATGTTTACACAGCAACTGCTGACTAAAATCTGAACCATTCTATAATCTATCAAATCTTAATAGCGTTTTTTCTTTCTGGCAGTAAGGATGTATCTTTAATATTTCATTAACCCTTAAAATGCTACATAGGTTAAGTGAAACTATCAAGCCGATAGTCAAAAACCCAAATGCTGGTATGTCAATTATTTTGGGAGATAAAAATATCTCCTCATCGGAAAGTGTAGATCAAGGAGATAATTCGTTCCTCCAAAATATACTTTGAAACAACAGTTTTTAGTTATAATATCGGCTTGAAGGTTTCATGTCATTTATTGAGAAACTTAAGGGTAAAGCGATCAGTAGTTAGTAAAAGGCGGGTTCCGGCTCGCTCACGCGCGATTTTTGCGCGCGATCGATCATTTCCTATATCCCCCCCTAGGGTTTTTAAAAGGTCATCGAGTACATTACGTCTTTTTAAAATTGATACCCGCTACTAGGTATAAATTTTTATATAAAAAAAAAAAATTATTCCCCCGAAAATTCCGACTTTTTTTCGATTTCTATAAAAAAATCTCCCCCCTCCCCTCCCTCCATTTTCGATCATCCGCCCTCTCCTCCAAAAAAAAATTGTTTTTTTTGAAAATTTATAAAAAATAGTTCCGGTCTAAAAGCGCGTAAAAATGGATAAAAATAGAATAAAAAAAATCGATAAATATAGATTAGTGGATATAAAAGATAAATTAGAGAGAGTGCATCGAAGTAAAATCGCATATTCTAAAAGACTTTATCGTAAGAATCACACGATGACACTTCCTCCTGTGTATAGAGTAGATTTATTAAATATTTTTAGAAGTATCGCGTACTATGAATATAGTCGATTAACGTACGAAGATTTTAAAACGTTGGAGGGGTCAATAGATACTACACGCGATATAAGTAATATAATATTTTATTTTCAAGATGAATTAGGCAGCCTGTCGTATAAGAGGTTTACGAGATTAAGGAACTTCTATATTCCTAAGAGGCTAGATAAATATAAAAATCTCTTTAGATTTACACCCAATCTTTTTAAAGGTTTTAATAATATCGAACTTTTTTTACACAGAATCCAATATTTAATGGGACGTAGCCTATTATTTTATAACGTTAATTTAAGATTTAAAAGATATAACGGTAAAGTAGTACGATTTTACAGACGAAATTTAAATCATTCTTGGCAAGAGGGTTCATTCAAACTTCATGATATTCGGGGTAAAGATTTTTAAATAATAATATATAAATCATTTTATATCAATTTATCGATCCTATGATGCCCCCAAGCTAAAGTATTTATATTATCCCCCAATATATATCTTTTATCATCCGCTCTACCTAAAGCTTTTTTATTTAACTCCTCCGTATAAATTTCGTGTTCGCGGCTTCTTAATACTCTCATAATTCTATAAATATCTTTTCCCGCAAATAAACAATCTTTATAATTTTTCCAAATTTAGTTCGTTTTTAACGACCGACTTTTTTAGTCCTTTACATCTTCGGTCTTCATCGACGTTCTTATATATTAATTTTCCGTTTTCGTCTATTTTTATATTTAATTTTCAAACTCTGTCATTACGCTACCGTTTAATTCGTCTTTAAACATTCCCAACACTTTTTTATTCTTTTGGCTATGTAATTCGTGCTCTTTAGGGTAACCGCTAGTATCGTACATCGTATCAACAGCTCGAGCGATATCCTTATATAAATCGTCAGTTTCTATTTCGAGAATAAAACTATCCGTATCGGTATAACACATCGTTACCTTTTCGCCGTATTTCGTTTTAAAATAATTGTAATAGGTTTTATGCATGAGCGTTTTACTAATATCTAATATGGACATACCTAAATAAACGGGTTTGTTATATTTTATTTCCGTTTTCTTCGTGTGAACAGCGACTAAATTTTCGTCGAATATCGTAGTATGGTGGTAGTTCGGTTTAGCGGTAAGTTTTTTATAACGATAACTACGCGTACCGTTAACTAATTGTATATTTACTCTATTTCTTAAGTTTTCTATGGTCTTACCAAACACCGAATTCATCATTAATTTAAAAAAATCTTTTTCGAAATCGTTTTTCGCGTTTTTTCTTAACTCGATATTTAAATCGATATATTTTTAATATCGGAACTTTCTTCGAATTTAATTCCGCGATGTATTTTTTTAATCTTTAAACCTAACTCTAAATACGTTTTTAAAACCTCGTGATGTAAAACGTAATTTTCTTTATCGTTTAAATTAGGAATTAATTTTTCTACCTTTTCTATTTTTAAACGTTCGGGCGCCAAAGGAAAATCGTTATGTAAATCGTGTAACTCTTCGGGATATTCTAAATCGACCTCTAAAAAACAAGGTATATTTTTCCATTCTTCTAATTCTTCTTTTCCCATTTTTTTAAAACCTTGAATAGGTAATAATTGACTCATAGCCCAAGGGTAAAGACTGTTCGCGTCTATATATATTAAATATTTCGACGGTTTATTCGCGTCATAATCTTCGCTCATATATTTATTATTAGCCTTAGAATACCTTTTACTACACAAAGATACACTGCCTCTGATACCTTTTTCGACCATTAAAAGCGTATCAACGTCCGATAAAAGATCGAGTTTTACTCCCGTTTTCTTTAACATCGCGTCATACGCTAGCCCGAGTGTAGTAAAATACCAACAGGGGTCTAATTCGTAGTGTTCGCGGCATACGTCCCTAAAGTTTTCGAATACATCCGCTAAAAGCAAAACGTCTATTTTGTTGTAAAGTTCCAAATAATCCTTAAACGTTTTCATGTTAAAAGTATTCCAAACGTTTTTCGCGTGTTCGTAATCTTCGTCGCTAATCCGTTCCTTGTTTAAATGCGAATAAAATTTTTCTTTAGGGGGTAGTCGAGTTTCTTCTAATTTTTCGAGAGAATCTAAGTAATCGTAAGGAAAAACTCTTTTTCTTCTAACTAACGGTAAACGTTCTTTTGAAAAATATCTCGATAAAATATTTAACTGATCTTCGTTTAAATTTCTCGAGAGGCTATCTAAGCTCGAAGACATAAACTTAAAACTATCGAGAAACCTAATTTTATGGCGTATATTTTTTCCTATCAAAATAGTTTTACGAAAGCTAATATATTTTTCCTCGTTGTTCGGTATACAATCAATGTAACCGCTAGTTGAACCGAGAAACTTGATAAAAAGATGGACGTCATAACCGCTTAAGTTATGAAAATAAACGGGCTTAAAACTAGGAATTTTCGCTTTAAGATTGCATCTTAAATGAGCGGCTCCTCTGTATTTACCGGTAAAATGACAATGATCTCTTACTTTATAATTTTCGTCGGTAAATTCTTCGTTACAAATGTAACACTCGGTTTCTTTTTCGTGTTTTCTTTCTTCTCTCTCGGTTATTTTTATCGGTACCGGGTTTCGATAATATTTTCTAACGATGTTTCTAATATCGTCGATTAGCATTTCTATAAATTTTTTATCGGCGTCTTTCCCGGTATATTTTCTTTCTATAGGTTGACTTACTTCGTCATTAAAAAATTTTATAAGGTAGTAAAAACTACAAGGAACGTGTTTTTGTCGTTTTATAGTATAACTTTTCTCTCGACTAGGTTCGCAAGTTTCTATAGGTATTAACGCGCTTTCGAAATCGCAATATACGGCGACGGGAAACGTAATTTTTCTACCGTGATTTACGAATTGTAATACGCTACCCTCGTCGGGCATTTTTAAAAAAACGGGTTCGTGCGCGGCGCAATATTTTTTATGTTTTTCTAAAAGTTCTTCCCTTCCGAAGGGATTTAAACATCTTTTACAAAAATACTTTTTTTCCTTATTTTTTGATATTTGACTACTCATTAAGCGACTAAAATTTTTTATAATAGCGTAATGGTTATTTAACCCGTCCGTAAAGTAGAGTAAATCGATGTGGTTTTTCTTTTTGTTTTTCGTAATTCTTAACGGATGAAATATTGTTGGTTTTTCGTCATCGTCTTCGTAACTATAAACATTTACGCTAATTTCCGGATTTTGTTTTTCAAACTTATCTATATCGCGCGGCGTAACGGGATATTCTATTCCTTACGCATTTAAGCTATCCCGTACCTCTTAAAGGTTCATAAATGACCGTATGTAACTTTAAATGCACTACGCTATGAAACGCCCAACCGCTACCTTTTCTTAGAAAATTTGCGTAATTTTCTAAGATTCTCGCTACCATAATATCGTATAATTCTTCTACGTCGGTTCCCACTAAATTAATTTCGTTTATTTCGGAAGAAAAAATAGCTTCTACCGGGTCATCAACGTCCTCGAATCTATACATACGACATTGAAGAACTATTTTTACTTTCGTATTCCAATTACTTCTTAAAGTTTCTATCATAGCTGACCTCGCGAGTTCTAAAAATTCTTCTGGCGAAGAAACCGGTATTCCGGGTATTTTATTTTCTTCCGCCCACGATTTAAGAGCTGAACGATGCTTTTGAACTTTTATTCGGTTCGCTTTACTACTATATAATTCTTTAATTTTATTTTTAAGCGCGTTAAGTTCGGGCAATATATTTTTAGGAACATTTTCGACTCTTTCTAAACTTTTTAATAAATCCTCGACCGCTCGTTGTTGCGTTGGTGGCGCGGTTGGCGACGGTCTCAGTGTTGGTGGTGGCGCAATCGTTGGTCGTAAAATCGGAGTATTTATAATTTCGTTATCTCTATCTAATATCAGCGCGTTTAAAAGATCGATTAATTGATTTCGTCTAAGTCTAGAGTATCCTCTGATACCTCTCAATTTCGCTAATCTTTTTAACTCTTCTACCGTGAGTCTATCCATAATTTTTATAAACGAAAAGAATAAGTTAAATTATTCCGAGTCAATTTTATTATGATTTATTAATCGTAATAAAATCTTAATACAAAATGCTCGTTTTATTTCCGTCAGATTGGAAATTTACTTGCCTATCGCTAATAACAACCGCATACGCGTTACAAACTCCGTGCGCCCCGTCGTAATTTTCGGCAAAATTTGCCTTATCGTGAATGTCGGTTACGGAATATTTCATTCTTTCGCTTTGTTTGCTAACATCGAACAAAAACAAAGGATACAGTTCTCCGTACTCTATTGGCATCAAATTAGGATTTGACGCTAAATCATCCATGAGAAAAAACTTAGATCTAAACATAGCGGCATCGTTGTACGCTCTACTATATCGATAATGAGGAAACGAAAGTTTATAGTCGGTTCTAGGATATTTAAAAGAATTTAACGTAACGTGAATATTCGTAACTTTTATGTGGTTGAATATTGCTGGATTTCCCGTTTGAATATTTTCTTTACCCTGCTGAAAACCGATAATAATGTAACGTGGAAATTCTGGCGATGATTTAACGGAGAGCCTCCAAGTAAATGATAATGCTCGCGTAACAACTGCGATATCACATTGTATCATTCTATAATTAACTGGGAAACTTTTTTTATTTTGAATGTGTTTATAAAGTTCCATTTTATACTTATCCGTGGGTAACACGTGCGGCACATACCACGCTATTTTAGTTAACGTAACTTTACCAGCATCTGTAGCAACTTGTCTAAAAATAGCGTTATTATCGTTGGTTCTTGTCAAGTAAAGAGTTTGTTTCATTCCGTATAAGATCTTGTCGTAATCTTCGCAAAAACCGAAAATATGTTTTAATGGGATTGCGAAGCTAAAATTACCCTTGGTAAGGGGTTTTTCGATAATATAATCGTGTCTCGCTTTCCAACCAACATTATTATCTCCCGCATCGGTTGTAGTATCCTTATACCACAATTGGTTTAACCCCCGCGATTTAGAAAAATCGTCGGGATATTTTAAAAATCCGAGCATAGTGGTGGCCCACCCCGGATGCGCTATTCTTTCAATCTCTTTACCCGAAAGATCGTATCTAATATTATTAAATAGATACATAATACCGTTGTTCGTTAAAGCGACATTATCAGCGTTGGCATATGCCGTATCATCGGCTTTTAATAATCTACCTTCGATAAGTAAATAGCTTTCGCAAGGATGCGTAAAAATATCTTGATTTTCGATGTTAATCGTAATATCTCCTCCGGAATTGTTAAGATTATTAACGGCGCCCACAATCGGTAGATATTCGAAATATTCGTATTCTTCGATGCTATCGTCGTTAAAACCCGTTTCAGTAATGTTTAAAATGCTCATTTTTTATTATAATAATTTTTTTAATTATTATAATATTTTTTACGTCGTTTTAATACCGGCGCCGCTATTTAATTTTTTAACTAATTCTTGTATCGCGATTGGATCGTTACGGCTTCCGGCTATTAAAGAGTTCACGTTTTGCGAAGTTACGGGCGTTGTCGCGGGTATCGATTTATACTTTTTCAAAATTTTCTTAGATTTAGGCGTTAAAGCCTTTTCGACTAACTTTTTTCCCGCGTCTATAGCGGTGCTCTTTCCGGCCTCTAAAGCTTTTTTCGCTCCTTCCTTAGCGACGCTTTTTCCGACATCAACGGCGGAGGACGCGATTTGTTTAGCCGCGCTACTACTTAAAAGTCTCGCGAAAAAGTTGGCTAAACTGTCAAAAATTCCCGCTCCGCCGTATCTATTTCTTCTTACGAATCCTCGTTTCTTATAGATGATCATATTTTATAATAAGGTCATTATTTTTTTATAGCTTTTATTATCGAAAACGCCTTGCCTTTTTAATTCGTCGCACACGCTCACGATTTCGTTTCTTACGCCCGTATTACCCGCAGCTTTACTAGCTATAAGTAAGTCTAGTTTTTCTAGTAACGCGTTAGGGTCACTCGGGATAACGATCCCGCTTCCATAGGTTTCAATATCATACCAAATGTGGGAAAGAAGATTTTTCCATTTGTAACTTTTACCGCTTTTTGGTAATTTACTTTTCGGATCATGATTGCGACGGATGACGTTGGTTTTATTTATTATCTCTTTGTAATTATCTAAGTCCTCTTTATTATATATACTTTTGTCCGGTTTTTTAGCTACAATAAGTTCCCATAGACCGGGTGTACCTTCATAAATTTTATCTTCAACTAAAATATCATCTTCTAAAATTTCGATCGGCTTGTTACCGATAAAAAATATACCGTTTTTGTCATATATCCCGTACGTCGTACCTTATTGGTATACCTTCTTAGCTGCTGCTGCGCGAGCGGACCAATAAATAATGTTTTTTTTCATCTTTCATTTCTTCCATATAACGTCTTATATCTTCAAGATCATCTTCTTCCGATTTTTCGTAAGCCTTAATAGAAGGAAAGGCTTCAAACGTAATAGCTTGAGGCAAATCTTCTATACCTTTTTTAATAGGTTCAAGACCTTCCCTAATTGCTTTTTGCGTTTCTTTTTGCGTTTCCGTAACGGGTTTAAAAAAATCCGAAAGATCCTCCCGTAATTCTATTTTATCCATTTTTTTCGCTAATTCGTTAGCGCGAATATTCTTTTTTATCGCTAAAAATTCTTTTACTATTTTTTCCCTTTTCGTGGGATCGTTGATTTTTAAAAAAGACATTTTTTATTAGGATTACTTTTTTTTAAAACTAGTTTTTAACCTAGTTTTTAACCTAGTTTTTAAACTAGTTTTTAACCCAGTTTTAAAACTAGTTTTTAACCCAGTTTTAAAACTAGTTTTTAACCTAGTTTTAAAACTAGTTTTTTAACTCGTTTCGTAACTAAAACTGCACGAAAATTTAATTTTCGGTTTTTTAATATTACAACGGCTCGTCACGATGTTTTTCAACCAACCTCCGAAAGGACTCGCATTGTTCTTGCCTCCCTCTTTCTATTAACGACGCTTCCGTTTCGCTCGCTATCTTTTTCTTCGATTTAGACCTAATTTCTTGCTTCATCTTCTTATATCTATCTAATTCCTCCATAATCAGTTGGAACTCTTCGTCCGTGACTTTATTATCCGATAAAGCTTTCGATACGTGGGAAGATATAGTATTTAATTTAGTATCAGTGATAATTTTAATCTTCTCGTGTTTTTCCACTTTCGTCATCGAATTTCTTACGGCGTATTTTCCGACTAAACTTAAAAAACTGCAAAAACCCGCGAAACCTTCTATTGCGATAACCGCGGGAATCGCGACTACCGTCGTTAACAAACCTATACCGCCTATCCCTCCGGCCATGGTAATCACGATTAAAACGGTATCTATATTATCTACTATTCTCGCGGCTCTAAAATATTTCTTACTTAAAGCTTCTCTTTTTACGACCTCACCTTCTAAAAAGTTTTGTATCTCGTTAATTTTTGTGAGCCGATAACCCTGTCCCTCATCAACTGGAGGAGCTGTGGGTAATATTGGATATTTATTCTCTTTCATCTCCATTTTTCATATGTCAACCGGGGTTTATGGAACAAACAACGGGGTTGAGTTCTATACTTTAATTTGTTGTGAAACAGATAGCATCCAATTTGGCATCTCTAAAAGTATAATGTTGACGGGAAAAGTGTGGGATCTGACAAAAGATGGCATTTAAGATGTAAAACGCAAAACTGTATAGTTGTAACATACAAGTAGTATAGGAGGGTAGACCTCGGACAGCGTCCGAGGTCTACCCTCCCAGAGTCCGGACACGCCCCTTTTTGTCCGAGGTCTACCCTCCCTGAGTGCCATTTTGTCCGAGGTCTACCCTCCCGAGGAGGAAAAAAGCCGCATCACTGCAGATTTGGGTGTGATTCGGTTTCCGCGACGCAGGAATACAATTATAAATAGTCCGCTACTTGAATAAAAGTAGTTCCGGCAGGTGGTTCATGCAGAGACCCTCGTTGGACTTAGTCTTTTTTTGGAGGGTTGTTCTTTCTCTCTATTACCGTCGGACTTAGTCTTTTTTCCACAATTGGATTAAAAAGTAGTTCCGGCTGATGTAAACAAGCGTTTTGATTGGTCGAGACGTTTTCCCGCCAAAATTCGGTGGGTTATTTCCCCTTCAGTTTTGGAAGGAGTGAGCAGCTCAACAGGACTTCTGGATGTCTTAAGTCTGGCACCTGCATCTGAAAACAAAGATGCCTGAGGGGTGGTATTTCCCTTTGGGACAATAACATACCTGTTGCTCAAAGCACTCAACATTTCATCCTCAGTCATAGGAATCATTTCCTCACCAACGTAAGTCTCCTCCTTAGATGCCATGGCTAAATGGTTCAGAGCAATTAAGACAGTTGCACAGGTTAACACAATGTGTGATAGCACTGGTTTCAATCCAAAATGAACAAGGATGTACATCAGTTAGCATACAGCATAAGTCCAGAAAAAAACCCAGTGGCTAAAAATAACCAGTACACATGTGTGGCCTTTAACACTGTATAAACAAAACAACAGCAATACCTGTAAATGTGGTGAAAGTCCAGGTTCAATAATCCAGGAAAAACCCAGTGGCTAAAAATAACCAGTACATATGTTTGACCTTTGACATTTATAAACAAAACAATGAGCAACCAGTTAATGAGGGATTAACCAGAGGTTTACCTGTTTACCATCAAGTCAGCAATCCAGGGAGTGAATAGGTCGTTTCTTCTACCTGTTAAATGGGGTATTGTGACTTACAGTAAAGGTAAGATCGGCAAAAGGTTTAAAAAAAGAATAAACACTCAGAAACAACGGTGGACATTCACAGTAATGAAAAACACAAAACGAATAAAAAGGATAGAGAGAAGAACATAGAGGATGACAACAATAACATAAACCTTACATTCTCTAAAGCTCGCTCGCAAATGTGCAATGTTAAAGTAAAGGGTGAAAAAGGGTTACAATAAGAAGAAATGGGGATAGGTCTAATGGGCTGATACTGAACTTCAATATTAAGCAGTAATCAAGAGGGAAAAAAATAAATTTAACTCCGGTAAAACAAATATTCAGGGAAAAAAATATCAGTGCAAAGCAAGGTAGATCTATATGCAAAAAAATATCTAACGATAATTCAAACTTAGCAATGCAACTATATAAACAACTATGAAAAATAAGCAAAGCTAACGCAGACTTATCTGTATCAAAACTACATTCTATACAAATTTACCAAACAGTAATATAATGGGTCATACAGGTATAAGCAGTAGGCTAAACTAGATGCTTGTATATGAAATTACACAACATGCAAGAATTTTTTTTTTTTTTTTATATGCAGATAACTTGAGCAAATACGCTGAAAACAGTACTTTCACTTATATAGGACTAAAGTCTTGATTATATTGTCAAGTTTTATCAATGTTTTCAAAAGTCAAATGTAAGCAATTTTTGGACACTGTTTTCTGAGGACTTAGTAATACTCTGAATGCTACAGGACCAAATCTGAAGGAAAGATTGAGTCTTTAAACACAGCTCTTACTACCAGTATCAATAGCAATGTAGGCAACTGTAGTAGTAGTAAGTGGTGCGAAACGATCAATGTTAAGTAAATACAGGGAAAAGCAATTCAACTTGGAAGAGCATGAAGCACATGAGGTAAATATGACAATGGAATGTCAAAATACTATAAATAGTATAAACATGTAACTATCAATTAATTCAAGTACAGAAGGAAAACAAACTGGGAAAATTCAATGGATATTTTGCAGCTAAGGTTTGTTTTCTTCTTTTCAAATATGATACATTCTTATAACTTTTGAAATATCCACTGGAACATGTTTTCAACTGAATATTTTGCAGATAAGGTTTGTTTTTGACTTACTGTTTTTATCACTATGATTGCAGTTCTATATATATACCCTTGTGTGACAATGAGTGCTAAATGAGCATATAAACAGATGAAAAGAAAAATTAAGCTGTTGCAACAATAACTACTTTAAAATAGGACGAAAATGAAAGTGGACCAGTGGAAAATGGACTGACTGGAAAAAAGTATAGAAAAATGAATGTAAGGAAGATAGATAGATTGGCAGACAGAAAAATAAGAGGAAAATGAAATACTAAATGAATAGAGTGGGGAATAGAAAGAAGAAAGGAAAAATGAAATGGGCAATAGGCGATGAGAAAAACAAATGAAATGTGATTATGACATTATCTACAGCTAAAAAGATGAAATAATAAAGAAATGACTTACAGTTAAACTAAACACACAAATCCTAAAATCCTAAACTATAAATGCTACTCAATTCTGTCCGGCAGTCTGTCCATCCACGGGGGCTGATTCTTGCTGCTCCTAGTGCCTAACACAGTCACAGTCACGGAAAATGCGAAGGTTCACAACACTCTGGACACAATCACAATCACAAGCTTGTTGGAAACGCGAGAAAGAGAAAAAAAAAAAACTTCACATGTGCTGGTCTACGCGACAACACAGAATTTCACAAGTGAACTTGGTATAGAAAAAAATGTACAGCTAGCTAGCAAGTAGGCCTAACACACAAAGGTGAGACTCCAAGGGCGCTCTCCTTCCGGGCAGGGTGGGTGGGTGTCCTTGTATCTCTCTCCCTTAGTGGTAAAGGTGTTGACTCCGGTTCGAAACTTCACTGGTCACAAGTCTTGTCGGGGAGCCATTTGTCAACCGGGGTTTATGGAACAAACAACGGGGTTGAGTTCTATACTTTAATTTGTTGTGAAACAGTGAGGCAGAAGCAAAATTTGCCTAACATAAACCTGAAAAGAACAATAAATGATTTTAAGTTCTCTTTCCAGTGTTTGGGTATAACAATAACATAAAGTAAGCTATAGGTTAAAAATTACAGCATTGCAACAATACAAAATTTACAGCAATTGGTAAAAAAATAGCTTACCGGAGTCCAACAAGAAGTATTCAAATGACTATAGTGATATAATCAATGGGTTGGCAAAACACTGTCAAAATGACGACTAGCCGCAGTGCAGGCTGAAGACAAAGTGAGTGATAATTAGTGTGCCAGAGAGAGAAAAATTGACAGTGAGTAGATATTCTAAAAAAAAAATCATGCATACACACTTTCTCTCTGATCACATCTCACCAAGCAAAAGGCAGCACAATAAACATGAAAGACATTGACAAGCATGTATGAACACAGGACAAATACTAGGACACCACAATTTAATGAACCCATGGTTACATATAAGAGAAATATTTTTTAAAGATGATAATAAACGATACATAAAAGTTCGTTTTCTTTTATTTTTACCTTATTCTTCGAATTGTTAGTAATAGTAACGAAAATATTGCTAGAGTCTCTGAGACTAATCTCATTTTGTAAACTACAGATTTTTAATTTTAGAGAATACCCTAATGAGGTTAAAACTACACCTTTAGTCAACTCGAAACCTAAACCTAATTCCAACGGAAATACTTACTTCGGATTTAAAGTAATTTCTTCTTGAGCGAAAATGTTCCAAGTTAACATATTTTCTTTTATCGGAGGATGTTTTAAATTAGTATCGGGAATCCAATGAATCGTTTTTACTCGAGAAATTCTCGATTTTACGTTAAATTTGCGTACGTTCATCTTTTTAATATTATAATATAGCTCCTAAAACGGGTATATTTTTAAAGGGACTATTAGGACCTAGAATAAGACCTTTTCCATCGTAAAACTTTCCTTGTCGTTTTAAATATAAACCGTTACCGACCGAGGTTCCCAGTCCTTTACCTTTAAAAGGCGATAAATATAAACCTTTTCCGTCAGTTTCTACTCGACAAACGCAACCTCCTTTTTTAAGGTAAAGACCCGAACCCATAGCTTTTTGTACGCCGGATGACGCTAATCCCGAAAGAGCGCCGACTCCTAATGCGGGTAAAACGGTCTTCGCTATAGCCGGTAAAGTGCTTGCGGCCAAACCCGCTAACATTCCGAGAAAACCTCCCTCTATTTTCGCGTTGTGTTTAAGTTGTTTAGCGGTCAATTTAATCGTTACTCCTTTGCCTTTTTCGAAGGCTTTAGCTATTTTTCTCGCTTGCGACTGAGTAACGGCTAAAACATCACTGCCTCTTAAATCTTTATGATTTAAACGAACGCTCATTTCGCAGCCCTTTTTTTTAAATAGCGTATCGTAGTTTTTGCTTTTGTCCCTCCGTTATATTAACTTTAATATTTACATAACTCGTCATTTTTTATACGTTTTTATTTTTTTATTCTTCTTTAATTAAGAACCTAATCGATATTGTCTCGCCTCTAAAATTTAGTAAATTTCCGTCTTGATCCGTAATTTTTACTTGCATATTATGTATATCGCGCAAGGTTACGGGTAAAAATACTAAATTACGCGGCGTCTCGATTATCTTATATCTGGGCGCGACATTTGGGAAAAAAGAGTAAATTACGTTTCGCATTAATCCGTTTACGTAACTTCCCGAAATAATATGGATGTTTACTAATATGGAATTTACGCTAAGAATATTTACTACATTTTCCGATTTGTGAAATCCGGTTTCGTATTTCGCGTGAGTAAAACCTAATACTTTAGAAATAGAGTTTGGATGGTTAAAATCTACTTCATAACCATCTTCGAGGGTGAGAATAGATTTTAGAGTATTCATGTTCGCGGAAATATTAATAGGGGACTCATCATCGACTAAATCGACGTGACCGTTTTTTCTCATTTCCTGATGAATGGTATCATTAATGTCTATAAGGTCGTAACTCCCTTCCGGTATTTCTATTTTAAACCAAGAAACTCCCCTGTCTGGAGAATAAATAAAAATGTTATTAGACGCGTCGATGTTCGGGAGAATAGTACGTTTCGAGGTTTACTAAAGCTATTTTGTATTCTCTTTCGTATTTCAGCGAGATCGGGGGATTAAAATTCGTCGTAAAGAGAGATTTGTTATCGCTTACTATAATTTGAAAAGATATTTTTGACTGCGTATTTTCCGCTATCTGTCTTAAAAGATCTTCCATTTTTATAGTAAAAAAATTTTTAAAAATATATCTTTTCAACGAAAGATGTTTTTTTTTTTTAAAAAAAAACTAGCTAAAATTTTTTAGCGTATCATATCCTATTGCAGTAGCCTCCCTTCGTGCATTTCTGTTAAAAATTCTTTTTAAACAATTATTACTAATCGAATTAGCGCCTTTTCCATACATTTTTCCGCTTAAAATTTGGGTTATTCTTCTTATTTTTTTTAAATGAGGTAACATAATTATTATATGTTTTCTATGCTTTTTGTTCGTTCTATCTTCAACTTCAGTTTCGAAAATCTTTGCCCACCTATCCGCATTACGCAATAAATCGAAAACATGTTTTTTAAAAAAAGGAACGTATGATTCTTCTTCACTCGCGTCACGTTCTTTCGCGAAAGAAGTAAACTCTTTTTTTAGATAAAAAATGTTCAAGGTATTATTAAAAATTTTTCTAGTGCAATTTTCGTACATTTTTTTTTCAAAATCATTTTCCACAAAATCTCTAACAACCGACATAACTCTATTTACCGAAAACCCGTTTAATCTATAATCGAGCGATGAAATATTTATTTGTATATAATCGTCCGCCATTTCGCGATTATTATTTTTTTTTTAATTTTATTATTTTCATTTTTTTATAAACTCGGAATATAAAAGTTGTCGAGACCGTCTCTATATTTTCCTTCGTCTTTTTTACTCGATAAATCGATGACGATGAAACTGTGCGGTTTTTCCCATACTTTTTTGCAAAATTTCCTAAATTCTTCTCTAGTCATATCTTTGCTTATGTGGTCGTTGTAAATATGATTAATGTTTTTCAGGTCTTGGCGAAAAAGGCAAATAAAATTCGCGTTTTCTCTGATAGTTTGTCTTGGCAACCTAAAATAATTTTGCCAAAGGTAAAAACAATCGACGTTACTATGTCTCCCGCGAATATAGTAACACTCGCATTTATTTTGTCTTTCTAAAAGTAAGTCGTCGAAGATCATCAAATTTTTGTTTTCCAATTTTAATTCTCTCGGGTCTGGCACATCCTCGGCAGTTTCGAAGAAACTACAGTTTATTTTAGGTTTTATCGCTAAGGTTTAACCCATTCTTCGATTAAAGCCGAGGGATTAACGTTTTTATCTTGGACTTCGTCTCGTAAGTCGAATAAATCTAAAATTTTTTCTTTCGGCAATTTTTCTTCGAACGCTTTTTTAAGTATGCGGTATTCGGGTTGAAAAAGACTTTTACCAAAAATGACTAAATTATCGTAATCGAGCCAATTCGGTCTTAACAAAAAATTTAGTAAAAGCGTAGTTTTACCCCATCCCGATTTGCCGACGATTAGTCCCCTAATGCTTTTTGGTAAAATAGGATTATTAAATCTCTTCGATACTATTTCGTTCCACGATAAATCTTCGATATCCATTTTAAATATATTAAGAAAAAACTAAAGCTATTAAAAAAGGATGTATTGCGTTAAATGTAGAAAAGTTACTAATACTAGTAACGTGGAATACGTAGTTACTAAAAACAGGAGGAGAATGGCGCGCGGTAAATGCGTCGTGTGCGGAAAAACTAAAACGAACTTCTTAAAAAAAAAAAAAACAAGGTGGTTCATTATTAAATAAGTTTATAAATAACTTACCCGTGGAAATGCATCTTCCCGGACATAATTTTACCGGTCCCGGTACTAAATTAAATAAAAGACTTAATTCCGATTTAACTCCTAAGGAATGGAGTAAACCGATCAACAGGGTCGATAAAGCGGCTTACCATCACGATATTTGTTATCTTAAACATAATGACACGGCTACAAGAAATTCCGTTTGCGACGCGAATATGTTAACGGAATTAAAAAGAATTTATAATCCGACGATTAGAGAAAAAATGGAACGATTCGTCGTTAGTAATATGATAGGAATGAAGAAAAAATTCGGAATGGGAGTCGATTAAAAAAAAAAAAAATCGACATGACGACTTTATCGGAAGAGTTGCATAAACCCGTAAGAAGAAAATTTAAAAAAGGAAAGTGAGAGTAAACGGTATCGATAGAATATGGGCCGTGGATTTAGCGGATATGCGTGCGTTTTCTAAATTTAATCGGGGTATAAAATATCTTCTAGCCGTTATCGATATTTTTTCCAAATACGGTTGGTTAATTCCGTTAAAAGATAAAACCGGAAAATCGGTCGCCGCGGCATTGAAAACTATTTTTAAAGAGAGAAAACCGGAAAAAATGTGGGTGGATAAAGGTAAAGAGTTTTAAAACGCGGATGTAAAAAAGTTAATAGAGTTGTATTCTACCGAAAACGAAGAAAAATCTAGCGTCGTTGAGAGATGGATTAGAACGATGAAAGAAAAAATGTGGAAATATTTTTCCGCTAATTCTACTAACATTTACATTAACGCGTTGCCGGATTTCGTTAAAGAATATAATAACGCGAAACATTCTTCTATAAAGATGACGCCGGTAAACGCTAGTAAAAAGGTAAACGAAAATAAAGTTTGGAAAACTCTTTATCCGGAACATCTCGAAATAAAAGATATAAAACCGAAGTTTTCCGTAGGCGATAAAGTAAGGATAACTAAAAAAAAAGAAAACCTTCGAAAAAGGATATACCACGAGATGGACCGAAGAGGTTTTTACGATTTCCGAGGTAAAATTTACGTCGCCCGTAACGTACAAAATTATGGATCTTAACAGAGAAGAAATACGAGGTAGCTTTTACGAACCCGAATTACAAAAAACTATGCAGGAGTCGTTTAGAATAGAAAAAATTATTAAAAAATGAAAAAAGAAATCTTTAGTAAAATGGAAAGGGTATTCCGACGAATTTAATTCTTGGGTAGACAACGAGAACATTAAAAATATTTAAGTATAAAAAAATGTCAGATATCTGGATTAAAAACGTAATTTTACTGAATAAACCGTTAAGCAACTTCGATCTAGAAGATGCTGCGAGAAAGTTAAAGATACCTTCTTTTAGGGGAACGTTTTTACGAAACAATTTACCGAAAAATCATAAAAAAAAGGAATGCGGTATATTAAATCTCGATGATGCGAGCGGACCGGGAATGCATTGGGTCGCTTGGTATAAAAACGGTAAACTAAAAATTTATTTCGACAGTTACAGCGTAAGACCGCCTATCGAACTTCGAGATTATCTGGTAGATCCGATATTTTACAATACGGACCAATTGCAAAGAGCCGATCAAGTATTTTGCGGTCATTTATGTTTGTTCGTTCTTAAAGAGCTTACCTCGGGGAATAAATTCCAACGCGTTTTAAATAAACTTTTTTAATATAAAAAAAATGCCAGTCGATAAATTCGGAGGAATGGACGACGTTAAATCGACGGTCGACGGAGTATCGATCGCCTACATAAATAATTTTTTTTTACGTAAAGACGGAACGACGGACTTTACCGGTTCTATAAATATGAACGGTAATACGTTAACGAGGGTTAGTAATCCCGTAAATCCTCAAGACGTCGCGACCAAAAATTACGTCGATTCCAACTCGGGATTATTAAATGAAAATGGGGGTTATATGATGCTAGATTATTTAAACATGGGATTTAATAAGATAAAAAACTTAGGCGATCCTACGGAACCGAGCGAAGCCGCTAATAAGAAATACGTGGACGATATAGGCGGAGCGGTAGTAAAACGAGTTGACGGTAGTCTTTCCGCCAATGGGGATATAGATATGGGGGGTAATAGAATTAAAAACTTGCCCGAACCCGCCGATTGGGATGACCCCGTGACGAGGTCTTTTCTTAGCACGCAGTTGTTAACTCTTTCCAGGCGCGAGGAAGGGGAAAAATCTTTAACGAGAAATGACGACGGTTCTTTTACCGTGAACGGTAAAATAGATATGAACGGAAAAAGAATTATAAACTTATCCAAACCCGTAAATAATAATGAAGCCGTATCGAGACTTTATTTAACCGAGCGATTAGCCGCTTTATCGACGTGGATGATAGAACAATTTAGAAACGAAAAACCTAAACCTATAATAAGCATCCACGCCGAAGAACAGGGATGTTTAAAAAGCGGAGATTACGAATTTTCTTTCGGCAACGGAAGCAGCGGAAGATCTCACGGATTAGGGGGTTATTGCATGTCAGCCCCTGGTAGAATTATAAGAGGTTCTTTAATGGTTTTAAAAGGAAACAATTTTTTAGAAGAAGAAATAAAAATTAATTTAGTCGTAAACGGTATCGAAAAAACGGACTACTCCTTAATAAAAGAAAGAGGGAAAGGTTGTAGTTGCGTAGTTTTGCCTCAACCTTTAGAAGTAAAACAATGCGACATTATAAACTTTTTAACGAAAATCGGGAAGCGAGAAACTCTTATTCAACGATACTCGTAGAACTCGATTTATAAAAAAATTGATTTATTTACTTTTTTTGTCTATCGGTCGACGAAATAATGTCGCTAAAATTGTTTCGAAAAGTAAATAAAAGAAAAATAAACGTCAATATCGCGCAAGATTTTTTCGAAGACGTTGGAAATCTCATGGAATTAACGCACGGCTATTTCAGAATCGCGAAAAATATAATGGATCTTATTATAGACCATAATAACGATGATGATTTACACGACCTTTATAGAAATCTATCCAGCTTAATCGATAAAGATCAGAAAAGATATCTGGATTTTATATTTACACTAAACGATCTCGTTTTCCTATCTGATGAAGGAGTCAAATATCTGGAAACACAGCTAATAAATCATTACGAGCTAATACTTGAAATACTCGATAAGGCGTCTCTCGCGATTAGTCAAATTAACAAAATCTTAACGCAAATTAAGGAGAATGGGTTTAACCTCAATATTCATCTCGAGTATCTTCATTCTCTATTAACGAGATTTAAAAAACTTTTTAAAAATAAAACGACTGATATCGGGAGATATTTTATAAACGAATAATTTAAAAAATTATATTAAATTAAAGTAATTAATTTAATATAAAAAATGGAAAAGGAACTGGAAAATATAAAAAATTTATCGGAGAAAATACTGGCGGACTGCGCGGAACTTATTAATAATATAAATGATATTTATTCTAAAGAATGGGAAACCGTAGAGACGGTTAAAACCCTAACGACCGTAAAGACCGTAGAAAAAACGAACGAAGAGTCTTAAAAATTTATAACTTTTTTTTAAAAAAAAGTTATAAGTTTATTCTACCTCCGATTTATCGTTATCGTCATCTTCTTCGCCGTTATCATCTTCTTCTTCGTCATCGGAACCCAGCTCTACTTTTGAATGCTTAATAGAGTAAAGTGAGCTAACCCTTTTAATAATGGCAACATCGGACAGATAACTCCGTACTTTAATCACGGTCGAATTAATAAAAATATCCGCGAAATCTATATATGCGATTATTTTGCAACTTATTCTTTCGAGAGATTTGGGATCTTCTACATCATCTAGATCACCGTCTTTATTTTTTTCCAGAAACTTAGTTTTTATTATAGAGTTTTTAACTTTACGGTTTTCGCCGTAAGTTTTATATTGGTAAAGTTTCGGAAAAAAAACATCGTCTTTAAAAATTTCTAAATCCTTAAAATCGATCGCTTTTTTATTATTTTTTAAGACTTTTTTCGATGCTTCTTTTCGTAAAAATTCGCAAATACTATCTAAAGTATCTTTAAACTTCTTTTCTTTATCACTCAGATTTTCTTCGTCGTAAAAAGATTTTAAAACCATAAAGTAATCCAACAATTTTTTGTTGAAGTTACTCAAGTAAACCCCCGGAGAAAAACAAAGCGGGAGAACGTAGTCGTAAACCCCTCGTTTCCCCGTCATCATACTCATATTCGATCTTGAACGTCTGATAAATATTGCCACTCGTTTTGTTCATTTCACCTCCGCAAAGTCTAAGCTTTTTAATATTGAAGTCTTGAAACTTTATAAAATTATTATCCGCCATTTCTAGCATATTTTTTATATAAATATTTTTTTAGTTAGATCAAATTTTTTTAAAAAATGGATATAAAAGTTTCTACCCAGACATTTATAGCTTACACGAACGCGAGCGTTCTTAATTTAGAGAAGTTATTCGATGAGATAACTTTAACGCGGGAACTGATACGCGCGTCTTACAAACGAAAAGAATTAGGGATAAAAAATAAGAAAAATAATCCGAAAAATTTTTTAAATTGTATTTCATTTTCCTTTTTCTTCGACCAAAAAAAGATCAATCTAAAACTCTTCAGAACCGGGGTAATACAGATCGTGGGGTGCGTAACTCGCGAACAATGCGTAAAAGGTATGACCTTTTTATGGATCGTACTCAAGGAAACCCCGTCATTCTTTTCTCTCAATAACCTAAAAGCTTATCTGGTTCCGGTAATGAGAAACGTTATCTTAAATTTAGGGTTTCTCGTCGATTTAGAAAAACTAAAAAAATACTTCGCCGACAATAAAGAATACGATCTTTCGTTATCGATGGGGGGTTTTGTAAGCGCTAAATTTACGATACCGAGAAAATCTATAGACGACGCGTCGGTTTACGCGATCGAAATAAATAGAAAAGATAACATCGTAAATTTAGAAAAGGAAATAACCTACGAAAAGTTTATCGTTTTAAAAAGGAACGTACGTAAACCGCTTAGAAAATACGACGTGATAACCGTATTTAAATCGGGACGAGTCATGTTTTCCAGAATCCACGAAAAATATCAAGATCCTTTAATAAAATGGTTTTTAAATATTACGTTTAAAATAAAAGATAAGATCGCGATAAAAGAATCTCCGGTTTGTTCTCTTAAAGATTACTTACCGCCTTCTTATAAAAAATAATTTTTTTAAAAAAATTATTTTTTTACGAATGACATTGAAAACATTCTAATGCGGATATATCTTCGCTACTTCTCGCCGCTTCTCCTCTGTAATAATATAATCCCTTACACCCCGATTCCCACGCTTTAAAATGAACGTCGTGAATATACTTTTTACTCACGCCCGACGGGAAAAAAAGGTTTAACGATTGACCTTGACAAATATATTCTTGTCTATCCGACGCGTATTCTACGATCTTACGTTGATCTATTTCCCTCGCGGTTAAAAAATAATCTATAAAATTGGTCGGAATATGAAGATGTTTTACCGATCCTTTATTCTTAATAATACTATCCCACGTTTCCCAAGTATCCATATTACAATTCCGTAAGACCTCCTTAACGTATTTATCTTTTTCGAGAAACGTTCCCGCGCGTGTTTTATGAGTATAAGCATTCGCGATGACCGGCTCTATACCGGGGGAACAATTAGCTAAAATCGAACTATTAGAATTTGGGGCGACCGCGATTAAATGAGAATTTCGTCAATCGGTACCTTTCATAGACGGACATTCTCCTTTCTCTCTCCCCAATTTTAAAGTCGCGATTTCCGAATATTCTTTAAGTTTCAAAAAAACGGTTTTATTCCATTCCTTAGCAGTCGTCGATTCGAAAGGGATCATCATCTTACGACAGGAAGATCCGAAACCCATAACTCCTAATCCTAACGGTCTATCTCGTATCACCCCTTTTTTCGCTTTTTTTAATTCCTCAGGACAATTATCGATAAAAAATTGTAGCGCGTTATCGAGAAATCTTACGATATCTTCTATAAATCATTTCGTCCATTCCCAAAAATACTCCGCGTTAATCGACGATAAACAACAAACGTTCGGCGTATTTTTAGCCGTTGGAAGATGTATTTCATTACAAAGATTACTCGTGGTTATTTTTAAACCTTTTTTCTTCATTTCTTTCGGAAGCGCCCTATTAATCGTATCGATAAAATTAAGATAGGGGGTGCCTATTCCAGCTCTGGATTCTAAAATCATTTCCCAAATTTTCCTCGCGGATGTCGGAGTTCTTTTTTTAGTTTTAGGATCGATCAAATCGTAATCGGTTCCGTTTTTTACGGCGTTCATAAAATCGTCGGTTATATTAACCCCGTTAAATAAATTAAGATTTTTTCTATTAGAGTCCCCTCCGGTGGGAATTCTCATCGCGATAAATTCTATGATCTCCGGATGCGTTACGTCGATATAAGCGGCGTAACTCCCTTTTCTCATTTTTCCTTGTTTATACGCGGTGATAACGGAGTTAATAGGATTTAAAAAAGATATAGGTCCCGAAGATTTTCCGTCCGTCGGTCTTACGGAACTCCAATCCGCGCCGACTCCTCCTCCGAGGATCGTAAACCAACACGTTTCCACTAAATGTTCTATAATACCGTCTATCTTATCAGGAACGTGAGAAACGTAACAAGAAATAGGAAGACCCCCTCTCGCCGGTTTTCCCGCATTCGCTAAAATGGGGGAGGAAAAAATAAATCTTTGTTTAGACGCGTAATCGTAAATTCTTTGCGCGTGTTCGAGATTATCGGAATAGGCTACCACCGCGCGCACGAACGCTTTTTGCGGAGTTTCGTCATCTCGTAAGTAATACGCGGATAAAAGTTTTTTAGCGTGTTCGGTTAATAGTTCGTCTCTTTCGTGATCTACGGTAATTCCTAAATAATTTTCTTCCATTATTTTTTATATAAATTTCTTTTACTTAAATTTTATTCAAAAAAATAATTTTGAACGAACAAAAAAAATTAAAAAAAAAACGATGGATTATAGCCAGTTATACAGGGAAAAAACTTTAGAATCGCTTTATAAAGATAAAATCTCGTACGTTAATAATCTTATTAAAGATTTAAAAGAAGCGAATGAGAATTCACGACTAAACGTAAAAGAGATAATAAATAATCTTAAAAGAAAAAACAAACTTTTAAGAAAAAGGAAAAATGTATTAACTTTTAAGATTTAAATAAAATATTTAACCTTTTTTTACCGGGTTAAATATTTCGTTCAAACTCATCAATCTTATTTTTACAATAGTCCTTAAAAAACTCTTTACCCCCTCTTTTTAAAAGAATACGTATTCCATTAACAAATTCTTCAAAACATTTTATGTCTTCTTCGCGACATAAAACTTTGCATCTCATAAGATCAAAGTGGATAGATTCTATCCTATTTTGAATGGCGTCAAAAAAATCGCCCCTATAAAAAAAAACCATTTTTCTTAGAATTTCTTTTTTCTCTTCCATTTTTTATATAATAGATTTTGTTTAAATAAAATATATATTTAAAAATTTAGTTTACGTTTTATCGAAGACACCGTTCTACATACTACGCACTTACCCGATTTTTTTATTAAGTCGCATCTTTCGCATATCGGTATATGACCGCCCGAGCAAAATAAAATATTCGGTCTTACGTCGTCACAAATAACGCAATTTTCGTACAAAAACGTTTCGGTAGAATTGATCGACGTATTAACTTCTCCACCCCTTCTACTATCTTCGTCAACGTCGTTTATATCTTCATCATATCCATCTAGAGAATCAGATTCTACCTCTTCAATAGGAGGATCCTCCCATGTAGTGAAGATATCAAAGTTACCATCTTGCCGTTAATGGGGGAAATTTTCGGGAGAAAACGTAATACCATGGAGCCTAATAGTTATAAAAGGTCTAACTAATCTCCTATTTTCACTACCAAAAAAATATTTAAACGCTATATCGTCGTATCTCTCCTCTTCAGTTATATATTCCGTAAAAATTCCTATAGTCTACTATTTAAAATTAAACTTACTCCTTCGAATGAGGGTTCGTTGGCTACTTTACTGATTTCGTAGTAAACGGTCGGCTTCAACAACAAGAATGATAAACAATAATTTCTATGCTCAGCATAAGGAAATGCTATTAAATTCGGAGAACGATATCTCCGTCTCCCCAAAAAAAGTTTACGCTCCTGCGTTCTTTCTAGATCTAAAATAAAATTAGTATTTAAATTTTTTAATACCATTCTAGTATTTCTCTCCATTTTTTTTCCACGTCTTTAGACCTAAACAATTTTCTTTTACTTTTTCAATTATTTTAAGCACTATCCTGTTATTAGTTTTACAAATCGGACACACGAGCGATCTATTTAAGCAAAAGCATTCCACGCATAAGCAAACGTGTCCGCAATCATGGTATATTACTTTCGGAATATTTTCTAAACAAATAACGCATTTTTCGGAAATAAAATTTTTTCCATTATTAATCATTCTTTCGGGTTCTTCATCTACAAATTCCCCATCCTTAAACTGGATTATTAAGTAAAGTTTTTCGTTCATCATTTCAGACGAAAACGATTTTAAACATTCATTCTGTTCTCGAGTAAGAAAAGCGGTTGACGAAACATTCTCTAAAATAATAGGTTCCGAATAATCCTCTCTATTTTTTAAACGAAGTTCGAAGTTAAACTCTCCCGTATTTATCGCTCTTTCTATACTTAAAAAATAATATAAACTCGATCTTAAATTTTTAAATAACTTATTCGCGGATGTATGACGTTTTCCCGCTAAAAATAATGTTACTATTTTTTGGTCAATCGTTGGTGCGACAGATGAGTTAAAAAATAATCTTTTCCATAAAAATCTCGCTATTTTTTTTCTGTCTTTTATAGTTAAACTATTTAATACTTTTTTCTCAGATAGGTTTTCTATATCAAAACTTACCCGAAATAAATCTTTTAACTGCGATAGCGGAATTCCTTCCATTCCACGCTTTTAGACCGGAACTATTTTTTATAAAATTTCAAAAAAAAATTTTTTTTTTTTAAACGCGCGCGGGGGAAGGGGGGAAATTTTATAACGACGCGGGGAGGAGAGGGCGGATGATCGAAAATAGGGGGAGATTTTTTATAGAAATTGAAAAAAAGTCGGAATTTTTGGGGGAATAAATTTTTTTTTTTTTTTATAAAAATTTATACCTAATAGCGGGTATCAATTTTGTACTCGGTGACCTTTTAAAAAACGTAATGTACTCGATGACCTTTTAAAAACCCTAGGGGGGGATATGGGAAATGATCGATCGCGCGCAAAAATCGCGCGTGAGCGAGCCGGAACCCGCCTTTTACTAACTACTGCGATCATTCAACTCTAGTAGCCAGCCTTGTCTAGTCTAGTCTAACATCAATTTTGTGACCGTCTGTCTTTCCCAGCTTTGCCTTGTCCCAGTCTGTTCGATTGTCTGCCCGCTAACAAATCATCCATTAAACTGTCAAATAAATGAAAAAGTAAATTTCCAGTCAGAATCAAAACCCCAAAGGTACAGGTATTTCAGAGTTCTTTTTATCGGAAAATCTCCCAAAGTATCAAACCAAGTATATTATGTGCAGTCTGATCTTAATCTAGACTGTTAGCCCATAGGCTGCTGAGAGCGACTTACTTACCTTTTGCGGACAGCGTAGATTAAGATCAGACTGCACAGAACGTGCAGTCTGATCTTGGGTCTACTCTGTCCGACAAGGAGATATCTTTCCTAAAAAAATCCTTTGAAATAGGAATATTTGAGTTTGAACTATCAGATTGAAATTTGCATTTCTCTTATTTAGCAGGATTAGGGTTAAATATTACTTTTCTTTTTGCCGGTCTCTATAGCTCTGTTTCTTTCCATTATGATATTAACTAAACCGTATACTGTAGATCTGTACCAATGAACGCATATAAATTTATTCCATAAGACAAGTGAACTTGGCAAATAAGTCCAAAAATCGAAATTTGGGTCCTTTTTTTCGCCCATAGATAACTTGAGATCAGTAATAGTTTATCCAGACAGAAGACAGACTAGAAACTTTGACAATTTTAGCGATTTTTGTCTATTTTTAGGCATGAAAGAATGGCATCCGGCCGCTCCCATTTATTTATGAAAACGGCCCGTTTACATTTCGCGTATAGGTTATTTTTAGACTTGACACAAAATGAGAAATGTGTTCTGGACAGAAACAAAATGAATGAGTGTGCACTTTTCTTTTCAAGTATAGAAAACATTCCCAAACCATTTTCTACTTTCCCACCAAAACATCGTCGAAAGGATGTATAGCGGTGAAAATAATACATGTAATTTGTCGTCTGCTTTCCATTTAGCCAAGTCTAAAGATTTGGTGCATGGTAAAGAGATATGAAAAAAAAAATGTGCTTGACTGTATATTCAATTTAGCCATACTCTGTGAAAAGGGGGTTTAATGCATCTGCAAAAAGTATCCAGCCTGCGCAGTCCGCCCATGTGTCGAAACCTTTTTGCTATTTGTAAATTTTCTGCGCATCAAAGGACCATTCTATCTCAGGACTCAGTTGGTTATTAGAGAAACTGGATTTTATGGAACCATACTTATATGATGGCTAGCTTTGTATGATGTATCACAGAGATGAATTAAACCCCCATTTGCAAGAGCATGGCTAAATTATTTCATAGGTTGAGCCTGCCTCGCCTCTAATTTTCCATGTATGCTTCCAGGAGAATGGGAGAAAAAGACTTTGTTACACCATTTAAAAATATTTTCCTGATGTATTTGAGACGTGCTCTGTGAAAAAGGGACTTAATGCATCCCCGTGATGCAATGTACCAAGCAAGACACCACATAATTAAGGATCCATAAAACCCACTTTGTCTAACAACCGACTATTTAATCATCAAGTAGACTGATCGTTGGACATACAGAAAATTGACCAATAGCGAAAAGTTTCGGCCCAGGTCAGCCTGCGCGGATTGCGCAGGCTGACCTGGGTCGATACTTTTCGCAGATGCATTAAGCCCCCTTTTCACAGAGCATGGCTCATTTGTTTCCGTAAGTTCCATTACAACATGCAAATTGATTCCGGTAACGATCAATTTCTACAAGCCTCTTTAACTCTTTGCCAAACAACAAAATTTTGACTTCTACAAATTGAAAGCATTTGCAGACGACATATTAAATGATGTGATTTGTCTTTGATAGAATACAAAACGTTGTGGGAAAAAGAAGAAAATGCTTGTTACCAGCATTTTCTCCTTTTCCCACAATGTTTTTTGAAGGGCTTCTTCACCAAGGTCGTGAATACCCGGGATAGTTTGGTTAAACGTTAAGCATGTTTCGTCATACCTGTTACTTGATCCTGAAACAATTACGTCTGACATTGGTCAATAAAAGAATCCATTCGTCTGTAAACTAAGACTATTGAAGGTTCAAAGGCAACAAATAGTTACACGGGGAAATAGATCTGATCCATGCTCTGTGAAAAGGAGGTTCAATCCATCTACAAAGAGTATCGACCCAGCGCAGGCGCAGGGGTAAAAACGTTTTGCTTTTTGTAAATTTACTGCATACCCAAGAACTCTTCGACCTCATAATTCAGTTGGTTGACAGACAAATTGAATTTCATGGATCTAATTATGTGATGTTTACTTGGTATAATGTATCGCGGAGATGCATTAAACCCCTTTATGCCAGAGCATGGCCCAATCATACCAATATAGCCCTAAATTTGGGTTATCGAATCGATTAAATAGGACAGTAAAATAGTAATGAGTTATGACATGTAATTCTCATAACACACGGACCCGATATCGCTTATACAATTATATCGGCTGCCTCTGTCAGCCAAGAAACATTCAACCCTGTCTGCTTTGATCGGAAAATCTGTCCGTCAGAAATTTGTTTCGTTTGATTGTTCTAATGATATTACATTTTTTTTCCGAGACACTGTCAAAAAAAAAGATGTATGCCGAAATCGCTTCTGTCAAAAATATTTGACACAATCCAATGTTTGGATGAAAAATCTTCGTGTATTTTGCCATGCAGACTATGACGATTAAACGCTCTAACGTTACTTAACACTCTAAATTTATTTCGAATTCTAATCACAAACAAACCATTTGTTTTGCTAGTAGGTCAATACTAGGAAATTTGAAACAAAATGTCTCAGCCAAACAATTTCCGGGGTCCCCATGTAAGAACCATTCTCGAGAACATTCTTAGTCGTATTCTCCAAGGTTTTCTACGTTGGAAGTAACACAATTTCTGATTGGCTAAACCAAATGGTTTAGCCAATCATAAGTTGTGTAACTTTCAATATCGAAAATTCTGGAGAACAATGCGAAGAATGTTCTAAAGAATGGTTGGTGAATAAGACCCAGGTCTTTCAGGTTATAATTACGTAGACGAAGTTAGAATTGTTTGTGGGTTCGAACACTGTTTTTTTGCTCTTTGTGCCGAATGCCAGAAGAGCACGGTTTAGTGCCGGTCTTTCGATCTTTTATTTGTCCGCTGTATTTACACATGAATAAATGAAACAAACAATGAAAATTTGGACGAAATACATGTTATGAAAAGGTAATGTTTCCCACTTCGAAAACTTAGCTGACGAAGAGATTTCTGGTGCCGTTCCTGTGATGTCATAATTCTTGTAGCAAGACACATGTAATAAATTTGATATTTATTTTTTCGAAACGAAAATATTACATCATTTATTAAATCATAGATATTTTAACCAAGAGCATTGTAGTAAAGCAAACTCACTAGAAAGCCAGGAACGTGAAACACCGAACATCTCGCAAAAACTTCGCTTCTCACAATATGATTGTAGACTTTACACGAGTAGACCTTTAGTAGTTCAAAAATAAAAGTATCACTAACATCTGACCTGGGCTGTATATACTGTCAGTGCCGATGGACACCACGACAGTTATCATGTTAATCTCTGATCCTAATTCTTGTCAAACAGATGTCAGAGATTTGATGCCTAGCAATCATCTGAACCATCTCTGCTAGAAAATGTAGGTGGTTCCCTCAATGATCTGTTTTTGGTCCCCTCCATTTGTTTAGTACATGACAAACTCCAAAGTTCGACAAGGTATGTTGCCATTTATTATGGCTCTGCCTCATCCATTGGTGAAGCAACTATATTAACCCTTAGGTTGCTAAGCGCGACTCGGGGCACTTTTGCGGATTGTGTACATCAGGATTAGACTGCACAGAACGTGCAGTTTGATCTTGTATCTACACTGCCCGCTACGGTACTTTGGTTTGCCGTTGAAATCAACTTAAAAATCGCAATGTTACGGTTTCTACCTTTGAGTGGAAATTTTCGTTTCATTTATTTTGCAGCTTAAGGATTAAGGTTAAAGATGTATAGCTTGTTGGGCTGAACAATGACAAGTATCCTTTAATCCAAATAAAGTAAAGGTGATCCTCCTTTCTGCGAAATTATTTCGAAATACTCCGATTATTTGAGCCATGCTGTGTGAAAAGGGGGATTAATGCATCTGCGAAAAGTATCGACCCAGGTCAGCCTGCGCACTCCGCGCAGGCTGACCTGGGTCAAAACTTTTCGCTATTGTTCATTTTTCTGTATGTCAAAGGACCAGTCTACCTCATGATTCAGTCGGTTGCTAAAAAAAACAAAGATTTTTGGATCCATGATCATGTGATGATTTGCTTGGTATCATGCATCACGGAGATGTATTAAGCCCCGTTTTGTCAGAGCATGGCTTATATTAATTTTGAAACAAATACTGCCGCACCTGAATTTTCTGGTATGTCATCTTCTCTGAGTTTTTTCTGATAATTTAAACAGAGTGGCTATTTACAGTTAACTGTAGGTAGCCAAAAAACGTTAACATGGCTATTTACAGTTAACTGTCAATAGCCAAAAAACGTAGAATTGGCTATTTACAGTTAACTGTAAATAGTCAATTCTACGTTTTTTGGCTAAAGAAAGTTAAAATTGTAAAATTTGGCTTAAGTTAAAATACAACATTACATTATGTAAAAACAATTTCGTTGTCTCACATACATGTACTTTATAAAGGAAAACTCGTTGATATTGCTAGTATACTTGTGCGAATAGATGAAAAAGAGGGTATTTCTAATTACTGTCTTTCATAACATTGTCAAAAAAGAGTCGTCAGTTTAAAAAAAAAAATCAGAAATACTGAATCACTCAGTCTATCTTTTAAAGAAATCTTAAATTTCAGCTCACCAGTATTGTCTGTGTCTTTGACGATTGACCAGACCTATTTTACTTCAACAGTTGACCACGAAACTTTTAGCCAAACCGTGTTTTGTTTATACTTAAATGTTTGCTGAAATGATGTATCAGTTATTGGACAGGGCAGAACAGAACAGAATGTTTATAAATTAAATGTGAAATACATGACAATTCATCGTTACAATACACATTAACATACACATCGCTTTTAAAGCTCAAACTTTAACTGTGAGCTATCAGCAACAGTTGTAATAGTTTTACATAATTACTTGATTAAAAAAAAAAAAAAAAAAAGACTAACTTGAAAAAGGGAAAAAAAAGTCTGCCATAAGAATAATCATCATGGATTGGTGTTGATTTTTTTTTTATACATATAAAGGCAGTACGGGCAACTTGTTGAAGTTTTTTTTTTTTTTAAAGTAATATGCCACAAAACGCAAAAAAGTCGTAAAAACAAACAATTTGCACCACCAAAAGTAAGGCAGAGTTTGCTGCATAAATATGAACATACGTAGTGAGCTGTTTAAATGTTTTTTTTTTTTTTTTTTTAAATATGATAATGTGTGTTAAATGTAAAACAAAACAGAGGACTTCCATGCTCATTTCAAGCCGAGAAAATTAGTCTCGCTTTGTAGATCTAATCCTCAAAAACAGGTTGAAATTGTAACTCATAATGCATATTAGAATATTAAAATCCGTTTTAACTGTAAATAGCCAAAAAACGTAAATCTGGCTATTTACAACTAACTGTAAATAGCCAATATGACTTTTTTTTTTGCTATTTACAGTTACATTAGCCACTTTAACGTTTTTTGGCTATTTACAGTTAACTGTAAATAGCCTCTGCCTAATTTAAATTCAGGTACAAGAGACACTGGATCTGTCAATAGGTTCGAACTTTCAACATGAAGCAATGCAATTATTGGGAAAAGACCTTATCTTTATTTTCTTTGGGAAAAAAAAAAAAAAACTATTTGTTAGATTAATTAGCTTGATTAAGGAGCATCTGCATTAATTGTACAGATAGGAACTACATCACTGAAAAATAAATGAGTCATGTTCTGACAAAAGGAGTTTCATGCATTCCCGTGATGCATCATACCAAGCAAGTAATCACATGATCATGGGTCGATAAAATCCATTTTGTGTACTGACCACCTTATTCATGACGTAGAATGGTCCTTTGACACGCGGAAAATTAACCAAAAGGAAGTTTTGATTCAGGTCGGCGTGCGCAGTCCGTGCAGGCTGACCTGAGTCAATATTGTTTGCAGATGCTTTTAACCCCCTTTTCACAGATCATGACCCAAATATATGTAAACTGAAAGATCACCAGAGATATCGTTTTCCACCATTAGTATGTTTATTGATTACAGCTTGACCGTGGTTTCACGTCCAAAATAATTGTTCATTTGTTTTGAAGTTTTTAAAAACAACAAGGCGGATTTTCTATAAATGAAAAAAAAAAAAAATGAAATAGGAGCTTAATGCATCTGCGAAAAGTATCGACCCAGGTCAGCCTGCGCAGTCTGCGCAGGCTGACCTGGGCCGAAACTGTTCGCTATTGGTCAGTTTTCTGTATGTTAAAGGACCAGTCTACCTCATGATGCAGTCAGTTGTTAGACAAAATGGACTTAACAGATCCAAGATCATGTGATTACATACTTAATATCATGCATCAAGGAGATGCATTAAGCCCGCTTTTGCCACAGTATGTCTAAAATTCTATTCTGAAAGATACCTAGTATACCTAGGTCATTTGTCATGCCGAAAAAAAAAGAATTTATAGGTGCACATGCTAGCCTTCAATCACCTCTCTCCCTCGCTTCCCAACAAACAGCGCCTAGTCAATATGAAAGGAAAGCAAATTAAAGAGATAGGACTCAGTTTTCGAAATGGTTCATTTCAACAAGGAAATCACCGACTAGACGGTGTCGAAGATATAATCACACTCATTTATCGTTACTATCTGAAAACGTCAGGAATGGAAACTGTCCTGTGTCTCATCTTGTCCCATTATCCGCATTTACGTCAAAGTTTAGTTTGGTCATTTTCTTCAATGTGGAAAAAATAACTTACACTGACCTTTAATCTTTCAAAAGTCGTTTTGTAAGCTATCAAAGAATTAAATTTCACAAGGTACGCCTCGTCATTTAAACGTAGCGCATTGTTATATTGGGCAAATGCCAGCTCAAGCTTAAACTCTTGTTGAACATAAACCAAAACCAGATTCCAGATGATATTATTCTAAGAGCAGACTGCAAAGTTAGTGCTCTATGAGTAAGGATGGAAACGGCCTGTTATATATCTTAATATTCCAGCCAAGTTCAGGAAAAGTTTCAGTAATTTGACCTCTATTTTCAGTTTAGACAAATATTGTGTACACTGTCCATGTAGTAGTATCTATGTAAATAAATACCGGTATTGTTTGGACGCTCAAAAATATCTAATGCACGATATCAAAGACTCAATTGTTTAACAGTTTGATATCAATACGCGCCACAAATCAGGGTCTATCTGTCTGTGTGCCCGTCTGTTCGTCCGAGGGCAGGTATATTTGAGTCGCGACTATTCTCTCAGTTTTCCCAAAATGGTTCACAAGTAACTTTGTATAAATATTGTCCAAGAGATGTGCAAAGAAAAATTTTTGGGCGTCTACTCTTTAACGTTTATGAAAATTGGTAAATCACTTGACGGGGTCAATAGGTACATTTTTGACAGTTTTAGTTTCTCCGTTTAAAAGTACTACCTGCGCAATAAAAAAAAAATACAGATAAATGGACAGAGTAATGTACCTGTACATTACAGCAGATATCATAAAACAATCATCTCTCGTGCTACACAAAACAAACCAAGCGTAGCCAAACCCATAAGTTTTAGAATTAATTTTTAAACATGTAATCATATAGCATGTATATGAAGCAATTAAAACAACTTTTCAATAGATTCAATCCACGATGAATTGCGCTGTAGCTACATCTCACAGCTGTAGTTAGTGTTTCGAATGTCTGGCTTTTCAACATGATGTGAAAGATATCTTCTAATCATTTTGGCACATTAATGTCAGACACGGAAAGTGTCCATTGTTTTTCCTGTCGCATTAGGTGTCAACAGGCTGCATGGTTATTGTCTTTAGGAAGGATATTAGGGGTAATTATAGCAATAATAAAAAAAGAGCATTCCTTTAACTCTGAGCGGTTATTTTTTATCAAAGTTTGTAAAAAGTTTATAGACGATAATTGCTTTTCTTCGGTGAAAGATTAAAATTTATTTCATCGAGTGAACATCATCGGTGATTATTTCACGAGTGGCGCAGCCAACAGTAAAGATATTACCGTATGACGTTCATCAGGATGAAGTAAATTTCGATCTTTCACCGAAAAAAAGTCTATCTATTTCATGCGTTAACACTCTTTTTGTTAGAACTTTCATCAAAATCCAGTATAGTTGTTTTCGAAGTAGGACCGCATTACAATAAGAGCATATTTACCAGTTCACAAAGTAAACAGTTCGTTGGTATAGACCAGAATTATGACAGTATTGATTGTGTTTCAATCAGTTTGAGAGAATATTACGTTCAGTGAATTATTTAGAAAAGACAAAAATCAATTTTCAACATTTTATAATCCTAATATTCCGATTACCAAATATATCCTACCGCGTTAGTGTCATTGGTGTCCGACATTTATTTACATTCGGAGCGACACAACAAATCAACAAAACTCATACACACGAATTTAACAGGATTAATAAATATTTTGAAGAGGTGTGATCTTTTTTAATAGATAACAGTCTGAAATAGATCTGATGCGTTTGAAAGGGCAAAGTTAAAACCATGGTGCAAATATCTAAGTAGTTCCGTACCGGTAGGTACCAAATCGGTAAATTTCACAGGTTAAACCATAATCCACCATTCCATCCTGATAACTTACCGAAAAGCTTGAAATAAGCAGATCAAATACCTCTTTATCGTTTTTTCTTTCTTTTTTTGTTTTTCATCATACATCTACACGTTGTACATACTTATCTTAGAACGAATAATTATCAAACCATTTTGAACCATTTACCGAATATTTTCGTTTTTCTTAACAAATGGAAGGGAAATAAATTACATGTTTTCTTGGGAAATATTACGGAACCTAAACCCTGAATTTCAACCCGCGTGTGTGTGTAATCTACGGAACTACCGGGATGCGTGCAACCTTTTAAGTTTCAATAAAGTTTTCGAAACCTTTTTCCTTGAGGTCTTTAAATCTCGAGAAAAAAGAGAGAAAAAAAATGCAACAACAATGTTTATTTTTCATTATTTATCCAAAAACGTTTCATAGTACTGAAACGATACCTTTTGTTATTTTAGCAAGCTTGATCGGACAGTTCTTTATCAAATATGACAGCAAACTGGCAGCAAACATCTCCTTTCAGATGTAGTGTTATCATGTTAGGCAGGAATATCAACGCTTTACCAAACAAGAAAATTTTGGAATGATCCATACTGAAAAGCATTTTGCGAGCGACGAGTGAAATGTGGCCGAACTAACGAGATTTATACAGCATAGAAACTGTTGTTGGAAAAGAAGAAAACTTTCAAGTTTTCAAAAGCCTTCTTCATATGGTTCTTTAAAACTTTTATTTTTATAGTAAAGGGTTAAAGTCGACGAAGTAGATTTCAAAATCCAAGGCTAGTTCACAACATGAAAAAAAAAAAAGCCTTAAATGTAATATACTGACATTAATTTGGGCGGAGAGATTTAAAGTCAGAGTTCAGAAAATATATCTTACATGTTAGTCTGACAGGTTAAAATTTATTAAAAACTTGGAAAATAAGCGCGATACTTTTGACCCGTTGCATGTTTAAACAGCTGAGTGTCGGCAAGGCTTGTCTTGCGAACTCACTAGGTTACTTTAACAATTGTTATAATACTCTGTCAGACCCTCATAGAAACACAAATAAAACTGGTCTCCACGGAAGCGGACGAAGAGTGTGTGGCGCATCTTTTATAGAAATTGTTAGAGGTCCTTATTAATTTTCCTTATCCGTCAAGCAGAAAACTTTAAGAGTTCACAAGAAACCTGACAATCGTTTTATACAATTTATTAATCCATTTAATAAACGATCCTATGCCATGGTTATCGTATCACTCTACCGCTAATCATTGAAGAAGGGTATATATACAAGGTTAAAGCGCCATCACAGCAAGGGTATAACACCCTTAACAACAGATTTGAAGCGTGTAACTGGTACATGTTTTACAAGGACCGTTCGCATGACGCTCTAAATCACTCAGCAGAAATGGGAAAATAAAACTTTCAAAAAGAAAAAGAATTTAACTTTACCCTAACCAATATTTGATGACTGTGTAGATTAAGATCTGCTTGCATAAGATGTGCAATTTGATGTTTAATCAACACCGTCAACTCAAGTTGTCAAGAACAAACATTAATTGCGATATTCGCGACACTCCCAGCTTGACTTGTCCTGCAAACCTATGCATTAATTTAATTAAAATTCAAGTTATGATAACAATTAGAATATTCAGTAAATTCCTTTTGCCTATAGTTGAATATATCCTGTAAATTGTCTATAATGTCACTCTCGCTAATATTTTGCAAAAATCCAATAGAAGCACTTCTTTTGGTGGATTGAACTATACCATCTTTAAGTTTATCAGGTTTGATTGCCGTCACACACACATTTTCGTGCTCGTCATAATCCACTGGATTCTGCAAAATTCTCGTTATATTCCTGTCCATTATCGTTCGGGTTGGCGCAGGACCCAGTTTCCTCGGCAACTTTCATTGTAGTTTTTTGATCCGTCAGCGTTTTCGTTAACTTCGGGAATATCTGGGAGGGGGAAGGGAGTCTCAGCAGAATCATCACATTGGTCGTTGCCACCGAGACTGATGTTGTCAACATTGCTATCGCTACATAAATCGAGACAGCTGTTGTTGTTGTTCTGGTTCACTGGCAAATCCGTGGTTGAAAAGGAATAAATGACATCAGATAGTTCATAAGAAACAGATGTGCTATTCGCTATGCTTTTAAGTTGCTCCTCGACATTACTTATATTCTCGTAGGCCAGGAGTGACGTACCTTGGAGCCGACTCCATTATAAACTGTAATCTCTTAGCCTTCTCTTTTGCATTTTTTCTGTCAACTTTATGAACTCTGCACACCATAACCGCACCGAATAAATCTTGCTGTAGCAGTGCACTCTGCTTACAAAAATAACTTTTACTAGTGCGTCTTTCTTTCTTGTGGCGGTTTAGAATCCTTCTGGAGCGATTATTCCTTTTTGAAATAGTCACAAATATACATGATGTTGATACCAAAACCAGTAAGTACCGAATGCTTAGAATCAAGTCATCCTTTATACTTTTGGAATATTTTGTAAGGCAATATATGTTGCAAAGAAACAAAATTTGGTCATTGCTCGAGATATTTGAAGGTAGCCCTTGGGCCACTTAAATAAACAATGCTCCAACTGCGAATAACCTTCCTTCACTACAAGAACTTTTGGAATTTCTTCCACTTTGGATTTTTCTCGGACGATAGACATTTCCAATGGGTATAGTAGATTCAGTGCCTCTGTTATCCTTTTTGGAGGTTAGCTCAACTTTTGCCGAACGGATACATCCGTCCTTAATTTCCATCAATTTTGTAATTTTACCAAATTTCAAGCTTCCTCTGGATGTGTCATCTTAAATTATAACCACATCATTTACAATTTGCAGAGACTCAGAGTACTTTCACAGCTTAATCTGGATTAAGACCGTTCTGACAGACTTGTCAAGTATTCGTGTCGCTAGATCCTCCAGAATGCATCCAATAACTTCCAGCCCTTTTTCGGCATTTGAATCACGTGTTTTTTATTACTCTGTCGTGATAGATAATCAGGATCATCAAAACGTCCAAGTCTGTTAAACCTTTTCTAGGACTATCGTCAAAAAATATGGTGACCAGGAGGGGGATACTCGAGTTTATATCGCCCATGACATAAACGAGTGGTCGGGAGTTTATGACAGATTCTATCGCTTTCAGGAGAGTTAGAAGTTGGATCATAGTAAGCAGTCTTCTACCAATTCCTCAATATTCTCGTAATAAGTCCAACTAGCCTTTCGTAGAGCCCTCCCATGCACGGAGCAAGCATAAATGTCCACTTAATGCCGGATTTTCCTCTATACATGTATGTCAATACGTCATTATCCTCAGCAGTTTGTTTCCAAATATGCCTTAAAGAAGAGCTTGTTGAATGAAATTGTAAAACGTTGTCGCTTGTAACATCCAAGCCTACTCTAGTGCACGCATAGGCCTCGGTCACTCTCGAACTAGGTGAAGGGCACATAGATTGCATTTTGTAAGGGCCAACTTCTTATCGACTATAACGTAGCACACTTTCAAAACGGCCTTTACGGTTACTTGTCGTTGGGAATTCAATGGCGCAACCGTATAAACGATAGCGTTTGATCCACTCCACTATGAAGTAACTTTATGTGAGCCTTTTGTATAACCAGATGCGTGTATCTATCCATGATCGGGAAAAGGAATGGACGTCTGGCCCGTGTCACAGAAATCGGCATTTTTCATCCGACCTTTACAACGTAAAAGTCCTGTATCCGGATCTATGAACAAACCCAGCTGTCTTTTACGGAATCCTGTTTCTGCCATCCACTTTTCGACCTAGGAGGAACTCGAAAAGTAGAAATTAGGTACACTAACTTCCACTTTTCTAGCAAAAAAGTTACCTCGAAAAGTTGAAGTTTTTGACCTGACAATTGTCAAAAAACTTTCCACTTTTCGACCTCACGTTTGTCTAGAAAAGTAGAAATTAGGAAGTACTAACTTCAACTTTTCGCGTTAAACTGCTAGGTCGGAAAGTAGAAAAGTGGAAGTTTTTCACATGACAATTGTCAATAAAACTTCCACTTTTCGACCTAGAAAAGTCGAAAAGTCGAAAAGTTGAAAAGTCTAAATGTCGAAAAGTTGAAAAGTCGAAAAGTCGAAATTAGCCGATTAAAACTTCTACTTTTCTAGTTAGGACTGATTATCACGATATGTTTGTTTATCAGCACCGAATAATGTTGGAGCCGGTATAGGGGTAAAAATAAACTGGTACCCGTTGTATCTCCCGTAGCCGTCCGATAGACCATAAAATAAAGATCGATAACAGGCTGCCAGTTTAGGGTAAAAATTCCTGTGTCACCGGCCAACTTATCCTACGAAAAATTAGTCCTAACTACTTTTCGATCTAGCAGTTTAACGCGAAAAGGTGAAGTTAGTACTTCCTAACTTCTACTTTTCTAGACAAACGTGAGGTCGAAAAGTCGAAAGTTTTTTGACAATTGTCAGGTCAAAAACTTCAACTTTTCGACTTTTCGAGGTAACTTTTTTGCTGGAAAAGTGGAAGTTAGTGTGCCTAATTTCTATTTTTCGAGTTCCTCGTAGGTCGAAAAGTGGATGGCGGAAACAGGATTCCGTAGTCTTTATATAGATGTTACCTTTTTATCATCATTCGTGCAAATGATATATTTAAAATAACTTGTTTGTACACTTTTGAGCCACATGCCTTCCAATTTATGCAATTCAGCAGTGCTAGTGAATGGGTTTTCGATTGTTTTCCCTTAAGTTTTCGTTAAACGAAGAGCAAGGGCTGTCAATCGTAGAAGGTGTGTCAAAGACAAAAACGTTTATCTTGACCTATCCCATCACTTTTCTTTTGAGCCCCTTTTCAGAGTCTGACAAATTTGCTATATTTCTAGGATTGTTACTTCTAAGTTCTTTTGACACCCTTTCTCTGGCAACTAGATGGTTCACTGAGTGCTAGCACAGTCCATTTTGAATCCGACCCCCTTTTGCACTTCATATAGTTACAAAACATCCTCTGGAAGTTTTGATCCTACAGTGAACACAAAAATATCTCGATCTGTTTTCTGTGGTAAAACTTCCTTACTCCGAAGATGTCGCTTAATTTTGTCTAAAAAGGTATCTCAGGCTACTTATTTTATTTGTAGCTGCTTGCAGAATTATAAGTCTGTTGGAATGAAGATCAACAATTTCTAAAAGAACGTTTCCAAATCGTTTTGTTAAAGTATCTACCGCAACTTGGTAGTTTCATTTGTCGGGGACAACCCTGCTATCGCACATTTTGCTTCACCAAATAGCTTTGACTTCAAATACTTAAATTGTCTACATTTGAGATGGATTTATCGTCATGGATCGCACTCTAAAAAGAATTCCAAACCTCAAGCCAGTGAGTTGTGTCTCCACTAAAACAGATCATTTCCCTATTTGGTAATTTCATTGATGAGGAGTGTTCCATTAACCCTTAAGCTGCTGAGCGCGACTCACTGACCTTTCACGGACAGTGTAGATCCAAGATCACACTGCACAGAACGTGCAGTCTGATCTTGGATCTACACTGTCCGATGAGAAGATATTGTTCCCCAAAAAGTTTGAAATAACATTGTTCGGCTTTTTACTACCGGCTTGAAAGTTTTATTTAACTTATTTAGCAGGACAAGGGTTAGGTTTCTTTTGGCTTTGCTCTTGCTGCTATATTTGCATTGATAAAAGCTGTTGCATATTTTGTTGCAACTGGAAGAGATGTTTGATATTTGAATCGACCTTCACTTCTTCCTTCACACTTTCTTTCTTTCTAAAGATAAGTATTCGTTTAGTGAACTCTTTAAGTTCGATATATCTTTCCGTGGCAACTGAACACCAATCGCAGTCATCATTTAGGATTGTATCCATTTTGTTCTCTTACGTCGGCATCTATCTCAGAAGCCAACTTTTCACCCTTACCCACGACCTTTTCACAGTAAACTTTAATCTTTTCCAAACACTTACTTGCACTGATTATTTTGTCTTCAATCTAAACCTTAAAGTCATCATCCTTTCAATATTCTTTAACCCTACGAATCTCTGCATCAAGCATATTTCAAAAACTTGTTCTTTCTCCCTTTAGGAATGGTATCTTAGACATGTTTTTGGATTATGAACAATAACAATAAAGAGAAACAAAAACCTTTGATGAACACGATCTTTACACAACAAACTCCCGGTATTTCAGAACGAAGAGATCAGGTACCCGGATCCGGCACGCGGAACCAGTCAATGTGGTGGATCTTTTATAGAATTGTTTAAACTTAGAAGACTGTATTGCTTTTCCTTTTCAGTCACAAAGGATGAAACTTTAATGTTGAAATTTAACAAGAAACCACGCAATTTGCTCATACACTTTAATAAACCATTTAAAACTCCATCCTATGTCATGGTTATCGTATCACTCTACCCCTAATCATCGAATCAGGGTATACATGTACGGGGTTAAAGCAATTTCATGGCAAAGGTATGACACCTTTAACAACGGAAGTTGAACCGCATAACTCGTACATATTTTACAAGGACCGTTAGCATGACGGTTTAAATCACTCAACAGATATGGGAAAATAAAACTTTGTATTAAAGGCAAACAGTTTCCCTTTACCCTAAGCAATATTTGATGACTGTGTCGATTAAGATCAGTTTGTGTAAGATGTGCGGTCTGATGTTTAATCAACACCATCAGGACAATTATCGCGATATTCGTGACGAGTGTACCAAAGAATGATTTGTCTCAAATAATGCGAAACCTTTCCACATTACATTTGCATTGAATAGTTCAGAATTTGCAGCAGACATATGTAGAGTTGAGCTGAATAATTTATGAAACAATTTTAATACTGAAATATAGGATGCCTCTTTATGCAACACTATGAGTTGCAGGATCGTAGCTGCCTGTACGAAAACTCGAAGTTCAGTAAACAATTTTCTGGAAGAGGTCCTTCAGACATTGCTGGGGAATCTCCTCCTCCCCCCCCCCCCCCCCCCCCGGCACTTGGGCCTCGGATAATACCTTCGGTATTACTTTTGCGTACACTTTACTTTGGGTTAGCTATGCCCATGGGTTGTATATATTGTCTGTTGGTTTCTGGAACAGGTCTTGTTTCTACCATTACTTTGGCAATGACTGTAGTATCTAATATATGTGAGATGATAAAGAATAGAGCGATCGAAGGAGAGTATACAATGGTCGTCTTAAAAAAAAGTGAGCAAGGATTTAAGGAGAATCTACAGTATACATTCCCCATTAAATCCTTGCTCACTTCTTTCTGGTAACGGTGGTCGTCGTCAAAGAAAAACACAACGTAGATGTAGTAGAGAATGTAAAATTGGTCAAAGTCGCTCAAGGGTTTTTTTTTTTTCAAATGTTACATTTTATTTCATTTAAACAAGTAAAGGACAAATATAACAAGCACTGTGACAGCAAACTTTTGATTGTAATGGTTGTTTTGTATAACAGGAAATTGAATTGTAATGCCGCTTTATGTAACTGTCAGCGTTTTGATGACTTTGGGTGTGTTTAAACGACTACTGTTTTAACGTAGCCATTTTAATATAAGCCGCTCTCTGGCTAAAGGGAGTTTAATTCATCTCCGTAATGCAGTATACCAAGTCATCACAAATAAAATGCTATGGATCAATAAAATTCGTTTGTATACAAACCGAGTAAACCATGAGGTAAATGGTCATTGAACAGGCATGAAATTTACAAAGTATCAAAATGTTTCAACCCATGTCCACCCGCGCGGACTTAGCCATTGTTAGATTTTTTGTAGATCCAAGGACCAGTTTACCTCATTGTTCAGACTGTTATTAGTCATAATGAATTTTATGGATCAATAATAAGATTATGTGATGTCTGGCTTTGTATAATGCATCACGGAGATGCATTAAACCCCTTTCTGCCAGAGCATGACTCAAATGCAAACCCATTAATAGGCCGTCTATTCTTGTAGAGCATGGATCCTTGGCAATACTCTGTCACTTCCGAAGTATACCAGAACCAGTAAGCGAAAGGTTGTCGGACGAATACTAATTCCCTTTTTTCCATAGTCCTTAGGCTGCTTAGCTCAAGCCATTCAACTTTTGCTGCCAATATAAATCAAGATCAAACTGCATAGAACATACAGTTTGATCTTTTAGCCTACAGTTTCCAAAATAGTGAGATTTTTTTTTTTTTTTTCATGGAGGGCACAGTTAAATTCGCAATATCTGATCTCTTTATACTATTTGCGAAGAATTTAAAATGGATTTATTCAGCAGTTGAATTAATTCTTTACCACACAATCACTAGTTTTAACAACCTTTACCATAATGGATCTTAAAAAACATTGTGGAAAAAGGGGGAAATGCTGGTGACCAACATTTTCCCAAAATGTCCTGCTCTTTCCAAGAAATATTGCCTGTTATGAGTAACATGAAATTTATCGCCTGCAGATGCCTTCAATCCTTAGCCAGACGACAAAACTTTAAACTCGTACAAGTTGAAAGCATTTACAGCTGATTTATCAAATGTGGCACACAGAATAGAATTTCCCTTCGAAAGGTCAGAAAACATTGTGGGAAAAGGAGAAAATGCTGGTTACCAGCATTTTCTCCTTTTCCGACAATGCTTTCAAAATTCTTTTTCTCAGGATCGTTGAAAATCGAGATTGTTGGCAGAAGGTGAAGGCACATAATCCGCTAGTAGAGTTTGTTTCTGAAAATCTTGCAGGATTACATAAATAACTTGAGATCAGATCTCTAAACTTCATTGCATAAAAGAGAGTTCTCCCTTTACTACACGGTATCATGTCTAGTACCCTCAAGAAAGAAGGTTTTGAAAACATTGTGGGAACAGAAGAACATGTTAGTAACCAGCATTTTTTCTCCATTTCCCACAATATTTTATAACTGTTCTTAGACAAATTCCATCCTTTCAACCACATGAAGTTTTTCGTCTGCATAAGCTTTGAAGTTGGACGAATCCCTTTTTTTTTTCCTTTCTGATAAAGAATTCAGTGTTTACCGGAAGATCCCGAGTTTTAACGACCCTTGGGAATAGGACTTATGAAAAAGTGTGATAACTAGCATTTTCTGCTTTTCCCACGATGTGTTCTATCCTTTCGTGGATAAATCCTATCATATGAATCACATCTAGTTTGACGTCTGCAAATGAGTCACGCTCTGTGAAAAAGGGGTTTAATACAGTTGCGCAGTCCGACCAGGCTGACATGAGTCGAAACTTTTTGCCATTAGTCAGTTATCAATTATCTGCATGTCAGTTGACCATGATTTGGTCGGTTGTTTAACAAAATGGATTTTAAGGATCCATAATTATATGACGATCTGCTTGGTATATTGATTGTATGGTGTTTAACGCCGTTTTCAACATTATTTCAGTTATATCACGGCGGCCAGTGCACCTATCCATGCTTTCCTGGAGTTTCTTTTACCCGTACTCCGCACAATATTCTTTCCAAGCCACTGGCTGCTTTCCCGCATAACCATCGTCGAAACAATGATCAGCGGTGAGAGAGGAATGAAACCTGTCGCAATGACTATCATCAATCCTCGGAAAGAAATTGGCCAAGCCGGGGATCGAACCAGCGACCTCCTGTTCTCAAGTCCTGTACGCTACCGACTTATGCATCACGGAGATGCATTAACCCTTTACCACACAATCCCGAGTTTTAACGACCCTGATAAAGAAGGCTTTTGAAAACATTGTGGGAAAAGGAGAAAATGCTGGTAACCAGCATTTTCTCCTTTTCCCACGATGTTTTCTATCCTACCAAAGACAGAAATCATCATTTGCGCTACATTTAATTTTGTTGTCTATAAATGCTTTCAATTTTGTCGAGTCAAAAATTTTGTCGTTTGGTAAAGAGTTATACACCCTCTTTTAACAAAGCATGGCTCCCCTGCTAGAATTTGGACGAGTCTAAGTGTGAAAGTCTTGTGAAGAGTTAAGCTTGTACACTTTACTAGGTCGGCCAATCAGTTTCCTTTACTGTAACCTTTACTGACTTAAATAAATGGCATGGACTTTGTCAGTTACTGGAACAAGAAACAATCTGGGATCGTACTTACAAACCGTTCTAAATTGCATTCTTCGCCTAATCCAGATTTAGAAAGAAACGAAATTTCTGATTGGTTAAACCAGTTGGTTTAGCCAATCAGAAATTGCGTTACTTATAAATTCAGAAAATTCTTGAGGATTAGGCCTAACAATGAGATTCGGAATGGCTGATGGATACGGGCCCTGATCTAAGCCCCTAAATTGTTTTGTTATGTATTCACAAGAAATCGGATGATGTAAATCTCAGATCAGACTGCTCTGTGCAGTAAGATTTCGATCTAAACTCCCTCAAAATACTTTAAAGGTATGCTTACCGTATAAAGGGTTTCACATGGAAAAAAAATGGGAATTTCTGCCATAAAATAACTCAGAAATCTGAACAAAGATCTTGACAGTTTGATTTTTCTCTGTATTTATTAGTCTTAACCATTTACCAAACAATTCCGTGTTTAAACGACACAGAAGAAAACGGTGTTTGAAAACATTATGGGAAAAGGAGAAAATGCTGGTGACCAGCATTTTCTCCTTTTCCCACAATGTTTTCTATCCTTTCAGTGGCAAGCATCATCATTTTAGCCATATCTAATTTGTCGTCTGCAAATAGTTTCATTTTGGTCGAATCCAGATTTTTTTTTTTTTGTGGTTTGGGAAAGAGTTAACCCTTTGGCTGCTAAATGAATGAAAAAAAAAAGATTAAGTTCACACCCCAAATAATGCATACTCAAAATGTTCAGATAAGAATACGAGCATAGCATATCGGACTGTAGTGATGAGAGATCAGACTACACGTCTATAAACACACGTTACATTCTGATTTAGATTTACATTTTTCTAAAAAGTGTCCAATACTGTCTTTGGTATGCTGTGCATGATTGTTTGATGAAGGCCAGAACTTATCGGTCCTTCAGTCACGCAATTCAATTGATGTTTTAAGGTCACGAATCGTTTTTCCGGTCCGGAACGACCTAATCGGAAAATCTCGGTGCTACATTGTGCCATTTTGCGCTTAGAAACACAGTGGCCTGACTACGTACTTCGATTATCACTGACGATGCCTTCTGTGTAGGGGGACCTTCTGGACAAGACGCTTGGTAACCGTTGTCTTGGGCTGTGGAAACATAAGAGGGCAAGTGAATATCTGAGTTTATTATGAGACCTATGGCGTGGCAGCGATGTAACCCATCAGAATTTTGCATATTTAATAATACAGTAATGTAACCTCTGACGCACAGTTTGGTTTCAGGGAAAAGATATGTTTATTGACTTTAACCCTTATCCTGCTAAATAAGTTAAATGAAACGTTCAAGGCGATAGTAAAAAACCACAGCAATGCGATTTCAATTTTTTTGGAGAAAATATCTCCGTATCGGATAGTGAAGATCCAAGATCAGACTTCAAGATCAGGCTGCATGCCCTGTGCAGTCTGATCTTGAACTTCACTGTCTGCAAAAGGCCAGTGAGTCGCGCTTAGTAGAATCACTGGCTTAAAAGAGCATTCAACAGATTTTTTAAGTCTTTCATGGTTTTAGTTGGATAAGCTTGGTTTAAATGGCGAAATATACGTATCATCTGCAAAATGTATTCGAAAATAAAAGCAAAAGTATGTAAAGGTAATGTATATTCTTGATAAATTTCTTCGATAACAGTGTAGGTCTATTGGAAGAAGAAAAAATGTCGCTAATGTTTTTTTTTTTACTTTTCCTTGAAGATTAAGAGTTATATGTTCAGGAATCTGCGGGAGATGGCATTGACATAATTGGAACAATCGTAACCTTTAAACCATTCCCTTGTGATATTGTTATTTTGGCAAAATCACCTTATCAACCACAAAATAAATTGAACAAGTTGAAAGATTATTGTAAAAAAATACGATTTACAGATAAATGAGCAAAATACAATTACAAAAATAGCTGTATTTAGGACAGGAGGATAAAAAATGGTGGTATGGAAATGAAATCATAGTAATCGTTTACATATTCCATAGATCGGGCACTGTCTTTTACTATACCCATTTAATCTATTCAAGGAAACACTCTAATGGCCTTGAATGTATTCATGTTTAAGATAAAAGAATATGGGCTTTCTTCTGAAATCATTGATGCCCTCGTAGGTTCAATTTTAAACTATGGTAGTAGAGTTTGGGGGTTTTCAAGAACAAATCTATTAGAGCATGTGCAGTTTTTCATTGGTTATTATTTGTTAAAAGAATTACAAACGTATAAATTAAGGGGTTTACGGCGAAACAAGCAGAGTTAATTCGTCATAAACACTTACTTAACCACGGGTTTAAGCTGTTAAATGTTGATTAAAATTAAAAATTGTAATCCTTTCAAAAGCTTACATGACGTTAAACGTAGATGCCCAATCGGGAAGTCAAACTGGCTTTCAAATATAAAAGACATTGGAACGCTATGGAGCTATAGCTAAAACATAAACAGCTTCCTCTGTACTTTTGAACAATGAGTTTTAGAGTATTTCACACAAAATTGTCATGAAAATATGGAGAAAACTGAATCTTTATACTGGTACAATCATTTTCAAACGGACTTTGGACTTGAAAAATATTTAACAATTTTACCCAAAGAATAAAGAAATTGCCTTTCAAAGTTACGTACATCATCTCATAATTTAAGAATAGAATTTAGTCGCTAAATTTGAAAAGCGAAAAGTCATGATTTCAGACCAAACATTTACATAAATTTCGATTTTGTAATTCGTTTTTTTTTTCATGCATTTGTTCACATGATGAAATTTAAAGCTATCATCCGTTGAATTCTCTGTAAATACTTTTTTGTTTAATCTTTCATAGTTTTGTATAGTGCACAAGGACCATTAGAGTGCTGCGTACCCTTTTGATAATTGTGCTATAATTTCAATTTACAAACATGACCATGTTTAGCTAAAATAAATTTAAATACTGTTTTGCAAATTTAATTGAAGTTCAAGTAACAATAGCTGCCAAAAGTAAACAAAGGGGGTGTTAATATGCATTCAAATTTTAAATTATACCATTTAATAGTATGGAAATTATTGTAAAGATGAAAATTTATTATTGTACGGTCGTCGTAAGTGTTAGTTGCTGGCAGAGAAATTAATTTCAAAACTAGATTAAAAGTTGCCAGGTCACTTTGTCATTTGTTTACTTTTTGCGTGAGTTTAACATTTCATTTTCTGCCAGTAATTAACAGTTGGACCGACCACACAATAACAAATTGTCATCTACACAATATTTTCCATACTTTTAAAATTGTATGATTTTAATTTAAGCGCATTTCAACACCTGAATTGTTATTTTGCCGATGTTGGATCTTTCAGTAGATCATAGGCTGAATAAAGAAACCGAGTGGTGTTTGTGCAAAAAGAATGTAGAGGAAATGAACAAGTCCATCGACCAGAGTTCATATTCACAAGCCATTGTTAATTGCCTATTCAGTGTAATTCAAGATTTAGAAAGTAACACGATTTCTGATTAGTTAAACCATTTGGTTAACCCAGTCGGACGTTGTGTTATATTTCTATGTTAGAAAGTTCTTACAATGCGGGTAACAATGTTCTTAAGAATGGTTGGTGAATACAGTGGGGTCCTGCGTGGCTTCAACAACCATTGGCTTCACCACCGGGGTCCGTATTCACTAATCATTCTTAAGGACGTTCTCAGTCTTATTCTCCAATATTTTCGAAATTTGATGGTAACACAACTTCTGATTGGCTAAACCAAATAGGTTAGCCAGTCATCGGGTGTGTTACTTTAAAATCTGGAAAATTCTGGAGAATGAATAAAAATTGTTCTTAAGAATGGTTGGTGAATACCGCCCCAGGACTCCGTAACCTGGGAGATCCGGAGACCCTGGGTTCGAGTCTCTCTGGAAGCCTCACTGTTTTTTTTTTTTGTGGGAGTGTTCTTGGACAAGACAGTTGATAGCCCTAGCCTAGTACTGGTGAAACCTAGGACATACATGAATATGTGAGGCGTCACCTTTGATATGACTGAAATGTTGAAAGCGGCGTAAAACACCATCTGGTTCTGGTAAATAAGGACCCTGCAGGTACAACGGCGTGGTAAATAAGCCTGTCTTTTTTTTTTCGTAATTTAATTCCTTGACATTTATGCACGTGTTACGTGGTACTCTAAGCCAGGCTTAATAGTAATTATAGTGTCTGAGCTACCCTTCGGTCTATCTCTGCACTAGGCGACACTAGTTCTAGGCTTTTCCAACACAAGAACATTTACAGACGAGATATTAACCCTTAAGCTGCTAAGCACGACTCACTGACCTTTTGCGGACAGTGTAGATCAAGATCAGACTGCACAGAACGTGCAGTCTGATCTTGGATCTACACTGTCCGATAAGGAAGTATATTTTACCAAAGAATAAGTTTGAAATGACATTATTCGGGTTTTTACTATCGGCCTGAAAGTTTAATTTAACTTATTTAGCAGGATAAGGGTTAAAGTAAGGATTGCAGCTCATATAAAAGTTTTTTTTTTTTCACGTGGAAGGAAACATGATGAGACAAGGAGAAAATGTTTGTGACCAGCGTTTTCTCCTTTCAACCTTTCCCACCAACTTGTCACAAACCTCTTTCTTTGAGTCTTTGTAATCCTTTATAACCCCAAATCGTCAAACAAAGGGATCTTTTCAATAAGCATTTTGAGGGCTAAGACGTTGTTAATCGTTTTTTTTTTTTTAATCAGTAACCCAGATATTGCCATTTTAAGAAAGTTTCTTTCGTTTCTGGACTAAACATGTCACAATCGAAAACTATCGTAGGCCACTTAGACATCCCTTCGCATCGGCAGCCTTATCGGTGGATAAGAAAAGGATCAAACCGGCCATAACTGCTATAATAGTGGATCAGTTTTAACCCTTTTTCCTGATACAAAAATGAAATGAAACACTCAAGCCGATAGTAAAAATCCAAAAGTTTTGCTATTTCAAAGGTACTTTTTGGGAAAATGACATCTCCCTATCGGACAGTGTAGATCAAAGATCAGACTGCACATTCCGTGCAGTCTGATCTTGATCTACGCTATCCGCAAAAGGTCAATGACTCGCGCTTAGCAGCCTAATAGTTAATGAAAATTGCAGATATACAAGTTGCAATCATTGTGTGGATTGCAGGTGTACAACTTGCCATGGTAGGAAGGATTCCTTTAAATACTAGCCAAATTGGTTTAAAACTGTAGGATGAGAAGAGAACGTAATATTGTAAGGTTTGAATTATTAATCTACAAAAATCGAATGGAATTAGCTGTGAGGCGTAATAATACAAATCGGATATACTCCTACATATGTCTAAATTAAAAATGTACAATGCAAAAGTAGTTCTCAAGTTGACTTCCGTTTACTTTCGTCAAATCATTACAAAAAGTCAATATTTTCATACCCTGTGCATTTTCTGTTATTTTCTTTAACAAGAAAGGCATTGAGAACAGCACGCATAATTATGTCAGGACAATGTTTCGAGATATCACATAGCATTGAAGCGTATTAATCTGTTTTTACTGATATAAGGGGTCCTGGGTGGCACAGAGGTGAGTGAGGGTGTTGGATTCAAAACCTAAAGTATCCAGGTTCGATCCTTACTCATGGTGCTTGGCTGGTAGTGTCCTCGGGCAAGAAAATTTAGCGCCCTTGGCTCGTACTGCTGCAACCGTGGAGACACATTCATGAATAAATGACCTGTCGCCGTGATATGACTAAAATGATGTTAACAGCGGCGTTTAACACTGTACAATCAATCAATCAATCAATCGAAATAGTGTTGAAACAGCGTAAATATATTTTTGAAGCACAAAAAACAATACATCTAGCAGTTTAAGCAGTCCTGAGCGTCCTTCTCTCCAACAAAAGGTTCCAGGTTCGAATCTTTGGATGAACCTTTGTTACTGTCCACATCATGGTCCGACTATTCCTTTGTTCTGAGGAGGAAATCATCTCAATTCGAGATTTTCCTAAACTTTTCTAAAGGTGATAAAAAACAAACAACTTTACAGTGTAAAGATTTATTTTTAGTTCTGGATAGTACGTTCATAAATATATTACGTCATAAAACGTCACAGGCAGGGCGAGATAAACAATTCATGTACACTATTTTGCTTTCTAATTTTTAGTACTAAAAATTAACCTTTCATAAAGGTGGAGACCAATAAGCATGTCCGGCGGGGATATCTTGTATAAAATATTCACAAAAAAAAAACTTTAAAGAAGGAACTAGAAATAATATCTACATATCAGTGATTATCGTAAACTAAAAAAAAAAAAAACCACTCGAACATGTCAACATACAGAAATTGATATATAACGTATATGTATTGGTCAATGGTCGTCTTCGGTAACAATGACCAAGATTTTGCGTCTGGAAACAGTGTGGTAACAGTTTTGATTGCTCAATGGAGCATTCAAGACAGCTGCCGCACTGTTTTCCTACGGTAAGAGTATTCTAGTGAACACTTCGATTACTGAAACTATCCATTCAAATGATAGCATCTTAAATAGTGCATTTACCCTTTAACACTTTACCATACGATAAAATTTTGGGACTCGATGGAATTGAAAACAATTGCAGACGACAATTTAAATATGGCTCAAGTGATGACTTGTGTCTTTGGTAGAGCAGAAAACATTGTTGGAAAAGGAGAACATTCGCTTTTAGGGTGGTTAAAACCAGGGAGTGTGTGGTAAAGGGTTATGTAGTTAAATCAACATACATGTACTGCCAAAAAGGCAGGCAAGACGATCCCCCAAAAAATGAAAACAAGAAATATCTTTAAAAAAGATAGACGGCATTAGAGAGACTGTAATATAAATTATGAAACTCTTTTGTCGCTTAATATGAGTTAAGATAATGAAAGGTAACCTCACGAGAAATTCACTCTTTTGCCTCACTTTTTTCATTGTGTTGAAAAGTAGTTCTGGCACCGATGGTATCGATTAGCGGTGTAAACAGTGGGTTTATAAATGTTCGAGCAAATACGGCAACAAGACCCGCCGAATAAACATGCGCACATTTTTTACCATCTATTTATTCTTTATCGGTGCCAAGAAGTAGGTCAAAAGCAAGCACATTCAGCTACGCCGAAAAAAATGATCGAGATAGAATCTCCCCTTATTGTGTCCCATTTAAGTCTTCCTCGATTTGACAACACATATTTGCCGATATGCTTTTTTTTTTTCGACAGATTGAGGCAAGCGTCTGTTGTAAGCTTATTATAGGAAAAGCCCATATTACGTCGAGCTGTTGCCATGCAAACAGAATTCCCTGTACTTTTGTGCAAAAGATCTCAGATTCTATTTGTAGAGGTATGATGCGTTATCCAGGGAATAACAGATTTCACCCTTAAACTGCTATATAAATGACACAAAAATTTCCACTCAATAGTAAAAATCCAAATATTGTGGTTTCAAAGTTGATTTCACCGGAGAGAAAATATCCCAACGGACAGTGTCCATCAAAGATCAGACTGTACATATTGTGCAGTCTGATCTTGATCTACACTGTCCGCAAAAGCGCCCCAAGTCGTGCTTAGCTGCCTAAGATTTAAAGAAATAAAGACTGTCTTTTTTTTGTTTTTATACAGATTTGAAACCCAAAGCGCGAACATCTGAGAAAATATAACGAAAACTATTAACTATCATTTGACCCTTAGGCTGTTAAGCGCGACTCACGGCTCTTTTGTGGGCCTTGTAGATCAAGATCATGCTGCACAGACAGAACGTGCAGTCTGATCTTGGATCTACACTGTCCGATACGGCGACTTTTTTTTTTTGCCCCGAACAACAACAGTAGCTTTGTGCTCACAATGTTTCAGTATATTCTATTGGCTTGAAATCTTTATTCTATTCATTTAGAAGTGTAGGGTTGATATTATCTTTGTAACAGAAAGAAAAGAGAAAAGAAACATAAAACGAAAGAATTAAAGCATATTATCATGCAAATTTAATTACTTCTCAGTATGACATTCCTTCATGATTCACTTCTTTAGTTCTAATTTTATAAACACATGGCTGCTAGTTCTAGTTGTTTATAAAATTGAGTCATATTCTGCGAAAAGGGGGTTTAATGCATCCCTGTGACCCATGATACTAAGCAAGTCATTACATAATTATGGATCTATAAAAACCATTTTGTCTTACAACCGACTAAATCATAGATGTACTGGTGCTTGGACAATCATAAAATTGACCAATAGCGAAAAGTTTCGGCCCAGGTCAGCCTGCGCGGACTGCGCAGGCTGACCTGGGTCAATACTTTTCGCAGTTGAAGCCCCCCACCAATTGTGTACAGAGAATGGCTCATTTATATTTGAAAGAATAAAAAAAAGTAAGTATGAATGACACTACTTCCTCATTGACGATACTTTTCGCAGTTGCATTAAGCCCCCCTGTTTACAGAGAATGGCTCAGTTATATTCGCAAGAATAAAAAAAAAAGAAAAAAGTATGAATGATACTTCTTCCTCATTGACGATACAAATGATCCATGCTCTGGCAAAAGAGGGTTTAATGCATCTTCGTTGTAGATTCTATTAAGAAAGTCGTCAGATAATTTCAGATCCGTAAGATCCATTTTGTCCAATAGCCGACTGGATCGTGTAGTAGACCGGTCCTTTGAAGTGCAGAAAATTGACAAATACTTTTTCCAGAGGCATTAATCCCCTTTTTACAGAGCATGACATTTATTTTTTTTTCTTTGCGTTTTTTTCATGGTAAGATAGTATAGCATTAGTTCGATTGGCTCAGTGTGGACAAACATAATTGGTGCGACACTTTTTTTTTTTCTGAAACGTGTGCCTTTTTAAGCCCAATGCGTCATTTATTCTGAGGTACATGTGTATTTGTGCCAACACATCTTAACCCTTAGGCTGCTTATCGCGACTCACTAACCTTTGGTGGACAGCGTAGTTCAAGATCAGACTGCACAGAACGTGCAGTCTGACCTTTGATCTACACTGTCCGATAAGGAGATATTTTTCTTCCAACAATACCAACAAAACAGGAAAGTTTTGGGCTTATACTATTGGTTTGAAAGTTACATTTCTTTTATTCAGCAGGATAGGGGTTGAAATAAGTGATAATCATATAAATCGAATGAGGAATCGACAAATGTGGCAATAAGCCTTTTATTTAGTGACTGAAACAACCATTAAGCATAATACACTGCTGAAACATAGTTTTATGGTCAATACTTTAGTCAAACGGTCTAGTTTTCGATTGGAATACAATAAAACTAGCTGAAGTTGGAATACCGGTCGCTCCAAATTTCACTTCGAACTCTATGTGTTTTGAATTCACCGAAAAATATATGAGCTATGCTCTGTGAAAAGGGGTTTAATGCATCAGCAAAAAGTATCTACCCACGTCAGCCTGCGCGGTCCGCGCAGGCTGACATGGGTCGAAACTTTTTGCTTTGGGTCAATTTTGTGCGTGTATAGGGATCATTCCACCTCCAGATCCTGTCGATTGTTCAACAAAATGGATTTTATGAATCCATAACCACGTGATAACTCGCATGGTATAATGCATCACGGGGATGCATTAAGCCCCTTTTTGTCAGAGCATGGCTCACATAATAATGCACTAACACTTTACAAGACAACATTTGAAATGCTACTCTTCACTTGTCTGAAAGGAAAGCCATAGTAGACAACAAATTTGATACAGGTTAACTGATGAACTATTTCTTTGATAGAGTAGAAAACATTGTGGGAAAAGAAGAAAATGCCGGTTATCCAAACTGAAAAAAAATTGTAGACGACATATCACATGTGGCTTGAAACAAAGGATTCATCTCTGGTTAGGTAGAAAATATTGTTGGAAAAGGAGAAAATGCTAGTTACCAGCATTATCTCTTTTTCTTGCAGTGTTTCCAAAAGCTTTATTCTTCAGAGTCGTTAAAACCTAAGACTGTGATGTAAAGGACGCACATTTTCTGTTTTGAATAAGCCGAGCCCCGGTAGCTCAGTCGGTAGCTTACATGACTTGAGAACAGGAGGTTGCTGGTTCGATCCCCGGCTTGGCCAATTTCTTTCCGAGGACTGATGATAGCCATCGCGACAGAATTCATTCCTCTCTCACCGCTGACCATTGTTTTAACGATGGTTAGGTGGGAAAGCAGCCAGTAGCTTGGAAAGAATATTGTGCTTAGTACTAGTAAAAGAAACGCCTGGAAAGCATGGATAGGTGCACTGGCAGCCGCGATATAACAGAAATAATGTTAGAAACGGCGTTAAACACCATACAATCAATCAATCATTTCTTGAATAAATCCTAGTCGTCATACATGTCAACATCAATAGTGCTTCTCTTGGAAAAATAGTGCAGAAGCTGTTCTGTTCGCTCTCACGAGCAACTGGAGCATATTCAGGGCTATTTTCGAAAGACATGACAGTTTCAGCAAACGACTTGAATGAGTCGATGAATTTTAGGCGTAAAATTGTTACAACTGAGCTATGCTCTGGCAAAAAAGGGGGCTTAATCAATCTCCGTGATGCATTGTACCAAGCAGGACATTACATAATTAGGGATCCATAAACTTCATTTTGTCTACCAACTGTGTTAATCCTGAGGTAGATTGGTCCTTAGACAGGTAAAATATTGACCAATAGAAAAAGATTTCGGCCCAGGTCAGCCTGCGCGGACTGCGCAGGCTGACCTGGGTCGATACTGTTTGCAATTGTATTAAGACCCTTTTTTCCACAGAGCATGGCTCAATTCTTCAGATAGTCGTATCACAAAATCAATAATTTCTGTTTTAATAAGCAGTTTATGTAATTCTTTAACTGTCTACCACGTCTACCAAACGACAAAATTTTAGACCAATCCAAACTGAAACCATTTGCAGACGACAAAATGACTTTTACTGGAAATATGAAATTTGTTCTGGTAAGGGTAGAAAAAATCGTGTGATACGGAGAAAATGCTTGTAACCGCCATTTTCTCCTTTTCCCACAATGTTTTCAAAAGGCTTCTTTCTCGGGGTCGTCAAAAGTCGGGATGTGTGGTAAAGCGTTAAAGTTTTTTTTTTTTTTTAAACTCTTTACCAAACGACAAAATCTTGTCCAAACTGAAAAGGGTTTGCAAACGACAAAATAAATGTAACTCAAAAACTAAAATTTCTTTTTGGAATTGTGAAGCACTTTGTTGGAAAAGGAGAATGTGCTAGTTACCAGTATTTTCTCCTTTTCCCACAATGTTTTCAAGAGCCTTCTTCCTTGGGTAGTTAAAACTCGGGATTGTGTGGTAAAAGATTTAGGTCCTTTTTTTTTAAATATAAACTTTCACCAAAAGACAAAATTTTAGACTTGTCTAAAACTGAAAGCATTTACAGACGATAAGGTAAACGTGTCTCAAACACTGAAATTCATCTTTTAAAGGTTGGAAAGCATTGTAGGAAAAGGAGAAAATGCTGGTTACCAGCATTTTCTCCTTTTCTGACAATGTTTTCAAAAGCCTTCTTCCTTAGGGTCGTTTAATGTCGGGATTGTGTGGTAAAAGGTTAAGACATCAAGGTATATATAAAGCATTATTCAAGCTTTCATTCTATATCTACCATAAATTATTTTGTGAAACGCTTTTCTGAATGAAGGATTGAAAATTGTGTACAGAATTGGATTTAAAGTTGAGTTGAAATATCCCAACCACAGTGTTATACTAAACATAACATCCGGGATATTACAGTATCGTCCACAAAATGGCGCCAGCACCGCCAGAATGAAAAATGGCAGCCAACAAGCTATAAACGCACCTGTTATAATACCAAGAACTTTCGCAGCCTTGCGTTCTCGTTTCATTTCTAATTTGTCTTTGCGCTTTTTATCTGCGTCCCTCCGTTTTTTCTTGCGGCGTAGCAAGTCATTTTTGTGATTATTATTTTCCGTGAATTTTGCCGTACTTCCGTTATTATTGTGGCGCGGCGAGTTAGCTAGATCATCACTGCCGTTCGAAACATTCCTCCCGAAGCTTTCATCCCCACTTAGATGTCCATTAACCCGAGTGTTATAATTGGTAATTGTGTGAATTTGTTTAGAAGGCATTGTTGGTAGTCTTAGATACTCTCCGCCATTCATGGGATAATTATTTTCCCCCTCGGACAGTTGCATATTGCTTTCCTCCCGTAAAGCACAGGATATTGCAATAGATCCGTTGTAAACAGTGTAACCCTCCTGACTTATATCACTACAAGATGACGATCGGCCAATTGTCTTCATGTCAACAGTAGTCGTAAAAGTACTAGTGACGGGTTTATTGCGGCCCACAAAATTCTTTTTCCGTATCCTAGATCTTGCAGCCACGTATATCTTACAGTTTAAGATGACCATCAGTATCATTGGACAATAAAACGCCCCTAGAGTAGAGAACACTGTATAACCGAGATCTTGACTAATCATACACACGCCGAGTTTACTTGGGTCGTTTTCTTTACTTTTCCAACCGAACAATGGTGGAATCGAGATCGAAAATGCAACGAGCCACACAACCAGTATCATTAACATAATTTGTCGGGCACAACGTCTTCGAATATAGTCTATGTCAGATACGCCCCAGAATCGGTCCACCGCAATTGCAACAAGGTGCAATATGGAAGCAGTACAGCACAGAACATCGACAGAAATCCAAAAATCACAGACAGCGTTGCCTAGATACCAGAACACGCTTATCTCATTCACGAGACTTAAAGGCATGACAAATATGGCGACCAGCAAGTCAGTAACGGCCAACGACAATATGAGATAATTCGAAACACCTTGAAGACTCCTTTCAAGGATCACGGCAGCTATAACAAACACGTTTCCAATAATTGTAGCAAGGATTAACACTGAAAGCACTATACATATGATTGCCATTGCCGGAATCTCGTACTTTGGTACATGTGCGAACCCAGAGCTAGTCGTTTCATTTGAAAAGTTGTTTGCGCTTATATTATGATCTGTCGCACCAACGACACCACCATGATTAGAAAAAGTCTGATTGCTTGTCACTTCTGGTCCCTCGATGGAATACCCGGGGAACCCGGTCAAGTTTTCGTGGACCATCACGGATTGCAGTGTATATCCAAGTGTCGTGACATTGCGTGTCATCGACATGTTGGATGGAATGTCTATTGCGAATATCAAATCGGTTAAAACAGTAGGGAACTAGTGGGTAAAACAGATTCTTAGTGAGAACACGCGTTTTCATTAAATAGCCAATGAAGTATTTGTATATAAAGTTCAAAGAGAATTCCCAATTTAAACAAAATCTGCAGAATGTGGACTGCTCTGCCAGAAACGTTAAATGTTTACTTTCATTCACCATACATCATCAATTCTGACGCGATTATTTAATCATGTCTACGCCTAGAAAACTAGTGGGAATCGCAGGCAATCCAGATGCACACTCATGACAAAAATAAGCTTGTTCCGCAGAATCGAACAATCATTTCACGAGTCCTTAAAAATCCAGAAGGTCTTAATTCTCCATCATAAACCACACGCGTTATTTATAATATGTTCAGCTATTCTCTGTAATAACCGTCAGACCGCTACTATTTGAACTGCAGTTCAATTATGGATGGTCGTGTCACAGCTTCTTTATTTCCCATCAATCGCTAATCCAATACAGCGTTTTATTTGCAGGTCGTCATATTACCTTTTTTATCCAACTATATTGAATTTAAGCATTGTAGCTTGTTATCGATTGGATAATCAGCGCGCAGACATTAATTGTTTGTTTTCTATCGGTAAATATCATTGATTCAATAAAATGTCCTTTTATAACACTTTATATGTCTAGTCCCGATACTGTTTTCACATTAGCAATCGGTGTTTTCAAAAATAAATTCCAATACATTTTTTAACAGAGAGATATGATGTCGCACACGTTCTTAGACACCTTAGTTTGAAGTCAAGATCCTTCAAGGATCTCACTGTCAGGACAATTAGTATTATGAGCCTACACCTTTTCTATTGCATTATCTTACAAACATATCATGTGTGTCACACGATGTCACACTGTTTACCAAACGATATCATACGAAACAGCATTGGCGCCGGTGTGACAAGGAAGTCATCAGTCGTTTCATTTGGGAAGCGTTCGTTTTCCTCAGTTCAGTTCAATTTGCAATTTACATCATACTTTTTCCAACTATTCCACGCCGTTTTCTGTCAGTATTTAACGACCATCACTGTCAACAAGTATCAACCACGTGTGTCTTGCCACAATTTTTCTTGAATTAATAATTCCCAGGCAATATTTGAAGCAGCTAATGCAAATTAAATCGAATTCAGAATTCCATGGGGACAGCAAAGTCAATAACTTGGTGTTGTTTGGATGGCTAAATTAGATCTTTGCTGAAAACATGACTGCCATGCGGGGATTTAAATCTGCACTATTTAAATCGTAAAAAATGCACTTGAAGACGTTAGGGTAAAATCAATGTGTCATAGTTAATCCGATCGACAGGTTCTCTTTTTTTTTTTTCCTCTTCTTCTTAAATGGTATCAGATATATTTGTTTAGAAATTGTTCCATTTCATTAGTTGAACATCTTTCGGAAGCTCTTTAGCAATTACAAGTCTTACGTAAAAGCAAATCTAAAGTTTATCTCTTTTTACTGGCATTTGTCAGTGTTTATTATCAAATATGGAAACATACGCTACTATTTGTATAATCTCTGTTAAAGGCTTAGAGTTATTATTTACACTATTCTGACACACTTTTCTCGTAAATTCTGGGTGCATATAAGCAGAGCTGGTAAAGCGTTGTCACACAATACATCGATTCCAAATCATTCCGTTTAAAAGCACGTACTGATTGATAATCGTAGTTTTTGTAAAATCTTCGGCACAACTTAATATATTTTCCTTGGTTTCTCCAAACAAAATCTTACACGTTTAGTCGCAGCGCACATTGCTGTTTGAACTATGTAGCAAATATGCACGATTTTTTTGTTGCTGTTGTTGTTTTGTTTGTTTTGTTTTTCTCTTTGTCACATAAAATGCGGTTATAATGATGTCATAAAATTGACAGTAGCTAGTGCTCCTGGGAAACTTGCAAACAGTCAGGTTTAGTATTTGATTAATTAATGTATTCGAGCGATACGGTAATTCGCATTGGTGATTAAATATTCATTTCAAATTAAATATATATCCCACGAAAAGTTGTATCTTTGCAGTGATGTTCCACGGTCTTCTTGCACGTAATGTGCCGTAACCTGTGGCGTGATGATAGTGAAGACTGTTACTACAGGGTCCTGGAAAACTTGGAAACCGTCAAGTTTACCGGAAGGTTAAAGGTGAAGCATGGCATTCGTCTGTAGTGTAACCACTGGGAATTGATAGCCCACTTGCATGACTTGGAAGGTAATCAATTACAAATACTCAATCAAATCGAGAATATTGCGTTACAGGCTCAGCCAGTTATTCTCAAGGGTCCGGATCTGCAATGAGAAAACGTATGTGATGTTACGCATTGATCAAACAGTTACCTCCCTTTTCTTACACTCTTTACTAGACAACACAAATTTAGACGCGTCCATATTGTACACAGTTCCAAGCTTTTTAACCTCTTTTTCTTCCAGAACAACAAGGTTTTGAGCCATGTTCTGTGAAAAAGGTGGCTTAATGCATCTGCAAAAAGTATCGACCCAAGTCACCCTGCGCAGTCCGCGCAGGTTGACCAGGGCCGAAACGTTTTGCTATTGGTCAATTTTCTGCATTTCAAACATGGGACCACTAGCTATGTGGTCATTTGCTTGGTATAACACATCACGGAGATGCATTAAGCCCCTTTTTGCCAATGCATGGCTCTTTTATAATGAGAGCTTTCGGAGACGGCAATTTTGACTTGGCTCAAAGGATAAGACTCGTTTTTGAAATGTCAAAAACATTGGTGGAGGAGAAAATGCTGGTCACCAGCAGTTTCTCATTATCTGAGAGTGCTTCCCCAAGCTTGAAATAATAAACAAACAAATAAATAAATAAATAAATAAATAGATAAATAAATAAATGAAATGAGATGGGTTGGTAAAGGGTAATATCACTGGTATAAATGCAAGCTTCACATATACCACCTGGTACTTCAAGTGAGACAAAGGTGAACTTTTTAACCATAATTTTTGTTTTGAATAATACGGAAAACGTTGATAAATTGCTTTTTACTCACGACAACTGTACCCAACAATTCATATAAACGGGATTTAATACATCTACGTGATGCTTTATACTAACCATGTCATTACATGATTGTGGGTCCATAAAATCCATTTGTTTCACAACTGACTGGCTTATGAGGTAGAATGGTCCTGGGACACGCAGAAAAGTTAACCCTTAAGCTGCTTATCGCGACCCGCTGACCTTTTGCGGACAGTGTAGATCAGGATCAGACTGCACAGAACGTGCAGTCTGATCTTTGATCTACACTGTCCGATACGGTATTTTCTTTCCGGTGAAATCAACTTTGAAACCTCAATGTTTGGGCTTTTAGTACTGAATAGGGATTTGTGTTTCATTTATTCAGCAGCTTAAGTGTTAATAGTACTGCGCAGGCTGACATAGGTCGATACTTTTTTACAGATACACTAACCCTCTTTTTCGCAGAGCATGAGTCGTATTATTATGCATGCTGAGCCCCTGTAGCTCAGTCGGTAGCGTAAAGGACTTGATATCAGGGGGTCGCTGGTTCGATCCCCGGCTCGGCCGATTTCTTTCCAATGATAGTCATTGCGACAGGATTCATTTCTCTCTCGCCGCTGATCATTGGTTCGACGATGGTTATGTGGGGAAGCAGCCACTGGCTTGGAAAGAATACTGTGCGGAGAACTGATAAAAAGAAATCCAGGAAAGCATGGATAGGTGCACTGGCCACCGCAATAATAATGTTGAAAACGGCGTTAAACACCATATAATAAGTCAACCAGTGAAATGACATTATTTTAGCTCTGCTTTATTTGCCGTCTGCAAAATATTTTCAGTTTGAACGAGTCCGAAGTTTTGTCTATTGGTTAAGAGTTAATTTTCAACTTTATTGCTTTTCTTGAAGCCCGAGAAAGTCCATTTAAAGCATTAGTGCACTAAATAAATCAAACGCACTTTTCCAGTCCGGGATAACAACAGAAACACTTAGTTCTACATTATTGTGCGCGCATATCTCTGAACACTTACACTTTAGCTGCTTAAGCGCGACTCACTGATCCTTTGCGGACGTGTAGATCAAGATCAGACTGCACAGAACGTGCAGTCTGATCTTGAATCTACACTGTCCGACAGGGAGATAATTTTTTCGAAAAAGTCAGTTTGAAAGAAATTTATTCGGGTTTTTACTATCGGCTTGAAAGTTTTATTTAAGTCATGTAGTAGGATAGGGGTTAAAATGGCGGACTGTACAGACGAAAGATCAACTTACACGTTCTCGATCATCACTGACAGCAAAAAGCATTCTAATCCGGATCTACATTGTCTGCAAAAATAACTGTAATTATGCTTAACGGTCCCTGGGTTTACTTTCAAGAACGCGAAGGATAAAAGTGCATAAGCATTCGTCATTCAATCGGCAAGTTCTGACAGGTCTAAGAATGGAAAGGTTTTCTCTCGTTTCGATTGAGTTTACACTTACCCTGCTCAATAGTAATCTAAAATATGCAGAGCAAAAGTCCTTTTCTTAAGCCTTAGGCTGCTGATCGCGACTCAAGGACCTTTTGCGGACAGTGTCGACCAAGATCAGACTGCACAGAACGTGCAGTCTGATCTTGGATCTACACTGTCCGATAAAGAGATATCTTTTCCCCCCAAAATAAATTTGCAATAGCAGAAATCATCGGCTTGAAAACTTCATTTCACTTATTTAGTTGGATAAAAGTTAGCTCTTGACCAAACAATTCAGTATTTTAACGAGCTAGGAGAAAAGTCTTGTGAAAACTTTGTGGAAAAAGGAGAAAACTCTGGTAACCAGCATTTTCTCTTTTTCCCACGACGGTTTCTACTCTGTCGTCTACAACTGCTTTCAATTTAAACAGGTCTAAAATTTTCTCGTTTGGTAAAGAGTTAAGCAATGCGAAACATGGATGCATTGCCCACGAAGTCTGTAAACATGACTATTCTCCAGTAAGGGTCTGCAGACTACACTTTTGTTTTTGTTTTTCCTTACAAAATATCGTTTTTCCTAAAAACAGAAAACAGTTTTTATGACAAATTCTAGTTTTGTCCTGCCTCCATGCAGAGAGGATTGTCCCCCCTCCCCCTCCTTAGAATACAATCAGTAAATCTTAGAAACCACCATCGCCCATGAAGAATTTCGGAAAAACCGGGAAGGAAAATAAACAAAGTGGTAAGAGATAGGCTACTCTATATTCTATTTGAGTGAAGTTTCTGAGTTGTGGAAAATTGTAGCATGACATTTTAATGTTGTTTGCGCAAGAAATATGATAAAGTGCCTGTTTAGAAGTTTTTTTTTTTCTTTAAGTGTATGGTTAACAGATTCATCGAATATCCTTATCAATTCATGTTGAGCAGTCTGTGTGTCAGGTCGGGTCACACTGTACATGTACCCGATTTCCTGCCTCATAGGCGCTCATGGTTTGGTATATGTGTCATGCTCTGGCAAAAGGGGGCTTAATGCAGCTCCGTGATGCATGATGCCTGTCAAGCCATCACACGATTATGGATCTATAGTAACCACTATTTTAGCAACCAACTTAATCATGAGGTAGAATGGTCCTCGGACAGACCAAAAATTGACAAAAAACGAAAAGTTTCTGCCCAGCTCAGCCTGCGCGGACTGCGCAGGCTGACCTCGGTCGATACTTTTCGCAGATGCACTAAGACCCCCTTTCACAGGGCATGGCTCATATGGAATCGCTACTGGTTCTTCAGTTTCACGTTTTTGTTTTTTAATGCGTCTGTTTTATCACGATGATCTGTGCATTCCTAGAGCCTGTCGCAAATACTACTTGACTCTGACATTTTTTTGTCTCGCCCGGGTTCGAGTGCACAACTTCTGGGTTGCTAGCCATGCACCGTATCACTAAGCCACCGTGGCTAGGCTTAAATGTCAGAGAGATCAACGGTAGTTTTGGTTCGAAACAGTACAAGTAGGTGAAGTTCTGTCACGTGATTTTTTAGTATTTTTTGACAAGATTTTAACCGAGACATCGGCATATTCCGTGAACCCTACTTCGGTAAGATCGTCTTCCGAACTGACTGGTTAAAGTAAAATAGCTGCCCTAAGTTAACAAAGTTCAAACAGACAATTGTCTGGTAAAGGAGTAAAGTAACAGTATCTGCTAAAAGTAAACAAAGCAGGTGTTAAAATGCATTTAAATTTAAATCATATAATTCAAAAGTATGGAAATTTTTGTGAAGATGACAACCTGTTATTGCACGGTGGGTCCAAGTGTTAGTCACTAGCAGAGATATTAATTTCAAAAATAGGTTAAAAGTTGCCAGGTCACTCTATCTGTCGTTTACTTTTTGTCTGGTTTTAAAATTCCTTTATCTGCCAGCGACTAACACATGGACCGACCACACAATAGTATAATTTTTCATCTTCACGAAATTCCAATACCTTTGAATGCTATAATTCAAATTTAAATACATCTTAACACACGTATTATTTTTCCCTCCACTGGGCCTTTAACAGTTACTGTTGTTTCACATGTATCTGACAGACCCTTGTTCAATCAAATAAAACAGTTTTCACGGAAACGGACAAAAATGTGCGGAAATGTATTTTTGTCTGGGCTCAATCATGCCACACTTTAGAACAGCGTACAAATACAAACAAACAAATAAACAAACAGTTTGAATGATTATAAATTCAGAAGTAAACAAGCTGTCAGCTGTAATAGTTCAAAATGGCAAGGGATGCAGTTCTGGAAAACATAGCGAGATTAATGGACCAGATTTAATTCCAGTCGAAGGATTAGCCATCCATCTCATAATGAGAAAAAAAGGACAGTGTCTGCCTATATTGCCTCGAATCCAATTTGATATGTCGGGCTGTAAATGTTTATTTTGACCTGAAAATGTCGACAACGGTGCGCATAGACAACGGTGCAGTGATAGATAACACACTTACGTAAGTAACACAATTGATGGTGTGACGAACAATTCCTCCGCGAAAAATAAGGTCAACGTTAACTACATGTGAGTTATGCTCTGTGAAAAAAAAGGGGGTGAGGGCTTAATGCGTCTGCAAAAAGTTTTGACCCAGGTCAGCCTGCACGATTCGCGCAGCCTGACCTGGTTCGAAACTCTTTGCCTTTGCTAAATTCTATACATATAAAAGGACAATTTTAACTTATGATTCAGTCAGTTGTTAGGTAAAATGGATTTTATTAATCAATGATTGAGCCGTGCTCTCGCAAAAAGTGGGCTTAATGCATCTCCGAGATGAATGATACCAAGCAAGTCATCTCATATTTATGTATCAATAAAATCCATCTTGCATAACAACAGACTGATTCATGATCCATGGACTTGCAGAAAATTGACCAATAGCGAAACGTTTCGGCTCAGGTCAGCCTGTGTGGAAAAAAACGAATTATTACCGATGATATTCACCCGATGAAATAAATTTCGATCTTTCACCGAAAAGAAAAATCCTCTATATCACGACGGACTTTTCAAGTGTTTTTAACTGGAGGCGAGAAAGCAAATGAACCATTATGTTCTGATCTCAGATCTATGCTTTTCAAGAAGTTGTGATTCTTTGTGTGTGTGTGTGTGTGTGTGTGTGTGTGTGTGTGTGTGTGTGTGTGTGTGTGAAAAGCACATTCAAATCGCTGTATGTGGGTATTTACATTTGGCTGGGCATTTCCATTTGATTTATCAAGCAGTTTACAGGTCAAGTCGGTCATCAGGTTTTCAAACGTTTTATCCGTCAAAGATGAAAAAAAAAAACAATAATCCACTCGCCGGTTATTGCAGTTTCCAGCAACGACCTTTTGTCTTCAATCCACGACATCTGCCAAAGAATATTACAACATCAAGCGAATCAACAGGAAAATTATTACCTTCACAAGAAAACCATTGCGTGACAGTATTTGAGGCTAATTAACCCTTCGTGCGCCGTAGGCCAAAATAGAGAGTTTTTTTTTTTTTTCTTTTTGGACAGCATAGATCAAGATCAGACTGCACAGAACGTGCAGTCTGATCTTGGATCTATACCGCCCGCTACTTTAGCCCAGCCACGCGATAAAATTCTGTCTGATTAAACTGAATTAAAATCTTTAGCCATTGAAAGAGGTTTAAGTTAACCCTCAGGCTGCCATGCGTGACTCAAGGACCCATTGCGGACAGTGCAGATCAAGATCAGACTGCACAGAACGTGCAGTCTGATCTTTGATCTACACTGTCCGATAAGGAGATGTGTTTCGCCAAAAAAATAAGTTTGAAATAGCATTATTCGGGATTTTACTATCGGCTTGAAAGTTTTATTTAACTTTTTTAGCAGGATAAGGGTTAATATAGTTGGCTCTGCAAAGAGTAAAACACAATTGCAGGCTCAAGCTAAGAACCTTTTAAGTCGCAGACAAAAGATTGCAGGTCATTGATGTTTGAATCATGCACGGTGCAAACCTATTTTCTGCATAACGCAGACTCCGCGATTTTTGTGGCGAAATATGTCTGTCAGTTTGAATGGTGTTTAAAACCAATGTCAACGTCATTCGAGTTATGTCGGGGTGACAGCTCAGATAATTGCAAATTGTAAATTATAATTTAATAACCTATATTTAGAAAGTTCGAATCGACAACTATATATATATATAATGAGGGTCAAAAGGAATACTGCTGAGCAACAGGTTAATTTTTTAGAGAAATAAGAGACCATCTTTAAATTTCAGCGTGGGGGCGGGGGCGGGGGGGGGGGGGGGGGGGTGGGGAAAGAAGAAATCTGGTGGAAGTGACTTTAATCAATTCTCGGGTAAGAATATGACCGGGTCTAGGGGGCTTAATGCATCTCTGTAATGCATGATACCTAGCAAGTCATCACTTTATCACAAGTCCATAAAATCCACTTTGTGTAACAACCCACTGAATCATGAGATAGAACGATCCTTAGACATACAGAAAATTGACCTATAGCGAAAAGTTTCGGCCCAGGTCAGCCTGCGCGGACTACGCAGGCTGACCTGGGTCGATACTTTTCGAAGATGCATTAAACCCGCTTTTCACAGAACAGGGGTCATTTATGTTTAGTGTTTCAAAGCCAAACATCTCAGCTTGATCTCTATCAACTGCTGAAAATACAAGCCACTAAAACTGAATGTTTTATTTTTTTCTCTTACGTTACGAGCATGACCAAAGCAGCTGACACTATAGATCCAATATCAGACTGCACATTCTGTGCAGTCTGATCTTGATTGATGTCGTCCGCAAAAGCCCCTGGGTCCGTATTCACCAACCATTCTTAAGAACGTTCTTAGACTTATTCTTCAAGATTTTCCAAGTTTGAAAGTAACACAACTTCTGATTGGCTAAACCAAATGGTTTAGCCAATCAGAGGGTATGTTACTTTCAAATTTGGACAATTTTGGAGAACAAAACCAAGAATATTCTTAAGAATGGTTGGTGAATACGGACCCTGATTTCGTAAGTGGCTCTGAAAGGTTTAAATACAATTGATCCATACTCTATGAAAAGGGGTTTAATGCATCTGCAAAAAAGTATCGACCCAGGTCAGCCTGCGCAGTCCGCGCAGGTTGACCTGGGCCGACATTGTTTTGCTTTTGGTCGATTTTCTGCGTGTCCAAGGTCCATTCTATCTCTGGATTTAGTCAGTTATTAGAGTAAATGGATATGGTGGATCCGCAATTATGTGATTTACTTGCATGGTATGATGATGCATCACGGAGATGCATTAAGCCCCCTTTTCACAGAGCATGGCTCAAGTGCTTTTGCAGACATCAAAGATCAAGATCAGGGTCCGTATTCGCCAACCATTCTTAGGGACGTTCTTAGTCTTATTCTCCAGAATTTTCTAAATTTGAAAGTAACACAACTTCTGATTGGCTAAACCATTCGGTTTAGCCAATCAGAAGTTGTGTTACTTTCAAATATAGAAAATCTTGGAGAGTAAGACTAAGAATATTCTCAAGAATGGTTGGTGAATACGTACCCAGACTGCACTGAACCTGGGCTGAATTTTTTTTTTTGCTTTATGGTAAATTTTCTCCGTGTCAAACAACCAGTGTATCTCATGATTCAGTCGGTTATTAGACTTGATGAATCCTATGGATAAATATTTTTGTGATGACGTGCTCTTTGTATCATACAACACGGAGATGCCCTAAACCTCCTTTTGCCAGAGCGTGGCTCCATTATTTGCTGAATCAACAGCAAAGTTATTACCCTCACATGAAAAGCATTGCGTGACTTATTTTGCGGATGATTAACAGGGTCGTAGGCTCCGACTAAAAATTCGTTTTTTTCCTTTTGTTTTATATCACGGAGAAAGATGGCAGGTAATTGGTGACTCGACTTATACGTTTTGCTGTATTTGCATGAAAGATCAAGTGTGTCTGCAAAAATCAATCTGCATCGTTTTACCTTTTTAATCCTTGACACAGCATTGCTGCAGAGCTGATGAAATTTCAGTCAGGAAAAGCAATTTCAATAGTCAATGCCCCATTCTCTTTTTTCAAATATTTGGGCCCCTGGGCATATATAATTACATGATATGCAATTTGAAAATAATGAGTGACGTTTTTTTTTTTTTGTAACAAAATCAATTTTAAAAGAATGGCATTTTTTTCTTGTTTCCGTTCTTGTTTTACTTGATCCAGTGCCGCCTATTTATACTGGACCCGGGTACTCAACCTGACCCGGGCTTAATCGAATCGTAAATTGTAGCTTTGCTCCATGGGAGATTACAACCAAAGTATGAATAAACACATATTTCTAAACCCAGTCCTTGAGGAGTGCAAAAATGTGTCCTTATTTTAGTGTAGAACTTTGGAAAACGTTTGAAAGAAGAAATCACTACAACAGGTTAACTCTTTCGGTGCCAAATAAGCAAACTTGGCTTCTTTTGCTGGCTGTAAATACAATTTACTGAGTCTCCGGAAGATTTATATCACATAGGCTTGACCAAACAAGCGGAGGGCATAGATCAAAGATCAGACTGCACGCTCTGTGCAGTCTGATCTTGATCTATGCCGTCCGCAAAAGTCCCTGTTTTCGCCTATGGCGCTGAAAGGGTCAATATAAAAACTAATACCTATCAATAATCTTTGTTCAAGAAACCATAACTGCGAGAATACTACTTTGTATGATCCTGCAGTGTAAAGCTTTTGGAAACAGTGTAGCAGAAGATGACATTTAATCCGAAGGTTAACATAAAAACATAATTATGAGTATTTTATCAAGGTTGTATCCTCAATCTGGAAGGACAAACCACATGATGTCCAAGTTTAAAGTTGTTAGTTTTCGGGATATTTCGCAATATATGAGACGGTGTCGTCATGATTGACTCAAATCTCGTAAAGTAAGTCTGTAACAACTTTGTATGGAATCTTCAGTACACAGAAAGATATAGGTCCATATTCACCAACCATTTTAAGAACATTCTTAGTCTCATTCTTCAAGATTTTCTAAATTTGACAGCAAGACAACTTCTGATTGGCTAAAACCAAATGGTTTAGCAAATCAGAAATTGTATTACTTTCAAATCAAGAAAATTCTAGAGAATAAGACTAAGAATACTCTAAAGAATGGTTGGTGAATTTGGACCCCGATATATACATACTGGTGGCCTGACCTTACCGTCCGGAAAGCGCGACCCGCAGTATTCGGATGTAATCACAGGTATTGCCTAAATGGACAAAATGAACTTCTTAAGTCACCATTATCAACAGGAATGTTGCGATTTTTAAGTCCTATGCCCTCTTTGACGAAAAAGATGCTCAAAGGAATTAAACGGTTAAATAGGATAGAAAATAATTTCATAAAAAATGCAATAACGTCGTTCACATCACTGCTTTATATTTCGAGGCATGACCAGAAATATGGTAATGAAGTATGAGGTAATTTACATACTGCACGAATGTCCTTTAAAACATCATGCAGAAGGTATATTTGCCCCGAAGTAGTTCCATCGCTCGGTTCGATGCTGCTTATTAGCACCATCTTTGATAGTTTGTTTACTTCCTAATATGTGCGAGCATCTCTCTGCCTCCTCTTCTATTTTTGGCGTGGGCTTTTTCATGGCGGAATCTTGGTAAACAAAAATGCACCGTATCAGCTTGCAATTACCAATTTATCCCATGTCATACACTTAATCCTAATTATTATTATTATTTCATTTTTTTTTTTTTTTTTTACCAGCTTTAAGAAAATAAGGGAAAAAAGAGAGGGAAAAAGTGAATAGGTCATGGGACTTTACCCTTTCTCTTTCCCACACAATCCCGACGTTAAACGACCCTGGGGAAGAAAGCTTTTGAAAACATTGTGGGGAAAGGATAAAATACCGGTAATTACCATTTTCTCCTTTTCCCACAATGTTTTCTGCCCTTTTCCAGTAAATCTTCAATATTTGAGACACTTTATAGATGTCGTCTGTAAATACATTCACTTTTGATGAGCCTAAAACTTAGGTGTGCGCTAAAGGATTAAAGTTGTTTTGCTGGGAAAAAAGGATCGTGTCGGAAAAAGTCGGTCATCGCTGTTCTTAAAACAGAATTGAGTCGAGGTAAGCGGCCTGAGAGAAAATCCTAAGTACCTAAAATTCAGGTCAGGGCCGGTTTAGACGGAACAAACACCCTTTCAAATCTAAAAAAGAAACCAAGAAATATCTTTAAAAAAGATAAACGGCGTAAGAAATACTGAAATATGAATATTCCAACTATTTCGTGGCTCAATATGAAGTAAGATAATCAAAAGTAACCCCCACGAGCAATTGTCTCTTTTTCCTCACAGTTTTTCACTTTGTTGAAAAGTAGTATTGGGATAATGGGAAACGCTTATGAAAATATTAAATTTCAAAATAGCACAAGAAAGGGATCATTCTCTACTATCTACTACATTATTTTACTTTGATATATCAAGGCCCCGGGTGTCGATTAGCAGTACCAACGCTTTTTAAATAGTGGTTTCATAAATGTGTGAGCCAGTATGCCAGCAGGAGCCTGCCAAATAAATATGTGCACATTTTTGACCAATCGCAAATAACCATCTATTCATTCTTTTTCAGTACCAAGAAGTAGGTCAAAAGTCGGCGCATTCAGCTACGCCGAAAAAAAAAAAGTAACCAAAGATAATCACTAGGAATGGACTGACAGTCTGACGCGACTTTTTTTCAAATGTGACAAGGAAATTAGACATTCCGAGTAGTTTTGCGTGTGCGGAGCCCGTTCATTTACGACATTATGTAAGGTATAATTATAATCACGGAACTTCTAAGATTAGCAACTAACTGACGCAATTCTAGATCCCATAAATTCTTATTATCTCTGCATACTAATAGCTACAAAACTGTTAATTCAATTTTCGATTAGTCAACATCAACAGGTTTTATTATTTTTTTTTTCATTCTCTTTTCGAGTAGTAAACATAAACAGGTTTTTTTTTGGTTTTTTTACTCTTAACCAAACGGCAGAATCTTAGACTAGTCAGCATTTGCGGACGAGAAATTAGATGCGGCTAAAATGACAGAATTTGTCCTTGAAAATATAGAAAACATTTGTGGAAAAGGAGAAAATGCTGGTTTTTAGCATTTGCTCCTTTTCCCACAATGTTTTAGAAAGTTCTCTTTGTCAAGGTAGTTAAAACTCGGGATATCGTGGTGAAGACTTAATTCTGTCGGCAGCTAATGTATAAACTCGGCTTCTTTTGACAGTTAAATGTGTAATTCACTAAAACCCAGAGAGAATTTGTTTTTAATCTTTTTATAGGGTTGGCATAAAAAGAGCACGGTATAGATACAAGATCAAAATGCAGGTTTTGTGCACCCTGATCTTGATCTATGTTGTCTGCAAAAGCCACTGTTTTCACCATTGGTGCTGAAAAGATCATCTTGTTTAACCCTTTCCCAAACAAGCCCTGGTTTTCACGTGTCTGCAGTACAAGTCTTTTGAAAACACTGTGGGGAAAGGAGAAATTGCTCGTAACGAGCAATTTCTCCTTTTTTCCACAGTGTTTTCTACCCCTTTTGAGAATTTTCTGCCATTTTCATCAAATTCAAAATTGTCGTCTGCAAACTCTTTCAATTTGGACCAGTCCAAAATTTGTCGTTTGGGAAACGGTTAATAGAGATAACAAGGAAACCTTTCAAAAATGGCTCTTTGTTTATCGAGATATTTAGTCGGCCTCAGTACGAAATATGTAACACAGAATGCATGTAATCAAGGAGTTTTATTTCGAACCCTAATCGAGCCAAAAAGAAACAATCAGGGGATGTATTTACCAATTATTCTTAGTCTCAGAAACTGTACTATTAGAAAGTAACACGACTTCTGATTGGCTGAACCATTCGACTCAGCCAATCAGAAGTTGTGTTACTTTCACATTCAGAAATTTCTTGAAATTAAGACTAACAGTATTCTTGAGAATGGTTGGTGAGTACGGACCCATGTTGAAAAAACAAAAAAAAAAAACCCAAAAAAATGGGATTACGAAAACATTGTTGGGAAAAGAGAAATGGCTGGTAGCCAGCATCTTCTCTTTTGTATACAGTGTTTTCGACCTTTCAGCGTCCAATAATTTAAGCCACATGAAAATGGCTTTTATATGAACCATCGTAATACTTGTCCGTCTCAATTGTCTTTGTCATGATATGCCGAGAGATAGCGTCGAAACCATTGTAAATTGAGGACAACGTCGTAAAGACAGGCTAGATGGTCCAATATAGTGTGACAGTTAACCATTGCGGACGTACATCATGCAAACAATTATCCATATGGGAACTAAATTGTGTTTCCTGTATACAAATTGATATTGAACACAGTCCATAACTTCGCGGGTCCGTTGCATAAATCTACATATAAAAGAAACATAACGACCTGGCGAAAGCCGTTCCCAAGCTCCCAGGAGTTGGAAATCTCATATATCAACCGGCTAAAAAGAAATTAGAAAACAATAAGAATAGGTCGTTGGCTTATAACATTCTGATAAATGGCCACCACTTTTCGCTTATGAGGATTTTTTTCTAGGGGAAGAGTGGGAGGAGGAGGAGGAGGAGCTTTTTGTTATATGAGCCATACTCCTGGAAAAGAGAGTTAAATGTATCTCCGCGATGTGCAAATGTTTAAATAATTGTGGTTTCATAGAATCCATAAAATAGTCTGGGGTTAGACTGGTCTTTTGACACGTAGAAAAATGGCCAGTAGTAAAAAGTTTAGACTCAGGTCAACCTGCGCAGACTGCGCAGGCTGACATGGGTCGATACTTTTTACAGATGCATTAAGCCCCAGTTTCACATTTCGTATACATGTATATCCAGTTGCGATGATATTTCTTGATTCATTTTTTTTTTTCCACAGAATTCCGAGTTTCAACGACAGTGCGACGGAACGCTTTCTTACAGGAAAATAAAACATAATTGGAAAAGGAGAAAACGCTTTTTTTTTTTTTAAACTGTCAGCCGTGCAGGCTTGAAAAGTCCATTTTATACGGTTACTGACCATTAGATAGAAAGGATATTTCTAAAAAGAAAAATCAGTTGGCAATTGCAATTTCACTGTCGCTTTAAAGGGGCCTGTCAAGTCTTCATTTCGTAAATTAAAATTTCTTATGAACTATCGATAAAAGACAGCTTCATTTAGATATGAGCCATGCTCTGTCAAAAGGGGGCTTAATGCATCTGCGAAAAGTGTCGATTCAGGTTAGCCCGCGCAGTCCGCGCAGACTGACCTTGGCTGAAACTTTTCGCTATTGGTCAATTTTCTATATTTCAAAGGACACTTCTACCTCATAATTCAGTCGGTTGTAAGACAAAATGGACTTTATAGATCCATGATGATGTGATGACTTTCTTGGAATCATGAATCACGGAGATGCATTAAGCCCCCTTTTGCCAGAGCATGGCTCAAATATTTTCCTTTGTAAGATTGTAGAAACTAAGTGGTTACATTCTGTAAAAAGGTGCAAGTTTGGGTCTTTAACTAAAAGCGATGGTCTCGGTAACGCCGTCTATTTTTATCACATCAGATATGACGTCATCATACTGATTTGAATATGAATTCTTGTAAACGACGAGTGTTATTGATCATATGCCGTTCCCCCAAGTCTTTGTGAAACTCTTGCACGAAATCTAAAAATATTTTTAATGGCTACGTAGCTCATCAATGAAATACCACTGTTCTTATTATTATTATTATTATTTCTTCTTCTTCACTGATGATTTGCTATCTATAGCCATACTTAATTCCGTTTTTTTTTTTTTTTTTAATCCAAGTTTTTGGTGAGATTATTAAAATCTGAATAGCTCCCTTGAACACGAATATCTCAAAAATATCGGAAAGTAAATCAAAGAGGAGACTGCATGCTCTTTGCACTCTGATCGTGATCTACACTGTACCCCATGACGACTGAAGCCGTGCCATAGGTGATCTACACTGTACCCCATTGCAACTGGAACCGTGCTAAAAGTATTATAGGGTTAGATAGAAATAAAGTACTTGATCGAATTAAACAAATGATTCAATTAAACGCAATTGTTTCAATCGATACATCACGGATTAGGTAATTTCCTGTGGTTGAGATGTTTCAATGATTTACTTTGTTGTTTTCGTTGCCACTAACCCTTAGGCTGTTAAATGCAACTCTCTGACCTTTTGCGGACAGTGTAGATTAAGATCACACTGCACAGAACGTGCATTCTGATCTTGGATCTACACTGTCCAATAAGGAGATTTTTTTTCCCAAAAACTTACTTTGAAATAGCACTTTTCGGCTTTTACTTTCGGCTTGAAAGTTTCATTTAACTTATTCAGAAGGATAAGGATTAAAAACTTTTGGCAACAAGTAAATAATTTCACCTTTTTGCGACAACCGAACATACGATCCTCAAACAATTTGGAAATATCTTCACTTTATAGGCTTAACCTAAGAGGCGGAGAGGGTAGATCCAATATCAGACTGCACGTTCGTTGCAGTCTGATCTTGATCTATACCGTTCGCAATGGCTCCTTCTGTCTCCCATGGCGCTGAAAAGTGGGGTTGATTGCGAAAAGTTTGCGATACTTGACGCTGGCACAATGCTATTGTAAATTTGAGGACATAACTTACGAGACTCTTTTTTTTTTGCACCTTTTCATCTTGTCATGCAACATTTGAGCGGACCCTTGTCTGTTATACACGTATAAAACTGTCTTACCCACATAAGAAGCACGGGGGTGAGGGGTTGCACTCGAAAGATACATAGACAGAGAGACAGAGACAGGGAGAAAAAATAACTGACTGATTTTCCGTTTATTTATCGTCGCCACTGTTTGCCGATATGGGGGACACTCAGAAAGCTATTAGTCATGTTACGGGGCATAGTCCAAGGTACAGGACGAAACCCTTCCTAAGTTACGACTGATCTTTTAACATGCTCAGTGTACGGCACCATCACACGGGACCTCGCTCTAACACTTTACCACACAATCACGGGTTTTAACGACCCTGAAGAAAAAGCCTTTTGAAAACATTGTGGGAAAAGGAGAAAATGCTGGTAACCAGCATTTTCTCCTTTTCCCACAGTGTTTTCTAACCTTCCCAGAACAAATTTCAATTTTCGAGTCGCATTAATTCTGTCGTCTGCAAATGCTTTCAATATGGACAAGTCTAAAATTTTGCCGTTTGGTAAAGGGTTAACGTCTCACCCGAAAGACTATGAGTAGTTTTAGATTGCAAGCCGTGGGTCTCGAGCTCACACCTTCAAGTGACCCAAGACTTGCTATTCGGGCAGGTTGAGAGAGAGACAAAGAGAGATGAAAAAAAAAAAGAGAAATCCTCTACGTACACGGGGAGAGCTTAAATTACAATTTACATCGATTTTTCGTGATTCTTCCCACATTTAAATCTAATCTTAGAGCAAGGTCTGAAATAAATAAGAGCAATAATTGAATAAACTGGAAACACACATGACTTCATCACCCTGTGTTGAATGGCAATTCGAGAATTAAAAAATCGGATTTATGAGAAATCTAGACGTCAAAACAGTCAGTCGGTCAGTCAGTCGGCTGGTAGGCTTATTAATCCTTCACCACACAATCCCGAGTTGTAACGACCCTGAAAACACCGTGGGAAAAGGAGAAAATGCTGGTAACCAGCATTTTCTCCTTTTCCCACAGTGTTTTCTAGTCGTTTATTGAAAAATCCAATCGTTTGAGCTACATGTAATTTGTCGCATGCAAATGCCTTCAATTTAGAAGACTTCAAAATTTTGTTGTCTCGTTGAGGAATATCGGTCAGTCAGTCTGTCGCTCTGTTGAAAAAAAAAAGAATCAGATGTCATGACCAATCTTTGGTCGAAATAGCTCGGATAAGACAGTGTAGATTTAAGATCAGACTGCAGGATCTAGGCAGTCAGATCTTGATCTTTTATGTCCACATAATCAAAGCAAAGTACCCTAAGAGCCGTAGACGGCAATTTAAAACTCCCTTACAAGCCATTTATTGCCCCCACGCGTAAGCTAATGCAGCCTGATCTTGATCTTTAATGTCCACCAAAGTCCCCTTTGGAGCAGTAGAGAGCAATCTAATACCGCCTTACATCCCAATTATTGCCCCCACCCATAAGGTAATGCAGCCTGATCTTGATCTTTTATGTCCACCAAAGTCCCTTTGGAGCAGTAGAGAGCAATGTAATACCCCCTTATATTGGCTTGACACATTAGCTAATACAGTCTGATCTAGATCTTTAATGTCCGCCAATGTACCATTGGAGCAGTCGAAGGCAATGCAATACCCCCCATACAAGCCAATTATTGACTTGACACATCAGCTAATACAGTCTGATCTAGATCTTTAATGTCACCAAAGTACCTTTGGAGCAGTAGAGGGCAATATAATACCCCCCTCCTTACAAGCCAATTTTTGGCTCTACCCATAAGCTAATACAATCTGATCTTGATCTTTAATGTCCACCAAATTAGTTCTGGCGCCATACAGACCATCATAAAGAGTCAGTACAAGTCAGTTATTGGACTGACCTATTAGCTAATTACCTTGTTATGGAGAAATTATTGCCAAGATAATTCAGTCGTAAAATGGCTGCCTAATTACAGGAATGAAATGTCAAGGGTATGGAATTGTCGCAACGAAATTGGTCACACCTACACACGAAATTAGGTAATAAAACTGTCTTTGAATACTGTTTTTAGCTTATTTTTCTTTAAATGCTTTAAATGCGGAGCATGATAGCCAAATGACTACTAAAAAGGATAGAGAAATAACCACTATATTTCATACCACGACCTCTAATGCATATTGCAAGGATTAGTTTGTCTGTTCTTGAATGATGATGATGATGATGATGATGATCATCATCATCATCATCATTATCATCATCGTCGTCGTCGTTGTCGTCGTCTTTGTCGTCGTCATCGTCGTCTTTCATCATCATCATCATCAGCAGCAGCAGCAGCAGCAGCAGCAGCAGCAGCAGCAGCGTCGTCGTCGTATAACTTTATTGATAGTTTACATAAAAGCTCTATATCAAATAACCGACCCCTAGAAAAGAGAAATTCTGACTTCACAGAAATATTACTAGCAGTGTTTGTAGTGAGTCTACATGACCATACCAAATTTCAGTATTCACTCTTTTACCGTCAGGTAATCGTCTTTTTCGGAGTCTGGCACTAGATTCCCACTTCACTATCTGATAACTTTTGGCGATACTCTAGTATAAGGAAATAGATAGTGTAGATCAAAGATCAGACTGCATGTTTTGTGCAGTCTGATCTTAATCTACGCTGTCCGCAAAACAGCAAATCGCGTATTGGCAGTGAAAGTTACAGACTATTGTATCACAATACACAGATCGATGCTCCGTGCTCATAAATCGGGACAGAAAAAAAAAATGCCCTGTTCACGTCCATTAGAACCAGGTCTCATGTTTATAAATTAGCTCAGCCTGACCCGTAAGTTGATACCGTAATCACCCTGGACTTCATGTAATCAGGGCTGTCAGGATTGGTATGCATTAAATAGGCTATGCTTTGCGAAAAGAGTCGAAATATTTTGCTATTGGTCAATTTTCTACATGGCCAAAGACTTTTGTACCTCACGATTCAGTCGCTAGTTACACAAAATGGATTTTTGTCTGGATCCGTAATGATACATCGTAATGTACGATGACATGCTAGACCTGTACAATGTATCACGAAGATGTATTAAGACCCCCTTTTGACAGAGCATAGCTCATTTAAAGCGACTGACAACTAGCTAGCTTTCGTTTGTTGGCATCTAAAGAATCTCCACAGGATATCTGCCCCGGTCAGAATAGCTACATTAGGTTACATATGACACCGATAAGGTCATACCTTTTTACAGTATCTATCTGGCGTCATAAATAACAATTTACAGGTAGCCTTACGTAGGAGCCGGGTTCTGGGAAAAGCGGGATTCATGCATCTCTGTGTGATGCATTATACCATGCAAGTCATCACATAATTATTGATCCATACAGTCCATTTTGTCCAACGAACAACTGAATTATGCTGATAAACTGATCTTTTGACAAGCAGAAAATTGATCAATAGCAAAGAGTTTCGACCTAGGTAAGCCTGCATGGACTGACCTTGGTCGATATACTTTGTTGACGCATTAAACCCCCTTTTCACAGAGCATGGCTTGTATCGTTTCGGATTGTGTAATTTTAGACAGTGGCAAGCTCGTACAATGAACGGATATTGACACCTGACTTAATCTACCTTCCGTAATCAATGGGCATTAATTGCATTAGTTCCCTAGTCTGACTCTCTGACAACAACCATAAATAAACGTTTTTTCCCACCTTAGTATGTGAATACATACCAAATGAATATGAGCCATGCTCTTTGAAAATGGGGCTTAATGCATCTGCGAAAAGTATCGACCCAGGTCAGCCTGCGCAGTCCGCGCAGGCTGACCTGGGCCGAAACTTTTCGCTGTTGGTCAACTTTCTGTATGTCCAAGGGCCAGTCTACCGCATGATTAAGTCTGTTACTAAAAATAGCTGTATATGATCCATTATGATGTAATGGCTTGATTGGTATCCTATATCGCAGAGATGCATTAAAACCCCTTTTGCCAGAGCATGGCTCATATCCAAGTCAATACTGTCGAGAAAGGGAAAATATATACCTATAGCAAGAGTATATGAAGATCAGGCTGTGAAGATCGCACGGTCTGAATTAACCCTTGTCCTGCTAAATAACTTAAATGAAACTTTCAATCCAATGGTAAAAGCCAATAATTATGTTGGTATTTCAAAGTTATGGAGGTTGGGGAAAATATCTCCTTATCGGACAGGGTAGATCCAAGATCAGACTGCACGTTCTGTGCAGTCTGATCTTGGATCTACACTGTCCACAAAAGGTCCGTGGGTCGCGATTAGCAGCCGAAGGGTTAAAATCTTCCCTTAAACTTCGACCAATAGACTTTTCTTCTCAGCGAATAACATCTATAAAAGTTTTAGCTTTCTATGAAAAAAGCACGGCTTAAATAAACCTTCTAAAACTCAGGAAGACTGTTATCTTCTAAGCTTCACTTAACAAGTGGATGGTCTGGACCCGACATCAAATTGCACTTTCTATGCAATCCGATCTTAATCTATGCCTCCCGAAAAGGAGTCTCTTTTCGCTCATGAAGCTGAAGGCATAATTTTACGCAGTGACTTTTAAATGGGAAATTACATTTTATTCATATGCTAAAATTTCTTTGTGGTTCCCTACACACCCCTATACAGCTCTGAAAGCCTGTTTAGTCTTAAGCAGACGACAAAATTTTAGACTTGTTAAAATTGATAGCTTTTGCAGACGACAAATTAAATGCCACTGAAACAATGTAATTTCTCATAAAAAATTCCGGGAAAAAAGTGGGATAAGGAGAAAATGCTGGTTACAATAATTCTCTGCTTTCCCCTCAACATTTTCAAAGGATATTTTTTAGGTCGTTAAAACTCGAGATGGTGTGACAAAGGGTTAATGATTTCAAAAATTTTATACATTTAAAGTAGATGATACTCTCTTTCTGTTGGACCTGATCTTTTTATCTTTATTTGTTTGAAAATTACAAAAATCTTCCCTGAAACCCTTCCACCTTTTATGTAATCAATCGAATGGACGATCGAAATTTTCATTTCAGATTTTTTTTGCTTAGTAGCGACTAAGCTTGTTAAGGAATACAGACAGACATTTGAAGAGGTTGAATGTCAAGGCAATTCCATAACTATTTTCAGAAGAGCTAATTAAATCATCACAGTATGGCGGCGACCACGAAATTATCAAACTAAGCTAGCTCCTTTGTAATCGATCGCCGTCACTGTTAAATCCTCGGCTGGCTGATCTACGTCAATCAGATGGAATATGTAACGCTCTGTTATTCTCGTAATCTACCTTGTTTTCAGTGCAATATACCTATTCCTAATATTCTTATGTTATACATGTACCTGTTTGTTATCCTATACTTGTTCTTATCTCCTACATGTTTGAGAAAACTATTGTGTGAAGTAATATTTGACTTCATTATAGATCTATACTTCTTTCAAGAAAGTGATTCGAATTTATTCGTAGAAATTACCAGGCGTGAATGTGCATAAAATTCTTACCTAAAATTTATGAATCAATATTCTGTGATAAATAAAAAAAAGAATCTGCCATTCGTTGGCTTTGCAGATAAAATTTCATTAAAAGAGTCCAGTAAAATGCTTTGAAGCTCGCTTAATAACATTTAAATTCTAAACTCGTTTAAATAAAATATTTTATCTCACAAGCCAGCGTATGTCAGATCCAATATATATTATCAATATCAAATGCAGATTCTGAGGCAGGCGAAAGGCTGCAAGTGTGGACTTCACCATTATTTTTTCACATATGTGTTTTCAAAAGGAAAGGCGTGGAAAAGGAAAACAAAGGCTTGGAATGGACATCCTCTTTATTTCGGTTTCTGGCTACTCCCCTGGCATTGCAAAACATTTTACGTAGCTTTATATTAACCTTTAGCCTGCTAAACGCAACTCGATGACCTTTTGCGGGCAGTGTAGATCAAGATCAGACTGCACATAACGTGCAGTCTGATCTTGGATCTACACTGTCCGATCATGAGATTTCTTTCCTCTAAAACACCATTGAAATAACAAAATCTTAGTTTTAACAGACAGACTGAGTTTCATGTCTCTTGTTTAGCAGGATAAGGGTTTAGCTTACTTTTGACCTGCTTTTTGGTATTACAGTCTAGTACATGAATAGTATTTTTCTACTGCGAACGTGTTTGTCCAGCGGGCCTATTGCGGGCTCATATAGAGGGACACGAATATAGAAGGGTTGCAGCCGTTTATGTTAATCCATATCCCGCAGCACTTATTCACACCTGAAGCAAAATCTATGACAGGGGACAATCCTTTCCCCTGTACTGACTGGCTATTTAATATCGTTTATGCTTTACCGTATAAACCATTACTGTGTAATTTAAAAAATTTTCAGAAAACTGGATTTTAGCAACAACTGCTCCTTTTCCAGCGATGACTTGGATTCGCATCTAACCTTGAAAAATGTATGGATCATGCTCTGTGAAAAGGGTGCTTAATGTATCTGTTAAAAAGTTTCGACTCAGGCCAGCCTGCGCAGTCGGGGCCAAAACTCTTGCTCTTGTTTTTGATCAATTTTTTTGCAAGTCAAAGGACCATTTAATCTCATGATTCAGTAGGTTGTTTTACCTAAAACAGATTTTAGCAACCTTTGATTACAATGATGACGTGCTTGGTATCATGCATCACGGAGATGTATTAAGCTCCCTTTTGCCAGAGCGTGGCTCCCATCTGATCGAAAAGTTCGCTTTTCGACAATACGCAAAATAATGAGGAAAATGGGGAGAAAAGAGGCAATCGCTGGCGTATTTACTTTTCATTATTTCTCGTCATATTGCATTCCAACAGAGTTTTAATATTCATATTTCAGTAACGCTTTCGCCGTCTTTCCCTTTCAACCCTATGGCTGGTAAGCCCGACTTAAAGACCTTTTGCGAACAGTGTAGATCAAGATCAGACTGCACAGAATGTGCAGTCTGATCTTGGATCTACACTGTCCGATAAGGAGGTATCTTTCTCGAAAAAAAAAAAAACAAAAACAATTAAAATTGCAAAATCTTGGTTTTTACTATCGGCTTAAAAGTCTCATTTCACTTATTTAGCAGAATAAGGGTTAAAAAGATATTTATTTATACCAATCCGCTATCCGGCAGCACTACACTAAGCGACGGAACCAATCATTGTCTGTCTTGTTCGTTTGGCCAGAGTCCAAAGTTTTTAACCACCCTAACAAACGGAGGTTTTGAAAACATCTTGGGAAAACGGAGAAAATGCTGGTATCCAGCATTTTCTCCTTTTTCCACAATGTTTTCTACCATTCCACAGTTTTTTTTAGCTTTTGAGGAGCGTTTAATTTGTCGTCTGCGAATGCTGTCAATTCGGACAGGTCTAAAACTTTGTTGTCTGTTAAAGGGTTACTTTGCTGTTAACCTTCGCTTTAAGTAGTCTATCTGATGTAGAATTTCTTCACTTGTATTAGACCCAAGCCAGACGACAATACTTCTGATTCTTGCAGACGTGCACGACAAATTAATATGTCTCAAATGATCTTATTGATAAAATCATGGTTGGTAAGAGAGTATTCTGCGCAGAAAAAAATACTGGTTTCTCCTTTTTCCCGCAATGTGTTAAAAAACCTTGAACTCCGGGGTCGGAAAATTACTAGACAGTATGGTAAAGTGGTTGTGAAAAATACTTTTTCAAAGCTTATTTCTTGCTAACTGAAATGTGACCGTGTTAAAAGAATGCTCTTTTACCTTATTACCCCAAAACGGCTGTACGTTGCAAATCGAAACAGGAAATTTTACCGTAAAAGTACAAACAAACTCGGTATTTTATCCTCTGCTCTAAATATATATATATCTCTACCTCGGTTTTATTTTATAAAGCCATCATGCGAATGAACATTAGCAACCTTTGTTAAGATTTTCTAAACAACTTGTTAAACGAAACCTGGGTCCTTATTCACCAACAATTTTGTAGACAATTTTTAGTGTTATTCTCAAGAATTTTCTAAATTTGAAAGTAACGCAACTTTTGATTGGTTAAACCAAACGGTTTAGCCAATCAGAAATTGTGTTACTTTTTTAGATCTAGAATAAGACGAAGAATAAATTAAGAATGGTTGGTGAATGCAAACCCTAGTTCGAAGTCCATTAAAATCTGTGAAGGAAGACTGAATGACGTCGACTGATCCAGAGAAAGAACTCTAGCAAGGATTCGATCGCAAACCACCTTTATAAATACCCATCTAGTGTTATCATCTAGCTAGCAGTGCCCGGCAATCGATGAAAGTGATAAGACCATGTATGATAAGACTAAGTCTTATTGATTGTGACTGGGTACACAGAGGGCACAGACAGGATGGGAAGACCCACTGCAATAACCCTTATCCTGTTAAATAAATTAAATAAAACTTCAAGTCGATAGTAAAAATGACTAATGTAATTTCAAACTTACTTTTTTGAGAAAAAAATATCTCCTTACCGGACAGTGTAGATCCAAGATCAGACTGCACGTTCCGTGCAGTCTGATCTTGATCTACATTGTCTACAATAGGCTATTTAGTCGCGCTTAGCAGCTAAAGGGTTAAACAGTGCAGAAAAAGGTCTTCCGTCCAACGTTTGATATTTTTGCCTTACTGCACAACCCGAAATTTGCGTTCTATAGAAGGGCGGTGCTTGATTTTCATTGCAAGAGCATTGTGACACCTACGTTCAACATTAAATCCCTATATATTAAACTCTTCTAGTACCAAATTATGAACTAGACTTCTATCGACAGCTAAAACTACAATAAGCTGAAACACAGAAAGCTGTTTAAATCAAAAGCATCTCTGAGTAAGAGGACGTTAAAGACCAAGATCATACCGCACGTTCTATGCCATCTACTCTGATCTATGCCGTTCACAGAGCCCCTGTTTTCGGCCCTAGCGCTGAAAGGGTCAACTGCATGTTTGCCTCCGAATTGCGCAACACAGATCTGCAATTTTTGTAACGCAAAAAGAAAGGAAAGCATGTACCATGATTAAGTTCATTAGATTACGTATAATACCCTTGCACTTGGCTGGCCATACCAGGATTATATTTGGAATTCATAATGACAGTAAGAATCGTTACGGAAGAAGATGATCGATTTTTGAATTAAAAGATAGAGAACGATTTCAGTTCTGTTCTTGACGTTGGTGGTATTGTCGTTGTTGTTCAAAGACCGACAAAATTAACGATAGCTTTTCGTAATTTCCAGGAGAATTCGTGTACGTATTAATTCCATAAAATCGCTTAATTGTGATGCTGAAATAGACATATATTTAGAAAAAAAAAATAAAAAGTATACTGCAGACCTGACTGCCAAGAAAAAAAAAAAAAAACTAGTGAACCACATCTAGTTATTCACCAACCACCAAATTCGCATTGTTATGCTGTTTTCGAGAATTGTCTGAATCTCAGTTTAACTTATGGTATCGTGGTGAATTGTCATGTCCCAGTTGTGTCGTTTGGCCTTCTGGTTGAATATAAAATAAAATTTAAACCTTTAAATTATGAAAACGCTTTACCTATGTAAGTATAAATACTCCTGGAGTAAATATGGTAATTTTAAATACATTCATTTTTGCACCACTTATTGAGGTCGGGAAAAAAGAATATTTGTTTGATACCAAGCAATTCATCATTAAACCCTTTACCAGACAACAAAATTTTAGCCTTGTCCAAATTGAGAGCATTTGCAGACGACAATTTCAGTGCGGCTCAAATGGTGCAATTTTACTTTGATCAGGTAGAAAATATTGTGGGAAAAGGAGAAAATGCTGGTTACCAGCATTTTCTCCTTTTCCCACAATGTTTTCAAAAGGCTTCTTTCCCAGGGGCGTCAAAAGGCGTCATTGTGCGGTAAATGGATAACTATGCATCCATACAATCCATTTTGTCTAACAATCAACTGAATCATGAGGTAGATTAGTCCTTTGACATGTATAAATTGACCACTGGCAAAAGATTTCGATACAGGTCATTCTGCGCTTACTGGGCTGGCAGATATAGGCTGATACTTTTTTTCCACATGCATTAAACCCGCTTTTACGGTGCATGGTGCAAATATATAGTACATCGTGTGAACAAACATCAGTTTTACACGTGTAAGCAATTTTATGTTTCCTTATCATATCGATGCCCTGACAAATTTACATACATGTCGTTTCGAAAGTGTTGCCCGCTCTGCAGTAGCTGCAAGCAAAATGGCTAAAAACAGTTTAAAGTAAGAAAAGAAGCCTGCAAAGAACCTCCCGCGTTGTCTTTGCACCAAAGAGAATGGCGTCGTTTTGGCTTTTCTATCTACCAATGTTTGTTTGAGTTGCTAAATGTGCTTCGGTTTTTATCATCATGATCATCATAATAATAATGATAATAATAATAATAATAATAATAATAATAATAATAATAATAATTATTATTATTATTGGTATTATTATCATTAGCAGTAGTAGTACTACTGATCGTGGTGGTGGTGCAAAGAGTAGTATTTCTAGTAGTAGTAGTAGTAGTACTGGTAGAAGTAGAAGTAATAGAAGTTCTAGTTGTAGCAGTGATAGTAGCTGTAGTAGTTTTGGTGGTTGTAGTAGTATCATTTCCCTATCGTTATGAACAAACTATTTTTGTCGTAAAATTTCAACATCCGTGGAATATCTGCATATTGAAAAAGCCGGTCCATGTAGATTTACAGTCATTAGGAACCATCGATCTTTCTGTATGGGTGCAAATATCACTAAATGTAGGAGCCATGCTCCGTGAAGAGGGGTTTTAATACATCTGAAAACAAGTATCGACCCTTGTCAGCCTCCGTTGTCAATCAATTTTCTGCATGTCATAAGATCATTCTACCTTGTGATTTAGTCGGTTGTGTGACAAAATAGATTTTATGGATGCATAATTACGCGATGTTTTGCTTGGAATAGAATATCATGGAGATACATTAAACCGCCTTTCGTGAGAGCATGGCTCGTCCGATGTATAAGCATAAAATTGATATGCTGTGCAGACGCCCTAAAGCTTTGGAATAATTCATGTCATAAGGGTCTCAATGCATGGTAATTCACGCTGCTCGAAGTAAATACACGCGCAAGGAAAGTTACTACATACGGAATATTATGTTGTGGTAACTTTCCTGGGGTATGTATTTAATTCGAGCACCGCAAGAAAATTTGATATCGGGCGAGACCGAAGGTCGAGCAGGATGTCAAAATTTTCTTACGCAGCAAGCAGTAAATACAATCATCAGCAAAGTTACTACAAAATAATATTCCTTTTATTTTATACCTACAACTTTCAAAGACAAAACTTTACAGTTCTTGATATTTTATTCGTAAATTGGTAAACAAACATAAAACAAACAATGGTTTACTAGATGGTAACGTCATTTTTATGAATGGCGGATAAATATCACAGCGTAAGTGTTGACCAATCAAAACGCAAATCAATACGTATTTTTTCCGCGAGTGAGTTACGTCATCAATGCCAAATTTGGAACCGTATTCCACAATATGTAGATACGAATTTTTTTTTTTTGTCGTGTGTTATTTTATCCTTGTGCAACGCATGTATTTGGGCCGGAAAAAATTTCAGGTATATAATAAAACGCATTATTCCGTATGTCTCGGCCAATCATATGGCTTGTTCTGAAATTTACAGTTCGCACAATGCCCAGGATTGTTTGCGAATTTAAAGATACATCAATACTAATCTTAAGCCATTTTTAAACAGATTTCATCTTAATTTTATCAAAATATAATCATTCTTGTATCTTCAAGCCAAATGTTGCACCTGTCGGTTGCAGGGTTGCATAGATTACGACGGATAGAATATGCATTTGGTTTAATAAAGGCCTTCAAAGAAATCACTGTTGTGACGTTTCCGGTTTTAAATCGAAGATGATTTCCGATATATATTTTTATCCCTTATCTATATATATATGGGTATTTTGTATGTTTACACAATAGACTAATTGTTTGCCATTCCACATTTTATATAGTTTTAACAGCATTTTTTCTCTCTGGCTGTAAGATTGTATCTTTAAGCCCCAGGTTTGGCCCTTTGTCGCCGCTGAAAACGTGAGGAGCTGCTTTAAGCAGAAAATGCCCAATAACTTGGTTAAAATATGCATATGACCCGGTCGATGTACTACTCTCCTAATCTCATAATCCATGGGTACTTTACGATCTTTGCCCAGTCAAAGTCTTCTTTAATTTAACAGTGACACCAGAATGAGACCTGTAAACGATCTCATTTGTTTCTAAGTGTCATAAGGAAAGGTGTGTTACCATTGATTTGAACCATGCTCTGGCAAAAGGGGGCTTAATACGTCTCCGTAATGTACTGAGCCAAGCAATCAATCACATACTTATAGATCCAACTCAATCATGAGGTAGACTGGTCCTTGGACATACACAAAAACAATGACCAACAGTGAAAAGTTGCCGCCCGGGTCAGCCTGCCCTCAGACGACACTATCGAAAAAGAAGAAAAAATGGTTTTAACACGATGATCAGGTTTGCCTTTCATTGGGTAGAAATCATTGTGGAAAAAGAAGAAAATGCTGGTTACTGGCAATTTCTTCCCCTACTACAATGTTTTCAAGAGCCCTCTTTCCCAGGTTCATTAAAAAGAAAAAAGAAAAAACGAAATTAGTTACTTTAGGGTTGAGGAAGTCTAATAGTTCTAAACAATTACCTCCCTTTATTTTTAGCTTATGAAGCGGAAATAGTGTGCAATCGGAACTGAATACAAGAATGTTTGAAATGCGAGAAGTATCCAGGTTGATGCGTTTCCATAGTGATATAGGATACGTCAGTAAGGGTCTTGTCTTCAGTCGATGCCCTGGCTTAGTGATATCGTCGTATTGGCTGGGTTGGTTTTCAACTCTTTACCAAACGACAGAATTTTAGACTGGTCCAAATTGAAAGGATTTGCAGACGACAAATCAACTGTAGCGTAAATGATGATTTCTGTTTTGGCTAGGGTAGAAAACATTGTGGGAAAAAGGAGAAAATGCTGGTTACCAGCATTTTCTCCTTTTCCCACAATGTTTTCAAAAGGCTTTCCTCCTGAAGGTCGTTAAAACTCAGGATTGTGTGGTACAGGATTAAAGGTTTGCACTTTATTGCAAATTTATCACACCATTAACTTTATTGCAACCTGTCTAATTCTGATTTGCTCTGTCCGCAAAAACGCCTAAAATGGATTGAAGAAAATTTACAGATGCGCGAAATCTACACAAACCTTAATTAAAAAGACAGGGACCCGTGTTCTTTAGTCCACATAAGGGTACGCAAGATTCACAGCGACCGTAGCTTTTATCAGCGCTCGTTTAAATTGTTCTACGCCGTTCGCAAGACGCACCTTGGTCCGTATTCTCCAACACTTCTAAAATGCATTCTTTGTCTTACTATGAATTTTAGAAAAAATAAAACACACACACAATTTTGATTGGTTAAACAACTTGGTTTGGCCAATCAGAAATTGCGTTACTTTGAGATTTGGGAAATTCTAGAGAATAGTGCTAAAAATGCAATTTACGGCCCTGTGCTACCTTTCTCTAAACTACATAGATTTACAAAATGTTGTGGGGATTGGATAGGTAGGAACACATACGATCCCTGCTTGACCCAAAGGCACGAGCTGGCGTAAAGTTATGCAAACATTTACTCAAATCGTACGGTCATGTAGTTCAGTAAAACTTTTTCAGACATGATGCCTGCTTTCCTAAACTTCGTACGCAAATTTCGTGCATACGCAGGTTAGAGGAAGGTACCCCTGGGTCCGTATTCACCAACTTTTCTGAAGAAGTTTCTTAGTTTTGTTTTTTTCAGAATTGTCTAAATTTGACAGTAACAAAACTTCTGATAGGCTAAACCATTTGGTTTAGCCTATCAGAAGTTCTGTAACTGTCAGAAATTGTATTACTTTTAAATTTAGAAAATCTTGGTGAGTAAGATTGGGAATCTTCTTAAGAATGCTTGTTGAATACAGACACTGATGTCGAAAGTAGCAAGCAGCATAATTATTAAGTGTAAAATGTATATCTATAGAGGCGTGAAATCTACACAAGCGTGAAATCTACAGGAAGTGTCTCGTATTTCTCAGTCTCTAAAAAGGCATGCAAGATTAATGATGACATTAGCTTTTACGAGACGGATAAATGAATCAACTGTGTCTGCGCACAATAATAGATCAAATAAAACTGATGCAAAAGAACAACTTGAAGGAAAAGACAACGACATTTAAGACCACAAGAATCTACATATACAAGATAAACGCATTAGGGTTTCGAGTACAGTTCTGCGGCTGTTAAAATCTAGATCAAAATCAGACTGCGCACAACGGACATTTGGAAAGAAGAAGGCTTTAAAATCATTGTAGTACCCTGCATGCTTCCATGTTTCCAAAATGCTTTGTACCCTTCAGAGATAAATTCAATCATCTGAGCCACATTTAAATTTGAGCCATGGTCTGGCAAAAGGGGGTTTAATGCATCTCCGTGATGCATGATACCAAGAAAATCATTCCAAAATTAGGGATGCATAAAAAAACAGTTTGTCTGAAAACCGACTGTATCATATGCTAGACTGATCCTTTGACGTACAGAAAATTGATTATGGCGAAAAGTTTCGGCCCAGGTCAGCCTGCGCAGGCTGACCTGAGCAGATACTTTTCGCATATGCACTAAGCTGCTTTTCCACAGAGCATGGCTGATTTGTTTCCAGTAAATGATTTCTGTTTGGACGAGTCTATTTTTTGTCATTTAGTACAGAATTAGTAACACAGCCTACATAAAATTTGCGATTTTCAAAGGCAAATAACACTCTTTACCCGGCGACAAAAAAAAAAAATAGTACATTCCACATGGAAAATGTTTGCGGAGAACGAAATAAATATGATTCAAATGATTGAATAGTAGGAAAACAGATAATGCTGATGACCAGCATGTTTTCATTTTTCTTCAATGATTTCAAAAACCCTTTTTTGTACGGTATTCGAAGTAAGGGATTAGTTGAGTTAAGACGCTTGTTTTGTAACTATGAAATCCATGCTCGATTCTGACAAGCGTCTGTGGGAGTGTTATTTAGTAAGGCACTGCGCAGCCCAATTCTAATCGCAATAAAACCTGAAAAATACCATTGAGCCATGCTCTGTGAAAAAAGGGCTGAGTGCATCTTCAAAAAGTGAATGTCGCCCTGCACAGTCAGCAGAACTAGGTGGAGACATCAAAACCCGTAACTGGTAAATTTTCCGCATGCCAAAAGATCATTCTACCTCAAGATCTAGGTGTTTTTTAGGCAAAATTGACCCATATTAAGGTAAAACTTCCTTTGTATGATCACAAACCTTTGAAGCTCTATTTCTCTATCACGGAACACTAACGTTTTCCTTGGTCGATCATCGAACACCTTTGCACATTTGTTCATCGTTTGTATATCATGGAATACTTAAATTTTCACTTACACCGTTACTATAAATAGCACATTTGTGACTGCTTCTATATTGTACATACGATATAGAGGAAGTCGCCTATGTGCTATTTATAGTAACGGTGTCCGACAAGAAAAATTTCGTTATCCCGTAACAGACGGATGGAGTTTCAGTGGCCTATGGTATGATAGAACAATGCATTTACGAAGATGCATTGAACCACTGTTTTTGTCAGAGCATCGCTCATGTATAAGAAAGGAGTCCATATGGTATGCCTTGAGTGCCCTTTAAAGCGGAATAATACCACACCCAAAACGACAAACAAAACAAGCAAAAATCTATAGTTCTAAAGTTGGCATACTTTTGTTTTATCGCCGACAAACGGATTTCCTGGCAGTTTCCAATATTGGATTGGAAAATGTCGGCTATTATAAAGCAATTAAGCCCTTTACCAAAAATCACTTCTTTTAACGACCTTTGGAAAGAAATCTTTAAACGATACGTATTAAACAGGGAAGAAAAAAAAAAAAGAAGAAAACCCGCACTTTCTCCTTTCCCATATAATGTTGTCTACACTTTTAGTGACAAATCTTATCATCAAAGCTATCTTTAACACTTAGACTGCTGAATAAATGAAACGCAAATTTCTACTCAATACTAAAATCCAAAACATTGCGGTTTCAAAGTTGATTTCACCGGAAAGAAAATACCGTATCGGACTGTGTAGATCAAAGATCCGACTGCACGTTCTGTGCAGTCTGATCTTGATCTACACTGTCCGCAAAAGGTCAGTGGGTCGTGATCAGCAGCTTATGGGTTAAATTGACCCTTAACCTGCTACATAAGTTAAATGAAACTGTCAAGCCGATAGTAAAAATCTGAATGTTACTATTTCAAATGTATTTTTTTGGAGAAAAAAAAAATCTCCTTCAAGGACAGTGTAGATCAATGATCAGACTGCACGTTCTGTGTAGTCTGATCTTGATCTACACTGTCCGCAAAAGGTCAGTGAGTCTTGCTTAACAGCCTAGGGATTAATGTACAATTTGGACAAGTTTAGAATTTCTTCGTTTCGTAAAGAGTTAAAACAATTCTTTGAAAAGGCAGCTAGCGCAATCCTTCTTCCAGCGTCAAACACGATAAACTCGAGCTCTTTCCACAGCTAAAAATACAATTCACTGAAACTCGGAAATATCCCTATCTTAAAGGCTTGGCTGAACAATCGGGCGGTATAGATCCAAGATCAGACTGCACGTTCTGTGCGATCTGATCTTAATCTCTGCCGTCCGCAAAAGGGCCTCTTTTCGCCTTTGAAGTTGAAAGGGTACAACTGTCCAAACTCATCATTTTCAAGCCGGTATCTAACGTCTGTAAGGTTTTCGCTTTCTGTCTATCAAACTGTCTCTAAATATCGCAATTGTACCAATTCCCCTGACTAAATTATTTAACTCTCACGCCGCTAAAATAAACAAATTTCTCCTCCTTCGATAACTAATGGCACTTTTTCAAAGCGAAAGAAGATATTTTCTTTTCGATCTTTCAGAATGTTGTTGATATAGATCCAAGATCAGACAGCATTTTCTGGATAGTTTTATGTTCATGCGATTACCAGTAACTGTTCTTTGCACAACAGCCTTTCCAAGCATCTGGCTTCTTTCCGAAATAAACTTTCAAGATAAATGTGAGCAGGGACAGAGGAATGAACCCTGTTACAACAACCATCGTTAATTCTGGAAAACACTTTGGCTTCCAGGCTGGATCATGCCTTTCTTAAGAACATTATTAGTCTTATTCTCAAGAATTTTCTACATATGAAATTAACCAAACGGTTTAGCCAATCAAAAGTTGCGTTTCTTTGTAAAATCGAGAATTAGACTACGATTAGACTTAAGAATGGTTGGTGAATACGGACCCTGATCGCTCTGAGAATGGACTATCATCTCTGATCCACATTATCCGATTTTGTGGGAGATAGTTCAACAAGAATGATGATAGGTCGAACCTCGGTTAATCTTGCGATTCGGAGATACTGTAAATATGTTTAGGACACGGGCTTGATTAACACATATAACATATCAACATATCAGCCTTCACTGGGAACTTAACATATGCGTATGTATCACGTGCATCCTCCTCCGGCAGTGTATTAAACCCATGACTTATTTTTCATAATACGCTAGTGTATTATCGTTTTTTTTTTTAATCTCACATTCGTGTTTATGTATTATCATTTTTATCAAACTCGTTGACTAAAATGTATATGATGCTCGCCAAGGTTCGCGTCATATAATTTCAGTAATTTTAGTCAACTCGTTTGATAAAAATAATAATAGCAAACATTCATGTAAGATCCTCTATTCGGTGCATGATGCTTGCTTGCGAAAGGTGACCATTAAGGAAGATTTTACCTTAATGATGTCAAAATAGTCGACATGTTAAATCAAAGATAACACACGTGAATAATAGCAACAAAATGTCAAACTTAGTTTATCAGACAGTATGTAAGCGTATGTTGAGGAACCTGGGAGAAATCCTATAAAAATGTTTTCCAAACTTATTTTACTGGACATGTCGGCGTTAACCTTTACATTATTTACGTCTAGGGGTTATTATTTTACGTTTAATTTACGGAATTGCTACATAAAGCTAACGATATCTTTATGGTATATATCCCATTGCTCTACTAAAAGTTAAATGCAGAATTTAAATATCATAGGGAAAGCAAGTGCATACAACCTACACTAACCTTTTACCACACAATCCCGACTTTTAACGACCCTGAGAAAAAGGCCTTTTGAAAACATTGTGGAAAAAGGAGAAAATGCTGGTAACCAGCATTTTCTCCTTTCCCCAAAATGTTTTCTAACCTATTAATGACAAATTTCATCATTTGGGCCACCTTTAATTTTGTCGTCTGCAAATGCTTTCAATTTGGACCAGTCTGAAATTTTGTCGTTTGGTAAAGAGTTAAAGAGTGAAAGGGCAACCATAGACACGTTTGTCTCAGTTCTTGAATGCGTAACAGCCTCTTTTGGGCCTTTCTACTTCATGACAAAGGTTTTATGCGCTTTGTAACGGCTTTTTCTGGAACAGGTTATGGAAAACAACAAAGAAGAACTTCAAGATGACAGAATCTCATACCGGAGTATCTATAGCTTGTTTATAACTCTTTGCAGACGACAAAATTATAGCGTTGTTCGAATTGAAAGCATTTCCACACGACAACTTGAGTGTTACTCAAAATGCAAACTTTTTCTTTCCGAGAGTAGAAACAGTTCTGGGAAAAAAAAAAAAATGCTGGTTACCAACATTTTCTCCTTGTCTCACAATTTTTCAAAAGCCCTCCCTGTCAGGGTCGTAAAAACTAGGGATTGTGCAGTAAACGGTTGTACCGTCCAGATTACTATACAGATATATGTACACATACCTACTTTTGTGTTTTCAGCCGTCAAGAAGGTCGAATTTTTGTGGCATTCGTCGAAGGCAATGCCACTATGAGTTCAATTGATATGCTTTTGAAAATCATGTGTCGTAGTTTGTGCAAAACCGAAAGAAGTAAACCCAATTTAACTCAATTTTTCTACGACAAATAAGTGTTTCGATAGCGTTTAACAAGGGAATATTAAAATAAACTTGATTTAGGACATCGATCATGGGAATACTTCTTTTTTTATTGAAAATATCTATACCCGCTATGGCCTTCTATTGGCGCAATGATACACACAACCTTTGTATCCTGACCATGTTCGTCCCAAAACCAGTTTGTCCCTGCTCTTGTTCGTCTTCTGGCTTATTCGTCCCGGCTTGTTCATCCCACATTATTGTTTATTTTCAAATTATTAATTCCACACGATGGTTCCCTTGACAAATGCCACACCAGTGCTTTCAACGCTTTGATTATATGTGGCACTGAAAAAGTTCAACATCCGGTGCTATCGAAAACGTTTTGAGTCATATTCTGGCGAAAGAGGATTAAATGCATCTCCGAAAAGTATTATACCAAGCAAGACATCATATATTTATGGATCCATAAAATCCATTTGGTTTATTAAACGACTAAATCGTCGGAAAGAATGGTCCTTTGAAAAGCAGAAAATTGACCATTAACAAAAAAATTCGACCCAGTTTAGCGTGCGCGGACTGCACAGGCTGAGATGGGCCGATACCTTTTTGCAGATGCATTAAAAAAGAAAAAAACTCTTTTCAAAGAGCATGGCTCCTGTAATTCTTCCTCCGCAAATGAATATACGTATTGTTCTTCCAAGGATAAAACATGGTTTTAACCAGTAAAAAGCCTTCTTTGTCATTTGGTTAGGAATCAAGTACCTGCCGGTGTAGATTCAGAAAGCACGTACTGTACTTATTGGTCTTGATCCTCGCTACCCTTAAACTAGTTAGTCCGCCTGCGTCCGCGTAAATAGAAGTTCAGGTTACTCGCATTAATTTTAAAATGCTTCACCTGCTAGATGAGTGAAGTTAAATTTTCAAGCCAATAGTTGAACCCAAATTTTGCTTTTTCGAACATGGGTACTTATGGGAGGATTAATGTCTCCTTAACGGACAGTGAAGGTCCAGAATCAGACTGCACGTTGTGTGCAGTCTTTTCTTGATATACATTGTCCGCAAAAGGTATTTGAGTCACGTTTAGCAGCCTAAGGGTCAATAAATTATTATAGCTTCCAAACACTGACTCCAATACAATAATGAGTACTTGATCTTTCAAAGGTTTCCATATAATTACTGAAAGTCTTTATTAGACTTAAAAGGCATTTATTTGAGTATCTTCCGTTTATTCAAATAATTGTTGCCCAATAATAACACTAAAACAAATAGCCCATCCGGAACAAGCCCAGTTTTTTATAATTGCAAAATCAATAAGAGGCTCGTTGACCTCTATTCTTTTTTTTTTTTATTCTAAAGCTGCAGATAGAAAGTATTAATCACTCTCCACTAAACCCTATGTTATGGGTACTCATTAGAATCGTCTCATCGGTACCCACAACATAAGGTTTGGAAAGAGAAATTATGGATTTAGAAAACTGTCACTCCCTCTTATCTGGAGATCTGGTATTTTCTAAAGCCCACACTTTCTGTGACCCTATCTGATGTTATAGGTCTGCTCAAAACCCTCGAGACCGTAAGGAAGCACTTTAACTTTTAACTTTTAACTGCGCGACAACTTTCTAGACTTGTCCAAATTGAAAGCATTTGTAGATAACAAAAGAAATAAGACTCAAGTATTGGAATTTGTCATGGGAATGATAGAAAACAGTGAGGGAAAGGAGAAAATGCTGGTTACCAGCATTTCTCTTTTTCCACAGTGTTTGAAAAAAAAACTTTCTTTTTCAGGGTCGTTGAAAGCCAGAATTATGTGGTAAACAGTAAGATAAACGAGATGAAAATTTCAAGCCAATAGTGACTTACCCGTAGAAATGTCAACCGTTCTTCTCCCACCAGCACACACCGGTTGCTAGGTCACTAGACAAGGAAAAAAAGTCAAAGGCCCATCTAGTCTGGTACCCCGCCGTACTACAGGAGTACGTTAGGCAAAAGGCAATAATGGCGGCCCCATTGGTAATATGCAGAGGAGACGGGATATTGTTATTTCACATGATCAAATCGGATCATAGGCTGAATTCAAAACAGATCGCTTGCAATAAAATCATGGCAGTGAGTTTTTCTACATGTCGTTCTTATTTAGCGAGAAAAACTACCTATCAGAAATGCTTTAAGTATCCAAAATGGCAATGGACCTACTAGTATAACGTCCGAAAACAGGGCTACTTTTTAAATGATTCATAGTCGAATATATATTTAAACCATACCCCAACAGAACGTTTTAGGTTCGGTAATGTATTTTTTTGTGCAAAATTGATCTCATTTTATTAACTGATCAAACTGGATCGCATGAAATTGTGGAAAACGGGGAAGCATGTAGGGCTACGCTTGAGGACACCTAGGAGGCCGCCATTATTGCGCTTTGCCTGACACGATAACGTAGTGGTAGGGGCACGTAATCCAGACTAAGGCCCATCCTATAATAGTCGACTGATCATAATGAAAATTGCAGGTGCACAATTGGCTAAAACAGAATGGATAACATTGAAATTTCACATTGTTTTGAGACTATAGGATGGGAAGAGGGCACGAAGTGCGCGGACATACGGACAACATGGTTGTAGTATAGCCCGGACCTCGTTGTCTTGGCTATAAGAATTAAACGATGTTTTAACCCTGGTTTTTTTTGTTGTTGTTGTTGTTGTTGTTGTTGACAAATATCGCCGCATCCGACAAGTTAGGTACAAGTACATTCTCGACATTTCTGGTATTGAATAAATGGTAATACAAGGAGTGTTCATATATAAATGCATCTAAGCACCTAAAATTTGATTCTTCATAGGTTTCACCGAAAATTTTATTTTTTTCCCTCAAAGTATTCACCTCCAACAGATATACAAAGTTTCAGTCTCCGGATCCAATCTTTGAAGGCATTTTCATAGTCTTTTTAGGTATACTATAAGACACTGGAATACATTTTCTGTCAACTCTATTTCAACGTGTGTAAACTCATCATTTTTAGTGATTGTCGTTTGTATGAAGCAGGGAAAAGTCGTTGTGCTCCCCCACCCTATGTATTTGCCTGACTTTGCCCTTTGTGACTTCTTTTTGTTTCCAAAGCTAAAAAAAACAAAAATATCTTTCAGGTCGAAAACTTGTTCAGCGCAAACACCTCGGTTCTGCAATATTCCAGTGTCTTCACAGTATATCTAGAAAAGACTATGAAAATACATTCAAAGATTGGATCCGGAGACGGAAACTTTGTATATCTGTTGGAGGTGAATACTTTGAGGTAACAAAATAAAAATATCAGTGAAATCTATGAAGAATCAAATTTCAGGTGCTTAGATGCGTTCATATTTGAACGCTCCTTGTAGTAAAGACCATTTAACCCTTAAGCTGCTAATCGCGACCCACTGACCTTTTACGGACAATTTAGATCAAGATCAGACTGCACAGAACGTGCAGTCTGATCTTTGATCTACACTGTCCGATACGGTATTTTCTTTTCGGTGAAATCAACTTTGAAACCGCAATGTTTGGGCTTTTAGTACTGAGTGGAAATTTGCGTTTCATTTATTCAGCAGCTTATTCCCCGTTTTCGCTTATGTCTCTAAGAGGGCTAACAACATGTAATTTATGTTATCGTTTGAAATTTATCAGAGATAAAGTGATGAAATCTCAATTAGATGTATCTTTTTTAACAAAACTTGATTTGTAAATTCTTCATTAACTCTTCCCTGAAATTCGCAGATTGTTTTGTTTAATAAGTTTAGATATGGAAAAGGCTGCTTTCACTTCAAGTTGCAAATTGTTTCAGACAAATTATTCTTCTGAGATTCTTAATTAGCCTAATATATATGTGAGCCATGCTCAGGCAAAAGGGAGTTTAATACATCTTTTGATGCATTGTAACAAGCAAGACATCACATGATTAAGGATACATAAAATCCACTTTGTCTAACAGCCGTTTAAATCATGAGGTAGACTGGTCCTTAGACATACAAAAAATTGACCAATAGCGAAAAGTTTCGGCCCAGGTCAGCCTGCGTAGACCTGGTAGACCTGGGTAGATACTTTTCGCCGATGTATAAAGCCCCCTTCCCTTTTCATAGAGCGTGGCTCATCTTTTTTTTAGCTTTTCACCAAGTTACTAAAAGACCACGAGTGATGACAATAATAAAATTCTGGGAGTGTTAGAGACAGGAAGTGACACAGACATTTCCTGGGCTAACGTATTCGGTTTCACCGAGGAGACTACACGTGTTTTAGCACGTCTATATTAAAGGTCATGTTTATTTTATAGTTTGCGTGGAGCTTATGGACATAATTCTTTTTGACAGGGTGTTATGAAATGAACAGTAACGTTTTTCATTAATAAATATACTTAGGTTACGATTGCATGGCTGCCATCTGCTCGCAGAGTGTAATTATGCCGGGTCTGTATTCACAAACCATTCTTAAGAAGGTTCTTTCCCTTAATCTCCAGAATTTTCTGAATTTGAAAGTAACGCAACTTCTGAAAGTTTTGTTACTTTCAAATTTAGAAAATCTTGTAGAAAAAGACTAAAAATATTCCTAAGAATGGTTGGTGAATACAGACCCCAATGTAATCGGCTAGAGAATTCAGGTCTGTCAGTTGGAATCCGCCAAACTGAAAGAGCTGATTGAAAGAAAACTCGCTTTACGCACAGTACCCGACAACCATTGGCAAAAGAACAGAAATATAAACAAACAACACGTGAAGAAAATGAAATAGAAGACAGTCTGTGGCAAACAGGTATGCTTTGTAACTGAGGTTTATACATTCTGCTGAACTAGACTTGGCTTATTAACTCTTAGGCTGCTAAGCGCGACTCACTGACCTTTTGCGGGCTGCGTAGATCAAGGTCAGATTGCACAGAAGCTGCAGTCTGATCTTGGAACTGCACTGTCCAATTAGGAGAGGTCTCTTCTCCAAAAATCCTTTGAACTAGGAAAATTTGAGTTAATACTATTGGTTTGAAAGGTTCCTTTCTCTTATTTACCAGAATAAGGGTTAATCTGACACGTTTTATCTGAAAAAAGCCTCATTCTTTAGAAAAGAATCCTAATGAGCCTCGGATAAATTTTCTAATTCTGACTAATCATGGCCATATGCAACATACAAGACGATGCAGATCAGATTCAGTCTGATCTTAGACCTACTGCGTTGGCTTGTTCAACATGTAAAAGTATCAACCCCTAGGCTGCTGAGCTCGACACAGGGACCTTTTGCAGACAGTGTAGATCAAGATCAGACTGCGTCGGCTTGTTCAACATGTAAAAGTATCAACCCTTAGGCTGCTGAGCACGACTCAAGGACCTTTTGCGGACAGTGAAGGTCAAGATCGGACTGCACAGAACGTGTAGTATGTTCATGGATCTACACTGTCCGATAAGGAGATATTTTTACACCTAAAGATAACTTTGAAATAGCAACATTTGGGTTATTATAATCGCCTTGTAAGTTTCATTTAACTTAAATTTCACAGATTAAGAGTTAATAAAAAGTCTATCTTCAAGTCAGTTGGAGGGGGTGCACTCTACACAGATGTGTTATTCAGGTTTTTTTTATGCAGAAATTCACGAAGCGTGTATTGCGATATTCATTAAAGTATAGCAAAGTGTCTGTTTACCATATCGTCACCTCTGATCAAAGTGCCCGTCAAAATCTATTTCAGGAAATACCCTTTTCTGCCACATTTACTTCCCGAGGCCCCCGGCCCGCTCAGTAGTTATCTGACCCGTAACCTGCTGGTATACCCGGTTGAGGCAAACTTTCTTTCTGGCGATTTTTTACCTCTCACCTCTGATGCATGTCAGGAGAGCCGTTAGTGGTTTGGAAGGAAAGTTGTGTCACTGGTGTGATAAAGCCGGGAAACACATACGTAGGTGCACTGACCGCCATGATATGACCTAAGCTGTTAAAACGGCGTTATAAACTCCAATACAAAACAAACTTCCCGAGGCCTAACCTTTTATACCACGTTCGATGTAAACGTTCGGTAACTATTGTTTAACTCTTCACCACACGATAATATTTTTGACTTGTCCAAATCCAAAGAAATTGCAGACGGCAAATTAAATGTTGCTAAGATCATTGGATTCGATCCTGGAAGGTTAGAAAACATTGTGGGAAATGGAGAAAATACCAGTTACCAGCATTTTCTCCTTTTCCCACAATGCTTTCAAAAGACTATTTTCCCAGGGTCGTAAGAACTCGGAATTGTGTGGTAATGGGTTATCGAGTAGGCGGCTCACCAACCGGTCATATGAAAAGAAACCCATCTGCAACAGGGAATCAGACCTTCAGCTTCCAGGTCCTTAGACGGATGCCTTAACAGCAAGGTAGAGATATATACAGATTTGCAAAACCATCAGAGCACCAAATAAAAGCAATGGATACTTTCAGTAAGGATTTCATTTCTGGTTCTCCGATGTTTGATTCCGCGATTTGGTCTGACGATCTATGTCTTTCATGGGCAGCTAATCACTCAGCTATACCATGCAATGCGACTTTATGTTTATAGCAGTTTGTTTCACCAACTATCGATGCTTGCTCTCACTTCTTTGGTATATAGATCAACAAACAGTTGAAGAGATAACAACCAATCTGTCACAGTCAAAAACCACCATCAACATAGATTTACTGTTCCAAACATCCATAAAAAATCAGGTTCACGGGTAGGAAATTTCATAATCGGAGTCAATGGCTCCGAGAAGAAAATGCTATGTTGGGTCTTACGGTCCCGAAAATACCGGCTCAAACAACGTTAGAAACAGATAAGCTTGTCATTCTTTGTATTTGTATTTATGTGTTCTTAAGTCTTTGGAATTCAAAAAAAAAAAGGAGAATGTTATGCAATGCTCTGGTCTTTCAACGACTCCGTCGTGTTTTCTATTCTACGGAAAGTTGTAACACGTGTACGAGTATAATATTATGTGAATGATTTGCGCCTAAGATTGACTCTATCTGAAATATGACATGTACCTAATTTACATAAGCTGGCTCTCTCTCTCTCTCTCCGGGCGAGGGGCAGGGCTGGGGACCAATGTGAAGGAGCATCCACGATGTGGAGCTCAACTTTTTGCCTCTTATAACGCTTGATTGTACGTTGGGTATGCGGGTTTTATTTACAATTTATACATCTCCCCAACGGTTTGTTGATATCAACATTTAGACAGGGGCCCATCGAAACCTAAGCAGATTTTTACAAATGATAAATCTGTCTCGTTATAACAGGCTTTCGCGAATCCCACCGTTTTAGCCAAATTTAGTTAACTGTCTGCAAATACTTTTGAAATGGTCCTGTCTAAAAGTTTTGTCTTGTGGTAAGGAGGTTAACCATCTGCGAAAATAAAGATGTTTTCCTGCCTAGCCAGTGTTAACCCTTATGCTGCAAAACACGTGAAATGAAACTTTTAAGCCGATAGTAAAAGCCAAAACATTATTATTTCAAATGTGGTTGGTAAGTGGTATCACATGTAAACCTTAGTACATGATGGAAAAAAATCAGACCAATGCTGCTCTGCGAACAGTATAAAGCGTGATCTGACTGCCCATACCGTGCAGTCCGATCACCGATCCTCACCCTCCGATATTTTTAATATCGACACTTCCCGTTTTTGTGCGATTTTCTGTTTCACGAAAGTCTAGTGTTTGAAAAAAAAAAAAGAAAACAAATCTTATGTAGCCGTAAAGTGCTGTCTCGGATTAGCCTGTGCGGACTGCGCAGGCTAATCTGGGACAACACTTTACGCGAATGTCCGAAGGTCTCATTTCTTATGTTGCGGGCCATATAAGACAATGTGTCCAACTCTATTCAATACCACCAGTCGTCATTTATTGGTAATCTTCACATTTGTTTGCCACCGAAATTGAAATGTTGATGCTTTAATCGTGCCCTGTGAATATTTTTGTGGCATTTGTCGAAGACAATGCCACAATGAGTTCAATACGGTATTTTGAAAATCATGTATCGTAGTTTGTGCAAAACCGAAGGAAGTAAACCCAATTAAACTCAGAACTCAGATATGTAATTAACAACGGCATATTAAAATAAAGTGGTTAGGCCATCGATCATGTCGATCATGAAAATGCTTCCTTTATAATTGAAAATATCTATACCCGCAATGGCCTTCTATTGGCGCAATGATACAAGTGAAGTGAAGGGTATTACCTGGAAAACAGAGCTTGTGTCTTCAATAAGTTACCGACAACTAAACATTTCAAAAGGAAGCCCTCATCGACCGGTGCAGACCGACATATTCAGAGCCGGTCCATATAATCGGAGCTTTTGTTTCATATGTCAAATTTGTTTTTATTTCTTTTCAATTCTTTTCCAGGAGACCTGCGTTGGTCCACGCTTTTAGGATTGCAAAACTCTCTCTCATTAGCTAATTTATCAGCCTGAAATTACGTCCTTGGTGTATTATTTTGGCTACCGTCAATCCACGGCACAAATGATTCAGACAACACTCTACACATGTTACAGCTTTCTGCAGTATAGAAAACACGTTGGAAGACCAGCAGAGCATCACATGACATTCTCCTGTGGTAAAGTGGTGAGATTTATCTTTGATAAGATATAAAACATTGTTGGAAAAAAGGATAGAAAGCTGGTTACCCGAAACTTATTAATTTGCTGCTAAGCGCGACTGGCTGACCTTTTGCTGACAGTGTAGATCCAAGATCAAACTGCACAGAACGTGCAGTCTGATCTTGGATCTTCACCGTCCGATAAGAAGATATTTTTGCCGATAAAATAACTTTGCAACAGCCATATCAAGGATTTTAACGTCGGTTTGACAGTTTCATTTAAATTATTCTGCAAGATAAGGGTTAAAATCAAGTCGTGTTCCAGAAACGCTGCGTAAGTGCACTGGTTCTGGTTATATAACTGGACTTTTTCTTACTATTTGTACGTATTGTTAGAGATATATATCTAATGGTCTGACTATGGTTACACTAGAAAGCAACAAGTGGCTTTTGCTTAATACCAGTGCAATCAAATCGTATTCAAGAAACGCTTGCATATGTGCACTGACCCTGGTCATGTCACTGAACTTTTGATAGAAATGAGCCATGCTCTGGCAAAAGGGGGCCTAATGCATCTCCGGGACGCATGGTACCAAACAAGTCATCACAGTAGTATGGATACATAGAATCCAGTTAGTCTAACAGCCGGAACGAGTCATGACGCAGACTGGTCCTTGGGCATACAGAAAATTGACCAACAGCGAAAAGTGTCGACCCAGGTCAGCCTGCGCGGACTGCGCAGGCTGACCTGGGCCGATACTTTTCGCAGATGCATTAAGCCCCCTTTTCGCAGAGCACGGCTCAAATCTAGTTCTAGTGGTTTGATTATGATTATAATGGATAGCAATAGGATTAATAGCAGTAAAATCGAGTCGTGCTCCAGAAACACTTGCAAAAGTGCAGTGACCCTAGTTATGTAACTAAACAGTACAGAAATTATACTTATAGTTCTAATCGCTGAACATTATTCCAACTGTTTATATTATAGAAGGATGTATTGGAAAGAGCACTGCACAAAAAATAGGTAAAACTAATATCCAGGAACGTGTGTTAAGTGCACTGGGTTCCGTGGTATAACAGAGGCACTGTAGAAAGACTTAATACTTCAAACCAGCAATTACCCCCGCCATCCTACTTTATGTCAAGCGGCAAGTTCATAGCAGTCAATCAAGACAAAATTAAGCGTCAGTCAACCTTTACGGTGATAAGAGGTCGCAAGTCATGATAGCCGGCGATAAGTAACCCAGCTACACGTTAATTCAATTAATCAGTTCCTTCTCTATCTATAGAACCAACCCTTTAATCCTTAAAGTGCTAAATAGATGAAACGAAACTTTTCCCTTAACAGTAAAAAACCCCAAAATTGCGATTTGAAAGTTGATTTCACCGAAAAGCAAATACCGTATCGGACAGTGTAGATCAAAGATCAGGCTGCACGTTTTGTGCAGTCTGATCTTGATCTACACTGTCCGTAACAGGTCATTGAGTCGTACCTAGAAGTCTAAGGGTTAACTTTCCAGCGCAGAATACAACATGTATATATAAACTTGACCTCTTTAAAAGGCTGAAAGTACAATCCACTGAAACTCAGAATTATTTTTTTCTATCGTGTATGCTTGACTAAACAAGCGGATGGTCTAGATCCAAGATCAGACTAGTGCAGTCTGATCTTGGTCTATACCGTCCGTCAAAGCCCTCCCACCATTTTTGCCGATATGGAGCTCTAAGGGTAGAAGTTCCACATTTTGTCTATATCGGGTGATCTCGAGCCGTAAATCGTCGATTGTCTCTTATTAAATCTTCCTTGATTGTTTCGTTGTCTTTGTCTCCGTTTTTTATATCCAAAAAAAAGAAAATGTCTATCTATAAATCGTGCATCTCAAATGATTTTCAGGATGATCATACTCGTAGATTGTTTTTTGATTTTTTATCTAATTCCAGCAATTCCAGCATTGTCTTGTTCATTTTCCGATTGCAATGTCTATGCAATATACAATAAACTATTATAGACCAACGATCAGACTACACATTCTCGAACTCGCAAGGTTTGAGTTGTTAGCGCAGTCCGTTTCCACTGGTTTACTCGACCGGGCCTTCCTTGTACAGCGATCATAAAAATAGCAGGCCAAACGCTTGCTCCCAATCATCTGAAAGTTAAGACTTTTCTGTCCTCATTACTATGCATTCCATAAAACTGTTTGCCAAAGAAAATAAGTCTGATGATTGACTGGTTGGCAAAAGTGTCGGCGTACCACTTTGGATAGAATAACCTTTGGTTGAATTAATTTCAGATTATTACACTCATTTTTTTCTACCGAAATGAGCCTCTGTATCATTCTGTGTGCTATGGGAGATGTTGTCTCCAGGAAGTTGCAGTCCATACAGACATGCTTCGCCGGTGTCTAGTCCTTTTTTTATGTGTAAGTTAATGAAAATGACACTCTAGTGTTACATTATCTTCCGCTATGACGCATTTATCAACTACATACCTATCTGATATGGGCATTCTAGGTACAAAACCAAACTACTTTACAAGGCGGCAATCAATGCAATGAATTTCAAAATAAAATATTCCATCACTCACTAAAACCTGTCTGTTACGATTCATTCAACCACGGTTAACTAGTATATAACCTATGCATTTATAAATACGACCCCACAAGCCATGGAAAAAGCCCCGGCATAAGCCCAGTATGGTGGCGCCTTTATGTTTGTTGTCAGTCTGTTGCATAAACCTGGGTTTTCCCCATGTGTACATTTAGAAACCGTATACAGAGATTTAGAAACTGTATACAGAGATTTGCAGCAAACAATGGTATTTTATAAAATTACTCTTCCCATTTGAAATGATCATATCTGAAAGAAATTTGTAGCGAAACGCCGACTTGATTTTTTCAAAAGAAACGTATTATTCATGGCCATTTTCCGCTTGCCAATATTCAGCGGCAATTTACGCATTGCATCTTACTATTTATCCTGCACAGGATAGTGATGCGTCATAGCAGAAAGGTCAATCTTTGAAGAATTTGACATGCGCAGACAACGTCTTGTGTTGACATAAGTAATACCGTTATATGCCGATTGCACTGGCGACGGTTTTTTTTTTGTGACAAACTTCTCCATCTATATTATGTGATATTGAAGATTTGAGCCACGCACGGGAAAAATAGGTCTAAAGTGCATCTCCGTAATGCATGATACCAAGTAAGTCATCACATAAGAACCAAACCATAATAGCCATTTTTTTTAAAACAATCGACTTAATTCTGAGGTAGACTGGTCCTTGGATAAACAGAAAATTGCCCAATAGCATAAACTTTCGGTCCAGGTAACCCTGCCCGGACTGCGCAGGCTGACATGAGTCGACACTTTTCGCATATGCATTAAGCTCCCTTTTCACAGAGCATGGCTTATTTATAATGACATAATAAATATGACATAATAAAAACTGTCACAAAACGATCGTCTATGGCTATTCATTTCTTACTAACATTTAATAATGCTTTGATGTTAAAGGATTGAGAAACAACTAGGTTTCTTATAGAAGGTTTTGAGCTAAAAAAAAAAAATGTGTTTTACTAACTTAATACAAATTTTGCCTCAAATACCACGATGAAATATTATTCAGGATTTAATACGTTTAATATATTTATGAATATCTACCTTATAGTTTGTAGATACTTTTTTCCATCTCAGTAACGATTTTTATAGGTGGTTATTTTTCATACGATGTGTAAATTGATTTGTTTACGGCTCATAAAACTCAATCGTTAATTTTTGTAAAAGCATCAATCTGGAAGAAAAAGATCTCTTCCTTCCCCGTCTTATGTTTCAAACAACATCCATATCGCCTTATTAGTTCCTTTAGACATATCAATTATAAATATCAAATTGATATATGTCGCTTTGTTTGTATTTGCAATTGTATATTATGTAAATGTTTCTTGATCGTAGACCTAAATACTTTAATAAATATTTAATAATTATAATAAACGATTGAAATGTTGTTGATTTTGAAAATGTATGTTTTGCTTATTACAGTGAGTCATTCAACTGAATCGTTTGAGACTTACGACAATAAAAAAGGACGAAATATTTTCTTATATAAAACACATCACGTAAATATTGAGCACTTGTCTTAACTTGACAGCGAAACATCTGTAAACCAGTCGTATAGATCTATTTTCTGTTGAGATAGATACGGACGGTGAATTCTGAGACGGCAACAATTATTGCAGTAACGCTTATCTTTTTACACTTTGCCAATGAATACTTCATGTCGACAGACACAGAAACGTAGCTTTTGAGTCATGCTATGCGAGAAGGGGTTTGGTGCATCTGCAAATAGTATCAATTCAGTGTAGCCTGCTAAGGCTGGCCTAGATCTTAACTTTTTTGGTTGTCCAGTCAGGTGGCATGGCACTTGGAAACTTGTTCACGGCTGTGGCCAATCATGTCGCCGCGAACCGAAGCAAGGAATCGACATGATTTGCCATGTCCAGCCGTGAAAAAGTTTCCAAGTGTACTGTCAACTGATCGAACAACGAATATACTGCAAAGTTTTACCATATCACCGTGTACTTTGTCTGTTTTTATGGTCTCACGAATCGAGTACGCTTTCGAAATCGAATCTCCCTTCTGAGTGCCTTAACAAATTGAAAACTGATGTCGCTGAAAACTGGCGTCACTGAAAACTGTGTAAAACGTGCATTTCGGTGCATGTATTCACTGGGAGTCAACGTCTTTTCATTTAAACATGGATTTTAACAACCACGGTTAGTAACTTTTAATTGTATGATTATCGACAAAAGTAAACGACATTTAGTTGCTACAAACGACTATTACTTCATTTTTTAGCGTTACAATGTATGACTTTTGACACTTTAAGATTTGTTTGTAAACATGACGAAGGCATGCTCGTTTTAACCCGTGTATTTTGTTTTAGAATAACAACAAACGATACTATATTTAACCATTTTTATTTATTTTCAAAAGTAATCCATTCTTTCTGCTTTAATTACAACCATCAAGGGAAACAAGCATTGTTAAGAAGTATTTGTCTTGTTGGCGACTCGCTTCGATTCGACGCCGCAATCTTGGATTTTATGTTGAAGTATTTAAGTCAAATGTCTACGGGGCTCCTAACAAGGGAACTGTGATGTTCCCTGGCTGTTGCCAGTGGGTAGCAATATTCGGGGCATATTATCCAATCAGCTCGCGAGAAATTTCTTTGCACTATACTAATTTGCCATTTGCTAAGCTTGGAATACGAACCAGCGACTCCCCCGTCTCAAGTCTTGTACTTTGCCTTCCGCGCTACAGGGGCTTGGCTCTTACAGCCTGGGACCGAATGTTGAAAGTATTGTTACACAATAGCGAAAGTGCTCGTTACCTTCAACAGTTCTTTTGAAAATAAAATTCTGTTCTAGATTTTATGTCATGTGGTCGTTCAACATTGCACAACAATGCTTTATGGCGGTACTACAAATTTGCTTTAGGAGGTAGCTGAGGAGATAGACACGTCAAATATATATCAGATAGATCACCTCTGCACAGTAAACTTGTCCATTCTTGACACTCGGGCATCTATAAACCATTCTATGTAAGCGTTTTGAAAGATTTGTCTAACGTTCCGAGACCTTCAGTCTTGTACAAAATAAACGTGATGCTTCATAACCGCTTCTGACTTCCGCGTGTACATTATTCAAGGCACTAAACTTCTCTAGTTGCGAGAATAATTCACTCGTGACAACTCGGCCGATTACATAACTACATCTCGATGGGTGAGTGCAACACTATCCTATGTATAGGCACTTAGGATAGTGTTGCACTCACCCATCGATCTAACCTCGTCCGTGTCAGTGATCCATTTTGAAGAACTGTCAGTCACATGATCTAACAAGAGGGCCATATGCCCCAAAGCGCATACCCGAGTAAAGTCATGTGGGATTGATAAATTTGACGTCATCCTGGTTATCAACACATGAGTGTTAGTGACCTATTTTTTTATCCAACATGACCCAATGTCATACTCGTCCGATATATCATCAAGGCAAAAATTCTGACCAAGTTTCGTGTGTATCTGACAGAAAATGTGGCCTCTAGAATGCATAGAGGGTAATTTTTGACGAGCGCACGACGCACGTTTTGACCCGACATGACCCAATTTCGGACTTGTCCGAGATATTATCAAGACATTTATTCTGGCCAAGTTTCATGAGTATCCGACTGAAAATATGGTCTCTAGAGTGCACACAAGGAAATTGTTTACAACCGAACGACGTAGGGCGGAAGACGGACACAGCACGATCACAGAAGCTAATCTTTACTACTTCTTGCTCAGGTGAGCTAAAAATTATGAACAATTAGCAACGGTATCAAGAGTTTTGAAACGCAAAATCCGCCGAAAATATTGTTAAACATGTATTACTTGAACCACATTTTTTTCTCAAATAGTCTCAAATATGATTGAAGTAGAAAAACTTCAACAATGTTCAAGGCTGATTTATTGTTTCAAAACTCCGAATAAAGGCAACAGTCGAAATACGGAACAAAAGAGTGATTTAGGCCATATGTTTCATTCGTTTCCTGAGGAATTTACAGAATACAGTGTGATTTTTTTTTCCTGTTACAGACTGCTAAAGTTTACAATTAAAAAATAATGTTCTTCGTAGCTTTAAGGCTAAAACATTCTTGTTATTACACCGTGTATGTTCTGTTTCATGACCGATTTATGAAGCAATAAAGGATACAATCTGATGACATAGATCTGCTATAACTTCCAATATTGGCATGTCACGGCTTCGTATTTCTGAAGATATATGAAGATTTTTTTTTTTTTTTTTTAAGAAATGAGCCATCTTCTGTGAAAAGGGGTCCGAAATGCATTAGCAAAAAGTATCGATCCATGTCAGCCTGCGCGGACTGCGCAGGCTGACGTGGATCGATACGTTTTGCTTTTGGTAAATTTCCTGTATGTCAAAGTACCAGTGTACCGCTTGATTCAGCAGGGCGTCATACAAAACGGATTTCATGGATCAACAATACTGTGATGACTTGCTTGGTATCATGCATCACAGAGATGCATGAAGCTGCCTTTTCCCAGGGCGTTTTCAATTTTCTGTGACTAGAAAAATGCTGAGCTATTGAATTTTGTCGTACTTGCTTTACAGTGATTCTCGTGGAGCTAGTCCTGGACTAGCAAACCATTTGCGGCAACGTTCAATAATGATAATAACAGAAATATCAGGTTCATGAAAACTACACTTTGTCAACTCTGACTGGACAATTTCAAAATCTACAGGGAACTAATCTCATCCCTGCTTTCCTTTCAACCCACCGAGAACGTTGTGGGATTATAAAAGGAGATTGTTTCTCTCATTTGTCAACGATAAACTGTAGTCTTGCAATACAAGTTGTTGCGTTTTCATACAGGAAAGCACTGACTCTAGTACTGAATTGCAAAGAAGTTTGGCCCAGATTGTCATTATGAATAATGGCCAATACAGGTTCAGTATTGGACAGCAACCCTGACTTTTGGCCTGAACTGTCAACAAAAAAAAAAAACATGCACTATAGCTCACAAATAACTTCAGTTTACAAAAGGAAACCAATGTTCTTCAAAGCTTTGAAGCTTAAAACGTTTTTGTTTTTATATCCGAGTGTATTCTGCTTTATGGGCCCCAAGGACGATTTATATAGCAATTACGTTTACAATGTGACGACATACATCCGCAATAAATTCCAATATTGGCATGTCACGGCCTCGTATAAAGGTCTTAGAAGACCGTCCGTGCGACTTCATTAATTGATTTGATATGCATGTTGCTATGGTAGCGAATACACGTACGATTTCTCAAAGTAATAACTGCATGTGCAGTGAAAAGAAAACAGTTGCTCTAAACGATCTTTGTATTTCCCTTTTCCTATCTGCAGTTCCAAAACCTGGCTTTGATGTGAACCGAATTAATTCTATTTGAGTTCGTAAACCTTCAACATAAATACATAACCATTAGTGTCATGACATCTACACCTGTTGAACCTTGGACGAATAAACTCAGGGTTCGTAGTTACCGTTTCCATCAACCGTTCTTGAGAACATTCTTAGTCACATTCTCAGGTTTTTTTTTTTTTAGATTTGAAAGGATTTGAAACTTTTGCTTTTGATTGGCTAAACCAAGCAAGTGGTTTAGCCAATCAGAAGTTGTGTTACATTTTAAATCTAGTACTAGACTTAAGAGTGAACTTAAGAATGGTTGGTGAATACGGGCCCAGGGTCTATGTGGTACTAATTGTTCCTTAGAGGTTATCGAGTGGTAAATAAAACGACATTTCATTCTCTCTTTTTTAATGCAAAATATACAGAGGTAAGCTCTGAAATTTTAAGTTTGTTTCTTTTGTTACAAAAATAACAAGGCCGGGATCAAAATGCATGCTCCTTGTAGTTTATCGTTTTGTCCATACCGCTTAAAATGCTTTAGTTTACCTCTCCGGAGCTAGTAAGGTGTATAATTAAAAATAAAAGTTTCTAACAGCTTGAGGCTTTATACGTTCTCATTTTGTTATCCAAGCTTGTACTGTTTTATGAACTCTGTGAATTATTTATGTAGTTATATGTTTACAATGTTATGATATATTATGGGGCAAAAATAATTTCCAAATGAGCAGCTTCGTATAAAAGACTTTGAAAGGCGTTGGTGGTTTTTATGCCTTGACTTTAAATTGCTGGAGATTTGCCGATTCCTCTCGTTGCACGTTCACGAGCGTTGTAGCAGAATGAACAGAGTTTCAAACGTGCTCCGATACGAGATAGTTCTGGTTATAATTGTTTATCTTAGGATGAAACAATGGATAACTTAGTTTATCATTTCCAATAATGATTTTGTTTGAAAGTCTATGTAATTTTTACTGTGATTATTTTGAAATAGCATTTCATTTGCGTTCGGCAACATTTAAAATATTGAGTTAAACAATCAGTCATAAAAAAGTACTCTTTTGCAATCCTTACTGTAAGAGATTCCCAAGATACTAAATGCGTGCAGTGAAGTTCAATATAAGCAATAACAGACACGAACTTCCAATTGAAAAAAAAAAAAACTATCATTGTTCAATTCTCAATTAACAAATGCAAAGGTCATACGGTACTAAATCCTCCTCAAAGACAAACAAAACGGCTATTCCGTTACATAGTCAACGATAAACTTTAGAATGATAATTTACAGATTGGGTTTTCAGTGGAGGTTTATATATAGATACATGCCATGGTCTGTGAAACGGGGCTTAGGCATCTTCGAAACGTATCGACCCAGGTCAGCCTACGCAGTTCGCGCAGGCTGACCTGGGTCGATACTTTTCGCTATTAGTCAATTTTCTGTATGTCAAAGGACCAGTCTACCTTATGATAGAGTTGGTTGTTAGACATGCATGTGACTGATCTTATATGGTTCCCTAATTATATGATGACTTGCTTGGCAGGGTTCCCATTCACGCACATATGCGCCTGATTCACGCACTGAATTGAATAATCACGCACAAAAATATGAAGTGAAACGTGCATGCACACACAGGTTTCAGGGCTCCCGTTGTCGATCACCAGTGGCGCCAGTTGGGACAAGTTATCAAGTGTGAAATCACTGTTTATCACCGCTGATCAAACTTGGTATCAATCCACTTTTTTAGTGAAAAATTAAAGGTTTTGAAGTTACATGCCATTCTTATTGATAAATCTATGTCAAATTATGCGGAAATACTACTATAAAACTTAACAGGCATAAAAAAAAAGATCGCTGCAAGAAACGCCAAAACCCATGACACAACAAAATTTGGTTTGAAATTGTCCGATCATAGGCATTTCAAACTGTCTATTCAGCTTTATCAATGACTTTGAACAGTAAATTTACATAAATATCTCTGTAAAACAATAAGTAAAGGCTAATTTGTGTCTGAAATTGACAGTGAAATGGAAAATTCTACTGGCCGTCGGGCTGTAAGTTGTCCCTCTGAAACTGGTCCCGTGAGTAAGGAAATTATAACAAGCATCTTCCTTTTTCTAAATTACCCATATTGTTTTCAAGATCAGCTGACTGCAGAGTAAGACTCATCAAAACAAATTTTCAATACAACAGACCCATACTGTCCTCCGTAGATGCTCTATAATTGTCAATATTAAGTGCACTCCTAGAATTTCTCTTGCACTTCCAAACTTGTATTCCAGGGAGCGTATGCACTCCCAAAAAGAGATTTGAGTGGGAACACTGCTTGGTAGCATGCATTACGGAGATGCAAGGCAAGACACTTTTTTATTTGATGTAAGCTTTTACAGCTTCTGGTCGTACAACATGATTACAATAAATATATAGGAAAACATGACATTGTAATTATTTACCAACTAAATTAAGCTCCATTTCGCCAGAGCATGGTTCATATATAATATTAAAAAAAAAAAAAAAAAAAACTCTATAACTCTCCGATTTTGTTTTTGTTTTTTTTTTTTTTTTTTAACCAAAGACGAAACAAGAAACGTTTACGGACAGTGAAGAGCAAGATCAGACTGCAAAAAACACTACTGTCTACTACTTATTCTAGATTAACCCTTTCCCAAACAAACCCTGGTTTTCACGTGTCTGCAGTACAAATCTTTTGAAAACACTGTGGGAAAAGGAGAAATTGCTCGTAACGAGCAATTTCTCCTTTTCCCACAGTGTTTTCTACCCTTTTTGAGAACTTCCTGCCATTTTCATCAAATTCAAAATTGTCGTTTGCAAACTCTTTCAATTGGGACCAGTCCAAAATTTGTCGTTTAGGAAAGGGTTATGATCAAACTATCTGTTAATCTTGCAGCTGAACTGTATTTGCGTAGCAAAAAGTGATTTATTTATTTGGTAAAAAAATAGTTAAGGGTGTTTCGGCGAGATTTTTTAAAAAAAGTAATAATAAAAAGTGTTAATTTAAGATGCGGTTTTGCTTTCTACTTATACTAATCTACGAATAACTTTTGATATGTATAAAGTGCGTATTGTCTCTCAGAGGATGCTTTGGTTTGAAAAACAATGTTTTCTTCAACTATATAAGGCGTTATTTAGGGCTATTCTACATGTATTTCACCCGAGTTTTTATTGTGATGGTCTCCATGTGCGTTTTATAAAAACAGTATTTTCTTCCACGATATGAGGCTTATTCAGGTCCATTCTATTTCATCCGAGGTTGTTTTTTTTTTTTCTGTGATGGTCCCCATGGGTGTTTCATAAAGCAGTTAAGTTTACAATGTGTCGACACGGGTCCGCAATAAATTGCAGTATTGGTATGTCCCGGCCTCACAGAAAGGTCTTTAAAGGGTTTTTATGGTGCTTTATTTATTGGTTATAAGGCATGTTGTTCTGGCCTTATCGGACCGTTTAGATCCAAGATCAGAGTGCACGTTCTGTGCAGTCTGATCTTGATCTACACTGTCCGCAAAAGGCCACTTGAGTCGCGCTTAGCAGCGTAAGGGTTTCAAAGTTGTCATTGTACGGTACATAGATTTTTAGGTCACTTCAGCGGAATAAAGCTGCACATTCGTAGAGACTCATCCCTGGTTTCAAGTGTTTTTCTCCGGGATGAGCAAATTTCACCGTAAATTTCTCTTATTTGACAGAATCTGATAAAGGCATTTAATCTTTTGTCTCAAGTTGCGGTTGGAATTGTAAATTAGATTGATTTGTCTAACAAAGCTGAGATTGTGAACGAACGTTTTTTCCCCCACATTTACAAATTAGTGTTTATAATTAAATGTTTGATTAAAGAAGTTGTAATCTAAATCCTGATGAAGAAGTTTTTGTTTTGCAGCATTAAAGGTCTTTAAGGTTTTGTGCATCTTGCAGTTTTTATTCTTAACACTTTACCAAACGACAAAAAATTGGGATAAGACCAAAGTGAAAACATTTGCAAACGATGTGTAGCTCAAATGATGATTTCTGTTTTTGATAGGGTAGAAAAAATTGTCGAAAAGGAGAAAATGCTTGTTACCAGCATTTCCTTCTTTCCCCACAATCTGGTCAAAAGCATTCTCCTCCAAGGTCGTTAAAACTCGGGATTGTGTGGTAAAGAGATAAATGCTTCCCTAATTACTTTGTTTTGCCGTGGATATGCGCAGTTCGCGTGGATTTGAAAGTTCCGTTATTGGTCTAAATAATATCCCATATCTGATTTTTTTTTTTGCCTCTTACGTTTTAGAAATTGTTCTTTCTGTCTTAATCCATCTTTTACTGTGGATCACAACTTAGTATCTTTCAGGGACCGTTTTGATCGAGATCAGGCTCCGCAAGAAAATTGCAGTACATGTATTTGAACTATATCGCTTATTTGGAGGTGATTCGTAAATAAAATTTACTTACAAGCAAGCGATCAGAACTGCTGATTCACCTTTTTTGTAAGAAATCAGAGTTACATTGTTAATGCCTATATCACCATACCAAACGGGGCGCAGGCTGACCCAGGTCGATACTTTTCCTAGATGCATTGAGGCCCCTCTTCACAGAGCATGGGTCATTTAAATCATACTATCTAAAAGTATGGAAATTATTGTAAAGACGATAATCTGTTATTGTACGTCGGTATAAGTGTAAATCGCTGGCACAAAAAAAGTGAAAGATAAAACTAGATTTTAAGTTGCCAGGTCGCTCTATCTGTTGTTACTTTTTACCTGATTTTGAAATTCATTTTTCTGCCAGCAACTAAGGCTTGAACCGGCCGAAAAATAATAGATTGTCACCTTCACAATATTGTCCGTGTTTTTAAAAGGTATGTTTTAAATTTAGATGCAACCTAGCACCCGCCTAATTTACTTTTGGCCACCATTGGGCCTTTATCGCCTACTTACAAGCGTTAAAGCCCAGTAATACGTGTAAAGCCCTTGTTTTGCAAGAAGTTTTGATTTACGGCCAAACTCTGAATATGCCCAATTTTACAAGTAAGTATCATACTTTTTTTTTTCCCTCTTAAAATACGTAGAAAATGGACAAAAGGGTGGACCAAGTTCAGACTCTACAAAACGTGCCATCTTGTCGGGGTCTATATCATTAGCCCTAGGAATAGAGATTTTCATCTAAAACATTACCGCGATAGTATTGAAGGCAAGCTGTTGGCTCTACAATGGCATGTAGACTGCTCGAATACAAAAAAGAGAAACACAATTTTTTTCGGGCATATTTGACCAAGCAAAAAGCTGTATATGCGCCCCTCATACATATGACAACTATGACATCTCCATTGCTTTCTTCATTTGTTTGTATACACCATATATTCGAACTAATCCCTTTGTCATTGTCAGGTTCGAACAAGGCAAGAACTTGCGGTGGTTTAGCATTTGCTCTCTGCAATATAATCTATATTCGCTGCGTCCACTGTTACCTGGAGAAGAGACACATTAGTTAATATCAAAATCGATTAAGTCCAATGACTTCCGTCGTGACGACTGTAGAGTCTCGATTGGTACTTTGTATTTCTTTGTCCTTAAAATAGTCCATTCCGATTAGAAGTTTGTCTTTATTTAGGTTTGGCTTTACCATCTATAACAGCAGTAAACGGTTTACGAAAGCTTTGCCAATATTCTTAACCCTTAAAGCGCCTTTTACGACTATAGTTGCCTTTGCGGTAAGTGTAGATCAAGATCAGGCTGCACAAAACGTGTAGCCTGATCTCTGATCTACACTGTCCGCTTTGCTGAGATACATAAAGTGACCACAAAATTGCAATTATCTTGGTTTTATTCTAGACTGAAAATGTCCATTGGGTTTAGTCGGCGCTTTAAAGGTTAACATCTCGATCAAAGCACAGAATAAGAAAGCTATAGTTATACCTTGCGTAGGTTAGAGTTAGAACAGATCATACTATCATGATCTGTTAAAACGGGTTTAATGCATCTACCGAAAGTATCGACCCATGTCATCCTGTGCGGACTATTTAAGTCGAAATGGTTTGGCTACTGTAAGTTTTCTGCGTGTACAAGGACCATTAAATGCCACATGACTTAGTCATTTGTTAGACAAAGAGGATTTTATGGATCCATTTTTATGTGATGACCTGCTTGGTATAATGCATCACGGAGATCCATTAAGCTCCTTTTTGCCAGAACCCCGTTCATTTGTATTTAACAGCCCATTGAGATGTAATGCCAGTAAGCGGACATGAACATAACTGCTTGTATTAAATGACAGATGGTATGTAAAAATTACTGTTTCTTTAAAATGGTGAATAATTGAAACAATTAAAAGTTATTGTTTTAAACCATAGGCTGCTAAGCGCAACTCAAGAACCTTTTGCGGACAGTGTAGATCAAGATCAGACTGCACAGAATGTGCAGTCTGATCTTGGATCTACACTGTCCGAGAGGGGGGATATCTGCCCCCCCCCCCCCCCCTCTTCTCAAATACCTTTGAATTAGCAAAAATTTGGGTTTTTATTATCGGTTTGGAGGTTTGATTTTACGTATTTAGCGGTATATAGGTTAAGATGAAAACTTGAAACTGAAAAAGAGCAGTGTAGGCACAACATAGCATGATTCAATTTACATGAATGATATAACTGCACGTCTAACGAGGTTACGATGATGTACTGTTGACAATTTAATCAAACCGAATGAGAGAAATGAAGAATCAAAGGCAGTCAAACATAACTACGACATGACAATATTGGGTGATATCGCTGCTTTAACCCTTTACCGCACAATGCCACCTTTTAACGCCCTTGAACAATTAGCCTTTTGAAATCATTGTGGGAAAAGGAGAAAATGCTGGTAACCAGCATTTTCTCCTTTTCCCACAATGTTTTCTGCCCTATCAAAGAAAAAGTGCACCATTTGAGCCACATTGAAATTGTCGTCTGGAAATGCTTTCAATTTGGACGAGGATAAAATTTGGTCGTCTGGTAAAGGGTTAAGTAGCCATATTGTTAACTTAATTACTTCATCAATCGTTCTCTCAGAATATAGAACACACAAAAATCGATTAGCATTTTAAAGCATCAACAGTGAACAAATTTATTGTTCTTTCCGTTTATAATTAAACGATGGTCCCGTGTCACTCGTATATAAATGAAAGACAAGAACAAAACCACAGAATGGGTAACTCAGGTATGTTTATGTCATCACTTGTAACCGCTTAACTCTTTACCAAACGAAAAAAAAAATGACTAGTCCCAAATTAAAACCACCATTTGCAGACGATAAATCAAGTATGTCTCAAATGACAAAATTTGCCTCAGAAAAGGTAGAAAATGTTGTGGGAAAAGGAGAAAATGCTGGGTTATTTGAGTTGTTACTATCGACTTGGCAGTTTCATTTTAGTTATATAGCAGGACAAGGGTTAATTACAGATATTGAATCTATAGTTTATTTCCAGCGATTCATAGTTTGCCCAAAACTGTTTGTGTAAAGAGATACAGTGATGTAGGGGAAGAGGGTCGGCCTCTCACATCCGGCCCCGTGATAGGCGGGGTCAACCTTGGGAACTAGCTACATTACGGCGCGAATCCTAGTAAACCCTTTTCATGCTAAAAAAAAGTGAAATGAGACTTTCGAGGCGATAGTACAACCCCAAATTTTGCTATTTCAACTGTACTTTCTTTTTGAAAGATATCTCCTTCTCGGACAGTGTAGATCCAAGATCAGACTGCACGAACTGTGCAGTCTGATCTTGATCTACACTGCCCACAAAAAAGTCCTTGAGTCGCGCTTAGCAGCCTAAGGTTTAAGGTTTCGTGGAAGCAATTATAAAGAGTAATTGATATTAGGTGTATAAACTTGTTTCACAATCGATGTAAAATATATACGTAGCCCCAAAAATAAGGGAACCCTGTCACTTGTTTCTTCTGACATAATTTGACAGGGTGATTTGACCTCTCAATATTTCAGCAGATTCCAAGAGCAACGATAGGCCGTATCATCTCCAGTATGCCCGCCAGGTGTCGTGCTGGTGTTGCTGCACATGGAGGTCACACCCGATATTGACTTTGATTCCACAGTACTTTGTGTTATATGTTTTAGGTAAAATAAAGAATTACATCAAGATGAAATACAAGAGTTCCCTCAATTTTGATTCTACGTATATACAGTAAATACAATGTTAGTATGTTAACACTTAAATACATGGATCCGTGGAGATAAGATAAACCGTCTCCATTGGTTACTGTTGCTATAGGCTCCCAAGCTTTCGCAGTTTACATGTATACAGTATAACGGAAAGACTAGTTACGCGGTGCCGTCATGACGGATTTTCTTGACAAAATTCCGGAAAACTTTGCTTTATCATACTTGCCTGCCGATGTTAAAGTCTCGGGAAGGAATTTAGAGAGAGGACTAAATACGCAAGGATATGTGCATGACGTGCAAATTTCGGAAGCTACAGACGACGAAATACTTGTTTCTGCCAAGTGCTGGCGTTCGATGAGAAAGAATGAAACACCTCATAAACTTCAGTTTTGCGTTGAAAATGGTGCAATCAAAGATGCTTTTTGCTCTTGTAAGGCTGGGTAAAATGTCTTTGAATTTTATTTGATAATTTCAGTGGAATATGAGTAATATGATACATTTTATGCATTGTCTAAGTCAACCGAGACGGAAGGATTTTTAGACTTCATAACTCTTAACCAAACAGTCTTAGGTTTTTACGACACTGACAAACAGTGCATTTGGAAGCAAAATGGCGAAAGGGGTAAATGCTGGTTACGTGTATTTTCTCCTTTTCACAGAAGAACTTCCAGCCTATCAATAAAGACATGTTACCCCAATATTTGAACCATATTTTATGATAATAGGTAACCGTCTGCAACTGCTTTTGGAGATGTCCAAAATTCTGTCGCTTGGCAGTTGTTCAGATTCGTTTTCGGGTTAAAGGAAAACCCGACGTTTTATGATTTTAATGTGCTGCCAATTAACAAATTTGTCGGTAGATGGTTGTTTGTTTAATCTTGATAAGGGGTGGTCGGGTGTGATAAGCAGGCACGTCGGTTTACAGTTAGACACGCGACCAACTAAATAACAGTTCGCCGGCAAACCGCCGACAAACCCTTTGAAATTAAGATTCGGTAATCCTATTAAATCTCGCCAAATCAAAGTTTGATTTAATTAATTTGTCTTTTGAACAGAATCTTTCCTTAGTCTTAGTTCGTTTCACAATTTACATTAACATACTTAGAGAGGATAACAAGTAAACTTACATAGATCTACAAATTTTGCTGTTACACTTTCTGTGTCAAGATGAAATTTAAGTAGGAGAAAGTGTAGATACACGGTCAAAATGCTTGTTCTCTGAAGTTTGATCTTTATGTAGACATTCAGCATTTTGTTTCTTCACTAACTGCGACATAAGATCCAACCAGAATTTAGTAATTTGATGATTAATAGTTTGTGCAGAGGTTATTAAACCGCATTAGATATGAATATACTTCATTGAAACCCATTACCAAAAAATCCTGTATTTTAGCGACCTGAGAATAAAGATTTTCGAATCCAGTGTGGGAACGTAAGAAATCTATGACAGCCTGCATTCCTCCTTTTTACACAATATTTTCTACCCTTTCAAAAAGAAAAAAGAAAAAAAAAAAAGATCCCTGCAACCGAGTCAGATGAAAGAAATCAACAACACATTTTAATATTTGGGTTTGTTTAAATTTACTTTTGGTCGAAATTTAGATGTTGGTTAATTAATTAATCAATTAATTAATTAATAAGTCTGTCATTAATTTCTTTTAACCTTTTCTCCACCACCCACTCCATGTATTAAACATATCTATATGCCTAGGTTTAAATAGCATGGATACGTTTTGTTTGAATAGAGTTGCTAAAGCTCTCTGCACATTATACAATTTCTTAATCATAATCTTTCTCTGCATAATTATATCGACATGACTCTTATAGGGCAATGTACAGTTACTGTCCTCCTAACCAGATGCTGCATTTAACCCTTTCCCATGCACATCTTTTCTGAATTACGAGCCTTTTATAGACAAAATAAATCTGAACTACCGAATGTCTCACACGTAAACTGTCGTTTGTTTGTGAGCCAAAATGGCGGATAGTAACGCGAAGCATCGGGCAGAAAAAATGCGACGACCTGATTGGTCAAATATCGATTTCCACGGATCCATGTATTGTACGTGGATGCATTGCCAGATAACAAATAACGTTGAAATAGCAACATTTGAATTGTTACTATCGGCTGAAAAGTTTCATTTAATTTATTTAGCAGGTTATGGATTAAGCGCCTTTGCGGTTAACAACTTGGAAAAACATTGTGAGAAAAGGAGTAGTTCTTTGTAACAAGAAACTGCAGTCTAACCCTCCAAAAATATTCTTGATAAAAAAGCGAATTCTTCTTCTTCCAGAGTTTGACCTTTTTTTGATGTCTAATAGGGGATACATCTAGTGTATTCTGCGGCCAGACATCTCTATTCCTTGGGCAAATATTGTGAGCTCTGATCAAAGGTAGAGTTGTTACTAAACATATTACGTGAAATTTTTTTGGATGGCATGATGATAGGATGGATGGATGGATGAAGGGATGGAGGGAGGATAGATAGATAGATAGATAGATAGATAGATAGGCAGGTAGGTAGGCTGATTTCAAACTTTAAAATTGCACATCACTGTCAGAAAAAACTTGCAAATCGTTACTGTCCTAAAAAAGAAGCAATGTGCTTTCTGTTTCTATTCTGATTTGGTCGGTATATTTTGTGACTGATTCGAAACTATACTAGAAAAGTATTTTCGAAATTGATAAAATGTCAGGTTGTGAATAATAACAATCGCATACAGCAGTTTCACTTGAATTAGGCCATTGCAAAAAAAAATGTACAAGTTTCATTTTTAACAAATATATAGTTTTTTTTTCGGTCGGGGTATTGCTAAAGTAAACTACACCTTTATTCGCTTTCAAACCGGTACGTCTAAATCTGACTTTTGATCTGCTTTGTCTGATATTTTGTGAGCGACATTGTAACAAAAATAAAATTGGGCCATACTCTGTAAAAAGGGGATTTGTGAATTTGCAAAACGTTTAGATCCCTGTCAGCCAGGGCATTTTGCGCAGGCTGACCTTGGTCAAAAGCCTTTGCCAGTGGGCAAATTTCTGCATGTCCAAGGACTAGTGTACCACGTGATTTAGTCGAGTGCTAGACAAAATGGATTTTATGGATCCATGATTACGTGATGCCTTGCTTGATACCATGCATCACGGAGAAGCACTGAACCTCCTTTTCCCAGAAAATGGCTCAATTATAACGGTAACGCTTGGGTATTGTTTATTCTGAGAATGTGCACTTCAGGGTCTGTATTCACCAACCATTCTTTAGAAAGCTGTTGATCTTATTCTTCAAGATTTTCTAAATTTGAAAGTAACACAACTTCTGATTGGCTAAACCAAATGGTTTAGCCAATCAGAAGATGCTTTACTTTCAAATCTAGAAACTTTAGGGTTTGGCTTAATGGGAAAGCATGACGACATGACCTACATTTTGGTAACGAAAAACAACGTCCCCCAAATCAATGGATTTCCATTACAGCAAAACTGATTCCATCAGTTGTATAACCGAAATAAACAACTTCAATTCTTACCCCTCATCCCTTTTAAACGAAACAACCTCAATGTTGAGAGGAAAGATAAACGAGCACGCCAAATTTTCTAGAGGGAGACGATACCATCATTAACCTACATTCTGATTTTTGTAGTTCCAAATCGTAGGTTGTATTCAACGAGATAATCGTCCAATATTACTGTACTGTGTAACCCTTGTTTAAACCACAGTGAAGGAAAATGAACGTGGTTTTATTTTTCGGCGTAGCTGAATGTGCTGGCTTTTGATCTACATTTTGATAAAAAAAAAAATGAATAAGTAGAAAGTTGTGATTGGTCAAAAAGGTGGACATGTTTATTCTTAGGGCCCCTTTGGTAAAAAAAAAAAATGTAAGACATGTTTATTCCAAGGACCCCTGCATACTTTCTGGCAAATTTACGCCCTCTTTCTTTTTTGGAGATATTTCTTGATCTTACTTACATTATTGCTGCAATCAAAACTAGGGAGGAAAAGAAATGAAAAATAATCTCAAACTGGTTAATTTCTTACTGTTAAAATTCCATAATATTGGGTCATGTTCTTCGAAAAGGGGGCTAAATGCATCTGCAAAAAAGAATCGACTTATATTAGCCTGCGCACATATACATGTATATAAACGCTTTCCTGTAAATTTTTGACATGTCCAAGGACAGCTCTACTTTATCGTTCAGTCGGTTGTTAGAAGAATAATGGATTTTTATGGACAGATAATTAGATGCATTAAACCCCCTTTTACCAGAGCATAACTCAAATAATTTTAAGATTTTTCCCTCTTAAATATAGTTTAATGTCAGATTATTAACATTGCAGACGAACAAAAGAAATGAAGAAAAGAGACGACGCAAAGTCGAAATTAGACTAAAAAAATCTGAGAATTGTATGGTTCATCTCAAACAAGACGTCGCATTGATTTATTAGGTTGATTAGTCCGTACAGATATGAATATGCAGACTTAAACGCTTCATAAATATGCATGAAGCATTTTCTCAGTGATGGAATTAAACCGAAAACAGAGACCATTATTAATTTTTGTCCTTTTTGACATATTTGTGATACGCAAAAAAAAAGCGACCATTTCATTCAGTAGAACAGAACAATCCCACAATAGTAAAATGACTTAAACACCTTTCACTGCCTACGGCAGTCAAATTCAGAGTTACAAATTCAGAGCCCCAGATAATTCTTTGAGTCAAGGAGTATTTAAACATCATTTTCTTATGATTGTGGTAAAATGAAATGACTGTGCTTAAGTAGCAAATTTTTAAGCAAGAAAATTCTAATGGTAGAATAAAAATCAAATTCTACCCTATAATTGAACATAGTATGTTTCAACCCCATAACGTTAACTTTTATTTTATATAGTGCCCAGCTAGTAAGATTGATTGAAAAACAAAATGACAATTTTATTTCATTCTTTTAATCTGTTATATGCTGAGCATTGTATGAAAGAGAATTTGTTCCTAAAATATGGATACCTGGGTTCTCAATCCAAGAATCATTGACACTTGGACCCTAATTTTTATGAGTCAAAATGGAATTTCCAAGAATCAACGAGAATTTTTTTTTATGTCCAAGGGTCAAAATTACTCAGTTGTTATGAAGAGATAAGGGTGAAATTAACACAATTTTTCATGCATTATGTTCTTCATTTTCACATTTATGAGTGCATTTTCAAACAATGAGTACAACTGTTTAGTAATTCTAAGCACTTGATCATCAGAAAGATGGAGAGATGAATTTTTACTTGCAGCCCTAGCATGCAATTCGTCATTATGAATAAACGGACACAATGTTTTAACAGTTTTCCAAACAACATAATTTTAGACTCTCACATTTAAAGCAGTAGCAGACGACGATTCAAATGTGGCGTGATTGACTGGATTTGTCTTCCATATTCTTTTATCTCATAAAGCAGCCAATGGTTTTTACTCACTACAAAACAGATAATTCTGCTTCCACTTCCTGACTTATACAGAGATTTGTGTAAATTCACTGTCAAAATTCATTATTAAAGACGATAAAACAGATTGAAGTGCCTCTGATAGGACGATATCAAACTGACCTTTGTTGTGTCATGGGTTTTCGCGGTTTTTTTTTTTTCTTTTTCAGCGTCATATTTTTCATGTCGGTTGATTTTTGGAGAAGTATTTCTGCATCATTTGACATGAATTTTCAATTAGGAAGGCAGGTAACTCTAAGTCCTATCATTTTACACCAGACGAAGGGATGAACACTTTTATCATGTTTCCATAAAATGACTCGCCAGTTTGATCAGCTGTGATAAACAGAGCCGTGTGCGTGATACTGATTATGTAACTTATTAAAGCCCCTATATCTGCCGGGTACAGGTTCACAAGCTAATTTCTGAAGCTTTAGCCGATAATCTCATACGTAAGATTCACGTATAGGCAGATATTTTTTAGCGTGGGTCATTTCGAATTTCAAGGCGTCAATGAGAACGGATAGACCAAGTTAGAAATAAATGTACAAAATATTTTTCAACGGAAATGTATCAAGAAAGATTCTAATTGAAAACTGCGACGAGTGTTTTCCTTTTCTAAGAGGAGTATTAAGATTTAAGAATGGTAAAGCGGTGTGTTTTTCCAGAAAAGTTTAATATGTAGGTGCATATCAATCTATGTGATACAGCCGAGGAATCTGATCAAAGGATCACCGGAGGTTTGCCGAATGCTAAACCAAGTACACGTATAACAAGCATTTGGCAAATCTCGGGTGATCCGTTCATCAAGTTAGATGTAGGTAACGGAATCGGCCGAGTGGTTTAATCAGCTGATATAAGAAGCTTGCAATTCGTTTAGAAAATGATATGCGAGCGTTTCAGTGACAACACAGCCGATCAAGATGACGATCTCGGTTGTCAACAAAACACGCAATGAAAATCAGTTGAATTGCGTATCGTTAGAAACATGTGCGCATTTGTCACGCTTCAAAATAAGGTCTGTTACGTATTTGCTCTTCTAAATAGCGTAAAATAAGCAAATACGCAGCTTATCTGGGGCGCTGCAAATTCTATTTTTCTTTTTTCCAGTTCTAAATTGTAATTAGCTGGTATCGACATTTCATTTACAGTCGCTACAGAAATGAAAATAAATTATTCTGTGACAAAAGAACCTATAACGAGGCGTCCTGGCCAAGTTATGTGAGCCATTCTCTGGCAAAGGTGGACTCAATGCATCTCCGTGATGCACGTAACCAAACAAGTCATCACATGAACTTGGATCCATAAAATCAGATTTGTTTAACAACCGACTGAATCATGAAGTAGACTGTCCTTGAACATGCAGAAAATTAGCAACTAGCGAAAAGCTTCGGTCCAGGTCAGCCTGCGCAGTTTGCGCAGGCTGACCTGGGTCGATACTTTTTGCAGATGTATAAAGCCCTCTTTCGTTTTGCTGGTAGCTCAATCGGGCACTGTACTACGATGATATTTGGAAAGAAAATAGCTTAACGTTGGTCAGGAAAACGTTGTAGCTTTACGTTATTCCAGAGACGGACGTAGCATTGCATTAGCTCAGAAAAAAAACATCGCATTCTCCCCCCATTGCACCTCTTGAGGTAAATCAGTATATTTCATAAAAGAAACGGATATTTTAGGGCACCAAAGAAAGACATAGATATATGTATTCAATTTTAAGCCTTACCTCACAGAACGAAAACATTTAAGACGTATCTGAACTGAAAGCCTTTGCAGATGATAAAATAAATGTGACTTAAAAAATGAAAATCGTTTTTGGAAAAAATAGAAAACATTATGGGAAAAGGAGAAAATGCACGTTACCAGCATTTTCTCCGTTTCCCACAATGTTTACAAAAGCTGTCTTCCTTAAGGTCGTTAAAAGTTTGGATTGTGTAATAAAGGGTTAACTAGTCAGATCTTTTTGCTAAATACAATGCATCCTTGCTTAACGTGTCGCCTAATCTGACCTGTTCCTTGAAAAAGAACTTGTTCACCAACTTTGGCACCCAAAGGTCGATAGCTGTCACTTACCCTGTCCTGTATGCAAAGTATTGGGGAAAGGTAATTCGATAAATCCCATCTGAATATTGCATTTCAACGAAAACACGTCTCAAATGATACTACACTGTAGTCTAATAAATAGCAAAAAGTTTCGGCCCAGGGCAGCCTACGCGGATTGCGCATGCTGACCTCGGTCGATATTTTTTTGCAGATGTATTAAGCCACCTTTTAACAGAGCAGGGCTAACGTAGTTTTGCCGGTGGCTCAATCAGGAACAGTACCACGTTTATCTTTGGAACGAAATAGCTTTAAGCTGGTCAGGAGAACGACGTAGCTTTGCATTAGTTCAGAAAACAACTTAGTAGTCTCCCTCCCATTACACCTCTGGAGGTAAATCAGTATACGTATTATAAAAGAAACATAATTTAGGGCACGAAGACAGACATTCAATTTGAACCTTCAACTTGTCAGATCGTCTTGCTAAATACCATGTATCCTTGCTTAAGGTTTCGCCTTATCTGACATCTCCGCCCCCCCCCCCCCCCCCCCACAAAAAAAAAAAAAAAAAAAACTTGTTCATCAACTTCGGTACGAAAAGATTGATAGCTATCATTCACTCTTTCCTGTATGTAAAGTAATAGGAAAAGGTAATTTGATAAATCCCATCTGAATACTGCATTTGTACGAAAACACGTCTCAAATAATACAACACTCTAGTCCAATATATATTGGGGGATCATACCAGGTGTAGTATATCAGAAGCAATGGCATTTAGAAAGAAATTAATTGAAATAAAAGTATATTTTGTTTTAGGTTCCGAAGGCCTGACATTTTCCACTCTTGCATGCATTACATTTTGCTTTTGACATTTCATCATTGATTCCTGTAGTATGACCAGGACTCATATTCACCAACCATTCTTAAAAACATTGTTTGTCTAATTCTCCGAGATTTTCTAAATGCTTTAGCCAATCAGAAATCGTGTTACTTTCAAATTTAGACAATTCTGGAGAACAAGACTGAGAATGCTCTTTAAGAATATCTGGTGAATACAGATCCAGGTCCTCTGAATAGCTCTTATTGTACAGAAACTTTGTACAGGTTTAACCCTTTACCAAGCAATCCAGTGTTTTGACGATTTCTAGGGAAAAAAGGTTTTTTAGAAACATATTGGAATAGGAGAAAGTGCTATTTACCAGCATTTTCTCCTTTTACCCACGATATTTTCCACCCAATCAAAGATACAGTCATTTATTGAGCTACAATTTGTCTTCTTTAAATGCTACCTGTTTGGACTGGTCTATAATTAGTATAGTTTTTAACTTAGTGCCATATAGTACTTACCGGCAAAAGTACTCTTCGGTGTTGATCTGAAGCTTAGCTAATCTGAAAGTAAATAAAAAAAAAAACTGTTTTATGTTATACTGTCAGAGTCAAATATTGGCCACGTATAAATACAACAGTGATTATGTTAGATAAATTTATTAGAGGTCAGTGGTTTGAAATTAGTATTTCTACTATCAAGTGCATCTTAGCCATAAAGTTTTTCGCAAAAAAGATTATTTTCCACTGAGAATTTTTTACTTTAGCGGATGCAGTGCAAGTCAAATTACATCTGTGTCAAAAATTCGAAGCAAAAATGCTTTACCCTTCTAACTAAAATAATGATAAATCATTGAAAGAAAATATCAACTTTGACAACTATATCGTAAATACAGTTGACAGTGACCTCTATCAGGCGATTGTTGCTTACATCGGCATTTTGGAAGTCGTAAAACTTACCGATATAAGATACAGAGACACAGCCACTCGCTACTGACACCATGCAAACTTTGACTGCACGGGTGCAGTCGATATCGAGATCGATGTACCCTTGCATTGATTACATAACTATCCATATTTTCAAAGAAATACAGCCATTATGAATTTTCTTATCTTACACACGTCTGAGGAAAGCAAGTCCCGTGTTTGATCAAAGTTCTGTCATCATACGCCATAGTTTCAAAACAGCGAGCACTGACAGTTTTCGCTGTGAAATTTACTGTCTAAATTGATAGTCGTGGGAAAAAAAAACTGATGATTTTATCATAATTAGATTCAAAACAAAATCATCAGATGCAAGTTTCTATAGGTTCTAAACTGTTTTTCGTCAATGATGTACACGCCTATAAAAAAGGGGGGTTAGGCTACTTGTAAATTTCAATACACGTGAACATGAATGTTATAATACATCAAGAACTATGTTTATTTTTAGAAAGAGTTATGTTATAAAAAGAATCTGACATTCGTTGGCGTTTGACGTAAACTTTTACTGGGCTCGTCCACAAAAACGAAGTGTTTTCAATATCGCAAAAGGCTCGCTTAATATCGTTATTCTAGACAGGTTTAATATTTCATCTCGCATGCCAACGTGTCAGATCCGTGTACATTTAGGTCGATCTTCAGACTTACGTCCGTTTGCAGCGAACGCTTTCAGTTCCTATTTACCAAAGAGTCTACATTCCGTAATTATTATAAATCTTAAGACTAATCAACTGATTGGATACGACATAATGTCTAAGCAAATCAGATTGATGTCTTGGAATTAGGTAACTATCAGCAAAATATTTGAATGTATGCGGTCGCTTTTTTCTTTTTTAATGTTTCAATCATACATGTGCCATGTCGACAGCTCACGAACTTCTTAATGTAATTTCTGATATTCACCAATTCTAGGCTTGGGCTCTGCAATGTCTTGCCAAGAAAACACTACAAAGAGGCCGGCACCATCAGCGCAAATCGATCTCGGCTTTCTTTTTCCTGTAAATCTAGACCCATAAGCATTTAGCTACTGAGTACCTCTCTTAAAGTTTAGAACTGGAACAATATTTATAATGGTTGGTGAATTCGTCCCCACTTATTGCTCAATCCATTACACAGTTTGAAATCTGAGAGGAGCGTCTCACGGATCGCAGACCTCGTGGTGTTTTTTACGCATGATTAATGATGACATTTTATCTTAGTTTGTGTGAAACGTATAAATCATTCACGTCTGCATGGGGGAAAATCTCGTACACAATAAACTCGCCCCACGTGACCGATTCTTTAAATTGTACAACACAAATTGGTCTAGCCAAACACACTTAAAGAAACTTAAATTATAGGATTCTATTGAACCTTTGGGAGTACTATACTAATGTAGGTTGTAACCTTATTACATTCTGCGGAAGGCTTTTGCAGTTGAAACATTTGAGCCAAGCTATGAGAGAAGGGGGCTTAATACATCTGCAAAAAGTATCGACCCAGGTCAGCCTGCGCAGTCCGCGCAGGCTGACCTGAATCGATACTTTTTGCTATTCGTCAATTTTCTGCATGTCAAAGGACCATTGTACCTCATGGCGCAATCTGATTTTAAGGATCTACGATTATGTAATTTTGCGTGGTATCATAGACAACGACAATGCATTAAGTCCCTTTTTTGCGGGAGCAGGGCTCATTTTTTTCTTTATTGTACTCGACGACGGGAATGTTACATTGAAGTTAATAACTGCAATGCGTACAGTTGTGTCTGAATCATTTGTGCCGTGGGTTGACCATAGCCGAAATAATACGTCAAAAATTTAATTTCAGTCTTATATTGCTATTAGCAAATAAGTTAAAGGTTTGCTGTCCCAAAAGCGTGAAATAATATCTTGAACTTACATTTGCTGCTGGTAAAGATTTGAAATAGTTCAAGATATTTATTCACGTTTTTATGACAGCAACACTATATCTTATTTGCTAATTTCATAGTAATATCAGGCTTAATTTAATTTCTTGACGATTTATTTCGGCTATGGTCAACCCACGGCACAAATGATTTTGACAATACTCTACATTCTGCAATTTTTCGTACTGTAGAAAACACGTTGGAAGACTTGAGCATTGCATGACATTCTTCTTTTTTTTGGAATTTCAAAAACATAAGAACACATAATCTCAAAGAATTGACAAGCCTACCTATTTTTCAGTTGTTTTTTGAGCCGATACTTTCGGAACCGGAAGACAAAACATCTTCTCGTTAGAGCCATTGGCTCCGAATATAAAGTTTCCTACCCGTGTAACCTGTTAAGTAAGTCAAATGGAATTTTCAAGCCAAGAGTTGAAAACCCAAATTTTTCTTTTTAAAATTTTATTTTTGGGAAGAAAGTATCTCCTTAACGGACAACGTAGATCAAGATTGGACTGCACGTTCTCTGTGCGATCTGATCTTGACCTACACTGGCAAAAGCGCCTTGAGTCGCGTTTAGCAGCCTAAGGATGAGATGTCAGGTACCCCAATCCACTAACACGAATATCTTCTGTAAATGTCAGTTACCCCGTTCTGTTAACAAGAACGTCTACTTTAGATGTCAGTTACCCCGTCCTGTTACCAAGAATGTGTAATTGGGATGTCAGCTACCCCGTTCTGTTCACAGGAATGTATACTTCGAATGTCAGTTACCCCGTTTTGCTAAATAGAATGTCCACATGAGATGTTAGTTACCCCGTTCTGTTACCAATAATGTCTACTTGGGAAGTCAGTTACCCCGTTCTGTTAACAAGAATGTATACTTCGAATGTCAGTTACCCGTTCTGTTAACAAGAATGTCTTCTTGAGATGTCAGTTACCCCGTTCTGTTAACAAGAATGTATACTTCGGATGTCATTTACCCTGTTTCTTTAACCAGAATGTCTACCTCAGATGTGTTTACCCGGTTCTTTTAAAAGGAAAGTCTACCTCGGATGTCAGTTACACCGTTCTGTCAACAAGATTTATACTTTAGACGTCAGTTGCCCCGTTCTTTTAACAAGAATGTCTACTTCTGATGTCTGTTGACTCGTCCTATTAACAAGAATGTGTACTTCAGATGTCAGTTACCCCGTTCTGTTAAAAAGAATGTCTACTTTAGATGTCAGTTATCCCGTTCTGTTAACAAGAATGTATACTTCTGATGTCAAGTACCTTGTCCTGTTACCAAGAATGTCTACATGAGATGTCAGCTACCCCGTTCTATTAACAAGAATGCATACTTCGAATGTCAGTTACCCCGTTCTGTTAACACGAATGTCTACTTGAGATGTGGGATATCTCCTTTTATGGACACTAAAATTAATGTCTACTTGAGATGTCTTTTTTTTATGTCAGAAACCCTATTCTTCTAACAAGAATATCTGCTAGAGGTGTCGAATACCTGGTTTTATTAAAACGAATGTCCACTTTGGATATCAGATACCCAACTCTTCTAACAAAAAAAGTCTACTTAGAAGTTCAGATGTTGTGTTTACAAGAATGTCTATGTTGCAATCGTTAACCCCGTCTGTTTTGGAGAAATAATAGATGACGTCATCGGACTTACTTGAATAGGATCCCACATAATCGATGCATGTTATTGAACACGTTCCATTCCAACAGGCCTTTGCGAAATTCTGGAGCGATTTTAAAAATACTTTGAGAAGCTATGCATCCAAATTTTACCCTTGCATTTTTTTTTTTTTTGGATGGATTGCCCGCTATTGCTATGCTAAATTCAATAATCTGAATAGCCCACCCCCTTCCTTTTGAAGACTCTGCATATAAACGGATGCAAGTGCCCAACGACAGGAAAACAAGTTCTAATTTATAAAAATTTAGGCTGCTAAACGCGACTCGGGGCGCTTTTGCGGACAGTGTAGATTAAGATCAAACTGCACAGAAGGTGCAGTCTGATCTTGGATCTACACTGTCCGATACGGTATATTTTTTCCCGTTGAAATAAGCTTTAAAATCGCAATATTAGAGTTTTTACTGTTGTGTAGAAATTTTCGTTTCATATATTTAGCAGCTTACGGGCTAACTAAACCTCTCTCGACGGCTGAATACACAATCCACAGAAAACAAGACATCTATTCTTAACAGCTTAACCAGACAAGCGGATGCTAAAGATCCAAGGTCAGACTGCACGTTCAGTGCAGTCTGATCTTGATCTTTGCTGTCCGCAAAAGCACTTGAGCCATGCTCTGTGAAAATGGGGCTTCATACATCTCCGTGATGCATCATACCATACAAGCGATCACATAATTATGGATCCATTATACATCCATTTGTTCGAACAACTGACTAAATCATAAGGTAGACTGGTCCTTGGACATGCAGAAAATTGATCAAAAGCAAAATAGTTTCGGCCCAGATCAGCCTGCACGAACTGCGCAGGCTGACCTGGGTCGATACTTTTTTGCGGATGCATATAGCTCCCCCCCCCTTTTTTTTTTTTCATAGAGCATGACTCACTTATTTTCGCCTATGGTACTGAAAGGTTTTAGAGACAGGCATAATCTCGGTTAATTAATCATTTCTCGCAGAAGGGATTATCCCATAACGCTCTGTCAAAATCTCTCACGTTCAGTGGAACTTTTTTCCTAGCATATACTTCGAAACTTCAATTATAACCATAATTCGTTGTCTATTGGGAAATTTCTAACTTGCATCTATTTGATTTTGACAAATGGTTTGCGTCATAAATTGATGGATATATTCAGTTGTGATGCAAACTAAGAAAATTGTTCCATCTGCACATTTTTTTTTTAAATGCTTCATCAGAAAAACCTTTTACCAGACGATAAAAGTTTAGACTCTTCCAAACTGAAAGCTTTTGCAGACGACAAAGTGAACCTAGATCAAATGATGGAATTTGCCATTGAATGGGTTGCAAGCATAGTGGAAAAAGAGAAAATGCTGGCTACCAGTATTTTCTGCTTTCCCCACAATGTTTTCAGAAGCCTCATTTCTCTGGGTCGTTAAAACACGGCATTGTGTGAATAAAAGACTCATTCAAAATGCATTCTTTAGCAGTGCATTATTTAAGGTGAGCCATCAGCACTTTTAATGCACTATTTTCCCACAGGGAATTTTTTGCGTAATAAGACTGAAACGGAAAGCCCGATCATCTCGTGCACTAACCCTGTAGCAGAGCTCCAGAAGCGCAGTCGGCAGATACATGACCTGAGAACAGGGGCTTGCCGGTTGAATCCCCAGCTCGACCGATTCCTTTCCGAGGATTGATAGTAGTCATAGCAACAGCATTCATTCCTTTCTCACTGCTTATCAATGTTTCGATGACGATTATGTGGAAAAACAGCCAGTGGCTTTAGAAAAACACTGTGCGAAGTACTGGTACAGGATGACCAGGAAAGCATGGATAGGTGTACTGGTCGAGGTGATTTAACAGAAATTGTCTTGAAAAGAGTGTTACACACCATACAATCGATCAACTAACCCTGTATACTCATTTTCAGTAATTTTTGATGACTTTAGTTCGAAGCAATTTCTTGCGACTTCTAATAACTGATTTATCCAGGTTACTTGTAAAGTCAATTGTAAAAAGAGAATGCAAACACATTTGTTTTCACGGGTGAATGGCTGGACGATGCAGGTAGATTAATTCCGACAAGCAAACCTGTGTTAATGAGTTTGGGGACTCTTATCCCTCACTTTAGGGCCATTGCGGGAAAAGAAGCTTTTGCGGACGGCATAGAATCAAGATCAGACTGCACAGAACGTGCAGTCTGATCTTGATTCTATGCCGTCCGCGTGTTTAAGCAAGCCTATAAGATAATGATATTTTTGAGATTCAGCGTATTGTTTTTCCACCTCTAAAAAGAGGTATATTTGGCACTACAATAGTTAAAGTTGAACCTTTCAGCGCCAAAGGCGAAAACGGGGGATTTTTGCCGATGGCACAGTTTAAGATTAGACTCCACAGAAAATGCAGTTTTATCTTGGATCTATACCGTCTGCTTGTTAAGTCACGCCCATCAGATATAAATGGGCCATGCTCTGGGAAAAGGGGGCTTAATACATCTCCGAGATGCATTGTACCAAGCAAGTCAACACTTAATTATGGATCCATAGAGGCCATTTTGTCTAATAACTGACAAGACAACGAGGCAGACCGGTCCTTTGACATGCAGAAAACTGACCAATAGCAAAAAGTTTCGGCCGTTGTCAGCCTGCGCGGATTGCGCAGGCTGACCTGGTAGATACTTTTTGCAAATGCATTAACCCCCCTTTTCACAGACTATGGCTCAATTCCTCAGTATCTCGAAAGACGCCACGTTTATATGAGCCGTGCTCTGTCAAAGGGGGGCTCTATGCTTCTGCAAGAAATATCGACCCAGTTCAACCAGCGCAGTCCGCGTAGGCTGACCCGTGTGGAAACGTTCTATTTTAGGTAAATTTTCTACATGTCCAAGGACAGTTTAATCTCAGTATTGAGCCAGTTATTGGACAAAATGGATTTTGTGTATCCATAATTATGTGATGATTGTGTTATGTTAGGTACAATTGTGTTATGTTAGGTACAATTGTGTTATGTTAGGTACAATTGTGTTATGCTAGGTACAATTGTTATGTTAAGTACAATTGTGTTATGTTCGGTACAACTGTGTTATGTTAGGTACAATTGTGTTACGTTAGGTACAATTGTGTTATGTTAAGTACAATTGTGTTATGTTAGGTACAATTGTGTTATGCTAGGTACAATTGTGTTATATTATGTACAATTGTGTTATGTTAGGTACAATTGTGTTATGTTTGGTACAACTGTGTTATGTTAGGTACAATTGTGTTATGTTAGGTACAACTGTGTTATGTTAGGTACAATTGTGTTATGTTAGGCACAATTGTGTTATGTTAGGTACAATTGTGTTATGTTAGGTATAATGGTGTTATGTTAGGTACAATGTATATAACAGGGATGCATTAAACTCCTTTTGCCAGAGCATGTCTCCTACACTTGGCCCTGAAAGATGAAATCTACAGATGATATCATTTGCAAAATCATAAAGCAGGAAAATCTGTTCTCTTCTGGAAAATTACGTCAAAGAGGGAACAGTGTAATCAACCAGTAGAATGTGAAACATAATGAGTTATGCGCTGTGAAAAGGGGGTTTCATGCACCTGCAAAAAAACAAAACAAAAAAAAAGTATTGACCCATGTCAGCCTGCGCTATCCGCGCAGGCTGACATGGGTCAATACTTTTTTGCTATGAGTAAATTTTCTGCACGCCCAAGGGCAGTTTTACCTCATGATTCAGTCGATCGCTACACAAACTGGATTTTAATGATCTGTAATGAGGTGATGACTTGCTTGGTATCATGAGTCATACAGATGAATTAAACCCTCTTTTCCAAGAATGCCGCCCATTTGAATGATTGATCGATTGTATGGTGTTTAACGCCGTTTTCAGCATTATTTCAGTTATATCGTTGCGGCCAGTGCACCTATCCATTCTTTCCTAGAGTTTCTTTCACCAGTACTCCGCACAATATTCTTTCCAAGCCATTGGCTGCTTTCCCACTTATCCATCGTCGAAACAATGGTCAGCGGTGTGAAAGGAATAAATCCTGTCGCAGTGACTATCATCAATCCTCGGAAAGAAATTGGCCAAGCCGGGAATCGAGCCGGCGAATCCCTGTTCTCAAGTCCTGTACGCTACAGACTGAGCTAACAGGGTTCGGCCCGCTGGACACATACCACGAGTAAAAAAAATCCGAAATTGGTAAATGTAAATGCTGCTATTGGCTACAGTGTCTCAATAAACCAGAAACATATATCTAAGATCAGGGTCCGTATTCACCAATCAGTTTTCACCCTTAGACTGCTAAGCGCGAGTCACTGACCTTTTTCGGACAGTGTAGATCAAGATCAGACTGCACAGAACGTGCAGTCTGATCTTTGATCTGCACTGTCCGAAAAGGCGATATTTTTTCTCCCAAAAATACCTTTGAAATAGCAAAATCATAAGCTTCACTATCGCCTTGAAAGTTTCATTTCACTTATTCAGCAGGTTAAGAGTTAAGAATATTCTTAGTCTTATGCTGTAGAATTAGCCAATCAGAAGTTGTGTTATTTTCCAGTCTAGAAAATTCTTGAGAATTCGACAAAGAATATACTTAAGAATGGTAGGTGAATACGAACCCAGTTTTCATGTTTACCATTTGAACTTAATATCGCAACGCCCACAAAAGCACAGGAGTTGGTGCTTTGTATTTTAAAGGTTAGGAAGGCATTTCGAAAGTGCTACTCGGTGCACGACATTTCGTCGAAAGGGCGTTTAGTCGAAATCCATGTACAGTATGTATTAAAATAGCGAATGCTAAATTCCTACATGCTGTAGGTTCAACTGACCTGCATAACGCTCTCTGCCAGCCACTAACTGCTAACTACAGAAAATACTCAGCGTTGACAGAAGAATGCATCTGGTAAAAAGGACGCCAGTCAATCTCCAGAAAGAACAATAATTATTGCCAAGTCCAAATTCGATCTCCCATCCGCTGGAATAAGCCTTAGGTTGCTAAGCGCTATTCAAAGGCCTTTTGCAGACATTGTAGATAAAGATTGCAGTCTGATCTTGGATCTACACTTTCCGATAAAGAGATTTTTCCCCCCAGAAAAACTTTGAAAAAGACAAAATTTAGATTTTTAGCATTGGCTTGAAATTTTCATTTCACTGATCCAGCAGATTAAGGCTTAAAAGCTATGTGCGTTACCATTGAATTGCTGAGGATCGGCTAAAAACAGTTTAGGGTACCCTAGAAGTACGATTATGACCAGCAAACCCAACATCAGCATCAATAGTCCAGCAAATAGCGTCCGTACATCCATCATATAAAGTATTACATCAGCAACACGAACCCGACGGGTGTTATCAAAGAAGTTACTCTATTTGTTTTTCATCTGTAAAGTACAGTCTCATAAATTTTTAAAGATAAAAACATGTCAATGTGTACTTCTGGAACTCCTGTTTTTCTTAAAGTGCTTGATAAATTAAGTGTACATAACGGAATTTAACCACGGCACTACTTTTTGAGAGGCGTAATTAGATAATGCATGTGTATTTTTTTGTTTCTTAACAACGAAATATTAAACATGAACATCCAAGATCAGATTACACGTTCTGGGCAGTCTGGTCCTAACCTACAGTGCCTGCAAACGCCTGTTAAATCATATTTGGTCCCAAACACGTTGTTGTCAAATGTTAAGAACATCTGAAGAGCAATTTAAAAGAATTATATCCTTCCGCCAAATTTTACACCCCATGTGATTGAAACTCTCACTGAAATTTCCTTGAATCATTTACTCTCGTCACAATTCGAGCTTGTTTAATCAGACCTTGAGGTCTGTCACTGAAATAATGTCAGATAATATCGATAACAAACGATATTCAAAATATCAGTCATGCTCTTTGAAAAGGGGATTATTTTTAATGCATCCGTAAAAAATTTCGACCGAGATCAGCCTGCGCAGGAGTCATCGATGAAAGGGTAGAAAACATTGTGGCAAAAGGAAAAAATGCTGGTCACGGGCATTTTCTCTTCTTCCCCAAAATGTTTTCTACCATTTAACGCCAAGCCCCCGTAGCTCAGTCGGTAGCGTATATACAGGACTTGAGAACAGGAGGTCGCTGGTTCGATCCCCGGCTTGGCCAATTTCTTTCCGAGGATTGATAATAGTCATCGCGACAGGATTCATTCCTCTCTCACCGCTGACCATTGTTTCGACGATGGTTATGTGGGAAAGCAGCCAGTGGCTTGGAAAGAACATTGTGCGGAGTACTGGTAAAAGAAACTCCAGGAAAGCATGGAGAGGTGCACTGTGATATAACTGAAATAATGTTGAAAACGGCTTTAAACACCATACAATCAATACAATCAATTCTACCATTTAACACTTAAGCTGCTGAATAAATGAAACGCAAATTTCTACTCAATACTAAAAGCCAAAACATTGCGGTTTCTAAGTTGATTTCACCGGAAAGAAAATACCGTATCGGACAGTGTAGATCAGAGATCAGACTGCGCGTTCTGTGCAGTCTGATCTTGATCTACACTGGCCGCAAAGGGTCAGTGAGTCGCGATTAGCAGCTCAAGGGTTAAAAGACATCTCCCAAATTCTGAGCCATATTTCATTCCCCATCTGCAATCACTTTCAATCTGTGCAAGTCTGAGCTTTTGTCGCTTGGTAAAGCGTTCACCATTAACCAAATAATCACGAGTTTTCTCCACCTCCTTTTAAAAAGTTGTGGGAAAAGGAGCAAATGCTGTTTACCGGCGCAATAAGCACAAGTTGAGCCTTTGTTGCGTGGTAAAGGGTTAACCATTTACCAACCAATCACGAATTTTAACGACCCCCTCCCCCCCTTTGAAACATTGAGGGAAAAGGGAGAAAATGCTGGTTTGAGGGATACGGGAGAAAATGCTGGTTACCAGCATTTTTCTCCTTTTCCCAAAATGTTTTCAAAAGCTTTCCTTCCAAGGATCGTTAACACGTTAACACTTGGGATTGTGTGGTAAAGGGTTAACCGGGATTCGAACACAAAACCTTAAGTGTTGTAGCCCTATTCTCTAGCCCTACATTACTATCACCCACAAATCGGGATTTCAAACACTATTATTTCATGTACAGTATTCCATTAACGTTACGTGTTCAGGACAAATCTGATAAGCCCGGAAATATTGATATCTTTACACCGACTACTTTATCTGCCGGACTTAACCAGGGTTGTCGATTAACTATTACATACTACATAAAAAAATGAAATGGGCCATTCCCTGGCAATAGGGGGTCTAATGCATCCCCAAGATGCATTATAGAACAGAACAGAACATATATTTTAATAGACGTGAACAAGTGTACATAGTCAAAATTACATGTTATATTCAACAAAACATTTGTTACATTTATACCAAGCAAGTTAATACATACTTACGGCTCCAAAGAACAACCAACTAAAATCTGGGGTAGACTTGTCCTTTGACTTGCAGAAAAATTGACCAACAGCAAAAAGTTTCGACCCAAGTCAGCCTGCGCGGGATGCGCAGGCTGACATGGGTCGATACTTTTTGCATAGGCATTAAACCTCCTTTTCACAGATTATTGCTCGCATTTTGATTGATATGCGGCATCAAAGAGGCCGTGATTTTTTTGGTTTGATTTTTTGCGAGACGACAATATCTTCAGACTGGTTTATATTGAAAGTATTTGCAGATTACAAATCAATAGTAGCTTAAGTGATAAGATTCATCTTTCAAAGGGTAGTAACGATTCTGAGAAAAGGAGGAAGTGCTGGTCAATGCTTTGAAGAAATAAACACATGCATTCTCATCACAGTTTCAACAGATTATAAATTTTCCAGAGTTTGTACGATTATGCCACGTTAATTTTCAATACAAATGTGTGAATTCTCTTCACTTTCAGGAGTAATCCCTACATGATAAACATTGTCACAGAAGATTTAAACCTGAAAAGTCACAGAAAAAAAAAACTCTATTTTACAAGATTTCACATTATTTCTTTTCCTAAGCTTTTTCTTGTTTCTCCTCCCCCCCCCCCCCCCCCCCCCCACACACACACACACACACACCGCCGTCTATTCTATTTGTTTTCTTTCCTTTTTTTTTTTCTCATTCGCATGATCTAACCTTGTATCGATTTAGATCTATTTAGATAAATAGACAGAGGTAACAATATGTCTTTAAACACTATTATTTCAACGTTAATAAATTATACCAATAACTTTTCCGGCTCAAATACATGCCTCGTATGCGCATTAAAATTCATACGCGACAGGAAAACAGTTTTGTTCTCGCGCGGTATCAAATTTTCTCACGATGCTCGAGGCAAATACGTGCTCCAGAAAAGTCACTACAACATTACATTCTACGACATTATAATATATTTGATGGGGAAAGAGGAATAAATCCTGCTGATTTTTTTCTTTTATTCAGCTTGGTCCGAACTCAAAACCTCTGCATTAATAGGTCTACGCTGTAACATATAGCTACTTAGGCTGCCCATGTCAACACAACATTCTGTACTACAACAATAAATTCTGTATGCATTTGGTGGCGAAAGAGGAATACTACTAAATCCTCTTGCAATGATTTTTTTTTTTACAGACTTTTTACTAAGCTGGGTCCGAACCCAAAACATATGCATTAATAGGTCTAAGCTGCAACATATAGATTTATTATACTGCAAAGAAGTTTCTTGCCATCTGATTGGATAGTATACTCGTAATATATACTGCTGTACACTGGCAGCTTCCAGGGAACAGAACAGTTTCCCTGTCAGGAGCCCGTAGACACTTGTACTCCTCAACGCAAATCCAAGATGGCGGCCTCGAATCGAGAAGCCAGTCGCACACCAGACAGATACACCTTTACACTTCTTGTTTCTCCTCGCCTTCGGCTCTGGGCGACATGATTTGCCACTGCCGTGATCAAGTTTCCAAGTGCCTTGCCACCTGAACGAACAACTAATAATGTAAGCTAGGTACTGATGTATAAACAGATGGACGGGAAGTCGAAAGGCAAGCAAACAAGGTAATCCTGTACACAAGATTCATATTCGTATTGCAGGGAGCTTTTTTCAAAGGGATAGATTAAAATTGATAGCGAAATTGATTTTTTTTTTCCTGTAACGTTCATTAACTTTAACCAGACTATAAATATTTTAGACCTGTGCATCTTCGAAGCATTACATAACGACAAAAGAGATCAGTATGTACCACAATATCAGTCATAGAATCGGTCTTTGTGCGTGTAGTAAACATTGTGGGAAAAGAAGTAAATGCTGGTTTCCAGCATTTTCTTCTTTTCCCATAATGTTTACCCAATAATAAAAACCTTTCACCAACAGGGTTGTAAAATCCCGATATCATTCTGAGAAGGATAAGATAGAAACATTATGAATGTTAGATATGACGGTTGGAGCCAGGGATGAGAATTTAACTAATAATTCAATTACTGTATTTATTGATAACGGGGATCTTTCGCTACATAATGACCCAGATGTCTCCTGAGTCAGTTCATTTTAGATGTGAGCCATGCTCTGTGAAAAGGGGGTTAAATACATCTGCGAAAAGTATCGACTCAGCTCAGCCTGCGCTGTCCGCGCAGGCTGACCTGTGTCGAAACTTTTTGCTTTGGTAAATTGCATTTGCAATGACCACTGTACCTCATAATCCTGTTGGTTGTTAGACAAAATGAATCTGATGGATCCATAATTACGTGATGACTTGCTTTGTAAAATGCTTCACGCAGATGCATTAATCCCAATTTTGTCAGATTATCTCTCTTTTTTTTTATTTTCAAAACACCAAGGAGTAACTTGGCAATTTTATGAGTAAAGCGATAAATAGGTCTCTACAGAACGTGCTGAATTTTTATGCTACGGTCGAGGCTGTGATTTGCATTTACAAGCGTAGCTGTAAAATCTGCCTATTGACCTACTTTTTGATATTGGTCTGGAATAAATAAGTAGTAATTTGCGATTGGTAGAAAAAGTAGACAATGTTTATTCCGCGAGCCTCTGCGGGCCTTTGCGGGCCTCTACCGACCTTTTAGTGGCCTATTTTTAGCTGCAACTGCTTCTTTTCCAACGATGATTTGGTTTGACATCTTATCTTGAATAACATATCAAATTGAAAATCTCCCTTCTCACAATATGCAAACCATTTACGAAAAAGAAGCAATGCCTACAATAGTTACTTTTCATATTTTCTCCCAGGACTGAACCACAAAAAGAGTTTCATTATTGATGTTCCAGTGCCGCCTATCTTTCATAAAAGATAAATTTTGTTAAAGCTCTTTTCTCCGTAAACTGGTACCCGTTATACATCTACAGATATATGAGCGATGCTGTGTAAAAAAGGAGGCTTAATGCATCTGCAGGCCGACCTGAGCCGAAACTTTTCGCAATAGGTCGGTCAATTTTCTGTATGTACAAGGACCAGCCTACCTCATGATTAACCCTTTCCCAAACGACAAAAATTGGACTGATCCAAGATGAAAGAGTATGCAGACGACAATTTTAAATTTGATGAAAATGGCAGAAAGGTCTCAAAAAGGGTAGAAAACACTGTGGGAAAAGGAGAAATTGCTCGTTACGAGCAATTTCTCCTTTTCTCACAGTGTTTTCAAAAGACTTGTACTGCAGACACGTGAAAACCAGGGCTTGTTTGGGAAAGGGTTAAGTCGGTTATTAAAAAAAAGTGTCTATACTGGATCCATTATTATGTTATGGCTTGATTGGTATCATGCATCACGGAGATGCATTAAGCTCCTTTTTGCCAAAGCATGGCTCATATACCTTTGCCGTGTCAGGGGAGGTAACTATTTTCACCGGAAAAACCATACCGTATCGGACAGTGTAGATAAAAAAAAAAAAATCAGACCACGCGTTTTACCAAGTCTGCGCCCGTATTCACTAGCCATTTTCGAGAATATTCTTTGTCTAATCTAATCTAATCTAAACCCAATGGTTTAGCCAATCAGAAGCTGTGTTGCTTTCAAATTTAGAAAATTACGGAGAATAAACCTGAGGATGTTCTTAAGAATCGTTGGTGAGTACGGACCCTGGTCTTATTTTTCTTCTTCCGTAAATTAGCATCAAGTCACAGTTAACAGCCTAGCCGTAAAATTCATGAGCAGAACGATTGTTAACTAACGTTTTCATTATTTCTAATTAGTTTTCATCATGAATTCTGGGCCCAGATGTTCAAATATCCCTTGTGAGCTCACCTTTTGCACTGCCAATAGCAACAATAACAACTTTTGCGGACGGTGTGGTTCAAGATCAGGCTGCATAGAACATGCAGTCTTATCTTGCATGTGCACCATCCGATACCTGACGATAATCTATTGCCAAAACATCCATTGTAATGAAAACATGCATTCTTAGACCTCGAAGAATGTTAAGTTTAAGTTGGCATCAAAAGAGTTAACCCTCTATCAAAACATTCCTTTTTTCACCGATCCAAAAGAAAAAGGCTGTCAAAAACATTTGGCAAAAGGATAAAATGCTGACCACCATTATCTCCTTTTCCCACCCATTTTTTCTTTTCTATCAGGCAAATCCTATCGTTTGTGGACGATTTCATTTGTCGTGTGCAAAGGCTTTCAATTCGGACCAGTTTAAAAGTTTGCCTTTTCGGTAAAGAGTTAAAGTTTTCTCTAAAGAAACAACACCAATAATAACGAAACCTACTTCCGTTCTCATTTACATATATGGTAATTAGGGCCACTTACGCTCCTAATAAATGCAAATGTTTTTGGATAATCACGTGCCTATTGCTAAATTTGGTCTACGTTACATATCTGGTTGACCGTAGAGCGTTTCAAAGATAACATGAACATTTTCCGTCAGTCAAAAAGATGCATACATTGCATTTGTTGACCCTTAACCTTATAAATAAGTGAAATGAAACCGTTAAACCGATACCTATCCCTTAGACTGCTAAAGGCGACTCAAGGACCTTTTGCGGAGAGTGTAGATCAAGATCAGACTGCACAGAACGTGCAGTCTGATCTTTGATCTACACTGTCCGATATGAAGATATATTTTTCAAAATACATTTGAAATAACAAAATTTGGGTTTTTGCTATCAGTTTGAAAGTTCAATTTCACTTATCTAGTAGGATATGGGTTAAAACGTAATCTTTGTTTTTTCGGGAAAAGTTTCTCCTTATCGGGCAGTGTAGATCGAAGATCAGACTGCACGTTCTGTACAGTCTGATCTTGATCTACACTGTCCGCAAAAGGTCTGTGAGTCGCGCTTAGCAGCCTAAGGGTTAAAGCCGTTTTGGATAAAATTTCTTACTGTTCTTCGGAAAAGGTAGTTCAGTGCAGTCTGATCTTGATACTAACTGTAAGCAAAACAATTCTACAGATATGTCAGACTAGGATCAAATATGGTTATCAGAGCTCCAGATAAAGGGAGTGATGGTATTCTAAATCCATTATTTCTGTTTTAAACACTATGTTGTAGGTACCCATTAGAATCGTCTCGTTGAGACGATTCTAATGAGTACCCATAGTACAGGGTTTGGTGGAGAATTATTAATATTTTCAATTTTGAAATCAAAATCACTCTCTCAGGCTTTCTGGAGCTCTGGTTTATATCATCAGGTTATTCCACATGCTGGGGTACAACACCGAATTTTATTGGTCGATTATACTGAAGAACCAGTCTATATTTTCAACGAGGCTGCTTGTGCAGCGTACGATTCCAATTTGATTCAGTATTGTACCAAAGCATATTAAATGACCTCTTTATTTCACACTTACGTACTTCCTTGAAACAGCAACAAACCAAAGGGGTTAATTCATGTGAAACTGTACAAAAAGAGGTTTTAAACGAACGATGCTACTTTATGACAACAGAATTCGGTAGACTAGTCTTGCTCATACAACTGTCGATATTTGGGACCCTAGCTTCGTTCTAAAAAATCCATATTCTGGACTCCAGCCTCCCTCTGAAAAATCCATATTCGCGGCTCTACAGAGTCCAGTATGGATTCAGATAGTACATGTAAGTACTCACATGATATTATTAAAGGGATTTCATTGGTCTTTTCCTGTAGGTGTGAAATAAAGAATATTTCATTCAGACAAGTAAAAAAGTACAAATTATTATTGTTATTATTATTATTATAAAGAGGCACGAAGAGCGCCTTCTTTGCGTCATTTATTTTCGATTTTCTGTCTCTGCCCCTCGACCTATTATATTAAATGAAAAAATATGCTATTTGACAGTAAACCCCCCGATTTAATACGAATCCAACGCACCTTGCACCAAACAAATCCAACCGTATTGGAAAATGTAGATCTAAAATCGGACTGAACGTTTTGCTCAGTCTTGATCTACATTGTACGCAAAGGCGCCTAATGTCGCTTTCCGAAGCCAAAGGGCTAACTCTGTACCAAGCGACAAAATTTTAGACTTGTCCGAATTGCAAGCATTTGCAAACAACAAGATGCATCTAAAGATCACTCAAAAGTAGAGATCTGTGTTTAGAACGGTGGAAAACTTGTAGAAAAAGGAGAATCATCATTTTCTCCTTTTTCTACAATATCTTCAAAAGCCTTCTTCTCAAAAATAGAAATCTGTGTTTAGAAGGGTGGAAAACTTTGTAGAAAAAGGAGAATCATCATTTTCTCCTTTTTCTACAATGTCTTCAAAAGCCTTCTGTATCAGGGTCGTTAAACCCTGGGATTGTGTGATAAAGGATTAACCATCAGGCTGCTTAGCGCGACTCTCTGACCTTTTCCGGACAGCGTAGATCAACATCAGACTGCACGTTCTGTGCAGTCTGATGTTGATCTACGCTGTCCTGAAAAGGTCTTTGATCTACACTGTCCGATACGAAGGTTTTTTTTTTTCCAAAGAAAAAAAAAGGGGGGGGGGGGTTGAAATGGCATGTTTCAGGTTTTTACTATCAGTTTGAAAATTTCATTTCACTTTTTTAGCAGGATAAGGGTTAAATTATTCGTATTTACAGGAGGTCATTTTGTTCGGAGCATTCGCTTTTAACAAGCGACTTCTTTTGCCAAAACGACTTCCGTGTTTATAGTATTTAACTGCCTTGTAATTTATCTCCCTTGTAATAATTTTTCACTAGTAAAGTTTGACATCTTACTTACTAGATACTTTTCATTCTCTAATGTGCTATGTACATGTTTCATTTTTATTATTCATTATTTCCGCATTCGCTCATTTATTTCAGGATACCAATTTGATATCATTTGTTTTTTGTTGGTTTGTTAGTTATTTTGTCCATACCCATGTATGTATATACAATCTATGTGTTCGGCGATGAACCTTAAGTGTTCAAGCCGATATTATGAATAAAGTTTCTGTTCTGTTCTGTTCTGTTAAAACGGTTCATCCCGTGGAGGACAGTTTTTGCTTATCATATTGCGCGACATGATGCTATCATGTTTCAAAGGACAGTAATTGCTTCGTTAACACTTAAGCTGCTGAATAAATGAAACGCAAATTTCTACTTAATACTAAAAGCCCAAAAATTGCGATTTCAAATTTGATTTCACCGGAAAGAAAATACCGCATCGGACAGTGTAGATCAAAGATCAGACTGCACGTTCTGTGCAGTCTGATCTTGATCTACACCGTCCGCAAAAGGTCAGTGGGTCGCGATCAGCAGCTTAAGGGTTAAATGTTTTTTCCTGTTTTTTTGTTCCTACATTTATGTTCATCAATGCACAGATTCTTTCCCACACCATCTCGAGTTTTAAAGACCGTGAAGCAGAAACTTTTTGAAAACATTGTGGGGGGAAAAAAAGAGAAAATGGTGTTAAGCGGCATTTTCTCCTTTTCCAACACTGTTTTCTATCCCATCAAAAACAGAAATCACCATTTGAGCTACATTTAATTCGTCATCTGCAAATGTTTTTGATTTGGTCGAGTCTAAAATTTTGTCCTTAGGTATAAAGTTAACTTTTTTCTCCATAAACTGATATTTTTTTACCCTTTCCCAAACAAGCCCTGGTTTTCACGTGTCTGCAGTACAAGTCTTTTGAAAACACTGTGGGAAAAGGAGAAATTGCTCCCAACGAGCAATTTCTCCTTTGCCCACAGTGTTTTCTACCCTTTTTGAGAACTTTCTGCCATTTTCATCAAATTTAAAATCGTCGTCTGCAAACTCTTTCAGTTTGGACCAGTCCAAAATTTGTCGTTTGGGAAAGGGTTAACGCATAAGACAGAATATTTCCATATGAAACACAACACAATCAACCAATGATAGATTAACTTAATACCACACAGTTCCAAGTTTTACCTACCTTCAGTAAGACAGCTTTTGAAAACATTGTGGGAATACGAGAAAAAGCTGGTAATCTGCATTTTCTCCTTTTCCCACAATCTTTTCAACTTTTTTTCTCACTAAAGCTCCAGCTAAACATAAAATTTTTAGTCTGCAAATGATGTCAATCTGGACATTTCTAAAATTTGCCGTTTGGTATAGCGTTAGAGTCTGTTATATGAATGCAGGGGAAAACATAGTAGAAAAAGGAGAAATTGTTCGATACGGGTAATTTCTCCCTTTTCCACGATGTTTTCAAAGGTGAAATGCAGTAGGTATATAGAAAGAATCAAAATAATTTGTAAATGGAATTGAGTTTTGAGGCCACCGTGGTTATTACATAATATCAATTACCGTATTATATTTCAAAGGATTTTATATCGGTTGCTTATTATTTTTATTGTAAAAGATATAGGAGCCTTGCTCTGTGAAAAGGTGACCTAATGCATCTGCGAAAAGTATCGACCCAGGTCAGCCTGCGCAGTTCGCGCAGGCTGACCTGGGCCGAAACTTTTCGCTAATGGTCAATTTTCTGTATGTCCAAGGACCATTCTACCTCATGATTCAGTCGATGGTTAAAAAAAATTGCTATCATGGATCCATGATCATGCGATGACTTGCTTGGTATCATGCATCACGGAGACACACTAAGCCCCCTTTTGCTAGAGCATAACTGATCAATATTTTTCAATGTAATGCTTTTTAATTGATATTAAAAAAGTCAATATTTTTCAATGTAATGCTTTTTAATTGATATTAAAAAAGTCGAGTTAATCTTTACAATTTATGATTTTGAAAATTCAAGCAATCAACTTTTCGTGGATCTATATGGGAACCATTTAGACTTTTGAAAAATTAACTTCAAAATCGTTAATAACACCAGCTGCAAACCTAGCAATATGAGCCATGCTCGGGCAAAAGGGGGCTTAATGCATCTCCGCAATGCATTATACCAAGCAAGACATCACCTACTTATGGATCCATAAAATCCATTTTGACAAACAACCGACTGAACAGTGCAGAAATTTTAAAGAAAGCGAAGAGTTTCGGCCCATGTCAGCCTGCGCGGACTGCGCAGGCTGACATGGGTCGATACTTTTCGCAGATGCATTTGCCCCCTTTTCACAGAGCATGGCTCTTATACAAGAATGATTGGTCAAAGAAACAGTGAGTCATGCTCTTTGAAAACGGGGTTAAATGCTTCTGCAAACAGTCCCGGCTCATGTCGGACTGCGCAGTTCGCGTAGGTGGAAAATCTTTTGCTATTTGTAAATTTTCTGCAGTTCCAGGAACTATTTTAACTCATGATTCAGTCTGTTGTAGGACAATTGATTGATAAAATGGTGTTTTACGCCGCTTTCAACATTATTTCAGTCATATCACGGCGACAGCTCACATATTCATGTCATTTCCTGGGTTTTACCAGTACTAGGCTGGGGCTCTGAAGTGTCTTGCCCAATGACACACCAACGAAAAACCCAGTGGATCAGGTAGGGCTCGAACCAAGGGCCTCCAGGTTACGAGTCCCACACTTTACCACTGAGCCACGCAGGACCCCCCTCTGTTGTAGGACAAACTGGATATTATGGATCCATAACTATGTGAGGTCTTGCTTGGTATGAAAAAAAAAATATCCGAACCCTAGATCCCTTTTTCCAGATCATGGCTTAAATATTAGAGCCAAGCTATGGTAGAAGGGGGTTTAATGCATCTCCGTGATGCATTCTAGCAAGCAAGTCATCATATAATTATGGATCCATAAAATTCATTTTGTCCAAGAACCGACTGAATAATAAGGAGGAATAGTCCTTAGACACGAACACAATTGACATATAGCAAGAAGATCCGACCCAGGTCAGCCAACATGGACTGCTCGGGCCGACCTGGGTCGATACTTCAGTTTACAGATGCATTAACCCTTTACCACACAATCCCGAGTTTTAACGACTCTGAGGAAGAAGCCTTTTGAAAACATTGTGGGAAAAGGAGAAAATGCTGGTAACCAGCATTTTCTCCTTTTCCCGCAATGTTTTCTACCCCATCCAAGCCAAATGTCACCATCTGAGCCGCACTTAGATTGTTGTCTGCAAATGCTTTCAAACTGGACAAGTCTAAAATTTTGACGTTTGGTAAAAAGTTAAACCCCTTTTCACAGAGCATGGCTCATTTGTTATCTATCAAACTTCACATGACCTGTATAGCTAATAAACTTGGTTTAAATAATAATATAAAATAGACTGACTAACACCATGGAAAATAGAGAAACTGTAATTTATTGATAACGCAAATGACATTACGATTCAATATCCATTTGTGAAGCGACCATGAGTGATATCTGATTGCTGATAAGCGTGTTTTACTGTGATCAAAAGAACTTCATTAATCCTTCAGGCGCCGGAGGGATGTTTGCTTACTTGAACGAACAGTGTAGATCAAGATCAGACTGCACAGAATGTACAGTCTGATCTTTGATCTGCACTGTCCGATTTATGGTGTTCCCAAAAAGATTGAAATCGTAAAAAAAACTGTTGATTTTTTTTCTTCAACTGATTAAATACACGCATTCAATATTATGTGGGCTAAGGGTAGAAAAAAAAGAGTATTTGCGAAGAGCGTGGAACGAGATCAGACTGCATAGAACGTAAAAAAATAAAATCAAGACTTTGCAAAACCTGTTGCGCGTAACATCTCATGAAATAACACAGTAAAGTAAAGCATAGTAAACTGCTCTTTCTTTGTCGTCTGATCTCAATTGATCTATATTGGCAGGGAAAGAAATAAACCATCCTCATTGAAAAAGGGGTTGAGTAAGTATGCAAAAAGCATCGACCCAGATCAGCCTACGTAGTTCGCGCAGGCTGGTCTGTGTCAAAAATTTTTGCTTTCTGCTAATTTTGTGCATGTCCAAGGGCCACTCTACCTCGCCATTCAGTCGGTTGTTAGACAGATTGAATTCTACTGATCCATAATTATGTGATGACTTGCCTGGTGTAATGCATCACGGAGATGCATTAAACCCCCTTTTGCCAGAGTATGTCTCAAATCTACTTTACGCTCAGAGCTCTACAGGCTTACATCAAGCTTGAATTCATATCGACATTTTAATTTGACGCATTTCTGAAATTCTTTATGTTAAGTTGTTCTGAAAAATGCATGGAAATGCGCTCTTAATTTAGATTTACGATTTTAACCTTGGAAGAAAGTTGCTTTAATGGCGTTTGGATCACTCATGCAGAAGCGAAGAAGGGGATTAATTTGTCAGCTATTTGGGGATATTAACGACACATTTTATCCCCAATCAATTTTTTTTACAACCACCTCCAACTTGCATTCATGCTGTACCAACCAAAAATAGTCCGTAGGATTTAACCCTTTACCAAACAATATCGAGTTTTCAAAGACGCAAAACAAGAATGCTCCAACTTGTATTCATGCTGTATCAACCAAAAATAGTCCGTAGGATTTAACCCTTTACAAAACAATACTGAGTTTCCAAAGACGCGAAACAAGAATGCTCCAACATGGATTCATGCTGTACCAACCAAAAATAGTCCGTAGGATTTAACCCTTTACCAAACAATACCAAGTTTTCAAAGACGCAAAACAAGAATGCTCCAACATGGATTCATGCTGTACCAACCAAAAATAGTCCGTAGGATTTAACCCTTTACCAAACAATACCAAGTTTTCAAAGACGCAAAACAAGAATGCTCCAACATGGATTCATGCTGTATCAACCAAAAATAGTCCGTAAGATTTAACCCTTTACCAAACAATACCGAGTTTTCAAAGACGCAAAACAAGAATGCTCCAACTTGTATTCATGCTGTACCAACTAAAAATAGTCCGCAGGATTTAACCCTTTACAAAACAATGCCGAGTTTTCAAAGACGCAAAACAAGAATGCTCCAACTTGTATTCATGCTCTACCAACCAAAAATAGTCCGTAGGATTTAACCCTTTACAAAACAATACCGAGTTTTCAAAGACGCAAAACAGGAGTGCTCTTGAAAACATGGTAAAGAGGGTAGGAGTGTTAACGGCTCTGAGGTAAAGGGTTTTGGAAAACATAGTGGGAAAAGGAGAAAATGCTGATAACCAGCATTTTCTCCTTTTTCCACAATGTTTTCTATCCTTCTAGAGGGAAATTCCACCATTTGGACCATACTCGATTCGTCGTCTGCAAATGCTTTGAATTTAGACCAGTCTAAAAGTTTGTCACCTCGTAACGAGTTTTGAAATTAACTCTTTACCAAACGACAAATTTTTAGACTGGTCCAAATTTCAAGCATTTGCAGACAACAAAACTTAAGACTGGTCCGAATTGAAAGCATTTGCAGATGACAAAACTTTAGACTGGTCCGAACGGAAAACTTTTGTAGACGACAAACCGAATATGGACATATTGATGAAATTTGTCTTGAAAAAAAGGTAGAAAACGTCGTGAAAAAGGGGGAAAATGCTGGTTACCAGCATTTTCTCCTTTTCCCACTTTGTTTTCCATAACCTTCTACCCCAGGGCCCTTAAAACTCGGTACTGTGGGGCAAAGGGTTAAGGGCCACAGGGTTTAACAACTAGAGTAACAATGCTCCATTTCCCGAGAGGCTCCAAGACCTTGTTGTGACTTATCTTGTTTAGTTCTTTGATATATAATGCTTACAGAAGTCAATATTTTTTGTCTGTTGATTTTGCTTTTTATTGATATTTACAGAGAAAGTCTGGAAATTGAAAGGATTATTCCCTACGTCAGCTGATTTGACACACGTAACAACCAGGCCTATTCCGTAACTACATCTAATCTCGTCCGTATCAAGGGGGTTTCCGTTTTGAACTACCAATCACATGATCTTAACATGGCGGCGCCCGCGAGAATCGATTAGCAACGGCATCAACAGCCACGGTGACGTCATTCGCGTAGATCACTGTCGGCGAAAACTTCCAGCGAAATCGATATGCAACGTTAAAAATTGAATGTACAATCTGTTTGTCAATGGAAAATGTATTTAGAACGTTTTATTTTTAAAGAGGAACCTTACAATTATAAGATCGGTAAAACGCGAAGAAATGTACATTGTAGATGCATATGATGCTACATGAAACAGCCGAGGGATTTGATCAAAGTATCAACCGAGGTATGCCGAATGCTGATTTGACGGATTGACCAGAACAGACAGGTTTTTTAAAAATATTTTGTAGATGTTCCTATTTCCTTGATAATTAAAACTGTTGCGACAGTATTTCCCCCCCCAAAAAAAAAGAAAACCGTCCTTCACATTTAGAACCATAGAGTTAATTATAATTACATTGAATCTACCATAAAATCACCAGTTTTATGACCTAGAGAAAGACGCCATTTGAACATACTTAGGAAAAAAAGAGAAATGTTAGTAACCGGCATTTTCTCCCGTTCCGACAGTGTTTCCTTCCCTTTCAAACATACAAATTTCAAAGCTGGTAATAAGCATTTTCTCCTTTTCCCACAGAGTTTTCCTAACTTTTATAGACGAAGCTCATCAACTGAGTAACATTTAAACTGTTGTCTGCAAATGCCTTGAATTTGGATGATTCTTAAACATTTTCGTCTGTTTACCCTTAAGCTGCTTAGTGCGACTCATTGACCTTTAGCAGACAGTGTATATCAAGATTATTTAGCAGGATAAGGATTAAAGTGTAAAAACATGGGTAGGTACACTGGCAGCCGTGACATAACTTAACTATTACTTTACTCTTTACCAAAGTACAACATCTCAGAATGATAGGATTTGCATCAGAAATAATGGAAAACATTGTGTGAATAGGAAAAAAAATGCTGTTTACTAGCATTTACTAGCATTTTTGCCTTTTTCTACAATGTTTTCGAAAGCTGAGCCCGATAGCGCAGTCGGTAATATATATCGTATATTGCGACAGGATTCATTCTTCTCTCACCGCTCACCATTCTTTCGACGAATGGCTTGACAAAAACACTACGCGAGTACTGGTAAAACAAAATCGCAACAAAGCATGGATGGGTGAACTGGCCGCCGCAATATAACTTTGAAAACGGTCCTAAAAACATACAAACAAACAAAGCAATGCTTTAAAAAAAAAAAAGCCACTCTTCCCCATGGTCATTAAACCTAAAATGTTAAGTTAAACAACAACAACTACAAAAACAACAACAAAACAACAACTTAAAGAACACTCACATACTGGCAAGAACATTTATTGCATTTCCGACTGTAGCAAGCGAAAATATTCCTTCATTTATCTCTATATTGTTTAACAGTTGCTCAGCTGTATTCGATTAGAGAAAAGGTAATCCAATTTTGATAAAACAATTTTGCGTGAAGGAATTACTCTAAGATCTAATTAAGTCATTCCGGACTACTTTTAGACTAGCATTGTAACATGTTTATAATAATTACAACCAGCATTGACTGCCTACTTTCATCTAGAGTGAAATTTCATTCATTTAAAGATACATCTGTACTCGTTCTTAGCCATTTTTAACCCATTTTATCTTATTATATGAAACTATAATCATTCTTGTCTTCATGCCAAATGTTGCCCCTGACGGCTGCAAGGTTGCACTGATTCCGACCGAAAGAAAATGCATTTTATTTTCTGGAGGCCTTTAAAAAACATTTATCGTTTCCGGTTTTAAATCGAAGACAAATCCCTTGAGTTTCTTTATCCCTTACAGTCTTTATATCGGTAATTTATATATGTTTACATCGCTGACTAAATTCTGTGCCATTCTATACACTATCGAGTTTTATCCATTTTTTTTTTTTCTCTCTCTCTCTGGTTGTAAGGATGCATCTCTAACTCTTTGCCAAACACCCACGTGCTTTAAGGAACCTGGCGTGGAAGCAGAAAACTTTTCCTACCCCATTCAAAGACCATTCCCTTCATTTGAGCCACGTTTGATTTGTTGTCAAACTTAGAAGCACAGACGTCTTATAACATTTCGGAGTTTTGGTTTTTACCGTTGTCTCCAAATATTCTATAAATCTATGTGAGCCGTGCTCTGGCAAAAGGGGGCTTAATGCATCTCCATAATTCATTATACCAAGTAAGTCATCATATAATTATGGATCCATAAAATCCATTTTGTCTAACAATCGACTGCATCATGAGGTACAGTGGTCCTTTGACAAGCAGAAAATTGACCAATAGCAAAAAAGTTTCGACCCAGGTCAGCCTGCGCGGACTGCGCAGGCTGACCTGGGTCGTTACGTTTTGCAGATGCATTTAGCCCCCTTTTCAGAGAGCATGGCTGATATAGTATCAACAGTTAAAGTATAAACTCTTTACCTAACAACAATTTTTATAGCTCTTCTATACTGCGAACACAGAGGACAATCAAGTATGGTTCACCCGAGTCCCGGTAGAGCAGTCGGCAGCGTTCAGGACTTGAGAACAGGGGATCGCTGATTCGAATTTTCCTGCTCGGCCAATTTCATTTCGAGGACTGATGACAGTCATTTCGACAGGATTCATTCCTCTCTCACCGCTGATCAATGTTTCGACGACGATTATGTGGGAAAGTAGCCAATGGCTTAGGAAGAATATTGCTCTAAGTATCAATAGAAACTCCAGGAAAGCATGGAAAGGTGCACTGGCCGTCGCGTTATGACTTAAATAATTTTGAAAACGGCGTTAAAACTATATAATCAATCAATCATTTTCGTTGAAAGGATAACATTTCTCTTTGACAGAAAGCATTGTGGGAAAAGAAGAAAATGCTGGTTACCAGCATTTTCTTCTTTTCCTACAGTTTTTAAAAGCTTATCTGGTCAGTGTACATTGGGATTGTCTGGTGAAGGGAAAATAAAAAGATACAGCTTATTATTGCTTCTTCCCAAGGAATTTAATAAGAAAACAGCCAAAGGTCATAAAGTTGTCTCCCTTGTCATAAAATGTCTCTAACGTTACCCTTTCGCCACCTTCACATAAATGGACGGCGTAGCTCAATATCAGAATTCGCATAAAATGCAGTCTGATCTTGGTTCTACACCGACCGCAACTTCTTTCATTGCTAAAAAACCTTTTCTGTATTCACAGAGGAACCTGATTCTTGGCCATTTTATATGGTAAAAGAGGGCTTAATGCATCTCTGAGATGCATGATATCAAGCAAGGCATCACATGATCACGGATGGTTTAACAACCGACTGAATCATGAGGTAAACTGGGTCCTTTAACATTCAGAAAATTGTCCAATAGCAAAACTCAGCCTGGTCGGACTGCACAGGCTAATCTGGATCAATACTTATCGCAGGTGCATTAATCTCCCTTTTCACAGACCTCTATATATCTTTGTAATGAGACGAAGGAAAAGATAACCCTTTCCCTAATGAAGGCATTTTCTTGCTTTTGAAGATCGAAGCTTTCTTAAAATCATTGTGGAGCACAGGAAAATACTTCAAAATGACGACGACGGCGATGATGATGACGGTCTGCCGTTGGGATCAAATTAATGGTAAAAACCAAAAGCGATACTGCGAAGCCCAAGTTCAGAACATTGAAACAAGGAATGCACATGAATAAGTGAACTATCGACGTGGCATAACTTAAACACAGCTGGAATATACATGTATTAGGACAGTTTTGAAATAAGTAAAAGAGTGTTAAAAAATCAGAAATGCTCTGTAAGGCATCCCTTTATTTCCTGTATTTTTTTTTTTTTTTTTGTTCCTCGATTTTAACCATTCGGAAGAGTACAAAGTTTGATATACAGGATCTGAAATGAGCTGGTAGTTGAGATAAAGTTTTAATAAACGAGTCCAGAAAAAAATATTATTGCGCGATCCTTTGGCCAGCTTAATAACATTTTTGGTCGACGAGTTGAATAAAATCTTACCCCAAAAGCCAACGCATGTCAGATTCTTTCTATCACGTAACTGTATCTCAAGAATTGTAATTCATGATGCGTTAAAATACGGGCCTAATATGCATGTGTATTGAAATTTACAGTAATTCTATTCGTTTCTTTGACAGGTGTGTACATCACGGACAAAAAATAGTTCCAAAGAAACTGGCATTATAAAATTTTTGTTTTGTTTTGTTTTGAATGAAAATATGATCGAATTCGCAGCTTAGTCACTATCATCAATTACGACAATTAATTTTACAGAGAAATCTTGGCCAGCAATATTTCAGGCGTACGGTTACAGACGGCGCTATTTGCTTATCACAAACGTGTGTAAGATAACAAAATTCGTAATGGCGGTATTACACTAGAAATAAGGTTGATTATGTAATAAAAAGACTAAATGAGGATGGTCTATTTTATTACCAGCCTTTATTGACATATAAAACAATATGAAAATACAGTAGAAAACTGGACCAAAATAGTTGGCATTTAGAACGCTGAAAAGGGTAAAACAGATCACGTGACAACTGGGATAGATCGACTTACCTTTTACCGAACAATCCCGTCTTTTAATGACCCTGAAGAAGGTTTTGAAAACATTTTGGGAAAAGAGGAAAATGCTGGTAGCCAGCAATTTCCCCTTTTCCCATATGATTTTTTTTTTTACTTTTTCAAAGACAACCACATCATTTGACTCACTTTTCGTGTCGCCTGCAAACGCTTGAAATCATGTTGCACATGCCTGAAATTTTCTCATTTTGTGAAGAGTTTACTCGAAGTACTTGGTTGATTGGATGCTACCTTGGATATAGAGAGGTGCAGCAACCTCCTTGGTGCCATCAGCATTGCTGCTGCATTTTTCTCCAACGGCACGTATTCATTCACAATTGTATGAATAATTATGACTTACAAAATTCTCCAGTTACCAGAATTTTCACATTTTTTTTTTCCATAAAATTTTAGAAGACTTCTTTTCTTTTCACAAAAACAATGGTTAAAGGCCCGAAAGTGGCCAGAAGTAAACAACACGGGTTTTAATAAGCATTTGAATTCAAATCATACTTTTAAAAATCATGAAAATTATTGTGAAGATGACGATCTGTCAATGTAGGGTAGATTTAAATGTTAGTCGCTAGCAGAAAAATGAATTTTAATACTATATTAAAAATTGACAAGTTGCTCTATCTTTACTTTTTACCTGGTTTTAAATTTCATTTTGTCTGTCAGTGACGAACATTTGGAACGACTGGACAATAACAGACTGTCATCTTCACAACAATTTCCATAATTTCAAAGGGTATGATTTAAATTCAAATGCATTTTAACTCCTGCATTGTTTACCTTTGGCCGCTACTGGGCCTTTAAGGCTTACTTTTTGCAACTGTTGAGCCTTTAAGCTATTTTGCTTGAAATATTGGCGGTTGGTCAGAAGTTTGTTTAACCATGAAGTTGTTTTGTTTAACCCTTAAGTTTCTAAGCGCGACTCACTGACCTTTCGCGGACAGTGTAGATCAAGATCAGACTGCACAGGACGTGCAGTCTGATCTTTGATCTACACTGTCCATTAAGGAGATTTTTTTTCTCCAAAATATAAAGTTGAAATAACATTATTCGGGTTTTTACAATCGGCTTGAAAGTTTTATTCAACTTACTTAGCAGGTTACGGGTTAATACGATACACAGTAGCCACCTTAGATTCAAAATCTGATATTCAAGGACTGCAAAATTCGTGGCCAAGAACTCTTAGTGTTTACCCAATACCACACAATCCCGAGTTTTATCGACCTTGAGGAGGAAGAGTTTTGAAAACAATATGGGAAATGGATAAACTACTGGTAACCAGTAGTTTATCCTTTTCCCACAATGTTTTCTACCTTATCAAAGACGAATCTATTTGAGGCACATTTGATTTATCATCTGTAAATGTTTTGGGTTTAGATAAGTCCAAAAACTTGCCGTTTTGGTAAAAAGTTAAAATGCATAAACAGTTGTTCTGCATGAGACGAGGCACTCGCGCACGACTGCAGTACAAACATTGGATTTAAAAAAAAGAATCGGTTTCAACAACGTTGTCATAGGAACTGCTTTCGTATATTGTTGCTATCGCACGTGATAAAGCTATCGTCACATTAATCCCCAACGCGCTTGTCGAGAATGCTGATGATGGTCTATCTGATGAGACGAGACCGATGACATTTTGCTCAAACATGGAGTCTGATCTTTTGCTATTCTTGAATCATCAGTCGATTTGAACGAACTTGTATCAAAGCAGAAAAAAACGCTCTGAATTTCAATATAAACAAGGAATATCTTTAAAAAAGACAGACGACGTAAATTTGCTAGCAAATAGGCAGGGGTTCTTAGAATAAACATGTCTACATTTTTTACCACATGGGCCCTTAGAATAAACATGTCTACATATTTAACCAATGACAAATTTCTATTCATTCATTTTTATCAGTACCAAAAAGTAGGTCAAAAGCCAGCACATTCAGCTACGCCGAAAAACACAAGCGATAAAGTAGTTAGCGGCGAAAGAGGCCAATGTACTTTTGTCCCGGGTGCGAAACGATAGTGTCATACTCATATATCCTTACGGTACCGATTTTCCACCAGTTATGTTCTCCAGTATTAAATTACTAATGGTTTTCCCCTGATTATATCCGTTTCGTAGACGTTTATGTAATTTGCAAATGGCAATAATTCTGCATCAAGTAGATAACTTTCTTTCTCAACTAAATAAACACACAGACAAACCAACATGACAAGTGCATACACATATCCATACCCAGCTCCGTCACCTACCATTGCTTACAGCTGTTTCTTGGTCCTGTCTGTTTCCTCTCGTCATTCTCTTAATGTGTATCTAACATTTTATGGAATCAAGGATAGCTGAAGATACCTTTGGAACAATGAAGTTCTGGATTCTTATTCATCAAGCATTCTTAATTTCATTTTTAGTCTAATTCCAAATCTTGAAAGTAATGCAACTTCTGATTGGCTTAACCATTTAATTTAGCCAATCATAATTTGCGTTATTTTCAAATTTATAAAGTTCTTGAGAATAAGACAAAGAATGTTCCTAGGAAAGGCCGGTGAATACAGATCCAAGATTACACTGAACAAAACATGCAGTCATGGCCCGTATTCAACAACCATTCTCATTGTGGAAGATAGTGGTTGTAGTGGTGGGCGTCGGCCTTTCACATCAAAGGTTTTGGGTTCGATTGCCGTGATGGGCACGATCAACCTTTTTGGAACTACCCACATCACGGCTCTTGTACTGGACAAGGTTTTCCATGAAGCAATCATGGAGAGTGATTGGCATAAGCTGTAACAACTTGCTTCAAAATCCAGAAAAAAATAAATGAGCCATGCATTGTGAAAATGGGGCTGAACGCATCTGCAATAAATATCAACCAAAGTTAGCCTGCGCAGTCGAAACTTTTTGCTATTGATCAATTTTCTGCATGTCAAAGGACGATTCTACCTCATGATTCAGTCAATTGCTAGACAAAATTGATTTTACGGGGTCCATAATAATATGATGACACGCTTGGTATGGTGCATCACGTAAATGCGTTCAAAAAATTAATTTTAGTTTCAATATATACGTATGTTTTTCTTACTACCTCCTGTATGATTTTGTAATTGTGTGGATTGGATTCAGACAGCGGACGGTTTAGATCTAGGATCAGACTGCGCATTTGTGCGGTCTGATCCTGATCTACACAGTCTGCAACAGCTATTAAATGTGACATCTTCAGATGCTGTGTAAACTCAAATGCTTATGTCTAGATTAATTCCAGTTTCCATGTATGCGTATGTTATATTACCAGTATATATTATACCAGTACCAGTATTATACCAGTTATATTACCAGTTGGCCTTAGAAGTATGAAAACTTAAATGTTTATATGTAAATTAATTTCAGTTTCCATATGTATGTATGTTTTGTGCATGGGATTTTGTTTCCTCCTGTATGGTTCACGTTGTCGTTTGAGGTTTTGATAGTTAATGTTGAGACGATGACCTGTATAGGTTAAAGTCAATAAAATGATCTGTTCTGTTAAAACCCCTTTTGCCAGACCGCCGGTCAAATAGATTGTAACTAACCATTCGCATTATACTTCTTAGTTCTATTCTCCAGATTTACCTAAATTTCAAAGTGATACAATATCTGATTTCTTAAACAAAATGGTTTAGTCATTCAAAAATTTGCTCTACGTTTTTTCTTCTATCTAGAATAAGATCGAGAATGCCATTTGGTATGGTTTGTAAATGCGGCCCCTGATTCTTAAATCTACAGTGTCTGATATTCATGAAAAATATATATATATACATATAGGATCTGGTATAAGTCGACATTTGAGATAAAATTTAATCAAACGAGTCTAGAAAATTTTATTAACCATTTCCCAAACGACAAAATTTGGACTGGTCCAAATTGAAAGAGTTAGCAGACGACAATATTAAATTTGATTAAAATGGTAGAAAGTTCTCAATAAGGGTAGAAAACACAGTGGGAAAAGGAGAAATTGCTCGTTACGAGCAATTTCTCCTTTTCCCACAGTGTTTTCAAAAGACTTGTGCTGCAGACACGTGAAAACCAGGGCTTGTTTGGGAAAGGGTTAAGCGAATCTCTGGCGAGCTTAACGCACAGCATCTTTGTAGGCGAGTTTAAGAAAGTTTTGTCTCAAAAGCCAACGAATGTCAGATTCCTTTCATGACATTACGACAGTTCGCAATTTTTCGGTCAGAGTATGCATAACGATACATGCACGCGCGATTTAACTCTTTATTACACAATTCAGAGTTTTAACGACACTAAAAGAGAAGCCTTTTGAAAACAGTGTGGGAAAAGGAGAAAATGCTGGTAACCAGCATTTTCTTCTTTTCCCACAAAGTTTTCTATTTCATGAAAGACAGAATCCACCATTTGAGCCACATTCAAATTGTCGTCTGCAAATACCTTTCAATTCGGACAAGTCTACATTTTTGTCGTTTGGTAAAGCGTTATTTAATGCAGCTGTTCTCAAAGACAGGCTCGACTTTCACGTTGATTTATGCAGCTATATTCAAATGAGTGCGTGTTTTGTTGAGATTTCAGTTTTAACTTTCATAGTATTTGCGATTCATCATGGCATTATCGAAAAGTCCTCTCAAGCTTATATTTTGAAACAACAGCGTTTTTTGCCAATTCGCGAGTATTTGAAATTTTCACCAAACGACAAAATTTTGTACATTTCCAGTCTGAAAGAACGTGCAGACGACAAGTTAAATGTGGCTCAAATGAAGAGATGTGATGTCGATTTTGTGTCGAAAGAGTAGAAAAAACATTGTGGGAAATGGAGAAAATGCTGGTAACCAGCATTTTCTCCGTTTCCATCGATGTATTCAAAAGTCGTCTTTTTTTTTTTCAGGGTCGTTAAAATTCGGAATTGCCGTGGTAAAGGGTTAATGTTTCTGAGGTATAACATATTAAAGACCGTGAGAAATTGGAAAAATTGTTTGTTTGAATCGCTGAGTCTCGAAGTATCTGTTACAGCAGGTACTAGTATTCTACATCTGGATATGTACCACGCACTAGCAAGAGAGGGCTTAATGCATCTCCGCGATGCATTTTACCAATCAATCCATCACATAATTGTGGATCCATAACAGCCACTTTTTTTAACAACTGCCTGAATCATGAGGTAGACTCGCCCTTTGACATACAGTAAATTGACCAAAAGCGAAAAGTTTCGGCCCAGGTCAGCCTGCGCGGACTGCGCAGGCTGACCTGGGTCGATACTTTTCGCAGATGGCTTTTTACAGAGCATGGCTTTGAGAGAGAGAGAGAGAGAGATATATATATATATATATATATATATATATATATATATATATATATATATATATAATAACTCTGCAAAATGTGCAAGTTCAACACAACTCAAAAACTCTAGAGCTGGACACTATTTACCTTTTTTTTTTTTTTAAATACAGGACCCACAATAAAGCCACAACAATATCATTGCAACAATGATGCATACCTTACATTTTGGACTATTTCAGAACAGGCAGGAAACAAACGTCGCATTAATCCAAGGTGAAATTTGCCACAAAGACTATCTGTCAACTCGGAAAAAAAAAATCCTTATTCCCCACTTAACCAATATCGGTTTTGACCGCATAAAGAACTATTTCATCTGGCGCGCGGGGTTGCGATACGTTATCAATTTAAGCGATACAGAACGAGTTGTGTGGCGCAATGTTTTTTTTTCCGATATAATATATAAAGGGACAAGATCTTAAAATTAACCGTGTGCCATACTAGGTCTTTTGTTCCGGCATCTGTTAGCTTTTGGTAAAAAATAAATCGTTAAAAGGGGCATCTTCCTTTTGCTTGGAACTGCTCTTCTTCCGACACGGTTTCTTGGCTTTAGTTGTTGTTCCATTGTGGAACTATACTTGTACTGGGTTGATCGAAAATTAGCCGATATTTTTAATAATAAAAAAATATGGCAATTATGTGCTTACTCCCTCCCCCTGCTCACAGAATGTTGTAATGTAAATGAGGTTTTGCCAGTGTATCACAAATGTTATCACGCAATGCAGATCCGTGATCGAAGAGTCCGTCTCGAAAAAGAGATTGAGGCGATTCTTTAGATCGATGTTCGATCATGAAGCTTTTACGCCTTGGAGGTTTTCCCCCTCCCCCGTCCCCGCCGCTCTCCTCTTGGTCTAGGCGCTCCCTAGCCTGAGGCATAATTTTAATCAAAGCGGTGAAAGCACTGCTGAGGTCGAGTGCGTTTAATCCTGCTCAAATTGAAATCTAACTGTTGTACCAAATAATAAGCACGTAGTGCTACTAGAAAGGATTGTGTAAAGTAAGCAGATATTTAAAGAGCTGAGAAGTATCTTTCCTGTAAATCTCAGAGCAAATTAACAGATTTCTCTGTTTTTGTTTGTGAGAGGAGGGGTGTCAAAATGAAATGGTGTGAGAAGTATTATTAAGCAATATCTAGACAAATAAAGCAATCCTATTCAAAGAAATTACCACTAGAGTTCTCATGATGCTTCTAAGCTTTCCATTGCACTTGTTGAGGCTTAGTGATGCTATTTGGTGGAACTGATACATAAATGCGTATACCTCTGCTAGCCTCATGTTAGTCTGTTCTAACACTCTTTTTTTAACTTGTATTATGATAATGGTGTATTTTCTTTTGACATATTTATCGTCCAAGGTCCGTATTCACCAACCATTCTTAAGAAAGTTCTTTGTCTTATTCCCCAAGATTTTCCAAGTTTGAAAGTAACACAACTTCTGATTGGCTAAACCATTTGGTTTAGCCAATCAGAAGGTGTGTTACTTTCAAATTTGGAAAAATCTGAAGAATAAGACTAAGAATGTTCTTAAGAATGGTTGGTGAATACGGACCCAAGTCGTGTAAGTTCCCCTATTTTTAACGTTTTAGTCATCCCTTGATGCCAAAGTGAATAAAATGCATTCTCTAATAGTACTGTTTTTCCAGGTAATACTTTTGCAATGTTAGGTATCCCAGAATGGGATTTTTAGGGTCAATTTCCCACATAGTAAATCGTTGCTGGGATGCTTCGCACCCCACCTTAAAAATATTATTTAGGATAAGGGTCCGTATTCACCAACCATTCTTTAGAATATTCTTAGTCTTACTCTCCAAGACTTTCCAAATTTTGGAAGTAACATTTCTAATTAGCCAAACATTACTCTCAAGTTTAGAAAGTTCTGGAGAATAAGACTTAGAACGTTCTTAGGAATGGTTGGTGAATACGGACAAAATTACCGATCTGTGCACCATTCTCCCTATTTAGGCAAAGAAAAATGGTTTGTATACTATAGCTGTAAGGACATGAAGCTATGCGCAATTATCCTTCTTAGAAAAATAGAATTTTTGTTATCAAAATACGCTGGTAACATGACCTAATTTCTCATTCCCTCACAAGTAAGCAAATAAACAACATTTCACTGCGGCTATTTCAAAACTCGGTGGGATACACAGGCTAAAAAAGGGTATTCTGTTTTGTTTTCGTAAGCCATTGTCTGTTGGTTTCTTAACTCTTTACCAAACGACGAAGTTTAAGATTGTCCAGATTGAAAGCATTAGCAGACGACAACATAAATGTAACTAAAAACTTGAAATGGGATATGGGAAGGGTAGAAATCATTGTGGGAAAAGGAGAAAATGCAGGTAACCAGTATTTTTCTCTTTTTCCACAATGTCTTCAAAAGCCTTTTTTCTTCTGAGTCGTTAAAACTCGGAATTGTGCAGTAAATAATTAAGCCTTTACCACACAATCCCGAGTTTTAACGACCCTGAGAAAGAGGCCTTGTGAAAACACTGTGGAAAAAGTAGAAAATGCTGGAAACCAGCATTTTCTCCTTTTCCCACAGTGTTTTCTATCCTTCCCAAAACAAATTTCAATTTTTGGGTCACATTTATTTTGTCGTCTGCAAATACTTTCAACTTGAACTAGTCTGGTATTTTGTCGTTTGTTAAAGAGTTAAGCCAGGATAGTATAAGTGTAGCTGTTTCAGTTAAATTCGAGATACATTAGCGTGTGAACCGACACCGTAAAATATTATATAACTGCGGTTTATAGTGGAACCTTAAATTGTCAAAAACAATTAAAAATATATCATTTTAAGTCTCAATAAAAAAGGAACTGAATAGCAATTAGGGTCAGAATATAACAATATATTGGGCAGTAACGATTCAGTAGTGGTATGGAGAGGGAAAAGTGGTTTGCACCCGAACAGATTAGAAAGTTTCGTGGTTTGGTCAGGATTCCACCTTCTAGCACTAAATACATTGTAATCAACGTTAGCATGATACGGGATAATTAATAATTAAATACAACCCCTACAGATACTGCCTCAAACAAGTAATCACAAAGTCGAATTAGAGACCAAATTATTCAATTTATAATCTTGACAACATAGTACTGTGGTGGGTCTGTTACACGTAGGCTGAACCCGATTGATTGTATGGTGTTTAACGCCGTTTTCAACATTATTTCGGTTATATCACGGCAGCCAGTGCACCTATCCATGCTTTCCTGGGGTTTCTTTTAACAGCATTCCGCACAATATTCTTTCCAAGCCACTGGCTGCTTTCCCACATAACCGTCGTCGAAACAATGGTCAGCGGTGAGAGAGGAATGAATCCTGTTGCGATGACTATCATCATGATCAATCCTCGGAAAGAAATTGGCCAAGCCGGGGATCGAACCAGCGGCCTCCTGTTCTCAAGTCCTATACGCTACCGACTGAGCTACGGGGGCTTGGCAGGCTGAACCCGAACGAACTATTTTGTCTGTCGCAAAATAAACGAAGTATCGTAAGGCAGGGGCTGTAAACTATTTTTCTTCTGGGGTTTGGCATTGGTCATTGCGATAAAAGACTGCTAAAATCCTGGTAACACTACTGTCATACAAGAGTCAGAGTATGCAGGTGTGCAGATCGAAACGAAAAGTCTATGGAATTCCTGGATATGCCAAATGAACTCTCAAGATTCTGACCGCAGTGCATTGCAAATACTCGGGGCAGTCCAAACGGCCGTTCTGAATGTTAAGCCATCCACAACTATAGTTGCTTTTGCAACCAGTGTAGATCAAGATCAGACTGCACTAAACGTGCAGTCTGATCTTGATCCACACTGGCTGCTTTGATGAAACATGCTACACAAAAGTAACCTTGAAGTCGCAATTACTTTGTCTTATTTCTAGACTGAAAATGTATGTTGGGTTTATTCGGCGCTCTAAGAGTTAAGGTCATAGTCACACCTTACCAGATGCAAGTGAGGTAGGTGATATAGAAACTTAGAGTAAGGGTATTCTGAAAGTATAAATAGAGGATATTTGGTTTTTTGTCGGTGAAAGATCGAAATTTATTTCATCGGGTGAACATCATCGGTAATATTTTCACGAGTGGCGCTCACCGAAAAAAAATATATATATATATATTCTATTTATTTCATGCTTCTAACGCCTTTTTTTGTCGAGACTTCCATAAAAATCAGTACAAACTCCCCGTGGTCGGTATTCTCACTGGTCGTACCCGTGTAATAGCGAAAAATATTTTCACCGCTATTTCTCGATATCCTACCGGAAAGCATGAAATAAATAGCGATATTCGAAATCCATGTGTATGCTCATGGTGTCCTATCAGCTACATGTATTGCACTAGACAGAGAATCAAATCGGAAAACGGCTTTAGAATACCGAGAACTGCACAACAATTCTATATGCAAACACTAGTTATGTCTATAACCCTGAAAAGATAAACCAATGAGTGTAAATTTATATCTTTTCTGTGGATGGATTTCCAAGACAACTTAAAAGTTGTGTCTGGACCAATATAATGGCTGGTATGGGAATATAGAGTAGGAAGCATGTTTATAGGATTCCCGGTACCCTCCTTTTTTCTGACCTGCAAAGTCCCCTTGAGGATAGCAAGTTAGTGGGGTACTACATATTATAGGATCTGACCTAAGTTGGCTTTTGAGATACGATTCTATTAAACGAGTTTAGAAAAATCTTATTAGGAAAGTCTCTTACGAGTTTTATAACATTTCTAGACGAGTTTGATAAAAAAAAAAAATCAAAGGCCAACTAATGTCAAATTCTTTTTATCACATAGATCTAATGATATTTCACAAATTGCAGATTAGAAGATACGTGTACACGCGGTAATTACCATAAATAAAAAATCACTTCTCTGAAATACGTACAAAAATGACGTCACAAATGACGTCATACAATTCTGATATCAACCTTGTATAAGATTAGAAAAAATCGTTATGGTTATAAATTACACCGAAAAAATGGGAGGTAATGTGATAAATGTACCTACCCCAAGGTAGTTCGGCGTTCATAGATGATATTACTAGATTTGGTGGTACTTTTTTAAACAGTAATGCCCTTGCACAGCGGGTTGAAGACGATGACAGAAGCAGTCTGAATGGCTAGACAGGTGACTTTTTATTAGATCTACTCTAAATAATTCAAACAACTCCAGGTAATACCGTGAACCTCGAGGGATGCAGGTTAATGATTTTGCTACATTTTATAACGTTTGTAACTGAAAAGGTTATAAATTTCTAAGTCTTTGTAACATGGTACTTAACTCTGGTTGAGTTTGCATCATTCAGACATCTTTAACTCTTTACCAAACGACAAAATTTTAGACTTGTCCAAATTGAAAGCATTTGCGGACGACAGAATAAATCATGGGACTGAAATATTGACAGTTGTTATTGTAAGGGTAGAAAACATTGTGGGAAAAGGAGAAAATGCTGGTTACCAGCATTTTCTTATTTTCCCACACTGTTTTAAGAAGGCTTCTCTTACAGGGTCGTTTAATGTCGGGATTATGTAGTAAAGGGTTAAAGAATTAATTTATTGTTATAAAGAATACGTTCATCTTTTAATCGCATTTGCTCTTATTTCTCTACATGTTTTCTTTGCGTAGCAATACAAATATAACACGGTATTGGTTGTCCGGAGTCCCCAAAATTCACTCAATCAGCGTTTGCAACTTGTGAACGCAAAGCTGGTGAAACATTCAACTGACAGAAAAAGGAAAATAATATTCTCAAATTAAATGTTTGTAGTCTATAAGCTGTAAAAATGGGTTAGACTATCAAGTTTAACTTAACTGATTTGAAAAAAAAAAAAAGCCATCAGAATGTACCAATCGCTTTGTATATTGACAAAATTGTTTACTGAAAAAAAAAATGTTTACATAAATCGAATAATGTTGATTTGGCTCTTTCAAATTGACCGACTAATGATCGTTAAACAAACAACAATCGTTTTCTCCAGGGATGCAGACTAATTAGTCTATTATCGTAATTAGATTGAGAGAGGGGAGTTTATTCTTCAAGTCTTATTTTTTACAACTGAATTAATTATTTCATATTTACATTAGGTCCATCAATACAAATTACTGCATAACTGACTTGATCAATTTTTTTTTTTTTTGACTTACAAGTGAACCAGGGTCAAACAATATCTAGAAGGTAGGTAATAATAATGAATCAAATGCTTTCTGAAGCTGTCTTAATTGGGGATAGAAAAATCAGAGAAATCATTGAAATAATTGGCCTAATACGTTATTGTGTATCGAAACTAGAATTCTATCAACTGTTGAGAAATACGCATACCTTCTCTTCTATCCGAAGCAAAATGCCAATATATGAGCCTTTCTCTGTGAAAAGGGGGTTTAATTTATCTGCAAAAACTATCGACTCAGGTCAGCCTGCTTAGTCTGACTAAGAATATTCTAAAGAATGGTTTGGGAGTACTAGCCCTGGGCCAAAGTTTATAGAACTTGAGTTAATGCTAATCTGAGATTGAGCTCATTTTTTAAATTCCTGTTTTGCTTCTGCAAGTACGATAATGAGAAAATTTAATAAAGACTTTCATTTATTAAGAAGAAGGAAAAAGAAGCATAAAAAGTTAAATAAAAAAAGAGTTGCTATGTTAGTTGCATCAAGTCAATTATCTTTGAAATTTCATTCTCAGCTAAGTTGAGCATGAAAAGTTTTATAAGCACCTATCCAGGGTCCGTATTCACCAACCATTTTAAAGAACATTCTTAGTCTTGTTCTCCAGAATTTTCTGATTTTGAGAGTAACACAACTTCTGATTGGCTAAACCGTTTGGTTTAGCCAATCAGTAGTTAGGTTACTTTCAAGATTAGAAAATCTTTAAGAATAAGACTAAGAATGTTCTTTAGAATGGTTGGGGAATACGGACCCTGATTTAGCCTTGTGTGAAGGGGAGGGGTCACACGACGGAGACTATTTCTCTCGGGACGCAAGGTGACGATGTCATTATCATTAGAAAGAATGGCTCATCTTTTTAATCTCTTTTATTTCATGTTTTTCGGTAGTTTATCGAGAAATAATGGTGGATTATGGTTTGTTATTTCATGGTTACGTACAGTAAAAATACCGATTTTATATTTTCTAACTTTTCAAATGAAGAAGGAAACAGTAGTTCCCGCGCAGTAGTTACCAAGGTAATCAGATGGTGCCATTCAAATGGAGGGAAATATGACGTAATTTACGCTATATTTCTTGCTCTTTACGTAATATTGTAATGCGTTGAACTATGTGGGGGGGGGGGGGGGTACGCCGAGGGGAATTACCGGAAACAACTGTACTGGATTTGATGAAAGTTCCAACAAAATAGGGGTTAGAAGCTAGAAGCATGAAAGAAATAGAATATTTTTTTTTGTGAAAGATCGAAATGTATTTCATCTCGTAAACAACATCGGTAATATTTTCACGAGTGGCGCAGCTACTCGTGAAAATATTACTGACGGTGTTCACGAGATGAAATAGATTTCTATCTTTCACCGCAAACCCCCCCCCCCCCCCCCCCCAAAATATCCTCCATTTATTATCTAATAAATATTTCCCAAATTCTTTTAAGTCTAGCAATACAAAAAATGAATAAATAAATAAATTGGCGAAAATAAATTCACACTGCTGTAAAGATTTGTTCGTGGTATATATTTTTCGCTACCTTTAGACTGCTGAATTAATCGAATGAAAGTTTCCAGACAATAACAATCAGAGCGTTAAAAACACTGGTGTGGCATTTGTCAAGGGAGCCACTGTGTGGAATTAATAATTTGAAAAATAAACAATATTCAAAATATATAGTCATGCATAATCCGATAGAGAAGGGTGCAATCTGGTGGGACAAACAAGTCCGGGCGAACAAGCCCCGGGACGAATAAACCCAGGAACAAACTGGTTTTGGGACGAACAAGCACGGTATGTGTGTACCATTTCGTCACTTTAGAAGGCCATAGCGGATTAAGCTATTTTCGATAAAAAGGAAGCATTTCCACAATCGAAGGCCTAATCCATTTTATTGTAATACGTCATTTTCAGTTTCATATCTGAGTGCAATCGAAACACTTGTCTAAGAAAAACTGAGTTTAATTGGGTGTACTTCCTTCGGTTTTGCACAAATTACGATACATGATTTTCAAAATACCGTTATTGAACTCATAGTGGCATTGTCTGCGACAAATGCCACAAAAACTGAAATAATGCGCAAGCAGTGTGGAGGGTTTTTTTTTTTTTTTCCTTGTCAAAGAAAAAAGAAAAAAAAAAAGAAAAAAAAAAATCTCAGTTATCACGCTCTGTGCAGTTTGGTCTTGATCTTCACTGTCCACACAACGTGCATCAAGGCTAACATATATGTGTCACGCTTTGGCAAAAAGGGGATTTGATGTATCTCCGTGGTGCATTTTGCCAAGTATAACATCACATAATCATGGATTGGAAAAAAAAATCTATTTAGTCTAAAAACCCACTGAATCCGGAGGTAGACTGGTCCTTGGATACGCAGAAAGTTGACTAATAACTAGACACTTGGACCGAGGTCAGCCTGCGTGGACTGTGCAGGCTGGCCTGGGTCGATACTTTTTGCAAATGCATTAAAATTCTGTTCACAGAGGATGGCTCATGTATGTCCGAACTTCCGAGTGCCGCCGGAACAATGGCAAGCTAAAGAACGGCTTACCCCTTATCCTGTTAAATGAGTAAAATGAAACTTTCCAGCCAATGGTAAAAAATATCAAATTGTTGTAATTTTAAATATATTATCAAGGGAAAAATATCCCTTTGTCGGACAGTGTAGATCCAAGATCAGACTGCACGTTATGTGCAGTCTGATCTTGATCTGCACTGTCCGCAAAAGGTCAGTGAGTCGCGTGTAGCAGCTGAAGGGTTAAAATGATGAAGTTATGAACGGGTCTAGATATTTTAAGTAACCTAGTTCAGAGTAGGTGATTTGTGAACGTGAAGACAAAATAGTTCTCTCGGGATGGAATGTAATGTTTTTATTGTCATTAGAGGGAAGCTTTTATTTTTTAAATCTCTTATGCTTTTAAATAAATAATTCCTATTTTCTCTTATTTTAGGTCTATCAATATAAAACACACACACACACACACACAAAGTCATTACCGGTGTTAATATTTCAAAATCCATTTGATTAAAGGCTGTTACTCTTTCATGGAAAGCAAACGAACTATTTCATTTAGAAAAAAGAAAAATCTCTTTAATTGTATACTTTCAAAAGCAGCCGAAAGAAACCAACATATTACATGCACTTTTACTTAACTATTGCCACTCGACTAAATCAAACGACGACATTGAACAATACTGATTAAATGAATCCGGAATAGGCTTTACGAATAAATGTTTACTTTTCCGAGTGTTAGTACACTTTGTGAAGGGTAATGCGCCCTCTATTCCGGCCAAGCACCAAAACAAAGGCAGACCAGAATCTGGCTAGAAATGATGAAGTTATTTTTGGTTTAAAGACCTTGAAATTGTCTGGTTCAGAGTGAGTGACACGTGAACATGAAACAGATAACACAGGCTTATTCTCTCGGGAAACGTGGTAATGATTTTATTGTCACCAGTGAATGGAGTTCATCTTTTTTAATCTTCTCTGCGACCAAATCAACAATTTCTATTTTTGTAAGTCTAACAATAAAAAAAATCATTGGACCCATGTGGATTCTAGGGCGACACAAGATTTTCGTGTTAAGAAAGGTGAGGATCTAGCTAACTGACATGTTACTTTGGGGCAGTTGCATGCTTAATAAGCTTTCTGGAGTGGTTACCTCCCCTAATACAGCAAGTGTATATAGGGATCGGTACAGGCTACTAAAAACGGGCGGAATTCTGCCCGTCTATTTTAAGAGCAGTCATGTCCCGAGACAAGAGATTCAGGGGAGGTCACTCTCACTTCCTGAGCAGCGGATTTTCCGATATTTATTACGTCACGTGTAAGTGAATTGTATTTTTGGTATTACCTTTTAATGTTTATGTCTGCTAAAATTCTTTTTAGTTTCGATTACTAATTTCAGAATGTGCAAAAAATCGCAGTGTTACCTATACAGACAAAATTGGAAATGTGTAAGCTGCTCTGATTGGCCATTCTGAGATATACATGTACATGTAGCCCAATGAAAAGTAACGACACAATGGCCTGTGCCAGTTGTCAGGTGTCATTTGTATGAGCGAAAGGGGTGGAAAAGCTTTTTTATTTTGCTTCGGGCTTATTTGTCTCTGTCTCCTATGGCAGTCTACACAGAAATGACCTCACACTACTGGCAGTATTACAATACATCATTATTTACAAAGAGTATAGGTATACCGTTTATCAAAAAAATCCGAAATTGTCATGATTTGTTTTAACTCTTTACCAAACGACAAGAATGTAGACTGGTCCAAATTGAAAGCATTTGTAGATGACAATTGAAATGTAAATCAAATGATGTGAATTTTCTTTGATATGGTAGAAAACATTGTGGGGAAAAAAGGAGAAAATGTTGGTTACCAGCATTTTCTCCTTTTCCCACAAGGTTTTTAAAAGGTGTTTTTCTCAGGGTCGTTAAAAGTCGGGATTGTGTGGTAAAGTGTTAACTGGGGGCTGAAGTCTCTTTCACTCTCTTCTTGTGTACGCAAAAATCAATGTATTCTGATGATGCCACCTGTTAAATTATGGTAAGCGAACAGTGCAGATAAAGATAAGACTCCACGGATGGGCAGTTTGACCTGGGTCTCCACTTGCCGCAAAGGAAATCCTAGGTCATGTCAAGCAGGATAAATAATTAACATTATTTACAACAGTTTTCTGACAATGGTATAAATTTGGACAGTAGGTTGACTTTCAAGCGAATATTTGAAAAATATTCCTTTTGTTTATTTTTTAAATTAATATTCCACACAATGGCTCCCTTGACAAATGCCATACCAGTCCTTTCATCGCCTTAATTATGAAATGAAACACGGTTTTATTCAACTTGTTTTAATGCGGTTCTACCTGATCGACGTGTGGAATTGATCGTGTGACATTAATAAAAAAGGTTGCCTGTTATATGCAATCAGATATTGATCTACACTGTCCGCAAAAGTCAGTGAGTCGCGCTTAGCCTCAGGGTTAAATTGTTTTCCGGCAACCAAAATGGTTTAGCCAATCAGAATTTGCGTTACTTTCAAGCTTACAAAATTTTGGAGAATAAGACTAAGAATGTTCTTCAGGATGGTTGGTGAATAAGGACCCTGGATATACAAGAGCGATGAATTCAAAGACGTGTATGACGCCATATTGTTATTGCGCAGCTGCGCTAAATTATATTGATGGTATGGGAAATACACCTCGTTTTGTCGTGCATAATTTATGGAAGGAAGCCGTCTCTGGTTGCCCGTAATGCCTTTTGGGAATTCGACAGAAAATTGCTTTCATAGCAATGACATACGACTTTCGCCATCAACAATCTTGTTTCATAGTAGATCTGGGGCATATTACTTTTGTCGAGCCCACGTGTGATTAGCGGCACAAAGTTTTCGTAACTTTTTTTTTTTTATGAATGTTAGACTGTGCGCACGTCTGGATTTGTATGCACCATAACTCTTGTAATATATGATGAGTTGTGACGGGATATGGTGCAGTCGTTCTACTGGATGGGCACCAGTGGCATGTATAACTTGTCATAGTTTGAGCTTGTCCGAGCAACTGGTGTGTCATTTATGCGTGTACTTAAAATAATTTTGTACAACATTACACCTTAATGAGAGCTTATATTTTACGAATTTGTTTCCAGAAAAAAAAAAATGAAAGTCACACTTCAAGGTCCTACGGCAATGTGGACACGAGCTGAGCCATTTCAAGCCACAAATCAAACCTACGTTTTATGCATTCATGTCAAGATAATTTGTCCCAATATTTTTACTGCATGAGCCAATTTGTCGAAAAAAACGTCCATGTTCAAGTATCACGAAAAGTTAATTTGTATTCGATTGTCTTAGACGGAGCGTCTACTCGTCCATATTTAACAAGTACTCCGTCCCACATTTGAGCCATGCTCTGTGAAAAAGGGGCTTAATTCATCTGCGAAAAGTATCAGCCCAGGTCAGCCTACGCAGTCCGCGCAGGCTGACCTGGGCCAAAACTTTTCGCTATTTGGTCAATTTTTTGTATGTCCAAGGACCAGTTTACCTCATGATTAAGTCGAATATCAAAAAAAGTGGCTGTTATGGATAAAAAATTATGTGATGACTTGCCTTGCATCATGCATGACGGAGATGCATTGAGCCCACCTTTTCCCAGAGCATGGCTCATTTATTTTTCGGAACGAACGAGATTAACGAACGAAGAGTAAAAATGCCAATCTCTTTTCACAGTGCAGTGTATAAATAAGCCTAAATAAGCTTTGGCAAAAGGAGGTTAAGTGCATTTGCAAAAAGTATTGACTCTGTTAGTCTGCGCGCCAATTTTATGCATTTTAGAGGACCAGTGTACCCCATTATCCAGGGGGTTGTTATACAAAATGGATTCCATGGATCCCTAATTATATGATTATTACTTTATTACATACATTATTACATTATATACATTATTATATTATTACATACATTATCATTATTACATACATTATTATGATTATTATTATTATTATTACATACATTATTATTATTATTATTATTATTATTACATACATTATTATTATTATTTATTACATTATTATTATTATTATTTATTACATACTTTATTACATACCTTTGCTAGGTATGATGCAGTCCTTCACTGTTTGCGTTATGGTTTTTTCGGCATGTTACCCTTTGGCATTCTTCCGATTTTAACTTATTTAGCGCCAATGACAATTACAGTGGTTTCATATTTGATATCAAGACAAGGCAGCACGGAACGAACAGTCTGATCAAAGGTCTACATTGTTAGACATGTTTTAACATTCTGACACTAAAAACCCTGGAAATCGGAAATCTTTGTTTTCGCCGTTATAATACGTTGGATGTTTCACTTATTTGGCACAGTAAGGGTAACGGAGGTAACTTTTAAGAGCTAAATAAATTATCAGATTAAACCAAAGTCTGTAAAAATACATGGAAAATAGGTAGGTATACTACTAAGTAAAATGCTGTTAACGTTTTTTTTTTTGTCTGTTTGTCTTGTTTTATGTTCGATCTATTTAAGAGATTTACAAATAGTTTAAAATTATCAGTATGTTTCTTCGCATTCATATTCACACACACACAAAAAAAGAGTAATTATCGATAACTTTCTTGACTGTTTTTATTTTATATGCGATACGTTTGGACAATATGTATATTAACAGAACAAAATTAGTGTCTGGTCGATAACAAATAAACATACTGTGGTGAGGCAAAGAAATGGGTTCTGACTGATGTTGTTTCATTATTTTATTGTGTTACAAATTTGGGCAATGTCATCTAAAACTTAATTTCGTTTTCATGAATTAATATGCATTCAGATCATGTATATATTTACTTTATGTTAACGCTTTACCAAACAATCCCGAGTTTTAACTACCCTGAGAAACACAGCTTCTGAACCTTAGGAGAAAAGCTTTTGAAAACATTGTGGGAAAAGGAGAAAATGCTGGTAACCACAACGTTTTCTACATTTCAAAAAACAAGTTTCAACGTTTAGGGTACATTTATTTAATCGTCTGCGAATGCTTTTAATTTGGGGAAGTCTAAAGCTTTTCATCGTATGGTAAAGAGTGCAGCAGAAACAATGGTACTTTAACGATTCTGGCGTTTAACCCTTTCCCAAACAAGCCCTGGTTTTCACGTGTCTGCAGTACAAGTCTTTTGAAAACACTGTGGGAAAAGGAGAAATTGCTCGTAACGAGCAATTTCTCCTTTTCCCACAGTGTTTTCTACCCTTTTGAGATCTTTCTGCCATTTTCATCGAATTTAAAATTGTCGTCTGCAAACTCTTTCAATTTGGACCAGTCCAAAATTTGTCGTTTGGGAAAGGGTTAACACAAGTCACTTCACTCTGAAATTTTGGGTTTAGGAACTTAAAACTGCTTTCTCTTTGTGAAGTACTTGAAAAAATACGAATAAACGTTAAATTGTGAGAAAATATGAAAACATGGAGGCGAAATGTGTCTGTCGGAGGTAACGGAGAAAATGCTTTAACCCAACCGTATTCCAATTATCTAAATTTTAGGCTATTCAGTCTCGCTTGTAAATGACCGAGACTTATAATTAGCCGGTTCCCCGGCGTGTTGTTTCATTTACAATTCGAGAACAAAATGACATTTCCTAGCCACGCTCTTAATTAATCAATGTCTACTTCGCAATCTATATATTTCGTAACCTTTATCCTGCGTATCGCTGAAATGGATAAATTTGAGCCATGCTGTGTGAAAAGGGTTTTAATGCATCTGAGAGAGGAAAAAAAATATAGACTCAGGTCAGCCTGCCCGGACTGCGCAGGCTGACTGGGGCCGAAGCTTTCTGGTATTGGTCAATTTTCTGCATGTCAAAGGACCAGTCTACCTTACGATTCAGACGGTTGTTAGACAAACTGAATTTTTTGAATCCAAAGCTATGTGATGACCTGCTTTGCATAATGTATGACAGAGATGCATTAAGCCCCCTTTAGCCAGAGCATGGCTCATTTGTTCAAGAAAAAGCATAGACCAAGATCAGTCTGTTCGTAAGTCCAGTCTTTTCTTATATGCGCTTTCAAGGGCCTACAAACGTCCAAAAGTAAGCAGATGGGGGGCAAATTAGAGGCGAAATTATTTATACCACTTTTAAAACCATGGGCAGAATAGGTGCTTTTGCGGCCGGCATAGATCAAGATCAGACTGCAAAAACTGTGCGGTCTGATCTTGAATATATACCGTCCACTTAGATAGTCAAGTCTGCAGGACAAAACCTTCCTGGTTTCAGTGGATGATATTTTCAGCCGTCGAAAGAGGTTTGTATACATGGTGTTGAAAGAGTTAACTTATAAAACGCCTTTTACGACTATACTTGCCTTTGCGACCAGTGTATATCAAGATCAGGCTGCACAAAACGTGCAGCCTGATCTTTGATCTAAACTGTCCGCTTTGCGGAAACACTGCAGACAACAGAAACCATGAAATTGCAATTATTCGGGTCATATCTCTAGGATGAACATTTATGTTGGTTTTATTTGGCGCGCTAAGGGTTAACGCTGACCGTTAACCCTTAAGCTGCCTAGCGCGACTCACTGACCCTTTGCGGACAGTGTAGATCAAGACCAGGCTGCAGGTGCAGCCTGATCTTTGATCTACACTGTCCGCTATACTGAAACCCTGAAACCATGAAATTGCAATTATTCGGGTCGCATCTCTAGGATGAACATTTCTGTTAGTTTTATTCGTCGCTCTAAGTGTTAACGCTCCCCGTTAATCCTTAGGCTGCCTAGCGCGACTCACTGACCTTTTGTGGACAGTGTAGATCAAGATCAGGCTGCACAAAACGTGCAGCCTGATCTTTGATCTACACTGTCCGCTTTGCTGAAACACTGTAGACAACAGAAACCATGATATTGCAATTATTCGGGTCGTATCTCTAGGATGAACATTTCTTTTGGTTTTATCTGGCGAGCTAAGGGTTAACGCTCCCCGTTAACCCTTAGGCTGCCTAGCGCGACTCACTGACCCTTTGCGGACAGTGTAGATCAAGATCAGGCTGCACAAAACGTGCAGCCTGATCTTTGATCTACACTGTCCGCTTAGCTGAAAACCTGAAACCATGAAATTGCAATTATTCGGGTCGCATCTCTAGGATGAACATTTCTGTTAGTTTTACCCGTCGCTCTAACGGTTAACGCTCCCCGTTAATCCTTAAGCTGCGTAGCGCGACTCACTGACCTTTTGCAGACAGTGTAGATCAAGATCAGGCTGCACAAAACGTGCAGCCTGATCTTTGATCTACACTGTCCGCTTTGCTGAAACACCATTGACAAGATTGATTGATTGTATGGTGTTTAACGCCGATTTCAACATTATTTCAGTTATATCGCGGCGGCCAGTGCACTTATCCATGCTTTCCTGGAATTTCTTTTACCAGTACTCCGCACAATGTTCTTTCCAAGCCACTGGCTGCTTTCCCACATAGCCATTGTCGAAACAATGGTCAGCGGTCGCAATGACTATCATCAATCCTCGGAAAGAAATTGGCCGAGCCGGGGATCGAACCAGCGACCTCCTGTTCTCAAGTTCTGTACGCTACCGACTGAGCTACGGGGCTCGGCACCATTGACAAGAGAAACCATGAAATTGCAACTGTTCGGGTCGTATTTCTAGGATGAACATTTCGGCGCTCTAAGGGTTAAAAGGGGGCATATCATTATGAGTCTGGCAATGTGTTATAGTACTTTCTATCAAAGTTTCAGTCGCCAGCTGAAACATGACAAGTAAAACTACAATTAAAGTTGCCAATACTGAAAGGTTGAAACTTTATTTTTTTAAACAAAAATCTCCCTGTAAAGGTCACATCATATATTGTTATTACATCAAGGCAACAGATCATTTATTTATATGTGTCCTCGATTTCATCATTTCTAGGTCTTGGCTCGCCCAAGGAGGTTTCCACGAAACTTCCGATACCACTCGAATGAAAATCGAGACCCAGACCACCACGGCTGCGTTTCAAAAAAAAAAAAAAAACTGCGTAGATTTACGCAAATCATTTAGGATTGTATATATACACTGCGTAGATTTACGCAAATCATTTAGGATTGTATATATACACTGCGTAGATTTACGAAAATCATTTAGGATTGTATATATACACTGCGTAGATTTACGCAAATCATTTAAGATTGTATATATTCATACATACGATCCCTGCTGTACCAAAAGGCATAAGCTTGCGTAAAGTTACGCAAATATTTACTCAAATCGTAAAGCTATGCAGCTTAGTGAAACTTGTTTTCATACTTGATGCTTGCTTACCTAAACTGCGCACGCAAATTTTGTGCGTACTTAGTTTAGTGAAAGGCATCCTAAATTACCAATCCTACACCTTCACCTTGCAGCATACACTCCTTACTGAACAACAATAAATCAAACAAACCCGGGGAATCCTTGTTGCAAATCAACCATGTTCGACCAATATTCTATACCCATATTATGTAAAAAAAAACTAAACATGTTATCTAAAAGTCAGTGAGTTTTTCGGCCGTATTCACCAATCATTTAAAATGGCATTCTTAGTCTTTTTCTTCATTTAAAACGTAAAGCAAAAGCTAATTGGCTTAACCATTTTGTTTGGCCAATCAGAAGTTGCCTTACTTTCAAGTTTAGAAAATTCTTTATACTTAAGACTATGAATGTTATTATGAATGGTTGATGAATGCAGGCCTTAACTAGCTTATGTCACGTTTTTAGTACTAACAGGACTGCTTACAGTGTCGGTTCTTTAAATTAATTTTGAGAATACTCACTGCATCCGACAGAATTTGTCAAATACACATCCGTTGACGTCATAATATATTGTTACTGATGTCGAGATCAGGTTTTCATCATAACGGCTGCAAGTGACAACAGTAATGAGAATGACAGAAATTATTAAAGAAAAAAAAATATTGTTACTTAATAATGACGAAAACACAGCGGTCTTGCGTGACCTAATAATTAACTATGTACTAAATTACGAAACTTTAGACTCGTCTGTAAATTCAAACATATTTTATCATACAGAAGTACAATATACATAAAGAATACAATGCAAACTCGACTGTAAAGCTCCATGCCCTCTCTGATTAGAACAGTGCAAAGAAATTTAAGTAAGCCCATAAATAGGAAGACAATAGTTTAAGAAAAGATACCAGGGTCCGTATTCACCAACCATTTTTTAGAACGGTCATAATCTTATTCTCCAAAATTTTCTAAATTTGAAAGTTACACAACTCCTGATTGGCTAAACCACTTGGTTTAGCCAATCAGGAGTTGTGTTACTTTCAAACTAAGAAAATCTTGTAGAGTAAGACAAAGAACGTTCTTAAGAATGATTGGTGAATACGGACCCAGAACGTTGTTTCACTTCAGCGAAGCTTCAAATAATAGGAAAATTACGGAAAACCCTTTTATGCATATTTTGAGGCAAGACCCGAAATATGTTAATGAGGTGTGAAGTAATTTGCATATTACAGGGATGTCTTCAAATAAAAAAAAAAGATAAAATGATCGCAGACGTATATTTAGCCCGAAGTATTTTCATTTCTCGGTTCGATGATGCTTGTTAAATTCAACTTTAAAACCGATGCTTTTTTCTTTTACTTTTTCCATTTGCGCGCCAATCTCTTTGCCTCCTCTTCTATTCTTGGCGTGGGTTATTTTTACGGCGGAATTTCCGTGAACAAAAACACGCCTTATCATTTCGCTGCCACTGTTTTTTTCTTACCTTATCTTGATGATTTTTGGCCTTTTTTCAAGAAAATGGAAAACGTTAGACTGAACGAGCAGTTCGATCTTGGATCCTTACAGTCCGCCTGTTTAGTAAATCATATAAGATAAAAAAAAATCTGTCCAGGTCACAGCTGGCTGCATTTTCAGCCGTTGCAAAATTTATATGTTTCGCGCTGAAAAATACAATGCCATACATCAATGAATTCTGACCCATGTTCTTGGCGAGAAGACTTTAGAGATTGAGCTATTTCTTTTGAAAAGAAACTTTTATCATGTAACTACCCTTGTTTTCAAAGTAATGCAGCCATTTCAAATTTTCAGGTCTTACACTCGTTTGAGATAAGAAAATAGTGCCGTGTTGGTCAAAGATCTGTAATCATACGCTTCATTCATAAAACATTGCTGATTCAGATTCTGTGAAATTAACTGTCAAAACTAATGATGATGGCAAAGCTGCAAATTTTGAATAACATCCTTAGATGTAAAATAAAGCCATTGCATGCAAGTGTCTTTGGAACTATTTATTTTTCAGTCTATGAGGTACACATCTGTCAAAGAGTTAAAAGAAACGAACAGGCTTCATGTAGGTTTCAAACGTTCAATACGCATGTGCATGTAGACCTATGTTTTAACTCGTCACGAACTAAAAGTTTTTAGATACAGATACGTGGTTTTAAAAAAAGGGATCTTACATTCGCTGGCTTTTGCGGCAAAATTTTATCAAACTTGTCAAAAAAGTTATTAAGCTCACCAAAAGTCTCGCTTAATAACATTTTTTGTAGACTCATTTGATAAAATTTCATCTCAAACGCCAACCGCCAACTCATGTCGGATCCTGTATACCCACGCTATTTGTAGTGTAATGAGGATTCGATTTAAAAGCGAAGAAAAATAGAACACAACTGTATTCAAAGGGATTTAACTCTTTACTACACATCAAAATTTTAGATCAGTCCAAATTGAAAGCGTTTGCTGACGACCAAAACAAACGACGGTATCTGTCTTTTGGGATCGTTGAAAACATTGTGGGAAAAGAAGAAAATGCTGGTTTCCAGCATTTTCTTCTTTTCCCACATTTTTTTCAAAAGCCTTCTTCTTCAAGGTCGTTAAAACTCCGGATTGTGTGGTAAAGAGTTAAATGTGTTGCATAAAACATTTAAGTTCGGGAGTGATACGGTATCTGTCTTTGGGATCGTTGAAAACATTGTGGGAAAAGAAGAAAATGCTGGTTTCCAGCATTTTCTTCTTTTCCCACAATGTTTTCAAAAGCCTTCTTCTTCAAGGTCGTTAAAACTCGGGACTGTGTGGTAAAGAGTTAATATGTTGCATAAAACATTTAGGTTCGGGAGTGATACGTCATTTGAGAATACTTTATAAAGCGTAAATTATTACATATATTTTTTTTCCAGTTTTATTGCAGACAAAATCATAGAATATTAAAGATATTGCGGATTTAATCTGGATAATGGAATGAGGCGTTTAATAAGCAATGAAAGCCGGATGTTACGTAGACGTGTACATAGAGCATCTTCATGAAATAAAACGGCAGCACAAATACATTTTAGCCGTGCTCTGGCAAAGGGGGCTTAAATGCATCTCCGTAATGCGTTGTACCAGCCAAGCCGCCACATAATTGTGGATCCATAATAGCCACTTTTTCTCAACAACCAACTGAATCATGAGAATTGACCAATAGCTAAAAGTTTCGGCCCACGTCAGTCTGCGCGAACTGCGCAGGTTGACCTGGATCGATACCATTCGCAGTAGCATTAAGCCCCCTTTTCACAATGCATGGCTCATTTACATAAAATTCTCAAGGTCAAATATAACCGGTATTTCAGAGAAAGGACAGAGATCAAAGCCGTCGATCACCTGTACTAACTGTCTGTCCTTCCTGCGCGTGAGCCTTTGATTCCCATATGTTAATCTCAGCACAAAAGATCAGACCCGTAGGCTAACTGTACCAATGATGCCAGTTGTAAATTAGCCTATATTAGCATGATTTACGCATTCCAGACGACTTCAACTGTATTTGCTAAGAACCGGTCCTTGTATAAGTACAGTTAACCCTTATCCTGTTATATACTGAAGCTAAATGAAACTTTCATGCCAATAGTAAAAAACTAGAAATAATGCTACTTCAAACTCATTTTTTGGAGAAAAAACATCTCCTTATTGGACAGAGTAGATCCAAGATCAGACTGCACGTTTTGTGCAGTCTGATCTTGGATCTATACTGTCCACTAAAGGTCAGAGAGTCGTGTAGCCGTCTAAGGGTTAAACAGCTATAATGTGTCACCTTGAAACGTTAAAACGTTGTGCACTTTGAAGATAGAGCATGTATACAAAGGTTAAAAAGGTATCTTATTAAGGGTATATTGGTTCTGGCAAGAGTTCGTATTTGAGATAAAATTTTATTCAGCGAGACTACAAAAATGTTATTAAGTGAGCTTTTGGCGACTTTAATAACATTTTTGTGGACGATTTTAATAAATCTTTACCTCAAAAGCCAACGAATGTCAGATTTTGTTTTTTTATCGCACAACTGTATCTCAAGAATTATTGTTTATGGCTTGCTAAAGCATAGGCCTATATGAGCATGTGTATTGAAATTTACATAAAGTCTATTTGTTTCTTTGACAGATGTGTACATCACAGACCAAAAATAGTTTCAAAGAAACTTGCATATAACGGTTTTGTTTTATATCTAAGGATACTAAAATTTGCAACTTTGTCACGATCATCAGTTTTGACATTTAATTTCAAGCAGGGACCTTGGTCTGCGATTTCTTTTAGAAATGAGGCGTATAATTACAGCGCGTTGACCAAATACGGCACTATTTTCTTATCTCACAAGTGTGAAAGACAAGAAGACGCGTAATGGCTGTCTTACAATGAAAGGAAAAGAAGTTATGTGATAAATACATGTACTATAATCTAAATTACTCACATAGAAAATTTCGGAGTTCCATAACACAAATTCTATGCATTAATTTTGGACTTATATATATATATATATATATATATATATATATATATATATATATATATATATATACACACAAGAGTGACACTGTTTCAACGTGTTAGTGTAGCACAATCATTAAGAGAATTTCGTCTATCAAACATCGATTTCCAACCCCGATTTTTCTAAAAACCGACGAATACCGTCATCTTGTCTCTAAAGACTTCTGGGATTTGTTGTAAATAGAACAACGTCATCGGCAAAAAGGATGAGATATTTAGACAATGGTTCAAAATCGCGGTCGGCTGAGGAATGAAAATCCAAATTCTCTGTAATATCGTTAATAAAGGGTAAGAAAAGAATATGGGACAAAGGCTCTCCTTGTTTAAAACTGACCATGACGTCGAATACTCTGACAACTCTGAACTACTCGTATTACTTAAATAGTTTAAATATATTTATTCAATAAATGAATGGGGTCGGACCACAAGTTCTTCCAACTTCGATGCGGCCCTTTCCCTATTACTTAACTTAACACATGACTTTACTTTAGATAGATTTAAGCTTTAAGCTGCTAATCGCGACCCACTGACCTTTTGCGGACAGTGTAGATCAAGATCAGACTGCACAGAACGTGCAGTCTGATCTTTGATCTACACTGTCCGATACGGTATTTTCTTTACGGTGAAATCAACATTGAAACCTCAATGTTTGGGCTTTTAGTATTGAGTAGAAATTTGCGTTTCATTTATTCAGCAGCTTAAGTGTTAAATATGATACTGATAATTTTAGAGCTGCAGTCTGTTTGAATAAGCTTCAACCATAAAGCATCGCAATCCACGGTATCGTAAGCACTTTTGTAATCAATAAAAACACACCAAAGTTTGTTATTGTACGACAAAACTCTTTGAATAATGGAGTGAAGTAAAAATATTTCATCAGTAGTAAAACGCTTTCCAAAAAAACCAAACTGGCTATCATTCAAAACATCCCTACCTCACACCATTTACTCTAACGATTACGTAGGACTAACGAGGAAAAAAAAAAAGAAAAGTCGCTAAAATATTAATTAACAAGTGTAATGCCACGATAACTTTCAGGTTTATCTCTATCATCCTCTTTGGATAATAACGCCTTTGGTCAAGACTCTGGATAGATACATGAATAGAGAATATAATTGCAAATAACACGTAGATTTTGGGGAAATAAAAGTTTTACAGTCGATAAAAGAGTCTGCCATGTTATTTTCCAGATCACAACTCTTATATACGTAGCTTCAAATATAAGAGAAACGTTTCCTTTGTTTCTTCTGACATGATATTACAGTGTGACTTTACCTCTCAATAGTTCCGCAGATTCCAAGAGCAACAATACGCCGTATCATCTCCAGTATGCCCGCCAAGTGTCGTGCTGGTGTTGCTGCACATGGAGGTCACACCCGATATTGACTTAGATTCCATATTTGTTATGTGCTCTAGATAAAATAAAGAATTACCTCAAGATGATATACAAGGCTTCCCTTCATTCTACGTATATCTTTTAAGGGATGCAATGACTTTTTCTACCTCCAAAAGCAATATTAAAAGCAAAGGTATCATTCTGACCAAAGCTAGAATTACTATTTGGACCAATTCCAGAAAACTTATTTATCTGTCTGCATGTCTGTCTATCTAAAGCAGATCCTAGTTTTAAACAAGGAGTTTTCGTAAACATTTGAGCTGCAAACAAAAGTCGTGGAAAGATTATTATAAGACCTATCTCATTATGGTTTGCACGACAACACGACGCGATAAAACAACCATATATTGAGGTAACGACGTCAGCTTACGAAACGCCTTTATTGTCCCATTACGTTACGAATGTCTCTTGTGGATTTGAAACTTTCAGACATTTCCTCTGTAAGATGTTCTAATAATCAGACCTCCAGATAAGAGGGAGTGAAAGTTATTGTAACTCCATTATTTCTCTTCCAAACCCTATGCTGTGGGTACTCATTAGAATCGTCTCGATAAAACGATTCTAATGAGTACCCATAACATAGGGTTTAGTGGAAAGTAATTAATATTTTCAATTTTGAAATCAAAATCACTCCCTCTAACTGGAATTTTGTTTAACTATTTTTTTCTACTTGCATGGAACCGGTTTTAAATACACCACGGCAAAAGGAGACTGCTCTTTAAAATCAATGTCTTCTTTTTAAAGAAAATTTTTTCCCATTACTTTATGCAAACCACAACATTGACACTACGACAAATCTCATAACTTGAAAAAAATTGAATTTGTTGCCTACAAATGCCTTCAATTTGGACAAATCTGAAATGGTGTCGTCTGTTAAAGAGTGAATACCTTAGACTGCTATTTAGGAGACATTTAACATCTTACACAACAGAGAGATGTTCATCTGTCGCACTGTGAGCGCTGTTTGGCGGCACCATATTATGTACATGATATCTCGTAAGACATTGCACATACAAGTCAAGACTGCAGCTTGATTGTCATTAAAACTGTCGACAAAATCGCAGTCTACAACTCAATGTATACTTGATTTATAAACCAAGCTCCAAAGCTGAGCTCGTATTTTAAAAATAGTGTTTGCTTGAAACGTGTTACAAAATATTGTATTTGACAGGAGTAGTAAAGGGGACTAGCATGGGCCAGCTGGCCCATACAACCCCCCCTGAGGGAAATTTCTGGCCCATAGTGCCATCCTGGGTGGGTACTATGGGCCAGATTCCGGTCAATTTGGAAAATTTTTGGTCGATTTGGGTAAAAAATGGCAAAAAATGGCACTTTCTGGCATTTTTGCTTCCCCCCCTCCTGGCCCATACGACCCACCCTGAGTCCCCAGAGTGCTTCCCCCCGGGTAGGTACTATGGGCCAGATTCCGGTTATTTGGAAAATTTTCGGGTGACAATTTGAAAAGATAGATCTTTCATGGTAGATGGTTAGCCCTGAAAAGGGCTGTTTTGTTTGGAGACTGTGTTTTTTATGCACAGCCTCCAACTTTCCCACAGGCCGGACAGCTGCTCGCCGCTCGTCTTTTGAGTCTTTTTATCTGCCTTTCGTCCAAGTTTGACTTTAATGAGAACGACGGCTCGTTATCATCATCCCAACATTCTGTTGTCGGGATGACAAACTCCTTCTTCTTCTCCTCTCTAGCTATCTCCGCCAGCTGCCTGTCCATTTTCTCTAGCTTCAGATGGAGGGTCTCTGTCACTCTCATCAGATTTCTCACGCTCTTTCTGAGATCTTCCATCGTGAAATGAAAATGATAAAATAGAGCCGGCTTTTATAACTTTTCAGGAGGATTGAGTTGTCTCATGACGTCATTTTCTCCTATATTTTCCCGCTTCAGCGTTTCATGTTTTTTTGACTCCGAATTAACGTTGACCAATGCATAGCTTTGTTACAATTTCTTGTTCGGGATAGAAAAAACTAGAGTTTGATTATCTTGTGTTTTTTCTGACTATGGCTTTTTCTGAGTTTAATTCTTCTGAGAGAAAGAATTGACAATTTGAAAAGTTCTTTCTAGGTATTGGTTAGCCCTGAAAAGGGCTGTTTTTGTGTGAAATACACTTTTTACCCTCTCTTTTCTCTATCCATATTTCCCGCTGGATATGGGATCTGTATCAGACGGTCCACTTCATGTTTGATACATCTGATACGTTCTCTTTCTTCTAGCCAGTATAGGAATGCGAGGATAATTGTCAACCCAAACATTGTGAATATCGCCTTATCTCTACGATAGTTGAGTGGTAAATGGAAGTTTCTTAGTGTTTACATTTGGTGAAATGTTGGCCAATGCATATTTTGTTACATTTTTTCTTTAGTGTTTTGAGTTTTAGTTGACAATTTTGAAAGAAAGATCTTTTCATGGTAAATGGCTAGCCCTGAAAAGGGCTTTTTTAGAAAGATTTAATGAACTGTCAAGACCTACAATTCTTCTGGTTGAATTACTGGGGTGATTTCACATCCGCAGAATTCACAGCAAACTGTAGATCCCTCATCATCATCAAAAAATCCTTCGTCTGGATCTGGACAATTATGCTTTTGCCCAAGATAGTCCAGGAGTGTAAAGCATTTTCCACACTCTATCTGACATCTGCTCGCACAGTGAGGACAGAGAAGAATCTGAACCATGCTGAAGTATTTATGTTTTTGTGAGAAAAAACATCGCGCTTATATAGTTCACAGCATGGATTGACCTACTTGCCTCATGTTTTTAACTCCGAATTAACGTTGACCAATGCATAGCTTTGTTACAATTTCTTGTTCGGGATAGAAAAATAGAGTTTGACTATCTTGTGTTTTTCTAACTATGACTTTTTTTGTTTGACAAATTCGAAAAAGTTCTTTTCTTGGTACATGGTTAGCCCTGAAAAGGGCTGTTTTGTTTTTTAGTGGTTGTGATTTTTTCAACTTCTAATGACAGCAACCGAAATTCGCCTGACAGATGGGGCATACTCCAACTCTTTTTGTGATCGTCATTACTCCGTTATCGAAAGTTATCTTTCTCCCAAATTTGACATCAACTAAAATAATATCAGCTGTTGTCTTTAAGAATAGTTGAACTATTCTTTCACCGAGATCTTTGAACGGTTGTGATATACGGTGTAGTTGTACGGGTTGAGTGTTTAGCAGCAATATCTGCTGTCCGACATCTAGATAGTCTTTGAGAGCCTCACGCAGTTGATGGTTGATTTCCTCCATATTGTTCTGCTCCATATTGATTTTTAACTCCCGAACTGGTCAAGAGCTGAGAGTCGAATGATGAATGTATTGGGAAATATCAGCCTTTCTTTATACGATAGCAGGAGGATTGAAAAAATAAGAGCGCGGACCTGGCGGAAAGCATATACATTTTTTCCCAAACTACGTTTTCATGCTAATATAGTAAAAAAGTTATGACTCGTAGCATGGGGAAAAATGTAAGCAGATTGGAGTCTTTTTGGGAAAAACAGAATGAAAAACTCGACTGCTTTTTTGAACTTTTTTATTGAACAGAACTGAAACAATGAACTGAAATAATGAACTGAAACAATGAACATATTTACAATAAAACTTAAAAAGACAAAAAATGAACATAATATCAATGAACTGTTAACAATAAAAATCATTTTTGAAAAATGTTTTTTCACTGTCTGTGGGGAGAAGTCTCTGAAATTTTCTTGTATAGATTTCCATAGTGTTGATTAAACCACGATGATACATTTCGATCGTTGCGATGGTGTTCCGTTGAGAGAAATTTCTGTTGAAGATATTTCTGTATATTATATCCTCTGGCAACAGCATCCAATGCGAAGATACAGTAAATTCCGCAAACTTTACCCTGTAGGCTCTGAAGGGTTTGTCGATTGTATCTCCACGAATAAGAATGATTGTCTAAAAAGTTAATAATTTCTGGCTCAAGTGGTGGTAGACCGTAGGGATCAAAGTATAGTACATTGCCATCATTATCAAATATCACGGCCACCCAGTGTTCTCCTGAACCGGTTGATTTCTCTGTGTTCACAATGTAGGCTTTCACATGATTGGGTTTTTGTCGAGGTAACTGATCTTTTGCACAGACTTTTGCCTGTAGATTTTTTATCCATGTTCCATGATCCAATATGTATTGAATTTCAGAAGTATACATTTTTTCTAATCACTTTTCCAGGCTTGTTTTACTTTGTCACACCAATATTTTAAGAACGACTCCGTGATATCAGATAGAATGTTTTGTTTTATATTTCGCCAAAAGCTGTAGGCTTCCGCATAGTCAGTTTCATTGAGTTTCATTTCTACGAGCTCAGGATACCATTTTTTCATGATTCTGTATGGATTTAATTCCTTCATGGCTTGTTCTATGAACATATCTGTATGTTCTTGTCTATCCTTGAATAAACATAGCTCATGCTGTATTTGGCTGGGATGATCCACTTGACATCCGTAACACTCGTTACGAACTTCACTGACTATTAGATTTTGTAGTTCTTTAATCATATGTTTTTCAAAGCTGTTGTGAATGTCATTTTTCCGAGTAGAAAGACACTCTGAGCTGGAATATTTCACTTTTTCTGCTTCTTTTCTCAGTGAAATAGCAAATCTGACTCCCGACATTGTTTATTAGTTCTTTAGTCCTGTAGATAGTCCTGAAAAGGACTGTTTTTTCTGATATGTCGTTCAAAAGTTAATTAGCCCTGATAAGGACTGTTTTCGATCTATCTTTCAATAGTTGATTAGTCCTGATAAGGACTGTTTTTTGTGAAAGCTATCTTTTTTCGATCAGAGAGTTTCTGTTGATTTTTTCAAGATTAATAATCTGTGATGATTTCTCTCAAACTGTTGATTTCGATCTGATTGTCAAATTCAGCAAAGACAATAACGTTGATCACTGTTGCCAAGGCTTGTGCGAATTGAAGCTCAATGCGAAGACTTCCAGTTTTTATAGGATGAAGTTGTCCTTCTTCACTGCCTTGATCAGCTGTCAAATCGTACCCCCACAAACAGTATCCACCGACATAGTCTTCTTTAGCAATATCAAATGATTTATTGAGTCCTAAGGCTGAGACAGCCTGATACATAGACAAATATGATTTCAAATACAACCCATTTTCAAAGTCAGGCTCAAAGGGTCTGTTATGAATACTGTGTCCATTACATGATACATCTATTTTTGACAGATTAAAGTGTTGAAAGAAAAATGGATTGTTAGCATAAGCCCCATTATAAGCAGCATTTGTTACCATTGCAATGAAAACACGTTTTGGAAGCTGTCCTTGAAACAAATGATCTTCAATTTTAGACTGAAGTCCATTACCGATAGTAAACGTCTTTACTTCTACCCTACGGATAGGAATTTTCATGTTTTGCTGAGCTATGACATGATTTAGATCATTTGCAACAACAGGCAACAATTCAATATTTCGTACATGAAGACTGACTGTTTCCATTACAATTTTTGCATCTGGCGCAGCAGTACCTCCTGTAAGGCAAAAGTTTGGTGAGGCTCTGTTTAATCTAAGTCTGATTTCAACTCCATTAGGTAAATATTTTTCTTGCTGAAATAGATCAAGATGCAATCGTCCGAAAAGCTCTGCAGTTCTGCTTAGACCGATTACACCGATTCTGTTTACTAGTCCAGTATTTCCCGCATCATGGTTGAGTGTTTCAAATTGACCACTGGTGTCTTCAATCCAAAGTGCACCAGCTTTCAAATGCGTAGTTTTGCTGTCAGCATTATAGGACAAAAGATTTTCGATATATGCTCTGTACGGATAGGTATCTGAATTACTGCTGATTAGTTTATTATTTAGATACAAATCGACGCTGCTAAACATACTATGCAGGAAATTGTTTACAGGTGCCACATTTGAACCGACTTCTAAATTAGTACCGTCAGCTTTAACGATTTTGAATTTGATATACAAATACGATTGTGACAAATCTGTCCAATGTTCGGTTTGAGGTGGTATGATGAATTCTATTGGTGAATTGCTTGTCAAAGATGCTATTGGAAAATGTTCAACCCATTGACTTTCTTGCATCGTTGTCATTGTAGGTGGTACAGAAAGAACATTGAGTTCTGATTTACTGCATTCACAAGATCCGTTTTGCATCATTTTTATATAATATATATAATATTTTCAATTTTCAATCAAATATATCGAGAGTCCTTGGTCTACTGTAATGATTTCTTTGTCTTTTATTAATGATCTTGCCCTTGCGAGATCGAGAAGATGAATGACGTGTCTTTTGTGATTTTCTTTTATTTATCCCCGGTATTAACTGTTGTGCTAGATCATGAATGGCTTGTTTTCCCCTTGAAATTACAACTTTTTTAGGATTTTCACCACGTAAAAGGATATCTCCTACCGCCCCTAATCCTTGTCTGATTCCTTCTTTTTTTACAGCATTCAACCCAGATTTGACCAAGGGTTTAAGCAATGGAGTCACTGTTTTAATTGCTGATCTAAATAGGGAACCTAGTCCGTACCCATACTGATGTTTTTCGCCGCGATAAACTGGTAGCATTTTTTTGGTTAAATATTTATTTGTCAAATATTTTTATTTTTCTGTCTGAAATGTAACTTGACGATTGTCTTACCAATAATAAAATGAAACGGTATACCAGAATCCCCTGTTATTTGAATGTGAATAGTATCGAAATCAGATTTCGAAACGGGGACATAATGCGGTAATGTAATTTCATGGTTGATATGTTGGGTTTCATAATTATTTTCACTTGATGTGCTTGGTTTGAACGGAAGAACACGAAGTATGGGAGCCAATGTATCACCCACTATAGTGTATTCAGCAATATCTGAATAAACAAACAGATGGTTGTACCCAGCATCAATGTTAGGACTGTATTTAAATACATCTAAAATATTTCTATTCGAATGAATTATCTCATTTTTGAATTCTGGTGATCCTCCCAGTTTTAAAAACAGCTGTGGATGAAATTTGAATCCGGTTCTTGTTATATTTGTGAATGCCAATTTCGGTCGTTTGCTTGAGGTTGAATAGCTAATAGACACCCCGATTGAATGCTTCTGAAAGATTTCACTTAGGTTATTTTGAATCAAATCGTCCATTACCTCTATAACATGTTTTGGTGAAGTGTAACTGCCCGGTGGAAAATTAAATCCAATTGACCATTTTACTGCTTCACCTTTTGCGTCTCGTTTTATTGGAATTATCTTCATATTATCTCTTCTTCTATCTGCCGCTGCTGCTGCATTGTATAGATTAGTATCTGCAGTTATAATTTCGAACTTTGCTTCTTCTTCAGTTATGTTTAAAAACTGAGAGGGGGTAATAAGATGAACTAATGCAACTTCCCAATTTTCCCTGTCAATATGAATCGTTTTTGGTAAATGAACTTTAAAACAGCACTGTGTGTTTGGATAAAGTTCTATGGAACTATCGCTAGGTAGAGTAAGATAAAACGAATTCATTTTTAAATTTTTTAAATTTTTTTACTGTCAACGAGATCAACCCCACTAGTTGTTTTTTGTCCAGACTTTGTGAATTTTAGCCCTGGAGATGGAAGAATATACCCGAGTGAACTGCTTAACAGTATCAACCACAATTCACGATCTTGACTTTGAATACTTAAATGTACTATCGAGGTTGCAATAATTGCGTAAATGACTAATATCTGTGAAATATACGTAAACTGATTCTTTGGAACACGATTTCCACAGCAGTTGTAATTTTTAGTACTAACACTATCGACACTTTCTGTCCCAGTCTCAATGTTTGACTGCGAATTTATCATAATTGTATTGTCTTTTTATTTATAAGACTATTTTTCCGATCAAGATACCAAATGCGATTCTGGTATCCAACTTTGAAATTTTTTTGGATAACCTTTCCAATTGACTTTTATTTCTTTGATTATTTTTTTACCCTCACGTCTTGTACGTCTATCAAGAACTGAATCAATTTCATAAATTTCATCATCTTTTATCAATTGAAGTTCGTATTCATAATAAGTCCCCAAAATTTGTTCACCCTCTAAATCTTTTATTTTATAGGTGATAGGTGAAAATGTCTTGTTAACATGAGTGATTTCAAATATTTCTTGAGTCCAATTTGGTAAATAACCTTTATCAAATGTACGTTTCGTTTTATTGATACGAACACGATCTCCAATTTTGAATTTTGGCTTTTTTGTCATTGCAATTGTCGATAAACGTGGATACAGATTTTTCGAAATCTCTGCCTCATTTGATTTTGTTACCATTGCAGGAGATGTTTTGATACTTCTGTGAAAAGTATGATTGTAATTCTTAACTAAAGAATTCAACACGTCAATGTAACGTCTTGTTTTCTTGTACGTAAAGTATTTCCACATTCTCGTTTTTAAAGTGCGTTGAAATCTTTCAACAATACTTGCTTTCGTCTCTGGATTTTCGGTGGTAAAGAAATGAATCTGATTCTTTTTCAAGTATTGCTGAAACTGTCTGTTTTTGAATTCCGAACCTTTATCTGTTTGAAGTGATAAAGGTTTCCGATTTGATTTCTGAACAATAGATTGAAATGCTCGAATCAAAGTTTTTCCCATCTTATTTGGAATAGGGATAACCCATGAAAATCTTGAAAACACGTCAATTATGCAAAGTAAATATTTCTTGTTATCATTTTGTCTTGCTAAATGTTGCATGTTAGCCAAATCAGCCTGCCATTGATAGTCTATACCACTTACAATAGTTTTTCGTCTTTTGAAACGACGGCGAATTGGTTTATGTAAGGTATAGGTGGATTCACCCCGTAACCACTCTTGAACATCTTTGTATCTTATTCCTTTCAAAACAGATTTTGCAGCGTGATACAATTGCTTTATTCCAGTAAATGCGACAGTACTTTTGGGATCATAAAACAATTTTCTTAACACGTAATCAAGTTTGTAACCAAGTTTGTAACCAAGTTTAGGCTTTACCAGGATTCCCATGACTGAAGCGTTTTACGGGTAGGGGTCTTTTTTATAGATTTTGGTGGAGTTAACAACTCTTTAGTATAGAATCGCCTCAGTCTTTCTCTTTCTTCAGGTTTCATGTATGGAGATGATTCTTTTATTCTTTTTGCAGATTTTTTAACACTTCTTGTAAGCGATTTCCTTGCACTTTTTTGTACGCTTTTTGGCGTGTGAAATAAGTGATCGGATTCGCCGTAGGATTCTTCATCTTCACTCACTGATTTACTCAGTGATTTATCTTGAGCTTTTTGCATCCACCTCCATCTATTTGAGTTACCAATAACTTCTCGCGGTATATTGCTTTCGTGTAATGCCTTTGAAAAAGTTTTCCACCCTCTAGGTTCAGTACCTTTTCTCTGACGAATTGTATCATTGATAAGATCGATGATATTGGAACCATGAATGCGTACACCTTTGTATGACACGACTCCTTGTTCGTCCCAAGTTAAATTATTGTTATCTTTTATCATACTCAAAAGTAACTCAGCTTTTCTTTTCATGGTTTTTGGTACGCTTTGCAAAATTTGATCATGCAAGGTAACAGATGCTGATTTCTGTATACTGTCATCATTTTTTATCGTTGTAAGTGAGTTGAACAAAGTTGGTCTTGCTTTTTGAACCGAATTTTGTAACTTAAACAAAGTTTCACCATACCTTTGAGCCTTTTCTGTTTCTGACAAATCAGTGCTTTGTAAAATATGACCCATATCCTGCCGAAGATGTGCTGCATCCACAACTTGCGGATTGGGGGGGTAAACGAGGCTTATGATATTGCTCGTCTTTCCAACGATTCATATTTTCTAAAACCTGATAAGGCACGATAACCATTTTTTTAACAGACATGATTTCTATCTTCAAGATTTTTTTATCTATAAGGATTTAAGTACCCCTCCTATTCCTCCGATAACGGCTTTTCCTAACAATGGTAATAATACAGGTGCAAGTAATGAAAGAAATCCACCTTTTTGATTTAATATTTGTTTTTTATTTTTTACAGAAGCCGATTTCGAAGCTAAACGTCTGATATGTTGTCGGCTTGAATACAATTTCTTCTTCTGAGCTGATGATAAATGTACATTGCCTTTTAAAACGTTATGACAACATTCCGATATGCATCTTATCACTTCGGGTGATGAATCTTTTACAAGTTTTTTACGTATTTTCGGTGTAGCCTGCATCATGGCCATAACCATTGAACCATGTTTTTTTATCAGAGGCGTTTTTCTTTTCATGTTGACTTTAACTCGATATCGGATTAAATGATAATACAACACCCATGCAGCTATCATTTATACCTAATGTTTTTTAACATACTGTTTTTTAACATACTGTCTTTTCAAAAGAAAACTGTTTTTAAGAAAACTGTGAATAGAGAGCGTCAACCAATGTGTCAGCGCTAGCCATGGATGAATCCACGGGAACGGTTCTTCCTTTCCCAAGGTCAAGCATCTGCTTTTTTTCGTCAAGTTTATATCTTCCTGTGCCGAGGTTATATCGTAGCATATCTTCTATCATCCGTCTATATTTTCTTAATCCTTTTTTATGTTTAGCCAATGTATTTGGAGACCAAGCGACGGATGGAATTCTTTGAAACGCTATTTTTTGCCTGGTAATATAAATCTTGAATACTTTCTTTGGTAATTTCGCATTCTTTCACCAAGTATTTCCTCTCTAGATTTTGGATATTGTTGATGTTCTGAAATGGTACTTGCTACAGGGGTTCGTTTTCGGCTAGTAACAAATCTTTCATCAATCGTAATTGGAGATTTTTTCTTTTGAGATTTTTTCTTTGGAGATTTTTTCTTTGGAGACTTTTTCTTTTGCGGAGCACGCTTTCTTGGAGATTTTTTCTTTTTTGGAGATTTTTTCTTTTGCGGTGCACGTTTTCGTGGAACACGTTTTCGAGTTTGTCTTTCAACTCCAAATTTTCTGATGGTTTTTACTCCATCCCATCTCAGTAAGCTTCTGATAATAACACCACCTAGAAATCCTCCCCCTCCAGGTTTTAAAATGATTTTACGTTTACTTTCCTCGTCTGTGGATGGATCTGCTAACCGTTCAATATCTGTTCTATGTTTTGTCATGTACGTTGTGGTTTGTTTTGGTAATTTGATTTTATTTTCAATGATGTTTTGCGCAGCCAACGTAAACCATTTTAAAATTTCTTTTAAGCCTGCTTTTAACACAGCTTCTCTTTCATGTCTATCGGTTTGTTGGCTTAAATTTCGCAAAGCAGCTAAAACTGAACTCGATGTGGCTGGTAATGCCATGTTTACTCACGGGCGTGAATCATAAAAATGATTTATGTTCAAAATGTGATTCCCTTTTAAGCAAGAATTTTTGCATAAAGTTTTTTAAGCAGGAGAATAAATAATGGGGCCTCTTTCATCTCCTTGTGTACGCCAACGATGAAATATATCTGCTCGTAGTCTTAATTCTTTTTTTGTTTGTGAATGAAAATCTATGACTAAATAACCATGATCCATCGATGTAGCATCTTCATAGGCAGGTAACAAATGTTGGGCTTGCATTTGGTGAGCTAGTGTTTTAATCTGATTCTTATCTCGTTCATTTCGAAATAAAATCATATATCTGGAATTAAGACTAATGGTTCGACTCGATTTCGACTGCTGAAACATATTTTGCGTGATGTAAATCACACTTGCATTACGATGATGTCCTTTTCTTGTAAACCAAAGTTTAATTTTTTCCTCATCTTTTTCACCCAACATATCATCAAAGACAATTAAATGTGGAATAGATACATCACTGACAATTTCGTTTTCATCGTCAGGAATTCCCTCCACGAATTTTATCAATTTGAACTGTGAATTGAACTTTTCTTGCATAAGATTGTAAGCATGCTGCCATTCTTTGTAACACCAAACAACTCTTTCAGGAACGATGTTGAACAAGTCTTCTCGATAGTCAATTAATTTATGAACGAACTCTGTTTTTCCGCATCCACTCGGGCCTGTGATGAAAATATTACAAGGGTGTTGAAACAATATGGATTGTACATCCATATTTTTTTTACTTTTCTCGTTAAAGGCTATTGATAAAATGACAATATCAATGAAAATAAAAGCATTTTTATTGAACAGAAGTGAACATTTTTTATTGAACATTAAAAAACATTTTGTATTGAACATTTTTTACAATGAAAAACAATTCTTACAATATAGCATATAACATTTTTTTACAATGCAAATTCACAGATACCTCGATTTTTCCACTTGTCTTCATGTTCCACAACAGTTTTGTGCAATTGTTCATTGCCCAAAAACAAACTATATACACTGTCCAAACCACTATATTCACACGTTCCTCTAATTTCAAAGACGTTTTTGAATACTGCTTTTGACGAAAGAGTTGAAAGTACAATTTTTTCTGTAACATCTCTACCAAATAGGAGATACCCTTCCATGATATCCACTCCTTCTGCATTATCTCTTGATTTTGTATACCGTAAGTAAAAGTTAAACAGGACTGATTTCATTTTCAGTAGATTCAGATAACTTTCTTCTGGTCTTCCTATGATAATGAATCGCCATCGACTTGTGGCTTGCAACTGCTTAGTGAAATAGTCACTTCTCCACAAACAAGCTGTTAAATACCCTTTGATAGGGGTATCGAAGTTTGACTCAGTTATTAGCATTGTAATAAAGTCGTGCATGCTATACAATTTACAGGATGCCTCTCCTTTTGCAACTCCCTTATGCAATTTATCTATCCAAAAATACACACATCTGAATTTAAGGTTAAACTGTGTTCCTTCATCGAGCGTGTGTTGTCGAACAAATTCTCCATAAACTTTTTCACGTAGTTCTATCGGTAGCGGTAGCATTTCACATGCCATTTTTTCACTGTTTTTAAAAACGTCTTACTTGATCTGTTTACCACAAGACAATGCGCTATAGAAATTTATTTTCTCAGACTTTTATAACCATAGGGCACAGTGTCAGTATCGTTTACAATAACTCTTTTGGTATAGACAGAGCGAAACGTTTTTGTCTGCGCTTCGCTGGTCACTGTTCTATCTCTATGTCTTTTAATTTTACAATCATACTGAATTTTGATTTCTATCGTACGATCCAGAGCGCATTTTGAATAGGTATCGAAATTCACCACCTGCTTGGTATTGTAATCCAAAGTAATTCCCTTCACTTTACATTTACTTATCTCTTCTCCATCTTTTGTTTTCATTTTGTAAGCATAATTTTTAGGCCCAAGTCCTCTGAAATGGGTAATTCTACAATCAGGCTCTTCATCGGTCCATTTTCCTAACCTGCTGTTAATGATAGGAGGGTTCCATAATTCAGGATCATGAATGTACATACAACTATCTGTATCGAAATACAGAACTCTATCTTTTAACTTTTCAAGAACGGCGTACAATTCCAACCTTGCATAAGCTGTTACGTAAGACCCTACTATCACGTTGGCTGTAGCGTGGGTATCAATATGTTCCAATTTTGATTCATAGTTAACCAAGATGAATGGACAGTCCTCGTCAAAGATTTCTACATGCTTTACAATGAAATTGGGATTGGTGACTAATTCGAAATATTTAGACGGATCACTGATGTATTCCGTCTGAGTCAATTTTTCACGCTGGGCTAATTTCCCCCAAAGACAGTTCAACATAATCTTAGCAAACGATCTTCTCCCAGGGTTTTTTTGAATACAACTTGGATCAAGACGAACCCCTTCTGCCTTCTCATATTCACAAACGAATTGATCTTTTTCCGAGTCTGATTGACACCAATTTGGGTAACCACTGGCTTCTTGCTTAATTTTCAAGAAATTATCCACATAGCCTTTAAAGAATTGGTCCGAAACAGAGTTGAAATGCCAGATTTCATACACTTGCATTAACCGATAGCCACAGTCAAGAGCTTTGAATAATTCAAAGGTAACCCAAGTTCCGACCAAAGCCCTCTCTTCTTCACCATGGATACAAATGTTTGAACTTTCTTCTGCACATTTCATACAGAGTGGAAACATCATTTTATTGTTACAGTGAACTGGGAGAACGGGGTGAAACAAATCCATTGGAGGTAGAACTTTGCATTTGATTAAGCCCTCATACTGACGAATATTGTTCATATCAATATTCTCACTAGTCAAAATTTCTGGTTGACCCACAGGATAGGATTTATGTTTACAAACATAAGGGTACAGAGAACAGATATCAATGTACTTGATTTCCTTCTTGCTTTTTTCATCAACATCGTAGCTAATTTTTATGGCATTACATCTTCCTCCAGACAACCCCTCCCTCGGATCGATGGGGTCCAAATGTGGATATAACTTTTCAATGAGTTTTTTGTACTCTTTATCCTTCATCTTAGCATCGAATTCGTGCTCCCAAATGGTCACGACATTATACCCCATTTCTACGATATCTCCTATACGCTTAAAAGTATGATCGTACAATTCACCCATGGGCCTCCCATTGATAGGGTTGATATATTTCCGATCTGTATAACATACAGGACAACCATGATACAAATCCCCAAGGAACTCATAGACAGTGTTTGATTGACGGTGAAAACCATCTACAGTATATCTTCCGATTTGAACTTCCCCACCATTTTTTGCATGGCGAATATGAATACCTTTTTCCTGAGCTACGCTTTGAATCCAGCGTATCGCTTTCATAGAAAAACGACGTCTGGACGAATCTTTACTTGAAATGATAGCAATTTGATTTTCTGGCAAATATTTGCTTCTCCAGACTTTGTTACAGGCATCGGCAATGGTAATTGCCTCTAAAAATGGACAAATACCACCCTGTTCGATAAACAGCTTTCTGAATTCAGCACATCCCCGTCTTAGGATATCGACATCTGATCTACAGTATGATTCCATCTCTTTTTGAAAATTGAATTCCTCACCCTTTTGAACTTTGTCATTATACCAGACTATGAATTTCGACCTACCCTCTTCAGACATTGAGTCGGGTTTGTAATAAGACATATCCAAGTATGGTCCAATATAACTCCAAAAATCATCTGTATTTGCCCAGTGAGGAAAGTAACCTTTTTTCATTTCTTGAAGACCAAATGTGGCTGGAAATTTCGCCAACCCAAAGTTCATGAAATTAAAGGAGTCGATCAGACGCACACCGTTCAATTCTAACTTCATAATATTGTTTCCATTCATGATCAATTTTGGAAGTTTTAACCCAACTTTAACAATATAGTTAAGAATGAACTGTCCATCATAACCTTTTAAATTATGAGCCATAGCTGTGACTCCTTTGTGATGTTTTGAAAAGAGCCACTTGCAAAATTGACTCAAAGTTTCTTCTCCTTGAAAAATAACTTCCCTACCCTCTTCAAATTCGCTGCATGTAGAACAATGAAAATCAAGTGGTTTATCGATACAATCATCACAGGCTCTATGTGCTATACAATAATTTGGGATGTGCACGCCTGTATCTTGTTTGCATTCAAAATCAAAGAAAATGAACTGTGGTTTTTTAACTAGAGAAGAACTCGTCTCATCATCGCTGTCGTGTTTCATCTTACTTTGGTAAGGTTGAATATAACAGCGATGATCGAAGTCAACTATCTTCTTACAGAGATGACACTTTTTCTTTCCCTTGCAGATATGATTTCTCTTTCTGGTAAGATACTGTGCGCCACATTTTGAACAAAGTTTCACTATTTCACAAATGGATTTCTTTTCTTTACCTTGAACATTTCTGTGATTTTCAAAGCATGCTGCACTAAAAAATCGCCGATGACACTTGGAGCAGACATACTCTTTGGATTCTGATGGACATTTTCCAGCACGATAACAACCTTTGCAGATTTTTGAGCAAGCATGATTTTCCCGTTCGTTATAACCCACATCACAGAACTCACAATAATTTGTACAACAAAAAAAACCTTTGATGGATTTGATATAGTCATAATGGTTTTGATGAAAGTATAAATGTATGATCTTACTATTGTCTTTCACTTCTGGATGTTCAAATATTTTCCTCGTTTTGGAATGCTGGTCGTGAACTTTAATGACATAGTCTTTTTCATACAAAAACAATTGAATTTTTTTGAATTCATCAATTCCTACAGACTGTGTTGGTAAAACTCCAGCTTCATTCATCAATTTCTCGGCTTCAATCTTTTGAAGAGCATGGTCTGAATGACGAATATTATTCCATCTCCGATTCCATGCTTCGTTGTTTTCACGTTCATTATAGCAAATTCACACAACAACGGCTCTTGCAAAACATAATTGATCATGGTTGCTAATTTGAATAATCGATCGTTTCTTCTTGGCAAAAACCTTTGAATCCAATTCCGACGAATTATATTTCACTTTTCCGCTACCACATGGAGGTATTGTATGTGTAATGTCAAATGTCATGGATCCGTCGTTCAAGACAAACTCTGTATTTGACTGTAAAACTCGTTCAATTTCATTCAATATAGTTTCACCTTGCAACTGTTCTGTAGCTAAAAAGGGAATATGAATCCCCATCTCCAATGAAGGATGATCGATGGTAATTCTAATCATATCTGTCGGGTTTGCATCTAACTTTCGAATGATTTCATGGGTAACATCGTCAAATAATCCAAGCAGTCTCTGGGGTGATAATTCTTCAAATTTCTTAAAACTCACTGATAATACATGTGATTCTGTTCTAAATTTTCTTGACTTCTTTTTTCCCCTTTCTATTAAGTCATACAGACTTTTCATATCCAAAGATTTTTCATCCTCGTTGGTTAGTCCTGAAAAGGACTGTTTCTCTTTTTTCAAAGATTTTTCATCGCTTTCACTGTCACTTTCTTCTATCAATGGTACAGTTTTTTTCTTTTTTGGTGGAAATGACTCGTCGTCACTGTCACTTTCTTCTTTCAATGGTAAACATTTTTTCTTTTTTGGTGGAAATGACTCGTCGTCACTATCACTGTCTGAATAAACTATTATTCTTTTTCTTTTACCCATCGTTTCAGCTCTGGTTGAGAAGACAAAATGAAGCAAACAAGAAAAAATCTAACAATTTATAAACTCTTTCCTTGCAGTAGTGTATAAATAGAGACGTCGACTGTGAAAATCTCATTATTTCTCTGACCAATCTCAGACAGAGCAGTCGATAAAAGAAAATGAGCGAGTTCAAGCTGCAAAATACAACGCCAAAGAGAGTGTATCTGTATGTTAACCCATACACTCACGACTATGAGATCACCAATATACCACCACAATATCAAGTCTACCATACTGGGAACTATGTGGGATCATTTCTATCCCACCAACATTCTGCAGAAAAAGGTGTCTATCGTATCACCAGAATCCTGGATCAAGCGACATTCGACAAACGACATGGGATGGATGGTGTGAGAACAAATATTTGTTTTACGTGCAACAAAACAGGACATTGGGCCAAACAATGTCCAGAAAAAGAAAAGCAGACTGGAGAAAATGTTTTTGTCTATGTGGATCCGTTCAGCCATGACATCGAAATTTCACCAACAGCTGTCAAGCTCCAACATATGAAATACGTCGGGGTAGTAAATTCATTCTACAAATCATCCAGCAATGAAAATACATGGAAAAAAAGTTCACCACAGGATACATCATCCGTTGAAACTCAGACCATAGACATGCAGACTGACAACACGGCTATCAAGGATTCAGAGATCTGCAAAATAGCAGATAAATTAGAGACTTTACGGAAAAATCTGGACAAACAAAATCTCATAGATTGCACAAAAAACGAATTTTCTGCAGAGGCGAATTGTTCAAACGGGAAGGAAGAACCAAAAGATTTACTGTTGATAGAAAAAAGCGACAGTGACGACGAGCCATTTCCACCAAAAAAGAAAAAAACTGTACCATTGATAAAAGAAAGTGACAGCGAAAGCGAGGAAAAACGTCAAAATAACGAAAAGAAGAAAAAACGACAAAGCAAAAAAAACAACTGTTTCTTTTGCAAATCGACAAAACACGGGAATGAAATGTGTCCAGATATGGTATTAAAAAACAATGAAAGGGGAAAAAAACGTAAGAGTAAATGTGAATCTGACATTCCGAAGAAAAAAAGAAAAACAGCCTAAGTGAAAAAAGTTTTTTCATTCATTCTGTCTTTTTACAGTTCAAAGTTCTATGACATTCCGAAGAAAAAAGTTTTTTCATTCATTTTGTTTTACAGTTCAAAGTTTCATTGTAATGAATATTGTACAAAATGTTCTAAAATAAAAAGTTTTAAAATAAAAATATGAAAAGCATATAAAGGACTTGACTTTGTTTGTTTTTGACAATTTGAAGAAAGTAAAAACTTTCTTGGTATTGGGTAGCCCTGAAAAGGGCTGTTTTAAAATTAAAGAGAACGTATACTTTACCATTTCAATGAAGGATACATTCTCATTAATTTATTCTGCCAACCGCGATGCTCTGTTGGCGGTATCAGTTCTGATAAGTCCGGGTAAATATTACCCATCTTGACGATTGGGGTACGCGTATAAAACTCATACCCTCTCCTGGCGAAGAACTCCCGAAGAGCTTTATGCTTTACTCTCTTTCTTTCTTCTACTTCGTCTTCTTTCTTTTCCATGAGCTCTTGCTCCCATTTCTCCTCCATTTCTTCCTTATTCTTCCTGCCACCAAACAACCCACAGCAAAATTTCGAAAACTTCATCGTGAAATGAGTTAATAAAAGAATAAAAAATGCTGTCTCTTTTATAGCATGATAGGGGGATTGACCTACTTTGATACAGAATTAACAGAATTAAAAGCGCGAACGTGGGCGAGAATATGTAGATAGAACATAACGTACTATATGATCTATCTACAACGTCTAAGAGTATCAAATCCAAAAAATGTAACGAAACTAACGATTGGTTAACGTTAATTCTGTTAATTCCAAGTCAAAGTAGGTCAATCCCACTGTCAAGCTATAAAAACACCGATTTTTCCCATACATTCATCATTTTGACTCATAGCTCTCGAACATTTCGGAAGTTAAAAATCAATATGGAATTCGACTTAAACGATTTCAACTTAGATGCTTTCCTACCAGTGGAAAACAATGGAGACATTCTCTCATCGGCTATGAATTCAGCAAACATCATTCCGACGACTGTATTGGATAACATTTACGAAGAGACGAAACAGTTAAATTCGCAACAAGACTCTATGTTGACTCGGATCTTAAAAGAACTGGAAACATTCAACAAACATTTGGAGGAGCTTAAAACTTTAAACACAAACACCGAACGGTTATGGAAAAACATTGAGACACTACGCTATCAAAGACAGAGCATTTCAGCAGTTCCAGTAAAGATTCCTGTGGAGTTCGACTTCGATAAGACAAATCTTCACAAGTTAGTGGACTCTATCGTAACTGTTGTGAAGAAAGAAAAACATCCAAAACAAAATCAACCGAGAAGAACAACAAAACGAAAATCAGAGGAAGACGTTAGCCATCTCCATAAGCGACATGTTGACCAAAAGAGATCTTCACCGACACTGACAGGCCAGGGCAAATACGGGAAAAACATTGATGATTTCAATGACTTCAAAATCCCGAAAATCCCAAGAAGAACAAAGAAAAGCTGTCAGTAGAGAGAAAAAACACAGTCTCCAAACAAAACAGCCCTTTTCAGGGCTAACCATCTACCATGAAAGATCTATCTTTTCAAATTGTCACCCGAAAATTTTCCAAATAACCGGAATCTGGCCCATAGTACCTACCCGGGGGGGAAGCACTCTGGGGACTCAGGGTGGGTCGTATGGGCCAGGAGGGGGGGAAGCAAAAATGCCAGAAAGTGCCATTTTTTGCCATTTTTTACCCAAATCGACCAAAAATTTTCCAAATTGACCGGAATCTGGCCCATAGTACCCACCCAGGATGGCACTATGGGCCAGAAATTTCCCTCAGGGGGGGTTGTATGGGCCAGCTGGCCCATGCTAGTCCCCTTTACTACTGACAGGCTATAGCGTTGAATTTAATGCGTAGCGTTGTCAAGTTCTTTAATCGGTATCATGGTACCATGAACAAGTATTTCTCTTCCCCATTTTTTTCAAAGATAATAGGCATAACTTCTCTCCATTAGTTGCTCTCTTAAATGGGGAAAAAACGTCTTTCAATTCAGTAGACAAAAGAAAAAGATATATGGCGTGCAACACACGAAAAGGGGCCTTCGGACTTATGCGTAAAAGTGTGTCGTCCCAGATCAGCCTGTTCAGTCTGTGACTAATCCGAGACGACACTTCCAGTTTTTGTGCGATTTTCTGTTTCACGAAAGTCTACTGTATGAAAATATCTTAAGTAGTCGTAAATTGCCGTCTCGGATCAGCCTGCGCGGATTGTGCAGGCTAATCCGGGACGACATTTTACGCAAATGTCCGAAGGTCTCATTTCATATGTTGCGGGCCAAATTATTATTATGTGAATCTACCTCTATTGGTCTATGTAGGTGTAAGGGTCCCTTAAAGAAACGTAGTAAGCTATTTGCTAAGTTCTGTCCGAAAGGCAATGTCGATGTTTAATGATACTTGTGTGTTTGCTTCTTGTTGCGACCAGTGCGTCTGTCCATGTTTTCATGGTGCCTCATTTACTTTGTAAGAAATTTTGACCAAGCTGCTTATCTACATAAACATATTAGAAACAATGTCCAGCGATGAGAGAGGAATGAATCCTGTCGCAATAAATATCGTCAGTCCTCGAGAAGAGATTGGCCGTGCTGAGGTATTAAAGCCACAACACTCTGGCTTGGTTTCAAGACTTGCACCTTACCGACTTAGCTACGGGGCTCAGCTTAATGATTATTGAAAAGAGATTGAACAAAGTTCAGCGTGCTCCAAATTCTTCGATACAAAATCAATGAATTACTTAAAAAAAACACAAGCTTAACAGCAATGGATGAAAACTTAAAAAAAAAAGAATGTTTTGTTAAGCTGGCTAATAGCTTGTAATTGAGAACTGTAAGCTAGTTCCAGCTGTAAGCCATTCGTACAGAATGCGTCACTAATCTATTATTTAAAACTCATCGCTATTGGTCTACACTCATGTGCCAAATTTATGTCCACAAAATGGCTGTAAATTCTTCATTATTGTACCTTTTTATATGAGCCATGCCCTGACAAAACAAGGGATTTAGAGCATCTCCGTGATGCATTATACCAAGCAGGTCATAACATGATTACGGATCCATGAAATCTACGAGGGTCATCCAGAAATGAATGAGAGTTAGTTTGTAACTTTTGATTGAAAAAACATAAAGCCGCAAAACTTGGCACGTAACTAAATTAACTCCTTGCGCGTACGCGCGCGTGTTTATTAGCATCGTGACGTCACGTCATTTTTGATGACGTCATCTCAAACAACGTAATGGCGGACGATGCGTTCGCGCTGACGCGAGAAGAAATTTATGCGTATATCAAGATAGAGAGTAGGCGCGGAAAGAAAGCGACTGGAGGTTCACCCGACATGTGCAGTTGGATTTAGCACTATTTGTAGATGGGTAAAGGATTTCAATAATGGACGGCAAGAGTCTTACAAGAAGCCCTCCTCCGGTCGTTAGGGACATCAACAAAGGTTGCTAAGTAACGGGAGTTCGGGATCTGCCAAAAAGATGGGAGTCGACCATAGCATCCGCGTGAGATTATATAGAGGGACTACGAAGAGATTTTGTGAGTAACACTTGTAGTTTTTCCGTAATTAAGCAACTCTCATTCATTTCTGGATGACCCTCGTATACTGTATACTGTATAATAACCGACAGAATCAAGGGGCACACTGGTCTTTTGACATACAGAAAACTGACCAATAGCAAAAAGTTTCGGCCCAGGTCAGCCTGCGGAGGTGCATTAAGCCCTCTTTTCACAGAGCATGGGTAATAATACTTTCATCTTTGAAGCAGGTCTTTCTAATTAATACTGCTTACCTTTCATCTACGGTGGTTACATAAAAGAAAATGTGTAAATCAAACACTCCTTTCATAGTTTATCGTTGATAGCGGGACTAAATGTTACCCGATAAAGGCGGCAAAAAATACAGATTTGGTGAATTCAAAACCTTCTGCTGCTATGAAAAGTTTGAAGTGTACAAAGTAGACACAACAAGAGCACCACATGGGAGTGGTAACGCTCGACTGCAATTGCTTTTAGATTTAGATTGATTTTCAGTGAAAATTGTAAGTTAAAGAAGGGGCATAACTGTTTTAAAAAAATGTTTTGATGGTTTCCTGCTTCTGTTATATAGGTCACACTTTCGATAATTAACAACAAGTTTGAAGTAAACATCTTTAGTAATGACAGAGATATTATAAAATGTCAAAGTTTTTTTTGCACGAGGACACAGACGGCAACAGAGTTATGACAAAACTTCGACGTTTTCTTCGAAAGCAACCGAGCTAATAATAAAACACAGACATTGCTAACGATTTGAGATAGATGATTAAATGATAATTTTAGAAAAAAATATATTTGGTTTTGAGCTATGCTCTGTGAAAAAGGGGATTTAATGCATCTGCAAAAAGTATCGACCCATGTCAGCCTGTGTTTCCTCGCATGTGTTTCCTTGCTTTCTCACGCCAGTACTGACACAACTTTCTTTCCAAGTCACTGACTACTTTTCGCACATGAATCCGAGGTGAGAGGCGAAAAATCACCGGAAAGAAAGTTTGTTTCAACTGGGTATCGAACTGGCAAACGCCAGGTTACGAGTCAGACATGCTAACAACTGAGCTAGCTACTCGGGCGGGTCCTCGCAAAGGTGAAGAAACAAAGTCAATTTATGTCTCGTGCAGCCTAGATTAAATTCAAAGTGTTCTACCTTCAAATGTAAAAGGAAAGTGAATCGTCTACCAAGCGTAGGTAATTTAACCCTTAAAGCGCTGAATAAACATGTCTGGCATTTTAAAACTAAAGATAAGACCCAAATAACTGCAGTTAAAGGTTACTTTTGTCTACAATGTTTCAGCAAAAAGCGGACAGTGTAGATCAAAGATCAGACTGCACGTTATGTGCAGTCTGATCTTGATCTACATTGGCCGCGTAGGCAGCAGTAGTTATGCATAGCGCTTTAAAGGTTAAAATTAAAACTTCTAAGTCGTCGCCACATTTGATTGCGATTGTCTTTTCAGTAAATAAGAGGTAAGCTTAATCGGAGAACTTGAACCGAGATTCAGAGAAGTCAACACCAGAGTCTGTATTCACCAACCATTCCTAAGAACATTATCAGTCTTATTCTCGAGAACTTTTTAAATTTAAACGCCGCACAACTTCTGATTTGGTTTTGCCAATCAAAAGTTTTGTTACTTTCAAATTTAGAAAATCTTAGAGAATAATACCAAGAATGTGTTTAGGAATAGTTGGCAAATACGAACCCAGGGTACCTAGAGATGCTACTATCCTTTCTGTTTTATACCGCTAAGAAATGATCCATGTATTCGTTTAATTCCTTTTCCATTCTGGCTGAATGGACCAAAATTGTATTTTTCGTTTTATTCTTTTAGTTCACGCTCAAAGGTGTATTTATTTCCCACAGACGTGATTCCCACCCTTGACAAAGCATCAATTCGAGGACTATTTTCCATTGACTTTCCCCCTTCCTTGTTTATGCTACATGTACGAGCCCATATCTCAGATGCTCATTTAATAATAAAAGGTTGGAAAATTATTGATAAATAAAAAAAAAATACTTATCGTCACAAACAGCGGGATTTTGACAGCTGTCACAGAACGGTTTTCTTTGTCAAATTCAGGCTGTGGTTGTTACGTTGTCGCAATCAGCAACTTTGTCAGAAACAAACCCTAAAACTTTTCATTAACTCTTAATTCACCACATGAATGAGGTGAATGTTTATAAGAATAAGCCTTTCTCAAATCTATGGCTTTTTTTTTTACATACGAATGCCACATAAAAGGTTTGACAGGTTGGAAAAATGACCAGAATGCACGTTCTGGCCAAAAAGAAAACGAGAAAAAAAAAAGAAAAAAAAGGTTGAAATTATTTAGGTTTTTAAGATTTTTCTCGTGAAATTTCAAAAGCGTAATGTCACGTTGGTCTAAGACATTCATTATTACAAAATCACGTTGTCAATAAAATTAGAGATTCATTTATTCCCGTTCATTCATTCATTCATTCATTCATTCACTCATTCACTGAAAACAGGATAAACCGTGCTTGAAGTAACTCTTTGGAACGCGTGATAACATCTATTGTAAAATACACATGAGACATTCATTATTACAAAATCACATTGTCAATTAAATTAGAGATTCATTTATTCCCATTCATTCATTCATTCATTCATTCATTCATTCATTCATTCATTCATTCATTCACTGAAAACAGGATAAACCGTGCTTGAAGTCACTCTTTGGAACACTGATAACATCTATTGTAAAATACACATGAGACATTCATTATTACAAAATCACATTGTCAATTAAATTAGAGATTCATTTATTCCCATTCATTCATTCATTCATTCATTCATTCACTGAAAACAGGATAAACCGTGCTTGAAGTAACTCTTTGGAACACTGATAACTTCTATTGTAAAACACATATGAGCTATGTTCCTGCAAAAAAGGGTTAATCCATGTATTGCACGATACCAAGAAAGTCATCACATAATTATGGATCCATACAATCCATTTTGTCTAACAACCTGCTATATCCTGGGGTAGAATCGTCCTTGGACATGCAGAAAATCTACCAGAAGCAAAATGGTTTCGGCCCAGGTCATCCTGCGCAGACTGCGCAGCCGACCTGGGTCCATACTTTTTGCAGATGCATTAAACCCCTTTCTTACAGAGCATGGCCCATAAAAAGTGTTATTCAACACGCATGTTGTCCAAGAATAGCTCTTTTTCAGACATCTTGATTTATACGTCCACCAAATGGGGTTAAAAGTGGTATTTCATGGTAATTAGTGCATATGAGCCATGTTCTGTGAAAAGGGGGCTTAATGCACCCGCGAAAAGTATCGACCCAGATCAGCCTGCGCAGTCCGCGCAGGCTGACCTGGGCCAAAACTTTTCGCTATTGGTCAATTTTCTGTATGTCAAAGGACCAGCCTACCTGATGATTTAGTCGGTTGTTAGACAAAATTGACTTCATGGATCCATAATTATGGGGTGACTTGCCTGGTATCAGGCATCACGGAGATGCACTAAGCCCCCTTTTGCCAGAGCACGGCGCATATATATAGGCCTAATTAACTATTATGCAAGACGGGAAAGTGCTTAGTTCCCAGGCAGAAGAATGTGGCTCACCTATTTCATTGTACTCATTGTACTACTCACCTATTTCATTGAGTAAGAGACATCTAGTAATACTTGTCTATAATTGAGTGTAACTCTTTCAGTGATCGAAGAAAAAACTTAACTCCAAAGAAATATTCACTGCGACATAATGTCGTTAAATTTGAACGTCTTGTAATTTCTACACGCCAGTCTGAAATCGTAAATTTGTATTAATTTATTAAAAATCATCATAAATTCATTTTAACTCATGTACAATTTAAAATTAACAAATCTCTGTAACATACTAGTTTAAAATTTTGATTACTCTCTTTAACTCTGTAACTCTTTCTCTGTCTCTCAGTCTCTCTGTCTGTCTCTCTCTCTCTGTCTCTCTCTCTCTCTCTCTCTCTCTCATGTTACTAACACGAATTATGTTTATTCAAATACATTTTGTGCCTCGTTGAAATTATGTTTTATGTACATTTACCTCTTGTTTTGCCAAGCCCCGTAGCTCTGTCGGTAGCATACAGGACTTGAGAACAGGAGGTTGCTGGTTCGATCCCCGGCTCGGCTAATTTCTTTCCGAAGATTGATGATAGTCATTGCGACAGGATTCATTCCTCTCTCACCGCTGACCATTGTTTCCACGATGGTTATGTGGGAAAGCAGCCAGTGGCTTGGAAAGAATATTGTGCGGAGTACTGGTAAAGGAAACTCCAGGAAAGCATGGACAGGTGCACTGGCCGCTGCAGTATAACTGAAACAATGTTGAAAACGGCGTTAACAACCATACAATCGATCAACAATCAACCTCATGTTTTCTGTAAAAGGAACATAGTGGATAAAGGTATTGTATTGTATTGTATTGCACTGTATAATTATGTATTATTCATTGTTGATAATCTATAAATGACAAGTATGAGAGAATGTAGTACAGATACAAGGAAATACAACTGTGATCCATATACAGACATTTATGCCTTTTCCATCCAATCCAAGGTCTCGGAAGGGATAGAGGTGTGGTCATCGCTCTACAGCTTTACAACACCATTACTAGTCTACGTGTCTACAACAACGAACGTAGAAGTAACAGATAGAACGAACTCTACAACTGTCAGACAGACAGACAGACAAATACTTTTATTTTCAAACCTATAAACATAGATGCAAGGAAAAACAAATCATTGATTATTGATCATTGTGTCACGTGAACAATGGGTATTTTCAGGATTATGGAAAGACACGTTCTTAGATGAACATGAATGATAGGGACGAGGTCGACACCAGTCCTCATAATATATCGGGTCCTGTTGACCCAGATCTCTACCAGTCATGAGTACCATTCTTCCTCTAAAGAACAGGACTGAACACGCAAAGTAGTTATTTAATGTGGATATGCACTGTAAATATATGTAGAATCAAACATTAGGGAACACGTGTATTTCATCTTCAGGCAATTCGTTATTTCACCTAAAACATATAACAGATATGGAATCTGGGGTCCGTATTCACCAACCATTCTTGAGAATATTCTTAGTTTTATTCTCCAAGATTTTCTATATTTGAAAGTAACACAACTTCTGATTGGCTAAACCATTCGGTTTAGCCAATCAGAAGTTGTGTTACTTTCAAATATAGAAAAAATCTGGAGAACAAGACTAAGAACATCCTTAAGAAAGGTTGGTGAATACGGACTCAGGTCAATATCGGATGCGCCATCCATGTGTAGCAAAACCTTCACGACACATGGCGAGCATACTGGTATACGAGGTATCTTTTCTCTTGGAATCTGCTGCAATTTTGAGAGGTAAAGTCACCTGTCATGTCATGTCAGAAAAAAAGAAGTAACAGACTTCCCTTTTTGGGCCTGCGTATATAAATCTATACAGTGGAGGAACAGATTCTAAAAGACCGGGTCTTGGATATTCCAAAGCAAAATGTTTTCTTTTGTGGTCCCTCGAGTCGGTAAATTATAGGGATAATTATGCACTGTGGCTAACGCAAGTACCTCTCGGTAGTGCAAATATGACATTTGCATGGCACAAGGTTACTCCAGTGTATATCATTCGGCGTCCTACCAGTTTGGTAAGCATGTTAATCTATGTACAATTTGGTGCGAACAACACGCACTTGTTGTCAAAGTATTCCATTTACTGAGATTTTGCCAAAAACATAGAACGAGCGAAAGAACCATTTCAGGCAACGATTCGAGTTTTGGGAATAGTTTTGCTTGTTGATTTTGTAAGTTGTCAGTTCAGAGCAGTGACCCAAAATAGGGGAAAACATGGTCTAGGCCATATTTGACATGAGACTGAAATAACAATTTACAGCCACTACAGAGCAGTTATTTGATACAGAATGGAACAATGGAAGAATTTACACAGGTTGCAAACAAATCCATAAAATATAACATTTTGTACCTTCCTATGATTTACATGGATTGTTTAGTTAATAAATTTTCAGTAACTCTACACTTTTACATCATTACTATGACATAAATGAGCCATGCTCTGGCAAAAGAGGGCTTAATGCGTCTCCGTTATGCATATTACCTATGAAGCCATCACATAATTATGGATCCATGATATCCACTTTTTTAACAACTGACTTAATCATGAGTTAGAATGGTCCTTGGACATACAGAAAATTTACCAATAGCGAAATGTTTCGGCCCAGGTCAGCCTGCGCGGACTGCGCAGGCTGACCTGGGTCGATACTTTTCGCAGATGCATTAAGCCCTTTGTCACAGAGCATGGCTCAAATATTTGTCGCCTCGATTACAGTAAACATGTACGCGATTTATAAAGGAGAGCGATCTGGCAAAAAGGGGTTTAATGCATCTCCGCAATGCACTGTACCAAGCAAGTCTTCACATAAATATGAATCCATAGATACCAATTTCTCCAACAACCGACTGAATCATTTGGTACAGTTGTTCTTGGACTTACAGAAAAAATTTATGAAAGGCAAAATGTTTCATTTCAGGTCAGCCTGTGCGTCCTGCATAGGCTGGCCTGAGTCCATACTTTTTGCAAATGCAATAAACCACTTTTCCGCAGAGTATAGTTCAAATATGATCGTGATGACGACACGATGTACACGTATTCATGCGCGCCGTGTTAAAGATTACAAGTTTATTTCAAAGGACATATTGTTTTCCGTATACTTGCATACAAAAAAAAAAAACAACTAAAAAAAAAAAAAGAGAGACAGGGAAGCTCCTCTCAAATTAGGAAGAAAAGTTATGCTACATGTGTGTGTTATATATGATTTTCAAAGATACATGTAGCACCCAATTCCATCTAGTTGGCTAATTTAAATCAACAGACGGAATAGTTAATTACGATTTGAGAAATTACCACACCTAGCCGTTGTTTTCATTAAAAACAAAGGAGTGGTACACTTTTCGTGCCACGGTAGTAACACTGCTTTAATATGTAATCTTCATGTCCATTACGATAGTCAAGAATACAGCTTTAGCTGCATCAAGTTAAAAAATGGTTAATAATTGACAGATTCTTTTTTTTTTTAATTTGAAAACTTTTAAGTCCACACGGCGAAACCCTTTCAAAATATTAAACAGTATTATTTAGAAATTAAAGTACTGTTTTTATCAGTGCGGCAGTATATTTCACGGAACGTGATACCCCGTTGTATTTTCGGTTCAACACTGTAACAAGAATATCCCCGACTAAATCTTTGACGATTCAGTGCAAATTGACATTGACCTTTCTGTAAACTTAAAGTGGAACATCTAACTGTAACATCTAGTATTGTAATTCAACCAGTAGACTGACGGGGTCTTATTATGGCTTCACACAGCAATTGACAAGAAGGCCTTCAAGTTCAGAGATATCACATTAACTCTTTTTAAATATACACTCATTCTAGCTCTGTAAAGCTTTGAAGATTTTATGAAAACATTGCCAATTAAGGACAAGTTGTTCTCTATAATCAGTTAATACATTTTCTATTTCAAATTATTTTCCTGTCTATCCTGGAATTCGGATAGCATCAGTGTTGCCTGTATATTTACTCGATCTAAATATCGGCCTAGTAGTTGATTCTAATTCACAAAGAGATAACGGGCTAATTTTAGAGGAGTATATCAATCGACGGTATTTAGTGAAGGTCAAGGTCACTTAGAGAAACCCACTGCAGGTGAGAAAAGTTCAATGATAGTGAATCATGTTAATTGCCTATACAGGGTATCTGACTCTTAATTATGTCTTAAATAACAGTAAAACACACCGCTGGCTATGTGAAATAACATTTTCAATTGTTATAGACTAAAGACGGATGTAAATGATCATGACGAGACATTTCGAACAATATATTACGAAACGAGTCTAGATTTTATTTTAATTGCGAGCCTCTGATGAATGTATTTTTTTTAAATATTTTCTGGGGCGAGTTCCTTAAAACTTTGTCTAACATTTATGTAATTCTGAGTTTTTTTTTTTTTTCTCTCTCTCTCTCTCTCTCTCTCTCTCCCTCTCCCTTTCATTGCTTGAGGTTTAGGTTTTATAAGCGTGAGTGCAGTCTTGATGACAGATATCGTCACACATATATATATTCACAGTTTCGTTTCTATTTGTGTAGAATATAATAAGAAAAATAGTCCAGATACTCATGGACAAAACGTATAGGTAGGGGTTAGTAAGGCAAAGAAAGTGATAAGAGACCACAAACTTGTATAATCAAGAAATGATTACTGAAAATAATTGCAACTCTGAAAAAAGTAACAGTCTTATTTGCAGCTAACGTGAATTATAGGATATTCGGAGACAATAAAGAAACTGGTTAAAAATGAGTTCTTCAGGCAAACAAGCCTTTTGACCTAAATGATGTCTGTAATTAATATGAGAGATTTCATCATTTTATTACGCACGTCAGCCCACGGTAAACCTGCGGCTACCTAAAGTTATTAGCACGAGAGCGAGCTCGTATACTAGAAGGTTTCCGAATGAGTAAACTAGCTTAATGCTCTGGAGGGGATAACGTGTTTCAAACCTCTTGGAAAAGGCAATAGCTGAAATATTTAACTTTTTTTTTTTCATAGCATTACGCGTATGTTAAGTAGAGGATCTTACAATCGTGTTTATGTATTATCACTTTTATCAAACGAGTTCGCTAAGATTGTATGACGGGAGCCTTGGCGAGCGTCAAATACGTTTTAGTCAAGAGTTTGATAAAAAAAAAAATGATAATACATAAACATGAATGTAAGATTCTGTTTATAACATAAAACGAATGACAAACAAAAAAGTATCCTGCATTATCACCTTTAGCCTATATACCATTCACGGGTCCATGTTTACAGTTGTAGTTCGGTGTCATATGTGTACATACACTAGTTGATAGCTCTTTGATATTTAAACCGAAAGTAGAATGAAACAGCTTCTAGAGGGGATAAGTCCACCTATTTCCGCAATTTTGTTGATTTAAAACAAACAAAAAAACCTTCGCTGCATTTCTTGGTTTTATTAAACATGAGAATCAAACAGTTTCCACGCGTATACGTCTTAGCAACAATGACGTCATTTTTCCGCGAAATGGCGTAGTAGTACAAATTCCGGCACGTGCTGTGCTTGGTTCCTCCGCTAATATAACCAGAAAACCGGGAGCCAAAAGACGATAACACACTAGTGTATAATCAAAAACAAGTCATGGGTTTAGTACACTGCCAGAGCAGGTTTTATGTGATGAAAAACTATTTTCCAGTAAGTTTCAAGCCATAGTACAATCGTCGCTCCATTGTCTATATCAATTTGATTCGCATTTCCAGCTCAAACATGGGACCAGGATGTAACTGCTAATGCTTTGTTTCTTTTTCCCCACAATGTTTTCAAAAGTTGTTTACTGTGCGGGCGTATAACTTCTTATTTGCATGTTAATCGGTTTACCAAAAAAGTTACTCCCTCTAATAATAAACGCGTCCTTAGATCATAAATTATTTGTAACAGCATCCCTGGAGAGGGTTCTGTCGACGGCTAATTTGGAAACAACTCAGGACAAACCCACTCGCAGCATCGTGCTAGGATGAGATGTCAAGTAAATAAGTCTGCCTTATGACAAATGTAGCCCATGATAATGAATACATAAAAACGGAATTTGAAGTTACGTGGTCGTATAGGTTATTTAATCTTGATGTTCGGGTGGGGAGATTGAACGTATAAGCTTTTTTACTTTAACCACACCTAAATCCTTTACCATGCAATCCGGAGTTTTAACGACCCTGAGGAAGAAGCATTTTGAAAACTTTGTGGGAAAAGGAGAAAATGCTGGAAACCAGCATTTTCTCCTTTTCCCAAGATGTTTTCTATCCTATCGAAGACAAGTTTCATCAATGGAGACACATTTAAATTGTTATCTGCTTTCAGTTTGAAGGAGTCTTTTGTTTAATCGTCTGGTTAAGGGTTAAGTCTGCCATTGTTTTTGGGTATTTTACTGGAAGTGTAGGGCATATTACTGTCAAAAAAGTATGTCGCTGCAATGAGAAGTAGATCTCCTGATCATTATTTTGAGTGCGAGAATCCTCTGGTTTATAGTCATGTTCATAATTAATAGTATATTACATAGCATGAAGGCAATTATGATATGGGGTATCTTGCCATATTGGGCTGTTTAATTCATTATACACGGTGCGTTGAAGAAACATGATACACGTTACTCTGCAATTGTATTGCATTTAATTCAGTGTAGTAAGTTGATACATGTACTATTCAAAAACAAGATACTGTGAAATTAAACTTAGCACGTGTCATACTACGTAAAAAGGGTGTTTGATGCATCTGTTAAAAAAAAAGCATCAACCCATGTCGGCCTGCTCATGTCCTTCTTCAGACAAGTATAACTTTGGTTTCTAATTGACCGATGCGCCGAAGGTTACACAGCCATGGGTCATAATGCTTTGAGCTATACAAGTATAGTGCGTTTATAGAAGTTTTACGCCTCAGATTACACAAAATCAACATAAACAAGAGCATCGCACAATAATGCCAACACTCGGCTGCAACAACTTTTCAGTGAAAATTCTAAATAGAAAAAGGGGCATAACTGTGTCAAAAATATTTTGATTGTTACCTGTCCTTGTTGTATGGATTTCCTTTTTTAATAGTTAACAGCTAGTCCAAGTTTGAAGTAAACATCTTTAGGAACGACAGAAATATTTCAAAATATTTAAGTTTTTACACGACGACAACGCCGCCACCGCCGCCGCCGACGACAAGAACGACGCAGACGCCGACAACGCTATGACAATACCTCGATGTTTTCTTCGAGAACAGCCGAGCTAAAAATTCAAAACTAGCAACAAATTTAGTTACCTCGGTGATTTTGCAGTATATCCATTTGAACTGATCAGTGATCAAGTGAACACAGTCTGGTTGTTCAAGTTCTGTCCATAATTATTCTGAATAAAGTTCGGGGCGGGGTCCAAGTATCTAAATATGGACACTCTTTGAATGACTCTCGAGATCCATCGTAACGATAGAGTTTTCTTCGCCACGATTTTAGTAACTTTTCAAAGATATTTCATATTTTGCAAGCACATAAAAAAGAGGATTTACTTCTTTAAAATTACCCCTGGCCGGAGAATGTCAGAGTTCGTCTGGTGCCGTCGGGACAATAAAAAATGGCATACTACTCATATCCGACAACCCCTGCTCACTATATCGCGAAAACCCACGAAAATCAAAAGTAAGTGTCAAATACACTTGTATTTTTTATGGATTCATTGCGTATACATCAAATACAAAACTGGTCAAGGGAATAAGCCGAAAATTTCATTATTATCCTTTCACTCGTTAAACAATGCAACGTTTATGCATAGAACCGTATAGTGAAGGGGAGTTGCCAATATTTTGCCTAAAAGATCAGTAATTTCTTTTTCTCTTACACTGTGACACGACATTGCCCGCGGAAATATACGGGGACATGCTTGGGCTACCTTTAATCTTGCATTTGAAAAGCATGACAGAACGATAAATATTGCCATATTTCACCCTCCAAGAAAACATAGGTAAGCTAGATTTAATCCTTAACCTGCTAAGAAAGTGAAATAAATCTTCCAAGCCGATGGTAAAAATCCGAAAGTTGCTATTTCAAAGGAATTTTTGCCGGAGTAAAATATCTTCTTACCGGAGAGCATAGATCAAATATCAGAATGCACGTCCTGAGCGCAAAAGGTCGTTGAGTCGCGCCAGCAGCCTAACAGTGACGTGTTACAGCCGAAACGCATTTGGTTTAACAATACTCACGACGGTTTAAGAGCGAGAATTCAATTTAAAAATCTCACATGTCGTAGTACGTCTTGAATTTCGCATCGTGAAACTGTCATTTCACGTTACACATTCGACAATTTTCCTGAAACTCGTGTTGTCGCTTGTCGCATCATTTTGCAGACTTGAAGATAACCCTTTACTACACGACAAAATTTTACACTACTCCAAATTGAAAGCGTTCTCAGACCAATAAATAAATAAATGAATAAATAAAATAATGTCGATGGAATGATATATTTTGTCTTTAAAAGGGTAGAAAACGCGGGAAAAGGAGAAAATGCTGGTTACCAGCATTTTCTCCTTTTTCCCCACGACGTTTTCAAAAGCATTTTTTTTCTAGGCCGTTAAAAGACGTGATTGTGTGGTAAAGGGTTAAAGCAACCTCGGAAAAAGCTACCTACAGCCAATACCTACTTTTCCGGAGTCCGAGGTGACAATAACCAATTATGGAACAGTGCAAATGAAGATCAGTCAGTAAGCCTGTGCACACAGGTCTTGCTTTTTATGACTAAGAATTACAATTATGGGCCGTGCTCTTTGAAAAGGGGATTTGATGCATCTCCGTGATTTATTCTACCGAGCAAGACATCACATAATTATGGATCCATAATAGCCACTTTTTAAACAACCGACTTAATTATAAGGTTGAATGGTCCTTTGCCATACAGAAGATTGACCAATAGTGAAAGATTTTGGCCCAGGTCAGCCCGCGCGGACTGCGCAGGCTTATAGGAGTCGATGCTTTACACAGATGCATTAAGCCCCCATTTCACAGAGAATGGCTCATATAAATGAACAATGCTCTGCAAAAGGGAACTTTGAATGCAATGCATTTGCAAAAAGTATCGACCAGGTCAGCCTTGGCAGTCAGGGCATGCTGACATAGGTAGAATATTTTGGCTGTTTTGTAATTTTTTCTTGCATATAAAAGGACCATTCTACCTCCAGATCCAGTCGATTACTGGACTAAATAGATTTATCACATAAAACCTCCTCCGGCAGTGTAATACAGTGACTTATTTTTGATAATACACTAGTGTATTATCGTTTTTTGGGTCCAGGTTCTGATCAGTTTTTAGTCGTGAGCGCGTGAAGCTGGAGAAACCAGCCACAATACGTGCCGGACTTTGTGCGACTACGCCGTTTCGCGCAAAAAAATGACGTCATTGTTGCTAAGGCGTATACGCGCGGAAAGTTTTTGATTTTCATGTTTAATAAAAACAAAGAAATGCGGCGAAAGTCTTTTAAATCAATAAGAATGCGGAAATAGGTGGACTTATCCCCTCTAGAAACTGTTTCACTCTACTTTCGGTGTAAATATCAAAGACCTATCTACTTGTGTATGTACGCATTTGAAACCAAACTACAACTGTAACTATGGACCCGTGAATGGTGTATAGGCTAAAGGTGATGATGCAGGATATATTTTGCCTGGCATTCGTTTTATGTGATAAATAGAATCTTACATGAGTGTTTATGTATTATCATTTTTATCAAACTCGTTGACTAAAATGTATTTGACGCTCGCCACGGCTCGCGTCATACATTTTAGTCAACTCGTTTGATAAAAATGATAATACATAAACACTCATGTAAGATCCTCTATTTAATAAATCCATAATTATGTTGCTTTTGTATAATACATCACGGAGATGGGGCAAACCCCGTTTTGCCAAAGCATGGCTCAAAAACAGTTTAACCCTTTTCCCAAACGATGAATTTTAGACTGGTCCAAATTGAAAGAGTTTGCAGACGACAATTTTAAATTTGATGAAAATGACAGAAAGTTCTCCAAAAGGTAGAAAACACTGTGGGAAAAGGAGAAACTGCTCGTTACGAGCAATTTCTCCTTTTCCCACAGTGTTTTCAAAAGACTTGTACTGCAGACACGTGAAAACCAGGGCTTGTTTGGGAAAGGGTTAAACATTGAGAGACCAAAACGGACCAGACCATTCCCCAACACGAATAAAATGTGTTCAAGTCCTTAATTATCTAAAGGCTTTTAGGAGAACAATAAAAAAAAAAATGTGAAAACCACCGTCGTTATATTCTATTTTCAGCTCTGGTTCAGAAATTCTTGTCACCCCGAAAAATAATCAATCATATTTTTCCACAATTTATTTCTTAATTACACCTCTCTACGCCCCATTTATTCATTCTTTCCCACTGAGAGACATGATGAAATCGTTTTATGTTCATTTTTTCCTAAAGGTCAAATCAAATACAACAAAGCCGAGTTTTGTCCTGAATAGCAGTATTTGCAAATATGTACATGAACCATGCTCTGTGAAAAGGGGTCTTGATGCACGGACGACCTGGTTCTTGCTGCTTTGCAGTTTGTACGGAATTCATTTATCGTTGTTAGTTTATACGTATTCAAAAGCAAGATACTGTAGAATGAAAATGAGTCATGTCATGAAAAAAAGGGTTTAATGCATCTGCGAAAAGTAGCGACCCAGGCCAGCCTGCGCAGTCCGCGCAGGCCGACCTGGGTCGAGACTTTTCGGTGTTGGTCAATTTTCTGTATATTAAAGGACCAGTCTACCTCATATTTCAGTCGGTTGTCAAAAAAGGTGGTTTATATGGATCTAGGATTATGTGATAGCTTGGTACAATGCATCGCCGACATGCATCAAGCCCCCTTTTACCAGAGCATGGCTCACATATGTTCGAAAAGAAGAACAGGCATCAGCAATTTCGAATGGTCTTGGTCTTGCCTTATAATTTTCGTCTACACTGTCCCACAAACGCGTCTTACGTTTCAGACCTAATTATGTATCTTATTTGGTGAGTATCTAATATGTGCAAATGTGTATGAGCCATGCTTTGTGAAAAGGGTGTTTGATACACCCTGCGAAAAGTGTCGACCCTTTTCAGTCCGGGCAGACTAACATAGGTCGAGAACTTTTGCTGTTGGTACATTTTCTACATGTCAAAGGACCATTCTAATCTATGATTTAGTCAGTTACGGGTTTTATGGCTCCACAATTATGTAGAGACTTGCTTGGTATCATAGACCACTGAAAGCATTAACTCCCTCCACCCACTTTTGCCGAAAGATCAAATGATTGGATTCGTCTTTGATAGGATCGAAAACACTGTACGGAAAGGAGAAAATATTGGCTACCAACATATTCTCCTTTTCCAGCAAGGTTTTTTAAAAGCTGTCTTTTTTGAGTACCGTTAAAGCACGGACGGGACGTTTAGTTACGGGTTATTTAAAAAAAGTCTACATTTCGGGCCTCTTTCAAAGATGGCTTTAGTTTAAACATATTTATTTCACATCAATTTAGAAACAAGTTCTTACAACTTATACTAATCTCTCTCGATTCTGCTTCCTGGAAACTACACCAGTACTCGCGCCGAATGTGTGAGCCAGTGAACAGTCCCAAACAAGATGGCTTTACAAGGATAGTGAGTGTCTTGCGGTGGCACATCCAAAAAGCATTTAGTTTCATTGTTCTTTTTCTGTACCATTTTAGTGTAGGCATTTGAGTCTTGCTCTGTGAAAAAGGAGTTTAATATATCTGCAAAGAGTATCTACCCATGTCAGCCTGCGCAGTCGGCAGACCTATTTTTTTATTATAATTGATAAATCTATTGCAAGTCAAAGGACTGTTCCCGGTCTTTTGATGAAATATAGATCACATACTATGTGACGACCTACTTGATTTAACTTATTGCCAAACGACAAAATTTTAGACTAGTCCAAATTGAGAGCATTTGCAGACGACAAATTAGATGTGACTTAAGGATTGAAATTTGATATGGGACGGGTAGAAAACATTGTGGGAAAAGGAGAAAATGCTGGTTACCAGCATTTTCTCCATTTCCCGCAATGTTTTCAAAAGGCCTCTTTCTCAGGATCGTTAAAAGTCGGGATTGTGTGGTAAAGAGTTAACCCCTGTCCTGCTAAATAACTTAAATGAAACTTTCGAGCTGATGGTGAAAACCAAAAATGCTGATATTTCAAAGTTATGGGGGTTGGGGAAATATCTCCCGATCGGACAGAGTAGATCTAAGATCAGACTGCACGTTCTGTGCAGTCTGATCTTGATCTACACTGTCCGCAATAGGTCCGTGAGTCGCGCTTAGCAGCCTAAGGGTTAAGGCATTGGGAAGATGCATTAGGCCCTCTTTTTCCACGTGCGCTACTCACTCCTTCGAGAAAAGCTAGCAGAGCTGGCAGCGGAGAGTAAAAGATAATGATTTTACTCCTGTTTATCACTCTACCACACAATCTCGAACTACTGACTGTTTGATCCACTGACTCAACTATTTAACCCATTACCAGACGACAAAATTTCAGCCTTGTTCAAATTGAAAGCACTTGCAGACGACAATTTCAGTGTGGCTCAAATGGTGCGATTTTGCTTTGATAGGGTAGAAAACATTGTGGGAAACGGAGAAAATGCTGGTTACCAGCATTTTCTCCTTTTCTCACAATGTTTTCAAAAGCCTTCTTTCCCAGGAGCGTTAAAAGGCGGCATTGTACGGTAAAGGGTTAAAAGTGATTGTTCCAATGACTGACTGGTCCATTGAATGACCTGTGTACAGACCGACGGACGGACCGACAGACTGATCCGTCAGCCCTGAAAAAAGGCATTTCAAAACATTATGGGAAAAGGAGAAAATGCTGGTTACCAGCATTTTCTTCTTTTCCCACAATGTTTTCTACCCTATCAAAAGACAGAAGTCACCATTTGAACTGCATTCAATTTGATCGTCTTTGAGTGTCCTCAATTTGGTCGAGTCTAAGATTTTGTCGTTTGGTAAAGAGTTAATTCACATTCATTTTGTCGTCTGCTCATGCTTTTGATTTGGTCTAATCCAAATTTTGTCGTTTGGTAAAGAGTTAAGAGTAGCGAAAAGTCAGTTGTGTGACGCCTCTAGCCAAATGGGACAAATGTAACACAAAGAGCGATGACTCGGGGCAATTTCCATGAACAGATAGAACGATTACTCTTCAATTAGTTTTAATTTTCAATTATCTCTCTCGTAATTGCATCGCGTCTTGTTTCAAATTGTAGTTTAACATTTAACCTTACCGAGAAAATGTTTGACTTATCCAAATCGAAAGCATTTGCAGATGACTAAACAATTATGGCTCAAACGATAGAATTAGCGAATTGAAATGGCGGCGAAAGCATTGTGGGAAAAGGGGGGAATTGGTGGTTAGCAGCATTTTATCCTTTTTCCACAATGTTCTCAAAAGCCTACCTCTCAGGATCATTCAACCCCTGACATTGCTGATAAAGGGTTTAGATTGATTGATTGATTGTATGGTGTTTAACGCCGTTTTCAACGTTATTTCAGTTATATCACGGCGGCCAATGCTCCTATCCATGCTTTCCTGGAGTTTCATTTACCAGTACTCCGCACAATATTCTTTCCAAGCCACTGGCTGCTTTCCCACATAAGCATCGTCGAAACGATGGTCAGCGGTGAGAGAGGAATGAATCCTATCGCGATGACTATCATTAATCCTCGGAAAGGAATTGGCTAAGCCGGGGATCGAACCTACGACCCCCTGTTCTCAAGTCCTGTACGCTACCGACTGAGCTACGGGGGCTTGGCATAAAGGGTTTAGATACACATACAGTATGTGCCGTATCGTCTTCAATTTTTGTCCAGTGCAATAATGAACAGTGAAATGTTACTTTTTTGTGTGTAATTGTATTTGAGCTCCGCTCTATGAAAAGGGGACTAAATGCAACTGCGAAAAGTATTGACCCAGGTCAGCCTGCGCAGTCCGCGCAGGCTGACCTGGGCCGAAACTTTTCGCTGATGGTCAATTTTCTGTATGTCCAATGACCGGTCTACGCCATGATTAACCCTTTACCACACAATCCCGACTTTTAACGACCCTGAGAAAGAAGCCTTTTGAAAACATTGTGGAAAAAAGAGAAAATGCGGGTAACCAGTATTTTCTCCTTTTCCCACAAAGTTTTCTACCCTTCCCAGAACAAATTACAATTTTTCAGTCACGTTTAATTTGTCGTCTGCAAATGCTTTCAATTTGGACTAATCTAAGATTTTGTCGTTTGGTAAAGAGTTAAGTCAGTTGTTAAAAAAAAGAAGTAGCTATTATGGATCCATAATTATGTGATGACTTGATTGGTACCATGGATCACCAAGATGCATTTAGCTCCCTTTTGCCAGAGCATGGCTCTTTTTCTTTTTTGCGAATTCGATGGGAGCTTCCTCATCCCTTCCTGGATTTAGATCTTCACCAGACAATTGAATGTTTTAACGACCTTGATTAATAAGGTTCTGGAAAATATTGAGGGAAAAGAAGGAAAATGCTGGTACCAGCAATTTAACCCTTTCACACCCATTTTTTCCGAACGGCATGGATCAAGATCAGATTGCACAGAAATTACAAGCTGATCTTGGATCTACACTGTTTGCTTGTTTAGTCAAGCCTCTGAGATAAAAATCTGTCTCAGTTTTCGCAGCTTGTATTTTCAGTCGTCGAAAGATGAAGAATAAATGAGCCATGCTCTGTGAAAAGGGGGCTTAATGCATCTGCAAAAAGTATCGTCCATGTCAGCCTGCGCAGTCCGCGCAGGCTGACCTGGGCCGAAACTTTTCGCTGTTGGTCAATTTTCTATATGTCCATGGACCAGTCTACCTCATGATTAAGTCAGTTGTTTGAAAAAAAAAAAAAAAAAAGGGGGTGGCTATTATGGATCCATAATTATGGGATGACTTGATTAGTATCACGGATCACGGAGATGGACCAAGCCCCCTTTTCCCAGAGCATAGTTCATATGTATCTGATGCTAATGGAGTTAAGAAATAAAGATTACATGCTGAAAGAAAGGATGGCTGAATAATTAACTTTGTCGCTACCAAATAAATGAACCATGCTCTGGCAAAAGGGGTTATAATACATCTCCGTGATGCATTGTAGCAAGCAAGCCATGACATAATTATGGACCCTTAAAATCAATCTGGTATGACAATCGACTGAATTATTAGAGGGAATGGATCTTTGGACATGCAGAAAATTAACCCGTAGCAAACATTTTCGACCAAGGTCAGCCTGCGCGGAGTGCGCAGGCTGACCTCAGTCGAGACTTTTTTGCATGTGCATTAAACCCCCTTTTCACAGAACATGGCTCAAATATATTACTCTTTCACAACTACATCAATACAGCTTCGCTGCAAGTTGTAGAGACTGGTGATAATCTTGGACAAAACAGTGGACAGTGTAGATCAGAGATTAGATGCACATCCTGCGCAGTCTGATCTTAATCTATACAGTCCACAAAAGCTTCGTGTATCGTCATAATCTTGAATAAAAAAGTGGAGAGTGTAGATCAGAGATCAGACTGCACGTTCTGTGCAGTCTGATCTTGATCTGCACTCTCCACAAAAAAAACGTCGTGTGTCGAGAATGGTAATGAAAAAGTTAAAACTTATTGGAGAGGACATCAGACCTCTCCAACAGTGGTGAGTTTAAAATGCAGACTGCCTCAGAAATTGCTGCCTAACTCCATGCTTTTCTGCGAAATCGTTCTGATACACAGTCTGTTTCCTCATGGTTGTATAAATAAACCGAAATCAAAAAACTGAAATTGGAAATAGAAGTGTTTTGTTTTTATATGACGGATTTCAAAAAGGATTTGTTATATCAATTTGATTGCAAATGACCTTTCCAGTGGTTGTAATTTTTCATTAAACAAATAAAGCTACACACACAAAAAAAGAATTTCGTTAAAAAAAAAGAGAACACCGCGGGAAAAAAGATCACGCGACTTGAAAACGTGGGAAAAAGGTCACGTGTCTGTCATGTAATAAATAAGAGGTTTCTCCTTTTTACACAGCGGCAGTCATATAATGCCTTACTTATTTTATATGTACCAAAATATATTGAAATTAAAAGCAGTAAGCTATTTGAAAATAATGATGCTGACCTCTCCTGGCTTCGTTTTTAAAGAAGCCAACTTGTCTGTGAAAGAAACGGAGCGGCGATATCCTGAAACCTATACTTTAACTAAACCTAAGGGAGACCATATGAAACGCTCAGTGTCAGCATTGTCCAGTAACTTCCCTTGAACCTGGGAAATTTACTACAGCGATGCATCAATTTTGTGATGTTAATCGTTTTCTTTTGCTACTTTGAAAATTGAATGGAAGCCACTGTCTTTACCCTCTACTATTGTACTTTGATTGACAAACAGAGAGCTTTCTTGCAGTGTTTTTGTTTTTTTAATCCAATTTGTGCTCTATGACCTACACAAAAAAGCTAAAAATGTCATACCTTAGACCGATTGCGTTTTATGACTTTCCGCCGTCTTTAACACGATTGCAAATGAAAAATTACATTTAACAACGAGACACAAAATAATTTGTTAAATAACAACAGAGACAATAAAATCAACACCAGAAACACGTGGAGACCTACCCTTTAATTTTTTTTATTCTTCCCGATAAAACAGTGCAGCAGAAATGTTTGGTGCCTGATATTAAAATGGGACTACACGTACTTTTAAGCACTATTTCCAGAAGCATTTTTGTTAAAACTTCGGAAGACTCGGTGCTCTACCCAAGCAAAGTTCTCGTATTTTGATGTCGAGTTATGCATTTGTAAAGGGTGTTTCATAATATCTCGTATGTTACACTTTTGAAAATGCATAAAGGTATATTTCTTATAAAGGTAATGCAACGAAATTCATATTATTTAGTAGGTTAACCCTTTCCCAAACGACAAATTTTGGACTGGTCCAAATTGAAAGAGTTTGCAGACGACAATTCTAAATTTGATGAAAATGACATAAAGTTCTCCAAAAGGGTAGAAAACACTGTGGGAAAAGGAGAAATTGCTCGTTACGAGCAATTTCTCCTTTTCCCACAGTGTTTTCAAAAGACTTGTACTGCAGACATGTGAAAACCAGGGCTTGTTTGGGAAAGGGTTAAGAATACAGTTTTATGACAGGCACCGTATGTAAGGTAATACTGTACAAAAGAAGGCAGCTAGCTCCTTTCAAAATGTAGATTGGTTTATTTCAAGTTTAAAGGAAAAAAGCATGACTATTTTTGTTCTTGCAAAGTTTTTTTGGAAAGGAAGCAATGGATGGATGGATGGATGCACGGACCCACGGACGCAAGGAATGAATGACGTTTTGAAGAATGGATGGAATTACATATAATTCGAATCATGTGTCTACAAGTTGGCTTCTTTCAAAAAGAAGCCAGGAGAGGTCAGCGTCAGCGTTTTCAAATAGTTTATCAGCCTTTAATTTCAACCTCTTTTGCTTTACATGACGGTCATTTGATCTTCTTTCCGCCTTCTCAAGTCGCATGATCTTGTCCAGCGGTCTTCTTTCTCTTTTTTAACAAAATTCTTCATACTTTTTCTTCTGCTTAGATTTCTTTGCTTAATGAAGAATTAAAGTTATTTGAGAGGTCATTTGTAATCATGGCAAATTAATGTAACAAATCTTTTCTGAAATTCGTCATATCTAAAAGTGGGTGCAGGACAACTAGCCCCAAAGATAACTCGCCCCAAGGCAACTCGCCCCCAAAAACATCGCCACAAGGCAACTCGACTCACCTTCAGAATACAACTAGCCCCAAGTTATGAGACAACTCGCCCCACATATAAGACAACTCACCCCGCTCTTATTACTATCACCTGAACGTATTTATAAAACTACACGACGATTTTTTTGTGGGGCGAGTTGTCTTTGGGCGAGTTGTCTTTGGGGCGAGTTGTCTGTCATTCCTAAAAATAGAACAACGTCTATTTCTTATTTCGGTTTTTTGATTTCGCTTTATTTACAAAACCATGGCGAAACAGACTGTGTACCATACTAATTTCGCAAGAAAAATGGATTTAGACAGCGAATTCTGTGGCAGTCTGCGTTATAAACTCACCACTGTTGGAGAGGTCTGATGACCTCTCCAATTATTTCGTCTCATTAACAGCTAGTGTAAGAAGTATACTTGGTGCTATACTTATCTAAAAATACAACGATATGGGAAAAGTGCAAATCTACAAATCTTAGATTAAAAGGTTATTTTATCAAAGGAGTTCCCCTTTTTTTCCTATTAATCCACTTTGTAATTATTATTCATGATCAAGATTAGTTACTTTTTTTATCAGTTTGAAGTCTGATTAAGTTAATTGCTAATTTTGCCTTCCTTTTAATCCACATTTTATGCTTACTTGTTTCAATGTTTTCGTAACATCTAATTACTGTCTATATCTTGTGATTATCTGTTGAAACGATAACCTGTATCTACGATATACTTTTATCTATTAGAGAAGCGCTCTGGCAATAGAGGGTTTAATGCATCTCCGTGATGCATTATACAAAGCAAGTCCTCAAATAATTTCGGATTCATTATACCCATTTTGTCTAACAACCGGCTTAATAATAAGGTAGACTGGTGCTTTGACATGCACAAAATTGACCAATAGCCAAAAGTTTCGACCCAGGTCAGCCTGCGCGGATTGCGCAGGCTGACCTGGGTCGATACTTTTTGGCAGATGCGTTGAACCCCCCTTTTTACAGAACACGCCTCATATACGGTTATCTATATCTTCTATTGATAGAATCTCATTTTCCATTAACTTTCTTATTTGATGTAGGCTGCAGAAGGATCAAAGGTTATCTAGTTATTGCTGGAAAAGTGGGAATTATCAATTGCCCAATCTCTTAAAATGATTTTGTAATGTGAAAAAAGGAGAGACAGAAACAGTATCTTTGATTTAACATTTCCACCTATTTTTTTCACGCCTAGAAAATTTACGTTTAATATGGAAAGAAAGAAAATTTTCAGCCAGCAGTGACGGCCAACACTTGCAAGGTTTGTCCCCATTCCAGGGCTTTGAGGATTAAAATTAAACAGAAAAAGTGAAAAACAGAAAAAAAAAAGAAATAATTTAAAGAGTCTATCTTTAATCTACAAGTACACTTTCCGATACTGCATGATTTTGTCCGGCAAAGATATTTTCCTTGGATTTAGTTAAATGGGAGTCAAATGACTCCCTTCTGAAGAATTTGAGCGTGCAAACATGTAAATACTTGGGGACATGCAGAAAGATTGGGAAGGAGGTGGCAAATTCAAAGAAACATGGGGTCAGCAAATTGAAAGAAGCAGGGGATCAGGGTCTTAGGCTGCTAAGTTCGACTCAATGACCTGTGGTTGGACTTGTCCAAATTGACAGTATTTTGCAGAGGACAAGTCGTGTGTGGCTAGGAAAAAGGGACTTGTCATTGCAAAAACAGTTAAAAAATTTCTTTTTTGGAAAATAAACCACCGGTTACCAGCATTTCTCGTTTGCCAATTTTCTTTTTAAATTGCTCTTCCGTAAGGGTCGTTAAAACGAGGCATTATTTGATAAAGTGCTAGCTATCTGAGATAAGTTAGAAGAAGAAAGTCTATAAGGCAAATCCAAAGGTTGTCTTAAGTTTCATCGCGAGATGATATGAACCATGCTATGTGAAAAGTGGGCTTAATGCATCTGCAACCAATACCGACCCAGGTCAGCCTGCGCAGCGCAGGCTGACCTGGGTCGAAACGTTATGCAATCTGATCTTGCATGTATAACGTCTGCTTGTTTGGTCAAGCCTATATGATAGAAATACTTCTGAATTTCAGTGGATTAATTTTTAGCAGACGAAAGACATCGAGTACATATATTTGCCTGTGATAGAGTCAAGGTGTTTTATGCAATTATAACTACATTGCAAATCAGATCATCTGTAATTCATTTGCCAGACAAATGTTTGAATAAAACTACATGATTTTATAAGCACATTGAGATCTGCTGATCACCTCTTTGTCATGCAGTGGACTTCTGTTTGAAATATGGACTCAAAAGGAGATAGCAGGATGACTTTCGTTTGCTTTTAACAACAATGATTTCACATGTATATATCAATTAACTCTTTCTGCAAGCAAAACATCTTTTTAAAGAAAAAAGTTTAAAGAAAAATGGAGAGATCCGCAATTTAATGAAAATGCAATATAAATGATTCTGGGCTACAATGCACTGCTGCTGTTTGATGCGAAAAACAGAGACCTCTAGCTGATTTATGGATCTTTAATGTGCCCGTTAATTGATTGCAGTATTCACATAAATATTTCTTGTAAATGATAGCAACGCGGTTAACCCTTCGGCTGATAAGCGCGACTCAAGGACCTTGTGCGGACACTGTAGATCAAGATCAGACTGCACAGAACGTGCAGTCTGATCTTGGATCCACACTATCCGATAAAGAGATACCCCCCCCCCCCCCAAAAAAAAAAATACCCGTTTGAAATAGCAATTTCTTTTTCTTTTTAATCGGATTGAAAGTTTCATGTCACTTGCTCAGCAGGTTAAGGGTTAAATCCCTGACCCTCGTATATCGTTGATTTGATTTCCTTTTCGGATTACAAAGACTTAGATCGGGCTGCATCTCAGTGTACCCTGATCTTGGTCTACTCACCTTGTTAAATGTTAACCCTTCAAGACCTTGTTAAATGATAACCCTTCAAGAGATATAATAATGGGCCCTACACTTTTTTTTGTTTCTTTGTATTGGGGTTTAATGCTTTTTAGGAGCTTAGGTCATGTCAAGGCGGCCAGTGCACCTACACATGTGTTTCCTGGCTTTCTGGCACAAGTACTGATACCTACTGTCTTTCCAAAAAGCCGCCGGAAAGAAAATTTGTCACAACTTGGTATCGAACCCGCAATTACAAGACCACGAGGCAGACACGCAAACCGCTTAGCTACCTGGCCGAGCGGGTCTTACATTATAGTAGGTTTTGTTATTTCTTCTTATCAAATAAGAACTCAATATTACTTTTTTCAGCCAAATAAGTTTACCTCTCTACCAGATGACAAACATTTAAATCCGTCCATATTGAAAACATTTGCAGATGACACATAAGGCGTGGCTCAAATGGCGGGATTCTTATTTAAACGAAAGCAGAAAACATTCTGTAAAATGGAGAAAATGCTGGTTACTAACATTTTCTGTCTTTTATCTTCATGTTAGAAACCTTCGCTAACAGTATGAAATTACAAATGAGCCAAGCTCTGGCAAAAGGGGGCTTAATGCATCTCCGCGATGCATCCTACCCAGCAAGTCATAAGATGATTCGGAGTCCTTCAAATCCATTTTGTCTAACAACCAACTTGTATCATAGGGCAGGATGGTCCTTGGACATGCATGAAATTGACCGATAGCGAAAAGTTTCGGCCCAGGTCAGCCTGCGCGGACTGCGCAGGCTGACCTGGGTCGATACTTTTCGCAGATGCATTAAGCCCCGTTTTCATATAGCACGGCTCAAATTGTTTCGTAAATTGTTATTTCTTCTGTTTGTGGATCTAACTTAGTGCAAATAATTCACAAGAACTTAACCTATATGCTGCTTAACGTGACTTCAGAATCTTTTGCGGACAGTGTAGATCAGTGACTACCTTTTCAAGCACACATAGTATCATCTGAAAAACATTTGAAAAACATTTGAATTGTCATCCGAAAATTACTTCAACATGGACGAGCCTTAAATTCTGCCATGTGGTAGAGAGTTAAGGTAATGTGCGAGGTATAAAATTAACATAATTATAGAAAGTATAAATCTGCATCGTATTTTACAATCTAAGAATATGTTTTAAATCAATTAACATTTTTTTTAAAGACATAAAACATCGTCTTTTCCTGGAGAAAAACAAACCGCTTCTTTTTATACTGTACTTATGAAAGAACGAAAACAGATTTTAAAAGAATCTACTGCAAAGCGTCTCTCGGTAGTACTTCCTGCCAAGCCCAGGTGTATGTTTGATTTTGATCGTGTGTTTGGTGGAAAACACGGCTTTTAACAATACTTAACCCATAGGCTGCTAAGCGCGACTCACAGACCTTTGGCGGACAGCGTAGACTGCACAGAACGCACAGTCTGATCTTTGATCTATACTGTCCGATAAGGAGATATCATTCCTCCAAGAATACCTTTGAAATAGGAATGTTTAGGTTTATACTATTGGTTTGAAAGTTTCATTTCTTTTACTTAGCTGGATAAGGGTTAAAAGATACATACAATGTACATCGTGACGACCACTGAGTGTAAATTTTCTATAATCATAGTTTGTCTTAATGATACATCCTTTCAAACAGAGAGAAAAAAACGTAGTTTAAATTTGAAAGTGTGTAGAATGGCTCAGAAATTGTTCAGCTGTGTAAACATAGATAAACTATCAATATAAATGTATATGGTGTAAAGGATAAACCTATAGAAACCCAAGAGATTTGTCCTCATGTAAAACCGGAAACGACAACACTGATTTCTTTGAAGGCTATCAAAAATGAAATCCATATTCTATCCTTAGTAATCTGTGCAACCTTACAACAGTCAGCGGCAATATTTGGCATAAAGATAGAAGAATGATTATAGTTTGATAAGACAAAGATGAAATGTTACAAACTAGCTGTTAACGATTATAGATGAATCTTTATGTTATAACACTCGACAAACTTTTGTTAGACTAAAATTAAGTCGTAAAATCAAGGTAATATATTTGATGAAGCGTTACTGGGTCCCGAATACTGGAAGGAACTTACATGTAACTCTTTACGACACATCCCCGAGTTTAACCCTTTACGACACAACAAATGTTTTGACCCGTCAATAATGAGAGCATTTGTGTAAGAGAAACTTAACACGGCTCAAATGATGAGATTTGTTACTGAAAGGGAAGAAAATATTTTGGGAAAAAGAGAAAATGCTGCTTACCAGCATTTTCTCTTTTTCCCAAAATGTTTTCAGAGGTCAGTTTGTATGGTAAAGGGTTAATGGATATGAAAGGGAAAGCTTTTGAAAGCATTATGGGAAAAGGAGAAACTGCTGGTATCCAACATTTTCTCCTTCCCATAATGTTTCCTACCCTATCAAAGACAGAAATCATTATTTGAGCTGCATCTAATCCGTCTTCTGCAGAAACTTTCAATTTGACGCGTCCAAAATTTTATCGTTTGGTAAATAGTTACAATATCCTAGGGCCTAGAACCCATACTTACTGACGTCACTAAATACTTTGCGTCATGTTACTCTAAATTCCTTGACTAGTGAATGACTGAGACAGTCTCTCTTAACTCTAACGCTGCTAAACGCGACTCACTGACCTTTTGCGGACAGTTTAGATCAAGATCAAACTGCACAGAACGTGCAGTCTGATCTTGGATCTACACTGTCCGATAAGGAGATATTTTTCTTCAAAAGTGAAGTTTGAAATAACATTATTCGGGTTTTTACTATCGGCTTGAAAGTTTTATTTAATTCATTTAGCAGGATAAGGGTTAAACAATCAGACAGTTTGTCTTGGAATTTAAATTTGCAATTGACTTTATTTTTTTTTTAACTCGACCCAGTATTTTCTCCTTTTTTCCACAATGTTTTCTACCATTTTACAAACAAATCCCACGATTTGGGTCACAATCAATTTGTCGTCTTCAACTCTTTCAATTTGAATAATTTTAAGATTCTAGTCGTCTGGTAAAGAGTTAACCGTTTGTCTAAAGGGGAAACAATCTGCTTCAATCAAAAGTAATTATTTACTCGAAAAGCTCTCGAAGGATAAACATCTTTCAGACGATAAAAGCCATGGACGAAAACTAGACACAGAAATAAGTCGGATGGAAATGTTCTCCTCACCGTTAGAAGTAAGAACCCGTCTGACGAAGAATCTCCCGTTTTTTTTTTATTTTCGGCGTAGCTGAATGTGCTGGCCTTTGACCTACGTTTTGGTATCGATACCAAATGAATAAATGGAAATTTGTGATTGGTCAAAAATATAGGCATGTATGTTTTAAGGGCTCCTGCCTACTTGCTATCGATATTTCTTGTTCTTTGATAAAATATTGAAAAATGCGAAAATGCGGCTGAACATTATTCCTTACACACAATATTATTTTGCTCTTTCGAACAGTATTTAATAAAAGCAATATCTTTTTTTTTTAATTACCTTCAGCAAATCTTTTCAACGGGTGCAAATCTAAAATTCTGACGTCTGGTAAAGAGTACATTATATACCGACGTCCTTAAAAAACGCCTCATCGAAAAAGTGCAGTAACTTTATACATACATATTATATTTATGTCATTTTTGTCCTCCGTATTATGTTCACTTATTTAACGTATCAAAGCATAAAAGTTTGCTTGTCTCGACGTGTGGACCAAAACCATGACGTCACTCGCACTTGCAAATGCGTCCCGTGCACTCTCTCCACGTGGTTCTATACGCCGACATTACACATGTGTATTCATTTATCAATCAGCAAACAAGTGGTAATTACTATTTTTGAAAGTTTTTAATTTTCAAAATGCCAGAACCAAATAACGAAGAGAGAGAAAGAATTTTAGGAATGCTTGAAAGCGGACTTTCTCAAAGTCACGTGGCCAGGCGCTTTAACGTAGCAAGGTCGACGATAGTTCGTCTTGTACAGCGGGTAAACGCAACAGAGAGCGTTTCTGATAGGCCCCGGCCCGGTGCACCTCTTGTGACGTCTGTCTGTCAGGACAGTTTCCTCCGTCAACGTCACTTGCGTGACCGTTTCGTGACGGCGCAACCTACGACGTCGGTGGTTATAGGCAATCGAGGAAGGACTGTCAGCTGCAATACAGTAGAGTGGGGAAGTTCTTGCAGACGGCCGTACCGTGGTGTGGTGCTGACAGAACGTCACCGTCGGAAACGTCGGCAATGGGCTCAAAACAACATCAAAAGATGTTGGCGAGATGTTGTCTTCAGTGATGAATCTCGTTTCATTCTTTCCAACGCCGATGGGTGTGTTCGCGTTTACCGTCGACGTAACGAACGTTACACGCGTAATTGTATACTAGAGCATAAACGTTTTGGTGGTGGCGGTGTTATGGTTTGGGCGGCGATTAACTACACCTTTAAAACTGACTTGGTTGTCATAAATGGGAAATTACGAGTTAAGTTCTTCGTCCTGTGGTCGTTCCCATTGTCCAGCAACGTCCTGGTCATACGTTTCAACATGATCATGCTTGACCCCACACTACTAGGCTCACCAGAAATTTCCGCAGGGGCAATGGTATTGATGTTTTGCATGGCCTGCTCAATCTCCAGACTGCAAACATATTGAGCACATGTGGGACGTCCTAGGACGTCGTTTGCGTTAACGCAATCCACAGCCGCAAAGTGCCGATGAATTGACAAATGCTCCCCATGAAGAATGGGCTCGAATTCCACACTATCTGTTTCGTAATTTGTGTGGATCCGTCGGACGATGCCTTCAGGCAGTGATAGCAAGTCAGGGTGGTCATACGCGGTACTGACGACATTGTGTTGGCCAGTTTGTTTAAACGTCTGTTTCAGCTGAATGTCGGGCATTTAAGCTGAGGTATCAGGTGAAAAATGTCGAAATATTCCCACAGTTTATTTCTAAAGTCCAGGAATCGTGAAATATATGTTTAGTTTATAAATATGTATGTGCAAAGGCAGGTGAAGCGTTTTTTTATGGACGTCAGTATACTTAACCCTTATCCTGCTAAAGAAAAGAAATGAATTTTTCAAACCGTACAAACCCAACTTTTCCTATTTCAAAGGTATTTTTGGAGGAAATATATCTCCTTATCGGACAGTGTAGATCCAATATCAGACAGGTTGTTTTGTGCAGTCTGATCTTGATCTACGCTGACCGCAAAACGTCAGTGAGTCGCGCTCAGCAGCTTAAGGGTTGAAGCAGTTATAGCAAATATTTACATAATGTCATATTACAAAATGTATTCTGGCACAAATAATTATGTTATGTTATATAAATTTACCCATTTAACCCTTTTCTAAACGACAAAATCTAGACTTTCCAAACTAAATGTATCTTCCGCAAACAAAATCTGAAATTTGAAAAAAAAATAATGGACAGATGTTCTCTGACAGAGTAGAAAACGTGGTAAAAAGGCGAAGATGCTGGTTCTTAGAATTTATCATTTTTCCACAGTGTTTTCAAAAGGCATCTTCCTCGGGGTCGTTAAATCACGGGGTTGTCTCGTAAAAGGTTTGTTGTTTCAGAGGTAGCTTCTGGTGAGGAATCTGTTAGTTTTTGCCCTACATAGAAATCTAGTTCAATGAACTTATCAATGCATGCACAATTTTCCAAACTATCTGGCTGAGCCTGGTAGCTCTGTGGGAAACGTACAGGGCTTAAAACACGGTGTTTGCTGGTTCGATTTACAGCTCGGCGAAATTCTTTTCGAAGATTGGTGATAGTATTTGTGACAAGATTCATTCCTCTCACACTGCTGAGAATTGTTTCGACGATATCTATGCGGGAAAGCAGCCCATGGTTTGGAAGAATACTCTGCGAAGAATACGTAAACAAATATATAAAAGATCAGCATGAAAAGGTGAACTGGTCGCCGTGGTAGATATGAAATTATGTTAAAGAAGGTGTTAAACACCATATAAACAAACAAACAGACAGACAAAACGAAGTTCAATCTATCTAAATGTGACAATTTAGACTTGTCTTTGTTTGGTGTTGCACATCGTTTTCAGTAGTATGACAGATTATATCTTGGTGGCCATTGCAGCTACAAAGTATCTCTGTGTTTTTTTTTTTCTTTTTTTTTATCGTTACTAAAAATGATTTTCATTCCAAGTCACTTGCTGCTTTTCCACATTGACAAAGTCATAACAACGTTCCAGGTGAGAGAAGAATGAATTTTGCTTCACGGATTATCATCTCGATCGCTGGAAAAAGATTCAAAACTCAGTATTTACCAACCGTTCTAAGGACATTCATTGTCTTATTCGCAAGAAATTTCTAAATATGAGAGTAACAGACAACCAGAAATAGGCAACACAGACGAGGGGTACAACAAACCAATACGCCGAGGCCCGGAAGCGAAGTCGGTAGCGCACAGCGTACATGGGGTCGCTTGTTCAAATCCCCAGCTCGGCGAATTTCTTTCCGAGAAAGTCCGTTTTCTTGATTGATAAACGGTGTACGAGCGTATGTGAAAAACTGATCTGTGAGAAATACACAGTCGTTAACCGTTAAATCTCCCTCTGATCATAAAGCACTGACAACTTTTCACCTGATCGCACTAGAAATGGACAATTTAAACAGTAGTGGGTGGGGTTCAGGTATCAAAGGAAAATAAGACAATAATCTCTCGAAATGCTCTCCGATGCTCGCCAATGATTCACTTACAGACAGTAACGATCGGTTTCCAGACTACTCACTTCAAAATTACAAAGAATTCATCCTGACGCACAAACTGACGCCTTGACAATTACATTTAGAATCTTCTCTTCAGCGACGGAAAAATAAACAATCCTCCATTAATCACGTGACTCCTTTTCTCCCAGCGGCTTGAGGAGAATATTGTGTGAAGTGCTGGTAAAAAGAAACTCCAGGAAAGCATGGATAGGTGCACTGGCCGCTACGATATAACTGAAATAATGTTCAAAACTGCGTTAAACACCATTCAATAAACAAACAAAAAATTTACAAACAAACAAAAACCGAACACACACAAGAAAAAAAAAACACTTTATAGTAGGCCGACTTTCATTTTTACCTTGCCAAAATGCATTGATGTGTAGAACCTATTTATGTCAGGCCGACAAGGTATTATCTCATTCATGTCAGTTCGGGGAACTGGCGCAGAAAACATTTTGGCATTAACTCTTGGGCTGCTTAGCGCGACTCACTGACCTTTTGCGGACAGTGTAGATCAAGATCAGACTGCACAGAACGTGCAGTCTGATCTTGGATCTACACTGTCCGATAAGGAGATATTTTCTCCCTAAAAATAAGTTTGAAATAGCATTATTCGGGTTTTTACTATCGTTTTAAAAATTTCATTTCGCTTACTTAGAAGGATAAGCGTTAAAGTAGATAACTTTTATACGCCCCATGACGGCTTGGATGACTTTCCATAATAACAGAGCTGCTTCCAAAATGTCTGCTATATACAACAAGCCAGAGCGTTCCGTAACTTAACTCATTCAGCACTAAATATTATGAGTTACGCTCTGTGATTAGGGGGTTTATTGTATCTCCAGCATGCATCATACCAAGCAGGTAATTGCCTAAGTATATACCCATAAAATCTATTTTGTCTAAAGACCATGTGATTCATACGGTGGCACTGAGGTGACATGTGCATTTTTTTTTTTTTGTATTTATCTCGTTCCCACGAGATAATGATTCGTTTTCTCGAGGTTTTTTTTTTTTTATAAAAAATTATGCAAAAAACAAAATTCGTTTTCTCGAGTTTTTTCAAGTGAAAAATTATACAAAAAACAAAATTCGTTTTCTTGAGGTTTTTTTTATTTATTTATTTATTCTTTTTTTTTTTTTTTTCATAAAAAAATATGCAAGAAACAAAAGTCGTGTTCTCGAGTTTTAAAACAATCGTGGATGCAAACTACCATGTTGAATGAAACTATGAAGAACATGGACTCCGTGTAAAAATAGGAATTAGTAGGAGGAATCTGATTGGATGATTATGTCGTGAGCACAACTTATTATCTCGTGCGAACGACATAATGGATGACTTGGATTGGCTGATTATCTCGTTCGAACGAGATAGTATTTCGTTTTTTGCATAATTTTTTATATGAAAATAAATCGAGAACATGAAAGTTTTGTTTTTTTTTTCAAATTTTTTTATAAAAAAAAAAAAAACTCGAAAACACGAATTTTGTTTTTTTGCATAATTTTTTATTAAAAAAAAAAAAAAAAAAAAAAAGAAAAAAAAGAAAAAGAAAAAATCGAGAAAAACGAATTTTGTTTTTTGCATGATTTTTTATAAAAAAAAAAACTCGAGAAAACAAATTATTATCTCGTGGGAACGAGATAGATACAAAAAAATGCACATGTCACCTCAGTGCCACCGTAGATTCATGACGTGAAATGGTCCTTTGACATGCACAAAATTTACAAATAACAAAAAGTTTCGGCTCATGTCAGCCTGCGCAGTTCGCGCAGGCTGACATGAATCGACACTTTTTGCAGATGCTCCAGTAAATCTTTACCAAATGCGAAATTTTAGACTGGCCCAAACTGAAGGCATTTGCAGACGACAAATTAAACGTGGCTCAAATGATGGAATTTGTGTCCGAATGAGAAGAAAACATTGTGGAAGAAGGAGAAAATGCTGGTTATCAGCATTTTCTCCTTTTCCCACAATGTTTTCAAAAACTTTCTTTCTACAGGGTCGTTAAAAATCGGGATTGTGTGGTAAAGGGTTAAACAGAGCAGGGCTTAACTACAAAGTCGACGTCTTTCGACGGCAAAAAATACAATCAACGAAAAGTCTTTTTTTTCCTCTAATCGCTTAGGCTTGACTGAACAAACGGACGTTATAGATCCAGGATCAGACTGTGCGTCCTGTGCAACCTGATCTTGATCCATGCCGTCTGCAAACTTCCCTGTTTCCGCCTATGGCGTTGAAAAGATTAATGCTCTTTTCAACGAAACAAGTGTTTGAGTTAAATGTATAAAATGGCAGTAAATCCACGTATAGATGCAATCCTGAGAGCACACTTAATTGAACGAGCAGGCTTAATGCATTTGCGAAAAGTATCGACCCATGTCAGTCTGCGCAGTCCGCGCAGGCTGACAAGGGCCGAAACTTTTCGCTATTTTGAAATTTTCTCCATGTCAAAGGATAATTGTATCACATGGTTCAGTTGGTTGTTTGACAAAATGGATTTTAAGGGTCCATTATCAGGCGACGTCTTGCTTGGTACAATGCATTACGGAGATGCTTTAAGCCCCCTTTTGCCAGGGCAGAGCTCAAATCTCATTTTAATTCTAAATTCTAACACTAGACACTTAATTGGCTAAAGACGTTTTGTTTCAGAACTATGGTGCAGCTACATTCATTTCTGTAGGTTATTGTCAAAAAAAAAAATGCCAAAATGAGAAGCTGGTACCACAGGTCAGACACCCTCGGTACAAATTGTCTTCACGGGTCATGTTTTCGTTTCTAACTTTAAATGGTTTGGCATACTTAGCTCGCAGAACGGAGGGTAACAGCTTTATTACACGTTAATTTATCCTTACAAATAAGCCATGCTCTGACAAAAGGGGGCTTAATGTATCTCCGGAATGCATGGTGCCAAACAAGTTGTAACATAATTTGGGATCGATAAAATTCATTTTCTGTTTTCTAATAACAAACTGAATCATGAGGTAGAATGGTCCTTGGACATGAAGAAAACAGTGGGAAGCAAAAGGTTTCGGCCCAGGTCAGCCTGCGCAGATATTCTCTCTCTCTCTCTCTCTTTCTCTCTGTCTCTGTCTCTCTCTCTCTCTCTCTCTTGTTTCCACTATTATATCTGTGGGAAAGCAGTCAGTAGCTAACACGATACAAGCAATCAATCAACTACCATCTTTTCTGTCAGTCTACCAGTCTTTTTAAAAATGATACTGCAAAAAGGCACTACAACTATTCAATTTAATAACTTTTGTGAAATGATTTTCAAACTCGAAGTTATACTTTTGAAATTTTATTATGTTTGTGATAATTAGTTTCAAGTAGTATTTTGGCACAATAAATATTACATCATTATTTCTCAATAACAAACATATGGTGTTCATTGAGAATTGGTCCAAAATACACAGACTTGTAAAGTTTCACATTAGAAATTATTTGGTTGGTTGCATTGGAGTTTAACACCATTTTAACAGCTTAGGTCATATCACAGCGGTCAGTGCACTAATGCATGTGTTTTCTGGCTTTCTCACACCAGTACTGAGACAACTTTCTTTTCAACTCACTGACTACCTTTCTCACATCACATGCATCAGAGTTGAGGGGCGAGAAATTGCCTGAAAGAAAGGTTGCCTCAACCGGGTATCGAACTCACAACCAACAACAAGAAAATCGACTAATAGCAAAAAGTTTCGGCCAAGGTCAGCCTGCGCAGATTGCGCAGGCTGACCTGGGTCGATACTTTTCACAAAGCGCGGCTCAAATCATTTTTACTTTTCCTCAAAATATCTTTGTGCAGGAGACAATGACTGATCAAGCAATCTTGAATTTAAACGAACGTTAAGGATTGATTGGTTGATTATTTGTATGGTGTTTAACGCCGTTTTCAACATTATTTCAGTTAAATCGCGGCGGCAAGTGCACCTATCCATGCTTTCCTGGAGTTTCTTTTACAAGTACTCCACACAATATTCTTTCCAAGCCACTGGCTGCTTTCCCACACAACCATCGTCGAAACATGATCAGCGGTGAGAGAGGAGTGAATCTGTCACAATGACTATCACCAAGCCTCGGAAAGAAATTGGCCCAACCGGGGATCGAACCAGTGACCCCCTGTTCTCAAGTCCTGTACGCTACCGACTGAGCTACCGGGGCTCGAAGAACGCTAAGGATGAACCCTTTATGCGACTGGGCCACATTTAATTAATCGTCTGCAAATGCTTTCAATTTGGACAAGTCTTAAACATTGTCATCTGGAAAAGAACTGTAGAGATGTAGCGAAGTGACACCTGCTGTTGTTATTCCAAAACTACCAGATTCGCATAGCGACTGCAACATTTTCTAGAAATGTTTAGAAAACAGCACCTGCCGTTTGGCATGACTGGCTATTAACCCATGCCTGTACAAGCTATTTTATAATTGAGCACTAATTTTCTTATTTCACAAATTTCATAGAGAAAAACAAATTTGCAGAAAAGAAAACAAAAACAAAAACTACTTGCAAGTAATAATAAGGAATAAAATTGTTGAAAATGGTGGACTAGCTTAGCACACACTATTGTATATGAGCCATGCTCTAGCAAAATGGGGCTTAACGCATCTATACGAAGCAAGTCATCACATAACAATGGATCCATAAAATCCATACTTTCCAACAATTGACTGGATTTGGAGGTAGGATGGTCCTTGGACATGAAGAAAATTGATTAATAGCAAAAAATTTCGACCCTGCGCGGACTGCGCAGGCTGACCTGGGTCGATACATTTTGCAGATGCATTAAGCCCCTTTTTTAAAAAAAATAGCATGGCTCATATATTCCCTTAACTCATTACCAATCGACAAAATATTAGACTGGTCGAAATTGAAAGGGTTTGCAGACGACAATTTAAAGCTACCTCCCATGACAATTTCTGTGTTTGATTGGATAGAAAACATTGTGGGAAAGGGAGAAAATGCCGGACTAGCATTTTCTGTTTTTGCCACAATGTTTTCTAAAGCCTTCTTCATTAGGGTCGTTAAAAATCTGGATTGTGTGGAAGAGGGTTAACTCTTCACCACACAATCCCGAGTTTTAACGACCCTAAAGAAGAAACCTTTGGAAAACAATGTGGGAAAAAGGTGAAAATGCTGGTAACTAGCATTTTCTCCTTTTCCCAAAATGTTTTCTACCCTATCAAAAACAGAAATCATCATTTGATCTACATTTAGTTTGTCACAAATGCTTTAAGTTTGATTCAGTCCAAAATTTGGTCGTTTGTTAAAAGAGTTAATGGTTTCAAATGCCGCCGAACTTTCTGGGGCGTAAAAAAATCGTTTCTGTGCGATTTTCGATTTACTCATATATGATGAATATGTTTTTAACTGTTGGGCGTAAAAAAGAAAAAAAAACTGTATTTTTTTTTAATTTTTGGCACATTTAGATAATTCAATAAGGACTCTATGTCCGAATCATAATTAGAGACGAGGAGGATGTAGACTAAAATCGGACAGCACGTTTTTGCAGGCTGATCTGCTTTCCTCACTCTCCGCAAAAGATAGTTGCGATCTCCCAGACCTCCAGATAAGACGGAGTTAAAGTATTCTAAATCCATTATTTCTCTTCCAAACCCTATGTTGTGGGTACTCATTAAAATCGTCTCCATGAGACGATTCTAATGAGTACCCATAACATAGGGTTTTAGTGGAAAGTGATTAACATTTTTAATTTTGAAATCGAAATCAGCCCCCTCTATCTGGAGCTTTATTCTCCTATTTCAAGAAAAATGGTTCGGCATCTGCGTTGTTGCCAACAATACACAGGTTCAGTGGGTTTTCTACGGTACTGATCTCACGTGGTTATGTCCAAGCACGTGCATGGTTTGAAATTTGCTAATTAGATAACAAAAATAATGTAAATATTTAGCCGAAAATGTATACTTTCTTGCCAAGAAATTCTACCTATTTATATATAATATAGTGTACGTTTACACTAAGAACTATGCTCTGTGGAAAGAGGGTATAACGCATATTCGTTATGCAGATCCAATGATACGGACCCATATTTTTTCAGAAAACTGGCTCAATCATGACTCAGAATAGTACTTTGACATGAAGAAAATTTGAAAATAATAAAAAAAAAACGACTTCGTCCTAAGTTTTTAAGCATTTTGAGAGATATCTCGCAATACAATATTTGGGCACTAACTTTAGATCTTCAGTAGCAGAAGAGCGGTAAAATGACCACGCCCTTGTCTTACTGGATGCTTTGGAGCAAAGTACATCGAGTACTCGGGGCATCATTCTTGAGCCATAAGTAATTATCGGACATATGTTTAAGCAATTAATAGGCTATAAATAGATCACTAAATGGATATAGCGAATGACGAGTTCTAGTTGAGTTGAAAAGAAGATAGACGTGTACTGAGATAATTTATGTTTTATTGGTGAAGTTACAGTGCGCTTACTAAACTGGTCCCCGTTGTAGATTTATGTATTACAACTGGTACAGTGTCGTTTCTTTTCATTGGGCTACATGTATATCACAGAACAGCCAATAAGAGCATCTTACACATTTCCAGCTTGGCTGTACAGGTGACATGGCGATTTTTTGCACAAGCTGAAATTGGTAATCGAAACTAAAACAATATTAGCGGAAATAAACATTAAAAGGTGATACCAGAAATACAATTCACTTATTCGTGAGGTCAAAAATATCGTAAAATCTACTGCTCAGGAAGTGAGAGTGACTTCCCCTGAATCTCTATTAGTCTCGCGACATGGCTGTTCTAAAAGCAGACGGGAAGTATTCTGCCCGTTTTTAGTGGCCTGTACCGATCCCTATACACTTGCTGTATCAGGGGAGGTAAGCAATCTATACGTTTACGAGATGAGCCAATCTTAAAGTTGAGCCAAACTCGACGTAGTCCGTGAAATCTATGCGAAATTCCTAGCCCTTAAAGTTAAACCTGGAGGTTTTCTTTACCGCAACTGCTGCGAAGCGCGACTCGAGGACTTTTTGCGGACAGTGTAGATCAAGATCAGACTGCACAGAACGTGCATTCTGATCTTGGATCTACACTGTCCGATAAAGAAATATCTTTCCTCCAAAAAAACTTTTGAAATAGGAAAAAAAAATCTGTTTTTACTATCGGCTAGAAAGTTTCACTTCACTAACATAGTAGGATAAGGATTAAGATAATTTAGCCCAAACGCAAGTTTAGATTATCCAAGTAGAACCTAAACCTTTAGCGTAGGCTTACTCATTTCACTGTAGAAGGAGATGTCGGGTAACGTTCTATACTAGGTCCATTATGCCAGAATGCAGAGTAACTTTCGCGGTGAACGTATAGTCAGAGATAAGACGAGACCTCTCGATTTCTACAATGATGAAGAATTCTGCAAGCAGTGTAGACTTCGGAGAAATGTGACATTGGACTTATTGGGATGCTTAAAGAGGATATAGGTCCGACTTGTAGGAGAGGTGGAATTGATATACGCGCTTGAAAAAAACTTATCTGGAGTCTGTCGTTTTTCACCTTCTCCGGTAGCACGTATTTTCCTTTTGTGCTCAGCGAATATTTCTTATTTCAATTTGAGGAACTCTCCAAGTTACAGGCGCGTTTAGACCTACTACCGGGATCGCGCTTAAATAAAATTCAATAGTATCATATATGGTGTACAATCAAACGCAGCCATCTATACCAACGGAGGCACATTTCATTGTGATGCAGCGTCGGTGCAAAGCTAAAGCTGCGGCTGTTACCTTGCTCTTTGTTTCTTAATATACATGTATTCCACGCATGATAGAAATTCGCTATGAAACACAAAGCGCAGACAGATAAAGAACACAAAAAAGGTGTTGACTTTTGCTGAAATGGCCTCTTTGGAGCTACCTACATAATACTTGCTTATAAGGAAGATTTGAACATATGACTGCTCGCTATGCTAGTTTACGAGTAAATTACGAGCCTCGGTTCTATTTCAGACCAAGTTGACTTTATTTGACACAACAGGGTCTGTATTCACGAACCATATTTAATTTCATTCTTAGTTCTTATTCTAGATTTAGAAAGTAACAAAGTGACACAGCAAGTTGTGTTACTTTCAAACTCAAAAAAGAAAAAAAAAAAAATCTTGAGAACTAGACTAAGAATTTTCTTAAGGATAGTCGGTGAATACGGACTTAGAACATGATCTTTATTCATGGCTCTTTATAAACGGAACCGCGCTTGTAATCACAAAACAAGATTTGAGCTCATTTTCGTTACAAAGATAAACATAAAGTTCCAGATTGAATACAAATAAAAGTCGAAATGACTAATTGGATAGTTTGTCTATGTCTGTAACGAATAATAGGATTATCAGCGTTGGAAAACAATCATTTAACCCTTAGGCTGCGAAGGGCAACTCGCTGACCTTTTACGGACAGTGTAGATCAAGATAAGACTGCACAGAACGTGCAGTCTGATCTTGGATCTACACTGTCCGATAAAAAGTTTTTTTTCCTCAAAATAAAAAGTTTAAAATAGCATTATTCTGGTTTTTACTATCGGCTTGAAGGTTTCATTTAACTTATCTAGATGGATAAGGCTTAAGAGTTGTGGGTGGTCTTATTGTTCCTTATCCGCTGAAACCAACGGCTGCAGACGACTCCAAAATTTGGTCAATTGAGGTGAAGTGTGGTATAATTTATAAATGAGCAGTGTTATCTGAAAAGGGGGTTTACTACATCTTTGCATTGCACAAGACCAAGCAAGTCATCGTATGATAATGTATTGATTGTGTTTAAAAATCGACTGAATCATTCAGTGCAATGGTCCTTTGACATGCAGAAAATTTACCCATAGCAAAAAAGTTTCGAACCACGTCAGTCTGCGTGGACATGGGTTGATAGTGTTTGCAAATGCATTAGATCCCCATTTCATAGAAATTGACCGAAACACAAGTTTCACCAGCACCACCCTAGCACTCTGCATTGCCTTAATCCAAGGACAGTTCCACGATCATATGGTGCCATGGATGAGTACCGAACTCAGTTAGTGAATACTTGTAAAAGGTTTGTGATTTGATCATATTTCGTTTACGACGGAGAGGAAAGAGTCGTTTAAGATCTTTGGTGTAGGGGTGGAGAAGGGGAAAGAATATTAGAATAGCTGCGTTGAAAAACTAAAAAGCTACTCGAATTTATGATTATTGAGTGTTAACAGCACATCGCAGGGATCCATATTTGGAACTCTTAAATGCCGTTCATTCCCGAAACAAACAGGCTCAGTTACCCAGATATTCTGGATATGACCCCTAGCAGAGGCACAGTGTATGTGTCTTGTTTGCAAGAGTTTCCTTAGGCAAACCACTGAGAACCGCCTTCGGGAAATTTTTAACATTGTAATACTGATGCTGATGTTATTTTTCTGTCCTGTAACAAAATAAATCCATTCTGTTACAAAAATTCCTTCATGTAACATGTCACTCATCATAAGATTTCGATGAGAAAGGCATTACTTAACATATGTAAATATTAAAAGAAGAAGTCTTAACAATAATTTCCAAGAATATAACCAATTTTAGTAAATGATAATCACCAAATGGACAAAAAAAAAATGTTTTTAGTACATAGAGTCATGTTTTTAGCCATGGTTGATTACATTCCTGTGACAGAAATTTTGATTTTGATTTTGGATGTGATTACTTTTCACTGAAAAGATACACACTCTTCCTAAGAGACAGAGGGTATTTTTCTGCTTTCTTTTCATAAGTTAAACGCAAAAAGTAGAAGTACAAAATGTTACATCATGGAACTTGCCACTGGTACCCTTCTAAGCCAGGATATTTTTTTCAAATCTTAAGGAGAGTTAAAGGTAAATTCGTATCAATTCAGCAATTAGAAGGTTCAATTCATATGAAAAAAGGAAAACAACGACCATTAACTTGGTTCGAAACTATGTGTTTATAGACATGCAAAATGTGGCAAAAAAATATTTTGACTCATACATTAAAGTGTGGGCGGGGGCAGTTTTCCGGGGGAGGGAATTTTCCCGGGCGGGGGGATGCAGATTTCTTGGGGGCACTTTTCAGGGGGCACTTTTCAGGGGGGGCACTATTCCTAGAACCACGGCTGTAACAGCGTTTCGACTTGGGAAAGCAGCCAATACTTTGGAGCGGAGGAAAGCTGAGTCATGCTCTGTGCAAAGGGGGCTTATTGCATCTCCGTAATGCATGATACCAATAAAGCCACCGTATACTTACGGATCCATAATAGTCATTTTTTAAACAACCGACTTCATCATGGGATAGTCTTGTCCTTTGACAAACAGAAAATTGTCCAATAACGAAAAGTATCGACCCAGGTCAGCCTGCGCAGATTGCGCACGCTGACCTGAGTCTATACTTTTCGCAGATGCATTAAGCCCCTTTTTCATAGAGCATGGCTCAATTCTTGTTGTGCACCCAACCGGTTAAATATCAATAATACGTCGATAGGTGCACTGCTCGTCTTACATAATCACAACACTATTGAAAAACAGGGGCGTTAAACGGTAAACAAGCAAAGTACTTAGACCAGTTTTAATGAGAAACTGCGGGTAACAGATTGTTTCACATGACGGCGCATCAATTCTAATGAACATTCTCTGCGAACTATTTCTGATTAACATACACTGACACCTTCGTTCCGTAACGCATTACTTTAGAGAAACCTTTTTTTTCCGAACCTGTAATACATAACTTAAGAAAATATCGTGGGAAAATTAGCAATTGCTTGTTGCAAGCAAATGCACCTTTTCTTACATATTTTTTCTTAATATAAAAGAAGATTTTTTTTTTCTTGTCTATTAATCTGAACTACCGATCTGTCACTTCTTACAAGTTTGTAGTTTATCTCAAACTATCTATTATACGAACAGGATAACCCATGTTCCACTCACAAGTTTTGCTTTGTCCTTAATCCTAAGGCTGCTAAGCAAGACTCGGGGCGCTTTTGTGGACAGTGTAGATCAAGATCAGACTGCACAGAACGTGCAGTCTGATCTTGATCTACACTGTCCGATATGTTTTTTTATTAATCCGTCGAAAACAATATTGAAATCGCAGTATTTAGGTTTTTACTATTTCGTGGAAATTTTCGTTTCATTTATTTAGCAGCTTAAGTGTTAAGAAAGTCTAAAAGAACGAGCTTTTGTGAATTAAGTCCATCACAGAGTAATGACCATCAAGATTGATTGATTGATTGATTTTATGGTGTTTAACACCTTTTTCAACATTGTTTCAGTTAAATCACGGCGGCCTGTGCACCTATCCATGCTTTCCTGGAGTTTCTTTTACCAGTACTCCGAACAATATTCTTTCCAAGCCACTGGCTGCTTTCCCACATAACCATCGTCGAAACAATGGTCAGCGGTGAGAGAGGAATGAATCCTGTCGCGATGACTATCATCAATCCTCGGAAAGAAATTGGCCAAGCCGGGGATCGAACCAGCGACCTCCTGTTCTCAAGTCCTGTTCGCTACCGACTGAGCTACGGGGGGCTTGGCATGACCATCAAGACAACATTTTGAAGAATAAAGGAAAGAGTCATATTTAAATTTCTCCATACCTCACCCTATTTTTCTTCACAGGTCTTTTAACCACTGAGCTGCTAGGCGGGACTCAATCGTCTTTTGCGGACAGTGTAGGTCAAGATCAGAATGCACAGAACGTACAGTCTGATCATGGATCTACTCTGTCCGATACGGTGAGTTTTGTCCGAGCATCAAGAACATTGTAATCGCAATGCTTCGGTATATACCATTGGCTGGAAACATTTAATCTGTTTATTTAGCAGGTTAAGGGTTAAATTTAATTAATTGACTCCATTGTATTTAACGCCGTTTTCAATATCATTTCAGTTACATGTATATCGCGGCGGCCAGTTCACCTATCCATGCTTTCCTGGAGTTTCTGTTACCAGTACTCCACACAATATTCTTTACAAGCCACTGGCTGCTTTCCCACATAATCATCGGTGAAACAATGGTCAGCGGTGAGAGTGGAATGAGTCCTGTCGCAATGACTACAATCAATCCTCGGAAAGAAATTGGCCGAGCCGGGGATCGAACCAGTGACCTCCTTTTCTCAAGTCCTGTACGCTACCGACTGAGCTACAGGGGCACGGCATTAAGGGTTAAGTCTATAAGAGTGGGAGCCCTAAGAGTTGGAATTATTCTGTACAAGAGGGAAAGGGAAAAAGAATGTAGACATTTTGGCTTACTTGTGGAACTATGAGGTCGTTTGCTGTCGAATCGTGTGTTCTACAAGTTGTTGTATATTTTTTCGGCGAGTACCGCAACAAATTAAACATTCCTGCATCGTGTATTGGTATTTACCAACATTTCGGTTATAATTTTAATTCCTGAGACAAGTATCTTACCTGGCGGAGAGTTTAAGTCTTCAAATTGCAATACAGTACTGTAAGATACAGTATACAATACAATATTTTTTTAGATATGGACCACGCTCTGGCAAAAGGAGGTTTAATACATCTCCGTAATGTATTATATCAAGCAAGTTACCATGTAATTATGGATCTGTAAAATCCACGTTGTCTAAGGTAGAATGGTCCTTGGACAGGCAGAAAATTTACCAAAAGCAAAACGTTTCGATCCAGGTCAGCCTGCGCGGACTGGCCAGATATAGATGCTTTAAAATCTCTCTCCACAGAGCATAGCTCATATGATTAACACTCTGCGATAGATTATATATCATAAATGCACATAAACAGAATCAAATTAAGAAAGGCTGGGGAATATAATTATATGAGCCATGCTCCGGCAAAACGGGGATTAATGCTTCTCCGTGATACATGATACCAAGCAAGTCATTACATGATTATGGATCCATAAAGTCCATTTTGTCGGACAACCGGCTGAATTCTGAAGTAGACTGGGCCTTTGACTAACAGAAAATTGACAAATCGCGAAAGGTTTCGGCCCAGGTCAACCTGCGCGTACTGCGCAGGCTGACCTGAGTCGATACTTTTCGCAGATGCATTAAGCCCCCTTTTCACAGAGCATGTCTCATATGTTTTATGCAGAAAGTGTTAAAAAATCATAAAAGGGAACTGCCTTATAATTGTCCACCAGAACATTTCGCTCCTGTATGAATATTACATTATTACAGAAACATCCTTAGGGAATATAAAGTCTAGACTATATGTACCCCAGATTAGCTCATTCTTTTGAATAATTCTCTTTACCCCCCTCCCCCCGCCTTTTAAAACAAACAGAAACTTTAAAGGATTTAGTTGGCACGATGCGATATCAGAACAGTACTAAGAAATATTGTTGTACGACTTTAATTTCCATAGCGTTCTTTACACCCCACTCTTGAAACAAACAGTAATGTTAAAGGAGAGATGCAGTTGGCCGGATGCAGTTTCAACATAATAATATACAAATGACGACGAAATATCAATTATACAAATGAAACGGAAAAAAAAAAAAAATCAATCTCTACAGTTTTTGATTCCTTTTATCGCATTATACATGTATCTCAAAAGTATAGATTTCATTCGCAAAGAGACTAACAAACTCTGACTTCAAGCCCGCGCAATACTGGTTGGTTAAAATACATATAGGATTTGTTTTAAATTGACATTTGAGATAAATTTCTATTAAACAAATCTAGAACAAGAAATATCTTTAAAAACACAAAACAGACGGCGTAAATTTGCCAGCAAATAGGCAGGGGCTCTTAGAATAAACATGTGTACATTTTTTACTACGGGGCCCTCAAAATAAGAAAGTCTATATATTTGACCAATCACAAATTTCTATTTATTCATTTTTTAACACGTAGCAAAACATAGGTCAAAAGCCAGCACAATCAGCTACGCCGAAAAAAATATTACGCGAGCCTTTGCTGAGATTGATAACCGTGTTTGTAGATGAGTTTAGTTAAATTTTACCTCAAAAGCCATCGAATGTCTGATTCTTTTAATCACATAATTTTATATCAAGAGTTACAGTTCATGACGTGTTTAAACATAGGCTTATCTATCACATAACTTCTTAATAAGAATTATAGTTCATGATGTGTTAAAACATAGGCCTACATGTACATGTGTAGTGAAATTTATATGAAGCCTGTTCTCTTCTTTGACGGCTACATTACGGACGAAAAATAGTTCCAAAGAAACTTGTATACAATAATTTTAAATGACAAAAAAAAAAAAGAAAATCACAGCCTTGTCACGATTATCAATTTTTTACAGCTCATTTCGCAAAGAAATCTGGAGTGTGTTAGAAATGAGGCGCATGATTACAGAGTGCTGACCAAATACAGCACTATTTGCTTGTTTCAAACGTGTGTAAGATAAGAAAACTCATAATGGCTGTATTACACTGAAAACAAGGGTAGTTATCTGATTTAAAAACAGTTTTAACCAAAGATTTGACACTGAAATAAACCTTGAGTTTATGTATTATTTACACCTAAAGTCTTACCCTTACAGGCATAATATTATGTGATTTGGGCCACAGGTTGGATCACGATTAGACGACAAATAACGTGCTGCCCAATCTTGAATCGTGAATTTCGGACATTTCGTGAGACAAAGCGGTCTTCAAATTGCAATTTCTGGATTATTCTTCACTTACTCAACAACGCAAAGTTTCATTTTCTTAAGCATTGTAGAGGTTGTTATTCATGGATATGGTTCTAAAATCCTCTTATTTACTGTCAATTTTTTTTATACTTGTCAATATCGAAAACATTTGAGTCATTCTCTGTGAAAAAGTGATTTAATGCATCTGCAAACAATATCGACTCATATCAGCCTGCGCGGACTCCGCAGGCTGATATCAGTCGATTTTGTTTGCTATTTGTAAATTTTCTGCCTGGCATATGACCATTTTATCTCGTAACTCAGTCAGTTGATGGAAAAATGTATTTTTTGGATCCATAGTTATGTGATGACTTGCTTGGTATCATGCAGCAAGAGGATGCACGAAACCCCCTTTTGGCAGAGCACCGCTCATTTAAATATGGCTGAAAAAGTAAGATCAGTTTTCTCTGATGGATGGAAAACGTGGTGGAAATCGACATTTTCTACATCTTCCGTCATTTGTTCAAAAGTCTTTTTTTTTTTGTGCCCCAGGTTCGTGAAACACGTGACTGTTTGGTAAGGGTTAGATGTGTGTGCCAAGCCCGGTAAAAGGAAAGCTGTCATTTTTTTCTCACAAGAACAATAAATGAATCATGTAAGTATGCCAGTTTGCATGCTTGGCATGCTTGGTGGTCCACCTCATGTCGTTACCAACCGATGCCATGTTTTACCAACCTGAGGCATACAAGCCTTCGGAAATTAGTGCGGGAAAATGAGAAAATGCTGTAAACAACAATTTCTTCTTTTTAACACCATCTGCACTCTTAATGACAAGTCGCGCCATTTGAGTCCGATAGAATTTTCCGTCTGCAATTGTTTTTTTTTTTTAAACCCTTAGGCTGCTTCGCCAAAGTTTACTAGGTCCTTTAGAAAATATTAACCCATAGGCTGCCAAGTGCGACTCACTTACCTTTTGCGGATAGTGTGGATAAAGATCAGACTGCACAGAACCTGCAGTCGGATCTTTGATCAGAACTGTCCGATACGTAGATATTTTACCGCCAAAAATGTCCTTGAAATAGCATTATTTGGGTTTTTACCATCGACATGAAAGTCTCATTTTAATTATATAACACGTTATGGACTAACATGAAAATTCGTTTGGTGAGAGAAAACCCTTCTTCAGCGAACCCAAGTCATGGCGAAAGTACCTTTTCGATACCAAGGAAAGAAATATGAACAGTGCTCTGGCAAAAGGGACCTTAATGGATCTCTGTGATGCATTATACCAAGCCAGTCATCACATAATACTGGGTCCATAAAATCCATTTAGTCTTGACAACTGACTCGATATATGGGTAGAATGGTCCTTGGGCACACATGAAATTTATAGATAGCAAAAAATTTCGACCCATGCCAGCCTGCGATGACTGCGCAGGCTGACATGGGTCGAAACTTTTTGCAGATGCATTAAGTCTCCTTTTCACAGAGCATGAGTGATCCATGTTAGTTATGAAACATTGTTTTAATCTTTGATGTGACACAAATAGTTTTTGATTAAGTATTTAAAAAAAAACTGTCGGGCTCGAAACGTAACAAACACACGCCACAAAACTTTCAATCTTAACTTGGTCTTCACTGTTCGAAAAAAGTAGAAATGCCTTTCCTTAGAGCGGAAAGCCCGGCCGGTTATCTCAGTGTTTAGCGTATCTGACTCCTGACCTAGTGGTTGCACGTTCGATATCCGGTCGAGGCAAAACCTTCTTTCCAGCGATTGTTCGCCATTTAAATCTGATGCATGTGAAAAAAAAGTAGTCAGTGGTTTGGAAAAAAAAGTTGTGCCAGTACTGGTGTGAGAAATGCTGGAAACGTATGCGTAGGTGCACTCACCGCTGTGATATGACCTACGCTGTTAAAACGGGGTTAAAGTCTTATACAAACAAAATACGAGTATAACTTAAAGTGGTAAACGTATTTTTAAGAGTGAAAGATAAACTACTGTTGCTCAACTTGTATGCTTCTTTTACGTGTTAAAAGCCATTTTATAAATAGTGTAACGATAGAAAAATATGGTCAACCTCTAAAGATTTTTTCTCTTACAATAAGCATCTGGACCATTTTCCTGTCTAAGTTATTAAGTTCAAAGAGAGAGTTTCTTCTATTAACTCTTAACCTCGAAAATGAATTAAATAAAACTTTCAAGCCAATAGTGAAAACCCAATTCATTCTATTTCACAGTATTTTTTTGTTAAAAAATAACTCCTTATCGGACAGTGTAGATCTAGGATCAGACTGCACGTTCTGTGCAGGTTGATCTTGATCTACATTGTCTGCAAAAGGTCTGTAAGTCGCTCTTGGCAGCCTAAAGGTTGATACAATTTTTAACAGACGCAGGAAACTTTCCAATTAAGGTCCTTACCTTCCAACGATTATCTCAAAGTGAGTACTCACCATTTCTAAAATGTTTATCCTAAAAGACAGTTTCAGTTGTAGTATAACTAGTTGCAAGGGGAAAAGATAGATTTATTCACAGTTCAACGACACCGTAATGCTTTGTAAATTAATTACAATAGCACCCTAGAATAAAACACGCGAGCGTATATCTCGAAGGTATGTGTGACTTTTTTATATTAGCCATGCTCTGAGAAAAGGGGGCTTAATGCACCAGCAAAAGGTAACGACCCGGTAAGCCAGCGCAGTCTGCACGGGCTGACATGGGTCGAAACTTTTTGCTATTTGGAAATTTTCTGAATGGCAAATGACCATTCTACCTCCAGATCCAGTCGCTTTTTAGACTAAATGGACCCACAACAATGTGATAACTCTCAGGTATATTTGCATCACGAAAATGCAAGAAACCCCCTTTTACCAGGGCATGGTTTATGTATTTTGGATGTCTAAGCAACATTGAAAGCTGATCGCAAGAGCATGACATGAACATTTCCAGTCTGGAAAACAGGCTTGAATAATGTAATCTTAAGGCTCTTTTGCTGAACTCAATTACCAAATTAAAGAACGGTCAAGATCCAGTAATAGGCTTCATTTCTGTGTAACCTGATCTTGATCTATAGTATCCGCAAAATAATCTCAGTTTTAGGTTTAAATCGCTCCTTTCGATTTATCCTATTTTCTGGAAACCCCATATTTCCGATTCATATCTCAGGAAATGGATAATGACAACGTTAAAATGGTTTATCAATCAAATAGAGGGTAAACAGACACTGTGATTATATTTCATTTCTACTAAGACAGACCAAAACTAAAATCTCAGTGGTTTATATTGGTCAAACATTGCCATTCTGGAAACATTAACTAGAAACTGTAGCAGTTGTACATCGTTTCTGTACGAGCTCAAATAAAAAGAAAAAATAATACTCACTTGGGACGTTAAGTAAATCCTAGACCAAAAATATCTTCACTAATTCCGCACGTGCATAAATAAAAGTTAAACTAGAATTAAGTCATAGAAATATGCGGTGCAAAAAAAATCCATATTTTTCCCAGTCACATTCAAAACGAATGTTATCGGTCGAAAAAACAAGACACTATGAGTAAGTTACTAATTTGAGTACCTATTTATAATCCGTACCTCTTTAACCCTTCCGACGCCATAGGCGAAAGGGGGAGGGATCTTTTGCGGACGGCAAAGATCAAGATCAGACTGCACAGAACGTGCAGTCTGATATTGGATCTATACCATCCGCATGTTTAGTCAAGCCTGTAACTTAGATATCCCTCTCAGTTTCAGTGGATTGTATTTTCGGTCGTCAAAACAGGTCGAGTTTATAAAATTGGTGCTGTAAGAGTTAACCCTTAGGCTGCTAAGCGCGATTTGCTGACTTTTTGCGGACAGTGTAGATCAAGATCAGACCGCAGAGATCTTGGAACTACACTGTCCGATAAGGAGATTTTTTCTTCTAAATATAAGTTTGAAATAATGTAATTCGTTTTTTTTTTTTTCTTTTTTTTCTTTTTTTAATCGATTTGAAATTCTTATATAACTTATTTAGCAGGGTTGGGATCAGCTGCAATATTGTACCTAACAAAGTAAGGGATGAGACCCATCAGTCACTTGACAGAACGCATAAAATACCAGGGACATGCCGGCAGGATAGAACATGTAACCTCATCTACGACATACTCTGTCCGATTATTATTATATTCATTGTTTAACCCTTTACGACACAATCCCGACTTTTAACGACCCTGAAGAAAAAGCCTTTTGAAAACATTGTGGGAAAAGGAGAAAATGCTGGTAACCAGCATTTTCTCCTTTTCCCACAATGTTTTCTACTCTTCCAAAAGCAAATTTCAATTTTTGATTCACATTTATTTTGTCGTCTGCAAAAGCTTTCAATTTGGACTGGTCGAAAATGTTGCCGTTTGGTAAAGAGTTAATTGTTTATCCGCCAAATTAGTGAGCATTATAAGAGCAATATTAGAATAAACAGAATTCAAAAGAAGGAAACTAGAGATCAAACAAAAGAATCATACCACAGAAATGGTTAGAAAAAGAGCCAATGTGCAACCGAATTCCAACCTGAAAAAGGCCTAAAAATGCAGTAAAAAGACGAAAATGCAAAAACCATTCCTCTTTCACAACGCGGGAACACAATGTACAAACTAAAAAAGTAACAATGAATATATATATATACAAACTAATAAAAAAAGAAAATGAAAAAAAATATCTAAAGGAATGTGATAAATGAAAGATGAATGATTAAGCAAATTAAGATCAAAATCCTTGCAGCGAAAACGAAACACAAAGCAAATTTGACAAACGATGACAAAGTGACTTTGACATAACGCATAGAATGCTTGGGACATGCCAACAGGATACAAAGTATAGCCTCATCTACGACATGCTTCGGCTTAAACGAGTAACAATTTCATTTTCTTTTCTCTTTTTTTTCCTTACTGGCGGAAAATGTTTGCTTAGATACCGACAAGTTTATTGTTAAAACCAGATTACATTCGGGAATATTTCTCATCATTGTTCTTTTTTTCTGTTTTGTTTTTAATAAAGATTAAATATCTACATTTAGAATTAATATGTGACAATAGTCGCATGGAATAAAAGCAAACCCCATAAAGTACAAAGGCTTCATTTGGTGGGGGGAGGGGTCTTGTTGTTGGTGGTGGTGGCGATGGTGTTTGTTTGTTGGTTGGCCAGTTTTCAAAGACTTCAGATGTGTACGTGCAAGCACTGCTCGGTCATTTCTAGTGTAAAGATAGAATCCGAAAGTAATTGACATGGCAATTTTTTCGACACGCGTATATATCCGCATATATACAGAACTTGTTAACCGCTGTTTTCAACTGTAATTTAATTATACTGCGACAAATGTTTGATTCTTCTGTCAATACTTTGTCTTGGAAAATTTGCATTCTCTTCTTCAACATTGATCAGATCTAATTTGGATTGTGTTGTAGCTGCGAATTCCAATCACTAGCCAACGGGCCACCGAATTTCGTTTTTCGTTTAGCTCCGGTTGCCAAGGAACACAAATGGGACATGTATTTTCTAATACATGTAATAATTGAACTGTACTCTTTTTAACACTTAAATTGCTAAATAAATGAAACTCAAATTTCTACTCAGTACTAAAAGCCCAAACATTGCGGTTTCAAAGTTGATTTCACCGGAAAGAAAATACCTTATCGGATAGCGTAGATCAAAGATCAGACTGCACGTTCTGTGCAGTCTGATCTTGATCTACACTGTCCGCAAAAGGTCAGTGGGTCGCGATTAGCAGCTTTAGGGTTAAGTCCAAACTTCTGCCTCATTTATATGAATATGACAGGCACTCCGGGAAAAGGGGGAGGGGGGAGAGAGAGGCGGTTAATGCATCTCAGTGATGGATTATATCAAGCAAGCATAGAATCATAGATCCATATAATCCATCTTCTCTAACAAGTGACTCAATCATGAGGTAGACCGTCCTTTGACACAAAGAAAATTGACCGACAGCAACTATTGATTGATTGATTGATTGATTGTATGGTGTTTAACGCCGTTTTCAACATTATTTCAGTTATATCGCGTCGGCCGGTGCACCTATCCATGCTTTCCTGGAGTTTCTTTTACCAGTATTCTTTCCAAGCCACTGGCTGCTTTCCCACATAACCATCGTCGAAACAATGGTCAGTGGTGAGAGAGGAATGAATCCTGTCGCAATGACTATCATCAGTCCTCGGAAAGAAATTGGCCAAGCCGGGGATCGAACCAGCGACCTCCTGTTCTCAAGTCCTGTACACTACCGACTGAACTACGGGGGTTTGGGCCAACAGCAACTAAAAGTTTCGGCTCAGGACAGCCTGTGCGGACTGCGCAGGCTGACCTGGGTCGACACTTTTAGCAGATGCATTAAACCCCCATTTCATACACCATGGCTCATGTGTGATAAATCTGTAGTTTGTATTTAACATTGCAGCTAAGCAATATCGCCAAATTACATTAGCTGGCTTTCTGGAGGTCGCAAGATGGGGGGGGGGGGGTCGTTAGAAACGGGCTTCAAAACTCTTTAAGAATGGTTATGAGGACTCTGTAAGGTAGTTCAGACTTAAACCTTATCCTGCTAAATAAAAGAAATGAAACTTAGCCGATAGTAAAAACCCAAATGTTCCTATGTCAAAAGTATTTCTGGAGGAAAGATAATATTATCTTCTTATCGGACATGTAGATCCAAGATCAGACTGCACGTTCTGTGCAGTCTGATCTTGATCTACGCTGTCCGCAAAAGGTCAGTGAGTCGCGCTTAGCAGCCTAATGGTTACATTTTAAAATAACCCGTCTAATACCAGACGATATTGTCCTTTTATTTTGGGAAGGGACGTGGCTATTTCAGCTTTGTTTTATAACGACCGTTGACTTCAGGAATGTCATTAATAAAAGCCAGACATTCAGTTATATGATTTATTTGATTTATTTGCGCTCTAGACATTTTTTTTTTTTTGTGAGAGCTTTCAATGGTTCGCTTTTTATAATAGATTTCAACCTATAAAAGCACTGAAATTAAAAGTTGCATAACTTTCACTTAACAAGCTAACATTGCCGCCTCTCAATTTGACACGTTTATTGCCAGCAAAAGACTATTCTACTAACCATTAAATGATAGAGTAAAATTTACAGGAGCATTAGCAGTAGATTTACAGACAAATTTATTTTCTTGCCGTCTTACTGTAGGAAAGAAAACATGAAAAAAGATATGAGCCATGCACTGACAAAAGGGTGCTTAATGCGTCTCCGTAATGCATAATACCAAGCAAGTCATCACATAATTATGGATCCATAATAGCCATTTCTTTTTTTTTTTTTTTTTTTAACAACCGACCGAATTATGAGATAGACTGGTCCTTGGACATACAGAAAATTGACCAATAGCGAAAAGTTTCAGCCCAGGTCAGCCTGCGCGGACTGCGCAGGCTGACCTGAGTCGATAATTTTCGCAGATGCATTAAGTAACGTTTTCACAGAGTATGGCTCATATATACTATTATATAAATAATTTTACAGACTTGGCAAAGTGTTTGCCTATAACCCTTTAACAAATGCTTCCCTATGGATGAACGCTTTGAAGACATTGTGTGATAAAGAGAATCTTCTTCTAAACAGCATTTTCTCCAGTTTTTTGTTCCTAGATGTACTCAAGGTTTAAATAGACGCATTTCATAATTTGAGCCACAAGTGATTTGTCGTCTACAATACTTCCAATATATATGAGCCATACTCTGTGAAAAGAGGGCTTAATGCATCTGCGAAAAGTGCGCGCAGGCATACCTGGGCCGAAACTTTTTATTATTGGTCAATTTTTTGTATGCCAGTCTACCTCATGATTCAGTCGGTTGTTAAGAAAAGTAGCTATTATCATTCATCACGGAGATGCATTAAGCCCCCTTTTGCCAGAGCACAGCTCATATACAAGGGTAAAATCCCAAATTTGTGTCATAACAAGGCCACCTTGGCTATATTATCTCACCACAATTCCTACAGTACGGAATGAACACTGAGAAAATGCTGGTTATCAACATTTCCTCCTTTTCCTACATTGTTTCCAAAGTCCGGGGTCGTCAAAACACGAGATTGTTTTATAAGGGTACCTGAATATTTCAATTTTTGAGCTGAATCTAAAAATATTCATCTAGTGGTTTTTGGACAGATATAGGCCTACTGATTTATTGCAGTTATACTTGAAAGCAATATCAGCTCAAAGTTAATGCAGTGGTGCTGCAGTTTTCTTTTAAGCACCTTAATCTTTTAATGGGGCTTATTTAGTTTTGCAGTTTGGAAATTGTGCGGTTATATTCAGAGAAAAAGGTGCAATTTTCTGGCGTTAAGATTACGGGATGGTCATGTTGCAATCGGTACCTCGATCTATTTTCATTACGTCAGATGTGACGTCATCGTACTGATGTGAATACAGATCCTCGAAGTCTACGCGTGCTGTTGATCATGTAGTCTGGATTACCTGCCCCTACCACTACGTTATCGGGTCAGGCAAAGCGCAATAATGGCGGCCTCCTAGTTGTCCTCAGGTGTACACCTACATGCTTCCCCGTTTTCCCCAATTTCATGTGATCCAGTCTGATCAGTCAATGAAACGAGGTCAATTTTGTACAAAAAATACATTACCGAATCTAAAACGTGCTGCTGAGGTATCGTTTTGATATAAAATCGACTATGAATCATTTTAAAAGTAGCCCTGTCTTCGGACATTATATAGATCCATTGACATTTCGGATACTGAAAGCATTTCTGATATGTAGTTTTTCTCGTTAAATAATAACGGCATGTAGAAAAACTCATTGCCATGACTTTATTGCAAGCGATCTGTTTTGAATTCAACCTATGACCCGATTTGATCATATGAAATTACAAATATCCCGTCTCCTCTGCATATTACCAACGGGGGCCGCCATTATTGCGCTTTGCCTGACGTACTCTTGCAGTACGGCGGGGTACCAGACTATTGATCATGTATCATTCCCATGAGTCTTTGCCACTTGTCACAACTCGGCCGATTCCGTACCTACATCTAACCTCGTCTGTATAAAGGAAGTTTACATTTTGAACTACCAATCACATGATCTTAAATATGGCAGCGCCCTTGTAAATCGCTTAGCAACAAGATGAACAACCAAACTGAAGTTATTCACATCTATGGATCTGTCGATGAAAGCTCGCAACGGAGTTCATAAACCACGCTAAAATTTGAATGTACAAACTGTTTGCCGACGAAAATATTCTTAGAAAGATATTGATAGAAAATTGTGACTCGTGTTTTCTTTTTATAGGAGCCTTACAATTTCAATAATAGTAAATCGGTGTGCTTCCAGCGAAGAAATGTACCGAGTAGGTGCATATCAAGGTGTAGGCGATAAGCCGGATTTGATCAACGGATCACCCGAGATATGCCGAATGGAGTCCTTGCTAAACTCTAGCACAAAATCTTGAAATATGTTAAGAGGTTACATGAATAACCAAGGAAATACAATCTAATTCTTCTTTTACTTTTGTCTTTTTTTTTACGGATGATTTGCCTGACTTCATTCGGTGATAAATCATTTTCGAAATCTGATGGGATTGTAAGAATCTGAATAGATCTGGCTGCCTTTTAACCTCGGTTTTCTAATATTCACTTCTTTACCCGACCAGGAAGATAACTGATTTGACAAAATTTCAATGATTAGCTCACTATGGTATCATGCAAAGACTACGGTTCCGTGATTGATAATTTTGATTTTTTTCTATAGTTAGAAAGGTATGCAACTTCAGACAAAGAACCACCAGGGTTCAGTCAATGTACAGGACAAAACTACCACAAAACATATAAAACCCCTACAACTAAGCTTTTTATCAATGATATATGTACATACATGTATTTTTACATACATATATACATGTATTTTTCTTTAAAACCAATTCACAGGCATGAACACAATTACGCTTAAATGACTTCATTAAATCTTTAAAGTTTATGAACGGTCAATTCGCTATATGACCAACATACATGTCCACAATTCACCAACCTATTACATTGAACATGCACCAGATCACGTGCGAATCTTTTGAAATATGCATGCAATCAGCTGAAACAGACATAGTTGTAAATGATCGATAGCTCTTAAATCGAAAAATCTTCAAGTCGAGGGGTTATAAACGATTTTTCCACTCCGTGATTCGTCATCAGCTAATTTCCGTGTCGTCTATTTTGATCACAGAATGTTAGACTGTGTACTTGTTAAAATAGCCATGCATGAATAAATCTAAATTCCTCTGATTTTAAATGTATCTGTAAATCATGCTGGTCAATTAAGTGTATGCGACAACACAGTACGTTTATGTATGCTTTAGATTAAAAACCTCGAATTTTGCGTCTCATCACATGATTTACACCCCTTCACTGTTTCTCAGTGCTTATATCTATTAGCGATATGAATGAACCATGCTCTGTGAAAAGAGGGCTTAATGCAACCGCGAAAAAGTATCGACACAGGTCAGCCTGCGCCGTATGCGCAGGCTGACCTAAGCCGAAACTTTTCGCTATCGGTTAATTACCTCCTGATGATTCAGTTTCTTTTTATTATTATTATTTTTTTTTTTTTTTTTTTTTCTTAAGATGCTATAATGGATCCATAATTATGTGATGGTGTACAAAAAAAAAAATATATATATATATATATATATATTTTTTTTTTTTTTTAAAGCTTTATTTGCCACGTCAATCGGTATGTGAGGGTCGTGGATCTCCCCCAACATACCTTACAAATCAATGTTAGTAAATATTTTGTTAGTAGTACATATTCACAATATCATTATGTTTCATTATGTTAACAAATTTCAAGGTCTTTTCTTTTACAAGTTTACCATTTCAAATTTAACCAATTTACATAGTAATTGATAAGCCAAAGTAATGATCAAAAGGTGACAACCACGCTTTTTTGTGATGGCGTAATAGTTATCATGAATCAAGGAGATGCATTAAACGCCCTTCAGCCAGAGCATGAGTCAAACATTTTCCTTTTTTTTATTCAACAAACGAGAAGGAGTTCGGGCACGTACCAAAAGTAAAGTACATTACAAGCTAGGTGTGTTTCGAAATTTCAGGGGTTTCATTAGGTCAGATTCTTTCTCGACAACTGCAAGAAAGGTTGGTTTGTGACTGAAAGACATGTTATGAAATCTTTCGAAGAGATCCAAACAACTTATCAGAATTTCGAGGAAACAAATAACAAAAAAGAAAAAGAATAAAATAGATAAAAAGTCAAACAGAAGTAAAATGGCAAAATAATTTCTCTAGCGAAAAAAAATGTAATATGGTGCAACAGCAATACTGTGTCACTTGTTAAGCGTTAAACGAAATGGTTTTTCTGCGGAAATTTTCAAAATAAAACCTAAATAAATCTTATAAACGATACCCTTTATTTATAATATATAAATAAAAGCGATTCTGATGATCATAATACCTGTTCTGTGTTGATGTTTTGAATTATTTTGTATGTATAAGTGACAATTTATCGACTTTTAATTATAGCAATAATAATAATAATAATAACTGTGTTTATGATGAGGTGTCATGGATTCTCATTGATGATTCAGTCAGTACCATAATCCAGAGGTCCTGCTCCCGATCCCTGCTGCCAACGCTGGTTGCTTCGGTTGTGGGTTTTTGGCAAGGTACCGCATAACTCTAGTCTTGTACAGATTATACCCTAGAAACACATGAATTTAGAGAGTATTCGCTCAAATATAATTCAAAACATTTGAAAGTGCAAAATCATACGTACAATTCTAACATACCGTAAACCATTCACACATTACTGTGCGTTCTGTCTGTTTTCTTGTAAATATCTAACCATTTCAGCGCCATCGGTGAAACCGGGACTTTTGTTGACGGCAAAAATCAAGATCAGACTGCGGAGAAAATGGAGTCTGATCTTGAATCTATACCATCAGCTTATCTAGTCAAGCCTATAAGATTAAAAAAACATTTTTTTTTAAGTAAACTGTATTTTTCATCCGTCGAATCAGGCCAAGTTTATAAATTAGCCATGCTCTGTGAATAGGGTATTAAATGCATCTGCAAAAAATATCAACACATACCAGCCTGCGCAGGCATGGATCGAAACTTTTTTTTACCATTTGTAGATTTTTCAAATTTCTGTATGTCCAAGGACTATTCTACTACATGATTCAGTCGGTTCTCAGACAAAATGGATTTTATGGATCCGTAACTTCTCTGTGATGACTTGCTTGCTATATGCATCATGGAATTACATTAAATTCTCTTTTGCCAAAGCGTTGCTCTAAATATATGAGCCATGCTCTGTGAATAGGGGCTTAATGCAAGGCAGACCTGGGCCGAAACTTTGCTGTTGGTCAATTTGTTGCATGTCAAAGGACCAGTGTACCTCAGGATTAAGTCAGTTGTTACACAAAGTGGATTTTATGGATCCATAATTATATGAGAATTTGCCTGTTATCATGCATCTCGGGGATGCATTAAGCCCCGTTTTCATACAGCATGGCCCATATAATAGTTGGCGCTGAGAGAGTGAAAGTTAATTGTGATTTATGGTTACAGCAATCTGTCAGCGTGCGCCAACTGTATAAACTGGGACGAGAAACTCATTTAAATGCCAACGTAATCAAGAGGAGGCAGTATTTATTACGACTTCAGTGTTACCTATTCTCTCCCATGAGTGATAACTTGTGATGAGAAACTAGAGACGTGGGCCCTGTAATTTCTATCAAAGAAGATAAAGAACTCATAACAAAGCATAAATAAATGAAGCAGACTCTGTGAAAAAGGAGGCTAAATGCATCTGCAAAAAGTATCGACCCATGTCAGCCTGCGCATTTCGCGCAGGCTGACATGGGTCGAAACTTTTTGCTGTTTGTAAATTTTCGGAATGTCCAAGGACCATTCTACCTCCATATTCAGTCAGTTGATAAACTTAATGGCTTTTATGGGCCTATAATCAAGTAATGACTTGCTTTGTATCAATCATCAAGGCGATGCATTAAACCCCCTTTTGCCAGACCATGGCTCAAATATCTTTCTGCATGAACACCGTAAAAAAATCAGTGTTTATCAGGAAAACCGCTGTGCAAACTTATTTATTGTAAATAAATATTGGGTATTTGTGTTGGTTTTGATATTGAATCCAAAGTGTAAGTTCAAATGAGTATTCGTGCTTTCTGTTATTATTCCTGGTAGCAATTTTTCAAGCTCCTAACCTGCTAAATGAATTAAACGAAAATTTTCCAGTAATTAGTGAAATTCCTAAATCTTAGGCTGCTAAGCGCGACTCACTGACCTTTTGCGGACAGCGTAGATCAAGATCAGACTGCACAGAACGTGCAGTCTGATCTTGGATCTACACTGTCCGATAAGGGGATATCTTTCCTTCAAAAATACCTTTGAAATAGGAAAAATTGGTTTCACGCTATCGACTTGAAAATTTCATTTCTGTTATTTAGCAGGATAAGCGTTAATATTACGACTTTAGGGTAATTTACGCAGGCAACCATTTACCCATACGGATAGTTTGATGACGAGATCAGACTGCACGTTTTGTGCCGTCTGATCTTGGATCTACACTGTTTTTAAACGTGCATGGAATCCGGCTTAGCCTTCCTTGGTCTCTCTCTCTCTCTCTCTCTCTCTCTCTCTCTCTCTCTCTCTCTATATATATATATATATATATATATATATATCAATGTAAACGCAGTTAGACATAAAACATCACATGAATTAGCCGTTTCAGAAAAAAAGACGGGCTAGGGGTAGAGGGGTCGCGGGAGGGGGCGAACAAGGGAGAGAACTATGTGGCATATTTCATAGCAGGAAGTTGCATGCTTACCTCCCGTGTCAAATGATAGGAATCGTAAGTAAAACCTTACAAGCTTGAAAGTAAAGAAGTCTTAGTCGCAGGCAGAAAAATTGATTTCAAAACTAGGTAAAACGTTGCCAAGTCGCTCTATCGTTTGTTTACTTTTTACCTTGCCCTAAAGTTCATATTTTTTCTGCCAGCGACTAACACTTGGATCGACCGCACAGTGACAGAGTGTTATCTTTACAATAATTTCCATACTTTTTAATGGTATCATTTAACCCTTTCCCAAACGACAAATTTTGGACTGGTCCAAATTGAAAGAGTTTGCAGACGACAATTTTAAATTTGATGAAAATGGCAGAAAGTTATCAAAAAAGGGTAGAAAACACTGTGGGAAAAGGAGAAATTACGAGCAATTTCTCCTTTTCCCACAGTGTTTTCAAAAGACTTGTACTGCAGACACGTGAAAACCAGGGCTTGTTTGGGAAAGGGTTAAATCGAAATGCATTTTAACAACCGTGTTGTTATATTTGACCGCTATTGGGCCTTTAAATTTCGCAGGCCCACCCCTTTCCATAACTAAAGGTTAATTTAACACTTAAAAATTAAAATGTCATGCAAGACCCTAATTGCTTTTTCAGACCATGGTGATCAAGCTCAGATTGCACAGACTGGGCAGGCTTATCTTCATCTACTATATCCGAAATCTTTTTAAGTATTATGAGAAAAATAGCTTGTATGCTTTTTTTTTTTTAACCTGACAAGCAATTCCAATTCACTAGGGTTTTTTATAAGAGACCTGTAGAGATATCAATTTACTCAGAAGCAGTAATTATCCCTTTCAGCGCAACAGACAAAAAACAGGGCCTTTTGCGGACGGCATAGATTAAGATCAGACTGCACAGAACGTGCAGTCTGATCTTGGATCCATACCGTCCACTTGTTTGATTAATTCTATCACAAAAAAAAACTTATCTGCTTCAAAAAGGTAGCATTTACAGCCATTGAGAGAGAGTTTATTTGTTTATTTACTGAAGGATATTACTCATGTTTCGAGCTGAAGGATTTTACTCATAAATCACTTAGGCTTTCGTTCTGACCTAGTTATCAATAAACTCTCTGACCGATCTCATTATATTCTAGAAAGGAAAAAAATGATAGATTTAAATTGTAAAAAAAATGACATGGAGAATTTAATAAAATTTAATAAAGAGACCTATTTTTATTTTGCAAGTACTTGAGAGTGCAAATGTGGCCGGTAGTAGTCCGCAGTCTTTGTGTCACTTGATTGATTGATTGATTGATTGATTGAAGAAGAATAGAAAAATAGATAAGTAGAAAGAATGGATGGATGGATGGATGGATGGATGGATGTCTGTCCCTCTCTCTATCTCTCTCCCTCTCTCTCTGCCTCTCTCTCTCTCTTGGTAGGTCTTGGCTTCTCACTTCTTCATATATCTCACAGGCTCGCTCGCACACGCATTGAACTGGCTCATTAAGCCCGCATTATAAATCAGTATTCAATACTAAACTCATGTTACTCCCAACGCAACCCCGGGGAAACAAATGATTTATTTGTTTTTTAAGTTTGATATATATTCCCCAATAAATAACCCCCACCGACTGTACGAATGACACTGGGTCATATCGTCTTCACTTTTAACCCCTACCATGCTAAATAAGTTACATAAAACTTTCAAGCCGAAAATAAAAATCCTAATAAAGCTAGTTCAGCCTTATATTTTTGGGAAAAAAATGCCTCCTTATCGGACAGTGTAGATTCAAGATCAGACTGCACGTTCTGTGCAGTCTGATCTTGATCTACACTGTCCGCAAAGGTCAGTGAGTCGCGCTTAGCAGCCTAAAGGTTCATTCTTATTCTACCAAAACTAAATTGTTGACTATCATAAAAATAACTTTCGCTAAGTTTATTGGTGTTGGTTTGGGTTCGTAAGACCAAAAGAACTAGTAGAGCAGCGGAGAGTGTGAAACAAGATCAGACTGAACGTATGTGCAGGCTGATCTTGATTTACACTCTCTCAAAATACATCTATGGTCGCGAACGGTAGGGTAAGAGTGAACACTTTCCTTCACGACAAAATTTTCAGACGAGTTCACATTCAAAGTATTGCAAACGACAAAGCCATTTTGACCCAAATTATAAAAGGTTCGTCCTGAAAGATTAGAAAACATTGTGGGGAAATGGAGAAAATGCTGGTTACCAGCATTTTTATTTCCATTTCCCACAATGTTTTCAACAGCCTTGTTTTGAGAGGTCGTGAAAACGCGGTATTGTCTCGTAAAGGACTGATTTGGTCTTTGATCTTCATGCTTCGAGCTTTCCGATTCAAGGGCAAAAAGGTAATATTGAGAGAGTATATTGAGGGTGGGAACTGGGTATCTGACGTGTAATGAACTTCATAATGTATATTATATATAAGCCATGCTCTGTGAAAAGGAGGTTTAATGCATCTGCAAAAGGTATCGACACAAGTCAGCCTGTGCAATCAAGGTTGACCTGAGTCGAAACTTTTTTCTATTATAATTTTTTCTTCTGTATGTCAAAGGACAATCCTATATCATGATTTAGCCTGTTGATAGACAAAACGAATTTTTGGATCCACAGTTATGTGATGGCTTGCTTAGTATAATGCATCATGGAGATACATTAAACACCCTTTTTCCAGAGCCCCGCTCATGTGCATATGGTGTCATGGCGGTATGTTTTAATACTTTTAAAATAGAGTCAAGATCGCTTCCTTTTGATTCTTAGATGCTCTTTCCCCGACAAAAGCGAGAGATCTGAAATTAGATCATATACGGCGGCTTTTACGGGACAAATCTGACAACAGATATTTCTTTACCTTAAGAAAAGAATAAAAACGTTGGTAGTATTAACTCTTTACCATACAACAAAATTTTAGACTGGTCTAAATTAAAAGCATTTGCAGACGACAACTCAAATGTTGCTCAAAAATTGAAAGTTGACCAGGGAAGGGTAGAAAACATTGTGGAAAAAGGAGAAAATGCTGGTTACCAGCATTTTCTCCTTTTCCCACAATGTTTTACAAGCCTTTTTCTTCAGGGTCGTTAAAAGTCGGGATTGTGTGGTAAAGGGTTAAGCCTTTCGTGAGTAATTCATTTTGTTTATCTACAATTGATAAGAACAGTCAAATTAAAGGTTTATTGAATTTTCTTTTTCTCAGAAATAAGTGAGAATCTCCTTAACCGTTAGATATCCAAACAAATCCAAAGATAATTCCAAGATATTAAAGTTTTTAGGTAGTCTTAGTTCAACTATCCGAGTCGTAGATAGTGAATCACATTGTCTGTTGTCTGATCGTGATCTGTACTTCTAGGAAAAACTCTTTTATAAAGCAGTCTCATCTTCCAAGACCGATTTAGCTTTGTGTAGTTCACCCTTAAACTTCAAATTTCAAACTAATTAGTAAAATCCCAGATCCTGCGATTCAAACGTTCTATTCGTCGAAGAATCTCACATTCTCGGACATTGAAGATCCAAGATCAGACAGCACGTTCTGTGCAGTCTCATCTTGATCTACATGGTTCGTTAAAGGCCCTTGAGTTGTGCCTATCTGCCTGAGGGTTGACATGACCGTAAGAGTGGAACAGCTGTTTCTAGTAAAAATTTAAATCGGGGCCTTCATTCACGAGCCATTCTTAATTACATAAATAGTACTAATCTAGATTCCAAATTAAAGCAACTTCTAATTGGCTATACCTTTCAGTTTAGCCAATGAGAATTTGCTTTACCATGAAACTTAGATAATTTTTGAGGATTGGACTAAAATTTTTGTTAAAACTGGTCGGTGAATTCGGGCACTGATGGATACCAAACTTTGCGGGGGGTAGGGGGGAGGAAGGCGGGGGAAATACATAAAGCGCAATGCGTTGATATTAAAAACGGGTCAAGGAATGCGCACAAACGGTCAGTATCAATGACCATTAAAGCGGTCATTGACAGTTTAACCTGCGTGACTTTGAGAGTGACCATAACTTTGCACTGAGGTAAGGTGTACAGTGGGTGTTCAAAATTAAAGTGCCACAAACTGCAACCAGCAACACTTGCCTTTACTGATCTGAACGACTCTACTTTATCTGTCTTCTAGACTCATAACCCTTAACTCTTCACCAAACGACAAAATTTTCGACTTGTCCAAAATTATGAAAGAAATTGGAGAGATCACTTTCGCCTTTTCCAACAATGTATTCTAAAACTTTCTTTCTCAGGGTCGTCATAAATCGAGATTGGGTCGTAAAGGATTAACCCTTAGGCTGCTAAGCGCGACTCACTGACCTATTACGGACAGCGTAGATTCAAGATCAGACTGCACATAACGTGCAGTCTGATCTTGAATCTACCCTGTCCGATAAGGAGATATCTTCCCTCCAAACATACCTTTGAACCAGGAAATAGTGGAATTATACTGTCGGTTTGAAAGTTTAATTTATTTTACTTAGCAGAAGGAGGGTTACACTGATCGAGCTGGAGAAGAATGCTTGACGCTATCATTGCCAAAGGGAGCATACAGATCAAGACCAAGCAACAAAGAAGAGCGTAGGTTCAGATTTTGGATGGGTCTACACCGTCCACCAAAATTAATGATTCTAGCACATTGATCTGGGAAAATCGCAATCGGTTGACATGCTGTTTTTTATGCATTTTTGAAGGACTATGACTGTACTTTTGAGCCAAAGTTGTGCAATTAAGCAATTTCTGAAGCTTCAAAGATGGTCGATGTCACTCTATTTTCAAATATGGCAAAAAAACCATTGGTGTGACACCTTATATGTGACCTAGATATACCTCTCTGGGTTTCAGAGGTTGTACTCTTAACGCTCGTTAAACCTTGCGACGCAATAACTTAATGTAATCATGTCGTCATCATGAAATCATGATTAAATTCTGTTCTGTGCGCATGTCATATTCTTCGAAGATTTGACCTGTCTTCTATGACGCATCACTTGATAAATGAATAATACGTCTGTGGAAAAATCAAGCCAGTCTTTTCGCTACAAGTTTCCTCCGAAACAAAATGATTTCAAACGGGGAAAATAATATATATATTTTAAATACCAATATAGACGTGTGGAAACCAGGGTCCGTATTCACCAAGCACTCTTAAGAACATTCTTGGTCTTATTCTTCAAAATTTTCCAAATTTGAAAGTAACACACCTTCTGATTGGCTAAACCATATGGCTTAGCCAATCAGAAGTTGTGTTACTTTCAAACTTGGAAAATCTTGAAGAATAAGTCTAAGAACGTTCTTAAGAATGGTTGGTGAATACGGACCCGGGATTTGTGCAACAGACTGAAGACTAAAATGACGTCCCCACCTTGATGGGCTTATACCAGGGTTTTTTTCCAAGCATTTATGTGCTATTTTTTTATAAATGGCCGGTGCATATGTTATATGCTTGCTAACCATGCCTGGATGTACAAGGTAGGTTTTAGAGAGTAAACGTATATATTTTATTTTGAAATTCGTTGCATTGATTGCCGCCTAGAAATATAGTCCGGTTCTGTACCGAAAATGCGCATATCAGATAGGTTATGTATTTGAAAAAAATGCCACCTAGCGGAATATAATGGATTAATTTCAAACACTGACACGAGCTGTCAGTTACAAAAGACTTTGAAGAGTGGTACCTCCAGCTGTTGTGTAATAAATACGTTACCGAATAGATTGGCAAGGTCACCAAAATGGTCGATTGAAGCATTTGAGCCATGTTCTGGGAAAAGGGGGCTTAATGCATCTGCGAAAAGCATCGACTCAGGTCAGCCTGCGCAGTTCGCGCAGGCTGACCTGGGTCGATGCTTTTCGCTGCTGGTCAATTTTCTGCATGTCGGAGGACCAGTCTACCATATGCTTAAGTCTGTTGTTTAAAAAAAAAGTTGCTTTTTGTGATCCATGATTATGTGATGGCTTGCTTGGTATCATGCACCACGGAGATGCATTAAGCTCCCTATTGCCAGAGCATGGCTCATTTATATTTTCAATTCAGACGTCTTAATGTTACAAATTAAAATCACTCCGACTTTTGCTCGTCTATGATTTATCAGCATTTTTTGCATAAATTGTTTCTAAGGGAAATATATCATTTACGTTGTTACGCAGGTGCCAAGACCGTTTATTTTAAAAATTAAACCTTTACCACACAGTCCCGAGTTTAAACGACCCTGAGAAGAAAGGACTTCTGAGAACTTTGTTTGAAAAGGAGAAAATGCCGGAAACCAGCATTCTTTTCTTTTTCCCACAAGCCTAAATTCCATTTTCGTTTGCAAAGCTTTGAATTTAGACCAGTCTAGGACTTTTGTAGTTTGGTTAAGGCTTAAAATTTGAGTGATTTCATTGACTCAGGCAAGGTATACACTCTTGTTTATAAAAATGTTTAACTCTTTAACCAGACGACAATATTGTAGAACTGTCCAAACTGAAAACGTATGCAGACGACAAATTATACGTGACTCAAATGATGGGGTTTGTCTTTGAAACGATGAAAAACAGCTTCGGAAAAGAGAAAGAGCTCATTACCGACATTACTAATGTTTTCAAACGCCTTGTTCCTCAGAAGCGTTAAAACTGGCAACTTTTTGGTAAAATGGTTAAGTAACTGTATGTATTATCTCTCTTTCTCTCTCTCCCCTTCCTTCACCATTTTCAGATTATATTTCAGGAAATATTTTTTTCATGTTTATTTTTTTTTACTTTTTTTTCCAATAAAAAAAACCGCTTTCAAAATAAAAGCAAATGTAAACCCAGATAGATAAGAGCTAAAAACTGTTGTTCATAATCATGTGTGACTTGTTAATAAATATCAGAAGAGCCGACGGGGAACCCCAATATGAAAAAAAAACCACAGTTGTAGTTCCATCTTGGCAGCTTACTGCATATCAAATATAGAAGTCACACCCATCGTAGGGCCTGGTCGTGTATCTCAGCGGTTAGCAATATCTGACTCGTGACCTGGTGTTTGCGAGTTCGATACCCGGTGAGGCAAACTTTCTTTTCGGCGATTTTTCGCCCCTCACCTCTGATGCATGTTAGAAAAGTAGCCTGTGGCTTGGAAAGAAAGTTGTGTTAGTACTGGTGTGAGAAAGCCAGGAAACAGGCGTAGGTGCACTGACCGCTGTCACGGATATGAGCTTAGCTGTTAAATAGGTGTTAAACTCCAATTCCAATTAACAAACAAACACCCATCGTAAAAATGCGGCATAGACTTGTAGATATGGTCTGAAAATGACACAGGTAAAGAATTGAAGAACAAATTGCTTGTTCTGTTTTAGGCCGCTTTCGACATTATTTCAGGTTGATCACGGCGACGAATAACTAATGGGGTTACGGGCTAACGTAGAGAATTCAACTTTTGCAACAGCCTGTACACGTGACACGGGGACACCGTCATGGTTAGTCAAGCGGAGCAGTCAATCTCTTTCTTTCCCCCATCTTTCTCCTTCTTCTCTGTGACAAGCACGTTTTTACTGTCCCATTTAGCATCCCACCCGACTGCAATACAGTGATCTGAAACGAAAAACAATATGCCTACACTATGGATAACAGTATAGTGATATCTGGCAATCGTTACTATTTCTATATGCAGTATTATTTCATATTTTGACTAGTTTTGTCTTATATCAGACTTATTTTTATCCATAGTGTGCCTGGTACAATTACAGACTCTCTTAAGACAAGGTAGATTAAGATCAGACTGCACAAATGAGGTTTACTTTGGATTTTCTCTGTCCGAGGAGATGCGAGACAATCATGCCAGTATACCGTTGAAGATGTAGAATGTCTTCTTGTGTTTTTTTTTTAAATAAGCAGAGCGCTATTGTTACAGAATGTTTAAATACTGTCAAATGGGAAAGAACGAGGACATTTGAAGCTGCACTCGAGATAATGAACTTCATCTTCTGTTACGTAATTTATACTTTAACAATTTGTTCTTGTGTTGTTCGAAATCCCTTAGCGTGAAATAGCGGATTTAACGAAAATCAAAGATATAGGGGTAAGTCGAATGGAAAAACTTTCGTTTGCTTCCTTTCTTTCTTTCTTTCTTTCCTCCCTCCCTCCCTCCCTCCCTCCTTTCTTTCCTTCGTTTCTGCCTCCCCCTCTCTCTCCTTCCTTCCTTCCTTCCTTCCTTTTGTCTTTCTTTCTTTCTTTCTTTCTTCCTCCGTGTATTTTGCTTTTTACATTATGCATTAATAGCTATTGTTCAAATGCAGATTCAGTTTTCCAGGCCCTTACAAAGTCTAACTTGACTCGATAAGTGCTACTTGCCGCTGGCATTCTATTAGTATTCACTCCTGTCAGTTTTCGAACCCAAATTTTCCCACTATAGATCCCTTTCATTTATCGACCGACCTCCGTACTTATTTCATTTCCAAAAGCTTTTCCGGACGGTGTAGATCAGTATCAGCCCGCTCAAAGTCTGCACTGTGATCTTGAATCTACACCGTCATTTCCCTAATACAAAACTTTAACCAAAACTATCTTCGTCTCTATTGGACAGAGATCTACTCTTAGACTTTAGAAAGAGTACGATTTATTCAGTGTTCAGCGAAAGAGTTAGATAACTACTACTGATTAGTACACTTGCATCCAACGCATGGAGATAGCTATAGCAAGTAATTTGAGTTACACCCTTGGGCTGCTAAGCGCAACCCTTTGAGCTTCTGTGAACGGTGTATGACAACATCAGATAGCACTGAACAACACTATGAACTGTCTCTCAAGCGGTGTCCGGCCAAATCCTCTATTTTATCAAACAGCTACTCATGTTTCAATGTAATACAGCGGTTACATACGTTTGAGACACAAGCAAATAGAGCCTTATTTGGTCAACACTCTTATATTTTATGCGCCTTCTTTTTAGGACATTACTGACTCAGACTTCTTTGCGAAATTAAGTATTAAAATTTGTGATCGTGTTAAAGCTGCGAATTTTATCATCTTTATCTCAAATTAAAACAAAATCGTTATATGCAAATTTCTTTGGAACTTTCTTTTGTTCTTAATGTATCAGTCTAAGAGGCGAACAGGCCTCATGTAAATTTCAATGTCCATGGGTGCATCACAGAAGAAAAGTAGTTCCAAAGAAAGTTGCATATAATAATGTTGTTTTGAGTGTAACTATGATAAAGTTTGCAGCTTCATTACGACCATTAGTTTAGATACTTAACGTCATAGAGAAATCTGGCTCACCAATGAATTAGAACTGGAGCGCATGATTACAGGCTTTTGACAAAATACAGCACTATTTGCTTAACTCAAACCAGTGTAGGATAAGAAAATTCGTAATGGCTGTACTGCACTGAAAATAAGTGCAGTTATGTTATATACTGTTTTACCAGATGACAAATTTAGACTTGGCCATATTGGAACCACTTGCAGACATCAAATTTGGTATGGCTGATAATACTGGTTTTCTTTTTGAAAGGATAGAAAATTCGACAGGGTGTCTTTGTGTTACAAATGAAAAACTTATAAAGCGGCCTTAACTCTCCTTCAAACAAACACATTTGGGCCATGCTCTGTGAAAAGGGGTTTGTTGCATCTGCGAAAAGGATTGACCAATGTCAGCCTGCGCAGTCCGCACAAGTAGAAATGGGTCGAAACCGTTTGCCATTTGTAAGTTTTCTGCATGTCGAAGGACCAATCTACCTCATGATTCAGTCGATTGATGGATTTGATGGATCAATAATAGTGTGATTTAATTCTTGGTGTCATGCCCCTCAGCGATGCATTAAACCCCCTTTTCACAAAGCATGGCTCATACAGTTCGCGACTGCATTCCATTGTTTACGTCTTGCAATGTTGTTATGAATAAAACAGTAACATCTGGAAGGGAGTGGGGCGACATATGACATAATATATGTGTGACACGTTTATTTTATTTTCGTGAAAACCCTTTACCCCGTTTACCTTGATCTCTTAAGTCTTTTGCAAAGAGAATAGACGAAGATCAGTCTACACATACATGCAGTCTGTACCCTTTCTGCCCTCTTCGACGCCAAAATAAATGCGTATGGTATCAATCTAATTTCAAAAGTGCTCCTAAACTTTACCTGCTTTCATTGTTTTTTTTTTCTCTCACTTTTTTTGAAGTCATTTGTAACATGATAGCTTTTACAGACAGTGTGGATTAAGATCAGATTGTGCAGAAAAATTGAAATAAGATTTTAGATCTTCATCATTCGCAACTTTCAAATCGATTCCAGACTGTGGGGAAAATTAACCTCTTCATTTGCATCTTTGTTTTTAGTTCAGATGTAGGGTGAAGACTGACTGGTTTAGTTATTTGGTAACGAAATCGTAAACTGTTTTAGCACAAAGAATATGAACCATGCTCTGTGAAATGGGGGCTTAATTTATCTGCAAAAAGTATCGACCTAGGTCAGCCTGCGCAGTCCGCGCAGGCTGACCTGGGCCGAAACTTTTTGCTATTGGTTAGCTTTCTGCAAAAGACCACCCACCTCACGATTCAGTCGGTTGTTAGACACAATGAATTTCGTGGATCCATGATTAAGTAATGATTTGCCAGGTATCATGCATTACAGAGATGCGTCAAGCCCCCCCTCCCCCGCCCCCCCTTTGCCAGAGCATGGCTTATATTAACTCGACCTCTTCCGGTGACTAAAAATACAGTTCACTGAAAGATTTGCATTCCATAGGCTTGACTAAACAAGCAGAAGGTACTATAGTATATATAAAGACCAAACTGCACGTTCTGTGCAGTCTGATTTTGATCTATGCCGTCTGCAAAAACCCTGTTTTGCTCCAGTCTGTGTCGAAACGTTGTGCTAATGGTCAACTTTCTGCATATCAAAGGACCAGTGTAAGTACCTCATGATTCAGTTGGTTCTTATACGAAATACTAGTAGATTTTACGGATTTATGATTATGTGATTACTTGCTTAGTAGCACGCATTACGGAGACGCATTAAACCCCCTTTTTCCAGAGTATGGCTCAAATGATTTAACACCTTTCAAGACATATGTCAGAAGGTTTTGCATCACACCAAATGCTTCCATGTCTAGTTCTCGTCAGAAGTAGACCCATTTGGAGATTTGACGTCAAACAAAGTTTTACCCGTAACAGCAAATGGACGGATCGGTATAAAAGATGTTCTGGTGGTGATTCGATGATTTCTGTGGAAATTGGGTACTTTTTTTTTTATTTCTGTGGGGCCTATTTTGTGCCCAATACTACATAAGGGAAAAAGTTCTATAACTGGTGCGGGTCCATTTTTTACCATGAAAATTCTAGGATAGTTGTCTTTGTGGTGGAACGGTAAAAATGAAATAGAATTTGGCGCCTTTTTGCACCTTTTGTGCGAGCGAATCGACAAACCTTCATAAAAACAAACAACAAGGATCTGGGCCTGTGCTAATAAAGCCTTCGTGCACCCAATCGAGTTTGTGATCAAAGTTAACATTTCATCAGTGTTTCTGCAAATTCTATACAATAAGACATAAAGACTTTCATTTCATAAGGAAAAGGAAAGAGAAGTTCGAAAAATTGAAAAGTTGCTCTGTAAGATATATCAAATCAATTCTGTATAATTTGAAAATTTCAAGCTCAAAAAAAAAAAGGGGGGGGGGGGGTTTATAGGCACTAACCCTGGGAAGGCCAATGAAAGAATAGCAGAAGGTCAGAGATAATGATTTTCACTCTGTTTTCAATGGCGCAAAAAGTTAGTGTTGTTAAGCCAGGGTAAAGGTTCTACGAGACTTTGGTTCATGCGTACCCAGATAATCAATGTTGCGCCAGCCCCAGTAATGATTTATAACCCGGGAAGTTTCTTGTCGCGGTCATGTGATATTCTGTTAACCCTTTCCCAAACAAGCCCTGGTTTTCACGTGTCTGCAGTACAAGTCTTTTGAAAACACTGTGGGAAAAGGAGAAATTGCTCGTAACGAGCAATTTCTCCTTTTCCCACAGTGTTTTCTACCCTTTTTGAGACCTTTCTGCCATTTTCATCAAATTTAAAATTGTCGTCTGCAAACTCTTTCAATTTGGACCAGTCCAAAATTTGTCGTTTGGGAAAGGGTTAATAACCCGATAGGCTACTGTTGTTCCCATTGATATCTTGGCGTGTGCTGTTTACCCTTAAGCTGCCGAGCGCGACTCACTGACCTTTTGCGGACAATTTAGATCAAGATCGACTGCACAGAACGTGCAGTCTGATCTTGGATCCACACTGTCCGATGAGGAGATATTTTTACCCCTCAAAAACCTTTGAAATAGCAAAATTTTGGTATATAAGGTTTCACTTTACTTACTTAGCAGGATGAGGGTTAAGTCTCAATAGATGATCAAAGTATTGTAAAAACCATGTGGTGGAAAGGGGAAATGTTCGTTTCGGGCTACTTCTCCTTTACTTTTGTCAAATGGGGTTATCATAGGGCGAAAAAGGTCGTCTGTCAGAGAAAATGAGATTACATGTACATTCTTAATGATGCGACAAAATTCTAGACTCGCCCAAACAAGAAACATTTGCAAAGGATTAAAAAAAAGCGTGGCTCAACTGATGGAATTTATCTATGAAAGGGTTAAAAATATATTATGGGAAAAGGAGAAAGTGGAGATCAGCATTTTCCCATTTTCCTACGACGTTCGCAGAAGCTTTCTTCCTCAGGGCGTAAAAAAAAAAAACGACATCGTTTGGAAAAGTATGTTTTTTATAGTGTTTAACGACATTTTCACATTTTTTTTACATCAGTTATGTCGCAGCGGCCATTGCATCCATGGGCCATTCATTTTTTCAATGAATTTCTCTTACTGGTACTTGGTACAATAACCTTCCCAAGCCACTGGCTGCCTTTCCACATAATCATCGTCGAAACTATGATTAGCGGCGAGAGAGGAAGGAATCCAGTAGGAAAGACTATCATCAATCCTCGGAAGGAAATTGGCCGGGTTCGAACCAGTGAGCCACTGGTCTCTAGCTCTGTGCGCTGCCGGGGCTGGGCTCAAAACGTTTCTGTTCAAAGATAATCCGCACGTGACTGATTAGCGGTGAGAGGGGAACGAATCCTGTAGGAAAAACTATCATCGCTTCTCAGAAAGAAATTGGCCGGGATTCGAACCAGTGAGCCCCTGGTCTCTAGTTCTGTGCGCCGCCGGGGCTGGGCTCAAAGCGTTTCTATTAACCCTTTTCCACACAATCCCGACTTTTAACGACCCTGATAGAGAAGCATTCTGAAAACATTGTGGGAAAAGGAGAAAATGCTGGTAACCAGTATTTTCTCCTTTTCCCACAATGTTTTCTACCCTTCCCAAAGCCAATTTCAATCTTTCAGTTACATTTTGTCGTCTGCAAATGCTTTCAATTTCAACCAGTTTAAAATTTTGTCGTTTTGTAAAGGGTAAAAAGAGAATCCGCACGTGACTGATTTGAAAAGGTTTGAAATAAACCTCTAACGAAGTTATGAACTGTTATTTCTGATTATACCGAAGATTATGTCGTTTGTTAATAATCTTTTACCAAGCAGTTCGGTGTTTAAATCACCCATAACAAGAAACTATTTGAAAAGATCGTGGGGAAAGAAGAAAATGCTGGAAATCATAATTCTTCTGTTTTTCCTTCGATGTTTTCTACCCTGCAATACTTCGATAATCTATAAAGCCTACACCCTTATCCTGCTAAATAAGTAAAGTGAAACCTTATATACCAAAATTTTGCTATTTCAAGGGTTTTTTTTTTTTTTTTTTCGGTGGGGGGGGGGGGGAATATCTCTTCATCGGACAGTGTATATCCACGATCAGACTACACGTTCTGTGCAGTCTACTCTTGATCTACACTGTCCACAAAAGGTCATTAAGTCGCGCTTAGCAGCCTAGGGGTTAATTCAAACAGACTTGCCATATTCCAAGAAGATGTCAACAAAATTCTTGCTCCAAAATTGAATCTGTGAGATATCAACTTATTTCTTTCGGCGCTAAATACATAAATCTGATCTCTGTCGACGACTAAAACTACAGTCAACTGAACCTAGCATTTTTTTTTTTTGTCTCATAGGCTTGGCTTAACAAGCAGACATAATAGATTAAAGATCAGACTGCACGTTCTGTGCATAAAAAAGTCCTAAGAGGATTAAGTATCTAAATACAAGAAAAAAGAAAGAACGCACTTTTATACGCTTGGCTATATATAACCAAGCGGTGTGCGTACATCCGAGATTAGACTGTAACCTAGATTCACTACGACTGCAGAAGCCCCTGCATTAGCCTATGGCATTGAACGGCTTGCAATTGGGACTCCTCTAAAGTTTTGTCGTCTTTTAGAGAGTTAACTCATCACTACTTGCTCACGAATTTTCGTCGTGCTGTAAAAAATGTTTGAAACACATTGGCAAAAGGAAGTCTTGCACTAAACACTCATATGTTATTAACCACGTTGTCACTAGTATTCATGCATGCTTTGTTTTCTGTCGATTTATTTTGTCCATATTTTACAAGGAAACTTTCGGGGTCGTCTGCTGTTTTCTTTTTTTGCGTAACGAGGAAGGTGAAGCGGTAAATATCAATGAATCATTTCATTCATAAACGTGTCTATAGTCACGTTCCCGACTCTGATTTATTCACGTGACAAAACACTAAGTACTACAAAATTAGGTCTACTAACTTCATCGTGTGAAAATTTGCTCTCTTCACTCTGTGGCTGTTTGTTTGTAAAGGTGTTAGCACTTCTATCAACATTGTTTAAGCCATGCTCTGTGAAAAGGTGGTTCAATCTTTCTGCAAAAAGTATCTCGACCCAGGTCACCCTGCACAGGCTGATTTGGACAAGTCTAAATATTTGTCGTTTGGTAAAGAGTTGATAGGAGTTAAGCCTGGGTCCGTATTCCACTACCATTCTTAAGAACGATCTTGATCTTATTCTCCAGAATTGTCTAACTTTGAAAGTAACACAACTTCTGATTGGCTTAACCATTTGGTTTAGCCAATCAGACGTTCTGTTACTTTCAAGTTTAGAAAATCTCAGATACAATGACAAAGAATGTTTTAAAGAATGGTGGGTGAATACAGACCGTGATTCTGCGTCACGTACTCAAGGTGTGATGTACAAGGAGTGTAGGGAAACCGTTGGTTTTTTCAGTCTGATCTTTGTCTTCTATCTCTGCTTTTATAAAACTGATCTGCCTATATAAACAGAACTTTATACCAAAGCACGTCAACTTTTGTCAAGCACCACTTACATATGAGCCATGCTCTGTGAAAAGAGGGATTAATGCATCTGCACAAAGTATCGACCCAGGTCAGCCTGCGCAGTCCGCGCAGGCTGACCTGGGCCGAAACTTTTTGCCTTGGGTCATTTGTTTCTGCATTTTAAAGGGCCAGTGTACCTCATGATTCAGTTGGTTGTCAGACAAAATGGATTTCATGGATCTGATCTACAATTACTCTGATGACTTGTTTGGTATCATCGATCAGGAGATGCATTAAGCCCCTTTTTGCAGACTAGGCTTGCCACGTTTTGAACAAGACAGTGAAATAGGGATGAATTGGGAATGACAACAAATTTCTTTCCGAGGATTGTCGTGGCTACATTGAGGTATCTCATGGTTTTGCTAGATTTATGTGTGGTTCTTCTACGAGACCACGACCATTCATGGAGCCGCACTTTAGTTGGTTGGTTGGTTGTATTGGGGTTTAACGCCACTTTAACAGCTAAGGTCATATCATGGCGGTCGGTGACGCACATGTGTTTCCTGGCTTTCTCACACCAGTACTAACACAACTTTCTTTCCAAAGCCACCGACTACTTTTCTCACATGCTTTAGCAGAGGTGAGAGGCGAAAATACGCCGGAAAGAAAGTTCGCCTCAACCGGGTATCGAACTCACAACCACCAGGTCATGAGTCCGACACGCTCACCACTGAGCCACCCAGGCGGGCCGCACTTTAGACCATAAGGGTAGACCACAAAGGTACTACAGTAGCTCACGGCGATTCTACGGTTTAACACGGTGCTGGTTCGCCTCATTGTAGAAGCGTAACGCCATGTTTACATTTACGGTCATATACGTAGTTGACCGTAGTTCATTTCAAACGAAGTCTGCCGTAGTGTTACCACGGCCAGCTAGGAAGTTGACGAGCCTATATTGCTGATCGCTTATCATGCCATGCCGCCTAGCAAGAAACGATGTATTGTTGATGTGTTTGAGCAGGTATTAGGGTCAATGTAGTACACACTGCGCTTAAGTGGGGTCGATTACAGTTAACTGAGGTTTACTATGCAAAAACTACTGTCACAGTGGGGTCACTACATCGTAGTTAACCGTAATCAGTTTTTGAACATGTTGAAAAATTATGTGCTTACTACGGGCAAATCATAAGTTCAAACTACGTCCATTACTACGCTGAACTACGGTTATCTACGTGTAACCACCTTTAATACGTTCAGCTACAGCCAACTACGGTCATTCCCCACTACGGTCAACTATGTAAGATGTGACCATGGCTTAAAGGGGATCCCACGCTTGTCTACTGCTCAGGGGTAGCCATGTGACGGTCTACAAAATGATTGTAGAACTCATTATTACTCAAGGATGCCATGCGGTCGGCCATCCACCTAAACAGAAGCCGACCGCGACAACAAGAAAAAACGACCCGGACCCCTTTGTTGGGGTCAGTCCTGTTTCAAGTTCTCTTGCCTCAGATGACGAGTCAGTGTAGGGGTGCAGCTAGCAGGAGTCCATTGCGTCCCTCTGACGTAGGAAGCACAAGCTGATACCCAACCAGTCTCTTAGAAGAAGATGAGGCATAACCTCATGTCAAAAGTAGGAAGATAACAAAATGGATAAAAATAGTCCAAAAATGCCACGATGGCCTACAAATACCGACGGAAAGCCACGATTACGGTACCTCTACGAGTGAACATGATTTCGTTTCCGTTGGTTTGCGCCTTTGGGCCGTGTACTCAAGCCACCAATATTTCCTTCAAAAGTTTTAAACAGTCAAAACTTTCGTTTCGCCCCCCCCCCCCCCCCCCCCCCCCCCCCTGTAGACCCTCAGATCACCTCGCTTCTTCAGGGTTCATCAGGTCTTCTACAGAAGCATCTACTTTGCCCCTTGAGAACAAGACGATGTTCCACGGTTTTGTTAAACTGTTGCAATCGGTAGCAGAACCGAAAATGTGTGACTTGGGCTTGAAAGCCAACGACGTGAATACGGTGTTGCAGCCAAATTAAGTTAAGGGTAAAGGTGACTAGTTTTTACCTGTGCTATACCCCTGATGTTTTTACAAGACAAATACATGCAGGTTTTAAGAAACCTGTTTCAGTTTGTCCCTGGGCGGTGTAAGTGCAAGATGTAAGAAAATGCTGAACGAAAGAAAAGAGAAGTGCCTAAATAGTTGGTATGTTAAATTCTTTGTTTTTTTAATTTTTACTTTTGCATTGTTAATATATTTTTATTATGTTGCCAAATAAGAAGCCTTTCTTTTTCTCACAATGTTTTCAAGAAAGCTTTAAGCAATATTTAGACATTCCACGAATTTGATATTTCAGAAATTACTAAATGCAGTTTTCAACAGTCCGCTTATTCATGCATGCAGATTGTATTACTATATGAGTTTTATTTGAGTCTATGGCATGGTTACGTAGAATTTGACCATACTAGTTCACAAGCATTTAAGTTGTTTTCCTTTTTTGTAAACTTGTTGTAATTTTGTATTGAAAATGCTTTTAACTCTTCTTTGTCTAGCGATAATGTAATGCATCTGCAGAGCAGACGAATTTTTGAAAGCTTTGTAGTTAAATGAGAAATTGCTCAAACGAGCGATTTCTCCATTTGGTACAATGTTTTCAATTTCATTTCAGAAGACACGAATTATTAATCTTCCTACACAATGTTTCCAGAGTAGTTTGTCAATGAAGAGTTATTTTGCTATACTTGAGTATTTTGTTTGAATTACTGTACAACTTTATTATCTATTTGAACAGTAAATCGTGTCAAGTTGTGTGGAAGTTGGACTCAATCATTTATCCTGGTCACTGCACGCATTTCCTATTGGCAACTAGTTTTTACTGGTACTCTGGTCAGCATATACGGCAAGGCAAGACTTGACGGTGTAAATGCGCATATGTATTCCCTATAACCCTATATTGAAAGGCCTTCCCGTTCCCGACCTGCGGCACACACTTTTGAAAACCTCGTGGACAAGAAAATGTTAGTTACTACTATTTTCCCCTTTTTTTCCACGATGTTTCCTTCCCTTAAAATCAGAGAGAGTTCCATCATTTGAATCCTGTTTGATGACTGAAGCTGCCATCTGTAAATGCTTTCAGTCTGAACAAGCCTAACATTATCTCATCTGATAAACAGATAAGTGTTAGTTAGATATGCCATGCTTTGTATATAAGCCATGCTTCGCAAAAATGGGACTTAATGCATCTGCAAAAAGTATCGACCCAGGTCAGCCTGCGCGGACTGCGCAGGCTGACCTGAATCGAAAGTTTTTGCTATTGGTCAATTGTCTGCATGTCAAGAGTCCAGTGTATCTCATGATTCATTCGGTTGTTATACAAAACGGATTTTATGACTTGCTATCATATGATGACTTGCTTAGTGTCATGGATAACGGAGCTGCATGTACCCCCCTTTTGCCAGAGTGCCCTTCTGGAATATGGTGCCGCAGCAGTTCTGATAGCAAGGACAATAACTGTTGTACTGTAACGTATGGCATTTATTCCAATTAATCATCAAATTAACCGATTTCTTTGAACACCTACACGTGTGAATAATTGACATTTCGCAGTATTCTTCTCCTTTTTTTTTTTTGTTCAAAGAAAGAAATTAAAGATAACCGGTGGATATAATCATATCATAGTCGAAATAAGTAGGTACATCCTTTTGAAATGTAATGATTTTTCCCGCTATTTTCAGATTTGTAACAATGATTCGTAAACATCACTATGGCAACGAACATTGCAGTCTTATTTTAGTTTATTTTGTTTTTTTCATTGTGGTATTGTTGTATTATTGTAAAACGTGTAACCTACTTAAGATGGCTTTTTTTGCACGACTTCTTTTGAGATCTTTGTTGTAAAAGGTCAAAAATAAATGCTCTTAACCCTTTACAATACAATCCCGAGTTTTAACGACCCTAAGAGAGAAGGCTTTTGAAAACATTGTGGGAAAAGGAGAAAATGCTGGTTACCAGCATTTTCTCCTTTACTCACAATGTTTTCTACCCTATTCAAAGGCAAATACTATCATCTAAAAAAACATCTTACTTGTGTTTGTATATTCCTTCAATCTGGACAAGTCCAAAATTTTGCTGTGTGGTAAAGCGTTAAGGAACGATTTCTCCTGTCATAGAATCTTCTCTACACGAAAAGAATGTATTTTGGTTGGCTTACATCGAACCCCTAGAGCGCTGAGTCGATGAAATAAGGGACAAAATCGGAGTATCGCTTTTCGATGGTTCTCTTGGTCAGAATATGAATCATAATAAAGGACAGTGTAGATCAAATATCAGACTTGACGATCTGTGCAATTTTATCGTGATTTACGTTGTCCGAAAAAGTAACTCTAGGCAATTCATTCGCTTTATGGGTTAACAGAGCTGAGCCCAGTCGTGCGGTCGGTAGGGTACAGGACCTGAGGCTAGGGAGTCGTTGGTTGGAATCTCCAGCTCGGCGAATTTCTTTGATGGTTCATGATGTCCATCGCTACCAGTGACCGGGGAAGAATCTTGTGCGAAGAACTAGTAAAAGGAAACTCCATGAAAGCATGGATAGGTGCACTGACCAGCGCGGTATAACCGAAATAATGCTGAAAACTGCGTTAAACACTAAACAAACGAACAAAAAACAAACAATTTATGGGTTATCAAGGATGCTTTCAAAGCCGTACGCTGCAAGGTTTATTTTTGAGGAAATTAATTAACCTAGGAGTGAAAGACTCGATTCCATACAAAGGTTTTATGTGACCTTGGTAATTATTCCCTCCAGCTGTTTTTTTTTTCTTCTTCTTACAGTAGTAAACAATTCGTTATAGAAGCTGTCACATTTAAAACCAGAGGTCACGATGTTTCTTTCCCCGCCCCCTTATGTTTTACCTTTTACAATACAGACCGATGTGTAACGATCATGTAAAAGAAGCGTTTTGAAAACATCGTTGAAGAAGAAGAAAATGGTGGTAACCAGCGGTGTTTAAAGAAGTCTTTTAAAAACATTGTTGGAAAAGAAGAAAATGCTGGGAACCAGCATTTTCTTCTTTACCCACAATGTTTTCTATCCTTTTCAAACAAATCCAAAAATTTCAGCCACGTTCAATTTGTTGTCTGCAAACGCTTTCAATTTGGACAAATCTTCAGTGTTGTCGTCTGGTATAGAGTCAGCTCACTATGTGGCTCTCTGCTTGTGCCCTTTACCTTAGACTGCCCAGAAGGGTCGCTGGAAAACGGTAAAGATTTTCATTTCGAAATAATAAAATCAAAACAATTTTTCGGCGTAGCTGAATGCGCTGGCTTTTGATCTACTTCTTGGTAATGATAAACAATGAATACATGGTGATTGGTCAAAAGTGTGCATATGTTTATTGGACGGGTCCCTGTTGGCATATTTCCTCGTACATTTATGAAACCACTATTAACAAGCGTTGCTTCCCCCCCCCTTTTTTTTTTTTTACTAAATGATACCCCGGGGCCTTGATTCATACCAGAGCAAACTAATGTAGTAGAGAATGATTCTTTTCTTGTGCTATTTTGAAATTTGATATTTTCACAAGCCTTACCAAATAACCCAATACTATTTTTTTTAACAAAATGAAAAACAACGTGGAAAATGAGGCAATTGCTCGTGAGGTTACTTTCCATCATTTTGCTTGATATTGTGCCACAAAAGAGTTTCAGTATTCATATTCTAGTATCTCTTGCACCGTCTATCTTTTTTAAAAGATATTTCTTGTTTCGATAGTTCCCACACTTCCCACTCTCTAAGATTTGTGTTTGCCTGCGAAGGAGGGGGCGGGGGAACGGTGTTGAAATTACAATTTCTGCATCTTTTGTTAATCTTTGATTCCTTTTGATTCATACTGTCCTTGAGCCATGTGGGTAAATAACCTACACGAAACTTTCTGTCCATTACTAAAAACCCAAAACATACAACCATCGGGGAAAATCTAATTGGATGGGACAGGATACACCCAAGATCAGAGTTTGAAAAAAGATGATGTATACAATTTGTTGTCTGCGCATGTCATATTCCTCGGAGAATGACCTGTCTGCTATGACGCAGCACTATCCTGTACAGGATAAATATTCAAACGCGGTGCACATAACTCAAAATTTCTGCCGCTAAAAAGTAGCAAGTATTTTTTGGGGATCTGTTTTGCATTTTTCTGCATGTCCAAGGGCCATTCTCTCTCAGGATTCAGCTGGTTTTCAGACAAATTTTATTTTACCGATCCATGTTTATGTGATGACTTGCTTGCTATAATGCATCACGGCTATACATTAACCCTTAGAGCGCTGAAGTTATGAAATAAACCTTTTCAGTGAAGAAAAACATCCGAAATATTGTCATTTCAAGGTTGTTTTTGCCAGAAGGTGTAATGAAGTAGCTGACAGTGTAGATCAAAGATCAGACTGCAAGTTCTGTGCAGTCAGATCTTGATTTACACGGTCAGCGAAAACAAGTTAAGTTGATTCCAGCGCTTTAAGGGTTAAGCCTTATCCTGCTAAATAAGTTAAATAAAACTTTTAAGCCTATAGCCAAAACCCGACTAATATTATTTCAAACATATTTTTGGACAAAAATATCTCCTTATCGAACAGTGTAGATCCAAGATCGGACTGCACGGTCTGTGCAGTCTGATCTTGATCTACACTGTCCGCAAAAGGTCAGTGAGTCGCGCTTAGCAGCTTAAGGGTTAAACCCATTTTTGCCGAAGTGTGGCTCAAATAGATTTGACGAAACGTATATAGTTTTAGAAATCAAAGAACTCTTTGCAGATGCCTCCTAACAATATACATGTATTATAGATTCAATATTTCTGTTTGATTTACATATCTCAATGAAACAATGGACTGCAAATTAGAAAAAAGTGAAAGGAGTAGGCACAAAAAAAAAAACAATGAAAGATGATGCTATCTGATTTTTACAGATACATCCTTACAGCCAGAGAGAAAAAAAAAACGCTGTTAAAACTTGAAGGTGTGTAGAATGGCTCAAAATTTAGTTAGCTGTGTACACATAGATAAATTACCAATATGTTTGGTGTAAGGGATAGAGAAACTGAAGGGATTTGTCCTCATTTAAAACTGGAAACGGCAACAGTGATTTCTTTGAAGGCTACCAAAAAATGAAATGCATTTTCTATCCGTAGTAATCTGTGCAACCTTGCAGCAGTTAGGAGCAACATTTGGAATGAAGTTAAAAGAATGATTATAGTTTCATAAAAAATATCAAATGGGTTAAAAAACGGGCTGAAAATAAAGATGAAATGGGTTAAAAACTGGCAGAAAACGAGTGCAGATGTATTTTTAAGTTAGACACTGTCCGACCCGGTTCGATACTGTGTATTTACCCAACGTCAATTCGCTTATAGTTCCTAGAAATGTGAATCGAAAAAGGATAGACAATAATGATGAATAGAAATAAAATCATAAAACTTAAATTAAAAGAGACGTAAGAGACAGTTTATATTATCAATATATTACAAAGAGGAAATTCAAAAATAAATCAAAGTTTTATGATGAAAGTGCAATAAAAAATCAGAGCGTACTTCAGTTGTCATTTCATTAACGCCTTGGCCGCGCAATGAATATGAGCCACGCTCTGAGAAAAGAGGGTTTAATGCACTTGCAAAAAAAAAAAATATCGACCCGGGTCAGACTGTGCAATCCGCTCAGAGTGACATGGGTCTATACTTTTTGCTGTTGGTCAATTTTCTGCATGTCAAAGGACCAGTGTACCTCATGATTCAGTCTGTTGTTATACAAAAATGGATTTTCCTGCTTCATAAGCAAGCGATGACTTTTTTTTTTGGTACATTGCACTATGGACAGGCATTCAACCCCATTTTGCCAGAGCATGGTCAATGCATTTGCATTTGGGTCGGTTGAAAATGCATTTCCATTGCAAATGCAAAGTCTTTAACGTCAGTGTTCATAATTAAGTTACCGACAACGTCAAAGGAAGTCTGGATACGTATTTTAGTGCTATCCGAGCTGATTCTTCCGTGTTCACAAAATAATTGAGCCATGCTCTACTAAAAGGGAAGCTTATCGGATCTGTGAAAAGTATCGGCTCAGGTCAGCCTGCGCAGTCTGCGCAGGCTGACCTGGGCCGAAACTTTTCGCTATTGGTCAATTTTCTGTATGTCAAAGGACAACTCTACCTCATTACACAGTCGGTTATAAAGACATTATGAATTTTATGATTCCTTAACTATTTAATGCCTTGTTTGGTGTGATGCTTCACGGAGATGCATTAAGCCCCCTATTGCCGGAGCATGGATCATATATTTGTTATCTTCAGCGGGGGGTGAAGGGTTTACCTTTTTACCAGACGACTGAATTTTAGACTCCCCCCCATTCGCAGACGACAAATTAAATGTTGCTAAAATGGTGGATTTTGTCTACGCAAGAGTAGAAAACATTGCGGAAAAAGGGGAAAATACTAGCTCCAAGCAAATGTCTTCCTTCTAAGGAACGTTAAACTTTTTATCATTCTAAATAAGTTAAATAAAACTTTCAAGCCGATAGTAGAAATCCGAATATTATTATTTCAAACTTATTTTTTTCAGAGACAAAAATCTCTCTATCGGACAGTGTAGATCCAAGATCAGACTGCGCGTTCTGTGCAGTCTGATCTTGATCTACACTGCCCGCAAAAGGTCAGTGATTCGCGCATAGCAGCTTAAGGGTTAAAACTTGGGGCTGTTTAATTCGACCTCGTTCTGTAACTGACAATACAATCCCTCAAAATTTAACCCTTATCCTGCTAAATAAAAGAAATGAAAACTTTCAAGCTGATAGTAGAAACCCAAATTTTCCCATTTAAAAGGTATTTGTGGAGGAGAGATATCGCCTTATCGGACAATGTAGATCCAAGATCAGACTGCACGTTCTGTGCAGTCTGATCTTAATCTAGGCTGTCCGCAAAAGGTCCGTCTTTTTTGCTTAGCGGCCTAAGAGTTAAAGGAAAATGTTTATCTTAGACTTGAGTTAACAAGCGGACGGTATGGATCCAAGATCAGAATTGAAGTTCTGTGCAGTCTGATCTTGGATCTGTGCCGGGTGCAAAACTCCTGTGTTAGCATATGGCTCTGAAAATTAAAAAAAAAAGAAACCTGTGATATATTGTGATCAACGGCTGCGTTTGAAATATCTTTTGGAAAAAGCTGGCGGAAGTTCAAGTTTATACAGTTACACTCGATTCAACTCTGACACATCATTGTTGTTGTGTTTGTCCAGGTGAATTACTGGAGCGAGAGACAGAGAAAAAGAGAGTGTTAGAGAGACGGACGGAAGGACGGACAAATAAAGCGGTCAGGCGGGCAGGCGGGCTGGCAGGCAGAGAGACAGACAGAAAGACGGACGGACAAACGGACGGGCGGACAAACGGACGGGCGGACAGACAGACGGGCGGACAGACAGACAGACAGGAGCTAGTACAACTTCCCTTTAATTTTTAATCAGATTCATTATATCAAAATCACAACTATTACGAAAAAAGAAGTCGGTGAGAATACTGATTGGCTACTCTAGCCTAAAACCCCGGTTACACATTCGAAGCTGAAGTGGCTGCCGTCAAATACCTGTATAATGACTTTATTAGTATTATCATCATTATCTATACGATATAACTTATGGGGCGTGTCCCCAAACAATCAATCAATACATAAATAGCTCGAGCGAAACGCAAACCGGGATCGCGATAACCCTCGTATTGAGCAATAGAATCTTATTTCAAGTTAATGACCCTTGAACTTCAATGTGAAAGGTCATTAACAGAATTTATGAATGAAATGATCTTTACCCCATACACTACATCCCGCGACAAGTTCTTTTTATGTCTTTTGCGAAAAGTGTATAATAAGATCAGCCTGCACAAATGTGCAGGCTGATCTTATTATACACTTTTCGATATTCAGTTAAACAAGTCAAGTTTGACTGAATCAATTCAACAGAGGTCACTCCTTGTTCCTTTTTATGTGCCTAGATTATTCAATTTTTGGGGGAATAAAGGTCACAAGGCTCGGTATTGTAGTAAAGTAATGCTAGGTATGCATAATTATTTTCTTCAATGTAAATGGTGGGATTTATATTTTTATTCACGTAGTATAATGGTAAGATTGCCTTTTTATTTTTTAAATTCTTTTTACTGGATTTTTTTTCTCCTTCCTTTGCCCCGTAACCATCTTCACTTAACCCTTATCTTGCTAAATAATTGAAACGTAATTTTCAAGCCGAGAGAAAGGATTTTTTTCCTTTTTTTTTTTTTTGGAGGGGGGGAGGTATCTCCCTATCGGACAGTGTAGATCAAAGATCAGACTGCACGTTCTGTGCAGTCTTATCTTAATCTACACTGTCCGCAAAAGGTCACAGAGTCGCACTTTGCAGCCTAAGGGTTAAGTTTCTCATGCCATATTTATCCTACTCCCCTTATCCTTCGGGCAGAGTCCAGTAGCCCAGTCGGTAACGCGGAGGGCAGGTTATAGAACATTTGGAGGCAAATTCAGATTCTAGAGCAGAAAAGTTATCTCCAAGGGTTAATGATTAGTCGTTGCTTTATGTTGATTACTCTAGACAGTTGCCCATACATGTAGTTTCGACGATGTTCATGTGGGAAAGAAGTTACTGCCTTGCTTGTGAAAACTCCAGGGAGGCATTGATACGTGCACAGATCGTCACCATTATCACTGAAATAATGTTAAAAGCGAAAGTAAACACCCAACAAACGAAACCCGATCCTTTCTCGTCTTTACGTCCTCGTGTTTAATTCTTTTACGAGGGCTGTTCGATAAATTCGTGGATCACCGTCTGTGATATTTTCAGAAAAATGCACTGGCCAGTCTGAGGTACATCAAGTATTAGAGCCATGCTCTGGTAATAAGGGGGCTTAATGCATCTTCGAGATGCATTATACCAATCGAGGATCCATAATCGCCACTTTTTTTTCAACAACCGACTTAATCATGAGGTAGAATGATCCTTAGACACACAGATAATTGACCAATAGCGAAAAGTTTCGGCCCAGGTCAGCCTGCGCGGATTGCGCAGGCTGACCAGGTTCGATACTTTTCGCAGATGCATTAAGCCCCCTTTCACAGAGCATTGCTCATTTAAATATATGAAGTAAGAAAACTGTCTTTTTCTTTTAAAACGAAAGGAAAATTCGTTATCTCGAAATAGAAGCTCTATAAAACGAAATAGTGATTAGTTCGAGGAAAAAGCAATTCGTTTGGAATAACACTCTATTCACTTGCAATCGATTAATGGCGATCGAAACCGAACGGGTGACCCGAATATATGTTTATTAAGTTGTTGTTCTTGTTGTCTCTAAAAAGTATTTCGGTAAAAAGAATTATTCTTTTGATCAGATATGAAACGAGATTTCTTTAAATCGAATTATCATTTAGTTTTCTTCGCTTAAGATTTTGTTATAACGTATCGCTTTTTTTCGTTTATCGAGTTTGTATTTCGTTTAAATACAACTAGAAAAAAAGTGACAAAATTTTGACAATCGTAAAGTTCAACAGGAAAAGGAAGTTTTTTTCTGGACAGAAGTTGTGCGACGTGAATAGGTTGAAGACAGTGCTTTGTTGCTAACGCTCGGAGTGAGCATGATGTCGTCACGGTGTTCAACCGGAAGTGCAGACCATATTACAAAATACAAGTTTTTTTTCCCCGCTGCGAAAAGTAGATCGATAATGTCATTTGATGATTATGATAAGTTTAAAATTTAGTATGCAACCAAAGAAAAAAAAAACATATTCCCTTCTATTATTCAGTTCTTTACCCAACAACCCCGTGTTTTGACGACCCTGAATAAGAGGTCTTTTGAAAACATAGTAGAAAAGGCGGAAATGCTTGTAACTAGGAAACCATTTCCCACATTTTTAACCCTTAAGACAATTCCTATCATTTAAGTCACACACAGTCTGCAAATGCTTTGATCCTGTACCACAGAGTTCAGGGTTTAAACGACCCCTATGAAGGTTTTTCAAAACATTGCAGAAAAAGAAGAAAATGCTGGTAACCAGCATTTTCTTCGTTTCCCACAAAGTTTCCCATCTTTCTAAGGACAAAAGCAATTATGTGAGCCAGTCTAAATTTGTCGTCTGCACAGGCTTTGAGTTCGGACAGGTCTAAAGTTTTGCCACTTGGTTAAGTGCTAAAATGAACGAGACCGGGTTTTTTTTTTTTCGGCATAGCTGGATGCACTAGCTTTTGACCTCCTTCTTAGTTCTGATAAAGAATGAATAGATGGTAATTTGCGATTGTTTAAAATGTGCGCATGTTTATTCGGCGGGTCCCTGCTGGCGTATTTGCTCATACATTTATGAAACCCTTATCAACAAGCCTTGCTACTGCTAATCGATACCCCGGGGGCCTTGATTCATACCATAGCAAAATAATGTTGTAGGGAATGATTCTTTTCTTGCGCTATTTAGAATACTGTCTACTTTTCAAGAAAACGAAAAACGGTGAGGAAAAATGGACAATTGCATGTGAGGTTACTTTTCATTATTTTATTTCATATTGAGCCACTAAAGAGTTTCAACATTCATATTCCACTATCTCTTATGCCGTTTATCTTTTTTAACCCTTTCAGCGTCATAGGCGAAAACAGGGACTGTTGCGGACGGCATAGATCAAGATCAGACTGCACAGAACGTGCAGTCTGATCTTTGATCTATGCCGTCCGCTTGTTTTGTCAAACCTATCGGGCAAAAATATTTCTGTTTCATTGGATGGTATTTTAAGCCGTCGGAGGTGTTCAAGTATATATATTCGGCATGGAAAGAGTTAACCCAGAGGCGAAAACAGGGACTTTTGCGGACGGCATAGATCAAGATCAGACTGCACAGAACGTGCAGTCTGATCTTTGATCTATGCTGTCCGCTTGTTTTGTCAAACCTATCGGGCAAAAATATTTCTCTGTTTCATTGGATGGTATTTTAAGCCGTCGGAGGTGTTCAAGTTTATATATTTGGCGCTGAAAGAGTTAACCCAGAGTTTTCTTGTTTCTCGTATGGTAGAGGGTTGAGGATTAACTACACGACGAACTCATAGAATCCTCCATTTTGAAATCATTTGCAGACGGCAAATATCATACGACACAAAATGATTAAATTTGTAAATCTTCGAAGGATTATTGAAATTTCTTAAAAGGAAAGGGTAACCAGCATTTTCTCCCTTTTCCACACAGTTCTTGAGTATTTTTGGTACAGCCGGGTCCCGGTAGCGCAGTGGGTAGCGTTCGAATCCTGAGCTCAGCCTATTTCTTTCCGAGAGTAGTAATGATAAGACTCGATCTAGCTCTCCCCCCTCATCCCCCCTCATCCCCCCTTAATACAACAAAATAAGCTTATTTCATGTTATATCTTAACCCTCACCCAAATTTCATGTAACACGCCCTCTAAGCCGCATGCTCATAAAATTATTAAAACCAATAGGTTAAGCATTCATAAATAAATCAAACTAACCTCTATCTTAATCCTTTTACCTTTAATTCAATTATTATATCATATCAACCCCCCACGCGGTAGATGAAAAATTTCCAAAAAAAAATTTAATTTTTAAAAAATTTCATCATCACACATCATTGCTTCAGATACTGTGATACTGTGATACTGTGATACTAATTCAATCAAAATACCGAGTTACCGAGTTACCGAGTTACTTACTTACTAAGTTACTCAAAGATACCAAGATACCGAGTTACTAAAATACTTACTTACTTACTTACTTACTTACTTACTCAAGACAAAACCCTTACATCAGTTAATCATCGGAACCCCCCCATCAACCAACGCGTCATGCAATGGCTAGCGGGTTTATATGACCTTTGAGTGGGTTGGGATGATGGTGAAAAAAAACTAAGAATTTTAGCACGAAATAAAAATTTAAAAGGTAGGTCTAAACTTTCTAAAATAGAATTAATTGATAAACTTGAACCACAAACAACAGAAAATGATTTTCCAATTAGATAAATATTTAATCTTTTTACTAGATTAAATATTTTATTTTGTTTCATCGGTCAGCTTATAATGACCCCATGATAAAGTTCTATAACTTCCATCCCTCAGTATCAAACCCTTTTTATCATCTTCAAAGCTTAATGCTATTTTATTCATTTTTATAGTTGTTAATTCATGATGTTTACTTTTTATTCCTCCCATAGTTACACAAAAATCTTTTTCAGCATCCAAACAATCTTTATAAGTTTTAAATTTTAGTTCATTTTTAATCACAGACTTTTTAACACCTTTACATTTTTTAGTTTCTGATGAACTATCTTCATAAACAAACATACCATTTTTATCAGTTATTGCATTATCATTTTTATCTTTTCTTAAGATAAATTTTTTCATAGCATAAGTTTTTGCTCCAGGACTTACAAATCCAGTTAAAAGATCTCCCTTTAGTTCATCCTTAAATTTACCTAACACATTACAATTTTTATCACTATATAATGGATGATTTTCCGGATAATTGCTAAAGTCAAACAAATCATCGGCATCCTCTTTTAAATCTTCATACAAATCTTCAGTTTCTATTTTTAAAACATAACTATCAGTATCAGTATAGCACATAAATACTTTATCTTCACCAAATTTATTTTTAAAATAGTTATAATAATCTTCTAACATAGTTGTTTTGCTAATATCAAGTATACTTACTCCTAAATAAATTGGTTTATCATATTTAATCCATGTTTTTTTCATATGAACAGCAACCAAATTTTCATCAAATATAGTATGATTATGAAAGTTATGTTTTGCTGTTAACTTTCTAAAACGTTCACTATTTTCACCATTAACTAATTCTATGTTTACTCTATTTCTTATATTTTCCATGGTTTTACCAAAAACAGAATTCATTGCTAACTTCCATAAATTATCTAAAAATTTATTTTTATCCTTCTTTGCTTGTGTTCTTAAATCCACACACTTATCAACATATTTTTTAATAGCGGTACTCTCTTGATATTTAATTCCACGATGTATTTTTTTAATTTTTAATCCTAATCTCTGGTAAGTCTTTAAAGCTTCATGATGAAGTATATATTTTTCCTTATCATTTAAGTTTGGTATTAACTTTTCTACTTTACTAACTTTTAATTTTTCTGCTGCTAAAGGCATTTCATTATGCAAATCATGTAACTCTTTAGGATACTCCAAATCAACCTCCAGGGTACACGGATATTTTTCCCAGTTATTTAATTCTTCTTCTGTCATCCATTTAAAATCACCTACAGGTAAAGGCTTACTCATGGCCCAAGGATAAAGACTGTTTTTATCAATATAAATCCCATATATACTAGGTTTAGTTGCATCATACTCTTCACCCATATACTTATTGTTCGCTTCAAAATGTCTAATACTTGTCATGCATACGCCACCCCTTTTTGACGCTTCAAAAAAGTTAAGCATATTAATATCAGTAAGTTTTTTTAATTTTATTTCGGTTACCTTTAGCATAGCATCCCATCCAAATCCAGGTAAAGTATAATACCAAGCAGGATCTAAGTCAAATTCTTTATGCATAGAAAATCTAAAGTTTTCCATAACATCAGCTAAAAGTACAACATCTGTTTCATTGTATAGTTGTAAATAATCAGACATAGTTTTGCAACCAAAAACATCCCACACTTTTAACGCGTGTGTTAGATCTTTTTCTTCAATTCCTTCTCCATTTAAGCTTGAATAAAATTCTTCTATAGGTGGTAGTTGTGTTTCTTTTAACTTATCAAAACTATCCATCCATTCATAAGGAAAGATACCCTTTCTACTTAACAATTTTAATTTTTCTTCTGTATAACCACCACGTTGATTTTTTAAATAATACTTTAAATTTTTAAAATTTTTATCTTTTAAATTTTCTACAATTTTTTCTAAACTACTAGCTAAAAACTTAAAACTATCAAGAAATCTTAAATTAATATGTTTATTTCCTACCATAAGATGTTTTGTAAAACTAATATATTTTTCTTCTGTGATAGGTAAACAATCAATTCTACCACTAGTTTTACCAAGATACTTAATAAAAATATGTGCATCATAACCAGATAAATTATGAAAGATAACAGGTATAAAATCTGGAACTTTTGCTTTAAGATTACATTCATTATGTGCAGCTCCTCTATACTCACCAGTAAAATGACAATGATCTCTTACTTTATAATTTTCATGAGTAAATTTACCTCCACATATCCAACATTTTACTTCATTTTTATGTTTTCTAACTTTATCTTCAGTTAAAATTTCCATTTTTACTGGGTTTTCATAAAATTCTTTATAAAGTTGTTTGGCATCCTTAGTTAAAGTATCTATAAAATGTTTTTCGGCATCCTCACCTACATATCCTCTTAATACTGGTTTCATAATTTTATCATTAAAAGGACAAATTAAATAGTTATAACTTACAGGTATATGCTTTTGTGTTTCAATAGTATTACTTTTTTGTTGTTGTTCTATTTTTTGTAATATACATTCAAAATCAGCAATAACTACAAATGGTACCTTAATTTTTCTACAATAGTTTTTAAACTTTATAAAAATTTCTTCAGGATTTTCAGGATCAAACTTTGGCATTATTAAATCAACTCCATCATGATCTTCACAACGCTCCATATGCTTTTCTAAAAGTTTTTTACTACCAAAATGGTTCATACAAAGCATACAATAATCTACATTATTATTAGAAGCTGTTTGAGTTCTCAGTAAAGCTTTAATATTTTTTATTAAAACATAATGTGTTTTTTCTTCTTCATCTTCAATATATAACAAATTTATATGATTTTCTTTTAAACTTTTTATAGCTCTAATACGTTTGATTTTTTCCTTACCTTCTACTATCCCAAAAACATTAACGCTAATTGTTGGATTTTGTCTTTCAAACTTATCTATATCCTGTAAAGAAACAGGATATTTAATTCCTTTCATATTTAAGATATTTTCCTTAGATTTTAAATCACAAATTCTTTCATTATTTTTTTCTTTAAGATTTAAATGCCTTAAAACACACCATTTAAAACATTCATCATCCTTATTTTTCATATTAATACATGCCTTTTTGTTAGCAATCCACTTTGGTAAATCTAACCATTCACCTGCTCTTAATGGTTCATAAATAACACTATGTAACTTTAAATGAACCACACTATTAAACGACCAACCACTACCATTTGAAGTAAATTTAATAAAATTTTCTATAATTCTTTCCATCATATTTAAGTATACTTCTGTTATATCGGTTCCTTCTAAGAAAATCTCATAACTACCAGAAGAAAAATTTGCTTTTACTATTTGTTTATTATTACCCTCTCCTCTTTCCATAAAACATTGAAGATTTAATTTTACTTTATGACTATGCATGCTTCTTAAAAGTTTTTCAATTGTTGGTTTTGTTAGCATTAAAAACTCTTGTAGCGTTTTAACAGGTATACCGTCTATTTTATGTTCAGTTGCATAATTATTTAAGGCAGATCTATTTTGTATCATTTTTATTTTTTCCTCTCTTTCTTCATCATATATACTTTTTATTTTATTTTTTAAAGCATTAAGTTCAGGTGTTATACTTGGTTGTTCTACTCTTACATTTTCTAAACTCCTTAGCAAATCATTAACTGAAGTAGTTGGTTGCCTGGTTGGACTTTGTCTTGGTGGTATATAGGGTGTTGGTCGTAATATTGGTGCATCAATGGTATCTAGGTTTCTATCTAAGGGTCCCGTATTAATCAAAAGAGTTATTAGTTCATCACGTCTAAGCCTTGAGTATCTTCTTAATCCCCTTTCCCTTGCTAAATTTCTTAATCCATCTACATTATATCTATCAAATTGACGATCCATTTTTTTAAATAAAAAATTCTTTCCTTAAGTCAAATTTTATTATTTTTTCATTAAATAATAAAATTAAAGAATATCAATTCTATATTTACCTTTCCATACTCTACCATTCCAGTTTTCAATCGTTTGTGGACATTTATCAATAAACTTACTAGCCTTGTAAATTGATGGAAACTCTTTCACCTCTTCAGTTTCTACATCCTTTAAGGTAACCCTTTTAGGGTTTTTAGCAATATCCTTTAATCTATCATAATTAGGAATTTTTTTTAAAAATTTTTTTTCTTCCTCTTCAGGATACAAACCATGCTCTTTTAACACATCAATATACTTTTTCTTGTTCCAATAGGAATACCACTTAATATTGTTATCTGTTAATATTTTCTTAAAATCAGCAACCTTTTTCATTTTATTTAAGTAAAAAATTACTTAATATACTACACTCATCTTATTCCCATCACTCTGGAAGTTAATTAGTCTATCACTAATTAAAACTGCATAAGCTATGGTGTCTGCTGGTGCATTTGCAGCAAATGTTGCTTTAACGTGAATATCAGTAACAGAATACTTAAGTCTTTCACTTTGCTTTGATACATCAAACACAAACAAAGGAAAGAGAGTTTTATAATCTGAAGGAGTAATATTAGGGTTTGATACTAATTCATCCATGTTAAAAAACTTTTTTCTAAATGAACTAGCTTCACTATATATTCTACTAATTTGATTAGCAGGAAAATTTATTTCATAATCATATGCTGGATATTTTTTTGAACCTAACATTACATAAATATTTTTAACATTTAAGTTGTCAAATATAGCTGGGTTTTGTTCTTGGTTACCACTTTTGTTAGTTTGAAAACCAACAATTAAGAAACGTGGTACCTCAGGAGATGATTTAGATGATAGCCTCCAAGTAAAACCTGTTGACTGTGGAATCGAAATACTATCGCTTTGTATCATTCTATATCCAACTGGAAATTTTTCTTTTTTCTCGATAAATTTAAAAAGTTCCATCCTATTACCATCTTCCGGATCTACATGAGGCATAAACCAAGATACCTTCAGTAAATTAACTCTACCAGCATCGACACCACCATCTCTAAAAATTGCGTCATCGTTATCATTTCTTGTTAAGGTTAAAGTTTGTTTCATGCCATATAAAACTTTGTTGTAATCTTCACAAAAACCAAATATATGTTTCAAAGGTATCCTAAAACTAAAGGTTCCAACAGGAAGCGAACTAAAAATATACTGTCTTCTTACTGAAAAACCAGCATTAGAAGCACTAGCTGCATTAACTCCTGTATCCTTATACCACAATTGGTTTACCCCTTGTGATTTAGCAAAGTCATCTGGATACTTTAAAAGTCCAAGCATTGTTGTAGCCTGACCAGGATAATTAATGCTTTCTATCTCTTGCCCACTTAGTTGATATCTGATATTTTTAAACAGATACATTAGTCCATTATTTGTTAAGGTTACCTCATTAGCTGCACCATAAACGGTACCATCATTTTTTATTAATTCACCTACAATTTGTAAATATGACTCTGAAGGATGATAAAAAATATCTTGAGTTTCGATATCAATCCTAATATTTCCTCCAGAGTTGTTAATATTGGATCCTGTAATAGGTTCATACTCATGATATTCATATTCATCAATACTATCATCTTTTAAAATCGGTGCTTTAATATTTAATATATCCATTTTATTATATGCAATTATAATTTTTAAGTCAAATTATAATTGATTAAATTAATTTGCCCATAGTTGAGGGAATGACTTGTTTTCATCATTTACATACACACCCTTAAGTTTAATATTTTTAATTTTTTCTACTGAAAGGTTTTTTTTCATTTTTAGATAAATTCTATTTCCGTAAAGTATGGTTACCTTAGACATATTATTTTCTTTTAGATAATGATTTACATCTTCTTCAAATTCCTTAATGATATCAGCTTTTTCAAATGATAATTTTAAAACAACCTTTTTATAATCATAATTTGTATCACTGCTATCTAATACTACACAATCTTCATCAAGTTTTAAATTAGCATAAAGGATACTAACCTTTTTTGTATTGTATTTTTCATAATGCGTTAAATTAAATTTTAGATTAGTCATTTCTTTTTTATTTAATGTAATAATTTACTTAACTTAAATTTATAATACTTTAACTCCGGAACCCTTTTTACTATTTAATTTCTTAACTAAATCTTGAATAGCAATGGCACTACCATCTATTAAAGCATTAATATTTTCCATCGCAGGTTGAGTAGTTGTGGTAGGCTTTTGAGCATATTTTTCTATAATCTTTTTAGATTTTGGTGTTAAAGCCTTTTGAACTAACTTTTTACCTGCATCAACCGCGGCACTCTTTCCAATCTCTAACGCTTTCTTTGCTCCTTCCTTAGCTACACTCTTACCAACATCAACTGCTGAAGATGCAATTTGTTTAGCTGCTTGACTCGTAAATGCTTTTGTAAGAAAATTAGTTAAAGTATCAAATACTCCTGCTCCTCCATAAGCATAATTTCTTTTAAATCCTCTCTTTTGTGATGTAATCATTTTTATAGTTTAGACATTAATTTTTTATAAGTTTTTGCATCTAATATACGCTGTCTTTTCAATTCATCACAAATACTTACCAACTCATTTCTTACGCCTGTATTACCAGCTTCTTTACTTGCCATTAAGAGGTCTAATCTTTCTAATAGTGCATTAGGGTCAGATGGAATAATGGTAATTCCACTTCCAGTGGTTATTTCTTCCCAAGTTTCCTTAAGTATTTTATTCCACTTAAACCAAAGCGTTTTATCAACATTTTTGTGAATACCACTTAATGGGTTGTTATTCATATAAAGAGCATTGGTTTCAGCTATTATTTCCTGATAATATTCTAAATGGCTATTAGTATAATTTTTTTTGTTTGGTCTTTTAGAAATAATTAATTCCAATAAACCAGCATCAACTAAATCATATTCTTGTTCATTTAATATCATGATATTGTCCCAAAAATCAACTTCACTATCACCAATATATAATTTTCCTTTTTTTTCATAAAACCCAAACGTTGTATCAATTGCATTTTCTTTATATTTTTTAAAGTATTTTTTTACAATATCTCCAATAAAATATGGTTTTTTGGTTTCATTTTCTATACTTTCTAATTGAATATCATTTATTTCTTCAGGGCTAAATTTATCTATATCATATGCTAATATAGAAGGATAAGCATTTAATACAATAACTCCATAATCTTGTACTGATCTTTTTAAAGGGTCTATTTTTTCTGTAACAGGTCTAAAAAACCTAGAAAGTTGTTGTTGATATTTAATTTTGCCTTCTTTCTCTGCAAGTTGTTTATCATGAATTCTTTTCTTCAGTGCAAGAAATTCTTTTACTGTTTGTTCCCTTTTCAAAGGGTCTTTTATCTTCAAAAATGACATTTTTTTTAAAAGTAAAAAAATTTTTTAATTTGTATTGTCTATCTCACATGCACAAGAACACTTAAACTTAGGTGGTTTTAGTTTTAATTTGAATGCCTTTCTACAAGTCTCCTGAATTCCTCCCGTGCTTCTATTCGTCCCTTCTCTATTAAACTCTCCGATTCCTCTAGCTTGCTTTTTTTCTTAGTTTTACTTCTAATTTCTTCCTTCATTTGTTTGTATTTTTCCAATTCTTCCATAACTAAAGTAAATTCTGAATGGTCAATTTCATTGTCTGTTATTGCTTTTGATATATGTGTAAGTAGTGTGTTTAGCTTTGAATCTGCTAATATTTTAATCTGAAGATGTTTTTCTGATTTTGTTCTGCTTCTTCTAACCACAAACTTACCCACCAATGCGGCTAACCCAACAACTAAAGCACAACCTTCTAGAACCATAGTTGCAGGTATCGCTACTACGGTTGATAGTAAAGCGATTCCCCCTGCTCCGGCACCCAGTGCTATAACGGTTAGTCCAGCTTCTACATTGTCCACATTCTTACTAATCTTTAAATACTTTTTACTTAGTTGCTCTCTTTCCTTAACTTCATTTTCCAGAAAATCCTGTATCTCTGATATCTTTTTAAGTCTGAATGATTGACCGTTATCTCTTGAGGATATTACTGGCTCTAATGATGGTGCATTTGGTATGTTTCGTGCTTCTGGTAACTCTGGATAAATCTTTTCTTTTAGTTCCATTTTATTAACAACAACATATTTTTAAATAGAATAATAAAGACGGCACAAAAATTCGCCTTCATCAATTTTTACTAACTTTTTTGAGTTGTTTGTAATTGTGGTAACCATGTCATCCACTTCTTCTAATGTAACTTCATTTGTAATAGATATTTGATTAAGTTTTAGAGCATAAGATAGAGAGACTAAAACAAAACCTTTACTCATATTAAAACCCATACCTAAAGCCATCGTTCTTGTTTTGCCTCCTTCTAATACTAATGGTTGTTGAGTAAAAATATCCCATGAAACAGAATTAACTTTTCTAGCTGGATACTTACCTTCAACAGGTTTCCAAAAAATAGTTTTTGGTTGAACTATTTTATGATATCCATTTTTATTTCCATTTCCAAATTTATGTACATTCATATTTTTTTATTTATAATATTGCTCCTAATATAGGAATATTAGCAAATGGGCTATTAGGTCCTAAAAAAAGACCTTTTCCATCATAAATTTTTCCACCTTGTTTTAAATACAATCCATTACCAACGGAACTCAATCCTTTACCTTTGTATGGTTTAAGATATAAACCTTCACCATCAGTTTCAACTTGACATACACAACCACCTTTCTTAAGATACAATCCATTACCCATTGCTTTTTGGACTCCTGAAGAAGCAAGACCAGATAGCGCACCAACTCCTATAGCAGGTAAAACGGTTCTTGCTATTGTTGGTAAAACTGATGAAGCTAACCCAGCTAACAAAGGTAAAAATCCACCCTCTACTTTCATATTGTGTTTAAGTTGTCTAGGAGCCATTCTAAACGTTGCTCCCTTTCCGCCTTTATAAGCTTTTGCAAGTTTATTTACTTGTGGTTTGGTTAATGCTATTACATCTTTACCATGAATATCCTCATACTTTAAACGAATACTTGCTGGAGCTTTGTTTCTAAAAGAATGTAAAATTTTTTCCTTTTGTCCGTCTGATATATTTATTTTAGCGTTAATATAGTTTGTCATTTTTATATCTATCTTGCTTCTCTTATATGAAATCTAATTGTTAAATTTTCCCCTCTTAGATTTAGTAATGTTCCATCTTGGTCTGTAATTGATACATTTAAATTATGTATTTCATTTAATGTTAGGGGAAGATAAACAAGGTTTACCGGGTTTTCTATTATTTTATACCCCGGTGATACATTAGGAAAAAAACTGTAAATCGTATTTCTTTGTGTGCCGTTAACATAACTACCTGAAATTAAATCAATATTAACTAACAAGCTATTAATACTAAGAATATTTACTACATTTTCAGATTCATGAAATCCTTGTAGATATTTTGCTCTATTAAATCCTAATACTTTTCCGATACTTCTACCTTGGTTAAAATCAACCCGATATCCATTTTCAACATAAAGAATAGATTTTAAAGTATTAGTGTTTGCGGAAATATTAATATAATATTCTTCATTAACTAGGTCATAATGTCCCCTTTTCCTCATTTCTTGTTGTATTGTATCATTAATATCAGCTAAATCATAAGATCCCTCTGGTAATTTTAGTTTTACCCATGTTGCACCATTGTCAGGTGAATAAACAAATGTGTTGTTGTTTTTTTCAATATTAGGAAATGAATAGTAAGTTTCAAGGTTAACCAACGCTATTTCATATTCTTTATCTTTTTCTAATAGAAGTGGAGGAGTAAATCTTGTTTTAAACTCTGTTTTGTTATCGCTTACGATAATTTGAAATGATGTTTTATGGTTAGTGTTTTTTACTATCTTTTCCAGTAATTCTACTTCCATTTTATAATTTGTAAAATATATTTTTAATGAAAATATATTTTTAATGGTAATCCTTGTAATCTCGTGGTATGTAAAAGTTGTCAAAACCACATCTATATTTTCCATCGTTACGGTTCTTAGTTAAATCAATCACAACAAAACCATGTGGTTTTTCCCAACAGTTTTTACAAAAATTGATAAACTCTGTTTTAGTCATATCATCCCCTACATGATCACTATAAATATGGTTAAGATTTTTTAAGTCTTGTCTAAACAAGCATATTAAGTTAGCATTTTCTCTAATAGTTTGACGAGGTAATCTAAAATAATTTTGTGCTAGATAAAAACAATCAGCATTACTATGTCTTCCTCTTACATAATAGTTTTCACACTTGTTTTGCCTTTCTAAAAGTAAGTCATCAAATATCATTAAGTTTTTATTTGATGCATTTAAATCTCTTGGGTCAGGAACATCACTAGCATATTCAAAAAATTCACAATTGATATCAGATTTTTCCTTAATTGTTTTTGCCCATTCTTCAACTAATGCAGTAGGTGAAATATCTCGGTTTTGTACTTCATCTTTAAGTGAGAACAACCTTAATATGTATTCTTTTGGTATTTTTTCTTCAAAGGCTTTTTTAAGTATGCGATATTCTGGTTGAAACAAACTTTTACCAAAAACGCATAAGTTGTTATAATCTAACCAATCAGATCTTAACAAAAGGTTAAGTAAAAGTGTTGTTTTACCACATCCTGATTTACCTACTATTAAGCCCCTGATGCTCCTAGGTAAAAGGGGGTGATTAAATCTTTTTGCTAACACTTCATTCCATGATAAATTAACAATATCCATATTTTTATTTAAAAATTTTATTTTAATATAAAAAAAATGTATTGCGTTAAATGTAAAGAGAAAACTGATACTACTGATATAGAGTATGTGGTAAGTAAAAATGGTAAAAATATGGCACGAGGAAAATGCGTTAATTGTGGTACCGTGAAAACACAATTTGTTAAACAACAAGAAGGTGGTTCGTTGTTAAACAAAGCAATCAATAACTTACCTGTTGAAATGCATTTACCTGGTCATAATTTTACTGGTCCTGGTACTAAGTTAAAGAAAAGATTAAATCCTGATTTAACACCTAAAGAATGGTCAAAGCCTGTTAATCGTGTTGACAAAGCAGCATATCATCATGATATCTGTTATCTTAAGCATAATGATACTAAAACACGTAATGATGTGTGTGATGCTAATATGCTTAAAGAGTTAAAAGGTATCTATAATCCTACTATTAAGGAAAGAATGGAAAGAGGATTAGTTTCTTCATTGATAGGAACCAAGAAAAGATTTGGTATGGGAATGAGTAAAAAAAAAATTTAGAAAATATAGTGCTAGCAGAAGAATTACATAAACCAGTAAAAAGAAAATTTAAGAAAAGGAGAGTTAGAGTAAATGGTAACAATAAGATATGGGCTGCAGATTTAGTAGATATGCAAGCATTTTCTAAATTAAATCGTGGAGTAAAATTTCTTCTTGCTGTCATTGACATCTTTTCAAAATATGGATGGCTTATACCATTAAAAGATAAAACAGGGAAATCTGTTTCTGTTGCACTGAAGAGTATTTTTAAGGAAAGAAAGCCTGAGAAAATGTGGGTTGATAAAGGTAAAGAGTTTTATAACAAAGATGTTAAAGATTTGGTTGAATTGTATTCTACTGAAAATGAGGAAAAATCAAGCATTGTTGAGAGATGGATTAGAACAATGAAAGAAAAAATGTGGAAGTATTTCTCTGCTCACTCAACAAATGTATATATTGATGTATTACAAAATCTTGTTAAGGAATACAACAACACGAGGCATTCTTCTATTAAGATGACACCAATTGAAGCAAGTAAGAAGAAGAATGAAAATAAAGTTTGGACAACATTGTATCCTGATTATGATCAAGTAAGGGAGGATATCAAACCAAAGTTTTCTGTTGGAGACAAAGTAAGGATAAGTAAAAAGAAAAAGACTTTTGAAAAAGGTTATACTACGAGATGGACTGAAGAGGTTTTTACAGTTTCAGAAGTAAAACATACAACGCCTATAACGTATAAAATTAAAGATTTAAATGGTGAAGAAATAAAAGGTTCTTTTTATGAACCTGAACTACAAAAAACAAGTCAAGAGGTGTATAGGATAGAAAAGGTTATTAAAAAGGGAAAAAAGAAATCTCTTGTAAAGTGGAAAGGTTATTCTGATGAGTTTAATTCATGGGTTAACAACAGTTCTATTATAAATATTTAAATATATAAAAAATGAAAGATATTACAATTGATAATGTAACTTTAAAAAATAAACCTTTAAGTAATTTTGAACTAAATGATGCTGCAAAAAAATTAAAATTAAAAAATTTTAGAGGAACATTTTTAAGAGATGCCCTACCAAAAAAGAATAAAAAAAATGAATGTGGTATATTAAACCTTGATGACTCTGGTGGCCCTGGTACTCATTGGGTTGCTTGGTTTAAAGATGGAAAAAGAAAAATTTATTTTGATAGTTATGGTATTCAACCACCTAATGAAATTATAGATTATTTAAAACAACCTATATACTACAATACTGATCAATTACAACAAGCGGGTGAAGTATTTTGCGGCCATTTATGTTTATTTATTCTTAAAGAGTTATGTGATGATAATGAATTTCAAAATGTTTTAAATAAACTTTTTTAGTAATATTAAAAAACGATGCCTGTTGATAAATTTGGAAGAATGGATGATGTTAAAACAAGTGGTGATGGTGGTGTGTCACTTGCTTACATTACTAACAACTTTTTACGTAAAGATGGAACAACCACTGTTACCGGTTCTATAAATATGAATGGCAACACATTTACGAGGGTAAGTAATCCAGTAAATCCACAAGACGTTGCGACAAAGGATTATGTTGATAATACAGCAGGGGGTAACGCAGAATCACCACTATTAAAAGAAAATGGAAATTTTATTGCAACTGCTCCATTCAATATGGGTTTTAAAAAAATACATAATCTACATGACCCTGAAGAACCACATGATGCGGCTACCAGAAGTTATGTAGATAAGGTTAGTAGAGAAAGTGTTATTGTTAAACGTAATGATGGAAGATTTGTTGCTACAGGAAATATAGATATGAGGAATTATGGGTTAGTTAATGTTCTGTCACCTGCTGAACCTGATGATGTAGCAACAAAGGGGTATGTTGATAGTCAATCCTCACCATTTTTGTATAACCCCATTGATAACTTTTATACTGCAATAGGAGAAATATCTATGGGTAACCGGCGAATTCATTTTGTTGCTCCTCCAATTGAAAATAGCCATGCAGCGAATAAGCTTTACGTAGATAGCGTTATTGAGATGGCTACCGCAGGTGAAAAGGCTTTAACAAAAAACCAAGACGGGTCTTTTTCAGTGGCTGGTAAAATAGATATGGGTGGTAACTCAATTACTGGTTTACCAAATCCAATAAATCTTAACGCTGCTGCTAATAAAAATTATGTTGATAATGGTGGAGCCATTGTAAAAAATCCAAATGGAAGCTTTACAGCAATATCTGATGTAGATTTTCAAGGTTTTTCTATAAAAAACGCTGCGATACCTGTAGATGAGGGAGATTTAGTAACAAAATCCTATGTGGATGGAAGGGTAACAGTTCATAAAACAATTATAAGCGTTTGTGCCGAGGAGCAGGGTCCTTTAACAGACGGTAGTTATGAGTTTTCTTTTGGTAATGGAAGTGCCGGAGTAAGTCATGGGATGGGAGGTTATTGTTTGTCTGCTTCTGGTAGAATTATAAGAGGGACTTTAATGATTGTTAAGGGAACCGGTATTCTAAAAGAAGAGGCAAAAGTTAATATAGTCGTAAATGGAGTTGAACAGATTGACTACTCTATAATAAAAAAGAAAGGAGAAGGTTGTGGTTGTGTAGTTTTTCCACAGCCTTTAGAATTAGACCAATGTGATGTTATAAACTTTATAACAAGAACAAATAATCCTAATGCTAAAAATGCATATTTAACAATACTGATAGAGTTAGACTTGTAAATTTTTTAACCCTTTACTGGGTTAAGAAATAAAAATATTTTCTTTGGTTAATATGCTTTCAACCACAAACAGTTTATCTAATTTATTTAGTATCTCTCTTCTAAACAAAATCTTTCTTTTTATATTTGGATATTTTTTAACCATGTTTTCGACTTCATCTAAAATATTGTTAATATAAGAAATCACTATCATCCTCATTTCTTGATTTTTATTCTCTCCTTTTGTTTTAGGAATATGGAAAAATTTAAATACATTATAAAGAGATGTATTAGAAACTTCAGTGGTTGCTAAAATTTGTTCAATATTATCTATAATAGATTTAGCAGTCTTATTAAGGTCTTCAGTTTTGACTTCTCTTAATACTGTATCGTTTCTCTTGTAAGAGATATGTCCTTTTTTATTAACTCCTAGGACTCTTCCTTTGTACATCTTTGTAAACAGTAGGAATCTATAAATTTCAATTCAAAATTTATAGATTATATAAACTTAAAGTTTATACTGTATTCTTCAATATCATTAATACAACTTTCAAGGAAACTGTGTTCATTTGGGCAATCTATAAATCTTTGTTTAAAGAGAGATAGCAAATTGGTTAAATCTTTACTGTAAAAACAATGTTTAACGCGTATATTGTTACCACCAGCATAAAATGTTATGTTTAAAGTATCTTCTTTAGGTTGTTCATAAAGCATTTTACTGCAGTAATAGTAGATATCACTAAACCATCTAGGATTTTTATAGGGCATTAACCCGGTTCCATTTGTGTAAATGATTTTGTTTGTGTTTATAGGATAAATATTTGATTTATCCCTAAGTAGGTCACTTAACTTATGTTTAAAATCAGGCTCTAGTTCTAGCATTTTATTTTATGAAAATTTTTGTTTTAAATTTTTTTTATTCTTTTAGATCTTCTATGTCTATGTATTCATATCTGGTTTCTCCATATGCATTCGTAAAAAACCCAACAACTTCTCCTTCTGTTCCATCATAATCTTCTCTTAACTCTACATCTTCTCTATCAATAAACCATTCTTCATCGTCACTAAATTCATATTTTAAAAAATCATCGTATGCTCTGTCTAGTATTTCTTTTTTAGTTAAAGTATCATCTTCATAATCATCTATAGTTTTATCGCTTTTTTCTTTTGTTTCAATATAGGATATTAGTTTACCTTTAAACAATCTCATAAATCTATCAACGGTGGTTTCCACTTTATCTTCTTCAACATCGTTATCATGAAAGTACCATGCAAGATCATCCTCTACTATTGATTCTTGTAAGCCTTTTACTTCTAAAAGAATACCAGGAACCAGGTCAGCTAGTTCTTGTTCTAGTCTTTCTTGTATTTTATCTTTAACATCCAGTGTTTGGTTGTTATTAGCTGTAGATTCTAGTAAGTCTGTCATCTTACCTACTATTTTACATAATTTTTTACCTTAAAAATCAATTATTTTAAACTAATCGCTTAATATTGTTATTTGTTTTACAAACTGGGCATATAGTTGTGGTCGCTCTAAAATCACAATATTTACATAAACAGATATGACCACAATCAACAAAATGAACTTTTGGTTCTTCCTCTAAGCAAGCAACACATTTATCATAAGTAAATATTTTACCTTTGTTTATTTTTAATGGTTCATCATCTTCAAAGTTACCATCTTTAAATATAAAAATTATACCAGCAAACTGTTTTTCTGATAAAATTTTAGATAAAATAGCTAAACAAAAAAAAGATAATTTTAATCCATCTTCTTCACATAATACTGTTAAAAATGGTATAACTTTTTCACCTGCTCTAAATGGTGGAAATTTAAAAGATACTAATATTTTAAAGGTTTTATTTTTAATTCTTTCTTTACTTGCAAAAAAACTAAGAGATGAAATTAACTTTTTTGCAACTCTATATTCACTTACCGGTTCACAAAAACAAAAAGTTACTATTTTAATATTAGGAACACATTTTTCAATTACGTAGTTGTTTACTTTATCTTTTAAACATCTACTTAAAGTTTTTATTTCCTGTTTTGTTAGTTTATTTATTACACTCATGATTTAAAAACTATTGCTAGAAATTAATTATGATTAAATCAAAAAAAATTTTTTTGTATACAGGTAAAAAAATTAATATTTTTTATAAATTTTTTTTAATTTACCAAAATCCCAACCCACTCAAAGGTCATATAAACCCGCTAGCCATTGCATGACGCGTTGGTTGATGGGGGGGTTCCGATGATTAACTGATGTAAGGGTTTTGTCTTGAGTAAGTAAGTAAGTAAGTAAGTAAGTAAGTATTTTAGTAACTCGGTATCTTGGTATCTTTGAGTAACTTAGTAAGTAAGTAACTCGGTAACTCGGTAACTCGGTATTTTGATTGAATTAGTATCACAGTATCACAGTATCACAGTATCTGAAGCAATGATGTGTGATGATGAAATTTTTTAAAAATTAAATTTTTTTTTGGAAATTTTTCATCTACCGCGTGGGGGGTTGATATGATATAATAATTGAATTAAAGGTAAAAGGATTAAGATAGAGGTTAGTTTGATTTATTTATGAATGCTTAACCTATTGGTTTTAATAATTTTATGAGCACGCGGCTTAGAGGGCGTGTTACATGAAATTTGGGTGAGGGTTAAGATATAACATGAAATAAGCTTATTTTGTTGTATTAAGGGGGGATGAGGGGGGATGAGGGGGGAGAGCTAGATCGAGTCTTATCATTACTACTTCCGAGGATTGATTACAGTCTTTGCGGCATGATTCATTCCTCTCTTACCGGTGGTCATTGCTTCGACCATAGTTATGTGGAAAAGCAGCCAGTGGCTTGGAAAGAATACTATGCGATGTACTGGTAAAAGAAACTCCAGGAACGCATGAATAAGTGCACAGGTCACCGCGATATAACTGAAATAATGTTGAAAACGGCTTTAAAAAAACTTACATTAAATCATTATTTTTGGTACACAATTTTCCCCTTTAACCCGTAAGCTGCTAAGCGCGACTCAAGGACCTTTTTGCGGACAGTGTAAACGTGCAGTCTGATCTTGGATCTACTCTGTCCGATAAGGACATATTTCTCAAAAGAAAAAAAATGTGTGTGTGTGTGTGTGTGTGTGTGTGTGTGTGTGTGTGTGTGTGAGTGAGTGAGTGAGTGAGTGAAATAGTAGAATTTCGGTTTTTACAATTGCCTTAAAAGTTTCGTTTCCCTTGTTTAGCGGGATAAGGGTTAATCTGAACTATGCTATAAATATATGACCCGTGCTCTGGCAAAAGGGGGTTTAATGAACCTCCGTGATCCATGATACGAATCGAGCCATCACATTATTATGGATCCATAATACCCACTATTTTCAACAACCGACTTAATCAAGAGGTAGACTGGTCCTTTGACATGCAGAAAATTGACCTATAACGAAAAGTTTCGGCCCAGGTCAGCCTGCGCGGACTGCACAGGCTGACTTGGGTCGATACTTTTCGCAGATGCATTAAGCCCCCTTTTCACAGAGCGTGGCTCATAAATAGATAACACACACATTACTATTCAATTTCGAGTTAATAACCCGTGACCTGGGAATGTCAAAGGTCATTAAACGGAAACTATGAATGAAATAACTTTATTGATTTGCTACAAAAATCAAAAAGAGATAAAATAGTTTGAAATAGGTATAAAGGCTGATTTACAGGGACTTCCCCTTGTCTGATTCATTTTAACCCTTTTCCTGCTAGATAAGTGAAATGAAACTTTCAATCCGATAAAATAAAAACAAAAAAACAAATTTGGCCTTTTTTTTTTTAACTCTTTCGGCGCCAAATAAATAAACTCGACTTCTTTCGGTGGCTGTAAATGCAATCCACAGAGACCCAGAAAGATTTTTATCGTACGGGCTTGAATAATTAAGCGGACGGTACAGATCAAAGATCAGACTGCACGTTCTGTGCAGTCTGATCTTGATCTGTGCCGTCCGCAAAAGTCCCTGTTTTCGCCTATGGCGCTGAGAGGGTTAAAAGTATTTTATTGGGGAATATAATTTCTTGTCGGACAGTGTAGATCCAAGATCAGACTGCACATTGTGTGCAGTCTGATCTTGATCTACAATGTCAGCAAAAGGTCGTTGAGTCCCGTTTAGCAGCCTTAGGGTTAAGAATATTGTTTCAATAGTTTTCTATATTTCCATGTAAAATAATTACCTCCCCCTTCCCTGCCTCTGTCTGTCTGTCTGTCTGTCCGCACGCCCGCACGCCTGCCCGTCTGTCCGTCCGTCTTCCCACCCACCTACCTCTCTCTCTGTCTCTGTCTCTGTCTTCGTCTGTCTGTCTGTCTATCTCTCTCCCATGTATCGGTTTCGCTATCTGATCTTTGCCAGTCGGTCGGTCAGTCAGTCTGTTCGGTTTTCTTCATCTGCAATTGGAAGCAGAACCCGCGGCTGATTTTTCGATGCCATACATAGAAAATAATTGCTATTTGTCGATTTCGGCTGTATCTATCACCTACCACACTGAATAAAATATCGAATTATAATTATTATTACTATTATACCTCGATCTACGGTCCCGCATAAATCAAGCCAAGGAACGCAATTATAGCTTGAAACTCATAATTTTGTATGCACAGTTAGATAGACCTGATTCCATCTTGCGATCAAATATTCAAATTTGAGTGAGAAGGCGGTCTAATTCATCTGCAGTTCGCGCAATATGGCATAGGTCGAAAGTTTTTGCTCTGTGTAAATCTCCTGCATGCTAAAGGAACATTCTACCTGCCCGGCTGGGTAGCCCAGTAGTTAGCGTATCCGACTCGTGACCTGGTGGTTGCCAGTTCGACACCCGATTTAGGCAATGATTCGGCTGGTTTCAGAGTTGGCTACGACTACATGTAGTTTTGGTATGATGCATTACGCATATGGTTTGGCGGTTTTCCACTCAATCTCGAGTTTTAGCGGCCTGTAGAAAGACGAGCCTTTAGAAAACATTGAGAGAAAAGGAGAAGAATGCTGATGACGAGCATTTTCTCCCATTCCCCACAACCTCTCGAAATCAGTTTATATGGTCTGCAAATGTTTCCAATATGGACAAGACTATTTTTATTGTCTGATAAAGAGTTAAACCTGACAAGCAAAATCCCACAAAAGGTCAATGGAATTCATGTCCGCAGAGCAAGTTGGTTGGTTGATCCTCATTTATTTCGTCGCCATCGGTCGCTGAAATGGGCGACGCGCCCCAGAAGGCTAATACAATGGACTGAAGATGAGAAAGATTTTTATATAATAGGCTTGAATAAAAAAGCGGAAGGTATAGATACAAGATCAGACTGCACGTTCTGTGCAGTCTGATCTTGATCTATGTCGTCCGCAAAAGCCCCTGTTTTCGCCTTTGGCGCCGAAAGGGTTAAATGCCTGCCATATCAAAGTCTTGTCTGCAGCGTTACTTCATGAATGGAACGCTATTTCCGATGACGTCATGAGACGTTACGTCAGGTATATGCGGTCTAGAATAATTCCGTTGATTTATAGACATCGAGGTCACAGCAGTTCGTGATTAACTGACATGTAACTTGACAAATATCCCAAGGCAAAAGAAAAAAAGCATTTGCCATTGCAATACCATGCTATTTCAAAAGGGGGTTTAACTCTTTCCCAAACAAGCCCTGGTTTTTACGTGTCTGCAGTACAAGTCTTTTGAAAACACTGTGGGAAAAGGAGAAATTGCTCGTAACGAGCAATTTCTCCTTTTCCCACAGTGTTTTCTACTCTATTTTAGAACTTTCTGCCATTTTCATCAAATTTAAAATTGTCGTCTGCAAACTCTTTCAATTTGGACCAGTCCAAAATTTGTCGTTTAGGAAAGGGTTAATGCATCTCCGTGATTTATGATGCCAAACAAGTCATCAAATAATCATGAATCCGCAGAATCCATTTTGTATAACAGCCGATTGAATCTTGAGATACACTGGTCCTTTGACTTTCAGAAAATTTACCATAATCAAAAAGTATCGACCCAGGTCAGCCTGCGCGAACTGCGCAGGCTGACCTGGGTCGATACTTTTTTTGCAGATGCATTAAACCCCATTTTTACAGAGCATGGCTCATTTATAAAAATATTAGAAATTTGGAACTTAAACTTTTCAGCCCTACATCATTTACAATCTTCTGATAATTTAGCAAATTTTAATTAAAGATACATCCTTACGGCCAGAGAGAAAAAAAAAAAAGCTGTTTAAACTTGATATTGTATAGAATGGTTCAGAATATAGTCAGCTGTGTAAACATAGATAAATCACTTATATATATGGTGTAAAACAAAAAAATCGAGGAATTTGCCACCAATTTCAAACCGGAAATGATAACAGTGATTTCTTTGAAGGCCTCTACAAAATGAAAAGCATTTGCTAACTGTCGTAATCTGTACAACCTTGCAACGGCCACTGGCATCATTTGGCATGAAGATACCAAAATGATTATAGTTTGATAAAAAATAAAGCTGAAATGGCTTAAAAGCTGGCAGAAAACGAGTATAGATGTATCTGTAAAAGTGAAATGTTGTGGGGCTAACAAATTTTTGGCCAATTCTTATACCGAATTATACTTTATCTTGCTTCTGTAAATATAATTAAATGATCGATTGTTGATTGTATAGTGTTTTACGTCGTTTTCAACATTATTTCAGTTATATCGCTGCTGCCAGTGTACCTATTCATGTTCTCCTTGAGTTTCTTTTACCAGTACTACCCATAATATTCTTTCCAAGCCATGACTGCTTTCCCCCATAATAATCGTCGAAACAATGTTCAGCGGTGAGAGAGGAATGAATCTTGTCGCAATGACTACCATCAATCTTCGGAAAGAAATTGGACGAGCCGGGGATTGAACCAGCGAATCCCCTGTTCTCAAGTCCTGTACGCCACTGACTGAGCTACCGGGGCTCGGCGCTATAAGTGTTAACCCTTATCCTGCTGAATAAAAGAAATGAAACTTTCAAGCCCATTGTATAAGCACAAAACTTTCCTGTTTCAAAGGGATTTTTGGAGGGAAAATATCTTCTTATCGGACAGTGTAGATCAAAGATCAGACTGCACGTTCTGTGCAGTCTGATCTTGATCTACGTTGTCCGCAAAAGGTCAGTTAGTCGCGATAAGCTGCCTAAGGATTAAAAAAATATCCCTGTAACTAAGTACACGTTTTCTTTTTCACGTGAAAATACTTAGCAGTTTAACCCTTTCCCAAACAAGCCCTGGTTTTCACGTGTCTACAGTACAAGACTTTTGAAAACACCGTGGGAAAAGGAGAAATTGCTCGTAACGAGCAATTTCTCCTTTTACCACAGTGTTTTCAAAAGACTTGTACTGCAGACACGTGAAAACCAGGGCTTGTTTGGGAAAGGGTTAAACCCTCTTTTCTTGGAGTATGGCTCAAATTGATTTTCTTGAATATAAAGAGGTCGTTAGCCTATATTACGAATAAATAGGATTTTCTTTTTCCTTCCATAATTACTATCATTCCCATAATTACGATTGCGAACTAAGTAAAAACGTCAAGGACAGTCATTAACCCGTATTACGCCTATCATGCTGAATTTTATACGGATAGTTCGTACGCAATGTCATGTGGTAAGGTGTACTGACATAAAACAGAAAGGATATACGGTTGCGTACACCAAAATCAGACTGCTCATTTGTGTAAGCTGATCTGATTCTACACTCCCTAAATGACACACTTGTAATCTCGTATTGAAGAAAATTGGTTGTCCTTGACGGGCAAGAGTTTAAGATTTCAACTCTTCATACTAAAACAGCATCTTCGCAAGCCAAGGATACTAACTCCACTTTGTTCGTTACGTACCCTTGGCCGCTCGCCTCTTTAAAAATCGAAATTCCCGCTACGCCACCTATCGAATATCACATAGTTGCGTAAACTTTGCTGATGTTATTTCTGATCAATCAAAATGCTTGTAATAAAATTTGTTAGGCTATGCATCAAATATGGCTGCGCTTTCGGATTCATCACAATTTTCTGAAATTAATCAGACATACGATGATTCGCAATCATTTGGCTGTGGAACCCGTCTTAATATTTCAAATAATTGATCATGAACTATAAAAAACTCATTAAGTATCGATCGTCTATTCTTTTCTTGATCGCATCCAATGAAATGGCACAGCGGGAGTTTCGATTTTTAAAAAGGCGAACGGCCAAGGGTACTACTTTAGTATCCTTGGCTTGCGAAGATGACTAAAACAGTTGCCACAGGAATAAGCCTATTTACATTTCTGCATATACATGTAATAGCCGTTGAAAACATTTTGGGAGAAGGAGAGACTGCTTTTTGTACAGCAATGGATCCTTTTCCTTAAATTCTTTTCGGACAATCCCAGAAAAATTAACTTAGAAAAAAGCCATTACTCACGTTTGATATAAGATTTTGTGACGTCATATAGGAGCGTTATGTGACGTCATTAGCTAAAACGTTGCATTCTTGCCCATTATTTCTGAAAACAACGTCCGATACCAAGTTTCAGGTCAATTCAACTGTAAAATTGATAATTTTGGTAAAGCCAAGGTTTGCGTCATTTTCAGACAGAAGATCAAGAACTATTTGTCAGCTTTTTTTTATCTTAAGCTCCGAACATAAACTTATAAATATCAGTGCACTGAGTTGGTATCATCCGTGAATAAGCCAGCTATCGCAGTGATGTGACTAAAGTACCCTAACAAGTTGTAAAATCTATCGTACTTATCATCACTTATTTTTTGTTTCATAGGCCGAAAAAAAAAAGTGTTTAACAAATACTAAAAAATGACATTTAGATCGAGATTTATAGGATTATCCGAATTATTGTGATCCCCGAATTGATGATACTGTAAACAAATTAACGTAAACTTGTGCCTGTTGTATCTCCCATAACCATCTGATACGAAGATCGCTTTCAGGCTACCAGTTTACAACTGCAAGGTGTAAACGCGTGTCTTCATAGGTCTACCGTAGCGTTTTGCAGTGGCGAACGTCCTATGTATGATGGTTTTTTTCTCAAGGAAAAGGTAGAGAACATTGTAGGAAAAGGAACATAAGCTTGTTACTAGCATTTTCGCCTTTAAACACAATGTTTTCAGAAGCTTATTTTCTTACGTTGATTGATTAATTGATTGATTGATCGAATGGTGTTTTACGCCTCTTTCAACATTATTTCAGCCATAAGAGCTCGTATTACTGCAACAGCTCGCTAGTCCATGCATGTCCCGAGTTTCGCCTGTACTAGGTTAGGGCTCTGAAGCGGTTTGCTCAACAACACTCCCCCCCCCCCAAAAAAAAAAACCACTGCTTCAGTGAAGCTCGAACCCGGGGCCTCATTGTTACGAGTCCTACACTTGTACACTTTGCCACTGAACCACGTAGGACCTTTTTTCTTTTGGAAGTGAAAACACTGGATTGCTTAAAAATGGGTTCGATCGGATCTAACCAATAGTCTCATTTGATCCTATACAGTAATTCAGGGTCCATATTCACCAACCATTCTTAAGAATATTCTTAGTCTTATGCCAACAAATTTTCTAAATTTGAAAATAACACAACCTCTGATTGGCTAAACCATTTGGTTTAGCCAATCAGAAATTGTGCTACTTTCAAATCTAGAAACTTCATGAGAACTAAACAAAGAATAATCTTAGGATTGGTTGGTGAGTACAGACACAGGTCCCCTATTCACCAATCATTCTTAACCCTTTCCCAAACAAGCCCTGGTTTTCACGTGTCTGCAGTACAAGTCTTTTGAAAACACTGGAAAAAGGAGAAATTGCTCATAATGAGCAATTTCTCCTTTTCCCACATTGTTTTCTACACTTTTGGAGAACTTTCTGTCATTTTCATCAAATTTAAAATTGTCGTCTGCAAACTCTTTCAATTTGGACCGGTTTAAATTTTATCGTTTGGGAAAGGGTTAATAATATTTTCAGTCCAGTTTTCAAAAATGTTCCAAAATTCAAAGTAAAGTTGAAGTGAAACAAATGAATCAGCCGATCAGAAACTGTTTTACTTTCTTTATCTTGAATCAGACTTAAGATTGCAATTTAGAATGACTGGTGAATAAGTGCCTTCTCACTTCAGATTTATGGGTTCTATTTTTTTCACCACTGACAAGAATTTTATGACATCTGACATTTATTATCGAAGGTTGCATGTGTTAAATTTCATGATCGACTATGACTTTATGAAAATTTCAGAAGCTATATTTGGTTCTTCTCGTTGTCTAATCAATCCCCTTACACTTGAGCGAAATATTTCTGTTAATAACTGTCTTTCCCCCTCTGTGATATTTCTATTAGTACTGTGACTTCAGTGTTGTACTTATTGACATTAAACTCTACCCCACAAAATAATTCTAGAATAATCCAAATTGATAGCATTTCAGCCATGCTCTGTGAATAAGGGCTTTAATGCATCTGCAAAAAGTATCGACCCATGTCAGCCTACGTAATCTGCATGTCTTTGCAATACTCTGGCGCGACATCAAAAAATACCTAGAGACTGCGTAGCCCTAAAAGGCTACGCATCTAATTATTTTTGTTATTTTTAATCTTTCTGTTTTGGGGGGATGACTTGCCAGCTGTCGCCATACTTAACTCACTCATAATTCGTCTGATTTTTTTTTTTTAAGTTTGGTGAAATTGTAAAAAACTGAATAGATAACTTTAAAAGCAGGTAATTGTTATAAAAAATGTTATAATTGTGATAAAATGTACTGGTTATTTACATATAAACGATAATCTGAAAGAAACCAAAAACTGTACTGTGCAGGTTATATCATCAGTTCAAATTTCTGTTAAATTAATTCTTGAAGACGTCAAATGTTACAAGTATAGCTGTGCCCCTTTGCCCGTGCCGCAGCCAATGCTTAGACCGTCTTTTTTTTTTTTTTTTTTTTCCCTCTAGGACATAACTCATCACTGTAGCCAGAACAGTTGCTCTCATGATCTGCTCTCTTGGAAAAGGGGTTAAATGCATCTCCGCGACCAAGCAAATCGTTACATAATTATTGATACATAAGATCTACTTTGTCTACCAACCGACTGGATTGTGAGGTAGTATGCGCTTCTTTGCAGAAAATTTCCAAATAGCGAACTGCGCAGGCTGACATAGATCGATACATTTTGCAAATGCATTAAACTGCATTTTTTACAGGGCATGTATCAAATGTTTTCATTATTTTCAATTAAGGCAAGTATGAAATTTCATCATCTGGTAAAGAGGTAATTTCCTAGGAGATAGAGGCACCATGCCAATTTGCCGAAAAAGCCAGTTCACCATTAAAGGTTGGCTAAAGAACTCTTTTCATACTGTCTTTCCTTGACATGATGATAGATGTATATAAAATTTCGGGGTCCGTATTTACCGACAATTCTTAATAACATTCTTAGTCTAATTCTCAAGAATTTCCTAAATTTCAAAGCAACGCAATTTCTTATTGGCTAAACTAAATGGTTTAGCCAATCAGATATTACGTTACTTTCTAAATCTAGAATAAGGTGAAACAAATTATAATAGTTAGTGAATACAGGCCCATATCTCCAAAAGATATACTTATTATCGCCAGTCCGATAGATTTATCTCCCTTTGAATACTCGTGTGCATATATGGTAAGAAAATCAACAAGTCCCAAGAGACAGCGTGATATTATCGGAACCAACACGGTGCCTTTAACGTGGCTAAACAGTTAAATAATCAATAACGAGAAAAGAAAATGAGAAATATAAGTCTTGATATACTACTTACACACTGCATCGCAATGAAATGTGCTTCCATTAATACAGATGGCTGCGTTTGATTGTACTTCATATGTGATGCCATAAATTTTGTTTTGGCGTGGTCCCGGTAGTAGGTCTAAACGCGCCTCCAACCCTTAAGTTGCAAACTAAACGAAATGGAAATTTCCACACAGTAGTAAAAACCCAAATATTGCAATTTCATTAAAAAAGTTGATTTCACCGGAAAGAAAATATCATATCGGACAGTATAGATCAAAGATCAGACTGCACGTTCTGTGCAGTCTGATCTTGATCTACACTGTCCGCAAAAGGCCAGGGAGTAGCGCTTAGCAGCTTATGGGTTAACTTGAAGAGTACCGCTAATGGATACAAGAAATACCTTTAAACAAATGATAGACGGCCTAAGAGATACTGGAATATAAATATTGAAACTCTTCTGTGACTCAATATGAAGTAAAATAATGAAAATTAATTTCGCTAGAAATTGCCTCTTTTTCCTCACCATTTTTCATTTTGTTGAAAAGGAGTACTTATTGGGTTATCGGGAAACGCTAATGGCATTAAATTTCCAAATAGACAAAAAAAAAAAAGGACCATCCTCTATCATATTAATTTGCTGTAGTATAAATCAAGGCCCCGAGGTATTGATTAACGGTAGCAACGCTTGTAAAAAGTGGTTTCATAAATGTGCGAGCAAGTATGCCAGCAGGGGCTCGCCGAATAAACATGTTTATATTTTTGACCAATCACAAATTACCATCTATTTATTCTGTATCAGTACCAAGAACTAAGTCAAAAGCCAGCGCATTTAGCTACGCCGAAAAATAAGAGGTATTCTACATGCGATGACCCCTATCATGCCACCTTACATAGTAACCTTAACCCTACAAGGTACTATATATATAACTATGGTCAAATTATTGGTAACCAATAGTCAAGTTGAGGTCTTGCTGACCAGTATTTCTATTGAATTTAAACTATTGGATTTCTGTGCAGGTAAAGTAGAGCATTTACGTCTTCGATTATTTCCGTGGTTAAAAATCTCTATCAGACGACAAAAAATTTACGACTTACCTGAATTGAAAGCATTAGCAGACGACGCACGCATCGAATGGGACTGAAAAACTGACAATTGTTCATAAAAGTGGTTGAAAAAACTTGTGGGAGAAGGAGAAAATGCTGTTTACCAGCATTTTCTCCTTTCCCCACAATGCCTTTTTAAAGCCGCTTTTATCAGGAGCGTTAAAACTTGGAATCGTTTGCCTATAGCTATTTTTTTTTATGTACCTTTTCCCAGTCCGCAACCCCACCCACCCCCTGTTTTATTTGAGATTTATTACTCTTCAGCATTAAAGGGCCAAAGGCGAAAAAGATTACATTTAGCTGTTTGAGACGGTGTAGGTAAAGATGATACCGTTCAGAAAATAGAGTCTGATCCTCGATTGGATTCTAAATCAAAGTTAAAGAATCTTACTGAACAAAAGACATTCATTTTGAGATCTCAAAAAAAACGTCGAATTTATACATTTGGTCAGAGAGTGTAAACTAAGTTTTGTCTTTAAGAGGGTTAGTTATTCGAACACATTATTCATTGTGAGAAGAAACATCATCATCGCCATCATCATCGTCATCGTCGTCGTCGTCGCGAAGGTCGTCGTGGACTTCTGCGCTGCTGGGGTCTTTTTTATTTATAAAAGCGGACGGAAATTCGTATTCTGTCTGTCTATTTGTCATCTGTCTGTGTGTCCCACCCGCCCCGCCGCCAGTCTTTGTTTGTTTGTGTGTGTGTGCGTGCGTGCTTGCGTGCGCGCGCGCGCGCCTGCGTGGGTGCGTGGGTGCGTGCGTGTGTGTGTGTTTGTGTCTTTCTTTCTTTCTTTTTTTCTTTCTTTCTTTCTTTCTTTCTTTCTTTCTTTCTTTATGTATGTTTTTCTGTATGTCTGTCTGTCTTTCTGTATGTTTTTCTATCTTTGTTAGTCCTCCTGTCGAACTGTTTTAGCTGTTGTGAAGCACGTATAAAAATACAAATGAATCATATACAAACATGTGATCACCTATAATCTTGTGGTCATAGATTTGACAGATTCAACCCTTAGACTTGCCGAGTACGACCTCTTCAGAGGTTTTTTTTTTTTTTTTTTCACACATTGTCGATCGAGATCAGACTACACAGGACGTGCATTCTGATCTTGAATCTATACCTTCTGATAAAGTGCGATTGTTGTGGTTGATAGGAAAGTTTGACATCGATTTCTTTTTCCGGTCTTTATAATTCTTATTCAAGTTATTTACCAATTTTAGGGCTTATCCTTGTAAAGGGTAGATCTTATCTTGGCCACAGAGGAAATGAAAGTTCTTTTTACAAACTGTATAGATTTAGATCAGACTACACACTAACTGTAATCTGATCCATGTTCTGTAAGAAAGGGTTTTAATGCATTCGCTAATAGTATCGATCCAGATCAGCCTGTGTAGTCCTCACGGGCTGAACTGGGTCGAAAGTTTTTGCCATTGCTCAATTGTCTACATGTCAAAAGGCAAAACGGATTTTATGGATCCGTAATTATAGGATTACTCTGGGTATAATGGATCACGGAGATGCATTAGACCCCCTTTTTGCCAAAGCATGACTCAAATTCTCGTCCATTTTTGAGTTTCCACATTACAAAGGGGTGATTTCAAAGAAACCTGGTTTGGATCTATTTAACCCTTTACCAGACAATCCCGACAATTTAGCAGGAAGGCATTTGGAAACATGGTGGGAAAAGGAGAAAATGCTGGTCACCAGCATTTTCTCCTTTTCGCGCAATGTTTTCAAACGCACCAGAGACAAATCCCAGCAATTTAGATACATCTTATTTGTGCGTCTGCAAATGGCTTATGGACAAGTCTACAGTTTTTTCGTCTGCCAAAGGATTAAGAAAGGCAATGAGTTAAACCACAGTCGACCATGACCTTGTGAGGCGATTAGTAAAAGAGATTATTACAGTTATTTAGATTTTGGAAATTAATTTCTTCTATTAAAAAATAATGGAGTCCCTCTAAATTTAGCTGTCTATCCTTTGGGTGGGCGTAGGGGGCCATATCAGCTGTTGAATTATTAAAGTTTTCATTATTCAAGAATAAAAGGGTCCTTCTAAATTTAGCTTTTTATCCTAGGAGGTAGGAAAACAATTTCGGCGATTAACCCTTTACCAAACAATCCCGGGTTTTCACAATCCTGAGAAACAAGCCTTTTGAAAACACTGTGGGAAAAGGAGAAAATGCTGGTAACCAGGATTTTCTCCTTTTCTCACAATATTTTCTATCCTTCCCAAAACAAATTTCAGTTTTGAGTCACATTTATTTTGTCGCCTGCAAATGCTTTCAATTTGGACGACGCTAAAATTTTGTCGTTTGGTAAAGAGTTAAATGATTAAAGTTTCTTCTATTCCAGAAAACAATAGTCCTTCGAAATTTAAAGTTTCTCATATCCAAGAAGACAAACCCGGGGGTTGTGGAAAACAATTTAGCTTCTGAATTTTAAAAGTTTATTCTTTTCAAGATTACAAGAATCCTTTTAAATTTAACTGTCTATCCTAGGAAGTGGCGAAACGATTTCGGCTGTTTCATTATTAAAGGTCTTTTTCTTTTTCTTTCCAAGAATACTTGTAAGAGTGTTTCTAAATTTAGCTAACTGTCCTTCGGAATGGGGAGACCATTTCGGTTATTATATGATTAAATTCTCTTCTGTTCAAGAATACAACGAACTAATTTAAAGATACATCTTTACCCGTTTTCAGCCAGTTTCAACCCATTTCATCTTTTTTTCTTTTATCAAATTATAATCATTCTTGTATATCCATGCCAAATGTTGCCCCTGATAGTTGCAAGGTTGCATAGATTACGACCGATAGAAAATGCAGTTTATTTTCTGGAAGCCATCAAAGAAATAACTGTTGTGACTTTTCCGGTTTTAAATCGAAGATTTCCGATATATGTATTTATCCCTTACTACATGTACATATATTGGTGATTTATCTATATTTACATAGCTGACTAAATTCTGAACCATTCTACAGTCTATCGAATTTTATCAGCTTTTTTCCTCGTAAGCATGTATCTTAAAGCTGTCTGTCCTAAAGCGTGGGGAAAATAAAATCGGCTATTGAATTATTTAAGTTTCAGATTCCACCAAACCTCATTGATTTTAGTACTACTCAGAAAGATGGGAAGAACTTTCGGTGTCTGTCCATATCTTGTCACATCGTTTTGTTTTTTTTTTTAACAGCTAAGAGAAAATGCTATTTCTACATATTGCTTGAATTTTTCAAACCATTACGTAACCACAAAATTTAAGGTTCTTCCAAATTGAAAGCATTTGCAAAGACAAACGACATCCTTCGTATAGGTAACCAGAGGTCTTAACCTCAGAAAGTGCGATTGGGTTGTAAGGGATAAAATTGTAAACCATCGTTGAGTTTTAAGCTTGTCATAAACATTCTTTGGTGGATTTCGGAATTAGATCAAAGTCCGATTTACTAGTATTTAACGATTAACCCCCTACCAAACTACCATGCGTTTTATCGACTCTGAAAAAGAATACCTTTGAAAACATTGTGGGAAAAGGAGAAAATGCTGGTAAATAGCATTTTCTCCTTTTCCCACAATGCTTTCTATCCCTTACTATGACCTATTTAATGATTTGAGACATTTTTGCTTTTTTCGTCTGCAAATGCTTTCAATTTTGACCAGTCTAAATCTTTGTCGTTCAGTGAAGAATTGAGAGCTCTTGGAAAATAGTACTTTTATTGTTTGTTATATTTGTCATGCTTAATACATCGACGAATAGTTGCTACCTTTGTAGTGCGGCGGCATTTCTTGAGAGATGTATTTTTTTCGCAGGGGGGGGGGGGGGGGGGGGCGCGGCAGGGGGAGCGTACCTCTTAATCTGAAATTGCAATACCAAGGTTTTTGCTATTTTTTAACTAACATATACTTAGCAGTTCAAGGGCTAAGAAAATTTATCTTCTACAAGATTTTTTTCAGTGATAGAACCGGAAGTGGGGGCCGCATCACTACCAATATTGTATACTGCCGTCATGAAATATAAATGAGCCATGCTCTGTAAAAAAAAAAAAGGGGGGGGGGGGGGTTTAGACATCTAAAAAAAGACGACTCATATCACCCTGCGAAGTCCGCTCAGGCTGACATTGGTCGAAATATTCTGCTATTCGTAAATTTTCTGCAAGTCCAAGGGCCATGCTACATGTACCTAATGAGTCAGCCTGTTAATAGACAACATGGAATTTCTGCAACCATATTTATGTGATGATTTGCATGGAATAATGGCACTATCACGGAGATGCTTAGACTTCCTTATTCCAGAGCGCTGCTAACTGATATACCGTTGCCATAAAATATAAATTCATCGTTCAAATCGAGAAATCGGCAAATTCTTTGTTCTAGCTCAGTTTTTACCACAGAGAAATTATCTAATCATGCTTTGTGAAGAGAAAAAAATTAACTGGGTTACTGTTTAGCACGTTCTGTGCAGTCTGATCTTGATCTACACTTTCCGCAAAAAGTCAGTGAGTTGCGCCAAGCAGCTTAAGGGTTAAGAACATTCTTACTCTTATTCTCAAGAGTTCTCTAAAATTGAAAGTAACACATTTTCTGATTGGCTAAACCATTTAGCCAATCAGAAGTTACGTTACTTTCTAAATCTAGAATAAGACTGATAATGAAATATACAATAGTTGGTGAATACGGACCATGGACCCCGTTGTAGTAAAATTTTGGAAGGTTTTGTTTTGTAGCTTTACGACGCATATACAAGGATCGTATTCAGGGGTATAGCTGTCTCTACTCAAAAACGCACTTGCGTACACTTTGCGAAAAGTGAAAGAAAGAAAAGAAAGACAATTTTGACCCTGCAAAAAATCGTCACCAGAGGCCACCAAATAGTTTCTACAATTCAAACATTCTCTGGGGGAGATCCTCCGGGAAATCCCCATCTCCCCCCCCCCCCCCCCACATGGCACTTCGCGCCACGGATAATACTGTCGTATTACTTTATTTTAGTATAATGAAATCAAATGAATAGAAGGTAAATTACGATTGGTCAAAAATGTGCACATGTTTATTCTTCGGACCCCTGATGGCATATTTGCTGGGACATTTCTTACCCTTATCTTTCTTTCATTTTTCTTTTTTTTTTTCATCGACGACTAGGATTAATCCCTTAACCTGGTAAATAAATGAAATGAAATTTCCAAGCCGACATTAAAAACCCAAATGTTACCATTTCAGAGGTTCACTTTGGGAAGAAATATCTCCGTATCGGACACTGTAGATCCAAGATCAGACAGCACAGTCTGTGCAGTCTGATCGTGATCTACACTGTCCACAAAAGGTTAGTGAGTCGCGCTTAGCAGCTGAAGGGTTAACTTGTAATTTTGAAATTATATATACATGTATATAGATCTAATTAAAAATTCCTCTTCTTTAAAAAAAAAAGGGGGGGGGGACAATGAGGGAAAAGAGGCAAATGCTGTCGACGTTATTTTCAACAGCTTTTCCTCATTTTCATTTTTCCAGCAACGTTTAAGTCACCTGTCGTTTTTAAAGATATATATTGTTTCACCTACTTTCAACTTTAAGAGTACATGTATATTTTTTACATAAGTGCCTTAGTAAAATGGGCCCCTGGTTCTCTGTACTACTGTTATGTACTTTTAGATTTTTGCACTCTAAACCTGTTTACCAAACAATACTGTAATTTAACGACCCTGAAGAAGAGGCCTTTTGAAAACATTGTGGGAAAAGGAGAAAATGCTGATAACTAGCTTTTTCTACTTTTCAATGTTTTTTACCCTATATTACACAGAATTTATTTTTTCGACTTACATTTAAATTGTCGTCTGCAACTGCTTTGAATTTTGGCCAGTCTAAAATTTTGTCGTTTGGTAAGTGTTAATCACGCATCCTAACCGTTTCGGCGTCGTAGACGAAAACAGTGACGTTTGCAGAAGGTGCAGATCAAGAAGATCAGACTGCACAGAAACTGCCTTCTGATCTGGGATCTATACCGTCCGCTTGTGCAGTAAAGCCTGTAAGGCATCTCGGATCTGACATAAGTTAGAATTTGAGATAAAATTTTAGTAACCTTTAGGCTGCTAAGCGCGACTCACTGACCTTTTGCGGACAGTGTAGATCACAAAACGTGCAGTCTGATCTTTGATCTACACTGTCCGATAAGGAAATATTTTTCTCCAAAAAATAAGCTCGAACTAGCATTATTCGGGTTTGTGCTATCGGCTTGAAAATTCTATGTTAGTTATTTAGCAGGATAAGAGTTAAACAAATCTAGTCTCTGGCTGGAATACAACATAAATCATGCAACGTAGAGTCAATGTGGGAATGACAGAAATCTAGATCCTTGTATTTCGTAGACCATTTCCTACACAGATTATGCATTGTACGCAACATACACAGTTTTTCGAAATCAGTATAGGGAAAGGAGCGACCTCCTGTATTTCTAACACTCCAATGCCCTATTTAAACAATGTTTCCCATAAACTTTTCGAACAAAAATGTCATTGCACTTTGCTTAGAAGAAAATTCCCCTATGTGTCACCTGTACTTTGTCATGTCAGAAATATGGCTGTTTGTTAATACTTTAATCCTAGACAAAACAACCCAGAGTTTTAACGACTCTTCCAGCATTTTCTCATTTTCCAACGATGATTTTCTTCCATTCTGCAGACAGCTCTTATCATTTAATTTGCCATGAGTAAGTGCGTTCAATTTGGATAAGGCTACAAGTATTGTAGTTTGATATGTATTTGTTTTTTTTTTATTTATCCTTATTTAGTTCCTGGTAGTGTCCGTGGTCGAGAGACTTCAGAACCCCAGCCTAGTACACGTTAAACCTAGTACGTACACGAATATGTAGGCTGTCACCGTGATATGACTGACTGAAAGCAGCCAATCAATCGATCGATCGATCAACCAACCAACCAACCAACCAATGAATGCGTCTTTTAACCCTTATCCTGCTAAATAAGAGAATTGAGACTTTAAAGCCGATAGTGTACACCCAAATTTTCCTGTTTTAAAGGTTCTTTGGAGAAAACAAGACTGTGTAGATCCAAGATCAGACTGCACGTTCCGTGCAGTCTGATCTTGATCTACGCTTTACGGTATAGGTCAGTGAGTTGCGCTTAGCAGCCTACAGGTTTCAAAGTTAAGGTAAATCGAGAAATGATTCATAGGATGTAATTTGTAAATATTCCACAATGCCTTTATTCCACTGTTGCCACTGCCTAGTAGCGCAGTCGGTAGCGTACAGGACTTGAGACCAGGTGCTGGTTCGAATCCCCAGCTTGGCCATTTTAATTCTGAGGAATGATGATAGTCATTGCGCATTCCTCTCTCACCGCTGATCAGTTTCGACGATTGTTATTTTTGGAAAGCAGCCAGTGGCTTAGGAAGAATATTGTGCTAAAAGAAGCTCCAGATAAACATGGAAAGGTGTACCGGCTGCCACGATATAACTAAATAATGTTGAAAACAGCGTTCAAACGGACGGTTTCCCGGTTCGCTGATAAAAGGAAGGGTCATAGGTTGTGAGATCGAGTTCGAAGTCGGCCATACTCTATCCGTGGATCGATGAGAGTCGTTTCAGCATGATCCACTCCTTTCTTGCCACTGAGCATTGTTTCTATCTTTTGATACGGCGAACGAGCAGCCAGCGGCTTTGAATGAATATAGTGGGAGAAAACTGACAGGGACACTTCAGGAAAATTTATGTATGTGAACTGTCCGCCGTCATATGACACATTTGCGCCATGCTCGAGAAAAAGGGGTTTAATGTGTCCCCATGATCCAATACATCAGCAAGTCATCACATATTTATGGATCCATAAAATTCATTTTGTCTGACAACCGGCTAAATCTGGATGTAGAATGGTCTTTTGACATGCAGAAAAAGGATCAAAAGCAAAAAGCTTCGACCAAGGTCAGCCTGCGCAGACCGCGCAGGCTGACCTGGGTCGATACTTTTTTGCAAATGCATTAAACTCCCTTGTCACAGAGCGTGGTTTAGTTGCAGACGACAGATTAATCGTGCCTCAAATAGAAGGATTTGTTTTTGATTTGTTGGGGAAAGAAGAGAGGAAAAACTGGTTATTAGCATTATCGCTTTTCGTTCCGGTGATGTTTTCAAGAGCTTTCGTAAAAACACAGGATTGGAAAAAGGTTTATATGAAACAAAAGGTAATAGGGAAATGACTAAATGTTTAACCCTTAAAGTATCTGTAACAACTACATTGGCCCTTTCGGACAGTATAGACCAGGATCAGACTGCACAAATGTGAAGTCTGATCTTTGATCTATTCTGTCCACCTCAATAAAACATCCTGGAAAAAGTAAAAATGAATTTACTTGGGTCTTTTCTTTTTTTTTTCTAGACTGTAAATAACTGTTGGATTAATACTGCGCTGTGTGGATTAACCCTTTACCATACAATCGCTAGTTTCAACGACCCTTAGGAAGGGACTTTTTAAAACATTGTGAGAAATGGAGAAAATGCTGGTCACCAGCATTTCCTTCTTTTCCCACTTTTTTTTTTTTAGTTTTATTTGCCACGTCAACTTTTCTCACAATGTTTTTCTCCCTGTCTAATATACATAGGCCTACACTAGTTTAAGCCCCCATTTCATTTGTCTTTTGCAAATGCTTAGCAATTTGTACAGGTTTAAATTTTTTGTAACATTGAAAAGAGTAAAGTACATTTTATAAGCGGTTTAGTTGTCAAAATAGTACGATAGTAGTCGACGTAAGAAAACAAAACATCAGGAAACCACGTGAAATCTTGGATACAAAGATACTTAACCCGTTCCCACACAATCCCGAGTTTTAACGGTCTTGAAGAAAATAGGCCAGTGAAAACACAGTAGGAAAAGGAGAAAATGCTGGTTACGATCTTGAAGAAAATAGGCCATTGAAAACATAGTGGGAAAAGAAGAAAATGCTGGTAACCAGCATTTCCTTCTTTTCCCACAATGTTTTCTTACCTGTCAAAGACAAGTACAATCATTTTAGGTGAATTCAAGATGTCCTCTGCCAATGCTTTCACTTTCGAGATGTCCATTTTTTTTTGCCAAGCCCCGTAGCTCAGTCGGTAGCGTACAGGACTTGAGAATAGGAGTTCGCTGGTTCGATCCCTGGCTTGGCCAATTTCTCTCCGAGGATTGATGATAGTCGTTGCGACAGGATTCATTTCTCTCTCACCGCTGACCATTGTTTCGAGGACAGTTATGTTGGAAAGCAGCAAGTGGCTTGGAGAGAATATTGTGCGGAGTACTGGTAAAAGAAACTCCAGGAAAGCATGGATAGAAGCACTGGCCGCCGCGATATAACTGAAATAGTGTTGAAAACGTCGTTAAACACCATACAATCAATCAGTAAATCATTTGATTGATACGAAATAGAACATAAGTCCACTTGATACGTTTTACGTATTTCACAACAATGGTTTGTAAAAAATCGGGAAAATTCATTTTCGGAGCTTAAAGAGAAATCAGATTGTCATGAAGTTAGTTTTTTATTTATTTTTTTTCATTTGTGTGTATGATGTTTTAAGCGCTTACAACATTGTGACAGTTTTACCATGGCAACAGTTTCCTTGTTCATGGTTTTTGCGGGATACTGGGGTGCGTTCCCGTGGACTATTTCCTATTGCGTTTGCTCTTTCTTCTTCCGCATGCTCTGTAACGTTTTCACTATGTCCGTCTTTCTATCTGTGCGCTGCATTTAGTCTGTCTGTCTGTCCGCCCATCCGTCCCTCCCTCCCCCCCTCTCTCTCTCTCTCTCTCTCTCTCTCTCTCTCTCTCTTCTCTGATATACTTTTTGAAATTTAAAAAAAACAACAAAAAAACAACAACAAAAAAATGGCTATTGTGGATCCATAATTATGTGATGGCTTGATAGGACTTGATAGGTATCTTGCATCACGGAGATACATTAAGCCCCCTTATGCCAGAGCATTGCTTAAATTCTTCAGTTTCTTTCGGGAATAGATTACATGCTCGTAACCGTAAACATAACAAAAAATGTATAGGAAAGCAAAAGAATTCAAAGACGATGGACTTCATTGAAATATAAGATCAAAAATCCATCATGGCTGATAAAAGGCTACCGTATCGGACAGAGGAGTTTAATGATCAGACAGCACGCACTGTGTCGTCTCATTAAGATTCAGACTATCCGTCAAAGCAAATCAAAATCACGTTCAGCAGCTAAAGGGTTAGCTTAGCTCCTTCCAAATTTCATTTCTAAACTGAAATACTTTGAATAGATATCACCAGATTTTCAGAGCGACAGTTTGGATATCGCATAATAAGATGAAGCAAAAACATTGTAAAGTTCTATTTTTTAACCAGTACTTGTGAAAATATTTTCCTCTTCAATTTTCATAAATAGTACACAAGCTGGGATACTGTATTGACCAAAGACGCTCCCAGCAGCCAAAGGTCTACCACACATGACGACGATGGACCCGAGGCGAAAATTGAATGTACCTCCTAGCGAGGAATTAACGTGAGGGCAAACTATCTTACATAGTTACGCAATTGCAAAACATCGAACAAACAATTTATCTATTGTTCAGTTTTTTCACTGCTGCTGGTGACTTGCACAGGTTTTTCAGATGGCGTCGATCAAGATCAGACTGCATAAAGTCAGTAGGATAATCTTGATCAGCACACTCTGACAATTACTTCAATGGTAGCCACCGATCATTTGTTTGATTCAGTAGGATTACAATGTTCATCTTTTAAAATAAGAACCATGCTCTGGCGAAAGGGGGTTTAATGCTTCTCCGTGATGCATTACACCAAGCAAGTCATTATATAAGTATGGGTCCTTTTGATCAATTTTTTCTAACAACCGGATGAGTCATAAGGTAGAATGGCCTTTGGACCTTGCAGAAAATTCGACCAAAGCAAAAAGTTTCGACACAGGTAAGCCTGCGCGAACTGCGCTGGCTGACTTGGGTCGATACTTTTTCGCAGATGTATTAAGCTCCCTTTTCACATAGCATTGTTCATTTCATTTAGATGCAGTGTCAGATAAGTATATACATGCTTTTATTTCTAAGTTGCTATTCGCTTAATGAGTTAGTTACGGGTGTCGTATTTGAACCAGGAATATCGCGCTGTCTCACGAGACTTGTTCGTTTTCTTCCCAAATATGCAGAAGAGTGTTCAAAGATAGACAACTCTATCGGAAAGGGCGATAACAAGTACCTATGTGCACCGAACTAACGGACAATTTCAAATCTTTATCTAGCAATCCTGAGTAAACAGAACATACTGGTTGCCAGCATTTTCTCAGAATATATTGTACCCAGTTTCAAAAAACTTAATCCAGTGGAAACTGTCATACAGGCCACCTTCATTTAGTAACTCTCTGTAGAGCATTGTTTGTATACCTCGTCCCTTCTAAATTAAATACTCTGTGGTTAAGTGTTGAATTCGTGACCTGAAGGCGCCGCACTCGATTCGACCTGCCTGCCTGTCTGCACGCCAGTCCACCCGCCTATCTGCCTGCATGCCTACCTACCTGCCTACCTGTCTGCCTTCCTCCCTCGCTCCCTGCCTCCCTGCCTCAGTACCTACCCACCTACCTACCTACCTACCTACCTACCTAACTCCCTTCCTACCTACCTACCTAACTCCATACCTACCTCCCTACCTACCTACCTGAACTAAACTAAACTAAATATGAATAAACTTGCATTAAAATAACACCTGCATTAAGTAGACCAATATTCTTAGTTCCAGTGGGTGGTCGCTCAGTGCGGATTTGATTGGATATCTACCGCTGTGGTTCATCATACCTCGGAACATTAAATGACGGCAGTATTAAAAGACTTGTCCAAACTGAAAGCATTTGCGGACGACAACTTAATTGTTGCGCAAATGGTGTAATTTGCTTTTGAATATGTAGCAGTAATTGTAGGTAAAAAAAGAGAAATTGCTGATAACCAATATTTGCTCCTATTTTCACGATGTTTTAAAAAGCATTCGTTCTCAGGGTGGTTAAATCCCGGGTTAAAAAGGTCCGCCGGCGAGCAATTAACGTAAGGGCAAACTGTCTTATATTGATTCCACTACTGCAGAGCATCAAGAACATATTTATCGATTCTTAATGTCATATACATGAGACTTAAACTCTTGCACTTTTTCGAACAGTGTAGATCAAGATCAGACTGCACAGAACGTGCAGTCTGATCTTTGATCTGCACAGTCCGATCAGGCGAGATTTCTGCTGCTTAAAGAACTTTGCGACCACATTAGTTAGCTTATCTCCTTACGACGTAAAAAGAATGTTACTTAAAAACGTAGGTTGCTCGGTGGGATGCAATGCGCTTTTTGTGGACAATGTAGGTCAAGATCAGACCACACAGAACGTACAGGCTGATCTTAGTTCTACACTGTCTAAATCGGTGAAACTTCTGCTGCAAAAGAACTTTTCCATTGCAATATTTAGCTGTTAACTGTTGGCTTAAATTTTTTGTCTAATCTACTCAGCAGGTTAAGACTTAAAATAGAGTGGTTTAAATCACCAAGGTAAAAATATGAGGGGAAAAAAACGTCTTTTTAAATGATGCATGCATCTGAGCTGCGCTCTGGCAAAAGGGGGGTTAATGAATCTTCTTGATGCATGATACCAAGCAAGTCGTCACATAACTATGGATCCATGGAACATATTTTGTCTTACAACTGGCCCAGTCAAGAGTTCGAATCGTCCTTTGACACGCAGAAAATTTACAGCAGTTGAGTCAGGGGATCGCTAATTCGAATCCGCAGCCCGGCCAATTTCTGTCCGAGGACTGATGATAGTTATTTTTATAGGATTCATTCCTCTACCATCGCCGAAAATTGTTTGGACGATGGTTACGTGGGAAAGTGGCTTGGGAAGAAGATTGTGCGAAAAACATGACTTTGTACTGATTAACCCTTTCAGCGCCATAGGCGAAAACAGGGACTTTTGCGGACGGCATAGATCAAGATCAGCCTGCACAGAAAGTGCAGTCTGATCTTTGATCTATGCCCTCCGCTTGTTTGGTCAAGCCTATAGGATATAAATCTTCCGGAGACTCAGTGGATTGTTATTTACGGCCATCAAAAGAAGCCAAGTTTGCTTATTTGGCGCCGAAAGAGTTAAAGAAAATCCGGGAAAGCATGAATAGGCCGCCGCGATATAACTGAAATAATGTTGAAAACGGCGTGAAACGCCATACAGATAAACACGAGTGTATACACGAGAGTACCATTCGAGTGATGTAGCGAGAGAATATAAATGAGCGGTGCTCTGGCAAAAGGGGGTTTAATGCACATCTATGATACAATATACCAAGCAAGACATCACAACCAGACACCAAACACCCCACACGAACACCCTGTTTACACATAGCATGACTCAATTATTATGAAGCCGTACAGGGGTTAAAAATGTCGACGTAACAACTCTTTTCCATTTAAAAAAGCATTGATTTAAACACGTTTAAACTCTCTCAACCCACATCACTTAGGAGTTATTGTATAATTCGGGAGCACAATACCTGACCAAACGGTATAGTACTTTACCGAACTTACGGAACAAGGGTTTTTTTTTAAAATGTTTTTGGAAAAGGAGAAAATGCTGGTCACCAGCATTTTATCCTTTTTTCCCATAATGTTTTCAACCTTTTTAATCTAAATCCAATTACACAAACCCCATTGAATGTGTGGTCTGCAAATGCTTTTAATTTAGACGATTCTGATGTTTTGACGTCCAGTAAAGTGTTCAAGTATGTGATGACCCTTAAGAGGACAATGTGTGACAGGGTCAGTATGACATCATGACCTTTTAAAGTTAACAGTGCATAAATTTGTCCGAAAATCGGGACAGACTCCAGTACATGTGTCTCTGGACGAGATCAGGGGGTAGTGCCAGTCGTCACAACTCGGCCGATTCCGTACCTACATCTAACCTCGTCCGTTTAAAGGAGGCTTCCATTTTGAACTACCAATCACATGATCTTAAACATGGCGGCGCCCCTATAGATCGCTTAGCAACGACATGAACAACCACGGCGAAGTTATTCACTTCTACCGATCTGTCGATGAAAGCTCCAAACGGAATTGATAAACCACGCTAAAAATTGAATGTACAAACTGTTTGCCGACTGAAATATTCTTAGAAAGATAACGATCGAAAATTTACTCACTTTTTCTTTTTTAAGAGGAGCCTTACAATTTCAATAACTTTAAAGCGGTGTGCTTCCGGAGATGTGCGAAATGTACCGTGTAGGTGCATATCAAGCTACGAGATACAGCCGAGGGACTTGATCACTGGATCACCCGAGGTATGCCGAATGGGGGTAGTGCAGGACTCTGGCCCAGTGCTGGATAAACTTAGATAATATTGTACTTAAATAATGTCTTTTTAACCGAGGAATCAGTAAACGCATTACTTGTCACAGCTCGGTCGATTCCGTAACTACATCTACCCCCGCCCCATTCGGCAAACCTCGTGTGATCCATTGCTGACGTCCCTCGGCTGTATCTTGTAACTTGATATGCATCTACACGGTTCATTTCTTCGCCGGAAGTACACCGCTTCACGCGTAGCACTACACTTTGAAAGCAAAAACTAGTTAAAATATTACGTTGAAACATTTCTAAATATATTTTTGATGACAAACAGTTTGTACATTTATTTTCTAACTCAGACTATCAATAACGTTGGCATTTTTTCAGCGATACGTTGCTTATCACCGTGGCTGTTGTCGCTGTTGCTAATCGATTTTCAGGGCGATGCCATGTTTAAGATCATGTGACTTGCAGTTTTTTTTTTTCCAAAATGGAAACCCCTTTGATACGGACGAGGTTAGAAGTAGGTACGGTATTGGCACAGTTGTAACGATTGACCCCTTACATGTCAAGGATCTATTTTGAAGTACAGTCAGTCACATGATCTTTGCCCATGTAAATTGATTAGCAACTGCATCAACAGCCACGGTGAAGTATTTCACATGTATCAATCATGTCGGTGAAATCTGCCAACGAATAGTTTGATCACAATAAATTGGATATACAAACTGTCTGTCGACGGCAATGTATATAGAAAGATTTCGATGGAAAATTGTGACTCCTGTTTCCTTTTTCTAAGCGAGATCTTCCAGCTTCAAGAAGGATGAAGTGGTGTATTATTAAACCTAATGCAATCGAGGAATTTAATCAACGGATCACCCGGGGTTTGCCGAATGTTCTACTCATATTACTCGCTCTCAATGATTGCCTTCTGGAAACCTTAACTATTACTCGCGCCACCATGTGGGTAGATCTAAAGGTTGTCCCTCTCATCACGAGATTCGGACCCGTAATTTCAACGCTTGGAGCCTACGCTCTATGCCTACACCGCTGTCTCCCACATTTGTATTATGTAGCACTTATGAGAATGGTCAAACTACTTTGCAGTGTTTATTGCTGAAAGTTAACGCTTCACCACAAGATCTTAACCTTTAACGACCCTAACGAAAAAGGCCTTTGAAAACATCGCGGGAAAAGGAGAAAATGCTAGTAACCAGCAATTTGTTTATTTGTTCGTTTTGCTATGTTTTCTTCTCTATGAAAGGTAAAGTTGGTGTTTTGACTTACATTAAATTTATTGTCTGCAATGGCTTTCAGTTTGGACAAGGCTAAAATTTTGTCATTTGGTGAAGAGTTAATTTTCCTCTTATAAACACCGATCCCCCTATTTTCTTTTGATAGTGCTTACTCATTATTTATTTGTCAATTTTTATTAAATGATTAAACTGGGATAAATACATAGTCTCTGTTTTTCCAAAACGCAACTCTTTGATTGGTTAATCTATAATCGTGTGACACACATCGTGACTTGCGGATTCAACTAATATCCGGTTGAAGGTGTAGACTGGTACGCCTACATTGGTGGGTTTCTTAATCACGTTAATGGCCTCGGTTACTCTCAGTTTGATTTTGCATCTGCACCATCCAAAACGATAGGATTTTTTTTTTTTCTGTGAAAGAAGTCAAAAGTTGAAATATTTAAGTCTAAACAATTATCTGGATATGGCAGTTTCATTCTTTAACGACTGAATGTTAAAAATGGCACATTGGCCAATTTCTATCTGGATTTCCGTCTATCCAATTCATCAACTTAACCCTCAGGCCGCAACTCATTGACCTTTTGCGAACAGCGTAGATTAAGATCAGACTGCACAGAACGTGCAGTCTGATCTTTGATCTACACTTTCTTTCAAAATTACCTTTAAAATAGAAAAAAAAAAATAGGTTTATCATATCGGCTTTAAAGTTTCATTTCTTTTATTTAGCAGGACAAGGGTTAAAGCGCGAAAATGAATAGTTAATAGCTTGTTCAATTATTCTTTAGGCATCATGGCGAGACTTTAACGGACGATCCACATCCACCTGAGCGTGTAGTTTGTTTGAGTGCCTGCACTCTAAAGTACGACCAAATTAAAGACGAATTGATAAATGAAGATTATCAAAATAAATGAGCCATGCTCTTGCAAAATGGGACTTAATGCATCTCCGTGATGTAATATATCAAATAAGCCATCATACAATTATAGATCCATGGAATCATTTTTATCTAACAACCGACGGAGTCATGAGGTAGACTGGTCCTTTGACATGCAGAAAATTGACCAATACCAAAAAGTTTCGGCTCAGGTCAGCCTCCGCGGACTGCGCAGACTGACCTGAGTCGATCTTTTTTGCATGTATAATCCCCTTTTCCACAGAGCATGGCTCAATTATGGTTGATTCTTTTCTTTATCATTTCAGAAAGATGACGGTGTGCTAGGTGACCTCGAGCCCATATTGTCCGTAGAATTAGTCCTGGAAGAATGAAGTTGTATCATGCCTGCATAATCATCGCCTGTTGTCTTGTACCTTCGGCTGTTTCCGCCAATTCCCGACGAGGTCACTTCGACAAACTCCGTGACGGAAACTGCACAAGCTGTAGAGAACGACTTAAAATTAACGTTGCCGAAGTACTCCCGAGGTTATCATTGATAAAACAACGAATTCTGAGTGCACTCGGCAAGAATGGTGAAGATGAGGCAGCAAAGAAAACGGGCGACATAGAAAAGACTTTTCCATTGACGAAAAAATTGCCCGACTCCGTCGCACGCCCGAGAACGTACGGACTAAACGAGATTGTCAGTGTATCACAAAAGACAAGTGAGTAGTGTTTATTTGTTTGTCTTTCTTTCTTTCTTTCTTTCTTTCTTTCTTTCTATGTCCAAAGCCGTTTTCATCATTGTATCAACCTTTTACCAATCAATACTGTGTTTAACGACCTTGAGGAAGAAAGCTTTTGAAATCATTGTGGGAAACGGAGAAAATGCTAGTAACCAGCACTTTCTCCTTTGACCACAACGTTTTCTACCTTTTCCACAGAAAAATTCCTAGATGACAAGTTTACACGTGATTTTTTGTTGGTAGAATAGAAAATATTGAGGAAAACGGTGAAAATTTTCATTGTTGTCTACGAATGCTTTCAAACGGCCATAAGTCAAAAGTTTTACAGTATGTTAGAGATTCCGGTAAATAAAAACGTTTTACTAGCGTGCGACTATTTTTCACTGAGTTGTTGTTCTGCTTATGTCATTGTGTTTAACTCTGATTGTATGCTGAAATTAATTCATTATTTTTGCATCTCTACTACTGACAGCTTTGGTCAATAATATGAAAGAAGGAGATACGTGTCTGAACTAGTTACTGGATTATTGTTAAAGTATTGGCATTTTGTAGATAAAGCCAAAAAGCAAAAAACAATCGCAACAACAAAAACAACAACAATAAAACAATATTCAAAAGGGCATGTGGGTTCGGAGTCTGTCAGTTTGATATACAAACTATGCATGAGTCAGGCTGTGTGAAAAGGGGGCTTTATGCATCTGCAAAAAGTATCGACCTAGGTCAACCTGCGCAGTCCGCGCAGGCTGACCTGGGCCGAAAGTTTTTGCTATTGATCAATTTTCTGCAAGTCCAAGGACCAATATAACCTCATGATTTGGTCGTTTGTTAGACAAAATGGACTTTATGAATCCTTGATCATGTAATGACTTGCTTCGTATCATGCATCACGTAGATGCATTAAGCCCCTTTGTGCCAGAGCATGTCTAAATTAAAAGCTTTTAACCCTTTCCTACACAATCCCGAATTTAAACGACCATACGAAAGAAAGCTTTTGAAAATATTTTGGAGAAGGAGAAAATGGTAAGCAGTATCTTCTCCTTTTCTCACGATGTATTTTAACCTTTCACAGAAAAATACATGATTTGAATCAAATTCAATTTGTTTTCTGCAAATGCTTTCAATTTGTAAAGGTCTTTTTTTTTTTGTCGTTTAAGAGGTAAAGAGCTGGGGTTCGAAGTCAAAGCTTTGGCATACTTTAGTAGTGTTTTGCAGTATCAAGAATTTATATCTAACACTCAATCAGAAATAACAAACTATCGGAATTTGAAGATACCGATCAGATTGTACATATTTTTGTAGTCTAATCTTTTATTTACCACCGTCAGAAAATGCCAATATGGGTAATAACCCGAGATTCCAAAAGACTGGATGAAACTCCTGTAACCGCTAACCAAACAGACGCATGTTCTGATGACCCTCGGGAGAGAGACTCCTTAAAACATTGTGGGAATTTGAAGAAACGCTTATTTTCTTTTTTCCACAATACGTTCTATCCTTTTGTCGACGAATCCCATCGTTTGAGCCAGATTTGATTTGTCGTCTGCAAATGCTTTCAATACGAACGAGTCCAAAATTTGGACGTCTGGGTCCGTAGTCACCAACCATTCTTAAGAATATTCTTTGTCTTATTCTCCAAGATTGTCCACATTTGAAAGTAACACAACTTCTGATTGGCTAAACCAAATGGTTTAGCCAATCAGAAGTTGTGTTACTTTCAAATCCAGAAAATGTTGGAGAATAAGACTGAGAATGTTTTTATGAATGGTTGATGAATACGGACCCTGGTAGAGCGTTATACTTTAATTTTATTTTAACCCTAAGGCTGCTAGCTGCGACTCTCTGACCGTTTGCAGACAGTGTAGATCAAGATCAAACTGCACAGAATGTGCAGTCTGATCTTGGATGTACACTGTCCGATAAAGAGTTATTTTTTCTTAGAAAAAATAAGTTCGAAATAGCATTATTTGGATTTTAACCATCGGCTTGAAAATTTCATGTAACCCCTAGGCCGCCAAGCGCGACTCAAGGACTTTTTGCGGACAGTGTAGACAAGATCAGACTGCACAGAAGGTGCAGTCTGATCTTAGATCTACAGTGTCTGATAAGTAGATATTTTTCCCCAAAAGTCAATTTGAAATAATTTTAGGGTTTTACTATCGACTTAAAAGTTTAATTCTATTTAACCCTTTACCACACAATCCCGACTTTTAACGACTCTGAGAAAGAAGCCTTTTGAAAACATTGTGGGAAAAGGAGAAAATGCTGGTCACCAGCATTTTCTCCTTTTCCCACAATGTTTTCTACCCTTCCCAAAAACAAATTCAAATTTTCAGTCATATTTATTTTGCCGTCCGCAAATACTTTCAATTCGGACTAGTCTAAAATTTTGTCGCTTGGTAAAGAGTTAATTAGCATGTTAAGGGTTAACTTGATAGCAGGACAAAGGTTAATTTCATTGCCGTTTTTATTTTTTTACAGGCCATGAGAAAAATGACACAGTGATACGATTCCAAGTGAGAAAACAGTCTTTGGACAATAACTCCGAAGCCGTGGGAGCGTCTTTGCTGCTATTCCTGGACCGGAAGCGACGAATGAAAAAGGGTGGAAGAGGGAAAAAAGTTTTCATCGAAATTTCGTCCAAATCAAACTCAGGAAATAAACATGACACTTGGAAAGTGCTCGCCTTTTTTCGAACGAGAGTGAAGAAACGGCGTTGGAAAAGCATCAGTTTGCCTCTAAGTATTGCTCAAACTTTACTCAAACCAAATATTCATTATATTGATCTCAGAGTGAAATGTATCGGGTGTGGACGATTGGTCGATCTTGTCTTGGACACAAAACGTAGAAAAACTGGAAAGGAGAAAGTTGCCAAGAAAATTAAGGTGAAGCGACAGAGTTCTAAGAAAAGAAAACAGGCCATTCGCCAAAAGCCCCGTCGACGCGCAAATCCAATTTTAATTATTAGTACAAGATATAAAATTCCTTGAGAATGATTCGAGTAGTATTAAATGTTTTTAAGTAACTACTTGTCAGTATTTTGAATACCTTTCATTTTCTTTTTTTACCTTTGCCTTACCATGTATTACGTTTATGTATTTTGACGTTGTTTTAACTTTCCTGGTTCTCGTGTTTGTCTCGAGCTGTTAGGGAATTTCAGATCTCGTGCGACCGAAGGTTTCGCGAAATGGCTTTTTTTCTTAAGCAGCGAGAAGCATACATGTATATGTACATGTACAGTCCACAGCAAAGTTACTACAACATTATTTCTCTTATTATATTCCGAAAAACTCTTACAACAAAGCATGGATATTATGAACAATTTTATTCGAAAATTGAAAACAAATGCCGCTTAAAAATGTGAAAAGCATTTGAGCCATGCCCTGTGACAAGGGGGCTTTATGCATCTGCGAAAAGTATCGACCCAGGGAAGCCTGCGCAGTCCGCGCAGGCTTACCTGGGACGAAACTTTTCGCTGTTGGTCAGTTTTCTGCATGTCCAAAAAACCAATCTGCTTCATGAATAGGTCGGTTGATCAAAAGGGTAGCTCTAACATGAATCCATAAATATGCGGTGGCTTCATTGGCGCAATGCATCATGGAGATGCATTAAGCCCCCTTTTGCCAGAGCATGACTCATTTCTATCGGAAACCATTTGGTTTAAGCCTTACCGAGTGATACAGTATCGCCGTTCTACTATGATAGAGCCAAAGATCAGCCTGCCAATACAGAGAACAAAATTTAGATACAATTAATTAATTTGTTTGGAAACGGTCTTCGCCGCTTGCACCAGGTTTTCAGTCACGGCAGCTGCTCCCTGTATTTAACTCTTTCGCTGCCAACTAAATGGATTCGACTTTTTTCGGGGCCTATAAGTATATTTCCGTTGCTTTTAAGCCACTTTTGGTCACAAATTAGCATAAGGTAGCGGAAGGTGTAGATCCAAGATCAGACTGCACGTTTTGTGCAGTCTGATCTTAATCTACGCCGTCCGCAAAAACTTTCCAATGCGACATTGGCAGTGAAAGAGTTTAAGCCCGTCCCTGTTTCTCTATTCAAACGACGTGGGATTTGTACAGACTTACCCAAAAACACGCCCATGTGACTAGCTGTGACTCACCAGCTAGGATTGAACAACGATTGTCAGATTACTGTCACCAAAAGACTCCGGCTTTGATTAAATTGTTTACCACACGACAAAATTTGAGACTCGCTTAAATTGGAAATATTTGCAGACGACAAATTAAATGTAGCTGAACTGAATGGTTGTCTTTAAAAGGGTGGTTTTACAAGCATTTTCTCCTTTTTTCACTGCCTCTTTTTTTGTTTCAAAATGTCTTTCTTTGGGTTATAAAAATACGGGGGCTTGTTTGATAAAGCATTAACTCTTTCACCCCCAAACTAAATTATTCTCTTTTCGAGGTCTGTATTCCCACAGCAACTGAGCCTGATTTGGGACATTGTTTATAACCATCTTGTGGACTATGTAGATCCAAGATCAGACTGTACATTGTCTGCATTCTGATGTCGTTCTTCACCGTTCCCAAAATCTCTTTAATTTGCAACTGGCGTTAAGAGAGTTCAAAGATAAATGAGCCATGCTCTGGCAAAAGGGGGCTTGATGCATCTCCTTGACGCATGATACCAACCAAGTCATCACATGATCATGGATCCATAAAGTCCATTTTGTCTAACAAATGGCTAAATCATGAGGTAAAAGGGTCCTTGGACATGTAAAAAATTGACTAAGAACAAAAAGTTTCGGCCCAGGTCAGCCTGCGCGGACTGCGCAGGCTGACCTGGGTCGATACTTTTTGCAGATGCATTAAACCCATCGCTTAGCTCAAGTAAAAAGAGTCAAGTGTTGGCTGTCTATTTTTGTATTTTAGTAAATAGACTGATTTAGTTCCGTGACGGTTTTTTCCAAGTTTGTTTTAACACTTCAACCCTTTATCAGATGACAAAATTTTAGACATGTTCAAATTGAGAGCATTTGCAGGCGACACGTTTCCACGGGATCTGTTGTTGGTAGAGAAGAAAACATTCAGGAAAACGGAGAAAATGCTGTTCACAAGCACTTCCTCTTTTTCCTCGAACGTTTCAAAAAGAGTTCGTGGGGGAGGGGGGGGGAGTCGTAAAAAATACAGATTAGTTTGGTAGATAGTTAAAAAAAAATATCACTCACTGCGTTTGTAATAGAGTAGATTTTTGTCAGCTGGAGGGATTCATCACCCAGGGAGATATATTCGTTTGTCAGAATGATTATGAAAATCGTCAAATCTAAATGGCATAACCTTTTCCTTTTATTTTTTTAAGAGAAAAACTCTACCCCATTTCTTAACCCCTAGGCTCTTAAGCGCGACTCACTGACCTTTTGCGGACAGTGTAGATCAAGATCAGACTGCACAGAACGTGCAGTCTGATCTTGGATCTACACTGTCCGATAAGGAGATATTTTTCTCCAAAAAATAAGTTCGAAATACATGTAGCATAATTCTGGTTTTTACAATCGGCTTGAAAGTTTCATTTACCTTATTCAGCGGGCTAAAGGGTTTTTTTTTTAGATTTTTTTTTTTCATTTGACATAAGGTGATAAAGCTTCTAGTCATACAAAACATAACAATGTAGTAATTTACAATCCAATTCTTGACAAACCTTGAATTTGGAAAAGCCCAAAAGAATTTATCGGTTAAATGTTTTGACCAATGACGTCAATAATAAACTTTGCTTTGATTGCACTTAACACCTTACTCTTGACTATACGTGAAAAAATCAGCCTAAATTGAAAAATATAATTGCAAACTACAGTTACATCCTGGTCCAAAGGGATGAATTTGGTTATGAAAAGATAGAAAACATGGTGGAGAAGAGGGGAAAATGCTGGTTACCAGCATTGTCTCCTTTTCCCATCGTGTTTTCAAAGTCTTTCTTCTTTGGGGTCGTCGAAACCTGGCACTGGTTGGTAAAGCCTTAAATTAGAACTCCAAACAAAACCTACTCAAAATAAATAATGTGACAAAATGTCTGACGTAAAACGCGATATGTACAATAGCTTCCTAATCAATATTTTCCTGAAAAAGACGAGCATTTATTCTTTCCCTTCTGTCCCCCTGACCTGGTTATTTCGGGAGACGTTGTCAGATGATTTTCTTTAATTGTTATATCAATTAGCCTTTCTTTTCAAGAAAAAAAAAGACTTCTCCACCTTCCAGCGCACGGTTCTTTTCGACAGCATCTTGAACTGAGCAACCAAAGCATGATGTGGAATTATAATGTAGAAATTGCAGGTCCATACGCCAGACAACAGCTGCTTTGTTAACAACGTCATCAAACTTTCTGTCGCCCACCTAGAATCTGGATATCGGTGAAAGGCAGATATTGCGCGGCTCTAGGTTCGGAAAATATATAGGTCTTGCTCTGTAAAAAGGTGATTTAATGCAATTATAAGAGCTATCGACCCAGGCCATTTGGCAACGTCTGTTCTAGTTTTACAATGTTTTACATTGCACTTTTCTGTCAAAGATATATTCCATCTTAACACATTTTGAAACTCATAATGATAGCCACTTTTAAATGGCATGAATTAAATTTGAATGCAATTTGACCCCCAATTTGTTTACATTTGGTTGCTAGTGGGCCTTTAAGCAAATTAATATGAAGACAAAAGACCTTTGTACACATTTATTCATCCAAACATAACATCATGGAAGTTCTAATCGACATATATAGCCATGGGTGGGCGAGGAACATCCTCTTGGTGCCCACATATACTGCTTCCTGTGGTCCATCACAGCACAGTCCATGGCCCCAGGTTTGTACCAATGGGTGTATGAAAATCTCTGGTTAAAATTCTCCCATATAAAACCACGGTTTTTGTCGAAATAGCCATCGATCCAGTAGTTTGTTGTGTTCCCTAATACATACACAGAGCAACCGAAATGGATAATCGCCGTACTTAGTAACCATTACCAAATGATCGCGTGGTATAACGACCCTAAGGATAACAGCTTTTGAAAACATTATGTGACAAGGAGAAAATGCTGGACACGGACCATTTTCTCCTTTTTCCCATTGGTTTTCTACCCTATTATTGAAACTCTCATCACTTGTTCCTCATTTAATCATCTGCAAAGCTATCAATATGGACAAGTCTAAAGTTTTGTCCCCTGCCAAAGAATTAATATACAGATCATTTAAAGACGATTGAGGAACAGTCAGTACACAATCTTGTTAAACACGTTCTAAAAGTTTCCTAAATTAAATGAATGGAAAACGTTTTGAAAAAAAAAAAGGATCCATTTCGAGGTAAAAAGTATTAAACTACCTTTTCCGTTTACCAGTAAAGCTTTCAAAGCTGTCTTCTGCGTCTAAAGTCGTACAGGTATCCACAATGACTAGACTGAGGCTCCACAGTATATAGCCCTAGAACAAGTCCACATAACTGGCAGAGACAGCAGGGATACAAGAATGCATTTCTGAATACAAAGCCAAGACTTGGCCACCCAGCCATGAAGGCCGATTGCAAGTAATTTCTTTTTCCCCGTATCAAATCTCCTGATACTACATATATCTTAAACCTTTACAAAAAATCCCGATTTAAACAACACTGGGCTAAAGGGCTTTTTAAAACATTGTAGGAAAAAGAGAAAATGCTGGTAACCAGCATTTTCTCCTTTTCCTACATTGTTTTCTACCATTTCAAAAACAGAAATGTTCTACTTGTTGTCCACAAATGCTTTCTAATTGGTGGAGCCAAAAAGTTTGTTCTTGGTAAATTGTTAATCACTTTGCAAATATTTGCATCGCTGGTTCTGTCACTGCAATACAACTTTACTTTTTTGACACTTCTTGCCTTTTTTGGCGTCGCTGAATGTGCTGGCTTTTGATCTCATACTTGGTACTGATAAAGAATTAATAGATGGCTATTTGCGATTGGTCAAATATATGAACATGTTTATTCGGCGGGTCCCTGCTGGCATATATGCTCGCACATTTATGAAACCACTATTTACAAGCGTTGCTACCGTTAATCGATACCCCAGGGCCTTGATTTATACCATAGCAAATCAATGTAATAGAGAATGTTTTTTTTTTGTTTCTGTTTGGAAATTTGATATTTCATAAGCGTTTAACAATAACCCAATAAATAAGTATCCCTTTTCAACAAAATGAAAAACGGTTAGGAAAAAGCGGCCATTTCTCGTGAAATTAATTTTCATTATTTTACTTCATATTGAGCCGCAGAAGAGTTCCAATATTCAGATTCCAGCCTCTCTTACGCCGTGTATCTTTTTTTAAGGTATTTCTTGTTGCAGCTGTACATTGTGGAGCAAATCTAGACTTACAGTGGGAGAAGAAGATATTTTCAAGAACAACGTCAAGGATGCGAGAATTCGTCATGCTCAGTAGGACACTGCCGTCTTGTTTGCACAGCTTCTTGGCCTCTGTTTTGTTCACATGAGCGTTGGCTCCGAGTGCGAAACATGTGTTGGTGACGTGATCGAACCAATAGTTCTTGCTGTACACACGATTTTTGCATTCTTTCTCTGTAATAATATACATTTAGTTGTTCTGATAAGTAATTGGTTCAATCTAAAGCACCCCCAAAAATATAAAATGAGCCATGCTCTGCGAAATGGGGGCTCAATGCATCAGCGAAAACTATCGGTCCAAGTCAGCCCGCGCAGTCCGCGCAGGCTGACTTGGGCCGAAACTTTTAGCTACTGGTCAATTTCTGCATGTCCAAGGACCAGTCTACCCCATGATTCAGTGAGTTGTTAGACACAATGGATTTTGTGGATCCATTATTAAGTAATGAATGGCCAATCTGTCACGGAGATGCATTAAGCCCCCTTTTGCCAGAGCATGACTCAAATAAATTTTACATTTGAACGGCACTCTGCCAAAATAGCTTTAGTGCATCTCTGTGATGCATTATACCACACAAGTCATTATATAATTATGCATTCATAAAAGCCAGTTTACAACCACCTGAATCATGAGGTAGAATGGTACTTTGACGTGCAGAAAATTTACCAATCGTAAAAAGTTTCGACCTCGGTGAGTCTGAGACATTTTTCTATAGTAGATCTTTACCAAAAAGGCCTGTCCAAACAAAATGGACGGTATCGATCCAAGATCGGACTGCACCTACTGTGCTGTCTAATCTTGATCTATGTCGTGCGCATGAGTCCCTTTTGTCACCTATGAGTTAACCACATTCCATGATGTTTGTACAGTCGCCTGCTACATTTCTTTTTCAGGAGTTCACACTTAAAAACCATGTCTCTAAAAACAGCTGAGCTAAAAGTTCTCAGTCGAAAAGGGGGCATAACTAATTACTTTGCCAAAAATATTTTGGTGGTTACCTACCTCTGTTGTACTGATATAAAATCCCCTTTTAATAGTTAACGAAAAGTTCAAGTTTGAAGTAAGTATCTTCATTAATGACAGATATGATAAAATGTCAAAGGTCCTGAAAATTTAAAGCAATAAAAAAAGGGCGTAACTGTTTTAAAAAATATTTTGATGATTACCTGCCCTATTATATGGGTACCCCCTTTGACAGTAAATAACTTGTACAAGTTTGAAGTAAATATCTCCAGGAATAACAGAGATATTAAAAAATGTCGAAGTTTTTGCACGACGACAATGACGCATAGGCTTTGACAATAGCATGACGCTTTCTTCGTAAACAGTTGAGCTAAAGACTACCAGTTGAATAAAATCATATGGATGATGCAAGACTGCTCAAGGTACATTTCTATAAATATTTTGTCAAAATATCTGTTGTAAATGCCACTTTTCAACTTTCGCATTGAAAGTCTATAGAATCTCTAAGTCGCCATGATCAACCAAGTTGGAAAGCCGATTTTCATGAACAAGAGGGCCGTTGGACCTAAAGCCCTCATCTGAGTAAAGTCATCTAGGATTGATAAATTTGAAGAGCTCCTGATTGTGATTATAGAAAACACAAATGAGCCATGCTCTGACAAAAGGGGGTTTAATGCATCTCCGTGATCCATCAGTCCAAACGAGCCATCATATGTTAATGGGTCCATAAAATCCATTTTGTGGAGCAACCGACTGAATCATGAGGTACACTGGTCCTTTGACATGCAGAGAATTTGTCAAAAGCAAAAAGTCTCGACCCCGGTTAGCCTAAATACCTATGGAGATCAAAATCAGATTGCACTGAATGTCACTTAACTCTTGACCACACATTCTCGAGTTTTAAGGACTCCAAGGATATAGCCTCATGAAAACCTTTTGGAAAAAAAAAAGAAAATGCTCTCTTTTTTCCTACAAGGTTTTCTGCACTTTCATAGCCAATAACCAACATTTCAGCTAAATCTAACTTGCCGTTCGCAAATGTTTTTAATTTAGACAAGTCTAAAATTTCATCGCTTTTTAAAGATTAACTGGTTTTGAATGGCTAATGTTACAAACATTAATACATATCCGGTATTGTATGCTCCGAGTTTGCTATGGGTCGAAATAGTTATGGGCCGAGATGTCATATCTGGACAATTCTGACAGGAAGAAATAAGGCATATATACCAATCAAATACATACTTATAACTTCAGACACGAGGTGCACAGTAATTTTACGAAAATCAAAAATCTTGCCGAGGTTTTAATACACCTCTTTCAGAGAAAGAGCACATCGTCTGTGTAAAATACGCTATCATTATTTGTCATTCACATGCTGTGTAGAAAAAGGATAAACGAACGATCCCGATTAGTGCCATTCGGCATACCTCGGGTGATCCGGTGATCAAATCGCTCGGCTGTATCACGTAGCTTGCTATGCACCTACACGGTACATTTCGCACATCTCCGGAAGCACACCGTTTTACCGTTATTGAAATTGTAAGGCTCCTCTTAAAAAAGAAAACCTGAGTAAATTTTCTATCGTTATCTTTCTAAGAATATTTCAGTCGGCAAACAGTTTTTACATTCTATTTTTAGCGTGGTTTATCAATTCCATTGGGAGCTTTCATCGACAGATTGATAGAAGTGAATAACTTCACCGTGGTTGTTCATGTCGTTGCTAATCGATCTACAGGGGTGCCGCCATGTTTAAGATCATGTGATTGGTAGTTCAAAATGGAAGCCTTCTTTATACAGACGAGGTTAGATGTAGGTACGGAATCGGCCGAGTTGTGACGAGTGGATTAGTGCTCGGCAACAGCACTCGTCACAAATCCGTCGATTGCGTACCTACATCAAAACAATTATTAACGATCGCCCGAGGTTTGCCAATTGTTTCTTTGTTAAGCGCACGAATTTGCAGTTATAAATAACCTCACGAGGGCCCCGAATTCTCAGTGAACACTTCGTACGATTACAAATCGCACATCTATCAAAGTTTACTGTGAAATTAAACCTTACTGTGATGTTCAAATCGAAATATTTTATTATTTAAAGAGGTCGTTTCCTTCAGCGCAGTAAGATGGATTGCAGGCGGTTCTTTTCACTTTTACTCGGGGTTTCCGTAAATGCTTGACTCGGTTTTTTTCAGTAAATGCTTGGATGGGGTTGAAATTTTGGTATACGATTCCTATGGTCTTGGGCTTGGCAAGCAAAGCCCAGGCCAAAAACATGGGTAGTTTAGGTGTCTGGCGCCACTAATCATCAACTTAAAACTTCTACCACAATTTGTAGAGTTTTTCTGGGATTAAAGTAAAAGCAATAAAAAAAAAAAAAAAAAAAAAATAATAATAATAATATTCAGCTTATCTGACATAGTATGTATGTCGTTTTTACAGATTAAAGCTTATTGTTATAAGTATTTAAGAATAAAAAGTACGGTGAGCAGTTACCTGTGCTATTTGTTCCAACGAATTGACAAATGTAGCCGCTAAGCTTTGCGTCACAGTTTACGTCAAACCAATAATAATCATGTATGTAATCCATGTAGACACAGCGCTCATTGTCTGTCCTTTGCGGCGTGTCAGGTTGTCTGAAATTAGATACGAACCGTGCTCCGTGAAAAGAGGGCTTGATGCATCTGCAAAAAGTATCGACCCAGGTCAGCCTGCGCAGTCTGCGCAGGCTGACCTGGGCCGAAACTTTTTGCTATCGGTCAATTTGCTATATGTCCAAAGACCACTTTAATGTATGATTCAGTCGATTTGTTAGACAAAATGGACTTTATAGATACATAATCGTAGGATGACTTTCTTGGTATAAGCATTACGCAGATGTGTTAAGCTCCCTTTGACAGAGCATTGCTCTTATTATATCATGACCTGTACTCACTAGCCGTTCATAATTGCATTTTAAGTCTTATTCAAAATTCATAAAATAACGCGATTTTCTGACTGGCTAAACCATTTGGTTTAGCCAATCAGAAATTGTGTTACCTTGAAATTTATAAAATTCTTGAGAATTAGGCTAAGAGTGTTCTTAATATTGGCCGGGGTATATGTCCCTGAATAACATGAACTTATGATCAGCAACAAATATCATGAAAAGATCACTCGATTGCCAGCGTTTTTATTCGACTTTGAAAGTTTGAATAACAATAAATTTCAGTTTCATCTGCCCTACTCTGCGTGCAGCTCTTAAGATGTCCTCTTCGGGGTCACCTTCGAGCAACTTTTCTGTCTACAAGTCCTGCCGCTAAGTTGTTAAAAATAAAAGGAGTGTCATGAAAAACAAGAAATATCTTTAAAAAAGAGAGACGGCGTAGATTTGCCAGCAAATAGACAGGGGCCCTTAAAATAAATATCTCTACATCTTTGACCAACCACACATTTCTATTTATTCATTTGTTATCAGTGCCAAAGAGTTGTCAAAAGCCAGCACCTTCATCTTCGCCAAAAATTCTTCATTTAACAGTAGTAGACGGATCGTATGGCCATAATTTCTACTATACCGTATAACCAAAAATTGTCAAGGCTGTATATTTAAAGTGTTTTATTTTGATCATCATTGCCAACGTTGATTCATTTTGTAGGGCGCACCAAACGAACTTACAGCTAGAAATATTAGATAAATGAAACAAAATAATATTTGCTTTGTGACCATGGCGCAAAACATACAAGTTTAACTGTCGTCAATTAATTGTGGCTTCCTTTGCGTGGGAATACGTGTGAAATATGGTATCAGTAGCGCGTTGGAGAAGTTATTCATTAGGTCTACGAGTCCTATTAACCTAAGTTACAATGTAGCATTAAGTCGAACTAAGGTCACGAAACTCAAAGTATATAAAATTATATGACGAAATATTGTCCGAAGGGTTCGATGCGAAAGATGGCAATGCAATATCAAAGAAATATCCATCTTTGAAATTATAAAGTCACTATGTCATATTCCCCGTGCAGAATTACCTTTATCGCTTTAACCTTTTACCAAACAATCCCTAGTTTTAACGACCTTAAGGAAGGAGTCTTCTAAAAGCATCGTGGGAAAAGGAGAAAATGCTGGTAACCAGGAGAAAATGCTGGTAACCAGTATTTCATCCTTTTCCCACAATGATTTCTATTATAGACAAGTAATATTATTTGAGCCTCACTCATATTCTCATCTGCAAATGCTTTGAATTTGGAAAACTCTACAATTCTGTTGTCTCGTAAAGACTTAATCTACTTCAAAAAAATCCTAACCTTAAATGACCTTGAAGATGAGGCTTTTCAAAAACATCAATGGAAAAGAAAGACAGCATTTTTACTATCTTACACTTCTGTCTATCATTTCAAGAATAAATCTCTCCATTTAATCCTCGTTTAAGTTGTCGTCTGCGAATACTTTGAACTTTAACAAGTCCACAATTTTGTAATTTGGTAAAGACTTAATGGGTCTCTTTTTAGAAGAGACACGCCCTCGTTTCTGTTCGCATTTAACGTAGCGTGTATAAAGTCTGTACGCAGTTAACGTAGCGAGTATAAAAGTTTGTTCACATTTTACTCCGCGTATATAAAGTCTGTTCGCATTTAACAAGGTTTACAAAGTCTGTTCTCATTTTACGTAGCGTGTATAAAGTCTGTTCACATTTAACGTAGCTTGTATAAAGTCTGTTCACATTTAATGTAGCGTGTATCAAGTCTACTCACGAGGCATTGAGGTAACGTAGAGATACACCGCCCCAATGTGTAAACGTGGTGACCGGTGTGCCCGAGGGCCAAACAAAGTTGTTAGTGTTTTGATTATCAGCAGTAGCTCCAATCCAGTAGTCTGTAGCATTAGCTGTAAAGATGTAAAACAGTAATTATCAGAAAATCTATAATTTCTGTTTTTTGTTTGTCTTACATGTTTTCCATCAGCTCAACGGCATCAAAAACTACAGGTCAGAATTAATAAGTATTATAAAGCCCAAAGTCGTCTTTGATTAAAAAAGATGGACATAGAAATTAAAGTAAGCTGAAACCAAGAGCTAATCAGTCATCTAGTTTTTTTATTAAACATGGTATGTGTATGAATAGCTTCATCGAATCATAACGATAATGTTATCAAAAGGGGATAGACAAATCACAATATTTTGTTCTTTATCTTTCCGCGCTTCTTTTTGTCAATAAGTTATCTAAAAGTACCCCCACTTTCGACAGTGACAAACCGTCTGAAAGTCGCTTGAACAGAAATGGATTTCATTAAGCAGAAACAGATCGCAGTAAAAACAAAAGTGACAGTCGGTCAAAATTAAATAACAATGAAAGAAATACCATGATTAGAAAATATGAGCCTTAGGATGGCATCCATCTTATCATTGCTGTCAATAGTAACGAGAGATCCACCATCGGCTCTACAAGCATTGTTCGCGACGTCCCTGGTAAATATCTGTCCCTTTGTTCCTGTATATAACTTTACACACATATTTGCTTCCAACAGATATCCATTAAATGCATGACTAATACAAATCCGACCTGTAAGTAAAACTTTAAAACTGCCGGACCGATTGACCGACGTACCAATACATCGACTGAATAAATGAATGAATGAATGAATGGACAACAGACAGACAGACAGACAGACCGACCGACCGACCGACCGACCCACCAACTGACCAACCGACTGACCGACTGACTGACTGACTGACTATCACAACAGATTATTGATTTGGTTCCTATCACTTTTCAAATAGCTTAAACACTCGGTCAGAAAAGGGAAAACGTGTAAAAAGGCTAACTGCTGTTGTGTGCGAAGCCTCCTCTTTCTGGATCCTGGTGCCAATGATCACTACCAAAGAAAATCAAAATTTTCAACCGATTTCGAAAATTCATGTGAGCGGAACTGGGAAAAGGAGTTTTAACACATCTCCTTAATGCCTTTAACCAAGTAAGACATCACATCATTATCAATCTATGAATCCATTTAGTCTAAAAACCGACTGAATCATGAGGTATAATGGTTCTTGCACATGCAGAAAATTTACAAATAGCAAAAAGTTTCAACCCATGTCAGCCTGCGCAATCCGCGCAGGCTGACATGGGTCGAAACTTTTAGCAGATGCATTTTCCCCTTTTCACAAAGCATGGCTCATTTGTTGTTGTTGTTTTCACATTATAGTTTCTAGACATTCTTGAGGTAAGCCACAAAATATTTATTACTTACGTTTATTGATGGTAGAATTTGCCCCAATCTCACAGATATATCCAGTTTTCAGCGAATCACAAGCATCGTCATGCCATCTATAGTTGTCTCTATAGTTAAGATATACACACTTTTCGTCTTGAGCCCATGGGTAATCAGGTTGCCCACAAAATGGGTGTTCCCACTTCTGATAATCTAACGGAGAGCCATCTGTCCAGTGGTAAGTAATAGTTTTGCTGGCGTTTGCCTCTGCACCGATCCAGTAGGTTGTGTCGTTTGCTGTAATATACAGAACAGAACAGAAATTTTATTTTGACACATAAGCATACAAGCTCAATGGTCATAACAATTTATTATAAAGCATGCGATACTGCATTCTTAAACAGAATATAGTTTGTTGTATGTATGGTGTTTAACGCCATTTCAAAAAATTATTTCAATTATATTGCGGCGGCCAGGGCGCCTATCCATGCTTTCCTGGAGTTTGGGGTTTCTTCTACCAGTACTAAGCATAATATTCTTTCTAAGCCATTGGCTGCTTTCCTACATAAACAATGGTTAGGGGTGAGAGAGGAACTAATCCTGTGGCAATGACTTTCATCAGTCCTCGGAAAGAAAGTGGCTGAGTCAGGGATGGAACCAGCGACCTACGGTTCTCAAGTGCTGTGCAATACTGACTGAGCTACCGGGGCTCGGCTTAAACACTTGGAAGTGAAGCTTAGAGAAACTACATTTAGAAGCGTGGACAACAATAGCAAAGGTCATGGTTGTGAAAATGTCAGGACGAGGACACCATCTCATGCGCATTGCATCAGGCCTCAAATCTATACCACACAACTCCCTGTTTGAACGGCCCTGGCGAGAACGCTTTGCAAAACAATGTGGGAAAAAGAGAAAATGCTGGTTACTAGCGTATTCTCCCTTTTCAACAATGCATTTTACTCTTTCCAATATAAATCTCAACCTCTGAGTCACATTTAATTTGTCGTCTGTAGATATCATGGTTTCAATTTTGGCAAGTCTACAATTTTGTCCTCTGACAGAGAGGTAATTAGAGAATAAACTGGCAAGTCAACCAAACTGTTGTCACAAACTGTGAGGATTTCCATTTACATTGACGAAACCGCTGTCAAGGTTCCATTTTACAAGAAGATGTAACTCACAGACCAAGTCTATGTACAGCTCAACCGAAAAGGAAATGTAGATATTAAATTCCCTAAGAGATATCAGTTATACAAGTTATACCGCTTGTTATGGCGTATTATGGCTCGTCCTGTACTCACAGAGCCAATATTTAGAGTCAAAAGTCAAAATACAAAAAAGAAATTGAAACCATACTCTGGCAAAAGGGGGCTTAAGGCATCTCCGTAATGCATTGTACCAAGCAAGGCGTTACATGATCAAGGATCCATGAAATCATTTTTTTCCAGCAACCGACTGAATCATGAGGGAAACTGGTCCTTTGACAAACAGAAAATTGACCAATAGCGAAAGTTTCGGACTAGGTCAGCCTGCGCGGACTGCGCAGGCTGATCTGAATTGATACTTTTCGCAGATGCATTGAGCACAATTTTCAAAAAGCATGGCTCAAGTACAAAGCTGTCTTACCCTGTCTGCTAAATATAGCATAGAATAACGCATCCATTTCATTGTCGTCGTGTAGGGATATGAGGTCGGCCCCGTCCCGCTGGCATTCCGATTTGGCTTCCCTCTGAGATATCAGTCGAGAACTATTTTTGTACAATTTGTAACATAAATTACTGTAAGTGTCGTAAAAGTAACCATTGCTAACATGTTGGTCACACAGCTTCCCTATAAATACATAAAATCATAAATACATAAAATCAAAGTGCTGACAGTACAGATAATTAAAGTGGTGTTCACCAATATGTTTTAATATTGTTCTTTTTCAGCGCCAAATGTATAAACTTGACCTCTTTCGAAGGCTGAATGGTCAATTCACGGAAAGTACGAAAAATGTTGTCGTATATGCTTGACTAAACAAGCGGACGGTAGAGATCCAAGATCAGACTGCACGTTCTGTGCAGTCTAATCTTGATCTATGCCGTCTGCAAAAGCTGCTGGTTTCGCCTATGGCGCTGAAAGAGTCAATTCTACCTTGAAGGATTATCCATTTAATTGTCCGGAACGAAAGAGGTAAGTCTAAGGATTCAGAATAAGAAATGAATTTTGAACGATTGGAAAATAACCCCCTTCCCCATTATTTTCTTCTAAACCCTGTGCTAAACAGCAAAATTTTAGACTTGTATGGATTAAAATATACACAGTAAAAATAGTGTTTGCACCCCTGTGCTTTTACCGGGTTTGATTTTCTGAAGTGAGGGATATTAAATAGGGTGGAAGTTGGAGCCTAGCTGCTGCATACATTAACAAACCAGTCTGTTGCTTGTGAAATGAAGTGAACTGAGGTATCCCTTGACCTCATGGCAGGGGCTACTGATCAAGCTGTTTCAACCTCTTATGAGAGGTATGAGAAGAAAACTGCAAGCTGTTCAGCAAGCCCTGGGTGGAAGAAGGCAATATTGACCGATTGTATGTGCCCATTCTCTACAGGTCACTTTCAACCTGTCGCAAGTTCTATTTCGACATTAACTCCCTGTTTTAGCCAAACATAAAAGCTTCACGTTTTTCTTAAATTCAAAAGCAATATCTAAGCGAAAAATTCCTACTTACCGTGAGGTCAAGGGATACCTCAGTTCAGTCCATTTCCTAGGCAAAAGACTGGTCTGTTGATGTATGCAGCAGCCGGATTCTAATATTTACCCCATATTATTCACATTTATAACGATTTCAATTTCTAAATTAACTTGTTAATTAGAGGTACTGCTCAAAGGTGTTCTCCACAATAAAAACTAATTTAGATATTTTAAAAACAATAGAACAAATAATCCATGCTCTGGAAAAAAGGGCGTTTAATGCATCTCCGTGATGCGTTAAACCAAGCAAGTCATGACATAATTATGGATCCATGCAATTCATTTTGTCTTAAAATCGACTGAATCATCGGGTAGAATGGCCCTTGTACATGCAGAAAATTCACTAAAAACAGAAAGTTATAACCCAGGTCAGTCAGCGCGGAACTTTTTTTCCAGATGCATGAAACCCTCTTTTTACACAGCTTGCTTCAAAATAAGATTTGGGGACGTCATAAATCAAATTGAATCTCAAAATTGTCAGTAATTTTTGTTTGATACATAGAACTCTCACTCTCTCCTTTGATTGCTCGCAATGAATTAATGAGCCATGCTCTGGCAAAAGGAGGCTTAATGCATCTACATGATCCATGATACCAATCAAGCCGTCACATAATTATGGATCCATAATGGCCACTTTTTTTAACAACCGACTTAATCATGAGGTAGACTGGTCCTTGGACATCCAGAAAATTGACCAAAAGTGGAATGCATTAAGCCCCCATTTAACAGAGCATGGCTTTTAAATTTTAAAAACAAACTTATGCTAAATAATTAGGAATTTCTAGATTGAATCGCATTTAAAGCTAAATATTAATGTGCCGTGCTAAAGGGAGATTAATGCATCCCCGTAATGCATTACACCGAGCAAGTCATCATACAACTATGGCTCCATAAAATCTATTTTGTCTAACAAACGGCTGAAGAATGGTCCTTAGACATGCAAAAAGTTGATTAACAGCATAAAAATTCGACACAAGTCAACCTGCGCGGACTGCCCAATCTGGCCTAGGTCGATACTTTTCGCGGATGCATTTCAGACTCCTTTTCACAGAGCATTGCTGAAAACCGCATAACCTTCAAAATCAATTTTGCATCCTATTTTCATTGCTTAAAATAGACTGCTTCATTGGTGTAGGAAATAAAAGTGGCCTTTTGAGAAGGCAGTAGATCAAAGTCAGAGTGTGCAAAACTTGCAGTCTGATTTTGAATCTACATCGTCCACTACGCAATTCTAAACTATGAACAATACAGTTTATGCACAGTAAAAAACAACACTTAAAGCCCACCTTTTTTCCCAATATATGTTGGTCTACAAAACTCAGAGATAGTAGTTAAATACAAAATAAAGGATATTTAAAAATGTGCTTGGATCTCAGAAAATGTTTAAGTTAACCCTTTTCACACAATCCCGACTTTTAGCAACTCTGAGAAAGATAGCTTTAGAAAACATCGTAGGAAAGGGAGAAAATCCTAGAAACCAGCATGTTCTCCTTTTCCCACCGTGTTTTCTACCCTTCCCAAATACAAATTTTGTTTTTTGAGCCCCATTTATTTTGTCTTCCGCAAATGCTTTCAATTTGGGCTAGTATAAGACTTTGTCGTTCGGTGAAGAGTTTAAGGACGAAAAAGAATAAAATGAGATCTAACTCAGATCTAACAAAAGATAACAATAATAAGAATATGAGCTGTGTCCTTGCAAAAGGGAGCTTAATGTATCTCCCTGATCCATGTTACAATACATCAAACAATTATGGATCCATAAAAATCTATTTTGTCTAACAACAGACTGAATCATGAGTTGCACTGTCCTTTGGCATACAGAAAATTGACCAATAGCGAAAATTTTCGGCCCATATCAGCCTGCGCGGACTGCGCAGGCTAACCTGGATCGGTACTTTTCGCAGATGCATTAAGCTCCGTTTTCACAGAGCATGGCTCATATTCATAAACAAAGCATATTTAAACATTTAGCAAGTCTTCAAATCTTTTTTACAACAACGATCTGTAACATATGCGGGGACAAAGTTTCTTAGTTTAAAAAAAAGAATCAGCTAAAATTCACAGTCGTCGAAGGAATATGCTTCTGTTACAAAACTGGGGGTAATCATGAAGCAGCAGTGGGGCGGATGCTTTTGTCTCTTACGTAGAGCTATTTGATCACGTGACGAAGATGTTGCTGCAGTATTTGTTGCTAATGTTGTGAATGACGAGGTCGACGATGACGTCACAGCAGTCGTCGCTTGCAGTGATCCTGTGTAGTGAGTATTGCAAAAATCGCCATCGCAACAGAGTCTGTTCTTGGTGTCACAGTGCTGTAATGGAGGAAAAATCTATCAAGTCATTTACATAACCATAAATCAAGTTATATGTAGATTGTTACGTGTAATCATTGAATTCGCTAGCTACCATTGAGGGGCATAACAGAAGCAGAACGACAGAGATGGTGGGGATTAGGAAAAAATAGACAAAGAGGAGCAGGAGAAAAGGGATGATGATAATGATGATGATGATGATGATGATCAAATCATTGGACTAATTTAGACAATATACCTACTGTATTACTTAAGCATCCCTGACTATAAACAGATCTACCTGAGGTAATCGATAACGGTGCATTCTGTTGAATCGAGCATTTCTAAAATCGAAAAAGAAAAACAAACTATAGAGCTGAATTTGTAGGCGAATTACGGAAATCGATAAAACGACAAAATCGGATCGATAATCCCTTTGAACTTAATATTTTACTTTAAAAATACTCTTTGCTGCTTCGCTATTGTGGTACCAATCTTTGCTCTGAAGCAAACAAAAAAAACAAAAAAAACAAAAAAAACAAAAAACAAAAAAAAAAATCGCTACCAATCAAGCGGAACATTCCAGTTGCCACCATGCAATACCCAAATAGTTCATCCTTGTCCGTGCTTTCGGTTCAGTGGCAGACACCATTCCTAATTTTACAACACACTTTTGGTATCTGATCTTAATCAGGGCGGTTTGGACCAGGGTAACTACAACAAACCACTTAATGACCAGTTACACGTTAAATAAATCGCACAAATCATTCCATTTAAACAGCATAGTCAGTTACGTCTGTTTACTGTTTTAAACAATATGAACCATCAACATAAATCAAGGTTGAATACATAAATATATGTGAAATCATTGTGGCAAAAGAAGACATGGCTTGTCACTGCGAAAGTCACCTTTAACAACTTCTCAATAGCTTTAACCATTTACCTCACAATACCACCTTTTAACGACCCTAGGAAAGAAACCTTTTAAAAACATTATGGGAAAAGGAGAAAATGCTGGTAACCAGCATTTTCTCATTTTCCTACAATGTTTTCCACCCCACTAAAGAAACATTGCATCATTTGAGCCACATTGAAACTGTCGTCTGCAAATCCTTTCAATTTGGACAAGACTAAAATTTTGTCGTCTGATAAAGCGTTAAAAAGGGGTTCAGTGTATGACAAAGATACTCGTATACAGAGGCTGATAATTGAACCCTTAAATTATTCAACATATCAAAAATGTAAGAAAACTAAAACAAACAAATATTGGGATTCTTTAAACTGAAAAATCTTAGCGTTTCGGACATTTCAGGCAAAAGATTTGACTGTACACTTTGTCTAATACTGATTTGCACAGTCCGTGAAATGCACATTTGTAAATCGCGCTTAGGAGCCTGAGGGTTCGTGGTACATACCTGGTGTTCATAGCAAAACTGTACTTTACTACACTTCTGTGGTTCCAAACTGTACTGACAGCCCAAGCAATACGGACCCCGTTGATTTGGAGGTACGTCTGTGAAAGTCAATTAATCTTTTTGTTGCGTTTTGTGTACATGTAATAGTACCAGTTAATCTAGGATTGTTTCGAATACTCGTCAAAACTCGGCCTATTCCGTAAATGCATCTTGCCTCGTCCTACAGGCGTTCATTTTGTGACGAACTACGACATCCATCTAATGTAATAATAAGACAATGTGTCCCACTCTGTTCCATACCAAACACCACTAGTCGTAAATTATCAGAAATTTTCACATTTTCCCTACCGGAATGGAAATGTCGATGCTTTAATCGTGTTCTGCGATTATTTGTCTATCAACTAGCACGCGGGAAATAGTAATATTTATACCCTTAAACGCATTTGTTGAGGCTTAGGCTGTGTACTTGAGGTGATCTTGTCCTCGAACGAGGTGACGCAATGGGACCTATTTAGTTACATAAACAAGCCTATTAATCAAGTTCTGATCTGATTGAGGTGTCAAATTTAGGGAGGCATTTCTACACTTCAATGCAACACTCATTTAGGGGAAAAAATAGATTTCAATATAAATTCTAATACGATGTCTTTGTGAACACAGACTGTCTATGACACTCTCGCAGACTTTAAGAATCTCAGTGCCAGTCGAGATAAGCATAGTTTCGACCTTTCTGGATCTCACGAATATAATGCATTGGTCTGCAACTGTCCCTGACACTCTGTCAGACTTTCAGGAACCCCGGTTTTAATCGTGTTATGCCTAGTTTCGACCTTTTTGGGACCCTCAAAAGTCTAATACAGGGGTATGCGACTGGCTCTGACATACTCGCAGACTTTCAGGAACCCCAGTTCCAATTGAGTTAAGCGTATTTGTGACCTTTTCAGACCCACCTGAGTATACTGCGAATGTCTGCGACTGTCTGGGCACATTAACAGACTTTCAGGAAACCCGAAGCCCATCGTGTTAAGCACAGTTTCGAACAATAGGGACCCACCCGAGTCTGATGCAGTGATCTCTGTCTTATCCCAGCAAAATTAAAAAAAAAAAAAAAAAAAAAAAGCTTGTTGTCTAGTAGACATTTGTTTAGTATACTTTCGGTTGTCAGAGGTATTACAATAAGTTTGTGAGGAGACAGATCGTAGGTGATGATCAGCTTGGAGGAGTCGGACGGACAAACCACAAGAAGGTGTGTAACAGAAAAATTTATCATTATATGTATTTTACGGTTTTTAGATTCTGATATGGAATATTCTGAGGACATGCAGCAACGGACATACGAAAGCACGGATGAAGCAGAGAGTGAAGAACAAGTAGCATAATACAACCCATGGGATAGTCTCATACAAAAGACATCTGAACAATGTCAAGAGGAATTTGGAGAGGAAGTATTTAAGCTTATTTGACAGAATATATTAGATATAACGGAGGCATGATACAAGGCCTACAAAGATTTACGGTCAACTTATCGGAAAGCACTGTTTAATGTCTTAACAAGCAGGATGGAGTGACTTAATGCAATGAGAAAGGATCCGATGTACAAGAGTAAAACAGCTAGCGATCTAATGGACATGTAGGATGTTACTAGAGACGAAGCTAGGAAATAAGCCATCAGCAAACGAAATTGTTTTGTTCCTTCCATCCTCGAGGACTTTTATCCACCGACAGTGGAAACGTTTGACATTAACAATGAAAAAATGATGAATTGGTTATGAAAGCAAATAACTAGACAATGCCATCATCTTAAAGAGTTAGAGTAAATTAAATGACATTGTCTTCTGGTCTCATACTGTGTTTCAATTTAAGTCACACTTCAGTCAGATAATAACTTGATTAATAGACTTGTTTATGCAACTTACAAGGTCCCATGGGGTCCCCTCGCTCGAGGACAAGGTCACCTCAAGTACACAGCATCAACCTCAACAAATGCGTTTAAGGGTCTAAATACTACTACTGTAGAACGACAGAAATACATAAGTTTTAGGAGAGTTACAGAGATCTGAAATTTTGAGACGGACAATTTTTTTTTTTTTTTCCACCATGGGATGGAAAGTTTCACCGGGCTGAATATTATTCTCGTTTTTGATTGGTCAATGAGGAAATGACAAAGAATACTAATCCGTAGGCCCCACACAAAAAATAGCGTAACTCGCTGATCTGAATTTTCCAACTATTCAAAATTCGTCTAAAGTAAAATAATTGCAAATTTCGTTTGTACTGTAGTTTTGTTCATTCAATTTAGATATTTCTTCCAGGTCAGGCTCATTTTTAGAACAGAAAAAATCTTTGAGCTATATATACATCGGAAAACACAACATCTATTTCGGTTTTGTGACGAACTTTGCCATTCATAGAATTTAATTTTGTACATTCTTATATACCTCTCATCCATTGTCTTCTACCGTATCAGAAAGAAATTATATTCACATACACATATTTCATAGTTTTCTTTTTGTTTTTCTAAATAAATGGATATGTTTATTAAAAAAAAAAAAAAAAAGATGACAGTTTTTGCTTTTGCTAGAATATTCCACAGCAATATCAGATGTTTAAGATTCACACTCTATCCAGTCTGAACCAACAAAGTTATCTTCAGCACTTTATGGCTCATGGCTTAGTAAATGAAAGATTCATTCTTACCAATTGCCCCACATCCTTCGTTATTACAGAAATTTGTCCCGCAGCAAGTTTGGCAAACAGTTATGTCTGTGGTTCTTCTTCTTTTCCTTCGAATGGAACACCGCTTGTGTCAGAATATATAGAGAATACGTACATAGTGTTGTTGTAGATCAAAAATATCTAACGAGGTTGGGAGAATTGATAATTGTCTCGCCTTGGCGAGACAATTATCAATTCTCACAACCGAGTTAGATATTTTTGATCTACGACAACACTATGTACGTATTCTATTTATCTTTTAACCTATGATTTGTACTCATTGTGAAAAGATGTGAAAAATGTTGCTGACAAATACATTTTAAAAGTTTTAAAAGTTTATTTATGTCGGAACTCCCATTTTAAAATTGCATTACCCACATACATAGTACTTTATCGTAGTAATTAAACGTCCGAAAATTGCGAGTGAGATCGCTTGGGATTATTCTATTTGAGAAGACGCGGTAAACGAGCATTCAGATGACGTCACGGGCAGGAATTACGTAGGCAGATCATCGGAAAGTAGCGCGCGTGCTATGAAATCGTTCTTTTTTCGCGGGCTTTCTGTAGTAATCGTTACTATTTTTGGAATGCATTTCATTTATAAATGGTGATAAGGGGCGGAGTCAGTGGAACTTACTGTTCTATAAATATCCGTGGTATATTAAAAATCTATAAATATCCGTGGTATATCAAAAAAAATATCGCATGGGTGTTATTGCATGGATATCCGGTTAGTTGAAAGATAAATGTACAAAAAGTATTAATAGCATCTTGGTATTGTAGTTTTTCCATTCAGGTTTAGGCCTTTTTAACTCTACCACAAAATTGCGAGTTTTAACTACTCTAGGGTAGAACACTTTTGAAAACAAAATGGGAAAAGGGAAAAAAAAATCCGAAAAAACTAAATGTGGCCAGTGGCGGTTTTGCGAGGTTTAGACAGAGATAAGTGCAAGTAATTTTAGTACAAACACACTTTGGTTTTGACAGTGGATAAATTCCCCCTTTTAATTTCTTTACGACGCTTTCTTTTGAAAGCACAGTGGCATCTGATCCTAGTAATGCGTGTTTGAAACTATTCAAGAGGGTTTAGACAAACATCAATATGCCACATTAGACAAATCTTGTGGTTCCAAGAATTTTTAGCAAAACGCCGCTATTTCAAAGCTGATATTCAATTTTCATTGTCCAATCAGATTTGTTAAATGTAATCACGGCGGTATCAAAATTTCCATATCACGATGGGACAAGATAAACCTTGTCCGATTCCAAAGTTTCGACCTTTCGGCCGATTCTGGGTGGTATTCGTCAGGTAATACAGTTGGACACCTTATCTTATATATTAAGTTATTTAGTACGCGTTGTGTCAAAAACAGAAAAAAAAAACCGCCTGTGCTTGCCTTGTAGTAAAGTAGTAAATGGAGACCGAGAGCCTGGTTCCAGTATCCCTACCATACTAACTTTGTTGTGGGAGTATAGTTTAGCATTCGGACGTTACTTTGTCAAAAAAATTATATCATTTTTGACGAAGTAACGTCCTAATATAACAAGGGGAAAATGATCTGACTGGAACCCAGGCTCTAGGGGGACGGGTACGATGAACTGAGCAACTTCGCACTCACCGCTGCACTGCTGCATCCGGTATTGTAGAGCAGATTTCCTGAGCTTGTTACAACATTCTCCACAACGCATCGCTGAAAAGATTTTGTTCAACAAAATCATTGGCCTTTCTCTTGGTAGAAATGTGTCCAAAGGACTTCCGAAAACATCTGTATTCTGGCGTCACACTATTGCAAAACTGATACCGTTATCGATATCATTGTAAGTCTACATGCAGATTTAGAAAGTAACGCAATTTTTTATTAGCCAAAGCATTTGGTTTGGCCAATCAGAAATTACGTTACTTTCAAACTTAGAAAATTCTTGACAGTTAGACTGAGAATGTTGTTTAGAATGGTTGGTGAATACGGGCACAGAGCGCAATATGAAAGTGGAAGTATCATTTTCTTGCTAGTTTGGCCCCCAAGCATTAGTGAACAGCCCCTCAACGGCCAGTGCGATACAATATACGAGACGCTTGTATTACATGGCACAGACTGAAGACATTAATTATATATGAGCCATGCTCTGGCAAAAGGGGGCTTAATGCATCTCCGTGATGCATCGTATCATTCAAGCCATCACATTTAGTTATATCGCGGCGGCCAGTGCACCTATCCATGCTTTCCTGTGGTTTCTTTTACCAGTACTAGGCACAATATTCTTTCCTACCTAAGAATCGTTGAAACAATTGTCAACAGTAAGAGAGGAATGAACCTGTCGCACTGACTATCATCAATCCTCGGAAAGAAATTGGCCGAGCTGGCACTGATCCTTGGACATACAGAAAATTGACCAATAACGAAAAAAAAATTTGGTCCAGGTCAGCCTGCGCGGAAGGCTGACCTGGTGGATACTTTTCGCAGATGCAGTAAGCCCTCTTTTCACAGAGCATGGTTCAAATGTAACGGAACATACCGTGTTCATTAACCCTTATCCTGCTGAATAAAAGAAATGAAACTTTCAAACCGATATTATAAGCCCAAAACTTTCTTGCTTCAAAGGTACTGTTGGAGGAAAGATATCTCCTTATCGGAGAGTGTAGATCAAAGATCAGACTGCACGTTCTGTGCAGTCTGATCTTGATCTACGTTGTCCGCAAAAGGTCGGTGGGTCGCGATAAGCAGCCTAAGGGTTAAGAAATTCCTCATTACGATTAATATCTCTTTTTGAAGAGTTGTTTGCAACAATTTAATAACGGTTTAAACTTAGCTCTGACATCGTAAAACAAGCCGTTCAATTAGGATCCTCAGTTTTTGTCATGAATTTGGATCCTCAATTGGATCCTCAATTGGATCCTCAATTTTTGTCATTGATCGGATCCGCAATTTTTGTCATTGATTTGACTCCGCAATTTTTGTCATTAATTCGGATCCGCAATTTTTGTCATTGATTTGGATTCGCAATTTTCGTCATTGATACGGATCCACAGTTTTGGCCATTGATTCGTATTCGTGATTTTTGTCATTGATTCCGATCCGCAATTTTTGTCATTGGAATGTGGAGATTTTCGTCGAAACCAGATTTTTATATAATTTTTTTGTTTGTATTGTGTTGAAGACCGTTTCAACATTATTTCAGTTACTTCGCGGCCCTCAGTGCACCTATACAAGCTTTCGCACAACATTCATACCAAGCCACTGGCCGCTTTTCCATATAACCATTATTAACCCTGTGGCTGCTAAGCGCGACTCGCTGACATTTTGCAGACAATGTATATCAAGATCAAACTGCACAGGAAATGCAGTCTGATCTTGGATCTACACTGTCCGGTAAGGAGATATTCTGTTCCTAGAATTATGTTTGAATTAACATTATTCGAGGTTTTACCTCTGGTTTGAAAATTTCATTTCAGTTATTTAGCAGGAAAAAGGCTAAACTCATGACCAGCGGTGAGAAAGGTATAACATCTATCGCAACGACTACCATCAACCCTCGGAAAGAAACTGATCGGGCTGAAGATTCGAACCCCTAATCACCTGGTGTCAAACCTCTTGCGTTACCGACTGAGCTATAATCTCAGAAAGTCAAACATTCCATAGATCTATTTTATAATGCCATATTGTGTCAATTTCAAAAGAGTGTGAATTACATAACGAGTAACGTAAATCAAGGTGTTTATTTTCTCTGCTTCATCCTCTACCGTACTTCAACGATACTGATGCATGAAGCTTTTGAAAACATCGTTGGAAAAGGAGAAAATGGTGGTTACCACCATTTTCTCCTTTTCCAGCTATGTTTTCTGTCTTTTTAAAGACAATTATCATTAACTAAGTCATCTGTAAATTGTGCCTGCAAATGCTCCCATTTCGGATAAGTCAGAAAATTGTATTGTATGGTAAAATGTTAAATATCATTTCGTAACGAAGCTTGTCTTTCACAATGATCTTCCTAGAATGCTATAAAATATTGATGCCACCCACGAGATATTATACGCAAGGATTGGCATATTTCGTATCCCGTTTGTCGCAGTAAGGGGGTCCTGCGTGGCTCAGAAGTAAATTGCTGGACTCGTGACCTGAAGGCCTAGTGTTCGAGCGTCACTCGATCCACTGGGTTTTCCGGGGGATTGTCCTTGGGAAAGACACTTCAGAGACCTAGCCTAATATTGGTGTAACCCAGGAAATATAAATGTGAGCTCTCGCTGTGATATATGTAATTAGTTAGTACTACATATGCAGTTATTTCCAAGCTACTGGCTGCTTTCCTTCTTAAACTGTAGAAACGAAAAAATATTCAGCTGCGAAAGAGAGATTCGGATCCTATTCTAACGGCCTTTGACAAGCATCGAAAAGAGGGCTTTTGAAATCAATGTCGGAAAAGAAGAAAACGCCGAAAACCAGAATTTTCTTCTTTTCCGACATGCTTTCTGCCCTTATCAAAGAAAAAAAAAAGACAATCATTTGAGCCACATTTAATTTGTCGTGTGCATATGCGTTCACCGTGGACTAGTCTTCAATTTCGTCCGGTAAAGAATAAAGTACCAGCCTTTATTGGGCGTGTGTAGTCAGGGGCGTAACCAGGAGCTCAAAATCATTACGCACTCGGACCCGAGAGTGCTAGTTCACCGATAAACTGCCAGAGGAAAGGAAGTGAGATTTTGCGGACAGTGTAAATCAAGATCAGACAGCACAGAATGTTCAGTCTGATCTTGATGTACGCTGTCCGATAAAGTGAGTTTTTCCATCGAAAAGCAATGGAATAATATTGAAATATTTGACTTTTTTTACTATCGTAAAATTTCATTTTTTAAAAGCAGCTCAATTTAGAAGATGGAGTTTAGGCTCAGTTATGAAGATGGCGTTGTCCTATAAAGTAATACTTTTCTCGAAGTAGCTGAACTGGCCTTTGACCTACTTTTTTGATAAAGATAACAGATGAATAAATAGAAATTTGTGATTGGTCAAAAATGTAGACATGTTTATCTTAAGGGCCCCTGACTATTTACGGGCAAATTTACACCGTCTTTCCTCTTTAAAGCTATTTCTTGTTTCGTCTCTTCTCATATTTTCTTCACTGCACACTTGCGTATCGCGCGTTAATGACGCTACGCTTAATTTGGTGATGATTCTCTGATCTCGGTTACGCCCGTGAAACAGGCGTGCCCGTCTCATTAAGTCTTTAGTTACATACATATGAGGCATGCTCTGGCAAAAGGGGCTGTGATGCATCTCGGCAATGCACTGTACCAAGCAAGTAACCACATAATCATGAAACCGTAAAATCCATATTATATACAAACTGAATCATTAAGTAGACTTGTCCTTTGACATGCAGAAAATTCACCAATAGAAAAAAAAAGTTTCGACTCAGGTCAGCCTGCGCGAACTGTGCAGGCTGACCTGGGTCGATCCTTTTTGCAGATGCATTAAACCCCCCCCCCCCCTTTTCACACAGCATTTTTCATATGTTTGTCTGGGTCATTCTGTGGTGTTCTTGGACCACGTTATCTGTTTCACAATAGCTTAACCCTTTAGCACGACTCACTGACCTCTTGCGGACAGTGTAGATCCAAGATCAGACTGCACAGAATGTGCAGTCTGATCTTGGATCTACACTGTCCGATAAGGAGATATTTTTCTCCAAAACATAAATTCGACATAGAGTTGTTTAGGTTTTTACTATCGGCTTGCAAGTTTTATTTAACTTATTTAGCAGGCTGAGGGTTGATTACTCACCTCCCCCGTCGTGCAAGTTGTTAAAGTATCACAGAATCTTGGATTTGGTGTCCCATTGCACTCGAAACATATCAGTCCTGTGACGAGAAATTGACACCAATACTGTGACATCACGATATCATGACTATTTAAGACGTCATAATGACATTGACTTTTTTAATTTTTTTTACAGGAAACAAGGATGGGTCATCCTGAGGCCATATTCTGATCTATCAAGTGACACCTATTCCCAGGTAAAAAGACCGGTCAAATACAATATCGCTTCGCTTCAAATAACACGAAATTCAGACGATAAAACTGAGGCGCCAGTATAACTTTCCCCAATTATATTCCACATTGCTGATTCCACTGAGCCGATATAGCTCAGTAGGTAGAGCGTAGGACTTGTGAACACAATGTCCTACAGATTGTGGGTTCGTATCCCCGGCTGGCCAACTAAAAAATTACTAATAGTCTTTCGGATGAGACATTAAACCGAGGTCCCGTGTGACGGTGCTATACGCCGAGCACGTTAAAGAACCAGGCGAAGCTCTCAGTAGTTTCGACCTGTATCCTTGCACTATCCCCCGTAACAACTAACCGTCTTCTGGGGGCGTCGCTCAGATGGGAAACCGGTAGCGACGATAAATAAACGGAAATAACCAACCACATTTTAAAATGATCTGTCACTATCACAGTTTTTGATATACGTACAATTGCATCGCCAGGGGGAACACCTGGAATGTTTTTTGTTTTAACTTTTCACTCTACCGATAGTTAAAGATGGGACCGCCGCAATAACACCAAGTTCGGTAAATAATATGCCCAGATGTATACGTGAGGCACAGTATCAAGATATCACGCTTATAAAATCGTTGCATGGGAAACAAAGCCCTAAAAATGCATGTTTAGGCTTTTGTTTCCCATTTGTCATGGTTTAGTTGACGTGTTACCTACATTACGGGTACCGCGTATGTCCCAATAATATCGGGCTGTCTCGCGAGACTTGTTCATTATCTTACCAAATATACGCAAGAGTGCTCAAAGAGAGATAACCCTATCCAAAGCCGGTAACTCTGGATTTGCGAGTTCTTGTTCCCTGCTTCACTAAACTTCTTCACGAGCATTGACTAGGTGATTGCGACAGGATTCATTCCTGTCTCAAGGCTAATCGTGGCTTTCGACTTAACTCTTTCTCCGCCAGTATCGACCTGGTATCGTTTTCGGAAGGCGTAGATCAAGGTCAGACTGCAAATAAGTGCAGTCTGATCTTGCATCTACATCATCCGATACCTGAGTTCCAACTTTGACCAAAAACAAAAAAAAAAAAAAAAAACGTTATTTACAGTGGAAACATACTTTTAAACCTCGTAAACATCCAACTCACGTAGTTTGGAAGAGAGAGAGAGAGAGACAGAGAAAGAGAGACGGAGAGACAAAGAGAGAGTCAAAACAATACTTTAACGAATGCTGTGCATAATGCTATGGAGGAAAGCCCTTGGAAAAATTACTTACGCACAGGCCGCCGTGATATAATTGAAAAATTGTTGATAATCGCGTTAACGCTTTTCCCGAATTTTAACGACCCCGACGGAAGATAACCAGCATTTTCTCTTTTTCCCACAATGTTTTCTAACCTATCAGAGAAAAATTCAGTCACTTGATACATTTAATTTATCGTCTGCAAACGCATTTATATGAGACGAGCCTAAAATTTTCTTGTCTAGTAAAGGGTCAACCACCAACAACAGGTCAATGTAACGCCTTTGCCTCCACGAAACAGGAGGTCGCGGGTTCGATCCCCGGCTCGGCCAATTTCTTTCCGAGGATTGATGATAGTCATTGCGACAGGATTCATTCCTCTCTCACCAGCGACCAATTTTCGACGATGGTTATGTGGGAAAGCAGCCAGTGGCTTGGAAAGAATATTGTGCGTAGTATTGGTAAAAGAAACTACAGGAAAGCATGGATAGGTGCACTGGCCGCCGCGATATAACTGAAATAAGGTTGAAAACGGCGTTAAACACCATACAATCAATCAATCAATACTTACCACGACTAACGCTAAAGAGGTTTTGTAATATGACTGTAAATGTTAAAATTAGTGCAGCCATCAGTCCTTTTATGTGCTGGAATACGCAAAGAAAAAAAAATATTTGAGCCATGCTCTGTGAAAAGGGGGCTTGATGCATCTGCGAAAAGTATCGACCCAGGTCAGCCTGCGCAGTCCGCGCAGGCTGACCTGCGCCAAAACTTTTCGCCACAGGTCAATTTTCTGATCCGGGACGACACTTTACGCAAAATGTCTGAAGGTCTCATTTCGCATGTTGCGGGCCATTTATAAGATTATTTCTTCGTTAACTTTAGATTGTTTTTCAGTCGTCGAAAGAGATCCATATTTATAGCTCTTCTGTTTCGAAGAAAACATCGAGTTATTTTTGTAGTACTGGCGCCGTGCAAAAACTTTGGCACTTTGTAATATCACTGTTATTACTTAAGATATTTACTTCAAACTTGGACAAGTTGTTAACTATCAAAAGGGGGACCAAAACAACAGGGGCTGCTAACCATTTCAATATTGTTGAAACAGCTATGCCCCTTATTGGACTTAGAACTTCAAAAAACTTTGATATTTTATAAATTTTTTATAATTACTGAAGATATTTGCTTCAAACTTGGGACTGTTTGTAAACTATCAAAAGGAAAACCTATACCTATACCTATACCTATACTACAGGGGCAGGTAACTATCAAAATATTTTTGAAATCGTTATGCCCCCTTTTTCGACTTAGAATTTTTACTGAAAATCAAGTAGTCTGGTACCCCGCCGTACTTCAAGAGTACCTCAGGCAAAGCGCAATAATGGCGGCCCCGGTTGGTAATATGCAGAGGAGACGGGATATTATTTCACATGATCAAATCGGATCATAGGCTGAATTCAAAACAGATCGCTTGCAATAAAATCATGGCAGTGAGTTTTTCTACATGTCGCTCTTATTTAACGAGAGAAAGTACATATCAGAAATGCTGTAAGTATCCGAATGTCAATGGACCTATATAAAGTCCGAAAACAGGGCTACTTTCAAAGTGATTCATAGTCAATTTTTTATTTAAACCATACCCCCAACAGCACGTTTCAGATTCGGTAAAGTATTTTTTGTACAAAAATGATCTCATTTTATTAACTGATCACACTGGACAAACACATGAAATTGAGGAAACGGGGAAGCATGTAGGGGTACGCTTGAGGACACCTAGGAGGCCGCCATTATTGCGCTTTGCCTGACCCGATAACGTAGTGGTAGGGGCAGGTAATCCAGACTAAAAATCAAGCACTTGCAGTCAAGCGTTGACATCTGCATGCAGTGCTCTTGTTATGAAATGTCTAGGAAGTACTTGTACCCGAGCTTTCCAGATTTATTACTCGACTTTGATTCCATAATTTTAAACATATATGAAATTTGCAGGTAATGCGAAAAGTTTTGAAAGTTGAATGTAAGCAAAAGTTAGAAAACAGCAGGCGATAGAGGCACAGAAAATCAAGGAAAAATAGAGAAATAAAGAGAGAGAGAGAGAGAGAGAGAGATGGAGGGAGGGGGAATGTTGCATACATTTCTTACCTCCTCTTACATGTACCGATGATAAATTTTGAGTTTTGCGTATTTTACTTCGTGAAGTGTCAAGTGGATAAAAATATTGAAGGCATCCGGGTACAGAGCTTCAGTTCGACAAAGAAGGACATGCGCAATATACATGCAGACCTCCAGATAGGAGGGAGTGATAGTATTCTAAATCCATTATTTCTCTTCCAAACCCTATGTTATGGGTACTCATTAGAATCGTCTCGATGCGACAATTCTAATGAGTACCCATAACATAGGGTTTGGTGGAGAGTGATTAATGTTTTCAATTTTGAAATCAAAATCACTCCCTTTATCTGGAGCTCTATACATGTATTTTAATGATGATTTTATTAAAGAAGTGCAAACTCAAACTACTTCCAAATATACTTTACTTTCTAGAGATCACGGAAATAAGGTCCAAAAAGCCAAAAAAAAAAAAAGAATTTCAATATTGACTTCCCATATACGTGTACCTTCCACATAAACAAAGGTCAACTGGTCAAATTTGAGAATTTTATCATGATAAAGAAAAATCCAAATGTAATATTCTGGTTAAGATAAAACTTTTGGCCAGGCGTTTTTGTTTTGATTCCCATGGAAGATAACAATAGAATGAACATTAGTTTGTTTCTTCCAAACATGTATGGCTCTATGACAATTGCTACAGTCTTACGAACATGAAAATTCGTAACAAATGCATAGCTCAAATATAAACCGCTCCGGCTGGGATTCGAACCCGTGCGGCAAAGATCCTCGTTTATCGAGGTTTAAAAGACCAATACACTAACCCCTGAATTAAAGAGAATTCTCCCTAACGCAGTTGTCAGGTATTGATTTCATACGGGAAGAAGCTATGTTGTAAGGAAGGAGTGACCTCGGTAGCACACACCCTCTTAAGAGAAGTCATCATTTGATGACGGAAAGTCTTATTAGGCAGTAAGTCTATTATTTAGACCACAAATGGCTCAAAGGCCAATAACAGGCAATTTTATAGACAACAAATGGCTCAATGGCCAATCCCTGACGAGCCCCCATCTTTCGAACATGAAAGTTCGCAACAAATGCATAGCTCAAATATGAACTGCTTCGGCTGGGATTCGAAGCCGTGCGGCAAAGATCCTCGTTTATCGAGGTTTAACTCTTTACCAAACGACAAAATTTTAGACATGCCTAAATTGAGAGCATTTACAGACGAGAAATTAAACGTGGCTAAAAAGATGAAATATGCCCTTGATAGGGTAGAAAACATTGATTGCGGGAAAAGGAGAAAATGCTGGTTACCAGCAGAGTTAAAAGACCAATACACTAACCCCTGAACAAAAGAGAATTCTCCCTAACGCAGTTGTCATGTATAGATTTTATACGGGAAGAAGCTATGCTGTAAGGAAGGAGTGATGTCGGTAACACACACCCTCTTAAGAGAAGTCATCATTTGATGACGGAAAGTCTTATTAGGCAGTAAGTCTATTATTTAGACCACAAATGGCTCAATGGCCGATAACAGGCAATTTTATAGACAACAAATGGCTCAATGGCCAATCCCGGACGAGCCTCCATCTTTCGAACATGAAAGTTCGCAACAAATGCATAGCTCAAATATGAACCGCTTCGGCTGGGATTCGAAGCCGTGCGGCAAAGATCCTCGTTTATCGAGGTTTAACTCTTTACCAAACGACAACATTTTAGACATGCCTAAATTGAGAGCATTTACAGACGTGGCTAAAAAGATGAAATATGCCCTTGATAGGGTAGAAAACATTGATTGCGGGAAAAGGAGAAAATGCTGGTTACCAGCAGAGTTAAAAGACCAGTACACTAACCCCTGAACAAAAGAGAATTCTCCCTAACGCAGTTGTCAGGTATTGATTTTATACGGGAAGAAGCTATGCTGTAAGGAAGGAGTGATCTCCCGTAACACGCCCCTCTTAAGAGAAGTCATCATTTGATGCCGGAAAGCCTTATTAGTCAGTAAGTCTATTATTTAGACAACAACGGGCAACTTTATAGACAACAAATGGCTCAATGGCCAATCCCGGACGAGCCCCCATCTTACGAACATTAAAGTTCGCAACAAATGCATAGCTCAAATATAAACCGCTCCGGCTGGAATTCGAAGCCGTGCGGCAAAGTTCCTCGTTTATCGAGGTTTAAAAGACCATTACAGTAACCACTGAGCAGAACAGAATTCTCCCTAACGCAGTTGTCAGGTATCGATTTTGTACCGGAAGAAGCTATGCTGTAAGGAGGGAGTGATCTCCCGTAACAATATGAACATGTGTATTTATTTCTCTGAAAGTGACAAGGGTCCTCATTCAACAACAATATACAAGAACAATCTTAGTCTCATTCTTAAGAACTTTGTATATTTGAAAATAACACAATTTCTGATTGGCTAAACCAAGTGGTCCAGCCATTCTGAAGTTGTGTTACTTTCATATTTAGAAAATTCTGGGGAATAAGACTAAGAACGTTCTAAAGAATGGTTGGTGAATCCAGGCCCCGAGCACTGCCTCATTTGCATTTGCAGGGGTGTCGTATATTTTGTTTTCAGAAAAATTTATGCACATTTAAAGGAGAGCATTTCGAATATATCTGTAGATATAAAGAACTTCTTATCCCAACAGTAGACGGACCCTGAATAAGAGAGAGAGAGAGAGAGAGATGCTTCAGGAATTGTAAACGTATACGTGTGTATCTGTAAAGGGAAATTACCAATCTAAACAATTTGTTCACACTTGTATTACTCAGTTACTTCCCTTTAAATGAGGATGGTCGATACTGGATAGTTTTGGTTTGTATGGTGGCTTTTGGTGGCCTATGCACCAATCCACGCTTTGTGCTGCCCACAATGTTCTTCCCAAGCCACTGGCTGCTTTCCCGCAGAACCAATGTCGAAACATTGCTCAACGGTAAGAGAAGAATGAATCCTGTCGCAATGGCTATCATCAATCCTCGGAAAGAAATTGACCAAGCTTGGTATTCGAACCAGCAACCCCTGGTTTAAATCCCTCTGCGATACTGACTGGGCTACAAGGATCGATGGTCTATCGAGTGTTACTGACAAACAAAACGATGGTGGGACATTGTTTTCTGTTTGGTACATTGTAAATAGAGTTCTTTCAGTATCTTTGACCTACTGCCGATATTTGCCCTGATAAAGTTTTAGTGTTTATTTCTAAAAGCTGCATGACCCATACTTATTTCTGTCTCTCCGATAGAGTTATCTCTCTTTGAACACTCTTGTGCATATTTGGTATGGAAATGAAAACAAGGCTCACGAGATAGCGCAATATTATCATGATATACACGTGGCCTGTAAACGTATACAAAACGTCAACTAGCCCAAACAGAGAATAGCTAGTGAGAAATTAAAACCTAAATATACTTATTAGACACTGAATTGCAAATGAAATGTGTTTTCTGCAGCATAGATTGTTGCATTTGATTGTGCTTTATATACGTGTCATTAATGTTTGTTTACGCCAGGTCCCGGTAGTAAGTCTAAACGCGCCTTTCAGTTGAAGAGTTTCAATCATGGCAATACGTCAGACTTACAAGAAATGGTCGTACTTTAAGGTAAGACCTGTGTAATGCACTTCCGGTGAACATTGGGCAAAAATTCTAATTGGTAGTTAAATAAGGATAAATAAGGATTTATGCCGAAATAATATTTTTGCACATTTCTAATGGATCAGAAATTCCGTTTATGTCTATCTTGAAACTTTTTTTTGATACTTTTGTTTGTTTTCTAAAAAGGGAGGTAATTATTATCTCTTTTTCAATTGAGAAAATAGCGATTTTAAATTTATAAATGATAATTCAAAAAAGGAAAAAATGGAAAAAATGAAAAGGTGAAAGTAGTTCAATAATACTCATTTTTAATTATAGCTAATTTTGCAGGATGATATTTTAGTGGAAATAGCTGTTTTCCATTACACAGGTCTTACCTTAATTGGTATGAATTAAAGTTACCTGTATACTATACACAGGTTTTACATTTAGCTAATATTGGGCATTTAACCAGTACTACGCAAAACACTCTCTCCAGGTGAATTTATGGAAGCAATCCATCCCGAATTCCATTCTCAGAGTTGTAAGACTAGACAATTGACTAACTCAAACAGAACGTCTCAACTAATCAGAGGCATGGGTCTAAAAACTCAGAACTGGGAGCCCAGTTTGGGGATTGCTGTGAAAGTCGGACCATTCTTCCCCACAGTGAGCCATTCTCTGGCAAAAGGGGGCTTAATGCATCTCCGTGATGCATTATACCATGTAAGTCATCATTCAATTTTGAATCTACTATATCAATTTCCTCTAGCAAATTGCTGAATCCTGAGTTAAAATGGTCTTTGGACATGCAGAAAATTGACCAAAAGCAAAAAGTTTCGGCACAGGTCAGCCTGCGCAGTCCACGCAGGCTGACCTGGGCCGAAACTTTTTTTGCAGAATCATTAAGCCCCCTTTTTTACAGTGCATGGCTCAACTATATAAGCATGGCTCTTTGAAACGGGGAATATAGACCTGACCTGGGTCGAAACATTTCGCTGTTTGTAAATTTTCTGCATGTCGAAGGAATATTCTACCTCATTATTCAATTGGTTGTCAGATAAAATGGATTTTAAGGGTCCATAACTACATGCACGTGATGACTTGCTTGGTAAAATGCACCATGGGGATGCATTTAACCCCTTTTTCCAGAGCATGGCTCATAATCAAAACAATCTCTAGCGAACAGAGACAAGTAAATGACGGCATATTGAAAGTTATTATTTCCTTACCCGCCGTCGTCTCTCGCCACATTCTTAACATAATGATCAGTACAACCGATCATATACGGAAAATACCGAGAGAAGTCGGTGATGACGTACATGTACATAGTAGAACTGGCGAAAAATGATGAAGAACTCCAGATACATAAAAGCAAAGCGACAAAAAGAGGAAATCAGATTGTGGTTTTATTTACAATGATGCACAATGCTTAAAAGTAATTTGTAATCAGTGTCTTAACTCTTTACCAAACGAAAAAAAAAAAAAAAAAAGTTAGACTGGTCCAAATTGAAAGCATTTGCAGACGACAAATTCAAGGTGGCCCAAAGGTAGAAATTTGTTCTTGATATGGTAGAAAACAATGTGGAAAAAGAAGAAAATGCTGGTAAGTTACTAGCATTTTCTCGTTTTCCACCTTGTTTTTAAAAACCCTCTTCCCAAGGGTTATTAAAAAGTCTGGACTGTGTGGTAAAGGGTTAAGGCAAGAACTAAAGTCATGAAATTCATACAAAACGTACGAAAAATTCGAACCGCAAAAAACAAGGAGTGAACACTTCCTCTGAAGAATTACAAATCGTCATATTCAGTTTTTGTGCATATTTTGCCTTTTATCTTCAGAACTGCCAACACCAAGGCTACCAGTACAAAAACTATCACAATGCTGAAATGAGAAAGAAAGGAGAACATTTTGAGTTATGGAAAAGTTAATAAAATCGTTTCATTTCACCGGCAGCATGACAAAAAACGACCTTTTAAAAAAAATAGGCCGCAGTTGCCCGGCTGCGGAAAAATACGTGTTGTGTAACATTATCATAAAACCAAGTCTGCAAAGCCAGAATTTGGCTCATACTGGTCTTAGCATATTCGGTAAATGCTCATCTGCATGACGCTGAAGTGAGAAAAACACCGAATGACGTTAGTCCTGTCGATCACAGGCGGTATATGCCGAGAGTGATTTTCGAAAAATATTAAGCCACCTTTTGCCAGAGCATGGCTCATATACAAACTGCAACACAGAAAGAAGCAAATTATATGATATCAAATTGGAAAATGGTTGCATTATATTTATAACTTTGATACAAATCAATCAATCGATCGATCGATCGATCAATCAATCAATCAATCAATCAAACAATCAATTCAAATTTTCGACAAATACTAGCTTCTCCTTTCATATTTAAACTTGGGTATCACCAGGGTTAATACCATAACTGTTATCGAGCAATTAAGTCTTACCCAGCACAAATCAACAGAATGTTTGATGTTGACAATGCAGTATTCTTCGGCTTTGGGGTTGTTGATGGTTCATTCGGCGTGCCTTGGGGGCAGGCGAGTGGACTGTACAGCTCAAAGTACTACGTTAAAGAAATACATAAAATAAAATAAGCCGTTTAGTTTCACTCGACTGCAGATCATCATCATCATCATCATCATCATCATCACCTTCATCACCATGACCATCATCCTCTTCTTCTTCTCTTTCTTCTTCTTCTTTGTTGTTGTACACATCATTTTTATACATTACTTTCCATTTCCAGCATTATTGTTGTTCTTGAATACTCGTTACTAGATCTAAAATGTAAATCATTAGACTACACCGAACTCGTTGCACTTTATTATTTACCACGTCCATGCATAAGAGCAGAGAGCCAAGTATTTCGATACACAGTAGATATGTATCGTTGCGAAAAAAAAAAATTACACCAAACACTATAAATCAGAAATAAGCCATGCCCCGTGGTACATTATACCAAGTAAGTCATCACATAAAGTTCTATTGACCCATAAAATCCATTTTGTCTAACAAACGGCTGACTCCGCAGGTAGAGTTTTCTTTTGACATCCAGAAAATTTACTAAAAGCAAAAGATTTCTACCCAGGTCAGTCTGCTCGGACTGCGCAGGCTGACCGGGTCGATACTCTTTGCAGATGTATTAAACCCCCTTTTGCACAGAGCATGGCTCAAATCTTGTTTTCAGCGCGGTAATTTATTTTGTTGACGGTTATGCGTCCCACACTTCCGGTTGAACGTTGTTACATGCTAAATCTTTACCAATCATCCTCGTGTTTTAACCCATGGGCTGCTAAGCGAGACTCAAGGACCTTTAGCGGACACTGTATATCAAGATCAGACTGCACAGAACAAGCAGTCTGATCTTTGGTCTTCACTGTCCGAAATGGAGATATTTTTCCACATAAAATGCCTATGAAATGGCAAAATTTGGGCCTATCCTATCGCCTTGAAAGTTTCAATCAACTTATTTAGCAGGATAACGGTTAACGATAGTGTGTTAGAAGAAGTGCTGCCAAGGGCGGATTAGAGCGTGCAGTCTGATCTTGAATCTACACTGTAGATATTTTCCGGTTAACCCTTTACCAGACGACAAAATTTTAGCTTTGTCCAAATTGAAAGCATTTGCAGATGACAATTTCAATGTGGCTCAAATGATGCAACTTTTCTTTGATAGGGTAGAAAACATTGTGGGAAAAGGAGAAAATGCTGGTTACCAGCATTTTCTCCTTTTCCCACAATGTTTTCAAAAGGCTTCTTTCCAAGGGGCGTCAAAAGGCGGCATTGTGCGGTAAAGGGTTAACCGTACTTTACAATGGCAGTGTTTGTGTTTTCACTTCACATTAAAGGATACAAATTGATAACACTACTTACATAATCCAAAGAGTTGGGAGCTTTCTGTCCAATGGCCTCCAATGACATATTCTGCAGACTTTCTCTATTGCAAATCAGAGAAATGTGTGCGCGTCTGTCAAAATATAATTCAAAACAGAATAGAACAGATTGTACTTTTTTATTCAGACTTGTACATTACGGTACATAGGTCGTCTTATTCCTTTACGAAAGGGTTCCGGGTTTTTAACGACCCTCGTAAAATGCTTTTTTAAATAATTGTGAGAAGAAAGGAGAAGACGCTGTTTACCAGCATTGCTCTCCTTTTCTAACAATGTTTTCCATATTGTCAAAGACAACCTCTATCATTTGAGCCACATTTAAATACCGTTTGGTAATGTTTTCATACTTGGTCAAGTCTAGAATACAGTAAAACAGTAAACTAATACCACGTGGGTCCATGGCTTTTGGTTATGCATATTTCAAATGAGCACTGCTCTTTGAAAAGGGTGCTTAATGCATCTGCGAAAAGTATCGACCCATGTCAGCCTGCGCAGTCCGCGCAGGCTGACCTGGGCCGAAACTTTTCGCTGTTGGTCAATTTTCTGTATGTCCCAGGACCAGTCTACGTCATGATTAAGTCTGTTCCTAAAAAATGTGGCCCCCTTTTGGCAGAGCATGGCTCAAATATACGAATACAATTATTTGAAGATGTCGATACTAATTTTCGCACAACAGTGTTTTTTGTCAACACCTTGAAATACTTTAAAAACTGTCTCTATGCACACTCCGTGGCTTAATTAAATGGTTAATAAATTAATCGACTGAATAAAATCTTTATCCTTCCCTCCTCCAGTTTCCGCCCTCCAGTTCTCAACGATTAATGATTTCAATCAACTCAGTCAGCAGTCAGCCAGTCATTCATTCATTCGTTCGTTCGTTCGTTCATTCATTCATTCATTTGTGTTTCTTTTTTTTATTATTATTATTTATTTTTTGTTTGTTTATGAAAAATAATAAGTTTTTTTTTTTCTCAAACCATGTAAGCATCGACTTTTCTTTGTTTGGTCGCGAAATGTTCGCTTACTTACCCACCCACACCTAACAAAAGGTAAAAGTTTAATGGGGATTTACCTGACAGGTGTTGTGCCATCACCCTGAGTTGTATAAGTAATCTGCACAGAATTGTTCGAATCCGTGGAAAACTGAGCAGTACTTTGGTAGCCCAGGGCAAACGTCAGATCAGTCGGAAGGGCTGGCTGTATCGCACAAATCTGGGGAAAAGGACAAGAAAGCATCCTTTTATAATTAATTGATTTTGTTAAATTTAAATGTTATTGAAAGAATAAAAAAGAAACTAAGAGTAATTAAAAAAGCATACACATATACATGTCCATGTTCGTGTGGCCGTGAAAATTTACCTAACGAACATCAAAAATATTGCGGCAATTGAAGAGATAACATCGTGTGGCCGAGAAAATTTACCCAACGAACATCAAAATTATTGCGGCAAATGAAGAGATAACCTTTAAACCAAACCGTCAGATCTCAATTTTTCTTTTAAAGTGAAAGTCTTAAAAAAGTAGGAAAATTCCAACCATTCTAAAATACTTTCTAAGTCTCAAGAATTTTCTATACAGATTTTAAAGGTACGCAATATCTGACTAACAAAACCAAATGATTAACATAATCAGCAGTGCATTGTGTTACTTTCTAAATCAAGAATTCTACATGGAATACGCTGGTCAGTAAAAGCCCTGGGCCCGTATTCACCAACCATCATTAAGAACATTCTTGGTTTTATTCTCCCGAATTTTCTAAATTAAAAAGTAACACAACTTTTGATCCTAACGACGACTTTATCACCTCCTGCAGACGACCTTTTTCGCCTTATGCAACAGACTTACTTTAAAAACAATGTGACAAAGAGTTACATCGCCCATGCTAAACTATTTCTAAATTGTATCTAGCCATCTTTAAAATAAAATCATAGTGATTATTCATATTTCAAGTCAAAGAAGTTCAAGACGTTTTAAAGAAATTTACTAGGTGTCATGCTCCTTTATTATGAACAAGTTTAAACATTTTCTGTTTTTTTCCCACAATGTTTTCAAAAACTGCCTTCCTCGGGTTGTTTAAAAAGTAGGGATTATTTGTTGATGGCCGCGTCTTTTCCAAAGAGTATAGCGAAATTCTCGAGGGAAAACAATTCAAAATAAGGAATATGTCTCTTTTTTTTTTTATCAAAAGAAAAGAAACACATTCTTCGGGGAGGAACATTTGCTTTTCACACTCATTCCTTTTTCTTTTTCAACAACCTTTTCTAAACATGCAGGGGAGTTACAAAAAACAACTGTATCTGAGCTGTAACGAGTATCAAACCATACCTACCGAAACTTCTCGGCAAGAGCCTTCAGAGAAGTTAAAGCATGGATTCCAAGAGTATTCTACCTCGGCTTTATCTGTTACATTAATGAACCTGAAAATATAATAACTTCGACGGTCATAAAAAGCAGTAGAGATAGGTAAATATTGGTGATGTGTTACATATCATCATCATCATCAGCAGCAGCAGCAGCAGCATTATTGCAGTTGGTACACACAAATGGTAGATGCCACGCAGAAAAATCAGATCCATTTGTCAAAGCAATTTTTTCGCCACAATGTTCTAAATAATTTTCTTCCGTAAATATATTACACATATAGATGAGCCATGCTCTGTGAAAAAGGGGGCTTAATGCATTTGAAAATGCATTTGAAAAAAGTATCGACCCAGGTCAGCCTGCGCAGTCCGCGCAGGCAGACCTGGACCGAAACTTTTTGCTTTTGGTCAAATTTCTGCATGTCATAAGAGCAGTGTGCCTCATGATTCAGTGGGTTATTATACAAAAACGGATTTTCAGGTATGTATGATACTACGGTGATTTGCTTCATGGTATCATGCATTACAGAGGTGCATTAAGCTTCCTCTTGCCAGAGCGTGGCTCAGATATAAGTATTTCAAAAATACGATAACGGGAAGAAACAAAGTTGTGGTCTTTAGTTGCTCAGGAGTTAGTGAGTTGTAACCAGGAAATCGAGATACCGATTCCGGCTGAAAGCCTCGACCCTTTGGCAAGATATTTCAGAGACCCATCCTGGCACTGGTAAAATAAAAAAAAAAAGGAAGATATAAATCGGTGAGTTGTCGCCCTGATATCATTGAAATAGTGTTGAAAGCGCCATAGACCATCGTTTAACCCTGAACCACAGAATTTCGTATTTCAACGATCATAGTGAAAAGGACTTTTGCAAAAAATATGGAAAAATGCTGGTGAGCAGCATTTTCTCCTTTAGACGCAATGTTTTCTACACTTTTATACACATATTTTACCATTTAATCATATAAAGATTCGTCGAGTGCAAATGCATTCAATTTGGACAAGTCTAAATTTTTGTAATCTAGTAAAGCGTTAACCGTTTACCATACAAGCCCGACTTTCAACGATCTAGAGAAGTAAGAACTTCGAAAACATTGTTGGAAAAGGAGAAACTGCTGGTAACCAGCATTTTCTCCTTTTCCCACGATGTTTTCTACCCTATCAAAGATATCTTCCACAGTTTGAGCCCTATTAAATTTGTCGTCTGCAAATGTAAATGGGACAGAAAAATGTCAACACTTTTGTCGTATGGTAAAGGGTTAAATACAGGAAACAAAACTACTGACCTCGGTATTCCGTCACGTCGTCCAAGAGCCGATATATCCAAAAACTGACCATTTTCAAATTTACAAAAGCACGATGTCATCCCGGTACAAATCCCTTGTCCACTCGCGGCCATGGCTAATGTAGTAATAGCTATGATGATGTATGGAAGCATTGTTGTTGTCGATTGAACTCCCCTAACTTAGAACCACTTACTTAGTCCTCTTTCGTAAAAATATTCGTATTGTTCGTTTAGTTTATTCGTATTTTTCGTATTACACTTATGATGAACAAAAAAGTCTTCAAATACCAAATGAAAAATGTTTGTTGCCCCTGTTCGCGCTAACAGCGTTTTTCACTGCTACCAAGTCATATGAAAATGCAAATTGATACCCCGTCCATAAATATCACAAAGTAATATGCAAATAGGCAAAGCCTAAAAACGGGCGAAAGACGTACGTTGTTTCAGGAAAATTAGATATTAAAACACAAATTTATGCAATAAAATCTCTGTTGGGAAATAATTAAGGTCTCGAAAAACATTTACTTAGACCTACCTTGACAGCAACTTTAGGGAGTCCGATTTTTTTCTCGAGACTATTTTCTTAAATTAGTCTTAGGGTTCCACGGTTATGGAAAATCCCGGTCATTACGTCAGGGCATTTTGAGTAAAATCCTTTCTCTCCGTTGTGATACTTATTGTGTTCATGCGGCTCCATTTCTAAATAACTGATGGTCCGTTTATTTATTGCACTCTCTTTATTTTAAAAAGTGGCCTAGGCCACGAATAACATAAATAGATCAAGCTAGTGAAGTTCGACTATCAAACGGCAGAAACAGGTCCTCGCAGACAACCAAGGTCGAATTACAAAATACGTGTACGCAAGTCTGACGTAGTACACAATGTCATACGTCATTGACTTTGTTGAACTCTCTTTTTTTTTTTTCCCAAGAAGAAATAAAAGATCATTGAGCTAAGCAAAAGATGTATCGTGTTATGAAACTTTCAAAACTATTACGATATTATTTACATGCTTTTAGGTGAGTTTTTGTAAAATTAGTCGGAATGGGCGAATTTTTGGTTCCGCGAAATGTAGCGTCCCGGAAGTTTAGATTAGGATACAGTCCAACTTTTTTTACATAGGAGAAAATTCAAAATGGCGGAAAAAAAGTCCTTCAGGGTTGAGAATGACGTCATACGTGTAACCTATAGGCGCTCTTCAGACCGCGCCTTCGGCGCGGTCTTTCGCCCGTATAAGTGTTTATTTAAAGAAATATCACAAGGTATTAGTGTTAATTTAAAGAAATATCACAACGTATAAGTGTTTATTTAAAGAAATATCACAAAATATTGGTGTTTATTTTAAAGAAATATCGCAGAGTATTAGTGTTTATTTAAAGAAATATCACAAAGTATTGGTGTTTATTTAAAGAAATATCACAAAGTATTAGTGTTTATTTAAAGAAGTATCACAAAGTAGAAGTGTTTATTTACAGAAATATCACAAAGTATTGGTGTTTATTTAAAGAAATATCGAAGAGTATTAGTGTTTGTTTAAAGAAATATCACAAAGTATTAGTGTTTACTTAAAGAAAAAATGGTTGAAAAATAAGTCTTTCCTAATTGTGTCTTCACTGAATTTTTTTACCAACAGATCAATCTAAACAAAAATAATTTTACTGACCCATATAATGCCCAATGCACGATTGAATCTAAAATACCCACTCGTCTACATGTAAATATACATGAGACCAGACCTATACATGTATAAATATCAAACTGAAAAGACGATAACCTCATACACGATGACAGCGCTCTGGAAAAACAGCGTTTAATGCATTTCCGTGATATATTATACCAAGCAAGTCATCCATGAAATCTAATGTGTCCAATAACCGACTGAATCATTGGGTGGAACGGTCCTTTGACATGCAGATAAAATTTACAAATTACAAATAGCAAAAAGTATCGACTCATATCAGCCTGCGCCGACCGCGCAGGCTGATATGAGTCGATACTTTTCGCAGATACATTGTACCCCCTTTTTACTCAGCGTGGCTCACGTCGGATAGTTTCGATAAACATGTACATTATGACTATGACCGAGATCACGTGTTCTTGTTATCAATAACTATTGATAAATTGTTCATATCTTTTGACCCATATATCATTTTTAGTTGTTTTTGCATTGATTACAGATGACGATCAGGTTGCGAAGAACGCACAGTCCAATCTGGAATTTGTTCTGTTGAATACAGAACAAAATTCTAGATTTGTCCAAATTAAAAAAAGCATTTGCAGACGACAAAATAAATATAGCAATAAAAAAAAATGAAATTTATTTTTGGAAGATTAGAAAACACTGAGGGAAAAGGAGAAAATGCTGATTACAAGCATTTCCTCCTTTTCCCACAATGTTTTCAAAAGCCTCAAGGTCGTTCAATGTCGGGATTATAAAGTAAAGGGTTTAGGAGGTATCCGGCCACCCTCGTTAACCCAGGTGTGAAGTATTACCCTTCATCACTCCTGGGACATTCAAATTGCGAAACTGTCGTTTATATGAATATTCATAAGATTACAAATTACACCCAATAGCCAATCAAATTGTCGATAACATAACGATACTCTCTTGTAGTGGAGGATAATCACATTTCTTCCGTTACTATGAATAAACCTTTAAAACCCACATCATTATCAACGAATATGGCGGCCGCCGGTGGGCCTTCCTTCTGTGGCATTTGCCTTACGACAATCCAGGGCAGATATTACAAATCCTTGTGTACAAAGGCAAATGTTAGAAATATAGCGTACTATTGCAGTCCTGCGGGGTATGTAGCAGGGGGGAGGTCTGCTATATACGCGCGAATAAACTGAACAAAATCATGAATTTGAAAAACTGACTTCATTTGAAACAAGCGATTTGATTGGTTGAAGACGAGGTAAAAATAGAAATGATGGCATATGGTTGATAAAAAAAAAGATTAAATTTTCCTACTGAAAAACCGAGATTACCAATCAAAATGCCTCACGAATAATTCATGAGAATGAGAAAACATACGCGAGATAACCGAGGGGCGATGAATATAGTTTACGAAATACATCGGAACTAGGTCAACGAGGATGGAATCCGGCTAGTGTTCCTTTAAACTGAAATAGCAGTACTAGCTTTTTGGTAAATCATTTTTTCCACTTATTAGGCAATCAAGGTATAAAATATTTTGAGCCAACCATTTCCGATTTGATTAATATATTTTAAACATTTTTGCCAGTATTCAGTGAAAATGGTTTGTTGGTTTATCGGTCGACAGGTCGGCGAATCGATCGGTCGATCGATCAAATGATTCAATGATCAGCGGATTGGTTCTTATGTCTTGCTACAGAACTAGCTCATTTAAAACTCAAATAGCTATGACTATTTGGGGCTATCTCAGGCCAGTGCAGAGGACGAATTCGGCGGGAGGGATAAATCAAATTCATGTAGTTTTAAAGAATGAAATTGTATTTTAATCCATATAAAAATTCGACACCCCCTCCCTCTCCCCTCTCTCTCTCTCTCTCTCTCTCTGCTTCAACCATCGTTTGTATCAAAATCTGTTTTATATTGTCATTTGTCGTCCTTGAACAATCTGTTCATTTGATCACAAGTTGTCGTACTCAGCTTGTTTGCATATTTTTCCTTTCATTCTTAGCACAACTAGAGTTAGAGCCACAGCCAATCCAACAATCACTATCCTGAAATTAAACAAAACCTTTAGATTGAACAATATCATAGGATCTTACAATATAGGTACAGAGGTCAGTGAAATTTCATTAATGTACTTTAATTTTACCCATGCGCATTGTGTTTCTGCGAAATCGACGGCTACGTCAAGTTATCTCGGTAATTTCACGGCCACCCTCTCTCTTAGTTTTCCTACCACACATGCGCACTGCGGTTAATCCAACTCATTTCCGGCTAATATGTTTCGAGCATACAATGCTTATATATACGAGTAGCAAAAATATATTTTTCAACAACATTTGAAAATGTCAACTTTCTTCTGATTGTCGCATAAAAGTGTTACATCTGTTTAGTCAATTATTACTATGGCTTGAAAAAAGCGCTAAATTTCCATTAACGTTCTAAAATAAAAATAGGTTATGTATATCTACGTAGAAGAATTTTTTTTCTGCTAAAGGTTTTCCCATGAAAATACATGTTGTGTGAAATGTATAATATCGGGCGTTGTCATTTCATTTTGATAATAATAAGAAAATGAAGAAACGGGGACAGACATAGGGTTGCTCGGGTTATCAAAAGAAAGCGTTATGATTTTCTAGGCTTAGTGCTGTCTTTTCTGAATTCAATACGTAAATTAAACCTTTCATTCGTGAAGCGAAAAAGATTGAACTCTTTACGGATTGCAAATCCTAAACTCTAAAAGAATAAGCATCTGCAGATGACAAATTTGAACGTGATTCCAGTGTGACTGAAGTTCTTTGAAAGGATAGAAAACATGGTGGGAAAAGGAGAAAATGCTGGTTGCCAGCATTTTCTCCTTTTCCCATCATGTTTTCAAAAGCCTTCTCCGTCAGGGTCGTTAAAACTAGGGATTGTGTGGTAAAGTGCTTAACGCACCAAAGTGAATACACCAAAATTACTAGTCAGATACTTACACAGCACATATCAACAAAGCCTCTAGTGTTGCATTCGACTTATCGGGTTTAGGTGTTGGGTTAGGTTTAACTGTGGTTGCAGTCGAAGTTGACCTAGAAATAGAAGTCATCTCTGGTGTCGCTGGAGAAGAAACGGTGGGCGTTTCCGATGAGGGATGTAGGGACGTCGACATACTTGGGTTGGAGGGCCCTGAACTTGTTGGCGTGATATCAGTTGTTGTTGTTGGTGGTGGTTCTGACGTACTACTAGTTGGACCTTCGGTTGTGATCTGGTTCCTAGGACATGCCACTGGACTTCGTAACACGAAATACTGAAGATAGCAGTCATTAGTTTTTTTTCAAATTTCTCTGTAACTCTTTCAGATACTTGCTAGGGAATATACTGTAATTTATTTTTTTAGAAATAAGTACAGAATCTTCATCTGCAAAGCGGAAAAGTAGACCTTTTGTCAGAAAGAACACAGAAATGGATATCTTCTACATTTTAAGAATGTATATGTACATTTCTTGGTAGAAGGTAAATATACTGTAATTTATTTTTTAGAAATCAATACAGAATCCTCATCTGCAAAGCGGAAAAGTAGACCTTTTGCAAGTCAAAAAGAAACGGAAATATATATCTACATTCTAAGAATGTATATCTCTTGGTAGAAGGAAAATGATTTAGTTAGTGATTTTTGGCAACGAGTACCAGAGGAGTTCCATCATTGCAACGAATCTGTTTCCAGCCGAGAGGCATATCACAGGAAAAGTTATCTAGCCTAGCTAAACCTTTCTCAAGGAGTAAAAGAAGCCATTTCCGCAAGATTCATTTCTCCTTCACCTCTGAAAATTGTTCTCTGACAACTTTTGCATCATATTTTTGTATGTATTTTTGTAAGATAAAAGCAAGTGGCTTCGAAAGAGTGTAGTGCAAATTGTTTGTGAAGGAAATCCCAAGAACGCGTAAAAAATCCATCGGCTACAGAGATATGTCTAAATTTATGTTTAAACTGGTGTTAAAAGCGAAAGAACATATTCCTATCTATAAGAAAAACGAAAGGCACAAACACCAGAGGAGAATTCCGGTATCGATTTGATAAATTTCACCCTGTAATCTGATACTTTCGCATGCATTTAAAAATAGCATCTTTTTCAAAAGAGATGTGCATAAATGCGTTTCAACTGTAACCACTCCTTTGTTTATTTTGTATATTTGACTAGCGAAGCTAGTCTATAGGCATCATGATTGACCCAGAGTCAATGTAAACAAAAAACCCCACAGTTGCCAAATACTGCCTCACAGAAAATATTTCTTTCTGGTAGAAATCTTAATTCTGTTATATATAACAATTTTGACAAAAACCACTAAATCTTTACCACTGCAATTTGAACATGTCGTCTTACAAAGTAATAAACTGAACAAGATGTCATTTATAAGGTACAAGATCTTTGCTTATATGTAAATTAAGTGACCTATGCAAAGCAGAGAATCACTTATTCCTACACCACTGTAACATTATGAATGAATCTATTAATAGATATACCTAGGTAACTTGTTGCAAATTCCAGCTACATTAACCCTTACTGGACAGGGAACCCTTGTCATTCCTTCATTCATTCATTACTTAGATAAATGTGTACAGTTAAACCGTTATGCTAAACTGTTATTCTACGTCTTGAATATTAACCCTTTACCAAACAATCCCAAGTTTTAATGACACTAGGGAAGAATTGCAGGAAAAGGAGAAAATGCTGGTAACCATCATTTTCTCCTTTTCCCATATTGTTTTCTTTGGAATTAGGTTTCAGCAGTTCAGCTACATTTAATTTATGGTCTGCAACAACTTTGAATTTGGATGAGTGTAAAATTTTTCGTTTTGTAAAAAGATTTAAATAGTTACATGTAACTATTGGACATTGACTAATTGTTTGCATGATGTTTAAGGCCGTTTTCAACATTCTTTCAGTGATATTGCGGCGGCCATAGCACCCATCCATGTTTTCCTGGAGTTCCTTTTACCAGCACTATTGCGACTCAATGACCTTTTGCGGACGTGTGGATTAAGATCAGACTGCACAGAGCGTGCAGTCTGATCTTGGATCTACATTGTCCGATAAGAGGATATATTTTCTCCAAAATGTAACTTTGAAATAGCAATATTCAGGTGTTTATCATTGGCTTGGAAGTTTCATTTAACATTTTTTAGCAGGTTAAGGGTTAAACTGGATTATAGTCAAGCAATAGCAGTCGGTAGCATACAGGACTTGAGAACAAGAGGTAGCTGGTTCGATCCCTGACTTGGCAAATTTCTTTCCAAGGATTGAAGATAGTCATTGCGACAAGATACATTTCTCTCTCACGTTTCGACGATGGTTATGTGGGAAAGCAGCCAGTGGCTTGGAAAGAACATTGTGCGGAGTACTGGTAAAAGAAACTCCAGGAAAGCATGAGTATGTGCACTGGCCACTGCTACATAACTGACATAATGTTGAAAACAGGGTTAAACACCATACAAACAATCAATCAATTAAATTCGCTAGTCTGTCTGTACTTTCAGTACTTTGATTTGTCTTACAACATACAGTACAATGCACTTGACATCCGTGTGCACGATAAAGAAGAGAAAATAGTTTGTACTGAAAGGTATCAAGTGCAAAAATCATCAAAATACTAAAATGCAATCAGGTAAATAAAAACACATATGCATAAATAAATCTCATATATTATATGCTTATTTTCAGCAAAAAAAAAAACTTGTGAGGCACAGAAACTGAATGATTTATACTAATCAATCAAATCTTTCATTTCGTTTTTCTCAAAATGTTACAGTGTTACTTGACTTCTTTCTGCAAAAACGCTACAATATATGAAAGTCAAATGATTTAGATTATAATTACGATAGCATATTCACTGGTAGGAGCAACTGACTTAAGTTATAAATCTCTTAATATTGGCTTTGAAGATAATTATGTTTAAAACTGCTTTAACTCTGTCAACGACAAAACTAGAAACTCCGCCTCTTTCGACGGCTGAAATTGCAATCGAAACTCTGGAAGACTTTCTATCTCACAGGCTTGACTAAATAAGCGGATGGTACAGATCCAAGATCAGACTGCACTTTTTGTGCAGTCTGATCTGGATCTATGCCATCCGCAAAAGTCAATGTTTTCGGTTGTGGCGCTGAAATAATTAAACTTTCTTCGAAAGACTTACAAAAATGTTGGATCCGATAGGTTTCTCACCATCCACTTCAAACGTTGTATTATCGTCATCTCCATTTGTACATTCAAGAAGGACAAAAGCCATTCTGTTAAAAAAAAAAATCAAAGTACTGACGATACAGCGAGAGAAACTTGAACTGGTCCCCGTTGTAGATATACATACTACAACTGGTACAGGCTATTGTGATATTAGTTTTCATTGGGTTACGTGAATATCATTTGATAGCCAATCGGAGCATCTTACACATTTCGAGGTTGGCAGTTTATCTAACATAGCCGATTTTTTTTCCTTGCATAGTTTGAAATTGTTAATCGAAGCTAAAAGAATGTTAGCAAAAATTAATGTTAAAATGTGATGCCATATATATATCACTTATTTCGCCGGTGAAAAATTTGAAACATCTAATGTACAGGAAGCGAGAGTGGTCTCCCCTGAATATCTTAAATCTGGGTTGTTGTATTGGTGTTTAACGCCATTTTAACAGCTCAGGTAATATCATGGCGGTCAGCGACGAACTCATGTGTTTCCTGGCTTTCACACACCAGTACTGACACAACTTTCTTTCCAAAGCCACTGACTGCTTTTCTCACATGCATCAGTGGTGAGAAGGGAAAAATTGCCGGAAAGAAAGTTTGCCTCAACCGGGTATCAAACTCGCAACCACCAGGTCACGAGTAAGATACCCTAACAACTAAGCTACCCGAGCGGGTGTGTAGATTTTGTTTTTATTATTTCTCTCTCACTGTTAAACACTTTTCCACACCGCAAATGCTTTCAATATCGACAACTCCAAAACTGTGTCGTTTGGTAAAGATTTAACATCGTAACGATTTTGCTGATATGGGAAAGCACACAATCGGTAGGAATTTTGCTCATTTTACTGGTAGAGAAACTCTAGTAAAGCATGTACAGGGTGTCCCAAAATATATGTCCCAGTTTCAAAGTTCGGTTTTGCCACTAAATATTCAACATAACTAGATGGCTCTTCATAATATTATTAAACACATCTAAAATTCTGTATAAGCACTAATCTTAACCCTTTCCCAAACAAGCCCTGGTTTTCACGTGTCTGTAGTACAAGTCTTTTGAAAACACTGTGGGAAAAGGAGAAATTGCTCATAACGAGCAATTTCTCCTTTTCCCACAGTGTTTTCTACCCTTTTGGAGAACTTTCTGCCTTTTTCATCAAATTTAAAATTGTTGTCTGCAAATGCTTTGAATTTGGACCAGTCTAAAATTTTGTCGTTTGGTAAAGAGTTAAGGACTAGTTTAACTTTATTCCATCTTAACACATGCTCTACATGTCCTCCCATGTTCTGCTGTATGAGTCTGACACCACGTCAAACACTGTTAATGACGTTTTAGCAGGTCCCCTCTATAATCTTCCATATTTCCCTAAGAATTGCAGTTTTGACATCAGTTAAACATGCTGGTTTATAATCATACATATTGCTTTTGATGAGTCCTCGTAGAAAAAAAAATCTAACGGGTTTAAATCGGGCGAGTGAGGTGGCCATTCTACTGTGGTCTTCGATGAAATCGACAGCCACTAAAAGATAAACTAGGTCTGAAAATTACTATTTAAACAAAATATTAGATGTGTTTAATAATATTATAAAGAGCCATCTAGTTATGTTCAATATTTAGTAGCAAAATTGAAATTTTAAACTGGGCACCCTGTATAGATTGCTGCCAGGATGTAAATCAGGCGCTGCTGAGAGCTTCGCTAAACACAAAACAAGTGAGCCATGCTCTGGCAAAAGGTGGTTTTATGCATCCCCGTGATGCAGTATAAATAGCCAGTCATCACATGATTATGAATCCACAAATTCCATTTTGTCTAACAACCATCTCCATCATGAGGTAAACTGGTCCTTTGATATGCAGAACATTCACCAAAAGCAAAGATTTTCAACCCATATCAGAAAACTGACCAAGAATAGAAAGTTTCTACCTATGTTAGCCTGCGCGGATTGCGCAGGCTAACATAGGTCAATACTTTTGCAGATGCATTAATTCCCCTTTTCACAGAGCATGGCTCAATTCAAGTAAACAAGGATGCATACCTAACAGTCTTGTTACTGCCTTCCTTCGATGAATAGATCAGCTGAATAGAATCTTTCTCCGGACCTTCAGTAAAGAGCACTGTTTCCTGGATCCCAATGGAATATATTCTGTTGGAAGGTAAGTCAGGATGTATTTCACACATCTAAAAGAGATTTCATACATCTAAAAGGACCAGGAAAGCTACTGCAACACACTACTCCGAATGTAGTAACTTTTTAGGTCCTTGTATTTGATTCGTATAGCGTGAGAAAATCTGATATCGCAAGAGACCGAAGGTCGAGCCATATGTCAAAATTTTCTTACGCTGCGAGAAGCAATTCAAGCACCAGGTAAGTTACTACAACATAATATTAAACGATAAAATATTGCAATTATTGACATTTTATTCGGAAAAAAAAACTAACAAAAATTTAATAATGAACTAGTCGGTAATAATTTTGTTTTATGAATGGCGGATGAAAATATCAAAGCGTCACATTTTGACGAATCAAATCGCAAATGATGCATGTGTATTCCGAGATACGTCATCACACCATATTTGGAACCGTATTTGACACTGTTTAGATAAAGTTGTTGTTTTTTTCTGCCGTGTATGATATCTTATCCACGTGCGACGCATGTGTTTGAGACGTAAAAATTTCAGATATGAAATAATATGAAATTCATCCTCTATGTCACCAGAGTTACAGATAAGACAGGTCCACTCATTTCTGTGAATTCTGTCTTTCAGAAAAAAAAAAAAAACACCTGTGGCGGTTAAAACCGAATCCTAAACTGGACATGAAACGCATTAATTTTCAGTTTTAAAGAAATAACTTTTGTAAAATAATTATCAGCTTGACGGCAAAAGGTTCGACAAAAATTTTAGACTCGTTAGTTCGCTGCCGAGAAGTTCAATGTTGCTTACCTTAGCACAGTCTTATTTTGAAATGATATAAAGTATTTTTGGACAGGATTGTAACTGCAAAGGATCGTTCGGGTAAAGGCTGAATTGAGTTTGTGGATTTATTTTCAAGCGACTTACGGCTACGTCTTCACATGCGTTGCTAAAGTTAAAGCTGTAACATGGATTCCATAGAAAAGTGTTCTCACTATGTGCTGTTTGATTAAACCTGTAAAAAAAAAAAAAAAAAAAATAGCAATGCTCTGGCAAAAGGCGGTTCAATGCATCTCCGTGATGCATGATACCAAGCAAGGAATCACATAATTATGGATCCATACAATCCATTTTGTGTAACAACAAACAAACTGAATCATGCGGTACTCTGTTCCTATGACATGCGGAAAATTGACAAATAGCAAAAAGTTTCGACCTTGGTCAGCCTGCGCAGACTGCGCAGGCTGACCTGGGTCGATAATTTTTGCAGATGCACTTATTCCCCTTTTCACAGAGCATAGCTCAAGGTATTGCTTTGCTTTGGAATTTAGAAAATTCTTTGAATTAGACTCAGAATGAAATTTTGATGAAAAAAAAAAAAAACACGAAGACGACTCTTTGGATACAAATGCACCTACATACATTTCCATAGACCTAGTGGCCAGAAACAAATCTTGGGGTGGAAGCCATTATAGTCACAGAAATATTCGTCATGCGAAGAGGGAGATGAAATAAAGGGAGATTCCAGATATATCTGAAGACAGTGGAATTTACAGACAGTGTATATCTCTTATCACGTAAATTTGTGTACTGAACATAAAAATCATCTCAAAGCGTATTCGGTAGCCTAATCTCCCTTGTTTGTGGTGAAGAAGAAGAAGACAAAGAAGGAAGAAGAAGAAGAGAAAGAAGAAGAAGATGACGATGATTTATTGAAGTTCAATTGCTTATGTGAGTGAGTGAGTGAGCGAGCGAGCGAGCGAGTGACATATAAATACATCTAAATGACTAGATAAACAAATGTAGATGAAAAATATCAATATTGTTGGTACCTAGGTATTCCATCGTCCCTTCCAAGCGGTGACAGATCTATTTCCTGGCCGTTTTCAAAAGCACATTTGCACGGACTGATCCGTTTACAAGATCCCTGTCCGAGTACACGGTCTACGTCGTATACTAACACATACATCGCTAAACAGGTCACAAAAATAACGTGGTTTAAAAAACGCCATTATAGGACTCGCTCAGAGATGTCCTTCAGAAAAGTGAAACCCTGGGGGAAAAGCTGCAGTGGAGAGCTCTTTAACGTCGAATTAATGTTCTCAGATTATACCTGAAACATTATAAGAGCGACATACTGGCAAAAAAGGGCATTAACTCTTTACCACACAATCCCGACCGTTAACGACCCTGAGAAAGAAGCCTTTTGAAAACATCGTGGGGAAAGGAGAAAATGCTGGTAACCAGCATTTTCTCCTTTTCCCACAATGTTTTCTAGCCTACCCAAAACAAATTTCAATTTTTTAGTTACATTTATTTTGTCGTCTGCAAAAGCTTTCAATTTGGACTGGTCTAAAATTTTGTCGTTTGGTGAAGATTTAAGACACATCCTTACAGCCAGAGAAACAAAACGCTGACAAAACTTGAAAGTGTATAGAATGACTCAGATTTTGATCAGCTGTGTAAATAAAGATTAGTCAGCAATATATTATGGTGTATGTCTTGAGGGAAAGAGAAACTCAAAGAATTTGTCCTCATTTAAAACCCGAAACAACTAGTTATTTTTCTGAAGGCTGACAAAAAATGAAATACATATTCTCCCCGGTGTAATCTGTACATCCCTGCGGCCGCCAGGGGCAACATTTGGCATGAAGATACAGAATGATTATAATTTTATAAGATACCATTAACTGCTTACAAAACGACAAAATGTCTGACTTGTCCATATTCCAAGCGTCTGCAGATGATAAATTACATGTGGTTAGAATGTGACGATTGTCTTTGGAAAGGTGCAAAACATTGTGGGAAAAGGAGAAAATGCTTGTTAAAAGCATTTTCTTTTTTTTCCCCGCAATGTTTTCATCTTTCCCAAGGGTCGTTAAACCTATGTGTTGTGTGGTGGTGTATTGATTAACCCCTCACTAAATTATCCCGTGTTTGTGATACCGCGACGATTGCCGGGACCCGTAATTCACCAACCATTCTTAAGAATATTCTTAGTCTTATTCCTCAAGATTTTCTTAATTTGAAAGTAACACAACTTCTCATTGGCTAAACCAAATGCTTTAGGCAATCAGAAGTTGTGTTACATTCAAATTTAGAAAATTCTGGAGAACAAGACAAAGAACATTCGTTGGATTGGTTGGTGAAGGTGAATAAAGACCTGGTAATTATTTCTTTAAACATTGAGGGTATGTGATTACAATGATAAGAGAGAGAGAGAGAGAGAGAGAGAGCGCGCGCAATGATAGAGAGAGAGAGAGAGAGAGAAACCTTGTCAAAAAATATATCCCACAGACCACAATGTTGTATCAAAATATCTAATACATGGTAAATGCATCTAACCCAGGTAGATAGATACTTAACTCATTACCAAACGACAAAATTTTAGACAGGTCCAAATTGAAAGCATTTGCAAACGACAAATTTAATATGGCTAAAATGATGGAATTTGTGTCCGAAAGAGTAGAAAACATTGTGGGAAAAGGAGAAAATGCTGGTTACCTGCATTTTCTCCTTTTCCCACAATGTTTTTAAAAGCCTTCTTTCTACAGGGTCGTTAGAAGTCGGGATTGTGTGGTAAAGGGTTAAAGATATTATAAGATACCACTGTATTAACCTTACGAGTACACGGTTATCTAATCTTTTCGTATGATAACAGTATTTGAAATTAAAATGAAATTAAAATATTGCTAAGTACGTGTACGCCTGCTGATACAAGGTATCAGTTATCAAACCTTTTATCAAACAATCTCGTGTTTTAACGACCTTGAAGAGGGTTTCTTTTGAAAACATTGTGGTAAAAGTATAACAAGCCGATAACCAGCATTTTTCTCCTTTGCCCACAATGGCTCAGTCTCAATCTGGAGACCTCGGGTTCGAGACCCGCTGGGAGCACTTGATTTTTCGTGAGAATGTCCTTAGGCAAAACATTTCAGACCCCTAGCGTTCTACTGGTGAAACTGATGACATACATGAAAAAGTGGGCCGTTACATGACTGAAATAATGTTATAAGTTGCGTAAAACACATTCAATCAATAAATCTCTTGGGATTTCACAGGAAAGAGTACATTGCATTCTTACGAAAGATCTTGCAATGTGAAAGCTCTCAGTCCGTTTGGTACTGTAAGACCTCTGACAGTTGATCAGAAGCACAGCAGGCGGACTTTATCGCATGCTAATCTGAACCTTTTAGAGGCAAGTCCTGCTGACTTTCTGCAGAGGTTTGTGACTATGGATCAGACAAGGGGGTCAATCATTTCACCCCAGAGGCCAAACAATAGCCTATACCTACAACAGAAGTACCCCGGTTCAACCCCGCCAAAAGGGCCAAAGTCTGTTCCATCAATCGGAAGGATTATGGCCATGGCTTTCTAGGATGCTGATAGTATTCTGACATGGATTGTGTGCAAAAGGGACATAATATACACCACTTCTTTGGCAGCTAAAAGAAAATACTAATCTCGTGCAAAACTCAGTGAAGGCGTGTTGCTCCACCAGGACAATGTGCCTGTTCGGAAGTCTGTCATTGCCAAAGCTGCAATTAACGATTGTAGCTTTAAACTGACTAAGCATCCGCCTTATTCGCCTATCTCGCTTTATCAGACTTTCATCTATATACGTAGAATCAAAAATAAAGGAACTCTTGGATTACAAGATTCTTTATTTTACCTAAAACATATAACAGATATGGAATCCAAGACAGTATCGGGTGTGACCTCCATGTGCAGCAACACCTGCATGACACCTGAAGGGCATACTGGAGATAATACGGCGTATCGTTGCTCTTGGAATCTGCTGAAATATTGAGAGGTAAAATCACACTGTCATATCATGTCAAGAAAAACAAGTAACAGGGTTCCCTTATTTTTGGGGCTACGTATATTTCTTACATTGAAAAAAGGGCAGTTTCCGATTCTCACTTTCGAACATATGATGACTTCACAAATGTAGTGAAGTATTTTCTGAATGGTAAAGAAAAAGACTTCTTTCACCTGTTACCACACAATCCCGACTTTTAACGAACATGAGGAAAAAGCCTTTTGAAAACATTGTGGGAAAGGGAGAAAATGCTGGTCACCAGCATTTTCCCCTTTTCCCACAATGTTTTCTTCCCTATCAAAGACAAATTCCATCATTTGAGCCACATTGAAATTGTCGTCTGCGAATGCTTTCAATTTGGTCAAGTCTACATTTTTGTCGTGTGGTAAAGACTTAAAAGTGGCATTAAGGCCCTTAACCATTGCTGGTTAAAGTGTATGCATACTGAAGGAGATTATGTTGAAAACTGTGCAATATGTCCGTCAAAAACCCTTACATATGACTCATATGAGGCTAACAACTTATCAATCAGCCCTGGTATATGTCTAAGTCTTATGAATGTTCCCTACAAATGGCTGTCTCTGTTCTAAAATGTACATTGTGCTACAGGTGGTAAATTGCCTAGGCAGCTGGTAGATGGAAATATATCAGTAAACACCCCTTTGAATGCAATGTTTTGTGATAGTACTTTGAAATATCAATTCTACACTAATAATGGTATGCTTTTATTTCATAGTCAGTGGCCATAAATATTTCATTCAACTCTAACTTCCCTTTGACTTAAATGCATTTTTCAGTGTTCAAGATATTAAATTAGGCGGCTTCTTATCATGTAATCATAAGGAAATCTATAATGGTAGAAAGCCATGTTACAAGGGCTATTTGCACTAATGCTATTATTGTTCTTTACATGACATCAAACTTGTCGCCCTCTAAAACTAGGTGGTATTATCTTTCTGTTAAATTTGGGCGACGTCGCCATTGATATCCATGTGATCTTTTTTTTTCAAAAAAAGTTGATCAGTTTTGTTTTTTACAGCTACATTTCGGTCCACCTACATTGTACTGATTCTGAAAATACATATTTCATTGTAAAACTTATTTTACTTTATTTTCATGTAAGTTTCATAAGTAGTCCACATCATCATTTTTTAAGCCACAGAAAAGTAAAATTAGGAATACATGTCATTCAGTGAGGATTCGGACTATGATGAAATATTTAAAGCCACTAGCCGTTAATTTATGTCATATTTATGCCGCGTATACATGTATGCGCTACCGTAGATTAAACTAGAACCGTCGCAAAACGGGCAAAAATACCCCCGGCACCTTGGCACTGAAGCAGCACAATCAGAGAAAACAATGTTCACCTGTGACCTTGACCTTTGACCCATGCGACCTAAAAACAATACGACACGTCCTTGGGTCATGAGGAACACTTGTATAAAGTTTCAGGGTCCTAGGTCAAACGGCTTTTGAGTTAGAGCACGGAAACGAAAAGATGGACGGACTGACGGATGGAGGGACGAACGTACAGATGGACCGACAGACGGACAGACAGACAGACGTGGTTTAACCAGTATACCCCCCTCTACTACGTAGGTGGGGTTTAATATAAAAATCTATTGCTTCCCATTTATAATTCCTCAACTTCCGGGGATTTTTTTCCAAGAAAATTTACAAAATGACACTAACCCAATTGAATATATGACATACACTTGATCAGTAATTAATATGCTGGGCGAATGCATTTGGTTACATCTGCAATTACGTAAATGCTCAAACCTCGCTAATGTTGATATTATCTATAGATGATTGTTGGCAGAACGGCGACTGCTACTTCAACGAATAATATACTTACGTGTGTTTTCAATCTTTTATTCTACGAATAATTACCTGAAACTTACCTAGAACAATCCTGTTCAATCATTTGTTTCGCAACGAGTTTACATCTTTATTTAGAAATCGTATGGGCACCGCCATTACACTTTCTATGATGTCATGTGAATTGTGCGTTCAGTTTAATATCATCTACTGGTACGGTAGCTTAGTCGGACCATTTCTGAAAGCGATAACAATAGCTAACTTTAGCCATCAAATATTTTTATCTGCGAGAGCAAAATTTGAGGATTTTTCATGGTGAATATATATCACTCAATACTTTCGCCCGATGTACTTAGAAATTCTTATTGCTTCACTGATTAGCCTAGTAAAGCAGTGTAAATGCGTGTCGCCTAAAACACAAAATATCATACGATATAGTCTTTGACTTGAAATTTACATGTCAGTTAACATTACAAATAGATCTATGTAATTACGACAAATTACGAACGCGATATGACCATTTTGGTCAATATCTGCCTCGTTAGGTAGTCAGAATAATGGTATTCAGTAAATCCAGAATAAAGTTCATTTTTCATGACGAAGATCTAAGACCGTAAGAGATTTTTTTTTACACATTTTTCTACATTTTCTACACTATTGTAATTTTTCCCTTTTGAATAATAAGAAGTACAAACCAAATTGATATTAAATACAATATTATGCCCTTTACACTATAAGAACTCTAAGACTGAGCTTTCTTTGAAAGGTTCGTTTTGTAAGGCTAGTTACAGGAAAATCCAAATGACTTGATAATCAAAAGAGATCTATAGCTACGCAGTTAATTTCGTCATATCTTGAAAGGTATGGCGTAATTAACAGAAACAGGTATCGATCAGCCATATATTTGAGTGTTTCAGGAGGATGAAGTCAATGCTTTGTTGAGACAGGACAGGGCCACTCGAGGTAAGAATTTATTACAAATGCATAAATTTATTTTTGTAAATTTATTATAATTTGTAAACAGTCACTATTCATCTTTGACGGATAAGGTTTAAGTGCAGGGAACATCATTAAAGAGTATGCAAGGTTCGTTACTTCAGTAACGAACCTTACTAGTTAACTTTCCTGTTGTATATTCTTGTATATTATGTTATGTATCTTATTGATATCAATGAGGGAGAACATTCCTGTGTAAGTATTTAAAAAGTTCAACAACCTACCTTGCCGATTTATTCTGACAGATCTCTATTAACATCTGTTTACTTTTCGTCTTCTTTTTTTCTTCGAAAATGCTGACAAGTGATGTCAATGCCTCGAAAAAGAAAAAACAAATCGATTGATGGCGAGTACAAGTATGACTCAGTTACAACGCGCAACAATAAGGAAGCAATTACTAAATTTGCTAATACAGTTCAAGCAGAAATTCAGAAATGTCGAAGTGGAATAAAAAGGGGCCTCGGTGGGAGTTTGCGTAGATTGGTTGGTGGGAAAATCCTAAGCAAGTGCAGGCTAGTTAGAACGGTCAGCAAATTAACAAGTCTTGGCAGGAACAAGATAGCATATGTATCAGGAGTGTCCAGTTTTGAAAGAAGAAAAAGAGATGGAGAATTTACAGATACAGGTCCCAGGTGTTAGAGCTTTTAATCCGTGCAGACAACTTCAAATGTAATCCAGGAAAACAGGACAAGTTAAAAAGGATAAAGATACTTACTATACAAGAATACTTACCGACTATTTGAAGAACCTACACAGCAAATTCCTCAGTGAAAACCCGAATGCCAAGGTGTCATTGGCATCATTTTGAAGAATCCGCCTGGCATATAGGGGAGACTGGGGTTGAACGACTCAGGGGTTGAATGAACCAGGGGAAATAACTCCTAGAAGACATTCATAATGACGTCACCGATCAGAGTTTCCTCGGCGCGAGAATCGAATCGATCTTTCACGAAAGTATCGGCGTCTTTGTGCACTATTTGTTTGTTTTTATCGAAGAAAGTCGATATTTAGGGCTGGTGAGTAAATTTTTTCTTTTTTTTTTTTTTCTTCTTTTTTCTTTTTATGCAGATTATTTGTGCACACAAATAATCAAGCGTGTGTACATGACAACCAAACTGTGAAAACGAAATAGACTTTGCCACAGATCGTCCTGTGGAAAAAGAAAGAGAAACTCTTGATACTAATGATATAGCTCACCCTATTTACGATGGGGTGCGTTTAGAAAATGAATGCAGTGAGCATCTTCAGATAAGCACCTATTGTCCAGAACGTGCTCACCAAGTGAATGAGTCAAAAAAGTTGAGATATCCAATTACCTTGAAACGAAACGGTAAGAAAATTGTTGTAGTTAGCGGCGACGGTCACTGTCTGCTCTATGCATTCGCCGCTAGTTTAGATTATTAAGGTGTAATGGAAGTTGACTGTGACAGTTTTTCTCGGAGTACTTTGAAGAGAAATTAGGGAAAACATAGAATTTTCACGCAGGTTACTCGAAGAGTCTATAGTTATTCTCCGTGACATTGACGGTTACATAGGTGACGGAGAGTATAATAACGACTCAGCAGTAATATTATTGTCAGCCTTCTGTAACGATTTTAGCGTGCGTGCAGTTGTCATTTGACAAACAAACGACGGCTCAATTTTCGACATTAATCAGCTGCCAAGGGACAATATTTTAGGAACAGTTAGATTAGTTCTCATCGGAACAAACGAAGCTTCACAATGCACGCCGCTGTCCAAAAGAAAGTGATTTCTGCTGACGAGCCTAGACCCATCTGTAATGAAAATGGAGAGCAATGCAATATTACAACCACTACTGATGCAAGAATTCAGGAGTCAACAACTAATTCTCAGGCCTTTATGCCAGAAAGAGTTCAACCATTTCCAAAAGCAGCAACCAGGAAAAATAAAAAAAATAAAAAAATAAAAAATAAAAAACCGGACGCAAAGAGCCAAAAGTTGGTCAGCAATATTAACAAATACCCCCGGGAAAAGGAAAATCGAAGAAGCAGAAGCCAAAAAAGAAACAGGTCAAGCGTCCAAAGTCAATTAAATCGAAGAAAAAGAAAGTCAGTAGTAAGTCTAACAGTCAGAAGAAAGGTCGAAACATTTTAGTTACCTGTTTTTGTCTAGTTTGCGTGGAACCATTTTCAAAGTGCCGGCTAAGAGAGAAATGGGTTCAGTGTTTTATGTGCAAACAGTGGGTACACGATTCATGTGCAGCCCATGGCAAAATGTACATCTGCCTAAATTGCGAGTCAAATGATGAATTATAGATAAATATTTTCAAGGTTTTAGCACAAAAATTAAAGGCCAATTGGCGACCAAATGTAAATAATTCTTCTCATAAAATAGGCCTACTGATAAAAAATCATTCATATCATATAATAAAAAAATGACGTTTTAAGTCTGACAATCTGTTAAAGTACGATGCGTCAACGTTCCAGTCACTGGCAGATCAATGAATAACAAATCTAGAATTTATGTTGCCAGCAGTAATTCTAGTCATAGTAATCATTGATCTGCCTGTGAATGAAACTTATTCTGATTGAAATTGGTTTAATCCTGGAAAATCTATCAATCTAACCCTTTTTAACTCGTTGATGAAAAACCTTTGGTAGTACACTACGACTTTTATGAACTCAAAAAGTTTTAAATGATGAAGTTAAGATCGTGATAAAAGATTTTAACTTAGTCTTAAATTGATAATAAAAAGTTGAATGAAGAGAGGTTATGTGTAAATTTTAATGTGTATACTCAAAGTTTTAAATGAAAAAGTTAAGACTGTGAATAGTAGCTTAAAGGAAATGAGAGCTTAAAAAATGAGAAAGTGTGGAGTCTCAAATGGGATCAAAACACTCCCATTAAAGAGGTCCTATCTCCAATAAGATAAGATGCCCTCAAGAGAGCTAATCCTCCCATTAAGGAGATGCAGAATGGCGATAAAAAGGGTTAAATGGTAGAAATATGGGTTTACACAACAGTTAAATAGGTAATTATTTAACTAATAAATTAGTTAGATAATTTATAGTCCCCCAGTAACGACGAGTGGGGCACAATACCCATAAGCAATACCGCCCCGCACCATAACTGATCCCAGTCCTCAAAACGATCGTGTTGCAGTACGCAACAGTCAGCATGACGTTCATTCCTGCGTCGGAATATGGGTACACGGCCATTAGCTCGAGACAACAGAAACCTCGACTCATCAGAAAACAATAATTGTCCGCCAACGCTGTCTTGTCCAGTTTATGTGTCCCAAGGCCACTTGCTATCTATAATTGCGATAGCGACGCGTCAGAATCGAACGGACCTACGGACGACGTCTGTGCAAACCGTTATCAGCTAAACGATTCCGGGGCTAACAGCGGCTGTAACTGTTGTTCCTAGGTCTCATAGGTACTGATTCACGATATATTGGTCATAGGCTCGAGTCGTGACGCGCTGTCTGCTGCTACGTGTAAGTCTTTTTCACACCAAGTTTGCACATACCGCTGAAGAAGGCGGCTGAGTGCTTGCGCGAAAGCACCAACATGAACTGCAACCTCTGTAATATGAAGGCAAGCCTCCAGCATACAGGTCTACGACTCTCCGCATCTAACATCGGTATATATGGATGTTCCACCGTGATCTCCTCGTAGCATAGTTACAAATTCTAAGGTTCTATGAGCGTAGAAAACGAAGATGTTTAGCCTAACACGATATAGCCGGAAGTTGTTTAGTTCATATGGTGACGCCACGGGGTATTTTCGCATGGTCGATTTAGGGGCTCGCTAATTGGATATCCGATTTACACACCTGCACTTACAAATGCATTAAAAAGATTAATATAAATAACTGGATTAGCGAAAGTGGCAACAAACTATCACTATTAGTCAGAAAATGAAAAGGAAAAAATCAGTATCTAGGCTGGACGTGCACTTTAAATGTATTTATTTTAAAAACACATTTCGAAACATAAATGTTTAAAGAATACTTTAATAATAGATTTGATAATAGTATTGTGAATGAAGAATAAACGAATAATAGAAGTTTAAACACATACAGTTTCACGGATTTTGCCAAGTTAATATAGAAGTAGAAAGGCGGTAAAATGCAAAATTGGTGTTGTTTAAATCAAACTGAAAGCAATACGATAACTGTTTATAGTTTGTTGGAATAAGATAACTGTTATGATTTTTATACAATTATAAAGGAGAATTGAAAGAAAGTCTTATTAGAAGATATTGACTAGTTGAAAAATCAATATTGGAAAATCGAGCCTTTTTAAGGGGGATAATTCCATCCATAAGCCAGTAAAATGGGCACAATCGTTGCACATGAAAACGCTTAAAAAGAAAAGCTGCTACAAGAAAAGAGGCAAGCTGTCCGAGCAAGAATTGAACATTCGTGAACAGCGCATGATGCAGGAAAGTGGCTATCCAGAATCTGACTCTGTAAAAGGTTCTTAGACGACAACATTCATATACATGTATATGCCCAAAGACCAAAATAAGATAATTCATAACCTAAGATTGATTGACTGAGTGGTGTTTTATGCCGCTTTCAACAGTATTTCAGTCATATCACGGCAACAAATCGCATATTCATGTACGTATATCCTGGATTATACCGGGCTCCGGACGTGCAAATGTAATGTCAACGTGATTACAAGTCAAGAGATCGGCGTACTTTTTCTACATAATCCCTTCGGATATTTACACATTTCACGTGCCTGGACACCCTCATGCTAAATGTTTTCCTATATCAATCACCGATAATGAATTGAATTGCACCCCTCGCAGCGCAAGGGTCGTTATTCATCTTATCATGCACACTATCCAAAATTGACGCCGTTACGCTAACCGGCCGTCCTTCAGGAGGTTCACCTTCAACCGACATTCTCCCGTCCCTGAATCGCCCATGCAACTTGTAGACAAGTGAGGCACTGCTGTCGCCTCATTAATCAGTTCTTTGTTCTGTTTTGATGTTTTATCGAATCTAACACAAAACTTTATAAATTCCCGTATTTCAACATCCATGGAAGACGCCGTTGCGTCAAAAATTATGTTATTACAGTAACCGAAAGTGCAACAGCGATGGTAGCTAACGGAAATGCCGTTATGATGTAATTTGACCGTCGGCACAACTGGCGCCATTTTGACAACTTTTCTTAATGTTTATTCTAGGCAAAATTACACGTTTCAAATTGGGAGAATTTGGTGCCCGGCCCGGTGTATTTAGTTTAAACATATTTTATTCATATATTGATAACATACGTATTCATAATTAACAACAGCTAACTACATGAAAAGGATCGGAACGAAAGCTATAAGCTTATAAAGTTCCTCTCCGATAAGTGGTCACTATTTAACAATAGTATGTTAAGGACAAAATATGGTCAGTTGTGTGTGTGTGTGTTTATGTGAGTGTGTGTGTGCGCGATTGTATGTAGCATGGAGTGTCACCAACAAATATTCATTTGACATTTTAACAACATTTGCGGGAGAAAAGAGAAATAAGAAAAATTAAAAAAAAAAAACATTAGTTATCAACCCTTTACAACATAATACAATCTGACCCTAAAAATGTGATAGAATAAGATAAGAATGTAGGGGGGTAAAAAGAGTACCAATATAAACAATAATGGTACCTTTATATTTAAAAGTGCAGAGTTTTTACAAAGTAACGGAAATGGCATCTCAAACCTTAAATCGTTTACTTTCCGCAATATAAGAATGAACTGCAGTAAATATCTTTTCATTATCAGCAATGCTGAGACTCTCGTCACCAAAAACAATTGTTTGTAGGCTAACATGGCCGATTTCTGACACACGTTGGATTAAACGGTTCCTAATTTCACGATAATATCTGCAGTCAAAAAAATAGTGTTGATTTGATTCTATTTCACCACAAGCACATAGAGGAGATTCAGTTAAATTTCTGTAATAAAGATGTTGATTAAGTGCACTACATTTTGTCCGTAGTTTAGTGTGAATGACCTGAATCTTCCTTTCTCCGAAAAAATAAAGCTTGTTTGGAACCGGTTTTTCTCTATTAATGAAACTTTTAAAGGCTGACAAAGAGTCCAGATTCCTAACATCAGTGGGTAGAGCATTCCAGTCATTAACAACAGAGGGTAAAAACGACTTTAAATACAGATTAGTTCTGCATGCTATAGTTTGTAAGTTATGAGAACATCTTAGGCTATAGGAAGATGTACTGCCAACTGATGCAGGTACTAAAGCATTTAAATAGGTAGGAGCCAGTCCCTTTACCATTTTAAAAAATAATATAAGTTTATGTTTGGATCTCCTATCATTCAGTAATTCCCATCCAGACTCCATATTAAGATCAGCTAGAGACACAAGTTTACTACACCCAGTTACGATTCGTGACGCCTCATTTTGTACTTTATCAATTTGATCTTTTTGATATTGTGATAAATTAGTCCAAATAACATCTTAATATTCAAGAACTGGTCGGATAAAAGAAAAATATATTGTTTGAAGAGACGCTCGATCTAGCCGCATCTTTAGCCCTCGCATAGTTCCAATTCTCTTCCATGCCTTCTCCAAAAACTGGTCTACATGATGATCCCAAGTGCCATCATTAGAAATGAAAATACCTAGATGTTTATGAACATGGACTGATGGGATTTCCACACCAGACATAAACAGCTTGGGATGGTCTGGTTTATTTCGTTTGCGAGATATTATTAAGGACTCTGATTTTGAGGATTAAACTTTACAAGCTACCTATTTGCCCAATCTGTTATTTTGTTGATGTCTGTTTGTAAAACTGTCCAGGCTAAATTAGGATCACCTACAACCATAGATAAACTAGTGTCATCTGCAAATAGGTTTATGTTTGATTCAATATCATTTACAATATCATTAATATAAACTAAAAATAGGAGAGGTCCGAGAATAGATCCCTGTGGAACTCCAGCATTAATTGGACATAAATCTGAGACAGCACCAGGTAGGACAACCCTCTGATACCTATTCGAGAGGTAGTCGGAGAACCATGAAAGAAGATTACTTCCGATTCCAGCTTTATGTAGCTTGAATAAAAGGCCTTTGTGCCATACCTTGTCAAAGGCTTTACTGATATCAAAAAATACAATTCGGACTTCTAATCCTTCATCCAAGGCTTTGCAAATTTTATCATATAAAAATACAACTTGGTTGATGGTTGAGTCTCCAGGCATAAATCCTGGTTGACTAGGTGTGAAAAAATTAGTATCTTTCAGGTAATTAAATACATATTTAAATATTATTCTTTCGAAAACCTTTTCCATGGTGTTTAATAAAGATACAGGTCTATAATTACTTGCAAGAGCAGAGTCACCACTTTTAAATATTGGACATACATTTGAAATTTTCCAAGAAGAGGGAAATCTACAGGTGTTCAAAGATTGATTATAGAGTTGACTGAGAGGGTTGCATATTTGATGTGCAACTTCAATTAAAATTCTGTTATTTATACCATCAGGACCAGATGCCTTACCTAAACGGAGTGTTCTTAGAACATCTAATACTTCATCGGGGGTAATCGATATTGAATCCAAGAAGTTACCATTAATTCGGATATCATTATCTGGCAGGATATTGATTGGGTCGTCAATGTTTGATTGCTTGGCGAAAAATAAATTCAAAACGTTATCCTTTTCACGTTCATCAACAACCATTGTGTCAGTGGAGTCATCCATTAGTGGAGGTATTGAAGATGAAGAAGATGGATTCATAAAGGATCTGAGGACGTTCCACCAATCCCTCGATGTAATATTACTTGAACGCAATTTAAGTGCCATATGGTCCGGTGCATTTCATTAGTTACTGTGGTTACGCATATTTTGCGTTGGAATGTTTTAAACATGTAGGTTTTTTACATCAGTCTTTTAATATGTTCAGGATGCTATTACAGGAAAAGAAAAAAAAAAAGCTTCGAATATCAAGAAACGTCGTTGTTACAGCAACATTGCACGAATTATTCGAACAGACCTCGTATTTGCAACCTGTGACATGAAAGGTTCGGGACTCCCCCAAATCTATTAATTCCATCGTTAAGTGAAGTATCTGCGGAATATTTTGCAATAGAATTCAGCAACCATTCATTGAATAAAGATATGAATTGACCAGCAATTTCAATTTTCTGTAGCAATGCACTCAACACATTTTATACATTTTTTTTTTTTCTCTCAAAATTTATTGATTTCACCTGTCTGCGAAATTAGCGAATGATTGGTTACAAAGCAAGAGGGTATAATATATTAGTCATGCTCTGGCAAAAGAGAGCTTAATGTATCTCGTGATGCACAATATCAAGCAAGTCATCAGAGTATTGCAGTTTCATAAAATCCATTTCGTATAACAACCTCCTAAATCATGACGTACGCCATTCGGCATACCTCGGGTGATCTGGTGATCAAATCCCTCGGCTGTATCACGTAGCTTGATATGCACCTACACGGTACATTTCGCACATCTCCGGAAGCACGCCCCTTTACCGTTATTGAAATTGTAAGGCTCCTCTTAAAAAAGAAAACATGAGTAAATTTTCTGTCGTAATCTTTCTCAGAATGTTTCAGTCGGCAAACAGTTTGTACATTCAATTTTTAGCGTGGTTTATCAATTCCGTTGGGAGCTTTCATCGACAGATCGATAGAAGTGAATAACTTCACCGTGGTTGTTCAATGTCGTTGCTAAGCGATCTACAGGGGCGCCGCCATGTTTAAGATCATGTGATTGGTAGTTCAAAATGGAAGCCTCCTTTATACAGACGAGGTTAGATGTAGGTACGGAATCGGCCGAGTTGTGACGAGTGGACGTACGCTTGTCCTTTCACATGCAGAAAATCTACCAAAGGCAAAAAGTTTCGGCACAAGTTAGATTGTGCGGACTGCGCAGGCTGATCTGAGTCAACACTTTTTGCAGATGCATTAAGCCCCTTTTCACGGAGAATGGCTCAATTTTGTATTGAAATATACAGTAGCCTGTTGTTCTAGTTGATTACATTCCCCTGAAATGGTTTTCAATTATGAATGGCAGGTCCCAGTTTTGGTGCAAAAATTTTAAATTAGAATTTTGAGATTCATTTCACAAGTATGTCATTTAATAACTTTCACTAGAAAGGTTTTTTTTTTTACTCAGAATCGCAAAATAACTCGGAGCGTAGAGGTTATATGAAGACGAAGTATTCTTCCTTAAAATTGTACAGCTAGATTATTTTAGAGTATTTTGATGAACATTAAACTCCTTTTCTCACCAATAAAATGTGTCACAACACATAATTCAAAGGTTTGCTATGAAAGGTTTGTTACCGGATTACTAATAAACTGCGTCTTATGAGAACTGTGTACTTTAAAAATAGTCCTTATCGAAGATGGCGCCATTTCAATAAAGGAGGTCATAACTTTTTGTAGAATTATCCTTGATTTATTGAAAGCAAAGATGGTGACTTTTCTGTGATTAACATTGCATTCAGTATGTCGGGAAGAAAAGTCTATAGTAAGTTTGAATTTTAAACACTGGACAAGAAGTACTGAAATGAATTTGTTAGTGATTCGACTCAAGACGCACATACAAAGCGTGCACTCTAAACCTTTTAACTAGGTGGTAATATTTGGTAATAAAATGCTATGTTTTACCTACTGTTATCTCTTACCCCCGTTCTTATGTTTACCCTATTTTACTTGCTCTGACCTGAATCTTAAACTAGTTGGGGTATACAGTAAGACAGGATATACAGTAACACAGGCCCAAGGGGCTTACTCAAAACCTTTTTTTACTAAAGACAAAATTCTTTTTTAAGGGAAATTAAGGCCTATTTTTAACCTTGAATTTAAAATGTGTCCAGTATATTTTTAAGTTGAGAAATAAAAGAATAAGAGAGTAATACAGAGCAGTTACTCATCAATTCAACACTGAAGAGTGGTACTCCAGTCTAGTGGAGTGATTCTGTATATAATAAAGAAGAAGAAGAAGGTAAATGAGAAGGGAAAAAAAAAAGGTTTTTTATTACTATTATCATTCCCCCCCCCCTTTTTTTTATGCTAAAATCAGATGTTATTTCTGACAATGCCAAATATCTAATTTATCGACGCCAATCAACTAGCTCTGTTTTTCTGCAGATATTTCCACGGATGATCTTGAGCATTTTCCATGGACCGCTAAAAAAACGTGATATATAAAAACTCATGGTTGCAAGTCCGGAAACTAAGCTTTTGGAGCGATACTTTATTTAGATGACAGATACTGGAATAGAGAAAAGCCTGAACAAACTCGTATTTAAGTGAAAAAAAGGACTTGCACGAACTTAGGATACAGGGAATGGACCTTAATCTTGAAACAAAATATTTAATATCCGATTAAGGAAAGATCGGATAAGACACGAACCGGTCCGTTTCGGTCCTTTCCGATACATTCAGGTCCATTCCGGTATTTTCATACACCCCATTTAGTACAACACTGTAAGTTACTGATGCTGAATTTGCTAGTTGCCTTTTCTTATTCAACTAAGTTCTTCAGAAACTACGTTGATAACTACAGTACTGTTGGAATAGGTGATCATTAAAAATTGAGAACTATCAATCGGGTTCGCTTTATGGCGCTGAAGCCGTTAAACGAATAAATAATTCGGGAGCGCGACAAGCGTCCCAGAAACGTTTCGTACCCCATTACAAGTATGGCAATACATTTAAAACGAATGATAGTTCCACTGTTATTTTTGTGATTGCTTTGTACAATCAAGACACAATTACAGAATTGGATTGATTTAAAACACTTTTTACTATCAAACATCTGAAAATATTCTCTCATTTATTAGTTTTTCATAGTGCATTTTCTATAAAAATTGTCCAGTGATAACTGACTGATTCAAAACAGTCATCAAATTCTTGGATCTAGTTATAAATCAGAACCTTGTCACATTGCTCCAGTTAGTCACATGATTTTTTTCACATATGCCAGGAAATTTTAAGGATTGAAATAAAATGGTGAAAAATGTATCTAAAGTTGACACATACTGGTTAAAAAATGTAATAAGAAATTTGTCAGGGCTTTATCCAGGCATTTTGGGAAAAGGACCCTGGCCAAATTGGGAAAAAAAATTGTCGACAAAATGTTGAAATTGGGAAAAAAATATTGACAAAACATATCAAGTTAGAAGCATATTCAACTATAATGAACATTTAATGAGGCATTTCTTGCACTACTACAACAAAGTTTGAGGTAAGTATGGCATGGTTTAACTCATTACCAAACGACAATATTTTAGGCTTGTCCAAATCGAAAGCATTTGCAGACAACAAAATAAAAGTGACTGAAAATTTGAATTTTTTTTTTGTGAAGGGTAGAAAACATTGTGGGAAAAGGAGAAAATGCTGGTTACCAGCATTTTCTCTTTTTTCCACAATGTTTTCCAAAGGCTTCTTTCTCAGGGTCATCAAAAGTAGGGATTGTGTGGTAATGGGTTAAACTATTAGATATTTAGTTTCCTATGTTTTCGTAAACGAAACTCTTTACACAGTTCTTCAAGCATGTTAGGTGACACTCTGAGATCCTCAGGGCCTTCAATGTTAATGATCATGAGAGACTGTAGACTGTCTATAGCCGTAGAGCTCGGCGATGGTGCACTTGTATCCTCCGTATTTATGATATTTGAAAAATTACCAGGCAATCTATCACTGTTTTGAACCTTACTTGACGTGAAACCAAAAGAGGCAAGCTTCATACAAGAACCGCTGTCCTTCTGTCGCAGCTTTTTGGCATAATATTTACTGTTGTGCGATTTCGAGTGCGACATTTTCGCAATATGACAACAAACGTGACGTCAGCGACCCCATACGATTCGATTGATCGAACCAAACTGAACAAGTCAGACGAACCGGGTTTTTTTTTTTTACAAAACGCACGCATCACCTTGGGCCCTGCTCCATGTTTACAATTTCTACCAGCCGACTATCGAGCGGTTAATACGGGAACCAGTATTGATTTTTTATATTTTACTACACATGTTTGCAGACGAAGTAAATAACCGATATATAAGGAGTTCGAGGCGAGTTTATTTGGTGTATTGGGATAAAAGGGTGAAATAAGATGTCCGTGGCCATTTCTTTTTTATAGTGTCCAATTGGGAAAAAAAAATCGCTGAATTGGGAAAAAAGTATACTTTTTTGGATTGGGAATGGGGCCGAAATTCGGCCCCGCAGGAAAGGGCGAAAATCCTCTGTTTGTAAGTATGATCTTTCCTCAATAAACGGGCCTACTTCATTGTTTTTATAGCATTACGTAAGTTAACCATTTTGAGATGGTTGTTTACATCAGATAGATAGTTGATAGTTACAAAATAGTGATGTTATCCATAGTACAGTTCGCAAGGAAACTCGGATATCTTTGTGGGTTTAAAAACAGGTACCTCTCAAAAATAGGTTGATGGATGATTGTTTACATGTCAGCTGTCATTTTCTCCCTTTCCCCACAATATTTTCTTAACTTTACATGGCATGTCATCTGAGTAAATTTGATTTGTTGTCAGTCTGCAGGTGCTTTCGATTTTGACAAGTCTTTTGTTTGTTGACTTGCAAAGAGTTATTATGGATGCATCATATTGTGACAAGGCAAAAAAGTGCTTCGCTTTTGGAAATTTTCCTTTGCCTATGTATACAGTGTTCTTTTACCCTCACCACACAATCCGGAGTTTTAATGACCAGAACAAAGAAGGCTTTTGAAAACATTGTGCAAAAAGGAGGAAAAGCTGGTAAGTTAACCAGCATTTTCTCCTTTCCCAAAATGTTTTCTACCCTTCCCAAGATAAATTTCTATTCTTGAGTCACAGTTATTTTGTAGTCTGCTAAAACTTTCAATTTTGTCTAGTTCAAATTTTGCCGTGTGGCTGAGAGTTAAGTTTTTGGTTGTTGAAATTCTATGTATTTTTAACAGCACAAACATTTTTGGTTGAATCTTCATCATGGATACAAGTCAGTCAACAACAAAACAAGATCCCAGTCTGATGAGTAAGTTTAAAGGTCTCCTGACACGAGGATGGAGAGAGAGATGGAATGGAATTCAATGGGGGATACATGTAATGCGGACCATCAATGAAACAGGAAAGGGTCAGGGTGGAGATACAAAAGAGCGAGTTGATACAAGAGAATTAGCAGGTACACCTCTCAGATACAAGAATATCCACAACAAATGAGCCATGCTCTGTAAAAAGGGGGTTTAATGTATCTGCAAAAAGTATCAACCCAGGTCAGCCTGCACAGCTCACATAGGCTGACCTGGGTTGAAACTTTTTGCAATTGGTCAATTTTCTCCATGTCAAAAGGTAAGTCCACCTCATAATTCAGTCAGTTGTAAGACAAAATGGACTTTATGGACAGAATTCCCACCAGCTTCCTATTTCAAGGGTATATTTACCCCCTTGGTTGAAAATCTGTGGGTAATATTTTATTTTAGAGGGTATGACAATAATGATTAACGTTTAGTAAGAAATCCAAACTGATGATTTGCAGCAAAAAGGAGTTACATTATACCTTTATCATGTTGATATAAGATTAAGTTGCAACTGTTTCGCAGATACTCTGGTAAAAGGTCTAAATGCAGCTTTTACTTAAAGAGTTCCTCTATTGAAAATAAGAAGTATTTAGACAACCCTGAAAATGCACAAGGCCCTGACAGGTCTGCAAACTAACCGACCATTTTATTATTATTCCCCACCGAAGGTGATGTAGTGTTTGCGTCCATCTGAAGAGATATCTCCTAAAATCTGACAAGATTTGATTACACTTCATACATGTGTTCCTTATGATAGTCTGCCGAGAGAGAGAGAGAGAGAGAGAGAGAGAGAGAGAGAGATATATATATATATATATATATATATATATATTTTTTTTTTTTTTTTTTTTTTTTTTTTTTTTTTAATGCTGTGTCTTGGAAAAATGGGGCTTTTTCGGGCAGGGGATATCATTTCAACACAACTGCTTGTTTATTTTCAGAACTTCTACTACAACAGGCCCTTGTGGGCTCCCATCCCAACAGCATGATTCTAAAGTACTTGAAACACAGTGTAACATGTCAGGTAAATATCTCCTTGTCACTTCATTGCTACATGATTAGATATACACATGAGCCATCCAGTGTGAAAAGGGGATTTTAATGCATTTGCAAAAAAGTATCGACCCATTTCAGCCTGCATGATCAGCACAGACTGAGCAGGGTTCAGAAAATTTACCAGTATCAAAAAGTTTTAATCCACGTCAGCCTATAGATCGGTAGATATTTTTTGCATTTTGCAGATGCCTTAACCCTTTACCAAACGACAAAATTCTAGACTGGTCCAAATTTAAAGCATTTGCAGACGACAAATTAAAGGTGTACTAAATGATGAAATTTGTCATTGATAGGTTAGAAAACATTGTTGGAAAAGGAGAAAGTGCTGGTAACTAGGCCTTTTTCTCGGGGTTGTTATAAGCCGGGATTGTGTGGTAAAGGTTTAAAAAACCTCTTTACAGAACATGACTCAGTTTTAACCCTTAAAGTGTCTTTCACAACTAAAGTTGCCTTTGCAGCTATTGAAGATCAAAATCAGATGACACAGAGTGTACAGGCTGATCTTTGATCTTTACTGTATGCTGAATTGAAGCAGCAGCAGAGACTAAAGAAAAGATGACATTGCAGTTATTTGGATCTTATTTTTATACCAAGAACTTAATATTTGGTTTATTCAGAGCTTTTTAACTCTTTACCAAACAACAAAATTTTAGACTTGTCCAAATTGAAAGGATTTTCAGACGACAAATTAAATAGCACTCAAAACATGTAAATTGTCTTTCATAGATTAGACAACATTGTGGGAAAAGGAGAAAATGCTGGTCACCAGCATTTTCTCCTTTTCCCTCAATGTTTTCAAAAGGCTTCTTTTCTCAGGGTCCTTAAAAGTCGTCAGTGTGTGGTAAAGGGTTAATATTCAAGTAGAAAAGCATGTGACATTCATAAACCAATAAATCAAAATACATATAGGCGTAAATGTGATTAGAAAAAAAGCTTTATACCATAAAAGTGCACACTGGCTTTTATCTTCAGGGAATTGCCGTAAAAATACATGTGAGCCATGCTCTGGCAAAAGAGGGCTTAATGCATTTCCATGATAGCTGATACCAAGCAAGTGATCATAACTGTGGATCCATACAATCCATTTTCTCTAACAACTGACTTGAATCTTGAGGTAGAATGGTCCTTTGACATGCAGAAAATTGACTAAAAGCAAAAAGTTGTGGCCAAGGTCAGCCTGCGCAGACTGCGCAGGCTGACCTGAACAATATGTTTTTTCAGATGCATAAAGCCCCTTTTCCACAGGGCATGGCTCATATACAACTTTTTACATCCCTGCCAGTCTACTTTTTAAAACTGAATGTGGGAGAAAGGAGCTATTGCCTGAAGCAAGCAGTTACTGATTATCGCAAAATGTTTTCCTTATAAAGAGATTGCTCACACTCTGTAAAAAAGAGGTTTAATGCATTTGCAAAAAGTATTGACTCATGTCAGCCTGGGCAGTCTGCATAGGCTGACTTTGGTCGTAGTGTCTTGATATTTGCAAATTTTCTTAATGTCCAAGGACCAGTCTACCTCATAAATCAGTTGATTGTTAGACAAAATTAATTCTATGAATTAGACAAAATTAATTCTATGAATTAGACAAAATTAATTCTATGAAAATACTGAATATTTAACCCTTTCCCAAACAAGCCCTGGTTTTCACGTGTCTGCAGTACAAGTCTTTTGAAAACACTGTGGGAAAAGGAGAAATTGCTCATAACAAGCAATTTCTCTTTTTTCCACAGTGTTTTCTACCCTTTTTGAGAACTTTCTGCCATTTTCATAAAATTTAAAATCGTCGTCTGCAAACTCTTTCAATTTGGACCAGTCTAAAATTTATCGTTAGGGAAAGGGTTAAACAAAAGGATTGGAAATATTTACTCTCATTCATTAGTTTTTCATAGTGCATTTTCTATAAAGCGATGACTTTCATGATATCATGCATCACAGAGATGAAGCTAACCATCTTTTGCCAGAGCATGACTCAGGTATTTTTCCCTTTCAATAATTTATGTGTTGTGTTTGTTGTAGTAGTCTATAGTATACTTAGAATTAGTTGATTTTGGAAGCAACTTACTAATTAGTCTTTTCTGTGTCCCCTCAGGTTATCCCTGTTACAGCTGCCTTTAGATACATAAGTCAGTATGAGGAGTACAGTAAACCACATTGTCTACTTGCTCTTATAGAAGTGGCCAGGGACTTTGCTGTGCACATAAAGTGAGTGAAGTTTTTTTCTTTTTCAGTGTCATCACTCCACATATTCATATTCTTGGGGTTTTATATTGGGCTCAAAAGTTTCATTTCACTCTCTTAGCAGGTTAAGGGTTAATAGACTGACAAAAAATTCCACAGACATACAAGATATTTTGGGATTTTAAAGTCAGTGATTTGTAACAGAACCTATGCATTTTGGTTGAGCATATCTCCCTTTTATAGCAATAACGTAGCCACTGTAGAATCATATGTATTATATAGCTTCAGTTTGGGAACAGAGAGCTGTGTTGGAGTCTGCCGGTCACTTCAGTTGATAGTTTACTGGCTGCTGAAGGTGATGTTGAAGTCGGTGCAGAGATTCCAAGAAAACAGGCAGATCGAGTACCAGAATGTTTTACATACAGCCGCGCTTGCAGCCCAAAGTATCACAGAAACTTCCACCATAAGGGGTCTGATGTATATTGCAAGATCAGAGGATTTAGGTTTGTCCAAATACAAAGTATTTGCTGACAGCCACTTTAACCCTTTGCCACACAATCTCAAATTTTAACGACCCTGAGGAAGAAGGCTTCTAAAAACATTTTTGGAAAAGAAGAAAATGCTAGAAACCAGCATTTTCTCCTTTTCCCAAAATGTTTTCTATCCTATCAAAGACAATTCTCATCATTTTGGTCTCATTTCACTTGTTGTCCACAAATGCTTTCAATATGGATCAGTCAAAAATTTTGTTGTTTTGAAAAGGGTTAAGATGGCTGGAATGAAAGGATTTGTCCCAGACAATAGAAAGCATTTTGGGAAAAGGAGAAAATGCTGGTTACCAGCATTTTCTCCTTTTCCCAAAATGCTTTCCAAATACATTTTCTCCAAAGTAGTTGGGGTCTTGCATGGCTCAGTGGTAAAGTGTGGGACTTGTAACCTGGAGGCCCCGGGTTTGAGTCCTACCTAATCCGCTGGGTTTTTCTTGGGTGTGTCCTTGGGCAAGACACTTCAGAATCCTAGCCTAGTACTGGTAAAACCCATGAAATACATGAATATGTGTGTTGTCACTGTGATATGACTGACAGAATGTTGAAAATGACGTAAAAACCATTCAATCAATCAATCTTCAAAGTAGTTAAAACTCAAGGTTTTGTGGTAAAGGTTCAAGTGGGTTTTTTTTTATTTTTTTACCCAAAGGATCCAGGTAATAATTGCTGTAATTTCTGTTGCTTTTGTGATATTTTAGATAACATACAGTCTGATTTTGACCTTTGCTGTTTTTCAAGAGATTCTTGTCAAAATGTATCACGGCAATTTTTTTGTCCGTTTGACTGCATTGTTTAGCAGTAAGGCGTTGGATATGTAATCAAGAAATATGTTAACAAAATATATGAGGCATGCTCTGAGAAAAGGGGGCTCAGTGCATCTGCGAAAAAGTATCAACCCAGGTCAGCCTGCGCAGACTGACCTAGCTGATCTGGCTCGAAACTTTTTACCATTGGTGAATTTTCTCTGTGTCAAAATCCATTCTATGTCATGATTCAGGCGGTTGTGAGACAAAATGGATTTTATGGATCTATAATGATTTGATTACATGCTTCATCGAGTGCATCAGGGATATGCATTAAATCCTTTTTGTGCCAGAGCATAGCTCACATTTGTGCCAGAGCATAGCTCACATTTGTGCCAGAGCATGGCTCATATTTGTGCCAGAGCATAACTCATATGTATCTGTGCAGGATACTGTAAAGTTTGTGATGTCAGGAATGGTACTTTATTGTATTCATGACATAAATAATGTGACATCCCTGATATAAGGAACCATGTTTAGAATATTATTATATTTTACATTTAAATAAAGGTGTGAAAGCGCACAAGCAGTGAAATTTTCAAATGCCATTTCTGCAGTATTATAACTTTTTCATTGAAATTCTTCAGTTGAAATTTAGGTAAGAATTTCTGTTCGCAACCATATAGCACGTAGAAAAAGTATTATCTTTCTTACGTGATTTTCTATTTACAAAATATGTGAGTGATGCTCTGGCATAAGAGGGCTTAATGCATCTCTGTGATGCATTGTACCAAGCAAGGCATCATATAATTATGGTTCCTTAAAAACCATTTTATCTTAAACCGGACTGTATCATAAGGTAGACTGGTCCTGTGACATACAGAAAATTGACCAATAGCGAAAAGTTTCAGCCCAGATCAGCCTGCGCGGACAGCTCATATATGCCTGAAAAATGTCTTTAGAAAACTGTGAAGGAGCTATCCTGATAATATTAAAAAGCAGTCAGACCTGTTCTATGTTCTGCATAAGACACTGTGTTCAAGCTTGATCCTCTGAATTTAACCTTCACAAAATCTCATGTTTCTATGACCCTGAAGAAGTCCTTTGATAACATAGTGAGAAAAGGAAACAGTACTGGTATCTGTTTTCGCAACATTGCATTCTTTAGGTCATATTGAACTTGTTGTCTGCAGATACTGTCAGTACTGACAAGTTTGATAATTTGTCTGGTAAAGTTTAATTGAAATGCTTGAATGTTAGAGTTATGTTTTTTTCTCTGTTTCATCGTAGAAACATTCCGGGAGATGGAACAAACTGAGCTGAATGTGAGAGGTACCCTATCTCAGATCCCTGCTGAGCTCATACCTGCGCATGTGAGACAGGACGTGTCATCACTGTCATTTTTGACAAGGTATTTTAAAGTCAAATCTCCAGATAGCAGCCAAAAGTAAATGATTCGGAAGTTAAATTGGGAACAAGTAAAAATAATAGTATGGATATTATAAAGAGTTGGACAATGTGTTACAGTGAAATATGTCAAGGCTCGAGTTGCTGGCAGAAAAATGCATCCTAAAACTAGAACAAAAATTGTCAACTTTTGTTCTAATTTTACAATATGTTTTTCTGTCAGTAACTGGAACTGTAGCAGACTGTACCGTAACACTTTACCAAACTTGAAATAATACCCATATTTTTAAATGGTGTGAATCAAGTTTGTTTGCAATTTGATCCCCAAATTATTTTCATTTGGCAGCTAGTGGGCCTTTAACTCTTAGAGCTCAGACTTTTTAACTATCAGCATACTGAATAAAGGAGACTTAAAATGGGAAAAAACACAAAACATTTGAGCCCTACTCTGGGAAGAAGGGATTTAATGCATCTGCAAAAAGTATTGATCTTTGTCAGCCTGCACAGTGTGCAAAGGCTGACTTTGGTCGAAACTTTTTGCTCTATTTTCTGCATGTCAAAGAAGCAGTCTACCTTTTTTTCAACAAAAAGGATTTTATGGACTCATAATATTGTGCTGACTTGGATCACGGAGATGCAATAAAATTCCTTTTGTTAGAGCACCCCTCATTTCAATTTCAGGCTTGTTTCATGCCACTTTTCTCAATTAGTGCTTATTGCCGCTCAGTTAGTGCTTATTGCCGTGAGCAACAGCTGCCTTTATGTTATCATTTTGTTACAATTCAAGCTCATGCTTCCCTTAACTCTTTACCAAACGACAGAATTTTAGGCTAGTCCAAATTGAAAGCATTTGCAGACGACAAAATAAATGTGGCTGAAAAATTGAAATTTACTTTGGGAAGGGTAGAAAACATTGTGGGAAAAAGGAGAAAATGCTGGTTACCAGCATTTTCTCCTTTTTCCACAAGGTTTTCAAAAGGCTTCTTTCTCAGCGTCGTTAAAAGTCGGGATTGTGTGGTAAAGGGTTAATGCATTACTCATATCATGCAAATTTTCAGATATTGCAAACTTTTTAACTCTTTACCAAATGACGAAATTGTGGACAGGACCAAATTGCAAGCATTTGCAGACAACAAATTAAATGAAGCTCACGTAATGACTTCTGTCTTTGATAGGGTAGAAAACTTTGTGGGGAAAAAAGGAGAAATGCGGGTAACCGGCATTTTCTCCTTTTCCCACAATGTTTTCAGAAACCTTCTCTTTCAGGGATGTTAACACTCGGGATTGTTTGGTAAAGGGTTAAATATTCTGCACTACAAATAAGAGCTCAGCCAGAAGATTTCCTATGGTAATGATTAATGTCATCTTGTATTTGCATTCAGCAGACCCTTTCACTACCAACTCAAGAAATTCGACTTTTTTTAGAGGTCTAATAGCAAATTTCCACCTCTGTTGAAAATGGATTTGGTCATAGTCATAGTCTAGCATCAGTTTGCAGATGATGTAGGTCCAAGATCAAACTGCATGTTCTGTGCAGTCTGATCTTGATCTATGCCAAATGCAAAAGCTACTTGCACTGTAGGTCATATTGGTTGTGAAAGACTTAACCAAACAATGTTGTATTTGTCTTCTTGTTCTCTTGAGCTACACCTCTGTTAAAGACAATAGTACTTTGATTTTTTTCCTGAAAGCTCTATGTTAACAGAATTTCAATAAAAGAGTCATTGTTGACATTGCAGGGTGAAGGACATGGTGTCATCATGTGACCCTGTGTTAGATTTGACCCACTTACCCATTTGTCCTACAATTGTTACCATGGTAGCCCTGGAGGCGCTTCTCAATCCAACAAGTGATGTGCAACCTTTTGTGGACCAGCTGTTTGTTCTCGAAAAAATGATGGTAGGTGCCTCTTACCATTTTATGTGTTTGTTTTGATGGATGAAAATCATGGAGAGTTTATGCAGGCATCTAGAGGAGTAGTAGGGCATTCTAATCGGTATACTCTACATATGGAAAATTACAACAGTCTGCATTTCTGCGTGGTCGGATCATGTCGAGTTACGTGTATAAAGAGGTGTGTATCAGATGAGACTGAAGGCCGAATCTAATGTGCGCCTCTTTACACAAATGAACAAACATTGTTTAAACCCAGGAGGCCAGTCAAGCTTGTAATAATTAATCATGATACCAAAGTTCAATGTACATTTAAGGATCAGGATACGCATCCTGGCAATTGTAGAATTTGGAAATACGCTGTTGAAAACACACATATTTATTTAATGGGCATTGATATCAGAGAAAATCAAGTTCTGCATAAAAACAATTTTTTAAAAAAAAGTAGATGACAGAAAACAGACGAGGTATCTCAAAATATGCTAAAATGGGGTTTTCATGCTACGTCATGCTAGCTGAATGTTTTAGGGATTTGGCTAAAAGATCCAAATGTCAATACACAAAAGTAGTCTGTGCACACGAGTTCTGTACATGGTACGTGACTGACATGGAAAAATTTTATGGTCAGTTGTACATGTGAGTTAGATAACCCCTGTATTTAACTCATATCATTAATAGGTATAAAATAAAATGCAATACAAATGAACCATGCTGTGTGAAAAGGGGGCTTAATGCATTGGCGAAAAGTATCAACCCAGGTCAGTCTGCGCAGGCTGACCTGGGCCAAACTTTTCGCTATTGGTCAATTTTCTGCCTGTCCAGGGACTTGTCTACCTGATAATTAAGTTGGTTGTTAAAAAAAGTGGCTGTTATGGATCCATAGTAAAGTGATGGCTTGATGGGCATAGTGCATCACAGAGATGCATTAAGCCTCCTTTGGCCAGAGCATGGCCCAAATTTTAATATTGTGTTTGCTTGCCTAGGTGCTTTTGAGGACAGCGTAAATCAAGATTAGATTTGCCAGGATGTGTGTCCTGATCCATAAATATACATTATTTGTTTTGGGGATGTCATGGATAGCATTAGAAATATTTCAGTATTTGGCACCATGGCTTTATTTTTGTAGTTTTTAAGTAATAAATGTCTATTGGTTAGAGTTCTTAGGTTTTTCAATTCTTTAACCAAATGATACGAGAAAGAAGCCTTTTGGAAACATTATTGGAAAAGGAAAGAATGCCGGTCACCAGCATTTTCTCCTTATCCCACAAGGTTTTCGTAAGCCTTGTTAACCAGTAAAAAGATGAAGATACTCAGTTCATTGCCATGAGAGTCTAAATCCATTTTATTTGCAGAAGTTGCAGCGTCCATATTTATTCTGTGAGTTGTTCCGAGGCTGTTACATTGGGTTAAGGGACATCAAAGCTGTGGAAAGTCAAGAACAGTATAGATGGTGTGCCTTTACTTATCTAAAGGTAAAGTTTTACCTTTGATTTATTTGAGTGTTCAGTTTCTCTGCCTAACAGCAATATTATTTGAGAAACATATGGGCCATGCTCTGTGAAAAGGGGCTTGAATGCATCTGCAAAATGTATCAACCCAGGTCAGCCTGCGCAGTGTGCGCTGGCTAACCTAGATCGAAACATTTTGCTTTTGGTTAATGTTCTACAGGTCAAAGGGCCGTTCTGCCTCAAGATTCATAGGGTTGTCAGACAAAATAGACTTTATGAATCCATAATTATGTATTACTTGGTATCAAGCATCACAGTGTTGCAATAAAGCTCCATTTTGCAAATGTATGGCCTATATAATTGTATGTCAGTTGTTTCTATGATGGTCCACAGAATAGCATATAAGAAAAGATTTTTTAGACTAAACCATATTGAAAGCATTGGCAGACAACAAATTAAATGGTTCTCAAATGAAAGAAAGTGTTTAAAAAAATTATGGGTAAAGGGAGAATGTGCTTAATACCTACATTTCAATGTTGTATATAGCCTTCTTCATTAGAACCTTTTACCATACAATGCCAACTTTTTACAACCATGAGAAAGAAGACTTTAGAAAAAAAATTTTTTTATAAAAAGGAGAAAATGGTGATAATTCACAACGTTTCAGAGACAAAAGTCATCATTTAAGCCACATTCAATTCCTCGTCACCATGTGCTTTGGGTTTGGAAAAGTCTGAAATTTTGACCTGTGGTAAAGGATTGTGGGGGGACAAGTAGAACAAGGGGTTGGTGCTGAAAGGGTCATTACTACCTCAGGTTCCACAGATCCTACAGAAGATTCAGCAACAGTCACCATGTCGGGACTTTTCAGCAGACCTAGAGATGGGCTTCGACAAACTATTGAACAGTTCCTTTATGTTAGACTTGGTAGATATGGAACATAAGTGAGTGCTGCTACTTACTAATATTTACTGACTCGGGGATTTCATTCTCTACCTTCTTACATCTGTGGTGTCCCTGGTTGTAAGGTACAGCATTGGCCCTGTTACCATAAGGTCCCGAGTTTGATACCTGGGAGTGGGTGTCAACTTTCAAGCCGTTCATTAGCCCACAGATTCGTTGGGAGTACTGGTGTCATTTCCAGGAAGCAGAATCGAGAGAGATTACTATAAGTGGCAAGAACTTGTTTCTCAATCCATGTGAAATAAATATTATGTTTAAACTAAGTCTAAACCTTGTAATAGAATGTTAGTTTAGTTCATAACCAGCAAATGACTTATAGGTGGTAAACAGCTTTTTCCCCTTTCCTACAATGTTTTCTGATACTGATATTTACAATTCAGGGATTTAAGTCTGTACCAAACAACAAAATTTTAGACTTGTCCAGCTTGAAAGCATTTGCAGACGACAAAATAAATGTGACTCAAAAATTGAAATTTGTTTTGGGAAGGGTAAAAAACACTGTGTTTGAAAACATTATGGAAAAAAGAGAAAATGCTGGTTACCAGCATTTTCTCTTTTTTTCCCATAATGTTTTCAAACACTGTTTTTGTTAGGGTTGTTAAAAGCCAGATTAGTGTGGTAAAGGTCTGTTCCTCTTAGTATAATTTTGGTCTCGCGTGATAATCTACAAATGACTTACACATGGTGAACAGTATTTTTCACATATCCTATAATGTTTTCTTCCCGTTCAAAGATACATTATATGGTTTGAAGCACGTGCTATTTGTTATCAGCAACTGCTATTTATTTAGGAAAATTCAGTTTGTATTTTTGTTCCTCGTTGGTAAAGAGTTAAATAAAAGTTTTATCCGATGTTCTAACATATAAGCCATGCTCTGGGAAAAGGGTCTTTAATGCATCTCCATGATGTATTAAACCAAGCAAGTTATCATATAATTATGGATCCTTAAAATCCAGTATGTCTGTCAACTGACTGAATTAGAGCAGTAGAATGGTCCCTGCATATGTAGAAAAATTAATAAATAAAAAAAGTTTTGACCAAGATCAGCCTGCATGGACTGCGCAGGCTGCCCTGGATTGATACTTTTTGCAGATGAAATATATCCTCTTTACACAATGCATGTTCTAACACTTGTTTCAGATGTGATGGGATTGTGTTGTTGCTGAGTGAATGTGCAAAATACAACTTGCTTTCAGAAGGTCAGGTGAAGCGGCTGAACCAGAGAAGGTAGACTGAATTTGCATTTTTTTTTTCGTGGGGAAGTATTGGCAATGGGTACATAACTTACTTAACCCTTTACCACACAATCCCGACTTTTAACGACCCTGAAGAAGACGACTTTTGAAAACATTGTGGGAAAAGGAGAAAATGCTGGTGACTAGCATTTTCTCCTTTTCCCACATTGTTTTCTGCCCTTCCCAAAACAAACTCCAATTTTTCGGTAACATTTATTTTGCCATCTGCAAATGCTTTCAATTTGGATCAGTCTAAAATTTTGTCGTTTGGTAAAGGGTTAACTGGCTAGAGTAAGATATGCACATTATTTTTAAGAAACATTCTTCTTTCTATAGTGGTTTATCATTCAATAAACTACAGTTGTGAGTTTGGAGGCACCATAAATGAATCACAAGGGCAATAGCCGAACATAGAATGATGTCACTTGATATCAACTGATGTCGATTTTACCACACTTCCATTTCACTGGATTTATATAGCCGATTTCATGTGTCATGTTAGAATTGTACATACAGTGATTGTCATTTGCTAAACGGTTAACTGAGATTTTCCATTTTTTTTGTTGCAGCAGTTAGGCATTTATCAGACTTTGCTGACAAGGGTCAAGGGCATTTTGATTAAAAAAATGACCACTGGCTGATTATTATGTATTTGTATATGTACAACAGATGTAATTAACTCTTTACCAAACGACAAAATTTTAGACTAGTCCAAATTCAAAGCATTTGCAGATGCAAAAATAAATGAAAAAATGAAATTTCCTTTTGGAAGGGTAGAAACATTGTGGGAAAAGGAGAAAATGCTGGTTACCAGCATTTTCTTCTTTTCCCACAAGGTTTTCAAAAGGCTTCTTTCACAGGGTCGTTAAAAGTCGGGATTGTGTGGTAAACGGTTAATATACTGTATTAGTTTTGCCTTGTTGAAGTAGATCATCTTTTTCTTTCTTTTACACAGAGCCAATGAATCTCAAAAACAACACCCATTAGAACCTCCGAATGGACAACCTTGTGCAATACTTGTCATCAAGGCAGAGCCAACAGTACACAGCATCTTGAAGGTTAGTGTCGGCTGCTGTTTGGGGGAAAGCCATTTCTTTTAGCATAAGCAAGCTTTTTTATATTTTGCAGTTGATATGCTTAGGAGACATGATTTTTGCTTTGTGGTCGGTGCAGATCCTAGTTCACAGGCTGTATTCACCAAATGAGTTTACTCTTTACCACACAATCCCGAGTTTTAACGACCCTGAGGAAATAGCCTTTTGAAAACCTTGTGGAAAAATGAGAAAATGCTGGTAACCAGCATTTTCTCCTTTTCCTACAAGGTTTCCTACACTTTCAGCACAAATACAACCATTTCAGCTAAATTTGATATGGCGTCTGCAAGTAATGGCGTCTGCAAATACTTTCAGTTTGGACAAGTCTAAAATTTTGTTGTTTGGTAAAGAGTTAAAGGACAACCAAATTGAAAGTATTTGCAGACGACAAATTGAATGTAGCTCAAAAGATTGTTTTTGTCTTTGAATGGTAGAAAACATTGTTGGTAAAGGAGAAGATGCTGGTTACCAGCATTTTCTCCTTGTACCACAAAGTTTTCAAAGTGCATCTTCCTCAGGGTTGTTAAAACACTGAACTGTTTGGTAAAAAGTTAAAGTCAGTTCTGATTGTAAATTCCAAGAATTCAAACGTATGTCTCAGCCATTACCATAGCTTTTCTTGAATTTTAGAATGAGAACAGTATTTAAAGCAGTTGACAAATACAAATCTAGAGGGCACACAATGTAATGTCTGATCTTGGATCTTGGCTTGTTGCTTTTTTTTTCTCTTTATCATATTTGCCTAACTATTATTATTTCATACTGCAAAATGGGGCAATTTTGGTCTAGAATTTTTATATTCATAATGAATGGACACCACCACTCTCTCATAAAAGTTTTACCGATGTAGCCAATTGACTCATAGACATGTAGGGTTGGGAGTGGGGTATTCTTCTGATATACATGTATATACTTTTAACTCTTTACCACACAATGACGAGTTTCAACACCTCTGGGAAATAAGACTTTTTGAAAACATCATGGGAAAAGGAGAAAATGCTGGTAACCAGCATTTTCTCCTTTTCCCACGATGTTTTCTAACCTTTCAGAACCAAATTCTATTGTTTGAGTCGCATTTAATTTGTCATCTGCAAATGCTTTGAATTTGGATAAGGGTAAAATCTGCCATGTGGTCAAGAGTTAAAAAGCTAAATGCAGTTTTCCAAAATTCTATTTTTTATTCTTTTTCATGTTTTGAGTATATTATGATCAAACCTCAATCCACTTACTTCCCTGCCAAAAAAAAGAGTTGTCTGCTTTCAAAATTGTACAGAGTGTATATCGTATCTTTACATGTTACATGGCTTTTCAACAGTCTTATAAAAATATTTCTTTTTTTTAATACATATAACCTTAGCTTTTAGAATGATATGAATCCCTCATATTCGGAGCTTAAATGTAACTTGTAACGTAGAATTAAAAAAGTATATGTATGCCTAATCAAGCATGATAAAGTGTGAATTAAACTTTTTTTAACTTACCTAACAAGAAAATTTTAGAGAGATCCATTTGCAGAAAGCATTTTAAATGTGGCTCAAGTAATGAGAATAATCCCTTAAAGGGTAGGAAACATTGTGGAAAAAGGGGAAAATGCAAAAGGCTTCTACCCATGGGTCATTAAAATTTGGGTTTGTTTGGTAAAGGGTTAAACAGAAGCCCTTAGAATGCCAATTATAATTTGAGTTCTCTCACAGCTGATTATTGTTTGATAATGATTATGTGGGAAAGCAGCCAGTGGCTTAAGAAGAATATTGTGCAAAGTTCTGGTAACAGAAACTACAAGAAAGCATGGATAGGTGCACTATCTGCTGTGATATATCTGAAATATTGTTGAAAAAGGCATTAAACGCCATACAATCAATCAATTTCAATCAATCATTTAGTATTCTAGATAAGCATTTAGAACTCAGCTGTTCTGAAAGAAAGAGCCTAGGTATTGTCACAGCCCTGGATACATCTATGTCTTTGTCAAGCACCAATTTTGACATTTTCTGATATATCTGTCAGTACTTAAGATATTTGCTTTAAATGTGGCTGGTTACCAGCATTTCTTCTTTTCTCACAATGTTTTCAAATGCCAACCTCCGGTTGGTCGTTGACCCTTTACCAAACGACAAAAGTTTAGACTTGTCCAATTGAAAGCATCTTCCATAATTCAGTGTGTCTGAAATGGTGCAGTTTTCTCTTGATAGGGTAGAAAACATTGTGGGAAAAGGAGAAAATGCTGGTTGCCAGCATTTTCTCCTTTTCCCACAATGTTTTCAAAAGGCTTCTTCCCCAGGGTCGTTAAAATTTGGCATTGTGCAGTGAAGGGTTAAAAGAGAAAATTATTGAAAACACGATTAAATGAAATATTCAGCAGAACCTATGAGCAATATCTTTACTTGAAATCCTATTTGGGCAGATAAAATTTGATGAAAAGATTGCCTTACATTCTTTTACATGTTCTTGAAATACTTCTGTTAACGTACTATACCTTTAAGTGATGTTCGCTGGTTAAGCAGCACTTAAGGACAGTGTATATAAAGATTAGACCACACAGAGCATGTAGTCAAATCTTCAATCTACACTGTCTGCAGAGCATGCAGTCAAATCTTCAATCTACACAGCCTACTAATTTGTTACATATCCTGTTTAAAATAACTATGAAATCACATTATTATGGTGGTTTTTCCTCGTTCAAGAGGTCCAGTTTCTTTGACTCTTTACTAAACAAGAAAATTCTAGACCAGTCCAAATTGAAAGCATTTGCAGATGTGGTTCAAATGATGAGGTTTGTGTTTTGAAAGTGTATAAAACATTGTCGAAGAAGGAGAAAATTCTGGTTACCAGCATTTTCTTCTTTTCCTCCTCTTCAAAAGCTTTCCTCCTCAGCAATATTAAAAGTGAGGAATTTTTTGTTAAGGATTAATTCAGGGCTCTAGGGGTTAATTTTTAATAGGGGCTTACTGGGACTCAGTTTTAAAGGCCCTGTGTAAGATGTGTTGTCATTGCAATATGACTGGGATACTGCAGTTAGAAGCTTCAAACACCTTACAGCCAAATTAATTCTTTACCAATGACAAAACTTTAAAACGTGTCCATTTTGAAGCATTTAAAGATGACAAATCTGGTAGAAATAATAGAATTTCTTCTTTGAAAGGATAGAAAACAATGTGGAAAAAAGGAGAAAAAGCTGGCTGCCAGCATTTTCTCCTTTTCCCACAAAGTTTTCAAAGGCTATTTTTCTCAGGATTGTGAAAACAAGAATCGTTTGGTACAGAATTAATGCTCATTTCAATATGTCTTGCTGAAAATTTGAGGAAACCACAACCTGCTTATATCCATTTACCACACAGCAAAATTTTAGACTGGGCCAAATTGAAAGCATTTGCAGACGACAAATTAAGTGTAGCATAAATGGTGATTTATGTATTGGATAGGGTAGAAAACATTGTGGGAAAAGGAGAAAATGCTGGTTACCAGCATTTTCTCCTTTTCCCACAATGTTTTCAAAAGGCTTTTTTCTCAGGGTCGTTAAGAGTCGGGATTGTGTGGTAATGGGATATACATTATACCAAGCAAGTCATCATATAATTATGGATCCATAAAATCCATTTTGTCTAACATACAACGGAGTCATGAGGTAGAATGGTCCCTTGTCATGCAGAAAATTTACCAATAGCAAAAAGTTTCGACTTGGGTCAGTCTGCGCAGACTGTGCAGGTTGACCTGGGTATGATAGTTTCTGTAGATACGTTAAACTCCCTTTTCACAGAGTATGGCTTAAATATTGGACAATGAAGATCTAAAATCATACTGTATGTTCTGTACAGTCAGATCTTTGGTCTACACTGCCCACAAAGACTACCAAAGTTGTACCAAGTTGTATAGTGGATTGAGTGGTTTCTCTCATGTTGCTTTTTGTCTGTGTTGTGAATCTTGCAGACCATGGGTTTGAAGGAAGTTGCACCTCCTGCGCCTGACACTAATGCTGTATGTCTTTCTTCTTCTTCCTTTCACGCTTTGCTCCTTGTGTATTGAAGTGACAGATAATAAGACTCTCATTCCTTTTTCACACGGCAAGTTTTTGAGTCTTCGAAATTCAAAATATTTGCAGATGACAAATTTAGAATTGGTATAAATAAGCTCAGGCTCTCTGACAAGGTAGAAACATTGTGGGATAAGGAGAAACGTTTCCCACAATGTTTTCAAAAGACTTCTTCCTCAGAGTCATCAAAACCTGTGATACTGAGGTAAATAGTTAATTATGTTGTATTTCTTTTTGTTAAATCTATATAAAACAGTTTACCCTTTACCAAGCAATCATGTGTATTTGCAACCAAGAAGGAGACACTTTTTGAAAACATTGTGGGAAAAGGAGAAAATGCTGGTCATGAGCATTTTCTCTTTCCCCACAATGTTTTCTACCCTTTCAAAGACAAATCCCGTCATTTGATGCAAATGCCCTGGAAATCGATGAGTTTAAAATTTTCTCATTTGGTAAAAGAGTTAATGCATGTCCACAAGTAGACAAGTTTTATGGCAGCTCTGGCCTTATTTTAGAATATCACGGCAAAAGAAATTAAATGTCGCAGTCATCTTGTCAATCTTGAGACTTTTGAGATGAGAGACAGTGTGGACCAAGGATTTGACTGCATAGGACATGCAGTCTGATCTTGGATGAAAAAAGTCTTGAAAATGCAGATGTAAAGTCTTCTATCATGATAGCATCTTTACATACAAAGACTTTTAAAACTCTTTACCAAATGACGAAAGTTTGGACTGGACTGAAAGCATTTGCAGATGACAAACTAAATGTTGGTAAAATGATGATTTCTGTCTTTAATAGGATAGAAAACATTGAGGGAAAAGGAGAAAATACTGGTTACCAGCATTTTCTCGTTTTCCCACAATGTTTTCAAAAGGCTTCATCATCAAGGTTGATAAAAGTAAGGATTGTGTTGGAAAGAGTTAAAGGAATACAGAAGTAAAGCAGTTGACAGTGATCTTCATATACCGGTAGTCTTTTTATCTGTTACATGTTCTCTGTTCTTGTTTCACCTTGTTTTGTTTCTTTTTTCATCAATTTGCATGTAACTTTTCTTTTTGATTTTTGTTGTAAATTGTCAAACACTATAGCATTCATTACTAGGTATCGGGCTGAGAAAATGTGTACTCCCACTGGGGGATTTTTACCCTTCCCTTATCACTACTGGACGTTAGCCCTACAGTTTATTAGTCCCTCAATATATGTATTTTCCCTTAGAGCAACAAATAGACCCATCTGACATTTTCAGTCCAGAATAAAAACATTTAGTATAAAGTGCAACATTAAGGTTGCTTTTCTCCAGAATGTTTCATCAAAGCAGTCAAAGATTAGACCGTGGGGTCTGATCTTGATCTACACTGACCTGAGGCTGACTGGATTCGATACTTTTGCAGATGCATTAAACCCCCTTTTTACAAAGCATGGCTCACTTTTTTTTGGCTCTTCTGTGTTAGATGTATTGTCGTAGCCCCGGCGGCGGCGGCGTCGTGCAAAAACTTTGACATTTTATAATATCTCTGTCATTACGAAAGATATTTACCTCAGACTCGGACAAGTTGTTAACTATGAAAAGAGGAACCCGTACAACAAGGGCAGGTAATCATCAAAGTATTTTTTACACAGTTATGCCCCTTTTTCAACTTTGAATTCTCACTGGAAAATCAACCAACTGCAGCAGAGCATTTGCACCCGAATGTGGTGCATGTTTTGTGAATGATGTACAATGTAATTACATTATCAAAGGTATTTACAATTTACACAGATAGATGGGGCATATTGCAGAAGACCTGTTTACATAATAAAGCTTCATTTTTATTTGAAATATTCCATTTTGAATTTTTCTTTAAAGTATACAAGTACTTCTCAAAATTTGCTAGGAATCACCATATTTTTCTTCAAATTTTAGAAAATCTGTTTGAATTGGTATATGGTGTAGTATATGTATATCATGTACATCTGCCATTACTTTCTTAAATAATGCTGAAAGCGGCGTAAAACACCATTCAATCAGTCAGTCAATCTTAGTGCTAAAGGTGGCTTTAGTTGCTTTTGCTGACAGTGCAGATCTAGATCAGACTGCAAGGAATGTGCTGTCTGATCTAAGATCCACCTTGTCTGCCACTTTGTAACAAATTCTATTTTAACCCTTTACCACACAATCCCGAGTTTTAACGACCCTGAGAAAGAGGCCTTTTGAAAACATTGTTGGAAAAGGAGAAAATGCTGGTAACCAGCATTTTCTCCTTTTCCCACAATGTTTTCTATCCTTCCCAACACATATTTCAATTTTTGAGTCACATTTATTTTGTCGTCTGAAAAAGCTTTCAGTTTGGACTGGTCTGAAATTTTGTTGTTTGGTAAGGAGTTAAACAACTTTGAAAGAACATTATTTTGGCTGTATTTCTTATTTGAAAAGGTCCAATTCATTGATTCAGTGCTCTAAGGGGTTTATATTCTCTCAGAGCATTGGGTTTGTAATTAGGGAACTCATGTTTGATCCTGACTGGTAGCTTTGTTCATAAAGGACTTTCATTGGACAAGGCACTGTAGAACCCAAGCTTCATACCGGTGAAACTCAAAAAAGACTTACATAAGTGGGCCGTTGCCTTGAAAATAGGTTGAAAGCGGTATAAAGCATTCAGATCAAGAACCAAATTCCCCAGACCCTCTCACTACCTAACTGCACTTTACACTTGAGCCATGCTGTGGCAAAAAGGAGTTGAAAATACATATCTTCATGATGCATTATACCAAGCATATCATTGCAAAATTCATTTTGTCTAACAACCAGCTGAATCATGAGGTAAACTGGTCCTTTGACATGCAGAAAATTGACCGATAGCAAAAAATTTGGCCCCAGGTCAGCCTGTGCATACTGCTCAGGTTGACCTGGATCGATATTTTTAGCAGATTCGTTAAACTCACTTTTCACAGAGCATGGTTCATTTGTATTTTCCTAGTTTTCTCACTTTGCAGCATCAGCATACAGATGAATGTTTATTCCCCCCCCCCACCCACACAACTTCTAGGATTTATATGAGCCATGCTTTGTAAAAGGGGGCTTAATGCACCTTCGAAAAGTGTTGACCCAGGTCAGCCTGTGCAGTCCACGCAGGCTGACCTGGGCTGAAACCTTTGGCTACTGGTCAATTGTCTGTATGTCAAAGGACCAGTCTACTTTACGGTACAGTCGGTTGTTAGACAAAATGGTTTTGATGGATCCATAATAATGTGATGGCTTGCTTGGTATAATGGATCACAGAGATGCATTAAGCCCCCTTTTGCAAGAGCATGGCTTCCAGAAGAATCTATTTCTAAAAACAAGTGCAGCCCAGGCTTGTTATGCAATGCTCTTGTCAAGGTGTTTCCTCTTGAAAAAGGCAATAGCCAAAGTATTGAATGATATTCAATATTGAATTTTTTGCTCCACTTTATGTCTCTGTTAATGCCAGTTCAGTCCATAATACATTTGTTTTAAAGGCAGTGGAGCTATACAGGGGCATCATGGCCCCCTTGCTTTTTATAGTGTTTCATTCATTCCCTGAGGAATTCATAGAGTCATTGTGTGATTCACATTTTGTTTCACATTTTGGTGTGTGAACTAATTCACGTTTTAAGAGAGCTAACCCTTCCTGTTTTTTTTTTTTTTTTTTTCACAGCATATCAGTTGATAATATTCTTTCTTTTGTTGTATTGATTTCAACACCTTATTTAAAAGTTTTCTACCTAACATTTTTGCATGGTTTCTTTGCATGTTTTTGCATCAGTCTGCGTCATATAAACCCTGGGAACATTTTCAGTCTAGAAATGAGACCCTGTAACTGCCATTTTAAGGTCACTCATTTCCAGAATGTCTCAGCAAGGCTGACAGTGCAGATCAAAGATCAGACTGCACATTTTGTGCAGCCTGATCTTGATCTACACTGGCTGCAAAGGCAAGTATAGTTGTGAGCGGCACTTTAAGGGTTAAGATTGGACTTTACTGAAGTGTAGACTTTGGAAAGAATTATGACCATTACTGTATAGTCATGGTTTTTGTGCAAATATCAGTTTGGCTCTTTACGTCACTATCCCGACTTTTGACAACTCTGAGAAAGGAGCCTTTTGAAAACATTGTGGGAAAAGGAGAAAATGCTGGTAACCGGCATTTTCTCCTTTTTCCACAATGTGTTCTACCCTTCCCAAAACAAATTTCACTTTTTTGGTGACTTTTATTTTGTCATCTGCAAGTGCTTTCAGTTTGGACAAGTCTTAATTTTTGTCATGTGGTAGAGAGTGAAACAGTACTACAATTGCAAATTTTTTATTGTTCTCGCTGAACAAAAACTGATATTCATCAAACAGGCTTCAGGTCCAGATAGTTTCATGCATACGTTTTGGACCATTAGTACAATTTACAGAAAAACATTATGCTGATTACCTGGTATTTTGAATTTACCGATTAGCTTTTATCCTTTGGTGCATAAATTGGATGATATTTTGTTCAACTCTTTACCACACGATGAAAATGTATACTAAACCAAATTGAAAGCATTTGCAGACAACAGATTTAATGTGACTTAAAAATTTAAATTTGTTATAGGACAGGTAGAAAACATTGTGGGAAAAGAAGAAAATGCTGGTCACCATCATTTTCTCCTTTTCCCACATTATTTTCCAAAGGCTTCCTTTTTAGGGTCATTAAAAGTCGGGATTGTGTGGCAAAGGGTTAAGTTATATAATATCTATTTCATTCATTGTGTGGTAAAGGGTTAAGATAAGTTAGTTACAATTTTACAGACACTAGATGCAGATTATTCGAAGAATCAAGAAGCCCTGCTTGGAGTTCTGTGTCATATGTTGTCGGGGAAAAGTTTTGAGCTTATCCTTGCTGCTGCTGCAGCTACCGGGAAACTGCAGATATTTTGTTTTAAACTTATCAAGTAAGTATTGCATGTATAAATATATAGTTACATAAATATCCATGTGCTATGAATCTTTTCCAGTATTCTTGGTTTCTTTCAGTAATTTTTGAAATAAATTAATCCTCAACCACCAGCTGACCAGGTACAATACTGCTGAGTTTTCCAATTTCCTCTTTTATCACAATGTTTTCAGAAGATTAACCACAGGAGCATGAAACAGCTTTCATTTAAATAAATTTGTTAACCCTTATACTGCTAAATAAGTAAAATAAAAATTTCAAGCCGATAGTAAAAACTTGAATGTTGCTATTTCTAAGTTATTTTTGGGAGGAAAAATACCTCCTTATCGGACAGTGTAAATCCAAGATCAGACTGCACATTCTGTGCAGTCTGATCTTGATCTACACTGTTTGCTAAAGGTCACTGAGTTGCACTTAGCAGCATAAGAGTTATAAACCAAAGCTACCCATTTTTTGCAAGGTTCAATGAATTTGCTAAGCAGTCACCAAGTGATGGAGGTAAACCAGCCCAGACCAGAGCTCTGCTGTTTGACATATCCTTTCTGATGTTGTGCCATATTACACAATTGTATGGGACAGAGGTAAGAATTGTAGAGATAGTTCACCATGCTTTGTATATCCAATCTGATGCTTTGCCATGTTACATGGTAACTGTTATATCGCATGCAACACACGAAAAGGGACCTTCGGACATATGCATAAAAGTGTGTTGTCCCAGATCAGCCTGTGCAGTCTGTGACTAATACAAGTTGACACTTCCCGTTTTTGTGCGATTTTCTCTTTCACAAAAGTCTACCATATGAAAAAATCTTATGTAGTCATATAGTGCCGTCTCGGATTAGCCTGTGCGGACTGCTCAGGCTAATCCGGGACGACGCTTTGCGCAAATGTCTGAAGGTCTCATTTCGCATGTTGCGGGCCATATGGAACAGAGATAGGACATATAGATATAATTCACTATTCCATGTACATGTAGGTCCATTCCGGTCCTTTGCCACATTACACTGTTGTATGGGACAGAGGTAAGACTTGAAAGATGGTTCTATGTCTGGTCTGCCAAGGTCAAGATATCTTTGCCTGGCCGAGTAGCTCAGTGGTAAGCATATCTGACTTGTGACCTGGTGTTTGCAGGCTTGATACCCGGTTGAGGCAAACCTCTTTCCAGCAATTTTTTGCCTCTCACCTCTGTTGTATGTGAGAAAAGTAGTCAGTGGCTTGGAAAGAAAGTTGTGTTAGTACTGGTGTGATAAAGCCAGGAAAGATGTAGGTGCACTGAGCGCCATGACATGATCTAAGCTGTTAAAACAGCATTCAACTACAATACAGACAAACAAATACAGATCTTGGTGGCATCATGGCCGTGATACTTGAATATAGGTGTTAACCCTTTATCACACAGTCCACAGTTTTAATGACCGTGAGGATGAAGCCTTTTGAAAACATTGTGGGAAAAGAAGAAAATGCTGGTATCCAGCATTTTCTTCTTTTCCCACAATGTTTCCTACTTTGTCAAAAACAAATTTCATCATTTGAGTCATGTTTAGTTTCTCCACTACCAGTACTTTTAATAAGGCTGAGTCTGAAATTGTGTTATGTGGTAAAGGGTTCTGCCAAGGCAGAGATTCTTGGACACAGGCCCATTGAATAAGAGAAATGTCCCATCATAATGATCATATGTGTTAACACTGCCTGTTTCAGACCATTGTAGAAATAAGTCTTGAATACATCTTGTTCCACTTATTATGAAAATGTCTTCTATTTTCTACAAGTATATAATTGTCCCCCCTCAAATTCATGCTTGGGAGAACACTGACTTGGGGGGAAAAAAAACATTGTAGTTTCAAGGCTGTATGGACAAAAATATTCCACAAAATATGGGACCACACTGTAATCCTTTGCATCCATTCTTGTCCATGACATACTAAGAGACAATACCTGTAATTTCTAGGTAATTACCTCTAGTAGTGATTGTCTCAATACATTTTTCGTCCAATGGGCTTTGCGATGTTTGCCAGAAGACGGGAAGTACAAATCTGTGGACATAGGCATGCCCATTGACTCTACAAAAGTGGATTCCTTGCTGTCAGCTATTACTTCAAGAACGGATTTTATGCAAGGGTATGTATTTTTCTAGTTTCTAGACTAGCCTGAAGTCCTTACCAGACCGTTGGCCTCATGCTTTTGTCATCTGGTTAACTCTGTACCACACAATCCCGACTTTTAAGGACCGTAAGAAAGAGAGCTTTTGAAAACATTGTGGGAAAAGGAGAAAATGCTGGTAACCAGCATTTTCTCCTTTTCCCACAATGTTTTCTACCCTTTCTACCCTTTCCAAAACAAATTTCTATTTTTGAATCACATTAATTTTGTCATCTGCAGTTGCTTTCAATTTGAACAAATCTAAAATTTTGTTGTTTGGTAAAGGCTTAACCCTTTACCAAACGGCAAATTTTTTGACATATCAAAATTGAAAGAATTTCAGACAACAAGATAAATGTGACTCAGAATTTTAAATTTGTTATAGGAAGAAAGGAAAACATTGTGGAAAACAGAGAAAATGCTGGTTACCAGCATTTTCTCCTTTTGCCACAATGTTTTCAAAAGCCTGCAAGGTCCTTAAAAGTTGGCATTGTGTGGTAAAGGATTAACCCTTTACCACATGTGGATGGTCTTGTTCATCAACTTTTGATAGACAACTTTTGAAAAGGTTATGGTTAATGGATAAAAGATTGTTTTTAAGACAGAAATTGCCAATTATGTTCATATAGTAAATCTTTACTATACAATTCCAAGTTTTAATGAAGTTGAGAAAGGAGGTTTTTGAAAACATTTGTGAGAACAGGAGAAAATGCTGGTAAGAAAAGGAGAAAATGCTGGTAACCAGAAGAAAGAGCTAAACTTCAGTTCTTGTTGGTTATCTGTATTGCACAAGTATGATTGTCTGCCAGAGTCATGCAAGGCTCTGTCATAGGGAAGAAAGGCTGCACTTTTCGATTAACCATTAAGCTGCTAATCTTGACTCACTGACCTTTTGTGGACAGAGTAGATCAAGATCAGACTGCACAGAACATGCAGTCTGATCTTGGATCTACACTGTCCGATAAGGAGATGTCTTTCCTTTAAAACTACCTTTGAGATAGGAATATTTGGGCCGAGATATCGTTCCTTCAAAAATACCTTTGAAATAGGAAACTTTGGGCTTATACTATCGGTTTAAAAGTATCATTTAGCATTCAGCAGGATAAAGGTGAATGGATTACAATAGCTCTCTAATGCATGAGAAATCTAGAAATGGAATTTGGTCTTTTTGCAAATGCATTAATCCTTTACCGCACAATGCCGCCTTTTAACGACCCTGGGAAAGAAGCCTTTTGAAAACATTGCGGGAAAAGGAGAAAATGCTGGTAACCAGCATTTTCTCCTTTTCCCACAATGTTTCCTATGCTATCAAAGAAGAATTGCACCATTTGAGCAACATTGAAATGGTCGTCTGCAAATGTTTTCAGTTTGGACAAGGCTAAAATTTTGGCGTCTGGTAAAGGGTTAAACCCCCTTTTCACAGAGTATGGCTCATATATTATATTTAGTGAAGATTCATCTTGTTTTATAATGATTCCTGTGTCTTCATTTTTAGTGCCCCCAAATGGCATGAGATTTGTGCTAATATTCCATATTCAGTGCAAGAGGTACTCTTTGCATGGGAGCATGGTGCCCTGTCAGCAGAGAATATCAAGGTAATCGTTTCAATCTGATCAAGGACTTTGATGGTTAATTGCTCCTGTTACATGGGTTTCCCCTTTAAAACTTAAAAACTAGTTCAAGTTTGATGCAGATATCTTTAGTAATAACAGAGATATATTATAAAGCGTTAACTCTCTACCATACGAGAAAAATTTACCCTTGTCCAAATTGAGAGTATTTGCATACGACAGTTTCAATGTGGTTCAAATGTTGTAATTTTTCTTTGATAGTTTAGAAAACGTTGTGGGAAAAGGAGAAAATGCTGGTTACCAGGGTTGTATAAGACGTCGTTTTATGGTACAGAGTTAAAGTTTTTGCTTGAAGAGGACCATGCAGTTGCAGATGACGAAATGGCTATGACATTGCCTAGATTTTTTCTTTAAAAATAGCCTTGGTAAAAAAACCACAAAGATTGTCTGCACTTCTAACTTTACAGCATTTGTAACATATCAGAAGAAAAAAATGAGCAATTGGTTGTTACAAGCCGTCAATGCTTTCCATTCCATCATCACTATTTCAAATAATATAACCTAGTCTTCATAGTGGTGAACTTTATGCTGGTATCTGCACAACTGGGTCTCTGTGAACCTTTAAACTCTTTCCCACACAGAAAGTTTTAGACTCTTCCAAATTCAGAATATCTGCAGATGACAAATTTAAAATTGGTATAAATGAGCTCAAGCTGTCTGACAAGGTAGAAAACATTGTGGGGAAAAAGGAGAAAATGCTGGTTACCAGCATTTTCTCCTTTTCCTAAAATGTTTTCAGAAGGCTTCTTTCTTAGGGTCGTTAAAAGTCAGGATTGTGTGGTAAAGGGTTAACCTTTTCCTGCTGAATGAATTAAACGATACCCTCAAGTCGATAGTAAAGACACAAGTATTGTTATTTCAAACTTATTTTTTGGAGAGTAATATCTCCTTATTGGACAGTGTAGATCCAAGATCTCACTGCACTTTATGTGCTGTCTGATCCTGATCTACACTGTCAGCAAAAGGTCAGTGAGTCAGGCTTAGCAGCTTAAGGGTTAAAAACATTGTAGGAAAAAAGGAAAAAATTCTGGTAACCAGCATTTGCTCCTTTTTCCCCCACAGTGTTTTCCAACCTACCAAAAGCAAATTCCAGCATTTGAACACATTTCTGTCAGTGCAGGAGCATGATATTTTCAGAACCTACTCAATGCCCTTATCATAGCCAAATACTAAAAATAAGAAATGAAACACGTAATATACTTAACTCTTTACCAAACGACAAAATTTTATACCAGATCAAATTCAAAGCATATGCAAACAACAGAACAAACGTTGCTAAAATGATGTTTTCTGTCTTTGATAGAGTAGAAAACATTGTGGGAAAAGGAGAAAATGCTAGTTACCAGCATTTTCTCCTTTTCCCACAATGTTTTCAAAAGCCTTCTCTGTCAGGATCGTTAAAAGTCGGGATTGTGTGGTAAAGAGTTAATAAACATGCATTGCATTGAAATGTGCCTTCGTTAGTACAGTAAAGATGGTGTTATTTGATTATACTTCATATATGATGCCATTGATTTTTAGTTATGTATGGTCCTGGTAGTAGGTCTAAATGTACCTTTAACTTGAAAAGTTCCACTATTGGCTTAGATATGGACAAATCTAAAAATTTGACCTGTGAATGGTTCTTTTTTGCACGGCACATTTAATATCTTGTATGACTAATTTCGAAGCCAGGGATATTACCCCAATTATGTTATATATATTTACAGATAATAATGGCGTACGTTAAGAGCCGAATGCTCTGTTTACCTGTGGTTGTATCAGCTTGGATGTGTAGCTATATCAACATGTTGAGTGAGGATGCACGTGGAAAACCATTGTCCATGTTACAACAGCTAGTCCAGCCTATAAGTTGCGATGGAACTGCTCAGTACTACAATGAAAGGTATCGTATTTGTTTCATGGAGAAAAGTGACTGTGACAGGCGAGAATGGGATAAAGCATAACGAAAAAAAAGGACCGGAAATAGTATGAACACTTTACCACACAATCCTGAGTTTTAACGACCTTGAGGAAGAAGCCTTTTGAAAACATTGTAGGAAAAGGAGAAAATGCTGGTAACCAGCATTTTCTCCTTTTCCCACAATGTTTTCTACCTTTCCCATAAAAAAATTCAATTTTTCAGTCATTTGAACCTTGCTCTCTGAAAAGGGGGCTTAATGCATCTGCAAAAAGTATCGATCCTCCGCAGACCTGGGCCAAAACTTTTCACTATTGGTGAATTTTCTGTATTTCAAAGGAACAGCCCACCCTACGACACAGGCGGTTTGTTAGACAAAATGGACTTTACGGATCCATGATCATGTGATTGTCTTGCATCGTATCATGCATCACGGAGATGCACTAAGCCCCCTTTTGCCAGAGCATGGCTTATTTATTTTGTCATCAGCACATGCTTTACATTTGGACTACTGTATTATTTTGTTATTTGGTAAAGAGTTATATATTCAATATGTATTTGTATTTACTCTTTACTGCACAATAACATTGTAGACTTTACCACATTGGAAGCATTGGCAGACAACACAGTAAATGCCACCCAAAATCTTAAATTTGTCTTTGAATGGGCTGAAAACATTGTGGGAAAAGGAGAAGATGCTGGTTACCAGCATTTTCTCCTTTTCTCACAATGTTTTCAAAAGCCTTCTTCCTCGGTTGTTAAGACTTGGGATTTTGTGGTAAAGAGTTAACTCTGGCTTTCTTTAAATTTTTTGGTTAAAAACAAATGACTGAAATAAGTTTGGGTTTTTGGTAAATTGAACATTTCCTGTTTGCAATATGATCTGTGCCTTTCAGAATCAAAAGTTTATCCTGCAAGTAGAAATTTGTCAGTTTTACCAAACTTTTCATTCTTTTAGGTCTCATCTAGCCCAACAGATTATGCAGAAAATGATATACGACATTCTCCCACCATCAATTCGCCCACCAGTTGTACAGTATGTCCCTGCAAAAAGCCTGCCAGCAGATGTCATGGCAAAGACAATGAAAAGTGTGTTCACAAAAGGCTGGCTTGACCTGGTTAATCTTCATACTTTAGAAGCTTTACTTAATCTCTGTGGATCAGACTGGTTCAGCGAAAGACTTGTAAAGGTGAGAAAAAAGCTTAGTTCACAACTTTTACTCTTTACCAGACAACAAAATTCTAGACTGGTTCAAATTGAAAGCATGTGAAGGCTACAAATTGAATATTACTCATATGACAGAATTTGGCTTTAAAAGGGTTTAGAGTATAATTGGAAAAGGAGAAAATTTTGGTCAAATGAGGTCAACCTTGACAAGATTTGTAAACAACTACACATTTTTCTTGTGTTACTTTTCATTTCTTGTATTTTTTTCAGTGTGGCTGTACAATCATGCTTTTGCAAAATATGTACTTAGGTATTAATATTAAATCAATCAATACTCATTTGCAATTGGTAAATAATGTGTAAACTCTACAAAAAATGTATGACAGGGTAAGTGTAGAAATATGTGGCTGTTTGGAATATGTTTTATTTGAGGCTGAACAATCATGAAATTATGATATTTATCTATGTAAAAGTGTACGGTATGGCAATGCAGACATTAAAATACTGGAAATGCATGTCCACCCACTCCCTAAATAGTACCAGTTAAGTAAATACAGTCGAATGGCAAGTTTTTTTACTTTGTTCACTGTAAGTAATTATTTTTTAATTTTGACCACAGGACAAAATTATCCAAATTGAAAGCATATGCAGATGAGAAATTAGATATTGCTGAAATAATGAGACTTGTCTTTGAAATAGCAGAAAAAACATTGTGGGAAAAGGAGAAAATGCTGGGTGCCAGCATTTTCTCCTTTTCCAACAATGTGTTCTTAAGCTTTCTACTTCAGAGTCATTATAACCCTCCACCACCTACAAAGAAGAGGAGGGTATACTGGTTTCACCATGTCTGTCTGTCCGACTCTCCATCATTCCATCTGTCTGTAGACTTTTTCGTTTCCGTGCTCTAACTCAAAAGCTATTTTTACCTAGGACTTTGAGACTTTATACTTATGTTGCTCATGACCCAAGGAGGTGCCTCTTTGTTTTTTGGTCACATGGGTCAAAGATCAAGGTCACAGGTGAACTTTGTTTGAAAATTGTTTCCGTGCTCTAACTTAATAGCTGTTTGACATAGGATCATGAAACTTTATGCAAGTGTTGCCCATGATCCAAGGAGGTGTCTTATTGTTTTTGTGTCACATTTTCATGGTGATCTTTGCTTTAAAAATCATTTCCTTTCTCTGATTGTACTGCTTCAGTGACAAGGTGTTGGTGGGGACGGGGGTATTTGTCTGCTTTGCAACAGTTCTAGTTAAAACATAGTGTTTAATGACGTGTTAAGGGGTGTTCGATTGTTGTGTCAGTATTATGTGCCGGAGATTATGAGCGGAAAAGGGTATAAAATCGTATATTTCAAGTCGTCCATGGTTTTAATATCAATATTGAAGTACTTGTACCTCTTACACTCTTTGGCTTATTTAACCCTTTCCCAAAGTCCAAAATTTTAAACTGGCCCAAATTGAAAGCATTTGCAGATGACAAATTGAATGTACAACATACATGTATTTCAATTTTTTCATTGTTTCAGTATTGATATTTAATTAGCGCTTATGATGTTTATCTTATTTAATCGTATACCACACAATCCATGAACCTGAAGAACAAGGCCTTGAAAACTTTTTCCTTTCCCCGCTATGTGTTTTACCCTTCCAAAAACAAATTTCACATCTATTTTGTTGTCAGCAAATACTTTCAATTTGGTCAGGTCTTAGATTTTGTCATTTGGTAGAATTAAAAATGTTTCTTGTTTCAGCATATGTTAGACAGCTTCAAAGTAGATGAACTGACCACAAACCTTGGTCTAGCCTTTGCAATTACACATATGGACCTGGAGCACATTACACTAAGTCTGCTTATACACACCATACCTTCTTTACTGCTGTCATCAGAGAAACGGAGTTTATTGACAGATCCTCGAGGTTACATGCTCGCCAAACTCTGTGTGATGGCCATTTCTGCTGGGCAGACAGCAAAATCTGCACAAAAAGGTACGGTGACAACTTTGTTAGTTAAACCTTTGCGCCACAATCCTGACTTTAAACAACCTTGAGAAAGAAGACTTTTGAAACATTGTAGGAAAAAGAGAAAATGCTCGTAACCAGCATTCTCTCCTTTTCCCATAATGTTTTCTACCACACCAAAGACAACTTACACAATCTGAGCCACATTTGATATGTTGTTTGCAAATGCTTTAAGTTTCGACTAGCCTAAATTTTTATCATGTGGTGAAGGGTTAAGATCATGTTGTATTTTATGGAGGATCGCATTTCTAGAATTACTGGAGTCTTAAGATTTTGATTAGTGTGTTTTACTACTTTGAATGGTTTCAGACAGATTATGGCAACAGATTACTTATCATCTACCACACAATCTTGAGTTTTAACCGCCCTGTTAATGAAGGCTACTGAAAACATAGTGGGACAGGGAGAAAATGCTGGTAACCAGCATTTTCTCCTTTTCCCACAATGTTTTCTATCCTATCAAATACAACTTACACAATTTGAGCCACATTTGGTTTGTTGTCTGCAAATGCTTTGGGCTTGAACAAGTCTAAATTTTTGTTTTGTGGTAGAGGTTTAAAATCATGTTGTATCTGGTGGAAGATTGACCTGGTGAGACCCAGGAAAGACATAACTCTTTACCAAAAAGCAAAATTTTTTTACTTGACCAAATTGAAAGCATTTTCAGATGATAAATTCAATGTAGCTCAAAAGATGACTTCTGTCTTTAATAGGGCAGCAAACATTGTGGGAAAAGCCTTCTTCTTTCAGGGTCGCTAAAACTTGGGATTGTGTGGTATAGGGATAAGTAAGCTGTTACTATAATATATATCTGAAACTGTTGAAAGTGGCAAAAGACTCTAATCGAAAAGGCATTGCCAAAAGGTGCAATGACAAGAGGGTGTAAAGCTAGAATTGGAAAGCAGTATTGTATGAAGTAAGATCTCAGGTTGTTTATCTAAGAGGAGAATAAGCATATAAAGCATAAAAGGATACATAATGAAAGGAAAGGGAAAGATATATAGGATCTGACATGAGTTGGAATTTGAGGTATATAGTGTCTGACATGAGTTAGAATTTGAGGTATTTAGCATCTGACATAAGTTGTAATTTGAGGTATTTAGCATCTGACATGAGTTGGAATTTGAGATATATAACATCTGACATTAGTTGGAATTTGAGATATATTCTGCATTTGACATGACTTGGAATTTGAGGTATTAAGCATCTGACATGACTTGGAATTTGAGATATTTAGCATTTGACATGACTTGGAATTTGAGAGAAGATTTTATTAGATAAGCCTAGAAAAACATAGAGCCAGAGGCTAGCTTTACATTTTACTCGCAGAAAGTAAAATATGCAAAAATAGTTTTAAATATTTACCAGATGATCCCTGAGAGAGAGAGTGCTTTTTGCAAGGTTTGGCTTCACTCGAACCTAGTGAAATGTGAAATCCACAGAAGATTGAATAAGTGAGCTGCTGCTGAGATACAGCATATAATACTGTGGAAAGTGGAGTTTAATTCTTTACCAAAGAACAAATTCTGGACTACGCGAAATTCAAATCATTTGTAGATTACAAAATAAATGTAGCTCAAATGATAATTTTTGTCTTTGAAATGGTAGAAAACATAGTGGGAAAAGGGGAAAATGCTGGTAACCAGCATTTTCTCTTGTTCTCACAATGTTAACATTTTCAAAAGCCTTTCTTCTTCAGGGTCATTAAACTTGAGGATTGTTTGGTGAAGGGTTAAATACCATTCAAACAAAGCAACAAAGAAGAACTCTTGATTTATCTTCAGATTCATCAGTCCTCTTTAGAAGGGGCAGAAAACGTTCCAGAAAGGATTTTGACTTGGAGGAATTTGAAGAGATTGAAAGTCGACCCCCAAAACGTAGCAAAACAATGGAAACCCAACAGATCACTTTGGATTCCGAAGGGTTTAATTTTGGTAGGCCTTTGCCTTAATCCTTTGCTTCATTTAGACCTTATTTTTTTCCATGCATTGGATACATATACACACAGTGCAGAAGAAATTGTTTGTAACTTGCAATTGAGCCATGCCCTCTAAATCATGAGTTAGACTGGTCCTTTGACTTGCAGAAAATTGACTAATAGCAGAAAGTTTCAGCCCAAGTTAGCCTGTGCGGACTGTGCAGGCTGACATGGGTCAATATTTTTTTTGCAAATGCATTAAGCCCCCCTTTTCACAGAGCATGGCCCAGTTTCTTTTTGTGATACTATTTTTCCACATCTGTTTATGTTTTAAACCTAAATCCATGGGAAGTTTTTGTATTGAACCTGATTGATATTCAGATTCTTTCTGAATAATCAAAGGACTCAAAGTCCTGGAAAGCAGATTTGTGGAGTAGCATAAAGCTGTAATGTGTTGTGAAAAAAAAATAGCATCACATGCAACACATGTGCAATCATTTTAAGATAGAGTTAACAAGAGCATGGAAATTCAAAGCTGTTCTGCCGAGCGGGCCACGCAGTAACTGTTATTCTATTACCGTTTAAGCAGTGGTAATTTGATCCCTCAATCTTACACAGTTTTTTGCTGGTATTAGATTTCGGACTATAGGTATGTATGCACATGTAGGGCAGTATAGTGTAGTGACAAAAGTGAGGTTGGGGTGTATTAGCTAAAACTGAAAGTGGAATGGGCGCAAGCGTGAATGACAGTATATTTTGTTAAGGTCAAACAGATATCATAGTAGAGTATGAGCATGCATGCGTTGTTACACACGGTGTATTTTGTTCCGGTCAGAACAATTACAGTAAGCGGATTTGCTATACAAATCTGCTAATAAATGATCAGTTTTTGGTCCTAATGGATTAATTTGAAGTTTTAGGTCATTCTCAGATGTGTTATAAATTCCTTTTTAAATCAGATAAAAAGTTGCAAAGTCACTCTACTGTTTTTTTTCATTCCTTCTTACCTGGTTTTGGAATTCATTTCTCTGCCAATGGCTAATACTTGGACTGACCCCTTAATCACAGATTGTCATTTTTGAAGTAATTTCCATACTTTAACATAGTATGATTTTGTTTTAAGATGCATTCTAACACCTGCATTGTATACTTTTTGCCACTACGGGGCTTTTAAATCTTTACCTCACAATCCCGACTTTCAACGACCCTGTAAAAGAATCCTTTTGAAAACATTGTGGGAAAAGAAGAAAATGCTGGTAACCAGCATTTTCTCCTTTTCCCACAATGTTTTCTACCCTTCCCAAAACAAATTTTTATTTTTCATCAGTGTTTATTTTGTTATCTGCAAATGCTTTCAATTTGAGCCAGTCTAAAATTATGTTGTTTGGTAAAGAGTTAAATCATGGCATTAATGGTAAAGAATAGAAAATTTTCCAACTTTCAGATGACTTTATAAATTCCAAAGACGAGGGGGATACCACACCTACCATTGACACAAAGGATCCGTTGAACAAAGCATTGAGTAAGTAATTTCAAATTCAAGGTAAAAAATGGCACATGTGTTGCATTTTTAAGGGTTTTTTTGCCATAATATTTTATGGAATTATAATATGCATTGTCAACATAAGGATGCAACTTAACTCTTTACCACACAACAAAATTTTAGACTGGTCCAAATTAAAAGCATTTGCAGACGACAAAATAAATTCGAATGAAAAATTAAAACTTGTTTTGGGAAGGGTAGAAAACATTGTGGGAAAAAGAGAAAATGCTGGTTACCAGCATTTTCTCCTTTGCTCACAATGTTTTCAAAAGGCTTCTTTCTCAGGGTCGTTAAAACACGGGATTGTGTGGTAAAGTGTGAACGCTACCAGATGACCAAAATTTTAGATCTGTCCAAAACGAAAGCATTTGTAGACGACAAATTACTTATTACTCATTAATTAAGATTTGCATTTAGAAACGTTGAAAACGCGGCAAAAGGAGAAAATGTTAGTTACCAGCATTGTCTTCTTTTCCCACAATGTTTTTAAGAGCCTTCTTTTTCAGGGTCAGCAAAGTTGGGGATTGTGTGCATAAAATTTTAGACTAGGGAAAAATTGACAGCATTTGCAGATAGGGAAATAAATGTGACTCAAACTGTGAAATTTTTCTTTTGAAGGGTAGAAGATGTTGTGAGAACTGGAAAAAATAGTGTTTACCAGCATTTTCTCCTTTCGCACAATGTTTTCAAAAGGCCTCTTTCTTGGGATTGTCAAAAGTTGGGATCATGTGGTAGAGAGTTAAGACTATTTATTAAGTAGCCGGTGGCTTTGATTGACTTTGTGCAAATTACTGATAAATAAAATTCGAATTACCAATGGATTTGCTACCTTGATTTGATTAAAAAAAATGTTGAAATGGTATTAAACACCAAGCAAAAATACAAATCAGAGTTAAAAAGTCCTACTTCACTTTTTCAGTCCACCTGTATGATATACCTATCAATTTACTGTTTTTCAGTTAACTTATTCCGCCTGATGAACGCTATTCTACACGACAAAGATGTGAGTCCTCGGACAAGTTTTATCGTCAGTTTTATAGACGAAGCTGTGCACTGTGGTCCCCAACAGGCCAAATATGTACTACAGTTTATGCCTCCGAATATGGTAAGTGAGGTGGAAATGTTCTAGGGTACATCCCTCAAATATATACTACAGTTTGTGCCTCCGAATATGGTAAGTGAGGTGGAAATGTTCTAGGGTACATCCCTCAAATGTATACTACAGTTTATGACTCTGAATATGATAAGCAAAATGGAAATGTTCTAGGGTTCATCCCTCAAATAATTATATACTACAGTTTATGCCTCCGAATATGGTAAGTGAGGTGGAAATGTTCTAGGGTACATCCCTCAAATATATACTACAGTTTATTACTCTGAATATGGTAAGTGAAATGGAAATGTTTTAGCGTACATCCCTCAAATATATACTACAGTTTATGACCCCGAATATGGTAAGTGAGGTGGAAATGTTCTAGGGTACATCCCTCAAATAATTATATACTACAGTTTATGACCCCGAATAGGGTAAGTGAGGTGGAAATGTTCTAAGGTACATCCCTCAAATAATTATATACTACAGTTTATGACCCCGAATAGGGTAAGTAAGGTGGAAATGTTCTAGGGTACATCCCTCAAATATATACTACAGTTTATGACCCGAATATGGTAAGTAAGGTGGAAATGTTCTAGGGTACATCCCTCAAATATATACTACAGTTTATGACTCCGAATATGGTAAGTGAAATGGAAATTTTCTAGGGTACATCCCTCAAATATATACTACAGTTTATGACCCCGAATAGGGTAAGTAAGGTGGAAATGTTCTAGGGTACATCCCTCAAATATATACTACAGTTTATGACTCCGAATATGGTAAGTGAAATGGAAATGTTCTAAGGTACATCCCTCAAATATATACTACAGTTTATGACTCCGAATATGGTAAGTGAAATGGAAATGTTCTAGGGTACATCCCTCAAATATATACTACAGTTTATGCCTCCGAATATGGTAAGTGAGGTGGAAATGTTCTAGGGTACATCCCTCAAATATATACTACAGTTTATGACTCCGAATATGGTAAGTGAGGTGGAAATGTTCTAGGGTACATCCCTCTAATAATTATATACTACAGTTTATGATTCCGAATATGGTAAGTGAGGTGGAAATGTCCTAGGGTACATCCCTCAAATATATACTACAGTTTATTACTCCGAATATGGTAAGTGAGGTGGAAATGTTTTAGCGTACATCCGTCAAATATATACTACAGTTTATGACTCCGAATATGGTAAGTGAGGTGGAAATGTTCTAGGGTACATCCCTCAAATATATACTACAGTTTATGACTCTGAATATGAGAAGCGAAATGGAAATGTTCTAGGGTACATCCCTCAAATAATTATATACTACAGTTTATGCCTCCGAATATGGTAAGTGAGGTGGAAATGTTCTAGGGTACATTCCTCAAGTAATTATATACTACAGTTTATGATTCCGAATATGGTAAGTGAAATGGAAATGTTCTAGGGTACATCCCTCAAATATATACTACAGTTTATGACTCCGAATATGGTAAGTGAAATGGAAATGTTCTAGGGTACATCCCTCAATTATATACTACAGTTTATGACTCCGAATATGGTAAGTAAGGTGGAAATGTTCTAAGGTACATCCCTCAAATATATACTACAGTTTATGACTCCGAATATGGTAAGTGAAATGGAAATGTTCTAGGGTACATCCCTCAAATAATTATATACTACAGTTTATGATTCCGAATATGGTAAGTGAGGTGGAACTGTTTTAGGGTACATCCCTCAAATGGTTTTATGACTTACAGTTTATGACTCCGAATATGGTAAGTACAGTGAAAGTATTCTAGGGTACGTCCTGTTGAGTCTAAAATTTTGTCATTTGGTAATGAGTTATAGAGAATCTTACATGAGTGTTTATGTATTATCATTTTTATCAAACGAGTTGACTAAAAATGTATGACGCGAGCCTTGGCGAGCATCAAATACATTTTAGTCAATGAGTTTTGGATAAAAAATTTTTGATAAAAATGATAATACATAAACACGAATGTTAGATTCTTTTTATCACATAAAATGAATGACAGGCAAAAAAGTTCCTTCATCATCACCATTAGCCAATACACCATTCACGAGTCCATGTTTAAAGCTGTAGTTCGGTTTCGAATATGTACATACACAAGTAGATAGTTCATTGACATTTACACTGAAATTAGAATGAAACATTTTCTAGAGGGGACAAGTCCACCTGTTTCCGCAATTTTGTAGATTCAAAAGACATTCGCTGCATTTCTTGGTTTTTATTAAACATGAAAATCAAAAACTTTCCACACGTAAACGTCTCAACATCGATGACGTCATTTTTCCGCGAAACGGCGTAGTCGTACAAATTCCGGGACGTGATGTGGCTGGTTTCTTTGGTTTCACACGCTCTCGACTAAAAACCTATCAGAACCGGGACCCCAAAAAACGATAATACACTAGTGTATTATCAAAAATAAGTCATGGGTGTAATACACTGCCGGTGGAGGTTTTATGTGATAAAAGTATTTAAGTGTTACATCATTTTAGGGGCCTAAATGATTGAAATTTTCAAGTAGAGACACAGACCCAAGTACTTTGATTTTATGGGTTTATTATTTTCTTAACTGTTTAACTCTTTACCAAATGACAAATTATTGGACTTGTCCAAATTCAAAGCATTTGCAGACGATGAATCAAGTGTGGCCAAAATTTTGAGATTTTTTTTTAGCTCCACTGGCCGAAGGCCACCGGGCTTATGTCATGGCCCGGTGTCCGTTGTGCGTCCGTCCGTCCGTGCGTGCGTCCGTCCGTCCGTGCGTAACTTTTATTTCAAACATCATCTTCTCTGAAACTACCCATCCAATTTTCATGAAACTTCACAGAAATGATCCTGCCATGGTCCTCTTCAGAATTTCTTGAAAAAATTTGATTCCTTCAAAAACTCTGGTTGCCATGGCAACAAAACTGAAAAATATGGGAAATCTTTAAATATCTTCTTGTCTGAAACCATAAGGCATAGGGCTACCAAATTTGGCATGTAGCTTTATGTAGTAGACCTCTATCAAGTTTCTTCATATTATAGCCCTGGGGTCAAAATTGGCTCTGCCCCAGGGGTCACAAGTTTTACATAGGCTTATATAGAGAAAACTTTAAAAATCTTCCTGCACCTAGCCATAAGGCCTAGAGCTACCAAATTTTGCATGTAGCTATATCTAGTGGACCTCTACCAAGCGGGCCAAAATTTTAGCCCTGGTGTCAAAATTGGCCCTGCTGCAGGGGTCACAAGTTTTACATGGGCTTACATAGTGACAACTTAAGAAATCTTCCTGTTTTTTTTTTTTTTTTTTGAAATTAGCCTTGCATCAGGGGTCTTATGTTTTACAGAGGCTTCATATGGACAAAACTTGAAAATCACCGTATTTATAACCATACAGCATAGACTTGCATTATTTTGGCATGTCGCTTTATCTTGTGGACCTCTACCAGGGTTCAAGTAATTATAGCTCTGGGATCAAAAATGGCTTTGCCTTGCGGGTCTCAACTTTCACATGGGCTTTTACAAAGAAAACTTTGTAAGTCTTCATTTTGAAACCATTTGGCTCAGAATTGAAATGTTTAGTATTTATGGGTTATATTTATAAGCCAGTGGAGCGATACAGGGCCATCATGGCCCTCTTGTTTTTTTGAAACGGTGGAAAACATTGTGGGGAAAGGAGAAAATACTGTCTACCAGCATTTTCTCCTTTCCCTACAATGTTTCAAAAGCGTTATTTTTCAGGGTTGTTAAAAACTCGGCATTGTGTATTAAACGGTTTTGTAAGGAACCCTGAAAGTAGGTTGAAAGATTAGATTGTTCTTTCTGCAGGTTTGATTTCTCTGATCTACTTTGTTCTGAAATCCCCCCTTACAGCTCATGGCTTACGAAAGATTAAACTGTTACTTACATAAATCTTTTATATACTCTGGTTTCAGCTATGTCAGGTGTTAAAGTGCATACCAGGTGGGTTTTCCAATGAACAGATTTTACAGATCTGTGACCTTTCAAATGGGACTGGAAGAAAAATGGCGGCCAAGGCAGTGTGTCATAATTCAAGACACTTGAACGAGTAGTTGGAAGTTCAGTGATGCTTTGTGGAATAAATTGTGTTGAAATGAATAATTATCTGTGGATTAGTGGTCAAAGACCTAAGCATTAGAGGTCCACTTAATGAAACGATGGTCATTTTTGTCCAATGGGACTGGAAGAGTAATTGGCTGCCAAGACAATGTGTCATGACTCAAGACACTTGAACGAGCAGTTTGAAGTTCAGTAATACCTTGTTGAATGAATTATGTTTAAAGGAATGTTTTTCTGTGTATTATTGAACAAAGACCTGAGTCTTAAGAGTTCGGAATAATAAAATCATGTCGTAGGAACCCATAAATTTTGTCCAGTTTTTAATGGCTAAATAGGGCCAGACCCTCCCATCAATAGCCCCCTTACCACCACAACCTTCCCCCATCCAAATACAGTTAGTTGAACTAATTAACTCTTTACCAAACGACAACATTTTAGACTTGTCCAAATTGAAAGCATTTGCAGACGACAAATCAAAATGTGGCTCATAAATTGAAAAATGTTTTGAGAATGGTAGAAAACATTGTGGGAAAAGGAGAAAATGCTGGTTACCAACATTTTCTCCTTTTCCCACAATATTTTCGAAAGACTTCTTTCTCAGGGTCGTTAAAACAAGGGATTTTGTGGTAAAGGGTTGAATTCAAACATTTAAAAAGGAAATTTCCTCAAGCAGATTTTCAACAGCTGGTCCACAAAAATCTCACATGTTAAAAACCCAAAGAAAGGAGGCTTTTGAAAAAAAAAAAGTTTGTGGGAAAAGGGGAAATTGCTGGTTACAAGCATTTTCTCCTTTTCCAACCATGTTTTCTGTCATCATTCGAGCCATATATCAATTTCATTATATATTCATCTTCAACAGCTTCCAATTTGGGCTGGTCCAAAATTCTGTTGTTTGGTAAAGATTTAAAGCTCTTATTTCACATATTTTATCTAGTAGGAGATAGACATTTGTTCGTACCGGGTAGTAGCAAAGTTGAAGTAGAAGTCGTAAGTCTTTAGCAGATGAGAAAAATCAGACTTCCTCAAATTGAAAGCATTTGCAGATGACAAATAAATATTGATAAAATGTAGTATTTGTCTTTGAAAAGGTAGACAGGGTAGAAAACATTGTGGAAATAAGAGTGATGTCAGGGTCATGAAATAGGAGGGGTTGTTTGGTCAAAGCACGGATAGTATATGTGTAAACATGATCCCTGGTCATGTATTAACCCTTTCCCAAACGACAAATTTTGGACTGGTCCAAATTGAAAGAGTTTGCGGACGACACTTTTAAATTTGATAAAAAATGACAGGAAGTTCTCAAAAAGGGTAGAAAACACTGTGGGAAAAGGAGAAATTGCTCGTTACGAGCAATTTCTCCTTTTCCCATAGTGTTTTCAAAAGACTTGTACTGCAGACACGTGAAAACCAGGGCTTGTTTGGGAAAGGGTTAAATGATTTGACAAGCCTCTTCACCTACAGGTAGATAGATAGATAGATAGATATTTTATTCAAACAAGTACATAAGTACATAGTCCTAATACACACACAAAACACTGTAATGAAAATAATTCAAGAATCTACAACAAAAAAAAAAAGATGAACACCAACAATTTTCTTAGTCAACCTAAACTAATTTGCATATACAATAATACTTGTGAATGAACTTTATGAGTCAATTAATTAAATGCGAATAAGACATTCTTTCTATCAATGCTTCCTTTACGTAAAACGCAAGGTTAAACAATTCACTTTTATTATTGGAACAGAGAAGTTGTAGCAATTCAGTGGTAGTTGGCTTTTTATAATAGTATTCTTTTATATATTTTTTTCTCAAAGAATAATAAAATGGACACTTCAGGATAAAACGGAATTCGTCCTCTATGTCACCCTTCATCTAACTATCAATTGGAGAACCAATACAACAACGGCGGGTAACACATCGAAGTATTTTTGAAACAATTATGCCATTTTTTCGCGACACTTTTTACTGAAAATCGGGCAACTGCAGCCGAGCGTTGGCACCCGCATGCAGTGCTCTTGTTTGTCGACTTGATGAGGCATTTTCTCCTGACCAAACGGCTTGCGAGTCCGAAGTTTGGAGTTACGACCATATACCCCATTGGCCGAGACAGAGCACATAGGGCCTCATAATTAACCCTTTACCAAACAATCCCGGGTTTCCACGACCCTAGGAAAGAAGGCCTTTGAAAACATTGTGGGAAAAGGAGAAAATGCTGGTAACCAGCATTTTCTCCTTTTCCCACAATGTTTTCTGCTCAATCAGAGAACTTAAGCCCGTTTCTTCCAAAGCTGAATTTGGCCTTTGCAAATGCTTTGAAATTGGACTAGTCTTAAATGTTGTGTGGTAAAGAGTTAAGTTAAACCACTAGATTTAATTTCAAATTCATGGCGAAGTTTTTGACTGTCAATAGTTATTCGTCTTGTTGGTACAGGGGTCCATAAGCGACTTGGACATAAAGGCATTGGATTCGTATTGAACAACCATTCTAAAGTGCTTTCTTATTCCAAATCTCAGGGATCTTGTACATTCCAAAGCAACGCAATTTCTGATTGGCTAATCCATTTGGTTTAGTCGCTAAACCAAATCTGAAATTTTATTACTTTCTTAATTAAGGATTAGATTTACAATGTAATTTAATTGTTTACGAGACACAAAAAAATGGACTCGTCCATATAGAAAGTATTTGTAGAAGTTATTTCAAATACGGCTCAGTTTAGGAATTGATCTCTGAAAGGATAGAAAATTTTATAGGAAAAGGAGAAAATGCTGGTTACGAGCATTTTGTCGTTTTCCTTCAATGTTTTCTAAAAACCTTCTTCCACAAGGTCATTTAGACTCGGGATCGTGTGGTAAAGGGTTAAAATGGTTTGTGAATACGTTGCAAGAATCACGCGGCTCACTCTTGTTACGTGGGAGTGTCCATTGCAAAATGCAGCGATAATGGAGAGTTCCTGTGTAGTATCGAAGAAGCCCAATGAATTACATCAATAACGGAGCAGTATATAATAATTGGCTCGCAACATGCGAAATGAGACCTTCGAACATTTGCGTAAAATGTCGTCTCGGATTAGCCTGCGCAGTCCGCGCAGGCTAATCCGAGACGGCACTTTACGACTACATAAGATTTTTTTCATACGGTAGACATCAGTGAAACAGAAAATCGCACAAATACGTGAAGTATCGTCTCGGATTAGTCACAGACTGCACATGCTGATCTGGGACGACACACCTTTACGCAGGTCCCATTTCGTGTGTTGCGTGCCGTATCATAGCTGTTGGTGTTAAGCATGACATAAATGGAATGCCTTTTAAACTAATTTTTACCCTTCTGTACCTACAAAAGATCATCATTGAGGACCCGAGATAGAGTAGCCAATCTTAAAAGTGAATTACGCCGTCTTTGTTCCCCGATTTGTAATTTTAGCTTCACTGGCCAAATGCCAGCGAGCGTACGTCATGGCCCTGTGTCCGTCGTGTGTGCGTCCGTCCGTACTTTAACTTGTGTTTCAAACATCCGCTCTGAAACTACCTATCCAATTAAGACCAAGCTTCACAAATGATCCTCTATGCCCCCTTCAGAATTTCCATATAGAATTTGATTCTAGTCAAAACTGTAGTTGTCATGGCAACAAAACTGAAATCTATTGAAGATGTTCTTGTCAGAAAACGTAGGGCTTAGGGCTACCAAATTTTGCATGTAGTTTCATCTAATGAACTTCTACAAAGATGGTTCCGATTGTGGCTCTTGGGTCAAAACTGGCCCTGCCCTGGGGATCACAAGATTTACATGGGCTTACATGGTAAAAACTCTAAAAACTCTTATTGTCTCTAACCATTAGGCACAGAGCTACCAATCTTGGGATGTAACTTTATCAAGCGGATCTCGACTTAGATTGTTCAAGACATTTGCAGACGATGAATCTGGGGTCAAAAATGGCCCCACCCTGGGAGTCACAATTCTTAAATGGGCAATTCTTAAATCTTCTTTTTGACAAACTGTGAGAGCTACCACTGTAATGTTTGACATGTGCTGTCATATAGTAGGTCTGTAACATGAATGAATAAATTTTTGCCCCGGAGTCAAATTAGGCCTCACCCAAGTTGTCACAAGTTTAACATTTGCTTATAGAGTGAAAGATCTTCCTGCTCCTAAACATACATTTTGTTGCCATTTTGCAATTCGCTTTTAATAGCTAGCTTTAAATTTGCTCCATAAAAGGTCTTTCGAAATTATTACGTCCGTGTCGTCTTTTTTTGTCACATCAGTATAGATTTTAGAATGTAATAACCGCAGCTTCGTATGAGGCGCACGTATGGAGTAAATTATATTCATTAAAATGACCCAGGGGCCCTTGTTGATTTTTCCAAAGAAAAACGATGGATCAAAATGCAACATCTACATACTGATACGATAGTCACCTTTCTCTGTCAGGTACCAAAGGATCACTGTTACAGAATTTACGCCCACTGTCTCTCCAGCACGGATATCCTTGGCCAGGGATCTAATGTTCTGGGTTTGTTGCAAGTGCCCAACTACAGATTTCGTTACTCAATACACCATAAAGTGTTGTTCAGATGTTTTTTTTTTCTGAATCCTATGTTTCGTCTCGTCAACAAATTTTTTATTTAAAAGAGGGGGATATATAAACAGTGCCCGAAGGAGAAAAAGAATTTGCTTAACTTTTTACCAAACGACAAAATTCTACACCTGTCCAAATTCAAAGCATTTGCAGACGACAAAATAAATGCGACTGAAAATTGGAAATTTGTTTTGGAAAGAGTAGAAAACATGGTGGAAAAAAGAAGAAAATGCTGGTTACCAACATTTTCTCCTCTTTCCACTATGTTTTCCAGAACTTTCTTTTTCAGGGTCGTTAAAAGTAGGGATTGTATGATAAAGGTTTAAACCTAAGGCTGCTAAGTGCGACTCACTGACCCTTTACGGACAGCGTAGATCAAGATCAGACTGCACAGAACGTGCAGTCTGATCTTGGATCTACACTGTCCGATAAGAAGATATCTCTCCTCCAGAAATACTTTTGAAATAGGATTTTTTTTTTTCTATTATTATTTTAAATATCGGCTTGAAAATTTCATTTCTTTTATGTCGCAGGATAAGGGTTAAATGATGCAATGAATACAGTATTCTTCTTTATCCCGTCTGGGTCCTCTATTTTCCTTACACAAGAGCTGATGAAATTTGCTTACTCCTTTTCGAAGATGGCAGTCTTTAGCTCATTCCGGGTTTAAGCAGATACATTCGAATTCCTTACATGTAAAATGGGCCTAGTATGGTGGTATTTGGCTAAAATTACACAACTATACGAGCAAAAAGGAAGTTGCCATCTTGTGCATTCCGCAGGGCGGCAGGGCTTGCACTGGCAAATTTCGATTACGCCATGACTCTTTTTTTGTAAAAAAAAGAAAGAAAGATATGAATAGAGAATTTTGTTGACTAATTATTGTCAAAACGTAGTTTCGATACTAAAACTTTTATGTATGTTTTAGTATTATGTGTAAGCAACATTAATTTGTTAGCAATGTCGTAAAAAGTTTGATAGGAATGTGTGATAAAAATCTGTTTAACCCTTTCCCAAACAACAAATTTTGGACTGGTCCAAATTGAAAGAGTTTGCAGACGACAATTTTAGATTTGATGAAAATGACAGAAAGGCCTCAAAAAGGGTAGAAAACACTGTGGGAAAAGGAGAAATTGCTCGTTACGAGCAATTTCTCTTTTTCCCACAGTGTTTTCAAAAGACTTGTACTGCAGACACGTGAAAACCAGGGCTTGTTTGGGAAAGGGTTAATTGTCTCTTTACATAAACTATTTCCTTTCAGCCACCCAGGGTATCCAGTTTCAAAGATTTCTCTGGGTAAATATTGAAAAAGAATATATGAGCCATGCCCTGGCAAAAGGGGGCTTAATGCATATTCGTGATGAATTATACCTATCAAGTCATCACATAATTATGGATCCATAATGGCCACTTTTTTTAATAACCAACTTTAATCATGAGGTAGAATGGTCCTTGGACATACAGAAAGTTGACCAACAGCGAAAGTTTCGGCCCGGGTCAGCCTGCGCGGACTATGCCGGCTGTCCTGGGTCGATACTTTTCGCAGGTGCATTAAACCCCCTTTTCACAGAGCTTGGCTCATATTTACACGATCTAGTTTACGTAGGTTCTATAACGATGGATACTAAAGCTGTGCAAACAATTAAAAAAGACAGGTTTTTCATAGCCGTTGAATTAAACGTTTAAAACGACTTTCTCATCTACAGGTGATTATGCGGCCAGTGTAGATCAAGATCAGACTGCGCAGAAGCCAATCAGAAGTTTTGTTACTTTCAAATATAGAAAATCTTGGAGAATATGACTAAGAATATTCTCAAGAATGGCTGGTGAATACGGACCCTGGTTAGGGATGATACGAATATGACTTCCGGTTCTATTCAATTCTGTTCTCTAAAGTGGGGGTCCGAATCCATAACAACATTTCGCACATTTTCTTATCCGACAAAACACTTTAATATCTGTACGAGTTATGAATGCGCTGTGAAAAGGGGGATTTAATGCATCTGCAAAAAGTATCGACCCATGTTAGCTTGCACAAACTGACCTGAGTCGAACCTCTTTGCTATTTATAAATTTTCTGCATGTCAAAGGACCTTTCTGCATCATCATACAGTCGTCTGTAAGACAAACTGGATTTTACGGATCTTCAAGTATGTGATGCTTGGGTATAATGAATAGCAGAGATGCACCATACCCCTTTTCACAGATCGTGCACCATAGGCCTATGTACTGTAATCGGATCAATGCTTATTAAATACTATATATTAGATGATTATAAAATGTCCGATTTCGCCCTTTGCCACAGGCCACAGGTATAAATAGCAACAGGATTGGTGTTACAACAGTTTGGAAAATTGAAAAAAAAAAAAGAGCGAAAATCACTCTCTTTGGTCCTCCGCTGTCTTTCCCTGACAAAGCGGGAATTTGGCTAATCATTTCTCTTGGAAATATGCCCGTTGCCTTTCATATTAAGGTAGAGAAAGCGGGATAATGAGCGGTGAACTTCCTTCTAAAACACCACTTTCATCAGAAAAAAAAATCAAAGTACTGAAGGTACTTACAGACAAGCGAATGTTGAATAAGCGTCCTTGGTATAGATTAAACTTAGTTGGTCCATACAAGATTGAAGTTAAAAGGTCCAATCTGTTTAATAAGCCCTAAGTGAACCAATCCGGTTATTGAGTACGATCCGGTTAAGCACGGTCGGATCCGGTAACTCTACTCACCTCTCATAGCCACTCACTTGTCACAATAGGAAACACCATAAAAAAATAATTCGGTTTGATGATCTTTCATTGGAAAAAAGCAAATAGAGATCATGTCAGTTGGATGATTTGGCGTTAGAATACTTTCTAGAATTCACTATTAGATGAATTTTCCATGCTTTTTTATTTTTTTATCAGTTTGACGAACTCGTACCTAGACGAGACCAACAACATCCACGAAAATACGAGGATGAAAAAGGTTTCGTTTGGATAAGTAAAGATGTGTCTGATTTGCACAGGTCATTGACTTAACCCTTTACCACACGATGCCCAGTTTTAACGACCCCGAGATAGATGCATTTTGAAAACATTTTGGGAAAAGGAGAAAATGCTGGTAACCAGCTTTTTCTCCTTTTCCCACAATGTTTTCTAACCTATGAAAGACGAATTTCATCATTTGAGCCACATTGAAATTGTCATCCGCAAATGCTTTAATTTTGGACAAGCCTAAGATTTTGTCGTGTGGTAAAGAGTTAATTTACGTAGGCAAACATCTTGTATACCTTATCGATGACATCATGTTCAGTCTGTGACGGTGTAAGTAGAAATCGTTCAAACAGGAGAGGCTGACATTTTGTAGGTATACCCTATACTTCATGTCAACATTTATTACGATTTCTAACAGAAAGAAGAATTATCTGTGGGGCAGTATATGGCGACTCTTGTTTTTGTTTTGTTTTGTTTACAGCTGGATCAGGGTTGCATTCGACTGCAACGGAGTAGCGATCTCATGGGTGCTCGTACTCGTTGTAGACCATCTTTCTCGATAAGGTCACAGGCACTAAGTCATATAAAAAGGTTATGCTCACTGACTTATGAAAAGTTATTTCAGTCATATCGCGGCTGCAAGGGCATATATTTATGCTTTCCTAAAGTTTCGTTTACATTTTATTCGCACAATATTCTTCACATGTCACTGGCTGCTTTCCTACAGATTTATCGTCGATTAACAAAAAAAAAAATAGATCGATGGTGATAGGAATGAATACTGCCGCAATGACTATTATCAACGCAGGGAAAAAAATGGCCGAGCTGAACCAGCGACTCCCTGACCTCGAGTCCTATGGTTACAGACTGAGCTACTGGACTTGGCTTTCGAAAATTCCTTCTAACATAACCCCCGTTGGTATTTACTCTGAACTTGTTTACACTGTTTGTTTTTTACGTTATTTTCATCCACCTTTCGCAGCGTCATTTTAGGTCAATGCGCAATAAGCCAAACAATATGTGCATCTCTTTGAAGGTGATATTTTTCGAGATGTTTTAGAAACAAGAATAAAACATCGAACATAAAACTAGTGTTTAATCACAACACCAAAACGTTTGATGATTTCTGACTAAATTTTATAACTTTTTAAATACGTCTATGCTGCTTTTTATAATTTATTTTATTATGCAACAAAGTTTATTAAAAGTTTTCACTACACTGTCTCACATAGTTGTGCTTTGTCATTTTATAACCCCCTAATCGAGGACCAAGTTTGGCTGCCAGGCTATAGTTTTGTCAGCGAGTCATAGGGCCTTTAATTTTGTTGTTGCAAGTTTGAATCCTAGCTTGGCAAAAATCTGCCAAACATTAAATTTTCGTGATAGCATTCGCCGCAAGAATAATCAATCCTCTGGCACTTAAGCGCTGAACATCGATACGCGTGACTGTTGCATTAATTCAAACCGCTAATCGCTTTGAGGTACCGTAGACCAAATGATTGAATTCGGGACAAATCCTAGATCAGAAAACAGATTTTACAATATCAAGGCACTAGGATCGGATAAAGAAAATCTGCAATAAGGCACTTGGCTTGGGTATAAAACAGTGCAGAATCTTACAGAGAAGTTAACTATTTACCAAATGACAAAATTCTAGACTGGTCCAACTCGACAACATTTGCAGACGGCAAACTAAATGTAGATCAAATGTTTCAATTAATTGTGAAATATGGGAAATGGAGGAAATGGTTGTTACCAGCATTTTCTGCTTTTCTTTCAAAGTTTTCAAAAGCTTTCCTTCCCTGGGTCGTTAAAACTCGGGATTGTTTGGTAAAGGGTTAAAAGAATGAATAGAAGTGTGTGAAGGCCAATGTAACATGCGAATACGACCATTAACCCTTAGGCCGCTAAGCGTGACTCACTGACCTCTTGCGGACAGTGTAGATCAAGATCAGACTGCACACAACGTGCAGTCTGATCTTTGATCTACACTGTCCGATAAGCATTTTTTTTTTTTTTCCAACCAAAAAATAACGTCGAAAAAGCAATATTTGGGTTTTTACTATCGACTTGAAAGTTTTATTTAATTTATTTAGCAATATAAGGGTTATTACGGCGTAGAAGAAAAACTTCAAATGTTCAATCTGACTGTGTTACGGAACCCCTAAAGTGACATGCTCGACTCTTTTTTTTTATATGCAAATTTCTCACTTTAGTTCGTTTTTACGAAATAATATTTCATACTTACAAAATACTATTTCGTTCTTACGAAATAATATTTCGTATTTACGAAATAATTATTTCGTATTTACGAAATAATTATTTCGTTCTTACGAAATAATTATTTCGTAATTACGAAATAATTATTTCGTAAATACGAAATAATCTGATAATTTGAAATACAGGCATCCTCGTTCGACTCGGGGTCGAGGCACTTGGATTGTCTTGCGATAGGGCTGCATAGGGCTGTAGGTAGGGTTGATTGACAGCCTCTCACATCATAGGTTATAGATTTGACTTCCGAGCTGAGCTGTTTTATTCTTGAATTGCCTAGACAATGTTCGATTTTGGGTTCTGTTTCAAAGAAGCTATCATCTAGAGTCATTGATCTAATTTGTGCTTTTCCAGAATCGATATCAAATAAATAAGCTTAATATCGGTACATTAGATAAAAGGGGACAAGAATAAGTAATATGACTGATAGACTGATTGAGAGTATGGTAAACTCAAATCTATTCATTCAGTCAGTCAGTCAGTCAGAACGTCAGTCAGTCAGTCCCTCGTCTGTCCGTCGTCTGTTATTTCTTCTGTTTATGAATTGTGTACGCACAATTGTCCTTGATAATAAAAAGGTAGTTACAATATTCAGTTTGTTTCAAACACGGTCGAGTCGAAAACTGGAGGTTGAGGGTCCAATTCCCAGCTGAGTCATTCTTCAGATTTAAGAATTAGAATTTATGGCTCTCTTTCTTATCACTGGGGTGCAGGAATCACAACAGGCTCATAACTGTGATGGTGAGGGACTTGTAGAGTACGGAACTGGTTGACAGATTGATTGATGCCGGGCTAAATAATTATTAATCCTAATGACGAATAACACTTATTCATGTATTCTTAGGTTTCACCAGTAGCCGGATGCGGCTCTGATGTGCCTTGCCAAAAAATTGACACTCAAACAGCCCCGCTAGTGGGATTCTAACCCGGAACCTCTTTGTCTAACAACCGACTGAATCATGAGGTAGACTGATCCTTTGAGATACAAAAAATTGACCAATAGCGAAAAGTTTCGGCCCAGGTCAACCTGCGCGGACTGCGCAGGCTGACCCGGGTAGATACTTTTCGCAAATGCATTCAGCCCCCTTTTCAGGGGGCACGGCTCATATAGTTTCAGTGGATTGTATTTTCGACTGAGGAACAAGGTCGGTTTTAGGTACATGTATTTGATGACGACAGTGTCCGTGTTAGTATGGTAGTACAAAGTGCAAGTGCATGCGACCTCTGTAACATCAGAAGCATGAAATTACCCCTCTTTTTTCCCCATAAATAGATAAAATAGGTCAAAAAAGATGAGTCATGCTCTGGCAAAAGGGGGTTTAATGCATCTCCGTGAAGCATTATACCGAGTAAGCCATTACATAATTATGGATCCACAGAATCTATTTTGTCCAACGACTGACTGAATCATGAAGTAAAAATGGTCCTTTGACTCGCAGACAATTAACCGATAGCAAACAGTTTCTACTCACGCCGGCCTGCTGACCTTGATCCATAGTGTTTGCAGATGCATTAGACCCCCCTTTTCACAGAGCACGGTTCAGATAGAAATAAATTCTGGTCAACCGTGGGTATGGACCTAGACATACAAAGAGATGTTATTTGAGTCAATATGAATATAAGAAACGGCAGCACGGTTTCCTTAGTTATCTTTTTGACAGACCTGAGACAAAATTGATTTCCATCTGTGTAGTTCGGATGTAATCGTGTACATACGTACAATGGCCATAAATATTTCATCGAATTCCGAATTTTTCCATTGATTTACATGTTTAGGCATGCTCTGTGAAAAGGGGACTTAAAGCGTCTGCGAAAAGTATCGACTCAGGTCAGCCTGCGCAGTCCGCGCAGGCTGACCTGAGCCGAAACTTTTCGCTATTGATCAATTTTCTATATGTCGAAGGACCTGTCTACCTTATGATACAGTCGGTTGTTACACAAATTTTTTTTTTTGGATCCATAAAATGTAATGGCTTGCTTGGTATAATGCATCGTAGCCTATGCATTAAGCCTCCTTTTTGCCAGAGAATGGCTCATGTATTTTTGGGTGTGCACGAAAATTAGTCACGCTGATTCTGATCATTTGATCATGAGAAAAACCATACTGGTAGAATGCGAGTAGGCCTGCTGGAGCTTTATTTACATTAATATGCTATAACCTGTTCGTCCCCTGACATCGAAGTTGTAGCTCTCGGAAACGTAGTGGTGTTGTTTCTCCGCTAAATTTTGACGACGTCGCTAATGACGTCATTGTAAAAACGCTTTTCAAAAAAAAAAAAAAAACACTTTTAAAACAGCTGTATTAACATAAATAATTAGATAGTGTCGACTTTTGAACTATATATTTCACAGAAATATTCGTTTTATTTTATTTTCATATAAGTTTCAAGACTATAGCGTCAGTTTTTAACCAGCAAAACATTAAGAAGTAAAGCTGTAATTGTATTATTATGTAAGTCAATGTGGAATGGTACTTATGAACATCTTATGGCCACTAACTGTAGATTGCCGTGACGTGCATGCGTTGGAAATCAAAATGCACAATGAAGTGAGACGATTGCTTGCAAATACAGGGATCCTGAGATCGAGTCGCCAGCAAGTGGCTTTATTTTCTGAACCCGAAATTGGATTAGGAAGGTCACAGACTATGCAAATGTCTCATGTCAGGTTACGGTGACGGCGCACCTATTCATGTCTTCCGAGGGCTTCAGCTTTACTGTGACTGTATTCCCTTGCCCAAGAGCACACCTATCTGATCTGCACCTTAACTATTTCAACGCTAAATATATAGACTCGACCTCTTTCCGTGGCTGAAATTACAAACCACTGAAACTAAGAAAAATGTCTATCTCATAGGCTTGACTAAACAAGCGGACGGGAAAGATCCAAGATCAGACTGCACGTTCTGTGCAGTCTGATCTTGATCTATGCCGCCCGCAAGAGCCCTTCTTTTCACCTATGGCGCAGTGAGGGTAACCAGAAGCTCGAACCAGGGTTCTGAATTACAAATCCAGTGTCTAAAGCGATGTGCCATAGAAGACCCCTGCCAGATGAATGAATTTGTCTTAAATACGAATTAAGATATTCTTTGAAATAAGTACAAGTCAGGAGCTTGACGATGTAGATCCAAGATTAGACTGCTGTTTCTGTGCAGTCTCATCTTGACCTACACCTTACCGGACGGCTACATCTGTCTCTCATGGCAATGAAGTGGTTAACCAAACTGACAGTATCTGTAGCGGTGACGTCAAAGACCAAAACAGAAAGGATTTAACTTATGGCCGCCTCTTGAACATCCCTGTAAAATACGGACAAGCAAATTAATACAGAAAAACAACGTGGGAAAATGAAAAATTGCTCGTAACAAGCAACTGCCTATTTTGCTATAATTCCTTCAAAAGTCATCGATAGAAGGACGTAAAAAGCTTTGATAAGTCTGCCCTCGAATCTTCTCGTACACTCTTATTTATTTTCTGCCTCTTGTCCGATGTTGTGATTATTGGTTGATTCAATTAAGAGATTAAAAAAACTGTGTAGCTAGCTAAATAGATCTCATTACATTTACATGTAGTTAGTTAGTTAGTTAGTTAGTTAGTTAGTTAGTTGGTTGGTTGGTTGGTTGGTTGGTTGGTTGGTTGGTTGGTGAGTGAGTGAGTGAGTGAGTGAGTGAGTGAGTGAGTTGGTTGGTTGGTTGGTTGGTTGGTCGGTCGGTCGGTCCGTGAGTTCGTGTGTTAGTTTGGTTGTTGGTTGGTTCTTTGATTGGTTGGCTGGCTAGACAGACAGACAGACAGAAGGAAATCATCGCTACCTCCATGGCATACTCAAAGTCTTCCTCTCAGATGCCCCACCAATTTTGTCCAAGTGGGACGTCGTAATTGCATGTCCAGTAATAAAAATCTAATGAAACAAGATCCACTCCTAATAAACAGTTAAGCCGGCGTTCTAAAAATATAAGATAAACGTGGGTTTACGAGACTCGGATACCATATAAAAGGTCCGGGGTCTTGTTGGATACCCACAAAGCTTAGACCGCACAGTGAATATCAACTCAAGTAGTCAAGACAAGGGTGTTATCAACCATGAGGATTAGTGCATTGGTAGTTGCTTTGCTGTTGGTTAGCGTCGCTTTGACCACAGCTAATGTGATCAAAGCCGAGGAGGGAGCTGAGATTAGGGAAAGGCGGGGAGCTGATCAGAGTAAAAGCGATGCAAAAAGTAAGTGGGGCTATTTATCACAATATTCCTGTCCAAAGTGGAAAACGTCAGCATTCTAGAAACATCAGGCTTAGTGAAAGAATTCATATTTTCTTGTATATCTCTAGAAGTATGCTGGAATTTGTTTGTATTGGAGTTTAACGCCATTTTAACAGCGCAGGTCATATCACGGCGGTCAGTGCACCTATGCATTTGTTCCCTGGCTTTCTCACTCCAGGCTTGACACAAATTGCTTTCCAAGTCATTGACTACTTTCCAACATGAATCAGAGGTGAGAGGCGAAAAATCGCCGGAAAGAAAGTTTGCCTCAACCGGCTATCGAAGTCGCAACCACCAAGTCACGAGTCAGATACGCTAAACACTGAGCTATCCGCGAGGGCCAGTATGCTGGAAATCCTCCGTTCACAATGTGAGAATCCTGAGAATAAACTAGAAATCTTAACCTTATCTGATATCGTATGGATAACTTCAGATACTTATTCATCAAAGTTATGCATTTTCTTATCTTTATTGTTTTATTAGCTGGGCTGTTTTCGAAGAAAACTTTGAGATACTGCCGTAGTCCCGTCGTCGTGTGTATGGTTGTCGCTGTCGTCGTGCAAAAAACTTTGGTGTTTTATAATATCTCTGTCATTACTGAAGATATTTACTTCAAACCTGGGCTAGTTGGTAACTATCAAAAGGGGAGCCCATACAACAGGACTATGTAACCATCAAACTATTTTTTACACTGTTATGCCCCTTTTTCGACTTACATTTTTTATAAACTCTGACATCTTCTTATATCTCTGTCATTACGGAAGATATTTACTTCAAACCTGGGCTAGTTGGTAACTATCAAAATGGGAGCCCATACAACAGGACAGTGTAACCATCAAACTATTTTTTACACTGTTATGCCCCTTTTTCGACTTACAATTTTTATAAACTCTGACATCTTCTTATATTTCTGTCATTACGGAAGATATTTACTTCAAACCTGGGCTAGTTGGTAACTATCAAAAGGGGGAGCCTATAAAACAGGACTATGTAACCATCAAACTATTTTTTACACTGTCATGCCCCTTTTTCGACTTAGAATGTTTATAAACTCTGACATCTTCTTATATCTCTGTCATTACGGAAGATATTTACTTCAAACCTGGGCTAGTTGGTAACTATCAAAAGGGGAGCCCATACAACAGGACTATGTAACCATCAAACTATTTTTTACACTGTTATGCCCCTTTTTCGACTTAGATTTTTTATAAACTCTGACATCTTCTTATATCTCTGTCATTACGGAAGATATTTACTTCAAACCTAGGCTAGTTTGTAACTATCAAAAAGGGAGCCCATACAACAGGGCTATGTAACCATCAAACTATTTTTTACACTGTTATGCCCCTTTTTCGACTTAGAATGTTTATAAACTCTGACATCTTCTTATATCTCTGTCATTACGGAAGATATTTACTTCAAACTTGGACTAGTTGTTAACTATCAAATGAAGAACCAATACAATAGGGGCGGGAATATATCAAAATATTTTTGACACAGTTAGGCCCCTTTTTCGACTTTGGATTTTCACTAAAGGCAACTGCAGCCGAACGTTGGCACCCTCATGCAGTGCTCTTGTTTTTTCTCCTAGTAAACAGCACAAGCAAGAATCATAATTCTTTACCGAACTACAAAATTTTGGACTCAACCAAGTTGAAAGCGTTCGTAGACGAAAAAGAAAAAAAAAAAAAAAAAAAAAATGAGCCATGCTCTGGCAAAAGGGGGCTCCGTGATGCACTGTACCAATCAAGCCATCACATGATTATGGATCCATAATAACCGCTTTTTTAACAAGCAACTGAATCATGAGGTAGACTGGTCCTTGGACATACAGAAAATTGATCGATAGCGAAAAGTTTCGGCCCTGGTCAGCCTGCGCGGACTGCGCAGGCTGACCTGCGTCGATACTTTTCGCAGATGCATTAAGCCCCCCTTTTCACAGAGCATGACTCAAATGTAGTTCAAATGACGATTTCTGACCTTGATAGGGTAGAAACATTGTGGGAAAAGGAATAAATGCTGGTTACCAGCATTTTATCTTTTTTCCCACAATGTTCTCTAAGGCCTTCTTCAGGGTCGTTAAAAGTCAGGATTGTGTGGAAAAGGGCAAAGAAAATAACCCTGATGCCCTTATCTTTTGTTTTCATTGTTAGACATTTTTAGTCATCAATATATATTTTTTTTTTCAAATGGCACTCTAAATATTTGGTGAGTTACAACAATTAATTGTTCCAACCAACATTTACTCAGGGAGCTTTTCATGATATAATTTCTTGCGAGTTTAAAAGTGAGCCAAGCTCTAGCAAAAGGGAATTTAATGCACCTCTGTGATGTATTATACCAAGCAAGTCATCACATAATTATGGATCCATAAAATACCTCTTGTCTAACAAACCGACTAAATTATTAGGTAAAATTGTCCTTTGACACGTAGAAAATTGACCTATAGCAAAACGTTTCTACCCATGTCAGCCTGCGCGGACTGCGGACTGAATTAAAACCCTTTTTTGCGGAGCATGGCTCAAATAAAACAAGGTAAAAATTCAGCCCCACGAAAGATCATATTTGGCATTTGGATGAAATAAAACATGTTTGAAGTGTTTAGTGTGCAGTAAGACCTCAGACTATATTTTGATTCATATCAACACTAGTGAAATTTGAATGAAATCCCATGTTTTTTTTTTTTACATCAGAGGAAAGAAAGGCTGGAGCTGGTAAGTTGATAAAACCTCTCTCTCTCTCTACCTCTCTCTCTACCTCTCTCTCTCTCTCTCTCTCTCTCTGATCTTTCAGAAAATACAAGTTAGTGTAGAAAAAATTTGACAATCTTTAGAAAAAAAAAAACATAATTACTGTGAAAGTTTCATCGTTAACCAAAGAATATTTGACAAATGCTTTCGCCAACAACATTTTTTCTGTATATTCACGATTCTTACAATATTTTTTAATTGTTTCTCTGATAAATTTTTGAATAAAATGCTGGTCGGAAATTCACTGCATGATTTGAAAAAAAAAAAGAGAACGTAAGTTAGTTGATTTGGGTTGATTTGTTTCTCCCTTTTCGTCGATACTATTTTAAGACCAATACAAACACTATTATAAGTCAAGCCAGAGAAAATTTGATATTTGCATGTATGAACGATAGGGATATCTTAGGTACTGGCATACTTTGACGTTAGTTAGGCATCTTTTAAGGTTGTGTGAGACAGGGGGTCGCATTTTTGCTTATTTCTCTGCACACCTGTAACGTAATCACTTATGAAAATTTTGTTCGTAACTGCCTTAGTAAAACGGGCCCCTTGTGTTTTACAATAGCGACGTAATATGCTTTTCGTATGATATCGAATTGAAATAAAATTTGAATTAAATTCCAAAAATTTGAGAATGAACTTCTGATATATTACAGAAAATCAAAAATTTGATACCTACAGTTTAATTTGGTAGCACTATAAAATGAAAGTAAGACAATCCTAAATCAGTCACATAATGAGATATTTATCTAATTATTGAAAAAAAGAGAGAGAGAGACAAAAATATTTCATTTTAATATTGAATGTGCTCGAGAAAATATTATTACTCAAACGTTAAGTTGACGATAAATATGAGCCATGCTCTGTGAAAAGGGGGCTTAATGCATCTGCAAAGTGTTTCGACCCAGGTCAGCCTGCGCAATCCGCGCAGGCTGACCTGGGTCGAAACTTTCTGCTATTGGTCAATTCTCTGTATGGCAAAGGACCAGTCTACCTCATTATCCAGTCAGTTGTTGAAGACAAAATGGACTTCATGGATTTATAATCATGCGATGATTTGTTAGGTATCATGCATCACAGGGATGCATTTAGCCCCCTTTTGCCAGAGCAGGGCTCATAGATTATGTACCATTAAAGTAAATATCTCTTATTGCATTAGAGTTAACGTTATTTACTTTGTGGAAAAAAAAAAACAATGAATTTTACATATAAGTTAATTTTCATGATGAAAAATGCGTAAACAGTACAAAATTATTATATTTTATATAATAATTCAATTATGTATCTAAAGTACTTTGAAACACTTCATGTACAGTAGGACAAATGCCCAGTGCTCTCATTCAGATAGGCAGAAATTATTATCTTTTATCATCTTTTTGCTTGTTAAGATCTAACTTTAAACATGCCTGAACTACTAACGTCACTCACTGAAAGTCATCACAAAGACGAAAGTCGTAAGTTATTGGTTGGATTTTAAATCCCAAGTGGGTAGTTTCTCACGAAAATGATCGAATTTGAATTCTGAATCCTGTTTGATAAACAGAGGGCTAAGGTCCTCCCTTGCAATCAATCAATCAATCAAGTTTATTTGTTCAAATCATACATACATGATACACGAACAAAGAGTACAACTTACATACATATAAAATTATAGAAAGTGACGGGGAAAAATAGGTTAGAAAAGTTAGGGGGGCCATAACCTTGGTCAGAATAAGAAATAGACTATTGGACATAATGTAAAAGGGCCTTTTTTATTTGATTGGTCAATTCGTTTTACACACAATGACGTGGTTTCATTGATTAGGTTAGGTAAATAAACAAATGTGCACGTGATAAACAGTTTTTCTATGGAGTGATACTACAATTTTGTAGACTGTAAAGTCCTTATAAATAGAGAGTTGTCGGATGTTTCAATGAAAATTTAATGGATTTTATGCTTATCAGTATAAGTACATGTTTGTCGATTAATTTCTATGTTTTTTGAACTTCGTATCCACTGAACATCCATTCGGTAGATAAGAAGTTCATTTAGCAGCGGGCTATTGTCCTAGTGGGCTATTGTCCAGTGGGTTATTGTCCTAGTGGGCTATTGTCCTAATGGGCTATTGTCCCAGTGTGCTATTGTCCTCGTGGGCTATTATCCCAGTGGGCTATTGTCTGTTCCCGCTTTAACTACCCAAAAAAGAAGGATGATTTTGACAGTATTTCTGTAAAAGGAGAAAATGCTAAAAATCAGCATCAAGAGACTAAGTCTATTATTTGATCTACCCAGTTTAATTTGTCGCCTGCAAATGCTATCAGTTTGAATCTTACGGTCTGGTAAGGGCTTAGTGAACCGTGGCTTAAAATAGAAATTGATTGTTCTCTTGAAACCGAGCTTTGGTTTATGACACTTATCGGACAAAATTACTCGATGAGTTATACGCGGAGATCGTTGGAGCAGTAAAAGCACATCTGAAGGCATTTATCAAGATATCCATCTTTCCTTGTAGCCAATGGTCAAGCACAGCCTTTGAACAATCTTCGGTGGTGACGTCATCTTCACTTCCAGGTAAAGAGTTTTAGATTTTCTTCTAAATAGGTTTATTCCATGCCGGAAGTAGGGGGATCAGGGTGGCTCAGTGGTAAAGTGTAGGACTCGAAACCTGGGAGCTCCGGGTTCCACCCTCGCTGGACGCACTGGGTTTTTCGTTGGAGTGTCCTCGGGCAAGACACTTCAGATCCCTACCCTAGTTCTGGCGAAACCCAGGAAATACGTGAATATGTGAGCTCTTGCCGTGATTTGACTGAAGTAATGTTGAAAGCGGCGTAAGATACCATAAAATCAGCTATACCGGAAGTAACTAGTATAAAATCTATCAGGAAGCATATGTGCTTTCTTTTGCACAACAAATAGAAACCAGCATGGATACGCAAGCCTGAATGCCTGCCGAAATTTAATGCTGGATGTTGTATAAGGCGTATGTGAAATAAAGGAGAGACATATAGAGCACTGATTATCAAGGTGAGCTTATACACATGATCCATGCTCTTTAAAAAGGAGGCATAATGCATCTGCAAAAAGTATCGATCCATGTCAGCTTGCGCAGTCCGAGCAGGCTGACATGTGTAAGGCATTCCTGTCGCTCGTAACAGCAATAATAGGACATTCCTGTCGCTCGTAACAGCAAATTATAAATAGGACATTCCTGTCGCCCGTAACAGCAATAACAGGACATTCCCGTCGCTCGTAACAGCAAAAAATAATAGGACATTTCTGTCGCTCGTAACAGCAATAATAAGACATTCCTGCCGTTCGTAACAGCAAAATGTTATAGGACATTCCTGTCTCATTCATCAACAAGGATGCATTGTTGAGGGCTGATTCAGATGTCCTTAAATACCTTTACCCTGTGCCAGTCGACCAAAGTTTAGATTTGCCCAAATTGAAAGCATTTTCAGACGACAAATTTATTGTAGGTCAAATGGTTTTGTTTTCATAGGGTAGAAAACATCGTGGAAAAGGAGAAAATGCTCGTAACCAGCATTTTCTCCTTATTCGACAATGTTTTCAAAATTCTTCTTTCTCAGGTGCGTTAGATATCGATATCGTGTTTAAAAAATGGCCTTGTTTGGTTTGTATTGGAGGTTAACGCCATTTTAACAGCTCAGATGATATCATGGCGGTCAGTGACGCACCCATGTGTTTCCTGGCTTTCTCACACCAGTACTGACACAACTTTCTTTCCAAAGCCACTGACTACTTCTCTCAAGTGCACCAGAGGTGAGATGCAAAAAATCGCCTCAAAGAAAGTTTGCCTCAACCTGATATAAAACTCGCAACCGCCAGGTATTTTTCCCAGCAGTCGTATAGAAACTTTGCACTTACATTCAGTGAAAAGGTGCAAATTTGTGGGTTTGAAAAATGGGGTGCTCGTTTTGAATCCGCGACTCCGTCTTCTTTTTTTTTTTAATCCGATATATTCGCTTGAATACAAATCATCATGATCGATGCGTGTTATAGATAATGTGACATTTCCAGAAGTCTTTGTGAAACTCCTAAGCGAAATCTAAAAATAATTTAACCCTTTCAGCGCTATAGGCGAAAACAGGGACTTTTGCGGACGGCACAGATCAAGATCAGACTGCACAGAACGTGCAGTCTGATCTTTGACCTGTACCGTCCGCTTAATTAGTCAAGCCCCTACGATAAAAATCTTTCTGGGTCTCTGTGGATTTACAGCCACCAAAAGAAGTCGAGTTTATTTATTTGGCGCCGAAAGAGTTAAGAGACTAAGTATCCCATTCAGGAAATACCACTGAAAATTATTTTCTCTTACCTATGGCTTTCTTCTTTACTGACGATTTGCCGGCTGTCGCCTCACATTATTAAGTGTTAACCCTTTGGCTGCTTATCGCGACTCACTGACCTTTTGAGGACAGTGTAGATCAAGATAAGACTGCACAGAACGTGCAGTCTGATCTTTGATCTACTCTGTCCGATAAGGAGATATCTTCCCTCCAAAAATCACATTGAAACAGGAAAGTTTTGGGCTTATACTATCGGCTTGAAATTTTCATTTCTTTTATTCAGCAGGATAAGGGTTGACTAAAATTTGAAGTTTGGTAAGATTATAAAAATCTTAATAGCCCCCTTTTTACACACAACTAAAAATGTTAAATACATTGAAAAGTAAGTGAGGGAAGTTGTTCACTTCCAGTGATAGTCCCAAGTTCTGAAAAAATGACAAGCCTTAACTCTTTACCATATGACAAAGTTTTAGTCTTGTCTAAATTGAAAGCATTTGCAGACGACAAATTGAATGTGACTTAAAAATTGAAATTTGTTATGGAATTGGTAGAAAACATTGTGGGAAAAGGAGAAAATGCTGGTTACCAGCATTTTCTCCTTTTCCCACAATGTTTTCAAAAGACTTCCTTGTTAGGTTCGTTAAAAGTCGGGATTGTGTGATAAAGAGTTAAACGCGGTGTGTGAAGGTGGCAGTAAGCTCGACAATCGGAGTTCGATATTCAATGTAGAAATGAATATGCTGTTAAGTTGAATTTCATGCAGCAGTAGATTCGGTATTTTTTTCAAACTCAAAGGACAGTTACGTATAGCAAGGAATAAAAATTTAAATATCGAAATGAATTTCATGCCAGCAGTAAATTCGCGTGGTTTTTTTTGTATGGGCATGCAGATGATGTATGATCTCTAATACAGATTTGAATATTAAAATGAATTTCAGGCTAGCAGCAGATTCGCAAAGATTTCCATATGGGCATGTAGATATGTGTGAAATCGAATGTATATTTGTGTGTCATATAAGGGGCACTCCTGCCGTGATGATTTATAACAAGACATAGAGATACTTTATCACGTATACATATACATGTATCTTGTAATACAGTAAATGATTTTACCATACCTGTGATCATGTGACGTGTACAATAACAACCTAATAGAGTAGAATAAAAGCCAGTTTCTACCGTTTTTCAAAAATAATGAGGAAAAAAGAAGATAGTACATGTACAATACTTAATGAGTACCCCCAACTAGTATAGTACATGAACATCACACCTTCAGGGGGTGGTTGCTGAGCAAATCATCGCATAACTATGGACCTATATGCCCTTTTCTCATACCTTCGTGAACCTAACTAGTATTTTCATGCCATCAAAGACACAAACAAGGCATAGATTTAATATAGGCATACTAATAGACAAGGAAAGAGTCCAAAACCATTTCTGGACAAGGGAAATCACAATTTACCTGTTTTTTATAGTGAAATTATCCTTAAAATGCATTTGATCACCACCAGAAATTGACCAGACGATTTCCCATAACCCCGTGAATCATTCTCAAAAAAATCAGAATCATTCCAAATGTAGTCAAATGACGTCATACAGGGGGTATTCCTAAAGGTCACAGCCTCTACACTTCGACTGATGCATTTTCTGTTTCGAACTTCGAATTCATGAGCTTTCAGTGTAATTAAATGATGTGTTGTACAAACAAATGATGAGTTATGGGGGGCGGGGAATATGATTTTTGATAAAATGTGACTTTTTTAATTGCAGTTCTATTTTTGACACATTTCTTTGGCGTAGAGAGCTTTTCTGGAATGTTTACGTCGGTAAAGATTTAACAGGAGCCACGAAAACAGAGTGTGCAAGAAAATATTGATAACAAACATAGATTCACGAAGATATGAGAACTCACGGAATAATGGGAATCAACGATAATATTTGTTATGTCTAACAACCAGCTGAATCGTGAAGCAGACTAGTCCATGGATAGGCACGAAATTGACCCAAAGCAAAAATGTATCGACCCAGGTCAGCCTGCGCGGACTGCGCAGGCTGACCGGAGTCGATACTTTTTTGCAGTTGCATTTAACCCCCTTTTCACAGAGCATGGCTCAGATTCATGAATAAGTAACCTGTGGTTGTGTTATATATGAAGCAATGGTTAAAATAACGGCGTAACACACATTTTGTCTATGTTTTTTCTTTCTCTTTGTAGGGTTCATGGCGGACAAAGACAGGACTTCCAAATCGAAAACTGAATATAATGGACTTTTCAATGATCGTTTCATAATGTAACCGTTTTAATAATCACATCCAGCAAGACAATATCAGACTGTGTTGTTGTTTTTAATAATAGTGATGATAATGATAATAATGATGATGATGATGATGATGGATGATGATGATGATGATGATGATACAAACATCATCTTCATAACCATTATTTCGAGTAGTGGAAAATGACTTTTTTTCTTTCATCCGAATATAGCGATTAGGAAAACACGGCGAAAATCATGATGGGGGAAAAATGAAGTCGTTTTAGTATTAGTCCTTTTTTTACATTCGAAGGGTGAATGCAAAACTATTCGATATCTGTTTTGGAAAATTTTACTGGAGAGTAAAAAAGCCTTCTCATTTCTGTGAAAAGCATTGTTAGATCATCTTGTTTAGAAATGTTGTGTTGAATTCATTCACACAACTGAACATAACATATCTAAACAAGATGGAATAGTTTCGCATTCACCCGTCGCATTGTACTCATTATCTTCCTCTGGATGGATTTTTCAAATACATAACCTATCTGACATGGGCATTCCGGTGCAAAACCGGACTATTTTTCAAGGCGGCAATCAATGCAACGAATTTCAAAATAGAATATACGTTTACTCATCCAGCCATGGTTAGCTAGCATTAACGTATGCACCAGCCACTTATAAACATAGCCTCTATAAGCTAGGAAAAAAAGCCCCGGTAAAAGCCCAGCAAGGCGGAGACGTTATTCTTGTTGTCAGGCTGTTGCACAAATCCCGGTTTTCCCCATGTCTATATTTAGAAATTGTCGACAGAGATTCGCAGTAAACATTTAATATTTAAAAAAAATATATATTTTCCCCGCAGCCACGTGAGAAAATCTTACCGATGATGTTCACGAGATGGTGTTAGAAAATATGAAATCGGTATTTCCACTGGTCGTAACCATGAAATAACAAACCATAATCCACCATTACTTTTCGATAAACTGCCGAAACAAATTAAATAAATACTCCTATTCTAATTATAATTACATGTATTGTTTTAATCATTATTAATGAGCCACACTCTGGCAAAAGGGGGTTTAATGCATCGCTGTGATGCATTATACCAAGCAAGTTATATTACTATATGGCATGCAACACAAGAAAAGGGGCCTTCGGACATATGCGTAAAAGTGTGTCGTCCCAGATCAGTCTATGCAGTATGTGACTTATCAAAGACAATACTTCCCGTTTTTGTGCGACTTTCTGTTTCACGAAAGTCTACTGTATGAAAAAATCCTGTGTAGTCGTAAAGTGCCGTCTTGGATTAGCCTGCGCGGATTGCGCAGGCTAATCCGGACGACACTTTACGCAAATGTCCGACGGTCTCATTTCGCATGTTGCGGGCCATATAATGATATATCCATTAAACCCATTTTGTCTTACAGAAGTTGTGAATTGTGAGGTAGACCGGTCCTGTAAAATGCAGAAAATTGACCAATAACAAAACGTTTCGACCCAGGTCAGCCTGTGCGGACCTGGATCGATACTTTTTGCAGATGTATTAAACCCCATTTTCACAGAGTATGACTCGTTTTTTTTTTTTGTTTTTTTTTTGTTGAGTAGATCACGGATTTGTTTGTACTTGCGCCTTCTTTTCGCCCTGTTGGCACCAAATAGAGGAAAATACGTGTAGATATTTCCAGTCACTAGAACGAGCAACAAGTTATTGTCCCATGGCTTTCTTTGAGGGAACGGACGGCAACAAAGCTTGCACATTTCTGGAAAGTGTAGACCAAGGACCAGATTGCATTTCTGTAAAGCCTGATCTTCATCAATACTACTCCTAACGATCTTATGGCTTGTTTTCTAATACGGAGACAATTTACATTTTTATAATACATTTCAAATGTGTTTAAAGGCATAGAAGCGACCGAAAGTAAAGAAGCAGTTGTTAAAATGCATGTGAATTGAACTCAGACCATTTAAAAATCTGGAAATTATTGTGAAGATGACAATCTGATATTGTATGGTCGGTCCAAATGTTAGCTGCAGGCAGAAAAAATAATTTTAAAACCAGGCAAAAAAGTAAACAAAAAATAAGAGCGACTTGGCAACTTTTTACCTAGTTTTAAATTCATATTCCTCACTTAAATCTTGACAACTGATACTGGGGTTGAATGCTTGGAAACATGAGAAAACCTATGAACAGTGCTCTGGCAAAAGTGGGATTAAAGCATCTCTGTGATGGATGATACCAAGCACGTCATCCATTGCTTGCCTCTTTGCTCTCCAGAAACAAATAACACCCAGTAGTGTCTGCCTAAACTTCCGACCTGTACTGCAGTACAAAATAAAATTTACATTGTTTTGCAGGAGTGAAACGTCGTACCCAAGTTTGCTGTCATCACCTGAAACTTTTTTGCTCTTGGTCAATTTTCCTCATGTCAAAGGACTAGTCTACCACACGATTCAGGCGGCTGTTAGACAAAACGCATTTCATGCTTTCCGGTAGGATATCGGGAAATAGCGGTGAAAATATTTTTCGATATTACACGGGTACGACCAGTGAGAATACCGACCACGGGGAGTTTGTACTGATTTTTTATGGAAGTCTAGACAAAAAAAGGCGTTAGAAGCATGAAATAAATAGAATATTTTTTTTTTTGCGAAAGATCGAAATTTATTTCATCGAGTGAACATCATCGGTAATATTTTCACGAGTGGCGCGCAGCCACTCGTGAAAATATTACCGATGATGTTCACTCGATGAAATAAATTTCGATCTTTCACCGAAAAAAACAAATATCCTCTGTGTATTTTATTGGTCCATAATGATAATAATTTGCTTGGTATGACGCATCACGGAGATGCATTAAACCCTCTTTTGCCAGAGCGACGCCCATATTCCAGTAAATGCGTCTAACAGGCGCAGATTATAACAGTCGGAAACGGGGAAATCCGAGTGCGATATCATAGCTCTTCTTTGAATAGGTTCCCTCTGTTCTTCTACATGTTTGATATAAAGTAAACTGATGTAATCCAATTTCGTCAACACAAGGGAAACTGCTCTTGCGCATTGCACAAAATGATAGCAATTTCCCTTCTGCTTGAGTAACTTTGTAATTTTATCCAGGTACTTCTATAAAAAATAATTTTACAACTTTGAACGTCAAAATTTATCTGTCAAAACATCGTCAGAGATGAGACAGTACAAAGTCGCCATCTATAACAAGAGTAAGCCAATTTCGACAACTCTAGTTTTCCGAAAATTAAAGGCCTCAGACAATACGAAATTCACTGCATCACTTCAGCAATATTCATCGCCACCCTGGGATATTAACTGTATATTCCTTTCCCGTAAGAAACCTTTAATTAACTAAACAAAAAGCAGGTCTCAGAAAACAAAGTCGACAGTTGTATGATTTACCAGGTAATTATTTCTGCACTGAAATATGGTCTAAATCAAGATAACAGTGTTGGACATCAAAAGGCAGTAAATTCTGAAAAAAAGAACCTTCTATATCTCCGAGGTAAAGGTATATACTCATATTTGTAGGTAGTTCGATCAATTTTCTTCGGCAAAAATCAGTAAGGACCTGTCTTTCATTCATATGGATGTATTTCCCTTAAGGCCCCCCATACAAAATTCCAACTATCAAAGTTCAAACAATGACTTGTCAAACCAAATATAGATCACACTAATAAGTTTTAAACTAAAAAAAAAAATTTTAAATTGGCTTTTAAAGGGGACGGACACTTAAAACGTTATGGTAAAATGGCAGGAGAAAGCATGCGGTAGGTCGCCAATGACCTTTTGCCATATTGATAGGTATTTCTCTCTCACTATATAGGTAAGGACAGCTCAAAACACCTTTTCCGCTATGATTTAATTTGTTTTTGTGATTGGATGGTCAAAGATACGAAAATATCACCCGATAACAGAGTTGGCGAAATTCACTTACGCTACTATACTAGTACATGCAATGCTACATTTGGATTACTGATCGCCCGGCCGGGTAGCTCAGTGGTTAGCATATCTTCCTCGTGACCCGGTGGTTGCAAGTTCGATACCCGGTTCAGGCAAACTTTCTTTCCGACAATTTTTCGCTTCCCATCTCTGTTGTAGGTGAGAGAAGTAGTCAGTGACTTGGAATGAAAGTTGTGTCAGTACTGGTGTGAAAAAGCCAGGAAGCATATGCGTAGATGCACTGACCGCCGTGATATTCATGACCTGAGGTATTAAGACGGAGGTAAACTTAATTACAACCAATAAAGCAAACTGGATTACCAAACAGTTCGCCCCTTGTTGGGTGGGAAACGCAGTGGCTAGAAATAACATCCTCCGAGACCTATAATCGAACCTTCGATCTCTGAATTGGTAGTCCAGCATGCTAGGCAACGATCTCCATCCTCTTCACAATTCCTTTACGGTTAATAAATATTATCAGTCTTGTTCTCCAAGATCTTCTGAATTTAAAAGTAATACAACTTCTGATTGGCTAAACCAAATGGTTTGAAGTCAAGTAAACGTTGTGGCGGCCTCAAAATATCGGAAGTGGCAGTAGGCTCACCCTACGGCATATTTTAACGATTGAACCAGCTACAGTGGTTGTATTAAAGTTAAGGCACAAAGTGATCGTCTTTATTTTGAACTATACGGGCACCGAAGAATTTGGCAATACGTAGACGTGCCCCTTGAGCGGTACCATGACGACATTGCGTTGGTTGAATGGAGGTCTTGCCTCCAGTGTGAGTGGAACAGAAAAGAATATGCAGTGTTTGAATCATGTATGAATGTATACTATTGTTTAGATCTATCAGAGACAGCTGGCACCCCTCAAGCGGTTTGACCCTTAGCAAAAAAAGGGGGCTTTTGAGGATGGCATAGATCAAGATCAGACTGCACAGAATGTGCAGTCTGATCTTGGATCTATGCCGTCAGCTTGTTCAGTCAAGCCAATAAGATAGACATCTTTTTGAGGCTCAGTGGATTGTATTTTCAGCCGTCGAAAGAGGTCGTGTTCATATATAAGCCATGCGGTGTGAAAAAGGGGCTTGATGCATCTGCGAAAAGTTTCGACCCAGGTCAGCCTGCGCAGTCCGCGCAGGCTGACCTGGGCCGAAACTTTTCGCTATGGGTCAATTTTCTGTATGTCCAAGAACCGGTATTACTGATGATTAAGGCGGTTGTTTAAAAAAAGAAAATGTGGCTATCATGGGTCCATAATAGTGTGATTGCTTGCTTGGTACATCATGGGTCAAGACGATGCATTAAGCCCCCTAATGCCAAAGCGTGGCTCATATAGTTGGCGCTGTATGACTTAAAAGCAACTTTACGTCGATTGAACGTTATATCTATACTACAATTATTGTTTATACATGTACAGATGGTACTTGCTATTTCAAACTTGATTAACTGTAATAAAAAGCTTGTCGTACACCATGGCGTGTGGCGACATTGCCAGTCACACAGTATGGTAGGCGTGTGCTACCTCCTCGCGGCAGCTTTCGGGCATCCTGAACCCCCTTTTTTTTTCCTTAAAAACTAACGCCTGCCGATGGAACGCAGTATAACATGTATCATCATCACAAAGGGCATGCAGTAGTCTTCTGTTTCTGGTTTCACAAATTAGGAATCAATTCATTCAAGAAATGTGAATAAGAAATTAAAAACTCTACAGAAAGTGTCTGTGAAAAAGCTGCGGCTACCGTATACTTGCCAGAGATTTTAAAGACAGTATGGCGGACGCGGCAAATTTTGATGAAGAAATGTGACCAATGCAAACGATACATACGAGTTAGGCACTCTGTGATATTACGGAGACGGCTGTTTTTGATTTTGTGCCGTCCATTGCTTGCCTCTTTGCTCTCCAGAAACAAATAACACCCAGTAGTGTCTGCCTAAACTTCCGACCTGTACTGCAGTACAAAATAAAATTTACATTGTTTTGCAAGAGTGAAACGTCGTACCCAAGTTTGCTGTAAGCTATCAACTGAATAAACGCATGTGGGTCGTCAAAGAGGGCTACGGGGTCTGGATACCTGTTTTCGATCACTGTAAGGATAACCAGAGGAACGTGAAAGAAGATAAACGCCATGCAAATTGTTACAAGCATAATCGTCAGTCTCATCTGCTCTTTTTGTCTCTTCTCAATGGATTCGGCACTCTGGGTCATGGACGCATGAGCCTTTTTGGTTTTGTGGATGCTGTGTAAGATAATCATGTTTGAAACGCAGATGATCAACATCGGGATCCCAACGTAGTAAGCGTTATCTACGTAGTACCACTTTTCATATATAAACCTAGTAAAGGTACAACCTCCATTGATGTCCATACGACTGTGTACAAAATACGGAGTCGCTATTAGGACACCAAAAATCAAGGTAATAGTCACCACTATTTTTGTATTTTTCATCGAACACCACGTGTTCACTTTGAGTGGAAACCGAACTGCGATCATTCTTTCCAGCGTCCAAGCCACAAGTATAAAATTTGAACAGGGCAGCATAGCGTTTAGTACGCCCAAACTCAACGTGCATTCGGCATCCGTGTAAAATATTCGATCAATCTGTTTGAAAACAAAAGTTATAAGGCAGATAATAAAGTCTACGATTCCAAGCACCATCATATACAAGCTTGTAGGGTTGAAAGGTTTCATTATGATTGTTACATACACACAGAGTGGATTTAGGATCAGCCCCGGAAAAGAGTTGACCCAAGACACGTGATCTACCAGAAATCTATACAATTTATATTCAGGAAACGATCGGTACAAAGGCTCTGAATACTCATAAACAGGAGCAGTTGTACTATTGACCTCTGTTCCGTTGTTCGTCTGATTATGATGTTCGTTTTCATGAGTGGGCAAGGTTGTGTTAATATTATCTGACGAGGAACCTGTTGTGATGTCATCAGGTGTGTTGTCTATAATCTGATTGGTGGACATTTCTTTCATATCTGATGTCATGTCTACGTCAGTACTCGCCGGTGGCGTGTTCGTAGAGAGTTCGTGTTCAGTGCTCGGATTTGTACTTCCATTCATGTTAACCACCACGGAGGCTGTGATTAGAATCACCAGATTCACAACAGAAAGCCACGAGTGCCCCATTTTTGGGAGCTGGAAGAAATGAAAACGCTATTTACTGTCCCGTAGGCCTTTGCCACACAAGTCCACGATCTTGAGGAAGAAGGCTATTGAAAACATTGTGGGAAAATGAGAAAATGCTGGTAACCAGCATGTTCTTCTTTTCTCGCAATGTTTTCTGCCCTTCAACAAACAAATCTTGAGTCACATTTATATTGTCGTCTGCAAATGCCTTCAATTTGGATAAGTCCAAAATTTTGTCATTTAGTAAAGAATTAATATTCTTAGCAGGTGGGCTTACTTGTAAATTTACCCAGGTCATTGTTTTATGGCATTTTTCATCCGAATTAATGTAACCAGGTTGACGTTTTCCTGTAGAAGGGGAATAACTTTTGCAAAAACCATTTACATGTTATAATTACTTTCCTGAATTTAACTTACCAGTACTTCGGAATTCTTACAGTAAATAGAATGAATCATGCGCTAAAACATTTAAAAAAAAATGTTCTGATATCACCAGTCATTAACAATTGATTTTTATCTTAATGTTTGTATGAAAAGGATGAACGAAAATAAGATTTTTTTTAAAGAAAAATATCATCGTCGTTGTAGTTTCCGATAGATATATGAGTATGTATTCACAAAAAAGTTATGTTAGGGCATCAATATTTCTATAATTCAAGTAAAAAGCTATGGATACGCAGGACATGGCAACAATTTTCAACTTGGAATTAAAAAGTTTTTTTTTTTTCTGTTTTTGCATGAGCAAAATCATATTTTAGACTGAATGAATACAGCTTTTGCGAGGAAAAAAAAAAAGTTTTATGAGTAAGTATTCACAACAACGTTATTTTTCAGGCATCAATATGTCTACAATTCAATTGAAAATTATAAATACGCAGAACATTGCGACAATTTTCAACTTGGAATTGAAAAACAGAAAAGAATGGAGACAAAAAAAAAACTATTCAAGACTGAATGGATATAAGTTGTGTGAGAAAACAAAATGGGTCAATTACAACAAAAGTTTAGTTCTTCCTCAATACATGTACATGAAAAAGATAGTTTCTCATTATAGCTGTAAACTATGTCAAAATAATTTTACATTTACTTACTTTGTCTTATTTCTAGAAAAGTTTTCCCATATAATGGAACTATGTAACAGCCGAGGAATGGACAGCACTTTCTAAACCCTGGTACTTATATTTCAGACGTGTCACGCATAAATCGGTCTATAGAATATACTCTTGACATCAAAGTAACATTGTCAGTCTCTAAGGCTTAGCGTCCATAACGTATAATACGCAGGTGCGTAATGCAGAAAAAATGGAACCCGCATTCTTTTTTACTTTATAGAAGACACTTTCGTCTTCATAATTAAGCCTAAACTGCCCCCAAAAATCAAAATTTCCAACCGATTCTAGAAATTCAAATACTGCGATTTCATCCTAGATCTAGTTCTTTTCAATGGAAAATGTCACTGTATTGGACATTATACATCAAGATCAGACTGCATGTTCTGACACTATGAAAAGGGCTGATCAATTTTGAAACTTTGTAAACGACTGATCAACTTAACCTGAGCAACTTTTAAACTTTCTTAAGGGCTGGCCAAGTTAACCTGTGCAATTTTGAAACTTTGTAAAGGGCTGATCATGTTAATTCGTGCAATTTTGAAACTGTGTAAAGGATTGATCGAGTAAATCTGTGCAATTTTGAAACTTTGTAAAGGGCTGATCAAGTTAATCTTCGCAATTTTGGAACTTTGATCAACTTAATCTGTGCAATTTTGAGACTTTCTTAAGAGCTGATCGAGTTAATCTGTACAATTTTGAACTTTGCAAAGGGCTGATCAAGTTAATCTGCTCAGTTTCGAAACTATGTAAAGGGCCGATCAAGTTAACCTCTGCAATACTGAAATTTTGCAAACAGCTGATCAAGTTACCCTGCGCAACTTTGACACTTTGTAAACGGCTGATCCAGTTACCCTGCGCAACTTCGACACTTTGTAAACGGCTGATCCAGTTACCCTGCGCAACTTTGACACTTTGTAAACGGCTGATCAAGTTACCCTGCGCAACTTTGACACTTTGTAAACGACTGATCAAGTTAATCTGCGCACTTTTGGAACTTTGTTAACGGCTGATCAAGTTACCCTGCGCAACTTTGACACTTTGTAAACGGCTGACCAAGTTAATCTGCGCACTTTTGGAACTTTGTTAACGGCTGATCAAGAGGAAGAAGCGGTCCAATTTCATTTCTTTTTCTGCTGTAAAAAAAAAAATTATTTTACGAGCAACACCGGCTATCCTTAGGCCAAATTAAGTTATTTTTTTTTATTCGGTTTGATTCTTACTTCAAATGTTGAGTTATACGTGTGGTAGGGCACTATAGGTCAAGATCAGACTGCCGGCCTGTTTATGACGGTCTAAAAAGTTTTTTTTTTTTTCCAAAATCTGTTCTATCCTGTGCAGTAAAGCCATACTTAGAGTAGTCAAACTATACATAGTCAAAATCTCTCGATATGTAATAAATATGGGCCATGCACTGTGAAATAAGGCCTTAATGCATTTACAAACAGTATCCACCATGTCAGCCTGCGCAATCAAGGTGAATACTTTTTGCTACCTGATAATTTTCTACCTGTCAAAGGACCAGTGTACCTCCAGATTCAGTTGATTGTTAGACAAGATTGATTTTATGGATCCATATTTATTAGATGACATGCTTGATATAATGCATCACGGAAATGCATTTAGCCCCCTGTTTGCTTGGGCATGGCTCACATATGTCGAATATTGCATGTAGCGCTCGATATTGATCATGAACGGTTGGCGCGGGCCTAGAGAATATTTCATGTCAAGTCACTGTCGACTTCTTCCTTTTTGGCATGCCTCGTATCATTACGTATCTGTAGCCTTTCGTTTCTAAACCCCATATGTTATTTTACGTTGACTCACATGTCCTGTTTATTTCAAAGACATTTATGATCATCAGAATTAGTTATAATGAGCTTGTTGAATGATGTATAAAAATGGTAGAGCCATCTAAAACCTGGCCATAACCGGTGCACACAATTTTATGGAAAAGTTTTTTTCGTCGCTTGAAAAAAATACTCGTTGTCCAGCACCTCGTTCAGTGCAATTTATTTTTAAAAAAAGTACGATAAATTGCAGAAATTATTTTTGCAAAATACGCCACTGCGTCAAAAAGAAAGAGTGACCACTATAGAAGTAAATTTTAAATTACATTTAAATGGGTGTTACAGCGATCATTAACCCTTTACCACACAATCCCTACTTTTAACGACCCTGAGGAAGAAGCCTTTTGAAAACATTGTGGGAAAAGGAGAAAATGCTGGTAACCAGTATTTTCTCCTTTTCCCACAATGTTTTCTACTCTTCCAAAAACAAATTTCAATTTTTGATTCACATTTATTTTGTCGTCTGCAAATGCTTTCAATTTGGACTAGTCTAAAATTTTGTCGTGTGGTAACGAGTTAATTGGTACAGTTGGATAAATTGGCATGTTCATAATTTACGTTAATAAAAAAGATACACCGAAATCACAGTTCTCTTATAGAAGACAGTCTTGCTATTCGGACCAAATCTACTTTTCTCAAATATTATTGGGTTTCACCTCTTCATAATGTCTCTGTGTTCATGGTTTTAACACAGAATTTGATAAAAAAGAATTAGCCATGCTCTGGCTAAAAGGGGTTTAATGCATCTCCGCGATCCCTTGTACCAAGCAAGTTATCACATGATTATGGATCCATAAGATCCATTTTGTCTGACAAGCCGCTGAATCCTGAAGTAGAATGGTCCTTTGACATGCAGAATATTGACCATATTGACCACTAGCAAAAAGTTTCCACACATATGAGTCTGCGCGGATTGCTGAGGCTGACCTTGGTCGATACTTTTTGCATAATGCTTTAAACCCACTTTTCACAGAGCATGGCTCATTTGTATAAAAATTTCAATGAAATTGTAAAAACTTAAATACACCATTTTGAAAGCTTTTCTTTGTGAAAAACTATCTCGCGGCATCAGACAGTGTATATTATAGCACGTTCAGTGCATTCTGAACTCGATCTTAAATGTCCGCATAGCGCAATGAGCCTCGCTTAACAAAGGTAATTTTAATATGCAAATATATCATCAAATGGTACAGACTCGCCATGTATTTGAGCAATGCTCCGTGAAAAGGGAGCTCCAATACATCTACAAAAAGTATCGATTCAGATCAGCCTGCGCAGTCCGCGCAGACTTAACTAAGTCAAAGTTATTCTTTTGTTCAATTTACTGCATGTCCAAAAACTAGTCTACCGCATGGTTCAGCGTGCTGGCAAGATGGTGTCTGCGTATTTTTCAGACTGGTGCGTTTGTTGCGGCCATTGGTCGGAGGCTGGGAACTGTTCGGGGATTTACCAATTCGTATCATTGTTCAGCTCAGTGGGTTTCTTCTTAATTGATCGTATGGTGTTTAACGCCGTATTCAACATTATTTCAGTTATATCGCGGCGGCTAGTGCACGTATTCATTCTTTCCTGGAGTTTCTGTTACCAGTACTTCACACTATATTCTTCCCAAGCCACTGGCTGCTTTTCTACATAACTATCGTCAAAACAATGATCAGCGGTAAGAGAGGAATGAATCATGTTTCAGTGACTATCATCAGTCCGCGGGAAGAAACTGGTCGAACTGGGGATTCAAACCAGCGACACACTGTTTTTAAGTCCTGCACGCTACTGACTGCTGTACCGGGATTCGGTTCCCTACTTCGAATGATTTGTTAGAGTATTGTTTCGTCCAGATAAGGTTTCGTTGGTGTTATGAAGAATCAATCCTTGTAGCAATTGATTCTGAATTTGCACGGAATGTGCACTCTGATCATGGATGTTCTTTGTTAGATACTCTTTAAAATAAAAAAAAAAGGACAGATTTGATTTTGCAATATTTGGATCTTTAGCACTGAATGTCCATTTTATTTCGCTAGCACTACAACAGTTAATGACCCACCTCTCTGACGGTAGGAAGTGTAACAGATACCTCTAGCCTACAATCTTTTTATCCCAGCGAACCAACTTGAGTCGTATCGAGTTCACAGCTGGGTTGAACCTTTAGTTTTTGTTTCAATGGTTTTACACCGCTTTCAACAATGTTTTACTTACGGCGACCGATCACTTATTCATGTTCTTCCTTAGTTTCACGGGTACTACGCCAGGACTATGAAGCAACTTGCTCAAGGACACTCCCACGAAAAACCCAGTGTGGATCGATCCTAGGACCCATAGATTTCTAATAATGCGCCTGAACTACCGAGCCACACAGGACTTGCTTAGTTTTTGACGCACCGGCTAGACTCTTTAGCAGATCACAAAATTCTAGATTGTCCGAATCGACAGCATTTGTAGACGGCATAATTAAATGTGGCTCAAATGGTAAAGTGCTTTGTGACAGGGTTGAAAACTTTGTGGGAAAAGGAGAAAATGCTGGCTACCAGCATTTTCTCCTTTTCCCACAATGTTTCCATATGCCCTCAATTCCAGGGTCTTTAGAATATGGTGTTGTTTGGCAAAGAGTTAATAACTGGCCTCTTATGAAACGTTACAGGCAATTACGCTACCGTTAATCAAAGGTAATCAAAACAAAGCTGATGTATTGGCTTTATGAACGATATAGTATTTACTCTTTTAGCGCTTAACATATCAACCCATAAGCTGCTAAGCACGAACTCACTGACCTTTTGCGGACAGTGTAATTCAAGATCAGACTGCACAGAACGTGCAGACTGATCTTTGACCTACACTGTCCGATACGGTGTTTTCTTTCCGGTGATATCAAGTTTGAAATTGCAATATTTGGGTTTTTTACTGTTGAGTGGAAATTTTCGTTTCATTTATTTAGCAGTTTTACGGGTTAACTAGACTCCTCTTGATGGCTAAAAGGACGAGCAACTGAAAGACTATTATCAAAAGTATTTAACTAAACAAGCGGACGGGTATAGATCCAAGATCAGACTGCACATTCTGTGCAGTCTGATCTTGATCTATGCCGTCCGCAAAAGTCCGTTTTTTTCCTAAGGTGCTGGAAGGGTCAGGTCATTAAATAAACTTCAAAAAGCTTACAGTGCGTGTTGGTTTTTCACGATAATGGCTCGTTAAAAGTCTTTTAACGTAAACAGCGGCTTATAGACCTGTCCTTCCTTTTTGTCCATTTTTGAAGGCTTGTGATCTACAGAGCTTCCTTTTGAAGAAGAAGGATCTAGATGAATTAACCCTTTCCCAAACAAGCCCTGGTTTTCACGTGTCTGCAGTACAAGTCTTTTGAAAACACTGTGGGAAAAGGAGAAATTGCTCGTAACGAGCAATTTCTCCTTTTCCCACAGTGTTTTCTACCCTTTTTGAGGCCTTTTTGTCATTTTCATCAAATTTAAAATTGTCGTCTGCAAACTCTTTCAGTTTGGACTATTCCAAAATTTGTCGTTTGGGAAAGGGTTAAGATACTTAGGCTTGTACGCTGTCCATGTCCATAAATCTCTCTTTCTGTCGGTGTCTGGTCCTTCTCTGGTACCGTCCTTGTCTAGAATGTGACCAATGAATAAATGAATGAATGGGTCTGTCGGTCAGTCGGTCGGTCGGTCGGTCGGTCAATCAATCAATCAATCAATCAATCAATCAAATCAGGCAGTCAGCCAGCCTGCCAGTCACCCCCTCACTCACTCACTCACCAATTAATCATTTAACCATTCAACGCAATGTCAGAAGATCAATCCATGGATCGAGTGACGAATTTACGAAGAAAGACATTTCTTCCTCTTTTACCGTTGAAAAGTATGTTGTTTGTTTACAACAATAAGTAATACACAATTCCATTGCAATTTTTTTTTTTTTCACCCAAAACCACTTATATCGAAAGTGGAATGAAACAAATGAAACAATTATCAGGGAGTTAATCGAAATATTCTTACAACTTTATTGATTTTAAATGAATTTCTCTGCATTTCTTGGTGTTACTAAACTTGAAAATCATAAACCGTACATATTAAACAGAAACGTCTTTCCCCAATCCCCCCCCCCCCCCCCCCATATATATAAATTCACAGGTGTATTATTGGAAATGGGTCATGGGTTTAATACACTGCTGAAAGAGTCACAGAGCTATCTTCTTGTGTACGTGCACATTTCAAACCGAACTACATCTGTATGCATGGACCTGTGTATAGGTCATAAGTGGTGTCTTTCATTGATCTTATGTGATATACACATGTAAATAGAATTTTACATTCGTTTTTATGCATTATCATTTTTATCGAACTCGTTGACTAAAATATGTACAATGCTCGCAAAGGCATTGTGTTTGGAAAATAGATCAAAGGACTGATAGTCCTGAGAGTCGCCTGGATGGTAATGGGTTAGAAGTTTTCACCCTTTTTTGTTCAAATCTATTAAACGCATTCGAGATACAAAATAACTTAACTATAAGACAGTATTATATGCAAGCATATTTCTAAGTTGTCATCCTAAAATTACAGACATATTAAAATTTACATTAAAACAAATATATGTGGTGAGAATTAAAATTTAGGCACAAGGAACAGGTTTAAAAAGTTCAAAGTCTCTTACACCAGGCGACTTCATTTAAAAAAATGGTTTTCAAAAGGTACAATCAATACAAAACAAGTCATTTCGTTGAAATGATATCCACCTCCGAAAAAAAACTTTTTTTTTATAGAAACATAATTATAAGAGGTATTTTGTTTTGCATGTAAATGACCTTTTTTTGTTATTGGTGAAAATATACATTAAGCCCCCTTTTTCCATGATAGGGAATTTCATTAAATAAAAACAAATACTGATTGTCTGTGGCTTATGATAAACAATATAAATATGAATTTTCATAAAATTTTGTCCAGTAGTTAAAGAGATTGGTCCAGAATGGAAATATACATCAAACCCCCTTTTGCTATGACACCGCTTTAAAAACAAAAACAAAATACAACCGAAAGACATCAAGCGCCCTTTTTCCATGACAAGGCATTACATTTTAAAAAAAAAAGTGTATCGGAGGACTATCATGAGGACCACATGTATGAAGTTTCATTAACTTTCGTCAATGATTTTAGAACATATCTGTCTGAATGGACGGAAGATCGGACAGACGAACAGACAGACGGACAGACAACATGAAAACCATATCTCCCTCCCCACCCCGAAATTCAATGGGGCGTAATAACAGTCTAAGTTAAATCAATATTTACAGTTCCTCCCTAGCTTGATAATGCCTGTAAAGAATGTGGACAAAAATTATGGTTCTAGTTTGATAAAAATGTTTTTCTAGTGCAGAATCTGGGTGACTTAACTTACATGTATATCTTCATTCTTACACATTTTGCTAAAACAAGCATTCTAAATAATTTCAGTAGAATAGGGAATACATTTTCTCCCCAGATTTAGAGCAAGTTGTTTTATATGACACAAATTTTCTAAAATTGGACAACATGGTTATACATATATCGTTTAATTTCAATAATTGTCCTTTCCAAATACAGGATGCTAGATATGAAATTTGGGTATAATGGTTTATATAGTTTCAGAGACTGTTATTTTGAAATGTTACTACTCAGTTCTGAAGCTTCTGTGAAGTTTATAGAAACAGAGCTGAACCACTTGAACAATTTTACAAGAGGACCATTTAGGCAACATCAGTATGGAACTCAATTGAACTTTGTCTTCTGGTATTGGATCTAGTGACAAACTTTTAGGCCAGAAATACTCTTTTGCAACTCACCCATATCTAATCTAAGCCTGACAAGTTCCGTGAGTACTGGACTGAAAATAAATGGATTCTACAGTACTAGATCTATTACGGTTCTGTCTGATATGACCTAGTGACAACCTTTTTCTTTTAACCCCTGGTGACCTACTTTCAGTTTTGTCAAAAAATATTATTAAGACAAACAGCCTGGCAATTTCATGATCATAGGACTGAAATGTCTCTGGAGCACACACCAATATTTGACTCAGTAATCTACTTGTCCTTTGGAAATAATTTGTATTTGTTGCTATCTGGGTTCAATTTTTGTCCACAGTGGACTCTAAGAATGTGGCTGCTACAGCTCAAGAAAAACAATATAACCCAATGGCATGATCGTCAGCCTTTTAACTTTGTCTCTGTTTTATAACGTCCCAGGAATTAGTACTGCTTCCACAACAATTGAAAATTTTAGAGATCTACATGTATACTGCTTTGGCTTAAACTAAATGTTTGCGGTTCGCTCTAAATTACCCTTTACAACAACCCTAGACAAGATTACAAACACGCCAATAAAGAACTTGTTCGAGTGGGTTAACATTAGTATGTTCTATTATATTTGAAATGTAGTGGAGTAAAAAGTCAAGTTCTCAGATTGCTGGTTGTAAGAACTGCGTAGTTTCAAGTCGAATTCTCGTCTGAATTCAGATTTTGGCAGTTACGAAAGCACCTTGCATACTGACACCCGCACTAATAAATTGTTGTTTCATAAATACTAGATCTAGGTTAATCGCACATTAAAAAAAAAACAGCAGAGTTTTACAAATTCACCTCTTTAAAAACGAAAAACAATTAATCAAAAAAAGTATACTTTAAACACTCTCTCTGCATGGATCGTTAAAGCTTTAGGTCGGTGTACGTTGAAAATAAGGGCCGCTTTGAACAGCGACTGATTCATAAATATGTAAATTTATAAAGAATTCCGTGGTGCAAATGACGTTACACGTCACGTGATTATAAGATCTATATTTGTCGCACAGTTACATTCCAGAAAGCACCTGCTAAGCGATGACTTGGTACAGCCTAGAACCGTGCGCATTACATACGCTATGTACGATCTCTGTGCACCTAGAATATTGGTGTGCAAAGTATTTAAAGTCTAGAATAAAAAGCTCTGAAGAAGCAACGTGTAAGAATGTTTAAGAAGGCAATGCAATCATTCCAAGTCGTTATAAATTTGTTTTAAAAAAATAGCCAACTGTTGAGAAAAATCTCCATTGAAATCTTCAATGTCAACTCGGTATCGCCTTTCTCTTTCCGACCGTAAGTTGAGTGTTGAATTGTAATGAGACTTTTAACAATTAAGGACAGATTGTGAGATTCAGAATGTACTTCTAATGGGTAATTATCGAACCATTTTCACTGAGAACTGTCCACAAATAAAAGCGTGTCGTAGTAAAGACGCTTGTCGTCGTAGAGTATTTTTCAGCGTGTCCGCAAACTTTAGGTCACGACGTCTATTTTTAGATATATACGTAATGCGCTATATTTAAAGATGACGTCTGTGTAAGCGATAGGATATCGTGTACCCATGTGGACGAAAAGATTGTTTCAAAGGTTTAAACCGTTAAAAAGCTAAGTCTTTGTAGACATATTCATTATCACAAAGGCACAATTGTAAGTTATTTACGACAGAAACTGGGTTGTTTACCGAATAATTAGAAAACTATGTTTTATCTCGTAAACCGGAACTCGGCCAGGAAGCAGTACAAGGCCGGAGGTATGCCTACGTCACCCCATAGATCAGGATGATAACAATGAGAGCCTGGTTGCTACGAGTAGTATATATTATACCAATTAGAGGAAAAAAGTAGATCGCACCGTCTAAAACTAAATGTCCTCTAAAAAAGGTTTCTAAAAAAAAATTTAAAAAAAAAAAAAATAATAATAAAAAAAAAAAAAATAAAAAAAATTAAAAAAAAAAAAAAAAAAAACGCATCAACACATCAGCTATCCAACTAACCCTTACATCAAACAATCGCTTAACCTTTTTCCCACCCCCATCAACCAACGTATCAGCTAACCAGCTAACAAGGTGCAACGGCCAACGCATCAGGCTAACCAGCTAACCAACGCATCATGCAACAGCTAACCAGTTTATAACCTTTGGGTGGGTTAAGATTTTGATAAAAAAAAAAAAAAATTTTAAATTGCGATTTTTAAAAATGACGGCGTAAAACGTGTATATAAGGGGCAGATTTCGTAAGGGGTAAAAAATTAACCGCTAAGGTCAGATTTAAACAGTAAAGGTCCGTCAATACCTTCTATAAGACTTCAAACTGTTTGCCAAACTGATGGCTATACAAAAAAATTTTTTCTAAAAAAAAAATTTATTCATATTTTTTTGTTAATATACAAAAAAATTTGATTTTACTTTAAAAAATCGCGCAGACACACATAGGTAAGATAGCAAGCTTACAGAAACATGACTACAACAGATGCAAACAATAATATATACAATGGTGTCGATGCTTCACCGTATGATGATCCAATGTTTAAAGCAGAGATGGCTTTTAGATATAAAAATTACAACAAAGATACAAACACATTTATGATAATAAGCGGTGTATGTGATGAAACAGCTATTAATAATATATCTCCATATGAATGGGAAGCTTTAGAACCAGAAGAAAGAAAGTCATATGAAAGAACCAATCATACAGAGAAAGAAAAATGGATACTAGAAAGAGTAAGAGAGTTAATAAAAGAATATGAAGGTTACCCCTCTCATGTACAAGAATATACGAAGAAAAACAAATTTAAGTATGAAGATTGTGATTTAAATAAAGCAGAGTTATGGATAGACCGTGATAAAGATAATGTTTACATACGTTTGTATTCTCCTAGAACAGGGGTAGATTTTCTTGAGTATCTTAATTTATATGATCTAGAAGAAGAGTATTATGAAGATGTTAAATCTAAGTTTATGTACAATATTAAAGATTTTAAAGAAGATTTAAATTATTTTATTGATGAATATGTTAGTGGTAGCGCAGAAGATTTTATAGATCGTTTTAAAGAAGATGATGATGATGATATAAATACCGCTATCTTAAGTTGGATTGATTTATTGAAGGGTAACTTTACTGACTGGTTACAAAATCAAGATGAAGATTATAAAACATGTTAAAATAGGAGTTAAACAGTTATCACAACCATACCAAGGTAATGTATCATCTTTTAGATGATACATAACCAATATAAAAAAATGTTTTTCTTTATAAATGATAGAGCTAGAGCCAGAGTTTAAACAAAACCTAAAAAATATTTACAAAAGAAAAACCAACATCCATCCTATAAACACCAACAAGATAATCTACACAAATGGAACCGGTCTGATGCCTTATAAAAACCCAAGATGGTTTAGTGATATCTACTACTACTGTAGCAAGTATTATCATGAGCAATCAAAAGATAACACATTAAAAATAAAATTCTTTGCAGGAGGTAATGGTATGCGTCATAGGGTTATATTTTATGTTCATGATTTAACCAACTTGTTTTCTCTTTTGAAAGAAAGACTTATTGACTGCCCTGCTCAGTATGAACATCTAGAATCATGCTTACATTTCATCGAAGAATTTTCTATAAATTTTAAGTTTATATAAAAATTAAAAAAAAAAAAAAAAAAAAAAAAAATTAATTTTTAAAAATTTTTCATCATCGCGCGTCATTACATCAGTTAATCATTGCATCAGCTAACAAGGCGCATCATCTAACCAACCCCTACTTTATTATTTCCACCAATCTGATGTTGTCATATAAAAGTATTTTGTATTTTTATATGACCCATATATTCCATCCATTTGGGTCAGTTTTCTTTAATTGTTATTAGGCATATTTTGGTTAATATTTTTTGGTAATTTATTATTGGTAAAATAATAAATTAATGGTTAACTTAATATTTTTATAAATCTAATTCTATCAATATAGATACATAAGAATGAGTTACCTTTGGATTTTTTGATATAGTTTTAAAATTTATAACATCACATTGGTTGACCTCAATAGGAGGATTAAACTCTGTACAACTACATAACTCATCACGTTTTTTAATAATATTTTTTCCAGTTTCAACAGATGATATAGTTATTTCAAGTATACAATCATTATCATCTTTTGGTATAGAAACTAATGTGCCGCGTAATATTCTTCCTGACGTGGATAAACAATAACCCCCCAACGCATGAGATGGACTGGATAAACCATTACCAAATGAAAACTGAAAGTTGTTTCTCTTAAGTTCTCCCTTTTCCTCAGCCCACACAGTAATTATAGGTTTTGGTTTAATGCCTATTTTTTCATCCACGTAGGATTTTGTTGTTAAATCTCTTTCGTCTACGGGAGCCGCAGCATTTTTTATAGTAAAGCCTTGCATATTTATATCTTTAGCAGCTGTAAAGCTTCCATCAGGATTTTTTACAATGGCGCCCCCATTATCAACATAATTTTTATTGACAGCAGCATCACGGTCTATTGGATTTGGTAAGCCGGTGATTTGTTTTTCATTCATATATATTTTACCAATAGCTATAAAAACCCCCTCTTTGTTTTTTAAAAAAGCTTTTTCACCTGCAAAGGCACCCCTAACGGTGTTATCTACATAAATCTTATTAGCGGCTTCATACTCTTCTAAAGGTGATTCAACGTTGTAAATTCTCCGTCCACCCATAGAAATGTCTCCACTTGCTATAAACCTTCTTCCAGGTCCATAAATAAAGGCTCGATTGGAAGTATCTACATAATTTTTAGTTGCAGCATCCTGCGGGGATGCAGGATCTATAAGATTCATTAAATGATACCCCCGCATATTTATATCTTCAATAGCATGAAATCTACCATCATCTTGTTTTCGTATTGCATTACTACCATCTACATATCTTTTTGTAGCAGCTTCACTGGGCCCCTCAGGTTCATCTAAGTTTTTTATTTTATTAAAACCCATGTTTAGATACCCCTCTATATGATACCCCCCGTTTTCATCTAACAACCCTGAGCTACTACCATCAACGTAACTCTTAGTAGCAACATCTTGAGGATTTACTGGATTACTAACCCTCGTTAATGTGTTACCATCCATATTTATAGAACCGGTAACGGTGGTTGTTCCATCTTTACGTAAAAAGTTGTTAGTAATGTAAGCAAGTGATACACCATCACCACTTGATTTAACATCATCCATTCTTCCAAATTTATCAACAGGCATTTTTTAATATTGCTAAAAAAGTTTATTTAAAATATCTTGAAATTTATTACCCAAACACAATTCTTTAAGAATGTACAAACATAAATGACCACAAAATACTTCACCTGCTTGTTGTAATTGGTCTGTATTGTAGTGTATCATGCTCCCTAAATAATCTATAATTTCGAGAGGTGGTTGAATACCATAACTATCAAAATAAATTTTTTTCTTTCCATCTTTAAACCAAGCAACCCAATGAGTACCGGGACCGCTAGAATCATCAAGGTTTAATATACCACATTCTTTATTTCTTACTTTTTTAGGTAAGGTATCTCTTAAAAATATACCTTTAAAATTTTTTATTTTTAATTTTTTTGCGGCATCCTCAAGCTCAAAATTGCTTAAAGGTTTATTTTATAAAGTTATATTATCAATTAAAATATTTTTCATTTTTATATATTTAAATATTTACAATAGCGCTATTATCAACCCATGAATTAAACTCATCAGAATAACCTTTCCACTTTACAAGAGATTTCTTTTTTCCCTTTTTAATAACCTTTTCTATCCTATACACCTCTTGACTCGTTTTTTGTAGTTCAGGCTCATAAAAAGAACCTTTTATTTCTTCATCATTTAAATCTTTAATTTTATACGTTATAGGCGTTGTATGTTTTACTTCTGAAACTGTAAAAACCTCTTCAGTCCATCTTGTGGTATAACCTTTTTCAAAAGTCTTTTTCTTTTTACTTATCCTTACTTTGTCTCCAACAGAAAACTTTGGTTTGATATCCTCCTTTACTTGGTCATAATCAGGATACAATGTTATCCAAACTTTATTTTCATTCTTCTTCTTACTTGCTTCAATTGGTGTCATCTTGATAGAAGAATGCCTCGTGTTGTTGTATTCTTTAACAAGATTTGGTAATACATCAATATAAACATTTGTTGAGTGAGCAGAAAAATACTTCCACATTTTTTCTTTCATTGTTCTAATCCATCTCTCAACAACGCTTGATTTTTCCTCATTTTCAGTAGAATACAATTCAATCAAGTCTTTAACATCTTTGTTATAAAACTCTTTCCCCCGATCCACCCACATTTTCTCAGGTTTTCTTTCCTTAAAAATACTCTTCAGTGCAACAGAAACAGATTTCCCTGTTTTATCTTTTAATGGTATAAGCCATCCATATTTTGAAAAGATGTCAATGACAGCAAGAAGAAATTTTACTCCACGATTAAGTTTAGAAAATGCTTGCATATCTACTAAATCTGCAGCCCATATCCTATCGATACCATTTACTCTAACTCTCCTTTTCTTAAATTTTCTTTTTACAGGTTTATGTAATTCTTCTGCTAGTGCAATATTTTCTAAATTTTTTTTTTACTCACACCCATACCAAATCTTTTCTTGGTTCCTATTAATGTGGAAACCAATCCTCTTTCCATTCTTTCCTTAATAGTTGGATTATAGATACCTTTTAACTCCTTAAGCATATTAGCATCACACACATCATTACGTGTTTTAGTATCATCATGTTTAAGATAACATATATCATGATGATATGCTGCCTTGTCAACACGATTTACAGGTTTTGACCATTCTTTAGGTGTTAAATCAAGCTTTAATCTTTTCTTTAACTTTGTACCAGGCCCAGTAAAGTTATGTCCAGGTAAATGCATTTCAACAGGCAAGTTATTGATTGCTTTGTTTAACAATGAACCACCTTCTTTTTGTTTAACAAATTGTGTTTTAGTTGTGCCACAATTAACACATTTTCCACGTATCATATTTTTACCATTTTTACTTACTACATATTGTGTATCAGTAGTATCAGTTTTCTTTTTACACTTAACGCAATACATTTTTTATATTAAAATATAATTTTTTAATATAAAATGGATATTGTTAATTTATCATGGAATGAAGTGTTAGCAAAAAGATTTAATCATCCCCTTTTACCTAGGAGTATCAGAGGCTTAATAGTAGGTAAATCAGGATGTGGTAAAACTACACTTTTACTTAACCTTTTGTTAAGACCTGATTGGTTAGATTATAACAACTTATGCGTTTTTGGTAAAAGTTTGTTTCAACCAGAATATCGTATACTTAAAAAAGCTTTTGAAGAAAAAATACCAAAAGAAAACATATTAAGGCTGTTTTCACTTAAAGATGAAGTTCAAAACCGTGATATTTCACCTACAGCATTAGTTGAAGAATGGGCAAAAACAATTAAGGAAAAATCTGATATCAATTGTGAATTTTTTGAATATGCTAGTGATGTTCCTGACCCAAGAGATTTAAATGCATCAAATAAAAACTTAATGATATTTGATGACTTACTTTTAGAAAGACAAAACAAGTGTGAAAACTATTATGTAAGGGGTAGACATAGTAATGCTGATTGTTTTTATCTTGCACAAAATTATTTTAGACTACCACGTCAAACTATTAGAGAAAATGCTAACTTAATATGCTTGTTTAGACAAGACTTAGAAAATCTTAATCATATTTATAGTGATCATGTAGGGGATGATATGACTAAAACAGAGTTTATCAATTTTTGTAAAAAATGTTGGGAAAGACCTCATGGTTTTGTAGTGTTAGATTTAACTAAGAACCGTAATGATGGAAAATATAGATGTGGATTTGATAACATTTATATACCACGAGATTACAAAGATTATTAAAAATATATTTTCATTTTAAAATATATTTTACACATTTAAACAACCTTTTTAATAATACAAAAATGGAAGAATTACTTGAAAAGATAGTAAAAAATACTAACCATAAAACATCATTTCAGTTGATTGTAAGCGACAACAAAACAGAGTTTAAAACAAGATTTAACCCACCACTTAAATTAGATCAAGATAAAGAATATGAAGTGGCGTTGGTTAACCTTGAAACTTACCATTCATTTCCTAATATTGATAAAAACAACAACACATTTGTTTATTCACCTGACAATGGTGCAACATGGGTAAAACTAAAATTACCAGAGGGATCTTATGATTTAGCTGATATTAATGATGCAATACAACAAGAAATGAGGAAAAGGGGACATTATGACCTAGTTAATGAAGAATATTATATTAATATCTCCGCAAACACTAATACTTTAAAATCAATTCTTTATGTTCAAAATGGATATCAGGTTGATTTTAACCAAGGTAGAAGTATCGGAAAAGTATTAGGATTTAATAGAGCAAAATATCTACAAGGATTTCATGAATCTGAAAATGTAGTAAATATTCTTAGTATTAATAGCTTGTTAGTTAATATTGACTTAATTTCAGGTAGTTATGTTAACGGCTCACAAAGAAATACGATTTACAGTTTTTTTCCTAATGTATCACCAGGGTATAAAATAATAGAAAATCCGGTAAACCTTGTTTATCTTCCCCTAACATTAAATGAAATACATGATTTAAATGTGTCAATTACTGACCAAGATGGAACATTACTAAATCTAAGAGGGGAAAATTTAACAATTAGATTTCATATAAGAGAGGCAAGATAGATAAAAAAATGACAAACTATATTAATGCAAAAATAAATATATCAGACGGACAAAAGGAAAAAATTTTACATTCTTTTAGAAACAAAGCTCCAGCAAGTATTCGTTTAAAGCATGAAGATATTCATGGTAATGATGTAATAGCATTAACCAAATCACAAGTAAATAAACTTACAAAAGCTTATAAAGGTGGAAAGGGTGCAACGTTTAGAATGTCTACTAGACAACTTAAAGACAATATGAGGGTAACGGGGGGATTTTTACCTTTGATAGCTGGTTTAGCTTCATCTGTTTTACCAACATTAGCAAGAACCGTTTTACCTGCTATAGGAGTTGGTGCGTTATCTGGTTTAGCTTCTTCAGGCGTTCAAAAAGCAATGGGTAACGGATTATATCTTAAGAAAGGTGGTAGTATCTGTCAAGTTGAAACTGATGGTGAAGGTTTATATCTTAAACCATACAAAGGTAAAGGGTTAAAAAATAAAGGTGAAGGATTGTATTTAAAACAAGGTGGAAAAATTTGCGATGGTAAAGGTCTTCTTTTAGGTCCAAATAGCCCATTTGCTAATATTCCTATATTAGGAGCAATATTATAAATTAAAAAATGAATGTACATAAATTTGGAAATGGAAATAAAAATGGATATCATAAAATAGTTCAACCAAAAACTATTTTTTGGAAACCTGTTGAAGGTAAGTATCCAGCTAAAAAAGTTAATTCTGTTTCATGGGATATTTTTACTCAACAACCGTTAGTATTAGAAGGAGACAAAACTAAAACGATAGCTTTAGGTATGGGCTTTAATATGAGTAAAGGTTTTGTTTTAGCTTCTCTATCTTATAATCTTAAACTTAATCAAATATCTATTACAAATGAAGTTACATCAGAAGAAGTGGATGACATGGTTACCACAATTACAAACAACTCTAGTAAAATAAAAAAAATAGAGGAAAACACCTTTTTGTGTCGTCTTTACTATTCTATTTAAAAATATGTTGTTGTTAATAAAATGGAGCTAAAAGAAAAGATTTATCCAGAATTACCAGAAGCACGAAATATACCAAATGCGCCATCATTATCAGCAGGAGACAATGGTCAATCATTCAGACTACAAAAGATATCAGAAATTCAAACTTTTCTGGAAAATGAAGTTAAGGTAAGAGAGCAACTAAGTAAAAAGTATTTAAAGATTAGTAAAACAGCAGATAATGTTGAAGCTGGACTAACTGTTTTAGCATTAGGTGCAGGAGCAGGAGGAATCGCTTTACTCTCAACTGTGGTAGCGATACCTGCAACGATTGCTTTAGAAGGTTGTGCTTTAGCTGTTGGATTAGTAGCAATAGTAGGTAAGTTTTTAGTTAGAAGAACCAGAACAAAATCTGAAAAACATCTTCAGATTAAAATGTTAGCAGATTCAAAGTTAAATACACTACTTACACATATATCAAAAGCAATAACAGATAATGAAATTGACCATTCAGAATTTACTTTAATTATGGATGAATTGGAAAAATACAAACAAATGAAGGAAGAAATTAGGAGTAAGTCGAAGAAAAAAAGCAAGCTAGAGGAATCAGAGAGCTTAATAGAGAAGGGACGAATAGAAGCACGAGAGGAATTCAGGAGACTAGTAGAAAGAAACAATGGACGCCATTAAGAATAAAACTAAAACCACCCAAGTTTAAATGTTCTTGCGCATGTGAGATAGATAATACTAATTAAAAAATTAATTACTTTAAAAAAAAATGTCATTTTTAAAGATTAAAGACCCTTTAAAAAGGGAATTGACAGTAAAAGAATTTATTGATTTAAAGAAAAGAATAAAAGATAGTAATCTTGCAGAAAAAACAGGAATATTAAGGTATCAACAACACCTTTCTAAGTTTTTTAAACCTGTTACAGAAACACAAAAACAATCAGCAAAGGAGATTACAGGAGAACTAGACCCTATTAGAAAAGGAATAATAAAATTGGAAAATATTATTAATTTAAAAGGTTTTCCTTCCGTATTAGCATATGATTTTGAAAATTTAGATGCTGATGAAATAGGTGAAATAATAGCAGAAAGCAAAGAAAAAGGTATGAAGATGCCATATTTTCTTGGAGAAATTGCAGAGAAACAGTTAAAAAGATATGATGATAACGATAAAGTTGATACAACGTTTGGGTTTTATGAAAAGGATGGAAGATTATATATTGGTGATAAAGAAGTTGTTATTATGAGCGAATACATAGTATTAGTTGGTGAACAAGATTACGATACTGTTTCATCTGGTTTGTGGGAATTAATTATTTCTAAAGACCCAGACAAAACAAAATATGATGAAACCGATTTAAGTTTTTATAGGGAAATAATGATAAAAACCAATGCTCTTTATCGCGATAACAACCCATTAGAAACTAGACATAAATCTGCTAGAGGGATTCCAAAGTGGAAAAATATACTTAGTAAAATTTGGAATATGATTAAAATAGGAAGTGGAATTATGGTAATCCCATCTGACCCTAATGCACTATTAGAAAGATTAGACCTCTTAATGACAAGTAAAGGAGCTGGTCATACAGGTGTAAGAAATGAGCTTGTAAGTATTTGTGATGAATTAAAAAGACAACATATATTAGTTACAAAAACTTATAAAAAATTAATGTCTAAACTATAAAAATGATTATATCACAAAAGAGAGGATTTAAAAGAAATTATGCTTATGGAGGAGCAGGAATATTTGATACTTTAACTAATTTTCTTACAAGACTATTTACGAGTCAAGCAGCCAAACAAATTACATCTTCCGTAGTTGATGTTGGTAAGAGTGTAGCTAAGGAAGGAGCAAAGAAAGCATTAGAGGTTGGAAAGAGTGCAGCAGTTGATGCAAGTAAAAAGTTAGTTCAAAAGGCTTTAACACCAAAATCTAAAAAGATTATAGAAAAATATACTCAAAAGCCTACTACAACTGCTCAACCTGTAATGCAAGATATTAGCAAGTTAATGGATGGTGATGCAATAGCTATTCAAGATTTAGTTAAGAAGTTAAATAGTAAGGGTTCCGGAGTTAAAGTATTATGAAATTTAAGTTAAGTAAAAATAAACATTAAATAAATGACTAATCTAAAATTTAATTTATCAACTTATGAAAAATACAACATAAAAAAGGTTAGCATCCTTTACGCAAACCTAAAACATGATGATGAATGTGAAGTATTAGATTGCAGTGATACAAATTATAATTATAAAAAAGGCTGTTTTAAAATTGTCACCTGAAAAAGCTGATATCATTAAGGAATTTGAAGAAGATGTAAATCAATATCTAGAAAAACATGGTATGCCTAAGGTAACCATTCTTTATGGAAATAGAGTATATCCTAAAATGAGAAAAAACCAAACAATAGAAAAACTTAAAAATATTAAACTTAAGGGTGTGTATGTAAATGATGAAAACAAGGCATTTCCCCAACTATGGGTAGAATAATAAAACAATTATAATTTGACTTAAAAATTATAATTGTATATAATAAAATGGATATTTTAAATATTAAAGCACCGATTTTAAAAGACGATAGTATTGATGAATATGAATATTATGAATATCTGCCTATAACAGGAACCAATCTAAACAACCCTGGAGGAAATATAAGGATTGATATCGAAACTCAAGATATTTTTTATCATCCTTCAGAGTCTTATTTACAAATTATAGGTGAATTAGTAAAAGCAGATGGTACACCTTATACAGTAGCTGGGGCAGATTTTGATGAGGTTACCTTATCAAATAATGGATTGATGTATCTGTTTAAAAATATAAGATACCAACTTGGTGGACAAGAGATAGAAAGTATAAATTACCCCGGACAGACTACAACAATGCTAGGATTGCTTAAGTATACTGATGACTTTTCAAAATCACAAGGACAAAACCAACTATGGTACAAGGATAGCAATCTCCATGCAAGTAGTGTTAATAATACTGGTTATGCAGTCAGAAGACAATATATTTTTAGTTCAAATCCAGTTGGTACATTTAGTTTTATGATACCCTTAAAACATATATTTGGTTTTTGTGAAGATTATAACAAAATTTTATATGGTATGAAACAAACTTTAACCTTAACAAGAAATAATGATAATGATGCAATTTATAGAGCACAAACTGTTGCAGCTGCAGGTGGTAATCCTGCTAGACATGAACCTGGTAGAGTTAATTTATTGCGGGTATCTTGGTTTTTACCACACGTATCACCAGAAGATGGTAACAAGTTGGAACTTTTTAAATTTATTGAAAAGAAAGAAAAATTCTCAGTTGGGTACAGAATGATACAAAGTGATAGTATTGTGGTTCCACAAACAACAGGTTTTACTTGGAGGTTATCATCTAAATCATCTCCTGAGGTGCCACGTTTCTTAATTGTAGGCTTTCAAACAGCTAAAAGTAATGACCAAGAAGAAAACGCTACTATTTTTGACAACATAAATGTAAGAAATATTTATGTGATGTTAGGTTCAAAAAAATATCCACTATATGATCATGATATAAATTTTACTACTAATCAAATTAGTAGAATATATAGAGAAGCTCGTTCATTTAGAAAAAAGTTTTTTAACATGGATGAATTAGTATCAAACCCTAGTATTAATCCTTATGAATTTAAATATCTTTATCCTTTGTTTGTGTTTGATTTATCAAAACAAAGTGAAAGGCTTAAGTATTCTGTTACTGATATTCACGTTAAAGCAACATTTGGCGCAAATCCAGGTGTAAATACTGAGGCATTTGCGGTTTTACTTAGTGATAGACTAATTAACTTCCAGAGTGATGGGAATAAGATGAGTGTAGTGTATTAAGTAAATTTTTACTTAAATAAATGAAAAAGGTTGCTGATTTTAAAAAAATATTAACAGATAACAATATTAAGTGGTACTCCTATTGGAATAAGAAAAAGTATATTGATGTGTTAAAGGAGCATGGACTATATCCTGAAGAGGAAGAAAAAAAATTTTTTAAAAAAATTCCTAATTATGAAAGATTAAAGGATATTGCTAAAAACCCAAAGAGGGTTACCTTAAAGGATGTTGAAACTGAAGAGGTGAAAGAGTTTCCATCAATTTACAAGGCTAGTAAGTATATTGATAAATGCCCACAAACGATTGAAAACTGGAATGGTAGAGTATGGAATGGTAAATATAGAATTGATATTCAATAATTTTATTATTTATGAAAAAATAATAAAATTTGACTTAAGTAAAGAATTTTTTATTTAAAAATTATGCGATGAATTCTTTTTCACGAAGATTTATCAATAGACTGGTAGATGCTAGTCAGTCGATTGCATCTAATTTATATAGCGGTGCTCAAAGGATTGCCTCAGCAGTAATTCCTCAGAGTGTTAGAAGAAGAGTATCTAATTTTACTAATTGGATGACTGGTAATGTTCCAGAAGAGCAAATTCCACAAGTTATAAACGATGTTTTAGAAAATGTAGAAGAAGACTTACTGAGAAGAGAAATGCCAAACACCGTATTAAGGCAAGAAGCATCTGCATTAAGAGAATTTGCAACACAATATGTTATAGATGGAGTAGGGGGATGGGGAGCAAATGATTTTTTAGAAGTATGTAAAGAAAGCATAACTAATTTTTTAAGAAACCATAGAAATACAAAGGTAAAGCTAGAACTAGTATGTTTATTTTCAAGGGAAAAATCTAATGGTGATATTGAATATAAAGAAGTTAAACTTTCTTCAAGTCATGAAATTATATCAAGGGAACGTGATGAAAATGATGCTTATGATGACATGGTAGAACGAGTTATGTTTAATTTCGAAACTTTTTTAATACAAGGAACTGGTTGGGTATTTGAGGGGGTTATAAGTTTAACATTACATGTTGTAGAAAATAGACAATCATGGGAGGGGCTTGCAGGTTCATGGATGCCTTTACCAGCGGGATTAAAAAGAGCAAATAACAGAAATGGACTTGTTAATATTAAAAACAAAGAAGATCATAATTGTTTTTTATACTGTTGTATGAGGGTGGTTTATCCGAAAAAAGAACATCCAGAAATACCTGATAAAAAATTAAAAGAGCAAATCAAAGAATTAAATATGAAGGGAATCGGGTGCCCCGTTAAATTGTGTGATATTAATAAATTTGAAAATCAAAATCTGGATTTTTCTATTGTTGTTATAGGTTATGATGAGAAAGATGGGTTATATCCTCTTAGAAGGCAAAGAAAAGAAACTTTTGATAGAAAACATTTAGTGATTCTTTTGTTAATAAAAGATGAAAATGGAAATAGTCATTATGTTTGGGTAAAAAATCCAAGTGCACTATTAGCATCAAAAATATCCAAAGATGGGCATCGGATTTCTTTTTGTTGGAGCTGTTTAGGCCATTTTACGAGTGAAAGAGTTTTAGAAGATCATAGAGTGTTTTGCTATGAAGAAGATGCTGTAAGAATTAAAATGCCTTCAAAAACCCGGTGTACCGTAATGTTTAAAAACTGGGTTAAAACACAATGGCTTCCTTTTGTTGTTTATGGTGATTTTGAAACGATGCTTGTACCAATACAACATGCAAAACCAGACCCAAGTAAAAGTACAACAACAAAAATTCATATGCATGTCCCAACAGGCTATGCTTTCTTTTTAAAAAGTTTTGATGAAAATGTTTTTAAGTCTAGATTGTTACTATATCGAGGACCAGATGCGGAGGAAAAGTTTGTGGAAGAAATAGAAAGTCTGACCAAAGAGATTTTTAAATTACCAAAAAAAGATATGATACTTACCGCAGAGGATGTAGAAGATTTTAATAAGGAAGATACTTGTTATCTTTGTAATATAAAGTTTGGGGAGGAAGAAAAAAGGGATGAAGAAGAGGAAAGCGATGAAGAAGATGGAGTGGAAGAAGAGGAAGAAAAAGAAGAAAAAAAGGAAAAAGATGAAGATAGATGGAAAAAAGTAAGAGACCACTGTCATTTTAGTGGTAGATATAGGGGGGCCGCACATAATAAATGTAATCTTAACTTTCGTAAACCAAACTTTCTTCCTGTTTTTTTTCATAATTTGTCTGGATATGATACTCATTTGTTTGTTAAAAATCTTGGTGTTAGTGAGGGGGAAATTAATGTAATTCCAAATAATGAAGAAAAATATATAAGCTTTACAAAAAAGACTTTAGTAGGTCAGTATAAAAGTAAAGATATTTATAAGGATATTAGGTTTTTAGATAGTTTTAAATTTATGGGTAGCGGTCTAGCAAAACTAGCAGAAAATTTAAAAGATTATCAATTCAAAAACTTAAAAAGTGAATTTCCAAAAGAAGAAGAGTTTAAACTTCTTCGTAGAAAGGGTGTTTATCCATATGAATATATTGATTCATTAGAAAGGCTTAATGAAACACAGTTACCACCTATAGAAGCATTTTATTCAAAACTTGCTGGGGAAGGAATTACAGAAGAAGATTATAAACATGCAAAAAAGGTATGGAAAACATTTAAAATTAAAACTCTTGGTGAATATCATGATTTATATTTAAAAACGGATGTTCTTCTTTTAGCTGATGTGTTTGAAAGTTTTAGAGAAGTTTGTTTTAACGTTTATAAATTAGACCCTGCTTGGTATTTTACTGCACCTGGTTTAGCTTGGGATGCTGCATTAAAGTTAACTGGTGTTAAGTTAAAACTGATTAGAGATGAAAATAAAATCCAATTTATTGAAAGGGGGATCCGAGGTGGAATTTCGATGATTTCTAAAAGACATATAAAAGCAAATAATAAATATTTAGGTAAAAAGTATAATTCACAAAAACCTTCAGTATTTTGTAAATATTTAGATGCTAATAACTTGTATGGTTGGGCAATGAGTCAGAAGCTTCCAATTGACGGATTTAAATGGATGACGGAAAAGGAATTAAACAACTGGGAACGTCATCCCTGTTTTTTAGAAGTTGATTTAGATGTTCCTAAAGAACTGCATGATTATTTTAATGAGCTTCCTCTTGCTGCAGAAAGAAAAAAAGTAAATAAAGTTGAAAAGCTGGTACCAAATTTACATGATAAAAAGAAATATATTATACATTATAAAAGTTTAAAACAGTGTTTAAGTCTTGGTTTAAAATTGAAGAAGATACATAGAGGGATTAAGTTTAAAGAGAGTGATTGGTTAAAACAATACATAGATTTAAACACACAACTAAGAACAAAAGCAGAAAATGAATTTGAAAAGGATTTTTATAAGTTAATGAATAATTCAGTGTTTGGTAAAGCTATGGAAAATATAAGAAAAAGGGTAAATGTTAAGCTTGTCAGAAGTAGGAAAACAGCAAGGAAATTTGTAAACAAACCAAACTTTAAGCATTTAGAAATATTTAATGAAAATTTGATAAGCATTCATATGGGAAAAACACAAATAACATTTAACAAGCCAATATATTTAGGGTTTTCCATTCTTGAGTTAAGTAAAACATTGATGTATGATTTTCACTATAACTATATTAAAGCGAAATATGGAGATAGAGCAACTTTAGGACTTACTGATACAGATAGTTTATTGTATGAAATTAAAACAGAAGATTTTTATAAAGATATTTCAGATGATGTTAAAGAAAAGTTTGATACAAGTGACTATCCAAAAGAGGGGCATCCTTCAGGTATTCCAGTTGGTGTAAATAAAAAGGTGATTGGTATGTTTAAGGATGAAACAAATGGAAAGGAAATAGAAGAAACTATTGGATTAAAACCAAAAATGTACAGTATTAAAATGGATGATGGGGTGGAAAATAGAAAATGTAAGGGGATTAAGAAAAATATAATTAAGAAAACTATAACGCATCAGGATTATCTGAATTGTTTAGAAAAAAATAATATACAGCATAGAACAATGACAAATTTAAGAAGTTATAAGCATCAAATTTATACGGAAGAAATTAATAAAATAGCATTAAGTGCAAATGATGATAAAAGGTTTATTTTACCTGATGGAATTCATACACTTGCTTGGGGGCATCATAGGATAGAGGAATACAAAAAATAAATTTTTATTTGTGATAAAACAAATAAAAATTATAAATTTTTGTTTACTGTTGTCTTTTTAATTTTACTACATGTTATACATTCACTGATAATGTTTTTATAATTAGAGCCTGTTAGATAATTTTTTATTTTATAAAATAAACCTTCTTCTTCATGTATAAATTTAAATACACCATAGCAATCATTTTCATGATGAAGGGAGTTATAACATTCTTTAAAAAGACCATATTTTTTATTTTCAAAAATTGTATATTCTCTCCAATTTGTTAATTTCAACATTTTTTTACATAGCTCACTTCCTTTTTCATTATAATCTGATATTAAGTTATTAATGATGACTACTTCTTCATTTATTTTTTCAATTGTCTCTAAATCTTCTTTTGTTAAAGTATCTCTATATTTTTCTTTCGTGTTAAGTAAAAGAACATGATTCTTTAATTTTTGTAAAAGTTTAATATAAGTTTCTTTTCCATATTGTATTTTTTTCTCTGTATTATAGTTTATTCCGTTTTTTAATTTTTTATATTTTTCTTTTAAAGTAATAGCTTTTTCTAAATCACAATTTAAATTAAAATCATCAACACTGCTTTTTATGTGTGATAATGAATATGGTATAAAATTTCTTGGATAAAATGAAACTGGATATTTTATTGGAGGTAGATACCTTTTTATTTTATCTTCCATTATTATTTTTTAATAAATAAATATTTTTTACTTAATTTATTTTTTTTTTTTTTTTTTTTTTTTACTGATACCCCATAAATCCTGTGTATTGTGGTTGTGGTTGGTAATAATATGTTTGTGGTTGGTAATAATATGTTTGTGGTTGGTAATATTGGGTTTGTGGTTGGCTCATTGGTTCAACTAGTGGTGATGTTATTGATAGGTTAGACATTATAGAATTTAAGTTTTCTTCATATTCAAATTGCTGACGCATTTCGACAATCCTATTTTTTATTTCCTCATTTCTTTCACGATTATTTTCGTTGTCTGGTAAATACACTACTAAATTAAATAATCCTGTTTGGCTCTCCTCCTCCTCCACCAATACTGATGGTCGGATGCCTTCTTCAAATTCTATTTGCCGCAACATTGTTTTAACCCTATTTTTTAATTCACTAGCACTTTCATAATTATTTCCACTGTTTGACAATACAAATACTAACTTATATACTCTTAATGGTGTAGGTATATCCTCCGGTGGTATATCTGGTTCCTCTTCTGGTTCCGGTTCTGGTGGCGGCATAGGCCTGACTATGGCAACCGATTTATTATACTTTGTAATATCTATGTTTGTACACATTTTGTGGTATACAATTTATTATATGTTGTGGTTTACATGTATCACAACACATCATTTTGTTAGTTTTTTAATAAAAAATTCAAAAAAATTTTTTTTAAAGAAGAATTTTTTTTTTTTTTTTTTTTTTAGAAAAAACTTTTTTGTATAGCCATCAGTTTGACAAACAGTTTGAAGTCTTATAGAAGGTATTGACGGACCTTTACTGTTTAAATCTGACCTTAGCGGTTAATTTTTTACCCCTTACGAAATCTGCCCCTTATATACACGTTTTACGCCGTCATTTTTAAAAATCGCAATTTAAAATTTTTTTTTTTTTTTTTTTTTTTTTTTTTTTTTTTTAATCAAAATCTTAACCCACCCAAAGGTTATAAACTGGTTAGCTGTTGCATGATGCGTTGGTTAGCTGGTTAGCCTGATGCGTTGGCCGTTGCACCTTGTTAGCTGGTTAGCTGATACGTTGGTTGATGGGGGTGGGAAAAAGGTTAAGCAATTGTTTGATGTAAGGGTTAGTTGGATAGCTGATGTGTTGATGCGTTTTTTTTTTTTGTTTTTTTTTTTATTTTTTTATTTTTTTTTTTTTTTTTTTTTTAGAAACCTTTTTTAGAGGACATTTAGTTTTAGACGGTGCGATCTACTTTTTTCCTCTAATTGGTATAATATATACTACTGCTACGCAACCAGGCGACTCAAAAACATTGTTGCAAGAGGAAAAAATGCTGGCTACAAGCATTTTCTCTTTTTTCTCACAATACATGTAAAAGCAGTTGTCTCAGGTTCGTCAAAACACGGTATTGTTCTGTAAAGGGTTAAATTAAATATGATGCAGGATGGATGTCACTGTCATAACAGTTTACCCCTTTACTACACGGGATATTTTCAGACATTAGCCCTTATCCCGCGGAATTTAATTGTTTAAGTATGACAAAACTAGATTTCCGTACATTTATTGGCACCAAATGGAGTTTATCTGGCTGTGTTAGAACAACTTTTTTTTTAATAAAACGTCTGTTTGTAATAAAATTTCAATCCCACTGCCGTTTATTACAAAAGTGGTTCTAACATGGCTTGGACGGCAGAGTGGGGTATAGAGCAAGATTAGAATTCACGTTACCGGATGATTAGGATGACGTCGGAGACGTAGTTCCATTTCCCCCCACAAATGCTGCAGGAAGCGACATGTAGATCCTGCAACATAGCAGGATAAAGAACAAGTGTCAACTTTGTCTGGGAAAATTCAACAAGACGCAAGCAACATGTGGGCGATCTTTCTCTTGCCGGTGATACCTGGGTCCGTATTCACCAACCATTCTTAAGAACGTTCTTAGTCTTATTCTCCAGAATTTTCTAAATTTGAAAGTAACACAACTTCTGATCGGCTTTACCATTTGGTTTAGCCAATCAGAAGTTGTATTACTTTCAAATTTAGAAAATCTTGAAGAGTAAGACTAAGAATAGTCTCAAGAATGATTGGTGAATACGGACCCTGGTTTTATGGTGGCGCGCTCGAAGAAACGGCAAAACTAAGGGCAGAACAATTCCAGCACGATACCAGTGTACAGGAAGGAACGGGTCTGAGAGTTGTAATACTCATCCCCAAACGTCACACTCAAAAGGCCAAAAAGAAGGCGTTTATTATCTTCCGCTAAGTGTCATTTTTCAAATATACATACCGGTGTGATTTGGGCATTCTGTGTACAGACGCGGACTACTTTTCAAGGCGGCAATCGATGCAGTGAATTTCAAAATAAAATAAACGTTTACTCGCTAAAACCTACCTTTTACGATTCACCCAGCCATGGTTAGATAGCATACGAGTATAACCTATGCACCCGTCATTAATAAACAGAGTACCTATAAGCTTGGGGGATAGCCTCATTAGAAGCCAAGCGTAGCGGGGATGTTATTTTTGTTGTCAGTTTGTCGCAATAATCCCGGTTTTCCCCGATGTCTACATTTAGAAACTGTATATATGTATACGGAGATTTGCAGTAAAGAATGGTATTTTATAAAATTATCTTTCCCGTTGCTTGAAATCATTATATTTTTAAAGAAATTTATATCGGGAAAACGGGCCTGATTTTTCCAAAGACGTATTGTTCATAGCCGTTTTCCGCTTGCCAGTTTTAGCGGCAATTTACGCACTGTGTATTAATATTTATCCCGTACAGGGTAGTGATGCGTCATAGCGGACAGGTCTGTCTTCGAAGAATATGACATACGCAGACAATGACCTTGCGTTGACAGACGCATGCGTCGAAATACCGTCCACTGGGGCGCCAAAAAAACGAGACGGCTGAATATAATTTTCTTTGGAAAGATATTTTGAAATACACAGAAATTTCACTCGTATGTAATACCGAAAGCGCTAAAATTAAAAATGCAACAAGTCGAAGCTATAAGTTTTATTTCAAGTTATCTTGATGAGATAACGGTCAAAGTTTGGTGGCCTATTGTATGGATGTCTGGTGATTTTTTTGTGTGATTCAGAATTGGTCTTGATTTTGATTGTTTTTGGTGTTGAAAGTTGTTTTTCAACAGTTTTTTTAAAGTTGGTAGTTTTAGCATCACAGGAAACTGTACATAGATAACCAAATGAAATAAATGGTTGAGACAAAAAATCCAAGTTATTTCAACATCGCTGTGGAAAAGACTGATTCATGAAATATCAGACGACTTATTGGGAAAAGAAAAAGTTAAGCATTTTTTTTTTCCGAACATGGGGAAAGTACTAACTATATGGGCCATGCTTTGTGAAAAGGGGGCTTAAGGCATCTGCGAAGAGTATCGACCCAGGTCAGCCTGCGCAGTCTGCGCAGGCTGACCTGGGCCGAAACCTTTCGCTATTGGTCAATTTTCTGTATGTCCAGGAGCCAGTCTACCTCAGTATTTAGTCGGTTTTTTTACGTCATGGCTGGATTGGTATCATGAATCACGGAGATGCATTAAGGCCCCTTTTGCCAGAGCATGGCCCATATACTTGTTAGGATGTATTTCTCGGCGAGTATAAAGCAAGATCAACCTGCAAATACGTGCAGTCTGATCTATCTTTACTCCTTTCAGCTGGTCTATCAGCAGCATCGGTTATATAAACCTCACTGAATGTCAATAGATGTAAGAAAATTAATTTTTGTTATCATTACAATTAAATTCGACAGAATAAAGGTAAACTGAGGAATGAAACAGGTTTGTCAAGGGTGAGCAAAATAGATAAAATTTGTTAAACTGGTCCCCGTTGTAGATATACATATTAGAACCCGATACACTTTGCTCTATCAGGGGAGGTAACCAATCTAAAAATTTGTATCACACTGGCATATGAGTTATTTCCCTTCTCTATTGTGTATGCATGATGCACACAACTTCATTAGACTTTGCTGCCAACTGTAGATTTAGTTTAAGCACATTTCTTTTGGTCATATTTACTTGTTAAAACGAGCAAGGCATACAACAAAACTGAGTACACAGAATGATACATGTACATTGGCAAAGCAGTCTGGCAACAAGCTCTCACAACTTAGGTTTGGCCATTCCCCTTCTCCAATTACATGTTTAACCCTTAATGCTGCTAAGCGCGACTCACTGGCCTTTTGCGCACAGCGTAGATCAAGATCAGACTGCACAGAACGTGCAGTCTGATCTTGGATCTACACTGTCCGATAAGGAGATGTCTTTCCTCCAAAAATACCTTTTAAACAGGAAAATAAATTTGAATTTATACTGTATTTTTTTTAAAAGTTTAATTTCATTTATTATCAGATATAGGTTAAGAATGAGCAGTCTTACGAGTATATGGCAGCTGAAAAACTTTCAAAAATTACACTAGTCAAGGAATGATAAAGAAAAACAAATAATGTACACAGAGAGACTGAAAACAGCATGACATAAGAGGGATAAAGATAGGAGGATAGATTGGAAATATCTTGCAACTGTAGATCAAGATCAGACAGACCAGAAAAACAGAGTCTAATCTGTATAAATACACTGTTCCTTTTTCAGTATTTCTGGGTTGCTATGAAAATTCAGTTTCGTTTACTTTTATTTACACGTAAGGTGATTTCAAAGCGACTTGCAACTATGATTTTGATAAGGCCCGCAACATGCGAAATGAAACCTTCGGCCATTTGCGTAAAGTGTCGTCCCGGATTAGCCTGCGCAGTCCGCGCAGGCTAATCCGAGACGGCACTTTACGACTAGATAAGATTTCCGTCATACGGTTGACTTTAGTGTCGTCACGGATTAGTCACAGACTGCACAGGCTTATCTGGGACGACACACTTTTACGCATATGTCCGAATGCCCCTTTTCGTGTGATGTACGCTATACGAAAATTTACGAACACATCTGGGTTGGACCTGGAATGCCCGGACCTGACTACTTTTCAGACCATTATGCAGTTCGTTCTAAAAAATTTGCAGCAGACATATTTGAAAGTAATCGACCCTTTTCGCTTTGTTTAACTCTTTACCACACGACAAAAATGTAGACTAGTCCAAACTGAAAGCATTTACAGACGACATTTTAAATGTTTCTCAAAACATAATATTTGTCTCTTCAAAGGTAGAAAATGTTGTGGGGAAATAAGAAAATGCTGGTTACCAGCATTTTCTTCTTTTCCCATAATGTTTTCAAAAGCCTTTTTCTTTCAGGGACGTTAAAAGTTGGGGTTGTGTGATAAAAGGTTAAATCAACAATGCCCTCTATATGTGGTCTTCGTCACTAAAATGTGTGTACTATTCTGTTTGAAAACATCCTCTTTGTAAAACTCGGAAAATCACCATGGACTGAAGTTAAATATGGGCCTTGCTCCGTGAAAAGGGGGCTTAATGCGTCTGCAGACAGTATCGACCAGATCAGCCTGCGGAGTACGCAAAAGCTGATCTTGGCCGAAAAAACTTTTTGCTTTTTTTGGTCAATTTTTCTGCATGTCAAAGGATCAGTCTACCTCATGAATTATTTGTCACCAAAAATGGATTGTATGGATCCACAGTGTGAGGGCTTGCTCCGTATAAAGCATCGCCGAGATGCATTAAACCTTCTTTTGCCAGAGCGCCCCGATTTATAAATACATACCGAACCTTGTGGCGAATGGGGTAATGTGCTGAAAGAATTTTTCAGTATGTCACGATGTTTTAAAGTGATCAGCTGCAAGACGAATTTCCTGACAAATATGAACAGATTTTATCCTTTGAAAAAAAAAAAAACGAATACAGCTGAAACTGTCTTTGTGTGGGTCCATGTTCACCAGCCATGCTTAGTCTTATTCGCCAAAGAATTGTCTAACTTTGAAAAAAAAAACACAACTTCTGATTGGCTAAACCAAATGGTTTAGCCAATCAGAACTTGTGTCACTTTCTAAATCTAGATTTGGACTGAGAATGGTTGGTGAATACGTGCATCGGAACTTCCCTTGAAATCATCAGCTAATTCATTTCTTTAACTAAACAATTCTGAATTTCAACAACCTCAGGGAGAAAAAGACTAATGAAAAATACATGTATGTATGTATGTGGAAAAAGGAGAAAATGCTGGTCACCAACATTTTCTCCTTTTCTGACAAAGTTTTCCACCCTAACAAAGACGAATTCCTTGATTAAAACCACATTCTATAAGTCGTCTGCAAATGCTTTCAATTTGGACAAGTCCAAATTTTTGTAATCTGGTACAGAGTTTAAGGTTTGTAAAGAATGTGTGGAATGATGAAGATGGCGTGACAGCGCTGAAAAATTAGAAAGAATAGAGTTTCAATAACTGCGTTGTAATTCCTATATTTCATTTCTTTATTTCACTTGTTTCTCTCACAACCGGAAGTTCTTTTCATCACAGGAAGTGCAGGATAATTATAAGGGTCATTCAACGAACCCTATTTCCTTTCATGACCCCTTTTGTACTGCTTGACTAAACATCTCGCTTTCATACTTGCCAGCTGATCTACACTCTATTCATGATTTGAGAAACACGCCATCTTAATTTATGATCGAATTATATTTGTTTAAGACATTTTTAGATTTTCATCTCTGAAAAATCGTTACCCCTGCCTTGAGTTTTGACCAGTGTGTGTTATTTTCAATTTTCATTTGGTTAACCCTTTATGACACAATCCCGACTTTTAACGACCCTGAGACGGAAAACTTTTGAAAACATTGTGGGAAAAGGAGAAAATGCTGGTAGCCAGCATTTTCTCCTTTTCCCACGATGTTTTCTACCCTTCCCAAAACAAATTTCAATTTTTCGGTCACTTTTATTTTGTCGTCTGCAAATGCTTTCAATTTGGACTAGTCTAAAATTTTGTTGTTTGGTAAAGAGTTAACTTAGAGCGATTTGACGAGAGATTATGCGAACTTCATGTTCTTGATTTAAATTTTTCTAGGCAAATATTTAAAGCACTGTATTGTTTAGCTGTACTCCTCTGAATACGCGTAAGTATGTGAAAAAATAAATGGTAGGATAATTTATTAAATAATTTATGCAGCAAACTTCGAAATGAACTGAGATACAACAAAATATGTCTAAGCCGTCACCTCTATTAAGCAACCAACCTGCATTCAGCAAGAATACGAGCCATACTCTGTAAAAATGTGTTTAATGCATCTGCTAAAAAATATCGACCCAGGTCGGCCTGCGCAGTCCGCGCAGGTTTACCCTGGGCCGAAACATTTTGCGTTTGGTCAATTTTCTGCATGTCAAAGGACCAGTCTATCTCATGTCCAGTCGGTTGTTAGACAAAAAAAATGGATTTTTATAGATCCACAAATTATATGACGACTTGCTGGGTATAATGCATCAGGGAGATGTGTTAAGCCCCCTTTTGCCAGAGCGTGGCTCATATATTGAATTCCTTAAGGAGGCAAATGTTTAAATTTACCTTGTCATAAGCAAGCCCTTGTCATTTAGCAAACACACTTTGTATACTAGTGTCTCTCAGGGGCCTGTTAAACTCGACCTCTGTCGACCTCTGTAAATACAAACCCCTATAACCCAGACCGATTTTCATCTTATAGGCTTGACTTAACTACTGGACAGTGTAGATCCAAGATCGGACCGCAGGTTCTAAAATCTAAAACATCGATATCTCGGTAAATATGAGCTATGCTCTGTTGAAAGAGGGCTTAATGCATCTGCAAAAAAAAAAAAGGATCGATTCAGTTCAGCCTGCGCAGTCCGCGCAGGCTGACCTTGGCCGATTATTTTTAGCTTTTCGGCCATTTTTTCTGCATGTACAAGGACCTTTATAGCTCAGGATTCAGTCTTTTTTTTTTTTCAGAGAAAATGAATTTAATGATTACAAAATTATCTGATGACTTACGTGGCACAATGCATCACGGAGATGCCAGAGCATGGCTCAAATATATGAAATAATGACGATACGTCAAAGGTATGGGACAGGTCGCTGAACGAATGGAATGTAGACGAGTATCGTGTTCCATATAAAATACCCTAGTTTAGTTAGCTGTTTAGCAAACAATCCCGTGGTCTATCGATCCTAACGAAGAAGCCTTTTGAAAACATTGTGGAAAAAGAAGAAAATGCTGGTTAAACAGCATTTTCTCCTTTTCCCACAATGTTTTCCATACATTTCGAAAAAGAAAATTTCAAAATTTGAGTCACAATGTTTCTGTCGTGCGGAAATACTCAATTTGGACAAGTCTAATTATGTAAAGAGTTAAGGGCGAAAGAATACACTGTAAATGTCTTATATATATAGAGTTTCGCGTTACAATCTTACAAAATAATATATGAGCAATGGTCTTGCAAAAGGGTGCTTAATGCATCTCTGCAATGCATGATACCAATCAAACCGTCACATGGATCTATAAGAGCTACTTTTTTTTAATAACCGACTGAATCTTGAGGTATACTGGTCCTTGGACATACAGAAAAATTGACCAGTAGCGAAAAGTTTCGGCCCAGGTCCAGCCTGCGCGGACTGCGCAGGCTGACCTGGGTCGATACTTTTCGCAGATACATTAAGCTCCCTTTTCACAGAGTATAGCTCAATTATATATTTGAAATATATGACAACTTTTTAAAACATTGAATGAAAAGGAGAAAATTGTGGTACCAGATTTTTTTTTTTCCTTTTCCCTCCTACAATTTTTTCTGCTCTTACGAAAACATATACCATTTTTAGTCACATTCATTTTGTTTTCTGAAAATGCTTAACCCTTTATCACACAATTAAGACTTTTAACGACCTGAGAAAGAAAGCCCTTGAAAATATAGTGAGAAAAAGAGAAAATACTGCTAACCAGCATTATCTCCTTTTTTCCACGATGCTGTCTATCCTATTCGAGAACTGAAGTATGTTTGGACCAATTTTGCATTTGTCGCATTTGCATTTTTGAAACTGGACAAGTCCAAAAGTTGTCGAGTGGTAAAGGGTTGATGTCACTTGGTAAAGAGTTAAAGGCAAAAAGTGCTGCCATTTTAAATATCTAGTTGTCGCCTTGGCAGTTTTACAAATTACGTATGTGAAAAATATACATCTAGAGGGGGAAAAAATGGTACAGTTTTCAAACGCATTAAATTGGCAAACTCTTTACCTCAAAATCCTGAGTTTCAACGATCCCGGGTAAGAAAGCTTTTAATACATTGTAGAAAAAGCAGAAAAATCAAGTAACAAGCATTTTCTCCGTTCGCCACAACGTTTTCTACCCTATCTAAGGCAGATGTCATCATTTGAGCATGAGTTAATTTTTCGTCTGCCAATTCTTCCATCTAGGACCAGTCTACAATTTTGTCGTTTCGTATAGAGTTAAGTTAGTAAAGTAGATCACTGAAAATACAGAAAATTGACCGGTAGCGAAAAGTTTCGGCCCAGGTCAGCCTGCACGGACTGCGCAGGCTGACCTGGATCGATACTTTTCGCAGATGCATTAAGCCCCTTTTCATAGAGCATGGCTCATATCTTTTTTATTTAGATATTTTGCTCTTCGCGACCTTCAGGATATAGTATTTCATTCACAGAATAGGAAAATTTGAAATTTCAGAAAACAACGATATAGATTATCCTTTTGTTTCGAAGTATAATTATTCTCCCGTCAAAATCTTAGTTTAAAGGCCATATTTATGGACAAAACTGAATTATCAGGTGTTTGCTACTAATGCCTGCTTTTTTAAAGACTCGCTAATAAGAAAATCTACTTAATAATTTCAAAACCCCATAATCCTGTAGATTTTTATATCGTCCGACCATCACATAATTATTACAGATTACGTTCAGTATATAGGCATTTAATGTGGCATCGTGTCACTGACATCCCTTAACAATTTGAGGAAAAGGGCCAGAGATTGTATATCAAGATTAGACTGCTCAAATGGGCAGTCCGATTTTGGTCATCACTTAACTAAAAAAAACATTAATATTCGCGTCAGGCAGGATAAGGAATAGACGGTTCAGACTGTATTTGCTTTGGGGGCGGAGAGAAGTATTTTGATAGTCTATATCGGGTCTGTAAAGTTTTTTTGTCATGATTTACACTGTCAATATTGACTGGTCTTAAATGGATAGATTTAAAATATGTTTGCCTACTTTCTAGGCCTAAAATCACTTAGACATCGTTAATCCGAACATGCGATAATTCGAGTATATTGCATAAATTGGACTACCCGATGTAACGAAAAATTTGTCGTAAAATAGCGTGCCAGAAATTCAGATTGCTCGCGTGAGCAGTGCGAAATATTGGTGCCTTTTTTATAATTTTTACCGCAGGCATTTCTAAGGGCTTTATTGAAAGACGATTTATTTCACTTTCAACATAATTTCTGTCATATCACGACAAAACCTCACTTATTCATGTTTCCCCTATGTACAGCAGTACAGGGCAGAGGCTTCTCATATACTTTCTCTGATTTGAATCCATTACCTTATCGGCTGAGCCAGAAAGGATCGTAAATGTATACAGTAAAACGTCTCCTCACGACCACCCCGACAATACGAGCAACCCGCTATTACGATCAATTTTTGTCAGAACGGAATTTATCCATCTGTACTTGTAGCGGCAGAATGATAATTTTACTGGTTAATAGTGTGTCAGCAAACCTGTTTGCTCCTCTAAGTAACTAGAACTTCTGCTGCTTTTTCTTTACTGTGAATATGTATGGCAAATAGGGGCTTCACTCTTTAACACAATCCCGAAATTTAACAACACTGAGGAAGAGGACTTTTGAAAACATTGTGGGAAAAGGAGAAAACGCAGGTAACCAGCGTTTTCTCCTTTTTCCCACAATGTTTTCTACTCTTTCAAAGACGATTCCCAGCATTTGAGCAAAGTTCTAATTTGTGGTTTGCATGTGCAATTGGTTTGGATGAGTCCAAAATTTGTCGTTTGGTAAATTGTTAACAAATCTTTGAATACATACTTGTGTTTCGACATATTCTTTCTCTGTGAAGATACCGAAAACAGTGTTTAAACCCTAGGTTTAAATACCTGTTAGATATTTTCACCTTTCTTTCTTGAGTTCATAACTATTAGGATTCAATAAATCGAAAGATAGCAATAAAGCGACCATCAGATCATTTAGCTCTGTACCTGAAGCAAAAATCTTAAACCGATCCGTTTTGAAAACATTTGCAGACACAAATTTTGTCTAAAATGGTGGGATTTGCCTTGAAAGTGTACCAAAAAATCGTGGGAAAAGTAGAAAATGCTGCCGACCAGCATTTTTGTTGCCTTTTCTCCACTATTTTAGTTAATAGAAAAAGAAAAAGCATTTAAATTGCTATTTGACTAGAGAGCCTCAACGCATATAAGACAGGGTGGAGATTTGATCGGCCAGTACATTCTGACTGATCTTGATCCACGCTGTCTGCAAATTTTACCTTTAGCCGATCTGGATGCTTAACCCATTACCACACATTGCTGTCTTGCAACGACACTACGAAAAAAGCCTTTCGAAAACATGGTGAGGAAAAGGAGAAAAATGCTGGTAACCAGCATTTTCTCCTTTTTCCACCATATTTTCAACCCTATGATACACAAAAACCGTTATATGGTGCACATTTGATTTATCGTCTGCAAATGCTTTCAATTTGGATAAAGCTCGAATTCTGTCGTTTGGTAATGAGTTAACCCTTTACCACACAATCCCGACTTTTAACGACCTCTAGAAAGAAGCCTTTAGAAAACATTGTGGGAAAAGAAGAAAACGCTGGTAACCAGCATTTTCTCCTTTTCCCACAATGTTTTCTACCCTTCCCAAAAGAAATTTTAATTTTTCAGTCACATTTATTAAGTTCTTTCAATTTGGACTGGTCAAAAATTTTGTCGTTTGGTAAAGAGTTAGATAGTTAAAAAACCATTAGTTCCCAATCTCGGTTACAGGTAAAGGTTGTTTTGCCATTGAAACTAAAAGTGAATGAAATACCTTTCTGTTTTCATATCTATGTAGGGTATTAAATGTTCTTTGCAGTTCTGGGGCCCGGTATTTTGCTTTTTCGCTTATCATGCAAAATGTAAATTTACTTAAAGCATTCTCGTCGCTACTCAAGAAATGTTACTTATGCGATTGGTGCAGATCAAGATCAGACTGCAAAGACTATTGTCTGATCTTGAATCTATACTGTCAGCTATTTTTGTGAGTGCTTTTTTTTCTTTGCTGATATCACCTTGATTTTTTTTTATAATTTGGTCTCTAGTATCAAAGAGAAAATTGACATTTCATTTAATCAGAAAAGCACGGAAAGACGTTCAGTTTCCTTTTACCGTAATGTTTCTAAAAGCTAGGCTAGGCGCAGGCTGACCTGGGCCGAAACTTTTTGCGATTGGTCAATTTTCTGCATGAAAAAGGACCAGGGTACTATGTGATTCATTCGGTTGTTAAACAAAACGGATTTTATGGATCCATAATGGTGCGGTGACTTGCTTGGTGTAACACATCACGGAGATGCATTAAACCCCCTTTTGCAAGAGCGTGGATCACATTCTAAAAGCGCATATCAATTTATTATGGTAACAAGATTAATTTGCAAACAATCAATGAATGAATTTTTATTCTAAATGTACCATTTTATCCCCAACTTATATAAAATAAGTTTTTTTCCCGGTCTAAATAGTTGAACCGTGTGCTGTGAAAAGGGGGATTAATGCATCTGCAAAAGTATCGACTCAGGTCAGCCTGCGCAGTCTGCGCAGGCTGACGTGGGTCGATGCTTTTTGCTATTGGTTACTATTTTGCATGTCAACGGACCAGTGTACTTAATTCTTCAGTTGGATGTTATACAAAATGGCGATGCTTTAAGCCCTCTTTTGCCAGAGTATGGCTCAGTTTCATGTAGCGGGTGATCTAGGTCCAAGATCAAAACTGCACGTACAGTGAGGTCTGACCTTTAACCCTTAAGCTGCTGAATAAATTAAACTAAAGATGCTAAGCCAATAGTGCAAACCCATAGTTTATAATTTAGAAAGTTTGCTCGTCGGAGAAATCTCACTGTATCGGACAGTGTAGATCCAAGATCAGACTGCCTCTGTGCAGTCTGATCTTGGATCTACACTGTCCGCAAAAGCCCACAAAGTTGCGCTTAGCAGACTATGTGTTAACTTCCACCGTCCGCATGCAATTGCTACCTACTTAAGTTACGGTGGGGAAAGGGCTGAACAAACAATACGTCGAACAAAAACTGAAATCGAAACATTTATCTTAAAACTTTCACTAATTTTGACGACACCTTGAATAGAAATATTACTTTCATTTACTTGCTTAGATAAGACATAATCTGCAGCTGTCGAAATTAATCTTATTTCGATAGATTTCTCTGACGTCATAGCGCGGTCCGGAATGTTAAAATGACGGGGTTATCAGCGAAACTTACCGTGTAAAAATGGATTTGTTGGCTCCGCAACGGTTTTTTTTTTAAAAAGTGGTCGAACGCTAGAACCCGGCTCTGCCAACATTGTTTCCAGGGCTGGATAGACGTAATCGTGGCAATAATTGTTACACTTATTTCACTTTTGATTAATATTTTGGTCTCTTTACATCAGAAAAAAGACGGTCGCTTTGAAAGATTATTGTTGAGGGGACACAGTGGAGGCTGCCATGTGACTCGAGTACTAAAGCTGAGGCCGAGCCCCGTTAGCACAGTCGGTAGCATACAGGACTTGACCACATGGGGGTCGCTGATTCGAATCCCGGGGTCGACCAATTTATTCCCAGGTTTGATGATAGTCATTGCGTTAGGATTCATTCCTCTCTCGTCGCTGATCATTGTTTCGACGATTGCTATGAAGGAAAGCAGTCAATGGCTTGAGTAGAATATTAAGCGAAGTACTGGTAACAGACCCTCGATGAAAAAATGGATAGGTGCACTGGACGCCGCGATATAACTGAATCAATGTTGAAAACAGGGTTAAACACCATAAATCAATCAAACAGTCAACCAACCAACCAGTCAATCAATCAATCAACAAAAGCTAAGTATGACGTTTCGTAACCAACAGATCAAATTATGAGTATATGAATGGCGAACTTGTTCCTTGTGGACAAGAAATTAAAATTGTCTTTCAATCCCATAAGAAGACAAATGGTTGAAGTAATCAAAGCATCGGATTTAAACACGTGAAGACCTCGATTGAATCCCGGTCAGCCTCAACAGGATCCAAGTGTTCCTCTGCGAGGTAGGTTTCTCTAGCGTGGTGCAAACTTGGGATCCGAAATCCACGAGTTAAATGCAGGCTGACATGGGTCTAAACGTTTTGCTTTTTATGAATTATCTGTATGATAAAGGACAAGTCTACCTCATGAATCAGTCGGTTTTTTGACAAAATGGATACATCATTGAGCCGTGCTCTGGCAAAAGGGGGCTTAATGCGTCTTCGTGATGCATGATAACAAGCAAGTCATCACATGTACCTATGGATCGATAATATCCACTGTTTTTTAAACAACGACTGAATCATGAGGTAGACTGGACCGTGGACATACAGAAAATTGACCAATAGCGAAAAGTTTGGGTCTCTATGCATCTCAGTCTCCACGCTCTCGCAAAAGGGTGCTTAATGCATCTCTGCAATACATGATACCAATCAAACCGTCACATGGATGGATACATAAGAGCTACTTTTTTTTTAATAATCGACTTAATCATGAGGTAGACTGGTCCTTGGACATACAGAAAATTGACCAGTAGCGAAAAAGTTTCGGCCCTGGTCAGCCTGCGCGGACTGCGCAGGCTGACCTGGGTCGATACTTTTTCGCAGATGCATAAAGCCCCATTTTCACAGAGCATGGCTCGAGTATATGACGATTAGCTTGGCATAATGTATAGCGTAGATGCATTAAACCCCCTTTTGCCAGAGCATGACTTATCTATGATGGAGCTGTCGCCGTCATAAAACCGAAATAGTGTTGAAGAGTCGTAAAATACCATTCCAACAAAGAACGTGCAGTCTGATCTTCGATCTGCACTGTGTTTGCATTTTTTTTCCCCCTGAAATATTCAGGCAAAAGACATCATTGATTTGCAAGATGGTTATGTTTTTTTTTAAACTTTTGACAAATACAAGTCCATCGATATGTTAAGCAGTTCAAGAATATGAAATTAAACGTTTCATACCATTCTTGCATTAATCATAGAATCTCTCTCTCTCTCTCTCTCTCTCTCTCTCTCTCTCTCTCTCTCTCTCTCTCTTTGTCTCTCTCTCTCTCGCCTTTGGTGCATTGTGATATTACTGATACAATAACTATTAATAATAATACAACTCAGAGTATTAAAAAGTAAGTGCGCTATTTTGACAATCAAAGGCAATACGCTTTGGTTATAAATGGTGGATGTTCTAATATATCGATCATTTTATTTTAAATTTAACTTTCTTTTCCTATTTTAAAACATTTTACAACTTTTTCTTTTTCGCTTTTGGATAAATTGGTAACAAAGATCGCTCGATCAATTTTTCGAGTCTCAATTAGCAACAAAATGACAAAAAATTTCAGACTAAGTTTTGAGTTTTGACCAGACCACAAAATTTTAGACTTGTCCAAATTGAAAGGATCGGCAGACGATGAGACAAATGTCGCTCAAAATATGGAATTTATTTTGGAAAAGGTATAAAACACCGTAGGTAAAGGACAAAATTCTGGGTTGTTGATAGTCGGTATCGCACGGTAAATGGCTAACACTTTACCAAAGAGCGTCAGTTGTTTATCCTCTCACCACACAATCTCGAGTTTTAACGACCCTGAGACAGAAGGCTTTGGAAAACATTGTGGGAAAAAGAGAAAATGCTGGTTACCAGCATTAACTATCCTGTTAAAGACGAATTCAATCTTTTGAGCCACATTTAAATTGTTGTCTGCAAATGCTTTCAATTTGGATTAGTCTACAAGTTCGTCGTTTGGTTAAGAGTTAATTGGTATTGTGTAGACCTAATGATCCGTCGGTTGCGATTGGGAATCCCCACTTAGCCATTTTTTTTATAACTAATGCACGTTCTAGTGGCAAGATTCAATAGCTAACGTATTTGCGCGTTTTCAATTTTAAGAGTAGTTTAAGGAGTCTCTGAACTGTCTTGCCCGAGGACATTACCATAAAAAGAAGCGCTTCATTAATTATGCTAAATAGAAAGAAAGACTGATAAAAATAAAGGGAAAATTGAATAAGATAAAGAGAAAGTTGAAGCAACAAAGAGAACGTAGGATAAAGTAAGGAGGCGGGTTGTATACAGAGAAATTTGAAATAAAGTATGGGGAAAAATGGATAAAGAAAGCAGGAAGTAGGAAAAAAAGAAAACAGAGACAGGTAAATAAAGTAGCGAAGAAAGTTTTATAAAGAAAGAGTAAGGTAAATAAAGTGATGATAGATTTGAATAAAATAAATAGAAAGTTTGAAAAATAAATAGAGAGTTGAATAAAGTAACGATAGTTTTGAATACGGTAAATTGAATAAAGTAAGAGAAAACGGAATATACTCGTGAGAAAGTTGGATTAGGTAAAGAGAAGGCTGAATAGAATAAAGAGAAAGTTGAGCAGAATAAACAGAAAGTCGAATAAAGCAAAGAGAACGTTTAGTAAAACAAAGAGAAAGTTGAATAAAGTAAAGATAAAATTGAATACAGTAAACAGAAAGTTGAATACAGTACAGAGAAAGTTGAATACGGTAAAAAGAAATTTGAGTACAGTAAAGAGATAGTTGAATAAAGTAAAGAGAAAGTTGAATAAAGTAAAGAGAAAGTTGAATACGGTTAAGAGAAAGTTAACTAAATTAAAGAGAAAGTTGAATAGAATAAAGAGAAAGTTGAATAGAAGAGACAGATGAACAGAACAAAAAGAAAGTAAAATAGAGTAGAGAGAAAGTTGAATAAAGTATAGAGAAAGTTGAATAAAATATCGAGAAAGTTGAATAAAGTAAAGGGGAAATTGAGTAGAACTAAGAGAAGGATAAATAAAATAAAGAGAAAATTGATTATAATTAAGAAAAAATTTATATAAAGAGAGATTTGAAAGCAGTAAGGAAAAAAAATGAACAAGTCGATGGTTGTTATTTCACTTTTATTCACAAAGCATTACAAATGGAAAGAGATGACAAATATTGCACGAAAAGTATCTAATCGAGTTCTATCAGTCAGGATAACAGAGGGGGTATTTCTTTAGGTAAGCCTTCACCACACAATCCCGACTTTTAACGACCCTGAGACAGGAGCCTTTTGAAAACATTGTGGGAAAAGAAGAAAATGCTGGTAACCAGCATTTTCTCCTTTTTTCACAATGTTTTCTACCCTTCCAAAAAGAAATTTCAATTTTAAAGTCAATTTTATTTTGTCGTCTGCAAATGCTTACAATTTCAACCAGTCTAAAATTTTGCCGTTTGGTAAAGAGTTAAGCCTTCACCGGACGACAAAATTTTAGACTGGTCCAAATTGAAAGCATTTGCAGACGACAGATTGAATGCGGCTAATATGATGACAATATCTGTGATTCAACCAAAACATTATGTGAAAAGGAGCAAATGCAGGTCACCTTTTCATACAAGGTTTTAAAAAAAAAACGTACTTTCCTAGAGTCGTTCAAACACAGGATTATTTGGTAAAGGGTCCAAGAAACTTAACAGCTAATAATAAAAGTATTGGTCGAAACCTATGTTGTGAGTTATCATATAAATTGACAATCACGGTTTCGTGACAAAACAAAACGTAAATTTAGAAAAAATAAATTACCCCCGTTTACCCGGACCTCTATCGACTGATGATTTATAATTAGAATAGACGTCTGTCCAATCAACGCGCACAGACCCACACACATATATACATCTCCTCACCCACAAACATACAATCGTACAAACAAACATATATAAAACAAAACTCTTATCAAGTCTAAAAAAGCTTTTCGGATTAAGATATATTACGCTTTCAATGACGGTTTAGCCAATAAGAAAATACGTTACTTTCTAAATCTAGAATCAGAGTTAAAAGATTAAGAATGGTTCGTGTTTTCCTAGCAGAGTAAGACAGAACTGCTGCTGGAGTAACTAAACAAAATTTCAAAAAGAAACAAAGCCATGCCCTGTGAAAAGGGAGATTAATGCATCTGCGAAAACTATCGACTCAGGTCAGCCTGCGCAGTCCGCGCAGGCTGACCTGGGCCGAAACTTTTCATTTTCGGTCAATTTTCTCTGTGTCCAAGGACCAGTCTACCTCATGATTAAGTCGGTTGTTAAATTTAAAAAAAAAAAAGGCTATAAAAAGGATCCATAATTATGTGACGGCCTGATAGGTGTCCTGGATGACGGAGACGCTTCAAGCCCCCTTTTTGTCAGAGCATGACTCATATATGTGACAAGATTTAAAAAAAAAAAATGAGCTTGCATTAATTATCATCCTACAGACCATATTTAGCAAAGAGGCGTATTGGTTTAACATCATTAAATAAAGATGAGGATAATCCAAGTGAAATTGAAGGAAGCTATTCAGATTTGCATAATCTTGCAAAACTTCGAAAGTGATATATCCCAAAAATAAGTAAGGCGATAGGCGGCAAATTGTCAGTAAAGAAGAAAGACAAAAGTAAGAAAATATTATTTTTCAGTTGTATTTCCTTAGTGGGCGACGTGGCGTCTTAACCCTTAAACTGCTAAATAAATGAAACGAAAATTTCCACTCAAGAGTAACAACCCAAATATTATGATTTCAAAGTTGATTTCACCGTAAAGAAAATACAGTATCGGACAGTGTAGAACAAAGATCAGACTGCACGTTTTGTGCAGTCTGATCTTGATCTATACTGTCCGCAACAGCGCCCCGAGTCGCGCGCAGCAGCTTAAGGGTTGGGTATATTTAAATCTCGAGCAAGAGTTTCCCGGAGACCTCTTGGAATATTACATGATCAAAATCACGCGCCCATTACGTGGATTCGTATTCAAATCAGCAGGATGACGTCATTTCTGATTTAATAAAAATAGACAAAGTAACCTGGAGAAAGTCCCATTACTTTGAACGCCCAAAGATGCATCTTTTTTATTAAGTGTAACCGTACAGATTCTATATGAACCATGCTCTGACGAAAGGGGGCTTAATGTATCTCCGTAATGCACAATACCAAGTAAGACAGTCGCATTACGTTGAACGCCGAAAAATGCATCTTTTTTTACTGAGTGTAACCGCACAGATTCTACATGATTTGGGAAAAAAAAAAAAAAAAAAAAGCCATTCTCTGGCAAAAGGGGGCTTAATGCATATCCGTAATGCATAATACCAAGTAAGACATCACATGATTATGGATCAATAATAGCCACTTGTTTTAACAACCGTCTTAATCACGAGGTAAACTGGTCCTTTAACATACAGAAAATTGATCAACAGCGAAAAGTTTCGGCCCAGGTCAGCCTGCACGGACAGCTGCCATATATAAAGTGCTATTTGTCAGGTTTTGACGAGAAATTTTGAATCCCGGCACAAAAAGTGAATAGACTTTTTGTTTTTTCACATGAACACAATGTCAAAACACAGTGGTTCAAAAGGAATATGGTAGCTAGCAATTCCGCTTTTGCCATGATTTGTTCAAAAGAACATACTGCAAGACAAAAGACCTGGGTCCGTATTCACCAACCATTCTTAAGAACGTTCTCAGTCTCATTCTCAAGAATTCATTAAATTTGAAAGTAACACAACTTCTGATTGGCAAAAAAATTCTCGTTTAGCCAATCAGTGGTTGTGTTACTTTCAAATAATGAAATTCTTTGAGAATAAGACAAAGAACGTTCTTAAGAATGGTTGATGAATACGGATCCCGAACGCAGGTGTTTATATGTTAATTCGTTTGTTTGTATCGGGGTTCAACGCCGTTTTAACAGACTAGGTCATATCACGGCGGTCATGTGCACATACGTATGTTTCCTGGCTTTCTAACACCAGTACTGACACAACTTTTTTCCCAAGTCACTGATCACTTTTCTCACATGAATCAGAGGTGAGAGGCAAAAAGTCGCCGGAAGAAATTTTTTCTCAAGCGGGTATCGAACTCGCAACCACCAGGTCACGAGTCAGATACGCTAACCACCGAGCTACCCGGGCGGGCTGTTCATATGTTAAAGATTTTGCTGTTCATATGTTAAAAATATTGACTTTAACAAAAAATAAAAAAAACAAAGGTAATTAGGAATTCCCTTTTGCAACATTATTTTCAAAAGCCGCATACCACAGGACAGGTGTTCAAGTGTTAAATTTTGAGTTCAAGAACAAAAAATAAAAATATATAGGTTGAAGATGCATTTTTCAGATAGCACGTAAAATGCATGAATAAGCAAGATTTTTGTCTATACTCTTTCAACGCCAAAGCCAAAGCGGCTTGCGCGGATGGCGTAGATCAAGATCAGGCTGCACAAAACGTACAGCCTGATCTTGCATCTTCACCATCTGTTGCTTTACTTTAAAGTTTAGTTTAATCATACATGTCTTTTCATTGGTAATAGAACGGTTTTGGGGCTTTTCCAAAAGTCAAATTCGGGGTTTTTGGCTGGTGAAAGAGTAAGGCGGTTTTATTTTAGAATTACCTGGTGGTATTGAAGTTACCTGTCGACACGATTATCTATTCTAACCGCGCCGATCTTATATAAGGTGTACCCTTCATTTCATAAGAAACATTCACGTGGATATCAGCCGTGCTCTGGCAAAAGGGGGCTTAATGCGTCTCCATGATTCATTGTACCAAGCAAGTCATCACAATATTATAAATCCATAAAGTCAGTTTTGTCTAACAGCCGACTGAATCAAGAGGTAAACTGATCATTTGACATGCAGAAAATTTATCGAAAGCAAAAAGATTCGGCCCAGGTCAGCCTGCGCGGACTGCGCAGGCTGACCTGAGTCGATACTTTTTGCAGGTACATTAAGTCTCCTTTTCATAGAGCATAGCTCTAATGTATATGACAGACAGACAGACAGACAGACAGAGCAGTTTCGAGTTGGATAATAATCATGCAACACTTTAAAGTATTTTAATCTTAACACGCACACAAAAAAATAAAATCTTTGTGGGGGATTTTATTGAGGAAAAGCAAAAAAAAAAATAATTTTAAAACTATCACACCCCAACCTTTTTTTTCCGCAGTAGGGAACATGAATAATTTTCGCAGTTGATTTAGACCAAGATCAGACAAAATAACTTACAATCTGATCTTGCAGCTGTGTCGACCTCCCCTCGATTTACCATTACTGCCAAAAATCTTTCACTTGTTGCAAAATTATGATCTTAATTGTCAAAAACATGGCAAATTAATTCGTCAGCATTATAAAACAGTTCGAGATAAAGGTTAAGATTTCAGTTTTCGTTAGACATAATATTTGTTTAACCCTTTCGTTGCTTTTAGTAGCTCCTGTTGACAGCATAGAGCAAGAGCAGACTGTTCAGAACGTGAAATCTGATCTTGGACCTACACCGTCCAATACTAGGGCCTTAACTGCAGCCAAATAACCAAGGATTCTTTTAGTGGAAATTGTATTTCAGACCTCAAACCGACAGAAAAATTCGAATTCATTTATTATTCTCGGGGCAAAAGATTTAACAAAAGATTTTTATTTTCTCTCACGCTATGTGATTATTCATTCAAATACACGAACAATCTAAAGAAAGACTAGAATTCATAAAATACTGGTTACATGGAAAACAAAATTTCAAGTTTGCCTGCACATTCGAATGAGCTTGAACAAAAACCGTGTCAACCCTTTAAAGTGCCAAGACCACGTTAGGTTACTTTTGAGGACACTGTAGATCAAGATCAGACTGCGCGGAACGTGCAGTCTGATCTTGGATCTACACTGTCCGATACTTTATAACACAGTCTCATAGAAATCATTTTGAAATCACAAGAAGTATGTTTTTGTGACTGACTAAGAGTGCTCACTTTAATTTTTATGCCATGGCACTTTGAGGGATAAGACAGTTGTATTATTTTGTCCAGTCCTATATATATTTGAGCCATACTCTGAGAAAAGGGGGTTTAATGCATCTCCGTGATGTGTGATACCATGAAGATCATCATATACATGTAATTATGGATTCATAAAATCCATTTTGCCTAACAATCGACCGAATTGAGAGGTAGAATAGTCCTTTGAAGAGTAGAGAATTTTCAAATAGCAAAAAGTTTCGGCCCATGTCAGCCTGCGCGGACTGCGCAGGCTGACATGAGTCGAAACTTTTTGCAGATGCATTCAACCTTTTTTTCACAGAGGATGGCTGATTCTAATTTACAGTTCAAGACATTTCAAATGTAGCAAAAGTGTTTAAACCATGGCTACAATGTTAGGAAAAGTAGCCCAACTAAACCCCAAAACCAAACTAGATCCTACCTCTTGCTTAAGAGCAGATCGTTACAGTGCGGCGCTTAAATAAATAACTTTACAAGATAATTTACAATATTTACAATAATTACATGAGCATTGTTGTATTCTTTACAAAAAATCTCATTAACCCTTAGGCTGCTACGTGTGACTCACTGACCATTTGCGGACAGTGTAGATCAAGGTCAGACTGCGCAGAATGTGCAGTCTGATATTGGATCTACACTCTCCGATATGGAATTATTATTCTCCAAAAGTAAGTTCGAAATAACATTATTTGGTTTTTTTACTATCGGCTTGAAAGTTTTATTTAACTTATTTAGCAGGATACGAGTTAACAAATCTTCGACTTTTTTCGAATATAACCAAAAAATAAATCTTTTAGAAAAATATGGATAGATATAATACATGAAAAAGAAATTCAAAATACGAAAAAGGCTGTTAACATTACGGAGGTATCCATACGCTACAATGTTTTCCATACTCTAAGTCTGTGTTAGAAGAGTTACGTCTGTGTGAGGAGCCTTTCGTGGTAGATTTTAAGGAGTTTTGTTTTGACGGGTCCTTTGGCAAGGTACTGCAAAGCACAGTTTAGCACTGGTTAAACATGAATATGCACGCAGCCGTCGTGACAAACCCCCACCGTTTAAGCTACACCTACTCTATCGTCTGCAAATGCTTTCAGTTTCCGTGGAAGAGTCTAAAATTCTGTCGTTTAGAAAAGATTTAACCCTTTACCATACGACAAAATTGTAGACCAGTCCAAATTGAAAGCTTTTACAGACGAGACAATAAATATGACTTAAAAATTGAAATTTGTTTTGGGAAGAGTAGAAAACATTGTGTGGGAAAAGGAGAAAATGCTGGTTACTAGCATTTTCTCCTTTTCCCACAATGTTTTCAAAAGGCTTCTTTCCCAGGGTCGTGAAAACCCGGGATTGTTTGGTAAAGGGTTAACTCTTTACCATACGATAAAATTTTGTACTCATTCAAACTGAAAGCATTTGCAGACTACAGATTACAGGAAGCTCAACCTGATAATGATTTCTGTCTGATAAGGTAGAAAACATTGTGGGGAAAAAGGAGAAAATGCTGGTTACCAGCATTTTCTCATTTTCCCCCACAATGTTTTCAAAAGGCTTATCTCTCATGGTCGTTAAAACTCGGGATTGTGTGGTAAAGGGCTAAACAGAGAAACACCTATAATGAGGGAGATTACTGGCTGACGCATTGATATGAAAGAAACAGTTGTCCACGTGGGGGCATTTCATGTAATTCAAGCCACTAACTCATTTGAATTGGTAATGAGGTTGTAGGCATACGCCTAAATTATACAACTTTTTTTTTTTCTATTTCTTTTTTTAAGAATCTAATTTCGATTTTGAAATATGTGAACCTGATATAAGCCGCTTACATCAATGGAAAGGCTTACGATGATCAATCAATTTTGATGTATAATTATTTCTTTACCAGATGACAAAATCTTAGCCTTGTCCAAATTGAAAGCATTTGCAGACGACAAATTCAAACCGGCTAAAATGGTATAATTTTTTCTTTGATAGGGCAGAAAACTTTGTGGGAAATGGAGAAAATGCCGGTTACCAGCATTTTCTCCTTTTTCCACAATGTTTTCAAAAGGCTTCTTTCACAGGGTTGTTAAAAGGCGTCACTGTGCAGTATGTGTTAATCTATATTGCTCTTTGTTAATCCTAACCCTTGACTTGCTAAATGAGTGAAATGAAACTTTCAATCTGATGGTAAAAACCCAAGTCTGCTATGTCCAAGGTATTTTTGAGGGAAAAATATCACCCTATCGGACAGTGTAGATCGAAGATCAGACTGCACGTTCTGTGCAGTCTGATCTTGGATCTACACTGTCCGCAAAAAGGTCCTTGAGTTTCGCTTAGCAGCCTTACGGGTTAATAAGGCTTGGTAGCACGTCATTTTTTTCTTTCTTCATTTGTTGCGTTAAAAAGCGTTGATTTCGGTGCATTTTAATGGGATATGAACTCCTACACTTGACAAAAACTTTTAAGTAAATATTTGAAAGTATATCTTTAAGACAAATGAAAAAAAAAAGCTTTAAGAGACACGTCCTTTCTCCGACCTTTTCCGTCTCTCCCCACTTTCTTATTATTGTTGTCCAATTTCTTCTAATATCAATCTTTCTTTCATCTTTCCAGCCATTGCTTATTAGCATTCATATAAGGAAGATGAAGAAAAAGATTCTGATGAATGCGCATGCGTGATCTTATTACTCAATCGATAACGAGGCTCCGCGCATGCTCGGTTTCGGCATTTACCTCAACTCTGCCACCATTTTATGTTTCCATTCGCATATGGTCACTATCAAGACACTATCAGGCCACGATGACACGTAGAGCTAGAAAACTAATTCGAAATATCAGTAATCTCGTATTATCAAATATTCACTCGGATCTTCGACTATGAAATGACCACTGCACAGTATCGATTCGGACCTATAGATTTTCATACACAAAATGAACGATCCGTTTTCCTTTCTCGTAAAATAGTGCAGCAGAAGTTTTGATTGCTCGTAAGAAGAGCAATCAAAACTTCTGCTACACTTTTTTACAAAAGCTACATCCCTTTTCGCCGATACCTCGAATAAATCTGATAAATTCGAACTATCCCATGCTCGAACAATCCACTTTTTCCCTGTTTTTCACATGATTGCACAACTTTTCGTGGCTTCTTTCCGTAAAGTCGATTTAGCCTCACCCATACCACTGAAACGTTTTCTTTTGATAAACGATCTCTGTCTTTTGAACTGTCCATCACTCTGTTTTGTACCTACGGAAGACAATGCCGCAACTTCTATGACGTCTTTCACACTTTTTTCCGAGGTTTTCGCCGAGGTTTCCGAGTACACCAGCGCTTCTATTTCTTTCGCAGTTTTCAATCCCTGTGAAAAAAAGTCAAACGTGAAATGTAGTTGTACAAATACGCTCTCGCACGGCATTTCGGTTTTTTTTTTTTGTGAAAAATGAATAAATATCTCTTCCTTGTAAAAATGTTATTCGAACGAAATCTATCTTTCTATCTTTGTTTCTTTATTTCTATTGAAACCACCAAATTCAAACTGTTTTGATCTGTTTATGTATTAAGAATTGTAATTTTACCTGATCGTATGTGATAGGACTCTGATTTCGTCTCTTTAGTCGTTCTAATACAGTGTCATCATTGCGCATGTCTGTACCGCACCCAACTATCATTACTGGCGCGTTCGGACAGTTTTCTTTAACTTCCGGTAACCACTGAAAACAGAAAATCGAACATCGGTGTCGTAAATTCATTTGTAGGCATTTACATGTTTTTCTTGTTTGTATTAGAGACATGCGCTACGCAATAATGTTTTAGTACCAATTTAACGAAAGAACAGAGCTTGTATTCACCAACCTTTCTAAACAGTATGCTAATGCCAATTTTGATGAGATTTTTTTTTTTCATTTTAATCTACAGCATAGCGATTTCTGATTCAGTAAACTAAAAAGAAACACACACGAGTGTGTTGGTGTCCTACGGGACAAAAAAGGCACGATTTCTGAGGCTGTTTTTGACTTGAAACTTCCCTAATTTGGATTGAAATGGTAGAGGGTAGTTCCAAATTTCCGTCTGAAAATGGTACAGGGCTCAACCCTCGTAGTACTGAAGAAATGAAATTGACAGTCTTAGTTAGTCCTATAAAGATATTTCAAAGCTCATTCCGTAAGAATAATTTCAAAGGAGTGGACAGTGTAGATTCAACATCAGACTGCGCGTTAGTCTGTAACATCAGCATAATGAATTAAATCCGGCTTCAGCCATGGCTTCAGTGGTTAACCCGTAGCCTGCTAAGCGCGACTCACGGACCTTTTTCGGACAGTGTAGGTCAAGATCAGACTGCACAAAACGTGCAGTCTGATCTTGGATCTACACTGTCCGATAAGGAAATATTTCCCCAACCCCAATAACTTTGAAATACCGACATTTTGGGTTTTACCATCAGCTTGAAAGTTTCATTTAACCCTTTACCGCACAATGCCGCCTTTTGACGCCCCTGGGAAAGAAGCCTTTTGAAAACATTGTGGGAAAGGGAGAAAATGCTGGTAACCAGCATTTTCTCCTTTTCCCACAGTGTTTTCTGCCCCATCAAAAAAAAGTTGCACCATTTGAGCCACCTTGAAATTGTCGTCTGCAAATGCTTTCAATTTGGACAAGGCTAAAGTTTTGTCGTCTGGTAAAGGGTTAAATTATTTAACAGGATAAGGGTTGAATTATTCTCTATGTGCAGGATAAAAGGGCTGGTGTCGGATACAAAGGCAAGCGTGCAGGACACACACTGTGGTGGTTTATGGGACAATGGGGACATAAGGTCCAACGTTATTGGTGACCTTTAGGGTGACAGGCAGTTCACTTATTAATTCAGACTCACATAAGTGACATTTGACCTCTTGACTGACATGTCCTGTGTTAAACTGGATACCATCTTATCATCTTATTTAGCTTTTTAATTAACTTGCCCGTAATTGTTTTCACATCTTTCCATTTAGTAATGTAAAAGTAGCTCAAATGATGGGATTTGTCCTTTAACGAGTTAAACAGCATTATGGGAAAAGGCGAAAAAGCTTGTTATAAACATTTTCACCTTTTCCAATAATGTTTTCAAAAGCCTTTATTCTCACGGAATAACACGGAATAACACGGAATTGCTTGTTTAATCATTTTCAACACAATCCCAAATATTGACGACCCTGAAAACAGAAGGCTTTTGAAAACATCGTGGGAAAAGGAGAAAATGCTGGTAACCAGCATTTTCTTCATTTCCCACAATGTTTTCAATCCTGTAAAAATCAAATCTCTTTATTTCATATGTATTTAATTTGTCGTCTGCAAGTTCTTTCAAACTGGAAAGATTCAAAATTTTGTCGTTTGGTAAGATGTTTAAATTCCTTACCTTTGATACAATATTGAACAGCGAGTCTGGAGCACCGATAGAAAAACAGATCAGAACGAGGTCGGCCCCTGTGTAGGAAACTGGTCGTACCCGATCGTACCCTGGGTCACCTGAAAAAGAAAATCAAAAAATTGAAAATCCACGTGATAAATAATTAACAAAATCATAGTAAGAAAATGTGAGATTTTCATAAAAGAATATGAGTCATGCTCTGTGAAAAGGGGTTTAATGCATTTGCAGAAAGTATTGACCCAGGTCAGCCTGCGCAGTCCGCGCAAGGTGATCTAAGTCGAAAAGTTTTGCTATTTGTAACTTTTCTGCATGTCCAAAGACCATTCTACCTTAACTATTAATCTGCTGGGCGCGACTCACTGAGCTTTTTGCGAACAAAGTAGATCAAGATCAGACTGCACAGAACGTGCAGTCTGATCTTGGATCCATACTGTCCGATAAGGAGATATTTTTCTCCAGAAAAATAAGTTTAAAATAACATTTTTCAGGGTTTTTTTTACTATCGGTTTGATAGTTTTATTTAACCCTTTCAGCGCCATAGGCGAAAACAGGGACTTTTGCGGACGGCATAGATCAAGATCAGACTGCACAGAACGTGCAGTCTGATCTTTGATCTATACCTTCCGCTTGTTTGGTCAAGCCATATGATAAAAATCTTCCGGAGACTCAGTGGATTCTATTTACAGTCATCAAAAGAAGCCAAGTTTGTTTATTTGGCGCCGAAAGAGTTAAGTTATGTAGCCGGAAAAAGGGTTAAGATTCGGGCGCGTGTTATACAAAAGAGATTTTTGCATCCATGATTACGTGATGATTTGCTTGGTATAATACAGCTCGGAAATGCATTAAGCCCGCTTTTGTCAGAGCATGGCTAAATCTTAATCGACAAATATACAATGTTAGGCTTTTCAAATCATTTCCACATAAAAAAAAATGTAGTGGACAACTTATAGAATATTTGTGTAGCATACAGATAATCCAAGCGCATTACGGACTGATATGTGAACATAGAGGAAAACCATTGTGGCAAAGAGGGAGAAATTACTCTTTACAAGTACTTTTGATTTCTCCCTTTGAAACATTTTTGGTTTAGTTTAAGCATATTTGTTTTAATCGATTAAGAAACAAGTTCTTACAACTTATACTAATCTCTCTCGATTCTGCTTCCTGGGATCTACACCAGTACTCGCGCCGAATGTGTGGGCCAATGAACAGTCCCAAAGTTGACACCCGCCCCCGGGTATCGAACTCGGGACCTTATGGTTACGAGGCCGACGCTCTACCTCACCACCACGGACTCATTTTTTTGTCGCCGTAAGGACACATAGTCATCTGAAGGAAGTAAAGGGGTATTATCATTGAACACCAACATTTTAGTCAATACTGACTGCAGCGCCATTTTGCATTTTAGAGTTGATCGATGCGCACAAATACAAGTTAAAAACAGTTTGATAAAAGGAAAAATTGCTCGTTACGAGTTGCAACAGTGTTTTTCATAAGTGGTGTCGACGGCATGGCAAGCAAAAGCGATCTACAGGAACTAATTTCTTAAGAAGCTTGATCTTTAGAAGAAGGAGATAATCCCGGTCAAAATTAAGGACACCAATTGGATTAAAAAGGTTTAAACCTTTCATTGCCATCGGCGAAAACAGGGGCTTTTGTGGACGGTATAGATCAACATCATACTGCACAGAACGTGCAGTCTGATCTTGGATCTATACCGTCCGCTTGTTTAGTCAAGCCTATGCGATAAAAATCTGTCTTGAGTTTCATTGGATTGTATTTTTCAGCCTTCAAAGCAGTTGTTAACACTTAGGCTGCAAAGCGCGACTCAACGCTCTTTGCGAACAGTGTAGATAAAGATTAGACTGCACAGAATGTGCAGTCTGATTTTGGATCTACACTGTCCGAAACGATTAATTTTTTGCCAACAACAAGCACTTTATTATCGCAATTTTTCGGTATATACTAGTACTATTGTCTGGAAATCTTCATTCTATTAATTTACCAGTTTAACACTTCACCACACAATCCTGAGTTTTAACGATCCTGAAGAATAAGGCTTTTGAAAACATTGTGGGAAAAGGAGAAAATGCTGATAATCAGCATTTTCTCTTTTTCCCATCATGTTTTCTACCCTAGCACATACGAAAATCATCATTTGAACTACATTTAAATTGTCGTCTGCGAGTACTTTCAATTTTGTCGAGTCCAAAATTTTGCCGTTTGGTAAAGAGTTATGGGTTAAGTTTATATTTTTAGCTGTGACAGAGTTACACTTTGAATGGAATTCGAATTAAAACGTACAAGTAGGCACTTCAAACAGATTTCGCCACACTTTGATAAAACCCTTTTAACAAGCAGTCCTTGACATTTGACGACCCTGAAGAAAAAGTCTTTTGAAAACAATGTGGAAAAGGAGAAAATGATGGTAACCAGCATTTTCTCCTTTGCCCACATTTTCCCCCCGAATCTCTCAAAGACAAAACTAGTTGAATTATAATTATCACGTATACTGCTTGTCTACAATCGCTAACAATTCGGATAAGTCTAAAACTTTGTCGCTGGGTAAAGAGTTAATTCTGTACTTTATGTCTTTGAACTGTGATTTAAAAACGCTGATTCTGTGGATTCTTAATGACCCAGAAGGTCACGTGCTTCCTGCGGAAAGAGTAGCCCCAGTAGCCCCAAGATTGGGGCTAACGTAAATTCGTCCTAAATTAGTATCGTAACCACTTGTTAATATACACTTCGTGTTTGAAGAATGGTCAGTGTATTGTTTTAAAAAGACGGGACTGAAACCAAATATCCCAAAAAGCCCACATAATTATGTGATATGCACAGAATTGTATTGTTAGTTCGTATGGTGTTAAACGCCGTTTTTCGTCAGCATCAGATAGCGGACGGTGTAGATCCAAGATCAGACTGCATTTCTGTGCAGTCTGATCTTGATCTACGCCGTCCGCAAGAGCCATCCAAGTCACCATTAGCGATGAAAGAATTTAAATGTTCATTCATAAAAGTTACTTTAATCCGTTCTTTATTGTACGTTGAGCCATTTCTACATACAATTAGACTTTGTACGCAATCTGCACCATAATTAGTTTTGTCTTGTAACAAACGGATCGAATTCTCACGATAAAAAAAATCTTTTCCAGTTTTCACGATGTTTCCTGATGGACTGTTAAGACCAACTTTTTGCACGATTTTCTATTTTTGTCCATTCAAATTCTAGTTTCGGCAGAGGTTCATGTCTAAGTAACATACTTAAATGCTAAGAAAAATTAATATGGGGTAAGGGTTTCGTCTAGCACTTGAGGTAACATGATTAGGCAATTTGTGGGATTTTAAATCTAGGTTAAATGCAACAAAAAAAAAAATCACTCGAAAAGGTTTGGTAACCTCTCACTTTACCAGCAAAATTTAGTGTAACAAAAACTACTTAACCCTTTCCCAAACGACAGATTTTGGACTGGTCCAAATTGAAAGAGTTTGCAGACGACAATTTTAAATTTGATGAAAATGGTAGACATTTCTCAAATAGGGTAGAAAACACTGTGGGTAAAGGACAAATTGCTCGTTACGAGCAATTTCTCCTTTTCCCACAGTGTTTTCAAAAGACTTGTACTGCAGACACGTGAAAACCAGGGCTTGTTTGGGAAAGAGTTAAAGACCATATAGCTGCCAAAAAGAAACAACGCAGATGCTGAAATGCAATTAAATTTAAATCATACAATTCAAAAGTATGTAAATTATTGTAAAGATGACAATCTGTCATTGTCAGTCCATGTGTTAGTCGCTGGCAGAAAAATGAAATCTAAAACTAGGTTAAAAGTTGCCAGGTCGCTCTTATCTTTTGTTTACTTTTTACCTGATTTGAAAATTAATTTGTGCTGCCAGCGACTATAATACTTGGACCAACCGTACTGTAAAAGACTGCCATCTTCACAATAATTTCCATACTTAAAATTTAAATGCATTTTACTATGCCATTGTTTACCTTTTGCAGCTATACCGTCCATAAATTGACAGAGAAAAAAAAAACAATTGGAAAAAAAAAAGAAGGAAAACACCCAATTTAAATGGAAAACATTGTGAAAAAAGAAGCAGTTTCCTGCTTGATTTAAGTTAACCTTTGCAGTGCTAAATACATGTACTAGTTAATCCTTTACCACACGACAAAATTTTAGACCTCTCCAAATTGAAAGCATTTGCAGACGACAATTTTAATGTGGCTTCTCTGATATGGTAGAAAACATTGTGTGAAAAGGAGAAAATGCTGGTTACCAGCATTTTCTCCTTTTCTCACAATGTTTTCAAAAGGCTTCTTCTACAGAGGCGTTAAAAGTCGGCATTGTGTGGTAAAGGGTTAATTAAAAGGACATACTTAAGCAGTACAAAGATGTTGATATAGCAATTTCAAAGCTATTTTACTCAAAAATATCCTGCTAAGCAGCGGGCAGTGTGGATCAAAGATCAGACTGTGCAGTCTGATCTTGACCTAAACTGTCCGCATTTGCAACCAAATCTTGATTCGTGGCTACAAGGGTTTCAAATACTTTCATTTTCTCAAGTTGTTATAAGTACTTTATCCACATAAGTGGTGTAAAAAGCCGTACTTTATATCATAATGGATTAAATTAAAGAAAAGGGGTCCCCACTTTGATGAAATTCCAAACCCTCTAACGGTATCTAATATTTTGGCAACCGTTATAAAACTTCAGCCAATTTATTGCTTTATTAGCATATTATGCAAATTTGTCTTCGAACGTGTCCGTGTTTAACCCTTGAGCTGCTAAGCGAGACTCACTGACCTTTCGTGGACATTGTAGATCAAGATCAGACTGCACAGAACGTGTATTCTGATCTTTGACCTACACTTTCCGATAAGTAGATATTTCACCAAAAAATAACGTTAAAATAGCAATATTTGGGTTTTTACTATCTACTTGAAAGTTTTATCTAATTCATTTAGCAGCATAAGGGTTATTACGGCGTAGAAGAAAAACTTCAAAGGTTCAATCTGACTGTGTCAAGATCAGACTGCACAGAACGTGCAATCTGATCTCAGATCTACACTGTCCGATAAGGAGATAGTTTTTTCTCCAAAAAGAATAGTAAGTTTGAAATAACTTTATTCGGGTTTTTACTATCGGACTGAAAGTTAAAATTCAATTTATGATTCAGTAGGATAAGGGTTAACACCTGACGCTTTCTCTCTCTATCCTTTAAACTGTTAAGCGCGATTAAATGACCTTTTGCGGACAGTGTAAATCAAGATCAGACTGCACATGACGCGCTGTCTGATCTTGGGTCTACACTGTTCGTTAAGGAGCTTTCTTTCCCTCCAAAAAATACCTGTGAAGTAGTAGAATTTGGGTTTTTACTGTCGGCTAGAAAGTTTCATTTCAGTTCTTTAGCAGGATAAGGGTTAACGATACAGTGGCGAAAATTCCTAAGGAACATTTTCGGTAAAGAAATAAGACCTAAATGATTGCAGTTTCAAGGTTACTCTAGTCTAGAAGGTCTCGGCAAAGCTGACTATGTAGATCAAAGATAAGACAGCACTTTCTATGCAATATGATCTTGATCTACACTGCCCGCAAAGATGGCTAAAATTGCAAAAAGTCGCTTTACGGGCTGAAATACCTTTAGAACGAAATTAAGGTAACCTCCCCTCTTTCTGCTCCAATCTCAAGCAAAAAGTTTACCTTTTCTACAAATTTAATATTTATTGTGACAAATACGATACTTGTATCGACGAGGTCGATGATGATGATGATGATGATGATGATGATGGAAGAGAAAGGACAGAAGTGTCGCGAGAGGGATACTTTCATTAATAAGAAAAATACCTGCCACAACCAGGGTTGGATGAAGGCGTATCATTTCATATCAAGATTCAGTAAATAAATAAAACGTGAATCTTCATTTAGTAATTTTAAGCAAAGTAACACAAACGAATCGCGAGGTCAATGCAAGCGTTTCTCACAAAATATTGGACAGGTTCAGATCCACGTTGCGGTCGGATCTTGAATTTACGAAGTCCGCAAAACAGCTAAAGTTGTTCCAATTTTTGTAAGAGTTTTAAAATTTGTGACCGGTCGCGTGCTCGTTTTCGGAACGATAATCCTATTTCAGTTCGGTAGGTGTGCCGATTTAACTTTTTTGTGGTTTTTTCAACCCTTAGCCTGTTCTATTAATTAAATTAATATTTCTAGCCAACAGTAAAAATCCAAATATTGCTATTTCAGAGTGCTTTTCTCGGGAAAAATCTCAGTGATTCCGACAGAATAGATGTAGGATCAGATTGTATGTTCCGTGCAGTCTGATCTTGATCTTGATCTAGACTGCTTTTCTGTCTGTCTGTCTGTCTGCCTGCCCGCCCAACCGGCCGCCCATCCATCCATGTCCATCCGTCTGTCTGTCCGCCCCCTCCCTCCTTCCTCTCTCTCTCTTCACATTTCTTTCTCAATCCATGTTTTCAATTACCGGTACCCAAAGCAAAGTACAACGTACGGATGTTATGGTTCGGGTTGATGGTCGAAGAAGCTAAATAATGTTGTTATGACATGCCCTTCATTACAGTTAATAAAGTATTTAGTCATAACGTTTATATTGTGCCGGTAACAGGGCGCTCCTTCTGTGTTTACAAGCACTTTACAAAATAACAAAATTCTGAACCTGGCCAAATCAAAAGCATTTTGAAGCCACGAAATAAGTGTGACTCAAAACTTGAAATTTGGTGTTAGAAATAAGAAGCGTAGAAAACATTGTGAGAAAAGGTAGAAAATGCTGGTTTCCAGCACTTTCTCCCTTTTCCACAATGTTTTCTAATACCTTATTCTTAAGGGTCGTTAAAACTTTGATTCGTTTCGTTAAGGGTTATTTTTTTTTTTGGTGGGGGGCGGGGAATCTTCTTACCATTTTGTATGAACTCTAATGTGAAGATAGGAATCAAGTTCGTTAAAAATTACTGATTTATTCTGTAGATATATGCGATTAGTGTAGAATCAGATCAGATAGCAATAAACGTGCATTTTAACAAAAATAATCAGATTGTCTTTCAAATTCAGTGAGTCTATACGCAGTTATCAGCTTTTTATTTCAAAACCAATATTTCTAGTTCATATCACTACGCTCAATTATCTCTTTTACTATAGGTATTAATGTGGATCTGGATTAGACAATACGAACTGCAGTGTCTGATCTGAGTAATGGGCCAACCAACGATCATTCTTTCGTAACTTTTATTAGCCTTTTACAGTGAGGTGCGTATAACGTAGAAGATATTTTCTCCGCACCAGATAATCCTCTAATCTAAGATTATCTTATCATCCTCTTATCAGCGTTCTGATGTTCTTAACATGCATTTCGATGGGTGAGTGCAACACTATCCTAAGTGCCTATACAAAAGTATAGGCACTTAGGATAGTGTTGCACTCACCCATCGATTTGTGAAATGTATTTTCTCTATAATACCCTTGATTTATTATAGTCGTCTTCTATAAACGTGTCAGATAGCATTTCGGTAAGTCTCTTTTTCGGATGAACAATTTGTTTTTGTGGGATTTGTCAAAGACAATGCCACTATGTATTTTGAAAATCATGTATCGCAGTTTGTGCAAAACCTAAGGAAGTAAATCCAATTAAACTCAGTTTTTCTAGGATAAATACGTGTTTCGATAACACTCAGATATATAATTAACAACGAAGTGTTAAAACAAACTGGATTATGGCATCGATCATGGAAATACTTCATTTTTTTATTGAAAATATTTGTATTTCCTATGGCCATCTATTGGCGAATGATACACACAGCCTTTGTCTCTTTAGATTGGTTACCTCCCCTGATACAGCAAGCGTATAGGGATCGGTATACTCTCTTGCACTACGGATCATTCCCATTCACCTCTGTAGTTGGCTCAGAAAGTAGTCCGTCATCACGTGATATTTTCGTCACATGACCATAACTCAAAATGGCGACACAAACGCCGGTGAAAGAAAGACCAATCGATTGTTTTGTGTGCTGTTCAAACAGCATACGGCCAATCAGACTTAGTGGTAGGAAATGTGAAAAAGAGGGATTTTCTGAAAAGCTTAAATGTCTTTTAAAGGACGATAACTTGTTTTTTTAATTTTGTTTAAATTGTCATAATTCATGGGCGCAGCCATTTTTTTTTTTTTTTTTTTTACCATTGGCGTAAGATTCTGATCAGTAAAGAAGCTTGAAAAAATAGTTCCATCGTATACAGGTAAATTCATCAGTTTGAATGCACCTATAATGTATCCGGAATCATATTTCCTTTGTCTACTTTATTATGTTACACATGAAACAGTTAAACAGTAACAAAACATGTTTTCCTCGGTTTGACAAGATTCTTGTCATTTAGCCCGTTGCAGAGATGTTGGTGAGAGTAACGAACGACAACTCTGCTCGGAGATTGGGATCGGTACAGGCTACTAAAAACGGACGGAATTCTGCCCGTCTATTTTTAGAACAGCCATGACGCGAGACTAATAGAGATTCAGGGGAGGTCATTCTCACTTCCAGAGCAGCAGATTTTCTGATATTTTTGACCTCACGAATAAGTGAATTGTATTTTTGGTATCACCTTTTACGTGTATGTCTGCTAATATTCTTTTTAGTCTCGATTACCAGTCTCACATTGTGCAAAAAATTGCAATGTTACCTCTACAGCAAAACTGGAAATGTGTATGCTGCTCTGATTGGATATTCTGTGATATACATGTAGCCCAATGAAAAGCAACGACACAATAGCCTGTGCCAGTTGTAATATGTATATCTACAACGGGGACCAGTTCATTGTCTCCTGACCATGTTCATCCCAAAACCAGTTCGTTCCTGGGCTTGTTCGCCCTTTGGCTTGTTCGTCCGGGCTTGTTCGTCCCACATTATTGTTTGTTTATTTTTCAAATTATTAATTCAACACAATGGCCCCTTTGACAAATGCCACACCAGTGCTTTCAACGCTTTGATTTTGCCTAGTAGTTGAAAGTTGAGCAGTGAGAGAGGATACCAGCCTGCCTTGATGACTTTCATCAATTGCTCCAGTCAGGAATTCGAACTCGCAACACTAGGTCCAGTATTCACCAATAATTACTGTTATTAGTTTAATTCGTAGTCTTATTCTAGATTTCGAAGGTAACGCAATTTCTGATTGGCGAAACCAAACAGTTTAGCCAATCAGAAATTGCGTTACTTTCAAAATCTAGTAAAATTCTCGAGAATTAGACTAAAAATGTTACTAAGAATGGTTAGTGACTAATGGCCCTGAATCACGAGCCAAACCCATTACCGCAAATCATGCTTTGACTCGCCTCTAATCCAGCATTTCTGTGATAAGCACGCATGTTTATATTTACATGTACATGTATCGCGTTATCGCATGTTTTTCGTATCATTTTGACCTGGTCAAATTAGTTCCTCGTTATTACAGTGACTCACAGTATGATTTCCTCCTTTATCTCAAATTAAGCAGACTTTTATCCATCCATCCGTCCGTCCATCTATCTATCTATCTATCTATCTACCTGCCTGTCTGCCTGCCTGCCTGCCTGTCTGTCTGTCGGTCTATCTATCTATCTATCTATCTATCTTCAGCAAAACTTATAACCGGCTACTTTTGTTTATCCTTTAAATTTGACCAAGACTAGTAAATGGAAACTTTTTGCAACACTATATCTTGACGTTAGCCATGGTATGTAATAAAAAGATACTCGATTCTGCCGACAGAAGATATGTATAAGAATGATTGACAGTCGGAAGCATTTGAAAACATTCCCTTGTTACACCAACAATTCTTTCACACAGTTCATGACAGGTATTTTCGTTCTTTCTAAATACTCGTTTCTCCATTAATTCCGCACTAGTGTTACATTTTGACTCGGTCCGTATCCACCAACCATTCTTAAGAACATTCTTAGTCTTATTCTCAAGAAGTTGTGTTACTTTCAAAATCCATTGTCAGATCAAGTATGGTTCTTACGAATGGTTGGTGAATCTGGACACAATGTTCCAAATTCAAATTAATGAAAATGACAAAACATAAAGTTTGTTCTTTGAATGGTGTCTGTGTGCCCCAGCCCACTGATAAAGCAGTGAAGAGAGTGCATCAAGATCAGGCTGCACGTATGCACAGGTTCATCTTGCTCTACACTCTCCGCAAATATATCTCTGGTCGCGAACAACAGGATAAGATTAAAAGTGTCTGTACGTAGAATATTCGATTATTGGTTCCAGCTGTTTTAGAAACAACCCCTTTGTGTCAATGGCCCTGAGGGAGAAGGCTTTTGAAAACATCGTGGGAAAAGGAGAAAATGCTGGTAACCAGCATTTTCTCCTTTTCCAACGATGTTTTGTTCCCTTTCAAAGACAAATACCATTGCTCAGGCCACGCTTTATTTGACTTGCCGCGTGCAAATGCTTTCAATTTTGACAAGTCTGAAATCACGGTTTTCGTCTGGTGAAGGATGTTTAAACGTCTTTGTTCATGAAGTAAAAACTGCAAAGGGCAGACCCCGTCTACTCAAGTGGGGATTAATGGGATTCGATTTCGCCTGCTGAATCGATACATGTACATGTGTGAAATACGAGACGATTCGACGCCTGATAAGCCCAAACAGGCAGGGTGGGAAAATTCAGGCAAGATAACTGATTAAAAGATTTTACCTAAATCCTGAAACAGCTCAGTATATGAAACAAATGTTTCCAGCAAATGATAAAGCCCAAAATACATGTAGTGCGATTTTGCCAAATGAAATTCACAATCTATATCTACTTTCAGACTGCATGTTCAGTGCATCCGATCTTGATCTATACTGTGCACAAAGGCCTCGGGCCCTCTCCTCAGAATCCGAAGGGTTTTCACATCTGAGTATGGTATTTCTCAGCAAGAGACTGACGAAAACTGATTTTTCTCCGTTCATTTTTTCGGCGTAGCAGAGTGCGTTGGCTTTTGATCTGCTTCTTGGTACTGATAAAGAATGAATAGATGGTAGTTTGCAACTGGTCAAAAAAATGAATGCATGTTTATTCGGCGGGCCCCTCATATTTGCTCACACATTTATGAAACCAATATTAACATGCGTTGCCAATGCTAATCGATAAAAAAAAACGTAGTAGAGAATGATTCCTTTCTTGTGCTATTTGGAAATTCAATATTTTAGTAAGCGTTAGGCAGTTGCTCCAGAGGTTACTTTTCATTATTTTACTTCATAGTGAGCCAAAAAATAGTTTCAATATTCATATTCCAGTATCTCTTACATCCTTTTGTAACTGTAACAAACTGTGGCTGATTTAGAGAGAGAGCGGAAGAAAGAGGGAGAGAGGGAAGGGAAGGGAAGGGAGGGGAGGGGAGGGGAAGGGAAGGGAAGGGAAGGGAAAAACAAAACAAGACAAAACAAAATAAACAGTAGAAGGGGGGAAGAAAGAAATAGGACAGTCAAGAAATTGCTTGCTAGCTAAAAGTTTCGAATGTTCTGAAAATTGCTCAAAACCTCGTAACTCGGCATGGGGCCATCACATCCCTGAATTATCTATATTTCAATCATAAAAATCGGCAAATAACCTCCGGATCTGATTCAAACCTTAGGTTACTATGTGCGACTCACGGACCTTTTGCAGACAGTGTAGATCAAGATCAGACTGCACAGAACGTGCAGTCTGACCTTGGATCTACACTGTCCAATATGAAAATATTTCCCCCACCATAAATACCAAGTATATGGTTTGTATCATAGGCTTGAAAGTTTCGTTTCATTTACCTAGCAGCTTAACCCATCGGCTGCTAAGCGCGACTCACGGACCTTTTGCGGACAGTGTAGATCAAGATCAGACTGCACAGAACGTGCAGTCTGACCTTGAATATACACTGTCCGATAAGGAGATAATTTTCCCTCAAAGATAACTTTGAAATAACAATATTTGAGTTTGTACTATCCACTTGGAAGTTTCATTTACTTAGCTTAAGGATTAATCCTCGGAAAGAAACTGGCAAAGCTGTGCAACTTGTAACAAACTTAAGTATCTCTCAAAGAAACTGTCATTAAAAAGGTTCACTCTTTACCAGACGACAAAATTTTAGACTTGTTCAAACTAAAAGCATTTACAGACGACAAAATAAATTTGACTGAAAAATTGAATTTGTTTTTGGAAATGGTAGAAAGCATTGTGGGAAAAGGAGAAAATGCTGGATACCAGCATTTTCTCCTATTCCCACAATGTTTTCTAACCAGCATTTTCTCCTTTTCCCTCAATGTTTTCAAAAGGCTTCTTTCATAGGGTGGTAAAAAGTTGGGATTGTGTGGTGAAGAGTTATGGAACGGTCTAACATAAATCTTTCAAAATGATCAACATGTTTCGGTACGACGATAATAGAGGACGAACTGACACGAGTTGAGATAAACGGAAATTTGAAATTTAAACCTTAGATCGCATGGCACGTCTAACAACGCTTAATTTGCATTTTTCATGCCCTATAGTTCCTAGATCAGACTGCAGCGAACTTGCAGTCTGATCTTGGATCGATGCTGCCAGGGATTTTGTAAGATATTACAATTAATTAAAATACCCTGGAAAGTCCATTTATTAGTCAACCTTTTCTTTACTAGAAGTGTTCATTTTATTCATTTACAACTTAAGGGATTGATTATGTTAATTATCTGAAATGAGCTGATATCTAGCGTTGATAGTATAAATTGAATCTAATTTTCTTTCATTACAGCGTTGTGACGGGTCGATCTTTGGCCAATTTGGCATTTTTAAAGTCGTGTACCCCTTTTTTCCTTTGTATTGCATAGACGACTGAAAATAAGGCTTACATTTTTTTTGCTGTTAAATCTGTTGTAACTTGTAAATATTACACAGACAATAATGTGCGTTAGAAACGGTATAAGTTAACGCACGTGAAGCATCTCAAATGTACTTAGAAAACATACAAGTGAGCCATGCTCTGGCAAAAGGGGTCTTAATGCATCTCTGTGGCGCATTTTACCAAGCAAGTTATCATGGATCCATAAAATCCATTTTGTCTAACAATTGGCTGAATCAAGAGGTAGAATGGTCCTTTGATATGCAGAAAATTTACAAATAGTGAAAAGTTTCGACTCTTGTCAGCCTGCGCGGACTGCGCAGGCTGACATGAGTCGATACTTTTTGCAGATGCATTAAACCCCACTTTCAAAGAGCATGGTTCAAATAATGTGCTTTCGGGGGGGGGGGGGGGGGGGTTGGGGGCAAGTGTAGATGACTGATATGGCTACAAGTTCTGTACAGACTTGACTTGCATTCAACAACAATTCAAAATTGCATGAATTCTTATTGTCAAGAACTTTTTAAATTTCAAAGTATCACAATTGGTTTAGCCGATCAGAAAATGTGTTACTTTCAAGTTTAGAAAATTTTGGGGAATACGACAAAGAACTTTCTAAAGAATGGTCGATGAATACGGACCATGGTCTTGACCTTCACATTCTGAAAGCGCTTCTTTGATCAGAACATTTTTTTTTTAAACATCGGAAAATGTAGATAGATGATCAGGCTGCACGTTCTGTGCAGCCAGATCTTGATCTACACTGTCCGCAAAAGCATATAACTATATAAAAGCATTTTACCTCTTTCGGCGCCAAATAAATAAACTCAACTTCTTTCGGTGGCTGTAAATGTAATCCACAGAGACCCAGAAAGATTTTTATCGTAGGTGCTTGACTAATTAAGCGGACGGTACAGATCAAAGATCAGACTGCACGTTCTGTGCAGTCTGATCTTGATCTGTGCCGTCTGCAAAAGTCCCTGTTTTCGCCTATGGCGCTGAAAGGGTTAAATCCCTCAACAGTCTACTTACCGGAAGTGTCCCATATAGACATCTGTATTCTGTATGTACCGGATACTTGGTACGTCGTGTTGTAGGTGTCAAAACCAGTGGCCGTGTAGGTCTGGAAAAAGATGAAAACATGTGGCGGATTAGTCTACCAAACGACGAGATTTTGCACTGTTTTGTTCACATCCAAGGCTTTTGCAGACGACAAATTTAATATGGTTCAAACAGTTGAAACTGTCTTTGAAAGGGTTGAAAACATTATAAGTTGCATTGTAATTGTAAATTTATAAAGAAAGAAAACAGAATTTAATGGGAACACCATTTCTGATTGGTTAAACGAAATGGTTTATCTAGTCAGAATTTATGTAACTTTCGAAATGCAAAGTTTGAATCAGCAATTAAGAACGTACATTCTGTGCAGTCTGATCTTGATCTACACTTTCTGGAAATGGTCTTAAAGTCGCGCTTAGTAGCCAATGGGCTAAATTCTTTTGCAAAAATTTTCCAACAAATGCAAGACATTATGAAAGAAAAAAAAATGTCTGAAAAAGAAACTTATTAAGTAGAAGTTTTCTTAAGTAATAATTTACGACAAAATTGTAAACTTGTCCAAATTTAAAGCATTTGCAGACGACAAAGTAAATGTGACTCAAAAAAGCGAAATTTACTTTTAGCAGAAAAGAAAACATTGTGGGCATAGGAGAAAATGCTGGTAACCAGCATTTTCTCCATTTCCTACAATGTTTTTAAAAGCCTTCTTTCTAAAGGTCATTAGAACGAACTCGGATTTATGTGGTAAAGAGTAAATATAGAAATTTTGTGCTATCCAAAGATTTTAAAGAGTTTAAAGCGAGCAACGCAAAGCAACACTCCCACGCTTGTTTAATTTCATTTTTCCTTTCTAATTAAAGCATCGTAAATTCTAAAAGCGACAATAATTGCAAACTAAGCGTGTAACATCCCCCATTAAATCTACGAACACATTTCCAAGTATCAAATACTTAACCCTCTAAAACATCATAGGAAAAGGATCGGAAAAATTAGGCTCGGAGGTAACCAGAAAGTACGAGAGAATAGCCAGTCAAGAAATCATCGTGGCAAAAGGAGAAATTGCTCGTAACGAGTAATTTCTCCATTTGCCACAATGATTTCTAAGGTTTGTTTAGCAATGTCTGCTTACCTTTCGGAAAAGGGTTATGGTAATTAGTATGGCTATAAACTGAATTATATAATTGTGCTATTTTATTGGTCCGTGATTACAAACAGATGTATGCCGTTTGAACGCCGAAACTAAATCTCGACTAGAATTCCGTCTTTGTCTCTGTCTGTCTGTCTCTCTGTCTGTCTCTCGGTCCGCGCGCCTACCCGTTCGTCCGTCCGTCTGTCTCCGTATGTCTGTCCTGCCTGTCTGTCTCTCTATGTGTCTGTCTGTCTGTGTTTCTGTCTGTGGATGTGTGTCTGTCCGTTCGCCTGCCCATCCGCCCGCTCATTCGTTCGTCCGTCTCTCTCTCTCTCTCTCTCTCTCTCTCTCTTTGATCCACAAATTCCCAGAAAAAATTCTATGAACTTTATAAATAAGAGATAATTAGAATAAAATCTGGCCGACCCCGATCCCCCTATTTTTTAACCACATGAATGAAAAAAACAAATTTCCTTACAGACAGATTCGCGTGGAGCCGACATAAATCAATACAATGAAAATGGAAGAAATGCGGAAACTGGGTTTGAATAAGCAACCATTCATTTTATTGCATTATTTTCAACCCTGATTCCTTTACTACACAATCCCAACTTTTAACGACCCTGAGAAGAAAGCTTTTTTAAAACATTGTGGAAAAAGCATTTTCTCCTTTTCCCACAATGTTTTTCTACCCTATCAAAGACATATTCCATTATCTGAGCCACAATTAAAATGTCGTCTGCAAATGCTTTCAATTTGGTCCAGTCCAAAATTTTGTCGTTTGGTAAAGAGTTAAGCTGCTGAAAAAAATAGAATGAAGATTTCCGGCCAATAGTAGCCTATATACCGAAACATTGCGATTACAAAAGTGCTTGTTGCTGGAAAAAAATCGCTATATCGGACAGTGTAGATCGAAGATCAGACTGCACGTTTAGCATTGAGTCGCGCTAAGCAGAATAAGGGTTAAAATCTATGCCTACATCAGACAATTTTTATAGGGTAGAATTATCAAAAATGCGTGTTTTTTTTTTCTGCTATTTGCGATTACGAGAGATATTTTTCAATGATATAAGAAATATACTGTTGAACGTACAGCTGAAAAAGATGGGCGATAAAGCAGGTTTAAAAGTACGTGAAGGCTACAGCTTTTTTGTTTGAAACCGTGAGAAAATTTCGCTATAAAAAGTTTCAATAGAAAAAACAAATATTGATAAAATGGTTCATTTCACACTTAAATTGCTAAGCGCGACTCAGTGACCTTTTTCGGACAGTGTAGATCAAGATCAGACTGCACAGAACGTGCAGTCTGATCTTGGATCTACACTGTCTGATAGGGGGATTTTTTCTTTCTTAAAAAAATATGTTTGGAATACCATTTTTGGTGTTTTTACAATCGACTTTAACCCTTTACCAAACAATCCCGGGTTTTCACGACCCTTGGGAAGAGGCCTTTTAAAAACATTGTGGGGAAAGAAGAAAATGCTGGTAACCAGCATTTTCTTCTTTTCCCACAATATTTTCTGCCCTTCTAAAGGGGTGTTTCTGTTTTTCAGTCACATTTACTTTGTTGTCTGCAAAAGCTTTTAATTTGGACAAATCTAAAATTTTGTCGTTTGGTAAAGGGTTAAAGTTTATCTAAACTTATATAGCAGGATAAGGGTTAAAAGAGATGAAAAAAAATCTGGGCCATCTTCTCTCAATTATAGCTTCTTTATTCCTAGGTTCACCCATCCTTCAGTATGGTGACTCTTCTTTTTTTTATCTTTAGAAATCAAAATGATGACAGCTGTCGTTGAAAGGGGTGGAAAACATTATGGGAAAATGAAAAAAAAAAATGCTGGTAACTAGAATTTACCCCTCGCCCCAGAGTGCCTTCCTCTTCAGGGTCGTTTGCGTTCAGTTTGGTACAGCAGTGAAGTCCCTCTTGGGTCGGTAAGCGAAAACATGGGCTTTAACGATTGAGTTAGATCAAGACCTGACTGCACAGAACGTGCAGTCTGATATTTGATCTATACCGTCCACATGTTCAGACTCAAGCCAATAAGATAAACGTCTTTTCTTATTTCAGTGGATTGTATTTCCGGCCGTCGAAAGACGTCGATTTTATATATTTTGCGTTGGAACAGTTAATAAAGACACAACTGTCGAAGTCTGCAATATCAAACTGTCACTGCAATCATAGAATAGAATAGATAGAACATTTTATGACATAAAAAACGAACTACAGTGCAGTTCGTCGTTACAACGCAAGGTAGCATGCTAGCAACACTGTCTATAATGATGAAGAGAAATCTGTTTATATGACTTAAAAGTCCGTGTCGAGGGTCCGTTTTTCCAACCATTCTTCAGAATATTCATAGTCTTATTCTAAAGTTTGTTTTTTTTTTTAAATTTACAAGGTTAACCATTTTCTGATTGGCTAAACTAAATGGTTTGGCCAATCAGAAGTTGTGTTACTTTCTAAATATAGAAAAAGACTAAAAATGAAATCACTAATGGTTGGTGAAAACGGAACCACAATCCTACCAAAACTCTAGCTAGGCGCGAGAAATGAATATGGGAAAACTTAGCCTTCCCTTAGACCTTTTGAAATATACGATATTAAACAGGTTGTAAGCAAGCTGTGAACGGAATATTGATACCGACATAACTGACGACATACAGGAACATGATCCCTCGATTTCAGCCGTGCTCTGTGAAAAGGGGGCTGAATACATCTGCGAGAAGTATCGACTCAGGCCAGCCTGCGCAGTCCGCGCAGGCTGACCTGGGCCGAAACTTTTCGCGATTGGTCAATTTTCTGTATGTCAAAGGACCAGTCTACCTCACGATTTAGACAGTTGTTCGACAAAATGAATTTTATGGATCTATAAGAACATGGCGACTTGCTCGGTATCAATCATCAAGGAGATGCATCAAGCCCCCTTCTGCCAGAGTATGGCTCATTTATAATGTTTGCAAAGTTTCAGTTTCGTAGTGGGCGTAGATTTGTAAAGTAAACTTTCCGTAAAGCTGTATAATCATCCAATACGGGGGTAAACTCTTTACCAAACGACAAAACTGTAGACTCGTCCAAATTGAAAGCATGTGCAGACGACAGAATAAATGAGGCCAAAAATGATGAAACATGTTTATATTTGATAGGGTAAAAAACAGAATGGGCAAAGGAGGAAAATGCTGATCACGAGCATTTTCTCCTTTTCCCCAATAATGTTTTCAAAAGCCTTCTTTTTTAGGGTCGTTAAAACTCGAAATTGTGTGGTAAAGGGCTAAACTCGTTTTAAAGCTATTTCGTGTCTGAACTGCCTTTAGGAAGAAGGCTTTTGAAAGCAATGTAGGAAAAGGAGCAAATTCTGTAGGCCTAACCAGCATTTTCTGCTTTTTCAACGATGTTTTCTACGTTCACTCGTTTGAGGTAGGTTTATTTGTCGTCTGCAAATGCTTTCAGTTTGGGTAAATCTAGAAATTTCGTCGTCCGGTGAAAAATTAGAAGACACAGCTTGAAGGCGTGGCTCTACTTCACTTTTTACCAAACGACAAAATTTCAGATTTGTCCAAATTGATTGCATGTGCAGACGACAAATTGAACGTGGCTCAAATGACGAGATTTGTCTCAGAAAGGATATTAATCATTGCAGGAAAAAGAGAAAATGCTTGTAACCACCATTTTCTCCTTCTCCCACAATGTTTTCAAAACGCTTCTTCGGCAGGGTTGATAAAAGTTGGAATTGTGCAAAATAAAGATCATATTCTTTTTTCGTTCATTTTTTGCCCACATGTAAACGCTTTACTTTAAGCTACCTGTCGGCAGTTTTAGAAAATATCGTGACAAAATGAGAGTTTAACTATATCTCTTTTTCGACATGAACTAATGGACACCGAAACACACGAGTGTACGTCTGGGTCTCTAAACAGTACATCTCTAGTGAGAGGAAAACGTAAAAGGTGTCTCTGCAAAATCCTCCGATTGGTAGCCTGGGTTCTTAGTTTTATTCTCAAAGATTTCAAGTTCTAAAGTAACACAACTTCTGACTGGCTAGACCAGCGGTTCAGCCAATCAGAAGTTGTGTTTCTATCATATTCAAAACATTCTGGAGAATAAGACCAAGAGCGGACCCAGGTGTTTCAACATTACACCGCTGATATCGTACCTCGTTTTTTTTGCCTGATATCAGCTTTTTTGTGGGGGTGTATGTTTGGGGAGGGGGGATAGGGGTCATATAAGGTCGAAACGTTTCAAGAACACTTAATAGTTCCACCCTTAGGGTGCTTGTCATAATTTCAAACGCTTTGGTGAACCGTGAACAGTGTGGTTACAAGCATTTTCTCCCTTTTCCAGAATGTTTTTAAATGTCGTTTTCTTTATGGCTGTTTAAATTAAGAATAGTTTGGTTCAGGGTTAAGATGATTTGGTCATAACTTGGCATCAAGTAGCGGTCGGTGTAGATCGTAGATCAGATTGTACGTTCTGTGTGGTCTCATTTTGATCTGCGCCGTCGGGGAAAGCTATTTAAGTCGCCGCAGGCAGTATAATGGCTAACCCTTTGAATGAGAAATAAATGAGATAAGTATTTCTTTTAGTGAAAAATGTCAATATATCAGACAATGTTGGCCTAATATTTTGTACCTTCTGCTCGTCTGGTGTTTATCGACGTTTTCAAAATTATTTCAGTTATATCAGGGCGGCAAGTGAACCTATTCATGCTTTCCTGGAGTTTCTTTTACCAGTGCCTCGCACAACAATTTTCCTAGGCCGCTGGCTGCTTTCCCACATGGCCATCGTCGAAAGAACGATAAGCGATGAGAGAGTAACGAACCCTGTCGCAGTGACTAGCATTAACCCTGGGAAAGAAATTAGCTGAGCTAGGGATTCAAACCAGCGACCCCCCTGGTCTAAAGTCCTTTCCGGCAACCGACAACGCTACCGGGCTAGGCCCTTTTGCAGAATAACCCTACCAGTTGCATAGTTACTGGTTCGGAGTAAAACATCAAAGGGCTATAGTTCCTGTTGTTGTCCATCAATAACATTTACGGAAATTGCAATTACACACACAAGTAAAAATGATGGGAAGGATCTTCTTAGAACCTTAGACCAAACTGGTTTAAAACTGAAGACAGGGGAAAGAGGACACGAAATGACGTCTGCTGACGGACGGACAGACAGACAACCTGACTCGAACCCCAAAGTTGATATTGCAATTCAAGTCTGATGCAACTGCGTAAATTACTCTCGCGCACTTAATTAACGAATCTGTTATCAAACTGCGCAGACTATGATTGGACTGTCCAAACGTGCAGGATAATCAAGATCTCTCACTTAACCTTTTGCCAAGAAATCCCGAGATTTAACTATCCTTAAGAAAGAGGCTTTTAAAATCATTGTAGGAAAAGGAGAAAATGCTGGTAACCAGCATTTTCTCTTGTTCCCACAATGTTTTATACCCTGGCTTTCACAGCCAAAATCTCATCAGTCCAGCCACATTTAACCCTTTCCCAAACAAGCCCTGGTTTTCACGTGTCTACAGTACAAGTCTTTTGAAAACACTGTGGGAAAAGGAGAAATTGCTCGTAACGAGCAATTTCTCCTTTTCCCACAGTGTTTTCTACCCTTTTTGAGACCTTTCTGCCATTTTCATCAAATTTAAAATTGTCGTCTGCAAACTCTTTCAATTTGGACCAGTCCAAAATTTGTCGTTTGGGAAAGGGTTAAATTATCGTCTGCAAATGTTCTCATTTCAGATGTGTCCAACATTTTATCGTTTGGTATAGAGTTAAACGCAGAAATACTCCTTAAAAAATATTTGCAGTAAGGCTTGCTGACTGTAGAAAAAACAACATAGGGTTAAAAACTATACATGATCATGAAAAAAAAAACCCTAAAACCATTGAGACAAAAGAAGAAATTCCTGATTTCGAGCACACAAAAAACGTCGTCTGCTTGAATTTATGTACCATTCTACCGCCACTGGCGTCGCTGTAATCAGTTTATAATACTTCATTACACCCAGACATGATTTAGGCAATTGAAACCTTTACCACACAATCCTGAGTTTTAACGAAGAAGAGGGCATTTGAAAACATCGTGGGAAAAGGAAAAAATGCTGGTAACCAGCATTTTTTCCTTTTCCCACGATGTTTTCTACCCTATTCAAAATAGGAATCGTCACTAGAGCTACGTTTATTTTGTCGTCTGCAAATGCTTTGAATTTGGTCGAGTCTAAAATCTTTTCGTGTGGTAAAGAGTTAAACTTATAAAATCCTCTTTCAATTTATCGCCCTATCAGCGGTTATGCACGTGTTACAACGCTATTGCATCAATGCACTCCGACGACGTTTCAGTTTTGTTTGGTTCATCCATTACTGCTTAATCTTGTATTACCCAATTGCTTCTTTCTTTCCTAAAAATGTCCGTAAGCCGTTTCTTTCGGGTAAATTAGTTGAAATATCGGCCTCACGTGTGATTACCCAACGTTTTGTAACCCCTTACGTGGCGACAGTTCAGTTCTCTTCAGTTAATTTATTTCTGTAGATGCTAAATTTAGATTTACCGTAAACCAGTGCAGGTGAGAGAAAAGTACATGTATACTGTTAGAAGGACACAAACTGGAGAGGAAACTGAATGATTTAAATCATAAATAAAACACTGTGGGAAATGGAGTCATTGCTTTTAACTAGCAGTTGGTCTTTTCTGTTTCCCAAACTGGATTAATAAAGTAACTTACACTGTCTGAACTTAATATATCTGGTGTAACACCAGAACGGAATGCTTCCGGGTCGTAGTACCCAAAAGTAGTCCCACTTGAAAATTTGATATCTAGCACTTCTGCCACACTGTTTTATCATGAAAGATGATAGGGCAAGTCTAAAATGTGTTTCTGAAGTTGATTTGATTATTTCTGCAGAGAATAAATGCCTTTTTTGCATTTCTTTCAGGACTATTTTTTGTTTGTGACTTGGCAAAGAGGCAAGGTCTATCACCAGTGAGGGCCTAAACTGACAGCCATTTTCCGAGGGGTGATGTGTTTGAAGAGGAATAGCGAAAAAGTTCACTGCTCATGATGCCATTTTCTGCACCTTTCTGTGAAGGACATTGGACATATATGTGATAGAAAAAAACTGCTTGGCTCCCGCTTCGTCAGGGAATCAGCAGCAGCCAGTCGAAGAGAGTGATTTTTACTCTATTTTCAATTAGCCAAAAAGTTACCGGTGTGACACCATCTGTGAATTACTACGCAGGCTATTTTTAGAATATTCAAACTTCAAAAACTAACCCATGCCACGCAAAGGAGCAACAATTCATGGAAAGTAAAGTAAATGTTTGGACTGATATTTGAAATAACCGTGGGAAAAGGAGCAATTGCTTCTGACAAAAACTTGCTCCTTTTTCCAAATGTTTTCAAAATCTGTCCACGACAGGAGCGTAATTTTAAAGCCCTATACGTCTAACTTTATAGGCTATGCTCTGTGAAAAAGGGGCTTAATGGATCTCCATGATGCGTTGTACCAAGCAAGACATCACGTAATTATGGATCCATAAAATCCACTTTGTCTAACAACCGACTGAATCATGAGGTAGAATGGTCCTTGGACATACAGAAAATTGGGCAATAGCGAAAAGTTTCGGCCCAGGTCAGCCTGCAGACTGCACAGGCTGACCTGGGTCGATCCTTTTCGCAGATGCATTAAACCCCCTTTCACAGAGCATGGCTCATGTTTAACCACTCTGGCGACGTTTAAATCTCCTACGTTACGTAACCGTTTTCTAAGATTTTTACCTTTAATGAGGTGGAAAGCTTTTCTTGCAAACATTGTAACAAAAGATGTTTCTGTTTTTTTTGTAGATTAGTGGATAATGAAAACGCAAACCGCTACATTATGATACCCTTTCAAACCCTTTCATTGTCAATGGCAACAAAGATAGCCTTTGCAGACCGCTTGGATCAAGATCAGACTGCAGAGAATATGCAGTCTGATCTTGGATCCACACCGTCTGCATCCTAGTGCTAAACTTTGACGAAAGTCATCGACACCTGAAGTGGAAAGTGGAAGCATACTTTTAGACTTTGAAAAAAATCCAATTTTTATAAATTCTTTAACACTCTGTCCCGAGTTTAAATGACACTGAGAGAAAATGCCTTTGAATGAAAACGCTGTGGAAAGAGGAGAAAATACTGCTAACCAGCATTTTGTCCTTTTTCTACAATGTTTTCTACTATTTCTGAGACAAATTACATCATTTGAGCAACACTTTATTTGTCGTCTGCAAATGCTTTTATTTTGGACAAGTGTAAAATTTTGTCGTCTTCTAAAGAGTAAAGTCGGTAACTTCAGTGTTAGACCAAGGTCCGTATTCACCAACACCAACCATTCTTAAGAAGGTTCTTAGTCTTATTCTTCAAGTTTTTTTTTTTTCCCAAATTTGACAGTAACAAACCTTCTGACCGGCTAAACCATTTGGTTTAGCTAATCAGAACTTAGCTTACTTTCTAAATCTAGAATAAAACAAAGAATATTCTTAAGAATGGTTGGTGAATACAGACCCAAGGTTTTCAGCTCTACTGAGGCGGAGGGATTCTCGTAAACCTATGGACTAAAATGAATTCATAATAGAACATGATTTGTGAATATTAGACATTGGACAGAGTAGTCGAATATTCGAATACTATAAAGGGGCCGAATATTCTAGTATAAAATCCATATTTGAATATCCATTTTCACTAAATTTTTTCATTCATTACACTTAGCCCATAAAGCGAGACAGGGCTAAGTGATGACATTTTTCACCCTTCACCATACAGTCCCATGTTTTAACGATTCTGAAAATAAAGCCTTCGAAAACGTCATGGGAAAACCAAACTCTGGTATCCAGCATGTTTTTCCTTTTCCCACAAACTTTTCGTGACTTTAGATACTAGAACCAAGCTCTGTGAAAAGCGGGCTTAATGCATCTGCGAAAAGTATCGACCCAGGTCAGCCTGCCCAGTCCGCGCGGGCTGACCTGGGCCGAAACTTTTCGCTATTGGTCAATTTTCTATATGTCCAAGGACCAGTTTACCTCATGACTAAGTCAGTTGTTAAAAAGAGTGGCTATTATAGATCCATAATTATGTGATGGCTTGATTGGTATTATGGATCACGGAGATGCATTAAGCCCGCTTTTGCCAGAGCGCGGCTCACAAGTATTTGACCACATTCAATTTGTTGTCTGCAAGTGCATTCAGTTAGGACATGTCTAAAATAAATTCGATTGGCAAAACAGTCGAATCAATGCACTGTCATATACCTGACAATAATTATCGACACATATTACATGATGAAGGAAATGCCAAAATCACAGGAATGTATATCTCAGCACGTTTACGACGTAGTTACGTCAGTTTGCACATAAACGTCTCTCGGATTGCGTAATGTCTATTTATTTACTCTATTAAGTCGCTATCATTTGAATATTACTCCATTGTGTAAGAGAAAGGATCTTCTTATTTGAAAACAATCAAAGCAAAAAGTAGAATATAAACACGTCAAACTGGAATGTTAAGATGGATAAAAAACAATTTAAAAAGGCGAAAAACATTGTTCCTAAAAATTTCTTTCGAAGTTCCGTTAATATCTTTTTCACTGACTGTATGCACCATTCTGGAGGTTTAAAGGGGGACATCTATGGTGGAAGACAATGTTGAACATCGATCATGTCATTAAATGATAGACAAATACTTGGAAGTGAACGTTCAGCGACATTGCTGTAATGTCTAGTGATATAAACATGTAATCAACATGACAGGTTGTCGTTTACATGTTTACATATTGTGTATTACAATAGAGCCATGCTCTGTGAAAAGGGGCTTAATGCATCTGCCAAAAATATCGACTCGGGTCAGCTTGCGCAGTCCGCGAAGGCTGTCCTTAGCCGAAACTAATTGCTGTTGGTAAATTTTCTACAAATCAAAGGCCCATTCTATCTCATGATTCAGCTGGTTGTACACATACTGGATTTTATGGATCCATAATTGTGTGATGAATTGCTCGGTACTATGCATCACGAAGATGTCGTCAACCTCTTTTTGCATGTGCGTGGCCCATTCGGTTTTGGCAGTGTTTCACCAGAAGAGCAAATTTCGCAGATAAGATTGTTAGAGAAAGATTTATCCTGGGAAAGAGGAATACAAAGATCAGTACCAATGACATGTGAAATTTCAACTGTGTTTGACGCCCTGTCAGCAAAACTGCATTCAAAGTTCGGTAATAACTTGAAATTTATTGGTCGCTCATAGGGATATCATGATCCAAAATGTCGTAATTTGCATTGTCGGTGACAGCAGAATGTCACTTAACCCTTTACTGCACAATGCCGCCTTTTAAAGCCCCTGGGAAAGAAGCCTTTTGAAAAACATTGTGGGAAAAGGAGAAAATGCTGGTAACCAGCATTTTCTCCTTTTCCCACAATGTTTTCTACCCTATCAAAGAAAAATTGCACCATTTGAGCCACATTGAAATTGTCGTCTGCAAATGCTATCAATTTGGACAAGGCTAAAATTTTGTCGTCTGGTAAAGGGTTAACACAGTTCATTATAGGAGGGGGATTTCGTGAGGTCGTTCATAGCATGGGTCGTCAAGGCAAGTTCGACTGTACTAGTCTTACACGTCCGCATTCGGCATACCTCGGGTGATCCAGTGATCAAATCCCTCGGTTGTACACGTAGCTTGATATGCACCTACACGGTACATTTCGCACATCTCCGGAAGCACGCCCCTTTACCGTTATTGAAATTGTAAGGCTCCTCTTAAAAAAGAAAACATGAGTAAATTTTCTGTCGTTATCTTTCTAAGAATATTTCAGTCGGCAAACAGTTTGTACATTCAATTTTTAGCATGGTTTATCAATTTCGTTGGGAGCTTTCATCGACAGATCGATAGAAGTGAATAACTTCACCGTGGTTGTTCATGTCGTTGTTAAGCGATCTACAGGGGCGCCGCCATGTTTAAGATCATGTGATTGGTAGTTCAAAATGGAAGCCTCCTTTATACAGACGAGGTTAGATGTAGGTACGGAATCGGCCGAGTTGTGACGAGTGACACGTGAGTGTATTTCAGGTATGGTGCTTTTGTGGCTGGATATTGATGAAAGACATGCACAATCTCTTGGCTTTCAGCCCTAAAACCTTTTGGATACTTGAATAGTAAAACCTCGAATTTAAGTATCGTGGAAATAAGTTCGAATTATTGATCCTGCTAGACAAAGCCTTGCCACGTCACTCAAAATTTCAAACTGCAGCAGAAGGATAAATATACATATTTATTGTACATTAAAATCTATTTTTTTTTAGTAAAATATCTGCAGCACTTGAAGAGCTACTGCTAAACTGGTTTCAAACCACATTCCCATTCCAGCTAACGTTTCTAATTTACTCTTTACCAGACGACGAAATTTTCATAAGACTCTAACCCCCATTCAAAATATTTGCAGACAGAAAATTAATTGTGGCTCTCTGTGGGAAGAGGAGAAAATCCTGGTTACCTGCATTTTTGCCTTTTTCCCAAAAATTTTCAAGGTTTTTTTTTTGCTGGATCGTGAAAACGTGGGATTGTTTGGTACAGGGTTAAGCGATTCTTTGAATAAGTAAATGTTCGAAAATTCGAGTTAAGCTATAATTATTCCTATCTTGATGTTTCCCCGATGTTTTCCGCGCTAATACTAGTAAATGGTTGTATAATTCGGAAATCCGGTCATTGCCTCGGATTACATTAATTCCTATTACACACAATCTGTGAAAAGTAAATTTTCATGTGTTGAACAAACACGAGGGATACAGTCTAAAGGCCAACGTTCTTCTCTATTCCTTAAAACGTCTGACAACTAGAAGTTCAGTACAATAAGGACTGAGCCATGCTCTGGGAAAAGGGTGGTTTAATTTAACCTTGCAATGTATTGTACCAAGTAAAATAATCACATTATAATCAGAGATGCATAAAATTCACTTTGTTTAACAACCGACTGAATCATGGGGTGGACTGGCCCTTTGACATGCAGAAAACTGAGCAAAAGCAAAAAGATTGGCCTAGGTCAGCCTGGGCGAACTGCGCAGGTGGACCTGAGTTGATACTTTTTGTAGATACATTTAATGGAATAACTATTTTGTTTGCCCACAAAAAACATGAAAGCTCAGGCCATATATTTGGTTGTTATCTTAGTTTTAAACGTAACTTAATAGATCTGAATTCAAAAGATTTTTCTATTGTAGAGGCTGGAGCTGTTCTGACCTCATTTTAGCGATGGATGCCTTAAGGATCGAACCCGTTTCCTTTGGGTTACACAACTGAATCCACTTGTATTCCACAACAGTAGAGAAATGGTCAAGATTGGTCCTATTTTTCACCCCTTAATTTTTTTTATTTTACGTATAGGTGTAAAGTGACCAAGGTCCGTATTCACCAGATTAAATTTCATTCTAAGTCTAATTCTAGATTTAGAAAGTAACAACTTCTGATCGGCTAAGCAATTTGGTTTGGTCAATCAGAAGTTGTGTTACTTTCAAATTCAGAAAATTCTTGAGAACAAGACTAAGAATGGTTCTTGAATACAGTCCCAGTTTTTGACAAAATGAAAGGGCAAGTTGTCATTTCAGAGATAAGCTGGATTAGCTTTTTACCTGTGTCATATCTTGCTGATCCTTTGCTCCAAGTGAAAGATAGCGTACTTTTCATTTTCCCTTCTTTTTGTGTACAGCCAGACAAAAACGATCGATTTGCAGATTAACCAAATTCAAAAACTGAAAGTCTTTAGACGGCTAAAAAAATACAATCCACTGAAATTCAGAATGACTGTTATGTTATGGTCTTGACTAAGCAACTGTATAGGACTGTATAGATCTAAGATCAGACTGATCTTGATCTATGCCATCCGAAAACGCTCCTATTTTCGCCTGCAAATGCCTCAGTTCTCGCCTTTGGCGCTTAAAGAGTCGGTTGTGGACGAAACTTACTTGCACAATAACGGACAGAAAATTGTTGGTGTTACATGGTGGAAAAATAATTTATTTCTAGGTGAAAAATTGGTAGCGGGTCTTATACGCAACAGAAAACAAAAGTATGAGCAAAAACTCACTTAGCACTTTGACAGCGAAATAAATAAAATGGGTATAATCATAATACAAGAGCCATGCTCTGGCAAAAGGGGGCTTCATGTATCTCCGCGATGCATTATACCAAGCAAATCATCATTATAATTATGGATCCATGAAATCCATTTTGTCTAACAACCAACTGGATCATGTGGTACACTAGCCTGGCATTCAGGCCCTGCATTTGAGTCATTCTAATAAACAAGGTACACAACTATTGTAAACCCTCAGGAATATATGTTGTTACTTGCTCTTTATCTAAAATACAGGTTAAATCAGACCTTGAGAACATTATATGAGTGTATTTCTTCTGCTATTTTATTTTATGAATTTTTTTAAAATGAAAATGCTATATTTAACGGACTGATACCAGTCTAGTGGTACACTGGTCCTTTGACATGCAGAAAATTGACCTGTGGCAAAAAGTTTCGGCCCAGGTCAGCCTGCGCGGACTGCGCAGGCTGACCTGGGTCGAAACTTTTTGCAGATGCATTAAGCCCCCTTTTCACAGAGCATGGGACAGTCATGTAATTATTAAGTCAGTAAGGAGGACCCATAGCAGATCAAGGGTTATTCTGTATCTAACACAATTGGCAGGCAGTGTAGATCAAAGTTCTGTGCAGTCTAATCTTGATCTACACTGTTCGCAAAAAGCAACTGAAACCAGGATATTACATGCAACGAGAGTTGAGTTTTTATCACTTTTTATTTAGATAAAAAGGTCAGTTAAGTACAGAGTAAATAGACTTCGCATTCCTTCTAATCGCGACATCTCGACACAATTTATTGCATTCAATCTCGCGAACGAAAAGTCCGATATTTTATCCCAGTTCATTCACCTTTATATCATTGCGGCCTTTCTTCAACCTCTGTTAAGCAGCCAACCTGTAGTCAAAAGTCAAAAGGAGTCGAAATTGTCACTTCCGTTAGACGGCTGCTAAAATCAGGGCCTGGCTTCACGAAAAAAAACTTAAGTCATTTATTTTACTCAAATCTGCAAACAGCCTTATTTTTCGACTTAAGTTGTGTTTGTTATTCCAGACGCATTTCGCTAACATTAACCCTTTCCAAAACGACAAATTTTGGGCTGGTCCAAATTGAAAGAGTTTGCAGACGACAATTTTAAATTTGATGAAAACGGCAGAAAGGTCTCAAAAAGGGTAGAAAACACGGTGGGAAAAGGAGAAATTGCTCGTTACGAGCAATTTCTCCTTTTCCCACAGTGTTTTCAAAAGACTTGTACTGCAGACACGGGAAAACCAGGGCTTGTTTGGGAAAGGGTTAACAAACTTATACTTAACATTCTGAAGTCCTGTGTTGACGCAACGTTTCGGACTCTTGAAGTCTGTTAATCATTTTGCTTATTCGAGTCAACTCGAGATTTGAGAATGTTACTACACTCTGTTAATGTTGCTGAAATGTGCCTGGAATAACAGACTCAACTTAAAGTCAGAACCTTGAAAAGTTAGTTGATTTGAGTAAAATAAGAGACTTAACCCTTTCCCAAACGATAAATTTTGGGCTGGTCCAAATTGAAGAGCTTGCAGACGACAATTTTAAATTTGATGAAAATGGCAGAAAGTTCGCAAAAAGGGTAGAAAACACTGTGGGAAAAGGAGAAATTGCTCGTTATGAGCAATTTCTCCTTTTCCCACAATGTTTTCAACAGACTTGTACTGCAGACACGTGAAAACAAGGGCTTGTTTGGGAAAGGGTTAACAAACTTATACTTAACATTCTGAAGTCCTGTGTTGACGCAACGTTTCGGACTCTTAAAGTCTGTTAATCATTTTGCTTATTCGAGTCAACTCGAGATTTGAGAATGTTACTACACTCTGTTAATATTGCTGAAATGTGTCTGGAATGACAAACTCAACTTAATGTCAGAACCTTGAAAAGTTAGTAGATTTGAGTAAAATAAGAGACTTAACCCTTTCCCAAACGATAAATTTTAGACTGGTCCAAATTGAAGAGCTTGCAGACGACAATTTTAAATTTGATGAAAATGGCAGAAAGTTCGCAAAAAGGGTAGAAAACACTGTGGGAAAAGGAGAAATTGCTCGTTACGAGCAATTTCTCCTTTTCCCACAGTGTTTTCAAAAGACTTGAACTGCAGACACGTGAAAACCAGGGCTTGTTTGGGAAAGGGTTAATTTTTTAGTGAAACATGGTCCTGCAGATTTGACGGCAATTAGATTCTTCCAGCCATACGGAAAATTTGAGAATTTTACAGTCTTTCCAAAATAATCTGTACCACAGAGGACAGGAAATCTAAACGCTTTTTGGAAAGATGGCTGATACTAAATTTAACTCTTTACAAGACGACAAAATTTTAGACTGGTCCAAATTGAAAGCATTTGCAGACGACAAAATAAATGTGGCTAAAAAAATGAAATTTGTTTTGGAAAGGGTAGAAAACATTGCGGGAAAAGGAGAAAATGCTGGTTACCAGCATTTTCTCCTTTTCCCACAATCTTTTCAAAAGGCTTCTTTCTCGGGGTCGTTAAAAGTCGGGATTGTGTGGTAAAGGGTTTTAAGACAATAGAATACCATCCCAGATTTATTGTAACTGCAAAAAAACAAAAGGTTCATTCCGAATCAAGACTTCCGCATTCAAGAGACTTCACAAAGTCGACAGTATGACGCCCACGCCTTTTTTTGCACCGCGACGCAGGCAATGTGACCGAACTTGCAATCGAAATGCACAGGTCAATAGCCTCATAAATTTTTATTTTTATGTCCATGAAAAGAATGGATTCTTAAAACAATAAGCAATTATTCAAATGAACAATTGCCCCCCCCCCCCCCCCCCACCTTTTTTTTTTTTTCATTTTTTGAAAACTTTTAAGAACTCCTTTCACTGTAACCTTTGAATAACGGTCTCGCTTTTCCCTTTTAATCCTTGGGCTGCTAAGTGCGACTCAGGGACCTTTTGCAGATAGTGTTAGGTCAAGAGCCTGCACAAAATGTGCAGTCTGATCTTGGATCTACACTGTCCGATAAGGAAATAGTTTTTTTTCCCCTCAAAAATAACGTTGAAATAGCAACATGTTGTTTTTTTCCAACTATCGACTTAAATGTTTCAGTTAACTTATTTAGCAAGATAAGGGTTAAGCTGGTCTAGACATATCAGAACAGAACAGAGCATGTTTATTTTAAGACAAGTACACCATTGTACACAGACAAAAAAAAATAGCTATGATAAACATATGAGCCATGCTCTGTGAAAAGGGGGCTTAATACATCTGCGAAAAGTATCGACCCAGGTCAGCCTGCGCAGTCCGCGCAGGCTGACCTGGGCCGAAACTTTTTGCTATTGGTCAGTTTTCTGCATGTCTACCCCAGGATATGGTCGGTTGCCAAACAAAATGAATTTTATGCACCCATAGCTATGCGATGACCTGCGTCGTAAAATTCACCCTAGAGATGCATTAAGCCCCCTTTTGCCAGACCATGTCTCAATTGATATATGGGCCGCAACATGCGCAGTCTGCGCAGGCTAATCCGAGACGGCACTTTACGATTACATAAGATTTCTTTCATACAGTAGACTTTCGTGAAACAGAAAATCGCACGAAAATGGGAAGAATCGTCTCGGATTAGTCACAGACTGCTCAGGCTGATCTGGGACGACACACTTTTACGCATATGTCCGAAGGCCCCTTTTCGTGTGTTGCATGCCATATCATAGTCCATAACGCATTCGTCTAACCGTTCTCCAAAATGCTGATTGTATATCTGTAAACTCAACATGCATGCACTTTTCTTTTATCATATTTTATTCCTCTACTTGCGAATTTAAGTCATATAAACCCCTAAACAAAAAATCCCTTGTGATCGACCCTGACCGAGAAGACCTTTGAAGACATTGCGGGAAAAGAAGAAGACAATTTTCTGCATGTCCAAAGACCAGTTTACCTCATGATTCAGTCGTTTGTTAGACAAAATGGACTTTATAGATCAATAATTATGTGATGACTTGCTTGGTATCATGCATCACATATAGATGCATTAAGCCTCCTTTTGTCAGAGCCTGATTCATTTATATAAGATACAAAAAAGTTCGCCGTATGCATTTATTTGGCTTCGAAAGGGTTTAACTTTTTACTGTCGATGGCGCCTAATACATGTAGTTCTTTTGTGCACGGCATAGATCACGATTAGACTGCACAGACCATGCAGTCTAATCTTGGATCTACACTGTCCGTTACCTACTGCTAAACTATTGCCAAAAATGTCCTCAGTCCCACTGGAAGTCAACTTTCAGACCCAAAAATAAATCGAATACGCGATTTAGCTGGCAGCGGAAGATACAAACATTTGTCAAACGATTTCGAGATTTAACGACCTTGGGGAAGAATGCGTCTGCAAATATTGTAGGAAAATGAGAAAATTCGTCCTTTTCTACCCTTCCTAATACAAATTTCATTATAATCATGAACCATATTTAATTTGCCAGCTGGAAAAGCTTTCAAATTGTACAAGACTAAATTTCTTCGTGTGGTAAAGTGTTGAACAGAGACTCATTGACTGAGCAAGAAATAGCAACTAGACGGATTTATTATTCCACAAATCAGTATCATTTTGATAACGAACGGGGGGTGGGGGGTGGGAAATCTTTCTCCTCACCCTATTACTTACTCTTAATCCGACGAAAGAGGTTAAGACTCGTCCGAACTGAACAAAAAAAAAAAAAATTTGCAAACGACAGATTTGACATGGCTCAAATGATGTACTTAGTCTTTTAAGGGGTAGATCTTGATCTACACTGTCTGCAAACGGTCCTTGAGTCGCGCTTAGCAGCCTAAGTGTGATCTTGATCTACACTGTCTGCAAACGGTCCTTGAGTCGCGCTTAGCAGCCTAAGTGTTAAACAAAAAGACAGTGCATGTAATTGTATCGCCGTTTATGACTGGACCCAAGAAAATAGTGCCTAACGATAACTCTCTCAAAACCAGTGAAGATGAAGATAACTCTCCCAAAATCAATGAACGTGAAAATATCTTTGAAGACAAAAGTGATTGCATCACGGGATACAACACTTTACAATGATAGAGACCATCTCCTCTCATCAAAGGTTTATTTGGTTAAAATAATACTGGAAAATAAAAGACTCTTAGTATTCTCAAGTAAACAAAACAGATATGTTCTTCTGATTGAAATAGATTTCATGGCATTTTTCAACAAAGCAGACAGTGTAGACTGAACGTCTCAGCCGATAAGATGGCTAGTCTAAAATTTAAAACCTGAATCATACAACAGCTGATGAGTACATGACTTTTGGGTCCGTATTCACCAACCATTCTTAAGAACATTCTTAGTCTTATTCTCCAGAATTTTTTAACTTGAAAGTCCCACAACTTCTGATTGGCTAAACGCCTTGGTTTCGTCAATCAGGTGTTGTGTTACTTTCAAATTTAGAAAATCTTAGCGAATAAGACAAAGAATATTCTTAAGAATGGTTGGTGAATACGGAAAGTCGTCACATACACTATATGGATTCATTTTGTCTGAAAACTGACTGAGTCAAAATGTAGTTCTAACCGTCCTTTGACATGTCGAAATGTAACTAACAGCAAACATTTTCGAATGGGATCAGTCTCCGAGGACTTTTTGAAATGCATGGCTCACATATATGAATCGTTTCATCTACGTGAAAGTTTCAGACGCAAAGAAATAAAAGAATTTAGAACATAATTCTGGAAAGAAATGCTGAGTAGGCAAAATTTATCTGGAACACGTCTATTTACGTATCATTTATGATTCATAACACAACACTCAACACACCATCAGTACTTTACGTCAGGAGCCAGTTACGCATAAAGCCAGGAACCAGTTATTGCAAACAATGATCAAAGTACTTAGCTTCCATAGGTATCATTTATGAATCTGAACGGGTGCAATGTAACCAAATAACCCTTTCTGCAATGCATTATGTGTACAAAGGTTTAGATATCTACAAAATTACGGCCTAGAACAGATCGTGACAGGTGGAGCAATAACTCTGTATGATTAATTTCTATACATGGTACTCCTTTACCATCAGACCGAAATATCAGACATGTTCAAAATCAGAACGTATGGAAGCAAAGAATTAAATGTGGATCAAATGTCGAGATTTGTATGCGGAATGGTGGCAAACATATTGAGAAAAGTAGAAAATGCGAATCATCTGTATCTTTTTTTCCCCATGATGTTTTTAAAAGCCTTCTTTCGAAGGGTTTTAAAATCTATTCATTCTTCTCAGCAAATAAAACCCAACCGTTTCAAAAATATTTTGTAACATTATTTTTAGACGATGCCATACCCTTGAAGAAGAGATTTTGGTTGTTTTAACTTACCCCTTACCACACAATCCCATCATATAACGACTCCGAGGAAAAAAGGTTTTTGAAAACATTGTGGGAAAAGGAGAAAATGCTGGTTACCAGCATTTTCTCCTTTTTCCCACCATGTTTTCTATCCTTTCACAGAGACACAAATTCCATTTTTTGAGTCACAGTTGATTTGTCGTCTGCGAATGCTCTCAATTTGGACAAGTCTAAAATATTGTTGTTTGGTAAGGAAATTGAGGGAGGAAACATTCCACGGTAGATTAATATCAAAATTTACAACAAGGTTTGTCTGTAATCATATCACGGTGCGATACCATCCAAGCAGAGATACACATCGCGGCCCTAGGGGTCCGTCCCGGTATTTCGACCATATAAACGGTGGAAATATTACCTGTGTCTAAACTTAACCCCCCCCCCCCTTTCCCCGAACCTTTTTTCCCTATTGAAGCACTTTGGCCTCTGACGCCCCAGAGGAAGAAGGAATTTGAAAAAAAAAATGGCGAGTACAGAATTTGTCCTAAGTGTAGTGAGTGTATCGTTTCTTGATCAAGCTTAGAAATAGGCCGGGGCTTTCCAGTGCTTGCCCAAGGACACTCCAACATGACAAGCACAGGCAGATGGGATCAAAGCAGGTTATATTCCGGCTACAAGTCAATGACAATAATACTGGGCCACAAAGGACCCGCCGTAAGTCTACAGTATATGTGGCCCTAATGAAAAAGAGACAAAGTGACAAGGTAGGTAGGTAGGTAAGAAAGTAGGTAAGTAAGTAAGTGAGTAAGAAAGAATGATTGATTGTATGGTGTTTTTATGCCGTTTTCAACATTATCTGTTACATCACGGCGGCCAGTGCACCTATCCATGCTTTCCTGGAGTTTCTTTTACCAGTACTCCGCACAATATTCTTCCCAAGCCACTGTCTGCTTTCCCCACATAACCATCGTCGAAACAATGGTCATAGGTGAGAGAGGAATGAATCCTGTCGCAATGACTATCATCAAACCTCGGAAAGAAATTGGCCAAGTCGGGAATCGAACCAGCGACCTCCTGTTCTCAAGTCCTGTACGCTACCGACTGAGCTATGGGGGCTTGGCAAGTAAGAAAGAAAGAAAGACATTCCTCTTTCTAGACAGACACATGCACCTGCACTTTGGATTAAATCCTGACCAGATGACAAAAATCATTTATTCGTCCATAATAAAAGTACTTGCAAGCGAGAACTTTAATGTGACTAGAATGATGAGATTGTCTTAGAAAGGCTAGAAAACATCAGAGGAAAAAGGAGAAAATGCTGGTGACCAGCATTTTCTCCTTTTCCCCTGATGTTTTCAAATGACTATATCCTAGGATCGCCAAACCATGGAACTGTATGGTAAAGGGTTCACGACTGGAAATGTCTAACGTGAATTAAATTGTGTATTACGCGATATTCAGCAGCCCGGGGGACCATGCAACGTCAGGATATTATTACACGATAAACATAATGTGCGTGCAAATGGACAATGACTGGCGGGCGTACAACCTGCGATTAATTCATTCCCTCATGAAAAAAAAAAATGCTTTGTTTGTTTGTATGGTGTTTTTAAACATCATTTTCAACATTATTTCAGTTACATGTCCATGCTTTCCAGGAGTTTCCCTAACAAGTACTTTGCTGGCTTAATATTCTTCTCAAATCACTGGCTGCTTTCCCCCATAACCATCGTCGAAAACCACTATCAGCGATGAGAGAAGAATGAAACATGTTGCAATGACTATAATAAATCCTCGGAAAAAAAATTGGCCGAACTGGTTACCAGCCTTTTCCCACAAGCGTCATTACAACTCAGGATTATGTGGGAAAGGGTTAACTGTTTCTTTCAGAAACAAAGGTCTAGTGCTAAAGAACCCGGAAATAGAGGAAAACGTTCACGAGCTCAGCAGATTACATTTACCTCGGCATACTGGACAGTGTGTATCAAATATCGGACTGCACATTTCGTGCAATCTCACCTTGGTCTACACTGACTGCAAAAAGAACTATAATTTTTGATAGGTGCTTAAAGATACATCCTTACAGCAAAAGAGAAAATGAAAAAAAAAAAAAAAACGCTGTAAAAACATGAAAGTGTGTAGAATGGCTAAGAAGTTGGTTAGCTGTGTAATCATAGATAAATTGCCAATATAGATAGAGTAATGGATAGAGAAACTCAAGGGATTTGTCCTCACTTAAAACAGGAAACAACAACAGTGATTTCTTTGAAGGCTGCCAAAATATGAAATACATTTTCTATCCGTCGTAATCTGTGCAACCTTGCAACTGCCAGGAGCAAAATTTGGGATGAAGATACAAGAACGGCTATAGTTTGATAAAATAATGATGAAATTAGTTAAAAACTGACTGAAATACGAGTATAGATGTATCTTTCAGGGCAGTTATTGCAGATCCCGTCAAAAATGTGTCAAGCATATTCGAAAAGGAAACGAGGCCTCATTAAACTTGTAGGTAATTTGTTAGACGTGTCAATCTATATCACCTAGTCCTGTCAATTTTCTGTCATAAACTCCCGCTAATGAACTCGCCGAAAGGCAGGAAGATACGTGGCTGTTGAATAATAGGTCCCAGAGTTGGTATCCACCAACTACTCTAAATTGCATTCTTAGTCTTATCCTAGATTCAGAAAGTAACGCAATTTCTGATTGGCTAAACCCGATTGGTTTAGCCAATCAGAAATAACGTAACTTTGAACGTTAGAAAATCTTGAACATTAGACTGCGCATGTTCACTAACAATGGTTGGTGAATACGGATGCTTGAGGCATTTTTTGTCCATGCGAATACATTATATTTTAACCCTTAGGGTGCTAAGCGCGACTCACTGACCTTTTGCAGACAGTGTAGATCAAGATCAGACTACACAGAATGTGCAGTCTGATCTTGAATCTCCACTGTCTGATAGTCTGATTGGGAAGAGTAGAAAATATTGTGGGAAAAGGAGAAAATGCTGGTTATCAGCATTTTCTCCTTTTCCCACAATGTTTTCAAAAGGCTTCTTCCTCAGGGTCGTTAAAAGTCGGGATTGTGTGGTAAAGGGTTAAGTCATGATTAAGTCATTTGTTAGAAAAAAAAAGGGGGATTTTTATGGATCAATAATTATGTGATAACTTGGTTGGTATCATGCATCACGGAGATGCATTTTAAGCCCTCTTTTGTTAGAGCGCAACTCATTCACAAAAGGGTCAACCCTTACCAAATAATCTCGCGAGTTTACGACCTTGGGGATTAAGGGTCTTGAAAAGATTGTGGGAAGAGGAGAAAATGCTCGAAACGAGCATTTCATCCATTTCCAACAAGATTTTCTACCCTTCATCACATAATTGTTTAACTGGAAAGCATTTGCAGCCGAAGCCAAAATCCTGGGCTTTTGTTTTATCGTGGGGGAAAAAAAGGAGAAAATACTAGTCACTAGCCTTTGCTCCTTTTCCCATGGTGTTTTCAAAAAGCTTTATTCTTCAGGATCGTGAAACTCGGGATTGTTTGCTAAAAAGTTAACCCTTTATCACACAATCCCGAGTTTTAACGACCCTGAGGCTTTTAAAAACAGTGTGAAAAAAGGAGAAAATGCTGGTAACAGCAATTTCTCCTTTTCCCACAGCGTTTTCTACTCTTTTTGATAACTTTCTGCCATCTTCATCAAATTTAAAATTGTCATCTGCAAACTCTTTCAATATGGACCAGTCCAAAATTTGCCGTTTGGGAAAGGGTTAAAGCAAGAAACAATAACAAAGGGGACAAAATAAAAACTTACGTCTGTATACGTGTTGTTCACGTAACGTTTAATTAGGCTGGTTTTTCCACATCCGCAGTCCCCCACAACCACAAGTTTAGTTTTGACCTCGGTAAGACCAGAGCCCTCCGCGCCTTGGCCCATGCTTTCCTTGCACTGTTTCATAAAATCCGTATTGAAAAAATAGTCAAAGTACACGAATTCCTCTAAACGTATATTCTCACTAGAAAGTTATATACATACTAAATTTGCCTAAGCAAGTCTGTCATTTGACCACACTTTTCATAGAGAGGACGCCCGAATATTGAAAACCCCGTTCTCGTTTCATCTACATGTCATATCTCCTTGTAAATTGAATACACAAATTCTACATCGACAGTAACTTTATCATGGAGACACACACCTATCTATTTTATTTTTATCTTTCACAGACAAAACTTCCTTTTAAATGACTTAGAAGTCTTCTAACGCAAAGGTTATATATCCTTAACTGCTCATTTCCATTTCCTGCTTCGTCTATAATTATAGTCTCGAAATAAACCACATGAAAGACAGCCGCACTGCTTTAAGCCGTCACAGCAGACTGCAAACGACCGAATGAAATACCTTAACCTTTTATATGTAAATAGCAGACAGCGTGAGAATATATTACCTGTTAAAACTAGGAACGTCGATTGCGCTCAATGAACTACCACGTGATATCAGTATTAACCAATGACAAACGTTAGAAACTGCACATGCGCGCAGACCTACCTTGCTGGTACTCCTACCGTTATGTATGCAGAGTTGATTAAATGAAAGCAAATGACGGAACCAGCGGTGAATTCAGCTTTGAAATCACATGTAAGACTTTAATTTCGGTAATAATCGGGTAACGATCGATTATTAAAAAGTTTTTGAAACCGCATATTATATTTGTGCAAATAACCATGTAGAGAGCATGTGGGACTGGGCGGGGACTTGATTTCATGTTTATCCTGTCTGAATACTCGTATCTTTACGCTAAGCTAACTTTATAAGTGCGAGCGATAAATCTTTTGGGTTAATCCTTTTCCACACACTCCCAAGTTTTAACGATCCTGAGAAAAATTTCGAAAACATAATCGGAAAAGGAGAAAATGCTGGTAACTAGTATTTTCTCTTTTACCAATGATGTTTTCCACTTTTTCCGCAGCCAAAATGCATTATAATTCCAGTCACATTTGAATTGCTGTCTGCAAATGCTTTCAATTTTGGCCACTCCAATTTTTTGTCTTTTTGGAAAAGAGTTAAAGGTTTATGGGTTTTCCAAATATCGCCACCATTTTTTTTTTTTAAATCCGGCGATGATGAAATACTGGGTCCGTATTCACCAATTATTCTTAAGAACATTCTCTGTCACACCCTCCAAGTTTTCTAAGTTGAAAGTAACACAACTTCTGATTGGCTAAACCAAAGGATTGGGACCATTAACCCTTATCCTCCTAAATAAGTGACGTGAAACTTTTCAAGCCGATATTAAAACCTATATTCTGCAATTTCAAAGGGATTTTGAGGGGAAAGATACCTCCTTATCGGACAGTGTAGATCCCAGATCAGACTGCGTTTAACGCCGTTTTTCAACATTATTTCTGTTATATCGCGGCGACAGGAGCACCTTTCCATGCTTTCCTGGAGTTTCCTTTACCAGTACTTCGCACAATATTCTTTCCAGGCCACTGGCTGCTTTCCCTCATAATCATCATTAAAACAATTGCCAGCCGTGAGAGAGGAATGAATCCTGTCGCAATGACTATCATCAATCCTCGGGAAGAAATTGGCCAAGCCGGAGATCGACCCCCTATTCTCAAGTCCTGTACGCTACCGACTGAGCTACCGGGGCTCGGCACAAGATGTCAGAGCGGGTCCATAGAACAGGTACTCAAGAGGGTGATCCTAGGAAACGGCGTAACAGATCTATAGTATGAAAATTTGCTAACTTTAAGGATAGGGAGGCTGTACGCAAGCAAGGCTACTGTCTAAAAGGAACCAATTATTTTGTACAGGAATATTTCCCCCCGAGGTTGCTGAAAAGCTGAATTAATGAACTAGGCGCCGACGAGTGCAGTTTAAGATCATACCGTGCAGACGTGCAGGATGATCTTGTTTTACTTTTCACTGATGGAGGACAGACTCTCATGATATGAGATAAGGACATCACTGTGTCTTCCCAATGATTTATTTTCAGATCAACCCTGTGCCAAACTACAAAAAAAAGTAGACTTGTCCAAATTAATAGCATAAGCAGACGAATACTGTAAATAAATTTGGTTCAAATGATGATTATCGTCTTTGGTAGGGTGGAAACATTGTAGAAAAGGGAAAAAATGATGGTTGCCAGCATTTCTCCTTTTCCAAAAAATCTTTTCAATAGCCTACATCTTCAGCGCCGTGAATGAATGGACAATGAGTGTACGAGTTTTATTAATAGTTGTTGAGGCCGCAACAAAGAAAAATACTTTCAGTAGAAGTGTCTTCAGTGACTGCTTTTGCATACACTATAATACATCGCACTAAACGCAGAAAATAAAATAAAAGAAAAATAGCCAAGTATATATGAGGAAAATATAATAATTGGAGAGGTCATCAGACCTCTCCAACAGTGGTGAGTTTAAAAGGCAGACTGCCTCAGAAGCTGCTGCCTAACTCCATGCTTTTCTGCGAAATCGTTCTGATACACAGTCTATTTCGTCGTGGTTCTATAAATAAACCGAAATCAAAAAACTGAAATAGGAAATAGACGTGTTTTGTTTTTATTTGACGGATTTCAAAAAGGATTTGTTATATTGATTTGATTGCAAATGACATTTTCCAGTGGTTTAAATTTTTCATTAAACAAATAAAGCTACAAACACAAAAAAAGAATTTCGTTAAAAAAGAGAACACCGCGAGAAAAGATCACGCGACTTGAAAACGTGGGAAAAAGGTCACGTGTCTGTCATGTAATGCAGAAGAGGTTTCTTCTTTTTTACACAGCGGCGATCATATAATGCCTTACTTATTTGTTTATATGTACCAAAATATATTGAAATTAAAAGCAGTAAGCTATTTGAAAACATTGATGCTGACCTCTCCTGGCTTCTTTTTTAAAGAAGCCAACTTGTGGAAAATAGTCCTCACACTGCATCGAAAATTCATAAACGAGTGAAATCAAAGTACTGAAAGTACTGACAGATGGCCATTTTACTTGTCAAAATGAGAGAGACCATGAAAAAAAATCTGTTTGTTGATCGTTGATTGAAATAAAAAGCGAATAAAGAACATACACACTTGATGATGTTTTGTTTATTGAATACCTTCTACAGTTCCTTTTTAGATAAACTTCCCATGTTTTTTTTTCACTTTCATAACAATTGGATGAACTCGTAGTTAGACGAGACCTAACATGAGGATGAAAAAGGTTGCCTTGGGACAAGTAAAGATGAGCCTGATTTGCATATGTCACTCATTTAATTTACAAATAAGAAAACATCTTATACCTTATAGATGACTTCCCAACTGAATGAAGTGTTTTCTTGATGGTACTACTATGGTACTATTTTATCGGGCATTGATATAACGATGTTAGGTACCTTTGAATCAGTTTTTTCTAAGTTCGATTTTCCACATGGTGAATCTAAATTTGAATGCTTCGCACTTCATCTCAAAAACCAACAACGTAACTGGTGAAAAATGAATTTTAAATGTCGGTCAAAAGTTGCCAGGTCGTTCTATTTTTTATTACTTCTACATTGTTTTCATTTTCATTTTTCTGCCAGCGACTAAGACTTGGACTGACGGTACAAAAACAGTCCTAGAAGACGTTGGCTAATGGGCTAATCGGCTGAAAGATATGCCTTTGGTTGACATATGACCTCCATTATGTTTGTCTGATCTGGTACGACATTCTGCTGGAATACACTTGTTCAATCAAGCCCTTTCACCTCAGTATATCACCGAAGTAACCCTGTCATGATCTGTGATGGAGTTCCCAATTTCGTGTCCGCTTGTTGGGATCCGATGTGGGTGGGGAGCATTGGTGATGAAACTATTATCAACATTATGGCAAATCCCCCAAAAAGCCAACCCACTCTTCAAGACAGTGACTCAGACACTGACAGACCAACTTACTCAGTTTTAAGTTCAAATGCCCATCAGTCTATTCACTTTCCTCGTGTCTTAGTTATAGAATCCAAAGGCACTGCCAAACCTGTAATTAAGATATCTCCTCTTGTAATCGAAAAAATACTCGCAAAATACCTTGCCACACCCAAATCAGTTAAAAAAAAAACAAAAAAAAAACTGAAAAACAAAACACATTTGAACACTAAACAAAAAACCCCGAACCTGCGGTAGAACACATTTTTTGATATTGCTGTCAGGATATATCCCCATAAAACCTTAAATACCTGCAAAGGAATTATCCGATGCAAGGATCTGTCACACTACTCTTCCGTTGATGAAATCAAGTGGCATCTCTCTTCCCAGGCTGTCTCTGATATCAAAAGAATTAGAGTGTTCAGAAATGACATTCAACGAGATACACACACATATATCCTTACCTTCTCTCCTTCTCACGTACCATCGTCCACCAAAATAGGCTTTGAATCTGTCAAGGTTGAGGTCTACGTACCAAATCCTCTAAGATGTTTCAAATGTCAGAGACGGTTCCTCTATCAGATGCTTCTTACAAGTACAACAAGTTATGCTTTATAAGGGAAGCTTTTATTTACAAACAACACGTTGTCTCTTTTTTCACCTTGAAAGTGCATACCAAGCAACCTAGAAATACGGTATACTTAAAGATTTACATGTCTTTGGTCTCAGAGGTCGGCTACCTTCTTTTATTGCAGACTTCCTAGATGAACGTCTTTTCAGAGTCAGTGTTTGTAATATCCTTGCAGGTGCACGAGAACAGGAGATTTGTGTACCACAAAAATGTATTTTATGTGTCACATTGTTTAGTGTTAATATAAATACCATTGTTAAGGCCACAAACTCTGGCGTAGAATGCTCTTTATACGGTTATGACGTTGGTATCTGTTTTAGATCTCGCAACATTAACATCATTGAAAGGCAACTTCAACAATTTCTTAACAAACTTCAGACCTAGTCTGATGAAAATGGTTTTAATTTTCAAAGTCAAAAACAAAGTGCGTACACTTTACCCAGCTACTAGGACTTCACCAAGACCCATATCTTTTCCAAGATAAGCCAAAACTTGAAGGTGTGTCCGAATTCAAATTCCTTGGTGTCATTTTCAACAAAAAACTTACCTTTTTACTACACATCATAGCTCCTAAAAAGAGATGTAAAAAGCTCTCAACCTTCTTAAAGTTGTAGCCCATTCTGAGTGTGGGGAGCAGATAGAAAATTACTTCTACGCCTTTCTCGCTCCCTTATCCGTTCTAAACTAGATTAAGGTTCCTTGTGTATGCTTCCGCTCGTAAATCTTATCTTAAACTACTGGACTCTATTAATCATGAAGGTCTCCGCCCAGTATTTGGAGCTTTTCGAACCTCTCCTGTAAATGAACTATCTCTTTACCTCAGAAGACAAAAGGTTGCTCTTCGGTTTCTTTTGAAATCGAACCCTGTTAATCCAACACGCAAGGTTGTTTTTTAACCCTAAATTCAAAAGGCTTTCACACAGAAAACCAATTGCTATACCTACATTTTGGTATTCGCATGGAAGCGGAAACAGAGAACTTCAACATTGATACAAGCTCGACTGCTCAATACAAAACCCTGAAATCCCACCATGAATACAGAGGACCGCAGATTTTCGTTTTGACCTTGCAAGTAACAAGAAATCGGAAACAGACAGGAATAGTTTTAAGACAAGATATGCGGGAATTAAAGAGCACTATTTTTTATTTAAGCCCATCTATACACTATACAGATGGTTCAAAACTGTTGCAGCAGCTGCTGTTTATGGAGAGCGTATAAAGAAGTAGACTTTCAAACAATTCCTTCATTTTTTTTTTCGGCCGAATTGAAGGCGATTGATCATGCCCTCGACCATGTGGAGAATTCCAATTCCTGCAGATTCATTATTTTCTCAGATTCTTTGCCTACCTTACAAGTCCTCTACAATCAAAATTTTGAGAATCCTCTGATCTGCTAGGTTTTGGAAAGGATCTCTGTAGAAACCATTTATATTCAGTTCAATCCCCATGAAACTTTTTCACATTGCTTAAATTAGATATGGTAGAATCGTAAAAGAGCATTTTTTGGTATAAAATATGTCATAAGATCCAATACCACAAGCGAAATTTCAATTGAATTTTATACAAATGTTGACTGAGTGGTTCTCGAGCAAAATTGTCTTAGTGGCTCTGCTCTGTTTCTATAAAGTTTACAGAAGCTTAAAGAAGGAGTATTAACATTTCAAAATCACCAACCCAGAAACTATTTAAGAACTATACCAAAATTTCATGTCCAGCGTCCTATGTCCGGAAAGTACAGTTCTTCAAGTGATATATAAAAAGATATGGTAAAATTCTAGAAACTGTGTGTCATACAAAAACAGTATGTTCTCAATGTTGAGAGAATTGTTTGTTAGATGTTCAATGATGGATCTTTGTCTTATTCTACTGAAATTATACAGAATGTTTGTTTTTGCAATAGATCTATGGGTAGAATTAAGATATACATGTAGATTAAGTCACCAAGATTCTACCTTAGAAAAAAATTTAGTTAACCAAGAGGTCCTATTTTTTCCCAAATTCTTTTTGGGCATAATTAAGCTAGGGAGGAAATGCAAATATTGTGGAACTTCGTCAGTTATTTTATTTTGATTACACCTTTAGATAATTTTTAAATAAAGTCCCCTGGTTTAGGAACTAGGTCATTTTGAACATAAAATCTGCTCCTGGTACATCAATTACAGTTCTCACCCCATATTTCTTTTCCTGTGAATTTTAATATTTACGTTTGTAATTTTAGATTGACAGATCGGAACTTATGCTTGTATATAATACTATTTAGGTTATCTTGTACTTTGAATGCTGTTAAAAGGTTTTTCTTTTGAAATTTTAAAAGGGTGAACACGTAAAATTAACCCACTGCGCCAGGTGACTTTCAAGACTATCAGTCCTTTGATTTTGATATTGTAAGAGTGATTTGCCCTTTGTAACTCTCCATTAAAATGCACTTCCCACAACATGTTGATTGTAAAAAACCTTTACACTTTTCATGTATGAAGCGTGTGCTATCTGCAGTTTTAATATATATATCAAGATAGGATTTAATTTCCTTGTAAATGATTCAATCGCACATGCAGAATTTCATGATTTCCCATTTCGCTTTGTTATTGCCGGGTCGTCTGCTAAGCTTTATCTTCCGCTGAAGAAGTTATAAATAACAGCAGCACAAGGTCGCGATCACTCAATGAGTTAAACTAGTAAACCTGGCGCAGCGACATGCTTTAAGTATTCAAGAAGGGTCTTAATAAGGTAACTTTTTTGTCTTAAATTAAGAAACTGCCGGATTGAGCTAGGGATTGTTTAGATTTGAAGTGTGAAATTAATGCTCTTTCATTTTTGTTATGTAAGTTGACAATGGACTAAATACATGACTGTTCTGTTTTCTTTTATTGTTTATCACAGAAGTGATCTGCTTGTCAGTGTGTAAGATCGTGTATAAATGTACGCAATACACATTAAAAAAAAAATAGGTACAATTATGACCATATTTCCTGCACATACTCACTGGAACGTACAAACACTTGCACAAAAGAGAAGAACTTCAAGGTGCTTACACACCTGTTAAGTTACAGTTGTTCTTTCTGGACTGGGGCCTTCCGATTTCAGAAAAATATATGCAAAACTGGTCAACTGGCAGCCTTCTTTGATCTTTGTATCAACTGTTGGATGATTACAATTATGTTTTCAAAAGCTCATAACTGTGCCTCTGTAAAGACTTGTATCTGTCCTTTCTGTGGAAACATTTCAACCTAACTCTTTCACTGCTAACTCAAGGAATTCCACTTTCACAACTAACTCAAGGAATTCCACTTTCTTTGCTGTCTTAAAAGAGATTCCCATTGCTATTGAAGATAAATTGCCTCATAATCTTAGGTAGCAAATGGTGTGGATCAAAGATCAGACTGCACATTCTGTGCAGTCTGATCTTGATCTACACCATCTGCAAAAGCTACCTAAGTTGTCATTAGTAGTGAAAGAGTTAATGTTTAATCATATAGTTAAGATTTGAACTCTCATATTTGTTAACGTATCCCCAACCTCTGTTACCAAGAGATGCCCAACCCTCCAGCTAGAAGAAGTACAGCTTATGCTGGCTTCTTGTAGTATCTCTGGTGTCATTTACAAGAAAATTGCTTTTCCATTCTTTACCTTCAAATCTGTCTGCTTTGTGTTGTGTCATTTCTACTATTTTTGGTTGCTGTACAAATTTGTTTTGATTACTTACAACTTAGAGGTTTCTATAGTGGGGGTCTATTTTGCTCAGTGGTCAATAATGGAATTGATTGATTGAATAGTGTTTTAGGCTGGTTTTCAACATTGTTTCAGTCATATCATGACAAATATCACTGGAACAGCACTCGTATTCATAAATATCCTGGATAAATTTCACCCGTACTAGGCTAGGGCTCTGATGTATCTTGTCTTAGGAAACTCAACAAAAAAACCCAGAGAGGCTTGAACCAGGGGCCTCCAAGTTAGTTATCAGTCCTACTCTTTACTACTGAGCCACACAGAACCCTGTCAGTTGTCAAGGTGGTGGACTTAAAACCTAGAGGTACTTGGTTCAATCCTGCCACAAAGGTTTCAATGGGAATTCCTTAGGCAAGGTACACAAGGCATCAGCCTTGTTTTGGTGAAACCCTGACAACAACAGAATGATTGAACAGTGGTGTAGATCAACTTTTTACTATAAAGGGAAATGTTAGACTCATCCAAGTTGAAAACACTTGCAGACGACAATTCAAATGTTCTAAAAGATTTCTGTCTTTGAAATGGTAGAAAACATTGTGGGAAAAGAATAAAATGCTGGTTACCTTTCTCAGAGTAGTGAAAAGTTGGGATTGTGTGGTAATGAGTTAAATAAGCAACCATCTTTTAAAATTGACAAGATGTGGGAATGATCTTTAAGTGTATGGAAAACCTGTGTAGAAATGCTAAGTGGCCAATAATTGTATTGTATATGTGGCAGATATGTTTTAAGGAAATTTCTTCAAGTACATGTAGTTAGACTGCTCACAGTATACAAGTTGACACTTCTTAGCACTTACTTTACCAGCAAATGTATTAAAATTGCACCAGCTTGCATTTACTCTTTGAGGCTTGTTTATTTGTGTATAAACACAATGTCCATAAGGTTACAGGACACACAGATATCATTGTCTGATTGAAACTTAGTTTCACCATTTAGTGTGACAAAATCAATTACCATCGTGATAATTAACTATTGTATTTATATAACTAAAGCAGGCACAAATCTTTGCAAGCAGTTTTTTGTTTTGCCACACTGTTTGCAGAGGTGGCCTGCTGTAGGACAAAAATCATCTACGAGGTACAATAAAAAATTTCTCGGACTCTTGTACTTCGGAAAGCCTAGGAATGAAAAGTTGGCTATTACTTTTAAATATAATCTCCCTTCATCTTGATGCATTTTGTCCATCACTGTTCTAGTTTGCTTAACCCTTTACCACACAATCCCTACTTTTAACAACCCTGAGGAAAAAGCCTCTTGGTAACCAGCATTTTCTCCTTTTCCCACAATGTTTTCTATCCTGCCTAGAACAAAGTTCATTTTTTCAGTCACAATCATTTTGTCGTCTGCAAATGCTTTCAATTTGGATTAGTCTAATATTTTGTCATTTGGTAAAGAGTTAATTATCCCTTCAAAACAGAAGATCTTTATCCTGGCCCCTTAGGTCCTTATTCACATCTATGACACCTTAGGTGCTTCCAAATTGTCTACCAAGAATGATAGTTTTCAGCTTTGGGAACAACAGAAGTCAGAAGGGGTTAAATCAAGAGATAGTGAGGGGGGTGTTTGGGATTGTGTGTTAGGAAGGACTTTGAAGTGCTATTCTTTCGCAGCAGCCATTGTAACTTGTGAGCAGGTGCATTGTCCTGCAAAAACAGGAGGCCTCGAGTTAGTTTGACACACCCTTCTCTTCTTCACAGTGACTTCCTGGTTTAATCAAAAGTGTCGGAATCCTATTTTCTCATTCTTTAACCTTTAATAAGATTAAATAATTCACTGATTTGGATTTTGTTTCAGTGTACTGAATCTAAGTATATTGGGCTGAGAACTTTTTGATCCTACCTCGTACATGTAGGATTTATGTTAAGAGTCAATATTAAGTACAAGTGGGAATTTTTCAGAGTCAGTATTGAGTACATGTTGGTAAACATTTATTTTTAACTGTCTTGGTCTGGTCCAAATTAGAAGCATTTACAAACGACATATCAAATGTGGGTCAAATTGTGAGATTTGTATTGAACAAGTAGAAAACAATGTGGGAAAAGGGGAAAATGCTGGTTACCAGCATTTTCTCTTTTTCCCACAATGCCTCCCAGAAGACTTCTCCTGCAGGGTCTTTTAGCTCACGGTTGTTGGATAAAGAGTTAACCCTTTCCCAAACAAGCCCTGGTTTTCACGTGTCTGCAGTACAAGTCTTTTGAAAACACTGTGGGAAAAGGAGAAATTGCTTGTTACAAGCAATTTCTTCTTTTCCCACAGTGTTTTCTACCCTTTTTCAGAACTTTCTGCCATTTTCATCAAATTTAAAATTGTCGTCTGCAAACTCTTTCAATTTGGACCAGTCTAAAATTTATCGTTTGGGAAAGGGTTAAACATTGGTCTTTAGTCCCAACAGGTAGTTTATTATGCAAGTGCACAAACTTTATATGCCTCAGCAAAGGACAACAACTTAACTTTTTGCTAGACTACAAAATTGTAGACTTGTCCAAAGTCAAAGCAATTGCAGGTGACAAATTAAATGTACCTGAAATGATGGGGGCTTGTCTTTGAAGCAGAAGAAAATATTGTGGGTAAAGGAGAAAAATGCTGGTTACCAGCATTTTCTCCTTTTCCCACAGTGTTTTCAAAAAACTTTTTCCTTGGGGCCAGTAAAACTCAGTAGTTTTGTAATGGGATAATGTGGCTCAAAAACTGAAATTGTCTGTTGGAGAGTAAAAAAATAGTGTGGGAAAAGGAGACAGTTCTAGCTACCAACATTTTTGTCCTTTTCAAAAAGTATTTTCGAAATTCTGTTAGAGGATTGTTAAAACATGTGATTGTTTTTGTTAAGGGTTATAAACATTATTAGAAAAAGACCTATAGCAGGTAACAGGCCTGAGCACTCCTTTTCCTGAAAGGTTTCGTTCTCAAATCCTGAGCTGATACGACATTCAGACTGAACTTGGCAAAATAAACAGACTTGAAACTCAGTTAACAGACTTTAAGTCTGTTAAATTGCTGAGTTGAGCCTGAAACACTGTGCCAACTCAGGATTTTAGAATGTTACTAAGTCTGTAAATGTTAGGAAAATGTGCCTCAAATAAAGAACTCAACTTAAGTAAAAAAGAATGAGTCGAATAGCAGATTTAAGCAAAATAAGAGCAAATTTTTTATGTGAATCTGGGCCCTGGTGCTTTTTTACTCAAAGTTGCAAAAGGTCACTTGTGTCTGGTATCTTTTTTTAACCTTATGTGATGGTGGTAGAAAGTCTCATGGCCTTGCAGTGGCCAAAGGCAATGACATAGCCTCCCCCCTTACCATACAGGCTGTGTTGTTTGGTCAAACCAGATACAAGTTCAGTGTTCTACCTAGGATTGTAACATGGGGGACAATTACTGTTCCATACGTTTGCAGACATTTGCAGATATAGAAGATATTTATCAAAATAAGTGAGATTTATGCACTCAAGCCGGGTGCTCAAATGAGGTTGTAAGGGACAAAATTCAGCCTGTGTATGTTATGTGTGAAAGGAAATAAAGGTCAAGTAGCTGGCAAATGTAAACTTTTTGTATTTACAATTGAGGGAAATTTCATGCATACCATTATGGGATTGTTGTATGTCTGACAATCATTCAATATGACAAGTGTGGTTGGTCAAGGTTACGGTCACTGGTTCACTGGCAGAACAAAATTAAGACCGAAATTAATGTTTGTACCCACATTTTCTCCTTTTTCTGCAGTTTTTATGATCCTTTCAAGTGCAAATTCCATCATCAGCTATTTTGCATTTGTTGTCTGCAAAAGCTCTCAGTATGGGAGAGCCTGACATGTTGTATTCCGGTAATGAATGAGCTGCTGGTAAAAGCTTGAATTTGGGAAAGCTCTGGCCCAAAGACAGGGATTCTCATTTGATTTTGTTACTCAGAAATGAAGAGAACTGCCTAAAAAATGAGCAGTGCTCTGGCAAAAGGGGGTTTAATGCAGCTCCATGATCTGTTGTACCAAGTGAGTCATCACATGCTTATGGACATATAAAACCCATTTTTTTCTAACTACCGACTGACTCATGAGGTAGAATAGTCCTTTGAAATGTAAAAAATGGGCCAAAAACCATAAGTTTCGACCCATTTCAGCCTGCGCAAGCTGACAATGGGTCGATACTTTTTGTACATGTTGTAAAACCCCTTTTCACAAAGCATGACTCATATCTTTTTTATTATTTCTGCTTGGCTGCAAAGAAGTCAGATTGTCTAAATGTATGAGTCAGACAGATGGTACATACTAAATCCCACACCACGATGCAACATCTACTAATGTATCTGCTAATTGTAGTTTTAGAGGTATAAAATTTCGGAGTTTATAATGTATGTTGAATGATTGTCTTTCCATTTATTCTTTGTTGTCACCATTTGCCCATATGGGTGCAATGACTCCTCGAAAAGGCTTTTAGTTATGTTACCGGGGATAGTACAAGATACAGGATGAAACCTATCCAAAGTTAAACCTACTTTTTAACAGGTGCTGTGTCTAGAATCGTCACATGTAACCTCAGTTTAACATCTTGTCTGAAAGACTATCAGTATTCAGACAGACTATCATAAACTTTACGTGGCCAGCCACTGGTCTCAAACCCACACCGTCAAGTGGTCTGACACCCTCGTTAATCCAGGTGTGAAGTATTACCTTCATCAGTTTACGGAATACATCGGAACTGGGTTAACAGGGATGGTGGTCTGATTGAAATTCGATGTTTACAAGTCCTGTGCTCTACCACAGTACATGTATATATATTTGGTAGTGTTTGAGGTGAAATTCCTGTCAAGTTTAAAGTTGCCATAGAAAAGAACTAATTTAGAACATTGTAGATTTGTCCCAGAAACCTAGACCATAATTATTTAGGACATATTCAATGAGAACACTTTCAAACTATTTACCACACAATCCTGATTTTTAACAACCTTGAAGGAGAAGGCTTTAGAAAAAATCGAGGGGAAAGTAGAAAATACTGTTAACCAACATTACCTCCTTTTCCCACATGTTTTCTACCCTGTCAATTTGATTCATTTTTTGAATCAGTTGTCTGCAGATGGCCAGATGCTTTCAATTTGGAAGAGTCAAGCACTTGTTGTTTGGTGAAATGTCATGCTCAAGGGTAATTTAGCAGCTCCATTGTGCAAAAGTTAACACTTAACCAAAGGCAAACAACAAAAACTTAAACTGGTCCAAATTCAAAGCATTTGCAGACAGCAGTTTAAGTATAGCTTAATTAACTCATAACCAAATGACTAAATTTTGGACAGCTCCAAGTTGACCATATCTGCAGACGGCAAAATAAATGTGACTCAAAAATTGAAAAAAATTGATGATGGTCATTGTGAAAAGATGCATTCCTTTCTCACCACTGATTATTGTTTCATAAATTTGATAAGTGATAAAGCTGCCATTGGCTTGGGAAGAACATTATGTGAAGTACAGATTAAAGAAACTCCAGGAAAGCATGGATAGGTGCACTGGCTGCCAGGATTACAAGGAAAAACGTCAAAAATGGCTCCAGCTCTTTACCACATTGCAAAATTTTGGACTAGACTAAATTGAAAGCATTTGCAGATGACAAATGAAGCTCAAATGATGATTTCTGGCTTAGATCAGGCAGAAAACATTGTGGGAAAGGAGAAAATGCTGATCACCAGCATTTTCTCCTTTTCCCGCAATGTTCTTTAACTCTTTACGAAACAACAAAATTTTAGACTAGTCTGAATTAAAAGCATTAGCAGACGACAAAATGAATGTCAGTCAAATATTGAAATTTGTTTTGGGAAGGGTAGAAAACATTGTGAGAAAAGGAAGTACGCTCGTTACCAGCATTGTCTCCTTTTCGAACTATGTTTTCAAAAGGTTTTTTTCTCGGGGTCGTTAAAAGTCGAGATTATGTGGTAAAGGGTTAAAGCCTTGAAAACTTGGGATTGTTTGATAAAGAGTTTAATTCTTTACCACATGACAAAATTTTAGACTGGTCTAAATTCAAAGCATTTGCAGACGACAAATTAAATGCAGTTCAAATGATTATTTCTATTTTTGATAGGATAGAAAACATTGTGGGAAAAGGAGAAAATGCTGGTCACCAGCATTTTCACCTTTTCCTACAATTTTTTGAAAGAGCCTTGAAAACTTTGGATTGTGTGGGAAAGAGTTTAACCACAAAATGACAAAACTTTAGACTGGTCCAAATTCAAAGCATTTGCAGACAACAAAATTGATAAATGTAATTCAAATGATGGTTAACCGTTTATGTCTTTGACAGGGTAGAAAACATCTTAGGAAAAGGAGAAAATGCTGCTCACCGTATTTTCTCCTTTTCCAACTCATGATTGTGTGGTAAAGAGTCAAACACACCAGAGAGACAAACCAGGGTGTGATATTGAGGCCAGGGGTCTCAAGTTCAGACTTGGCTTGATGAAGCTTTTTTCTGATGTCCAAACCATAGGAGATGGCCCAGGGAGGATTGATAAGTGTACAGTGTCTTCTTAACATGACTGAAGAAATGTAGAAAATGTTGTTACGCAGCGTCGCATCAATTGCGTAGTACATGTACAAGTTATTTTGCAGCAAATTTGTGTCAAGAGGAAATGAGTTAACCCTTTACCCAAAAAGGGTGTGTCATTACAACCTTGAGGAAGCGGGCTTTTTAAAACATTGTGGGAAAAGGATAAAATGCTGATAACCAGCATTTTATCCTTTTCACTAAATATTTTCTACCCTTTCAAGGACAAAATGCCACTATTAGAGCCACATTTGATTCGTTGTCTGAAATGATGTTCTGAGTGTTGAAAATTTTACATTTTTCTGTCCTGGTAAAGGGGGTTGCTGGTTAGATCCCTGGCTTAGCCAATTTCTTTCCAAGGACTGATAATAGTCATTGCGACAGGATTCTCGCTGACTGTTGTTTTGGTGATGGTTATAATCGTTAAAATCCCAAGTTTTAACGACCCTTAGAGAGAAGCCTTTTAAAATCTCAAGTTTTAATGACCCTTAGAGAGAAGCCTTTTGAAAACATTGTGGGAAAAGGAGAAAATGTTTTCAAAAGCCTTTTTCGTCAGGGTCGTGAAATATCGAGATTGTGTGACAAAGGGTTAAGATAGTGTTTTGTGCTGTATGATTCGCTCTGCTTTGTTAAGGTCACTCCCGATGTTCAGAGGTTAGAAAGAAAAACCCATAAGGTTGGCTTACATAATAGATCTCTGTTTGGTTGACTCTCTATGGGTCCAGATAATTTTTGTTAACCCTTAAAACGCCTTTCATGTCTATAGTTGCTCTTGTTGCCAGTGTAGATCAAGATCAGACTGCACAAAACATGCAGTCTGATCTTTGATCTATACTGTCTGCTTTGCTGAAACATTTTAAACAAGAATAACCTTGAACTGCAATTCTGGGGTTCTCTTTTCTAGACTGAAAATGTTTGTCAAGCTTATTCGGCGCTCAAACCGTTTTATTCCTTAACCCTATATCACACAATTCCGTATTTTTGCGATCCTGGGAAAAAAGCTCTTCAAAATGCTGGTAACCAGCTTTTTCTCCTTTTCCCACAGTGTTTTCTACCCTTCCAAAAGCAATTCCTATCATCTCAATAAAATCAAACTTTTCGTCTGCAAATCCTCACAATTTGGACAAGTCTAAAAGTTTGTTATTTGGTAAAGGGTTAAAGAAACCTCGATTTGCCATGGCCTAGATTGGGAATACCAGTAGTAAAATTTTGATGATGTTTTAAACAGAAGTTAGTCTCAGCAATTTTATACATGTAATTATTTTTCATTTGAAATAGCAGCATACCTTAAAGGATGTTGTAAATGTTGATCCATAGGCTGTTAAAGGACCTGTTGTGGATAGTGTAGATTAAGATCAGACTGCACAGAATTTGTAGTCTGATCTTGGATGTACACTGTCCAATAAGGAGATATTTTTCCCTAAACAGAATATCTTTGAAATAGCAACATTTGGGTTTTTACTATTGGCTTGAAAGTTTCATTTCACCTATTCAACACGATAGGGGTTAAATTTTGGTGGATTCGTCTTCATACAAGTGTGTTTGAGAATTGTGATAAACAGCAGAAGAGCCCATTGTTTTAATTGCTTGCAGATGCATTCAAGTAAGTAACTTGAAGGGAATTTTTGTACTGTGAAAATATCTGGAAGGATTGCACATTTTTATGACCATGATTTTCTTTTACACACTTAAGAGTAATTAGTGATATTTAACGTTTAATTAGTGATACTTACGGGTTATATTTTGTTAATAATTATGGGTACATACTTCACATTTTTGTGGAAATCATATTTATTATATACTGATACTGGAATTTTTTTTGGCTCACATACAAGTGTAGCACACAAAGTATCACACATGGCAGAAAAAAATCTGTATCTACACAGAGTCACATAGGTTAAAAAGACGGCATTTTGACGTATCTCGCGCATGGCACACGCATGCATTGATTTGGGATTTGGTCTATTAAAATGTTACGCTATAATTCATCCGCCATTCATAAAAATGGAGTTACTACCAGCTAATCCATTACATGTATTTGGTTTACAGAGCTCCAGATAAGAGTGAGTGATGGTATTCTAAATCCATTATTTCTCTTCCAAACCATATGTTGTGGGTACTCATTAGAATGGACTCAATGAGACGATTCTAATGAGTACCCATGACACAGAGTTTAGTGGAGAATAACCAATATTTTCAATTTTGAAGTCAAAATCACTCCATCTATCTGGAACTATGTTTACAAGTAAAATGTCAATAAATGCCATATTTAGTAGGTATATATAAAAACGAATAATTTGTTGGAGTAACTTTCTGGTGCTTGAATTTGCTTCTCCTTGCGTAAGAAAATTTTGACATCAGGTTCGACCTTTAGTCTCGCACAATATCAAATTTTCTCATGCTTCTGGAATCAAATACAAGTACCAGGAAAGTTACTGCAACATAATATTCTGTATATTACTTAATGGTAATTTGTTGATCATATACTAGTACACAATTTAAGGTTGCATGTTAATGATATGTGTACATGTATTCTTCATTATAATGAGTTAATTAATAATTCATAGTCATGAGTTGATGCTGTGCATACTTTATTAGTTGTACAGTCAGGTGGCAGGGGACTTGAAAACTTGTTCATGGCTGTTGCGAATCATGTCGCCACCTCAGCGCGCAACAGCCGTGAACAAGTTTCCAAGCCCCTTGCCACCTGACTGTACAACGAATTTATTATACTGCAAAGTTTACCATTCCAGCGTGTATTCGGCGAAATTGCTGTGTTGTATAGTCTCACAAATCCAGTATGTATACAAAATTGAATTTTCTTTTTGAGTGCCAAAAACACACTGAAAAATGACCTCACTGAAAACTGACGTCACTGTAGCCTAGGTAAAACATGCAGTTTGGTGCATGAAGTCACTGTGATAGACATTCGATTTATTTTTATTTAAACATGGATTTAAACAATTCTAAGGTCACTAACTATTCATTTTATGAGTTGTTGGCAAAAGAAAATGACCATTAGTTGCTTCAAACGACCGTTAGTTTATCATTATTTTTTTTAACGTTACAGTGCATCCCCTTTTACACTTCATGGTTTGGTTTCATGACCATTCGACGCTGCCATCTTTGATTTTGCAGTCCTGTACCCTGGGAACTGCTAGTTTACATATGGAGCATATCATCCAATCAGATCGCGAGAAATTTCTTTGCAGTATAATGATATGGAATTAACTTGATCCAGTGTCCTGCCAAGTGGGTTCTTTTGGGACATTGTCGCACTGATTTGTCAAAAATTCTCACAGACATTTTTGCATTGATTTGTCAAAAATTCTCATCATAATGTACATTGGTTGGACTTCATCCATCCAGAATTATTTGTGAAGTAGTCTTGAGTGTGTGTATGCCACTAATTTTTCAAATACCGTATATACCAACCTGATTTTGGCATTCTGGGCACAGAAATGGACTACTTTTCAAGGAGGCAATCGATGCAGCAACTTCAGAATAACATATATGAGATGTGCTCTGTGAAAAGGGGGCTTAATGCATCTGCAAAAAGTATCGACTCAGGTCAGCCTGCGCAGTCAACACAAGCTGACCTTGGCCGATACTTTGTGCTATTGGTCAATTTTCTGCACATCGAAGTACCATTCTACCTCTTGATTTAGTCGGTTGTTAGACGAAGTGGACTTTATGGACCCGTGATTATGTGATGTCTTGCTTAGTATTTAATGCATCATGGGCATGTCTTAAGCCCCATTTTGCCAGAGCATGGCTCATATGTTTACTCATTAAGATGCTCCTTGGTAAGATTCATCCAGCCATGGTCAGCTGTACAAATAGCACCAGTCATTTATAAACACAGCCCTGATAAGCTTCAGGAATAGCCCTTGTATAAGCCCAGCATGGTGGGGACATTATTTTTGTTCCCAGTCTTTTGCTCAAAACTTGGTTTCCCCCATTCTATATTTAGAATGTGTATACAGAGTTTTGCAGTAAACAATTATTTTTCATGTTTGAAACTATTATATTTTTATGAAAACTGCGAAAAACCGGCTTGCTTTTTCTACAGGCATTTTATTTTTAGCCATTTTTGCTTGTTACTTTTTGGCGGCAATTTATGCGCCACATTTAATACTTACCCTGTACAGGATAGTGATGTGTCATATCAGAAAGGTCTATCTTTGAAGCATTTTCAATGTGCAGACAACAACTTAATTGTGATTTGGCAATCATGCATACTTTAAAGTTTATGGTGAGTGGATCATACATACTTTATGGTAATGAATGGATGATATACATAATTTATGGTAATGAGTTAATTATGTACATGTACAAGCATAGTTTAGTACGACAGAGCTCCAGATAAGAGGGAGTGATGGTATTCTAAATCCATTATTTCTCTTCCAAACCCTATGTTGTGGGTACTCATTAGAATCGTCTCGATGAGACGATTCTAATGAGTACCCGTAACATAGGGTTTATGGGAGGATAATTAATATATTCAGTTTTGAAATCCAAATCACTTCTTCTGGAGCCTTGGTATATGGTATAGATACAGATTGTGCTTAGCATTGTTCATCCAATAATATACATGATACTTGGTGATAACTTTTACCTTTCTTCAACCTTTTCAGTGTTCATAAAGGACGAAAACACATAAAATGTCAACATGAAGTATTGTTGCGGCAATGGTAACCTAACCTACTTTTGGCTTGACCAGGGCATAAACAGATGTCTCCTCGACACAATAACATCCGGACTTCTGTTACTAGTCATTCTAACATTTGGATGTGTCCAGTGTCACATGTACGGAAAATATGCCACTCTTCTAGAAAAGAAGTATATTCGGACAAACTTTGGCTCCGTTCTACAGATCTTTCTGACAGTTATTCTGGTCTTAGAATCAGGAGCACACATCATGACAAAGGACTTACTGAAGGAGAAAGGAGGTGTAAATGGGGTTGACATTTTGACATTTGGATGCCTTTTTCTGGCTTGGTGTGGAACTTTACGGCTTCTTGCATTGGAGAGAAAGCGTATGTTACCCACCATTCCCACCAAGGGTCATGGGGCTGTTCTGTTGATGTTCTGGACTCTGGCAGTCCTTAGAGAAAACTTGTCCTTTATTAGTTGGTGGAGCCATGAATGGTGGTGGTACCTGGAAAGGTAAACATGTAATTATCTAACCCCAAACTGTTTACCAAACAAAACAAATAGGCCACACTGTTTACCAAACAAAAAAAAATAGGCCACACTCTGGGAAAAAAGGGTTTAATGCATCTGCAAAAAGAATCCACTCATGTCAGCCTACACAGTCCGTGCAGGCTGACATGGTCTGAAAGCTCTTGCCATCTTGAAATTTTCTGCTTGTCAAAGGACCATCCTACCTCATGATTCAGTTGGTTGTTAGACAAAGTAGATTTTGTAGATTCATATTTATGTAATGATTTGCCTGGTATAGGGCATCAGGTAGAAGCCCCTTTCTTCAGAACTTGGCTCTGTTAGATTTCTGCTACTTGGGAGCGTTTTGCAGTCAGCAAATTTGATTTTATGCAAATGAAATGATTTCTTTGGTAGGGAAGAAAACATTGTGGAAATGGGAGAAAAGGCTGGTTTCCAGTATTTTCTTGTTCGCCGTAATATATGTTTCGGAATGCCTCCATACCCAGGGTGGTCTGGAAACAGAATTTTTCACAGCTGACATGATCATAAAAAAGTGTAGAAGAATACCAGACTGCGCAGATTCCTGTCTTCATCTTGCAGCAGAACTCTATTATGTAGTGGTTGAAAAAGAGTAATTTTTTAATTTGGTAGTGAAAGAGATACCATGGTTGTTGAAATTTTGTCAGATGTTTGTGTAGAGGATACTTGTTTTTTTTTTGGTGAACGATTGAAGTGTATTTCATTAAGTGAACATCATCGGTAATATTTTCACAAGTGGCTATGTCACTTGTGAAAATATTACCGATGATGTTTGCTTGATGAAATAAATTTTTGATCATTCTCCAAAAAAAAAAAAACCAGAATATATTTTATTTAATTCATGCTTCTAACCCCTTTTCAATTGGGACTTTAATCCAGTACAGTTGTTTTTTGGTAATTCCCTGTGGCATAACCCCCTCACATAGCAACACATTACAATATTATGCAAAGGGTGTGAAATGTAGGGTAAATGTGCGTAAATTACATCATATTTCCCTCTATTTGATTGTCACCTAGGAACTTAGTGCATGGGAACTACTGTTTCCGCCTCCAATTGAAGAGTTAGAAAATATGAAATTGATATTGTTGCTGGTCATAACTATGAAATATCAAACCATAATCCACCATTATTTCTTGATAATCTACCGAAAAGCATGAAATAAATACATGTATAGATCATTATAAGAGGGTTTATGTATTTTGCTGCTAATTGAGGCGCCATGATGCCTCAGTGGCACAGCAAAGTTTGGTAGCCTTGGCAAGGTAGAGGCATGGCTGTAGTAATTTAACACCCTCTAAAAGAGCTTGAGACACAGGGGTCTTGAGCTGGAATCTCAGCTTTAGAATACGCTGTTTGAGGGTTGATGATCAGCATTGGAACAGAATTTGTTCATCTCTCATAGTTGAATATTGTTATTTTTGGAAAAGCAGCCTGTAGCTTGGGAAGGAAGGCATTTAAAAGTGGACAAGCTACTGTGTTACAACTGGCATGCCTAGAGATAGAATCACGTAAAACAAACTTTTTCATATTTTCAGTCGAGCAGACCATGTGGAGTTTGTATTCTGGGTTGTAAGATACTCCTGTGTATCCCTCCTGTTCCTGATTGGATTGAAAGCCCCAGGCTTACCCTCTCATACATACAGTCCAGTGACTAGTGAAGATGGGGTAAGTTTTATCTTTGTTAACCCTTTACCACACAATCCCAACCTTTAATGACCCCAAGTGAGAGGACTTTTGAAAACATTGTGGGAAATGGAGAAAATGCTGGTAATCAGCATTTTCTCCTTTTCCCACAATGTTTTCTACCAGATCAAAGACAGAAGTCACCATTTGTTATACAATTAATTTGTTGTCTGCAAGTGCTTTCAATTTGGTCAACTCCAAATTTTGTCGTTTGGTAAAGAGTTAACCCTTTACCGCACAATGCCACCTTTTGACGCCTCTGGGAAAGAAGCCTTTTGAAAACATTGTGGGAAAAGGAGAAAATGCTGGTTTCTTTTTCTTTTCCCACAATGTTTTCTACCATATCAAAGAAAAATTGCACCATTTGAGCCACATTGAAATTGTCGTCTGCAAATGCTTTCAATTTGGACAAGGCTAAAATCTTGTCGTCTGGTAAAGAGTTAACTTACCTCATTATCTCCTGCTAATGACTTGTGTGGTTCTGTAAAAACTTGATAAAACATTGTCTTAAAATAAGAAATAGCTGATGTCTGATTTTGCAATTATTTTTAACTCTACCTCTCGACAAAATTTGAAACTTGTTCAAATTGAAAGAATGTTCAGATTGAGTTGGCTAAAGTGATTAGATTTGTTATTGAAAGGTTACAGAACTGAGAACATTGTTGGAAAAGAAGAAAGTGCTTTTTATGGGTTGTAGTATTTGGTGAATTTTTTTTTTACTTTTGGCAAAAAATGTTAATTTTTTTTTTTTGTGATGTTATAAAACAAGAATCCAATATAAGAAGACTGTTTCTGTGCAGTCTGCTTTTGGCATACGCTGCTTGCAACAATTGCTTCACATTTTAGTGGTAACATGTATCTCCTCAACCAAACTGCAGTAGAAGACCTTGGATAAGTCCTGGGTCTGTATTAACCAACCATTCTTAAGAACCGTGTTTGACTTATTCTGCAAGATTTTCCAAACTTGAAAGTAACACAACTTCTGATTTGCTGAACCATTCAGTTTAGCCAGTCAGAAGTTGTGTTACATTCAAATTTAGAAAATTCTGGAGAATAAGACACAGAATGGTTGGTGAATCCTGGTCCTGGTCAATAATTAGTGTTCAGGGGTCATTCAGTTTTTGCCTTGAATTTGCCCCTGGCCCCTCATTCAGTTTTAAGTGCTCCATCTGTATTTTATGGGGGGGGGGGAAAGCCAATTTCATAAGTAAAGTGAACTTTCAAGTTAATTTTTATGTACAGTTTAACTCTTTGCCAAACAGCAAAATTTTGGACTAGACTGGATTGGAATCATTTGCAGAGGACAAAATAGATGTGCTTTTTTGAATAATGATTTCTGTCTTTGAAAGGTCAGAAAACATTGGGGGGAAAAAACGAAAATTTACAAGCATTTTCTCCTTTTCCAACAATGTTTTCAAACTGCTAGTTTATGTAAATGGAGGAAATACAGAAGAGGATGTGAAATTTCAACAAAATGTATATAATGGGGACAATATGTTTTTTTTAGAGGTTTTGATTTCAGATAAGTACTTTAATACTCATGATGAGAAAATGTATTTTATAGAGCACTCAGTCAGTATGACCATGAAAGCTTTTTTTATGTAACCCTTCAACACAACATTGAGGAAGAAGCCTTTTTAAAACAATGTAGGAAAAGGAGAAAATGCTTGTTACCAGCATTTTCTCTCTTTTCCACATTGTTTTCTGCACTTTCCAAGTAAAATTTCATGATTTGTTGCATATTTAATTTGTTGTCTGCAAACGCTTTCAATTTGGACTGGTCTAGAATTTTGCCGTTTGGTACAGAGTTAACCCATTTACCACACAATTCTGCTTTTTAACATCCCTGGAAACATAGACCTTTGAAAACATTGTGGGAAAAGGAGAACATGCTGGTAAACAGTATTTTCTCCTTTTCCCACAATGTTTTCTAACCTTTCAGGAACAAATCTAATCATTTGAGCCACATTGTATTTGTCGTCTGCAAGTGCTTTCAATTTTGACTGGTCTAGAATTGTGCCGTTTGGTACAAAGTTAAGCATACCACTAAAACAGCAGATGACACTGTTGTTGCCAAGGATGGAATTAAAATATTGTCGGAAGTTTCTGGTGACTCTCAAACCATTGTGCAGGATGTTGTTTTGGTTTACATCTTTGCTTAAGATGCTAACTTACAGGGGAAAGAAGAGGAGAATTGAGCAAACAGATGTGTTCTTGGAAACACATGGATTTGATACCTATGTGTGTGTATTATACATTTAACTCATTACCAAACGACAGACTTTTGGACTGGACCAAATTTAGAGCATTTGCAGATGATAAATTAAATTTTGTTAAATGATTTCTGTCTTTGATAGGGTAGAAAAAATTGTTGAAAAAGGAGAAAATGTTGGTTACCAGCATTTTCTCCTTTTCCCACAATGATTTCAAAAGCTTCCTTCCCCAAGGGTCATTAAAACTTGGGACTGTGTGAGAAAGTGTTAACATATATTTCTTTAGCGCACTTTTTTAGCTTGGCTGTTTTTGAAGAAATTATTGTTATAGCCCAGTCATTGGACATCATCGGCGTCTTTGTCTGCCTTGTGCTGGTTGTTGTGCAAAAACTTTGACATTTTATATATCTATTATTACTGAAGATATTTACTTCAAACTTGGACTTGTTGTTAACTGCCAAAAGGGGAACCTTTTCATCAGAGGATTACCATCAAAGTATTTATGACAGTGTTATTATGCCCCTTTAAGACTTGAATTTTTGCTGAAAATCAATCTATTTCTTAATTCTTTACCACACAATCCCAACTTTTAATGACCCTCAGAAAGAAGCCTTTCGAAAACATTGCCTTCTTTTTCACAGTCGTTAAAACTGGGGATTGTGTGGTAAAGAGTTAATGCATCTCTGTGATGCATTATACCATAGGCCAATGAAACTCCATTGGTCTAGTACCGGACAACGAAATTTTTCTTATCGGACACCGTTACTATAAGTAGCACATTGGCAACTGCCTCTATATTGTATATGATAAGACAAGGTGTGCAACGAAATCGAAGAAAATTTTTACCCCTGTACCCTTTCAGAGATGATATTTAACCAAAAATGGAAAAATAAACCTAGTTACCGTTGCAGATGGTTTGGTAAAATATTATCTCTGAAAGGGTACTGGGGTAAAAATTTTCTTCGATTTCATTGCATACCTTGTCTTATTAAATACAATATAGAGGCAGTCGGCAATGTGCTATTTATAGCACTATTTATAAATGTAAATGAAAATTTGAGTATTCCCTGATATACAGGCAATGCACCAATTTGCAAGTATTCGATGATCAACCAAGAAAAATGTTAGTGTTCCGTAACAGACCAATGAAGTTTCAAAGGCCTGTGATTATACCACGCAAATCATTTTATAATCAATCATATATCCATGAAATCTATTATGTGTAAGAGCTGACTGAATCATGAGGTAATTGGTTCTGTACCATGCAGAAAATTTACCAGTGGCAAAAAGTTGGTTACCAGCATTTTCTCCTTTTCCAACGTTTTTTTCTACCCTTTCAAACATATATCCCATTATCTGAGACATATTCAACCCTTTACCTCACAATCCAGAGTTTTAACCACCCTGAGGAACAGAGCTTTTGAAAACATTGTGGGAAAAGGAGAAAATGCTGGTAACCAGCATTTTCTCCTTTTCCCACAATTTTTTCCAACTTTCCCAAAACAAATTTCGATTTTTGAGTCACAGTTTTTTTGTCGCCTGCAAATTCTTTGAATTTGAACTAGTCTAAAATTTTGCCGTTTGGTAAACAGCTAATTTGCCCTGATATCAACAAATGCTTCCAAATTGAACACGTCTAAAATTTTGTTGGTTGTCTGATAAACAGTTAAGCACTGAAATTTAGGTAAAGATCTTCAATGAATAAAAAAAAAAAAGAATATTTTTTCAGGAAAGCGCCCAACCAGTCCAAATTCAGTCTACATGGAGTAACGTTTTAAAGAAGTTAAAGATCATGGCTCCTTATGTCTGGCCGAAAGGTAGCTTGTGGCGTCAGCTGATTGTTCTGGTTTGTGTCATTATACTTGGAGCAGGTCGTGGGATTAATGTCCTGGTGCCCATATACAGTAAAGACATAGGTATGTTGTTATTCTTGGTGTATATGGTTTGCAATAAAGTAGATTTTAATTCCGGCTTGGCTTACTCTTTTACAAACTATCCTGTATTTTCACTACCATGAGGGATAAATGGATTTTTCCTCAATATTTTCCCCTCTTTCAAAGACAAATCCCATCGTTTAACTCTTTACCAAACGACAAAGTTTAGATTGGTCCAAATTGAAAGCATTTGCAGACGACAAAGTAAATGCAACTGAAAAATTGGAATTTGTTTTGGGAAGGGTAGAAAACATTGTGGGAAAAGTAGAAAATGCTGGTTACGAGCATTTTCTCCTTTTCCCACAATGTTTTCAATGGGTTTCTTTCTTAGAGTCGTTAAAGGCGGGATTATGTCGTAAAGGGTCAAGACACATCGAACCCTTTACCACACAATCCTGACTTCTAACGACTGTGAGAAAGAAGCCTTCTGAAAACATTGTGGGAAAAGGAGAAAATGCTAGTAACCAGCATTTTATACTTTTCGCACAATGTTTTCTACCCTTTCTCCTTTTCTCACAATGTTTTCTACCCTATCCAATACATAAATTCCCATTTAAGCTACACCTAATTTGTCTTCTGCAAATGCTTTCAGTTTGGTTAAGTCTGAAAATTTGTTATTTTGATAAAGGTTTGATAAGTTGTCTGCAAATATTTCTGGTTAGGACAAGGGGTAAATTTTGTTGTTTCATAAAGTGTTGATAAAAGTTGTTGTAAGATCTCCTATGCTGCTGTGTTGGATCAGTTAACTTTTTACGATAAATCAAAATTTTAGGCATGAAAGCATTTGCTGTTGACAAAATGAATGTGACTCAAAAACTGAAATTTGATTTTGGAAGGATACAAAACATTGCAGGAAAAGGAGAAAATGCTGGTTACCAGCATTTTCTCCTTTTCCTGCAGTATTTTCAAAAGCTTTCCTTGTCAGGATTGTGTGGTAAAGGGTTAATTATGAATCTTTTTCAGTAAACAGTTTGACATCTGATCAGACTCAGGTGTCAGATCTCAAGGCGAAGACTGGTCCTGTGTTCCGATGGGATTATATCTTGATTTACAGTCTCTTACTCTTCTTCAAGGGAAGTTCTGGGGGCGGCGCGGGGTTTCTGAATAATTTGAGAACTTTCTTGTGGATTCCTGTACAACAGTACACAACACGGAGGGTGCAAGTGAAATTATTTTCACATCTTCATGCGTGAGTACTTCACTTGACTTGAGTTAACCTTTAGAATACCCATCAAAACTGTGGATGCTTTATAGAAAGCAATTTCTGACACAATTAAAATTGACATAGAAGATCTTACATGAGTGTGGCAATTTCTGACACAATAAAAGCTGACATAATGAATCTTACATGAGTGTGGCAATTTCTGACACAGTAAAAGCTGACATAGAGGATCTTACATGAGTGTGGCTATTTCTGATGCAATAAAACCTTATGTAGAGGGTATTCCTAGAGTGTTTTTGTTTTACTCATGTTATAAACCCATTACCACACAATCCCAACTTTTAACAACCCTGAGGGGGGAAACCTATTGAAAGCATCATGGGATAAGGAGAAAATGCTGGTAACCAGCATTTTCTCCTTTTTCCACAATGTTTTCTGCCCTATTACAGACAAATTTCATTATTTGAGCCACATTTGAATTGCCACCTGCAAATGCTTTCAATTTGGACAAGTCTACATTTTTATCATGTGGTAAAAAGTAAAACAAGTTGAGTAAAATCGTATGATTGAAGCCCTAATAAAGATCATATAGTCAAAGAGTTCTGTTTGTAAGATGTTAGATTCTATTTACACATGAAGCATATGACAGACAAGCACCCTTTATCATCACCCCAAGCCAATAGTGTGTTAATAGTTTCCTGTTACAGGTACAGCTCAGTTTGAAATACATGTGTACATACACAAGAAGATAGCTCAGTGACATTTTCATGGAAAGTAGAATAAAATAGTTTCCAGCAGACTTTAGATAATTATTGCAGCATTTCATGGTCTTAATAAATGTGTAAGTTAAAATATTTCCACTTATAGACATTATATAATGTATAATAACATTATTAGCTGGGCTGTTTTCCTCGGCTGTTTTTGAAAACAGTGAGTTATTGTCATAAAGCTCTGGCGTCTTTGTCGTCTGCGTTGCCATTGTGCGAAAACTTTGACACGTTGTAATATCTCTGTTATTACTGAAGATATTTACTTCAAACTTGGACAAGTTGTTAACTATTAAAAGGGGAACTCATACAACCATCAAAGTATTTTATACACAGTTATGCCCTTTTTTCGCCTTAGAATTTTCCCTGAAAATCAAGCATTTGCAGCCAAGTGTTGGCACCCACTTGCGATGCTCTTGTTTTCCTTTGAAATGGCTAGGAAATACAAAAGCATGCATGTGCTGTGGATGGTTCCTCAGAATTCCCACATTTATTCTTACAAATTTGTTTTGTTGTCTGCATATGCTTTCGATTTGGAGTAGTCTAAAATTTTGCCGTTTGGTAAAGAGTTAATGTGAAAAATCAGGCAGAGAAGAACCATTTGACATTGAATGCATCCATGCACTTTGTTCTATCTCTTTTTAGACTATCTTTAAGCTGGCATTTAAAGCGGAAGACGGGAGAGGTGTTGAGAGTTGTGGACCGGGGAACCAATAGTATAAATAATTTATTAAAGTAAGTGACCATTCTTTATTACATTGTTATGTCTTTACCACAAAATACTGTGTTTTAATCACTCAGAGAAAAAAGCCTCCTGAAAAAATTGTGGGAAAAGGAGCATTTTCTCCTTTTCCCACTCTGTTTTCTACCATTTGACATTCAAACAATCCTAAGATTTAACAACCCTGAGGAAAGGCTTTAGAACTATTGAGAAGCTGCCACTAAACCCCTGCATCACTGTCTTCTTGGTTAACTCTTTACCACACAATCCTGAGTTTTAACGGCCCAAAGAAAAATGACTTTTGAAAACATTGTGGGAAAAGGAGAAAATGCTGGTAACCAGCATTTTCTCCTTTTCCCACAATGTTTTCTTCCCTGTCAAAGACAAATTCTATCGTTTGAACCACAGATAAATTGTTGTCTGCAAATGCTGTCAGTTTCAACAAGTCTAAAATTGGGTCATTTGGTAAAGAGTTAAGAATGTTTTCAAAAGCCTTCCTTCTCGGGGTCTGCCCGGCTGGGTAGCGCAGTGGTTATTGTACCCGACTGGTGACCTGGTGGTTGCGAGTTCGATGCCCAGTTGTGGCAAACTTTCTTTCCAGCGATTTTTCATCTCTCACTTCTGTTGCATGTGAGAAAAATAGTCAGTGGCTTGAAAAGAGATTTGTCTCAGTACTGATATGAGAAATCTAGCAAACACATGAGTAGATACACTAAGTGCTGTGAATTGACCTAAACTGTTAAAAATTGCGTTAAACTCCAATACAATACCATACAATTTTTGAGGTCATGTACCAGGATTATTACATAAGTGATAACTATATTTTGATTTAATACAAATATCATGTACATGTACTTTTCATGTTTTTTTTTCTTTTCAGTTATGTGATATTCCAGATTTTGCCAACTATTGTGGATATTGTGATTGCTATAGTCTATTTTATAACAGCATTTAACTATATTTTTGGTTTGGTTGTGTTCCTGGCAATGGGGTTGTATTTAGGTAAGTATGACATACATGACCTTATAAAGCATGTTTCACAACTGTAGTTGCTTTTGTACCCAGTGTTGATGAATATCAGACTGCACAACATGTGCAATCTGATCTTTTATCTACACTGTCTTCTTTGCTGGGACATCCCAGATAAGAACAGTCGTGAAACAACATTTATTTTAACAACATTATTGGGTCCTATTTCTAGACTGAGAATGCCTTTTTTGTTTATTAGGTGCTCAAGGGGTCCTGTGTGGCTCAGTGGTGAAGTGTAAGACTCGTAACCTGGAGGCCATAGGTTCAAGCCTCAGTGCAAGCACTGGGTTTTTTGTGGGAGTGTCCTTGAGCAAGACACCTCAGAGCCCTAGCCTAGTACTTGTGAAGCCCAGGATATGCATGAATAAGTGAGCTGTTGCCATGATATATCTAAAATCATGTTTAAAACAGCATTAAACACCATTCAGTTAATCAATTATTTGGTGCTCTACAGATTATGTAGATGTTGGAGATAAAACAATGAATGACCAAAAGTTGTTTATGTATATAAATTATAGAAAAGTCACTCTAAGGTGTCAGGGAACTGTTGTATTTTTACTAATACTGGAAAAATGAGTATTTTCATGCTATTTAACCCTTTCCCAAACGACAAATTTTGGACTGGTCCAAATTGAAAGAGTTTGCAGACGACAATTTTAAATTTGATGAAAATGGCAGAAAGGCCTCATTAAGGGTAGAAAACGCTGTGGGAAGAGGAGAAATTGCTCGTTCTGAGCAATTTCTCCCTTTCCCACAGTGTTTTCAAAAGACTTGTACTGCAGACACGTGAAAACCAGGGCTTGTTTGGAAAAGGGTTAAAGCAAGGGGAAGAGAAGTCTATGCAAAAGTATTGTGGCTAAAGATTGTAAAATTGTTTTCGGGGGAGCTATTTTTTCCCGTCCATGAAAAAAGAATATCGGATTTTTTAATTCTTTTGCTGCCAAGTAAATGGATTGGATTTTTTTCAAGGTCTTAACTCTTTACCACACAATCCAGAGTTTTAAAGGAGGAAGGCTTGTGAAAACACTGTGGGAAAAGGAGAAAATGCTGGTAACCAGCATTTCTCCTTTTTCTACAATGTTTTCTTCCCTTCTGAAAACTAATTTCAATTTTTCAGCCTCATTTATTTTGTCGTCTGTGGATGCTTTGAATTTGGACAAGGCTAAATTTTTGTCGTTTGGTAAAGAGTTAAAGTATATTTACATTGCATTTGGAACTTTGACACTGGTCAAAGTTTAAAGCCAGGCAGGGGATAGTGTATATCAAAGGTCAGACTGTACATTTTGTGCAGTCTGATCTTGATTTCTGGCGTTTCCAAAAGCTATTCAAGGCAACATTGGCGGTAAACTTGAGTTTTGTGTTTACTGCTTAACCCTTTACCAAACAATTTAGAGTTTTAACCCTTTACCACATAATCCGGACATTTAATGACCCTGAGGAAGAAGCCTTTTGAAAACAGTTTGGGAAAAGGAGAAAATACTGGTAACTAGCATTTTCTCCTTTTCCCACAACGTTTTCTACCCTATTCTACAAATTGCATCGTTTGAGTCACACTGTAATTGTTGTCTGCTATTGCTTTCAATTTGGACAGGTCTAAAATGATTTCATGTGGTGAAGAGTGATCAACCCTAAGAAAGAAAGCTAGAAGGAAGGCTATTGAAAAAAATTGTGGGACAAGGAGAAAATGCTGGTTACCACAATGTTTTCTGCTCTTCGAAAGACAAACTTCATGATTTATGCCATATTTGATTTGTTGTCTGCAAGTGCTTTCTATTAGGACAAGTCTAAAATTTCATTGTCTGGTAAAGAGTTGGGAATGCATGCATAGGCACACTGGCAACTGTGATTTATCTTTAACCCTTTCCCAAACAACAAATTTTGGACTGGTCCAAATTGAAAGAGTTTGCAGAAGACAATTTTAAATTTGATGAAAATGGCAGAAAGGTCTCAAAACGGGTAGAAAACACTGTGGGAAAAGAAGAAATTGCTCGTTACGAGCAATTTCTCCTTTTCCCACAGTGTTGTCAAAAGACTTGTACTGCAGACACGTGAAAACCAGGGCTTGTTTGGGAAAGGGTTAAATGGCTTTGAAAACTATATGAACATCCAGATTACTATATTTCAGCTGTGACTGTGGTTGTGACTGAGTGGAGGACAAAATATAGAAGAGAAATGAACAAACTTGATAATGAGACAAATTCTACAGCTGTTGACTCCTTGTTGAACTTTGAAACAGTAAGAGTTATTGAGTTATATACATGCATGTTCTTGAACATTGGTCTCTTCACCATATGACAAATTTTAGATCTGTCCAAATTGGTAGCGTTTGCAGACAACAAAATACTTTTAGCTCAATTGATGAGATTTGTCTTTGGAAGGAAGTAAAAATATTGCAGGGAAAGGAGAAGTTTGCTGATAACCAGTTGTTGTGTGTTACCTAAGTAGTAGTCAAGAAAGACTGTGTAAAATGTTACCATTAATCAACTCTATACCAGACAGTCCCAAGTGTTTACAACCCTTAGAATGGTAACCAGCATTTTCTCCTTTTTTCGCAATATTTTCTATTCTTTCAAGACAAATCCCAACAATTTAGCCACCTGTAATTTGTTGTCTGCCATTGCTTTAAACATGGACAAGTACAGATTTAATTGTTCATATGTTTAATATGTTCATTTGGTGAAGAACAAGGTTTAGAACCTTCTAACCTACAAAGAAAAAAATCCTGGCCTTGTCAAGCATTTGAAGACGAAAAATTAAATGTGATTAAAAACTAGAAAGTTGCTTTTCAAAGAGAAGAAAACATTGTGGGAAAGGGAGAAAATGCTGCTTACCAGCATCATTTTCTCCTTTTCTCACAATGTTTTTAAGAGTATTTTTCAGCAGGGTTGTTACATTTTGTGATTATATGGAATAGGATTAAGATCTTGCAATGCATGACTTGGGTAATTAACTTTATCAAATGGAAAAAAATTTGGACTCATCCAAATTGAAAGCATTTGCAGACAACAAATTGAATGTGACTCAAAAACCGAAATTTGTCTCTGGAAGGGTAGTAAACATGGTGGAAAAAGGAGAAAATGCTGGTCACCACTATCAGAAACCCGTTCCTTGGGTTTTTGGACCAGTCTAAATTTTTGGGTGTTTGGTAAAGAGTTAATCCAGAAAATATAATAAAGTAGCAGACAGTGTAGAGCAAAGGTAAGATTACACATATTGCTCTGTCTAATCTTGATCCACAATGTCTGCAAAAGAATGCTAGGCTGGATTTAGAGCTTTAACTCTTTACCACTCGACAAAATTTTACACTTGTCCAAATTGAAAGTTTTTGCAGACGACAAGTGTGACACTAATGATGGAATTTGTCTGTGATAGGATAGAAAACATTGTAGGAAAAAGGAGAAAATGCTGGTTACCAGCATTTCCACCTTTCCCACATTGTTTTCAAATGACCTCTTACTCAGGGTCATTAAATCTTGAGATAGTGTGGTTAAGGGTTAATCTTTACTTGTTTCAGGTGAAATATTATGGGGCCTCACAGTTTGAAATCAGCAGATACAATAAAGCCATTTTAAAATACCAGGTAAGATTACTGTCTTTGTCATCTTGCACTTTCTTTTTATCCTCTCCAAAAGCGGAGGGATATTGGTTTGGTTTTGCCTGTCCTTTCATTTGTCCTGTCTGTCCTTTTATCTGTCTAGTCTGTCCTTTTATCTGTCCAGGTGTCTGTTCAGATGTCTAGATTGCCCCATCTGTCCACCGGTCTGGAGCAGTATCTCCAAAACTCCTGTACCAAATTCAGTGAAACTTCACAGATGTTTTCCCTTGTCATGTTATGCTGATAAGCCTGATATTCATGTACTTTTTTTCTTCTTTTGATTGGATCCAAGATGGCGCACTGGAGGCCATTTTGGATTGAGCTTCTGGCCAGAAACTTCTAGGATGCTTGAACCTCTGTAACATGCTGATTCCTGATAATTTTCCTTGGATTGGATCCTAAGTGGCCGACCAGCAGCCATTTTGAATTTAAAATTCATTACTTTTTTAACTGTTTGGAGCTTTGTTTTGAATTTGATGAAATTTCTAGTTTTTCATTTTGTTTTTGCAATAAATTTGAGCCATGCTGTGTGAAAAGTGGGTTTAAAACATCTGCGAAATTATTGACCAGTGTCAGCCTGTGCAGTCCATGCAGGCTGATCTGGGAGGAAGCTTCTTGCAGTTGGTCAATTTTCTGTATGCTCAGGACCATTCTACCTCATGATTCAGCTGGTTGTTAAAAAAAGTGGCTATTATGGATCCATTTTTATGTGATGGCTTGATAGGTATAATGCATCATGGCAATGCAATAAGCCCCCTTTGGGTTTGTACTTTTGGTTTGAAAGTTTCATTTCTTTTATTTTGCAGGATATGGGTTAATTAGTCTTGGATTGGAGGCTACTGTAAACGATGTAGGAGGACAAAAAAATGCTTGCTGCAAACCTCTTCTATATTTCTCATAATGTCTTCTTCCTTTCCCAAAGACAACTCTCACCATTTGAATTATTTGATTTGTTGTCTGCAAATGCTTCCAGTATGTACAAGTCTACAATATTGTTGCCTGGTAAAGAGTTAAAGACAACCGAGTCATGCTATGGAAAAAGATGGCTGATTGCATTTGTAAAAGTTATTGACCTAATTTAGCCTGCCCAGTCCTCGATGGCTGACCTAGGCTGAAATTTTTTGTTATATGGTCAATTTTCTACATGTCAAAGGACCAGTCTACCTCATGATTCAGTCAAATGTTTGATAGAAGGTATTTCATGGATCCCTAATTATGTAATGACTTGCTTGATATTATGCATGACAGAGATACATTAAACCCCTTTTTGCCAGAGCATGGCATTATAATTATCATAGAAATAAAAAAAAAAAAAAAAAATAATAATAATAATAATGCATTACTGTATTTCAGAGAGCAGAATGGAAGGCAACGGCCTCCCTGAATTTGCTAAACACTGTCCAAAACATTGTGGTTACAGGAGGGATTTTGGCTGGTTCCTTGCTTTGTGCCTGGGCTGTAGTTCACAGTCTGAATGGTCTCCATCTTACAGTCGGGGACTATGTCCTGTTTGGTACCTACTTACTGCAGCTGTATGGGCCCCTGAACTTTCTTGGAACTTATTACAGGTATTTTGCTGCTTAATTTTTTACCAATCAAACAGGTGTTTAACCCTTTACTACATAATCCCAAGCTTAATTGACCCAATTAAAGAAAGCTTTTGAAAACATGATGGGAAAAGGAGGAAATGCTGGTAGCCAGCATTTTCTCCTTTTCTCACAATGTTTACTACCCCTTTAAAGACAATTCCCATCATTTGATCTGCAGTATGTCATTTGAAAATTCTTTCAAGGGACAAATCTTAATCTTTGTCATCTGGGAAATGGCTCTCTCCTTACTATGGAAATACAAATATTTATTCAGCTGCAGAAAAAATCTATTTCACTCTTCCACACTACAAAAATGTAGACTTGTCCAAATTGAAAGCATTTTCAGACATCAGTTTAAATGTGGCTCCAATGATGGAATTTGTCTTTGATAAGGTTGAAAACTTAGTTGCAAAAGGAGAAAATGCTGGTAACCAGCATTTTCTCCTTTTGCCACAATGTTTTCAAAAGGTGTCTTTCTCAGGGTCTTTAAAACTTGGGACTGTTTAGTAAGGTTAAAAAAGTTATTGGAAAATGAGCAACTGCAAGTGGCAGTCAGTTGCTCCTCTCGTCTTTGTGTTCACTGTCCTGTTAAAATAAGGAATACCATCTAGTTCACTTCTCTGTGCATGGGACAGTTAACTGTCTGAAAAGTCTCTAGCTTACAGTTAGAGATGTTTAGACCATTGACCTTTTTTGGCATTTTCTACAGTTATATACTCCATAACTTGTTACCAAACGACCAGATTTTGGACTTGTCTCCTATTGCCTTACTGGTTGTTTTCAAAAAGTCATGTGCTGCAAAGAAGCAAGAAGTCATCTGCAGTAAATCTTCATGAGGAAATCTATGTTCTTTGACTCTGTACAAGCATAACAAAATGGTAGACTTGTCCAAATTGAAAGTGTTTGCTTATACAAAAATTAAATGAGGCTCAAATAATTAAATATCTCTTTGATAGGGTAAAAAACATGGTAGAAAAAGGAGAAAATGAAATGCTGCTTCCTCAGGGTTGTAAAAATGTGATTATTTGGACAAGGGCATCCTCCTTGACCCAGTTCCGATGTACATGTATTCCGTAAACTACATTCATTGCCCCTTGATTATCTTACATATGTTTTCTCGTTCTCATTAATTATTCATGAGGCATTTCGATTGGTAATCTCAGTTTTTCAGTGAGAAAATTTAATCTACTTTTATCAACCATATGCCATCATTTCTTTTTTTACCTTGTCTACAACCAATCAAATCTCTTGTCTCAAATCAAGCTTGGTGATACTTTGAATATTGCTTAGAGAGTGAACATCATTGACCAGAGTTTACAAAAAATATTCAGCATCACCCCGAAAGAGTTCCAGCTTAAAGCCCCAGCAGCTTTGGTTAGAGTAAGGCAAATGCCACAGAAGGAACGCCCACCGGCGGCTGCCATATTCATTGATAATGATGTGGGGTTTTATCCAGTTTATTCATATTAAAGGAAGAAATGTGATTATCCTCCACTACAAGAGAGTATCATTATGTTGTCGACCATTCGATTGGCTATTGGGTGTAATTCGCAATCTGATGAATATTCATAGAAAAGACGGTTTTGCAATTGAATGTCCCAGGGGTGATGAATGGTAATACTTCAAACCTGGGTTAACAAGGGTGGTAAAGGGTTGATAAGGCATATAATTTATAATGTTGTATTTTCAGAATGATTCAGCAGGCATTTATAGACATGGAGAACATGTTTGAATTACTAGACGTTGGTTTGGAGGTAAGTGCTAAGTGTATTTTGTTGTCTGCTTGCATGTAGCATAGCTACTGAAATGTAGGGATTTGTATTGGGGAGACGTGTGACAGTTTTCTAGATGGCAAAATGTAGATTTGTCCAAAAATTAAAGCATTTGCTTACAAAAAATAAATATGTTCAGATGATGGGGTTTGTTTGTTTCTAAAGGGATAGTAAAACACTGTGAGAACACTGATTAAAGGAAAAAATGCTGGTTGCAAGCATTTTCTCCTCCTCCTGCATTTTTTTTAAAAGGCCTTCTCTCAAGGGTCAGTCAAACACAGGTTGTTTTGTAAAGAGTAAATATGCAAGGCCAGTTGTCTTCTCTTGAATTGATAGTAAGTCCTTTAACTCTTTACCACACAACAAAATTTTGGATTTGCCCAAATCAAAAGCTTTTGAGGACAAAAATCAAATGTGGCTCACTTAATGGGATTTATCTTTGAAAGGATAGAAAACAATGTGTGAAAAGGAGAAAATGCTGACTACCAGCATTTCTCCTTTTCTCACATTGTTTTCAAAAGGCCTTTTTCCCAGTGTCATTAAAAGTCGGGATTGTGTGGTAAAGAGTTAAATAGAAATTACTGGCTTTGTGTATGTTAGGATATTAGAGTGTTGTTTGTTGTACTTGTAGAGAAACTATGGTTTTGCTTGGGGGAAAATGACAATGATCAGAAATATGAACCTCTTGATACTTTGTTCCACATCTGTTGACCAGCTGAGTTGTAATTTGGTTTGAAGTTACTGGTTTGAAGCTGAGTTTATCCTGTCTTGGTCCAAATCTTTACAAAACCATCCCAAATTTAAACAACCCAGAGGTAAATGTTGTGGGAATAGGAGAAAATACTGGTAACCAGCAGCAAATCCTGTTTTGGATGATCTTTGTGTTTATTGTGCACAAAAGCAATTTCTATCATGAAAGTGCTTAGGGTCAAGTTTTGGTCTAAAAAAGTTTACAAAATATGTCTGTATGTGACTTGTCCCCAATTTAATTTTTAAAGCAATGTTGGAATATTTCAAGATCCAAACAAACCAAAGTGTTCACATCGCATGACTTTCAGCTATGGGAATAATAATATTTGTGTTGCTTGTAGGTCAAAGACGTCCCAGATGCAAAAGAGCTTGAGATTGACGGTGGAATGATAGAGTTTAAAAATGTGAAATTTCATTATGATCCAGAGTATGTATACACGTAGTTGTATTAACCCTTTACCACACAATCCCGACTTTTAATGACCCTGAGAAAGAAGCCTTTTGAAAACATTGTGAGAAAAGAAGAAAATGCTGATAACCAGCATTTTCTTCTTTTCTCACAATGTTTTCTACCCTTTTAGAGACAAATGTAATGTTTTGAGCTACATTTAAAATGTTGTCTGCAAATGCGTTCAGTTTGGGCTCATCTACATTTTTGTCGTGTGGTAAAGAGTTAATAATTGGTCTCTAGAATCATGATTGTATAATGTTGCATTATTGAAATGCTACAGACAATACTTAGCGCACCTTCCATCCATTTCAGTGACGTGAAGACCTGTTATATGTGATTACACCGGTATCAAATTGTATCAACAGAAAAAATAAACTAGTCTGTTTGGGAGATGAGCGCAATTGAAGTTGGTTCCTGGATTATGCAGATGTCTTAGTTAAATTTTGCCAATTAACTTCTCTAGATGAGCAGTGCTGTGGCAAAAGGGGGTTAAATGCAAGCATCTTGGTGATTATTATACCAAGCAAGTCATCACATGATTATGGATCCACCAGTTCCATTTTGTCTGATGACCAACTGAGATCTGAAGAAGACTGGTCCTTGGAAATGCAGAAAATTTACTGATGGCAGAATGTTTCGATCCAGGTTAGCCTGTGGAGGCTGACCTGGGTTGATACTTTTCTTTTTTTTTCTCTCTCTCTCTCTCTCTCTCTCTCTCTCTCTCTCTCTCTCTCTCTCACATGCATTAAACCCCCTTTTTACAGAGTATAGCTCATAATTTTTGCCCACACTTTGTTGTGACCATTTTGCCAGTTCCTTTTGTTTGTGTGGTGTATTTACATAGATAATTCAAACTGATTTTATTTTCATTTTATATCCATAAATAGTTTTAATATTTTATTCAAATTTAAATGAACCATGCTTTGTGAAAAGGGGGCTTAATATAACTGCAAAAAGTATCTACCCAGGTCAGTCTGCGCAGTCTGCGCAGACTGACCTGGGCCGAAACTTTTTGATATCAGTCAATTTTCTGCGTGTCAAAGGACCAGTGTACCTCATGATTCCATTGGCTGTTAGACAAAGTGGATTTTTTGAATCCCCAGTTACATGATGTCTTGCTTTGTACAATGCATTATGAAGATAGATTAAGCCCCCTTTTGCCAGAGCATGGCTCATTACTTTTTATGCTCCCTTAATAAGTATTGGCAGAGCATATAGTTCCAGTGTTCTCCATCTGTCAGTCTGTGCAGGTGGGCATCCATAATTTTGTTGCACATGAGGGAGCGTCCATTGGTTTTATTAATAGTCTTGTGAAAGAATACTTTATTTCATCTCTTCCAGGAAACCAATTTTAAAAGATATATCCTTCACAGTCCCACCAGGACAGACATATGCATTGGTATGTTTACATTTCCTGTCTGAAAATAAGAACATTTGAGCCTGTATGAAACAACAGACCAAGGGAACAACACAAAACTTACCTCTACAGAAAAAAGACTCTTTCATAGTGAAGAAAATGATTTTTGAAGTTGTATTTGTTGTTGCTAAATTATTAACAAGGATTAAATTTTCGGCATGTCCATATTAAAAGCATTTTCAGACTACAAAGTAATCTTTGAAAGGGTACAAAACATTGCAAGAAAAGAAGAAATTGCTGGTTACCAATATATTCCCTCTTTCTCATAATGGTATCAAAAGGCTTCTTTCTTTGGATGGGGCGGGGGTGTCATTGAAATATGCGATTGTTTGGTAAACAGACTTGGCCAAATTGAAAGCCTTTACAGACAACAATTTATTATGCACAGATAATGAAATTTGCCTTTGTAAAGGTAGCAAGCATTTTCTCATTGCCCCACAATATTATTTAAAAAGTTTCCACTCCAGGGTCTTTAAATCATGGGTTTAGTGGGTAAAGGGTTATGATGGGCACTGATGAGGCATCACTGAGTTCTGAAACAGACTATGATTTTGCATTGAAATGTGTTTGAAACAGGAAAGGGGATGATGACTTCCATTTATTCTATTTATTTACCATCGCGTAACCAGAATATCATTAGGTCCAAGTGGCTAAAACTGATAAATGTTATTAGCTTGGCTATTTAAAAAAAAAAAAAAAAAACCTCAAGGTATTGTCGTAGCCGTGGAATAGTCATCACCGTCTGCATCATCGCCGTCATGTTGCAAAAAACTTGGACATTTCATAATATCCCTGTTATAACTGAAGATGTTTATTTCAAACTTGGGCAAGTTGTTAATCATCAAAAGGGGAACCCATTCAACAAGCGCAGATAACCATCAGAGTATTTTTGTGACAGTTTTGCCCCTTTTTGAACTTAAAATTTTCAACTGCAGCTGAGTGTTGGCTGCACATGCAGTACTCTTGTTAATCTTAGTATGTGGTTAACTCGTTACCAACAAAATTTAAGGCTTGTCTAAATCAATAGCATTTGCAGATAACAAATTGGATGTGACTCAAAAAATGATAGAAAATATTATGGGATAAGGAAAAAATGCTGGTTACCATCATTTTCTCCTTTTCCGATAATGTTTTCAAAAATCTTCTTCCTCAGGGTAGTTAAAATTTGGATTGTTTTTTAAAGAATTGAATTATGTAAGTTTCACCCTCTATTACTGCAGTCAAACCAAACTTGGCCCTTTACCGAACAATCTTGAAAAAACTTACACCGAGCATAGTGTACCAGCCACATTGTTTTCCATATGTCCATCTATGCACCATGATTTCATTACACATCAGAGATCATCCGTTGGTTTGACTGGGGTTCATAGTAGCTCAGCTGTTTTCAAAGAAAAAAAGTCCATGTATTGTCATAGCCCTGGAGTTGTTGTCATCGTGGTTTGAAAACTTTGACATTTTACAATATCTCTGTTATTGCTGAAGATATTAGCTTCAAACTTAGACAAGTTGCTTATTTTCAAAAAGGGAACATGTACTAGTAACCATCAATGTATTTTTGACACACTTATCCCCTTGTTTGACTGAATTTTCGCTGAAAATCAAGCAACTGCAGCCAAGTGTTGGCACCCACATATTATGCTCTTGTTTTTATAGTGGCTTTTTTCAAGTTGTCTGATTTCCTTCATAGCAGATTCTTTTTCATATACATTTTAGGTGGGACACTCAGGCAGTGGAAAGAGTACTATCATAAGGCTGCTGTTTAGGTTTTATGACATACAGTCTGGAACTATCAAAATAGATAACCAGGACATAGCTTTGGTAAAACACTTTTAATCCTTTCAGTGCCTTTGGCAGAAACAGGGGCATTTATTTAAGTGTTAAATTTTTCTTTTGTTTCGTGACTTTTTTGTTTGACTCTTTACCAAAGAACAAAATTATAGACTAGTCCCAATGGAAAGCATTCGCAGACTACAAAAATAAATGTAACTTAAAAACTAAAATTTGAATTGGGAAGGGTAGAAAACATTATGAGGAAATGAGAAAATACTGGTTTCCAGCATTTTCTCCTTTTCCCATAATGTTTTCAAAGGCTTTCTTCATCAGGGTTGATAAAACTCAGGATTGTGTGTGAAGGGTTAAAGTACTTCCTTTTATTTGGAATTAAGCAATGTAGACCAAGATCAGACTTTTTAAACATGCATGCTTATCTTATTCTACACACTTTACCATGGACATTGGATTGCAACACTCGGGTAGCATTGACATAGCTTGTAATCCCATTGAAACTATTTGTGTGCAAAATCAGCATTTGATGTGGAAGTGATGGTGTAGTTTTATATTAAAAAAAAGCAAAACATAATCAGATGTAATGGGTGGTTAATAACAACCTGATTTTTGCCATTAATTTAAACCTGAAGAATAACGAAATATGTCTGTCAATGGTAGACTTTCAAAACTCTGACATCCCATCACAGAGGGATTTAACTTTCCAGTCGATCATTGAAACTACAGTTTATTTTCTCATCATAAACTAACCATCTTTGATCCGATGGTCCGGGTGTCATTTTGGTTGAAACTTGCGTTACTGTGGTGTTTTATTTTCATTGCTTGAACTAGGGGTAGGGACTGGCCCAATTGTGTTTTCATGTATTAATTTCAACAGGTTTTGCCTTTTTTGCACGATTGATACTTCCAAAATACTCAGAAAATTGCTTCATTGCGATCTTGAATGATCAGCGGAAGCTCAAGGAATCATTATTTCTGGTACCCATTGTATCTCCTGTAACGGTCCGATACAAAGATCGATAACAGGCTACCAGTTTAATGTTAAGCATAACATCCATTTGGTTATCTATAAATTCTCACTGGCACAGTATTATGTTTATTGAGCAGAAAAAGCAGAAATAGATGAAAAGGACCGTCATTCGCGGAATGGTTCTTTTACGATCAAGTTTGTCCAATGGGCCCGAGGTTGGTTTAGAATTGGGCCGTATGGGACTCTTGGGGGTCTAGGATGCAATAGATTAACTACTGTAGAAAGAAGACATGGATGAGTGTAATTTCAAGGTTGTATTTGTCCAGAATGTCTTAGCAAAGCAGACAGTGTCGATCAAAGACCAGAATGCATGTTTTACACAGTCTGATCTTGATCTTCACTGGCCTCAAGGGTAACTGTGGTTGTGAAAGACACTTTAAGCCTTTAACACACATTCCTGAGTTGTAATGACCCTGTAGAAGAGGGTTTTTGAAAACATTGTGCAAAAAGGAGAAAATGCAGGTAACCACCATTTTCCCCTTTTCCCACAATGTTTTCTACCATATCAAAGACGGAAGTCATCATTTGAGCTTCATTTAATTTCTCATCTGCAAATGTTTTCGGTTTGGTCAAGTCCAAAATTTTGTTGTTTGGTGAAGAGTTAAGGCCTAAAATTGTTATTGGATTTGTAATGATTCAAATGGCTGAGAGAGATCATTTACAATTTCCACTTTCCAAACAATTTCTGACAAACACATTTCAAACCAGTTACTGTTAAAATGCAACTTTTTATGCTTTTTAGAAAAACATTGTGATGCAAGAAAAGATTCATTGTAACAACTCCAAATTTTCATGTAGAGTTTTCCATAGTGAAAAATACTTTACTTTCCTTCATATGATAAAATCTGTAATAGTTTTTGGTTGAAATGGTTTATGGATGTTATTGAATTGTTTCCAGGTAAAACAGGAGTCATTAAGAAGCTGTATAGGTGTTGTACCGCAAGATACAGTCCTTTTTAACAACGACATCCTGTACAATATCAGATATGGGCGGATTAGTGCCACAGATGATGAAGTAGAAGATGCTGCCAGTGCTGCCGATATTCATCATAGAATCTTAAGTTTTCCCAAAAGTATGTTGTATTTTCTTTAACCATTTACTCAACAATGAATTTTAGACATGTTAAAGGCATTTGCAGAGGACAAATTGAATGTGGCTCAAATTGAAAAAGTTGTCTTTGAAAGGGAAGGAAACATTGTGGGAAAAGGAAAAAATATTAGGTAAAAACATTTTCTTCTTATTCCTTAGTGCTGTCAGAAGGGCTCATCCTTTAGATAGTTAAAGCACAACATTGGTAATGGCTTAACGCTTGGCATGCTGAGGGAAGCTGTAGGGCCTTTTGTGGACTTTTGTGGACACTTTAATTATATCCATAGGTGAAAGTTTTCTGTATTATTTCGGAATTCCGTATTTTCAGGCTCCAACTAGGTCATCTTAATCGTCTAAATCCGAGGAGAAAATTGGGGGGGGGGAGGGGAAAAGGGGGTAACCCCTTCAAAATCTCAATTCTCTGGCATATTGCAAGATCTCCAGGTGCCGTATAAATAAGGTTTAACGTATCTCTGCATTTCCTTTGTTCAAGGCTGTTCCTGGTTATTTATGGCTTACATTGAATATCTTGTAAAAGAGATTCTGATACGGAATCAGCCAAGTTTAGTTGTTGAGTATACTCGGAATATTCATAGGAGCATGTTCGGTCGCAGATTTGAGAAACACCTATTGATTGGACTAAAATATATCGGTCAACCAGTAGATACTTATTTAATGAAGAAAGTTCATCCTGCATCACAACATGCTGCTGAGATAGAGAGAGGAAGATTGTCGCTGTTAAAAATAAAGATTTTACCCCCAAATTTTAATTGAAAATCAAAAAGGATGGGAAAAGTAAATGAACGTGGGAATGGGAAATTGAAAGCGATTAACAGGGAGAATGAATTTGAGTAAGTTCAAAGAGTGAACCTGAACCCCCAGCAAGATATTCCTTATTTTTGGTTTTTCTAACTCTCACCCCATGTATATCATGATTAGATTGCACAAAACATGAAAGCTGATATTAGTTATCTACTGTTCAGTGATTTGATAAGAGGGGTTGTGAAAGGTTCTAGGACAGTTTGTACCCAGACAGTTCATACCAGGATATCATGATTAGATTGTACAAAACATGAAGTCTGATCTTAGTTATGTACTGTTCAATGATTTGATAAGAGATGTTGTTAAAGGTTCTTGGACTATCTGTACCCAGACAATTCATACCGCGATAACTGGTACCAGACAATTTGTAGCCAGACCAACTTGTACCTAGGACAGTTGCTACTCTGGACAAGTTTTACCCAGAGCAATTTATACCTAGTTCAAGTTGTAGCCAGGCAATTTGTGCCTAAGATAAATTTTACTTGAGATATTTTGTACCTTAGACAAATATTCCAATGGTGATTCTGTACAAGAATCAATCAATAATGATTGTTGAAAGTATGATTACCTTTTGGTGCAAGTTATCCTGGTAACAAATATCCTACTTACCAGTTGTCCTGGTAACAAATTGTCCTACTTACCAGTTGTCCCGGTAACAAATTGTCCTACTAACCAGTTGTCCTGGTAACAAATTGTCCTACTCACCAGTTGTCCTGGTAACAAATTGTCTGACTAACCAGCTGTCCTGGTAACAAACTGTCCTACTTACCTTTTGCCCTGTTAACAAATTGTCCTACTTACTTTTTGTCCTGGTAACAAATTATCCTACTTACTAGTTGACCTGGTAACAAATTGTCCCAGGTATGAGTTGTCCTGAGTACCAATTTTCGTAGGAAGGAGTTGTCCTAGGTACATAATGAGTTAAATGTCATCTAAACATGTGATTATAATTTTTGTAGAATACGAAACAGTTGTTGGGGAGAGAGGTTTAAAGTTGAGTGGTGGAGAAAAACAGCGGGTAGCCATAGCTAGAACTTTACTAAAGGCACCAGTTATAGTCCTGTTAGATGAGGTAATACCATTTATAGCAAAGCATTTATGAAATAATCTTCTTTCTATCATGGTTTATTGTCATTTGTGGATTATGAGATGTAAGGAATACACCATGTGGGCTATCGCAAGAATGGTTTATTCATTGCCCCTCATCACTCACAACTGCGGTTTATTGAACGATAAACCATGATAGAAAGAAGATTATTCCAATTCTAACATGACCAGCTCTTGATCAAAGGAAAACAAGTTCATACTTAGTATACAAAAGTGGATGCTGATTAATTCCCTTGAATAAACCATGGCTGCTCCAGTTACTAGCTGAAACAAAACCCTGCTCCCAGTCGGTAAGTATAAAAAAAAATCTTCATTATCAAGCACAAAATGTGAAATCGTGAAATATCAGGCTGTTGCTTGATTTCTGAATTCCTGTTTTTTCCAATACTTTTTAGCATTTTCAAATACTTTTAAAATTTCTGTATCACTGGTATCTCCTTCCAGAACTGAACATGAACATTTTATTTATTTTACAGGCCTCTAGCCATAAAAAGAACATTGGATTATTAACTCTATACCAAACCAACAAAATTTTAGACTAAACCAAATTGAAAGGATTTGCAGATGACAAAATAGATGTTGTTCAAATAATGATTTCTGAGTCTGATGGGGATAGAAAACATTGTGGGAAAAGGAGAAAACGCTGGTTACCAGCATTTTCTCCTTTTCCCACAGTGTTTTCAAAAGCTGTCTATTTCAGGATCGTTAAAACACGGGATTCTGTGGTAAAGGGTGTTGGAAAAACAAGGTATAACGCACCTTCATGATGCATTTTACCAAGCTAGTCATAATTGTGGATCTCTAAAATTAATTTTGTCTTACAACTGGCTTAATTCTGAGGCAGAATGGTCCTAGGATTTGCAGAAGATTTATGAAAAGCCAAAGGTTTCGACACAGTTCAGTCTATGCTGACTGCGTAGGCTGACCTAGGCCGGTACTTTTTGCAGATACATTAAATCCCGTCTTTACAGAGCATGACCGATATATATTGGTCCCTTAACCCCTGTATCAAACAAAAAAAACAAAGACATGATGCATGATACCTAGTAATTCATCACATAATTATGGATCCATAAAATCCATTTTGTCTAACTACCGACTAAATCATGTGGTAGACTGGTCCTTCGACATGCAGAAAATTGACCTGGATTGATACTTTTCGCAGATGCATGAAACCCCCTTTTCACAAAGCATGGCTCATTTGGTTTCTAAAAGTAAAAATATGGATGAACCCAAAGATATTTATGTCTTGTACAAAGTTTTAACCCTTTACCAAACGACAAATTTTAGCCCCTTCCAAATTGAAAGCATCTGCAGACAACAAATTTGAAAGTGGTACAAATGAACTTAAGGTTTTTTGACAAATTAGAAAACAGTGTGGGAAAAGGAGAAAATGCTGGTTACCAGCATTTTCTTCTTTTCCCACATTGTTTTCAAAAAGCCTCTTCCCTAGGGACGTGAAAACACGGGATTGTTTGGTAAAGGGTTAAAAGAATTAAATTGTCAAAAGATATACATTTATGCCTTTTTGTCAAAAGATATACATTTATGCCTTTTCTATCTATTCTAGGCAACTTCAGCCTTAGATACAAAAACAGAACGCAATATACAGTCCTCCCTTGCCCGAGTATGTGAAAACAGAACTACAATTATTGTAGCTCATAGACTGTCTACAATCATCCACTCTAACATGATACTAGTGATGAACGAGGGAGAGATCATAGAAAGGGGAACGTAAGTAGTATGGTAGTTTTAACTTTATGTTTCCTGTTTTTGACCTCGAGCTTTAAAAGTCTAGACTCCTTTTTGACACATTTACCCTTTACCACACAAGCAAAATATCGGCTTGTCCAAAGTAGAAGAATTTGCAGAAGACAATTTATTTGTAATTCAAATGATGGAATTTGTTTTTGATTGGGTAAAAGACATTGTGGGAAAAGGAGAAAATGCTGGTCACCAGCATTTTTGCCTTTTCCCACAATGCTTTCAAAAGCTTTCTCTTTAAGGGTCGTTAAACGTTGGGATTGTGTGGTGAAGGGCTAAAGCTTGCAGACTTTCTTTGTCCTGAAAAACCTTTGAAAACATTGTGACAAAATTAGAAATTGCTAAGATAATAATTATGATACTAGCAATGAAAGAGAGAGAGAGAGAAAGAGTGAGAGAGAGAAAGAGAGAGAGAGAAAAAAGATGCTTGTTTCCTGGTATCTTATATGTGTTATCCCGTTTTTACCTCAAGCTTTATAAGCCTAAACCCTTTTAGCACATTAAAACCTTTGGATTCAGAAATTTCTCTTTTGTGTCAATATTTTCACAAGGAATTGGTTGAGTCTTGTCTCATTTGCTGAACCTACCCATATTCATAGAGACATTTAATGAAAATCATACACAGTTAGTTTTGTAAGGTAATAAAATCTTTTCTGAAACACCATGGCCAAGAGAGTCCATAGTTTTATGAAGCACTATCTAGTAGTCTTGTTGAAAACATTGTTGTTCAAATTATTTCCCTTTTGTTAAACATGATCCCTACCCCAGGGGTTACCTATGTGTTTTACAAAAAGTTGCATAGTGAGAATTTTAAAAATCTTATAGTTAACTACAAGGCATAAAATCTTGGTTCATCTCCTCTCTTGTTAACAGGATTGTACAATTTTTTTCCCAAAGCGTAACAGGTTTTACACTGAGTCATTTAGGATAAATTTAGAAAGATCTTGTCTGTAACTTTATGGTATAGAGTAAAATTCTAATATCAAAGCTGCTCGAACTGTGTCCCTGGGTCACGTTTTTGTTAATAAGTTATATGGAAATTTAAAAAAAAAAAAATCTTGCCAGAAACAACGTAATTTCTCTTTATTAACCCATTATGAAACAATACCAAGTTTATACAGAGGATTTTTGAAACTTTTTCGGAAAATGGAGAAAGTGCTGAGAGTTAGCAATGATTTCTACCCTTTCAAAGACAAATTCCATCATTTCAGCCACATTTAATTTGTGGTCTGCAAATGCTCCCAATCTGGACAAATCTAAAATTTTGTTGTCTGCTGAAAGTGTTAACTTGGGTAAGCAGTATAGAACCATTTTTTTGGTTCTCTTGTTTTTATGATGTAGCTCTTGTGAGCTTGGCTGTTTTCGATGAAAACATCGAGGTATTGGAGTAGCCGTGGCGGCAGCATCATGCTAAAACTTTGACATTTTATGATATCTCACTTATTACTGAAGACATTTGCCTCAAACTTGAACTAGTTGTTAATTATCAAAAGGGGAACCTAAACAACAATGGCAGGTAACCATCAAAATATTTTAGTCAGAGTTATACCCCTTTTTCAACTTGGAATTTTTGTTGAAAATTAAGTATCTGCAGCCAAATGTTAGCACCTGCATGTGGTGCTCTTGTTGTTTGGATAATCGTAATTTGCTGTAATTTCTTCTCTCAGCAGCTGAGCATTGGCACCTTCATGCAGTGCACTTGTTGTTTGGATAATCATAATTTGCTGTAATTTCTTCTCTCAGCAGCTGAGCATTAGCACCTTCATGCAGTGCACTTGTTGTTTGGATAATCATAATTTGCTGTAATTTCTTCTCTCAGCAGCTGAGCATTAGCACCTTCATGCAGTGCACTTGTTGTTTGGATAATCATAATTTGCTGTACTTTCTTCTCTCAGCAGCTGAGCATTAGCACCTTCATGCAGTGCACTTGTTGTTTGGATAATCATAATTTGCTGTACTTTCTTCTCTCAGCCATGAAGAACTTCTTTGCAAAGAAGGACATTACCATGAGATGTGGCAACAACAGTTGACCAAGCTGGACGAGAGCACTACAAACTCTCCTGGAAACTCGGTGGAATTTACTACAGTTGACATTCACACTGGTTCTATTAACTAAGTCAAACCTGTTTTTAGCTCAGCTGTTTTGGAAGAAAACACTGAGGCATTGTTGTAGCCTTGGGGTGGTTGTCCTCCGTGTCGTTGTCTGTTTTGTTGTGCAAAAGGTTTGACATTTTATGATATCTCTGTTATTACTGAAGACATTTGCTTTAAACTTGGACAAGTTGTTAATTATCAAAAGAGGAACCTATACAACAAGGGCAGGTAGCTATCACAGTAATTTTGACACAGTTACGCTCCTTTTTTTAGTTAGAATCTGAAAATCAAGCAGCTGCAGCCAAGCATTGGCACCCGCATTTGATGCTCGTTTGATACTCCTTGTCAATGAAGTTCGTCAAGAACTTATTTTAGTTACAGAATTTGATTTTAACCCCGAAAGCACCTTCCACTACTGTAGTTGCCTTTGTGGCCAGTAAAGATCAAGATCAGGCTGCACAAAACATGCAGTCTGACCTTTGATGTTCACTGCCCATTTTGATGAAACAGTACAGATAAAAGCCAACCTTGAAATTGCAACTACCTGAGTCTTATTCTAGAATGAAAATGACCATTGGGTTTATTCTGTGTTTTAAGGGTTAAAACTGGTTTATTTGCAAGATGAAAACAGGTGTCTGTGTGTGAAAAGATTTCTGAACCAGAAACAAAGTTTTAGGGTTGTACATTTTAACTATTTACCTTAAAATCCTGACTTTTAATGACCCTGAGGAAGAAGCCTTTTGAAAACATTGTGGGAAAAGGAGAAAATGCTGGTAACCAGCATTTTCTCCTTTTCCAACAATGTTTTCTACTCTATGAAAGACAACTTTCATGTTTTGAGTTACATTTAATTTGTTGTCTGCAAATGCTTCCGGTTTGGGCAAGGCTAGAATTACGTCCTTTGGCAAAGAGTTAAAAACATTTGAAGACCACAAAGGTAAGGTGGCTCATATTTTTTTTTTTGAAAGCATTCTTCGTAGGGTGTTGTAAAAACATGAGAATGTTTGGTATGAAGTTTATACACATATAGGTTGTTTGAGAGGTCACTTTTTTGGTTGTTTATTTGAGAATTTTTGTTTTACGTAATGTCATTGGTATGAAATTTCATTGATTGTTTGAGTGCAGCAACTTTGTGTGACCATAGATTTGTTGATTTTTCCATTTCCAAACGGTATTTTTGGGGTAAAAAATATGTTGGATTCGATATTATTACTAAAGTGCATAAAAAAGAAGAAAGAACCTGAAAAGAATGGTAGTTGGTTGTTTACAAGTACACAGGTATAATACCGAGTGCAAAGGGTGTAAAATTTATGATGCCTATCAGATAATCCGATCGACAGTTTGGAGTACATCAACTAAAAGGTGTAATTATTTATAAGGTACGCCATTATGCTTAAAACTGAAGTCACAGCTTGCAGTCAAATTTGACAGCAGTGAATGTTCCAACAATTCATTCAGGACTACCAGCATAAAATTGCATTGACTTTTGAAGTGCTCTCTTAGCAGCTGTTTAGAGTAAATTCCCCTCCCTGGATGTCCTGGTCAAACAGGTGCTAATGAAAACAAGAGTGCTTGCTATTGTTACGAGAGTGGCTTTCAGGAAAAGTTAAGAGCATTTTGACGAGATTTTATTGCCAGAAATTTCAGTAAGAAACGTATAAATTTTTTAGTCAGATTGTCAAATTAATGAATAATAATAAAGTCAGATTCAAATTAGCATAGAAACAGGCATTAATATGCCACATGCTTTTCTAAATAATGATTTTTATGCTTTCCTAGCCGAAGTTACAGAAACAGAAATAAAGACAACACAAGGAAAATTCAACATATTTAATCAGTATCGTTAAATTTTTAAGCAATTTTTATGTGTTTTAGCCTGAAGTTTGAATAAGTTTCTGTTTATTAACTCTTTACCAAACTACAAAATTTTGTACTCAACCAAGTTGAAAGCATTTGCAGACAACAACTTGAGTGTAGCTCAAACGATGATTTCTGTCTCTGATAGAAAAGAAAACATTGTGGGAAAAGGAGAAAATGCTGGTCACCAGCATTTTCTCCTTTTCCTACAATGTTTTCAAAAGCATTCTTCTTCAGGGTCATTAAAACTCGGGAAAGTGTGGTAAAGGGCTAAAGAGTGTGTACATGTATATGTAATGTTGCCATATTCATAATCAATGTAAGCTGAACCCAACTTGGAGTGGGTCATAGACTGATCTTTCATCAAGAACTTGAATTTGTGGACTTACCTACCCATGAATTCAGCTGTAATTAGTACCCAAAGAATATTTCTGGTTTCACAGTACGAAGTCCAGGCTTTTTAACTGTTTACCAAACAACCCAGACTGCAGGAAGGAAATTTTTTGAAAACGTTATTGGAAAAGGAGATAATGCTGGTAACCAGCATTTTCTCTGTCTGCCAAAATGGCTTTCTATCCATTCAAGGCCAGTGTCAATTATTTGAGTGATATTTTATTTGTTATCTGCTAATGCTTTCAGTTTGGACAAGTCAGAACTCATGTTGTTTGGTAAATAGTTAAAGAGGGATTGTCAGTGACATAAATCTTTGAGCAACTGTGAAAATTAAATGAGCCATGCTCTGGTGAAAGGGGGTTTAGTAATGGATCCATAAAAATCCATTTTGTCTAATAGCCAACTGAATTACGAAGTAGAGTGGTCCTTGCACATGCAGAAAATTGACCAATGCCGAAAAGTTTCGGATCAAGTCGGCCTGCATAAGCTGCGCAGGCTGACCTGGGTTGATACTTTTTGCAGATGTGTCAAACCCCCTTTCACAGAGCATGGCCCACATGTATGTGTATATAGTGTGAATGTATAGAATGATACTTGTAAATGCACTCTTAACTCTTTACCAAACGACAAAATTTTAGACTGGTCCAAATTGAGAACATTTGCAGATGACAAATTAAAGGTGGCCCAAATGACAAAATTTGGTCCCACTAAGGTAAAAAACATTGTGGAAAAAGGAGAAAATGCTGGTTACCAGCATTTTCTCCTTTTTCCACAATGTTTTCAAAGGGCTTCTTCCTCAGGGTCGTTAAGAGTCGGGATTGTGTGGTAAAGGGTTAAGGCTCCTTTAATGAGAGATCTTACATGGTACTGGATATTATATATCCAAACTCATATTGCACAAGTCTGATGTTGATCTGCACTGTGCTCAAACCCAGCTCTGTACACCTCTGGCATTGATGTTACTAGCGTAGGATTTTGAAGGTTTGAACCCATTTTCTTTCAGTCCCGTGCTTTAACAGCCTTAAGAAGACGACTTTTGAAAACATTGTGGGAGAAGGAGAGACTCCTGGAAACCACAGTTTTTTTCTGTCACTTCAAAGATAAATTCCATCATTTGAGATACATCTACGGTAGTTTGCTGCCTGATTGCTTTCGAACTGGACAAGTCTAATATTTTCTTGTGTGGTAGAGAATTAAGATGTAACTGTATTGGCATTTTTTTTCTTTAATCCAAGGTCTAACCCGACTGTGCTGTGGTCAAGTAGAATACCTTAATTTGTGTTGTGATTTTAAACTTTTTATTAGTCCAATTTTTTTTATTATGACAGTTTTAAATACCAGATACTTTGTCAGTTTAGTTTTAGCATGCTATAATGGGCAAAATTTAGTGTTTTTTGGGGTGATTTACAGTTGGGTTAGAATCAACAATAAACATGTTTTAAACAAAACTCTTTACCACATAGTCCCAAGTTTTAGAGACCTTGGCAGAAGAAGCTTTTTTTGAAAGTGTTGTGGGAAAAGGAGAACATGCTGGTAATCAGCATTTTCTCCTTTTCCTACAATGTTTTCTACCCTTTCATAGGCCTTTCACAAACTAAAAGAAACATAGTATTTGTGTTTATTACATAACCTCCCTCGTTTTTAGTGTAATATACCCATTACGAATTTTCATCACCTATACAGGTTGGATATCATATTTGTATCATGTCATTTGTGATGTCATTTTGTACGTATTTTAGAGATGTGAATGTTTTTTTTTTTTTAATGGATAGTACAGCACGTGCATAGATGGTTTTACATACTCTGATCTATGATTTGTGAAATACAGTCATGTGATAAGAAGAATCTGACATTTGTTGGCTTTTTAAGGTAGAATTTGATTAAACTTGCCTAAAAAAAAGTTAGTCAAGTAAGAAAGCTTACCAAAGGCCCACTTAATAACATTTTTCTAGGCTTGTTTTAAAAAAAAATCAACTCAAATGCTAACTTATGTCAGATGCTATATATGTATTGTAGTCCAGAATTTTAGATAAGTAGAGTTATTTTTATTGAGAATCATCGGGGGGGGGGGGGGAGTTCCCACATCAGTTTTGTTACATTTACTCTCTTAACCAGACAATAAAATTCAAAGACTAGTCTGAATTGAAAGCATTTGAGTTGTGCACTGGCAAAAGGGGGGCTTAATGCATCTCCATGATGCATTGCACCAATGAAGCCACCACATAACTATGGATCTATAACAGTGGTTTTCTTTTTTTTTAACAACTGACTTAATCATGATGTAGACTGGTCCTTGGATGTACAGAAAATTGATCAGTAGTGAAACGTTTTGGCCCAGGTCAGCCTGCGCGGTCTGCTCAGGCTGACCTGGATCGATACTTTTCATGGATGCATTAAACCCCTTTTCAGAGCATGGCTCATTTTCTGAATACAAATCCAACATGGCTCAAATAAGGGGACTTGTCTGTGAAAGGAGAGAAAACATTCTGGTAAAAGGACAAAAAAATGCTCTATGCCAGCATTTCCTCCTTTTCACACAATGTTCTCAAAAGTTTTCTATCTGAGGATCATTTAGCCATGGTATTGTTTGGTAAAGAGTTAATCTAAATGATGAACTGGCAGGTGTGGATTTGTTTTCTCATGATATTTAATGTCATACTCAATTATTAACACTTTATACCTTAAATCAGAAGGAAAAAAAAAAAGCCATTTGAGCAATTCTCTGGCAAATGGGAGTTTATTGCATCTCAGTGATGCATTATACCAAGTAGGTTGTCATATATTAACTCTCTACCATACAATCTTGAGTTTTAACGACCCTGGGAAAGGGGCCTTTTGAAAGCATTGTGGGAAAAGAAGAAAATGCTGGTAACCAGCATTTTCTTCTTTTCCCACAATGTTTCTACACTTCCAAAGAGAAATTTCAGTTTTTGATACACAATTAATTTGTTGTCTGCAAACTCTTTCACTTTGGACCAGCCTAAAATTTTATTGTGTGTTAAAGGGTCATTATGGGTCCATGGGATCCAATTTTTTCTTAACCCTTTACCAAACGACAAAATTTTAGACTGGTCCAAATTCAAAGCATTTGCAGATAACAAAATAAATGTAATTGAAAAATAAAAAAAATGTTTTGGGTAGGGTAGAAAACACTGTGGGAAAAGGAGAAATGCTGGTTACCAGCATTTTCTCCTTTTCTCACAGGGTTTTCAAAGGACTTCTTTCACAGGGTCATTAAAAGTCGGGATTGTGTGATAAAAAGTTAAATCCAACTGAATCATTATGTAGACTGGTCCCTTGGTAAGCAGAAAATTTCCCTAGAGCAAAAAGGTTCAACTCGGGTCTTCCTGCATAGACTGCACAGGCTGACCTTGGTGGATACTTTTAACAGATGCTTCAAACCCGCTGTTGACAGAGCAGGGCTCCTTTTCTTTGAGTACTGTCAAAGATTAAAAAGGAAAATATAAGAATGCTTTGTATTTCCGATGACCTTCTATCATACAATCCAGAGTTTTAACAATCCTGAGAAAGATAACCGTATGAAAATATCACAGGATTAAAGAGAAAATGCTGGTAACCAGCATTTTCTCATTTTCCTTCAATGTTTTTTTTTTACCCTTTTCTACCCTTTCAGAGACACACTCTGTCATTTCAAGCCACCCTTTATTTGTAATCAATTTATTTAACCTTTACCACATGATCATATTTTTAACAACCCTAACAAAGAAGGCTTTTGGAAACATTGTGGAAAAAGGTGAAAATGGTGGTAAACAGCATTTTCTCCATTTCCCACAGTGTTTTCTACCCTATCAAAGACAGAGATCATCAGTTTAGCTTCATTTGTTTGATTGTCTGCAAATGCTTTGAATTTGGTCCAGTCCAAAATTCTGTTGTCAGGTAAAGAGTTTATTTGCTTTCAAAGTGGTTAAGTCTAAAATATTGTTTACTGATAAAGAGTTGTGGTCCAAAAACAGGTTTAATCTTTTGCAACACAATGCTGACTTTTAACGACCCTGAGAAAAGAAGCTTTTAAAAACATTGTGGAAAAAGGAGAAAATGCTGGTAACCGATAGTAAAAGCCAATCGTAAAAAGCCAAATTTTGCAATTTCAAAGGTACTTTGGGGTGGGAGGAGATAGCCGTCACTGTAGATCTAAGATCAGACTGCATGTTCTAGGCAGTCTGATTGTGATCTACACTGTCTGCAAATGGTCCTCGAGTTGTGTTTAGCAGCCTAAGGGTTAAGGTTGATTCAGAAAAGGATAACGATCTTTGATCCTCATAGAGAGTGTAACTTTCGGGTTCGATCACAGGTATGAAAACCAAGAAGCATAGGTATTGGAAATTGCATTTTTTGTGAAATCGCTATATAGTTGAGCTGCTAGGGCATCACCCATTATGGGCAACCAGTAGCAATGATAAATAAATGCAAAACAAATGAGCTGTGCTCTGGCAAAAGGAGACTTAATGCATCTCCGTAATCCATGATACCGAGTAAGTCTACACATATTTATGGATCATTAAAATCCATTTTATATAACAACCGACTGATTTATGAGATACACTGGTCCTTTGACATACAGAAGATTGACCAATGGCAAAAAGTTTCAGCCCAGGTCAGCCTGCGCGGACTGCGCAGGCTGGCCTGGGTCGATACTTTTCGCAGATGCATAAAGCCCCCTTTTTACAGACTGGGGCTTAAATACATGTAACTGGTAAAATTTAAAGGCAGGGCGGGAAATGTTGGCGGTACACAAAGCAAAACAAGCCAATATTTACAAGAGAAAAATCATTAATCCAAGACTTATAAAGCAATATTCAACTGATACAAAATACATAATAAATACATGGACACTTGCATCAGGCATTTGAACCACTTGTAGACATTAGATTTCATCATTAACCCTTTACCACACAACCATGAGTTTTAACCACTCTTAAAGAGGAAGCTTTTGAAAACATTGTGGGTGAAGGAGAAAATGCTGGTAACCAGCACTTTCTCCTTTTCCCATAATAATTTCTATCCTATCAAAGACAGAAATCATCATTTGAGCTACATTTAATTTGTCATCTGCAAATGCTTTCAATTTGGTTGAGTCCAAAATACTGATGTATGGTAAATGGTTCACCCTTTACCACACTACAAAATTGAAGACTTGTCCAAACTGAAAGCATTTGTAGACGACAAACTGTGTGTGTCTCCAATGAATGAATTTGTCTTTGAATTGGATGAAAACATTTGGGGAAAAGGAGAAAATGTTGGCAGCTACCAGCATTTTCTCCTTTATACACAATGTTTTCAAAGGCATTATTTTCCAAGGGTCATTAAAACACAGGATTGTTTGGTAAAAGGTTCACATAATATCCAGTTTAGGAACATTTTGATACATAGCACAATGTAGAGAGATAAAATTGTGAACGAACAAGCAGTGGTGAATGTCTGTGACAAAATGTGGCAAATGGAAAAATTCTCCATAATGAAAGATCTTTCCATTTGGCAATTTTCTAAAACCTAGTCTACTAAATTTGAGAGCCATTCTGGAAAAAGAAAGTTTAATGCGTCTCTGATGCATTGAACCAATCAAGTCATCACATAATTTGTCTATCCTTAAAATCTATTTTGTTATGCTCTTTACCACAAGAGGAAAATTTAGACTGATCCAAATTGAAAGCGTTTGCAGACGACAATTTGAAGGTGACTCAAATAATGGAATTTGCCTTAGATAGGGTAGAAAACATTGTGGGAAAAGGAGCAAATGCTGGTTACCAGCATTTTCTCCTTTTCCTACAATGTTTTCAAAAGGCTTCTTTCTCAGGGTCGTTAAAACTCGGGACTAAATCATGAGATAGACTGGTCCCTAGACACACAGAAATTTGACCAATAACAAAATATTTTGACCAAGGTCAGCCTGCACAGTCTGACCTTCGTCATTACTTTTTGCACATGTATTTCACCTCCTATTCACAGAGCATGGCTCATTCTTAAAATGTAACTTATTATTTTATGTATAAATAAACAATGCATTCTGAAAAGGCCCAATTTTACATTGATGTGATAGTTTAAAATTTTAAACCAGTTTAATCCAAGCTCCTTAGCCCTTTACCACACAATTCCCAGGTTTTATCAACCTTAACCCTTTACCAAACATCAAAATTTAAGCCTTGTCCAATTTGAAAGCATAAGCATGCGACAATTTCAGTGTGGCTCAAATGGTGCAATTTTTCTTTGATAAATTAGAAAACATTGTGAGAAAAGGAGAAAGTGCTGGTTACCAGCATTTTCTCCTTTTCTTACAATGTTTTCAAAAGGCTTCTTTATCAGAGTCGTTAAAAGTCGGGATTGTATGGTAAAGGGTTAAAGAGAAAACTTTTGAAAAAATTGTGGGAAAAGGAAAAAAAAAAAAAAAAAATGCTGCTAACCATCATTTTCACCTTTTCCTACTATGTTTTCTATCCTCTAAAAGACAAACTTGATCAAAACAACCAAAGTTGATTTGTTGTCTGCAAATACCTTCAATTTAGACAAATCTCAAATTTTGTTGTTTGGTAAAGAGTTGACATATATTAACCCTTAACAACACAATCCCGAGTTTTAATTACCCTGGAGTAAGGGGCATTCAAAAACAATGTGGGAAAAGGAGAAAATGCTGGTAACCAGCATTTTCTCCTTTTTCCCACAATGTTTCATAACCTTTCTGATACAAATCCCATCATTCCAGTTATCACTTTATTTGTCGTCTGCAAATGCTTTGAATTTGGACCAGTCTAAAAATTTGTTGTATGGTAAAGTGTCAAAGTCAAGACTGCCTCTCTTTTTTTTTTTTTCTTGCAGCAGATCACTTAACTCTTTACCAAAAGACAAAATTTCAGACTTGTCCAAATTGAAAGCATTTGCAGACAACAATTTGAGTGTGGTTCAAATAATGGAATTTGTCCTGGATAGGATGGAAAACATTGTGGAAAAAGGAGAAAATGCTGGTTACCAGCATTTTTTTCCTTTTCCCACAATGTTTTCAAAAGGCCTCTTCCTTAGGGTCATTAAAACTCGGGATTGTGTGGTAAAGGGTTGAAAAACAGGAGAAAATGCTTGTACCAAGCCATATCTCCTTTTGCCAAAATGTTCTCACATGTACAAACACCATATTTTTCAATGACTGTCCCTATTTGGCAAAGTCATTTCCGAAGCTGTCTGCTGTAAATTTGTTATAGAAAGCAGGAAGTTCTATTAACCCTTTACCAGATGACAAATTTTAGCCTTGTCCAAATTGAAAGCATTTGCAGACGACAATTTCAATGTGGCTCAAATGGTGCAATCTTTATTTGATAGGATAGAAAACATTGTGGGAAAAGGAGAAAATGCTGGTTACCAGCATTTTCTCCTTTTCCCAAAATGTTTTCAAAAGGCCTCTTTCCCACGGGCGTTAAAAGGCGTCATTGTGTGGTAAAGGGTTAAGTTATTATCAACCCCTTACCAAACAATCCTGTGTTTTAACCACCCAAAAGAAGAGGGCTTTTGACAATATTGTGGGAAATGGAGGAAATGCTGGTAACCAATATTTTCTTCTTTTCCAAAATTGTTTTCTATGTTTTTAAGAAAACTTCAGTCATATGAGCAGATTAAATATTCATTGGCAAAATTTTGATGCAGTCAGGATGGAAGCATTTAAGTTTTTTCAAATAAGAAATAGTAAACCCTTTCCCAAACAAGCCCTGGTTTTCACGTGTCTGCAGTACAAGTCTTTTAAAAACACTGTTGGAAAAGGAGAAATTGCTCGTAACGAGCAATTTCTCCTTTTCCCAGTGTTTTCTACCCTTTTTGATAACTTTCTGCCATTTTCATCAAATTTAAAATTGTCGTCTGCAAACTCTTTCAATTTGGACCAGTCTAAAATTTGTTGTTTTGGAAAAGTCTACAGTCGAGCCATACTCTGGCAAAAGGGGGTTTAACTCTTTACCAAACGATAAAATTTTACACCAGTCCAAATTGAAAGCATTTGCGGATGACAAAATAAATGTGACTCAAAGGTTGAACTTTGTTTTGAGAAGTTTTGAAAACATTGTGGAAAAAGGAGAAAATGCTGGTTACCAGCATTTTCTCCTTTTTCCACAATGTTTTCAAAAGTTCTTTCTCAGGGTCGTTTCAAGTTGGGATTGTGTGCTAAAGGGTTAACACATCTCCACGATGCAGTATATGCAGCAAGTCATTCATAATTATGGATCCACGAAATCAGTTTTGTCTCACTCCGGCAGAATCGTGGGGTAGAGTAGATCTTGGACATGCAAAATAATTATCAATAACAAAAAAATTCCAAAGAAGTCAGCCTGTGCGAACTGCGCAGACTGACCTTGGTCGATACTTTTTTGAAGATATATTAAACCCCCCTTTTCACAGAGCATGACTCGATATAAAACCTGCGACATACAATAAAAAAATCTTTACCTACTGCTAAATGTACATTAGTTCAACTGGAAAGAATCTGCAGATTACTAAGATGCTCAGATTTATCTTTGAAAAAGTAGAAAATATTGTAGGAAAAGGACCATTATTTTCTTCTTTTCCTGCAATATTTTCCAAAAGATTCTTCCTCGCAGTCGATAAAACTTGGGTTTGTTTGGTAAAATATGAAATAAATAAGATTTAGATTGAAAACAATATAGTAACAAAAGTGATAGGAGTGTTTGCAATGCAAATGATCAACTTCAATGTTACACAACATGATATTTTACAGAGCATAAAACAATGTTTTAGTAATATTACAGATGAAGAAACATAATGTGGTCTTTGTAATCCCACTATACATGCGCTCACTTTTAATGTACATCATAATGTGATATTTGAATTGACTTTTATCTCGAGTTAAGTGAGATTTTTTAACACATATCGAGTTTAAACATTCTTACACATCTCTAAATGCACTCAACCTGAATTTGCTGTTTTACCAAATTAAAAAGATATCTGTATAGGTAAGGGTTGCCAGGTACTTAGAGGCCCAAATAGTGGGAAAAAAAATGCAGGTGTTAAAATGCATTTAACTCTTAACCACACAATCCTGACTTTAAATGACCCAGAGATAGAAGCCTTTTGAAAATATTGTGGGAAAAGGTGAAAATGCTGGCAAGCAGCATTTTCTCCTTTTCCCTTCCCAAAACAAATTTCAAGTTTTCATTCACATCTATTTTGTCGTCTGTAACTGCTTTCAATTTGGACCAGTCTAAAATTTTGTTGTCTGGTAAAGAGTTAAATGTAAATCATAGTCAAAGTGGCAGAAAAATATATTTAAAATCAGGCTTAAAGTAAACAAAAGAGAAAGTAACCTGACACAGTTTTGAAATTAATTTCTCTGCCAGGGATTAACACTTGGACCAATCTCACAACAACAGATCGTTACCTTCACAATAATTTCCATAATTTTAAATTATATCACTTTAATTTGAATGCATTTTAACACTGCCTTTGTTTACTTTTGGTAGCTATTGTTACTTTAATAATGTCTACTGTGCATAGCAAGATCACTCATTAATATTCCTTTCCGTTTTCCCTTTATTTCCTTCAGTTGCAATCTTTTTCTGCTTGAAGATTTCTTCTATCCCTTTACCACACAATCACTAGTTTTAACCCTTACAGTGCTGATTTGATGAAATGCACCTTTCCAATTGGGAAAAAAAATCCAAAACATTGCTACTTCAAGGTAGTTCTGGCCAGAACAAGCAAAGAAGTAGCAGACAGTGTAGATCCAAGATCAGACTGCACGTTTTGTGCAGTCTGAACTTGATCTACACTGCCCGCAATTACAACTTAAGTCGGTTCCAGCACTTTATGGGTTAATGAGCATCAGGAAAAAGGCCTTTGAAAACATTTAGGGAAAAGGAGAAATTGCTGGTAACCCTTCTGGCACAAATTTTAGATTTTGAGTCGTGCTCAATTCTTTCAATTTGGGTCAGTCTAAAATTTTATCATTAGACAAAATGCTACGGCATAATTTCACACATCTTATCCTTTTACCATGACATTACCTGTCACACACACTGATTGAGCCTTGCTGTGGATGTGCCATACTTACTCATTCAATTCAGTTTTACATTTAACCCTTCACCACACAGTCCCAAGTTTTAATGATCCTGAGAAAGTAGCCTATTGAAAACATTGTGGGAAAAGGAGAAAATGCTGGTTACGTAAGCAGCATTTTCTCTTTTTCCCAGAATGTTTTCTTCACTATCAAAGAAATCTTACATCACTTGAACCACATTGGAATTGTTGTCTGCAAATGATTTCAATTCAGACAGATCTACTTTTCTGTTGTGTGGTAAAGAATAGAGTCCATTTAATGGAATCAATTAATCAATCAATCAATATCACCTCTGAAACTTTAAATTTGGCTTTTGATTGCTCCTCTTTCCTTAGCTCTTTACCACATTACAAAATCTTAGACTTCTCCAAAATGAAAGCACTTGCAAACAACAAAACCTTGCTCAAATGATTAGATTTGTCTTGGTTGAGTAGAAATCATTGTGAAAAAAGGAGAAAATATTGGTAACCAGCATTTCTCCTTTTCCCATAACGTTTTCAAAAGCCCTTTCAATCTAGGCCACTTCCTCTCGGGATTGTGTGGTAAAGAGTGAAACTCCTCTCTGTTAATAAAAAAATTGTGAGAAAAGCAGCACTTCCTTTTCATAAGTAATTTTTGCTTTTTTTTAAAAATTTTTTCCATGATCATTGATGTTGAAAAATATCTGTTAGGTTAAGATAACCTGTACAGTGATAGACTTGGTGGACATGGTTGCTCAACCTTCACAATCAATCAACACTGAGGAAGATGATTTTTAAAAACATCATGAGAAAAGGAGAAAACGCTGGTCACCAGCATTTACCCCTATTTCCACAATGTTTTCTTCCCTTTCGAAGGCAAATCTCATCATTTGAGCCATATTTAATTTGTCGTCTGCAAATGTCTTCAATCTGGACAAGTCTAACTTTTGCAACTGGGTCTAGGGTTAACTCTTTACCACACGACAAAAATGCAGACTTGACCAACAAAGACGACAATCCAAATGTGCCTCAAATGATGGAAATGGTCTTTGATACAGTAGAAAATATTTTGTGGGAATTTTTCCCACAATGTTTTCAAATGGCTTCTTCCTCAGGGTCGTTAAAACTCGGGATTGTGTGGTAAAGGATTAGTACCAGTAATTGATCAAGCCACCGCATTAAAAACAATTCTTGACAGTAAACTCCACTAGTTTCAAGGAAAAGTTTCAACTCTTTATGACTTTATCATATTTTAGACTGGTCCAAACTAAAAGCATTTGCAGATGACAAAAATTTAATTGTATGTGTTCAAATGATTGGATCTGTTTCTGAAAGGTTAAAAAAAAAAAACATGGTGTGGAAAAAAGGAGAAAATGCTGGATAACAGCATTGTCTTCATTTCCCCACAGCCTTTTCAAAAGCCCAAGTTGTTGAAACTTGGGAGTGTGCAGTAATTGGTTAACTCTGTCACACAATCCTGAGTTTTTAACGACCCTGAAGAAGAAAGCTTTTGAAAACCATGTGGGAAAAGGAGAAAACGCAGGTAACCAGCATTTTCTTCTTTTCCCACAAAGTTTTCAACAACCTCAAAGACAGATGCTGTCTGCAAACACTTTCGATTTGGATTAGTCCAAAATTTTGTTGTGTGGTAAAGAGTAAAAACCTGTGTTCCAGAAATTTATTAACAACCCCATCCCCTTGATATCTTCAACGGACAAAATGAAAAATACAGCTTCTGTCCTTGTCATGCAGATATATTTATAAACTGAGTTGACCACTTACCACAAAATCCCGAGTTTAATGACCCTGAGCAAGAGGGCTTTTGAAAACATTGTTGGAAAAGGAGAAAATGCTGGTAACCAGCATTTTCCCCTTTTCCCTGCCATATTTTCAACCCTATCAAGGACAGAAGTCATCTTTAGAGCTACATTTAATTTATTGGCTACAACAGCTTCAATTCGGTCAAGTCTACAGTGTTGTTGTGTGGTAAAGAGTTAACTCACTACAGGAGACTGTGAGTTAACTTGGAACATATATAAAACACATATTGTATCCATATTTAGAATTATCAAATAAAAAAAAAAAAAAAAAAAAGCACTGCTACAGTATAGTTTCTGTCCATCTTATTTTGAAAAGAATGGTGAAAGTGCTACAAGGAAGAGTTCACTTCATCAATCAAACATATTGGTATTCATATTAACCCTTTGTGTGCCAAATCACAGGCCTTAGGATTAAAAAACCAATGTAAATACACAGTCATGCGTAATTTTGTCTCAGTTTTGTAGCAAAGTACACAGAATAGATCGAAGACCAGACTGCATGCTTAGTGCAGTTTGATCTTAATGTACACTGGCCACTAAAGCAACTATACTTGTGACGAGCACATTAAAGGTTACAAAAAAATGATATGAAAAATGTAGTTACAGAATAGTTTCTGTACTTTTTTGTATAAAAAACATCGGTACCACTGACTAAAGGACAGACCTCACAGAGCATTCTGTTGTATGGGCTACATAGGTTGATCAGAAGTGGCAAAATATCATTCAACCCTTAACCCTTTCCCAAACGGCAAATTTTGGACTGGTCCAAACTGAAAGAATTTGCAGATGACTATTTTAAATTTGATAAAAATGGCAGAAAGTTATCAAAAAGAGTAGAAAACACTGTGGGAAAAGGAGAAATTGCTCGTTATGAGCAATTTCTCCTTCTCCCACAGTGTTTTCAAAAGACTTGTACTGCAGACACGTGAAAACCAGGATTTGTTTGGGAAAGGGTTAAAGCACCTTTAAAATCTATTGTTACCTTTGCTGTCAGTGTAGATCGAGGTCAGAATGCACAGAATGTGCTGAAACACTATACTCAAAAGAAATCTTGAAATTGCAATTATTTGGGGTATTTTTTCTATATTAAAAAAAGTCTGTTGGATTTATTCGAAGCTCTAGGTGTTAAATTTCTTGTTCATATAACAAAAACTGTTTACCCTTTACCACACAATGCCGACTTTAACCGACCCTGGAAAAGTAGCCTTTTGAAAACAAAGTGGGAAAAGGAGAAAATGCTGGTAACCAGCAATTTCTCCTTTTTCCACGATGTTTTCTACCCTATCAAAGAAAAATTGCACCATCTGAGCCACACTGAAATTGTTGTCTGCAAATACTTTCAATTTGCATGAGGCTAAAATTTTGTCATCTGGTAAAGGGTTAATCTGTATGCCTGTGAAGTAACAGCAATGCAGACTTCTTGACACTCCACTTGTCCAGCCTGGCAATGAGACATAAGTGTAATCCTGGCTGATTTTGTCACTGCTACATCAGACTAAGTTGTCTTGGATTGTTTGTTAGTTTCTTCCATCTATCTACCATACATCCACTGATCACATTTCATTGCAGTACAAGTCCAACCTAGAAATATAAAATATTCACAACACTTAGTTGAGAGACTGCCAGACACACACACACAGACAGTGACAGTGAAAGACTGGAAGACAGACAGAGAGAGAGCTATGATAGTTCTGCACCTGGTTGAAGTTCAACCTAATCTTAGCCATCATCAAAATTGAGATTCAATGTGCATATACCATTTTTTGGACAAAAGTTGGAGAAAGGAGCAATGCTTGTCTCAATTAATTGCTCTTTTTCCCCATGACTTTTTGAAAACCATTAAAAGCATGTTTCTATTTCCCATCATTAAGTTATTCTTACTGTACAAAGACTTAAAAACATTGTGTGAAAAGGAGAAAATATTGGTTACCAGCTTTTTCTCTTTTTGCCCACAATGTTTTCAAAAGCTTTCTTCGTCATGATCATTTATAACAAGGGACTGTTTGATAAAGGATTAAAATCACACCTGATGGGGCTCCATTGAAGCACATCTCCAGTTGTACAGGTAATACTGTAGATTTCCATCGCCTATACCAAACTTTAACTTCTCCAGGAATTCTTTATTCTTCATCAGGTCCAAAGCATTAAAAACATCAAAATCCATCTGAAACGGGATAGTAATAGTAATATTATAATCAGGTTTGCAGTGATAATACACCAAAATTCCATCTGAAACAGGTTTATAGTTGTAAAATTATAAACCAAAATTCCATGGGGAACAGGATTATAAGAACAAACAATAAACCAAAATTTCTACCTAAAACAGGATAATATTCTTTTAATGAGTTCCATATGACATTTTAAAATATTTAATATATAGAACAACATTTATTAACCAAAAGTCTATCTGAAACTGAGTAACATTTATGAACCAAAATTAGCATGATGATAAACTCATTACCACACTACAAAATTTGAAAGCATTTGCAGACAACAAATCAAATGTTGTTCAAACGAAGAAATTTGTCTCAGACAGAGTAGAAAACATTGTGAGAAAAGGATGAAATGCTGGCTACCATCAATTTCTCCTTTTCCCATAATGTTTTCAAAGGCCTTGTTCCTCAAGGCTGTTGAAAGTCAGAAGTGTTTATTAAAGGGTTTAATGCACAAATTCAATCAAAAATAGAAAAAAATTCATTAATCCCTAGGAGAAAGACAAAATGGATGTTTCCAAAAACAGCAGTGCATTCTGATGTTGGATCTAATCTGATACATTCTGATGTTGGATCTAATCTGATACATAGTGTGATATTCTGGTGAAATGGCCACAAAAGTGCAGTTTTGTCCTATTTTGCTGCATGATCTTGAATCATACCATCCAAAAGGGGTATTAGTGATTGGAATTCTGAAGGTTGAGTGTTAGTTGCATACACTTCAACATGAAATTGGGAAAAAAATCTTGGTGTTGAAGGCATTACAAAGCCATTCAATTATGATTTGGTGTTTTCTGGTAACCAGCATTTTCTCCTTTTCCTAGAATGTTTTTTATCCTTTTAACCCTTTCCCAAACAAGCCCTGGTTTTCGCGTGTTTGCAGTACAAGTCTTTTGAAAACACTGTGGGAAAAGGAGAAATTGCTCGTAACAAGCAATTTCTCCTTTTCCCATAATGTTTTCTACCCTCTTTGAGAACTTTCTGCCATTCTCATCAAATTTAGAATTGTCATCTGCAAACTCTTTCAATTTGGATCAGTCCAAAATTTGTTGTTTGGGAAAGGGTTAAAGACAAATTCCATCATTTCAGCCACATTTATATTGTTGCTTGAAAAAGATTTTTGCCTCAACTGGATATCAAACCTGCAACCACCAGATCACGAGTCGCATACACTGACCACTGAGCTAACCGGCCTGGCGCAAAAAATGGAAAGTAATTGCCGACTTACATTCTTTGCCTCTATGAGAGCATCCTGCATAAGTTCAACCCAGGGTGTGACTGTACTAACATTGTAAAATGAGTAAGCAGCCTTTAGGGTTTTGTGGACTGGATGGTGCATCACTGTTGAGGGGAGGGTATAAAAACTCACAAAATCTGTGATCTTTCCATTTTTCTGTAAAAAGACAATTATTTCTTTTAACTCTTTACCAAATGACAAATTTTGGACTCATCAAAATGAGAGCTTTTATAGATGACAAATGATGTGTGGCTCAAATTGTGAAAATTGTCTCTGAAGTGGCAGAAAACATTGTGGGACAAGGAGAAAATGCAGGTTATCAGCATTTTCTCCTTGTCCAACAATGTTTTCAATTGCTTTTCCAGTCATGAAAACTCAGAATTGAGTGGTATACAGTTAAACAACTATCATTACAACCTGAAAACTATAAACATGTGAAAACATGATATGATCTGTCAAGTGGATGTTAGTATAATGTGCATAATACTTCATTGCACTGTTGACTAACTCCGTGTTAACTCTTTACCACACAATCCCGAGTTTTAACAACCCTGAAAGAGTTCTAAGGCATTTGAAAACATTGTGGGAAAAGGAGAAAATGCTGGTTACCAGCATTTTCTCCTTTTCCCACAAAATTTTCTACCCTATTCAAATCAGAAATCATCATCTGAGCTACATTTAATGTGTCATTTGCAACTGCTTTCAATTTGGTCCAGTCCCAAATTTTGTCATGTGGTAGCAAGTTAGTTGCTATCAACAGACTTCGAAAGTCATCAATTCAAAAGTTTACTATACATGTAGATACAATTTGGGTTAAAACTGAACTAAAGGTGACTTTATACATTGTTAATAGCTATGACAAAGAGCATCTGCTCCACATATTTTCCATGATAAAATAATAAATTCAAGAGCTTCAACACTTCAATGCAAGTACCTGAAATTTTATCTTGTATATCCAAAGTTTGTTGCTGATAATCATGCAAAATTTCCATACAGTATCATCAAAACTGAGGAGTCAGCACAAAATACTAATGTAAAACAAATTTTGCACAAAAATGTCCAGCTTCAAGGGGAGATCATTCTTCAGTACTTTACGACAGCCATCCAAAAGTTGTCTAGCATATATCTCTATAGCTAGTGGCTTGGAGTTCTACAAAGTTTTCTAACAATTACAGCAAAACTGTGAGAGAGGTTCACTACATAAATTTATAGGATAAATTTTGAGCCATGCTCTGTGAAAAGGAAGCTGGTATAATGCCACTGCAAAAAGTATCTATCCATGTCAGCCTGAGCAGTCCGTGCAGGCTGACATGAGTCGAAAAAACTTTTTGCTATGGGTAAATTTTCTGCATGCAAAAAGACCATTCTACCTTACAATTTAGCCAGTTGTTAGACAAATTGACCTACATTATGTGACAACTTGCTTGGTCTAATGATATAATGCATTTATGAAGAAAAATTAAACCCCTTTTAGCAGAGCGCTGATTATATATATGAGCCATGCTCTGACAAAAGGGGGCTTAATGCATCTCTTTGATGCATGATACCAAGCAAGCCATCACATAATGATGGGTCCATAAAATCCATTTTGTCTATCAGCCAACTTAATCATGAGGTAAACTGGTCCTTTGACTGGGAGAAAATTGACCAATAGCAAAAAGTTTTGATACTGTTTTGCGGATGCATTAAGCCCCCTTCTCACAGAGTGCAGCTCATATACATGAGTGTCTAGAGACAGACAGTTGGACAGATAGGCAGATTCTGGTGTATTCCCCAAATAATTTGAGCCATGCTCTGGCAAAAGGGGGCATTAAGGGGGCATTATGCACCTCCATAACGCATGATACCAAGCAAGCCATCATTTACCTGAGGACCATTAAATCCATTTTGTCTAACAATCTGAGGTTGACTGGTCCTTTGAAATGTAAATAACTGACCAACAGCAAAAAGCAATGGTCAAGGCCAGCCTGTGTGGACTGCGCAGGTCAACGTGGGCATATATTTTTTGCAGATGCATTAGGCCCCCTTTTCACAGACCATGGCCCATTTGTTTTGCAAGGTATTCAAGATATTTATTTTGATGAGCTGTAACTTTATGCCATCTTACCTCTACAACGTAACTGTCTATTATGCCTTTTCGAGGTATAAACCAATGACGGAATTCTTCCACTGTGAAAATTGGGGATAGATCTAATGTGTTCAGATACTGAAATGAAAAATTATAACAATATTATAACTCTGTATGACATTTTCTTTTTTTTTTCAATACTTTTTGTTTCTAAAATGATTCATACCGAAAGTGTGATGTACCTAAAGTGTGATTAAACTTCTATCAACGAACTAAAACTGTTCTTCAAATTTTGGCCCTTTGCATGAACTCAGTGAGTTTTTGTTAATGCATCCAAATAGTGTGAATAGTTAAAAAGATCACACCAGTTGGCAAATAAGATGTCAGTGGTAACTCTTTACCGCACACAAAAAAAAAGAAAAAAAAAAAATGGATTGTACCAAACTGAACGCATTTGCATGCAACAAATTAAATCTTACTAAAATGGTGATTCTTGTATTTGGTCGGGTAGAAAACATTGGGGAAAAAAGAGAAAATTCTGGTTACCAGCATTTTCTCCTTTTCCAACAATGTTTTCAAAAGCCTTTTTTTTTTCAGGATCATTAAAACTTGGGTATGCATGGTTAAGGGTTAAGCAAACTCGCGGACAGAAAATTTCTAAGTTCCCACTGGTGATAACACTGAAGTTCTGGATATGGGGTCAAAATGACCCGCAAATTTTTACACCTGGAGAAAAGACTCTCAAACAACTTACATTTGACAAAAGTCTGTGTACATCTTGCACATCTGCTGGAGTGAAAACTCTAAAACCTGGAGTCTTTGGTGCCTGTTGATTTTAAAAAAAAAATCTACATCACAAAATGACCTAACATATGGCAAAAATACATCTTGATAATTTAAGTATGCAATAGTTCAAGCAGTTATATTGCACAATTTGAAGTATTTACAGACGACTCCTTCCAAATTACAACTTTAGCAGCACTAATTGTTTAACTCTTTAGCAAACAATCCGGAGTTTTAACAGTCTTGAGGAAATAGCCTTTTGAAAACCTTGTGGGAAAAGGAAAAAATGCTGGTTACCAGCATTTTCTCCTTTTCCCGCAAGATTTTCTACCCTTTCACAGACAATTCCCTTAATTTCAGCCACATTCAATTTGTCACCTGCAAATGCTTTCAATTTGGACAAGTTAAAAAAGCAATATGAAATGCTGCTGAAATTTTTTCTTATTGACTGGTTACAAGATTACAAAATTTCGGACTCTGAAAGCTGAAAGCATTTGCAAAATCACAAATTTAAATGTGGCTAAAATGAGGAGATTTGTCTGTGAAAGCATTAAAAAAAAAATGGGGGGAAAGGAGAAATGCTTGTTACCAGCATTTTTTCCTTATCTAAGAGTGTTTTCAAAAGTCTTCTCTCTCAGGGTTGTCAAAACTTGTGACTGTGAGGTAAAGGGTTAACTCCCTTGAATAAGCAAAATGATGATTAAATGATCTGCTTTACACAATGATCTATCCTTGAAGCCAAAACTGAAGTTGCAGGTTGACATCTTCAATAATGTGTACACACTTAAAACATTTATATAACATTTATATAAACTTAACACTTTACCACACAATCCTGACTTTTAGTGACCCAGAGAAAGAGGCCTTTTGAAAACATTGTGGGAAAAGGAGAAAATGCTGGTAATCAGCATTTTCTCCTTTTCCCACAATGTTTTCTAACCTATCAATGACAAATTTCATCATTTGGGCCACCTTTAATTTGTAGTCTGCAAACGCTTTCAATTTGGACCAGTCTAAAATTTCGTCGTTTGGTAAAGGGTTAGTTAACGCAAGATTCATTTCTTGCTTCTTCTTTGCGTCTGAATAATGGAGGCTTATTCATTTCCGTATCTTAGTATAAAAACATCGCATTTCAAAAAAATAAGCGTGGATGTAGCTGCCAACACTAGGCTAAGGGTGCTTTTTCAGTGAAAATTTTACATAGAACAAGACCACCATAAGCCAACTTTTGGCTGCAGCTGCTTTTAGAAAGAAGTTGGTTTTCAGTGTAAAGTCCAAAATGGGGCATAACTGTGTCAAAACTATTCTGATAGTTACCTGCCCCTGTATGTATGTGTTCCCTGTCAGATGGTTCACAGCTAGTCCAAATTCAAAGTGAATAAATTACGTTCAGTAATGAGAGATAATACTGACATTATAAAATGTCAAAGTTTTTGCACAACAACAAGACAGATGACAACAGGGCCATGACAATACCTTGATGTTTTTTTTTTCCGAAAACAGCCATGCAAAAAAGGGGTATAACTGTGTCAAAAATATGTTGACAGTTACCTGCCCTTCCAGTATGACTTCCCCTTTTGATGGTTAACAACTGGCCCAAGTTTGAAGTAAATGTATTCAGTTTTTTATGATTGATTGTATGGTGTTTAACGCAGTTTTTAGCATTATTAAGTTACATTGCGGTGGCCAGTGCACCTATCCAAGCTTTCCTGGAGTTTCTTTTACCAGTACTTCACACAACATTCTTTCTGAGCCACTGGCTGCTTTCCCACATAATTATTGTCAAAACAATGGTCAGTGGTGAAAGAGGAATGAATCCTGTCATACTAACTATCACCACTCCTTGGAAAGAAATTAGCCAAGCCAGGGATCGAACCAGTGACCTCCTGTTCTTAAGTCCTATATGCTACCAAGTGAGCTACTGGGGCTCAGCATATGTCCTCAGTAATGACAGAGATACCAGAAAATGTCATTTTTATCATGGCAATGACATAGACAACAGGGCTATCACAATACAATACCGAAAACAACATCGAAAACAGTGGAGCTAAAAATGCAAAACACAGTTTTACCTCTGGCAGTTTGTACAGTTTAAGTGTTCTCTGCATAGTCATATTCCTGCTCAAATGGGAGAATTTAACTTCTATCAACTTCTTGGGATTCAGTGATCGATGCCAGTACCTTTAAACATGAATGAGCCATGCTTTGTGAAAAAAGTGTTTATTGCATCTGCAAAAAGTGTTGACCCAGGTCAGCCTGTGCAGACTGCGCAGGCTGACCCGGGTCAAACTTTCTGCCATCAATCTATTTTCTACATGTCAAAGGACCAGGCTATATCAAGATTTAGTCTACAAAATTGATTTAATGGATCCATAATTATGTGATGGCTTGATTGGTTTAGTGCATTAACCCTTTTACCGCACAATGCCGCCTTTTAACGCCCCTGGGAAAGAAGCCTTTTGAAAACATTGTGGGAAAAGGAGAAAATGCTGGTAACCAGCATTTTCTCCTTTTCCCACAATGTTTTCTACGCTATCAAAGAAAAATTGCACTATTTGAGCCACACTGAAACTGTCGTCTGCAAATGCTTTCAATTTGGACAAGGCTAAAATTTTATCATCTGGTACAGGGTTAAGGAGATGCATTAAACACCCTTTCACCAGAGCCCCCACCACTTCCTTTATCATTTAGACACCTTCTGCCAGAGCATGGCTCAAATGTAATTAATTTGGAAATATACCTGGATATATGATTCGTATTAGAACCCCTCAAAATACTAAACTCAATCTCAGTTGTCTGTTCAGACAGTGTTAACCCCTGACCACACAATCCCGAGTTTTAACGACCCCAAGAAAAGAGGCTTCTGAAAGCATTGTGGGACAAGGAGAAAATGCTGGTAACCAGCATTTTCTCCTTGTCCACAATGTTTTCTACTTTGTCAAAAACAAATCTATATATTTGAGTCATGTTTTGTTTCTCCTCTACAAAATCTTTCAATATGGATGAGTCTAAAATTTTGTTGTGTGGTAAAGGGTTAATCAAGATCAAGAATCAGACTGCACAGATTGTGCAGTTTGATCTTAGATATCCTCTGCTTGATAAATTGTGAGGTATTAACACCAGGAAACGTTGTAATTTCTATTCTTTACAAGTTCTCCCAGAATGAAAAATATTTTTTTCAGTTACCTACTGCTATATGGGTAAGAAAGTGAACTGCACTATGCTTTTGAAGACATCGTGGGAAAGAAGAAAATGCTGGTAACCAGCATTTTCTCCTATTCTCATACTGTTTTCTACCTTTCAAAAGAGATATTCCATCATTTGAGCCAAGGCAGAATATTCTGAAAGGTAGGAAACAGTATGAGAGAAGAAGAAAATGCTGGTAACTAGCATTTTCTCATACTATTTTTTACCTTTACTAGCATTTTCTTCTTCTCTTATACTGTTTTATACCTTTACCAGCATTTTTTTCTTCTCTCATACCATTTTCCTTTCAAAGTAGATATCCCATCATTTTAGCTAAATTCAATTTGTGGTTTTTAGCTGCTTTCATTCTTGACGACTCTAAAATTTTTGTCTGATAAAGAAATAGCACAACAGAAGGAAATTGAAGTTTTCATACATACCTACAACATGATATAGGTTTAGGTAGAACTACTCCAGCTGTGTAAACTGCTTGAAAAAGTCCTTTCAAATGTACACGCCTAGTAATCTCTCGTATCAACACAGGGGCCACTCGTTTCGACCGCAACTTTTTGTGAACACATAGGAAATTAATCTCTACCATATGTTTCGTTCTGAAAATATAAAATGATCTTTCAATCCTTTGTAAATGACAAAATCTCTTACATGTCAAAATTGAAAGCATGTGCAGATGACAAATCAAATGTGGCTTGATTAAATGATGGGATGAAGCCTAAAAAAGATTACAAAACATCGTAGGAAAAGCAGAGAATGGTGGTGATCAGCATTTTCTCATTTTCCTGATATGTCTTCTTCTTTCATTAGGTCTTTAACCCTTAAGCTTCTAAGCACAACTCTCTGACCTTTTGTGGACAGTGTAGATCATGATCAGACTGCAGAGGACATGCAGTCTGATCTTTGATCTACAATGTCCGATACGGTGGTTTCTTTCTGATGAAATCAACTTTAGAATTGAAATATCTGGCTGATTAGTGTTGCATGGAAATTTTCATTTCATTTATTCAGCAGTTTAAGGGTTAAATCTCGAGATTGTCCAGTGAAAATTTCAAACTTTGAGATGTTTTACAGTCATCTCTTTCTTTGTACAGGCTTTCATGTCTCTTTCAGCCAAGCCCCAGTAGCACAGCAAGTAGTGGACAGGACTTGAGAACAGGGTGTTGCTGGTTTCAATCCCCAGCTGGCCAATTTCTTTCCAAAAATTGAGGATAATCATTGTGACAGGATTCATTCCTCTCTCACAGCTGATCATAATTTCAATGATAGTTTTGAGGAACAGCAGTCAATGGCTTGGAAGGAATATTGTGCAAAGTACTGATAAGAGAACCTCCAAGAAGGCATGGCTACTGCCATATAACTGAAATAATGTTGAAAACAGTGTTAAACACCCTACAATCAATAATCAATCAATCAATATGCTTCTTTCGACAGAAATTCCGAAGCTGACTGACTCATGTCCTTCCTTGGTTCATCAGTATGGTACAACAATCTGTTCTAGGCAAACAATACTTAACTCTTTACAAAATAGCAAAACTCTAGATTACTGTAAACCTAGGAATGTTTACGGCAAGAACTGTTCGCATTTTTCCGTTGGTCGACATTTTTGTGCAGATAATTGTTTGCGATCGACAGGACTTTGTGAAACTCGCTTATATTAAATAGCTTCGTGAATATGTTAAAACGACTTCTAGTATAGGCCTCAGGCAACAGAATAGGTAAACGGGTGTTCAATTAATTTACTAAGAAAACACAAACTGATAACGGTGTGTCTGTACATAAATTAAAAATTTATTAAAGCCCATTCATGCTAAATGGATTATTAATGTATTTAACTAAATTGTGGTATGAATGGAACCTGACTTTCTCTATGTGGTATAAATAGAACAGGCCTCTGTGTAGAGTCACATGTGTATATATGTTGATGACAAGTTGTACCGTTGTTCGTCTGTCCATGTCCTGTTGTTTTGAAGGTCAGTAAAGTGTATGAGAATTCTACAAATGTTTATTTTTTTATAACCAAGCTAGAAATGTTTGCAATTTCGTAGCAACAGCTGATTTTGTGACTATTAAAGTTCACAAAGTCATTGCATCTGCAAACTCCACTAACTTAAATAGCCTAAAATAATTTCCAGGTTTGCAGTACTCCAAATTGATAGCATTTGAAGACAACAAGATAAATATGGTTCAAATAATGGTACTTATCTGGCTATAAGCCTGTTTTCTTTTCCCCACAATGTTTTCAAAAGCTTTCATCCTAAGGGCCATTTAAACACTGGGGTGTTACAAACAACAAGAAAAAAAAACCTTAACTCTTTACCACATCATTCTGAGTTTTAACAACCCTGAAAGAGAAGGCTTTTGAAAACAATGTGGGGAAAAGGAGAAAATGGTGATAACCAACATTTTCTCCTTTTCAGATAATGTTTTCTACCCTTTCAAATACAGAAATCACCATTTGAACGAAATTATATTTGTCTTGTGTGAATGCTTTCAATTTGGTCCAGTTACAAATTTTGTCCAGTCCCAAAGAAATTGCAACACAAACAACTAAAATTGTGTAATGCCCTCTGAGGGTTATGCAATATACTCACTTCTCATAAATTTTTATATGAGCAGGAACGGCACTTATAAATCCTACAAGTTTTTTACTTTTCACAACACGGACACCACAATGCCAGTCCTTCAACCACCCAGGAGGTTGTAAAGCCCTGTCAAAAAAAGAAAAGAGAATAAAATCTGTCACAAAAGGTGATCCTATAAACCCCACCCGTAAAGATCAAACCCAATGAGCATTAACCCACACACCCGAGTTTTAACAACCCTGAGAAAGAAGACATTTAAAAACATTGTGGAGAAAAGACAAACTGCTGGTTACCAGCATTTTCTACTTTTCGAACAATGTTTCCTAAGCTTTCAAAGGCAAAACCTAAGATTTGAAACGAATTTAATTGTCATCTACAAAAATGCTCTTTAGATGGACAAGTCCGAAATCTTCTTGTGTGGTACCAAGAGCTCAGAAAGGGCGGACAGTTAATTTAAACCTTTAACGCACAATGCCGCCTTTTAAGGACCCTGGGAGAAAAGCCTTTTGAAAACAATGTGGGAAAAGGAGAAAATGCTGGAAACCATAATTTTCTCCTATTCCCACAATCTTTTCTACCCTATCAAAGAAATATTGCACCATTTGGGCCACATTGAAATTGTCATCTGCAAATGCTTTAATTGGAAAAGGCTAAAATTTTGTTGTCTGGTAAAGGATTAAGCCTATGATAATGTCAAGGTACAATGGTGAGCATTCATAAACACTATATTAGACATCCATAAACTGTGTCTTGCACATCTTAAATCGTTACCAAACGACAAAATTTAGAATTCATGGAAATTGAAAGCAGTAGCAGACAACAAATAAAATGTTGCTCAACTCACTGGGTTTTTCTATGAAAAGTAGAAAACATTGCAGGAAAAGGAGAAAATGCTGGTTACCAGCATTTTCTTCTTTTCCCACAATATTTTCAAAAGGCTTTTCACCCAGGGTCATTAAAACTCCAGATTGTGCATAAGATGATAACTTCCATAATGTCAATAAATGCACCAAATTTGAAAAAAAAAAAAAGAAAAGCAAAACTGATGAAGATGTTTTTAGTTGACATCCATGTTTTAGTCAGGTAATTTACAGGTACACAATCAATGTCACTGTGATACATACCACTGTAAAAATTCCGGTGAATAGTCAAATCGGAACATATTATCATCATCTTCCACGTAATTCTCATTCAACAATGTGTAAAGCTCCTTCAACTGAAACAATGCAGATAAAACTTAACCCTTTACCAAACAACAAAATTTTAGACTTGGTCAAACTGAAAGCATTTGCCGATGACAAAATAATTGCCACTCAAAAATCGAAATTTGTTTTGGGATGGGTAGAAAACGTTGTGGGAAAAGGAGAAAATGCTGGTTACCAGCATTTTCTCCTTTTTCCACAATGTTTTCAAAAGGCCTCTTTTTCAGGTCTTGAAAACCAGGGATTGTTTGGTAAAGGGTTAAACAAGAGAATACCCCTCCAAACTGTTTCTTTTCACCCTTTATCATGAAATCTCGAGTTTTAACAACCCTGAAGGAGAAGGCTTTGAAAAAGATTGTGGGAAGAGGAGAAAATGCCAGTAACCATTATTTTCTACTTTTCCCAAAATGTTTTCTACCCTTTGAGACAAATCCCATTATTGGAGCCGACCTTAATGTTGTCTGCAAATGCTGTCAATTTAGACTGCTATGTTATCTCTTTTTAACACCTCTGGGGCGTTGCATTTTCTGGTGGGGAGAAGGGGGAGATTAATAGAGGTAAAACAACATACAATTTTCCGAGGACAACAATTACACTACCATACAGGTTTTAGTCAGTGCCGGTTGCCATTTGAGAAACCCACTGTATTTAATGCAAAGTATCAATTTTACCGCCAATCATGATACATTTGGACAGTAAGTAGCATTCACAATTAATATCTGACACTGGTCTCCATATTTTCGGTTTGTTAAATTTTTTCTAAGTATATTGACATACTTTGTGTTACTGGAACTTTATAATGTTATCAGAAGTGTAGGTATATTCGCATAGTCAGGTGTGACATCGATTTGTGAAGTAATTGGGATTATGTTGATGCCGTACGTCTATTCCAGCTGACCTATTTCAACTTTATCGATGGCTTGGCTGTCTGGTAGGTACATTTTCAGTTAGTTGGCAAAGGGTTAAACATGAAAACAATATAAGAAAATTAACTGTTGCGTATAAAAATAACAACCAATACACTCCACTCACAATTAAAGGGTCACGGATATCTAACGTGTCCCAGGCAAATCCAGCTGGTAGAGAATAAGGGTCTGCCCTAATTTCATCCACTGGTTTGTCTTGTTCAATGGGCCCATTACCTGTAACCTTTTCATCTGTAAAAAGAAAGATATTGCATGGCAGCAGGGCAATCACTGCAAATGAGAATGAATTAGCACCAATCCAATGCAGAAGCTGAGCACAGATTTGACATGAAATAGTAGACATAGATTACAAACTCTGATTTATAAATCCACCACCCCTATAAAATAATTCCACATTTTTTCATTGAGAACATATAGGAGGCAGCCCTTTGCAAACACTGTGGAAAAAGGATAAATGCTGGTAACCAGCATTTTCTCCTTTTCAAAAAATGTTTTCTACTCTCTTAAAGACAATGTCCATAAACTCTTTACCACACAATCCCGACTTTTAACAACCCTGAGAAAGAAGCCTTTTGAAAACATTGTGGGAAAAGGAGAAAATGCTGGTAACCAGCATTTTCTCCTTTTCCTGCGATGTTTTCTACTTTTCATAGAAAAATCCAGTGTGTTGAGCAACATTTTATTTGTTTTAGATGTCTGCAAGATAAAATCAGAAAAAAAATCAAACCATGTAAATCTAAAACCGGTCTGTTCTTTTTGTTTCAAAGTGCTTTTCCAGTCATCCAATCACTCTGAAAGGTAACACAAGATTCTCTCTGACAGTTATGAAAACTTTTGCTAAATATTTCAATTCATTACCAATGATAAAGTTTTGAACTTATCCAAATCCAAGCACTTGCTGATTACAAATTAAATATGGTTTAAATGATGGAAACTGTCACTAAAATGGCAGAAAACATTGTGGGAAAAGGAGAAAATGCTGGGTACCAGCATTTTCTTTTTTTCCCCACAATGTTTTCAAAAGCCTTTTTCCACAAGGTCGTTATAACTCCTTTTTGTGTGGTAAAGAGTTAACCCTTATCCTGCTAAATAAAAGAAATTAAACTTTCAAGCTGATGGTAACACCCCAAATATTCCTATTTCAAAGGTACTATTGGGGGGAAAGATATCTCCTTATCCGACAGTGTAGATCCAAGATCAGACTGTATGTTCTGTGCAGTCTGATCTTGATCTATGCTGTCCATAAAAGGTCAGTGAGTCGCACCCAAGTATTACTATGACATACTCAGCTTTGGTACTGGTTGAGTCTCCCAGAACTGGTATCGTTTCTTTGCAGCATCTTCCATGCTCTTTGGAGCTCCAGCTGCAAGCGACAGCCTCTCTAATTGTCTTAACTGTGCCTTTGTCTGCAATATGAAATCATCCATTACATTGACAGGAAAAAAGTGAATCGTCACAGTGACAAGAAAAGAAATACGTACTTTCTGGCAGATTTTAAAAAAATCTTTTTGTTGAAATTTCTAAGCTTTGTAGCAAGAATATGCAAGTGCAGGGCCAACACTCGGCTGCATTTGCTTGATTTTTAATGAATATTCCAAGTCGACAATGACTCACTTGGTATAAAGCATCAAAGGAGATGCATTAAAACCCCTTTTGACAGAACACTGCTCATATACTTTTGACAAAATGTACGTACAAAGGCCTCTGAAGCCATCAGCTGTGCTGCTGTGGCTTCCTCCCTTTTAGGCTGGACTTTCTCAACTTTTTCCGCCTTTTCTGCCTTGGGCTTTCGGGGTTCCTGCTGTTCCTGTTGGCCCTCAGTGTCTGCTTCTGCGCCCGACCCCGACATATGATTCTGGTGTGCTTCCTGGAAGAGAGATAACAATTTAACCCACACAATCCCGAGTTTTCACAACCCTGGGGAGGAAGACTTTTGAAAACATTGAGGGAAAAGGAGAAAATGCTGGAAACCAGCATTTTCTCCTTTGCCCACAATGTTTTCTACCCTTCCCAAAACAAATTTTAATTTTTGAGCCACACTTATTTTGTCATCTGCAAATGCTTTGAATTTGGACTAGTCTAAAATTTTGTCGCTTGGTAAAGAGTTAACATGTTTTTAAAAAGCAATATGACAAAAGGAGATATGATCCTGAGATGAAAATGCGTAGTTCCTCCAGGTATTTCTTTAAAAAAATGACAAAATTTTTAATTCAACCAAATTGAAAACATTTGCAGAAGACAAATGAAAATGAAATGACAATTTCTATCTATGATGAGGAAGAAAACATTGTGCAAAAAGGAGCAAATGCTGGTTACCAGCATTATCTCCTTTTCCCACAATGTTTTCCAAAGCTTTCTCTCACAGAGTCATTCAAACTCAGGATTGTTAATAAAGGGGTAAATCAATTTTTTTTCCACTTAGTTCTCTTCAATCCACAGTACAAGCATCCATTATCTCAACTCTACTTACCCCAATATACATTGCATGGGAAATTAACATGATTAGGCTGCTAAGCACAACTTACTGACTGTACAGAACATGCAGTCTGATCTTTGATCTACACTGTCTGATAAGGAGATATTCTTTATCCTAAAAATAAGTTTGTAATGGCATTACTCATGTTTTTAATATTGCCTTGAAAGTTTCATTTAAATTATTCAGCAGGATAAGGGTTAACGTTTCATTCTATCTTAAACCACTTACCGAACAATTACCAGTTTTAACAACAATAGAAAAGATTACTTTTGAAAACATTTTCCCCTTCTCCCACTATATCAAAGTCAACTTTCACATTTTGAGTCAAGTCAAATTTGTTTTCTTCAAATGAACCATGCTCTGTAAAAAGGGGGGGGGGCCTTAATGCATCTACAAGATTGAAGAAGTATCGACCGAGGTCGACCTGGATTGCTCTGGTGTATTTTCTGCATGTCAAAGGACCATTCCACCTTAGGATTCAGTTGGATGTAATACAAAATGGATTTTATGAATCCATAATTATGTGATGAATTGCTTGATATCATGGATCACGGTGATGCATTAAACCTTTCCCAAACAAGCCCTGGTTTTCACGTGTCTGCAGTACAAGTCTTTTGAAAACACTGCGGGAAAAGGAGAAATTGCTCATAACGAGCAATTTCTCCTTTTCCCACAGTGTTTTCTACCCTTTTTGATAACTTTCTGCCATTTTCATCAAATTTAACATTGTCGTCTGCAAACTCTTTCAATTTGGACTAGTCCAAAATTTGTCCTTTGGGAAAGGGTTAAGCCCGCTTTTGCAATATCATGCCTCGAATGGGTGAGGACATGTCTAAAACTTTATAGTGAAGTAAAGGGTTAACAAGAGATATTTAGATATTTATAATTTCACCAAGTATCAAAAACAATCACTAAAATGACCCTTAACTCTTTACCCAACGACAAAATTTTGGACTAGTCCAAATTGAAAGCATTTGCAGATGACAAAATAAATGTGATTGAAAAATTGAAATTCGTTTCGGAAAGGGTTAGAAAACATTGTGGGAAAAGGAGAAAATGCTGGTTACCAGCATTTTCTCCTTTTCCTACAATGTTTTCAAAACGTTTCTCTTACAGGGTCGTTAAAAGTCGGGATTGTGTGGTAAAGGGTTAACCTGCTAACCTTTGAAGTAGATGGTAAAAACCCAAATGTTGCTAAATCAAAGCTATTTCAAAGTTACTTTGTGGGGGGGGGGGGGGGGGGAAGTATCTCCTTATCAGACAGTGTAGATCCAAGATCAGACTGCATGTTCTGTGCAGTCTGATCTTGATCTACACTGTCTACACATATCCAAGATGTAATTCAGACTAATATTACGACCAGTTTTCATGAACACTGGACTGGTGATGTGGCCACTACAGTGCACACAAGGTTTTTCACAAAGATTAGTTCCAGTGACTTACTTATGACCAAATGTGACCCATCATAAAGCTTGTGCAAGGCATCATTAAAAAAAAAAACCCATCCAGACCAAGTTCCATGAGAAGTGGACAGAAAATGAGGCCTCTAGAGTGCACACAGGGTTTTCTTATGATTTCTCCCAGTGACATACTTTTTGACACCATCTGACCAATTTTCAGTCTTGTTCTAGATATCAAAAAAAAAAAACCAAACTGACAAGTTTCCACGAGCATTAGACTGAAACTGTAGCCTCTAAAGTGCACACATGGTTTTTCTAATATTTGTAGCAATAACCTTGTTATTTCGTTTTTGCCCCGATGTGACCCATTTTCAAACTAACCCAAACAGTCATTTACCGAACAATCCCAATTTTTAAGAGCCATGAGAAAATGGACTTTTGAAAACATTGTGGGAAAAGGAGAAAATGCTGGTAACCAGCATTTTCTCCTTTTCTAACAATGTTTCCTACCCTTTCCAAACAAATTTCCATTTTTTAGTCACATTTATTTTGTAATCTGCAAATGCTTTCAATTTGGACTGGTCAAAAATTTTGTTGTCTGGTAGAGTTAAAACAAAAATTCTGACCAATTTTCATGGGTTGTTACAAGTCAGGATTGTACAGCCGGTAGAGGGTTAACTCATCGTACAGTGCAAGAGGGCACAAAAAAAATTTGCACTGTTTTCTAAATAAAAACTTGGATTGTACCTCTTTTTTCTTTGTGTTAGGCAGTCCATCTGAGTGATATACATGATGATGATGAGGATGACTTTCTTGACTCTCTTGATCCTCACTCATGGTCTGACTGTCAGAATCACCACTGGATTTAGCTAAGCCCCTTTGAGGTCTTCTCATCTTTTTCTTTCGATTCTTTTTCTTTGAAGCCTCTCCAACTCTGTATCGTAAATATCGAGAAGTCATGCATGGTATTCATGTACTTGTGTTTATAAGCCCCATTATATGTTATTTTTCATTTTGATTTTCAGCAAGTTACATGAAAAAGAAAAATAAAATGTGAAATATCAGAAAGATATATGCTGAAGGGTAAGTCAGTACATATGTATAGTTACGTCTAAATATTTGGACATGGCATAACAGTTACTTTTTGATATTTTCATGTTCAAAATAAAATGACAGTCTTCGTAAAAAAGCTCTCAGAAGTCATCATTTGTTTGGTGCTGAAGACATTTTGCCAAAAATCAGGAGGGGAAGGTAGGAGTGTAACGATACATCGGACTATCAATGGATCCCGATGGCGAGCGTGTCAATGCAACTGTATCGATGGTTCAGTTGTAAATCGATAACTATTGCCAATATTTACCTCAACTATCAATATTTTCGATAGTTTCAATAGCAAGAAGAAGAGAAAAAATAAATCAATTCATATAGCACCAAATAAAGCGCCTGAAAGTCGCTGGGCATCCGATAATTCTTCTGTCTGATGTTTCGTCCAGATCAGTTTTGTACTTATTTGGAAAACAACTTACACCATTCAAATTTAATTGTTGTATCATCTGTAGACGTTAATTTGAGATGCTTGAGTCTCAGTAAACCTTTCTTTTGACTCTTTTTAATCATTACACCTGTTATATCGATGTTATTTATGTAGAAAATATTGTTCGCCCATGTGGCGAATTATCTGCGGGCTAAACTGGGTCCTCCTCCTTAGCAACGTAAAACAAGGCGACTACATCAGCAACTGTAACACCGTTCGAAATAATAAAAACAAATCAGGAAAATTGACAAATCTAGGAGCATTTTGGCTTGATACAAGAAAATTGACAAATAGATAAAAAAACGTGTGGGGAGCAAGATACGACCACCTATTTTGAAATACAGTGGGAATACCACCAATTTGACCGACTTTCAATGTTGTGGGGGAAAAAATGGAATATTTAATGGACTACTTCAATATTAATGGATGAGGTGAAATGTCCATCAGCATTATAGGCTCTGCACCACATTTAAAAGTTGACTTCTTTAAAAGTTTTGATTCAGATCTAAGGTGTGTTTATGAACCATCTGCATTTGTCAGCATTTTTTGCTTTTCATTCTGTTGTAAATCAAACAGACAATCACATTTAAAACTTGACTTCTTCAAAAGAGTTTATGTAATTAGTTATGCTTAATTGTTTGTAAACCATCTACACTTGGAAAAAATAGTTACTGAAATTTATTGTGCATCTTGCACTTAACCCTATTTTTGCCCCTTTTTTGTTATTCAAAACAGGTACTCAGGTAGAATTTAAATTACCCAGAGAAAGTATTGGTATAAAACATGATTTCAAGATGTAATTTGGTGAAATTTCATCTTGTGTAATTCATGCAATAGTATTGCAATAGTAACAGGCAATATGATCAATACTATTGCAGTAGTATTTTTCCTAATGTCAATAATATCGCAACAGTACATTTTGGCCGCAACAGTCAACCCTAGGGGAAGGAGTGAAGTGATAACTGGTGGCATGGATGTCACGCGACCCGGATATGTTAAGAGCAATAGCCCTATAAGCAACAGTCACTATGGATTAACTTAAAGTTGAAACAACAGTTAATTCATCTTAGGTGAAATTGCACATAAGTCTCGTCTGAAAAACATTGTGGAAAGTATAGAAAACGCCGGTCACTAAGATTTGCTCCTTTTCCAACCAAGTTTTTTCACTCTATCAGAAGCAAAACATCATTTAAGACACAGCTGATATTGTCTGCATAAATTTTAATTTGATCAAGTCTAAGATTTTGTAGTTTGGAAAAGAGTTTATGAGGAAGAAAAATGACAGTTGGAAGATTTTGACGGCTTCGCTTTCTGCATCAGAACTGATCAATCGTGGAGGTATATGTAAGGGTTAATTAACAAGTAAAAGCGATATCTTTACTCTATAGATAAGTACCCATCGTCCGCGGTGTCATCATTCTCTACATCTCCATCCATGGCATCGGGATCCACATCTTGGTCTGAACTCAAGTCGTGCAGTGAGTCGACGTCCGCCATGCTTGTTTTTGCAGCCGTTTCACTCGCCACAACTCGGCCTAATTCGGGGCAAAGTGTATTCCCCGGCCCCACTCTAAAAAATAGGGGTAACTGGACATTTCGGCCCGTAACAATTTCGGCCCATTGAATTTCGGCCCATAACAATTTCTGCCCATACAATTTCGGCCCATTACGATTTCGGCCCATGGTTGGGGTATCATATATATTGCACGACCTGGGAAATCCTTTTACTGTTTGGTGCATAAAATTACACTTTTGAATATTGTTCGTTTTGCATTGATCAATCAACATTTTGGATATTTGTTTTAGGTCCTGGTAGAGGGTTTACACATGGTAAAATAATGTACATATACATGTACAATATGACCAAAGGAGAGCCAATATAATCATATGACGGATGTTAAATCTTGGTTTGCATCAAAGATCAGACTGTAAGTATCATGTGTAATTCGGTCTAGACCTACGCTTTCCACAAAGGATACGAAGTTGCCATCGACAGTAGAGGAACGGAGAACTAAATTTCCACTCACATAAATTTTAGTTGTATTTTGAATTATCTAAGTTTAGTATCAGGTGGTGGACGTTATAAATCGAAGATTATATTTCATTTTTAAAGTACAGTCTGATCCTGATCTACGCTATCCATGAAGGATACTTAGGTCTCCGTCGGCACTGAAAGGGTCAGGTTAAATGCATTGTTTATTGACCTCTTTACCTTTTTTTTTTTTTGGCAGACGAATTCGATCATACTTTACGATGAAGTCTTTGGGGGAGAGGGGGTATTCAAATTTGGGTTAAGGGTTTAAACCATCCAGTAGCCGTATGGCCATATATCGTCTGAGATATCAGTCAGTTTTAGGTGCACGCTTCGTCGCGTTTTATTATCAAGGGTGTGTCAAACCAGTCTCCTTGACAACCAAGTACATGTGAAACGGGTATTTTATAATCATAATGTACTAATTAGAAGTACGGAGCAATGTAATTAGTGATAACAGTGTTGTAATTGCCTTTAGTGATAACCAGAGACAACTTATATCAATAAAACTTCCAAGTTCCAGACTTGTATACTCTAACAATTTTGTGTTAAATTTGTTCTCCGAAATCACTTTTTCTGGGGTCTTGAAACACTTATATCACAATGTAATAATGATTCTCATTTCTTAGAGTGCATGTGAAAACGCACCGTTCTAAATGCTTTTTAAACTATAACCCGGGAAAAAAAAAAATAAATAAATAAAAACTTATGACAAACCTAGTATCAAATTGATATCGTCCGATCATAACCCCTTCATACTAACTTTTTAACAACTTTAAATAGCTGACTTGTGTAAACTCTATATAATTCATAATGTAGGAGCTGGAATATTAATTAATACGAAAAAGTTTTAAAAAATTCTTATGAAATAAAGTGCGTTTTTAGCTTTCCAACAGTATAAAAGTGAGTAAATTCCGATTGAAAATAATGGAATAACAGGTCTTTGAAATGTTCGGCCCACGATTTAATTTTAATGACTTTCCTCACAAATCCAGCCCCTATGCTAAATCCTTTATTTAAAAGAAAATATCGAAGAAATTACGTCTAAATGAAATGTACATGTTTACCTTTGTAACAAGGTAAAAATGAGTAATTATCGATTGAAAATAATGGAATAATAGGTCTTTGAAATGATCGACTCACCATGTAAATTGAATGAGTTTCCTCACAAATCCGGCTCCTAGGCTATGCTTAATCCTTTATTTCATGGAAAAAAATCGCTGAAATGATTTTTAAATAAAGGTGCACGTTTTGATCTTTCCAACTGTTTAAAAGTGGGTAGATTCTAAGAGAAAATAATAGAGTAATAGGTCTATGAAGTAATCGACCCAAGATGTAATTTATTAAGTTTCCTCACATTTCTGGCCCCTGTACCGATATCTTTTCTTTTGTTACTCTGGTACCCCGCCGTACTACAAGAGTACGTCATAACGTAGTGCTAGGGGCAGGTAATCCAGACCATTCGTTTGTTTGATTTTAATGAAATTAATTTCAAATGTGAGCCTGTATTTCAACCTTTCACATGGTACAAAACTCATTCTGTTCACTAATATATATATATATATATATATATATATATATATATATATAAAAAAAACAGATAGGTAAAAAGTTTAACACTTTCTAGGCCAGTTAAACATTTTACACAATGCGGCCCCTAATAATAATAATAATGATAATAATGATAATTTCATGGTAAACAGCAATGAAATAAGTTGTTAAAGAATGTTTTTTGTCTTCTGTAGCTTTTCAACCGTATTTGAAAAATAGATTGGGACAAGACATAATGGAATATTATTAATCAAGTGAATGTTTTTTTTATGACCTGAATTCAATCTGTTATCCCCAAATCCGTCCCCAAGTATCAACACTTTGCCACATGACAGATACTTGGAATAGTCTAAATCCAATTCATTTACATACGTTTGAAATTGCACGGTTAGAAATCATTGTGGATCAGTTAAAAGTTTCTTTTTATGGGTTTTCGTTTCATCCTTTTCGCATAGTGTTTTCAAAGACCATCTTCTACAAGGTCGTTAAAACTATTGAAAGCTAGCAATATTTGTAAAGAGGCTTTATCACTTAAAAATATGTCGTAGGTCCTACCATGCAGTATCTATAATACGTTCATTCTAAAAAGAAAACATTTTCTACCAGTAACAATAATATTAATTTAGTAGAACTTCCATTTGAGTACTATTCCACTGTTTCTTCGATACGAGTGATATGACTGTTGATTCTCTTTGCATATGCTTTTTTTGTCAGTATGTTACGATGAGTCTAAATTATGAACTGTAATATTGTAATATTCCATATTCCATTTCTTATGCATAATACTTTTTTAAACAGCCCATGATCGAACGTGACTATTATTATATGTCATTATTGTATTCTTTGTGATGTTGTACTGTATATACAAGTCGTGATAAATCTAACCTAATCTAAATGCTAAGGATTCGTGCTGTAATAAGATCACGTGTATTAACCCTTAATGTACCAAGCATAGTTCATCTTTATGCCGATTGCTGACTGTTGGGGTGGATCAGGATCAGACGACACAGAACGTGTAGTGTGATCTTTGAAACACACTGCCAGCCATATGTTATTTTATATCAAACAGAAAATATTCGTACATCGAATTTCATTAATATGATATAAGTTAAACAATGCTACCAGTGATCTGCTGCCGTACTGTTTCTAAGAATATTACCTATTCCAGGGTGTAAGGGTCGGCAACAGTATTTCTTCTGCTTCATTTAGCCAGCCTGGGTAGCTTAGTGGTTGGCGTATCTGACTTGAGACCTGGTGGTTGCGAGTTCGATAGCCGGTTAAGGCAAACTTTCTTTCCGGCGATTTTTCGCCTCTCACCTCTATTCGGCAAACTTCGAGTGATGATCAAATGACGATACGGAATCGGCCGAATTGAGACGAGTGATCTCGGCCGTTTCGGATTTGATCAATCGAGATGCACCGAATGAGACTGGTTAAGATTTTTCGCACTCAATAAATGTCGAACTTCCATTAGCCCTTCCATTATTTAAAACTACATACAACTACATTAATCAAGTTTCGCGTAGTTTACAGGAATAAAAAAAAAAAAAAAAAAAATTAATTCGCCTGCAACAATAAAAGGAGCTTGTTCAGTGGAGAAATAATATAATGGAACATCCTAATGATAGAATAATATTACCTACTTCTCCATTGATCAAGCCCCTGTGCCCCTGTGGAAAAATAAGTCTTTTCATAAAAGTTTATGGTTGTTTCTCACGAAGTCGTAGATTCTCAGTAGGCCGTGTACTAGCTATTTCATGTGAAAAATTCAGAACCAAAACATTGATTGCGAACACGAATATAGAAAAAATGATGGATAATTCCTTTTTTTTTTTTTTTTTTATTTCAACGATTGATTCTTTCAGCGCCAAATCTATAAACTCTAACTCTTTCGATGGCTAAAAGTACACTCCACTGAAACTCAGGGAAAATTTTTTATCTTATAGGCTTGATTAAACAAACCGAGAGTATAGGTAAAAGACTCACATTTCTAATCATAACTCGTTTCACATTACTTTCATTCATTCAGCATTTAAGGTACGTCTGTCTGTTGGCCCCCGCCACTCGGGGCCTTAGAAATTGGTGGCTGCCTTCGCCTCTGTGGCATATGGGTGGTAAAAGTCCCCAGAAACAGAGGAGACCGATAATAATAAAACTAAAATTAATAAATCTGGTCCAAAAAAAAAAAAAAAAAATCAATTCAAGGTAAATATTAGAAAAAAACCAACAATGAAATCAACGTAAATATGATAATAAAAACACTAAAGTCAATAAGATTAAATATTTCCAATCAAAAAATTAACAAACCCAAAATTAAAACATAAAAGTGGCTGAAGAACAAGACAAATTAAGATCAAAGGATTTCCTAAACAAATTTTTTATTCCAAAAATGATTTTTATTTTTTCATTTTTTGAAGACATATCTTTCCTATATATTTTCCTGTCTCATATACTAACATGCTCATTTGTGTGTGTGTGTGTGTGTGTCATCTGTGCCAGTGGGTACCTCACTGGACGAAGAATATAACATCATCTGTGTATAACATCTATGTTTTGTTCTTGGATTCGTCAACACCTTTTCCAATCTCTAGCACTATATGTTTGAAGAATTTGAAACATTTGGCATACTTGTATTTAGAACCTTACCTACAAGAAGAAACCTCTAATGGGAACTCTAGTAAGCTCTAAGTTATTAGCTCTAAGCATTAAAGTTATCATGTTAACACTCTATATCTAAAGCTTTCTTGATTGAAAATATTTCATTGAGCAAACTTTCTTCTGATAAAAGATTTCTGTCTTTGATTCAGAAGCCACTTGTTTGCCGTGAGTGGCATCTCGTATGCCGGAAAAGGGGATCCTGGTAGTTGAGAGTGCCCAGGGATCTCCAGCACTCAACACACTGCTTTGGCCCTGGCCTCGGATAGACGAGAGGGATGGGTTAGGCCCGACCCGTCTCAATCGGCTCGGTCGTGCCTAGCTTTTAGGATTACATACTTTTATCTATATTTCTTCCTTTGTATCTTATGATACCAATCGGGTTAGATTTTTTCTTTTTTTTCTCATCTTTTACATTGTTTTCCTTTATAAAGCGACGGCTGATGGGCTAATTAATAGACCTTTAGTTTCTCTTCACTTAAGGTTTGTTAAGTACAATAGCTATGTAGCTCTGGCGTCGGAAATGGGAAACCCATTTCCATTAGACGTCCCTTGTAGGGCTCCGAGGAGGGTGGAGCGCATAGCTATTGAAATTACACTAACAAGATCATGGCTTCCAAAAACAAAAGACCCCGACCGAATCACGAAAACGAATCAAATACTGTTCATGCTGAAAAATTCCTGGTTGTCAAAAGTGAGGAGTCAAAGTCCATTACATCTTTGTCTCCCTTCATAATAGAAAAGCAAATTGAAAGTTTCATTGGAACCCCAAAATCTGTTAAAAAATTGAAAAATGAAACGCTACTTATTGAAACAGCCAGATCAAGTCAAGCTGAATCATTATTGAAAATTAAAAAAAATTTACAACTTGAAAGTCTCAGTCTCAGAACATAACTCGCTTAACAAATCCAGAGGAATCGTGAAAGACAGGGTACTGAAAGGAGAATCTGAAGAAAAAATTGTTGAATATCTTGCATCACAAGGAGTTGTTGCATGTAAAAGATTCAAAATCAAAAAAGATAATGTTCAGGTTGAAACAAATACACTACTTCTCACTTTTAACACCACCACTTTACCCCAGAATATTAGAATCTTTTATCGTGCAGTACCAGTGGAAGAGTTCATCCCGAATCCTTTACGTTGTTTTAATTGTCAAAAATTTGGACATCACGAAGACAACTGCAAGCTCACAGACTCAGTAATCTGTGATAGATGTGGTGAATCCGAGCACACATCTAGCATTTGCCAAAGACCTTTCAAATGTGTGATTTGTGGTAAAGATCACAGTGCAGGATCAACTACCTGTGAAGTCTGGAAAAAAGAAAAAGAAATTATGAGAATTAAAACAAGGAGAAAGATTTCATACTTTGAGGCAAAGAAACAATATGAGACGACTTTTGAACCTAGGTACTCTAAGATAGTACAATCTGCAACAATAAAACCTCAGACGAGAACTTGTGGAACAAAAGTTCCCGTGGATTTTGGGCAAAGTGCTGAGCCTAACTCAAAATCTACGTCTTCATCTGTTCAACGACCTCAAACATCTCAAACTGGTTCAAAATCTAATCAAACAAAAGGCTCTAGTAGCAGATCAAGAGAAACTTCTAGATCTAGTTCATGCTCTGGATCACCAAATATAAGCCAGAAAACTAAACCATATAAAAAAGAAAAAGATAAACAACAGCCAAATAGACAAAAGAAAGGGTCACAAGATCCTATAAAGCTGGCAAATAAATATGAAAGTTTAGAAGATATGGAATTAGAAATTGACTCCTCAGTCAAATAAGTTAATTCAAATTTCCAATATACAACTAAAATGGGTCAAAACTCTATTTTACAATGGAATTGTAGAGGTCTAAAAGCCAACTTTAATGAATTATTAATTCTTTTATCTTTATTAAATCCAAAAATTTGTTGTTTTCAAGAAACTTTTTTAACACCGAATGATATCTTGGAAGTTCGCAATTATTCTTCCTATCACTACATGTATATACATAATGATTGCCATAGAGCATCTGGTGGTTCTTCCATCATGATACACGTTACGGTACCTCACCTTAAGATAGATTTAAACACAAATCTGCAAGCAATAGCGATAAAAGCATCTTTAAATAAAACTATAACAATTTGCTCTATCTATATTCCACCAAACAAAAGGATAGATCAAAATGATTTAGAAAATCTTTTATTACAAATACCTCAACCTTTCATCATATGTGGTGATTTTAAGGGACATAGTCAGTTATGGAATTGTTCAGATACTAATGATAGAGGTAAAATAATAGAAGATTTCATAACAAAGAACAATGTATGTTTACTAAATTCCAATCAACATACATATCTACATCCCGGATCAGGTTCATTCACAACAATAGATATTTCTCTGTGTCATCCTTCTTTGTACCTTGACTATGAGTGGAAAATATGTGAGGACTCTCATGGAAGTGATCATTTTCCTATTATTATTCAGGAAAAAGAGAAAACAGAAAACGAAAATATTCCAAAATGGAATTTTAAAAAAGCTAACTGGGAAAAATTCAATGTTCTTTGTCATCAAAAATTACTGACGGAGAATTTTGAAAATTCAGAAGATCCAATTCTTTATTTTACCGAAACTTTAATTGGTATATCAAAACAATGCATCCCAAAAGTTTCAACAAATACTTTTAAGAAGAAAAAACCATGGTTTAATGATGAATGTAAAGAAGCTATTAAAAAACGTAAAGAACGTTTCAAATAATATCCAACAAAAACAAACTTAAATGCTTGCAAAATTATAAGAGCTAAAGCTCGACGTACTATTAAACAAGCAAAACGATTATCTTGGAAAGAATTTGTTTCTAAACTTAATGGTAGAACTCCCATGACAACCATCTGGAATATGTTGAGGAAAATAAATGGAAAAAATCAAACTATGAAACATTCGCATATCAAAGTAGATGACAGAACTTACGAAAGTAAAGAGGAGATTGCTAACATCCTCGGTAAAACCTTCAAAACAAACTCTTCTTCCTCTAACTATAAACCACAAGTTAAAAGACATATGCAAGAAGCAGAAATGGAAGATCTTAATTTTGAAACGGATAAAAAAGAAAACTACAACTTACCTTTTACACTATCAGAACTTGAAGATTCTCTAAAAAATGCCCACGATTCTGCTGCAGGTGCAGACGAAGTACACTACCAACTTTAAAACATTTACCTCGTATTTCATTACAAACTCTTTTAAACATTTTTAATCATATATGGGAACAAGGTATTTTCCCGAAAAGTTGGACCAAAGCTACAATCATTCCAATTCCTAAGCCAAATAAAGATCATACAAATCCTACAAACTATAGACCCATAGCATTAACTAGTTGTATATGTAAAACGATGGAGAGAATGATCAACAATAGATTAAATTTTTACCTGGAAACAAATAATATTATATTGGAGGATCAGTCAGGGTTCCGAAAAAATAAAAGCACGACAGATCAATTAGTACGATTAGAATCCTATATTAGAAATGCTTTTATAAGAAAACAACATGTAGTTGCCATATTTTTTGATCTAGAAAAAGCTTTGGATCCATCTTTGAAATTATATAATAGTCCAATTCAAATAGTAGATCAAGCGAAATTTTTAGGACTCATCTTTGACAAAAAACTTTCTTTCATTCCACATATCAATGTTTTAAAACTGAAGTGCCAAAAAGCCCTAAATATTTTAAAAGTACTTTCCCACTCTGACTGGGAAGGAGATAAGAAAACTCTTCTAAATCTATATAGATCTTTGATACGTTCAAAACTGGACTATGGGTGTATTATCTATGGCTCTGCACGAAAAAGCTACTTAAAAAAGTTGGACACTATTCATCATCAGGGTCTCCGGTTAGCTTTAGGAGCTTTCCGTACGTCACCTGTTGAAAGTTTGTATTCAGAGGCTCAGGAGCCATCCTTATATGATAGAAGGAAAAAAACTATCCTTACAGTATGTAACTAAACTAGCTTCAAATACAAAGAACCCTGTTTACTATGATATGTTTAAACCAAACAAACAGAATACTCTTTCAACATAAACCTAATCTTATCAAGCCACTTGGTCTACGAGTTGAACCTCTTCTTAACGAATCAAATATAACTATAAAGAATATTAAACCTTTTAAACTTCCTGTACAAGAGCCGTGGACTATAGATCCACCAAATATTATTTTTGATCTCAATATAAGTAAAAAATCAATTACAAATCCATTATTTTATCAAAATAAATTTTTAGAAATCAAATCACAATATAAAGATTACATTTCAATTTATACTGATGGTTCGAAACAAGACCATAAAGTTGGTTGCGCTTCGGTACACAATAAAAAATTTGCCAGACTTAGCCTACCAGATCATAGCTCTATTTTTTCAGCAGAAACTATAGCTTTAAACATTGCTCTGTATTCTATACAATACAATAACGAGAAGAAATTCATTGTTTTTTCTGACTCTTTATCAGTTTTACAATCTATAAAACATCCGAATAATCCAAATCCACGAATTCAACAATTTTACAGAAAATATGTTTAACTAAGTAAATCAAAGACAATTATATTCTGCTGGATACCCAGTCACATTAATATAAGAGGAAATGATATAGCTGATCAAGAAGCAAAGGATGCTGTAAATTTGGACATAGACAACATAAAAATTCCTTATACTGACAAAAAACAACAAATAAACGAATATAACAAGTCTGAATGTCAAACTAAATGGCAACAATGTTTCAACAACAAACTGTTAGCAATCAAGCCAAATTTTAACGATACATATGAGTTTTATTGTAACCGAAAAAGTCAAGTAGTTTTAACAAGATGTCGCATAGGACACTCAAAATTCTTGCATGCACATCTTTTAAATAATGAAAGAGCACCACAATGTATAAACTGTAATGAACTGTTAACTATTTAACATGTTTTACTACACTGTAAAAATTATGACCGTATGCGGTCAAAATTTTTTAATGTTGACAGTTTGCAAAATCTATTTTCAAACATAGAACAGAATAACATTATAGAATACCTGAAAGAGATAGATTTTTATAACAAAATATAAATTTTAACTTTCAAGATAATATTTTATTTTTTTCATTTTTAAAACATTACCTTTTATGTGCGCTAAATGACCATAGATGTCGATGCGCCGTAAAACATCAATTAAACAAACAAACAAAACGTCTGTCTGTTGGACAGGCTGTCTGTCTTAGCCTGTCCTAGCCATTGTAAATTATGTCAGAGTTTTGTCGAATTACTGAGTCTGTCCGTTTGTCCATCTGTCTATCATAAATTACTGTTTTTAATCGATCGGTAGACCGATTAGAGAGATGGCAAACTTCCAAAACCCCTTCCGCTCAGGGCAAACTGGTGTAACTGCAACTCGTAACAGCTTTTACGTACAGCGTGTTAACACTTATACCTGCTGTGATGACCTTATTACAAAAACTACTTTTGACCCAGATAAGCGCACTTTTGACCCAGATAAGCGCAGGAATAGTAATTAGCGGTAAACAGGCGTTAAGTAATGTCAAGTAATCCCAAAATAAGTTTTGAATTATGTAATAAACGGCGGAAACAATTTGTTTCGTATTGAAGTATGTCATAATTAGGCCAGCAAAAACTGTAGCAGTTTACTTTCATTACGATTATAAGAAATAGGGTCAGTGATCAGCAGCAACTTTATGAATGAAACGAGTGCGAATCACGTGTATCGAGTGATGTGAACACATCTTCTAGTCGTCTGCTGTCAATATCATTCGGCAAATTTCGAGTGATCCGTTGATCGTTATACGTAGTTACGGGATCGGCCGAGTTGTGACCAGTGCTCTCCGTATATGTAGCAGGTATTGGAAAGATGATAGGTCATTTTGGTCTTGAGAGGAATAAAATCGCAACAGAAAGGAGTTTGTAAGGAAACATTGCTTTAAAAGAATTTGAAAATTTAGATTGCTCCGTTTAAGTGAAAACTGATGTAAATGCAACTCGTAACAGCCGTAAGTTTAAAATAGTAACCGACCGTTGGACGTTTAATGCAGGGATCGTATATGTGAGGCGAAGCGTGTGAAGCTGTGGCGACAAAGGGTATAGAGTTGTGTAAAGGTTATGGCCCTCGAGGAGAGGCCATTACGTAAACATTTTCAGAATGGACTGGCGATTCACCGCTTGCAACCTTAGTACCCAGACTGTCCATTCACAATACTGACTGATTACGCATCTTTTAGCGTATGATGTATTAACCCTTAGGCCGATAAGTGCGACTCACTGACCTTTTTGCGGATAGTATAGATCAAGATCAGACTGCACGTAACGTGCAGTCTGATCTTGGATCTATACTGTCCAATAAGGAGATATTTCTTTTTCCAAAAAAGAATAAGTTTGACATAGAATTATTCGGGGTTTACTACCAGTTTGAAATTTCATTTCAATGTTTTAGCAGGATAAGAGTTAAATTGTTTCATAGCCCTTGTTCCTCTCCTTCCAGCCATGGCACTACCATTTTACACAGTCACTTACATGTTTCTTCTTGGTGAGTTTCTACAGACTGGAATCAGTTTGTTAACCATTGACCAAACAATCCTGTGGGGCTTCGAAAATATAGTTGAAGAAACTGCATGTACTCAGCATGTTCTCTTTTTTCGACAGCGTTTTTCACCCATTTGAAAGATTTTCAAAATTTTGTCAAATAAAACATTTTCATCGAGGATAAAAAACCCTGAAACTGTAACACAAATAAGCTCACTTAATGTTATATTCTCCGTATCTGAATCAACGGACCAGGGAAAAAGTCTTTGCAGAGAGTGCAGATTCAGACAAGACTGCTCAGAACATGCAGTCGGATCTTGGATCTGTCATACCAGTTTTCTGAGTTATTCTACTCAAGACAGCAATGGTCCTGCAATATTTAGACTGCCTTTCCAAGCTTAACATGTCTATTTTAACAATTTAGTGCTCTAAGCGTGCAGATGTCAGCAACATGTTTGTCTCATCAGCTATTCCATATTGGTCGATTCTCATCCTTTCCACATTTCAGATAAAGAGATCAAGGCTACCGCAGTTATGCTCTTGCTGATTAGAATGACTCAAATACAATGACCTTTGTTGGCTATGGACAGTTAAAGTCGCTTTTGAAGACAATAAAAGATAAAGATCAGACTGTCCTTTGAACGCATTGCAATTCATTATCACAGACGTCCATATCTTAGATCTAATTGTGTTTATTTGGGATTATATAAAAAAAAAAAACAAAAAAAACATGAAATTGTAGCTTAAGAAAGAAGTTGAAAACATTGTGAGAAAACGGGAAAATGCAGGTTACCATTTTCTTCTTTTCCTATGGTTTTTTTACCCTTTCAACGATTCAAATCATCATTTGGTCTACATTTAATTCATATGCAAATGCTTTTGATTTGGTAAAGAGTTGACGACTAGGGAGATTTTGGTTATCTACATTCTATGAAAGTATAATGTAGGAGAAATTTGCCATCGTGATAAAAGACAGACACTATACAAAACATAAAATATCAAAGATCCCAAGCGATTGTACAACCGCCTAACAAGTGACTGTACAAATAGTTTTTTCCAACGTGTCATTTTAAATGAAGGATAAGGAGGATTGTAGTCGACTTCGTTACCAACCTTGACATGTTTTCACAAAAATATGAATAAAGAAACAGCTCGTACACTTTCCCGTCAGAAAACAGGTTTTAATGCTTAGTAATACAACAAAAACAGCATTGTTTTGGGACGAATCATCTGTATTTTTAGCACCATCAAATGATCCAGGCATCCCGATTGCGCTTAGGAAGATTCACAACGATCATACGTGTTCCTGATATGAACTATGCATAACAGACAACTGATTGGATATGATTGACTGAATGGTGTTTAACACCGCTTTCAACATTATTTCAGTCATATCACGGCGACAGCTCACATATTCGCGTATTTCGTGGGTTTTATCAGTACTGGGATAATTGACTCTGAAGATTTTATAATAATTGTCAAAACAAATGAAAGATCACCAGCTTGACTTGCCATGTGAACACAAATTTTCACATCCAAGAGACATACCGCCACTGTACAGAATCGCAAGTCACATACAGTACAATCCCGAACATTGTACACTTCCGGTCCTACACTGTGGGAAATATGAAAAAGGTTAATCCAGTGTTTTATTTGTCTATAATTTCTCATGCATTATTTGCCAGCCATCTATCTAAGATCAGTCTGCAAGTTTTGTGCAATCCCATTTTGATCTACATTATCGATAAAACATCTAATGTACGAGTAACATGTGATATTAAAATTGCTGAAGAAGTCGTCCCTTTGAGAAATCGAACATAATCTAAACTTAAATGGAGAAAGCGTATTTCGCTTAATTGATGCTTTTATGATTAATGTTGAAGCCCGGGCCTCCGCCTTGCTATGCGCCTGGTTCATATAATTGCTGAATAAATAAAATGGCTAAAGCCTGCTCCTTTGATTTATTATATTGGGCGATGTCCTGAAATTTGTTCAGAGTTTAAATAATTCGTGGAAAAAAAAAAAAATACCCGGAGATTGCCCTATAATTAGTCATAGACTCAGACGTAAGGGAAGCCCAGAGTGGAATTGTATCAGACCGTGTAGAACAAGATCAGATGCTCGTTCTGTGCAGTCTGATCTTGATTTACAGTGTCAGTAGCTTTACGCGCAATGAGTCGCGCTTAGAAACCTGAGAAATAGCAGTCCCGATATGGAGTGTGTAATGATCCTAAACTTCTTGTTACGCCCCTGCAAATGCAAAACATATTGTACATCTGTACGTACAAATTCTCCTTTTGCCACGGTGTTTTCGAAATTTGTCTGATGCAAGATGAAGAATTTTGTCTATGCCAAGTTATTTATGTCATGACTCCTCGGCCAGAACTTTTGCTAAGCTGGGTAATCGAACCTGCTACTTCCGGATTGCTATTACTATGCCTTACTAGTCTCAAAGGTATCGGGCCTCTGCAGAGGAAATCGTCTGCAATTCGCTTAACCGTCGGTGTTATTTTGTACGGTATAGATCAAGATCAGTCTGCAGAGAACTTGCAGTCTGATTCAAAATCTGACCGTGAACATTGTAGATCAAGATATGACTGCCCAGAATGTGCAATCTGACCTTGGATCCACACCGTCCAATACGGTGAGATTTTCTCCGACGAGCAAAATTTTTAAATCGTAAACTATGGGTTTTCACTATTGGCTGGGACCTTTTGCGAACAGTCTAGATCAAGATCAGACTGCACAGAACTGCAGTCTGATCTTGGATCCACACTGTCCTAATAGGAAGGTTTTTTTTTGCCCCAAAATAACTTTGAAATAGCATCAATTGGCTTTTTACTAGCGGGTTGAAAGTTTCATTAAACTTATTTAGCAGGCTATGGGTAAATATCTTCATCTTTTCACTGCAGCTTTAACTGACGGATGGTATGGATCGGTATTAGACTGCAGAGAATACATGGCCTCATCTTTGATATGCAGCAATCGCAAGTAAGTGCTTTAATATAACCGAATGGCATCTGCAATTTGCGGCAAAAAAGTAGAACTTGTATTTGAGCCATGCTCTGTGAAGATGGGGCTTAATGCATCTGCGAAAAGTATCGGTCCAGGTTAGCCTGCGCAGACGGCTGACTTGGTTCGAACTTTTCGATACAGGTCAATTTTCTGCATGTCATCTTTTCACTGCAGCTTTAACTGACGGATGGTATGGATCGGTATCAGACTGCAGAGAATACATGGCCTCATCTTTGGTATGCAGCAATCGCAAGTAAATGCTTTGATATAACCCAATCGCATCTGCAATTTGCGGCAAAAAAGTAGAATTTGTATTTGAGCCATGCTCTGTGAAGATGGGGCTTAATGCATCTGCGAAAAGTATTGGTCCAGGTTAGCCTGTGCGGACGGCTGACTTGGTTCGAACTTTTCGATACTGGTCAATTTTCTGCATGTCAAAGGACCAGTGCACCTCATGAATCAGTCGGTTGTTAGACAAAATGGTTTTAATGGTCCATATGTATGTGATGGCGAAGATGCCTTAAGCCCACTTTTGCCAGAGCACGATCCATTTATTTAATTTTGTGAAAAGTGAAAACAAAAGAAAAATTTTTGACGAGGTAAGAAGTAAAGGGTGGGGAAAAATACGTCAATCAATGCTTGAACGGTTTAGCTGATTAAAAAGTTATTTATACCTGAGGCGATAACGGTTCCTTTTTATCCATACATCAACATTACTTTCGTGAATTCTTCTCACCGTTTCAGTGAACGTTACTCAACGGATTTCGTGAATCCTTTTCACCTGTTAAGTGCAGATTACTCAGTGAGTTTTTTTTTGTGAATACTTCTCAGCGTTTGAGTGAACAGTAATCAAAAGATTTCGTGAATACTTCTCATCGGTTAAGTGAACATTACTCAATTAGTTCTTGTGAATAGTACTCACCGTTTGAGTGAACATTACTCAGTAAGATTTCCGTGAACACCTCTCATCGATTCAGTGAACATTACTCAGTAAGTTTCTTGTGAATACTTCTCATCGTTTGACTGAACATTACTCAACAGATTTCGTGAATACTTCTCACCGGTTAAGTGAACATTACTCGGTGAGTTTTTTGTGAATACTACTCAGCGTTTTTTAGTGAACATTACTCAGTAAGTTTTTCGTGAATACTTCTCACTGATTCAGTGAACATTACTCAATGGGTTTTTATGAATACTACTCACCGTTTGAGTGAACATTACTCAGTAAGTTTTTGGTGATTACGTTTGACTGAACATTACTCAGCGGATTTCGTGAATACTTCTTACCGTTTGAGTGAATATTAATCACAGAGTTCGTGATGACTTTACGTCGTTAATGAGCGGTACACTGATCTTTTATTACGCAATTATTTCTCACTTTTTTTGTTACCAGTTGACCTTTACGCATTACCAGACAATCCCATTTTTAAATAACCGTTAGAAAAATGGCTTTTGACACATTGTGAGAAAAGGAGAAAATCATTTTCTCCTTATCCAACAAAATCATTTTCTCCTCATCCAACAAAGTTTTCTGACCTATCAAAGACAAACACCGTACTTTGAGCATCAACGTCGTCTACATTTGCTCTCAGTGTAGACAAACCTCAAAATTTGTCAGCCGAACCACGGTAGCTCCGTTGGTAGCATACAGGACTTGAGAACAGGAGATCGGTGGTTCGATCCCCAGCTCGACCAATTCTGGTACTTTTTGAGTAAATCTCAGAGCAAATTGGCTATGTCAAACTCCATTAACATGTATTTGAGCCATGCTCTGTGAAAAAGGGGCTTAATGCATTCGCAAAAGTATCGACCCATATCAGCCTTCGCAGTGTGCTTACATGGGCCGAAACTTTTTGCAAGTTGTCCATTTTCTCCATGTCACAGGATCACTCTACCACATGATTCAACTGGTTGTTAAATGAAAAAAGAACAATTTTATTGATCCATAATTATGTGATAACTTGCTTGGCAAAATGTATCCCTGAGATGCATTTAACCCCCTTTTGCCAGAACGCCGCTCAAACAGGTCAGACAATCAGAGTTCGTGTTACCTTGAAATTTAGAAAATTCCTGGGGAATAAGACTAAGAATGTGCTTTTAGAATGCTTGAGCTTATACTACAGAAAAATCCCTATTAAAGAATGTCATAGTTTCTTAACCGATTTCAAAACGATACAACTGAGCATTTCTATTTTAGTTATTGATTTTTTTGTTTTTATTATCTTTTCTTTCTCGTTTGGGGCTGCATCGAATAGTTAAGTTCTATTGCAGCTGTGTTGTCCGTCGTCTGTTCTTGGTTGAATGACAATTTTTTGCCCAGTAAATAGCAACTGGCGGGAACCAAGCCCGGGATGACCGTTTACGCAGGCAGGTCATTCAATAAGATATGAGTGGAGGCAGCCTTTCAGTAATTGTTTTTGCAAATCATTGCCGGTATTTGTTGTGCGCTCCACCGAAGCATTTTAATGTATGTATACAGTTCCTGGGTTTAGTTAAGAAAATGATTGAAAGCTTTATTCAGGGAAACATGGAATACTTTACTTGTGAATAAATGCTAGGTTGCTGATAAGAACTGCATCTCGGTTTTCATTTTCGAGCTTCATCGTTTCATGGTTTTATTGATATATCCCGCTGCGTTTTTTTTTAATTGGAGTTTTACGCCGGTTTTCAGAGCTTAGGTCATATCAAGGCGGTCAGTGCACCTACGCAGGTGTTCCTGGCTTTCTCACACCAGTACCGACACAAATTTCCTTCCAAGCCACTGGCTACTTTCTCACATGCATCATAGGTGAAGGGCAATATATCGCAGAAATGAGATTTTCCCGCAACCGGTTGTCAAACCCGCAACCACCATGTCTCGAGTCAGTTACGCTAACCAGTGAGCTACCCGGTGTAATTGTGCTGGCGTTATTTGGAGGTCATCCAGGCATACGTTTAATGCATATTTCAAATGTTCAAACCACTCTCCTGAAAATTGATTTCTCTGTAGTACCATATTCGAACTACTAAGCGCACTATGCGCTCAAAATTTTCGACAATGACCAACAATTAGGGAACAAATGTCCTTCCAGTTAAGCGAACTTCATAATTTCTCACATTGTATAATACTTGTATCATGGCAACAGACACAATTTTCAAGGTTGCACTTAATATCATAAATCAACTAATTAAAAGTTTATTATAGAAAAAAAAAAAAAAAAAAAAAAAAAATCAGCGGGATAGATGAAATATCAATTCCATGTGTGCTTATGAAGACGATTTTCAATATTCTAAAAAAGTAGGATGTGCTTATTAGGATATTTGCGCTTATCAGGTTGAATGGGGTACTGTATCAGAATTTTCTGAAGTTTAAGCTTAAATCAGCCAACCTCTAATCTCGTTCTCAAAGCCACAATAAACTTTGGGGATCTATATCAGCTGGGTACAAGAGTTCACACTACGTTCGGCATTAGTCACATATAGAACTCGAAATTTGCCTGTAGTGTTGCCTTGAAATATAACCTTATTGGGATTTTCAGTATCTAATAAAGTATTCGAATTACAGCGACTGAAACCAATATTTGAGGGAGCATTTCTCAAATCTATCTTCTTAAAATTTAGTCAAACAAGTCAAAGTCTCATATCCCTTCAAATAAGAATCTTCGTGTCAAATTTCAATTGTCATTCATCGTAATAAAAGACAGGCTTTTTAAGTCACTGTAAAAAAATATCAAAGATCCCAAGCGACTGTACAACCGCCTAACAAGTGACTGTACAAATGTGTTTTTTTCAACCCGTCATTTTAAAGGAAGGATAAGGAAGACTGTAGTCAACTTTGCTACCAACCTTGACATGTTTTCACAAAAATATGAACAGGTTGGCTTCTTTAGGAAAGAAGCCAGGAGAGGTCGGCATCAATGTTTTCAAATAGTTTATTGGCTTTTGATTTCAATATATTTTGGTAGATGTAAACAAACAAGTTAGGCATTAAATGAATGAGAAAAAAAAAATTTTCTAAAGCTTTATTTGCCACGTCAATCAGTATGTGAGGGTCGTGGCCATCCCCCAACATACTTTACAAATCAGTGTTAGTAAATATTTTGTTAGTAATACATAGATTTATTCAAAATATCACTATGTTTCATTATGTTATTAAATTTCAAGTTCTTTTCTTTTATAAGCTTACCATTACAAAAATTCAAGTTTAACCAATTTACATATTAATTGATAAGCCAAATTAATGATCAAAAGGTGACACAAAGCTTTTTTTTGTGATGAAAAAGTGTGTGTGTGGGGGGGGGGGGGGTGGGTAGGTGGGTGTGTGTGTTTGCGCGCTAAAATTGACCAGGTAATTTTTTTTGTCTTTAATTCTACTTTTTACTTACAGATTATGTTTGGTTTTGTCTTCATTTATTCACTATCTTAATCTGCTCATGGGAGGTTTTGTATGATTTGTTCTACAAATGCCATGGTACGTTCTCCTTTTTCAAACATCTTAGTATTTTTGTAAATTTGTAAATTAGTGATAAGATGGTTCCTTAATCCACCTATTGAAGGTTTGTTTACTTTATTTCTGCAAAAATAGATATACTTCTTGATTTCCAAAAAGAAGTATATCCAAATTAATATTTGGTGCACTTGAGCCCAAAAGTAAAATAGAGCTGTTGATTTGCACAGTTTGATCAAAATTGGTTATTATTCCTGTGATTCTATTTATCAAAGATCTCGAGTATCTACATTCGTAGAATAAATGTATAATTGTTTCAGCATCTGTGCCACAAAATGTACATAAATTTGTATCTTTCAGCTTCATTTTAAAAAGTAAGGAGTTTGTTGCAATAATACGATGCACTATTCTTGTTTGTAGCCATTGGGTGTAAGTATCTCGTGTGTATTTGAAAACGTTTCCATGAATTTGTTTCCAATCAAAGTTTAAACCATTATATAATGTAGACCATTTGTTCCTACTTGTTGGGGTTTCGTTGTTTTTTATAAGAGCGTTGTAAACATGTTTGTTTATGTCCTTTTTAGTTATTATATGAAAGAAATAGTTGTTAATTGAAGGATTATGGCACTCGTTCAAAACTGTATGTGCAACCGGGAATGAAATATTATGCTGTAAAAAGAAAGCTTTCATTGAATTTACAATGCTATAATAGTTTAAAAAAATTATTCCGTTCTTGGTAATGGTTTTGATATCGTTAAAATTTTTAAAACTGCCGTTGTCGGTCAACATGTCTTTAACATATCTTATACCACATTTGTATAAGTTGGCGTTGTAGATATATTTAGATTCTATCAGAAAGTTTTCATTGTAAAACAGAGGCATTGTCATTATTTCCGAGCATTTTCTAGAAAAAACTTCTTTTTTCAATTTTGCTGGTGTATAGGCACAAAACAGTACATGTTGCTCATGGTTATAATAGTCTAGGAACAACAGGCCTATCAGGGCTAAAACAACTCTACTGGCATTTAAAAACAGACTCGGGTTTTTACAAAGAGTTGTACAGGTACAATGAAATTGAGAGCTGATATGAGCTCAGCTATTCTTTTTCATGTTTGTTTCCAAACATACATGCGGTAAGCTCTTGACAAGCTCAAAATGCATTTTCTTTTTTAAATTCAAGGGCAAGGAATTTCTGACCCAATAATCCGACGGTTTGCAAAAGAATCCAGCTCCCATGAATATCTATAAACTGTGTGGGTTTTGTGAAGATTGAAAGTAAAATGAAGGCTGTATGTTGTTCACAGGCTAAAAAATGTTGTTTTTTTTAAATTCAAGAGCATGTAATTTTTGACTCCATGACCCGATTTTGCTCAATTTTGAAAGGAACCAAGCTCTCATAAACATCTAACAACGCGAATTTGGTAAAGATTTGAAGAAATTCTAGGCAATATGCTATTAACATTCTCAGGAATGCATCTTTTTTAAAAAAAAATCAGGAACACAAAACTCAAGATGATCCAATTTGCCTCATTTTAAAAAGGAACAAACCTCTAATGAATGTTTGTAATGTGTGCTCAGATAAGCCAAAGTATTTTTTGAAAGGAGAAATCGCTCAATTAAGATTTAATACAATTTGCTAATTCCACTGAATAGGCAAGAATCTTACCTGATGACAATAAATAAAAGTGGCCTATACACAATACTAGTACCAGACATATAAAAAATGAATGTAACCTTTTAAAATTTTAACAAACAGCAATTTTGGACTGTTTCGAACAGAAATCGCTTGCAGACGACAATTCAAACTTTGACGATTAATGTAGAAGATGGTGCTTTATGTGATGGAAACCATTGTGACAAAAGGAGAAATTGCAGTAACTAGCAGTTTCTCCTGTTTCCACAATATTTTGAAAAGTTGTCTGCTGCAGACATGTAAAATGAAGAGGTTGTTTGTCTAAACGTTAACAATTTAAGAAAGTAGATAAATGAGCCATGCTCTGAGAAAAGGGCGCTTAATGCATCTGCCAAAAAAAAAAAAGAAAAACCAAACAAACAAACAAACAAACAAAAAACAAACAAACAAAAACAAAACAAAACAAAAAACTACCCATGTCAACCTACGCAATCCGCCCAAACCAAAGGACCACGGACTCTTTTGAGGTGTGCTGTACATACTGTAGGGCGAAGAGGCACGACTTTTTTGCGCTCATAAGTTAATTTTCGCGGGATTCTCGCAATCCCACATCCTAGAAGCAACTCTGTGTGTTATTTCATTAAATCTGTATCATTATAAAACCATAGAATGTTTGTATAAAACTGAGAAAAATGCTAGAGTCTAGTCAGTTTTGAAAAATAAAACTTGAAAACATACTGATTAACCTAATTACATGTATATCTATTTATGGGGTACAGGTTCTCGAGAGAACTCGTACGGTCGAGATTAGGGTACGAGTTCCCAAGGGTATGAGTTCACCAGATAGTATCAAGTCACGTGATCTTTTCACGGGTGTTCTTTCTCTTTTTCTTTTAACGATTTTTTTTTTTTTTTTTTTGCTTAGCTTTATTTAATGAAAAATTACAATTGTTGGAAAAGTCATTTACAATCAATATAATATAATAAATCTTTTTGGAAATTCGTCATGTTAAAAAACATGTTTATTTCCTATTTCAGTTTATTTATAAACCATGACGAAATAGACTGTGTATCAGAACAGTTTCGCAAAAACAAATGGATTTAGACAGCGATTTCTGTGGCAGTCTGGCTTTTAAACTCTCCAATAAAGAAACAGTTCATACACGTTCCCTTCAGAAAACAGGTTTTTAAGATGAGTAATCTAGTAAAAAAAAACAGGATATTTTTGGGACACATCATCTGTATTTTTAGCACGGTCAAACGATCCAGGCATCCCGATTGGTCTTAGGAAGATTCACAACGGTCATACATGTTCCTGATATGAACTATGCATAACAGACAAATGATTGGATATGATTGATTGAATGGTGTTTAACGCCGCTTTCAACATTGTTTCAGTCAGGCGACAGCTCACATATTCGCGTATTTCGTGGGTTTTATCAGTACTGGGATAATTGAATATGAAGATTTTATATTAATTGTCAAAACAAATGAAAGATCACCAGCTTGAATTGCCATGTGAACACAAATTTTCACATCCAAGTGACATACCGCCACTGTACAGAATTCCAAGTCACATACAATCCCGAACATTGCACACTTCCGGTCCTACACTGAGGGGAATATGAAAAAAGTCAGTCCAATGTTTTATTTTTTCAAGAATTTCTCATACATTATTTGCCAGCCATCTATCTAAGATCAGTCTGCAAGTTTTGTGCAATCCGACTTTGATCTACAATATCGATAAAACATCTGATCTAACATGTGATGTTAAAATTGCTGAAGAAGTCGTCCCTTTGCGTATTTTGCTTAATTGATGCATTTATGATTAATGTTGAAGCCCTGGCTTCCGTCTTGCTATGCGCCTGGTTCATATAATTGCTGAATAAATATAATGACTAAACCCTGCTCCTTTATTTTATCATTTTGGGCGATGTCCTGAATTTTTTCAGAATTTTTAATAATTCGTGGAAAAAATTCCTGGAGATTGCCCTATAATTAGTCATAGACTCAGACGTAAGGGAAGCCCAGAGTGGAATTGTATCAGACCGTGTAGAACAAGATCAGACTGTTCGTTCTGTGCAGTCTGATCTTGATTTACACTGTCAGTAGCTTTACGCGCAATGAGTCGCGCTTAGAAACCTAAGAAATAGCGGTCCCGATCTGGAGTGTGTAATGATCCTAAACTTCTTGTTACACCCCTGCGAATGCAAAACGTATTGTCCATCTTTACGAACAAATTCTCGTTTTGCCACAGTGTTTCCAAAGTTGTCTGATGCAAGATGAAGAATTTTGTCTATGTCGAATTATTTATGTCATGACTCCTCGGCCAGAACTTTTGCTAAGCTGGGTAATCGAACCTGCTTCCTCCGGATTGCTATTACTATGCATTACTAGTCCCAAAGGTACCGGGCCTCTGCAGAGGGAATCATCTGCAATTCGCTTAACCGACAGTGTTATTTTGTACAGTGTAGATCAAGATCAGTCTGCAGAGAACTTGCAGTCTGATTCAAAATCTGACCGTGAGCAGTGTAGATAAATATCTGTAAGCACAGAATGTGCAATCTGACCTTGGATCCACACCGTCCAATACGGTGAGATATTCTCCGACGAGCAAAATTTTTAAATCGTAAACTATGGGTTTTCACTATTGGCTGGGAATCTTTAGTTTATTAAGAAACTTAAGGGTTATGACTGAGCATGTCTGTTTTATCTCTTTTATTTGTTTATCCCCTTTTATTTGTTTAACCCGACAAGTGCGACACAGGGACCTTTTGCGAACAATGTAGATCAAGATCAGACTGCACAGAACGTGCAGTCTGATCTTGGATCCACACTGTCCTAATAGGAAGTTTTTTTGCCCCAAAATAACTTTGAAATAGCATCAATTGGATTTTTACTAGCGGCTTCAAAGTTTCGTTTAACTTATTTAGCAGGCTAGGGGTAAATATCTATATCTTTTCGCTGAAGCTTTAACTGACGGATGGTATGGATAGGTATCAGACTGCAGAGAATACATGGCCTCATCTTCGATATGCAGCAATCGCAAGTAAATGCTTTAATATAACCCAATCGCATCTGCAATTTGCGGCAAAAAAGTATAATTTGTATTTGAGCCATGCTCTGTGAAGATGGGGCTTAATGCATCTGTGAAAAGTATCGGTCCAGGTTAGCCTGCGCGGACGGCTGACTTGGGTCGAAACTTTTCGATACTGGTCAATTTTCTGCATGTCAAAGGACCAGTGCACCTCATGAATCAGTCGGTTGTTAGACAAAATGGTTTTAGTGGTCCATATATATTTGATGGCTTTCATCGCGAAGATGCCTTAAGCCCCCTTTTGCCAGAGCACGACCCAGTTATTTAATCTTGAGAAAAGTGAAAACAAAAGAAAAATTTTTGACGAGGTAAGAAGTAAAGGGTGGAGAAAAAATCAATGCTTGAACGCTTTAGCTGATTAAAAAGTTATTTATACCTGAGGCGATAACGGTTCCTTTTTATCCATATATCAAAATTACTTTCTTGAATACCTCTCACCTTTTGAGTGAACATTACTCAACGGATTTCGTGAATACTTCTCACCGGTTAAGTGAACATTACTCAGTGAGGTTTTGTGAAAACTACTCATCGTTTTAGTGAACATTACTCAGTAAGTTTTTCGTGAACACCTCTCACCGGTTCAGTGAACATTACTCAGTGAACATTACTCAGTAAGTTTCTTGTGAATACTTCTCATCGTTTGACTGAACATTACTCAGCGGATTTCATGAATACTTCTTACCGTTTGAGTGAACATTAATCACAGAGTTTGTGATTACTTTTCGTCGTTGTAATGAGCGGTACACTGATCTTTTATTACGCAATTATTTCTCACTTTTTTTGTTACAAGTTGACCTTTACACATTACCAGACAATCCCAATTTTAAATAACCGTTAGGAAAATGCCTTTTAACACATTGTGAGAAAAGGAGAATATCATTTTCTCCTTATCCAACAATGTTTTCTGACCTATCAAAGACAAACACCGTACTTTGAGCACCAGCATCGTCTTTATTTTCTCTCAGTGTTGACAAACCTCAAAATTTGGTCGTGTACAGGACTTGAGAACAGGAGATCGGTGGTTTGATCTCCAGCTCGGTCAATTCTGGTACTTTTTGAGTAAATCTCAGAGCAAATTGGCTATGTCAAACTCCATTAACATGAATTTTTAGCCATGCTCTGTGAAAAGGGGGCTTAATGCATTTGCAAAAGTATCGATCCATGTCAGCCTTCGCAGTGTGCGCAGGCTTACATAGGCCCAAACTTTTTGGTAGTTATCTATTTTCTTCCATGTCACAAGACCACTATACCACATGATTCAACCGGTTGTTAAATGAAAAAAGAAGAATTTTATTGATCCATAATTATGTGATAACTTGCTCGGCAAAATGTATCCCTGAGATGCATTTAACCCCCTTTTGCCAGAACGCCGCACAAATAGGTCAGCCAATCAGAGTTCGTGTTACCGTGAAATTTAAAAAATTCCGGGGAATAAGACTAAGAATGTGCTTTGAGAATGCTTGAGCTTATACTACAGAAAAATCCCTATCAAAGCAGATTTTGGGCATAATGTCATAATTTCTAAGGCGATTTCAAAGCGATAGAACTGTGCATTTTTACTTTAGTTATTGATATTTTTGTTTTTATTATCTTTTCTTTCTCGTTTGGGGTTGCATCGAATAGTTAAGTTCTATTGCAGCTGTGTTGTCCGTCGTCTGTTCTTGGTTGAATGACAAATTTTTGCCCAGTAAATAGCAACTGGCGGGAACCAAGCCCGGGATGACCGTTTACGCAGGCAGGTCATTCAATAAGATATGAGTGGAGGCGCGTTTCAGTAACTGTTTTTGCAAATCATTGCCGGTATTTGTTGTGCGCCCCACCGAAGCATTTTAATGTATGTATACAGTTCCCGTGTTTAGTTAAGAAAATGATTGAAAGCTTTATTCAGGGAAACATGGAATACTTTACTTGTGAATAAATGCTAGGTTGCTGATAAGAACTGCATCTCGTTTTCATTTTCGTGTTTCATCATTTCATGGTTTCATAGATATATCCCGCAGCGTTTTGTTTTTAATTGGAGTTTTACGCCGGTTTACAGAGCTTAGGCCATATCAAGAGGGTCAGTGCACCTACGCATGTGTTTCTGGCTTTCTCTCACACCAGTGCCGACACAAATTTCCTTCCAAGCCACTTGCTACTTTCTCACATGCATCATAGGTGAAGGGCAATATATCGCAAAAAATGAGATTTTCCCGCAACCGGGTGTCAAACCCGCAACCACCATGTCTCGAGTCAGTTACGCTAACCAGTGAGTTACACGGTGTAATTGTGCTGGCGTTATTTGGAGGTCATCCAGGCATACGTTTAATGCATATTTCAAATGTTCAAACCGCTCTCCTGAAAATTGATTTCTCTGTAGTACCATATTCGACCTACTAAGCGCACTATGTGCCCAAATTTTTCGACAATGACCAACAATTAGGGAACGAATGTCCTTCCTGTTAAGCGAACCTTATAATTTCTCACATTGTATAATGCTTGTATCATGGCAACAGACACAATTTTCAAGGTTGCACTTAATATCATAAATCAACTAATTAAAAGTTTATTATAAAAAAAAAAAAAAAAAAAAAAAAAAAATCAGCGGGGTAGATGAAATATCAATTCCATATGTGCTTATGAAGACGATTTTCAATATTCTAAAAAAGTAGGATGTGCTTATTAGGACATTTGCGCTTATCAGGTTGAATGTGGTACTGTATCAGAATTTTCTGAAGTTGAAGCTTAAATCAGCCAACCTCTAATCTCGTTTAGAAGTTCTCGAAGCCACAATAAACTTTGGGGATCTATATCAGCTGGGTACAGGAGTTTACATTACGTTCGGCATTAGTCACATATAGAACTCGAAATTTGCCTGTAGTGTTGCCTTGAAATATAACCTTATTGGGATTTTCAGTATCTAATAAAGTATTCGAATTACAGCGATTGAAACCAATATTTGAGGGAGCATTTCTCAAATCTATCTTCTTAAAATCTAGTCAAACAAGTCAAAGTCTCATATCCCTTCAAATAGGCATCTTCGTGTCAAATTTCAATTTTCATTCATCTTAATAAAAGACAGGCCTTTTAAGTCACTGTAAAAAAATATCAAAGATCCCAAGCGACTGTACAACCGCCTAACAAGTGACTGTACAAATGTGTTTTTTTTTCAACCTGAGATTTTAAACGAAGGATAAGGAAGACTGTAGTCAACTTTGCTACCAATCTTGACATGTTTTCACAAAAATATGAACAGGTTGGTTTCTTTAAGAAAGAAGCCAGGAGAGGTCGGCATCAATGTTTTCAAATAGTTTATTGGCTTTTGATTTCAATATATTTTGGTAGATGTAAACAAACAAGTTAGGCATTAAATGAACGAGAAAAAACATTTTTTTTTTCAATTTTGCTGGTGTATAGGCACAAAACAGTAGATGTTCCACATGGTTATAATAGTCTAGGAACAACAGGCCTATATGGGCTAAAAACAGCTCTACTGGCATTTAAATACAGATCTCGGGTTTTTACAAAGAGTTGTGGAGGTATAATGAAATTGAGAGCTGATATGAGCTCAGCTATTCTTTTTCATGTTTGTTTCCAAACATACATGCGGTAAGCTCTTGACAAGCTCAAAATGCATTTTGTTTTTTAAATTTAAGGGCAAGGAATTTCTGAAACAAAAATCCGACGGTTTGCAAAAGAATCCAGCTTCCATGAATATAAACTGTGTGGGTCTTGTGAAGATTGAAAGTCAAATGAAGGCTGTATGCTGTTCACAAGCTAAAAAAATGTGGTTTTTTTTTTAATTCAAGAGCATGTAATTAGTGACTCCATGACCTGATTTTGCTCAATTTTGAAAGGAACCAAGCTCTCATAAACATCTAACAACGCGAATTTGGTAAAGATTTGAAGAAATTGTAGGCCATATGCTATTAACATTCTCAGGAATGCATCTTTTAAAAAAAAAAATTCAGGAACACAAAACTCAAGATGATGGTCCAATTTGCCCCATTTTCAAAAGGAACAAACCTCTAATGAATATTTGTAATATGTGCTCAGATAAGCCAAAGTATTTTTGGAAAGGAGAAATCGTTCAATTAAGATTTGATACAATTTGCTAATTCCACTTAATAGGCAAGAATCTTAACTGAAACAATAAATAAAGGTGGCCTATAGTAATACTAGTAACAGACATGTTAAAAATAAATGTAACATTTTAAAATTTTAACAAACAGCAATTTTGGACTGTTCCGAACAGAAATAGCTTGCAGACGACAATTCAAATGTTGATGATTAATGTAGAAGATTGTGCTTTATGTGATGGAAACCATTGTGACAAAAGGATAAATTGCAATAACTAGCAGTTTCTCCTGTTCCCACAATATTTTGAAAAGTTGTCTGCTGCAGACATGTAAAATGGAGAGGTTGTTTGTCTAAACGTTAAAAATTTAAGAAAGTAGATAAATGAGCCATACTCTGAGAAAAGGGCGCTTAATGCATCTGCCAAAAAAAAAAAAAAAAAAAAAAAAAAGAAATCTACCTATGTCAGCCTGCGCAATCCGCCCAAAACCAAAGGACCACGGACTCTTTTGAGGTGTGCTGTACGTACTGTAGGGCGAAGAGGCACGACTTTTTTTGCGCTCATAAGTTAATTTTCGCGGGATTCTCGCAATCCCGCATCCTAGAAGCAACTCTGTGTGTTATTTCATTAAATCTATATCGTTATAAAACCATAGAATGTTTGTATAAAACTGAGAAAAATGCTAGAGTCTAGTCAGTTTTGAAAAATAAAACTTGAAAACATACTGATCAACCTATTGATATCTATTTATGGGGTACGAGTTCTCCAGAGAACTCGTGCTCTCGAGATTAGGGTACGAGTTCCCCAGGGTACGAGTTCTCCCGATAGTATCAAGTCACGTGATCTTTTCCAGGGCGTTCTTTCTCTTTTTTTTTAAACATTTTTTTTTTTTTTCTTTTTCTTTTTGCTTAGCTTTATTTAATGAAAAATTACAATTGTTGGAAAGGTCATTTACAATCAACATAGTATCATAAATCTTTTTGGAAATCCGTCATGTAAAAAAACATGTTTATTTCCTATTTCAGTTTATTTATAAACCATGACGAAATAGACTGTGTATCAGAACAGTTTCGCAAAAACAAATGGATTTAGACAGCGATTTCTGTGGCAGTCTGCCTTTTAAACTCACCACTGATGACCTCTCCAATAAAGAAACAGTTCACACACGTTCCCGTCAGAAAACAGGTTTTTAAGCTGGATAATCCAGTAAAAACAAAAACAAGATTGTTTTGGGACAAATCATCTGTATTTTTAGCACGGACAAATGATCCAGGCATCCCGATTGTTCTCCGGAAGATTCACAACGGTCATACGTGTTCCTGATATGAACTATGCGTAACAGACAAGTGATTGGATATGATTGATTGAATGGTGTTTAACGCCGCTTTCAACATTATTTCCGTCATATCACGGCGACAGCTCACATATTCGCGTATTTCGAGGGTTTTATCAGCACTGGGATAATTGAATATGAAGATTTTATAATAACTGCCAAAACGAATGAAAGATCACCAGCTTGAATTGCCATGTGAACACAAATTTTCACATCCAAGTGACATACCGCCACTGTACAGAATCCCAAGTCACATACAATCCCGAACATTGCACACTTCCGGTCTTACACTGAGGGAAATATGAAAAAGGTCAGTCCAATGTTTTATTTGTCAAGAATTTTTCATGCATTATTTGCCAGCCATCTATCTAAGATCAGTCTGCAAGTTTTGTGCAATCCGATTTTGATCTACAATATCGATAAAACATCTGATCTAACATGTAATGTTAAAATTGCTGAAGAAGTCGTCCCTTTACGTATTTCGCTTAATTGGTGCTTTTATGATTAATGTTGAAACCCGGGCTTCCGTCTTGCTATGCGCCTGGTTCATATAATTGCTGAATAAATATAATGGCTAAACCCTGCTCCTTTATCTTATCATTTTGGGCGACGTCCTGAATTTTTTTCAGAGCTTTTAATAATTCGCGGAAAAATTCCTGGAGATTGCCCTATAATTAGTCATAGACTCAGACGTAAGGGAAGTCCAAAGCGGAATTGTATCAGACCATGTAGAACAAGATCAGACTGTTCGTTCTGTGCAGTCTGATCTTGATTTACACTGTCAGTAGCTTTACGCGCAATGAGTCGCGCTTAGAAACCTATGAAATAGCAGTCCCGATATGGAGTGTATAATGATCCTAAACTTCTTGTTACACCCCTGCGAATGCTAAACGTATTGTCCATCTTTACGTACAAATTCTCCGTTTGCCACAGCGTTTTCGAAAATTGTCTGATGCAAGATGAAGAATTTTGTCTATGCCAAGTTATTTATGTCATGACTCCTCGGCCAGAACTTTTGCTAAGCTGGGTAATCGAACCTGCTTCCTCCGGATTGCTATCAATATGCATTACTAGTCCCAAAGGCACCGGGCCTCTGCAGAGGGAATCATCTGCAATTCGCTTAACCGACAGTGTTATTTTGCACAGTGTAAGTGAAGATCAGTCTGCAGAGAACTTGCAGTCTGATTCAAAATCTGACCGTGAACAGTGTAGATCAAGATATGACTGAACAGAATGTGCAATCTGACCTTGGATCCACACCGTCCAATACGGTGAGATTTTCTCCGACGAGCAAAATTTTTAAATCGTAAACTATGGGTTTTCACTATTGACTGAGCATGTCTGTTTTATCTCTTTTATTTGTTTAACCCATAGGCTGCCAAGTGCGACACAGGGACCTTTTGCGAACAGTGTAGATCAAGATCAGACTGCACAGAACGTGCAGTCTGATCTTGGATCCACACTGTCCTAATAGGAAGTTTTTTTTGCCCCAAAATAACTTTGAAATAGCATCAATTGGCTTTTTACTAGCGGGTTGAAAGTTTCATTTAACTTATTTAGCAGGCTAGGGGTAAATATCATCATCTTTTCACTGCAGCTTTAACTGACGGATGGTATGGATCGGTATCAGACTGCAGAGAATACATGGCCTCATCTTTGATATGCAGCAATCGCAAGTAAATGCTTTAATTTAACCCAATGGCATCTGGAATTTGCGGCAAAAAAGTAGAATGCTCTGTGAAGATGGGGTTTAATCCATCTGCGAAAAGTATCGGTCCAGGTTAGCCTGCGCGGACGGCTGACTTGGTTTGAAACTTTTCGATACTGGTCAATTTTCTGCATGTCAAAGGACCAGTGCACCTCATGAATCAGTCGGTTTTTAGACAAAATGGTTTTAGTGGTCCATATGAATAGAATCTCTTATTGACTTATACATAAGTACATCGTCATCTACCAATTATTTTCACAAATGTCATGGTACTTAATAGAGTCTCTCTCTGTCTCTCTGTCTCTCTCTCTCTCGCTCTCTCTCCCTCTCTGTCTGCTGTCTCTCTCTCTCTCGCACACACACACACACACACACACACACGCACGCACGCACATATATATATACACGCAAATCTACCAACATTTAAGATCGAAAGAATATCTATCGTTCTATCGTGGACTAAATGTGGTTCAGTACATTAATATCCAATTCGTTGAGATTTTTTCGCGTCGAGAAAAGCAAGAGCGATAATTAATCATAACAGTTGTTAACATTAAATTATGATTCTTGTAGCGAAGATCTTTTAAACGCCTGTTCAATGAATTTTCCTAGTTTAGATGCTGTCAGCTTATTTCTTGCTGTCAATAACTGAAGTAATTTTCCCATACTTGGACGTCGATAATAACATTTGTTGATAAATTGCGATCGTAAGTCATCATATTTAGAACATTTGAACAAGAAATGAAATTCGTCTTCTATTTCACCGCTATTACATAAAGTACAAGTTCTCTCCGATCTTTCCTTTCGGTCACGGTAATACCTGAAAGTCTCAATATTTAGATTATGTGCGCTAATTCGGACTTGTAAATAGCAGATCTTAATTTAAATGAATTAATACAAGTTAAGTAATTTTCCAAACCAAAGTCCGTTTTAAGGTGAACATATAAAAATTTCATCTTTTGATTACAATGTAAATCAGAAAACCATTTTTGATAGAAATTATCTTTAACTCTTTGCTTAAATTCGGAAATAAACAGACTTTCACGTATTTGGTCTGTACTATTGAAAACATAGGAAAATCCATAATCATCTAATAACTGTTTTATACTATACAACCACCCTTTCTTACCTTGATTCAATCTATCCTTTGCATTTTTATAAACTGCTGATAAAATATTATCAGACTTTACTAATTTTAACCAATACTTGATTATTTGCACATAGCGATTAATATACAGAGGTAAACGACCCAATTCGCCGTATACAGCTACATTGCTTGTACTGCTTCGTACTCCCAATATCAATTTACAGAATTTTAGATGTACTAATTCTAAATCTTTTGACTTGTAAAAACCCCAAATTGGACTGGCATAATTCAATATAGTAGCAACAAATGAATCGAATAGGCTTAATGCAACATCGGGTTTAACTTGATATTTCTTAATGTTATTGAATAAGGTAAACATGGCCCTTAATGATTTTCCCTTTAAACATTGATTATTTAAGACAAAGGACCCTGTATAATTAAATGTTACACCTAAATAATTAAAATTGTCCTTAATTACCAATTCTTCATTATTATAATACCATTTCTCATTTTCAAAAACTGGTCCTCTTTTTCTGAAAACCATCACATTTGTTTTGGCTGTATTTACCTCTAATCCCCATTTTGTGCAATATTCAAATACTTTATTTAAGCTATGTTAGAGATCTTGAGGGGAATTACCTATTAAAGCCATGTCGTCTGCGAACAAAAGTAATATTATGCAAAGCTCGTATAGGTCTATTCCACAATTAACTCTGTCTTGAAGATACAATTCTAAATCGTCTAGAAAAAGAGCAAAAAGTGCTGGTGAATTATTTTGACCTTGGAATAATCCGACAGAAATTTCGAAAAATTCCGAAATATTACTTTGAAAGTTTAACACAAGACTTAACATGTGAATACATAGACTTGAAAATATTTAAAATTTTACCATTGAACCCCATATTATACAACTCATACCATAACGCATTTCTATATACAGAGTCAAAAGCTTTTTTAAGGTCAATGAATGCGCAATAGAGACGTCTTTTACTACACAGAAATTGTTCGATCAACTGATGTAAGACAAATATAGAATCGACTGTACTCCTTCCTTTGCGGAATCCAAACTGTGCATCTGATAGTAAGCTATTTTCTCTGTACCATCTTTCTATTCGCGAATCCAACACACTTGCAAAAAGTTTACCCAGATTGCTTAGGAGAGTTATTCCCCTGTAGTTACTTGTCACATTTACATCGCCCTTTTTATGTAATGGTATTATATAACCCCTGGCCCAAGTTTCTGGAAAGAACCCCGAGTCAAACACTCTGTTGAATAATAATGTAATATGTCCGCATAAAATGTCACATGACTCTAATATATATTCATTAATAATATTGTCTATCGGACAAACAGCTTAATTTCTTTTCAGTTTCTTAATCGCTGATTCTACTTCGACGTATGAAAATGAGTCATTTAGCTGACTGAAAGTATTTGCAGACAGATTAAAATTGTCGTTAAGTGACTCAGCCTCTTCTATGGACACGGTTTTTATATCATTCAATATCGAAGAGAAATGTCCTTTAAATTCATTGATAGACAGAACAGACTGTACTGGAGTCTTTTTTTGATTTAAACTAATTCCAAAACTCACGCAGGTTCTTATTTCTCAGTGCCTTAAAATTCTCCGACTGCTTACCTAAAAATAAATTCTTTTTCTTCTTAATCAATTTTTTTTTTAATATTCTGTCTTTGCAGCGCACAAATTCGTTCTATTTTCACGATTTTTATCTAGATTGAATATTCGCAATGCAGCTTTATATTTATTCCTAGCTAAATAACATTCTTCGTCGAACCATTTATTCTCTTCGGAAAAATGAACATTTGATTGATTGTACACGTTTTTGAATAGAGGATCGGCCGCATCGCAAATAGCCTGTGAAAACCTTACCACCATTTCTTCCACCTTTAGCCTGTCATTGCTTTTTTCTTGTGTAATGTTATTAAAGTTTGGAAGGTTTGCAATAAGCCTACGTCTGTATTCATCCCTATACTCACTATTCCATTTGACTGATTCAAAAAACCCGTTCTGGGTATATTGATTTTCAACCAAATGAGGGGTTTTGACACTAAACTGTAAGGGCGAATGGTCACTGTAGAGGGAAAAATCACCTATAGTAAAATTGTCAATGAAAGGAAAACAATATTCATTTAAAATCACATAGTCAATAGTACTGCACGTGTTTTTACTATAATACGAGTATGACCCATGCTTGTTATCATTTCCTAGTCTTCCATTGGCCAATAAAATACCAGCTGATTTGCATAAATCCAACAATAACGATCCACGTGCATTGCATACATTAAAATCACCAGCTAATATGATATTACCTTTCTGGCTGTAATAAAAAACATCTTCTTGTAAAATATCGAACAAATTAACATTATAAAACTTAGCAGCTGGCGACTCATCAGGCCAAGCATAAACACCACATAGATAGAAATCCTTTTCAAAATAAAAAAAAAGTTTGTGCAATCTAATCCAAATCAAAGTATCGAAATGATTTCTGCAAATTTCAACGCCCCTGTTTATACAATGTTTTACATAGACTACCATTCCGCCACTGTTTCTTTTAGCCTTTTTGTGTTTGAACTTTCTATAAAAATTGTAGCAAGTATATCCTTTCAGGTCAATTGAAGAACTTTCATCGGTCCAAGTTTCGGATAAAATTATCAAATCATTTTTAATTAACTTTTCGTAGAATTCTGGGGTTTTCAGTTTTTCTTCAGTTAGACCATTACAATTCTATACTAAAATCTGTAAATCATTCTCCCCGTATTCCTATCCTAATTTAACTGGTTTTCCATTGATGTAAAGAGTATCGTACGAAATCCACGACCTTTGGCCGTTTCTGATGGCTTCCTTCATTTTAGGTAGAAATCTCCTCCTCTTTTCAATTATTTCAGGAGGGAATTGCTTATGAACAAAATACTGTGATTTGTTCAAGTTGGATTTTGCTTTCCTTACGATTTCTCTATCTTTGAAAAGGGTAAATTTACACACTATCTTCCTATGCTGACATTCTCCCTGATGGTTTCTTTGTCCAACAGACCCCATTCTATGTGCCTTTTCGATTCGCATTTCTCTCACCAAATCTTCGGCAATTCTCATTTTTTCGACCATAAAATTTCTGACAACTTGCTGTGTGTTTTCTGGCTGATCCCTTTCCTCTATGTTGCAAAAAATGAGATTACACATGGATTGCGACTGCAAATAGCCTAAAGAATCTCTGAGTTTATCATTTTCCTTTGTCAGATTGCTGAGTTTTTCTTGGGCTTCACTGTTTGAAAATTCTATCCCATGTACCCTTTCATCTATATGATTAATTTTACTGTCATACTCTTTATGGTTTGCGCGAATTTCGGACCACATTTTCGACATTTCTTGCTCAACTGCCTCTACTTTTTTCTCCAGCTGGTCCAATATTTTTAACTTTCTGTCAACATCTCCAAGTTTCTTATTAATCTGGGACTGGAACTGAACCAAAAATTTCATGATGTCCGAGTTTGATGAGGCATCGAACGACATGAACTCAACAGCCTGGGATTCACCACCTGTATCGGCTTCTTTTTCTTTCTTATTGGTACCCATTTCTTTATCTTTATCTTTCGACAAATTCTTTCTTGGCTGATCTTTCGTCTGCATTTTCATATCGCTACCAATATGAGAATTGTCACTAGAATTCAATGTGGAATGTTCAGGTAAGTAAGACACCGGTGTACTTACGGACTGACTAACAAGTGGATAATTAGCCGGACGTGTGAAGGACGTATCGTCGTTTTCATTATTATCGCTATTATTAAGTTCCTGAAAAACTTCACTGTCACAAAAAAGAACAGAATTTGCCTTCTGAAGTATCTCGATGACGTCCAGATCGCTTAATTCTGTCGAATTTGCTAGTCCCTTTGACTTATCATTATCCTCGGACGGGCCTCCTACCTTGAAAATCTTACGGGTGGGGTTATCTTCTTCTACGCCACTACTGCTACTGCTTCCTTTTTTACGCTTGTGACGCTTCTGCTTCGCTCTTCGACCCATAACATCCCAGCATTATAACTTCCAGCAACTCTAGAACCAACTATTGACATTCTACAGGTTAAACCAACCCATATTATTCCGAAAATTAAAGAAAAATCTCAGAGCTCGATCAATCCACGTTTACTCCATTTTGTACAACGTGACCACGTATGTATGTGATGGCTTTCATCGCAAAGATGCCTTAAGCCCCCTTTTACCAGAGCACGACCCATTTATTTAATCTTGTGAAAGGTGAAAACAAGAGAAAAATTTTTGACGAGGTAAGAAGTAAAGGGTGGAGAAATATAGGTCAATCAATGCTTGAACGGTTTAGCTGATTAAAAAGTTATTTATACCTGAGGCGATAACGGTTCCTTTTTATCCATACATGAACATTACTTTCGTGAATACTTCTCACCGTCTGAATGAACGTTACTCAACGGATTTCGTGAATACTTATCACCTGTTAAGTGAACATTACTCAGTGAGTTTTCGTGAATACTACTCACCATTTTAGTGAACATTACTCAGTGAGGTTTTTCGTGAACAGTATTCACCGTTCAAGTGAACATTACTCAATAAGTTTTCCGTGAACACATCTCACTGGTTCAGTGAACATTGCTCAGTAAGTTTCTTGTGAATACTTCTCATCGTTTGACTGAACATTACTCAGCGGATTTCGTGAATACTTCTTACCGTTTGAGTGAACATTAATCACAGAGTTTGTGATTACTTTTCGTCGTTGTAATGAGCGGTACACTGATCTTTTATTATGCAAATATTTCTCACTTTTTTTGTTACCAGTTGACCTTTACACATTACCAGATAATCCCAATTTTAAATAACCGTTAGGAAAATGCCTTTTGACACATTGTGAGAAAAGGAGAAAATCATTTTCTCCTTATCCAACAATGTTTTCTGACCTATCAAAGACAAACACCGTACTTTGAGCACCAACATCGTCTATATTTTCTCTCAAAATTTGGTCGTGTACAGGACTTGAGAACAGGAGATCGGTGGTTCGATCTCCAGCTCGACCAATTCTGGTACTTTTTGAGTAAATCTCAGAGCAAATTGGCTATGTCAAACTCCATTAACATGAATTTTTAGCCATGCTCTGTGAAAAGGGGGCTTAATGCATTTGCAAAAGTATCTATCCATGTCAGCCTTCGCCGTGTGCGCAGGCTTACATGGGCCCAAACTTTTTGGTAGTTGTCGATTTTCTCCATGTCACGGGACCACTATACCACATGATTCAACCGGTTGTTAAATAAAAAAAGAAGAATTTTATTGATCCATAATTATGTGATAACTTGCTCGGCAAAATGTATCCCTGAGATGCATTTAATCCCCTTTTGCCAGAGCGCTGCTCAAACAAGTCAGCCAATCAGAGTTCGTGTTACCGTGAAATTTAGAAAATTCCGGGGAATAAGACTAGGAATGTGCTTTAAGAATGCTTGAGCTTATACTACAGAAAAATCCCTATCAAAGCAGATTTTGTGCATAATGTCATAATTTCTAAGGCAATTTCAAAGCGATAGAACTGTGCATTTTCACTTTAGTTATTGATTTTTTTGTTTTTATTATCTTTTCTTTCTTGTTTGGGGCTGCATCGAATAGTTAAGTTCTACTGCAGCTGTGTTGTCCGTCGTCTGTTCTTGGTTGAATGACAAATTTTTGTCCAGCAAATAGCAACTGGCGGGAACCAAGCCCGTGATAAGCGTTTACGCAGGCAGGTCATTCAATGAGATATGACCGGAGGCGCCTTTCAGTAACTGTTTTTGCAAATCGTTGCCGGTATTTCTTGTGCGCCCCACCGAAGCATTTTAATGTATGTATACAGTTCCCGTGTTTCGTTAAGAAAATGATTGAAAGCTTTATTCAGGGAAACATGGAATACTTTACTTGTGAATAAATGCTAGGTTGCTGATAAGAACTGCATCTCGGTTTTCATTTTCGTGTTTCATCATTTCATGGTTTTATAGATATATCCGCTGCGTTTTGTTTTTAATTGGAGTTTTACGCCGGTTTACAGAGCTTAGGTCATATCAAGGCGGTCAGTGCACCTACGCATGTGTTCATGGCTTTCTCACACCAGTGCCGACACAAATTTCCTTCCAAGCCACTGGCTACTTTCTCACATGCATCATAGGTGAAGGGCAATATATCGCAAAAAATGAGATTTTCCCGCAACCGGGTGTCAAATCCGCAACCACCATGTCTGGAGTCAGTTACGCTAACCAGTGAGTTACACGGTGTAATTGTGCTGGCGTTATTTGGAGGTCATCCAGGCATACGTTTAATGCATATTTCAAATGTTCAAACCACTCTCCTGAAAATTGATTTCTCTGTAATACCATATTCGACCTACTAAGCGCACTATGCGCCCAAATCTTTCGGCAATGACCAACAATTAGGGAACAAATGTCCTTCCAGTTAAGCGACTTTCATAATTTCTCACATTCTATAATGCTTGTATCATGGCAACAGACACAATTTTCAAGGTTGCACTTAATTACATCATAAATCAACTAATAAAAAGTTTATCTAAAAAAAAAAAAAAAATCAGCGGGGTAGATGAAATATCATTAATTCCATGTGCGCTTATGAAGACGATTTTCAATATTCTAAAAAAGTAGGATGTGCTTATTAGGACATTAGCGCTTATCAGGTTGAATGTGGTACTGTATCAGAATTTTCTGAAGTTGAAGCTTAAATCAGCCAACCTCTAATCTCGTTTAGAAGTTCTCGAAGCCACAATAAACTTTGGGGATCTATATCAGCTGGGTACAAGAGTTCACACTACGTTCGGCATTAGTCACATATAGAACTCGAAATTTGCCTGTAGTGTTGCCTTGAAATATAAACTTATTGGGATTTTCAGTATCTAATAAAGTATTCGAATTACAGCGATTGAAACCAATATTTGAGGGAGCATTACTCAAATCTATCTTCTTAAAATTTAGTCAAACAAGTCAAAGTCTCATATCCCTTCAAATAGGCATATTCGTGTCAAATTTCAATTTTCATTCATCTTAATAAAAGACAGGCCTTTTAAGTCACTGTAAAAAAATATCAAAGATCCCAAGCGACTGTACAACCGCCTAACAAGTGACTGTACAAATGTGTTTTTTTCAACCTGAGAAACGAAGGATAAAGAAGACTGTAGTCAACTTTGCTACCAATCTTGACATGTTTTCACAAAAATATGAACAGGTTGGTTTCTTTAGGAAAGAAGCCAGGAGAGGTCGGCATCAACGTTTTCAAATAGTTTATTGGCTTTTGATTTCAATATATTTTGGTAGATGTAAACAAACAAGTTAGGTATTAAATGAATGGGAAAAAACATTTGTTTTTTTCAATTTTGCTGGTGTATAGGCACAAAACAGTAGATGTTCCACATGGTTATAATAGTCTAGGAATAACAGGCCTATCAGGGCTAAAAACAGCTCTACTGGCATTTAAATACAGACTCGGGTTTTTACAAAGAGTTGTGGAGGTATAACGAAATTGAGAGCTGATATGAGCTCAGCTATTCTTTTTCATGTTTGTTTCCAAAAATACATGCGGTAAGTTCTTGACAAGCTCAAAATGCATTTTTTTTTTTTTTTTTTAAATTTAAGGGCAAGGAATTTCTGACCCAATAATTCGACGGTTTGCAAAAGAATCCAGCTTCCATGAATATAAACTGTGTGGGTCTTGTGAAGATTGAAAGTCAAATGAAGGCTGTATGCTGTTCACAAGCTAAAAAAATGTTTTTTTTTTTAATTCAAGAGCATGTAATTTGTGACTCCATGACCCGATTTTGCTCAATTTTGAAAGGAACCAAGCTCTCATAAACATCTAACAACGCGAATTTGGTAAAGATTTGAAGAAATTCTAGACCATATGCTATTAACATTCTCAGGAAAGCATCTTTTTTAAAAAAAAATTCAGGACCACAAAACTCAAGATGATGATCCAATTTGCCTCATTTTCAAAAGGAACAAACCTCTAATGAATGTTGTAATATGTGCTCAGATAAGCCAAAGTATTTTTGGAAAGGAGAAATCGTTCAATTAAGATTTAATACAATTTGCTAATTCCACTGAATAGGCAAGAGTCTTACCTGATGACAATAAATAAAGCTGGCCGATAGTAATACTAGTACCAGACATGTTAAATATAAATGTAACATTTTAAAATTTTAACAAACAGCAATTTTGGACTGTTCCGAACAGAAATAGCTTGCAGACGACAATTCAAATTTTGATGATTAATGTTGAAGATGGTGCTTTATGTGATGGAAATGATTGTGACAAAAGGAGAAATTGCAGTAACTAGCAGTTTCTCCTGTTCCCACAATATTTTGAAAAGTTGTCTGCTGCAGACATGTAAAATGGAGAGGTTGTTTGTCTAAACGTTAAAAATTTAAGAAAGTAGATAAATGAGCCATACTCTGAGAAAAGGGCGCTTAATGCATCTGCAAAAAAAAAAAAAAAAAAAAAAAATCTACCTATGTCAGCCTGCGCAATCCGCCCAAAACCAAAGGACCACGGACTCTTTTGAGGTGTGCTGTACGTACTGTAGGGCGAAGAGGCTATAAGTTTGCTCTCATAAGTTAATTTTCGCGGGATTCTCGCAATCCCGCATCCTAGAAGCAACTCTGTGTGTTATTTCATTAAATCTGTATCATTATAAAACCATAGAATGTTTGTATAAAACTGAGAAAAATGCTAGAGTCTAGTCAGTTTTGAAAAATAAAACTTGAAAACATACTGATCAACCTATTTATATCTATTTATGGGATACGATTTCTCCAGAGAACTCGTGCTCTCGAGATTAGGGTACGAGTTCCCCAGGGTACGAGTTCTCCAGATAGTATCAAGTCACGTGATCTTTTCCCGGGCGTTCTTTCTCTTTTTTTTTTAAACAATTTTTTTCTTTTTGCTTAGATTTATTTAATGAAAAATTACAATTATTGAAAAGGTAATTTACAATCAACATAGTATAATAAATCTTTCTGGAAATCCGTCATGTAAAAAAACACGTTTATTTCCTATTTCAGTTTATTTATAAACCATGACGAAATAGACTGTGTATCAGAACAGTTTCGCAAAAAACAAATGTATTTAGACAGCGATTTCTGTGGCAGTCTGCCTTTTAAAACCACCACTGTTGGAGAGGTCTGATGACCTCTCCAATAAAGAAACAGTTCATACACGTTCCCTTCAGAAAACAGGTTTTTAAGCTGAGTAATCCAGTAAAAACAAAAACAAGATTGTTTTGGGACACATCATCTGTATTTTTAGCACGGTCAAATGATCCAGGCATCCCGATTGCTCTTCGGAAGATTCACAACGGTATTACGTGTTCCTGATATGAACTATGCATAACAGACAAGTGATTGGATATGATTGATTGAATGGTGTTTAACGCCGCTTTCAACATTATTTCAGTCATATCACGGCGACAGCTCACATATTCGCATATTTCGTGGGTTTTATCAGTACTGGGATAATTGAATATGAAGATTTTATATTAATTGTCAAAACAAATGAAAGATCACGAACTTGAATTGCCATGTGAACACAAATTTTCACATCCAAGTGACATACCGCCACTGTACAGAATCCCAAGTCACATATAATCCCGAACATTGCACACTTCCGGTCCTACACTGAGGGAAATATGAAAAAGGTCAGTCCATTGTTTTATTTTTCAAGAATTTTTCATGCATTATTTGCCAGCCATATATCTAAGATCAGTCTGCAAGTTTTGTGCAATCCGATTTTGATCTACAATATCGATAAAACATCTGATCTAACATGTGATGTTAAAATTGCTGAAGAAGTCGTCCCTTTGCGTATTTCGCTTAATTGATGCTTTTATGATTAATGTTGAAGCCCGGGTTCCCGTCTTGCTATGCGCCTGGTTCATATAATTGCTGAATAAATATAATGGCTAAACCCTGCTCCTTTATTTTATCATTTTGGGTGATGTCCTGAATTTTTTTCAGAGTTTTTAATAATTCGTGGAAAAAATTCCTGGAGACTGCCGTATAATTAGTCATAGACTCAGATGTAAGGGAAGCCCAGAGTGGAATTGTATCAGATCGTGTAGAACAAGATCAGACTGTTCGTTCTGTGCAGTCTGATCTTGATTTACACTGTCAGTAGCTTTACGCGCAATGAGTCGCGCTTAGAAACCTAAGAAATAGCAGTCCCGATCTGGAGTGTGTAATGATCCTAAACTTCTTGTTACGCCCCTGCGAATGCAAAACGTATTGTCCATCTTTACGAACAAATTCTCCTTTTGCCACAGTGTTTTCGAAAATTGTCTGATACAAGATGAAGAATTTTGTCTATGCCAAATTATTTATGTCATGACTCCTCGGCCAGAACTTTTGCTAAGCTGGGTAATCGAACCTGCTACCTCTGGATTGCTATTACTATGCATTATTAGTCCCAAAGGTACCGGGCCTCTGCAGAGGGAATCATCTGCAATTCCCTTAAGCGACAGTGTTATTTTGTACAGTGTAAATTAAGATCAGTCTGCAGAGAACTTGCAGTCTGATTCAAAATCTGACCGTGAACAGTGTAGATCAAGATATGACTGCACAGAATGTGCAATCTAACCTTGGATCCACATCGTCCAATACGGTGAGATTTTCTCCGACGAGCAAAATTTTCAAATCGTAAACTATGGGTTTTCACTATTGGCTGGGAATCTTTGGTTTAATTTATTAAGCAGCTTAAGGGTTATGATTGAGCATGTCTGTTTTATCTCTTTGTTTAACCCCTAGGCTGCCAAGTGCGACACAGGGACCCTTTGCGAATAGTGTAGATCAAGATCAGACTGCACAGAAGGTGCAGTCTGATCTTGGATCCACACTGTCCTAATAGGAAGGTTTTTGGCCCCAAATTAACTTTGAAATAGCATCAATTGGCTTTTTACTAGCGGGTTGAAAGTTTCATTTAACTTATTTAGCAGGCTAAGGGTAAATATCTTCATCTTTTCACTGCAGCTTTAACTGACGGATGGTATGGATCGGTATCAGACTGCAGAGAATACATGGCGTCATCTTTGATATGCAGCAATCGCAAGTAAATGCTTTAATATAACCCAATCGCATCTGCAATTTGCGGCAAAAAAGTAGAATTTGTATTTGAGCCATTCACTGTGAAGATGGAGCTTAATGCTTCTGCGAAAAGTGTCGGTCCAGGTTAGCCTGCGCGGACGGCTTACTTGGTTCGTAACTTTTCGATACTGGTCAATTTTCTGCATGTCAAAGGACCAGTGCACCTCATGAATCAGTCGGTTGTTAGACAAAATGGTTTTAATGGTCCATATATATTTGATGGCTTTCATCGCGAAGATGCCTTAAGCCTCCTTTTGCCAGAGCATGACCCATTTATTTAATCTTGTGAAAAGTGAAAACAAAAGAATTTTTTTTTGACGAGGTAAGAAGTAAAGGGTGGAGAAAAATACGTCAATCAATGCTTGAACGGTTTAGCTGATTAAAAAGTTATTTATACCTGAGGCGATAACGGTTCCTTTTTATCGATACTTAAACAGTACTTTCGTGAATACTTCTCACCGTTTGAGTGAAAATTACTAAACGGATTTCGTGAATACTTCTCACCTGTTAAGTGAACATTACTCAGTGAGTTTTTGTGAATACTACTCATCGTTTTAGTGAACATTACTCGTTGAGTTTTTCGTGAATACTTCTCACCGATTCAGTGAACATTACTCCTTGAGTTCTTGTGAACAGTACTCACCGTTTAAGTGAACACTACTCAGTAAGTTTTCCCGTGAACACCTCTCACCGATTCAGTGAACATTACTCAGTAAGTTTCTTGTGAATACTTTTCATAGTTTGACTGAACATTACTCAGCGGATTTCGTGAATACTTCTTACCGTTTGAGTGAACATTAATCACAGAGTTTGTGATTACTTTTCGTCGTTGTAATGAGCGGTACACTGATCTTTTATTACGCAATTATTTCTCACTTTTTTTTTTGTTACCAGTTGACCTTTACACATTACCTGACAATCCCAATTTTAAATAACCGTTAGGAAAATGCCTTTTGGCACATTGTGAGAAAAGGAGAAAATCATTTTCTCCTTATCCAACAATGTTTTCTGACCTATCAAAGACAAACACCGTACTTTGAGCACCAACATCGTCTATATTTTCTCTCAGTGTGGACAAACCTCAAAATTTGGTCGGTGGTTCGATCTCCAGCTCGGTCAATTCTGGTACTTTTTGAGTAAATCTCAGAGCAAATTGGCTATGTCAAACTCCATTAACATGAATGTTTAGCCATGCTCTGTAAAAAGGGGGGCTTAATGCATTTGCAAACGTATCGATCCATGTCAGCCTTCGCAGTGTGCGCAGGCTTACATGGGCCCAAACTTTTTGGTAGTTGTCGATTTTCTCCATGTCACAGGACCACTCTATCACATGATTCAACCGGTTGTTAAATGAAAAAAGAAGAATTTTATTGATCCATAATTATGTGACAAATTGCTCGGCAAAATACATCCCTGAGATGCATTTAACCCCCTTCTGCCAGAACGCCGCTCCAACAGGTCAGCCAATCAAAGTTCGTGTTACCGTGAAATTTAGAAAATTCCGGCGAATAAGACGAAGAATGTGCTTTTAGCATGCTTGAGCTTATACTACAGAAAAATCCCTATTAAAACAGATTTTGGGCATAATGTCATAATTTCATAACCGATTTCAAAACGATAGAACTGTGTATTTTTATTTTAGTTAGATTTTTTTGTTTTTATTATCTTTTCTTTCTCGTTTGGGGTTGCATCGAATAGTTAAGTACTATTGCAGCTGTGTTGTCCGTCGTCTGTTCTTGGTTGAATGACAAATTTTTGCCCAGTATGTAGCACCTGGCGGGGACCAAGCCCGGGGATGAGCGGTTACGCAGGCAGGTCATTCAATAAGATATGAGTGGAGGCGGCCATTCAGTAATTGTTTTTGCAAATCATTGCCGGTATTTGTTGTACGCCCCGCCGAAGCATTTTAACGCATGTATACAGTTCCCGTGTATAGTTAAGAAAATGATTCAAAGCTTTAATCAGAGAACCGTGGAATAGTTTACTTGTGAATAAATGCTAGGTTGCTGATAAGAACTGGATCTCGGTTTTCGTTTTCGAGTTTTATCGTTTCATGGTTTTATTGATATGTCCCGCTGCGTTTTTAATCGGTCGGTATACCGATTAGAGAGATGGCAAACTTCGGAAACCCGTCCGCTCAGGGCAAACTGATGTAACTGCAACTCGTAACAGCTTTTACTTACAGCGTTTTAACGCTTATACCTGCTGTGATGACCTTATTACAAAAACTACTTTTGACCCAGATAAGCGCACTTTTGACCCAGAAAAGCGCAGGAATAGTAAATAGCGGTAAACAGGCGTTAAGTAATGTCGAGTAATCCCAAAATAAGTTTTAAATTATGTAATAAACGGTGGAAACAATTTGTTTAGTATTGAAGTATATCATAAATACAGTATTATCAAAATCTCTGGCCAGCAAAAACTGTAGCAGTTTACTTTCATTACGATTATAAGAAATAGGGTCAGTGATCAGCAGCAACTTTATGAATGAAACAAGTGCGAATCACATGTATCGGGTGATGTGAACACATCTTCTAGTCGTCTCCTGTCCATATCATTCGGCAAATTTCGAGTGATCCGTTGATAGTTATACGTAGTTACGGGATCGGCCGAGTTGTGACGAGTGCCCTCCGTATATGTAGCAGGTGTTGGAAAGATGATAGGTCATTTAGGTCTTGAGAGGAATAAAATCGCAACAGAAAGGAGTTTGTAAGGAAACATTGCTTTAAAAGAATTTGAAAATTTAGATTGCTATGTCTAAGAGAAAACTGATGTAAATGCAACTCGTAACAGCCGTAAGTTTAAAATAGTAACCGGCCGTTGGACGTTTAATGCAGGGATCGTAAATGTGAGGCGAAGCATGTGAAGCTGTGGCGACAAAGGGTATAGAGTTGTGTAAAGATTATGGCCCTCGCGGAGAGGCCATTACGTAAACATTTTCAGAATGGACTGGCGATTCACCGCTTGCAACCTTAGTACCCAGGCTGTCCATTCACAATACTGACTGATTACGCATCTTTCAGCGTATGATATATTAACCCTTAGGCTGCTAAGTGCGACTCACTGACCTTTTTGTGGATAGTATAGATCAAGATCAGACTGCACATAACGTGCAGTCTGATCCTGGATCTATACTGTCCAGTAAAGAGATATTTCTTTTTCCAAAAAACAATACGTTTGACATAGAATTATTCGGATTTTACTACCAGTTTGAAATTTCATTTTAATGTTTTAACAGGATAAGAGTTAAATTGTTTTCACAGCCCCTCTTCCTCTCCTTCCAGCCATGGCACCACCATTTTACACAGTCACTTACATGTTTCTTCTTGGTGAGTTTCTACAGAGTGGAATCAGTTTGTTAATCTTTCACCAAACAATCCAGTGGGGCTTTGAAAATTTAGTTGGAGAAACTGTATGTATTCAGCATGTTCTCTTTTTTCGACAGCGTTTTTGGAATGACTCAAATACAATGACCTTTGTTGGCTATGGACAGGTAAAGTCGCTTTTGAAGACAGTAAAAGATAAAGATCCGACTGTCCTTTGAACGCAATGCAATTCAATATCACAGACGTCCATATCTTAGATCTAATTGTCTGTTTATTTGGGATGTATATAAAAAAAAAAACATGAAATTGTAGCCTAATGTTTGATATTGTTTTCCTGACTGTAAAAGGCTAGTCGATTAACTTAGTGTTTTAACTCTTAACCAAACTATTCTTCTTTAATGCCCATGAGAAAGAAGTTGAAAACATTGTGAGAAAACGGGAAAATGCAGGTTACCATTTTCTCCTTTTCCCATGTTTTTTTACCCTTTCAACGATTCAAATCATCATTTGGTCTACATTTAATTCAGGTGCAAATGCTTTTGATTTGGACAAGTCTAAAATTTTATCATTTGGTAAAGAGTTGACGGTTAGGAGCTATTAGTTATCTACATTCTTGGAAAGTATAATGTAGGAGAAATTTGCCAGCAGACGTTTGGACTGGACGATTTGGCCCGCTAAAAATAGGTAGGACAGTTTCTCAATACGATATCTTGTTAAAAATGGAAAAATGAAAGGCCCACAACCAGCCAAAAGTAAATAATTCCAAAGTTATGATGCAGGCATATTTCATACGGCTTTTATATGTTACAATGCAGTGACCAAAGTTGCCAAAGAAACAAAAAAGAATATATGTATTTTTTCACTCTTTTAAAGGGTTGGTAGGTACTGCTGTTCATGATTAGTGATATCTAAAAGTTGATAATGGGTATTGCTGATCAGAACGGTCACATATTTTTTACGTTCTATTGCTGTCGGCTGGCAAACATAGCCAATCGTTAAACTACTAATTTGTAAAAGACAGTTTAAAAAAGTGGGATCCTACGTGGCTCATTTGTAACGGTTTAAGACTTTTTATCCCATACATAGTTCAAACATCTACCATTTGATTTGTGATCTCAAACCACTGTAGTTATTCAGTGTCGACCGATTACAGTGCTTACAGCACTTTGATTGTACATGTCACTATTTGTTTAAACGTTACATTTATGTTAATAAATGGCAGTCGTTATTTATCGGACGGCTACGGGAGATACAACGGGTACCAGTTTACGAAATGTACCGTGTAGGTGCATATCAAGCTACGTGATACAGCCGAGGGATTTGATCACCGGATCACCTGAGGTATGCCGAATGGGTGCATATCAAGCTACGTGATACAGCCGAGGGATTTATGATCACCGGATCACCCGAGGTATGCCGAATGGATTTGTATACTTACCGAATTATACCGAGTGAAAGATAACCGGATAACTTCAAATTTGATTGTGTATTCCACTGATGTTGATACCATGTATATTTCAGTTTGGAGTTCTCTGTTTAATTTATATATTTTTATCAAACAAAATATTTGATAATTACCGTGGCTAAAAGCAATAAAAATATGTAGTTTCACTCTGAAGAAGATTCGTTCTGGACAGGGATCGTAAATTACGATGCTTGTTCTGGACAGTGCTCAGTAAATGGAACAGTCACATAAGAACATGTATTCTAAATTGAAGAAGAATCATTCATCTTTTTGCAGTATTTTGCATGTGCATATAATCAGTTTTAATTTCAAGAAGAGTTTAATCCGTGCCTATGCATAAACAATTTGTTTCTCAACATAAATGGGGTTCTACGGTCCGATCCGGTATTTTCCGGTCAATTTACCATATCCTAATGCGCATGCTCACTAAACCTGGCAACAACGTACACAAAACAAGTGGATTTAATTTGGTTTTCAAAAACCAGGGAAAATGTCTTCTAAGCGCAAAGAACAAACTAAATTCATTCAGAAAATGAGTAAAAAGAAAGACAAGGAACACGGCTGTCACTGTAATTAGACTGATTATTTCTGTTTCATAAAGCATCTGTATTTCTATTTTATTTTTGTTGATAATTTCATTTCGTGTCCACAATCCCTCGACCATTACCTGATGGTTAGAGTGAATCTTGTATTTTATCCGTGCTCCCAGGCTCGCTAATTTCATGCAACCTAACTGGTATTATGGGGCTTATGTCTAAGTCGTTGACATATAAATCTCACTTTTTTTTTCTGTCATAGGGTTGCAGTAAGCCTCCTGTGTCGGTATTTCATGACGATGGGGAAACAACATGATATGTCGACCAACATATTTTTGAGGGGTGCATATTTTTGAATCCCCCCAAAAATGTGGAATATTATTGCAATTGTTAAGTGAATTATATCATCATTTTTCTAGAACAGCCATCTGAATGTAAACAATAGTGTCACTGCTGTTAATTAAGGGTTGAGTGCATATTTTTGTGTTGCCATTGAGAAATAAAATGCAGTTGCCTTATTACATAGCAAATAATGCTGGAAGGGCATTATGTTAAGCCATGTAATAAGGTAATTGCATTAAATTTCTCGATGGCAACACAAAAATATGCACTCAACCTTTATAGTTGCACTCGCTATTTACTTGAATCAATTTTCGAAAACAAGATAGAAAAAACATCGGACAAATGCAATAGTAAACACAAGTTATTTTTCTTGGTGGCACGCATCTCAATACACGATTTATTTTCAGCCTTGCAACATATTTTTTCAGTCGGAGACGGCCATTATGCCACTTTGAAAACAATACTTTCAATGATTTTTTAAAGGAAATAGAAATCTCTGATACTCTAGGTGGAATCTTTTGTAAAGTATCTAAACTTGAGGCTGAGCAGACAACACATTCAGTTGACTGACATTTTTATTGATATTTTGCTCCGATTGTATGCATGTCTACCATCAACAGACCTGTTCTCGAGGGGTAGATCAAGTTACCTGTTTTCCATTCCCACATGATCCAAATTTTCTTGCAAACTAACTTGTGTTTCCTGGCTTTCCCACCAGTCCTGACAGAACTTTCTTTCCAAAGCCACTGACTACTTTTCTCACATGTATCAGGTGAGAGGCAAAAAATTACAGGAAAGAAAGTTTGCCTCAACCAGATATTGAACTCGTAACCACCACGTCATGAGTCGGATAAGCTAGCCACTGAGCGACCCGGATGGGCCTAACTATAAGTGACAAGACAGTATGTGGTATGTTTTTCTTAGAAGCAATCACTGAAAGTGATAAATATTGAAAAACATGGAATAAGACAATATCTTAACTCTTTACCATACAACAAAAATGTCGACTAGTCCAAATTGAAAGCATTTTCAAATGACAATTCAAATGTGGCTCAATTGATACAATTTCTCTTTGATAAAGTGAAAACATTGTTGGAAAAGGAGAAAATGCTGGTTACCAGCATTTTCTCCTTTTCCCACAGTGTTTTCAAAAGGCTTCTTCCTCAGGTTTGTTAAACTAGGGATTGTGTGGTAAAGGTTTAAATATACATTATTATGCAGATTTTACTTTTCAGTTGGAAAAGCAGAGATTGAAAAGTTGTTGAATATCTTCAACAAATATGTAGAAGCAATTCCCGGCAAAAAAATGGACAGAAATATGTTTAGGGATATATTACACAACATGTTTTGTATGACAGATGATATGCTGTTGGACAGAGGTAGGAAATTTTCATCTGTAAACGTGTAATCTCTTTTTGTTTGATTTTCATTCATTCATCATAACCACCGGTTGCCCCAGAGGATTGTTAGTTTTGTTGGCACAGGATACAGGACAAAACCCATCCTGAGTTAGTTCTTTAACATGCTCATTGTATAACACAGGACCTCGGTTTAACATCACATAGATCCAAAAGACTAATATATTAGTAATTTTAGTTGGCCAGCCGTACATAATCAGGATTTTTGAGAGAAACATTCATTTACAAATATATTTGAATTATTAGATTTTTCATTTTATAAAGACAAAATTGTTGTGTCAATGTTATAAGTAAAACAGAATTTTTTCCAAGAAAATTCTTGAGAAATAGACTAAGAATATTGTTAGGAATAGTTGAATACAGGCTTTTTACTTGGAATCTCTTTACTTTTACAGTGGTTCATAACTTGAAGAAATAGTTGAGCTTTTAAATCTCCTTTTCATTCCTTATTATGAACAAAGGTCTGTCCAGTCTCAATCTAGGACTGATCGATGAAATCAAGGCATGAATGCATGAGCTTTTGCCGTGATACAGCTGAAATACTTTTGAAAATGGTATGAAACACCATGCAAAAAGTAAACAAATAAGCAATTTTTCATTTTTTTCTTTCTTTTTGCAGTTTTCAGAGTATTTGACAAAGATTGTGATAATCAAATAAACGCTCATGAATGGGTCACAGGACTATCAGTCTTCTTGAAAGGAACTCCAGAGGAACAAGCCAAGTGTAAGTGTCATCCTGTTTTACCTAACCCCCTCCTCTAATAGATTCAATTTGCCAACTCATGTGAAAAGGTAGAAAACATTGTGGGAAGAGGAGAAAATGCTGGTCAGTAACATTTTCTCTTTTTCATACCATGTTTTCAAAGGCCCTTTGTCTTTGGGTGGTTTAAACTTTGGATTGTGTGGTAAAGGGTTATTTTGTAATAGTATCATTTGGTAAGTGACAAGTCTGCATTTTCTTAAAACTTGAACAGTATCTTATATCGACTGTAGCTTGAACCCTATTGGTTTTGAAGAAAATCCAACAATCATTTAGGGAAAAGTAGTCATTTAAAGTTAAAATTTTCGATCTTTGTCTGTGGGATAAAGTCTGCATTCTTTGTTTGATTCTTTTGAAACTTGCACAGATAATTTGTATCGAAAATGAAGGGAATCTACTTATCAATAATGGAAAAGGAGCTGTTTCTGCAGTTTATTGTCATTTATATGATCAGTCCCATTTCTTTGATACTGGCTGTGAATAATCATATCTTATAAGTACTAAAGACTGTTAGAATTGGTTTGATTTTGAAAAACAGGTATTGGGAAATTGCACTTTAAACCTATTACCATATCTACTGGGAATGGGTTGGCAGTAGGTGGAGACAGAAGGTAGAATTCGAGCGAAGACCACAGGTTTATCAGTTAAAACTCTTTTATTCACTTTGTTCCCTTCACAGATTCAGGCAAACAGTGTTCACAAGAATGTTTAACCCAAGTCTGTTAATACTTTTGGTACTTTGATTTAACATGGTTTTTGTCCTGCATGATAAAATTCAAGTAAGTTACCATTCTTCAGGCAGTGAATTAATTGATAACTTGATTTTAGTTCAAAACACTGGACATTTAAATGTGTCAATATTACAGATACCTTTGAGATTTATGACTTGAACGGAGATGGCTATATTACCAGGGAAGAGCTGTTCCAGCTTCTCAAAGCTTGTTTAGTCAAGGTATGTTTAACTATTCAGTTTCTTGTACTTTAGGTTTGTAGTTACCAGCATTTTCTCCTTTTCCCACAATGTTTTCAAAAGGCTTCTACCTCAGGGTCGTTAAAACTCAGGATTGTGTGGTAAAGAGTTAAAGCTTTAGTACCATGGAAGGTAATACATTACCAACATTGTGTCACCAGGTTTTTGATTTGACAAGATTGAGGATTGAACCCCTCTACAAATGGTAGTTAACAACCTCAAAATGTTTCAGTAATATTATCATGGTATACCTATTTATGCTTCCCTGGGACTTTTCATGCAAGTACATGTACTTCTACCAATAACTTGTTTCTGAATTGTAATCTTGAAAATACAAATTTGTAGGAAAGTTTTTTGGACTGGATGAAAACTGCTGCCTTTAGGATCAGGATTTGTAACCAGCCACCATTCTAAAGAACATTTTCCTAATCTTATTCTCAAGAATTGTCTAATTTTGAAAGTAAAACAACTTCTGATTGGCTAAACCACTGGCTAAATCAAATGATTTAGCAAATCAGAAGTTGTGTTTCTGTCTAAATCTAGAATAAAACTAGGAGTGCAGTTAAAAATGGTTGCTTATTATGGCCCCAGGAGTTGTTCAAAGAGTGATTTAAAGCTTAGCTTAGGTTCTCCTTAGACCTAATTTTGGATAGGTTTAACTTTGATCTATTGATTTTCCCAGAATGTTTCCTACCCTTTCAAATATAATTCCGATTATTTAAGCCGCAAGACTTAAGTGTTTGTCATTTGCAAATGTTGTCAATATTGACAAGTTAAAGATATTGTCATGTGGTAAGAGTAAATAGAGAGTATGCTTACAGGAAAAAGAACAAAACATGGCATCTTCTTTGGAAGACATGTATCACCTTTTATTCACAAGCACTTAACTCTTTACCAAACAACAAAATTTTAGACGTGTCCAATTTGAAAGCATTTGCAGATGACAAAATAAATGTGACTGAAAAATTAAAATTTGTTCTTGGAAGGGTAGAAAATATTGTGGGAAAAGGAGAAAATGCTGGTTACCAGCATTTTCTCTTTTTCTCACAATGTTTTCAAAAGGCTTCTTCTTCAGGGTCGTTAAAAGTCAGGATTGTGTGGTAAAGGGTTAAATTGATTCCTTCTATGAATAATTTATTTCAGCAACCCACGGAGGAAGACCCAGATGAAGGAACCAAAGATCTTGTAGAAATAGCATTAAAGTTAGCAGTAAGTAAACCTGGGGCATTCATAATATGAAAATTCTTCATCTTTTGCAAGTGCCGTCCTAGTGAAGGAATTTGTGTACCTGCATTTTTCATTATGACTGGTTGACAGTTGAAGGAGTTCTGACCCTTTGAATTTTTTTCCCTAATCTAATGACAAGGCAAGTGTTTGTGTATCTGACTGGTGACCTGGTGGTTGCGGGTTCAAAACCCGGTTGAGGCAAACTTCCTTTCCAGCAATTTTTTGCCTCTCATCTCTAATGCCTGTGAGAAAAGCAGTCTTTAGCTCAGAAAGAAAGTTGTGTCAATTGTTTGCATTGGTAGAAAAATTTGTGTGGCCCAGCCGGGTAACTCAGTAGTTTGCATACCTAACTCGTGACCTGGTTGTTGCAGGTTCAATACTGGGTTGAGGCAAATTTTCTTTATGGCAGTTTTTTGCTTCTCACCTCTGTTGCATGTGAGAAAAATAAACAGTGGCTTGGAAAGAAGGTTGTGTCAGTACTGGTGTGGGAAAGCTGGGAAACATATGCGAAGGTGCACTGACTGCCCTGATATGACATAAGCTGTTTAAATGCCATTAAACTCCAATACAAACAAAAAAAACGACAACCAGTGGGAGCCACCTTGTAGGTAAATGATGGTGCTCCCAGTCAGGTGTATGTGAGTTTGAGCCCTGGCTGAAACCAACTTTTTTTCATATTATTTTGAGAGGTGCTATAACATGGTCAGGATGGGAAAGCACATGATTTTTTGCTTTAATGTACTGCTTGGAAAAATGATTTGTGATATAAATTCATACATATGGCAAACACCTTGTCATAAAATTTTAACTCTTTACCAAACAACAACATTTTGGATGTTTCCAAATTGAAAACATTCGCAGACAACAAAATATATGTGACTCAAAAACTGAAATTTGTTTTTCTACCCTATCAAAGACAAATTTGATCATATGAACCACATTGAAAGTGCCGTCTGCAAATGCTTTCAATTTCGACAAATCTGTGATTTTGTCATGTGGTAAAGAGTTGAACAAGGGTGAGATTGGCGTATTGTAGGGGCATTGATGTAAAGGATAGCAATGTGACTGGTTTGCAAGAGTCAGGATAATGTGATGGGCTTTTAACTCTTTACTAAATGACAAAATTTTAGACTGGTCCAAATTGAAAGCATTTGCAGACGACAAAATAAATGTGATAGAAAAATTGAAATTCTAATTGGGAAGGATAGAAAGCATTGTGGGAAAAGGAGAAAATGCTGCTTACCAGCATTTTCTCCTTATCCCACAATGTTTCCAAAAGGTTTCTTTCACAGGGCTGTTAAACTTCTGGATTGTGTGATAAACAGTTAATGGTTGAAAAACAAAATTTGCATTTCCTTCATTGATTTGCCCTGTGTGTGATCAGTGATAGTTTTAGTAGGTTCAAAAGTTGCCGGTACAGTAATGAACAAGAGGATTGGTATTGGTGTAAAATGAACCCAGGAAAAATGGATCATAAGAGCTGTAAATGTTGAGTAAGTGACTACAATAAGATTCCTATACAATATAGAGGACCAAATAAATAAAAACTACTTTTGGTCCTAGGATATGGATCACGACAGTCGCATATCCTTCGCTGATTACAAAGAGGCCATAAAAAATGACAGTTCGGTACTTGAGTTGTTTGGACCGTGTCTACCAAGTACAGAGGTATGATGTTTTGATATTTTCATGTTTAACCCTTTACCGCACAATGATGCCTTTTAATGACTCTGGCAAAGAAGCCTTTTGAAAACATTGTGGGAAAAGGAGAAAATGCTGGTAACCAGCATTTTCTTCTTTTCCCACAATGTTTTCTGCCCTATCAAAGAAAAATTGCACCATTTGAGCCACATTGAAATTGTCGTCTGCAAATGCTCTCAATTTGGACAAGGCTAATATTTTGTCGTCTGGTAAAGGGTTAATCTTTTACTATACAGATATGACTTGTGTGTGGTGCATTGTTTGAAAAGAGGCATTATTGCTTGTTATAATTGCTATGTAGCCCCCCTGGCCATCAGCAAGAAGAGGTTAATAAGTACATGTACTAGTCATTGCAGTGTTTCTGTTGTCAATCCATCTGTATGTCTGTTAATCTTTAGCTCATCCAAGTAAAGAGCTAAAGATAAGATTCTATGATCGTAGATCGTGATTTGTGTGTTGTGAGTCATTCCTTCATAACCTTTTAACTTGCATACCGTTAACCCTTCACCATACAACAAAGTTTTAACCTTGCCCAAATTGAGAGCATTTGCAAGCGACAGTTTCAGTGTGGCTCTAATGGTCCAATTTTCCTTTGATAGAGTGGGAAACATTGTGGGAAAAGGAGAAAATGCTGGTTACACAACCAGGTCAGTCTGTCCATCCAAGCTGATGCCTCCCTACACCATAACTCGCTCACCTGGATACCTGTCATGATCAGCAATACTTGCAGCCTGAACCATGAAAGAATTTGGTCAGAAAATTTGTCTTGATAACAGCCCAGATGAGTTTGAAAATGTGTGAGTGATCAGGGGCCATTATGGCCCTATTGTAAAACCCTTTAACAAACAGTTCCGGGGTTTTTACAACTGTGGGGAAGAAGGCTTTGGAAAACATTGTGGGAAAAGGAGAAAATGTTGGTAACCAGCATTTTTTCTCCATTTCCCACAATGTTTTCTACCCTATCAGGAACCTTAAGCTCATTTGTATCAATTTTGAATTTGTTGTCCGCAGATGTTTTGAATTTGAAAGAGTCTAAGATTTGTCATTTGGGAAAGGATTAAAAGAAAAATTTAAAAAAAGATTGACATGGGCAATAAAGGATCTCATGGTTGTCTTTTTCAATTTCTTTACAGGTAAAAGAGGCAACCTTGAACCTAATTGGAGATGAAGGCAGTATGAAATATTAGATATTACCTAATTTTGACCTCATTACTATTTTGTCTTTAATATTTGATATCTAATAACATTGTTACCCTTTTTCTTTGTAAAAGTTCATCAATTCCTAGTCATTAGAGTGTATTTAGACGCAAATAAAGCCTACAATGGTTTTGTAACCTATAATTTTCAGGTGTGTGGAAGTGAATATTACACAGATATAAATGGTATTTTTTTTTCTGTATTCTTCATTTGTGCTCTTCCTGTTGACCTTTAACCCTTTACGAAACAAACCTTTGTTTTAACAACGCTGAAGAAAAAACACTTTTTAAGAACGTTGAAGAAAAAAGAGAAAATGCTGTTTACCAGCACTTTCTACTTTTCCCCACAATGTTATCTACCATGTCAAGTAACTTAAGATCATTGGTGCCACTTTCCAGTTTGTTGTCTGCAGATAATTTCAAAATGGAGTCTAAAATTTGGCATGTGGGTAAAGGGCAAATGATACAGTATTAATACTTCAAATAGGCATGCTTAATAGTTTTTAACCCTTATGCAAAGGCAAAGACTCCAATTGGTTATTAGAAAAAGTCTGTATCTTATTGTTACATTTTAACCCTTTAGCTACTAAGCATGACTCACTGACTTTTTGCAGACGGTGTAGGTCAAGATCAGGCAGTCTGATCTTGGATCTACACTGTCCAATATGGAAATATTTTTCCCTTCAAAAATACCTATGAAATAGGAAAAATTAGGTTTTTACAATCGTTTTGAAAGTTTCGTTTCATATATAAAGCAGGTTAACCCTTAGGCTGCTAAGCATGACTCACTGATCTTTTGTGGACAGTGTAGATCAAGATCAGACTGCACAGAACATGCAGTCTGATCTTGAATCTACACTGTCCAAAGTGGAGATACTTTTCTCAAAAAAAAAAAAAAAAAATCTATGAAATAGCAACAATTTGGGTTTTTACTGTCGATTTGAAAGTTTTCTTTTAGTTACATTGTATAAAGCAGGATAAGGGCTAAGGGTTAAAATCATGAGTGATTTTTTATGATATCATTTTGCACATGACTACTGCAAATGAGTGGTGCTCTTGCAAAACGGAACTTAATGCATCTTTTTAATGCGTTATACCAAGCAAGTCATCTCACTGTATATCAATAAAGTCCCGGGTCCCTATTCACCAACCATTCTTAAGAACATTCTTTGTCTTGTTCTCCAGAATTTTCTGCATTTGAAAGTAACACAACTCCTGATTGGCTAAACCATTTGGTTTAGCCAATCAGGAGTTGTGTTACTTTCAATTGTAGAAAATCTTGGAGAATAAGACCAAGAATATTCTTAAGAATAGTTGATGAATACGGACCCCGTTTGTCTAACAAGCAATTAAATCATGAGGAAGAATGGTCCTCTGACTTACAGAAAACTTGCAAAAAGTTTTGACTCATGTCAGTCTTGGCTAACCGCTGCTCAGGCTGAACTTGATAGGTACTTCTGGCAGATGCATTCAACCCCCTTTTTGCAGAGTTTGACTCAAATATTTTGGATTAGTTATATTATTTTACTCTCACAGTCATGTTTGTATATACTCGTATATTCACTATATTCATATTTAAGTTTTGGCTTTACTCTTTATTACGTTTTTATTTTTTGGAAAAGTAAATCATGTATATGTGTTTGGAATTACAATTTTGTGTTTATTTTTTATTATGGACACTATTTTTAATCACTCACCACGGAGCAAACAGGGATGGTAGGGATGGCCCTTGTATGACTGTCTGTCCAACTGTTTGTCTGTCAGTAACTTTTTTCTTTTTCTGTTTAGATCTAGATCAGCTTGTCAAACAAATGGTCTGATATTTGACTCTTTACCAAACGAAAAAATTTTAAACTGGTACAAATTGAAAGCATTTGCAGATGACAAATCAAAGATGACCCAAATGTGGAAATTTGTCCTTGATAGGATAGAAAACATCGTTACCAGCATTTTCCTCTTTTTCCCACAATGTTTTCAAAAGCCATCTTCCTCAGTCTTTTAAAGTCGGGATTGTGTGGTAAAGGGTTAAGACATTTCACACCGGTGTTCTCCTTGATAAGACCATGTGCTGAGCAAAGGTTTCAGATGCCAGACTCCAAGGTCAAGGTCACAATGGAGAGGGGGGCGGGGGTAACGTTTACATGCTCTAAAATTGTGTCTGCTCCATAATATTTGAATCCCTAGCCTAATTTATTTTTTAATAAATATTTCACCTATATGTTCATGTGTGAACCTTGATAAGAGGACATACAGAGCCAAGGCTTGTCTGTTCGTCTGTCAGCCACTTTTTTGTCCGCTTGGTAACTCTGGAACTTACCAGTATTTTGTGGACTTACTAGTATTTTAAAGTAGCCCTCGACTTGATCAGAAAAAGGCTTTTTCCACTGGTAGAATATGGTCATATTTGAGCTTTGCCCCATTATCTTCTAAAACAATTTTGAAGACATCTTAATTATATAGATAATTAGTCTGAATAAGACTGTACTACGCTACTACACAAAACAGTTGGCAAAAGGAAATAAATCTCTCGCTCTCTCTACAGGAGTTCGGAAATGAAAGGGGTCATTTGGATGCTTAAAGCATGATATACCAGGGTCTAGGAAGAGTTATAGAGTTATTTCCCCTTGACCCATTTCCTTTCGGTTATCATGGTAGGAACTTAAAATGCGATATTGTACATTGAAATATCTTATTTCATAAAATGGTAGCCAGCATTTTGCTCCTTTTCCCACAACCCATACACAGAAAAGAAGCATACAATTATTTAACACTTTACCATACAATTCCGACTTTTAACGACGCTGAGAAAGACGCCGCATTTTCTCCTTTTCCCACAGTGTCTTCTACCCTTCCCAAAAGAAATTTCAATTTTAAAGTCACTTTTATTTTGTCGTCTGCAAATGCTTTTAATTTCAACCGGTCTAAAATTTGTCGTTTGGTAAAGTGTTAAGCCATGATTAATCTGGTCGACTTTCAATGTAGATCGATAAAACATTTTTTCCGGCTGGTAAAGAGTTAAGGCGTCTATTTAATTAGTTTCGCGGAAACTTTAGATCAAGATCAGAAATACAAAACGCGCAATCTGATCTTCGCTCTTCAATGGCCGCTACGTTAAGATATTCTGTTCTAAAGCACCCTTGATATTGCAAAGTTTGCGTTTATCTTATGACCGACAAATGTCCACATCTATTTTGTCCAATCGGCGCCCTAAGGGTTAGTACTTGTTGATTTCCTGGAAAGGCGCGAGGGGTTGACTTTTCAATGAGGCAATACATCTGGTGGGCGGTTATTTGACCAGTGTTTCCGGCTGAGCACCATTGCATCAGAGGGATGAAGTCCATACTTGTTACCTTCCCTAATGTGGCTATCACATAACAAAAAGGAAGGGGATGGGGGAAATAGTTTAAAGTGCTGTTAAATAACCATTCATCTATTTGACCGATTTTCTTCGCAGAGCATTTGCTTAAAAAGCTGATGTAATCCTAGAAGATCTGTGTGAGATCAGAAAAAAAAAAGTTCATGTATTAGAGAGATTGTTCAGAACGAGAACAAGCGATATTTTTAACTCAAAACTGCCTTTCCATTTGCAAAAATGCCCTCTAGTTTAGTTGTTAAAAGTTGTTCGGTATTTTATCATTTTAGCAGTGTAATAAAGAAAGTGAGTGATGCTCCGATAAAAGGGGAGTTTATTACATTTCTGTGATGTATTATGCCAAGCAAGTCATCACATAATTGTGGATCCATAAAATTCATTTTGTCTAACAACCGACTAAATCATGAGGTAGGCTGGTCCTTTGACATGCAGAAAATTGACCCATAGCAAAAAGTTTCGACCCAGGTCAGCCTGCACGGAAGGCTGAGCAGGCTCATCTGGTTCGGTGCCTGTTTACAAATGCATTTAACGCTCTTTCACAGAGCGTGGCTCAAGTGTTGGGTATTTTTGTGTGTGTGTGTGTGTGGGGGGGGGGGGGGGTAAGGGTAAGTCTCATGTGCTCAAACTCAAGCTCATTAGCTTCTTTCGCATTACATGTAAGTGGCGCTGATATCGGAAGATAACATCTATCTGATTACCGTTGACGACACAAGATGCTTTTGTGGACAGTGCAGATCAAGATCAGACTGCACATCACGTGCAGTCTGATCTTTGATCTACACAGTCCACTGTTTTACTTCCAGATTATGAGCAAACTGTCTCTTTATCTTGCTGTGGAGCTGTATTTGTAGCCACCGAACTATCTCCTTACCATTGACGACACAAGAAGCTTTCGTGGACAGTGCAGGTCAAGATCAGACTGCACAGAACGTGCAGTCTGATCTTTGATCTACACTGTCCTCTATTTGATTTCCAGATTATGACCAAAGTGAATCTTCATCTTTCAGTGGAATTTGTAACCACTGAAAAATAAGTTCTTTATGAGATAGGGAAAGAAATAACTATTTAACACATAATCCCGACTTTTAACGACCCTGTATAAAGAATGCTTTTGAAAACATTGTGGGAAAAGGAGAAAATGCTGGTAAGCAGCATTTTCTCCTTTTCCCACAATGTTTTCTACTCTTTTGGACACAAATTCAATCATTTGAACCGCATTTAATTTGTCGTCTGCAAATGCTTTCAATTTGGAGCAGTCTAAAATTTTGTCGTCTGGTATAGAGTTAATGGGTAAATGATGTCGATGCCCATGCATCATGCCTCTTTGTCTCCCCGTCCGCCCACGTGTAGAACGGTCATGCGGTACCAGCGGACAAGACAAATTATTAGAAAAGCACAGACACCCTTGATCTCCCCAGCTAAGCTTCTTATAAAACATGGCCACCATCATCCATTCTACACTCTGCGGCTTAGGGGTTTAGGGATCAATCTACGGAGCTGGTGGTGGAAGGTTTTTCAAATCCCGGTCGTAGAGGGATTCGTTCTGAAACGACTGCTGGCCCTTGCTTCAGAGTCAATGCAATATGCTTTCATTTCTATCTATAATCGTATAAAACATGGTGCTGTTGTGGGAGAATGGTGAGGGTGGTGACAGGCCGTCTGCAAATCATATGGTGAATGGTGTTTGACATCCACCTACAGAAAACGTTTTTCATTATTCAGCAGATAACTTATTTGTTAAAGACGCATGCAATCAGATTTCTTTTTTTTTTCTTTATTAGAAAATCTATCAAAAAACCCATAGGTTTTATTCGACGGCGAAATGGCTTTTAACTTGACAAATAAACAGCTACGAATTTGGAAAACATCGGGAATGTCTGTTTATTTTTTTTTTAAATATATTTAAGCCATGCTCTGTGAAAAGGTTGTTTAATGTCTGCAAAATGTATCGACTCATATCAGTCTGCGCAGTCCGCGCAGGCTGACCTGGGTCGAAAACGTTTTGCTACTGGTCAATTTTCTGCCCCATTCTAACTCAAAATATAGCCGGTTTTATAGACACGTTGGTTCTATTGTTATGCAAAGACTTGTTTGGTGTACATCGTGCAGTAAGAAGATGCATTAAACACCTTTTTTTCATAGCGACAATCATTATATGAGTCGTGCTCTGGCAAATGGGGACTTAATGCATCTCCGTGATGCATTGTACCAATCAAGCCATCACACAATTATGGATCAATAATAACCACTTTTTTTTAAACAAACCGACTGAATCATGAGGTAGACAGGTCCTTGGACATACAAAAAATTGACCAATAGCGAAAAGTTTCGGCCCAGGTCAGCCTGCGCGGACTGCGCAAGCTGACCTGGGTCAATACTTTTCGCAGATGCATTAAGCCCCACTGTGTGCATTCTAGGGGCCACATTTTCAGCCTGAAACACATGAAAGTTGGTCATAATGTTTGTCTTGATGATATCTAGGACAAGTTCGAAATTGGGTCAGGTCGGGGCAAAAAGTAGGTCACATTGTCAAATCTTAGATAAACCTTGTGTGTACTCTAGAGGCCACATTTTTAGCCTGATTCTCATGAAACTTGGTCACATCTGGTCAAAAAGTAGGTCACTGGACCAAATCTTAGAAAAACCTTGTGTGTACCACAGAGGCCAGCCACATTTTCAGTCTGATACTCATGAAACTTGGTCAGAATGTTTGTTTTAATGATATCTTGGACAAGTTTGGAATTCAGTCGCATTGGTTCAAAAAGTAGGTCACTTACACTCATGTGTTTTACATCATTAAAACCATGATCTCTTCAGCTTTATCAACTGTAGATGACTTTACTCAGGTGAGCGCTTTAGGGCCAATGACCCTCTTATTAAATATAGATATGGGGAAAACCGGGATTTGTGCGACAGACTTATAACAAAGATAACGTCGCCACCTGGCTGAGTTTATACCGGGGAATTTTTCCAAGGTTATAGAGGCTATGTTTATAAATGGCTGGTGCATACGTTATATGCTAGCTAGTAAGTTTTAGTGAGTAAACGTATTTTATTTGGAAATTCGGTGCATTGATTGCCGCCTTGAAAAGTAGTCCTGTTCTGTACCCAGAATGCCCATGATCAGATAGGTAGGTATAGGTTGTCTGCGAATGTCAATATTCTTCGAAGATTTGACCTTTCTGCTATGACGCATCACAATCCTGAACAGGACAAATATTAATACGCAGCGCGTAAATTGCCGCTTAAAATGTGCAGGAGGAAAATGGCAATAAATAATACGTCTGCGCAAAAATCAAGCCAGTTTTCACTACAAATTTCTCTAAAAACAAAATGATTTCAAACGGGGAAAATATTTTTTCTAAATACCAATTGTTTACTGTAAATCTATGTAGACGGTTTCTAAATATAGACATGGGGAAAACCAGGATTTTTGAAACAGACTAATAACAAAAAAAGAAATGTCCCCGCCTTGCTAGGCTTATACCGGGGCTTTAGGGCTATGTTTATAAATAGTTGATGCAATAGTTTGTATACTAACTAACCATGGCTGGATGAATCATACAAGGTAGGTTTTAGTGAATAAACGTATATTTTATTTTGAAATTCGTTGCATTGATTGCCGCCTTGAAAAGTAGTCCGGTTCCGTATCCAGAAGGCCCATATCAGATAGATTATGTATTTCAAAAATGCCACCTAGTGGGGGATAATGGGTAGGTATATGTATCTGAAAAAATGCCAACTAGCGGAAGATGAAGACAGCTTCAAAGACATCCGGGCCAACACACCGTAACGTTGCGAAATGCGGTCATTCTTTCATAATGGGTTCCGCGAAATAAGCAGATCTATGCCATTCATTGTACTTCTACGAAGAACTGAAAATAGACTACGTCTGGTATTTAAATTCACGAAACTTCCAAGAATATGAAACAGTTTTTACGTAATTATAAAAGATCATAACGTGGTTTCGATGACTTTTTCGACGAAACTTGTTAAGGTGATTTGAATATTAACAAATGTTTGCGGCGTAATTTTTTTCTTAATATATTTAAAGATGATCCTTAAAGCTTGGGAGAAACAAAGCTGTTAAGACTTGAGTGTGTGTAGAATGGCTCAGACTTTGGTCCACTGGGTAAACATAGATAAATTGCCAATACATGTGGTGTAAGTGATAGAGAAACTAAAGAAATGTGCCCTCATTCAAAACCGGAAACGACAACGTTTTCTATCCTTCGTAATCTGAGCAACCTTGCAGCCTTCAGGAGTTACATTTGGCCTGGAGATACAACAATGATCATAGTTTCATAAAATAAAGATTGATTCAGTTAAAAACTGGCTGAAAATGTATCTTTAAGAGAGGGGAAAGACGCATGGGGGGGGGGGGGGGGGGGGGCTGGGGGACTAATTGTCCATTTAGAGTCAAAGGAGGAAACTACTCCTCTTTATTTTGAATTACAAAATAGTTCTAATATTCGAATTCCAGTAAGTCTTACACCGTCTTTTCACTTCATAAGATCTTTCTCGTGTCTATCAGCGAAATGAAGGACTGAAAATTTAGTTTTAAAATAGCAGTATACACTTTGAGATGCCGTCTCTTTAACAAGCCTCGCTCTGATATGAAGCGGAAGTTAGGAATCTCTGCAGAGGCGCAAGTTCGTGATTTCTCGTCGCGTAACGTTGTGGCGACTTCCAGGCGTTGGCGTTTCCAAATATAAACACATCAGCCTTATCTAATTCATGTAGGACAAGTCAACCCTTTACCACACGACCCCAGATTTAAACGACCCGAGGGAAGAGGCCCTTTGAAAACATTGTGGTAAAAAGGAGAAAATGCTGGTAACCAGCATTTTCTCCTTTTTCCACAATGCTTTTTTTATCCTTTCAAATGTGAATCTCTTTTTGTTCCAGTCGTCTGCAAAACCTTTTAATTTGGGCAAGTCTATAAAATTTTGTCGTCAGTCAAAGAGTTTCATCCTTTTCTAAATGCTCCCGTAAAAGGACAGCTTCGAAAAAAAAAAGCTTTTGAAAAAAAAAAAAAATGATGCCAGCATGCCAACCTTTTGCCCCCATAATGTTTTCTACCCTTTCAATGACAAACGAAACTCTATGTTTGAGCTTCGTAAAAACTGTAGTCAGTGACACCTTCAAAATTTTAAATTTTGCCATTCGAAAAAAAAGAGTTAATGGATTTGATCACGTGTTGCTGACGTCACAAGATGAATTGCGATTCGACCACTCCTCTAGTGAAAACATAACTTCGCTAAAAGTGTTTCGTGATAAGTAATCTAACTAATGTGTTACTCCAATATAAACAGAGACAGCAGTTCGAGACAGAGAAGGGACTGAGAGCAACTTACATAAAACCAAAATGTGTAACAAATTCTGAGTTCGTACTCAGTATCGGGATTCCTTTTTTGTTGTTTGTTCATTTATTTTGGTGTTTTATGGCCTTTTTATTAGGCATTAAAGTTGTATAACAGCCACAAGAAAGGGGCGTAGCTGGGCCTTCTTTAAACGCAAAATTGGTAGAGGGTCGGGGGTCCTTCCCCGGCGGAGGTTAGGGGGCAAAGCCCCTAATGAGGGAACGGGGGGGAGGGGCGGGAAAACGAATTTCGGCATTCTTGAACTTCAAAAACTGGCTTTCAGGGCAAACAATTTTTAATCTTTTACAAGAAAAACATCTGCATAATTTTCAATAAAAAGCACGCATGGCAATTTCGATGTTACGCATTTGCGTACGTGGCTATGTGCGTATGCCATTGCGAGTGAAACCAATCTACAGTTACCAGTCATGAATATTCCAATTTCCATTGACTTCTATAAATTTTTCAATTGTGCAAGAAAATGAATTAACATAATCTCCGATCATTTGATCGTAAGGAAAACTATACTGGGAAAAAGTGAGGTGACTTGAGCTCTTCACACTAATACGATATAAGTATTTGACACCTGACATCAAAATTGTATCTCTAAAACATTGTGGTGTTATTGTTCCGCTAACTTTTGGTGACATCGCCATTGACGTCAATGTCAGAAATGTTTTTCGGAAATATTAATCACTTTTCAAATAGTTACATTTACATGAGCCATGCTCTGTGAAAAGGGGGCTTAATGCATTTGCGAAAGGTATCGATCCAGGTCAGCCTGCGCAGTCCGCGCAGGCTGACCTGGACCGAAACTTTTCGCTACTGATAAATTTTCTGTGTGCTATAGGACCAGTCTACCTTATGATACAGTTGGTTGTTAGACATAACGGATTTTATGGATCCCTAATTATGTGACGACTTAGTTGGTATCATGCAGCACGGGGATGCATTAAGCCCCCTTTTGCCAGAGCATGGCTCATATCATTTTTACCATGTTTAAAGTTTGAAAATGTATTTCTTATTGCAAAATTCATTATGCTTTATTTTAATATAAGTTTCAAAACTAAATCTTCATTGATTTAGCCACAATTAATTTAAAAGTAAAGTTTGAAATACATGTAGGTCAATGGGGATGGGGACTTTGAAATCTCTATGGCCACTAACTGTGTACATTGCGTACTTCGTCTTATTCCAGTTTAATCAAGAAAGTAATGGAATTTCTGATTGGCTACGGTTTGTTTTAATAGATAAAAATGTGTTACTATGAAATTTGATTAATTCTGGCGAGTTCGACATATATATTTTATTAGCCATTCACCATACAGTTCCGTATTTTAATAGCGACGCTGACAAAAGAAGACTTTTGAAAACATCGTAGGAAAAAGAGAAATCCTGGTTACCAAGATCAAACCGCACGTTCTGTGCAGTCTGATCGTTATCTGCACTTCTCCGAAAAAGGTCAATGCGTCGCGCTTAGCAGCTTAAGGGTTAATTACCACTGGGCTACTGAGAAAGGGTCTTTCATTTGCACTCAACCATTGGACTTCTATGTTGAATGGGAAGCTAGTGGTGTATAGTTGGATGGTGGTTAAATATGAGCTATGCTCTGGCAAAAGGGGGTTTAATGCATCTCCGTGATGCATGATACCAAGTAAGTCACCTCAAAATTTTAGATCCATAAAATCCACTATGTCTGACAACCGACTGAATCACAAGGCAGAATGGTCCTTTGACATGCAGAGAATTTAGGGGTAACAAAAAGATTCGATCCATGTCAAACAGTTATGTCTGACAACCGACGGAATCGTGAGGCAGAATGGTCCTTAGCAATTCACATTTCACCCAGCGCGGACTGCGCAGGCTGACATGGCTGGATGCTTTTTGCATATGCATTAATTCCCCTTTCGACAGAACATAGCTCAGTCATATTGTTTGGTCGATAGATGATGGATAAATCTGTAATTTTAGGTTAGATAGTTTGAGAGTTGGTTGGTACAGGCTGTCAGACAAACAAAGCCCGGTGGGGTAGCTCAGTGGTTAGCGTATCTGGTTTAAAAATTATTTATTTTCCATCGATTGAGAAACAAGTTCTTACAATTTATACTAATCTCTCTCGATTCTGCTTCCTGGAAACTACAACAGTACTCGCACCGAATGTGTGGGCCAATGAACAGTCCCAAAGTTGACATCCACTTCCGGGTATCGAACTCAGAACCTTTTGATTACGAGGCCGACGCTCTACCTCACAACCACGGACTCCACAGTTTCTGTACGCTACCGACTGCGGTACCGGGGTTTGGCGCACCTTGTAAGTAATAAATAAGCAACGGAGGATTTCTAAAAGTATGTCACCCTTCTAAAAATAAAAATGAGTAAACCCTAAAAACGCATTGTCGGTACAATATTTTTCTGTTATAGTTATAAAAATACTATGAACTTAATTGGCAACGATTAAATTATAATCATTGAACAATATCGTCACATAACTGCCAATAAACGACTCATTTGTTAGTTTTCCTGACTATAAAAGTTAACATTTACAATATGTAAAAGATACATAAAATAAATCAAACGTTATCAAATTAGAACAAAGTGGTTGCATAACAATAGTAAAAAATAGACAAGGAAAGCATGAATGATGCAATGATAACCATGTATGCTGTTGAATTTCACGCTAAACACCAGACTAATCCTAAGGCTGCTAAGCGCGACTCACTGACCTTTTGCAGACAGTGTAGATTCGTTCTTAAGTCCCGTATATAACCTGGGCTCGGTGGTTGTCGATTGGAACCTTGACTTAATGGTACGGCTTTAATAACCGCTCGTCAAAATTCGGCCGATTCCGTAACAACGTCTTATCTCGTCAATAATGCTGCCATTGAAGCTACTTTTTATCACACGATCTTAAACATGGTGGCGCCCATGAAATTCTTCATTCAAGAACAACTACAGTGAATTTGTTTACATCTCTCGATCAGTCAGTTAAAACTGCCAACGAAATTGATGAATTACGCTTCAAAAATGTGTGTGGATGAATTGTTTGTCGATGGAAATATACTGAGAACGATTTCGATTGAATATTGTGATTCATGAATTTCTTTATAGGTGGAGTCATACTATACGAGTTGTAAAGCGGTTTGTCTCAGGCGGAGGAACGTAAGGCGTATATGTATATCACACTAAGAGATACAACAAAGGGACTTGATCAAAGGATTATCCGAGGTTTGCCGAATGGATCTGTAACTTGTTTCCTTACCGCTTGGAGCCCCGTGGCACGAATGTCTGTTCTAGTATGGAAAATTAACCCTTTACCACACAATCGCGAATTTTAAGGACCCTGAAAGAGAAGGCCTTTGAAAGCATTGTGGGAAGAGGAGAAAATGCTGGTAACCAACATTTTCTCCTTTTCCAACAATGTTTTCTACCCTATCAAAGACAAGCATGGTATGGTACGTATTGCGCAACAACGTGGTTCCCATAGGCACATGACACCTCGATAGAATTAGCGAACAGTGTCATTTGGCTCCAAAGGACAAAGCAATTGGCAACATACCTCGCTTTCCCTTACCATATGGTGCCTAATAGAAAGAGATGCTTGACAATTGTTCATTGCCTACATGTGTATTTCTGTTTTACCTACGACCGAAAACGTGTGCGGTAATGGGTGAACAAAAGTCAGTTACTTCCCTTGGTAGCTCTCCACTATTTACTAGGTCCTGAATCAGGTGTTACTTGGTTTTTAATCCTTGATAGTCTTTGCACCCTTTAGGAAGATTCAGGTTTCAATATCTCCATCAAACTTTGTCAAACGACAAATTTGATCTATTTGATGCATTTTAATGAGGACAGAGTGTAAAATTCGATTTGCAGATATTATGAAGACCTTACATATGTACATCGTAAGTCAAAATCGGATAATCGCAACATCTCTTACAAAAGCAAGGATAAAAACAAAGGAGGTCAAATAAAAGGACTTCCTTGCAACCTTGGTTTTATCTAACAAGGGAGATAATTTGAATTTCACATTTTTCTCCAATTGTTACGAAAGAAAACAATAAAACGAGGTGGGCATCTTTTTCATGTTTTACACTGTATCAACAGGGATCTACAATGGATTGAATGCCTTAAGCATTTATCGATAGTATGAATCTTGCGAGCGCCGTTCCTCTAGCCAGCGACAGATAAGGACACAGGAAGCCTGATTTCACTTGTACCAAAGAACGGTTTTAAACATGTCCAAGTTGAAGCGTATGCTGACCAAAAAGTGATTGCGGCACAGTAATGGGATTTGTCTGTGAAAAGGTGGAAAACATTGTGGGAAATAGAGAAAATGCTGGTCACCAGCATTTTCTCATTTTTCCACAATGTTTTCATAGGCCTCTGTCTTAGGGTTGTTGAAACTGAATTGTTTTGTAAAATGGTAGGTGAGATTTCGTCGCGAAGTATTTTACAATATGTGCGAAAATATCGTTGAGAAGCAAACGCAACTTGCGCGCTGTGACTGACAAGACGGGATCGAACCCAGTGAATAAGTTTCAAATCATGTTTTTGATTTGGAAGCGGAAATCTAAAATAATGCTTGTAGTGCAAGGAGTTTTTTTTTTCTGTTGCATTCAAAATCAGAAAGTTTCTATGTTTATTTGTGGGTCCTGCAAGGAAAGTTGAATGTCTTGCGAGTACTCTTCTTGTTGTTAATCAATGACTCATCCTTGAATTACAGACACGAGACAGACAGAAACAGTGCCAGTGTGTGAATAATTCCAGATCCCAGGAATGAGTCGAGTGAATTCTTCCATATATTGGTATTCCACAGTTCATTTGTGTGTCACGGGGAAGCCAGCTTTGCAAATAAACGAAATATCCCATTGTGCAAAAAAAGAAGATAACGGAACTTTCAAGCTTCAACATGTTTTTTTTTTGCCAATAGCTTCAAATATCGCTTGCAGAGTATAGTTTTCCTTGTATACAGATGGGGAAAAGGGTAGAAATTCTAACTGAATTGATTCGCGCTCTCTCAACGACCATTATTTATGATCTTCTGCCGCCTCACCAGATAACAACTTTGTCATTTTTTGAGGGGAGAAATCATTGTTATGAAAGTCCTTTATCTCTTTACCGAACGACAAAACTTTAGGCTGGTTCAAACTCAAAGCATTCGAAGACGACAAATTAAATGTGGCCAATATGGACGGGATAGAAAACATTGTGGGAAAAGGAGAAAATGCTGGTTACCAGCATTTTCTCCTTTTTCAACAATGTTTCCAAAAAGGCTTAAAACTCATAATTGTTTTGTAAAGGGTTATTAATACTTTCTTTCTTACATTTAAGACCAACTTTGAAGACATTAATGGGAAAATGGTCGTTTGACTCTTAAGTTTTAAGTTATATGAAACCTTTTAAATCTTAATTCATGAAAATTCCTCGTATCTCTACATGTATTGTACTAATTTGTTTTAAAATTCTTCAGCACCAATTTTTTTCTGAGGGTAGAATGTGAGTACACAGGGCATTGTACTTCAAAGTAAGTGAAAAAAAAAAAAAGGAAAAAAAGTTTATGTTTCGAAGGTTTTTTTCCCCCATATTTACGGGACCTACTTAGTTTTTATCGAGGGAATGACAATGATTTGTGAAACATCGATAAATTGAACTAGACATGGGTCATGCTCTGGGAAAAGGGGATTTGATGCAAGTCCATGATACACTATAGGCTATCAAGCCAGTCATCATCACATGATGATGGGTCCATAGAATCCAGTTTGTTTAACAGCCGAAATCGTGAGGTAGAGTTGTCCTTTGACATGCAGAAAACTGATCAATAGCAGAAAGTTTCGACCCAGGTAAGTCTGTCGATGCTTTTTGCGGTTGCGTTTAACCCTATTTTCACATTGCTCTTTTTCCCCCTTTTGAAACCGTATACACTATGTGGCTACATTCAGTAAAAAGGTGCATTGTTTTTGTGTGTGTGTGTGTAAGTAAAGGGATTTTCGTTTTGCAATCGGTAAAGTTCTCCGTATTTCTATTTACATCAGATATGACGTCATCATACCGATTTGAATACCAGTCCTTGTAATCGGAGCGTGATATTGATGACGTGGCACTCCCAAAAGTCTTTGCGAAAGTCTGGCGCGGAATCTAAAATAATTCAAGTAGCCCATTAAAGAAATACCACTGAAAAATATTTTTTTCTTACTCTTGTCTTTCTTCTTTACTGATGATTTCCCAGCTATCGCCCTACTAAATTGACTGATATATTATTTTTCTTGTGAGATTTTTAAAGAATCTCAATAGTTCCCTTTAACCCGCAGGCTACTAAATGCAGCCAAATGAATAAATTCGCCTATTCTGCATGCTTTTTAGTAGATTTAGATATGATACTAGTTAAAAGATCAATATTTGGTAGCGGACGGAGTAGGTACAAGATCAGACTGCACGTTTCAATATTTATGAAACTCGCCAATGGCAGAGAAAGAGTCAAACCTAAATTTTACAGCTAATAGTAAGATCAAAATAAGCTATGTCGCATTTTGGTCGATTTCAAGCCTGAAGATTCCCGTCGGCTGCTCCCTCACAAAACGATATTTTTTCACTGGAAGACCGATGGAAATATTTTAAGTTAAAGGCTCGTTTTGATCATAATATCTTACAAATATTGTACAATGTAGATCCAAGATCAAACTCACGGCACGTTCTGTACATAATCTAATCCTGGGTCACCATGTCACACGATAATGCAATCATAACTGGACGATGTGCTTTACGGGTTCTGTTTGAAAAGTCAACTGAAATCAAGGTTATCATACATAGAGCCTTGGAAAAAAAAAACACTCCACAAAAATAAAGTACATAGATTTAATAACTCAAATTTGTCAGCTAATGTTTAAGTCGGCTGTTCATAAATTAGATTTTACACTGCACTCCAGCAACTCAGTACGCCTCGTTTTGAAGCAGCGGAACACGTGGTTCCGGTCAATTGAGCAGAGGGTCTGGTTAAAACCACAAGTAAGAATGATAACACAGAATATTGATATGACCCAGTAACGGAATTTTCGTTAATCACCCTTCCTTTTGTACGTGATCCAGCTGTATGTATCTAGTGTCATATATTATTATATGAGTCTGACAAAAGGGAGCTTAATGCATCTCCGTGATCCATTATTATAAGCAAGACATCACATAATTATGGATCCATAAAATCCATTTTGTTTAACAACCGAATGAGTCATGAGGTAGACTGGTCCTTTGACATACAGAAAATTGACCAATAGCAAAAAGTTTCAAACCATGTCAGCCAGCGCGGACTGCGCAGGCTGACGTGGTTCGATACTTTTTGCGGATGATTTAAACCCCTTTTCACAGAGCATTAAAGAATTGCAACATCCGTATATCTTTTTTTTTTTTGCAGGCTTAGAATACCTTTTTATTTATTTAGGCACTTAAGCATTTACGAAAAAATCCTAAAGCCTAAAGGAGTCGGCTTTTGGAAAAAAAAAAAAATCACATGAAAAGGTGAAAAGGGGGAATTGTTGGTCACCAGCATCACACCCCCCCCCCCCCCTTACGCCCTACAATATTTTCTATCCTTTCAAAGACAACTTTTTTACGTCTGAGCCATATGATTATATGTTATCGTCCTCAACAGCGTTCAATACAAGTCTAAATTTTTACATCTGGTAAAAACTCAAGGGTTTATATCATATAAGCCACAAACACCTTACTCAAATTCCTTAACACTTTACCACACGACAAAATCTTACACTTGTTTAAATTGAAAGCATTTACAGACGACAAATTAGATATAGCTCGTATGGTGACACTTGTCTACAAAAGGATAGAAAACATGGTAGGAAAAGGAGAAAATGCTGATTACCAGCATTTTCTCCTTTTCCCACAATGTTTTCAAAAGGCCTCTTTCTCAGGGTCGTTAAAACTCGGGATCGTGTGATAAATGGTAAGACCAATTTTGAAAACATCGTGGCAAAAGGAGAATTTGTTTACATTTTTTTCATTCTGTCTTGACATTTGCTCGTACCAATCAATGTTACGACTGAACCCTTTAACAAATGACAAAATTTCAGATTGGCCCAAATCAAAAGCATTTGCCGTCGACAGATTAAATTTGGCTCAAAAACTGAAATTTGCCTTTTAAAGGAGAGAAAACATTGTTGGAAAAGGAGAAAATGGTGGTTACCAGCATTATCTCCTGTTTTACACAACGTTTTCGAAAGCCATCTTCTTCAAGGTCATTAAAACTACGGATTGTGGGGTAAACGGTTGAACCCTAAATAATGTTAAATATTCCCCCGTTTTTTCACTTAAGGATGCTTGCGAATACGTGAGTTGCAACTCTGTTTAACTCTTTACCAAACAACAAAATTTTAGACTTGTCCAAATTGAAAGCGCTTGCAGACGACGAAGTAAATCTGACTCAAAAATCACAATTTATTTTGGGAAGGGTAGAAAACATTGTGGTAAAAGGAGAAAATGCTGGTTACCAGCATTTTCTCCTTTTCCGACAATGTTTTCAGAAGACCTCTATCTCAGGGTCGTTAAAAGTCGGGATCGTGTGGTAAAGGGTTAATCCTTGTCCTTCTAATTAATTAAATAAAATTTCAATACGATAGTAAAAACCCTAACAATTTCAGGTAATACTTATTTGTTTAGGGAAAAAAAATATCTCTTTATCGGACAGTGTAGATTCAAGATCAGACTGCACGTTCTGTGCAGTCTGATCTTGATCTACACTGTCCGCAAAAGGTCAGTGAATAGTGCTTAGCAGCTTAAGGGATAAGGAAGTAATGATCTAAGTGAAATTATGCATTTATTGCACTTTTATTGCGCATGCCCGTCCTTCAACTTTGGCCAATAGAATGATTCGATTACGGCCAAACCCTTTAACAGTCGATCCCGAATTTTAACGACCTTGAAGAATTAAATTTTTGATAAAATTTTTGGGAAAAGGAGAAAATCCTTGTAAACAGCATTTCCTTCTTTTCCAGCAATGTCACAGACATAAATTCCACGATTTTGAGTCACATAATTATAACCTTTCTTCTGCAAATTCTATGAATTTGGACCACTCTAAAGCTTTGTCGTTTGGTAAAGATTTATATTTTTTTTATTTTTCAAAGGAAAGAATAATAAAAGCTGACTGTTTGTTATTGCATCTCTTTTACCTTCAGATTGAGATCTGAAAACATTTTCAAATGCAAATGAAAGAAGGTTTTCGGATCAAACATCTCTATCAAGAGGCACGCACGGAAAATCCTAGCCGTTCGAACTGCCTGAGTAGCCTGATCTGTAATCTTCGCTGTCAGCATACGCTTCTTGTTTCGCCCACGGCCCTGAAAGGATTAACCCTTTACCACACGATCGCGAGTTTTAGCGACACTAAAGAAAAGGGATTTTGAAAACATTGTTGGAAAAGGAGAAAATGCTGGTAACCAGCATTTTCTCCTTTTCCCACAATGTTTTCTACCCTTTCCAAAAGAAATTTCAAGTTTTTAGTCACATTTATTTTGTCGTCTGCAGATACTTTCAATTTGGTCAAGTCTGAAACTTTGTCGTTTTGCAAAGAGTTAAGAAAACTCTGATATTAAAACCATGAAATTTTAAAAACCACGGCCACCCAGTGAAGTCGCCTTTGTGTGTGTGTGTGTGTGTGTGTGTGTGTGTTTTTTTTTTTTTTAACATTGTTGATTATTCAGTCCATTTAATAAGCTGCCAATACATTGGTAATGGATTCTTTTAGTATATATGTAAAGTCCATTCATGAATATATTATATTTGCAAGACCGTTAAGTCATCTTGAGCAATTAATGCATTGAACGTAACATCTGGTAGCTTTGGTTCGTTCTCCCTGTCCCAGTATGGGATCTTGGAAGTTTCCGACACAGTAAACCGGTAAAGAGAGTGTACAGTCGAGGGGACAACCCGGATAACGTGATTACGTGATTAACCGAGACAAATCTTCAAAAACCTCATTATCTACTGCTAGTTAGCATTTTGCCAAATACATACATGTCTGATTTGGGCAATATTTGTACAGAACAGACTACATTTCAAGACAGCAATCGATACTGCGAATTTCAAATTGAAATAAACGTTTACTAAATAAAACCTGGTATCTTGGTTAGCTAGTATATAACTTATGCACCAGTCAGGTATGAACACAGCCCCTTTAAGCTTGCGAAATAGTCTTGGTATAAACCCAGCATGCGGGGAACATTTTTTTTTGTCAAAGTCTGTTGCACAAATCCCGGTTTTCCCCATACCTATATTTAGAATACTAAGATTTGCAGTAAACAACGTTTTTTTTTTTTTTAATTTGAATTTCCCGTTTAAAATTGTTATATTTCTAGAAAAATTGGAGGGAAAATAGGCTTGATTTTTTTCCCACAGTCGTATCACTGACAGCCATTTTTCCGCTTGCTACTTTTTTTAAAGGCAGAGTTTTGTCTTTGCACCGCGTATTAATATTTAACCTGTGCAGGATAATGATGCGTCATAGCAGACAGCTCAACCTTTGACGAATATGACATGCGCAGACAACGTGAAGAACCTAGACCAACAGGAATAAATCGGCTTACTATTTCGATTGTTTAACCCTTTCCCGCACACTTTTCAATTTTTCGTGAAACAACGCAGGGATACGGGATAAGCATACGTGATAGACTGTGATTACAGTGATATGCGTGCCAGGTTTTTAAATTGTTGAAAAAATTCCACGACAGTCCCGGTGCAGATGGAAACCGAAGAAACCGAAGCAGAAAGGGCTGATGGCAACAGAACCTACCAGTGCGTGATATTCAGTAATCAGACTTAGAGACGATCTGTATTTAGACGTTGACGCTTAACCCCTTTACCTCATGATCCCTAGTTTTAACGACCCTGAAAAAGAAAGCTTTTGAAAACATTGTTGGAAAAGGAGAAAATGCTGAAAACCATCATTTTCCCCTCTTCCAACATTGTTTTCTACCCTATCAAAGACAGAAATCACCACTTGCACTACGTTTGCTTTGTCGTATGTGAATGCTTTAACCCGTAGGCTGCTAAGCGCGACTCACTGGCCTTTTGCGGACAGTGTAGATCAAGATCAGACTGCACAGAACGTGCAGTCTGATCTTGGATCTACACTGTCCGATAAGGAGATATATTTCCTCCCAAAATACCTTTGAAATGGGAAAATTTGACTTTTTACAATCGACTCGGAAGTTTCATCTTAGTTCTATAGCAGGATAAGGGTTAAATTTGGTTTAGTCCAAAAGTTTGTTGTTTGGTAAGGAATTGATTGAACAATTACATAAGAAATGATGATAATCAAACTTTTCTTGAATGACAATGCCTTCCCTTTTAGGGTCTTTTTTTCTTTTTTTTTTTTTTTTGTTCGAGCCATGCTCTGGAAAAAGGGGCTTAATACACCTCCGTGATCCAGGATACCCATCAAACCATCAGATAATTATGGATCCAAAATACCATTTTTTTTTTTTTTTTTTTTAAACAGCCTACTTAATCATGAGGTAGACTGATCCTTAGACATACAAAAAATTGACCAACAGCGAAAAGTTTCGGCCCAGGTCAGCCTGCGCCGACTGCGCAGGCTGACCTGGGCCGATACTCTTCGCAGATGCATTAAGCCCCCTTTTCACAGAGCATGGTTCATATAAATGTCTGCGAAAACTGCATATCTTTCTTTTTTAAATTCTCTAGCGGAAATGTCCATTGGAAAGGAAATGAATTTGCACACACACAAAAAAACTATAATTAATTGCACAATTCAACCTTTGGAAATATCAGAGACATTAACCAACATCTTAATAATATTTCAATGTAAATATTTTTTATTTTAAAAAATCTGTTTCATACACGTTCATCAGTTTCATAACATGTAAAAGCAGTGCTTGTTGGTGCATACATATAAATGTCGGTGTCGTTGTCCGCTAAACGTCTGTTATGTAACAAGGTCGCAATATTCTATTTTGACGGATGTCTGTTCTGTAATGTGGTCTCGCCGAAGAATTGAATTATATTACGTTTTTATTATAACATGCCTTTTTTGTGGTAGAGTTACTTAATTGTTACAGCGCCAAATATATGGGCCGTGCTCTGTGAAAAGGGGATTTAAGACATCTTCGCGAATGGTCATACCATGCAAGCCATCACATAATTATTGATCCATAAATTCCATTAATATCGAACCGCCCACTGAAACATGACTGAAAAAACATTAGGTAGAATGGTCCCTGGAAATGCAGACAAATCTGACAATAGTAAAAAGTTTCGTGGACAAGCTGACCTGGGTCGATACTTTTTGCAGATGCTATAGGCTCTCTTTTTAGAGAGCATGGCTTACAAATACGTAAACTCGTTCTTTGTAGACTAAAAAAAAAAAATCAACTGAAACACAGAAAAGATATTCATGTTAAGGTTTAGTAAAACAAGAAGTCTGATCTTGATCTGAACAGTTTGCAAAAGCCCGTGTTTTTGCCTATTGCGCGTAAAGGGTTAAAATTAATTTATGCATGAAATTAAAAGGAGAAAATGATGATAATCTATTATAAAAAAAATAGCTCATACCTTCAATGGGGGCATTTGCAATGTTCACGCGCTATAATGTTTAATTTTTGAGGTGGGGTACGAAGCATCCTAGTTCAGATTTACCATGTGGGAAATTGAACCTAAAAAATCTGAATCTGGGGTACCTAACATTGCAAAATTATTACCTGGAAAAAATAGTACTCTTAAGAAAGCATTTTATTCATTTTGGCATCAAGGCATGACTAAAACGTTAACAATAGGGGAATTTACACGACTTTGACGATAAATATGTAAACAAATACACCATTATCGTGACACAAGTTAAAAAAAGATTGTTAGAACAGACTACCATGAGGCATGCGTAGGTTTACGCATTTATGTATCAGTTCCACCAAATAGCGTCAAGGGGCGTCAACAAGTGCCATGGAAAGCATGGAAGCATCATGAGAACTCTTGTGGTAATTTCTTTGAAAAGGGTTGCTTTATTAGTCTATATCTTGCTTAATAATACTTCTCACGTCGTTTCATTTTGACATTCTATTGAAACCCCCCCCCCCCACACACAAAAGAGAAATTTGTTAGTTTGCCCTGAGATTTACAGGAGAGATACCTCTCAGCTCTTTAAATGACTGCTTGGTTTTACTCAATTCTTTCTAGTAGCACTAAGTACTTATTAGTTGGTACAACAGTTAGATTTCAATTTGAGCAGGATTGAACGCACCCCACCTCAGCAGCTGATTCATTCAGCGTGGCTGATTACGCTAGCTTTTTGACCTACTTCTTGGTATTGATTTGCTGGAATGAAGAAATAGTGATTTGCTATTGGTAAAAAATGTGAACAAGTTTATTGTGCGCCCCCTGCAGCCCACTAGTATTTATGAGCAAATTTATTATATTTATTATATGAATCCCAGTTCCTGTTTCGCCACCTATCTTCTTTTTAAAGATGTTTCTAAAGATGTTTCTTGTAAAACCAACCCTTTACCTCACAATCCCGGTTTTTAACGACTTTTTAAAACATTGTGGGAAGTAAATTTGAAAGTAACACAACTTCTGATTGGCTAAACCAAATGGTTTAGTCAATCAGACGTTATGTTAATTTCAAATAACCAAAATAAATTCTAGAGAATAAGACTAAGAAAGTTCTTAAGAACGCTTGGTGAATACGGACCTTGATTACCCGTCAATCCATTCGGCAAACCTCGGCAAACCTCGGATGAACTATCCATCAAGTCCCTTGGCTGTATTGTGTTGTGCGATATTCACATATATCTCGCATTTCTGCGCCGGAAATTGACCGATTTACTCCTCGTTAAATATCATTCTGCTGAAAAAGAAATCATGAATGACAAATTTTTCAATCGAAATCGTTCTGAATACATTATTTACAAAGACAGTTTTCTACACGAGTCAGCCCTTAGGCTGCTAAGTGCGACTTAAGGACCTTTTGCGGACAGTGTAGATCAAGATCCGACTGTACAGAACGTTAAGTCTGATCTTGGATCTACACTGTCCGATAAATAAATATCCCCCCCCCAAAAAAAAAAAAAAACTTTTGAAATAGCGAAATTTAGGTTTTTACTGTGGGCTTGAAAGTTTCATTTCACTTCGACAGCAGGTTAAGGGTTAATCAATTTCTTTGGCAGTTAAAGGCGGACAGATATAAATAACTTTACCGTGGTTGTTGCTGCTGAAGAATTTCATGGGCGCCGCCACGTTCAAGACCATGTGACTGTAGGCGTTTCCATCAAAAACTTTCTTACGGAGGGGGTTAGATGCTTTAGGGAATCAGTAGAGTTGTTCGTAGTTATTTATTGCCTATAAGTGATATACACAAGTCCAGTTTTATTTATGGATATTTATTATCATATGCCCTTCGAAAGAAATCTGCAGAGAAAGATGTTTAAATGTAACACGTGGCAGATGGTTGGCAGATTATGTACCTTTTTGACGGGAGAAACATTTGGAACTGTTTCATGACAAAAACGCGACATTTTTTAAAGAAAATTGCTGTGTTTGTGAAGCATGACCCTCAGTCTACCCTTTACAAAACAATCCCAAGTTTTAACGACCCCCATGGGAGAATGGTTTTGCAGTTGACCAACATTTTTTTTTTTTTCCTTTTCGCACAATGCTCTGATTTCGATGAAAGACAAATTCCGTCATTAAAAAGACCTTTACTTTGTCGTCTGCAAATGCTTTCAATTTGTATAGGTGTAAAATTGTGTCGTGTGGTAAAGAGTTAATCCTTCATCAGACGAAAAGACATTATACTAGTCCTCGAAGAAAGCAGACGACAAATTAAAGAGTGGCTCAAATGATGGGATCCTTCTTATCGAAAGATATGAATAAACATTGTAAAAAGGAAACTTGTTACTTGCATTTCCCTTCCTTACCTAAAAGCTTTCCAAAAACCTTCTTTTCCATTAAAAAAAAAAAAACAAATACATTTTATATCTGGCCAATTAACGCAAAATATTCCAATGAGTAAAGTTGCCGAAATTGTTGAAGAATGAAGTTTAAAAAATATAAAGGCATCAAGACAAAATTTATGACTTTGCGACAAAATCTACAATACAATAAATGAAGATCATAACAATGCGGCAAACTTACTACTGCAAGACTAACTCACACGATTCCGTGTTCTCGTCTAAAGTTTTCATACTTGGGAAAAGATTTTCCTTTGAGAATTCCGTACAAGTCGGCGTGGATCATGTTACAATAGCAAAAACTTTTGTAATTTCGTAAATTATTTAATCAAAACTTTCCCATAATTTATATCTCGGAATGTGTTTTATGAGATGACAAGATAGGCATGAATAACTTCTGCTGATTGCATCTTTTATTTCTCACGTGAATATCTGAATTTCTAGCATGATGACTAAAAACCATTGCATATATTTGGCAGACATTTTGTATTGACCTGGCGCCTTAAAAGAGTTTCTTTTTTTTTCAATTTATCACGCCAATGTCCAAATTTCTTACATGTTGACTAAAATCTATTGTGTCTGTTTGGTCGACAGCTGTTTTGAAATGCAACCTAAAAAGTTTCGTTTTTTTTTTTTTTTCTTTTTCGTGCTAAACACCCATGCGCATAACTTTTCTTCCTTTACATCAAAACCTAAGTCAATCATGCAATAGAAATACTTTAAATCTTGAAGTTTTAAAATCATTCCGCGAAAAGTATTCTTTTCCGCTTTTATCTTTATACAATTCAATTATCACCCCTTTCATTGGCAACCCCGAAAATACAATATCTTTGACCATTTACAAACTTGGCTAAACAAGGCTGAGACAAAATATTATAGCAGAAGAATTGAAGACACGTGTTTATTTCATGCTTTTCGGTAGTTTATGGACAAGTAATGGTGGATTATGGTTTGATATTTCATGGTTCCGACCAGTGAAAATACCGGTTTTATCTGTTGTTACTCTTCAGTTGAAGGCGGAAACAGTATTTCCCGCGCTCTAGTTACTTAGGTAAACAGCGCGTGCCATTGAAAATGAGGGAAATATGACGTAATTTACGCTGTATTTCTCGTACTTTACGTAATATTGTTATGCGTTGTTATGTGAGGGGGGTACACCACGGGGATTCACCGAAAACAACCTTACCGGATCTTGATGAGAGTCCCAACAAAAAAAAAAAGGTTAGAAGCATAAAATAAATAGTGGCTGCGCCACTCGTGAAAATATTACCGATGATGTTCACTCGATGAAATAAATTTTGATCGTTCACCGAAAAAAAAAAAATATCCTCTAACTTTTGTCAAAGCACTAGAAACACCCATTAAAAGTGCATAATAATGGACACTAAAGAAAATATAGAATCAGAGAACACCAAAAATTAAGTAGTGCTAAAAATGGTTTCTCTCAAGGCAAAATCTGTGACGACAAAATTACAAACAGACGTTTTTTTTTTTAGACCCGCGACTAATGACTTAAGACTTTAAAGTTATGACTTGTGACTTATGAGTAACGGTTAGCGCGCAATTCAAGAACGTGCACAAAATGGCTGCAAAATGAATAAAACCACCTACCTTTTAATGACTCTAACAGTTGTAGCTAAAGCTACCATTTAGTCACAAGTCATAAATTTTAAGTCAGTAGTCGCAACTCAAAATTGCCCATATTATTGGGCTTCCATATTATATTGGTTTTGGAGTCTTGTTTTGAATATATTGAGGTAATTTACAGTGTTATTACAATACAAACTTGAATGGATTAAACCCAGGTCATCTATCAAGAACAAATTTTATTTGACCAATTATTGACGCTTTTATCAGTGCATTGAGTGACGTATGCTTCATGTAACGTTAAATTACTATTTGACATTATTTTACACCAAACATTTAACGCAAGTTGCTTACAAATTATCGAAAGTGCATATCTTCGAAATTTACACAATTTGGTGTTCGCATTTTTACTCCTAACAGTGATTTTAGGAATCTGATAGATCTATGTAATTTATCTAAATCTTTGAATGTATAAACGGAGTGGCTATTTACAGTTAACTGTAAATAGCCAAAAAACGTTAAAATGGCTATTTACAGTTAACTGTCAATAGCCAAAAAACGTAGAATTGGTTATTTGCAGTTAACTGTAAACAGCCAATTCTACGTTTTTTGGCTATTGACAGTTGAAATCGTATAGTCTGGCTTAAGTTAACATACGACATATTATGTGTAGATAATTTAACTGTCTCACATACATGTTCGTGGGTCGCAAGTTTGAATCTCAGAATAAACCGTTCATGAATAGGCATGTGACAATTTCATGTTACAGTTTCTTATTTCCGTGGTACAAAATGAATATTCATGCATCTTTAGAAACTTTCCTTTATTGAATAGATAATAGAACTTGACACTTGAGCTATTAGTGCAAAAAAAGAAAGCCTTTAAATGGAAATTTGCGGTCTGGTTCCTATTTTCATACTGAGCACTGTTTGGGTCACTGTAAGCACATTTCTCTTTTCTGTAATTTCGAAGATCTGCTGGAATCTTTGACAGGCAAAAATATTAGTGAGCCAGTCATAACTTCCTTAATTGGGAACTTCACTAGATAGCAATATTTATGTAAATTTGTGTATGGCTTAACCTATTTTGTTGCCTCATCATTTACAGTAGAAATTAAATCAAAGTTTAAAAAAAAAAAACAAAAAAAAACGGAGGTATTGAATCACTAAGTCTATCTCTTCAAGAAATTTCAATTTTCAGCAGCTAGCTAGTATTGTCTGTTTCTATGACAACTGACCAGTCCTATTTTACTTCAAAAGTCGACCACGAAACATGTTTTGTTCATATTTAAACGTTTGCTGAAATGATGCATCAGTTATTGAACAGAACAGAACAGAACATTTATAAAATAGATTTGAACTACATGGCAATTCATCATTACAATACAAAGTAACAAACATATGGCTTCGAAAGTCCAAACTTTAACTGCGTGCTATCAGCAACAGTTGTAATAGTCTTAAATGATTACTTCACTTGAAAAAATTCTGCACACTAATCTGAAAAAGGAGAAAAAAGTCTGCCATAAGAATAATCATAATGGAAAAGTGTTTAATTTTTTATACATGTAAAGGCAGACAAAACCAACAATCTGCAACACCAAAGTTAAGGAAAAGTTTGCTTCATAGAAATGAAAATTGATAGTGAGCTTTTTTAAATATATTCATCTTAGTGATGAAATATATTTTTTCGCTTTTTTTTTTTTAAACATGACAATGTGTGTTGAAAGTAAAACAATTCAGAAGGTCAGACATTGATGGTCATTTTAAGCTGGAAAAAAATATTATCGCTTTGCAGGTCGAATTCTCAAAAACACGGTTGAAATTGTAACTCATATTGTGTATTACAAAATTAAAATCCATTTTAACTGTAAATAGCTAAAAGACGTAAATCTGGCTATTTACAGTTAACTGTAAATAGCCAAAAAACGTAGAATTGGCTATTGACAGTTAACTGTAAATAGCCATTTTAACGTTTTTTGGCTATTTACATTTAACTGTAAATAGCCTCTGCCATTTATAAATTCTCCACACTTCTGCCCCATACAAGGACTCGCCTTGTTTCAAAATAATTCAGTCAATAAATTCAACAATTAAAGTCATTCAAATCATCACCTTATGTGATTAACCCTTTGAGCGAGAAAGAAATTGCTAAGCGCGACTCTTACGGACTGTGTTAAGATCAGACTGCGATGAAAGTGCTGGCTGATCTTGGATGTAATATGTCGGATCTTGATCTACACTGTCCGCAAAAGCAACCACAAATCCGGTGCCGGAAGGGTTAAACAAAACTCTTAATCGCACAGATCAATAAATGTCTGATCCTCATTAACATTTGGGCATGTGCCTTTGTATCAAGCAGACATTGGACCCTCTAATCGACTGCATCTAAATGGCGTTCAAAACCTTTATTGTTTAAAATACCTATATCTTTAATTTACACACTTCACAACTTGTCTGTCGCCAATTACTTAAGAACAATGGAGGCAGCTTCAAGAAATTATCAGATTAACTAGTCGAATAAAAAGGTCTGACATAAGTTTGCATTTGAGAGAAAATTTTATCAAGCGAGTCCAAAAAAAAAAATGTTAATAAGCGAGCCACTTTCTGGACGAGTTAGATGAAATTTCAGTTTGATGGGCAACGAATTTCAATTTTTTTTTTTATCAAATGACGATATCTCTAGAATTATAGGCCAGAACATACAAAACCCAATATACGCATACCTGGGAATTTCCATGTTTAAATTTGTGTGAAAGTAGTACAAAATGACGTCACATATGACTTTACATAATGTTCATTCGGCATACCTCGAGTGATCCGGTGATCAAATCCCTCGGCTGTATCACGTAGCTTGATATGCACCTACACGGTACATTTCGCACGTCTCCGGAAGCACACCGTTTTACCTTTATTGAAATTGTACGGTTCCTCTTATAAAAGAAAACATGAGTCAATTTTCTATCGTTATCTTTCTAAGAATATTTCAGTCGGCAAACAGTTTGTACATTCAATTTTTAGCGTGGTTTATCAAATACGTTGGGAGCTTTCGTCGACAGATCGACATATGTGAATAACTTCATCGTGGTTGTTCATGTCGTTGCTTAGCGATTTACAGGGTCGCCGCCATGTTTAAGATCATGTGATCGGTAGTTCAAAATGGAAGCCTCCATTATACGGACGAGGTCAGATGTAGGTACGGAATCGGCCGAGTTGTGACGAGTGATAATGCTTACCTCGAACGTCACTCGTCACAAACTCGGCAAATTCCGTACCTATATCTAACCTCGTCTGTATAAAGGAGGCTTCCATTTTAAACTACCGATCATCGATCTTAAAAATGGCGGCGCCCTTACAAATCGCTTAGCAACGGCACGAACAACCACGGTGAAGTTATTCACATCCGTGGATCTGTCGATGAAAGTTGATAAACCACGCTAAAAATTGAATGTACAAACTGTTTTCCGACGTAAATATTCTTAGAAAGATATCGATAGAAAATTGTGACTCACATTTTCTTTTTAAGAGGAGCCATACAATTTTAATAACGGTAAAACGGTATACTTCCGGCGAAGAAATGTACCATGTAGGTGCATATTAAGTTACTTGATGCAGCCGAGGGACATGTTTACCGTATCACCCGAAGTTTGCGGAATGGTGTCAGATAAGAAAATTCGTAATTTCCGTATTACACTGAAATCAAGGGAGATTATGCCATAAAAGTTTGCTTCCGTAGTTTTCCAAATACAGGGCCTACGTGGCTCAGTTTTCAAGGTTTTTGTTTATGTAATGAGGAAATCCTAGTCCAATCTTCAGCGAGGGCGTCTTGAATCATAAGAGAAATTCCTCTCACCATTCACAGGCGTTCGAGGTAGTTTTTAGTGCGCACATTTCTGCGCATAATGTTCTTATTCGGTATGTTTTACTATACGCTTCTTTGTAAGAAAATAATTCAATATGTGGGATTTTAAAGGGAACTTCATTTCATCTAGGAAACAAAGGCGACTGAAGCACATTCACACTGTTAATAAACGTTGTTTTACTTCATTAGAAAGTGAAAGGCTACGGAGTGACTTAGATGCACTATTTCGGATACGAACATTTCGAAAACTTTAGATACGTGTAATTCCTTGAAGATCGGTCGACGGGTTGTTGAACTTCATCACATTGCAGTAAATATTAGCATTTGTTAACCCTTAAGCTGCTAATCGCGACCCACTGACCTTTTGCGAACAGTGTAGATCAAGATCAGACTGCACAGAACGTGCAGTCTGATCTTTGATCTACACTGACCGATACGGTATTTTCTTTCCGGTGGAATCAACTTTGAAATCGCAATGTTACGGCTTTTAGTATTGAGTAGAAATTTGCGTTTCATTAATTCAGCAGCTTAAGTGTTAAAATGATAACATGCACTTACGGAATTAGACTGACATCTTTTTTCAGTTTGGGATATCGTGATGCAGTATGAGTAATTCACTCTCACGCGATTTCAATTTCCATATCCCTCAAACTGTGCAGTGAAAGTTCCTCACTTTGTTCACAGAAAGTGACTCATATGGAAGTGTATTTATGATATAGGTTTCGTGGAAATCTAATGTACAGTTTACTTAGAACTTGGTTAAGAACCATCTTTTGTTTTTTCACTTTTTGACTCGGCCGATTTTACCTCATCATTAGACAAAGATGTTATTTAGGTATATATCTTTGAATGGGATTCAATTTCATTCTTTTGTCATTAGTTATTCATATAGCATAAGTAAGCTCACTTAATTAAAGACTTAGTTGTGTGTCACAGCTCATGAAACAGATGGTTTTGCTTGATTTAAATCATCCATAGGTGCAATAATTTTTCTGCCTAAAATCCTTAGGCCGCTAGCATCTTAAGATCCAAATATGAAACCAACTAAATAGTGATTCATGCCTTTTAATGTTTTCTTTTTTCACCCTTATATATATATATCAGTTTCCAAAATAAAAAGATATGAGAAACATCTAATGTCAGGAAAAGAATATGGCTATCGTCCTTCAAAGCGACATTAAACACCATCCAAGCAATTGGTCATTGTGTTTTCGAAATGGACTTTACAAAGGATTTTGTAAAAAGTGTTGGGTTTTTTTCCATATTGTTCAAGATGACATTAGAGATCTTGAAATTTAGAAGATGGTTTGGGTGAAAAATACAGGAGGAATTGTTGTTTATTCAGTATCATTCGCTTTTTATCCGCTCCATAGTTTCAAAATCTTCAATGGGGTAATTTCGTGACCTATATACAATATAATTGCGACAAAAGGAGAAATGGCTTGAATCAAATAAGTTCTACATTTCTATGACGTTCGCTTTTAATTGCAGGAGCACAGACACTGAATGGCTTTATGACTTCAACCAGGAAAGCAGTAATAAAAGGTTTTTTTTTTCTAAGAGACAATGAAGTAACGGAAAAATCATTGTTTAGTCTTATTAGAGAATGTGATAGTATCTATTGCTAATTGTCTCAGGTTGACAGTTAACCCTTAGGCTGCTAAGCACAATTCAAGGACCTTTTGCGGACAGTGTAGATCAAGATCAGACTGCACAGAACGTGCAGTCTGATCTTGGATCTACACTGTCCGATACGGAGATGTTTTCCTCCAACATATACCTTTGAAATAGCAATATCTGGGTTATTACTGTCGACCTGAAAGTTTCATTTCATTTATTTAGCAGGTTGGCAGTTCACGTATTACATACTGAAACAAATCTGGATGCAGGCAACTCAGAAAATATCTGTGAAACATAAGAATAACCAACACGAATTTATGTTTTATACATGGAAAAAAACACTGTGACTGTAGGAGAAAAGGCTCGTTCAGGGCTACTTTTCCTTTTGCTAATATGCTTTCCAAAATCGTCTAGTGCGTGTCGTCTGCCACGATGAATGTTAAATACTTTATCACACGAGAAAATTTTACACTTGTCTGGACTGAAAGCGTTTGCAGACGACATATTGGATATGGCTAATATGAGAAGATTTGTCTGTAAAAGGAAAGAAAACATTGTGGGAAAAGGAGAAAATGCTGGTTACCAGCATTTTCTCCTTTTACCGCAATGTTTTCAAAAGGCCTCTTTCTCAGGGTCGTTGAAACTCATGATTGTGTTGTTAAGAGTTTAACCCTTACAGTGCCGTATAAACTCAACAGATACTTTCAGCCTAGAAATTAGACGAAAATACAAAACAAGTACAATATCATGGTTGCTTTTGTCGATTGTTTCAGCACAGCGGACAGTGTGGATCAAAGATCAGCCTGCACGTTTTGTGCAATCTGATCTTGATCTACCCTAGCCACAAAGGCAACTTCAGTTGTAGAAGGCGCTTCTAAAGTGGAATTAAGATCGAAGCATGTGTAAAGTGACACCTGCTGTCTGCCAATCACATACAGCAGAGATAATCGCCACCCCTGTGAACAAAACACCGTCGGATTGCCAAAAGGTCACGATTGTCTTACGAAGTAGTTCGTTCATTCATTTTGTTATAAGTCTGTTTTACATTTGACCGACATTATCTTTGAGCTTCTGACGATATGTAGGGCCGTCGTACGCTTTTGTACAAAGTGCAGCCACAAAAACCATAGCGATATTTTCAGAAATACAAGAAGGCACGATCTTGGGGTTGGGAGATCTGCGGTGGGTAGATGGGGAGGGGACTGTAGAGCACGATTTCCCTGAGATTTTGTTCTTTTAACCTTTTCAGCGCCAAAGGCAAAACAGGCACCTCTGTGAAGGGCATATATCGATATCAGTACAGTCTGATCTTAAATACCCCCCAATAACATAATTATGGGTTTTACTATCGGTTTAAATTTCATTTCACTTTTTAACAGGTAAAGGGTTAATCTGAAGGCGACAAGCACCATAATGAGTTAAGCAGAAGAGGACAAGACAATTTGGACACAATAAAGATCCAAACAGTTGTATCTGATCGATCATGGAAATTGCTCATCAGAGAGATATCCGTGTTGCTAAATAATGAACGGATCATCGGCTCATGCAGACCAAATCCAACTTCATGACAGCCTCAACCTACAGCAGGAAGCCAAAGACCACGACAGCAACTGTCAATATAAACAAACTTTTTGAACGAGCCACGAAAAAGGAATTTCAGTGCATCGTAACTCATAAATTAGAACGATTGGCCATCAAATAGACAGAAAACTGGAACAACTTACAGGGTCTCGGTAACGGAGACTTCCTTTAGTGTATTTTACAAGACAAAAATAAAATAATACTAAGTCGATGAGAAAGATGGTAGTGTACGTACAAGTATTTGACAAGAAGAGCACACACTGAATGACAAAATAACTTTAATTGTGTATCCAGGCATGATTAGGTTAAATCCAAAGACCAAATATAGCTTCGTATCATAAAAGGCAAACGGTAGTAGCCAAAGGCAGGGGGAAATCAGGCAATACTCAGACTCAAGCAACTCTTTTTAAAATGCTGTCGAGTCGTCTCAGATTTGGTCCAGTCAAAGGAGGAACTGTGCCTCTTCTATCTGCCGATGGATACATTATCGTCAAGTATTAGTCTCTCAGAAGCCAAAACAAAGCTAGGTCTGTCATTTAGTATACAAGCAACGGTAACGTACCAGAAAGAGATACTTGTTGATGCTCACAAAGCTCTTGAACCCACTGCTTTGAGGATGTTCCACAATTTATTTTATGCAATCTGAAAGACAGAGGCAGATCGTATGACCTTCGACATGGTACCATTTTGGCACTTGACAAAAGTAGAGGTGGAAATTCATAAATTGTAGTTTAAGCAGAACAGGTTATATTTTCTCTGTCTTTCGCTGCATAAGTTCTGTCGACAACGGCCTAAGAAATAAGCTTCCCTACACGCTTAATGCGGATTTCTCTCAGGCCTAAGTACAATTGTCATGGTATTTAAAAATCTACGAATTAAATAAAAGTGCATTTAACAGGGATGGACAACCTTGATTTGTTTATAGACCTTATCAGGACTTTTGACACAGTAAATCTCGAGGCACTACAGGGAATCAATGCTTGGCTATACTTGAAAGTGTACCACTTTGTTAAGACCCTTTCCCGACATCGTTACTGACTTAGTTCACGCTAGCAGCGACCATAGAGGTACAACTAGTATTAGTCTCAGAGTAAAGAAATGCTTTCCTGGCCGCGATGCTTCTGAACTTCTTCTTCTCACAGGTCATCTTCCACGCTCTTTATCAAACAACAAAATTTTAGACTTGTCCAAATTGGAAGCATTTGCAGAAGACATAATAAATGTGTCAGTCGCATCTACGAGTGTAGCTTAGCCTGTTTGAAGCCTTGTTTGTTGTGAGACACCTTACCGCAGGGACGAAGATCGCCAATGGCTCTGCTTACATTTTCCACAGGGATGACAATCTCCAAGTCACTATAGACATACTTTGACACACAAAAAAAGTTTGAGAGTACAATAATTTTAGTAAACTTCTATTCGGTTTGTTCAGTCGCCCAGGATACCTAAATGTTGCACCGGGACTTTCAGCGCTTTGATTTCATAAAATTTACAACGTATCACATTTTTCTGCCCTCGTTCACACCGACCGTGTTTGTTTATCGTTGCCGTTAACCCGTCATTGATAGTTTGGCAATAGATCTGAGCCATGCTCTGTGAAAAAGGGACTTAATGCATCTGCGAAATGTATCGATTCAGGTCAGACTGCGCAGTCCACGCAGGCTTACCCGAGTCGAAACCTTTTGTAAATGATCACTTTTCTGCATGTCAGTGGACCGGTTTACCCCACGAATCAGTCGGTTGTTAACACTTTCCCAAACAAGCCCAGGTTTTCACGTGTCTGCAGTACAAGTCTTTTGAAAACACTGTGGGAAAAGGAGAAATTGCTCGTAACGAGCAATTTCTCCTTTTCCCACAGTGTTTTCTACCCTTTTGGAGAACTTTCTGTCATTTTCATCAAATTTAAAATTGCCGTCTGCAAACTCTTTCAATTTGGACCAGTCTAAAATTTATCGTTTGGGAAAGGTTTAAACAAAATGGATTTTATGAATCCATAACCATATAAAATCATGCTTGGTATAATGCATTACGGAGATGCATTAAACCCCCTTTTGCCAGAGCATGGCTAAATTATAAATAAAACGACAATAAATAGCAAACTATTTTAAATCGACAGCTGTGTGCTGTCATTCGCTATTGACAGATTTGAATCTGCTGTCTATTTATGGTGTTGCACAAGTGTTCTGCATATTGTTTTTTTTTTTCCCAACAATTAAATTTTGGAAATTTTAGGAGTGATTTTTTTTTTTAACCCGTAGGCTGCTACGCGCTACTTTTCGACATTTTGCGGACAGTTGAGATCAAGATCAGACTGCACAGAACGTGCAGTCTGATATTAGATCTAAACTGTCCGATATTTTTCCCTAAAATAATACCTTTGAAATAGCAAAATTTGAATTCTTTCTATTGGCTTCTAAGTTTCCTTTAACCCTTGGGCTGCTACGCGCGACTCACTGACATCTTGCGGACAGTGTAGATCAAGATCAGACTGCACAGAACGTGCGGTCTGATCTTAGATCTACACTGCCCGATTAGGAGATATTTTTGTTAAAAATTAAATTTTAAAACATTGTTGTGGATTTTTATTATCGGTTTGAAAGTTTCATTGAACTTATTCAGTGTGATAAAAGTTAACTTATTTAGCAGGATAAGGGTTAAATCAACTGTTTACTTTGTCAACGTGTCTTTATCCATCCAATCATGTGTTTCACGAGGGGAAAAGGCTGGCTTCCAGCATTTTCTACTTTTCCCACAATGTTTTCAAAAGCTGTCTTTTCCAGGAAAGTTTAAACTCGGGATTGTTTAGTAAAGGGTACGGGTAGTCGATCAAACCGCTGACGGTAGGAAAATTTACAAATACCAGCGCTCGGGTGAAACAAGTGTTATACTCACGCGTTGAACAAAACAATAAATATTTATATATTAAATAGTCCTTCAACCACGTTATTGACAGTGTTTTCTGCTTTGTCAGCATATTCTCTACCAGGTGTTTGAATGACGTGAAACTTAACATTATTAGTACAACCCAATAACTCTTTGATTCGTCGCAATTCAATGCGGAAAGCGTCTTTTAGAACTTTTGAACTACCAAAATGGTTCCTACAGTGTTTGCCACTCCACTCTCCAACTGAAAGACAAAAGTTTTTGAAGGATTAAATGGCAAACAGACGACTGGCCCTAGGTCTGGCTTCATTCAAGTTCCCTTTGAGAATTTACAAAGAGAGAGAGAGAGAGAGAGAGAGACAGACAGAGAATTTTTGTAATATAATAGAACCCTCAACGGGTGACAGCAGTTAAGGTATCATTAAGTACGTTCTTCACTTTTTCACACGTCATAAAACAAAACAAAAACACTTTTACCCATAATAATGTAATTCGGGAATCAAAGAGCTTTTGCGGACAGCGTAAATCAAGATCAGACTGCACACAACGTGCAGTGTGATCTTGGATCTACACTGTCTGATACGTTGAGTTTTTGTCCGACGATATAAACTTTGGAACCGCACTTTAAGGTTATTACTGTGGCTGAATATCTGTTTTAATTTTTGTTGCAGTCTAAGGGTTAAAACAGCTGGGGTATTCTTACCCACTGGCGAACAGTTTCACATTTCAACACAACACTGATTAGTTCTAGTAACATAAAGAAGAAACATTAAAAGAACAGCGCGCTGAATTCTTTCAGTGTATAGAAAGCATTGTGTGAAAAGGGGCAAAGGTAGCAAAAATGCTTCTTTTCCCATGATGCCATCAAAAGCTGTCCCTTTCTTGGGCGCCAACAAATGAACTCATATTTCTGTAAAGTAACGGGTTGTCCGCCGGTGTCTTTTTCACTCTTAGAGCGCCATATAAACACAACAAACATTTCAAGACTAGAAATAAAACCCAAATAAAATGCAATTCCAAGAACGCTCTTGTCTAGAACGTCTCAGCAAAAGCGGACAGTGTAGATCAAAGATCAGACTGCACGTTTTGTGCAGTCTGATCTTGATCTACACTGGCCGAAAACGCAATAATAGTTGTTAATGGCGCATTAAGTGTTGACGATTGCCATCTACTACAGTGCGTCATAGAATACCCCTTCCCTGCTTTGTGGAGGGTATTGAATGATTTATATTGTTTGGGTGATTTAGCAACTTCGGATACAAATCAAGTTGTCGAATTCGCATAAGCTTGCGCCGTGTGGGGGCTGTTATTTGAAGAGATCCCCCAAACAGTGTCGCTCCCGGCTAGATAGACCAACGTTTCCTCGCGTGTAGAATTATTTTCCTTTTATGATGAATTACCGATGTCAGACAATTCCGCCCCCTCTTTTTTTTCTTTCGATATTCCGCAGGCACAATTTTGAAAATGTTTTAGTCAAAGGGTTTCACATGAAATTCAAGTGCAGTCTTAGTTATTCGCCCGGCAGGGTAGCTCAGCTGTTAGCGTATCTGACTCGTGACCTGGTGATTGCCGGTTCGATACCCGGTTGCGGCAAACTTTCGTTTTTGTTTCGATTTTTCGCCTCTCACTTCTGATGCATGCGAGAAAAGTAGTCACACTGACTTTGAAAGAAAGTTGTGTCAGTACTACTGGTGTGAGGCAGCCAGGAAACACATGCGTAGGTGAACTGATCGCCGTGAAATGACCTAAGCTATTAAAACGGCGTTTAAGTCGAAAAACTTATTTTGCTTTTTGTAAATTTTCTACCTGTCAATGGACCAGTCTTCCTCATGACCCAGTCGACTGTTAGTCAAAAGGGATTATATGGATCCATAATTATGTGATAACCTCCTTGGTATCGAGCATCACGGAGATGCATTAAACCCCCCTTTTGCCAGAGCGCCGCTCAAATTTAGTCAGCTGTTACAGTGACGGAATATAGCTTCTCTTTTATCCCTTGTTAAAGGCAAAGCTATGTGTTGTGGCAGGCAGAGTAGATTAACTCTCTCAGCGCAAAATATATAAGCCATGCTCTCTGAAAAAGCGGCTTGATGCATCTGCAAAAAGTTTCGGCCCCAGGTCAGCCTGCGCAGTCCGCGCAGGCTGACCTGGGTCCAAACTGTTTGCTATTGGTCAAAGGACCATTAACCTCTAGATTCAGTTGCTTATTAGACAAAATGAATTTTTATGGACCCATAAACATGTGATGACGTGTTTGGTATTATGCATCAATGAGATGCATCAAAACCCCTTTTTCCAGAGCATGGCTTATTTAAACTCGACCTCTATCAACGGCTAAAACTGGGATCCACCGAATTCCCAGAAAGATTGACGAGCCATGCTCCGACAAAAGGTGGTATAATACGTCTCCGTGATGCATGATATCTAAGCAAGTCATCACTTTATTATGATATCTGAGCAAGTCATCACTTTATTATAGTATCTAAGCAAGTCATCACTTTATTATGGTATCTAAGCAAGTCATCACTTTATTATGATATCTAAGCAAGTCATCACTTTATTATGATATCTAAGCAAGTCATCACTTTAATATGGATCCATAAACTCCATTTTGTCTGACAACCCACTGAATTATGAGGTTCACTGATCTCTTGTCATGCAGACCATGGCAGAGAGGTAAGGTGTAGGATTTGTAACTTGGAGGCCCCGGATTTGATTTTTTTTCTCGAAACATTGGCTTTTTTGTGGGAGCGTCCTTGGGCAAGACTCTTCAGAACCCCAGCTTAGTACTTCTGAAGTCTAGACGATACATGAAAAAGTGAACTGTCTCCGTGATATGACTGAAATAATGATGAAAGCGGGGTCACTCACTCACTCACTCACTCGCTCGCTCGCTCGCTCACTGGCTCGCTCACTGGCTCGCTCACTCACTCGCTGGCTGGCTGGCTGGCTGGCTGGCTGGATCAATCAATCAATCAGTCAATCAGTCGGTCGGTTGGTCGGTCGGTCGGTCGGTCGGTCGACCGACCGATCAATCAATCAATCAATCAATCAATCAATCAATCAACCAATCAATCTGTCTCGCGTTTCGCCCGACAATCTTTCCTTGCCACTGGCTGCTTTCCCAAATCATCAAAATCAAGCCGGTGTTTTTGATAATCAACAGTACCTTGATTGGTTACACCATTTTTTTCCCAAAAATGTTTGCAGCCAATCAGATGGTTCATTATTATATACAGAATGTAGAGCACTTTCATTTCTACCCTTCCATAGCCAAATGTTTAACCCTTGAGCAGCTAAACGCGACTCAGTGACCTTTTGCGGACAGTGTAGATCAAGATCAGACTGCACAGAACGTGCAGTCTGATCTTGGATCTACACTGCCCGACAAGAAGATAATTTGTCTCCAAAAATATACAGTTTGAAATAACATCATTCGGGTTTTTACTATCGGCTTTAAAGTTATATCTAACTTATTTAGCAGGATAAAAGTTAACCGCGACCTCTCTCGACGGCTGAAAACAAAATCCACCAAAACTCGACAGAGTTTATCCTATAGGCTTGACTAAACAAGCGGACGCTATAGATCTAAGATCAGACTGCACGTTCTGTGCAGTCTGATCTTGTCTTTGGCGTCCGCAAGAACCCCACATTTTCGCCTACGGCGCTGAAAGGGTAAACGTGCACGCTCGGTACACACAGACCCGGCATCGTAAAACCATTCACAGGAACGGAGTTCACAATATAGGCCAGTGGGGCAGCCTGATACTGACCCAGAAACCCATACATTGTCTGTGTTCATTGTGACGTATACGTGTGTGTTGCTCATTAACGCATGATTGAATGAAGAGAAAAAATCTAATTATCTTCACGTTGTGTATTTGTCTTCCCTCTTTAGGCAAACGGGGTGCCGAACATAATCGAATTTCAATGTAGGTCAAGTACAGACTGCGCGCAATGTTCGGTCTGATCTTGGATCTACACTGTCCGCGAGATTTTATCTGTAAACGCCCTTTTATTAACCCACTCAGCCCTATAGGCGTAAACAGGGGCATTTGCAGACGGCATAGCTCAAGATCAGGACTGCATAGCACGTGCAGTTTGATCTTGAATCTGGACCGTCCGCTTGTTAAGTCAAGTCTGTTAGATAAAAATCTGGTTTTCAGTAGATTGTATTTTCAGCCGAATTACTGATGTAATGTAAGGGACGAGGGGGCTGAGTCCACCCGGGTAGCTCAGTGGTTAGCGTATCTGACTGGTGACCTGGTGGTTGTGGGTTCGATACCCGGTTGAGGCAAATTTTCTTTCCGGCGGGTTTTCAGCTCTCACCTTTGATGCAAGTGAGAAAAGTAGTCAGTGGCTTGGAAAGAAAGTTGTGTCAGTACTGGTGTGAGAAAGCCAGGAAACACATGCTTGTCTTGAAAGGGGCGACAGTTCATAGTCGCAACCATGGACCAACTTCTCTTAGCATAATCCTGGGTCCGTATTCACCAACCATCCTAAATTGCATTTTTAGTCCAGTTCTAAATTTAGAAACTAACTCAATTCCCGATTCGCTAAATCATTTGGTTTAGCCAGTCAGAAATCATGCTACTTTGCAACTTTTGCAGATTCTTGATAATTAGACTAAGACGATCATTCGGACTGTTTGGGGGAATATCGTCTCTGTCAGGACCGACATCTCTGGGCTTGATCGTGAAAGGGGGTCTGTATTCACCAACCATTCTTAAGAACATTCTCAGTTTTACTCTTAAAGATTTTCGAAATTTAAAAATAACACAACCAAATGGTTTATCCATTCAGAATTTGCGTAACTTTCAAAGTTCGAAATTTGAAAGTAACACAACTTCTGATTGGCTAAACCAAATGGTTTAGCCAATCAGAAGTTGTGTTACTTTCAAATTTAGAAAATTCTGGAGAATAAGACTAAGAACGTTCTTAAGAATGGTTGGTGAATACGGACCCTGAAGAAAAATACTAAGAAAGTAACTTAAGAATGGTTGAGGAATATAGACCCAGTTGTTTCTGCAAGGGAATTCGGTTAGTAAATCCAAATTAGGCAGACTACGCCGTTACAATTATGCTAGAGATAAATGGGTGATAGAACAAGTGTAAGTAATGTTCTCGAGATGGTTTTTAGTGGATGAAAAAGTGATGTAATTAGATAATGTTGACTATATAGGGCCGCTTGATGACGTAAATCGAGCGCAGTTATCAAGTCATGCTAGATACGCACGATATTCTGACCCTGTTTGTATCTTTCTGTATTTCACTTTAAACAGGCTATCAAGGTCAGAACTGGAAAAGTGAGAGAGAGAGAGAGAGAGAGAGAGAGAGAGAGGGAAAGAGAGAGAGAAGAAGAAGAAAGAGGGGGCAGAGAGAGAGAGAGAGAGAGAGAGAAAGAAAGAAAGGGGGCGGTGAGGGAAGAGAAAGAGGCAAAAGCATAAAGTGTAAGAAGCATAGAAAACAGAAAGTGTGACCAAGAGTGGAGACGAAGGGAGTCGGGAAAGAATCGGTCAGAGATATCAGAGATAGAACCAAGGAAAAACGGAGAGAGTTGAAAGAAGACGATTTGCTGACAGACAGCTGACAGCGACAGTCATTTCGTTGTCCTTAGGCAAGGCACTTCAAGAACCACCGTCCAGGACTGATGAAATCAATGCTGTGATTTAACTAAAATTCTGCTTTAGGCGTCGGTAAACAAATAAACAGGACAACTTGGAGCGGCTTTCAACTGGGAACAGAGGACTTGGTATGCTATAGAATGAGAAATGAAAGTTAGAGATAAGTATACACGTTTTATATAGTCCAATCCTGATCTACCCGGTACATAAAAAGGAGCCGATGTTTCTCGAACCAGTGCAATTCGTCATGTAGCTTTAACCCTTAGGCTGCTAGGCACGACTCACGAACCTTTTGCGGACTGTGTAGATCAAGATCAGACTGCACAGAACGTGCAGTCTGATCTTGAATCTTCACTATCCGATCAGATGTTTCCCCAAACCCAATAGCTTTAAAAAAAAAACATTTTGGTTTTTACCATCGTCTTGAAAGTTTCGTTATAGTAATTTAGCAGGATAAGGGTTAAGTACAATTAGTAATACGAATAAAATCTGACCCATGCTCTGTGAAAAGGGGGCTTAATGCATCTGCAAAAAAGTATCGACCCTTGTCAGCATGCCGAGCCCGCGCAGACTGACATAGGTCGAAACATTTTGCCGTTTGTAAAATTTTCTGCATGGCAAAGGACCAGTCTACCTCAAGATCCAGTCGATTGTTAGACCGAATTGTTTAACCCTTAAGCTGCTGAATAATTGAAACGAATGTTTTTTTTTTACTCAATAGTAAAAGCCCAAACATATGCGTTTTTAAAGTTGATTTCACTGGAGAGAGAGAGAGAAAAAAAAAACCGTGTCAGACAGTATAGATCCAAGATCAGACTGCACGTTCTGTGCAGTCTGATCTTGATCTGCACAGTCCGCAAAAGGTCAGTGAGTCGCGCTTGGCACCTCAAGGGTTACTGGATCGAATAGTAAATGATGACTTGCACTGTACAAAGCATCACGGAGATTCATTAAACCCCCTTATGTCAGAGCGTGGCTCAAATCATTTTGACTCAATGTATCTGACCTTCGATCTCTGGACCCTAGAAACGCCCATACATGAACTGAAAATGTTAGTAAAACTACATCATGTTAATTAACTCTTGTCATGCTAAATAAGTCAAGCCGTGAGTAAATCAAAGTACTGAAAGTACTGACAGACCAGCGAATTTGATTGATTGATTGTTTGTATGGTGTTTAACCCTGTTTTCAACATTATTTCAGTTATGTAGCAGTGGACAATGCACATATCCATGCTTTCCTTGAGTTTCTTTTACCAGTACTCCGCACAATATTCTTTCCAAGCCACTGGCTCCTTTCCCACATAACCATTGTCGAAACGTGAGCGAGAAATGAATCCTGTCGCAATGACTATCATCAATCCTCGGAAAGAAAGTTGTTGAGGATCAAACCAGCGACCTCCTCTTCTCAAGTCCGGTATGCTACCGACTGAACTGCCGGGGCTATATGTGCTATTGGTTAACTATAATCCAGTTTAGTTTAACCCTTAACCTGCTAAAAAATGTTAAATGAAACTTTCAAGCTGATGGTAAACACCTGAATATTGCTTCTGCTATTTCACAGATACACTTTGGAGAAAATTTCTCTTATCGGACAATGTAGATCCAAGATCAGACTGCACACACTGTCTGCAAAAGGTCACTGAATCGCGGTAGTGCTGGTAAAAGAAACTCGAGGAAAGCATGGACACCTGCTCTGGCCGCCGCAATATCACTGAAATAATGTTGAAAACGGCATTAAACACCATGCAGTCAATTATTCAATATCTAATAGCACAAGGTGTAGTTAACTATTTAGCTCTCCTTACAAAACGAAAAATTTTACATCCGTCCAAATTCAAAGCTGTTGCAGCCCAGTGGTAAAGTTTAGGACATTGTGACCTGGAAGCCCCGGGTTAGAGCGTCACTGAATCCATTGGGTTTTCCGTGGGAGTGTCCTTAGGCAAGACACTTCAGAGCCTAGTACTGGTGAAATCCAAGAAATACATGAATATGCGAGCTGTCGCGGTGATATGACTGAAATAATGTTGAAAACGGCGTAAAACACCATTCAATCAATCATTCAATTCAAAGACAACTGTATCGTTTAGACATACAGAACAGAAGAGAACATACTTTATTTGTATCCAAGCATAAGAGCTTATTGTACAAACAATAATAGCGAACAAGCATAGCGATGAAACTTGTGTTATAAATAATGACATTATCTGGCAAAAGGGAGCTTAATGCATTATACTAAGCAAGTCATCTGATGATCATGGATCCATAGGAAAAAAAAAAAGACATTTCATCGAACAATCGACTGTATCATAAAGTAGACTGGTCCTTTGACATACAGAAAATTTACCAATAGCGAAAAGTTTCGGCTCTGTCAAACGGGGGCTTAATGCATCTGCGAAAAGTATCGGCCCATGTCAGCCTGCACAGTCCGCGCAGGCTGACCTGGGCCAAAGCTTTTCGCTACATGGCAATTTTCTGTATAGCAAAGGACCAGGCTACCTTATGATTCAGTGGGTTGTTAGAAAAGAAAAATGAATTTTTCGATCAATGATCATGTGATGACTTGCTTGGTATCATGCATCACGGAGACGCGTTAAGCCCCCTTTTGCCAGAGCGTGGCCCATCGGCTTCAAAGTTTTTTTTTCAAGTATTTCGCAGGTTGAAGGATGATTAAATATGGTTGAAATAGTGGGATTGATTGACTGATTGATTGATAGATTGATTGATGATTGTGTGGTGTTTAACGCCTTTTTGAACATTATTTCAGTTATATCGCGGCGGCCAGAGGTACCTATCCATGCTTTCCAGGAGTTTCTGTTACCAGCACTCCGCACAATATTCTTCCCAAGCCACTGGCTGCTTTCCCACATAATCAAAGTCGAAATAAAATGGTGGGAACGTGCAATTTGATCTTGGAGTTACAGTGTCCGATACAGCAAGATTTTTATGCGGAAAAAAAGAGAACTTTGAAGTCGCCTTATTTGGGCGTTTAATAACGCCTGGAAATATTTGAAATATGCTCTATGAAAAGGGGGCTTAATGCGTCTGCAAAAAGTATCAACACAGTCCGCGCAGGCTGACCTGAGCCAAAACTTTTCGCTATTGGTCAATTTTCTGTATGTCAAAGGACGAGTCTACATTATGACACAGTCGGTTGTTCGACAAAAGGTTTTTTTTATGTATCCATGATCATCTGATGACTTAATTGGTATAATGCATCACGGAGATGCATTAAGACCCCTTTTGCCAGAGCATGTCTTAGATGTAAACTCATTTAACGACATCGCAGGCTGACATGGGTCGAAACGTTTTGCTACGGGTCAATTTTCTGCATGTCCAAGGACTATTCTACCCTGGGATTCTGCCTGATGTCAGGCAAAATGGATTTTATAGATCCATAATTATGTGATAACTTGCTTGATATAATGCAACACGGATATGTGTTAATCCCCCTTTTGACAGAGCATGACTCATGTATATTTTGTGATTAGCAGCTTACAGGCTATGACCAACATATACAAGAAGTATCCTTGAAAAAAGACAGACGGCGTAAGTGATAGGATGACTCGAATTTGAATACTGAAACTCTTTTGTGGCTCAATACGAAGTTAAAAAATGAAAAGTAACCTCACGAGCAATTGTCTCTTTTTCCTCGTTGTTTTTTTTTTTTTTTTTTTTGTTTTGTTGAAAAGTAGCATTGGGTTATTGGGTAATGCTTATGAAAAGATTAAATTTCCAAATAGCACAGGAAAAGAATTATTCTCTACTACATTATTTTGCTATGGAATCAAGGCCATGGAGTATCGATTAGCGGTAGCAATGCTTGGTAATAGTGGTTTCATATATGAGAGAGCAAATATGCTAGCAGGGGCCCGCCGTATGAACATGTGCACATTTTTTACCGATCGTATATTACAATCTGTTCATTCTCTATCAGCTCTAAGAAGTAGGTCAAAAGCCGATGCACTCAGCTACGCCGATAAGCAATCAATTCCACAGGAATGGAGCCGCCCATCGCTGTTATCAGTATTCTTAGCCGAGTTCAGTCGGTAACACGTATGTTGTGAAAGTCAGTGGTCGCTGGCTCGATACCTAGCTCGGTCAAATTCTTTCCGAGGATTGATGGAAAGTTCTTGAAAGGCATTCGTCCCTCTTTGACCCCTAAACATTAATTCCACGATGTGCTAGATACTAGTACGTTGGAAAGCAGCCATTGGTTTGGGAAGAATGTTGTGCGAAGTACTAGTTACAGAAAGTCTAGAAAAGCAAGAATAGGTGCACTGGTAGCCGCGAAACAACCGAAATGATGCTGAAAATGGCATTTAGCACCAAGAGAACAAACAAAAAAACAAATAATCAAACAAACATAGAGACGAACAAACTAACAAACACACAAACGAACGAACGAACGAAAAAAATGAGCCCTGCTCTGGCAAAAGGGGACCTGATGCATCTCCATGATACATCATACCAAGCAAGTCATCACAGTATTACACATCCCTAAAATCTGTTTTGTATAACAATCTACTGAATCATGAGGTACACAGATCCTTTGACATGCAGAAAATTGATCAAAAGTAAAGAGTTAAGGCCAAGGTCAGCCTGCGAGGACTGCGCAGGCTGACCCAGGTCGATATTTTCTGCGAATGCATTAAGCCCCCTATTCACAGAGTATTGCTCAAATGAATTTGAACGTCTCGAAAACGAGGCCCGACGCTCTAGATACGTTGTATCAAAAACATATAGACTAGAGTTTGTGTTATGCCAGTCATTAATCACTTTATCTAATATTATAATGAACTAGTGTCATAGTAAGGTATGACGTCACTTACTTTTGACCGTAACAAAACCTATTCCCCCACTTTTGGATTGATTGTGCTTTCACACTCTCAGGAATGAAAAGGTATTTAGGATGCGGAAAAGGGAGGGAGTATATTGGTTTTTTTTTTTTAGAAAAGTACTTTGTACTGGCAAAAATTACTGATTTCCTCTTCACGCTACATTTCCTCATATCCTTACAGAAATTTAGGATATAGCATTTTAAAAGCCAAGTATTAACTTTAATTAACGTAAACACATGGACCACGCGGTCGCATTACAGCATATAGCAAACCTGCCTTCTTGATAAACTAAATACGTTAACTCTACATTCTTCTTTCGAAAGCGTAGTAAAAGAAACATACCATTTCTTGAGGATATCATGCGATCGTATGTGTCCGTTAAGAAACTGTAGATGGCTTAGTATCAAATGACCTATCTTTAACTCATGTAGTTTAATATCATAAATACTGGCGTTATCGCAAACTTCATTATGGGGGAAGACGAAGCATAGGGTACAATTGAAATATCTAGGGAACCCTTTTCCCCTCACTGCGATGACATTTTAACGAGACTTTTGAAAACATTGTGGCATATGGAGAAATTGCTCAACATGAGCAATTTCTCCATTTGCCACGATGTTTTCCTTTCTGTTGGTTTCTTCACGTTCAACCTGTCCTTTACTTGTAACGATATAGACGCACCCCCACCCCCTCCCCGTGGACCCCTTGCCCCTTGGATGCCCTAAAATGAAATTCTTCTAAACATTTCCAAAAGCCGTAAAGGCTTAACCCTTATAATTCGGAGACCGAGATAAGATCGTCTCACGGACAGTGTGGCAAAAGATCAGAATGCACAGAACACGCCGTTAGATCTTTGACCCACACTGCTTGATATTTTACGAGTAGTTTTCTGCTAAAATCAGACGGTTGGGCTTTTTTGTACAGACTGAAGAAAAACACATTTATTTATTTAGACCTGTAAGGATTGATGTAAACCTTGGATATAACTGCGTTAGGTAAAATCATAACATGCCGTAAAAGGATAATATTTTTTTGGTTGTTGTTGTATATAGCTACAGGTGAAGTCATAGTGTTATAGTTTTTATGACTTTTTAAATGCTTTCAGTTGACGAAGAAGGAGAGAAAAAAAAGCTGACTGAGTTTTTTTTTTTACATTGTATGCTAATCTGAATGTTTGTATTGTATGTATAAATAACGTTAGAGGTGATATCTGTTTAAAAATACCGAACTTATCGTTAGCGTGGCCCCCAAAAAGTTTATCTTTCCTTCTTTTTTTTTTCTTTCTATCTAAAAGTCATTAAGAAATTTAAGGCGACTGGATTTAAATATGTATTAAAGGGAATTAGGTTCTTATTTGGGGATCGAAGTGCACAGGGGATGTCAAAAAAAACAGGGTTTTTTAGGTTAGGGATTCGCTCATTTTTCAAACGTGGATTTTAACCCTTTACCCAACAAACCCCATGTTTTAATCAACCTTGGAAAGACGCCTTTTGAAAACACAGTGGGAAAAGGATAAAATGCTCTTAAACCAATAGTTTCTTCTTTTCCCACTATTTTCTACCATAACAAACACAAAGGTCATCCTCATAGAAATATTTTAATGTGTCGTCTGCAAAATGCTTTCGATTTGGACCAGTCTCAAATTTTTGTCGTCTGGTAGACAGAGTTTAAACATGGATTTTAACGGTGACATAACGGTTCAACCTCGCCTGACCTATATTCGTACCATGAATTAGAACTCTCTACCTTGTTCATTCGAACGATGAAAGCCAAAACAAAATAAATTTAGTGTAGTGTGTGAACAACAAAGTTGGATATACATGTATCAGCGGCAGAAAGTAAACCGTTTTTGGGATATTGTTTTCAGGACATATTGTGTATATAATTATAAAGGACCGAGGTAAGGACATTATTTTTTTTTTTCCATCTGTTGTTTTTTTTTTCTACTGTTTTCAAAATACTGTATGTAGTATGAAGTTATTTCTTTAAGCTAATATCGAACTTGGAAATCGTTCATGTAACGAAAGAACACCGAAAAAGAAACTTGTAAAGGGAAGAAGTACCTTTCTTCCACCTATAATGTAGTGAAAACATCGCGGAGAAAGAAGTCATTGCTGTTACTTATTTCTTTCATTGATTTACAAAGGTTGACTGTATGGCACCTATCCATGCTTTCCTGGAGTTTCTGTTACCAGTACTACGCACAATATTCTTTCCAAGCCACTGGCTGCTTTCCAACATAACCATTATCGAAAAAAAAAAAATGGTCAGCGGTGAGAGAGGAGTAAATCCTGTCGCAATGACTATCATCAATCCACGGAAAGAACTTGGCCGCGCCGGGGATCGGCCCAGCGACACCCTGTTCTCAAGTCTGAGCTACTTGGGGTTGGCAATTTACAAAGGTACGCGCTAATCGAACATTTAATGAAAACGGGCACAATGAACTTGAAGACGGAACGTGCGAAAGGATGAAAACCCTTTCTTTTGTCTAAAAAGTATTGAAAACAATGTGGGAAAAGAAGCAGTTGCTGATTAGAATGAAGTTATTTCCTTAATCCTTTTCCTGACAACAAATTTTAGACTCTACTTAACCCTTAAGCTGCTAAGCGCGACTCACTGACCTTTTGCGGAGAGTGTAGATCAAGATCAGACGGCACATTCTGTGCAGTCTGATCCTGGATCTACACTGTCCGACAAGGAGATACTGTTCTCCAAAACATAATTTCAAATAAAATTACTCCGGTTTTTGACTAGCGAAGCTAGTCTATAGGCATCAAGATTGACCTAGATTCAAAGTAAACAAAAAACCCCACAGTTGCCAAATACTGCCTCACAGAATATACCTCTTTCTGTTAGAAATCTTAATTCTGTCATACATGACGATTTTGACAAAAACCACTAAATCTCTACCACTCCAAGGTGAACATGTCGTCTTGCAAAGTAATAAAGTGAACAAGATGTCATTTATAAGGTACAAGATCTTTGCTTATATGTGTAACCCCCCTTTCTCCCGGACAATGATGTTTATGTCTACAAATTGGGGGATGCGTGGGTTCGTCTTGGGTCCTTACAAATACGTGTGTCACTTTGGGTTCATAGAGTAGAAAGGCAGTGAAAGTGGTTTCTATACTCTTTACTTTCTATCTCAAATTCCAGATTTCCAAGAGTTTGTTTTTTTTTACATCCTGAAAATACACAATTAAAAATATCGTGGCAGAAGTTCCTTTACAATGACAATATGATAAACAACTGCTCTTAAAATACATCATACAAAATACATGTTCAGTTTGATTCTTAAAATACGGTAAAATACAATACAATACTAACTACGCAGATCCGGATCAGACAACAATACAAAGGTAAACATTGCTCATACTTACTAAACAATGTGAATAGACGTATTTCAGCTCTAACTAAGTATCTATGTCTTCTCTCTCTCTCTATTCTACCAATCAAACGTTCCTGCAAGACAAACAATAACGGACGATAAGGAGTTAGTTAAAGAAGATAGTTCTGAGGGTCTTTGAGTTTGGCGGGTCCGCGGAAAAATGTGACAAATGGAAAATACAGTAAAACCAACAGGATCACAACCGAAAACACAATCGAAACAATCGAAAGACACTTGAAAATGATAATGAATGAATCTCATTACATACCAACAAATTATAGCAGTGATATTACAGAGATGTTAACTTTTAGGATCGTAGGAAAACCTCCGTTCAAATAGGAAGACAACGACGCAAAAAATGCTGATTACTCTTCCGGTCATGTGATCGATTTGACTTTCTAAAAATAGACAAGGTATGGACTAAAACCCCTAAACCATCCAGTTACATATGTAAATTAAGTGACCTATGCAAAGCAGAGAATCACTTATTCCTACACCACTGTAACATTATGAATGAATCTATTAATAGATACACCTAGGTAGTAATTTGTAGCAAATGGCGGCTACATCAACCCTCACTGTAGTCTGGTACCCCGCCGTACTTCAAAAGTACGTCAGGCAAAGCGCAATAATGGCGGCCTCCGTCACAGATTATTGTTATTTCACTTGATCAAATCCTACTAGAGTCTGAATTGAAAACAGATCGGTTGCAAAAAAAGTAATGGCAGTTAGTGTTTTTAATTGTCGTTCTTATTTAGCGAGAAAAACTACGTATCAGAAATGCTTTAAGTATCCGAAATTTCAATGGACCGATATAACGTCCGAAAACAGGGCTACTTTAAAAATGATTCATAGTCAAATTTATATTTAAACCATATCACACGTTTTAGATTCGATGATGTATATGTTGTACAAAATTGATCTCATTTTATTTACTGATCAAACTGGATCATATGAAATTAAGAAAAGCAGAAAAGCATTTAGTGCTAAGCTTGAGGTCGCAATGGAGGCCGCCATTATTGCGCTTTGCCTGGCCCTATAACGTAGTGGAAGGGGCGGGTAATCCAGACTACCCTCACTGGACAGAGAACCGTTGTCATTCATTATTTAGATCATTGTGCACAGGTAAACTGTTATGCTGAACTGTTATTCTACCACTTGAATATTAACCCTTTACCAAACAATTCCAAGTTTTAATGACACTGGGGAAGAATCCCTTTGAAAATATTGCTGAAAAAGGAGAAAACGCTGATAACCATCATTTTCTCCTTTTCTCACATTGTTTTCTGCCCTTTTGGAATCACGTTTCATCAGTTCAGCTACATTTAATATTTATGGTCTGCAACAGCTTTGAATTTGGACGGGCGTAAAATTTTTGGTTTTGTAAAGAGAGTTAAATAGTTAACTACATCTTGTGCTACTGGATATTGACTAATGGTGTTTATGGTGTTTAACGCCGTTTTCAACATTATTTCAGTGATATTGCGGCGGCCAGAGCACCTATCCATGCTTTCCTGGAGTTTCTTTTACCAGCACTCAATGGCCTTTTGCGGACAGTGTAGATTAAGATCAGACGGCACAGAGCGTGCTCTCTGATTTTGGATCTACACTGTCCGATAAGAGGATATGTTTTTCCAAAATGTAACTTTGAAATAGCAATATTCAGGTGTTTACCATTGGCTTGAAAGTTTCATTTAACATTTTCAGCATGTTAAGGGTTAAACTTAAACTGGATTATAGTTAAACAATAGCACTTATAGCCCCGGCAACTCAGTCAGTAGCGGACAGGATTTGAGAACAGGAGGCTGTTGGCTGGTTCGATCCCTGACTCTACAAATTTCTTTCTGAGGATTGATGATAGTCATTGCGACAGGATTCATTTCTCTCTCACATTTCGACGATGGTTATGTGGGAAGCAGCCAGTGGCTTGGAAAGAATATTGTGCGGAGTACTGGTAGAAGAAACTCAAGGAAAGCATGGATATGTGCACTGTCCACCGCTACATAACTGAAATAATGTTGAAAACAGGGTCAAACACCATACAAACAACCAATCAATCAAATTCGCTAGTCCGTCAGTACTTTCAGTACTTTGATTACTATCGTCTTGAAAGTTTTATTTAACTTATTTATCAGGATAATGGTTAAAGCGTCTGTAGATGACAATTTAAAACTTGATACACGTGAACTCACATTTTCAAAACATTGTCGGTAAAGGAGAAAATGCTGGTTACCAGCATTTTCTCCTTTCCCTACAATGTTTTCAAAAAGCCTTCTTTCTCAGGGTCGTTAAAAGCCGAGATCGTGTGGTAAAGGGCTAACTGATTTGTAAAGGTACATGCAAATCTAACCTCTAATGAAAACAAGTACAACGAACGAGAAAAAAGAAACGCGTAAAAGGATAAAATACCTTCATTCTATCTGAAATGTATTTAAAACATTGTCGAAGAAGAAGCAATTGCTTATGAAGTATGAAGTTAGTTCTCTATTATCTCCTATCCTGCTAAATAAGTAAAATGACACTTTCAAGACTATAGTAAAAGCCCAAACGTTGCTATTTCAACGGTATTATTGGTGGAATGAATATCTCCTTATCGGACAGTGTAGATCCAAGATCAGACTGCACGTTCTGTGCAGTCTGATCTTGATCTACACTGTCCGCAAAAGGTCCTTCAGTCGCCCAAAGCAGCCTAATGATCACTGTATATACTCTGAAGCATCCAGTAAAACACAAATACGAAGAGTGCGAAGAGGGCACGTGCGAATGGATAAAATACTTTTCTTCCTTCTGAATTGTATTGATTGATTGATTGATTGATTGATTGATTGTATGGTGTTTAACGCCGTTTTCAACATTATTTCAGTTATATCGCGGCGGCCAGTGCACCTATCCATGCTTTCCTGGAGTTTCTTTTACCAGTACTCCGCACAATGTTCTTTCCAAGCCACTGGCTGCTTTCCCACATAAACATCGTCGAAACAATGGTCAGCGGTGAGAGAGGAATGAATCCTGTCGCAATGACTATCATCAATCCTCGGAAAGAAATTGGCCAAGCCGGGGATCGAACCAGCTGTTCTCAAGTCCTGTATGCTACCGACTGAGCTACGGAGCTTGGCAATTGTATTGGAAGTAATGTTAAAAAAGGGGTATTTGCTTGAAGTAGGTAATTTATCCTTTGTCTACAATATTTCAAAAGTTGCAAGGCTTAAAGAAGACGCATTTGTTTCGTGTTTGTCCAAGTGTCTTCCATAGAAAAATCCCTGACTAACATCGTAGCATTAGATCAGACGCTGAGTTGTGCACTATATGATCAATGAATATAATTTTACCACAAAAATCCTTTCCTCGTTGTTAGAGAAATTGCCAGATGACTTCATTTGGCTCAGAATTATTTTTACAAATATGGGAGGGAAGAAACTTTCACAAGGGTATGGGGGAGGAGAGAGAGAGAGAGAGAGAGAACCTTAAAAGTTATCAACTATCCTTCCCTCCTAAATAACATGAGCCATGCTCTGTGAAAAGGGACTTAATTCATCTGCAAAAAATATCGATCCAGATCAGCCTGCGCAGTAAGTGCAGGCTGACCTGGGCCGAAACATTTTGCTATTGATCCTTTTTCTGCAGCTCAAGGGATCATTGTACCTCGTGATTCAGTCGCTTGTCATACACAATGGATTTTTATGGATCCATGATGCTGTAATGACTTACTTGGCATCATGCATTGTGGAGATCCATTAACATTTAACCCTTTCAGCGCCATAGGCGAAAACAGGGACTTTTGCGGACGGCACAGATCAAGATCAGACTGCACAGAACGTGCAGTCTGATCTTTGATCTGTACCGTCCGCTTAATTAGTCAAGCCCCTACGATAAAAATCTTTCTGGGTCTCTGTGGATTGCATTTACAGTCGCCGAAAGAAGTCGAGTTTATTTATTTGGCGCCGAAAGAGTTAAGCTGCTGAATAAATGAGACGCAAATTTCTACTCAATACTAAAAGCCCAAACACAGCGGTTTCAAAGTTGAGGTCACCGGAAAGAAAATACCGTATCGGACAGTGTAGATTAAAGATCAGACTGCACGTTCTGTGCAGTCTGATCTTGATCTAGACTGTCAAAAAAATGTCAGTGGGTCGCGCGATTAGCAGCTTAAGGGTTAACTCTTTACCACACAATCCCGACTTTGAGAAAGAAGCCTTTTGAAAACATTGTGGGAAAAGGAGAAAATGCTGGTGACCAGCATTTTCTCCTTTTCCCGCGATGTTTTCTAACCTATCAAAGACAAATTCCATCAGTTGTGCCACATTTAAATTGTCGTCTGCAAATGCTTTCAATTTGGACAAGTCTAAAAATTTGTCGTTTGGTAAAGAGTTAAGTCCCCATTTGCCATAGCATGGCTCATATATACCGGGAGGAATTACAAATTAGGCGCTTTTCTTGATTGTGTATATCTGGATCAGACTGCTCAGTGTATGCAGTCTGATCTTGATCCGTTATCGTCCGTTATTCTGTCAGCTGATGTGGCTCACACCGTTTTGACACTGTAAAAATCAAGTTTTGGCTACAATATTCACTGCTCTAGTTTAATCACATACTAAACCATCCAGTGATTTTGCGAGTCTGAAGGGGAAAACTTTTGAAAACAGTGTGAAAAAAAAGGAAAAAAATATGCCGGTGATCTGCATTTTCTCTTTACCACAACGTTTCTTTCCGATTCTGCCCATTTTGGAAACAACTATCAAATCTAGAATTGCATTTATTCTGTGGACAGAAAACACTTTCAAATTAGACATGTTTTAAATTTCGTCGTAGAGTTAAGGGCTGACTTTGTAATTTACTCATAATAACCTGTAAAGGACTTTGTTGCACTGGGCCACTTAAGACATTGGTGCAAAGAGAAAATTGTTCCTTGTTATCGTTGTCTGCGCATGTCAATATTGTTTGAAGATTTGACCTGACTGCTATGACGCATTACTGTCCTGTACGGGACAAATATTAATACGCGGTGCGTAAATTGCCGCTTAAAAAGCGTAGGCGGAAAACAGCAATAAATAATACGTCTGTGGAAAAGTCAAGCTAGTTTTTCACTACAAATTTCTCAAAAAACAAAATGATTTCAAATGGGGAAAATATTGTTTTAAAAAATACCAAATGTTTACTGCAAATCTCTGTAGACAGTTTCTAGACATAGACGTGGAAAACGGGGATTCGTGCAACAGACTGACAACAAAAATAACGTCCCAGCCTTGCTGGGCTTGTACAGGGGCTTTGCCCCAAGCTTATAGGGGCTGTGCTTATAAATGGCTGGTACACACGTTATACACTAGCTAACCATAGCTTGATGAATCGTACAAGGTAGATTTTAGTGATTAAACGTAATTTCATTTTGAAATTCGCTGCATTGATTGCCGCCACGAAAAGTAGTCCAGTTCTGTTCCCAGAATGCCTATATAAGACAGAAAAAAATGCCACCAAGCGGAAGATAATGCTTTTGTCATCAATTTATCCTTCTTTCCTCAACATCTTTACATGTTCCACCTTCATTATTACTATTTTATGAGGAAGATTTTTTTCCTAACTCGTCCGAACTACCATTTTAAAGAAAAAAGTTCGTATTTTGTGCAATATAAAACTTGTTGTCTGCACTTGCTTTGAATTTGAACAAGTCCAAAATGTTGTCGTTTGGTAAAGCTTTAAAGTGTAACCCCAAAGGTCTTTCTATTACGTCTTTAATTCTCTTCGAGGGAAAGAAAATATTACCACATTGGACAGCGCAGATCAAGATCAGATTGCACGTTCTGTGCAGTCCGACTTTAACTACCCTGCCCGCGACAGCACAGTGAGTCGCGCCTGGCAGCCTATGTGTCAAAGATACATCCGTAAAGCCGGAGAGAAAAAATGCTCTTAAAACTTGAACGCGTGTAGAAAGGTTCAGAGTTTGTTGAGTTGTGTAAACATAGATATATTGCCAACATATATTGTGTAAGGGACAGAGAAACTCAAGATATTTGTACTCTTTTAAAACCGGAAACGACAACAGTGATTTCTCCGAAGGCTGCAAAGAGAAAAATGAAAGGCATTTTCTATCCGTCGTGATCGGTGCAACCTTGCAACAGTCAGGGGCAACATTTTGCATGATGATAAAAGGATGATTATAGTTTCATAAAGTAAATTGACTGTGCACTGTGAAAAGGGGGCTTAATGCATCTGCGAAAAGCATCGACCCAGGTCAGCCTGCGCAGTCCGCGCAGGCTGACCTAGGCCGAAACTTTTCGCTATTGGTCAATTATATTCTGTATATATAAGGAACAGTTTACCTCATGATTTAAGTCAATTATTTAAAAAGAATAGTGGATTCCGTGGTTCCCTAATCATGTGATGGCTTGATTGGTATAATGCATTACGGACACGCATTAAGCCCCCTTTTGCCAGAGCTGACTGAAATATTAAAATAAGTTAAAAAACTGGCTGAAAACGGGTACAGATGTATCTTGAATAGATTTCATTAGCGTCTTTATTAACCCATTATCAGACTACAAAGTTTTATCATCGTCAATGTCATAGCATTCAAGCATTTTGAAGACTAGAAATCAAGCGCGGTTTAATTTAATAAATAAGAATTTGAAAAGGAAGAAAACGTTATGGGAAAAGGAGAAAATGCTGGTTAGCAGCATTTTCTCCTTTTCCCATAATGTTTTCAAAGGTTTCTTATCTTGCATTCGTCGTCAGAGATTTCAAAAAAAAAAATGGATCGTTTTACAAAGGGTTAAGTATGTGGCGGAAACAGTTGTCATAAATAATGCATTGTAAGACATGGGCATTCAAATGCAGTTTTTTTTTTTTTGCAAGGAGATAAATTCTTCGTGCAGCTGCTCTGTGGGCACACGAAATGCATGCACCTTCCCTTTTTGTAGTATAATGCCTTGAACGAGAAATATGTGCTTAAAATTATGCATTATTTCGACATTTTTAGCTCTTGCTCTATGTAGGTGCTTATTTACACTATTAATTTTAAGACTGTAATTCTGGCGTGGGGAACGGATGGAGTGATTCGAACACACAGCTCGAATAAACTTCTTACTCAGAATACATAAAAGCCATCGCGACAGGGTTCGTTCCACTGTCAGTTGGAAGTATCATTTTGACTCTGTCCATGAGGGAAACCAGCCAGCGGCTCGGGAAGAAGGTTGCTGGTAGAACTGGTATACAAACACTAGGAACACATGGATAGGTACACTGATCTCTGTGATAGAGCCAATCACTGAACATTGAAAACGATGTTAAAGGGATCTTTTCAGTTCTTATGTCGTATTTAAAATTTCTTGTGAAATACCGACAAATACAACTGATTATATTTTTGTTTGCAATCGTATAAACTATATATATTTGAGCCATGCTTTGTGAAAAGGAACTTAATGCATCTGCGAAAAGTATCGACCAAGGTCAGCCTGCGCAGTCTGCGCAGGCTGACCTGGGCCGAAACCTTTCGCTATTGGTCAATTTTGTGTATGTCAAGGGACTAGTCTACCTCATGATTTAGTCACTTGTTAGACAAAATGGACTTTGTAGATCCATGAATATGTGATGACTTGTTTAGTATCATGCATCACGGAGATGTATTAAGCCCCCTTTTGCCAGAGCATGGCTCATTTAAATTTAGTGAAAAGGATGCTATTTGGGGCGTTTTGATAACGGGATGGTCGTTTAGCAATTGGTGACTCAGTCCATTTTCATTACGTCAGATATGACGTCATCATACTGATTTGAATAGGAAGAATTTTCTGAATTTTATAGTGGCATACAAAATGGTTTAGGTAATCGGAAACTGCGTGCGTTACTCTCTAGATAAATAATAAGACTAAAAATGTAATTTAGAATTGTTAGAAAATATGAGCCCCATGTGTAGAATAACAGGAAATTATATTCATGCCATTTAAAAGTATGAATATCTTCATGGGTCTTGTAACGTGTTACAGTGAAATCTATCACAGTTCAAGTCACTGGTAGAAAAAAAGGGAAATCTTTAACCCTTTCCCAAACGACAAATTTTAGACTTGTCCAAATTGAAAGAGTTTGCAGACGACAATATTAAATTTGATGAAAATGGTAGGAAGTTCTCAAAAAGGGTAGAAAACACTGTGGGAAAAGGAGAAATTGCTCGTTACGAGCAATTTCTCCTTTTCCCACAGTGTTTTCAAAAGACTTGTACTGCAGACACGTGAAAACCAGGGCTTGTTTGGGAAAGGGTTAAACTAGAATTAAAGATAGCAACCTTAGATCTAATTTTAAAAATTATTTTTTCGCCAGCTACAGCTACTTTGACAGACTATACTGTTGTTACACATTGTCAGGCTCATATCCATACTTTTAAATGATATGAATTGAATTTGCCTGTGTTTTAATTCCTGATTTGTTTACTTTTGGCCGCTGTTATGCCTTTAAAGAAAGACGTAACAAGAGAAATAAATTGAGCCATGCTCTGGCAAAAGGGGGCTTAATGCGTCTCCGTGATGCATCATACCAAGCAAGACATCAAATATCTAGGGATCCCTAAAATTCGTTGTGTCTAACAATCGAGTGTATCATAAGGTAGAATGGTCCTCTGACATACAGAAAATTGACCAGCAGCGAAAAGTTTCGACCAGGTCAGCCTGCGCGGACTGCAGATGCATTAAGCCCCCTTTTCACAGAACATGGCTCAATTCTTTTGCTGTGTGTGGTACATTTACTATACTATACAAGTGCGAACATTTTAAAAGTGTGTGTAATTCCAGTTTACAGATTTTGAAAACATTAAACGAAAAGCTCATTGCTTTTACAAAACAAGAGTATTTTGATTTTAGGTATCAGTCAAAAGGAGACCATTTTCCTTTAACCCATTCCCAAACGACAAATTTTTGGACTGGTCCAAATTGAAAGAGTTTGCAGATGACAATTTTAAATTTGATGAAAATGGCAGAAAGTTATCAAAAAGGGTGGAAAAAACTTTGGGAAAAGGAGAAATTGCTCGTTACGAGCAATTTCTCCTTTTCCCACAGTGTTTTCAAAAGACTTGTACTGCAGACACGTGAAAACCAGGGCTTGTTTGGGAAAGGGTTAAATGCTTACAATGGTGTTTAATTCCATCATTTTGTCGTGTGTGGTAACTGGTCCAACACTCACTGCTATTTGAATAATTTATTTGCGCATGTCGCTGTTTTAACAATGTTACGATTACTTCAAGGTGGCAGTTCTCAGATTTATGTTCTGTGTTTTTCATCCTAGGTGCGGTCTACAGTATCTTAACCCTTTCAGCGCCATAGGCGAAAACAGGGACCCTTGCGACCGGTATAGATCAAGATCAGTCTGCACAGATCTATACCTTTCGCTTTTTAGGTCAAGCCTATGAAATAAAAAAAAAAAATAAATAAATATCTTTAAGAAGATAGACGGCGTAAGAAATATTGGAATATGAATATTGTGGCTCAATATGAAGTGAACTAATGAAAAGTAACCTCACGGGCAAATGCCTCCTTTGCCTCACTGTTTTTCATTTTCTTGAAAAGTAGTATTTGGTTACGCTTATGAAAATATTAAATTTCCAAACAGCACAAGAAAAGAATCATTCTCTACCTCTTTATGAATCAAGGACCCGGGGTATCGATTAGCAACAGCAACACTTGTTGATAGTAGTTTCATAAATGTGTGAGTAAATATGCCAGCAGGGGCCCGCCGAATAAATACATTTTGCACATTTTTTCACCAATCGCAAATTACTGTCTTTTCATTCTTTATCAGTACCAAGAAGTAGGTCAAAAGCGAGCGCATTCAGCTACGCCGAATACATTCTGAGTTTCAGTGGACTGTATTTAACGCTTAGGCTACTAAGCGCGACTCACTGACCTTTTACAGACAGTGTAGATCAAGATCAGACTGCACAAAACGTGCAGTCTGATCTCTGATCTACACTGTCCGATAAGGACATAATTTCCCCGAAAAAATAAACAATGAAGTAGCAAAATTTGGGGTTTTACTATCCGTGTAGAAGTTTCGTTTCATTTGTTTAGCAGGATCAGATGTCGAAAGAGGCAGAGTTTAAGTATTTGGCGCCGAAATAGTTAACCTTTTTTTTTCTCATAGATCGACATCTACTGTCTATCCATCTGTCATGTTTGTCACCTTCCTATTTGTTACAGTCGAAATAAAAAAAAACTTGATCCTTTGATGTGAATTCGAAACTATCGGAAATTATCTGTAAAACACACTTGTGAACACTGTCTATAATATCGACACAGTGACACATTTTTTTAACACTTAAGCTGCTGAATAAACGAAACGCAAATTTCTACTCAATACTAAAAGCCCAAACATTGCGGTTTCAAAGTTGATTTCACCGGAAAGAAAATACCGCATCGGACAGTGTAGATCAAAGATCAGACTGCACGTTCTGTGCAGTCTGATCTTAATCTACACTGTCCGCAAAAGGTCAGTGGGTCGCGATAAGCAGCTTAAGGGTTAAAATGAACTCGGTCAGTATTCCTCTTTCCCTCCTTTTTAAAAATCTCACAATTTGACAGATATAGTGTGGGCAATGGACTATCCTGAGATTTATCTTAACTTTTATTCTGTTAAATAAGTGAAATAAAACGTTCAAGCCGATAGTAAAATGACCAATTTGGCTATTTCAAAGGTATTGTTTGAGGAAAAATATCTCATTTTCGGACAGGGTAGATCCAAGCTCAAACTGCACGTTCCGTGCTGTCTGATCTTGATCTACACTGTCTGTAGAAAGTCCTCGAGTTGAGCTTAGCAGCATAAGGGTTAAAATGTGCATAATCTGCAGTCCTGCGTGGCTCAGTGGTAAAGTGTGGAACTTGTAACCTTGAGACCTCGGGTTCGAGGCCCACCTGATCCGCTGGGTTTTTCGTGGCTGTGTCCTTGGGCAAGACACTTCAGAGCCCTAAACCTAGTACTGGTAATACCCAGGAAATACATGAATATGTGAGCTGTCGCCGTGATATGACTGAAATAATGTTGAAAGCGGCGAAAAGCACCATTCAATCAATCGATCAACATTCAGTGGTTTGATTTAATTACAGTCTCCACTTATCCTGTCGTTTTGGTAAATATTTAGGTGTTTTCCTCTTTTATAAAGTAATTTTAGTGAACGCTAACAAAAATTTTGGTAGTTTTACTTGTATTACATGTATATCCACCTGTCTGAACAATCGTTACTTATAAATGTTCCTTTTTCAGCAATGCTATTTTAAAACCTTTCCATTTGATTACAGCACTGATCAGTGCTTTCTGTGCTAAAATCCAAAACATGTTCGTCTCATGCTGTAATTCGAGTACAACCATTGCTTTGAAATATTGAATGGTCGAATTACAGAACTTTCCGCACTGTAGCTTTGCGAATGGCACAGATCAATCTCAGGGCCCGTATTCACCAACCATTTTTTTGTCTCATTCTTGGTTTTGTTCTAGATTTGGAAAGTAACAGCTCCTTTTGAAGGTACGCCATTACAATCTGCCACCATTTTCTACATCTGTGGAAGCCAAGAGCCCTATATTCAAAATGCGCCCTACCTCTTTACGTAAGGACATAATTTCCCTTGGCTTGCGGAGATTTATTCTCTAAGCAAAAAAGAAACTACTCCTATTACGCATTAACCCTTTACCAGACGACAAAATTTCAGCCTTGTCCAAATGGAAAGCATTTGCAGACGACAATTTCAATGTGGTTCAAATGGTGCAACTTCTTTTTTGATAGGGTAGAAAACATTGTGGGAAAAGGAGAAAATGCTAGTTACCAGCATTTTCTCCTTTTCCCACAATGTTTTCAAAAGGCTTCTTTCCCAGGGGCGTCAAAAGGCGGCATTGTGCGGTAAAGGGTTAAGACAAGAGACTTGATAGATATTTACAAGCTTTCATCCGGCGAACGCTCTTTGAAGTTTAGAATGATTTGAGCGCTCTGGCAAAAAGGGGGCTTAATGCATCTCCGTGATCCATGATACCAAGCAAGTGACCACATAATTATTGACCAATGACATCCATTTTTGTATAACAACCGACTGATTCATGAGGTACACTAGTCCTTGGACATACAGAAAACTGACCAATTGCGAAAAGTTTCGGCCCAGGTCAGCCTGCGCGGACTGCGCAGGCTGACATGGGTCGATAGTTTTCGCAGATGCATTAATCCCCCTTTTCACAGAGCGCGGTTCATTTTGTTGCTCAGATTATTCGTTACTATTCGTCACATCGATAGTTTGGTCTTGTTTGTCAGTCGAATGTTTTCGTGGGTTAAACTAGAACCATCCTGTCTGTCTATAGGAAGATCAATCCGCCTGTCCATTTGTAGTCACGCATGCACATAGATGTGAGCCATGCTCTGTGAAAAAGGGGTTTTGATGCGTCTACAAACAAAGTATCGACTCGTGTTAAGACTCCGCAGTCCGCGCAGGCTGACATGAGTCGATATTATTTTCTATTTGTAAGTTTTCTGCTTGTCGTAGAGGAACATTCTCCAGCAGGATTGTTGTTAGTCGGTTGTTAGTCAAAAAAAGATTTTGTGGATCCATAATTATGTGATGACTTGCTTGGCATACAGCATCACGGAGATGCATTAAACCCCCTTTTGCCAGAGAATGTTTCTGTTGTGTGTTGCACGTCTCTCCCCAAGTTTTGCTGTGATTCCACTTTACCCTTTCGTCACATGTTTTCTTTCACTGAATTTCTTCTTTGGATTGTTAACCCCTTGTCAAGATTTTAGACTTGTCTAGAATAGAAGCACTTGCAGACGCCAAACAAATTGTGATTCAATTGATGTGATTTGTCTCTGACAAGATTAGAAAACATGGGGGGAAAAGGAGAAAATGCTGGTTTCCAGCATTTTCTCCTTTTCTCACAATGTTTTCAAATGCCTTCCTCCTCGAGGATCGTGAAAGCACGGGACGGTTTGGTAAAGGGTAAATTAAGCGAAGGACAAGTTGGCTTCTTTAAAAAGGAAGCCAGGAGAGGTCGGCATCAATGTTTTCAAACAGTTGCTTGGCTTTTGATTTCAATATATTTTGGTAGATGTAAATAAACAAGTTAGGCATTAAATGAATGAGAAAAAAACATTTTTTTTTTCAAATCTTGCTGATGTAAAGGCACAAAACAGTCCATGTTCCACATTGTTATAATATTCTAGGAATTGGAGGCCATATGCTATTAACATGCTCAGAAATGCATATTTTTTTTCAAAATTCAAGGACACAAAACCGAAGATGATTATCCAATTTAGCTCATTTTCAAAAGGAACAACCCTCTAATGAATGTTTGTAATGTGTGCTCAGATAAGCCCAATTTTTTTTGGAAAGGAGAAATTGTTCAATTAAAATTTGATACAATATGCTAATTCCACTGAAGAGGCAAGAATCTTACCTGATAACAACAAATAAACGTGGCCTATACATAATACTAGCACCGGATATGTTAAAAACAAATGTAACATTTTTTAATCTTTTAACAAACAGAAATTTTTGGACTGTCCCAAACAGAAAAAACATGCAGACGACAATTCAAACTTTGATGATTAATGTGGAAGATGGTGCTTTGATGTGATGGAAACATTGTGACAAAAGGAGAAACTGCAGTGACTAAAAGCTTCTCTGGTTTCCACAATATTTTGAAAAGTTGTCTGCTGCAGACATGTAAAATGAAGAGGTTGTTTGTCTAAACTTTAAAAAATTAAGAAAATAGATAAATGAGCCATGCTCTGAGAAAAGGGCGCTTAATGCATCTGCAAAAAGTATCGACCCATGTCAGCCTGCGCAATCCGCCCAAAACCAAAGGACCACGGACTCTTTTGAGATGTGCGGTACGTAGGGCGAAGAGGCACGATTTTTTTTCCCCGCTCATAAGTTGATTTTCGCGGGATTCTCGTAATCCCGCATAATACAGGCAACTCTGTGTGTTATTTCATCAAATCTATATCATTATAAATCCATAGAATTTTTGTATAAAACTGAGAAAAATGCTAGAGTCTAGTCAGTTTTGAAAAATAGAACTTGAAAACATACTGATCAACCTATTTATATCTATTTTGAGGTACGAGTTCTCCAGAGAACTCGTGCTCTCGGGATTAGGTTACGAGTTCTCCGGGGTACGAATTCTCCAGATAGCATCAAGTCACGTGACCTTTTTCCGCGGTCTTCTTTCTCTTTTTTTTTTAACGAAATTTTTTGCTCTCTGCTTAGATTTATTTGTTTAATGAAAAATTGCAATTATTGGAGAAATCATTTACTATCAATATAGTATAATAAATCTCTTTGGAAATCCGTCATATAAAAGAAAACGTTTATTTCCTATTTCAGTTTTTTGATTTCGGTTTGTTTATAAAACCATGACGAAATAGACTGTGTATCAGAACAATTTCGCAAAAACAAATGGATTTAGACAGCGATTTCTGTGGCAGTCTGCCTTTTAAACTCACCACTGTTGGAGAGGTCTGATGACCTCTCCAATGAAATAGTCAATTTACCTATGACTCATCACCTATGTAGTCACTCATCACAACTCGGCCGATTGCGTACCTACATCTAACCTCGTCCGCATAAAGGAGGCTTCCATTTTGAACTACCAATCACATGATCTTAAACATGGCGGCGCCCCTATAGATCGCTTAGCAACGACATGAACAACCACGGTGAAGTTATTCACTTCTATCGATCTGTCGATGAAAGCTCCCAACGGAATTGATAAACTACGCTAGAAATTGAATGTACAAACTGTTTGCGGACTGAAATATTCTTAGAAAGATAACGATAGAAAATTTATTCATGTTTTCATTTTTTAGAGGAGCCTTATAATTTTAATAATGGTAAAGCGGTGTGCTTCCGGAGATGTGCGAAATGTACCGTGTAGGTGCATATCAAGCTACGTGATACAGCCGAGGGATTTGATCACCGTATCACCCGAGGTGTGCCGAATGCTATGTAGTTTATCTTTACTAAGTAAGGTCTGGATCTTGTATTTATCTGAACTTAAACCTATAAACACTTATCCTGCTATATAAGTGAAATAAAACTTTCAAGCCGATAGTAAAAATCCGAATAATGTTTTTCAAACCTTTTTCGGAGAAAAAAAAAGTGTCTCCTTATCGGACAGTGCAGATCCAAGATCAGACTGCACGTTCTGTGCAGTCTGATCGTGATCTACTTTGTCCGCAAAAGGTCAGTGAGTCGCGCTAAGCAGCCTAAGGGTAATTCCCACTGGCCAGGACAATTTCTGAACTTTACTTTTGTACAGGTCTCGGAAAGAAAGACCAAATTTAAAGGTTACTTCTGGAAAGTCCAGCCGCGCAGCTGAGTGATTAGCGTATCTGAGTTGTGACCTGGTGGTTCCGGGTTCAATATCCGGTTGCGGCGAACTTTCTTTCCCGCGACTTTTCGCCCCACCCTTCTAATGCATGTGAAAAAAGCAGTCAGTGGCCTGGAAAGGAAGTCGTGTTAGTAGTGGTGTGAAAAAGCCAGGAAACACATGCGTAGATGCACTGGTCGCCGTTATATGATCTAAACTGTTAAAACGGCGTTAAACTCCAAGACAAACAAACTTCCGAAGACAGACGCTCCTTATTAATCACAAACGGGCTCGTCTTTTGAGTACTCTTGCTTTCCTTGGCCATGTTGGAGAGAGGGTGGCTCAAAGAAGAGGAATGGATATTTGGGAGTTGGTGCGTTGTGCTTTCGAGAACACTAGGAGACTGTAAAACTTACCTTAGGTTTCGAAAGTTATGTCTGACCATGTTAAGCCTACCTTCAAGATCAATGAAGGTTTGTCGAGATCATCTGGGCCTCTGGACATGTATTGAATCTTTTAACCCTTATCCAGCTAAATAAGCGAATTGAAACTTTCAAGCCAACAGTAAAAACCCATATTTTGCTTTTTTCAAACTTAGTTTTGTGGAGAAAAATGTCGCCTTATCGGACAATGTAGATCCAAGATCAGCCTGCACATTCTGTGCAGGCTGATCTTGATCTACACGGTCCGCAAAAGGTCTTTTTAGTTGCACTTAGCAGCCTATGGATTAAGGGTTTTAAATTCCATATAAAAAAGAGAAGCAGGGAAAGGTTCTTTTCATTAAGATGAGGAGAAGTATAGGATTGTTGCTTTCCTGTTGTAATTCGGATTCTGGAATTGCCCGAGTTTTACCGATAAAATAACTCTTAGATTTATCCAATGGAAATCCAGTTGCCCATCCTGCGCATGCGCAGACATTAACCTGGGCCTGCACCGCACTAGGCTTTGGCGCACTTGAAGATATTCTACTCACCTGAATAGATCTTTGAAAGCACAGATCCCCACAGACCCCAAGGAAGCGTGCTGATATCGCGAACAGTAGACTGACTGGCCAGGATCTCTGAATACCAGATCCAGAGAGCCATTGGTTGCCGCCTAAGCTGTTACTTCTTGTCATTGAGACAGATTCTCTTAAACCCTTTACCACACAATTCCGAATTTTGCGGACCCCCGAGGAAAAGGCCTTTGAAAAACATTGGGGGATAAGGAGAAAATGCTGCTGACCAGCATTTTCTCCATTTCCCACAATGTTTTCTACCCTACAAAACACAAAATTCAATTTTTGAGTCGCATTTATTTTGTTGTCTGCGAATGCTTTCAATTTGTACAGGCCTAAAATTTTGTCGTCTGGTAAAAGACTTGACTATGTCATAATACAGAGTTAAAGGGGAAAAAAAACCCTCTTTTTGTGACCCGGAAGAAGGTTGAACCCGCGACCTTTTGTGCCACACGCAGACACTCTAACATCAATAGATACTTGATGAATTGCAGTGCTCCAGCTCGGATACTACAACATTTCGGGAAGTCAAACCGCTTATTGTGTCCCAGATGAATTTTGACCCCGTGACCGACATGCGCCCCACGCACGTATAAACTCAAACTACCATGGTGGTAGTTGCTTAATGAATGCAGAACTCCACCGGGATTAGCATAACATTGTGGGCGTAAATATATTTACTTTAGACCAATGCTGCCGTTCAAATATTAACTCTTAACCAAATGACAAAATTACAGAATTCTCCAACATTGAAAACATTTGCAGACATAATATCAATTAGGACTCAAATACTGGGGTTTGCCCTTGAAAGGGCTGAAAACAGTTTCTGAAAAGGAGAAAATGCTGATTATCAGCATTTTCTCCTTTTTGCTACAATGTCTTCAAAAGCCTTTCTTTCTGGCGGTTGTTGAAACACGACACTATTTGTTTAGGGGTTAAACGATACCGCTTTATGAAAATAATTTGTTTGACATCAAGATCAGGTATACCCTTTGAGTACAAACTAAATGATACGGGTACACTCATTCACTTAAAAAAGGGATAAAAATGCTGAAAAATCGAGGCTATTTTGATCAGCATATTTCACAAAGTTTCGACCTGTTTAGATCAAAGAGTAGACTGTTTATATTGTGCGGCTTAATCTTGTCTACACTGTACGTTACAGCAGTTGGAATTGTTTTTGGTATCTAACGTGTAAGCGTAAGACTAATGCAATGAGATTAAAGTACTCAAACCAATACCCCATGCAAAACTTTTCCACTTTTCTTTAGTACAGAACATGAAAATTTAGCAGAAAAAAAAAAAAATGGATTTAAATCAAGATTTTATTTGTAGAGAAACAGAAAGAAACCGTGTAGTAAACGGAGGATTCATTCACTGATTCATTTGTCACATTGTGTTCCACTGAATATTTAAGACAAAAATTTTAAAAAAAGCAGTATTCGGGGTCAACCAAGTTCTTTTTTTCCAAATATGATAAAGCAAAAAATTTTGCATTAACTCGTCAATATCTGCTTGCATTCATTTTTAGCTCCACTGGCCGAAGGCCGGAGGGCTTATGTCATGGCCCGGTGTCCGTCGTGCGTCCGTACGTCCGTCCGTCCGTCCGTGCGTTAACTTTTATTTCAAACATCTTCTTCTCTGAAATTACCCATCCAATTTTCATGAAACTTCACAGAAATGATCCTGCCATGGTCCTGTTAAGAATTTCTTGAAAGAATTTGATTCCTTCAAAAACTCTGGTTGCCATGGCAACAAAACTGAAAAATATTGGAAATCTTTAAAAATCTTCTTGTCTGAAACCATAAGGCATAGGGCTACCAAATTTGGCATGTAGCTTTATGTAGTAGACCTCTATCAAGTTTCTTCAAATTATAGCCCTGGGATCAAAATTGGCTCTGTGCCAGGGGGTCACAAGTTTTAGGCTTATATAGAGTAAACTTTAAAAATCTTCCTGTACCTAGCTATAAGGCCTAGAGCTACCAAATTTTGCATGTAGCTATATCTAGTGGGCCTCTACCAAGCGGGCCAGAATTTTAGCCCTGGGGTCAAAATTGGCCCCGCCGCAGGGGTCACAAGTTTTGCATGGGCTTACATAGTGACAAATCTTCCTGTTTTGATTTTTTTTTTTTTTTTTTGAAATTAGCCTTGCATTAGGGGTCTTATGTTTTACAGAGGCTTCATATGGACAAAAATTGAAAATCACCTTATTTATAACCATACCGCATAGACTTGTATTATTTTGGCATGTGGCTTTATCTTGTGGACCTCTACCAGGGTTCAAGTAATTATAGCTCTGGGATCAAAAATGGCTTTGCCCTGCGGGTCTCAACTTTCACATGGGCTTTTACAGAGAAAACTTTGTAAGTCTTCATTTTGAAACCATTTGGCTCAGAATTGAAATGTTTAGTATTTATGGTTTATATTTATAAGCCAGTGGAGCGATACAGGGCCATCATGGCCCTCTTGTTTAAGTTCATGTACTGGGACAAAGTACACTAGGATTTTGATACAGGAAATATAGTTCTGTTGAAATATAATGACATTGATTCATACAATTAAAAAAAAAATGCATCCAGAACAACAACAACCACAACAGCAGCAGCAAACAACAACAACAACAGCAGAAAAAAACAACAACAACAACGGAAAAAAACAACAACAACAGCAGAAGCAAAACAACAACAATTGCAGAACAACAACACAGCACCAAAAAACAACACAACAACAAAATTAATATCGGCGTTTCCTTCTCGCGACAAAAGCTCTTTACCAAACGATTTAACTTTAAGAGTCGTCCAAATCGAGAGCATTTACGGGCGACAAATTGAATTTGATTCAAATGATTGAACTTTAGTAAGAAAGGTTAGGAAAAAAAAAGTGTGAAAAAAGGAGAAAATGCTGGTTGCATTTCTCCTTTTTCCACAATGTTTTCAAAAGCTTTCTTTCTTAGGGTCGTTAAAACTATGGAGTGTATGGTAAAAGATTTGAAAAAAAAAATGCTTGTGTTTTTAGGTCTTGCCTATTTTGAGCAACCCTCTTCGAAAATGAGAGTTGAAATTGCCACATGCATTTCAGTCGGTCGGTCTTTTAGTCGAGTGGTCGGTCGGATACTTAGTCGGTTGGTTGGCTGGCCGATCATTCAGTCAATTGGTATACGACACGTTATCTAGAGAATACTTAACTCTTTACCACTCAATCCCGACTTTTAACGACCCTGAAAAAGAAGCCTTTGAAAACATTGTGGGAAAAGGAGAAAATGCTGGTAACCAGCATTTTCTCCTTTTCCCACAATGTTTTCTACCTTTCCCAAAACAAATTTCAATTTTTGAGTCACATTTGATTTGTTGTCTGCAATTGCTTTCAATTTGGACCGGTTTAAAATTTTCTCGTGTGGTAAAGAGTTAAACACAAGTCATGTTTGACTGACATGTACATGTTGGTTCTTAAAACTAGGTACAGATTATCACCATAGAATGACCCCTATTGATTTTTAGGTCAAGTTACCAAAGGTCAAGGTCACTGTGGCGTTCACGCTAAAAGCAATGAAAATAATCACGCATATATTTTTCAGAAAAATTGAGTTTGTCATGGTATAAACGGTAAACATAAAGTTAGTATTCAATTACGGTTTGTAAAGGTCAGCGATGACACAGTAGAATATAACACTGGTAAATGTGCAAACACCCTGCATCTTACCTTTGTGTGGCATTCTATAGATGTAATGAACCATCCTACCGTAAACAAGTCGTTATTATTCGTTACCGAAAACCATGCCAATTTCACGACTTTGATACCCCTATACTTTATACGGGAATTTTATTGTTATCATGTTAAAGGGCGTTTTTTAGGGTGTCCTACTTTTTAGGACGTACATATATCATTAAGCGGAATAGTCCAAAGATGGCCCGAAAGTTTCATTTGTGACGCAGTTTAACCCTTTCCCAAACAAGCCTGATTTTCACGTGTCTGCGGTACAAGTCCTTTGAAAACGCTGTGGGAAAAGCAGAAATTGCTCGTAATGAGCAATTTCTCCTTTTCCCACAGTGTTTTCTACCCTTTTGCAGAACATTCCGCCATTTTCATCAAATTTAAAATTGTCGTCTGCAAACTCTTTCAGTTTGGAAGGGTCTAAAATTTGTCGTTTGGGAAAGGTTTAAGTATGTAATCTGATTTCTTGGCATCAATATGGATCAAGAGAAAAAAGTCCGTGCACATATACATATGAGCCATTCTCTGTAAAAAGGGGGCTTAATGCATCGGCAAAAAGTTTCTACCAAGGTCAGCCTGCGCAGTCCGCGCAGGCTGACCTTGGCCGGAACTTTTTGGTTTTGGTTAATTTTCTGCATGTCAAAGGCCTAGTGTAACTCATGATTCAGTCGGCTGTCAGAGAAAATAGACTTTATGGATCCACAATTTTATGATGACTTGCTTGGTATCATGGATCACAGAGAAGCATTAAGCCCCCCCTTTACTAGGGCATGGCTCATTTGAAATTGTTGCTCAAATCCGTATTCCAGTTTAACCCTTTCCCAAACGACAAATTTTGGACTGGTCCAAATTGAAAGAGTTTGCAGACGACAATTTCAAATTTGATGAAAATGGCAGAAAGGTCTCAAAAAAGGTAGAAAACACTGTGGGAAAAGGAGAAATTGCTTGTTATGAGCAATTTCTCCTTTTCCCACAGTGTTTTCAAAAGACTTGTACTGCAGACACGTGAAAACCAGGGTTTGTTTGGGAAAGGGTTAAGAAGAACATTTTTAACCCTTATCCAAAAGACAAATTCTAATCTCTGCCAAATTTATAGCATCTGCTTGACAAATTTAAAATTGGCACAAGTGAGAGAAATTACTCTCTCGTTACCAGCATTTTCTCCCTTTCCCGCAATATTTTCGAAAGCTTTCTCCCACGGGGTCGTTAAACCTCGGTATTGATAGGTAAAAAATTGATATGATACGTACTCGAAATTAAAAAGATAAACAGTTAAAGTCCTAAATAAATAAAAATCAAAATGTTCAGCTTATCGTTACGACTCAAATATTTCGATGGCAAAGTTATTTTGTCGAAAATAATATCACCTTGTTAGATAGTGTAGATACAAAATCAGAATGCGTGTTCTGTGCAGTCTAATCTTGATCTACACTATTCGCCAAAGCGAAACGCTCACTACCTACACAACTTAAAGTTCTTTAAAGGTTTTGCATAATTTTGAACTATAATTCACATCTGAGACGAAAGATTTTTCAAAGGAGATTTACCATCAAAATGCGACAACAAAGTCATGGTTTCAGCCTTAAAATGTCTCATAATTGAATATACGGAGCTCTATAAATGCCATATTCCAGACTATTATACAAGTAAATGTTTCTGTTGGGGGAAAACAGGTTTCTCTACGTAAAAATCCTATTTCGTTTTACCGAAATGTTGTAATCTTATACTGAATACGTTATTACAACTTACGTTGACAACAAAACCTAAAGAGAGCTATTCAGATTTTCATAAGTACCAAACTTGAAAAAAAATGATTTGAGCTATGCTCTGTGAAAAGGGGGCTTAACGCATCTGCAAAAAGTATCGACCCAGGTCAGCCTGCGCAGTCCGCGCAGGCTGACCTGGGCCGAAACTTTTTGTTTTTTCGTAAATTTTCTGCAATTACAAGGACCATTCTACCTCGCGAATTAGTCATTGGTTACAGAAAATGGATATACACGTAATGGATCCATAATTATGTGATTACTTGCATGATATAATATATCACGAAGATGCATTAAGTCCTCTTTTGTCAGAACATGGCTCATTTATCACTGAATTAAAAGCCCAGTTGCGGCCGAAATTAAACAAATGCATTTAAAAGTAAATCATAAGATGCAAATGTATGAAAGTTATTGTGAAACTGACATTCTGATATCGTTCGGTCGGTGCAAGTGTCATAGTAGCTGGTAGAAAAATTAATTTTAAAACTAGGTGAAAAGTTGCCAGGTAGCTCTATCTTTTGTTTACTTTTTACCTGGTTTAAAAGTTCATTTTTTTTTTGTCCGCGACTAACACTTGGACCGACCATACAATAACTGATTGTCACATTTACGATGAGTTCTAATCTTTTAAATTGTATGATTTAAATTAGAATGCATTTTAACACTACACGCGAATTGTTTTTTACCTTTGGCCGCTACTGGGCCTTTAAAAGATTCGAAAACTAGCAAATCATCAGTAAAGAACAAAGACTAAAGTAAGAGGGTTTTTTTTTCCCAATAGGTAATTTTAGATTTCGCGCCAAAGAATTGTAGGAATGTCACATGATCAATAACATACGTCGATTAGGAGGATTCATATTCAAATCAGTATGATAAAGTCAAATCTGGTGTAAAAGAAATAGACGGAGTTACCGATTGCTGAGCGGCCTTCACGTTAGTATGAACGCTAAAAATTGCTTCTTTTTATTGAATGTAATCCACGATGTTTTCTTGCTCTTGAAGAAAATTGCGATCATTTCAGCCTAACGTAATTTGTCTTTTGAAAATGCTTCCAGTTCGGACAAGTCCATATTTTCGTAATTTTGCCAAGAGCTAACTCAAAGTTATGTTCACATCCAAGTACTAAATGTACATAGCTAAAAAGTATTTTGATATGTAACAAGAAGACATATTTTGTACATATAATTGAGCCATGCCCTGTGAAAAGGGGGCTTAATGCATCTGAAAAAAAAAAAAAAAAAAAAGTATCGATCCAGGTCAGCCTGCGCAGTCCGCGCAGGCCGACCTGGGCCGAAACCTTTTGCTATTGGTCAATTTTCTGCTTGTCTAAAACCAGGTTACCTCATGATTCAGTCAGCTGTTAGTCAAAATGGATTTATGGATCCATGATCATGTAATGACCTGCTTGATATCGTGCATCGCGGAGGTACATTAAGCTCCCTTTTGCCAGAGCATGGCTTTTTTTTACATGGCACTGATTGGACTCCACAGATGTAATAAAACTTCTGCAACAGCTTAAATGTTCCCACTTACACTTTCAGCATCAAATATATAAACTCAGCCCGTCTAATCGTCTGAAAACACAGTCCACTAAAATGCAGACAGATTTCAATCTCACAGGATTGATTAATTAAGCGGAAGTTATATATCCGAGATCAGACTGCATGTTCTGTGCAGTCTAATCTTGATCTATGACGTCCGCAAGAGCACAAGTTTTCGCCTTATGCACTGAAAGGATAAACGAATGTTATACATCACGTCTGTTCTATAAATGTCGGCTTTATTCGTCCATAAGTCATGACGAGCTTTCGGTTATTATTTTAAATTACTTTAGTGACGAATGAAAATGTTGCCGATTGTCTGCCCTTAACACTCTATCTCATTCCTTATCTTTGATGATGACAAATGTAAGTGCTTGGCCCCAGGTAAATTCTAGTTCCCCAACTAGGTCTTTGGGTTTTAAATTATCGATTTGGCCTCTAGAATCCTTGTAGGGTCTCTAGCAAGCCGTATACATGTGCTTAGGTTCAAGGGTTTTCAGACTTGATTCGGGCCATCATGGTAGTCGTAAGATCTTCGCCATCCAATCTGTTTTCTTACGTTTACGACAAGATAATAATGAATCCACGTAAATTCTAATACTTTATCTAGGTCTATTGGTTGAAAGATTTTTAAGTTATCGGTTTGGGCCCCAGAGTACTTGTAGAGTCTACACCAAGCCGCATGTGCTTGGCTTCAAGGTATTAATTCGGCCCCCATCTCAGTTGTGAGATCTTCGCCACCCAGTCTGTTAAAAATGTTTACGACAAGATAGTAATAAACACAAACTATGTTGTATCTGGAATTCAATAATTTTAGTATCAGGTGTTCAGTAACCACATTTCGTGGTGGCAGCATTTTCTCTCTTTTCCACAATGTTTTCTACTCTTCCAAAAAAAAAAATCTCAATTTGAGTTATATCTAATTTATCGTCTGCAAATGCTTTCATTTTGGGCAAGTGTTACCTTTTGTCGGCTGGTGAAGATTTAAGTCTATCCAAAACGACAAAATTCTGATCTGCTCTAAATTGAAAGCATTTACAGACGACAAAATAAATACGACTCAGAAATCGGTATTTATCTTTTAAAGGTTAGAAAACATTGTTGAAAAAGGAGAACATGCTGGTTACCGGTATTTTCTCCTTTTCCCACATTATTTTCAAAACGCTGATTCCCCAGGACCTTTTGCGAACAGTGTAGATCAAGATAAGACTGCACAAAAACGTGCAGTCTGATCTTGGATCTACACGGTCCGATAAGGAGATATCTTACCCCCCCCCCCCAAAATACCTTTGAAATAGCAGAATTTTGGTTTTTATTGGTTATTTGAAATTTTTATTTCCTTTATTTAGCAGGATAAGGTTAAAAGTCCGGATAGTGTGGTAAAGAGTTAACCCTTGGGCTGCTGAGCGCGTCTCAAGGACTTTTTGCGGACTGTGTAAATCAAGATCAGACTGCACAAAACGTGCAGTCTGATCTTGGATCTACACTCTCCGATAAGGAGATATTATCCTCCAAAAAATAACTTTGAAATAGCAACATTTGGCTTTTCACTATGGGCTTGAATGTATCATTTAACTCTTTACCAAACGACAAAATTTTAGACGGGTCCAAATTGAAAGCATTTGCAGACGACAAAATAAATGTATATGGTAGAAAACATTGTGGGAAATGTAGGATGGGTAGAAAACATTGTGGGAAAAGGAGAAAATGCTGGTTACCAGCATTTTCTCCTTTTCCCACAATGTTTTCAAAAGGCTTCTTTCTTAGGGTCGTTAAAAGTCGGGATTGTGTGGTAAAGAGTTAACTTATTCAGCAGGATTAGGGTTAGGTTGACAAAGGACACCAGACGGGTTCTTCCGGAGGACAATGGAGCTAACGACTCCATTGACATTTCCTAACTGTTATATGAAATGATTAAATATTATTTACTATTCGAATTATGCTTGTAGCTTGAAACTTGCTATATATTTCAAATCGTGTCAGTCTTTGATCTGCGTCCATCAGCTATCTTAATTGAAATATTCAAAGCTTATAGATACAAATGAACTTCCTTTGAATCGAGTCCTTCAAGGACATCGATGACAGACGCAGCAATTAAAGATGAATCTATACTTGTTTTTACAAGTTTTTAACAACATTTTATATGTATTTTATCAAATTTTAATCATTCTTGTCTCTTCATGCCAAATAATGCCCTTGACGGTTGCGAGGTTGCATAGATTACAACCGATAGAAAATGCATTTCATTTTCTGGAGGCCATAAATATCACTTTTTTTGACGTTTCCGGTTTTAAATCAAAGATTTCCGGTGTTATGATCCCTTACACCATATATATCGATAATTTATTTCATGCTTTTCGGTCGTTTATCGAAAAATAATGGTGGATATAGTTTGTTATTTTATGGTTACGACCAGGGAAAATATCGATTTCATATTTTCTAACTCTTCAATTGAAGGCGGAAACAGTAGTTTCCGTGCCCTAGTTACCAAGGTAAATTGGCGCGTGCAATTCAACCAGAGGGAAAAATGACGTAATACGCTATATTTCTCGCGCTTTACGTAATATTGTAATGCGTTGCTGTGTGAGGGAGGTACGCCACGGGGAATTACTGAAAACTTCTGTACATGATTTTGATGAAAGTTCCAACAAAAAAGTGATCAGAATCATGAAATAAATAGAATATTTGTTTGTTTTTTTTCGGTGAAAGATGAACATCATCGGTAATATTTTCACTCGTGGCTGCGCCACTCATGAAAATATTACTAATGATGTTCACTCGATGAAAGAAATTTCGATCTTTCACCGAAAAAAGCAAATATCTCTATTATCTATGTTTACTCGGCTGACTACATTCTGAACCAGCTAGGTTTCCACTTCCAATTATTTTGTGAAGTTGTCTCGCTGGTTTCAAAATATCGATCATTACCCAAGGGACGTTACTCAGATTGTCAGAACCATTCTACATTATATCAATTTTTACATTTTTTTTCCCTCTCTCTCTCGCTGTAAGGATGTATCTTTACAGACGGTCTAAACAAAGATGAGACTCTACAAAAATTTCTCTTCTGGGGGACCAGCCCGAATAGCTCATATGATTATGAGACTTTTAAACGAAAAATCTCGGGCCACTTGATGATGTGTGTTCAAGCCTCAAGACTGGCCAGCTGAAATTACTAAGAATCTATCGGATGAGACATTGAATCGAGGTTCTTTGTGACAGTGCTATACACCTATCACATTTAACCCTGAAACTGCTACATAAATGAAACAAAAATTTCCAATCAATAGAAAAAAAACCTAAATATTGCGATTTCAAAGTTGATTTCACCTGAAAGAAAATACCATATCGGACAGTGTAGATCAAAGATCAGACTGCACGTTCCGTGCAGTCTGATCTTGATCTACACTGTCTGCAAAGAGTCAGTGAGTCGCGCTTAGCAGCTGAAGGATAAAGAACAAGACAAAGCTTTGGATGGTTTTGTCCTGTATCTTACACTATTCTCCGTTACGTAACTCACAGTGTTTTTGAAACAACTGTAAACTGGTCCCCGTTGTAGATATACACGTATATTACAACTGGCACGGGCTATTGTGTCGTTGCTTTTCATTGGGCTACTTGTATAATTATCACAGAATGGCCAATCAGAGCAGCATACAGATTTCCAATTTGACTGTAGAGATAACATTGCGATTTTTGCACGATTTGAAATTGGTAATCGAAACTAAAAGAATATTAGCAGACATAGATGTAAAAGGTTATACCAAAAATACAATTCACTTAATTTGTGAGGTCAAAAATATAGGAAAATCTGCAGCTTTGGAAGTGAGAGTGACCTCCCCTGATCTCTATTAGTCTCGCGACATGGCTGTGCTAAAAATAGACGGGCAGAATTCCGCCCGTTTTTAGTAGCCTGTACCGATCCCTATACACTTGCTGTATCAGGGGAGGTAACCAATTTAGGACAACCGGAGGCGTCGATAAATAAACGAAAATCAATCAGTCCTTCTTAGGGTCGTCAAAACATGGGATTTTTTGGTAAATGCCTAATCGATTGATTATTATAATGGAACCATGCACTGTGAAAAGAGGGCTTAATGCTTCTGCAAAAAGTATCGACCCATGTCAGCCTACGCAGTCCGCAATGACTGACATGGTTCGAAATTTCTTGATATTAGTCAATTTTCTGCATGTCAAAGGACCATTCTATCCCATTATTCAGTCAGTTGTCAGTCAAAATGAATTTTATGGATCCATAATTATGTGATAACTTGCTTAGTATAATGCATCTCGGAGATGCATGAAGCAACTTTTCCACAGAGCATGGCTGAACTATTCATACCCATTCGGTCTCTACCTGCTGTATTCTATTTGAACACGATGACCCTATAAAATATTAAATGTATTATAATGCGGGGGGGGGGGGGGGGAGTCTAGACGTGCATTGAATGGATTGACTGAGCGGTGTTTTAATTTGCTTTCAACATTATTTCCGTCATATCACCGCGACAGCTCACATATTCATGTATTTCATGGGTTTCATCAATACTAGGCTAGGGCTCTGAGGTGTCTTGCCCAAAGGATACTCTTACGAAAACCCAGTAAATCCAGTGACTCAAGCGCCGCGGAAAACTGAGTAAAGGTATGTTGTACCATCAGGACAGGGCCCCTGTTTAAAAGTCTGTCATTGCCATAGCTATCTTGAACGAATGTGGCTTTTGACTGATTGATCATCTACCTTATTCGCCTTATCTCGCTCCATCAGACTGTCATTTATTTGCAAATTTTAAAAAAGAATATCTTTTTCGGTACCCACTTCAGGTGACGTCATGGATCAAGTGGTGGTTTTGATGGAAGGTTAAGGAAAGGACTTCTTTAGAAGTGGAATTGAGACCCTTAACAATTTACCTCACAATTCCGGGTTTTAACGAACGGTATGAAAATAGCTCTTAAAAACATTGTGGGAAAAGGATACAATGCTGGTTACCATTTTCTTTTCTACATTGTTTTCTATCATTTAAACCGAAAAATGCATCTTTTGCACCATATGTAATATGTTGTCAGCAAATCCCTCCAATTTGCCAGGGTCTAAAATTTTGTGATCTGGTAAAAAGTTAAACATCACTTAAATACATTTTGAATATGGAAGAAGAAAAACAATTAAAAAAAGGATAGCTTAGGTGATAGAGTTGCTTAGTTATTGTTTTGAAGTTTGCGGGTTCGAATCCAAACGGAGGCGAATCATTTTTGCAGTTTTGTTCCCGCAAAAGAGTAAACTGTCACGTCCTTATGAATTTTTCTTGCAAAATATCAACTGTTTCTCTTCAGCCCCCCACCCTTCCGCCGGAAAAAAAATATGGATCAAACTCTTGTCTCATGCTCCTAAAATGCATATGTCCATTACAGTTCAAAAACATGTTCCTGACAACTCATTCACTTTCTCATGTTAATTATTTACAGCTGTCATGGGCGGCATGCAGTCTGAGATCGGCTTATCTCTCGAAAAGTCACTGCAGAAGTACATGTTACTGCAGAGCATATACAAGTACTTCTGCAAGTACATGCTCTGTTATTCTCTCTTTTACGCAGTCTGTGTGTCCGTCACGCTATCTGCCTCTGTCTCTCTGTCCCTCACCATCCGTCAGTTTCTGTCTCTGTCTCGCTCTGTTTCTCTCTCTGGCTCTCTCTGTTTCTCCATCTGTACCTGTTTCTATGTCTCTCTGTCTCTCTCTGTTTCACGAGCGACCAACGTTGACTAGGTAGCGTGTATTACACTATAATTGTCATAACATATGCAAAGAATTTCGACATTTGAATTGTCTTTCCATGCATTCTTCCGCTCAGTTAGACTTCAAAGGTCATCGCAGTCGGCCCACATTATCCGCTTCCTTCACCACATTACCTTCTTGCATTTATTAACATCTTACTCTTTGATTGCAAAATAAAGGTCTTAAACACCATGTCGAATTACGCAGCATTTAAAAGATCCAAAATATTGGGTTCCGAACCTCTAAGTAAGACTTCAAGTCAACGCCTCGGCCAATGCCGATTCAAGATCAGACGGCACTTGCCGTCTGATCTTGAATCGGCATTGGCCGAAAAAGCGGGGTTTGTCTTAAGGATACAGGTTTAAAGTACACGCTTTGAAATAAACATTATACGGTGACAACTCATTGCAACGCCTTCGCAAATTTTTCTCTGAAAAAAATCTCTTTGTCATACCTTTCTTCAAATCTCTTTGCCAGATTCATTTTTTTACAGCCATTACATAATCACTGTTTTTTTTTTAAATATTGATCGGCGTAAGTATTGATGTGCGCGTTTTAGCTACCTCATGCCTATTATATTCGAACTAGTACTAAACTAGAATGATCGCATAGCTGATAAAAATACCCCAACCGGCACTTTGTCACTGAAGCAGCACAACCAGAGAAAACAAAGTTCATCTGTGACCTTGACCTTTGACTTATGTGACACAAAATTAATAGGGTACCTCCTCGGGTCATAAGAAAAACGTGTATAAGTTTCAGGGCCATAGGTCAAACGGCTTTTGAGTTAGAGCCCGAAAACTTCGTAGGTGGGAGCGGGTAGAACAAGGAACCGTTCCTAGTCGAACTTTTCCATGCCAAACTCTCGCGATTTTTGCTTTGATTTTTTAACTCTTCACACTCACTCCCTTGCGATTTATTCTGACAAAACCTTTCTAAAAAAAAAAAAGACTAATTTTGTTACATCTCATTTTTACAGATCAAATTATTTACAACTATGATAAGTGCCTTCGAATTTCGGTCTAATAAGCGGATTTTTTTTCTTGGTTGGTAGGAAAGTAGACAAGTTAACCCCCGTTCAAGATCGTACCGTATATTAAACTATACTGAATCAGAAACTGAGATATTCAAGGTGTTTTTCATCTTAAATGATATAGTAGCCAGGTACTAAGATAAACTTGTGTAAAGACCATTTCAATGCAAGATGCATTTGAGCCATGTTCTGTGAAAATGGGGCTTAATGCATCTGCGAAAAGTATCGACCCAGGTCAGCCTGGGCAGTCCGCGCAGTAGGCTGACCTGGGCCAAAACTTTTCGCTACTGGTCAATTTTCTGTATGTCCAAGGGCCAGTCTACCCCCTGATTAAGTCGGTTGTTAAAAAAGGGGGCTATTATTGATCCATAAGTATGTTACGTCTTGCTTGGTATAATGCATTACGGAGATGCATTAAGCCCCCTTTTGCCAGAGCATGACTCATTTATTTATATGAGAAACAATTTAAAACAATCTAATATGCAAGATATCTATAATTACAGTTTATATATGGCGTGCCACACACGAAAAGGGGCCTTCGGACATATGCGTAAAATTGAGTAGTCCCAGATCAGCCTGTGACTAATGCGAGACGACCTTTCCCATTTTTGTGCGATTTTCTATTCCACGAAAGTCAACTGTATAAAAAAATCTTATGTAGTCGTAAAGTGCCGTTCGGATTAGCCTTGCGGACTGCGCAGGCTAATCCGGAGCGACACTTTACGCAAATGTCCGAAGTTTTCATTTCGCATGTTGCGGGCCATATATGAAAAGATACATACCGGTATATTACCGTGAAGTTGAGAATCAAACTTACTTTGATTACAGACATGTTTCTTCTGCAGGTTCGTTAAGGCAATTTAGGGCAGACTTCATCAATATTTTAGTAAAATGTCTGATTTGGGCATGGCCCGTATTCACAAACCATTCTTAAGAACGTTCCTAGACTTATTCTCCAAGATTTTCCAACATTGAAAGTTACACAACTTCTGATTGGCTAAACCAAATGTTTTAGCCAATCAGAAGGTGTGTTACTTTCAAATTTGGAAAACTTTGGAGAACAAGACTGAAAACGCTCTTAAGAATGGTTGTTGACCCAGGTCTAGGTTTGTTTGTTTGTCTGATAATCAACGCCGTTTTAGGTATTTACTTAATCATATCGCGGCGACTAGGGCACCTAATCATACTTTCTTCGAGTTGTTTTACCGTTACGTCACAGAATACTCTCTCAAAGTCACTAGCTGCTTTCACCCATAAATAACAAGGAAACAGCAATGAGAGAGGATTGAAAAAGAAAAAATCATCCCACATTTTGGCATCAACGTGTTAATAAGAAGACCATTTTGTTTGAAAAAAAGCATTTAAGAAGAACAGAAACTTTTACAATGTCGGCACAGAATTGATGATCATTGCTAATAAGGATTTTCCTCGCAGCTTGCTGATTCTTTTCAGGACTGCAAGTTCTCTGATTTTGTAGTATTATAGAGGAACAATAATCCTTAAAATGAATTACGAATTAAACAAACATTTCCAGTCAACACCCAACTGTTTGAAGTTCTTGTTTCCAGTTTTGGTTTGAAGTGGATTAATTTTTTAACTCTATCAGTTCAAAATATATAAATTAAGCAACTTTTTGCAGCTGAAAATACCATCTACTGTAACAAGGAAAGATTTTTATCATATAGGCTTGACTAAAGCGGTCGGTATGAATCTAAGATCAGACTGCACCTTCTGTGCAGTCTGATCTTGATCTGTCCCATTCGCAAACGCCTATGATTTCGCCTCTGTCGCTGAAAAAGCTAACATATTGTCATGAAGCAGGAGGTACGTAGTTTGAAAAATTGAAAAAAAAAAAGACATAATTTGAATTCATCTCGTGAATCACTGATCATCGATGTCAAATATTTCTTTGATTCGTGACAGTGCATTTCATTCGAGGGATCTCCAATAGCAAAGTAGGATCTGACTTGAGTTGGTATAAATTTGAGATAAATTCCTATGAAACGTATCTGTAAAAATGCTATTAAGCAAGCCTCTGGGGAGCTTAATAACATTTTTTGAGGAGTTTAAAATGATTTTACCCCAGCAGCCAACGAATGTCAGATTCAGTTTATCACATAACTGTATCTCAAGAATTATAGTTAATGACTTGTTAAAAGAAAGGCCTTTATGTACATATGAAACCCATTTACCACACGGCAATATTTTACACATTTCCAAATTTAAAGCATTTGCAAGCGACAAAAATAAATATGACCCAAAAACTGAAAATTAGTTTGGAAAGACAGAAAAATTGTGGGAAAAGGAGAAAATGCTGGTAACCAGCATTTTCTCCTTTTCCCACAATGTTTTCTACGACCTTTTTCATCAGGGTCGTTAAAAGGCGCATTGTGTGGTAAAGAGTTAAAGTTTATATGAAGCCTTTTCTCTTCTTTGACAGGTGTGCACGTCACGGACAAAAAATAGTTCTAAAGGAACTTGTATGTCAGATTTTGTTTGTTTTGAATATAAAAATGATAACATTTGTAGCTTTGTCACGATGAGCTCTTCTGGCCGTGAATTTCACAAAGAAAGCTGGCCCAGCAATGTTGGTGAACACGCAGTTCTTCCCATCTTAGCCGTTCAGAATCAAACACAGTCGTTTTTTGTAGGCAAAGTAGATTAACATCAGACTGCCTGTTACTGACAGTGTGGATCAAGATCAGACAGCACAAAACGTGCAGTATGATCTTGGATCCACACTTTCCGCTCTCGTGTTAGATAACCGCGTAAAAACAGCACTGAAATGATATAGTTTTGTTTTCATTTTCCCGATTCATTCTTTAAGCAGTTAATTTTACTTTCGATTCGTTGAACCGTATCATTCTAAAAGAGCGGTTACGTCCTTGATTCTATTTCATAAAAACGTTCAATAATTCATGTCTATGATTGAAGATACATGGTCCACGTACTTCAGGATGCACGGGGTCAACCCATTCAAAGATACATAGGGTTCACTTATTTAAGGAAACGTGAGGTCCACCTGTTTAAGACACATGGTGCCCATATGTTTAAAGATAGGCATACATGGGGGGTCCACCTATTTAAGGATACGTGGGGTCAATCTACTTCTGGATACATGAGGTCCACCTATTTAAGGATATATGGGGTCCACCTTTTTATGGATACATGGGTCCACCTATTTCAGGCTACATGGGATGTACCTATTTATGGATACATGGGTCCACCTTATGGATACATCGGGTCCACCTTTTGTTGGATACGTGGGATCCACCTATTTAAGGATACATAGGGTCCACTTACTTATGGATACATGGGGTGCACCTAATAATGGTTATATGGGATACACCTATTTATGGATATATGAGGTCTACCTTTGTAAGGATTCATGGGGACCACCTTTAGTTTGTTCTGTTTATTTGGTGCTAAACGCCGGTTTCAACATTGTTTCAATTATATCTCGGTGGCCAGTGTTCCTGCCCATACTTTTCTGTAGTTTCTTTTACCAGTGCTTCGCACAACATTGCTCCTAAGTCACTGGCTGCATCCCTTATAACCGTCGTCGGAACAATGAAAGGAACGAATCCTGTCGCAATGACTATCTTTGTACTTATTAGCCAGTGGAGCGATACAGGGCCACCATGGCCCTCTTGTTCCTAGATTCGTTTAATAAAAAAATATCTCAAACACCAACTCATGTCAGATCCTATGTATCCCGCACATTTTTGAGATACGCATTGCGTGACGTCATATGTAACGTCATTTTATACTTTTTACAGAGAAGTGTGCTGTTTTCTTTTTACGTGTACATGTATGGCATTACATACATATTCTGACATATAACTTGTTTGCAATGATCAATATGTTATAAAAAGAATATGATATCCATTGGTTATTAAGCTCGCCAGAGGCTCGCCTGAAATACATGTAACATTTTTCTAGTTTCGTTTGATAAAATTTTATCTCAAATACAGACTTATGTGATATTTTGTAAATCATTCCACCCAGAAAAATCAAGGCGTTGTAACATCAGAGAACACTCAGAAAACGCGATGATAAAGTCCCCGTAGATCTATAAGATCAATTTGAAATCGCCCACTCAGTGGTCAGTTCTTTGGTTGTTAAGCGAGACCAAATCCGCTTTTGCGGACAGTATAGATCAAGATCAGATTACAACTTTTGCCTTCGATCTATGGCTTATGCAGACAATTTTTTTTCGATAAAAAGAACACTGTATGATACGGTGATACTTATACAGCGAAAAGGACTTTGCAATTGCTATATTTGAGTTTTACCCCGTGGCGGGAATAGCCTGTTTTATTTAAAAGCTGATTAGGGTTTATCTGATATTGAACGGCAACATCCCTCGGTATGTTCCGTACATGCTTGTTAGCACAAAAAATTATGTCCGGAAAATGTCGAGAAAACGCAGTCATGACGACCATAAACGGTACATACCACCGGATATTGACGCAGACTATTTTTACCGAATGTGTTACACGCCAGTTACCTTAACCTTTTCCCTGGGAGAGGTAGAAAGAGGATGTTTTATCATGTGGCCGATCTTTTAAAATGATCGACGGGGAATTCCCTTCAAAGAAGCCAACCCATATTTGTACAGACTGATTTCAGGCTTACAAGAAACTTGTGTTGGACAAACATGAACAAATAGTTTTATAGACTGAAAATTGGCCATGCTCTGTGAAAAGGGGGCTTAATATATCTGCAAAAAGGTTTCGACCCAGGTCAGCCTGCGCGGACTGCGCAGGCTGACCTGGGTCGAAACCTTTTTGCTTTCGGTAGATTTTCTGTATGTCCAAAGACCATTCTACGTCTGAATTGAGCCGTTTGTTAGACAAAATTGATGTCATGTATTCATAATCATATGATGACTTGCTTGGTATATATTGCATTACGGAGATGCATTAAACCCCTTTTTTCCAGAGCATGACCCAAATATATTTGGGACAAGAAGCAATGGCTAGTAATACGAGTAGAGATTATGGACTAGCTTTTCCTACGTAACAAAATATTGCATGTTATTGAGGGTGCTGCCGCAGCACAGGATAAGTCCTCCTGCTAAACTGTTAAGGCGTCGGATTTGGACCCAGGAAATATCTGATCCGGTACACGCTGGTCACGTTGGATAGTCTTTGGACATGGTACTGGCTTTCCCAAACCTAGTACACGTGAAACCATGACAATACATGAACAAGAAATATCTGTAAGAGATATTGGAATATCATTATTGAAACTCATGTGGCTCAATATGAAGTAAAATGTAAAAAGTAACCTCACGAGCAACTGCCTCTTTTTCCTCACTGTTTTTCATTTTGTTGAAAAGTAGTATTTGGTGAAAGTAAACGCTTATGAAACGCTTGGGAACGCTTGTTAATAGCGGTTTCATAAATGTTTAAGCAAATATGCCAGCACAGGCCCTCCGAATAAACATGTGCGAATTTTTTACCAATAGCAAATTACTATCTATTCATTCTTTATCAGTACCAAGAAGTAGGTCAAAAGCCAGCGCATTCACCTACGCCGAAAAAAAAAATATGGTTTCGCTGTGGTATGGCTGAAATGACTTTAAAAGCGGCATTAAATCTTTATTGGACATACTTGTAACATATTTCAAAGCACATGTATGTACATTTAACACTTAAGCCACTGAAAAAAAAAAAAAGAAAAAATAGAAAAGAAATAAAAAAAAATTAAATCTATCGTTCAATCCCCTCTGTCGGGACCTTATGCAGTCTGATCTTGATCTATACTGTCTGCAAATGCCCATTGAGTCGAGCAAAACATTCAAAGGTTAAGATTGCCAGTTGCTTTTAGTCCACTATATATCTGCTGTTACTACCATGTTGTCACAGTAAGCTACGCCCAATAATATTTAGCTTATATCAGCAGTCGACCTTCCCAACGTTTGATGGTGTAACATCACTGCAAACTCTTTCCGGGTCGCAGTAGTTAAAAGTAGTACCATTTGAAAATTTGACGGCATGCGCCTCTGCTGCACTATTTCATCGGGGAAAATAGAAGGAAAGGTCTAAGATGTGTTTCTTGTGTTGATTTGATAATTTCTGTGGAAACTGAGTGCAAATTTGTTATTTGTTGGAGAATATTTTGTACCTGTAACGGCATAAAGGTATGCCCGCATAAAGGTACACGGTCTACCACTCGGAAGGGCCTTTTTGTCACTGTAAGTTTTTATGGGTAGTTGCATTTGAGGAGGAATTGTAAAAAGCGCAATGGGTTCAGCTGCCAATTTCTTCGGCTTCTTCAGTAGGACACTGGACATATATTTGATAGAAACAAACAGCAAAGCTGTGGGCTTACCAATAAAACTACAGCGGTGGGTCAAAAGTTGGTGAATTTTGTTTTATTTTCAATGTACCAAAAAGCCAGTAGTGTGACACCCAACAGGTATTATTGCGACCGGAATCTCTTCGCTCTCGTCATGGAGCATGCGTTTACGCTGTTATTGAACAAATTTGGATTACCTTCTTGTCTCCATAAAATCAATCAAATATCAAATATTTCTTTTATAATAGAGCCAAGCTCTGGCAAAAGGAGACTTAAGTTATCTCCGTGATGCAGTATACCTATCAAGTCCTCACATAATTATGGATCCATAATAGCCACTTTTTTTTTAACAACCGACTTTATCATGAGGAAGAATGGTCCTTTGACATACAGAAAATTTACCAATAGCGAAAAGTTTCGGCCCAGGTCAGCCTGCGCGGACTGCGCAGGCTGACCTGGATCGATACTTTTCGCAGATGCATTAAGCCTCCTTTTCATAGAGCATGACCTATTTCATTTATAAACTCTTTCAGCGCATAATATATAAACTCGCCGTCTTTCGATGACAGAAAATTCAATCCACTTTAATTCAGAAAGATGTTTTACCATAAAATTTGCTAAACAAGAGGAAGGCATAGGTTAAAGATCAGACTGCAAGTTCTGTGCAGTCTGATCTTGTTCTACGCCGTCTGCTAAAGCCCCTGCTTTGGCCTATGGCACTGAAAGTGCTAAATTTTGTTCCACGATCATGCTACGTGTCAAGGGCATAGTTACTTTGCTCTTAAATATCAAAACCGTCATGTCAGCTTAACCGTTTACCACACAATCCCGACTTTTAACGACCCTGAGGGAAAAGCCTTTTGAAAACATTGTGGGAAAAGGAGAAAATGCTGGTAACCAGTCCTTTGTACTTTTACAGACAAGTCTCACTATATGAGTCATATCTAATTTGTCGTCTGCAAATGCCTTCAATTTGGATAAGTCTAAAATTGTGTGGTGGGGTAAAGAGTTAAATGTTTCAAGTGTGATTAGAGACAAGCTATTATGATATATCTAAGTATGACGCCAAAGATCAGGCGTTACGTTACGGCCCATCTGATCTTAAACCTCACAGTTCGCTAGTACAGATCAGATTGTATAAGGATTAACTCCATACCACACGACAGACTTATGTTAAATGTTGCTCAAATCAAATCAAGTATTTTTTTTTATCCCCCGCCGAAAAGGCGGCCGGGGATATGGTAATAGTCTCCGTCCGTCCGTCCGTCCTTCCGTCCTTCCGTCATTCCGTCCGTCCGTCCTTCAGTCCTTCCGTCCCACATTTTTGTCCGGAGCATATCTCCAAAAGTATTTGAGATATCAACTTCAAACTTCACAAGTGGATAGATCTCATTAAGGAGGCGTGCAGTGTACAAGAACCATTACTCTATCTTCAGTATTTTTGGAGTTATTGCCCTTTGTACATTTTTTTTCTGGAATTTTTGTCCGGAGCATATCTCCAAAAGTATGAAAGCTAGGAACTTGAAACTTCACACACATATAGAACTCATTGAGGAGGCGTGCAGTGCACAAGATCCATTACTCTGTCTTCAGTATTTTTGGAGTTATTGCCCTTTGTTAATTTTTACTTTGAATTTTTGTCCGGAGCATATCTCCAAAAGTATAAAAGCTAGGAACTTGAAACTTCACACATATATAGAACTCATTGAGGAAAAGTGCAGTGCACAACAACCATAACTCTGTCTTCAGTATTTTTGGAGTTATTGCCCTTTGTAAATTTTAACTTTGGATTTTTGTCCGGAGCAAAAGTATAAAAGCTAGGAACTTGAAACATCACACGCATATAGAACTAATTAAGGAGAAGTGCAGTGCTAAAGAATCATAACTCTATCTTCAGTAATTGTTGAGTTATTGCTCTTTGTAAATTTTCACTTTGGAATTTTGTCCGGAGCATATCTCCAAAAGTACAAAGGCTAGGAACTTCAAACTGTATACACTTATAGAATTCATTAAGGAGAAATGCAGTTCACAAAAACCAAAACTCTGTCTTCAGTAATTTTTGAGTTATTGCCCTTTGTTAATTTTTACTTTGGATTTCTGTCTGGCGTTTATCTCCAAAAGTATAAAAGCTAGGAACTTGAAACTTCACACACATATAGAACTAATTGAGGAGAAGTGCAGTGCACAAGAACCATAACTCTATCTTCAGTATTTTTGGAGTTATTGCCCTTTGTAAATTTTTACTTTGGATTTTTGTTCGCACATTTCCCATTCTTGGCCAAGTTCCATACTTATGGCATAAACACAAAAAAGTTTTATAACTCTTGTATGCATTTTAAAAAGAAAAAGTGTCTTTTTTTCTTTTTCAGAAACTTCAATATTGATTAAGTTTTAATGTTTTGTAGTTATTATATCATGTTAATGCCAACTTTCATAACTTGGACCTGTATTTCAAAAAAGAAAATATGCTTGTTTTGTTATCTTCACTTCAAGCTCTTATTTCGGTGCTGTGTTAGAAAAAGCCCAATCGGCGGGGGATCTGGTGCTTGACAAGCACTTGTATTGCTTGTTTTCTTTAATAGGGTAGGGAAAAAAATGTGGGGAATGGAAAAAATGCTGGTTATCAGCATTTTCTCCTTTCCCACAATGTTTTCAAAAGCTCTCTGTAGTACGGTCGTAGAAAAAAAAATCAGGAAAGTGTGATAAATAATGTAAACCATACCATTACAATAGATATAGATGCTATGGCAAAAGGAGGCTTAATGTATCTCCGCAATGCATTGAACCAAGCAAGAATAACCTAATTATGAACCCATAAAATCCATTTTTTCAAAGTATCGACTAAATCATGAGGTACAGTTATCCCTTGACATGCAGAAACTTTAAAGATAGCGAAAAGTATCGGCCCATGTCAGCCTGCGCAGTCCGCGCAGGCTGACATGGCTCGACACTTTTCGCAAATGCATTAAGCCCCTTTTCACAGAGCATGGCTCATTTGTTATCACGGAAATGTAGTTGATGAATACATTAACACAATTTCGGATCTCAACTCAACGTGGGACCAGTCAGCTTTATGTTATAGTAGTGGTCCCCTCTTGGCATAGCGATGTTATACCTTCGTTTCGTTCAACTTCCCAGTCCGCTTGGCTCGATGGTTGATTCTTAACCAGACTACGTACAACCTTTTAGACTGCATGGAGAGTATTTGCAACCCTTTACCGCACAATCCCGACTTTTAACGACCCTGAGGAAGAAGGCTTTTGAAAACATTGTGGGAAAAGGGGAAAATGCTGGTAACCAGCATTTCTTTTTTTCCTTTCCTCACAATGTTTTCTACTCTTCCCAAAACAAATTTCAATTTTTCAGTGATATCTATTCTGTCGTCTGCAACTGCTTTCAATCTGGACTAGTCTAAATTCTGTCGTTTGGTAAAGAGTTCATAAATGGCCTAAGTTAACAATATAACACACTATCCAGAGTTTTAACGCGCCCCAAGGAAAAGGACTTTTGAAAACATTGTGAGAAAAGGAGAAACTGCTTAACCAGACTAGAACATTGAAATTGCACTGAAGGCATAATAAATTTTGTTTAATTCCCGGCCCAAGTTAACTGTTTACTACACAATTCCCAGTTTTAACGCCCCAAGGGAAAAGGATTTTGAAAACATTGTGAGAAAACGAGAAAATGCTGGTAATTAGCAATTTCTCCTTTTCTCACAATGTTTTCTACCCTTTCAAACAAAAAGTCCCTAATTGGCGTGACACTTAATTTGTCGTCTGCAAATGCTTTCAATTTGGACCAGTCTAAAATTCTGTCGTTTGGTAAAGAGTTAATATGGAATTTGACGTTGAAAGGACAGAAAATATCGTCAGAAAGGAGAAAATGCTGGTCACCAAATTTTTTCCATTTCTTGCGATGTTTTCTGAAGCATTCATCCTTAAAACAATTGAAAATATTTGGTGAAGTTGTTGATCAGAGAATCCTCAATTTCAAATGAGATCTTTAGTCGCATTAAGTGCCCCGTGGCAAGGCGCTAGAGACCTCATTCTCATCTATGGTTTGGTGAACCTTGGTAAGAAATGAATACGTAAGTCAGTCTTCGCCTGGATTTGACTTATATTCTTTTTCTAGCAGCTTATCAGATATTCGAAAAGGCGTTTCTTCCAGCAAACCGCCTCGTTTGGAGTGTTTGTCTGTAATTTGCTTATTAACTAGCCCGTCAACTAACTATCACGTGTTTTTACTTTCTCTGCTCTTCCGATCCTGTTCTTTGCCCTACCAAAGACAAATTACGTAATTTTAGCCTTACTGAATTCATCGTCGACAAGTCTTCTCAATCTAGACGGCCTCTGCTTCTCATTGCGAGAAGAGCCGACTATCTCTGATCGTGGCTTCTACATGTAGGTAAAGCTGAACGATGTCTTTTAGATTTGGTCGACCGTTGAAGCGTTCTTAGAACGCTGTTTTTCATGATAAAAGAAAAAAAAATATTTGAGTCATGCTCTGGCAAAATGGGGCTTAATGCATCTCCGTGATGCATGATATTAACCCAGTTATCACGTGATCATGGATCCGTAAAGTCCATTTTGTCTAACAACTGGTTGAATCATGAGCCAGACTGACAGAAAATTTACCAATAGCGAAAAGTTTTGGTCCAGGTCAGCCTGCGCGGACTGCGCAGGCTGACCTGGGTCGATACTTTTCACAAATGCATTAAGCCCCCTTTTTACAGAATATGACTCATTCATTGAGTGTCAGTGGATTATATTTCCAGTCGTCTTAAGCCTATGATTCTTGCTCCGTGAAAAGGTTGTTTAATGCATTTGCGAAAAGTATCGACCCAGGTCATCTTGCGCAGACTGTGCAGGTTGACCTAGATCGAGTCCTTTTGCTATTGGTGCATTTTTCTGCGTGTCAAAGGACCATTCTAAATCCGGATTCGGCCGCACTTAAAAAAAGGACAAAAATAGATCCATAGCATTAGACGATTTGTTTAGTATAGTGCATTTGAACCATGCTCTGGCAAAAGAGAGCTCAATGCATCTCCGTGTTGCATTGTACCGATCAAGCCATCACATAATTATGGATCTATAATAGCCACTCTTTTAAACAACCGACCGAATCCTTAGGTAGGCTGGTCCTTGGACATACAGAAAATTGACCAATAGCGAAAAGTTTCGGCCCAGGTCAGCCTGCGCGGACTGCGCAGGCTGACCTGGGTCGATATTTTTTCGCAGATGCATTAAACCCCCTTTCCACAGAGCATAGCCCATTTGTTGTTGTAAGAGTGAAAAACATCTCTATAGGAATCTTTTAACACCAATTAGTATCGTCTTATTATTGTAACGGATTAAACGATAATGATGTGTGTAAGGTGATCAAACAAGACGAGTGAGTCCATTCATTATGATTTATGTAAAGCTCTTGTCAAACCACATGCCCGTACCATTTAGGTACTTTGACAGATTGTTAAGCACTTAGTTTATCGGGCATGTCGCGTATTGAAATGAATCTTACAGAGCTATAAAGAATGCTTTTGATTGTGGCACACTTTTTAGCTATTCAGTTTACACTCATTATTCATTCGAAAACACAAATAAAGAGCATTTTGTCATTTTTAACTTCCCAGTTGAAATGTAGAATCGCCGAAAACGACAGGGAAAATGAATGAATCGAACTGAAAGCGGCAATTTATCCATTTGACGTTTGACAGCGCCATCTGCCGGAAATATGGCGTAGGCTCTGTCTTTGACGAAAAATCGGAAGTTAACTTCGCACGGTTTACCGAGGTAACTAAGGCGCTTTGAAGGTTTGCAATGTCAGGGAAAGTGTTCGTGTATTTACTTAAACGAAAAGTTTCCCCGACTTCGATAGGAACTTATTTGTGCCGAGGGCAGATCAAGACTCGTAATCTAGCCTTATATCAACATTAATTTGTAAAGTTGTGATTCCAGTTTACACGATATCTAACTTTGTGCTGTATCATATCAATAAACCGAAACTAATTTCGTACCGCACTTCGTGAACCTCGTACAAATTTGGGAAAGAAATGTAACTGGCCTATTATTCAGTGCGTTTATGCGGACAGTGCAGATCAAGATCAGGCTGCAGAGAACGTGCAGTTCTAGCATCATCCTCACAATGTTGATACTACTGAAATTCGAAACAACTTCACAAGCTTAAAGGAGCCACATTTTGAGTTCGCCTTTCTTTAAATTATCATTAACGAGATAAATTTTCATTTATCATTTATTAAACTATCGATGAATTGATTAATCACCCTATCTTTGTTACATAATACATGATGATTGATAGTAGAAATATTACCTCTGTTTGGTGAACGTTCACAAAAACACTTTAGAATGATAAGTTAAAATGCATAAAAAAATGTCATCACCGTCTTAAAACTAGCAAAAAATCTACTGGCTGTATATTTATTCATTAATTCAATCAAACATCTTTGAGCCATTGAGCCATGGCCTGTAAAAAAAGGATTTTAATGCATCTGCAAAAAGTATCGACCATGTCAGTCGGCGCAATCCGCACAGGCAAACCTTTCGTTATTTGTAAATTTTCCGCGTGTCCAAGGACCATTTTTTAACCTCGTGATTATGTCGTTTGTTAGACAAAATGGATCCTTATGGATCAGTCCGTTTATAACCCTTTTCGTATTTATTTTTTCAAACTATAATCATTCTTGTATGTTCATGCCAAATGTTGCCCCTGACGGTTTCAAGGTTCCATCGATTACGACGGATAGAAAATGCATTTTGTTTTATACTGGAGGCCATCAAATAAATCGCCATTGTAATGTTTCCGGTTTTAAATCGAAGATTTCCGATATATGTATTTAACCGTTACACTTACACATTGTAATTTATCAATGTTTACAAAGCTGACTAATTCTGAACCATTCTACAGTCTATCAAACTTCAAAGGCATTTTTTTCTGTCTGGATGTAAGGATGTATCTTTAATATTGCCATGTAATAAGTACAGTAGATATTGACTTTAAAGGGGCATTAAGCAAGATTTTCTTTCACAATTTGTTGTCAGAAAATCTGAACCCTTAGGCTGCTAAGCGCGACTCACTGACCTGTTGCGGGCAGTGTAGATCAAGATCAGACTGCACAGGGCGTGCAGTCTGATATTGGATCTACACTGTCCGACAGGGAGATATCTTTCCTCCAAAAATACCTTTGAAATTGGAAAATTTGGACCTATAGTATCGCTTGGAAAGTTTCATTTCTTTTACTCAGCAGGGTAAGGGTTAAGACTGTTCATTTTCATTCATGTGGAAAGACGGCTTTAACCCTTTACCACACAATCCCGACTTTTAACGACCCTGTGAAAGAAGCCTTTTGAAAACCTTGTGGGAAAAGGAGAAAATGCTGGTAACCAGCATTTTCTCCTTTTCCCACAATGTTTTCTACCCTTCCCAAAACAAGTTTCAGTTTTTCAATCACATTTATGTTGTCGTCTGCAAATGCTTTCAATATGGACCAGTGTAAAATTATGTCGTTTGGTAAAGAGTTAATATTCATACATAAATAAGATACATGTAGACAACACGAGAAATTTCCAAGTTATTTGTATTTGTACAGTCAAATTTCTTATCACCTTAACCCTTTCCCAAACGACAAATTTTGGACTGGTCCAAATTGAAAGAGTTTGCAGACGACAATTTTAGAATTGATGAAACTGGCAGAAAGGTCTCAAAAAGGGTAGAAAACACTGTGGGAAAAGGAGAAATTGCTCGTTACGAGCAATTTCTCCTTTTCCCACAGTGTTTTCAAAAGACTTGTACTGCAGACACGTGAAAACCAGGGTTTGTTTGGGAAAGGGTTAGTCGTTATCGCATAACAAGGAATGAATATATTTGAGCCATTCGTTGTGAAAAAGGGGCTTAATGCAGCAGCATAAAGGATCAACCCAGATTGCGCAGGCTGACCTTGGCCGAAACTTTTAGCGTTTGGTCAATTTTCTGCATGTCCAAGGACCATTCTACGTCGGGAACCAGTCAGTTCTTAGAGAAAAGAAATTTAACGGAACCAAAATTACGTTAGTACATGCATTTTTTTTATAATGCATCACAGAGATGCATTAAGCCCCATTTTGCCAGAATCATTTTTGTAAGTTTGATAGGATTTAAAAAAAAAAAAAAGAATCTGAATATCTCCCTTTAACCATCTTTTACCACATCATAATGATAATTTCCTATCGTAAACGGATATTACAAAATCTACAGGAGCAAAAACTGTCTTAAGTGTAGAGAAATACCATCCTATATCTTTTCTGTACTGTGCATATAGTGCAATAAGACGCCCTAAATGGGGAATTTTAGAAATACTTTATGAAAAATCCCCCTGAATGAGCATGTATATGTTCATTCAGGGGGATTTTTTTATTAAGTATTTCTAAAGAAAGGGTGAATGGTTATTCGAGATTGTTAAAAAAAGCAAACAAACAATTTAGCATTAATTGAGCCAATGTTACTCCTGTCCAGAATGCCTAGACAAGGCAGACAGGGTAGATTAATGATAAAAAACTGCACGTTTTGTTGCAGTCTAATGTTGATCTACACCGGATGCAAAGGCAACTCTGAAGGCGCTTTAAAGATTAATAAGATCAATCATTGAGTGCTAAGTATAGTTAGAATTACGGTAAGACTTAGGTGAGGCTATTAGCACAGTTTTTTTAATTATCATTTTCAACTCGCTGATATATATATATATATATATATATATATATATATATATATATATATATATATATATATATATATATATATATATATATAAGAGAGCCATGCTCTGTGAAAAAGGGGCTTAGTGCATCTGAGAGAAAAAAAAAAAAAAAAAAGTATCAATCCAGATCAGCTTGCGCAGCTATTTAACTGCACGTCAAAGGACCAATGTACCCCATGAAACAGTCGGTTGTTAGACAAAATGGACTTTATGTCTCCCTGATCATGTGATGAATTGCTGGGTATTTCTTCACGGAGATGCATTAAGCCCCCCTCCCTTTCGCCAGAGCATGTAGCCGGTCACTCTCTTGCACTACGGATCATTCCCATTCACCTCTGTAGTTGGCTCAGAAAGTAGTCCGTCATCACGTGATATTTTCGTCAAATGACCATAATTCAAAATTGCGACACAAACGCCGGTGAAAGAAAGACCAATCGATTGTTTTGTGTGCTGTTCAAACAGCATACGGCCAATCAGACTTAGTAGTAGGAAATGTGAAAAAGAGGGATTTTCTGAAAAGCTTAAATGTCTTTTAAAGGACGATAACTTGTTTTTTAATTTTGTTTAAATTGTCATTATTCATGGGCGCAGCCATTTTTTTTTATAATTGGCGTAAGATTCTGATCAGTAAAGAAGCTTGAAAAAATAGTTCCATTGTATACAGGTAAATTCACCAGTTTGAATGCACCTATAATTTATCCGGAATCATATTTCCTTTGTCTACCTTATTATGTTACACATGAAACAGTTAAACAGTAACAAAACATGTTTTCCTCGGTTTGACAAGATTCTTGTCATTTAGCCCGTTGCAGAGATGTATGGTGAGAGTAACGAACGACAACTCTGCTCGGAGATTGGTAGCCGGTCCGATAAAGTCATCGCCCTATGAGCTCTCTTATGGATGTTTGTTAAGAACAATCTAGCGAGACAACGCGATGATATTGACATCTACAGTAAACTTAACTAAACCATAACTAGAATAACGAATGAACGAACGCCCAAATATACATATTAAACACTGCAGCGCGATGAAATGTGCCTCCATAGTCTAAAAGGTTGCATTTGATTCAACTATATTTATGATACCAAAGATTTTTGTTTACGCGCGGTACCGGTAGTAAGTCTAAACGCGCCTATAACTTGAATAGTTCCACTAATGGAATTAAAGTAATATTCTCATGCGTTTTTGTAAATTGTCAGAAAAAGGGAGCTAATTCAGTCATTATTAAAATTTTGCTTTTACTAAAAATATAAACGGAAATTCAACGAAACTCAAAAATATTACTTAGTTAAGTTTATGTGATTGTTTGAACGTTAAATAATATAAAAATTATTTAATATGCCATTATAACAGACTTGCTGTTCCCAATTTAACATACCAAACTTAAAAAAAAAAACATAATTAAAAAAAAAATCCATTTTGTCAAAAAAAACGGCTGTATCACGAGGTAAAATTTAGAAATAATCTTCTTTCTGTCTTGGTTTATCGTTCAATAAACCACGGTTGTGAGTAATGAGGCACAATAAATAATCCACGAAGGCGATAGCTCGAGTGGTTTATTCATTGCGTCTCATAACTCACAACCGTAGTTTATGTAAGGGATAGAAAACGAGTGTCGTGGTATATGGGAAATATACACGAGCGTTAGCGAGTGTATATTTCCCATATATCACGGCACGATATTTTCTATCTCACTTAGACCACGTGACTATTCGTGCTTTTTATGTCATAATCCAGGAACATGTGCTTATGAGACAAAAGTTTTTTTCTTTTACAAAATGGAAGCATCATTTGATTTGGATTTTGATTTGAATGAGCTATTTAAAGATGATCCTGAAGTTACAGTAACTCAACTTGACAATTTGCCGACACAGGATTTGGTGGTAAATAAATTCGAAAATGAGAGATTAAGAATACTGATATATTGACTGAAAGCCAGCTGAAAGAGTTTAAAGCTGAGCGAATTATTTACTAGATGGTACCCTTTACCTTCACGGATTATATTTTTGTACCCCCTGAGGGGAATTTAATCAGTATTTGTCAAAATAAAAGGAAAAATTGAGAACTTTAAAATGTTTTGTAATTGTCAAATGAAGTACTGTACCTAATTTCAAAATTGTTTAATTCTTTACCAAACCGTTGTCTGCGCATGCCATACTCTTCGAAGATTCGACCTGTCTTATATGACGCATCACTAGCCCCGAAAGCGCGCAGACTGTTTTAGCAAACGACAAAATAAATGTGACTGAAAAATCCAAATTTCATTTGGGAAGGGTAGAAAACATTGTAGGAAAAGGAGAAAATGCTGGCTAACAGCATTTTCTCCTTTTCCTACAACGTTTTCAAAAGGCTTGTAACTAAGGGTCGTCAAAAGTCGTCATTTTCTGATAAAGGGTTTACCGTGAAGGCTACATTTTGTCTCGACTCGATATTGCAAACAGAAGTCTGAATTCACGTGCAGGATATACTAGCATAGTATATCCAGATATACAACTGCGGGAGTTGTATCTTCGGTATATACTATGACAATACTGAACGCTGATTGGTCAGCTCGCTACATACGTGGTCTAATGAACGATAAACCACGATAGAAAGAAGATTATTTCGGTTCTAACATGACCAGCTCTTGATAAAAGGAAAACAAGTTCATACCTAGTATACAAAAGCGGATGCGGACTAATTCTTAATTTACATAGAATATAGAATGACGTCCATTTTACCATGATTCCGTTTTGCACTGGATTTATAGAGTCGAATTCACGTGTCATGTTAGAATGGTTCTTTGATTATGAAGAATTCACCAACAACAAAAAAGTTTCGACCCGCAAGCTGACATGGGTCGGTACTTTTCGCAAATGCACTTAACCTCGTTTTCATTGAGCACAACGCATGTCTTTTTCATGTAACAAGAAACAAATCAAATCGCTCAGGACGGAGGTTTCATTTTGCCATTATGTGATCTTTGTGAATAATGGAGCAGCTGTACTAGTACTAGTAATGTAGAGAAAGGGTTAAAAAAATGGAATATCAATGAGCCGAGATTAGCTCGAAAAACAACAACCTTGAAATCATTGACAAACAGGAACGTGAGGTAAATTAGGCAAAGACTGTATCTTCAAACTTCAAGTGTGCATAATTCACACCCTGTGTGGTATTTTCTTCTGCACTTTTAGCGAGAGAGCCATTATGTTTTTTTTTTCCTTCGTCATTCTATTGTACTTATGTCTTAACACTTTACCAAACGACAAAATTTTAAAGTCGACCGAATCGGAAGCATTTTACAGACTGCAAATGAAATGTAGCTTAAGAGATGACTTCTGTCTTTAAAAAGATAGAAAACATTGTGGGAAAAGGAGAAAATGCTGGTTATCAGCATTTTCTCTTTTTCCCACAATGTTTTCAAAAGCAGTCTTGTTTTAGGGTCGTTAGAAGTCTGGATTGTGTGGTACAGGGTGAAACATTTTGACATTCTTTCGGTGCTGAAAGGGCAATTTATGATTTTTAAAAGTCATTTTTTTTCAAAGCAAACATCGTCGATGCTTTTTAACAGTTTTTAAAAACAGATTTTTTACTGAGAGGATGTATATTCTTTTAAGAAATTTGACTTTTTAGTCCGGCAATATCAATAGTATGTTGGTATCTTTTTCAAGTAAACTAAGAAACATACCAGACAGAGACACAATAAGCCGCCAAGGACACCCAAACTCGCTGCCTTATTGATTGATTTTCCGTTTATTCATCATCGTCACCGGTTCCTACTATGGGCGGCATCCCTTGAAGGCTGTTAGTTATGTTGCCGAGGATAGTGCAAGATACAGGACGAAACCCATTCTTAGTTACGCGTAGTTCGGTGTATAGCACCGTCAGACGGGACCTTGGTTTAACGTCTTATCCGAAAGACTATTAGTAATTTTAGGTAGCCAGTCGTGGGGCTCGAACCCACACCCTCAAGTGGCCCAAGTCTTGACGTTGAGGAGTCCTACACTCTACCACTTGAGCTATTTTGGTTGGTCTTCACTGCCTGAAACGCACGAGATTGCGTTTTTACCGAATGTGTTCACCATGCTAATTACTGGTTCAGTCACAAGTAAGGGCTTCGCCTTTATTCTGCAATATCGAGGTTAAAAAAAAACAAGGGGTGGAAAAAGGGGGTCACTGCTCATGTTAATTACATGCATTTTGTGTTAATGTCTTAATTAAAAGGCCGTCTTTGCCGACGACTCCAGATTAAAAGCTTTTAACACTTTCTTACGACCTTAGCGGAACAAAGTTTGGGGTTCTAGTCGCTTTAAATGAAGAAAGCATATTTCACACTCAGTGTAAAATTTCTTATGCACTTTACGGTTGGAGCCATTAACCCTTAGACTGCTAATTGCGTCTCGCTGACCTTTTGCGGACAGTGTAGATCAAGATCAGACTGCACAGAACGTGCAGTCTGATCTTGGATCTACACTGTCCGATAAGGAGATATCGTTTTCCTACAAATAAGTTTGAAATAGCATAATTCGGGGATTTTACCAACGGTTTGAAAATTCTGCTTCACTTATTTAGCAGGATAGGGGTTAAAGCGACCACATTAATCTTTACAACATTCTGTGGTATTGCGTTTAACTCTTTCGGCGCCAAATAAACAAACTTTGCTTCTTTTGATGGTTGTAAATACAATCCACTGAGTCTCCGGAAGACTTTTACTATATAGGCATGACCAAACAAGCGGAGGGCATAGATCAAAGATCAGACTGCACGTTCTGTGCAGTCTGATCTTGATCTATGCCGTCCGCAAAAGCCCCTGTTTTCGCCCATGGCGCTGAAAGGGTTAAGAAACCTTCCCCAATGATTCCGTGTTTGCACGACCCTGATGAAGAGGACTTTAAAAATCAAAGGACTCAAAGCCCTGAAAAGCGGATTTGTGGAACCGTATTAAGCTCTGATATGAAATGTTTTTGTTAACCAGCATTGTACTCCTTTTCCATAATGTTTTCTACCCTTTTAGAGGTCAATTCCATTAGTTTATATATATTTCGTCAGTCGTCTGCAAAATGTTTCTATATAAAACTTTGTCATTTGGTAAAAAATAGCCATTTCGCTGCTCTTCGAGACATGATTTTTTGCGGACATTGTAGATCAAGATTTAACTACACATGACATGAATGCAGTCTGATCTTGGATTCACACCGTTCAATACGGTGAGCTTTTTTTTTTTTTTTTTTGACAAATCACTAAAACTTCTCACGCTGCCATTTGGCATATTTCAAATTGGACGAATCTGATTGGTCAAAACTATTTTTAGCATAACGCCTTTATTTCAAAGTTGATATTTAATTTTCATTGACTCATTAAATTTGTTCAGTATTCACTGCGGTATCAAAATTTCCATCTCACGGTGGGAAGAGATAAACTTGTCCGCTTCCAAAGTTGTTTACCTTTATTACTCTTGTGATATCAGTCCATTTTTTACGTTCTACATGCTTGTAGCAGATTGAAGATGAATTATCGCAGAACACAATAAAAACAACAACTTTTCCATTTTAGTTTGGAAGTAAGTGAAAAGTGGAAAAGTAATACTGATGACTGACTCATGGCTTTGTTCGGCAGTTACATGTAATACAATTGGACACTTTGTCTTATGTATTAGTTAATAGAGGATGACGCCAATCAGCAATCAAGCTTTTGTGACCTATGACGTAGAAATCTGAAGCGAATACTTGAGACTGGTAGACCTACGTAGATACTCGTATACCTACGGTCGACGAAGGTAGCCTACGCGATAAATACGCGGATCCATCAAGTGTTTGCAGTTCTGTTTTTTTCCTCGCGTATATGCCATTTACATGTACGTCGAAGAAACGCAGAAGGTACGCACAAGTTCCTGCGCGGATCAATGCGAAGGCAAAATACGCCAGTAGGACTTAGGCTTAACGTGACTGAAGCACTATACGTACAAACTGAATCGATGAGTTTAAACTACGATCACAGTGCATGTACATGTACAAGCTCTGGAAAAATGGGATTTAACTCTTTACCACACGACAAAAATGTAGACTTGCCCAAATTCAAATCATTTGCAGACGACAATTTAAATCATTGCTCAAGTGATTGAATTTGTCTTTGATAGGGTAGAAAAACATTGTGGGAAATGGAGAAAATGCTGGTTACCAGCATTTTCTCCATTTCCCACAATGTTTTCAAAAGGCTTCTTCCTCAGGGTCGTTAAAACTCGGGATTGTGTGGTAAAGAGTTAATTTGTCTCCGTGAAGCATTTGCCAAGCCCCCGTAGCTCAGTCGGTAGCGTACAGGACTTTAGAACAGGAGGTCGCTGGTTCGATCCCCGGCTTGGCCAATTTCTTTCCGAGGATTGATGATAGTCATTGTGACAGGATTCATTCCTCTCTCACCGCTGACCATTGTTTCGACGATGGTTATGTGGGAAAGCAGCCAGTGGCTTGGAAAGAATATTGTGCGGAGTACTGGTAAAAGAAACTCCAGGAAAGCATGGATAGGTGCACTGGCCGCCGCGATATAACTGAAAGACTGTTGAAAACGGCGTTAAACACCATACAATCAATCAATCTCCGTGAAGCTTTATACTAATCAAGTCATCAGATAATTATGGATCTATAAGATCCATTTTGTCTGACAACAGGCCGAATCCTGAGGTAAGATGGTCCTTGGACATGCAGGAAATTTTCCAAACATAAAAAGTTTCGACAAAGGTCAGCCTGCGCGGACTGCGCAGGCTGACCTGGGTTGATACTTTTTGCAATTGCATTAAACCGCCTTTTCACAGAGCTAGGCTCATATATAGGGTTGACCTGGGTTGATACCTTTTGCAATTGCATTTAACCCCCTTTTTCACAGAACATGGCTCATAGATAGGCTGTCTGGGGTCTACTGGATCCAAATCAGATTACTGGTCACGTATGACAGTACAAGATTTTAGGAAACTCTGGAATGAAGATTTTATTCCAGTCGCACAGTTGTTTATCATTGTCCCGCAAAGCGTTTCTATTTTCTGTCCATCGTGAGGTCAGTTTTCGCTCGTTTGTCAAAAGTCCAGACAACCGGTGACTCAGAACCTGAAATTTCTAAAGAAAAGATCAAGGACGCAGCGGACATTTACATATCAATGCCCCCCAGAAAGGTCAAACTGTCCCAGAGTGGACCGAACACGTGACTACATGACATTTCGAATCTATTCTTTTCTTTATTTACTTGTTGATTATATGGCCGAAAAAAGACACGGACATCTTTCTCTGCAGTTACACTATATGGTATATCCCCCAAGGTACTTTCATAGTAATATTAATTACGTAAAAGATTTCCTAATTGGTGAAATTTAACCTTTGACCTTGTTGCATCGTGTCCACGTCAATTTCTGCGTATTGCAAAGTGAAATTTTGCTGATTAGCTCGTCAAATAAGATACTAGTTTACAGATTAAAAAATACTAGGAAATCGGGTGAAGGCAATATTGATATCGAGCACTGATATCAGTCATAGGAACAGAAATCGGACACGGCTTTAGGTCAGATGTACTTGACTGATGTATTTCCCATAGCTAGGTCAAGATAAAATGCATTTGAGCGCATGACGGGAAATAAAGAGCTTTTGCGGGCGGCATAGATCAAGATCAGACAGCACAGAACGTGCAGTCTGATCTTGGATCTATACCGTCCGCTTGCGTAGTTAGGCCTATTAGATAGAAGAATTGTGAGTTTCACTGGACTGTATTTTCGGGGTTCGAAAGGGGTCGAGTTTAACCCTTTAGTAAACGACAACATTTTAGACTTGTCCAGATTGTAAGCACTTACAGAGGACGAATTTAATGTTATTGAAATGTTCAGTTTTGTCTTAAAATGGGAAGAGAAATTGTGGGAAAGGAGAAAATGCTTGTCTTCTAACTTAGCGGATTGTGTGGTAAAGGGATAAACAACTGGATCTGAAAGAGTTTGAACAAATATCATTAACTCTTTCGGCGCCAAATAAATAAACTCGACTTCTTTCGGTGGCTGTAAATGCAATCCACAGAGACCCAGAAAGATTTTTATCGTAGGGGCTTGACTAAATAAGCGGACGGTACAGATCAAAGATCAGACTGCACGTTCTGTGCAGTCTGATCTTGATCTGTGCCGTCCGCAAAAGTCCCTGTTTTCGCCTATGGCGCTGAAAGGGTTAAATTGAGAAGCGTATATGAGACATGCTCTGTGCAAAGGCGGTTTCGACCCAGGGCAGGCTGCGCAGCGTCAAAACTTTTTGCTATTGGTCAATTTTCTGCGTGACAAAGGACCGATCTACATGATTTATTTGGTTGTTAGACAAAGCGGATTTTATGAACCCATAACCACATGATGACTTACCTGGTATAATGCATCACGGAGATGCATTATACTAATGGAATTTACCTCTAACAGGGTAGAAAACATTATGAAAAAGGAGTACAATGCTGGTTAACAAAAACATTTCATATCAGAGCTTAATACGGGTTCCACAAATCCGCTTTTCAGGGCTTTGAGTCCTTTGATTTTTTTTTTGCCAAAGCATGAGTAATCTAGATCTACTCTGTCCTTCTGGATAAAGAGGAAGGGTCTCCCTAAGGGCCTTCTTCTAGGATAAAAAATATATTTTTTCTTTATAGATTTTTTTCCTGATTTTTCACTACTTTAAATTAGCTGTTGTTTTGTAAAAGCGTAGATTATATTCTCTTGTTTCATGCTGCAATAAGTATCAATTCATTTTATGTAGGCACTCACAAAATAAAAGAAACTGAATAATGTGTCTCTCTCTCTAAGAGATCATTTGCTAAAATTTCTAAACACAAATAATAGCATTATTTGTCCTACTCGCTTAAGATCTCGAAATAATTCATGTTTTTTGTTGATATTGTTTTTTATGACTATGTACAACTGTGTGCTTGTCATTTCATTTGGTAATTTAGTTTCCAGAAATGAATCCAGCTGTACAGAGAAAGCTCGGACGTCTCGAAGTATCGCTAGTACAAGTACTTAGGTTCGCGTATGAGGTGCATATTTCATTAAATGAGTGTAGGAAAAGTTTAATCAAGCCAGCTTTTGACGAGCATAATATCAGGTTTTTTTGACGATCAAAATGTATAAGATAAGAAAATTAAATTCGTAATGGGTATAGATCTAGATCTATTACATTGAAAAAAAAGGAGGTTATGTGATAAACCACTATCATACAGGATAACAGCTGCATCAATCTAGTGTAAGTGACATATCCGCTTGAATGAAAGATCAAAGCGTTGAAAGCACTGGTGTGATTTTTGTCAAAGGAGCCATTGTGTGGAATTAATATTTTGAAAAATAAATAAAAAACTATGTGGGACGAACAAGCCCGAACGAACAAGCCATGGGACGAACAAGCCTAGGGACGAACTGGTTTTGGGACGAACATGGTCAGGAGACAAAGGTTGTGTGTATCATTGCGCTAATAGAAGGCCGTAGCGGTTTTAGATATTTTCAACAAAAAACAGAAGTATTCCCATGATCGATAGCCTTATCCAGTTTCTTTTAATACGCCTCTCTTAATCATATATCTGAGTGATACCAAAACACTTATTTGTCTTAGAAAAACTGAGTTTAATTGGGTTTACTTCCTTCGGTTTTGCACAAACTACGATACATGATTTTCAAAATACCGTATTGAACTCATTGTGGCATTGTCTTCGACAAATGCCACAAAAACTGTTGTTTTCATCTATTATTGTACATTTTGTGAGAAATGGAGAAAGGGAGCTATCGTATGTAGCCTAACAGGTAATAGCTCTTTTTCCTCACACAGTTTTGAAAATACCGCCAGTTGCAGGGACGTGAGTTAGCCAGATTTATATGACCCATACTCTGGAAAAAAAGGTGTTTAATGCATAGCTGTAATACATTGTACAAGTCATCACATGATAATGGATCCATGAAATATATTTTGTCTGACAACCGACTGATTCATGCGGTAGACTGGTACATTGACACGCCGGAAATTGGGCGGACTACGCTGGCTGTCCTGGGTCGATACTTTTTGCAGCTGCATTTAAACTTCCTTTCCCAGAGCATGCCTCATATGGTTATCGGATAATTATTCATGTTTCATGTTTTTCGGTAGTTTATCGAGAAATAATGGTAGATTATAGTTTGATATTTCATGGTTACGACCAGTGAAAATACCGATTTTATATTTTCTAACTCTTCAATTGAAAGCGGAAACAGTAGTTCTCGCGCACTAGTTACCTAGATAATCAGCGCGTGCCATTCAAAAGGGGGGAAATATGACGTATTTTCGCTATATTTCTCGCGCTTTAGGTAAAATTGTAACGTGTTGTTATGTTGGGGGGTGGGGGGGGGGGGGGGTTACGCCACGGAGAATTACCGAAAACAACTGGACTGGATTTTAATGAAAGTTCCAACAAAATAGGGTTTAGAAGCATGAAATAAATAGAATGTATTTTTTTCGGTGAAAGATCGAAATTTATTTCACCTCGTGAACATCATCGTCCATATTTTCAGTCGTGGCTGCGCCACTTGTGAAAATATAACCAATGATGTTCACTCGATCAGATAAATTTCGATCTTTCACCGAAAACAAAAACCAAATATATCCTCTATATATTTCTGATGCCGAAATGGTGTTATTGACATGAAGGGATTATTGACGACAAGCGCTGACACCGTTTTAGAAACAAATATTTAAGTAAACAAAAGGTCATGCGCACTCTGAATAACGTAGCTTTATCAGTTCAGAAAGGTGAACTAAATTTAGATAGCCATTGGTCTCTGTACGGAACAACCCGTTTTGTATCAACTCCTTACCAAACGACAAAATTTTGGACTAGACCAAATTGAAAGCATTTGCAGATGAGGAATCTGTTGTAGCTCAAATAATGATTTTTGTCTTTGATAGGGTAGAAAACATTGTGAGAAAAGGAGAAAATGCTGGTAACCAGCATTTTCTCCTTTTCCCATAATGTTTTCAAAAGCTTTCTTTTTCAGTGTCGTTAAAACTCGGGATTGTGTGGTAAAGAGTTAACTATGATATTAGTGGAAACAGTTACCGTACAGTGTTTCGAAAGTCGTTACAGTGTGAGTTACACAACGAGTTACACAACGTAGCAGCGAAAAAAAAATAGAAGTAGACCATCAAAAGTTTTTGTTTCCTAGAAAAATCAAAGAACTGAAAGTCCCGAAAGCAACTGAAGTGTGAATTGGACAGTATGTGGGAATGTGAGCAGAATGATGCAAGAAAACTTGAAATAGGGATATTGCTTCTAAACCTCAGTGTTAGTTTTACTCTACAGAGCTTCTTAAGCACAATGTCATTGCTGCTGTAGATAACATATAAACTTTTTACAAAACCATAAAAATTTGGACTAGACCAAATTGAAAACATTCGCAGGCACATTTTCGCCGTTTTTCACGATGTTTTCCAAAGCCTTCTTCTTCAGTGTCAGAACTCGGGATTGTTTGGTAAAGGGTTAAGTGCATTGTCCGTGACCTTTTTTAAGTTTTTCTAGATTCCCTCTTATGCTGGATGTCAGCTGTATTGTAGATTGCTTATAAAGCCCAATACCATTTGTCTTCTAGAAGTCAATTTCATGTGCGCTCTAGATTGCATCTAGAGCTCAACGTCAGGCATACCCCAGATAGCATTCAGAGTTCAATATCAGTTGTACAGCATGCTCAGTGTCAGTTGAACATTGTCCATAGCTCAATGTCGGTTGAATATTGTCCATAGTTTAATGTCGGTTGAATATTGTCCATAGCTCAATGTCGGTTGAACAGCGTCCAGCGCTCAATGTCAGTTGAATATTGTCCATAGCTCAATGTCGGTTGAACAGCGTCCAACGCTCAATGTCAGTTGAATATTGGCCATATCTCAATGTCGGTTGTATATTGTCCATACCTCAATGTCAGTTGAATATTGTCCATAGCTCAATGTCAGTTGAACATTGTCCATAGCTCAATGTCGGTTGAACATTGTCCATCGCTCAATGTCGGTTGAATATTGTCCATAGCTCAATGTCGGTTGAATATTGTCCATAGCTCAATGTCAGTTGAATATTGTCCATAGCTCAATGTCGGTTGAACATTGTCCATACCTCAATGTCGGTTGAATATTGTCCATACCTCAATGTCGGTTGAATATTGTGCATAGCTCAATGTCGGTTGAACATTGTCCATAGCTCAATGTCGGTTGAACAGCGTCCAGCGCCCAATGTCAGATGAACATTGTCCATCGCTCAATGTCGGTTGAACATTGTCCATAGCTCAATGTCGGTTAAACAGCGTCCAGCGCTCAATGTCAGATGAACATTGTCCATAGCTCAATGTCGATTAAACAGCGTCCAGTGCTCAATATCAGTTGAACATTGTCCATAGCTCAATGTCGGTTGAACAGCGTCCAGCGCCCAATGTCAGATGAACATTGTCCATCGCTCAATGTCGGTTGAACATTGTCCATAGCTCAATGTCGGTTGAACATTGTCCATAGCTCAATGTCGGTTGAACATTGTCCATAGCTCAATGTCGGTTGAACAGCGTCCAGCGCTCAATGTCAGATGAACATTGTCCATAGCTCAATGTCGGTTGAACAGCGTCCAGCGCTCAATGTCAGATGAACATTGTCCATAGCTCAATGTTGATTGAACAGCGTCCAGTGCTCAATATCAGTTGAACATTGTCCATAGCTCAATGTCGATTGAACAGCGTCCAGCGCTCAATGTCAGTCGAACATTGTCCATAGCTCAATTTCAGTTAACTCTTATCCTGCAAAATCAGTTTAATGAAACTTTCAAGCCGATAGTAAAAACCAGAATAATGCTATTTCAAGCTTATCTTTTAGAGAAAAGCATCTTCTTATAGGCAGTATATATCAAAGATCAGACTGCACATTCTGTGCAGTCTGATCTTGATCTACCCTGTCCGCAAACAGTCAGTTAGTCGCGCATAGCAGCCTAAAGCTTAAATAACATCTAGATCTCAATGTTAGCTATTCTGTAGATTGCTTATATATACATAGTAAAATTAGTGTTGCACCCCCTGTGTTTTTACCGGGTTTGATTTTCTGGGGTGAATGATATGAAATGGGGTGGAAATTAGAATCTGGCTGCTGCATACATCAACAAACCAGTCTGTTGCCTCTGAAATGGACTGAACTGAGGTATCCCTTGACCTCACGGCAGCGGTCACCGATCAAGTTGTTTCACCCTCTTGCGAGAGGTATGAGACGAAGATTGCATGCTGTTCTGCAGGCCCTGGACAGAAATACCTAATATTGACTGATTGTGTGTGCCCATTCTCTGCAGATTACTTTCAATCTGTCGTAAGTTTTATTTCGACATTTAATTTCCAGTTTTAACCAAACTTAAAAGTTTCTCGTTCTTCTTAAATTTGAAAGCAATATCTAAGCAAAAAATTACTACTTACCTTGAGGTCAAGGGATACCCCAATTCAGTTTATTTCATAGCCAAAAGACTGGTCTGTTGCTGTATGTAGCAGCCGGATTCTAATTTGAACCCGATTTTACATTATTCACGTCAGAAAATCAAACCCGGTAACAAACCTAGGGAGTGCAAGACTTTTTTTATTATGTATAGTTCCAACGTTAGTTGTATTGTAGATTTCTCCTTCTCCTAAAGCTAAGTCTACTCTAGATGGCAAGGAGAGCTCAGTTGTACTCTAGATTGCTTCTATAGCTCAATGTCACTTGTACTCTTGGCTAACTCATTTAATTCGGGTCAAGGTTTCGGGAAAGCTATCAATCGAAAGAAACATCACACAATCAATAGAATCATAATAAGACTTATTATCCGTTGGGCGCTGTTTAATTCATCATTTTGACCGACTGACAGTGCTGGGCCAATATCTTTGAGGGTGAATGGGGAAATGAAAGTTTTTGGCCCTTAGGCTGTCAAGCGCAACTTACTGACCTTTTGCGGACAGCGTAGAATAAGATCAGACTGCACAGAACTTGCAGTCTGATCTTTGATCTACACTGTCCGATACGGTATTTTGTTTCCCGTGAAATCAACTTTGAAACATCAATATTTGGGTTTTTACTATTGAGAGGAAAATTGCGTTTCATTTATTTAGCAGTTTAACCCTTTACCACACAATCCCGACTTTTAACGACCCTGAGAAAGAAGTCTTTTGAAAACATTGTGGGAAAAGGAGAAAATGCTGGTAACTAGCATTTTCTCCTTTTCCCACAATGTTTTCTACCCTATGCAAAACAGAAATCATCATTTGACCTACATTTCATTTGTCGTCTGCAAATCCTTTCAATTTGGACCAGTCTAAAATTTTGTCGTTTGATAAAGACTTAAGGGTTAAAATAGAATCTTTCACAGGAAAATTCATAGTGATTTCTAGTTTGGAAATCTCAGAGCGTTGATGTTTGATGTTAACCGGTGATGCTTAAAACGTACATGTATCCATGGGTCACAGGACTCACATCTGTAGAAAATTTTTAAAGAATTCCGTCTTTTGAACAACATGTACAAATACTAGGGCGTTGATTTTGTGTATAGAGCATTAGCTGTAGGTCCTTATTCATGTACACGATCTTTCAAATTTTGCATCTCAACGGTTAGCTCTTTACTAGCCAACAAAATATTGCATATGTTCAAACTAAAAGCTCTTGTAGGCGACAAATCTAATGTTGCCAAGATAACGGAGCCATGTTCTTGCAAAACAGGGGTTTAGTGCATCTCCGTGATGCCCGATACCAAGCAAGTCACGTGATTACGGATCCATAAAATCCATTTTGTCTAGCAACCGACTGAATCACGAGGTAGCCTTATCCTTTGACATGCAGAAAATTGACCAATAGCGAAAAGTTTAGGCCCAGGTCAGCATGCGTGGACTGCGCAGGCTGACCTGGGTCGATAGTTTTCGCATATGCATTAAGCCCTCTTTTCACAGAGCATGGCTTAATGTAATTTATCTCAGAAGGGAAAGTAATCATTTTGGGAAAACAAGAAAATGCTGGTAATCAGCATCTTTTTCTTTTTCCAAGATGTTTTCAAAGTCCTTCCAGGGTCCTTAAAACTCGAGAACGGTTGGCAAAGGGGCAAGCCAAGTCTTTCAAAATAGAGGTTTCATTGGTTAGTTCTGTACCAGACGACGAACAATTAGACTAGTCCAAGTTGGTATCATTTGCAGACGACAGATTAAACGTGGCTAAAATGACGGGATTCCCCTTTGAAATGACAGACAACTTGAAAAACGATGTTTTTAAAAGCTTCTTTTTGGGGGTCATTAAGACACGGGAGTATTTATTACAGGGTTAAAAATCGATGACAAATTTAAATTGTTATTATGTACCCATGCGAGCGATGTAGGATCTTCAAGGACCTCTTGTAGTGTGAATTTGGGAAATACGATTTCCCCTTGTGAAAGAAATCGATGAACTAGCTTGATTTGACTCGTACTTCGAGTCGTCGGGTATCTAAGTGAATTCACAGTAAAATTAATCCCCATTGGCTTCTTAGTGCGACTCAATACCTTTTGTGGACAAAATACATTCAGATTAGACTGCGCAGAACTTGCAGTACAATCTTTGATCGGTCTAAATTGTCCATTACGGCGAGATTTTTTCCAGCGTAAAGAGAAACTGTGAAACTGAAATATTTTGTGTTTTCATATTACGTAAAAATTTGTATTTAATCTACAGTATATTTAGCAATTCATATTGTTTAGATACCAATTCATTATGGAATTTACATAGAGAACAAAAGACCTGGAGCTAGCTAGAGAGAGAGAGAGAGAGAGAGAGAGAGAGAGAGGGAGGCAGGGCCGACGGACGGACGAACGAACGGGCAGACGGACGGACGGACTAAATTATCCTATTTTTTGCAAAATGAAAAGATGTTTTCGGTCAGTCGGTACACCATCTTTAACGGTACGTCCGAACTAACCTCGCCGTAGAGACGATCGGTGACAGAATGACGGCTTTATTAATAAGAGATTACGACATAGTTTGAAAACAAATATCAGTAGGAGCCAAAGGGCATTAATACTGCGAATATCTTGTCTTAACACAGATCAAAGGTCAGAGTCATCAGCCTTTCTAAATAGTTGTCTAAACCGGAAATAGACGTCTTTTTTCCGTATCTTCGATAAATAGTGTTTCTAGTACTTAATTTTACACTAAACAATTCTGAATTTTAACTATCCTGAAAGAAAAGAAAAAAAAAAAAAAGAAATGAAAACACTGCGGAAAAAGGAGAAATTGCTGGTAACTGCTTCCTTTCCCTTTCCACTTTTTTGCCACCCTTTCCGCGATAGATCTCATCAAATGTGTCGTATTAACACTTCTCCATAAAAAATCCCGACATTTAACGACCCTAAAGAAGAAGGATCTTGAAAATAGTGTGGGAAAAGGTTAAAATGCTGGTAACTAGCATTTTCTCCTTTTCTCACAATATTTTCTACCCTATCAAAGACAGCAGTCACCTTTTGAGCTGCAATTATTTTGTAATCTGCAAATGCTTTCAATTTGGACGTGTCCATTTTTTTCTTTCGCTTGGTAAAGAGTTAAACCTGCAAATGTCTTCTGTTTGGTAACTTGAGAAGCACAACCTGTGCCGTCTTCACATTTCAGAAAACATTAACGTTCTTTTACGTATTGAATTCACAGATCCTTATTCCTCATAATTATTTTCTCAACCAACCCACGTACCGACTTATCAATTGTTTATTACTCAACACATCCATCCATCTATCCATCCATCAGTCTATCTATCCTTTCGTCCGTCCATCCATCCGTCGGTCGGTCAGTCAGATCAGATCAGATCAGATCAGATCAGTCAAGTCCAGTCCAGTCCAGTCCAGTAAAGTCCAGTCCAGTCCAGTCCAGTCAGTCAGTCAGTCAGTCAGTCAGTCAAACTGCCAACAAACCAACCAGTCAATCAATTAACGAATCAATCAAGGAAATATTTCATTTAAAGGTGCATCTATACTCGTTTTCATCTTTATATTATCCTACTATAATCATTCTTGTACCTTCTGATGGTTGCAAGGTTGCAGAGATTACGACGGAAGGAAAATGCATTTCATTTTCTGGAGGCTATCAAAGAAATCACTGTTGTGTCTTTTCCGGTTATAAACCAAAGATTTCCAATATATGTTTTTTCCCTTACACTATACATATCGGAAATTTTTCTGTGTCTACACAGCTGACTAATTCTGAACCATTCTACAGTCTACCAAATTTCAACAACGTTTTTCCCTCTGTTTTCTCTCGCTGTAAGGGCGTCTCTTTAAACAAATCATATGACATGATAATTTAAATAATTATACAGCCGTCAAATGTGTCAATTCTTTGTCTTGGTGTAAATTTCAAACTTGTAAGCTGTGACATTATTATTGAATTTAGTTCCGCATATCATGTCAGTCATTCATCTGCATGTTTCCTTCATAAAAACGTATAATCATCTTCTATCCATGGCTTCTCAATCAATCAGTATTTGAACAATCTATCGATATTGTCAACAAATATATCTGAGTCATGCTCTGGCATAAGGGGGGCTAATGCATCTCCTCCGCAATGCATGATACCAAATGAGTTATCGCCTGATTAGGGATCCATAAAATCCAATATGTCTGAACAGCTGACTGTATCATATTAAGGTAGGCTGGTCCTTGGACATACTGAAAATTGACAAAAAGCGAAAAGTATCGACCCAGGTCAGCCTGCGCGGACTGCGCAGGCTGACCTGGGTCGATACTTTTCGCAGATGCATTAAGTCTCCTTTTCACAGAGCATGGCTCATCTTTAAAAATGATAGACCGCGTAATGCCAAGCCCCCGTAGCTCAGTCGGTAGCGTACAGGACTTGAGGACAGTAGGTCGCTGAATCGATCCTCGGCTCGGCCAATTTCTTTCCGAGGATTGATGATAGTTATCGCGACAGGATTCATTCCTCTCTCACCGCTGACCATTGTTTCGACGATAGTTACGTGGGAAAGCAGCCAGTGGCTTGGAAAGAATATTGTGCGGAGTACTGGTAAAAGAAACTCCAGGAAAGCATGGATAGGTGCACTGGCCGCCGTGATATAATTGAAATAATGTTGAAAACGGCGTTAAACACCAGACAATCAACCATACAATCAATCCTTCATACAAGCGTATAATCATCTTCTATCCATGGCTCCCCAATTAATCGATATTGTCAGCAAATATATCTGAGTCATGCTCTGGCAAAAGGGGGCTTAATTCATCTCCTCAATGCATGATACCAAATGAGTTATCGCCTGATTAGGGATCCATAAAATCCAATATGCCTAACAACCGACTGTATCATATTAAGGTAGGCTGGTCCTTGGACATACTGAAAATTGACAAAAAGCGAAAAGTATCGACCCAGGTCAGCCTGCGCGGACTGCGCAGGCTGACCTGAGTCGATACTTTTCGCAGATTGATCAAGCCCCCTTTTCACAGAGCATGGCTCGTCTTTAACAATCATGGCGTAATTTTGCCAGCAAATAGGTAGGGTCCCTTGAAATAAACATGTCTACATCTTTGACCAATGACAAATTTCTATTTATTCATTTGTTATTAGTGCCAAAAAGTAGGTCAAAAGCAAGCATATTAAGGTACGCCGAAAAGTGAAGAATTCGCAAAGTATTATTATCCACTTCTTACAAAGTTTATTTACCACGTACTAAACTTTCAAATTTTAGACAGATTTTAGCGACGTCTCTATTTACATGTGAATGTGCTCTGTGGAATGGGGTTAAATGCATAATGTTGCATTGTACCAAGCAAGTTATCATTATAATTGTGGATCATTAATCAATTTTGTCTAACAACCGACTGAATAATGGACTATACGGGTTAGTTTAACCCTTTCCCAAACGACAAATTTTGGACTGATCCAAATTGAAAGAGTTTGCAGACGACAATTTTAAATTTGATGAAAATGGCAGAAAGTTCTCAAAAAGGGTAGAAAACACTGTGGGAAAAGGAGAAATTGCTCGTTACGAGCAATTTCTCCTTTTCCCACAGTGTTTTCAAAAGACTTGTACTGCAGACACGTGAAAACCAGGGCTTTTCGGGAAAGGGTTAAAATCACAAAATTGATCTATAACAAAAAGTTTCGACAATGGTCAGCCTGAGAGGACTGCACAGGTCTGGGTCGATGCCGTTGTAGATGCATTTAAACCTTAGGCTGCTAAGCGCGACTCAAGAACCTTTCGCGGACAGTGTAGATCAAGATCAGGTTGCACAGAACGTGCAGTCTGATCTTGGATCTACACTGTCCGATAAGAAGATACCCCCCCCCCCCAAAAAAAAAAAAAAAAAAAACTTTGAAATGGCAGAATTTGGGTTTTTACTGTCGGTTTGAAAATTTCATTTCACTTATTTAGCTGGATAAGAGTTAATATCGCGCAATACGGAAAATCGAGCAATATGCCAAAATTTTCTTACGGAGCGAAAATCAAATACAAGCACCAGCAAAGTGACTACAACTTAATACCCCATTTATTATATACCTACAACTTTCAACCACAAAATATCTTAGTTATTGACAATTCTGTTCTAGAACTGTCCATCGAAATAAAACAAATACTTGTTTGTTGGATAAGAACGTCATTTTTGATGCATGGGGTATGAATATTGAAACATTTTGCCTAACCAGATCGGAAAAGAGTCTGAACATATTCTGCGATCGGGCTACGCCATCGTACAAGCATTAATACGAGATACAGATTTTTTTTTCTGATATGACAGATTCTATTCGCTTGCGATGCATGTACATGTATTTGAACCGGAAAATTTATAAATGAGCAGTCCTCTTTGAAAATGGGGATTCACGCATCTGCGAAAAGTATCGACCCAGGTCAGCCTGGCTGACTAGGGCCGAAACTTTTTGCTATTGGTCAATTTTCTGTCTGTCCAAGGGCCGTTCTACCTCATGATTCATTCAGTTGTTAGACAAAGTGGATTTTATGGATTCTTAATCACATGAAGTCTTGCTTGGTACAATGCATCACGAAGATGCAGTAAGCCCCCTTTTGCCAGAGCATTGCTCAAATATATAATAGAATCGATTATTGAATGGCCTTCGCATCTGATTGTGTCGAAGATAAGTCATTTCTAAATTCAGCCTAAAGTCTTAAAACCAAATACAAGCCAATAAGAATGCTGGTGATTCAGAAACGCATATCGGTATCAATTAGACATTGAAAACCTTAAAGTACGGAAGCCTGTTGTAGCCTTCTACTGTACGACCTACACTTATCATGAAAATATGTGAACAAATGCGGGTGATTCTACTTTTTTATAACGTGACATCATGAGTATTTTTCGTCCTTGACCCGCCCACTATGACATATCATTTCACTGACTTTGTTTAACTTACCGCAGAGTTTGGAAATCGTAATATTTTCGCGATAGAAGAATGTTTTTGTCAAAACCTGTCACACATGCGAAAGATTTGTTTGTTTGTATTGGAGTTTAACGCCATTTTAACAGCTCAGGGCATATCATAGCGGTCAGTGACGAACCCATGTGTTTCCTGGCTTTCTCACACCAGTACTGACACCACTGACTGCTTTTCTCACGTGCATCAGAGGTAAGAGGCGAAAAATTGCCGGAAAGGAAGTTCGCCGCAACCGGGTATCGAACCCGCAGCCTCCAGATCCCATGCGATAGAATTTCAGATAGTTTCTGTAATTTTCTTTTCCTTTCTGCTTTAATGGTTAACAAATTGCATTTACTGATTGTACGCAATAAAATCATTTTATCTGGAAAAGCATTTCACGATTTTGTCAATAAGCAAATTTGCGACACAATCCCGAGTTTCAACGACACAAGCAGAGAAGGCTTTTGAAAGCATTGTGGGGAAAAGAGAAAATGCTGATAACCAGCATTTTCTCCTTCCCCCACTATGCTTTCTGTCCTTTTACTCACAAATTCCATCATCTAACCATTTACCACACGGCATAAATGTAGGCTCATCCAAATTGAAAGCAGGTTTGGCTTAAATGATGGAATTGCTTTTCAAAGGGTAGAAACATTGTGGGTAAAGTAGAAAATGCTGGTTGTCAGTATTTTTTTTTTTTTTTTTTTTTTCCTTTTGCAAAACTTTTTTCAAAAGACTTCTTCCTCAAGGTCGTCAAAATTCGGGACTGTGTGGTAAAGAGTTAAGCCACATGTAATTTGTAGTCTGTAAATGCTTTGAAATTGGACAAAATCAAAATTTGTCTCCTGGTATAGGGTTAAACTTAAGAGAATTTCTTCATTCAATTATTTCCTGCTACGGTCATTTCAATTATGCCATAGTTATACGGTTCTTCATTTGACCGTGAAAAATATCTCGATAAGCTCATCAATCGTACAAAAAAAGGCAATGCTCGGGACTTAAGGACACACGTTACTGTTTTGAGATGGCATGGAAAGTTTAACCTCTAAATTATGAAATTACTTGCCTAATTCTAACGTTTCGTGAATCGATTTGAACTGTGAAATTATGGCAAAAACAAGATTCCATATCAAGCGGACAAAATCCGAATTTTGTCTCCCCTTTACTCACAGTAACCATTAGGCATTTGAAGCCGACTAATCGCCAATGTTTTGGACAAAGTAGATCAAGATCAGACAGCACAATACGTGAACTTGAATCTACACTGATCGATACCGTCGGACATTTTCAGCGAAAAGAACACTAAAATCCAAATGTACGGCAACTACTATTAGCGATTAATCTTCATTCAGTTTGTCAGCAGTAAACCGTTATCCTGCTCAATAAGTGACATGAAACCTCAAGTCGACAGTAAAAACCTAACATCTGCTATTTCAGTGTAATTGTTTGGGGAAAGATATCTAATTATCGGACAGTGTAAATCAAGATCAGACTGCACGTTCTGTGCAGTCTGATCTTGATCTACACTGTCCGCAAAAGGTCAGTGAGTCGCGCTTAACAGCTTTAGGGGGAACGGGTTGATATCCGAGTAGTCTTAATATCTGTCTCCGAGGTAGTCCAATATCGACTAATATACTACTCAAAATTTACTCAAAAGATCACTATATTAGATTCAGCCGAAATGTATATGTGACCTGTATCAGGCATGAATTTTCAGTATGTTACATTTGCCACGCTAATGAAATAAACCGCCAGTGAAAATGAATGCTTTTAATGCGAAACTGTATTGTTGTAACATATATCCCTATTGAAATATCTAAATGATCCCTATCAAAGTTTGAGCAGTATAGATACAGTCCAAGGTTTCTAATCTTGCGGAACATAATGACATAAAGAAGCAAGACCCGTATTAACCAACCAGTCTTAAAGGCCCAAAAGCCGCCGAAAGTAAAAAATGTGGGTGTTTCCGTGCATTTAAATTTCAATCGTGCCATTTCAAGTATGGAAATTATTGAGAAGATGACAATCTGTTTTGCAAGGTTGGCCCAAGTGCTAGTCGCCGGCAGGAAAATGAAATTTAAAGATACATTGATACAGCCAGAGAGAGAGAGAGAGAGAGAGAGAGAGAGAGGGAAAAAAGGCTGTTAAAACTTGCAAGTGTGTAAAATGGCTCAGAATTTGGTCTGCTGTGTAAACTATAATTATACTTGTATCTTCATGCCAAATGTTGCCTCTGACGGCTGCAAGGTTGCACAGATTACGACGGATAGAAAATGCATTTTATGTTTTGCAGCTTTCAAAGAAATCATTATTGTCGTATCCGGTTATAAATGAGGACAAATCCCTTGAGTTTCTCTATACCTTACACCATATATTGGAAATTTATCCATGTTTACGCAGCTGACCAAATTCTGAGTCATTCTACACAATTTCAAGTTTTAACAGCGCTTTTTCTCGAGGTGTAGGGATGTATCTTTAAATTTGATAAATCTATCGCCGTTTAGAACTTCGATAGATTCTCCATCGCTTAAATATGTGATGAATCGACCGTCATAAACTCATTCAATAAATCCTTCTACAAGCGACATCAATCGTGGACCTGTTATAAATTATAAAAAAAGAAAACGCTATCGAAAATAGGATTTGATCCTTTATACGTTATTTATGCTTTCTTATATTATTATAATTATCATTAATTTTGAGAATGATTTTTGTTATTCGTCGGTCAAAATTAACGGGAATGAAACTCCCTGTTATCTATGGCAATAAACGGTCTTTCTTTCACTATATGTCCCGCAATATGCGTAATGATACAGTCGGACATTTGCGTAATTAGTCTGCGCAGTCCGCGGGGGCTAATCCGATACGGCACTTTACGACTAATTAAGATTTTTTTTTTTCATACAGTAGACTTTCGTGAAACAGAAAATCGCACAAAAACGGGAAGCGTCGTCTCGGATTAGTCAAAGACTGCACAGGCTGATCTGGGACGACACACTTTTACGCATATGTTCGAAGACCCCTTTTCGTGTGTTGCACACCAATTATGTGAGTTGTTGTTCGTACTTAAAGGGCCAGTTGTGGCGAAAAGCAAACAATGCGGGTGTTATAATACATTTAAATTTAAATCATACCATTTTGGAGTATGTACAGTATTGTGAAGATGAAAATCTGTTGTTGTAAGTTCGCTCCAAGTACTAGTCGCTGGTGGAAAAATGAATTTCAAAACTAGGTAAAAAGTTGCCAGGTCGCTGTATCTTTTATTTCCTTTTTTCCGCTTGTGACCGACTGCAAAGCGTTCAGTCCGTTATTCGAGCGCCAAATTTGCACATTTTTTTCCTCATGACCCGGCCATTTTCTTTCCATTTGCAGATAAAAGTATATCTTGTATTTATCAGTGTTCAAGAATGAATAATTGCGACAAAAAAAATGTAAGAGGGCCCCTTTAAGAGACGACGCTGATAAAAATATATAAAATATGAGTCACGCTCTGCCAAAAGGGGGCTTAATGCATCTCCGTGATGCGTTATAATAAGCAAGACATCACATGGGTAGGAATCCTCAAAATTCATTATGTCTAACAACCGACTTTATCATAAGTTAGAATAGTCCTTTGACGTACCGAAAATTGACCAAAAGCAAAAAAGTTTCGACCAGGTCAGCCTGCGCGGACTGCGCAGGCTGACCTGGGTCGATACTTTTTCGCAGATGCATTAAGCCCCCTTTTCACAGAGCATGGTTCATATATTTTTACTCGAAATGCGATTTTTGGGACCCGTCTTATTTTTTTTTTCTGATGCGACCGCTCTTGGAGGGACAGAAGCAGTAAATAATTCTCTTCCCATTGTCAACAAAAACAATTAAATTATCTTTGCTCCGGTAAATATGGGTCTACTGCATCTCGCTGATGCATTATACCGAGCAAGTTATCACATAATCATGGATCCATAAAATCCATATTGTCTAACAACCGACTGAATCCTGAGTTAAAACGGTCTTTGAAAATACAGAAAATATACCAACAGCAACTGCACAAACTGACCTTCTTCGATAGTTTTTGCAGATGTATCAAGTCCCTTTCCACAGAGCATGGCTCAAGTATCATAGTTCTACTCTGATTAGGAATGTTTTGGTTAAAAGTCGGGACTTGTTTGCAGTGGCAAAACAGGGAATTTAAAAAGGGTAAAGATTCCACCTGCTAAAAAGGGTTCAAGGAGCATGGTTATAATTTGTGTAGGCGTGGAAATGATGACGTATGTTTCGCGCGTTTTACCGATAAATATAAAACTGCGATAAAAAATGGCTCGCACAGTTCACGAAGGTATCCAAAAATGGCTTCGTTATCGCGCTGAGCCCTGAGTCTGCTTCCGCTAGTTTAGGGCGTTTGTTTTTATATACTTGAGAGTGTCTATGTCACGATTGGATAATGAAAAACTCTCCTTCATCCATTAATTAGTCACGATCCAAGAAACACGTGACCTCTGACTCGTGATCAGTGAAAGTAAACAATATTATCAATTTAAATTTTACGGTCATTTAGTCAGTGCTGCGTTTTTCATGGAAAAGCATTCATTGCTAAAATGGGGTAAAGGTTCACAAAGCATCCATTCTTGCCATAATCACGGTTTGTATTGTAAGTCTTACTCTTGATTTAGAAAGTAACGCAACTTCTAATTGGCTAAACCAAATGGTTTAGCCAATCAATACTTCTAATTGGCTAAACCAAAATCAAAAGTTGCGTTACATTCAAAACTAGAGAATTCTTGAGAGAAAGACAGAGAACGTTCTTAAGAATGGTTGGTGAATTCGGACTCATGACAGGTCGTGTCCAAGGGGCGATTTCATGGTAATAACGTCACAGTCATGGTGGACTGACTAGCCGTCTTTGAGTGGGAGGGAATGCAAAGTATGATCGTTCCTGTTTGAGACATTTCACCCTTTGCTAGACAATCCCCAGTTCTTTGGTTTTTTTTATTTCTTAAATAGTTAAAACCTGAAGGTTTTTTTTTTTAAATCATTTTGACAAACGGATGAAGTATTATAATAACTAAAGATTTGCATTCCTAATGCCCAAAGTCATTATTTCATCGGGTAATTGTAAAGTTTGTTTGTTTACCATTATTCCGAAATAGAGGATCGTACTTTTTCTTCAAAGTTAAAACCGAGGGTTTTTTGCGACGCACTGGGAGAGACAGACAAAGTGTCAATAACTATAGATTTGTATTGGCAATTTCCAAAGTCATTATTTCATCGGGTAGTTGTAAAGTTTGTTTGTTCAACATTATACCGAAATAGAAGGGCCTACTTTTTCAACCGCCTGTGAGAAAAATGCAACCTGGTGTACTTTCAAGTCGATAGTGAACTTACCGACCAGTACATGTGAACTCTGTACCAGACGATGCTCAAACATTCCACCAGAGCTTCGGACAGAGGGAGTGATTTTGATTTCAAAATTGGAAATATCACTTATTCTCAGCTAAACCCTATGTTATGGATACTCATTAGAATCGTCTCATCGAGACGATTCCAATGAGTACCCACAACATAGGGTTTGGAAGAGAAATAATAGATTTAGAATACCATCACTCCCTCTTATGTGGAATTCTGATTCCACTTTATCACCTCTAAATACAGGCCATGTTGGGGTAGCGCAGTTGGTACAGGACTTCAAAACAGGGGGTTGCTGGTTCCAATTCCCGACTCTACCAATCTCTTCCCGAGAATTTATGATGGTCTTTCATTTCTCTCTGGCCACCCCGGGTTAGAGCCTCACTTGATCCATTGGGCTGTTCATGAAAGTGTCCTTGGGCAAAACACTTCAGAGCCCTAGCCTAGTACTGGTGAAACCCAGTAAATACATGAAAATGTGAGCTGTCGCCGTGATTAGACTGAAATAATGTTTAAAGTGGCGTAAAACACGATTTAATAAGTCTGTGTCTCACCGCTGATCATTGATTTAACGACGGTTATGTGGGAAAGCAGCCATTTCCTGGGGAAGAACATTGTGCTAAGAAATTCTAAAGGAAACTCCAGAAAAGCATGGACAGGTGTACTGGCCGCCTCGATGGAACTAAAAAAAAAAAATAATGTTGAAAATGACGTTAAACTCTTTACAATCAATAATTCCTTTAACCCTTAAGCTGCTAAGCGCAACTCAAAGCGCTTCTGCGGCCAATGTAGATCAAGATCAGACTGCACAGAACTGGATCAACACTGTCCGATAAAGAGATACTCCCCCCCCCCCCCAAAAAAAAAAAATCTTAATAGTTGGATCTTTTACTATAGGCTAGAAAGTTTCATTTACCATAACGAGCAGGTTGACTCTTTCACTGCCAATATCGCCTTGGATACCTTTAGCGAACGGCGTAGATCAAGATCAGACTGCACAAAACGTGGATCTACACCGTCCATTACCTGATGCCAATCCTTAACCAAAATCAGTTCCAAATGCAACGAAAAGTTTACCTCAAGACCTCGGGGAAAGTCGAATCCTTTTTATGGCAGCAAAAGGGTTAAAGGTTAATACAGACATGAACGCTTAATGACCAAAGCTAATGATGTAGCATAACACAACATTCATTTATTATCAGACGAGAACATTTTAGACCATATTGAAAGCATCTGCAGACAAAATGTCGATGTTGCTCAAATGATAGCAAATATTCTGTGACTGCGTAAAAGCATTGTGGATGAAGAAAAAATGCTGGTTATCAGCATTTTATCCTTTTCCCATAATGTGGTAATGCTCTGACATAAAGGGGCTTACTGCATCTCCGTAATGCATGATACCAAGCAACACATCATCTAATTATGGGTACAACAAAAATACACTTTGGCAAACAACTGAACTGAATCATGAGATAGAATTTTCCTTTGACATGCAGAGAACTTAAAGATAGCGAAAAGTTTCGGCCCATGTCAGCATGCGCAGACTGCGCAGGCTGACATAGATCGATACTTTACGCAAGTGCATTAAGCCCCATTTTCACAGAGCATGACTCAAACATTTTTCAAACTTAGATATTGCTTCTTTAAATGAAACAAAAAGCAGCCAGTGGCTTTGAACAATGTTTGGGGTGATACTGGTAACAGAAGCGCAGGAAATGCATGGATAGTTGCTCTGGCTGTCGTGATATAGCTGGAAAACTGTTGGCATTGCCAACAAAGCGAAATGTTGAAAAGTAAAATGAGTGTACCTGCTCGAAAAAAAAAAAAACAATTAACAATGATATTGTCCATCATGGGCAAAAACATGATCTATTGCGGATGGCATAGATCAACATCAGGCTGCACAGAAGGTGCAGTCTGATCTTTTTTTAGGTCTCGCCTATAAGATAAAGAAATCTCTCTTGTTTTCAGTAGTTTGTATTTTCGTCCGTCGGAAAAAAACCGAAACTATTTTCTTGATGCCGAAGGATCGAAGGGCCTCCCGGCGGGGTGTTAAACCTGTAAACTCCCACGCTGAGAGTCGGGGCTCATACCAGTCTGTACTATTACGACATGATGTGATGCAAACTCGAAATTAATAGTTCCTGTCGATAATGCTTAGGTACATAGGAACAGAGACCTACCTTCTCAACCTTCTCAATGGGAAAAACTACATTCGGTGTCAGACCTCCAGATAAGAGGGAGTGATAGTATTCTAAATCCATTATTTCTCTTCCAAACCCTATGTTGTGGGTACTCATTAGAATCGTCTCGATGAGACGACTCTAATGAGTACCCATAACATAGGTTTAAGTGGAGCGTGATTAATATTTTCAATATTGAAATGAAAATTACTCACTCTATCTGTAGAAGCTCTGTGTGCACTTACAAACTGAAAAGGATAGACGCTGTTGAAACGACCAAACCACAATTTGGGTGGGAGTGAGAAATTCTAACACGTTGCCACATGACTCTTGGGGAATGACGCTTTCCCTTTGAACCACTTTTAAAAACATTGCGACAAGCGGAAAAATTGGCCGTGACAAGCAAATTCTCCTTTTGTCAGAATGTTTATCTCCTACTCATGCATTAAAACTTTATTTCATTTTAATTGTCTATTTACCGCAAACTATCATTCAACTTGATGTTGTTTGCCGCAAATGTTGTTGCATAAAGATAGATCTCTGATTTTCAGTTTCCGGCTGATGGAATTTTCAATTAATCCTTAACCTTCTACAATAAGGTTTAATGAAACTATGTAGTCGATGATAAAAACCCTGAATATCGCTATTTCAAAGTTATCTTTCAGTGAAAGAAAATATCTCCTTATCGGACAATGTGGATCCAAGATCAGACTGCACGTTCCGTGCAGTCTGATCTTGATCTACATTGTCCGCAAAAGGTCCTTGCGCCGCGCCTAGCAGCGTAAGGGTATAACGAAGAATGCATTATGCAAGAATAACAATTTTATGCTATTTTTATGTCCTTTTGCAAGGCGGACAATGACGAACGGGATTGGACTGCACAAAATGCATAGCCATGTCTTGTACTTTACGCCCCCTCACGTGGTGTGGTCGGGCTAAAAGGTTAGATAAACTCGATAGGAACGAAGTTGTTTATGGATTATATAAGTTTTCCCCTTTACTTAACAATCCTGAGGAGGAGAGCTTTTGAAAACATTATGGAAAAGGGAGAAAATCGCTGATAACCTTTTCCCACAATTTTTTTTTCTCCCCCCTTTCAAGTACAAAGTTCCATCGTTTGAGACTTTATTTAACTCTTTACCACACGACAAAATTTTAGACTGGTCCAAATTGAAAGCATGTGCAGACGACAAAATAAATGTTACCAAAAATTTGAACTTTGTTTTGGGAAGCATAGAAAACATAGTGGGAAAAGGAGAAAATGCTGGTTACCAGCATTTTCTCCGTTTCCCACAATGTTTTCAAAAGGGTTCTTTCTCAGGGTCGTTAAAAGTCGGGATTGTGTGGTAAAGAGTTAATGTATTGGTTTTAACTTCTTCACCAAACGACAAAATTTTAGATTGTTCCAATTTCAAAGCTTTTGCAGACGACAAATTAAACATGGCTCAAAAACTGAAATATACCGTTCGAAGGGAAGAAAACATTGTGGAAAAAGGAGAAAATGCTGGTTACCAGCATTTTCTCCTTTTCCTACAATGTTGTCAAAAAAGCTTTATTTCCTTTAAGATCGTGAACACTCGGAATTGTGTGGGCATGGCATAAATGCCTTGAATCTGGACGTCACAAAAATTTTGTCGTTTGGTACAGAGCTTGAAAGCAAACATGATACGCCTGTCCCTCGCGGCTCGTCCATCGATTTGTAGATGCATTACGGAATCAGATACGTATCTGATAAGGTCTAAAAAGGACGCGTTACAGCGCTAGAACGGCTGTCGTGTTCACAAGTCCTGCTTATAATGCACCCACGTGATAATATAACTTGTCATGAAATTTACTCTATTTTCTTCGGACCCATGACACTGAGCCCCGGTAACTCAGTCGGTAGCGCACAGGACTTAAGAACAGGCGGACGCTTGCTCGATCCCCGGCTCGGCCGATTTCTTTCCGAGGGTTGATGATAATCATTGCAACAGGATTCATTCCACTCTCACCGCTGACCATTCTTCCGACGATGGTTATGTGGAAAAACAGCCACTGGCTTGGAAAGAATATTGCGCGTAGTACTGGTATAAGAAACTCCAGGAAAGCATGGATAGGTGAACTGGCCGCCGCGATATTACTGAAAAAAATGTTAAAAACGGCGTTAAACACCATACAATCAATCAATCAGTCGAACCCATGACTAAAGGGTCCCGAGTTTTGACAACTGTAAAGAAAGAAACATTATGGGAAAACATAGAGGGGAAAAGAAAAATGCTGGCAACGAGCTTTTTTTCCCCTTTTCCCCACAATGTTTTCTACCTTTTTGACTACTCTAAAAAAAATGCATTGTGGGAAAACACTGTGGGAGAAGGAGAAAATGCTGGCAACCACCTGTTTTTCCCACAATGCTTTCTTCCTTTTAACGACTATAAAGAAAGAGGCATAAAAAAAAAAAACTTTGTGGGAAAAGCAGAAAATGGTAGTTACCAGCATTTTCCCCTTTTTCCAAAGTTTTTTTTTTTTCAAAAGCCTTTTCGGTGACAAATTACATCAGTTGATACATGTTTACCTTTTCGTCTGCAAACGCTTTGAATTTGGACGAGTCTAAAATATTGTAATTATGGTAAAGAATGAAAGAAAAATTTCAATGTACTTCAGGGTATAATCGCTGTGAACGAAGATTTTATAATATGAATGACCCGTGCAGAAAAAAAAAAATGTGGTTAATGGAGAAGTTTATCTTTTCGCTCCAATGTTAAAAAAAAAAAGATGCGAGAGAAAGAAGTTGTCGATAGGTTTCGTAACGTTTTGAAACTCGGTTTTTTCACAACAACTATTTACTATGATGAAACAGTCGCCGACCAAATTTTCATTGGTGTGAAATTTTACAGGACTGCAACATGATAATTGGGATTCTAGAAACGTGCGAAAAGAATACTGGCTTTCGTCCCTCGAAAGTTCGATGGTCACCCTTATCCTGCTCATTAAAAGAAATAAAACTTTCAAACCGAATACGAGTATAAACTCAAATTTTGCTATTTTTGGAAGAAAGATATCTCCTTATCGGACAGTGTAGATCCAAGATCAGACTGCACATTCTGTGCAGTCTGATCTTGGATCTACACTGTCCGCAGAAGGTCAGTGAGTCACGCTTACCAGCGAGTCACGCTTACCAGCGTAAGGGTTGAACTCTTTACCAAACGAAAAAAGTATAGACACATCCATTGAAAGGATTTGCAGACGACAAATTAAGAGCAGTTCAAATTATTTTCTATATCTTACCACAGGCCTTTGAAGCTCCATTGGTCTATCACAGAACACTAAAATTTTCTCTGGTCGATCATCGAACACTTGCAAATTGGTGCATCGCCTGTATATCACGGAATACTCAAATTTTCATTTACACCGTTACTATAAATAGCGCATTGGCAACTGCCTCTATATTGTATTACATAATACAATACATAATCATAATAATAATTACATAATCAGACAAGGTGCGCAACGAAACCGAAGAAAATTTTTACCCTATCCCCTTTCAGAGATAAAATTTAACCGAAAAGGGAAAAATAAACCTAGTTACCGTAGTAGATGGGTTCACAGAGCTATTGCTTGATCGCAAGAGCCGTTTGGAACTCTTGAAGGTCAGGGTGCACAAGAAAGAAATATTTGTGAACCCATCTGTAACGGTAACTAGTCTAGGTTTATTTTTCCGATTTCGGTTAAATATTTATCTCTGAAAAGGGACAAGGGTAAAAAATTTTCTTCGATTTCGTTGCACACCTTGTCTTATTATATACAATATATAGGCAGTCTCCAAATTGCTATTTATTGTACATAACGGTGTCCGATACGGAAAATTTCGTTATCCCGTAATAGTCCAATGGAGTTTCTGAGGCCTATGATCTTACACACGTTTGCGATAAGCGAAGTGTGACGTCATATGTGACGTCATTTTATATAGGGCCAATGTCTTTTTTTTTTTTATATAAATTATGGTTTATTCAAGGAGATTACCATCTGTTCAGGTGTGGTTTTGCTTATTCTGATGTATAAGTCGCAAAAAAATATATTTTCATGTGATAAACAGAATCTGATATTCGTTTGATTTTGAGATAAATCTTACTAAACTCGTCTAGATCTACAAAAAAATGTGATAAAGCTCACCCCAGAATGTTTTCAAAAGCCGTCTTTCTGAGGGTCGTAAAAACTCGACATTGTTTGGTATAGGTTTAACCCCTAGGCTGCTAAGGGCGTCTCAAGGACCTTTTTCGGATAGTGTAGATCAAGATCAGACTGCACAGAACGTGCAGTCTGATCTTGGATCTACACTGTCCGATTAGGAGAAATTTGTACCCCCAAAATACCTCTGGAATAGAAGAATTTTGGTTGTTGCTGTCGGCTTGAAAATTTCATTTCACATATTTAGGAGGATAAGGGTTAAGACATGTACAGAAAAGAAGAAGACAAGAAATTGCTTTCTTGTATGCCACCGAAAAGGGTGGGGGAGGGTCAAGTGCTTAGTACTGGTAAAATCTTCTCCTTTCGCACAATATTTGCAAAGGATGGCTACGTCATCAAAGTAAAAAAAAACCCTCTGATTTGTTCGGTGATTGGATTAAATGTAAACAAAAATGCCGGATAAAGCATGTAGGTCCTTTTCGTTGGGTTTATTTAAAGAAAAATCAAACTATATCCGTGTACTTTTTTACAAAAATGCTCATTTGCAATTCATAGTACATCATGAGACCTTATGAGCAATCGGGCGTGATTTTGAGGTCTGAGTACATAGCAACAGACGCTCGTAACTCGGCCTTCGTTCACGTTCGCAAGGCGCAATCGGGCATGTAATTTTAGGGCTGAGTAGATAGCAACAGACGCCCGTAACCCGCCGCTCATTCACGTCACCAGGCACGATCGGACAATTTTGAAGTCTGAGTACATAGCAACAGATGCTTGTAACTCGCCGTTCATTCACAATCTGACATGTAATTTTAAGGGCTGAGTACGGAGAAATAAAAGCTCGTAACGCACCGTTCTTTCACTTCCGCCAGGCGCAATCGGACATGTAATTTTGAATTTTGAGGGCTGAGTAGGGAGTCACAGACGCACGTAACTCGCCGTTGATTCACTTTGGCGAGGCCCAATCGGACATGTGATTTCGAGGGCTGAGCACAAAGCAATAAACGCTCGTAACTAGCCGTTCATCCACTTTCGCCAGGCCCTATCGGACATGTAATTTTGAGCGCCGAGTACAAAGCAACAAACGCTCGTAACTAGCCGTTCATTCACTTTCAACAGACGCAATCGGACATGTAATTTTAAGGGCTGAGTACGGAGAAACAACGCACGTAACTAGCCGTCTACTCACTTTCGCCAAGCGCAATCTGACATGTAAATTTGAAGGCTGAATATAGAACAACAATCGCTCGTAACTCGCTGTTCGTTTACGTTCACCATGCAATTTTGAGTAGGGAGCAACAAAAGCTCGTAACTGACCTTTCGCCAAGCGCAATCGGACATGTAATTTCCAGTGCTGAGTACAGAGCAACAATCGCTCGTAATTCGCCGTTCATTCACGTTCGCAAGGTGCAATCTGACATGTAATTTTGAGGGCTGAGTATGGAGCAACAAACGCTCCTAACTCGCCGTTTATTTACTTTTGACAGGCGCAATCGGACATGTAATTTTGAGGGCTGAGTACAAAGTAAGAGTACGGAGCAGGGGACGCTCGCACCGTGCCGTTTATTCACTATCACCAGGCTCAATATCACATGTAATTTTGAGGGCTGAGTAATGAGCAAGAGACACACATAAAAGGCCGTTCATTCACTTCTACCAATGTGTAATCGAACGTGTAATTTTGAGGGCTCAGTACAGAGCAAGAAACGCTCCCAACGCGCCGTTCTTTCACGTTCGCCAGGCGCAATTGGGCATGTTATTTGTAGGGCTGAAAGCAGAGCAAAAAACGTTCATAACGCACCGTTAATTCACGTCAGCGAGGTCTATTTACAATCAAACCTGAGCCCACAAGTCGACCAGGGCCCGTATTCACCCACCATTCTAAAGAATAAACTAAGTACTGTTCTCTAGAATTTTCAAACTTCGAAAGTAACACAACTTCTGGTTGGCTAAACCTGGATGAAACTATGGAAAACGTACAAGTTGTCTCAGGATCAGAGAGCCTATTGTCTACGAACCCATGTGGTGCTAAACGCGGATTTAATTGCTAAGTTGGACATTGTAGATCAAGATCAGATTGCGCAGAACGTGCAGTCTGATCTTAGATCCACAGTGTCTGTTTCTCTGCCTGATCTCCTGACCCAACAACAGCTTTGAAATTGCAATATCCGAACTTTAGAACTTAGTGAGAATGTCCAATTCATTATAGGGACGCTCTTGGAAAAAGTAATTTACTAGCAACTCTTTACTACATGACAATAATGTAGACCTGTCAAAATTTACAGGATTTGCATGCTATAAAATAAATGTTACTCAAAAGTTTAAATTTTGTTTTGGATGGGCTGAAAACATTGTGGGAAAAGGAGAAAATGCTGGTTACCAGCATTTTCTCCTTTTTCCGCAATGTTTTCTACAGCCTTTTTCCTAAGTTTTGTCAATAGTCGGGATTGTCTGGTAGAGGGTTAGTGCATCTCCGTGATGCATTATATCAAGCAAGACATGACAATATTGTGGATCCATAAAATCCATTTTGTCTAACAACCGACTGAGGTAAAATGGTCCTTAGACAGACAGAGAATTTACAAAAATAAAATGTATTGACCAATGTCAATCTTCGCAGTCAGCGATACTTTTTAGCAGATAATTTAAATCCTTTTTACACGGAGCATCCCTCATTTATTTTGTACTGTAATTGTTAAAATCAAGGTTTGGAACTCTATTTCCATTCACTGTTATAAAAAAATGAACCATGCTCTGTGTAAAAGGGGGGTTAAAAGGATGTGCCTCTAAAGAATTAACCCACGTCAGCCTACGCAGTCCGTGCAGGGTGACACGGATCGAAACGTTTTGCTTTTTATAAATTTTCTGCATGTACAAGGACCATTCTACCTCATGATATTCAGTTGGCTGTTAGAGAAAATGGATTTTATGGTTCATTAATCGTGTGATGTCTTGCCTGCTATAATTGTGCATCACGGAGTTGCATTAAAAACCATTTTGCCAGAGCATGGCTCAAATATAATTGAGTCATGCTTTGTGAAAGGGGATTTTAATGCATTTAAAATTTAATGTGAATGAACGTCACATATTAATAACCGCGAGGGTCAAAATCCTGTAATTTCAATGGCTGCATATTTGACGTTGTTTACCTATAAATCATTTGTACATTAGGGATGTTTGAAGGCAAAATAACCGTCCCCAAAAAACGACAGGTATCTATCAAATTGAAATCTGTGTCGAATTTGAAATCTCTCCAAAAATGATTTGAATCTCAAGAATGTGAACGCTTAAAATTCAAGAAAGAACTGCATACATAGAAAGTGTTGATAAAGATTATATTACAGGTTCCATTCTGTCTGATCTTGGATACACTCTGTCTGACACTGCGTGTAACATTCTGACAAAGCGCAAGTGACCTAGGAATTTCGATATCTTTTGTACTTGTTATTGATTGAGACTGTTCGTTGCGTTTCTGCAGCACTTGAAGGGTTCATTTCAATAAATTGCCACCCCCATTCATTCTTATAATGACAATTTAAAAATTGAAATATTTCATATTAAAAATCGAAGGCGTAGGAGTTTAAAGGGAGGGGAGAGGTTGAACCAGAAACTAACCCTTGGACTTTACAGGAAATCGGGCGACAGATGGCGTCTTAGACTGGTTGTCGTAAATTTTAATATTTCTGTTTGATTTTAATACGTTTTTTTTTTTCTTTTTTTTCCAACGGCTTTTGAGCTATGCTCTGTAAAAAGGGGGTCTAATCCACCTGCAAAAAATTTCGAACCATGTCAGCATATTGTTGAAAACGGCCTTAAACACAATACAATCAATTAATGAATCCAGCAATATATTAAGTAAGACTTGCGTATATCGGGCATCAGGGCAGGAAGCTCAGAAAGTTAGGCCTGATATCGGATTGTAATGTCTTCTACCTTTTTCCAAATCTTAACCTTCAAAGCGTCACTCAAGGCGCCTTTGTCAGCTGTGTAGATCGAGATAAGACTGCACAAAAACGTGCAATTTGAACTTGCATATACACTGTCCGATACGGGGATTTTTTTTTTCGGCGAAAAGAACTTTGAATCTGTAGTATATACTTTTTTCTGCTGACTCAAACATTTCATCTGATTGATAAAGCCTTTTTCTTTTTTTTTTTTAAGAAACAAAGAGTTGTTTCATTTTGTAATAAAACGACTTTTTGTAATAAAATTTCAACTTCGCTATATTCCCTCAATTTTAGCCCATATAGTTCAAAAAGGATATATGAATAATTTTAACTAAAGATTTAACAGAAACATCATGAAAGGTGAAAAAAAAATGAATTTGAAAATCTTATTACAGATACGAAAGGCCTTTTATTGCAAAAGTGGTTGGAACGGAGAACAGCATTGTAAAAAAAAAATGTAACAAACTTTTCAACTTAGCTATATTCCTTTATTATTCACCCATAATATTCAAAATGAATGCATATGTATGGTTTGAACATTAAGTTAATAGAAACATATTGAAAGATGAAAAAATTGAATTTGAAAATCTTATTACAAAAGGCCGTTTATTGCAAAAGTGGTTGGAACGACCATGACTAGAAGCTCTCGACTGCCGTGGAACTTTTCATCCCTTGGAAAAAAAGCACTAACAACAAGATAGCCATCAAACGACAAGAGATTTAATTTCCGCCACAATAAAGGGTAAAAAACAGTACATCACTGCCAACACTTAAAGTTTTCATGTTTTGCCCATTATCAAATTATTTTTAACCTTATCAATAAACATAGATTCTGGGCGAAAATACTGATTTATCTTATGACGGATGAAAAATAAAAACAAGTGACAAGTCGACAATAATGCATGCAGGCATGCGCCTCCAAGATGGATGGACTTGAAAGCAAAATGTGTGTGGTGTGTATATCTACGGCAGCTCTATAGGGACATCGCTTGTACCGTGTGTCATATTATGGCTTTCGCAATACTTGTAAACGTACAGAAAAAAAAACTGAGTATTTTTCCTGATGTTTAGAAATACACAGTAACAAGTCAATGAAAAGTAAAAAAAAAAACATAAGAGCAAAATCGCGAATGTCGTTTTTTCATCGAAGCTAATCACATGTGTTGGCAATGGATTAAATCAAAGCGCCAAAGGCACTGAAAGCCTGGGCATCTGAAGGGGTGAAGAAGAAGAAAGAAGAGGCCCAGAAGCTCAAAATTTCTATCACATTTGTAAGGGCTTGAAACTTCTAAATCACATTTGTACAAACTAATAAAAATATCTCTACATTGTCTCACACTGACAGTCTGTAGAGTTGACAACAGAATTGAAAAACGTGAATTTGTAAAGGCTCATACAATCAATCAAAACGAGCAGCAGGCAAAAAGGGTTAGGCCTACTGCTGATAAATGTGGCCTATATGGTGCACACAACGTTTTTCTGATTCATAAAAATGACCTACTTTTTGATACTATACAAACCAATATCAAATTTGTACGAGATGTCATTAAGACAAAAATTCCAACCAGTTTTCAAGAGTAGCTGACTGAAAATTTTATCTCTAAGTGCAAACAAGGTTTTCCTACGATTTTCCCCAGTGACCTACTTTTTGACCCGATATGATTCATTTTAAACTTGTCTGAAATATTTATCAAGGCAAATATTCTGATTGATTGATTGATTTATAGTGTTAAACACCCTTTTCAACATTATTTCAGTTATTTCACGGCAGCCTGTGCACCTATCCATGCTTTCTTTGAGTTTCTTTTACCAGTACTACGCACAATATTCTTTCCAAGCCACTGGCTGCTTTCCATCATAACCATCGTCAAAACAATGATCAGCGGTGAGAGAGGAATGAATCCTGTCGCGACTATCATCAATCCTTGGAAAGAAATTGGCCCAGCCAGGTATCGAACCAGCGACCCCCTGCTCTCAAGTCCAGTACGCCACCGACTGAGCTACAGGGGCTGGACTCAAATATTCTGCCCAGTTTTAATGTTAGATTTCATTGTGTTTTAGGGAAACGTTGGTTTAGAATTACAAATATCCTGCCCAATTTCAATTTAAAGCCAAAGCTACCCTAAAACACCGTGAAATCTAACATTTTGACCAAGTTTCATTGACATTGGGCGGGAGGGTAACCTGGTTGATATCCTTTAGGATTTTCCATGCTTATACTGCTTTTGAAATGTATACAAATGGACCTATCGGTATTGTAAAGTCAAAAAGATTATCTAGACAAAATTTTGGCCCAATAATTTTCAGTAAATTTGGACCAAAACTTGCTTCTATGGTTTAACACTATTTTCAACATTACTTCAGTTATGTTGCAAAGGCCAGTGCACCTATACATGCCTTCCCAGAATCGGTTTAACTTGTACTTTCCACGCCACTGGTACTTTACCACATAAACATAGTTGAAAAAATATACAGCAGTGAGAGGGGTTGAATCCTCTTCCCATGACTATCATCAATTGTCTGAAAGAAATAGACAGAATTAACATCAAATTTGTCTGCAACAACTGGCAGTAAAAATATGGATCCGTAAGCAGTGTGTTAAAAACCCAACTCTTTCAGTACCTATTATCACTTAACCCTTAACTCTTTACCAAACGACAAAATTTTAGACCTGTCCAAATTCAAAGCAGTTGCAGACGACAAAATAAGTGTGACTGAAAAATTGAAATCTTTTTCGGGAAGTGTAGAAAACATTATCGGAAAAGGAGGAAATGCTGGTTACCAGCATGTTTTCCCTTTTCCCACAATGTTTTCAAAAGGCTCCTTTCTCAGGGTCATTAAAAGTTGTGATTGTTTGGTAAAGGGTTAAATTGTTCAATACAATGGATGAAGTTTTCAAGCCACTTATATATGCTGTAACATGGCGATTCAAAATTGTTTTTGATACAAAAAAATAACTCATCGTATCAGACAATGTAGATCCAAGATCAGACTGCACGTTCTGTACAGTTTGATCTTAATCTACACTATCCGTAAAAGAGCATCGAGTTGCGCTGAGAAGCCTAAGGGTTAAATATCCCGTATTGACAGCTTAGATCAAGATCAGATTGCACCGAGTAATAAATTAGAACTTCGATATAAAACGCCTACCACCTGATGCTAATCTCAGGTCAAGCAATTTATTATCGATAGATAGCGGAGATCAGAAATCAAGATCAGATGGCACTTAATGGGAAGTCTGATCTTTGATATAACACGCTCGCCATTTAGGTCTTCTTAACTGGATGTTCATGGCTCATATTACAAAGTTTTATACCCTGTGTAACGTTACATATTCGATTTTGTGTGCCGAGTTTGTAATGCCCAAAATGAGTCGAAATTGTCATGGTCCGAGATGTCATAGGATATCGGGACAACTCTGACAAGAAGAAATAAGGCATCGTACATACTGGGCCAATCAAAACATATTTATACTTTTAGATACGAGAAGCACAGTCATTTTACGAAAATAAATCTTACCGAGTTTTTGAAATGTTCAGCTGTTTGGGGAAAGAGCACATCGTCTGCGTTTTGTCATGCACAATGTGTCAAAAAAATAGCAAAGACGAAAGATTCCGAGTATTGTTCGGCAACATCACTCGTCACTACTCGGCCGATTCCGTAACTACATCTAAGGATTTGCCAATGTTTCTTCAGTGTTACAGCGCACTAATTTCCACTCGTAAATAAGATCATTAGGGCTTGAAATTCTTAGTCAAATACTTTCGTTAGATTAACATCGCACATCTCTCACAGTTCTTTGTGAACTTAAACCTAACTATGATGTTCAAACCCAAATATTTTTATCATTTTTTGGAGTCGTTTCTTTCAGCGTAGTGAGATGCATTGCAAGCTGTACTTTTCACTTTTACCCGGGCTTTTCCGTAACTGCTCGGATCATGTGGATGGGGTTGAAATTTTGGTATACGATTACTATAGCCTTTTTAGCCAGGTTCAAAATAATTTAACATATGGCCATGAGTGTGCAGTTCATTAACAATAACACACGCCAGTTTTGTTCAGGGAAATATTCCTTTATATAACCACATAAGCATACCAACAGCCAACGTATATGCCAAAAGGGGGTTTAACCCTTTACCACATTAGTTTAGTTAGTTTAGTTTAAACATATTTATTTTACATCGATTGAGAAACAAGTTCTTACAATTTATACTAATCTCTCTCGATTCTGCTTCGTGGAAACTACACCAGTACTCGCGCCGAATATGTGGGCCAATGAACAGTCCCAAAGTTGACATCCGCTCCCGGGTATCGAACTCAGAACCTTTTGATTACGAGGCCGACGCTCTACCTCACAACCACGGACACCACACAATCCCGACTTTTAACGACCCTGAGGAAAAAGCCTTTTGAAAACATTGTGGGAAAAGGAGAAAATGCTGGTAACCAGCATTTTTTCCTTTTCCCACAATCTTTTCTTCTCTTCCCAAAACAAATTTCAATTTTTGAGTAACATTTATTTGGTCGTCTGCAAAAGCTTTCAATTTGGATTAGTCTAAAATTGTGTCGTTTGGTAAAGAGTTAATGCTTCTCCACGATGCATCATACCGAGTAAGTCGTTATATAATTATGGATCCACAAAATCCATTTTATCTAATAAAAGAATTATTCATGAGGCAGAATGTTCCTTCGATAAGCAGAAAATTACCTCGGTTAAAAAGGTTTCGACCCACGTTATCCTGCGCAAACTGCGAAGACTGAAATGGTCAATGCTTTTTGAAGATGCAGTAAGTCCCATTTTCACTAAGCATGGTTCATACGGTTCGGGCAAGGATCAACGCTTCAAACCCAATAGACATTTTCAGTTTTGAAAAAACACTATTAAGGCCAATTGCAGGGTTGCTTTCATCTGTAGCGTTTCTGCAATACGGACAGTGTAGAGCAAAGATCAGACTGCACGTTTTGTGTGGTCTGTTCTTGATGTAAACTGACTACCAAGGCAAAATAGTCGTGAAAGACACTTAAAGTCTTTTATATTATAGGAACTGTGCACTTGGAGAGTAAAGATGGACCTTTGCTTTAGTTCCCTCTTCAGGTATTGCTGCCAAATCTTAAATTTTCAGTCTACATTGATTCGAATTTTTCTTGTAGATTAGAAAGGATGTCCCAAACGAAATTAAGCCAACAGATACATGCTGCACGCTTTTGATTGCTCATGTGAAAAATCACAACTATTGCTGCCCTTTTTAAGCGTTTCAAATTATTTATGTAAACACTCTACACTAATTTGCAAAATTTTGAAAAATGTAAGAGGGATCTTATTTAACTTTTGTAGAGTAACAGCTTATGTCTTGATGTTGAACTAGTTTGAATGCATTGCACGGAAGTAAAAATACATAGCGAACACATGGTCCTTTTTGTCTACCATAGTATTTTGAAAGATGAAAATTGTAACATCATTGAAATTTTGTTAAATTTGACACACCCTCACTGATCTCTTCATTAGACCTTAAAGTGCAGAATAAACCCATCAGACATTTCCTGTTTATAAATAATACCCAAATACTTGCAATTCCATGGTTATTTTTATCCAAAATGTCTAAACAAAGTCGACAGAGTAGATCAAAGATCAGACAGCACATTTTGTGCAGTCTGATCTTGATGTACACTGGCCGCAAAGGCATATTCATTCGCGGAAGGGTTAAATAATATATATCGTGGCAATTTCAACACAAAGATGGGTTAATCCTTAAGCTGCTCAGAGGGACTCAAGGACCCTTGTAGACAGAGTAGGTCAAATTCAGACTGCGCAGAACGTGCAGCCTGATCTTGACTCTACACTGTCCGATATGGAGATATTTTGTTACCAAAAATAACTTTGAAATAGCAATATTCCGCTTTTTACTATCGACTTGAAAGTTTCATTTAACTTATTTCGCAAGCTAAAGATTTATGTATTAAAGTAACGCACTCACAACGAGCGGAAATCTTATTGATCTTACTCGGTGATCTACAAACTTCACTTATTGTTGTCAAAATTGCTCGTTAGTTTAAACGATTAATTTTCAATTACTGTACAAACCATTAGCATAGGCATATAAATTTTAGAATAACTCCTTACTAATGCTTCGATGCATGTCTATGGAGACAAATCACAAGTAAGGCTCAAAGTATCAGTACTTCGTCGAGAATAATACTGTTTTGAATAAGTTTCTTTTCTCGTAAAAAGTGAACGAAATTGAAGAGTTACAAAATATGAAAATATGAAATCGGTATTTTTCACTGGTCGTAACCATACCAAACCATAATCCACCATTATTTCTCGATAAACTACCGAAAAGCATGAAATAAGAGATAATTCATTATGGGTATACTACACTGAAAACAAGGAACTTTATGTGATAAATATTTCATTTCCTTGATATGCCACATTAACCCTTTATCACACAATCCCGACTTTTAACGACCCTGGGAAAGAAGCCTTTTGAAAACATTGTGGGAAAAGGAGAAAATGCTGGTAACCAGCATTTTCTCCTTTTCCCACAATGTTTTCCACCGTTTCCAAAACAAATTTCAGTTCTTAAGTTGCATTTAATTTGTCGTATGCAAATGCTTTCAATTTGGACTGGTCTAAAATTTTGTTGTGTGGTAAAGAGTTAAACCAACTACAGGCCACCAGTTTGATACGTAACAAACCATTTTAAAATTGAACGGGAACATGTTGCTTTCAAGTCATCGCGAAACAATGTTTTATAAAAATAAATCAGTATGTTGTTTGAAATGCAAAGTAAATCATTTTTCCCCCATTTCATATAACTTTATGTAACTGGTATATACACAAACAGCTCAAATCAGCAACGCAGAAAGCTTGACATGAATTGATTTTAGAATGATTGCATATGAGCCATGCTCTGGCAAAAGGGGTTTAAAGCATTTCTGTGATGCAATATACCAAGCAAGTAATCACATAACAATAAATCCATAAAACCCGTTTTGTCTTACAACCGGCTGAATCCTGAGGGAGAATAGTCCTCGGCTATGCAGATAATTTAGCAAAGCAAACAGTTTCCACGCAGGTCAATCTGGGTCGATATTTTTTTTATTGAAAGTTTATCTTAATTTTATTTTATTATGTTTCTACCAGAAGCCAATAAAGTTTAACATTTACCAAGTAAAACACTATTATCGCTCTACCATTCGAGGCTAGAATAGCTGAAAGTACTAACTTAAATGCAAGTTTTAGCGATGCGTTGATATCGAAACTTCGATGGCGGAAACGTTACGTATTATACGGATTTTCACACACAAAAAAAAACGTACTCTACGGAATTTAACCAAAAAAAAAAATAAACGGACAGTTGCTCCTTGATATCAAAGCGATTTTAAAGAATAATAATTTATCAAATGTGAATTCGTACGGAAAAAAAAAAAAGATGATTTATTTCCTCATATCGCACTCGTGCACACAAACAAGACAGGCGAAACGAACCTTGTTTTTGTCGTGCACTTTTAAAGCACATCGTGCAGTATAATCTATAACGTAATGTTCGCTTTATGTAGATTTCTTTTCCATATGAAGGAAAAGTTTCTCGTTAGCCCCTTGCAGATTAATTTTTTGCGTCTTTCCACACAACGTTTTCAAAAGCATTGCGGTAAACGGAGACAAATGCTGGTAAACTGCTCTTGCTTTTGCTCCCAAAGGTTTCATTTTTTTTTACACATATTAAGTCTTAATTGATGTGCGTTGTTCTTGTTTCCCGATGACGATGTCTGGTTTGTCTGCTGCAAAATTGTCTCTGGAGGTAAGGAAGGAATGATATTTTGGGATGCAAGCATTTGATTAAAAAAAAGAAATGTTATGTAAGATATAATAAATGAGACATGCGCTGTGAAAAGGGGGTTTAATGCATCTGCATTAAAGTATCAATTCCTGTCAGCCTGCGCAGTCCGCGCAGGCTGACAGGAATCGAAACTTTTTGTTCCCCCCCCCCCCGGGGGCCCCAAATTTTGTGCATGTCCAGGGACCATTCTATGTCATGATTCAATCTATTACTGGGAATTCATAGATCTGTAATTTTGTGATGATTTGCTTGGTATAGAGCATTACCAAGATGTATACCCACCTTTTCACAGAGCGCAGCTCATATGTTTTAAATAGAGATGTGATGTTTTGCAACTTCTTCCAAAAGGAAACTGGTCGTCGTCAATGACAGATTACGTCATAACCGGTTTCTGTATGCTTTATTTCCTGTTGGAAGGGCAGTTTGAACTTTCAACTCTTGGAGATCTGTCGTTTCCGAATTTGAATGAGGACAAAGGCTTCGAGTTTCTCGATCCCTCACACCATATATTCTGGTAATTTATCTATGGTTACACAGCTTACCAAATTTGAGCCATTCTACACACGTTCAAACTGCAAGGCTGTATCTTTTATGTTCTGCCCAAATTACTGGAGAAAGAATGCAATTCAAATAGAAACGTTTAGAGACCTTTTTTTTAAACCCATTTTTTTTACCTTGTGATAATAGATATTCACCAAAGCGTGATAAATGATTAAATGAACAGTTTACAGGAGTAGAAATAAGAAGAAATAATAGCCTCACTAACGAATGTCTAGTTATGTTATCGATACTACGGTAAACTCGGCCTCTCCAGTATCTGAAAACTCGTCTATATCGCTTTATATAAAGTTTAAGACGGAATAGTGACTGCTAGGGCAGCCTGCAGAGGTGTGCCAAAGGACGCTCCCAAGCGTATTCTTTAGAAAAGATCGTTGCTTCCGTTCATAGTTTTCATTCAGAAGGACAAAAAAAAAAGACAATTATTTGTCTCATAGGCTGAGTAATAGACTTGAAGACATTTGCGCAGATCCCAGGGTATAAATATGCAAATTTCATTTGTCTGTCGTGTGGGAGGAGGAATGGGATTCAACCATAAGCGTAGTTTTAGCGACCCCAGAAAAAACGTTTTTGAAAACATTGTTGGAAAAGGAGAAAATGCTGGTAACCAGCATTTTCTCCTTTTCCTACAAAGTTTTTTTTACCCTTTCAGAGGCAGCTTTGCCAAATCTCAGCCACAATTAATTTGTCGACTGCAAATGGTTTGGATCTGGACAAGTCTAAAATTTTGTCGTTTGGTGGAGAGGTTACCCTTTCTCTGCAAAATAAATAGATTTGGGTTCTCTTGGTGACCAAAACTATGTACCCATTGCAAAAATGAAATTATTTTTCGTTCATGTTGTAGGTAATAGTAGTGGGCAGTGTAGGCTTAAGATTGGACTGCACGTTCTGTGCAATCTGATCTTGATCTACGCTGCCTGTGAAAACAATTATGTTGTTACTGACAGGGAATGGGTGGAAGATTTAAAGTCGCATTACTTAAAATTGAGAGCATTCAATCGTGGGCAGTTAAGATTTCAGGCCCAAAATTTGGCGGCAATTTGAATAGGATGACATTTAAAACGAAACTAGAGAAAACAACAATTCATATCAGATGTTTATTTTTTACAACACCAAATTGTTTAGACGGGTCTGGCGACATGGACAGTCTTTGTGGAAGGCGGGGATCAAGATCACACAATCTGATCTTAGATGTTCATCATGCTTTCATTTGAAGGGAATCTTTAAGTATTTTTAAAAGAGCTATTGCTAAACACATCTGGAGGCGTACGAGTTTAAATGATTTCGGTTGTGAAAAAAGTAAACAAAAATGGATTTTTATTACTTTCGGTTTTACGACCAGCGGCCTCAACAAATGCTGAACTGAACACACCAACCGTTCGATTAAACGAATTGCTCAGCATCTGCTCTAAATGAGGGTAACTGACTTTGGCATTTGATATTTGAAAAGCTTTCATCCTTACAGCGCCTTTCACAAATATAGATACCTTTAAAGCTGGACTAAAAGTTTCTGTCTGGCGTATTCTGCGCTTTCAAATTTGATATCAGATTATGATATGATCTAAATGCTCCAAAACGTCATATCGGTTGAATTCCTTTGCATATTACGATATCACAAAGGGGAGGTAATAGTGTGATAGCGTGTTCTGCAGTATTACGAAAGTTCCAACTCTATACCAAACGAAAAACATTCACATTATCAAAGATGAATGCATTTGACGAATTAAATGCGACGTATATAAAAAGATTTGTCTTTGAAAGGATTGCAAAACTGTAAAGAAAATGTAAAAGTTCTTCTTTCTGAAGGTTGTGAAAACTCGGAAATGTTTGGAGCATGATAAATTAAGGCGACTGTTAACTTTTATCCTGCTAAATAACTTAAGTGGAACTTTCATGCGGATAGCAAAAATCAAGAATAATTGATTTTTTGGAGAAAAGATCTCCTTATCGGACAGTGTAGATTCAAGATCAAACTGTACGTCTTGATCTACACTGTCCGCAAAAGGTCAGTGAGTCGCTCTTAGCAGCCTAATAGTTAATTCATTATCGATGGTCAAACAAATTGTCATTTACGGACCACCATTACCTTTAGCTTTCTCAAGATACTAGATACTTAGTAGCTGGCAGGAAATTAAGCTTAAAATCTGGCAAGTCCCTCTATTTTTTATTTACTTTTTTCCTGTTTTTTTTTTTTCGGCGTAGCTGAATGTCCTGGCTCTTTACCTACTTTTTGGTACTGATAGCAAATAAATTAATAGAAATTTGTGATTGGTCAAAAATGTAGACATGTTTATTCTAAGGGCCCCTGCCTATTCGCTGGCAAACTGACGCCGTCTATCTTTTTTTAAAGACTTTTTTTTTTAATTGATCTCTCTGCATGCGAGTAGCACTGGGTTCGATCGTAGGATAACAGATTGTCATCTTCGAAAAAATTTCCATACTTTTAAAATGGCGTGATTTCAATGCATTTAAACACCCGCATTGTCTACTTTTGGCCACTAGCAGACCTTTAATTTTCGTCGGCAAATGTGTTCAAATGGACGAATCTCAAAGATGTGCGTCTGGTGAAGAATTTAAAGATGGGGTTTATATGCAAATGCAATGGGTATTGATACCGTTCCCTTACGTCGATCAATTATAGATATGGAAATTTCGTCTTCCATGGAGTGGTCTAATAATTATTCAAGTTATCAATGAAAATTGCTCGCGAGCGTCCTTGGACCGGGAAAGAACATTTAGAGACAAAAGCGGCAAAAATTGTCAATGGAAACCAGGCTTAAATCTCAGGCAAAGATTGTCAATGGAAACCAGACTTTACTCTGTTCCAGACGACAAAGTTTTAGGCTTGCCCAAATTGAAAGCATTGGCAGACGACAATATCAATATGACTCATATGATGGGATTTGTCTTTGAAAGGGAAGAAAACATTGTTTGAAAAGGAGAAAATGCTGGTTACCAGCATTTTCTCCTTTTCAAGCAATGTTTTCAGAAGTCTAATGGTCGTTAAATCTTAATGGTCGTTAAAACACGAGATTATGTGGAAAAAGGGTTAATTTCCATTGGAACTGAAAGCGAGCGATGTTTTATGTCGTTTGCAACATTATTATATTTATATAGCGGCGGCCAGTGAATCTATCCATCCTTGGAATTTATTTTTCAAGTACTTTGGACAATAGAAATAACGCTTTTCATCACGTGATTCATAGAGTATAGCTTATCTATTTCACCACATGCGTCGCAGGCGGATGAAATAACAAACACGACAAAAAAAAAATCTGTATCTACACACTGAAATACGGTACCAAATATGGTATGATGACGTACCTCACAGGCGGTAAACGTGCGTATTCTTTCGCAATTTGATTGGTCAAAATGTTTCTCTATAATATTCATCCGCCATTTATAAAAACGAAGTTACGGGCTACTTACTTTACCATTATTTCTTTTTATTCCGTTTACCGTTTTCGAATAAAATGTCAAGAGTTGCAAAATTTTGTCTTTGAAAGCCGTAGGTATATTATAAAAGGAATATTATGTTGTAACTTTCCTGGTGCTTGTATTTACTTCTCGCTGCGTAAGAAATGTTTGACATCTTGCTCGACCTTCGGTCTGGGGCGATATCAAATTTTCTAACGTTGCTCAAATTAAATACAAGCAGCAGGAAAGTTACTACAACATCATACTCCGTATTTATTACGCACTGTCCGGATCCCGGAACAGATTGCATGGTCTGTGCATTCTGGGACCGTATCCCTTAACCAATTCTTAATTGTATTCTTAGTCTAATTCTACATGTAGGAAGTTACATGATTTCTGATTAGCTAAAGCAATTGCTTTAGCCAGTCAAAAATTGCGTTACATTCTGACAATGTTATTTATAATGGTCGGTGAACACAATCCCTGATCTTGACATTGATATAAGATTGATCTTGATTTAAAAGCTACTTACCCCATCAAACACCTCTGGAGGCACGTATTAGAGCCAAATGCATGACAGGGTGCTAAGCCCCCGTAGCTCAGTCGGTAGCGCACAGGACCTGAGAACAGGAGGTCGCTGGTTCGATCCCCGGCTTGGCCAATTTCTTTCCGAGAACTAATGATAATCATCGCGACAGGATTCATTCCTCTCACCGCTGACCATTGTTTCGACGATGGTTTTGTGGGAAAGCAGCCAGTGGCTTGGAAAGAATATTGTGCGAAGCACTGGTAAAAGAAACTCCAGGAAAGCATGGATAGATGCACTGGCCGCCGTGATATAACTGAAATAATGTTGAAAACGGCGTTAAACACCATACAATCAATCAATAATCATCATGACATGGTATACGAGCCGTGTTCTGTTAAAAGGGGGTTTAATGTATATGCAAAAAAGTATCGACCAAGGTCAGCCTGCGCGGAATGCGCAGGCTGACCTTGGTCGAAACTTTTTGCTATAGATCAATTCCCTGCATGCCAAAGGACCAGTGTACCTCTTGATTTGGTTAGTTGTTAGATGAAATGGATTTTATGGATCCATGATTATGTGATGATATGCTTGATATCATGCACCATGGAGATGCCAGAGCTTGGGTCATATAACTCCGATCTCTATCGATGGCTGAAAATACAATTGAGCCATGCTCTGGCACAAGGGGGCTTGATGCATCTCCTTGATGCATCATACCAAGCCAGTCATCACATGATCGTGGATGCATAAGGTCCATTATATCTAACATCCGACCGGATCATGAGGTAGACTGGTCCTTTGACGTACGGAAAATTGACCGATGGCGAAATGTTTCGGCCTAGGTCAGCTTGCGCGGACTGCGCAGGCTGATCTGTGTAGATACTTTGTGTGTGTGTGTGTGTGTGTGTGTGTGTGTGTGTGTGTGTGTGTTAAGCCCCCTTTTCACGGAGCATGGCTCAATTTATTGTAGTGTAGAAATATTCTTATCGTATAGCCTTGACCAAACATGCGGACGGTGTAGATTCAAGATCAGAAAGCACGCTCTTTGAAATCTGATCTTGATCCGACATGTCACTTGCAAAAGCTGCTGTTTTCGCTGATCTCACTAAAAAGTTTAAAAACATCCTTTTTAAATGTGGATTATCAACATACGTGGAATAAAGAATAGGGGAACTTTTGTATTTCATCTTTAGGTAATTCTTTATTTTACCTAAACCATATTATAACAGATATGGATTCCAAGTCAATATCGGGTGTGACCTCCATGTGCAGCAACACCTGCACAACACCTGACGGGCATACTGGAGATGATATGGCGTATCGTTGCTCTTGAAATCTGCTGAAATTTTGAGAGGTAAAGTCACCCTTTCAAATCATGTTAGAAGAAACAAGTAACAGTCTTCCCTTATTTTTGGGGCTACTTATATGTATAAATAACGGTTTACATGTAGAAAACAGTTGCGAAAAAGGAGAGATATGCTCTTTAATGACAATTTTTCCTATTTTACCATAATGATTTCAAACTGAGTGGTCTGCCAGAAACAGAAGCCGTGTTCAACAGGTAAAATATCATTTAATCAAAGTGAAATCCGAATGTAAATTAGGAATTCCATTGAAAAGGAGAATGCATTTACGAGAACGTATTAGTTACTTATCGTGTCCAAGTGCCATTTGTCACTGACTGAGAAGAAGGCTGATAAAGCTCGTGTTATTATTAGAACAGATTAGATTTATCATTGGACATTTACATAACACAAGTAAAAGGCTTTGCTAGTATCCAAAGCTTTTAACCTTGTACCCTTTAGCAAACAATCTCGAGTTAACTCTTTGCTAGTCGAAAACATTTTGGACTGGACCAAAATGATTGCATTCGCAGACTAGAAATAAAATGCTGCTAAAATGATGATTTATTTCTTACATAGGGTAGATAACATTGTGGGAAAGGAGAAAATGCTGGTTGCCAGCGTTTTTTATCTTTTCCTACAATTTTGTCAAGAGCGCTATTCTGTAGGGTTGTTAAAGTAGAGATTGTGTGGTAAAGGGTTAAAACGACCCTGAGAAAGAATTCTTTTTTAGAAAACAAGCAGCATCGATCCGAGCAATGGAAAAACTTTCGGGTAAATATACGATTTTTCGATTTCAAGACATTCCTGCAGTATGCAAATTACCTCACACCTCATTACCATATGTTGAAATGTGCGTAAAGGGGGTCCTCCATAATCGTCCTTTTAATTAAACGTTCATTTTTCCAAGTAAGAGGGCATGTGGCTTTAAAAGTCAAAGTTCTTTTCAGTCAAGTTGAAACTCACATCTGTCCTTAAATACTGGACAAAAAGTCATCGGTCGATGATACTTCTGGCGAGTCAGAAAAGGGTATTATATGGCGTGCAACACACGAAAAGGAGCCTTCGGACATATGTGTAAAAGTGTGTCGTCCCAGATCAGCCTGTGCAGTCTGTGACTAATCCGAGACGACACTTCCCGTTTTTGTGCAATTTTCTGTTTCACGAAAGTCTACTGTATGAAAAAAACTCTTATGTAGTCATAAAGTGCCGTCTCGGATTAGCCTGCCCGGACTGCGCAGGCTAATCCGGTACAACACTTTACGCAAATGTCAGAAGGTCTCATTTCGCATGTTGCGGGCCATATAAGACCAAAGAATATTTTGTACTTTATTTGAACCATGCTCTGTTAACAAGGGGCTTAGTGCATCTGCGAAAAGTATCGACCAAGGTCAGCCTGCGCACCCCGCGCAGGCTGACCTGAGCCGAAACTTTTTGCTTTTGGTCAATTTCTGCATGTCAAAGGACCAGTGTACCCTATGATTCAGTCGGTTTTTAGTCATAATGGATTTTATGGATCCATGATCATGTGATAACTTGCTTGGTATCATGAAACATGGAGATGCAATAAGCCCCCTTTTGCCAGAGCATGGTTCATTTATTGTTAGCGCCAGTTTTTATTGGTGTGATTGTTTATGGTCCCCTATAAAGTTTACTAAAATGCTATTTTGATATACTTTTTTTCCTTGTTTCTGTCTGCGTCCCTCATCACAGCAGATAACTTTCTTGGTACCATGGATCATGGAAATGCATTAAGCCCCCTTTAGCCAGAGCATTGTTCATTTATTGTTAGCGTCAGTTTTTATTGGTGTGATTGTTTATGGTCCCCCATAAAGTTTACTGAAATACAGTTTTGATGTACTGTTTTCCTTGTTTCTATCTGCGTCCCTCATCACAGCAGTACTTACAGTTTTAGTGCAACAAGGCCAAAGCAAGGAGCTATTTGATCTTATTGACTTGTTTTTATTAGTTTTTTTATCTATCGTAGACATCTTGCTTGAGCGCTAAATGCGTAGTACAGCACAGTTCATTCATTCATTCATTCATTCATTCACCCATTCATCCATTCATTCATTCATCCATCCATCCATCCATCCATTCATTCATTCATTCATTCATTCATTCATTCGACAAATTGCGTGTTATGAAGAGGATTGTGGAAAGTCATGGTACCAACTACTACTGGTTTAATTTCAATCATGGTCCGCCTCTCTTATATTTTCTATTACATGCATATCGGACCCATTGATTGGTGTAGCCCTTTGCCTATCAATCTCGAGTTTTAACCCTAAGGAAGAAACCTTTCACAAACAAAGTTGAACAAGAGAAACTGCCAGTGTCTAGCAGTTTTCTCCTCTTTTTGCCACAATCTTTGCCATCGCTTCAACTTCCGTCCCATAATTTGAGCCAGTCTTAATTTGTCGTCTGCAGTCGCTGTACGCATTGACGAGTGTTGTCTTGGAAAAGAGCTGAGAGACCATAAACTCACTGAAACATGTTTTGTTTATTAACAACATATTGTATATTCGACTGGAATAAAGCACAGAGGCACATTCAGACGCATGCTGTGTTCTTGTTCTTGTAGATAAGGACACTTTGATCAAGTCAGACTGCGATTAATGAACGATATTCCTCTATTTATGATTCGCATGTGTATTTCTTAATTCTTAACTAGAAGTTACGCAAACAAAGCTAAACTGACCTGCTTATTCATAAAACTTTTGAAGCCTGTTTAAGTCCACCTTCTCTTTACCTTCATTTTGATCATGAGAGTTAGAGCATTTTGAAGGGAAATTTGGCCTTCAACATGCGAAATGAGACCGTCGGACATTTGCGTAAAGTGTCGTCCCGGATTAGCCTGCGCTGTCCGCGCAGGCTAATCCGCGACGGCACTTTACGACTACATAAGATTTTTTCATACAGTAGACTTTCGTGAAACAGAAAATCGCACAAAAAACGGGAAGTGTCGTCTCGGATTAGTCACAGACTGCATAGGCTGATCTGGGACTACAAACTTTTACGCATATGTCCGAAGGCCCCTTGTGTTGCACGCCATTTAGTAATCTATGAACAGTTTTGTCGCTCCATGTATAACCATCTTTTCCGTCTCTCCCCACTGTATTTCTGTCTTTAGTCTTCTATCCCTCTAGTGTGGTTTTCTGTTTTATATCTTTGTTTCCTTCTTGGTATTTGTTTTCATTTCTGTCTTTGTCTGCCCTCTTTTTCCTGTTTTTTTTTTTTCTACCGCGTATTTGTCTTTCTACCTCTGTCTTTGTCTTCCCCTCTACCTTTTAACCCCGCTCAGTATTTGTCTATCCCCTCTGCCTCTGCTTGTCTACCTACTCTTCCTCTGTCTCCCAATCCTGCTTTGGTCCCTCCGATGCCTTTGTGTTTCCGCTCTATATTTTTCAATCCTCTCTTCTTCTGTTGCTTCTCTTGCTATGTCTACCCCCTCTACCTTTATCGCTCCCTCTGGTGCGTTCCCACTACTGTCTTTGTACTTGTTTCACACTCTATCCTGGTATTCCACGCTGGGCACCCCCAGCCTGTCATTATCTTCCTACGCCTATCTTTAACTCTCCTCTCTGCCTTTGTCTTTCCTACCCGCCCCCCCCCCCCCCCCCCCCCAGTCCTTGTCCCTTTGTCTCATCCTCTGTCTTCGCCATTCGTCTTTCTGTCATCCTTTGTTTTTGTCCACTCCTTTGTCTTTCCGTCATTCCTTGTCTATCAACCTGCCTTTCTCCCTTCCCTGTGGTAGTCTTATCATTCTGTGTTTGACTTGTCGGTCCTCTCTTTGTTTCCATTCTGTCTGTACCCCCGGTCTTTGTCATGCCTTACCCCATCTTTGTCCTCTTTGTCAAGATCTACATTATCTTGATTCTACTTAATCTTAACCTATGCCCGACCGAAAGTACCTTGTAGGTGGCATTAGACTTGCATCAGAATACGTCAGACCTCCAAATATGAATCGGTGTATTTTGCAGCTGTAAGTTAAACATGCGTTCTGATCTTCTACTTATTTGAGCCATGCTCTATGAAAAGGGGGCTTAATACATCTGCGAAAAGTATCGACCCAGATCAGCCCGCGCGGACAGGGCCGAAACTTGTCGCTTTTGGCTTATTTTCTGTATGTCCAAGAACCAGTCTACTTCATGATTCAGTCGGTTTGTTAAAAAAGAAGCGGTTGTTATGGATCCATGATTATGTGATGGCTTGATTGGTACAATGCATCGCGGAGATGCATTAAGTCCCCTTTTGCCAGAGCATGGCTCATTTTTAAATTACGCCTGTCAGGACCATTAGAATTGTTTCAGAGTAGTTTTCATAAATCTTAAAATCAAACGAAATTATTTATTCGGCGGTTAAATCGTGAAAGGTCAGGTTCAGTGCTAATTTTAGTTTTCAGTCGCTGGCTAGACGCATCATGGGCAAACAAACATTTGAATCATGCTCATGGAAAAGGGAGTTTACCCTTTACCACACAATCCCGACTTTTAACGACCCTGAGAAAGAAGCCTTTTGAAAACATTGTGGAAAAAGGAGAAAATGCTGGTGACCAGCATTTTCTCCTTTTCCCACAATGTTTTCTACCCATCCCAAAACAAATTTCAATTTGTCCATTACATTTATTTTGACATCTGCAAATGCTTTCAGTTTAGACCAGTTTAAAATTGTGTTGTGTGGTAGACAGTGAATGCACCTCTGTGATGCATGCTAACAGGCAAGTCATCACACAATTGTGATCCATAAAATCCATTTTGTATGACAACTAACTGAATCACGAGGTACACTGGCCCTATACCATGCAGAAGATTGTCCAACAGCTAAAAGTTTCGACCCAGGTCAGCCTGCGCGGACTGCGGTCGATACTTTTTTGCAGATGCATTACAGAACATATATTACTTCAGAATGTCCACCTATGTTTATTTCCGTTTCTTAAAATAGATCCTACCTCTTTGCACTCAAGTAACATTTTGAAGACGCGTACATTTGCACTGATACAGAAATGAAAGGAAAATTTACGTTAGTTCAGAGGTGGAAAATAAATTAAAATTGTGTGAAGCTAAAGATTTTTAACCACTTCAGCGCCTCAGACGAATACAGGGGCTTTTGCACACGGCATGGATCAAGATCAGACTGAAGACTGCTGTATAGAGCAGTGAAATCGTCTATTTCCGGCAATGTAATATAGGGTCTAGGGTACGTGTCATCCATCGTGATGCAGCCGAGGGATTTGATCGACGGATCACCCGATGTTTGCGAAATAAGTCTATACCAGAGGACAAAAATCTAAACTAGTCCAAATTGTAAGCTTTTGCAGACGACATGATAAATGTGACTGAAAAACTTAAATTTGTTTCGGGAAGAGTTGAAAACATTGTTGGAAAAGGAGAAATGCTTGTTACCAGCATTTTCTACTTTGCTCACTAAATTTTCAAAGGATTTCTCCCCAGGTCGTTAAAACTCGGAATTATAATTCTTACAGGTTAATTCTATACCAGACGACAAAATTTTGTATTGGTCTAAATCGAAAGCATTTGCAGACCACAAATTAATCGACAAATTAATCGACAAATTGATTTTAAGGTACAGGAATTTGTCTTTGGAAGGGTGAAAAAAAACATAGTGGAGAATAGAAGAAAATGCTGATTACAAGCATTTTCCCTATTTTCGACAATTTTTTACAACCCCCCCCCCTTCCCCCTTTCTTTCTCGGGGTCGTCAAAACACAGGATTGTTTGATAAAGGTCGAAATCATTTCACTGGTTACGTTATGGCACTTTGCGGAACTTTTGACCAATAAATTTACTTGTTGCAAACACTTATACCGAAGCATTTTCTTCGTATAATTTAGTAACACAAGGATTGGTTGTTATTTACTCGATGGTTTAAGTTTTCCATAGAAACATAAGTTTTGATTGCTGGAATAGTCTCTCATCCAGCTCATTAATAGTATGGAACTTGAGATTTTGCAGTTAAATTTCCAAAGTCTAGAAATGGAATACAATCTGGAGAATTAAGAAAGGGTTAACAATATGTTTAAGACGTGAGTATTTACTATTATTTCGTGAAAAATGAGATATACTACATAAATAAAAAAAAAATGAAATTGACATCTTCGAGAGCAGAAATCACGGTCTTTGTGATAGGAGATCGGCGTCTCTACTTACTCAATCAACTGGGTCCGTATTCACCACCCATTCTGAGGAACGTTCTTAGTCTTATTTTCAAAGATTTTCTTAATTTGAAAGTAACACAACTTCTGATTGGCTAAACCATTTGGTTTAGCCAATCAGAAGTTGTGTTACTTTCATGTTCAGAAAACTCTGGTGAATAAGAATGAGAATGTTCTTGAGAATGGAAAAAATAAGTCCTTCATGAATACGGACCCTGACCTTTGTAGCTACCAAAAACGACATGAGTGTTTAACGTACCCCGCCATAGTGCTTCCCCTTGGTTAACGAGATAAAAAAAAAACAGATCACATTGATACAAAGAAAAAGTCACAAACTATTGTCCTTAGCAGTTTGATTTTTATCTACAGTGATAGAAAAATACTTAGGATATCCTCATCATGCTTGAGGTTAAATTTTGGAACCCAAGAGGTACTGTGGCCTTGAGGAGTTTCTACAACAAATAAATGTCGGATCAAAGAAATATTTTCGGAGGTCTGATTATATTTATGTACTACAACAGTCAACCTTGAAAATGTCTGAAAATAATTTGTCTTACAAAAGTGGACGCCATTGCTCCCCTCCCTTTTCCATTATATGAAGTTTACGTAATGCTTTTCTTTAGACCCAAAATGAATTAATTATCTACGAAATAGGAACCGCTCAAAATAAGGCACTCGCGCATACCAAAATTAGGCGACTCAATCCTTTGTATGTTAATTGTACATAGCGTTCGGGACTTTGGCGGCAAAAAAACAGGCTGCCTTTTACGATTATTATCATCAACTTGAACTAGACCTGTTAACAATATAAGTGACATGAACCAAAACAGGGTTTTTTTGCGTACGGTCCTTTGTTCGTTTATCCGTCCTCTTCTACCATCTGGGGCGTCGAGTGGAGAAAGAGCTTTCGATCTTGTGCACGGTATGTATAGAAGTCTACTCCTGGATCTATACCGTCCACTTATTCGGATGTCAAAGCGTTGAAAGCACTGGTGTGGCATTTATCAAGGGAGCCATTGCGTGGAATTAATTGTTTGAAAAATAAACAGCCAATAATGTGGTACGAACAAGCCCAGTGACGAACTGCGCAGGCTGACCTGGGTCGATATTTTCTGTGGATACATTAAGCCCCCCTTTTCACAGAGCATGGCTCATATAGTCGTTGCTGTAAAGGCTAAGGATATATACCTCCAGACTAAACAACCTAATAATGTTTGAAAAAAAAAGAAATTCTGTCTACCTCCTATAAAGAGCACTGCAATTTAAGGCTTTGAAATGAAGATTCTTTCAAACTACTTTTTTTTTTTTTAAATAGATCTTGCTTATTTAGAAATAATCAAAGGAGCCTATCCTTTGTCTGGGAAAAAAACAATAATTATTATTTTGTACTCTGAAGCTTTTGTTCTCTAACAGTTGACAAAGTTTTTGACTTGTCCAAGTTGAAAGCATTTGTAGACGGCAATCAAAATATGGCTAAAAGGATGGATTTTTGGCTTTGGATGGGTAGAAAATATTGCTGGAAAAGGAGAAAATGCTGGCTACGAGCATTTTCTCCTTTTTCTACAATGTTTTCAAAAGATGTTTTCAACAAGGGGATTGTTTGGTAAAGGATTAAAAGTAAATTGGATATCATGGGGATATCATGGAGAGCGGAGCAAGATCAGCTTGCATAGAAGTGCAAATTGATACTTCAGTGTTCTCTTAGCAAATACAGTAGAGCTCGCAACAAGTAGGATATGGGTTTGACAAGCCCGCATATCTCAGGTGGTAAAACGTAGGACTTGTAAACATCAAGTCTTGGGCGTGGGTTCAAGCCCCATGGCTGGCCATCTAAAATTACTAAGTCTTTTGGATTAGACGTTAACCCTCTCAGCGCCATAGGCGAAAACATGGTCTTTTGCGGACGGCATAGATCAAGATCAGACTGCACAGAACGTGCAGTCTGATCTTTGACCTATGCCGTCCGATTGTGTTTTCAAGCCTATGAAGTAAAGATCTTTCTCAGTTTCAATGGATGGCACTTTAAGCCATTGGAAGATAACAGGTTTATATATTTGGCGCCGAAAGAGTTAAACCGAGGTCCCGTGTGACGGTGCTATACACTAAGCACGTTAAAGAACCAGGCGTAACTTAGGATGGGGCTCGTCCTGTGTCTTGCACTGTCCCCCGTAACAAAACTGACAGTCTTCAGAGGGCGTCGCCCATATGGGCAACCGGTGGCGACGAAAGATAAACGCAAATTCAAATTTTAGGATATGAGTTCGCCATATCTGCAAGAATTGTGGTTGGTCTGGTGCGGAAACATATATCGTGGGATTTCTGAAGTCTTGGGGCATCAAACGAATGAAGTATTTCTGTTGACATAGTTAAAGTAACCCCGGATAATGACGCTCCTTAGATTGTATTTGTCAAGTTGTCGTTAAAAAATGTTGGACAATGTTGATCTAAGATAAGAATACAAGTGCCTTATTTCCATTGAATACTCTCTTTTTTGACAAAGTTCATATCTATTGTATCTTTATCATTAATTGGAACTTCAATAACAAATAAAAACTACGATAAACTAAATCATCCTATTGACGACATTGTTCTCATCAGTGTCATGTAGCGCCCTGTCTCTCAGAATATGAGACACATAACGAATAAAAAAAAATCGAGTGCCAGAATTCAGGTAATCAGCAGAAATATCTGTTGCAGCAGCCAGCCATTTTGGGTATAGTCACGTGATGTGCAATCCTGTCGTATTTCATTCAGAAGGATATAAAAACATACTCTTACCCAGTGTTATTGCATAACCTAACGGCACACAAGAGACCAAGTTTCAAGATGTATCAAGAGATAAATAGTCGGGCTTAATTTCTTATGCATAGACACATGCCATTTCACAAGGGACAAATAAGTCCCGGATTCAGTGGGGATCCATTTTTCATGAATCAAGGAGTGTCCGAGGATGGGCATTAAGCAGTCCGCATCAAGTTTGACATTTAGAAAGCGTTTCAAAGCAGTAAAACTGCATTTTGTTTATTACATTGCGATTTCTTGCAGCGATAACTGTAATTGTATGTAGCTGCAACCCATTACCATACAGGTTATTTTTAGTAACACCACTATGCCCCGCGAATGAACACAAAGGAAGGGATATTAAACTCTTTACCAGACGGCACAATTTTAGATTTGTCCAAATTGAATGAATTTGCAGACGGCAAATTAAATGCTAGACAAATTATGAAATTTCGATATCAATATCAATACAAGACGGCACGTTCTGTACCGTCTGATCTTGATATATTCCGTCAGTAAAAAGCCCATGTGCACGCCTACAGTGCTGAAAGGCGGTTTTTGCAAGGGGAGAAGTAAACTATGTTTATCTAGGCTGCCTTAACATCTGGGTCTGTATTCACCAACCATTCTTAACAATATTCTTAGTCTTATTCTTCAAGATTTTCTACATTTGAAAGTAACACAACTTCTGATTGGCTAAACCAAATGGTTTAGCCAATCAGAAGTTGTGTCACTTTCAAATGTAGAAAATTTTGAAGAATAGGAATAAGAACGTTCTTAAGAATGGTTGGTGAATACGGACCCTGTCCTCTATTTCATGTGTTTCTTAAACCAGTGCTGGCGCGACAATCATTCAAAGCCACTAGCCGCTTTTCCACATAACCAAAAATCATGATTAAAAAAATTATATAATTATATGGGTCAAAATGGCCCACAACTATATAGCAAATAGCCAACTTTCGAGCAAAAAAAAAAAGCCGCCAAAACATTACGATCAATGATATATACATGTATTAGGATTTGCCTTCAAATATGAGCCTTTTGACTTATCATTCCACATTAAGAGAAATGAACTGGGGTCATTTATGACCCAACATAAATTAGAGAGATTTTGTTACGTTTGTGAGATCTTAGAAAAGAACATTTTTTTTGTTCAAGGTAATAAATTATTTTTATCACTTGAAGTTAACTTTCCTATTACAGAATGAAAACACTTTGCTAAATTTTAGGTTCATATTTACCAGTCATTGTAAAAAAGTATACTTTGTCTATTCCTAAATTGAGAATGTAACGCAGTGTCTGATTTGGTTTAGCCAACCAGAAATTAAATTACTTTGCAGATTAAACACTTTTTTAGATTTAAAATTGAAATACAGTTTGGAGCAGTTGGTGCGAACTGATCCTAAACTACCTTTCAATTATTATAGACTGTCTTTTTAAAGCTTCTGTAAAAGTTGAATCAAATAGCGTTAGCACTTACTAACGGTGTCTAATCTTACGTTGTTATCTAATTTAACCAATAAAGCATATTACAACACCCCGGAAATATTTCATTATTTTTTTTTACATTTTTACGAGATATTGAAGGTAGAAATATATGTGCATTATGTATGCATCTCTTGCATTAATTCTTAATTTTTGATATCAAAGTTCAGAATTACAAGATCAGATTCATTAATGATAGTAACAGTATATCTATCTGTGATACGTTGCAAAGAAACACGATGTATCAAGAGCAGCAAATAATTCATTGAAAGCCGTGGGTGGGTACACTGCACAAACCTTGCAGAAAGCCTCGATTAAGAGCTTGACTTCAGTATCTCTGAAAAGCTTTATTATTTTAGGCTCTTTGCAAAATTTTACCACTATAATTAGAGAATTTATGAATCCAAAACAGCAACAAATAATACATTGAAAGCAGTGGGTGGGGTACACTTAGCCAGCCGTGTAGAAAGCATCGATTAAGATCTCGACTTTTGTATCTCTTACAAGTTTTTGTCATTTCAGGACTTTTGCAAAATTTAAATACATAAGAAAAGAATTTCAAGATCAAAACTAATAGTACAACGAAAGCAGGGGGTGGGGTACACCTGGCCAGCTGTTCAGAAAGCCTCAGTTTAGAGCTTAACTTTAGTTTGCCTGACAAGCTTTGCCTTTGTAGAACTCTTTGCAAAACTTTACTACTATAAGTAGATAGTCTCTGAATCCAAAAACTGCAACAACTACTACATTGAAAGCAGTGGGTGGGGTAAACGGGGCAAGCTATACAAAGAGTGCTTGTTTTGGAATTATCTCCTTACCAAACGATAAAGTTTTAGACTTGTGGTAATTGAAAGCATTTGTAGACGGCAAATTAAATGTAGCTGAGATGTTGGTAATTGTCTTTGAAGCTGTAGAAAACCTTGTGGGAAAAGGAGAAAATGCTGGTTACCAGCATTTTCTTCTTTTCCCGCACGGTTTTCAAAATGCTATGTCCTTAGGGTCGTTAAAACTCTAAATTGTATGGTAAAGAGTTAAGCTTTGGCATCTCTTTCAAACTTTGTCGTTTTCTGACCCAAGGCAAAATTGTATCCCTATAAGTAGATTGAGAAGAAGAAATGATAGAGAATTAAAAACGTGAAGCACAACCAATATATCCAGCATTTTTGTACTCTCTTCTGCAGAACGTTCTACCTTTTCAAGGTCAAATCCCGTCCTATGAGCCACATATGCATTTTCGTGTAAAATGTTTTAGTCTACATATATATATCTGAGCCACGCTCCGGCAAAAGGGGGTTTAATGCATCTCCGTAATGCATGATACCAAGCAAGTCATCATATAATTATGGATCAATAAAATCCATTTTGTCTAACAACCGACTGATTCATGAGGTACACTGGTCCTTTGACATACAGAAAATTGACCGGTAGCGAAAAGTTTCGGCCCAGGTCAGCCTGCGCGGACTGCGCAGGCTGGCCTGGGTCGATACTTTTCGCAGATGCATTAAGCCCCTTTTGCACAGAGCATGGCTCATATTTATTTTACATCGATTGAGAAACATTACATTTCTTGCAACTTATGTAAATCTCTCTCGATCCCGCTTCCTGGAAACCACACCAGTACATGCGCAGAATGTGTGGTCCCACCACACGACCACACACACCACGGAATGCTTTGATTGTGGACACGTCTAAAATTTTGCCGTCTCAAAAAGAGTTGAATGTCACTGGTTTACAATGAAGCCCCGTCCCAGTCCGAACACCATACAGAGACAATTCCCAGGTGGCTTCTTCAAATACAAACTTCCCCGTTGTAATAATTATTTTTGAAACACACCTGTCATTAATCCCTTCTGCGCAAAATACATAAACCTCACCTACCTTTGATGGCTTAAAATACAAACTACCGAAACTCAGTGAGATTATTTTAACTTACCGGCGTGACTAAACAAGCGGACGGTATATATCCAAGATCAGACTGCACATTCTGTGCAGTCTGATCATGATCTTTGCCGTCCGCAAAACTCTGTTTTCCCCTATAGCGCTGAAGGGATAACCCTGTCAGTGTCAAACGTGGAAAACGGATGCACTCTGTCGGTAAAAAAAAAAACAACCCAACAATCCGATTTGAAGCATTATCTTGATAGAAAAAAATCCAACAAACATAACGGACAGTGTAGATTCTAGATCAGACTGCCAGTTCTGTACAGTCTGATCTTCATCTACACTGTCTGAAAAAGCAACTTAAATTGCCACTGGAGTGCTAAGGGCTTGAAACATGATAAATTGCGACCCAGGTCGGTGCTACTCGATCAATATTATAAAATGGAATAATTCATCAAATCTCTTGTTTTAAACATGGGGGATCTTTCAAGGGCACTTCCAATTATAGAGAAGGAAAAGATTCGGCGAAGACAGAGAAAAAAAATGGTGGAAAGACAGACAGAGAGGCAGACAAATAGAAAAAAGACAACTGAGTCATGCTCTTTGCAAATGGGTCTTGATGCATCTGCAAAAAAAGTATTTACCCATGCCAGTCTCCGCAGTCCGCACAGGGTGAAATGGGTCGAAACTTTTTGCTTTTCGTAGATTTTCTGCAAGTCCAAGGACCAGTCTATCTCTAGTTTAAGTCGGTTGTTAGACAAAATGGATTTTATGGATCCATAATTATGTGATAACTTGCGTTAAGCCCCCTTTTTGCCAGAGCTTGGCTCAAACATATTTTTGATGATTCATAAATATTGTCATTACTTTAAAGCGCCATGGGCCTAAACATGGGCTTTTGCGGATTGCTTAGATAGAGATCGAACTGTACAGTTTGCAGTCTGATATTTATAAACAGTTTTTTTTTCAAACCTCAAATCGTACCGCAGTTGGCCGTAAATTGATGAAGTATAATCGTGATTTTGATAAATGAACCGTTTATTAAGCGGCCCCGTGTTACAACGACCATAATGATGTGGACTTCTGAAAACATTAATGGAACAGGGTAACTGTCGGTATGATTATTACCACTTAACCCTTTCCCAAACAAGCCCTGGTTTTCACGTGTCTGCAGTACAAGTCTTTTGAAAACACTGTGGGAAAAGGAGAAATTGCACGTAAAGAGCAATTTCTCCTTTTCCCACAGTGTTTTCTACCCTTTTTGAGAACTTTCTGCCATTTTCATCAAATTTAAAATTGTCGTCTGCAAACTCCTTCAATTCGGACCAGTCCAAAATTTGTCGTTTGGGAAAGGGTTAAGCTGCTAAGCGCGACTCACTGACCTTTTGCGGACAGTGTAGATTCAAGATCAGACTGCACAGAACGTGCAGTCTGATCTTGGATCTACACTGTCCGATAGGAAGTTATTTTTCTCCGAAAAAGAAGTTTGAAATACAATGTAACATTATTCGGGTTTTTACTATCATCCTATAAGTTTTATTTAACTTATTTAGCGTGATAAGGGTTAACTTCCCCGAAAAAAAAACTTTTTTTTTTTGAAAACTTTGCGGAAAAAAGGAAATGCAGATAAACAGCGTTTTCGGCTTTTTTCCACAATGTTTTGTACTGTTTGCGGGATATATCCAGTGATTTTAGCAACACTTAATATATCGTCTACAACTGCTTTAACCCTTTACCACGCAGTCCCGAGTTTTTACGACTCTGAGAAAGAAGCCTTTTGAAAACATTGTGGGAAAAGGAGAGAATGACTGTAACCAGCATTTTCTCCTTTTCCCCACAAAGTTTTCATAATTTGTTCAACATTTAATTTGACGTCTGCCAATGCTTTCAATTTGGACCGGTCTAAATTTTTTGTTGTTTGGTAAAGACTTATTTGTGGACGAGTCTGCAATTTTGTCCTCAGGTAGACCGTTTAGACTAGGGCCCGTGTATTGCAGAGAAATGACCCTCCCCTACAAAATGACCCATGGGTCATTTCACTACGTAGAGGAATGACCCGGGGTCATTATTCTACGTAGCGAAATGACCCCAGACTGTAGAGAAAGAATCCGCCTCTAGCTGTAGTAGAATGACCCCCTCATGAAAAGAAAGGACCCCCGTAGAGAAATGACCCCTTCCCCCCTTTCTTTCCCTGTAACATTGTTGTTGCTGCTGATGTTGATACTACTACTACTACTATTACTACCATTACTACTACTACTACTACTACTCGTACTTCTACTACCCCCTTTTTGCCTTAACATTGTTATTGCTGCTGATGTTTCAGCTAGAGGGGGGTCCTTTCTCTACGGTCTAGGGTCATTTCTCTACGTAGTGAAATGACCCATGGGTCATTCTGTAGGGGAGGGTCATTTCTCTGCATTACACCCGCAACAATTCTCAAGAACATTCTTAACCTAAGAGAATTTTCTAAATTTGAAAGTAATTAAATTTCTGATTGGCTAAACCAAAATGAGCCGCGCTCTGTGAAAAGTGGGCTTTAAGCATCCGCGCATGCTGACCTGGGCCGAAACTTTTCGCCACTGGTCGATTTTCTGCTTGTCAAAAGACAAGGGTACCTCATGAATCAATCGGTCGTTATACAAAATGGATTTTATTGATCCATAATTATGTGATGACTCGCTTGGTATTATGGATCACGGAGATGCATTAAGCCCCCTTTTTGCCAGAGCACGGCTCAAATGGTTTAGCCAGTCTGAAACTTCGTGACTTTCTGAATCAGGAATAAGACCAAGAATGCAATTTAGAGTAATTGCTGAATACGGGACTAGGTGTTCATATATGAAACCTTGTACTAATTGTACAGTTAAGGTGTTAAGTGTTACTTTATGTGCTTTTGTGAAAGTGTAGATCAAGATCAGAATGCACAGAGCATGTAGTTTGATCATGAACATACACCGTCTGAGGTGTTGACATTTTTTGCAGTAAATACAAAGGGGGCTTAATGCATCTGCAAATAGTAATCCGCGCAGACTGACATGGACCGAAACTTCTTGCTGTCGGTCAAGTACAATTTGGAATCGCATCCCTTTTATTTTCTAAAAAGAGGCTGGAAACCTTCATTTTGTTTATTGAACAGTTTTTCCCTACACAAAACAAACCCATGTTTTAACGACCCTGAAAGAGAAAGATACTCAAACAATTTGGTAAAAGGAGAAAACGCTAATAACCAGCATTATCTCCTTTTCCCAAAATATTTTCTATCTCTTTAGAGACACACCCAATCATTTCAAACATATGGGCCCTGCACTATGAAAAGGGGGTTTAACGCATCTGCGAAAAGTATCGACCAGGCCAACCAGCGCAGTCAGCGCAGGCTGACCTAAGCACAGTCCGCGCAGGCTGACCTGGGCCGAAATTTTTGGCTACGGTCAATTTTGTGTATGTCAAAGGACTAGTCTATCTCATTATTCAGTTGGTTGTTAGACAAAATGGATTTTATGGATCCATAATTATGTGATGTCTTGCTTGGTAAAATAAATCACGGAGATGCGTGAAGCCCCCTTTTGCTAGAGCACGACTCACATCTAATTAGTGGTCTGCAAGTGCTTTGAAGCAGAATTACTTTAAAATGTTTTCGTCTGGCTGAGTTAACCCTTATCCTGCTAAATAAGTTAAATCAAACTGTCAAGCCGATAGTAGAAAACCCGAATAATGTTACTTCAAACTTACCATTTGGAGAAAAAATATCTCCGTATCAGACAGTGTAGATCCAAGATCAGACTGCACGTTCTGTGCTGTCTGATCTTGATTTACACTGTCTGCAAAAGGTCAGTGATTCGCGCTTAGCAGCCTAAGTGTTAAGGGTGAACGGAAAAAAGAAAGACAAACAAAATTTGCTGTACGTAAATTACGCGAATATCTATTAAATTGTAATTACTCAAATAGAACCCGTCACGCCTTGACTTTTTTTTATGAATGAAGGTGGATAAAAACCCTAAATTAAAATAAATGAGCCATGCTCTGTGAAAAGGAGGCTTAATGCATTTGCAAAAAAGTATCGACTCAGGTCAGCCTGCGCAGGCTGACCTAAGTCGAAACTTTTTGCTTTTTCGTTAATTTTCAGCATGCCAAAGGACCTGTCTGCCTCAGGATTCAGTCGGTCGTTAACCGAAATGAATGTCATGTATCCATTATTTTGTGACGACTTACTCAGTATCGTGCATCACGGAGATGCATTAAGCCCCTTTTTGCTAGAGCACGACTCAAATACTTGTTATAGAATATGGTTCCTCTTAGGCTTTTTTTTACATAAAACAGTACAAAAGCCGAATGCTCGTCGAACTGAATGAACATAACTTAGAGCTGTAGACATGGAGTACTACCGTAAATATTAACCTGTTTGTTGCCGTCCCGCACGCGACATGCCCGATTCTCATTGGCTGAGTTCCAAGCGCACTTTTATGAATGGGATAGAATGAGTTTGTAGCGAGACATAACTAATGTAATATGTAAATATACAGCAAAAGGTATGGGATAGAGAGAGAGTGAAGTTCACGCGGTATTTTATTCAAGGAGAAGAATACACACAAGATGTATAATGTCTCGGTCTCTCTGTCACATATTTTATTCTTGATTAATTTTTGAAGGAGAGACGCACAGAGAAAAAAAAAACTCATGGACAAAAATGTTGGCTATCATTCGTGCGTGTGTGTATAAATGTATATATAAAGGAATGCGAGGCTGAACGAACTGTTAGTGTAGCGTTAGAAGCAATTTGATTAAAGCGAGACTGAAAAATGAAGGAGTTTATATCACTTCGTATTGGAAATGGTCAGTCAGTGACGGCCATAATGCCTGGCTTTATGTGACTGACGTAACGATGTTATATTTTGATGTTTTTGATATTCCGTTTTGCAGTGATCCGCTGACCAGTGGCCTGGACGTTATATAGCGGAGAGGAAGTGACTTGCAAATATTGAGAGCTGTCTGATACTGCATGTTGCTTACAGACGCGGTGACAGTTACATTGTGAAGTTGGACATTTTAAGATATTTAATGAGGAGAAACTTTGGAAACGTCTTTGGAAATACAATTTATTTAAAAACAAATTGTGAATATCATAACTGATATTTTATCGCAGTGGTAATTTTAAAGATTTAAGCCAGTTTTGGAAATGATAAATGATATTATTGGATTTTTTTAAACCGATTGTGATTGAAGTCTGAAACTGAAACTTGATTTAACTGGAATTATTTTTTTTTACTTTTTCTGTTGTAATTTGATCAAAGCTGTTCAGTCATGGTAGATATAGATAATTTCCATGTATGATGTTTAACTTGATAAAAAGTTTAGGACACAATAAAACTTAAGTATTCGGAGCGGGCTGCCCAGCATAGTGCTTGCCCAAGAGTGGCATCTTTGTGGGACAGGCATGAGGGTCGTGGTTCGAACTTTAACTGTCCTACTGGCGACTTACTACATCATTGGGACTAGCGCAAACACGCCGGGTTTGAAAGAAATTAAATCGAAAATCAAGCTTGAAATTGAGGTAGAGAAAATTAAAAACAATATTATACAAAGACTTAGAGACAATGGGGCACAGATAGATTTACCACAAGAAGGGCAATCAAATCCAGACAGCACTTCGTCCCGAATTATCACGGATGTCAATGCCATTCCGACCCCGCGACCCTCGGAGAAGAATTCCAGAGGCCCAAACATGTCATTGCATGTTGTGGACCCCAACGGGTCTCCCGCTGGTGAGCCGCCGCAAGCAAAACCCAAGTCCAAACCTTTGATTGTGATCGGTGAACCTAGAAGCCAAAGTAAGAAAAAACATTTTTTTGTTCTCTAATTTATCTTTCCTGTTACATTTTAGCCATGCTTTGACAAAAATAAGTTTACAGCATCTCTGTGATCCATGATACCAAGCAAGTCATAACATTACTATGGATCCATGATACTGATTGATTGATTGATTGTGTGGTGTTTAACGCCGTTTTCAACATTATTTCAGTTATATCACGGCAGCCAGTGCACCTATCCATGCTTTCCTGGAGTTTCGTTCACCAGTACTCCGCACAATATTCTTTTCCAGCCACTGGCTGCTTTCCCACATAACCGTCGTCGAAACAATGGTCAGCGGTGAGGGAGGAATGAATCATGTCGGGATGACTATCATCAGTCCTCGGAAAGAAATTGGCCAAGCCGGGGATCGAACCAGCGATCTCCTGTTCTCAAGTCCTGTGCGCAACCGACTGAGCTACGGGGGCTTGGCAGGATCCATGATACCCCATTTTGTATAACAATCGTATGAGTCATCGGGGTTCACTGTTCCTTTGACATTCATAAAAATCACCGAAAGCAAAAAATTTCGACCAAGGTCAGCCTGCGCGGACTGCGCAGGTTGACCTGGGTCAATACTTTTTGCAGATGTATCAAACCCCCTTTTCACAGAGCATCGCTCGTTTGTAGTATCTAATCTTTCATCTTTGCCATTACAGCAATAATTTAGACCAGCCGATACTGGAAACATTTGTAGACGATAACGCTATGATTGCTTTAAAGTTCGGTATTGTATCTGAATGTATGGTAAACATTGCAGGAAAAGGAGAAAATGCTGGTTACCAGCCTTTTCTCTTTTTCATACAATGTTTTCAAAAGCCATCGTTCTTACGGCGGTAAAACCGCGGGATCGTTTGGCAAACTTGCGGACATGTCAAAATTAAAAGCACTTGCACGTGACAAATCACATACGGCTCGAAATATAAATAAGCCATGTTCTGTGAAAAGGGGGCTTAAGGAATCTACAAAAAAAAAGTAGCGACACAGGTCAGCCTGCGCAGTCCGCGCAGGCTGACCTGGGCCGAAACTTTTTGCTAGTGGTCAATTTTATTCTTGTCAAAGGACCAATCTACCTCATTGTTCCGTTGGTTGTTAGACAGACTGGATTAAGTGGATTCCTTATTATACGACGACTTGCGTGGTATAATACCTCAATAACTCACAGAGTTGTATTAAGCCCCCTTTTGCCAGAGCATGTCTTATATATATATATATATATTTCCTCTTTTTTCTTTCCCTTTTTTTTTTGGGGGGGGGGGGGGTGTGGCAAGGTTAGAAAACTTTGTGGGAAAAGGAGAAAATGCTGTTTACCAACACTTTTTGCTTTTCTCAAAATGTTTTCAAAAGCCTTGTTCTTAGGGTTAGCCAAGCCCCATAGCTCAGTCGGTAGGGTACAGGACTTGAGAACAGGAGGTCGCTGGTTCGATCCCCGGCTTGGCCAATTTCTTTCCGAGGATTGATGATAGTCATTGCGACAGGATTCATTCCTGTCTCACCGCTGACCATTGTTTCGACGATGGTTATGTGGGAAAGCAGCCAGTGGCTTGGAAAGAATATTGTGCGGAGTACTGGTAAAAGAAACTCCAGGAAAGCATGGATTGGTGCACTGGCCGCCGTGATATAACTAAAATAATGTTGAAAACGGCGTTAAACACAATGCCATTCCATACAATGTTCTTAGGGTTCGTGTTTACAGGGGATTGTGCGGTAAAGAGTTTAAAGTAAGGTCGAGTTTATTCAAACATATTATTATATAACTCGATCGGTAATTTGGAGGTAATCTTTGGTAAGGGTATGCTTAGAAAATCAAACAAAGAGATAAAGCTGGCGTCTCATTCGGGTGTACACTGTTTGACAAGATTATATTTGTCAACACGAGACACAAACAATTTCGGTTAAACATTCCTCCACGGACATTTGTAGGTCACTCTTACTAGAGTATTTTACAGTTTTCGGAAACTTAAACGTCGATATTTTGCCACTGTCACTGAACAAGAAACCACAACACTGAACGATGTAAATCATGAATATCGGAAGTATTGCATAATTATGTGGATTTAGGTTGATTGATTGATTGATTGATTGATTGATTGATTCATTCATTCATTCATTCATTGGCGTTAAAATGCCGTTTTAAACATTATTTATTTCAGTTAAATAGCGGCAACCAGCGCATCTTTCCATACTTTCCTGGAATTTCTTTTACCAGTAATTTGCACAATATTCTTCCCAAGCCACTGGCTGCTTTCCCACATAACCATCGTCGAAACTATGATTAGCAGTAAGAGAGGAATGAATCCTGTCGCAATGACTATCATCAATCCTCGTAAAGAAATTGACCGAGCTGGGAATTCGAACCAGCGACCTCCATTGCATAAGTCCAGAACGCTACTGACTGCGCTACGGGAGCTCGGCTATGTTTAGTAGGAAAGTAGTATATCATTAAAAAAATCATGCTCTGTGAAAAGGGAACTTAATGCATCTGCAAAAAGTATCGACCCATGTCAGCCTGCGCAGTCTGTGTAGCTTGACATGGGTCGATACTTTTTGCCATTGGTAAACTTTCCACATGTTAATGGACCATTCCACCCCAAGATCCAGTCGACGGTAAATGGAAAGAAATTTTATGGGTCCATAATTATATGATGACTTGCTTGGTACAGTGCATCACGGCGATGCATTAAGCCCCCTTTTGCCAGAACATGGCTCAGTTTTAGTTTTATACATTTCTCATGATAAACCGTTTGGTTTAACCCCCTATGGAGTGAAATACTATCGCCGTTTCACTATAGAAGTAAGTCTGATCATTGAAGGGTCACAAAATAGCGAGAACGCTTTAACGCTTAGGCTGCTTAGCGCGACTCGGGGTGCCTTTCCGGACGGTGTAGATCAAGATCAGACTACACAAAAACGTGCAGTCTGATCTTGGACCTACACTGTCCGACAAGATTTTTTCTCACCGGTAAAATAAACGTTGAAATCGAATTTTTTTTTGGTTTTTACTACTGAGTGGAAATGTCCGTTTCATTTATTTAGCATTTTAACCCTTAGGCCGCTAAGCGCGAATCACTGACTCTTTGCAGACAGCGTAGATCAAGATCAGACTGCACAGAACGTGCAGTCTGATCTTGGATCTACACTGTCCGATAAGGAGATTGATTTCCTCCAAAAATACCCTTTAAATGGAAAAAAATTGGTTTTTACTATCGGTTTAAATACGGGTTAAGAGTAAACAGACGACAAAAATTTGAAGCATTTGCAGACGATAACTTGAGTGAGGGTAAAATTATGGGACCTGTCTTTGATAGGGTAAAAAGCCTAGGTGGAAAAGGAGAAAGTGCTGGTTAATAGCATTTTGTCCTATTTCCAACATTGTTTTCAAAATGCCGTTTTCACCGGGGTCGATAAAACATTGGTTAACCCTTTACGACACAGTCCCGAGTTTTAACGACCCTGAGGGAGAAGTCTGTTAAAAACACTGTGGAAAAAGGAGAAAATGCTGGTAACCAGCATTTTCTCCTTTTGCTACAATATTTTCTGTCTTTCCAGAGACAAATCTCACCACTTAAGCCTCATTTGATTTTTCTTCTGCAAATGCTTTCAGGTTTAGGACTTGTCCAAAATTTTGTCGATTGGTAAAGAGTTAAGCAAGGTGAGGTAAGTTCGGTTGCACTAAACCGTAGGCCTGGCTTTTTTAATGAAGGAATGCATCAATATGACTCGATCCTAATCCTGCTAAATAAGTGAAATGAATTTTCAAACCGGTGTTAAAAACCCAAATTTTGTTTTTTCAAAGTTATTTCAAAGGAAAAAAAATATCTCCGTATGGGACGGTGTAGATCCAAGATCAGACTGCACGTTCTATGCAGTCTGGCCTTGATCTCCACTGTCTGCAAAAGATCTTTGAGTCGCGCTTCGTAGCCTAAGGGTTAAATGAATTAGCTTGTCAAGCCAATTATTAAAAAAACTCAAAATTTGTAATTTCAACGATTTCAACTCCAAATTTATGACCGGTGCTCTGACAAAAAGGGGGTTTAATGCATCTCCGTGATGCATTATACCAAGCAAGTCATCACATCATTAAGGATCCAGAAAAAAACTATTTTGTTTCACACCCGAGTGAATCTCTAGCGGTATAATGGTCCTTGTATATGCAGAAAATTTACAATTAGCAAATAGTTTCGACTCATGTCAGCCTGCGCGGACTGCGCAGGCTGACATGGGTCGAAACTTTTTGCAGATGTATTGAAACCCCCCCCCCCCCCCCCACTTTTCACGGAGCGTGAATTAAAATATTATAGTTTGGAATTCATAGATAATTATATCGTAAAGGCTTGGCCACACCAGCAGACAGTAGAGATCAAAAATCAAACTGCATCTTCTGTGCAGTCGGATCTTGATCTATGCCGTCTGTAAACGCCCCCCCCCCCCCCCCCCCTGTTTTCGCCAATGGTGCTGAAAGAATCTAAGGTTTTCCCACCAAAGGAAAAGGGGAGGTCGCTGGTTCGATCCCCGGCTTGGCCAATTTTTTTCCGAGGATTGATGATAGTCATCGCGACAGGATTCATTCCTCTCTCACCGCTGACCATTGTTTCGACGATGGTTATGTGGGAAAGCAGCCAGTGGCTTGGAAAGAATATTGTGCGGAGTACTGGTAAAAGAAACTCCAGGAAAGCATGGATAGGTGCACTGGCCGCCTTGATATAACTGAAATAATGTTGAAAACGGCGCTAAACACCATACAATCAACCAAAGGAAAAGGAAAAACTCACCGTGTCGAACAGTGGATATCATGATCAGACTGCACTTTCCTTGGTAGTCTGATTTTTGTCTGCACCATCGGCGTACTTGCTTTGGATGGAGTTTATCAATCAAAGGTTTAAGTAGGGTTACAAAATATTCGAGCTATGCTCTGTGAAAAGGGGGTTTAATTCGTCTGCAAAAAGTATCGACCCATGTCAGCCAGTCCATTCCGCGCAGGCTGACATGGGTCGAAGCTGTCCGCTGTTAGTAAACTTTCTGCTTGTCAAAAGGGTTATTCTACCTCGGAATTCAGTACACAAACTCATTATTATTCTGTGGAGTGGGATGATTGCTTGAATATTTTTTTTTCGCCGCTTTCAACATTATTTCACTCATTCCACGGCGACAGCTCACATAATTATTCATGTATGATCTGATCTGGACTTCATCAGAACTAGGTTATTAACTGTTTCGGCGCCAAATAAAGAAACTTGGCCTCTTTTGATGGTTGTAAATACAATCCACTGAGTCGCCGGAAGATTTTTATCATATAGGCTTGACCACACAAGCGGACGGTATAGATCAAAGATCAGACTGCACGTTCTGTGCAGTCTGATCTTGATCTATGCCGTCCGCAAAAGTCCCTGTTTTCGTCTTTGGCGCTGAAAGGGTTAACGCAGCTCTCAACAATATTTCAGTCATTTCACGACTACAGCTCACAAATTCATGTATGACCTGGATTTTACCAGAATGAAGCTTCGACTATAAAGTGTCTAAACCAAGGATATTACCACAAAAAACGGTGCTTCGAGTGAGGATTGAACCATGGCCTCCAGGTTACGAGTTCTACACTTTTAAATCTGAGCTACGCCGGACACGGTTTTTTTATTAATTATTTACGAGGGGGGCGGGGGACACAAGAAAAAAAAGCCATGCTCTGTGAAAAGGGGGCTTAATGCATCTACGAAAAGTATCAGTCCGCACAAGCTGACCTTGCCGAAACTTTTCGCTATTGGTCAATTTTCTGTATGTTAAAAGGGACCAGTCTACCTCATGATTCGGTCGGTTGTTAGACAAAATGGACTTTATGGATCCATGATCATGTGATGACTTGCTCGATACCATACATCACGGAGATGCATTTAGACCCCTTTTGCCAGAGTATGGCTCATTAATACATTAATGCAAAAATATATATTGGTGATGCTCTGATTTAATTCATCTTCACATTGCATTATACGGAGCAAATCGTCACGTGATATGCATCCTGATTTTCTACGGTCCAGCCAGATTATGAGGTAGAATGGACCTTTTACATGCAGAAAATTAACCAAAAGCAAAAAGTATCGACCAAGGTCAGCCTGCGCGGACTGCGCAGGCTGACCTTGGTCGATACTTTTTGCAAATGCATAAAAAATCACCTTTTTCACAGAGCAGGGTTCAAGAGTTTCAGTCTACGAGTATATCCCAGTTTTAAAGCTGTCTTTGCAGATAAACGAAAGTCACCAGTATAATTGTTAACACTTTCTCTGAACCTTGCGAAAATGAAATGTATTTTACGTTAAACTGAACGTCTTAATATGTCCGTTTACACTTCGGGTGACTAAATGCGCTTTTATACACGAAGTTGATCATGATCAGACTGCATAGAACGTGTAGTCTGATCTTAGATCGACATTGTCCGATATGATAAGGTTTTTACAACAACATGAACTTAAAAATCGCAACGTTTCGGAGTTGATTGAAAAGGTTAATCTAATTTATCGAATGCATAACCCTTTACCAAACGACAAAATGTTCGACTTGCCCAAATTGAAAGCATGTGGCTGAAATGGCGAGATTTTTTTTCTCGATCGGTAGAAAACATTGTGGAGAAAGGAGAGAATTTTGATTGCCAGGATTTTCCCCTTTTCCAACAATGTTTCCAATAGCTTTTTCCTCCCTTGGACACGGGACTGTTTGGTAAAGGGTTACGGGTTATAAGCCCGTATCGTGTCTTTGTATTTTACCGAAAAAAGTATTTTTCAAAACTGTGTTATCAAAATCATGATTTATGTCAATGGTAAAACGACCCCTTTTCAAGAGCTGGTCAGTAGTTTAACTCTTATCCTGCTAAATAATTTATATGAAACTGTCAAGCCGACGGTAAAAACCAAAAAGTTGGTATTTCAAAGTTATGGAGATTCGGGAAACATATCCTTATCGGACAGCGTAGATCCAAGATAAGACTGCACGTTCTGTGCATTCTGATCTTAATCTACGCTGTCCGTAAAAGGCCAGTGAGTCGCGATAAGCAGCCTGTGGGTTAAAATAGTAACAACTCTTTATAAAACTCTCCGTTTTTCATTGACCCTGTGCATTGAATGATTGATTGATTGATTGATTGATTGACTAACTGACTGACTGACTGACTGACTGACTGACTGACTCACTGACTGACTGACTGATTGATTGATTGATTGATTGATTGATTGATCGATCCATCGATCGATCGATCGGTCGGTCGGTCGGTCGATCGATCGATCGATCGATCGATTGATTGTATCGTTTTTAACGCCGTTTTTAACATTATTTCAGTTATATTGCGGCAGCCAGTGCACCTATCGATGCTTTCCTGGAGTTACTTATACCAGTACACTGCACAATATCCAAGCCATTGGCTGCTTTCCCGCATAACCTTATTTAAACAAAGGTCAGCGGTGAGAGAGGAATGAATCATGTAAATGACTATCATCAATCATCAGTCCTCGGAAAGATATTAGCCAAGCTGGGGATTGAACCAGCGACTCCCTGTTTTCAAGTCCTGTACGCTACCGACTGAGCTTCTGGGGTTCGGTCATGTGCATGGAGGACGGCTTTTAAAAACATTGTGGGAAAAGGAGAAAGTTCTGGTAACCAGCATTTTCTCCTTTTCCCGCAAAGTTGTCTACCTTTTTACAGAAAATTTCGATAATTTGGATGACATTTAATTCGAGGTTAGTGCATCTCCGTTATGCATGATACCAAGCAGTTCATCACATAATTATGGATCCATAAAATCCATTTTGTCTAACAACCGACTGAATCATGACGTAAAACGGTCCTTGGACTTTCAGAGAATTGACAATCAGCAAAAAGTTTCGGCCGAGATCAGCCTGTCCGGACAGCGCATGCTGACCTGGATCGATACTTTTTGCAGCTTCATTAAGCCCCCTTTTCACAAAGCATGGCTCAGTTTCCAGTTTGGTTCGGGCACAGGCTTTCAAACAGTGTAGATAAAAGACCTAGGTCTATATTCACCAAATCATTCTTAATATCATTGTTCGTCTTATTCCAGATTTAGAGAGAAATACAACATCTGATTGGCTAAACCATTTGATTCAGCCAATCAGAAATCCTGTTACTTACCAATTTAGAAAATTCTTCAGAATGAGGTCAAAAATCTTCTTAAGACTGGTTAGTGAATAAGGACTCAGAAATCTTATGTTATGCTTGATGGGGCAAGGGTACGTCCTAAAAGCGATAAATTTAACCCAAGACATTTTCGGCCGAGAAGTCAGACCCTTATTTTTGTAGCTTTAATGTCGCTCTTGTTAACACATATCTACGAAACGGACAGGGCAGATTAAAGATCAGATTACACGTTTTGTGCATCCTGATCTTGATCTACCCTGGTCTTAACATCATCTTAACCGTTGTCCTGCTGAATAAATTAAACGATACCTTTAAGTAGATAGTAAAAATCCAAATGTTGCCATTTCAAAGTTTTTTGGGGATAGAAACATCTCCTTATCGGACAGTGTAGATCCAAGATCAGACTGCACGTTATGTACAGTCTGATTTGGTCTGCACTGTCTGCAAAAGAGCCTTAAGCGGCGCTAATCAACCGAGGGATTAAGTCGTGAAAGGTGCTAAAAGAATGAAAGATCGTGGATGGATGTCAAGTCTATAGAAACCTATTTTGAGGCATATTTCAGCATTTTAAAGTAAATTCTTGTGTGTTGTTTATTGCCCTAAATGGAATGCACTTCATATATGAGCCATGTTATGGCAAAAGGGGATTTCATACATCTCCGTGATGCATCATACGAAGCATATCACATAGTTAGAGATCCTTAAAATTAATTATGTTTAACAATCGACTGTATGGTCCTTTGAAATACAGAAAATGGACCAATAGCGAAAAGTTTCGGCCCAGGTCAGCCTGCGCGGACTGCGCAGGCTGACCTGGGTCGATATTTTCGCAGATGCATTAAGCCCCCTTTTCACAGAGCATGGCTCATACTTTTTGGTTTTTGCTTACGATGTACATTGAAAGTGGCAAGCTACAGGTGTGAAATAGAAAAAAAAGCACATTTCAGGATTATATTTATTTGGCTCTACTGGCCAGAAACACTTAGCGTCATGTCGTAGTTCCCGTCCGGCCATCCGTCTGTCCTGTCCTGTTACATTTTTTTTTTTTTTTTTCCTTTTCCCCCCTTTTTTTTTCTCTGAAAGAGCACAAATTATTGGAGCCACGCTCTGTGAAAAGAGGCTTAATGCATCTGCGAAAAGTATCTATCCAAGTCAGGGTGCGCAGTCCGTGCAGGCTGACCTGGTCAATTTTCTGCATGTCAAGGGGCCAGTCTACCATATGATTAAGTCGATTGTTTAAAAAAAAAAGAAAAAAAAAAAAAAAAACGGGACCATTATAGATCCATAATCATGTGATGGCTCGATAGGTATCACACATCACGGAGATGCATTAAGCCCCTTTTGCCAGAGCATGGTTCATTTGTAATATCATAGCTATCATTTCTGTGACTACTTTATTACTAAACAATTGCGTATCTTTAGATGCCGTTATTATTGGCTTGTGAAAAGTCTTTCAACTGTAGATACATGTAGCTTACTACACAACCCCCAACTTTTACCGACACAGAAAAAGAAAGCTTTTGAGAACACTGTGGGAAAAGGAGACAGTACTGGTAATGAGCATTTTCTCATTTGCCTTCAATGATTTCTAGTTTTCCCAATACAAATGTCAATTTTTCAGTGATATATTTTTGTCGCGGTCTGTGCAGGCTGACCTTGATTAGTACTTTTTGCGGTGCATTAAACCCGTTTTTCAAGTAGCATGGCCCCAATATTGCTTCTTATTGGCACTGACAACTCTGTAGGGAAAGAAGTAACTGTTTGTCTTTAGTCCTGATTTTTCATTCGGTTTACTAGCTAAATGGCTACACCTGAACACGTTCATTGCCAGTAGAGCGTTTCATACATAAGAGACCTCTTGCCAACATAAATTGTATAACTCTATTTACTAAAGTAGAAAGTATTTTTTATGCTAAACTTCAAGATATTTCCTAAATCTTAAAGAAATCTTATTTCTCATTTGCTAAACCAAATGGTGTAGCCAATCAGACGTCGTGTTACTCCCTAAGGATAGAACTTGACTAAAAATGGAATTAAGAATGGCTGGTGAGTACGGGCCCTCAGGAATGATTTTCTAAATTTGAAAGCAACACATTTTTGATTGGCTATAAGAAAAGAACGATTCTTTGGCAGATGGGATTTAGTGTATCTCCGTGATGCAAGCAAATCATCATGCCAAGCAAGTCATTACATTATCATGTATCCATCATCATTTTTGTATAGCAACTGACTAAATCATGCGGTTCACTGGTCCTTTGACATTCAGAAAATTGACCTAGGGCAAAAAGTTTTTACCCAGGTCAGCCTGCGCGGGTCGATACTTTTTGCAGATGCATTTAACCCCCTTTTCCCCCGAGCATGGCTCAAATGTTTTAACCAATCAGATGTTGCCTTAATCTTCTAAATTTTGAAACTGAATAAGAGGAAGAGGGATTTTGAATGGTGGGTGACTCTGGGCCCTGAGGAAGTGTTAGTTGGTAATAATGTAACGTAAAAATCATTTATTATGAAAGGTGTTTTACAAAATATTGAATGAGTAATTTTCCCATAGTTCTTTATCATCTCGCTTAGGGCACCATCAACTTAACTAGAAAGTAAACCCTTAACTCTTTCGCCGCAAAATAAATGGGTACGACATTTCCCAAAGGCCTAAAAGTACATAATATATATTATCATTGCTAATGAGACCTATTTTTGTCGAAGATTAGTATCCGATAGCGGATGGTGTAGATCAAAGATCAGACTGCACGTTTTGTGCAGTCTGATCTTAATCTACGCCATCCGCAAAAGATGTCCAAGGCGACACTGGCAGTGAAAGAGTTAAAAGTATTAAAAAAACGAAGCAATTCAGCCCAAGGTTTATAGCCCAAGTTTTTGTGATTTAAAAGTTGTTTTATTTGGAATTATCTCTCTGTATTGGACAGCGTAAATCCAAGATCAGACTTAACGTTCTGTGCAGTCTGATCTTGATCTACACTGTCCCGCTCAGCAGCGTAAAGATTAATCTAAAATAATCTTTTCGTTTAGTTTCCCGGTTTATTTCTTCAAATCTTTTTACACAGTCAAGTTCTGATTCGTCCGAGTTTCCCCACCCACTAATAACATAACCGTTTTACTTTTGTCGCCATGTCCGGTCACTTTTAGTTTTGAATCGAAAAAAAAAAAGATGAATATCAATAGACTCTCAATTCAACACAATATTTTTTCAATGTCCGAAAAGTAACTTTAAACAAAGTAATGTATTTACGTATAGCAAAGTAGGGAAAGTACATGGAGTCACTTTTTTCAACAATCTGTTTTTTTTTTTAATGCAGTATAAAAAAGTGCATGCTACAATGTATAAAACAGTAACTCTGAATTTATTTGACGTGTCTTTCTTATAATTAACAAATGTTGACAGTTATTGCATTTTTCGAATGGCGTTAAAAATGTACTCTTCATCGAGAAGATAAATAGGTATACTCTGCACTGCCGAGTGGACACTTTCGGCTAAAGTCGTCTGTGGACATACAAAAAATTGACCAGTAGCGAAAACTTTCGACCCAGGTCAGCCTGCGCGGTCTGCGCAGGCTGACCTGGGCCGATACTTTTCGCAGATGCACTAACCCCCCTTTTCACAGAGCATGGCTCAGATATATATGTGTTACTGGGCAAAATTCTGGTCCAGATTCAAAGGATTTGCAGACGATAAAGTAGATGTATCTCAAACGATGGGATCTGACATTGAAAGCGTGAAACACTTTACTGGGAAATGATAAAATGATGGTTGCAAGCATTTTCTCATTTTCCCACAATGTTTTCAAAAGCCCTCTCCCACAGATTCGTTAAAACTTGGGATTGATTGGCAATTGTTAAAGGCAAGGTCAAATGTTTGAAAGCTACTTCTTTGTCCAAAAGTGGGTCAGTATACTATGGTGGCATATTTCTGCCACAAGATACGAGATAACGTCATGATGATTTTAGAAAACCGTCACGATAAATAAAAGTTTTCTGAAAATTTTATCTAGGTAAAATACTGAAAAGTTGTCTGAAAAAAATATCACGATAAGCTTTGTTATCTAGAAAACTTTACATTGATCAGAATATTTCTTAACGCAAAATTACTCATTCGTGCAGGAAGCTGACATTGGAGATAAAATCATCGGGATAGTTCTGTCCATTTCTCGATATCTGTGAATAGAAATTTACTATTTGGATGAACTCGGTAGTTTTTGACCGTACAAGATGGCAAAGAAGTTCCGAAACCGTATCTATTTATAGATACCGTGAAGGTTAGATGCACTCGTCACAACTCGGCCGATTCCGTACCTACATCTAACCTCGTCCGTATAAAGGCGGCTTCCATTTTGAACTACCAATCACATGGTCTTAAATATGGCGGCGCACATGTAAATCGCTTAGCAACGACATGAACAACCACGGTGAAGTTATTCACATCTATCGATCTGTCGATGAAAGCTCCCAACGGAATTGATAAACGACGCTAAAAATTGAATGTACAAACTGTTTGCCGACTGAAATATTCTTAGAAGATAACGATAGAAAATTGACTCATGTTTTCTTTCTTAAGAGGAACCTTACAATTTCAATAACGGTAAAACGGCGTGCTTCCGGAGAAGTGCGAAATGTACCGTGCAGGTGCATATCAAGCTACGTGATACAGCCGAGGGATTTGATCACTGGATCACCCGAGGTATGCCGAATGTGTTAGATGTTAGCACGAACGCCAAAAAATCTTGATAAAAGTTAGAATTATTGCGATATTTTTATCATGGAACTTTTTTGTTATTGAAATAATATTTACGGGAAAGTTTTTTTTTTTTTATTGCGATAGTTTTCTTAGATTATCGCAATAGTTATCTAGTATCTAGTGGCATAAATATGCCACCATAGTACGCTTCACTCGGTAAGACCGATATGCTTGAATGTGTTTCAAGTTTAAAGGCAGTCAAGTTTTGGAACTATTCTTATTGAACCTACTGTCGTGGAGCTCTTTCTCATATACAAACATAATCTTGGTTTCCAATACTTAGCAAACAAATTAACATGGATAAATAAAAAATAAAATAACATTTGTTTACATGATAAGAACAAGGAATCGTGATACTGCTGCTGATGATGATGATGATAATGATAATGATGATGATGGTGGTTGTGGTACTGATGATTATGATGGCTATGATGATGATGATCACGACGACGACAACGAACACGATGATTACGAATACGGCGACGACGAAGACGACGACGGAGATGCAGATGACTGCGACGACAGGCACGACAATGACGATTACAGTGAGATAATAAACCCTAGATTTTGAGACTGAAGGGTTGAAAAAATGGCACTGACCGGAAAAAGAATCAGTTTCGGTATGCCTATTATTCGGCCGCTGTGAGTGACAGCATAATATTTACATAGCGTCATAATATTTACCCCATTGGAATCAATCTATGTAACCGTACGATAGTTCTTGGCTGTTACTTTCCTGTGTCTACTGTTTAAAGGTGGACTTTTACTTTGTTTGCCGAGGCCTGTTGTTCGGGCGGTAACGTATAAAGCTTGAAATCCAGGGGCTGCTGGGCCAAGTTCCGAGCTCGGCCTAATTTCTTTCCATAGAATGATCATAGCCATTGCGAAAGTATTCATTCCCTTCTCACAGCTGAGCATCGGACGGATATTTCATTAAAAAGGCACAGTTTTGGAGTTTTAACCCTGAAGCTGCTTAGCGCGACTCATTGACCTTTTGCGGACAGTGTAGATCAAGATCAGACTGCACAGAACGTGCAGTCTGATCTTGGATCTACACTGTCCGATAAGGAGATATTTTCCTTAAAAAAAATAAGCTTGAAATAACATTATTTGGGTTTTTACTATCAACTTGAAGGTTTTATGAATCATGCTCTTTGAAAAGGGGGCTAAATGCATCTGCAAAAAGTATCGACCCAGGTCAGCCTGCGCAGTCCTGGGCCGAAGCTTTTCGTTATTGGTCAATTTTCTGTATGGTTAAGTCGGTGATCATTTGAAAATCCCACAGACATTTAGACTGAAACCAAAAAATACCTTATGAGGCTACGTATTCTGTTAAGAAAATAATTATAGTAAATTAGGTCTTTCCCATGTTTCTGTTTTTTTCTCGTTTGATGGTCTGCCAGCTATTGCCAAACTGAATTGAGAGCTAAGCCATATGATACAGTTCCGTTTGATTTAAAACAAAAAAGTATCTTAAAAATAAATATTCATTTGTTATCAGTACCTAAAAGTAGGTCAAAAGCCAGCACATTCATCTACACCGAAAAATTTGAATAGTCCCCTTTAAATTTCACCTACAGTTTTCATATCTGGTAATGTTTGTAAATGAGAAAGAGGTCGACCATGACTGGAATTTTATTAGAAGGATTACGAACAGTTCGAAGTGATGCCCTTGTGACCCAGATTTTGACCCAATTTGTTTCGAGCTCAAGATGCTAACCTTCACACATGTGGAGGCATTGTTGGACTGGAAGACGCAGGAGATACAAGATCAGATTGCACAGAACTTGCACAACGTATGAACCAAGATTCATTTAAGTTTAAAAAAAAAAAAATCTTATTCGTCAATGTATATTAGAAATAACTGGTAGTACAATCTTACAGCATAGAACTCTGTTGAATTGGATGGGACAGAAAAGCTTCTCAGTAGCGTTCTCCGATTTCCGGGAAATTTCCGGATAATAATCACTGCATGGTTATATCGATGCAAGGTTGATCCTTCACTACATTATCCCATAGGAATCAGGCTCTAAAAACATTGTGAGAAAAGGAGAAAATGCTGGTAACCAGCATTTTCTCCCTTTCTCCCCACAATTTTTTTTCAGTCCTTACGAAACAGCTTATTAGAGTCAAAAGTTATTTGTTGTCTGCAAAAGGTTTCAAAATGGCTGAATTTAATGGTTTGTGAACACGAACAAAGTTGAGGGGGTACTGTTGTTGTTGTTTTTTTTTTCTCTGAAAGGGCGGGAACAAAAACAACAGCGTTACAGGACAAAAACAGAAAGATATGTTTTAGAGACTATAACTCAAAATTTCACTTCGAATATCTGTTTAATTCATTTGGGCCATGATCTGTGAAAAGGGGGTGGGGGCTTAATGCATCTGCAAAAATTATCGACCCAGGTCAGCCTGCTTGTCCGAGGACAATTGTACCTCACGATTCAGCCGGTTGTTAGACAAAATGGATTTTCTGGATTTATGATTATGTGTTGATTTGCTTTGTATAGTACATGACGAAGACGCGACAACCCCCCCCCCCCTTTTTTTTAGGGGGGGCAGGGGGGCGGGGGGAAACAGGGCATGGCTAATTTTTTTTTTAATCTGTACATAACAATAAGGCCTTTGGCTCATTAACAAACAATACAAAATACAAAACAATGAATTGTTGCCATATACCAACAATATAAGTAATCTAAAATCTAAATTTTTCACACTTTGGGCCTGTTTTGATACTTTATATGAACAGTGAGGACTAAAATCAGCCAGGTCATATGGGAGCTTTCAAATCATGAGCTATCATTTGAATGGAACTGGTGAGACTCGCGTTCTCGACAAAAGTTACAAGACAGATTCGGTAGACCTTTTTTTTTTTCTTGTTCCCCAGTGTACTTTCGCTGATCAAGGGGGTTAACCAATCTAAGCTAGTTTTAGATACATTGTTTGCCTGAATTGTGTGTATCGTTCGTGTTTATCGCCGTTTTCAAGCACATTTCAATTATATCAAGACGGCTGGCGCACCTATCCATGCCTTCCTAGAGTTTCTTATACCGCTTCCTCTCACAGTATTCTTACCAAGCCACTGGCTACTCTCCCACATTACCATTGCCCAAAAAAACGATCAGTGGTGACAGAGAAATGAATCCTGACACTATGACAATCGCAAATCCTCCGAAAGAAATTGGCTGAGCTGGGAATTCTAGCGACCCCTTGGTTTCAAGCAATGTACCTAGCTACCAGGTACAGTTCATGAAATTCACTAAGAGGTGATCATGAAATTGACCGAGTATGAAAACTCAGGATTTCCACAACAAACAATGTTGAAATACAAGTGAGCCATGCTATGTGAAAATGGGACTCAATGCATCTGCAAAAAGTATCAACCCATGTCAGCCTGCACAGTCCGCGCAGGCTGACATAGGCCGAAACGTTTTGCTATTCGTAAATTTTCTGAGTGTCGAAGACCATTCTACCCAATGATGCAGTCAGTTTGTTCATAGATCCATAATTATGTAAAGACTTGCTATGTATAACGAATTTTTAAAGACACATTAAGCCCCCGTTTTACAGAGCATGACTCAAGTTTATTTCTGGTTAACCTTCCACGAATATCTTATGTTAACCCTTACAGCGTCAAGTAAATAAAAACGAAATTTCCAATCGAGCAAAAACATTAAAAAAATCGGCTGTTGCGAAGTTCTTTTTGGCCAAAAGGTCTCAGCATAGCGGCCAGTTTAGATCAAGGATCAGACTGCACGTTTTGTGCAGTCTGATCTTGATCTACATTGGCCGCAAAAGCAAGTATAGTAGTACAAAGAGGCTCCATGGGTTAAGAGTTAAACGGGGCCAAGTTTGATTACGTCAATCAACCCCGAAGTCCGACAAATATCAGCAGATACGTTATAAAATATAAACACACAGTGCTTTCTAAGGTTACCGTTTATTTAAACAACTTATTTACATTCCTTTACCCATCTCTGTAGAGATGCGACCTTTATGCCCTTAAAGTTGACTGCAACAGAAAATACTATGGCAAAGGAGGCAATTGCTTATACCAAACATTTTTTCTGTTTTTCCCAAAAAGTTTACCACAATGTTGAAGATCGATATTATAACGACCTTGACATTTTTGTATTTGCATAAAATGTTATAACGTTTGAATAGGTACAACATAGCTTCACCTGTAGTGAAGCCGATGGCACTTTTCATTAATTTTGCTTCGATTGGGAGTTGTTAATTCAGATCATTCGGCACGAAACGTGTTCTGTGATCTTTGCACCACACGTTCATTGTATTATGAGGCACATGTACCCTACAGAAGGAGCGGCCTTAAGTTGTATGTTGTCGGTTTCTTCTATCGATGTACTTGTAGAAATTCTGTTTTCTTTTTTGTGGGAGATTTGGAGATTCAGGGTAATTCTTTTTCTTTCTATACATCAAGCGTGGTATCGTTTGGAATTTGTTAACTCTTATCTTGCTAAATAAGTTAAATAAAACTCTCGAGCCGATAGTAAAAACCGGAATAATGTTATTTCAAACTATTTTTTTTAGAAAAAATATCTCCTTATCAGACAGAGTAGATTCAAGATCAGACTGCACGTTCTGTGCAGTCTGATCTTGATCTACACTGTCCGCAAAAGGTCAGTGAGTCACGCGTAGCAGCTAAAGGGTTTAACGGGAGTACGCTCGCTTTGATGGTTTCACTGTGTATGACAGGCTTACTGAACGACATAATTCAGTTCTTTGAGCGGTTTTGTTTGTTAGGGGAAAAATAACGAGAACATAATTCTTGCGATTGATGCACTCTTTTTTTTTTCCTCTGGCGTAGCTGAAACCGCTGGCTTTTGACCTAATTCTTGTTACTTATTAATTATATAATAATATATATTTCAAGATAACGTGTTACTCCAAATCGTCGTTGAAAAAGGGGAGAAAATTTTTTTTAAAAAAATCTGTAAGGACACACTGCAGTACCACACCACGATTTGGTCACCCATCCAAGCACTAACCTTAAAGTGCGTCGCTTAACTTCATCAGAGAGCCGCGCATCATACCGTACCTGCGTGACAGATACTGGAATATTTACTGCGCAGGGTTCCGACGCATAAACATGTGTGCATTTTTTGACCAATCGCAAGTTAGAATATATTCATTCTATTTCAATGTACCCAGAAGTAGGTCAAAAGCCAGCGCATTCAGCTACACCGAAAAAAAAAATAGAAAGGAAAAGAGACACAAACTGTAGACACACATACGAGCTCGTAAATGAGCAGACAGACGAATTGATGGATCGACTGATGGATGGAACAAAAGGCTGATATACGGACAGATAGATGCATGTATATAGAAAGTGTTTTATAAAGAGATTAGTCCTTTAACCCTTGACCACATAATCCCGACTTTTAACGACCCAGAGAAAGAGGCCTTTTGAAAGCATTGTGGGAAAAGGACAAAATGCTGGTAACCAGCATTTTTTCCTTTTCCCACAATGTTTTCTACCCTTCCCAAAACAAATTTCAATTTTTGGGTCACCTTTATTTTGTCGTCTGGAAATGTTTTCAATTTGGACCGGTCTAAGACTTTGTCGTTTAGTAGTGTTAAGTGCCATGGGCGTCAAACAGTGGCTTTTGCGGACGGCATAGATCAGGATCAGACTATACACAGAACGTGCAGTCTGATCTTGGATCTATGCCATCCGCCTAGCAGTCAATCCTACAAAGATTTAATTCTGTCTGAGGTTTAGTGGATTCTATTTTCAGTTGTCGAAAGGCTTTCAGTGCATATATTTGACGCTTTCGCGGACGGCATAGATCAAGATCAGACTGCACAGAATGTGCAGTCTGATCTTGGATCTATGCCGTCCACCTGAGGAGTCAAACCTCAAAATAGTTAATTCCTTCTGTGATTCAGTGAATTTTATTTTAAGGTGTCGAAAGATATCGAGTGCACATATTTTGCTCTGAAAGTGTTAATCCTTAACTGCTAAATGAGTTAAGTGATGTTATATGAAACTTTGAAGCCGATTTTAATTATCCGAATAACGCCACTTCAAATTATTTGGGGGGGGGGGGGAGGAAAATATCTCCTTATCGGAAAGTGTAGATCATAGATCGGACTGCACGTTCTGTGCGGTCTGATCTTGATCTACACTGTCCGTTAAAGGTCAGTGAGTCGCGCGCAAGCAGCCCAAGGGTAAAGAATGGAGCGTAATAGTAGGAAACCCAATACTTATGCAAACATTTGATGACATTGTATAATAGCGAAACAGGTAAGAGATAGAATTTCAAACACTCTTTTGACATCATAAAAACCCGTTTCATATGAGGAATTCTTTCGCGGTAGAATGTAAATACTGTATCTCAGAATTTTTTGTTGCGGCGTAGTTGAATGTGCTAGCTTTTGACCTACTTTTTGTTACTTATAAAAAATGAATAAATAGAAATTTGTGATTGGTTGAATATGTCGACATATTTAATTGTTAAGGCCCCCTGTCTACTTGCGGGCAAATTTACGCCGTCTATCTTTTTAAAGGTATGTCTGTTTTTTTTCTTATGTAGTAAGGTGCACACAGTAAAACCACTATAATTTGAATATAAACAAGGTTTATTTTGTTTGGTATTTGTCCCAGTTTTTAACATTATTTCAGTTTTTCACGGAGGCCAGTGTATCTATTCATGCATCCCTGGAATTTCTTTAATTAGTACTATGCTCTCAGTGCTGCGTGCACAAAATCGAAATTACTCTCAAATCTTCGTTTTGCCACTAACTTGCTTTGTGGGTCTCGAACAATGTCATGTATTCAAACGCTCATTAGAAATACCTCTAAATTTGTTTTAAGCCAGGTTTTAACCAGTGTCATCTTTATTTCACCAAATAATGATCATTCTTGTATCTTCATGCCAAATGTTGGCCCTGTCCGTTGGAAGGTTGCATTGATTACGACCGATAGAAAATGCATTTCATTTTCTGGAGACCATCCAAGAAATCACTGTTGTGACGTTTCCGATTTTAAATCGAAGATTTTCGATATATTTATTTATCCCTAACATCAGATATATCAGTTTTTTTTTTTCGTACTTTTATTAGACGAGCGAAGCTAGTCTATAGGCATCATGACTGACCCAGAGTCAAAGTAAACAAAAAAACCCACAGTTGCCAAATACTGCCTCACACTTCTTTCTATTAGAAATCCTAATTCTGTTATATATGATGATTTTGACAAAAACCACTAAATCTCTACCACTCCAATTTGAACATGTCTTCTTACAAAGTAATAGACTGAACAAGATGTCGTTTATAAGGTACAAGATCTTTGCTTATATGTAAATTAAGTGACCTATCCAAAGAAGGCTAGTATCAGTTATTCCTACACCACTGTAACATTATGAATGAATCTAAAAATAGATAACCCTAGGTAACTTGTAGCAAATCCCAGCTGCATTAACTCTCACTGGGCAGGGAACCCTTATCATTCCTTCAGTCATTCATTATTTAGATCACTGTGTACAGTTGAAACTGTTTATGTTAAACTGTTATTTTACTTTAGAATATTAACCCTTTACCACACAATCCGGAGTTTTAATGACACTGGGGAAGAATCCCTGGTAACCAGCATTTTCTTCTCTTCCCACATTGTTTTCTGCCTTTTTGGAATCAGGTTTCATCAATTCAGCCACATTTAATTCGTGGTCTGTAACAGTTTTGAATTTCGTTTTGTAAAGAGTTAAATAGTTCACTACATCTTGCGCTATTGGATATTGACTTATTGGCTGTATGGTGTTTAACATTATTCCGTTGATATCATGAAGGCCAGTGCACCTATCGATGCTTTCCTGGAGTTTCTTTTACCAGCACCACCGTGACTCAGTGACCTTTTCTAGACAGTATGTATTAAGATCAGACTGCAGAGAACAGCAGTCTTTTCTTGGATCTACACCGATAAGAGGCATATATTTTCTCCAAAATATAACTTCGAAATAGCAATATTCAGGTGTTTACCATTGGCTTGAAAGTTTCATTTTTCTAGCGGGTTAAGGGTTAAACTGGATGATAGTCAACCAATAGCATGCATAGCCCCGATAGCTCAGTCGGTAGCATACAGGGCATGAGAACAGAGGTCGCTGGTTCGATCCCCGGCTCGGCCAATTTCTTTCCGAGGATTGATGATAATTCATTGCAACAGGATTCATTCCTCTCTCAAGTTTCGACGGTGGTTATGCGGGAAAGCAGCCAGTGGCTTGGAAAGAATGTTGTGCGGAGTACTGGTAAAAGATACCCCAGGAAAGCATGGATATGTGTACTGGCCGCCGCTATATAACTAAAATAATGTTGAAAATAGGGTTAAACACCATACAATCAGTCAACCAATCAAATTCGCTAGTCTGTCAGTACTTTCAGTACTTTGATCTTTCTTCGTTACTGATGATTTGCCAGCTTTCACCTTACGTAAAACAGTGATAAATCGTCTTTAACCCAGGGACTTTTGCGGACGGCACAAATCAAAGATCAGACTGCACAGAACGTGCAGTCTGATCTTTGATCTGTACCGTCCGCTTAATTAGTCAAGCCCCTACGATAAAAATCTTTCTGGGTCTCTGTGGATTGCATTTACAGCCACCGAAAGAAGTCGAGTTTATTTATTTGGCGCCGAAAGAGTTAAACCATAACCTGCTAAGTAAGTTAAATGAAACTTTCCGGCTAATGGTAAAATAACTCTAATGGTGCAATCTCAAAGTTATTTTTTGGGGTGAAAAAGATTTCCATTTCGGATTGTGTAGATCCAAGATCAGACTGCACGTTCTGTGCAGTCTGATCTTGGATCTACACTGTCCGGAAAAGGTCAGAGAGTTGCATTTAACAGCCTAAGGGTTAGTGGCAACGAAAACAACAAAGTAAATCATGGAAACATCTCAATCATCTACATTGTAGAAAAGGTTGAAAGAAAAGGGAAAAAAAATGGTTATCAGCATTTTCTCCCCCCCCCCCCCCCCCCCCACAATGTTTTCTATCCTATCGACGACAATTTCCACAATTTTCCAGCCACATTTGATTTGTCGTCAGCAAATGCTTTGAGTTTAGACCAGTCTAAAATGTTATCATGTGGTACAGGGTTAATTCTTGACCAAATGTCAAAATTTTGGTCCAAATCAAAACTATTTGTAGAGAAATAAGATATGGCTCAAATGATGGGCTTTGTCATTGAACGTGTGCAAAATATTGTGGGAAAAGATGAAAATGCTGGTTACCAGCATTTTCTCTTTATCCAACAATGCCTTTCAGACGGTTTCTTTCTCAGGGTCTTTAAAACACTGGATTGTTTGGTAAAGAGTTAAATATATATCTTCGGATGTAACATTTTTCTTTAAACAAAGAAGCAAAAGTCGTTTCGATGCCGATAAAAAAAAATTGTGATAAAGGGTAAGGCAATTTTTTTTTGCCGAGACATAAAGTTAAAGGCCTAGTAGTGGCCAAACTTAAACAATGCAGGTTTAAAATGCTTTTTGAATTTACATCATACTATTTTAAAGTACATGAATATAAATGAGCCATGCTCTTTGAAAAGGGGCTTAATGCATTTGCGAAAAGTATCGACTCAGGTCAGCCTGCGCAGTCCGCGCAGGCTGACCTGGGCCGAAACTTTTCGCTATTGGTTAATTTTCTGTATGTCCAAGGACCATTCTACCTTATGATAAAGTTGGTTGTTAGACAAAATGAATTTTATGGATCCCTAATTATGGGATGACTTGCTGGGTATAATGCATTAAGGAGATGCATTAAGCCTCTTTTTGCCAGAGCATTGCTCAAATTATTGTGTATATAAATGACAAGCTATTATTTCACATTCGCTAGAAGTGTTAGTCGCTTGGTAATAAAAATGATTTTTGACTAGCGAAGCTAGTCTAAAGGCATCAAGACTGACCTAGATTCAAAGTAAACAAAAAAAAAAAAAACCACAGTTGCCAAATACTGCCTCACAGAAAATACTTCTTTCTGTTAGAAATCTTAATTCTGTTATATATGACAATTTTGACAAAAACCACTAAATCTCTACCACTGCAATTTGAACATGTCGTCTTACAAAGTAATAAAGTGAACAATATGTCATTTATAAGGTACAAGATCTTTGCTTATATGTAAATTAAGTGACCTATGCAAAGCAGAGAATCACTGATTCCTACGCCTCTGTAACATTATGAATGAATCTATTAATAGATACACCTAGGTACCAACTTGTAGCAAATGCCGGCTATATCAACCCTCACTGGACAGAGAACCGTTGTCATTCATTATTTTGATCATTGTGCACAGTTAAACTGTTATCCTGAACAGTTATTGTACCTCTTGAATATTAATCCTTTACCAAACAATTCCAAGTTTTAATGACACTGGGGAAGAATCCCTTTGAAAATATTGCGGGAAAAGGAGAAAATCCTGATAACCATCATTTTCTAGTTTTCTCACACTGTTTTCTGCCCTTTTGGAATCATGTTTCATCAGTTCAGCCACATTTAATATTTATAGTCTGCAACAGCTTTGAATTTGGACGAGTGTAAAATTTTTGGTTAAATAGTTAACTACATCTTGTGCAATTGGATATTGACTAATTGACTGTATGGTGTTTAACACCGTTTTCAACATTATTTCAGTGATATTGCGGCGACCAGAGCACCTATCCACGCTTTCTTGGAGTTTCTTTTACCAGCACTACCGCAACTCAATGACCTTTTGCGGACAGTGTAGATTAAGATCAGACGGCACAGAGTGTGCAGTCTGATTTTGGATCTACTCTGTCCGATAAGAGGATATTTTTTTTTCCAAAATGTAACTTTGAAATAGCAATATTCAGGTGTTTACCATTGGCTTGAAAGTTTCATTTAACATTTTTAGCATGTTAAGGGTTAAACTTAAACTGGATTATAGTTAAACAATAGCACGCATAGCCCCGGCAGCTCAGCCGGTAGCGTACAGGACTTGAGAACAGGAGGCTGCTGGTTCGATCCCCAACTCTGCAAATTTCTTTCTGAGGATTGATGATAGTCATTGCGACAGGATTCATTTCTCTCTCACATTTCGACGATGGTTATGTGGCAGCCAGTGGCCTGGAAAGAATATTGTGCGGAGTACTGGTAGAAGAAACTCCAGGAAAGAATGGATATGTGCACTGTCCACCGCTAAATAACTGAAATAATGTTGAAAACAGGGTCATACGCCATACAAACAATGAATCAGTCAAATTCGCTAGCCCGTCAGAACTTTCAATGCTTTGATTAAACCTAGGTAAAAAGTTGCCAAGTCGCTCTATTTTTTGTTTGCTTTTTACCTGGTTTTAAAATTCATTTTCTGCCAGCGAATGACACTTGGATCGACCCCACAATAACATTTTGTCATCTTCACAATGAGTTCAATACTTTTAAATGGTATGATATGAAATTACACGCAATTTAAGACCCGCATCGTTTACTTTTGGCCGGTACTGGGCCTTTAAAGTTGTGCAACTTTTTTGTACTCTTTTTCTCTCTCGCTGTCTCACCCTCCCATGACTGTAATTATGTGTTTTGTAGCATAGAAAATGGCAAGATGACATTTCCCATTGTCAGTTAAAGTCGTGAAATTTACTATACAGGCTAATAATGGCAACCTGTCCCGATTCTGCAGTAGCGGGTTGTATAACCCTTTACCACACATTGCTGTAACGATCTTGGGGAAGAGGGCTTTTGAAAACATTTTGGGGAAAGGTGAAATTGATGGTAACCAGCATTTTCTCCTTTTCTTACAATGTTTTCTACCCTCCCACCAACAAATTTCAATTTTTAATTACAATTATATTGTCGTCTAAAAATAAAAAAAAATTGTCGTTTTCGACAAAATTCGAGTCTGGTCCAAATTGAAAGCTTTTGAGGACGACAAAAACCATAAACCAAAGACTAAATATTGCCTCTGGAAGGGTTAAGAAAACATGCTTGAAGGGTTAAAAAAACATTGTAGGAATAGGGAAAGAAAAGCTGCTCACCAGTATTTTCTTCTTTTTCTGCAATTATTTCTCATGGCTTTTTCTTTCGCGGTCGTAAAAATTCGAGCGGTTAACGCTCTAACGACCCTGAGAAAGAAGGCTTGTGAAAACATAGCTGGAAAAGTAGCATTTTCTCCTTTTCCCACATTTTTATTTTTTTTACCCAAAGACAATTTTCATCATTTGAGCTACATTTAAATTTTGTCGTCTGCAAATGCTTCGAATTTGGAAAAGTATAACAGTTTATCGTCTGGTAAAGACTTAAAGTATTTGAGCCATGGTCTGTGAAAAGGGGTTTAATGCATCTGCGAAAAATATCGACCCAGGTCAGCCTGCGCAGTCCGCGCAGGCTGACCTGGGCCGAAACTTTTCGCTCTTGATCAATTTTCTGTATGTCCAAGGAACAGTCTAACTCATAATTAAACCGGTTGTTCACAGACGCTTTTGGAAGTACTGTAGCATAAGGAATACTTGAGTACATAAACCAGAAGGTAGGACAGCGTGTCCTGTCCCCAAAACAGGCTGACCTGTGTCAGAAATCTTTTGCTTTAGGAAAATTTTCTGCATATCCAAGGACAAGTCTACCTCAGGATTCAGCTGGTTGTTGAACAAGATGGATCTTAAGGATTCATAATTGTGGTGACTTGCTTTGCATAATGCATCACGGAGATGCATTAAATGCCCTTTTTGTCAGAGCATAGCTCATATCTTTTTTTTTTTTTTTTTAATTTTTATACAATTATAATCCTCTCGCTGTTCATCTCCCTAAAATTGAATCCGATAGTAATTAAAAGAAGCAATTACAACAATTATGAGATTTTTTGGAGTGCTCCGAGTAACTTCACAATTTGCAAAGAATAATCTTCCGCTAGGTGGCATTTTTTCAAATACATACCTATCTGATATGGGCATTCTGGGTACAGAACCGGACTACTTTTCAGGGTGGCAACCAATGCAACGAATTTCAAAATAAAATATACGTTTACTCACTAAAACCTGCCTGGTATGATTCAGGCAGCCATGGTTAGCTAGCATACGACCTATGCACCAGCCATTTATAAACATAGCCCCTATAAGCTTGGGATTGATTGATTGACTCTATAGTGCTTAATGCCGTTTACAACATTATTTCAGGTATATCGCGGCGGCCAGAGCACCTATCCATGCTGTCCTGGAGTTTTTTTTACCAGTACTCCGCGCAATATTCTTTCCAAGCCACTGGCTGCTTTCCCACATAACCATCGTCGAAAAAATGGTCAGCGGTGAGACAGGAATGAATCCTGTCGCAATCATCAATCCTCGGAAAGGAACTGGCCGAGCCGGGGATCGATATAGCCCCTATAAGCTTGGAAAAAAGCCTCGGTGGAAGCCCAGTAAGCTGGGGACGCTATTTTTTGTTGTCAGTCTGTTGCACAAATTTCGGTTTTCCCACGTCTATATTTAGAAACTGTCTACAGAGATTTGCAGTAAACAATTTGTATTTAAAAAAATATTTCACCGTTTGAAATCACTTTGATTTTTTAAGAAATTTGAAGCGAAGTGATTTTTCAACAGACGTATCATTTATTTATTGCCATTTTACGAATACTGTATGCCTACATCTTACCGCACGACGTTGAAGTTTGATCTTGGCCTATACTCATTGATACTGAATCGATATTTTTAAACTTTACCTAATCCGTTTGATGACGGTGAATGGACCTAAAGAATAATGGTTGAATCTGATACTTTATTCTGATTTAGACAGACTAAAGGTCAAAGGTGGATAGTCTTGTTACATTGCAATATCAATCAAGACCAGTGATTGTTATTTAACCCTTAGGCTACTAAGCGCGACCCACTGACCTTTTGCGGACAGTGTAGATCAAGATCAGACTGCACAAAACGTGCAGTCTGATCTTTGATCTACACTGTCCGATAAGGAGATATTGTTCTCGAAAAGATAAGCTTGAACTTGCATTATTCGAGTTTTTACTATCGGCTTGAAAATTTTGTTAGTTATCTAGCAGGATAAGGGTTAACTGTTATCTTGCTGATTAAGTGAAATGAAACTTTCAATCTAATAGTAAAACCCCAAATTTTGCTATTTCAAAGGTATTTACAGGGGAAAGATATCTCCTTATCGTCCATCCATCCATCCATCCATCCATCCATCTAGGATGATCCATCCATCCATCCATCCATCCAACCACGCAGTTTCTCTATTTTTCACTGCTTTGCAATATTGATGTTATTACTTCGAGGGGCACGAAGATAATGATAAATATGAATTGTCTAAGATTTTTAGACAAGTCCTATTCGAAAACATTTGCGGATGCTTTAACCCTTTCCCAAACAAGCCCTGGTTTTCACGTGTCTGCAGTACAAGTCTTTTGAAAACACTATGGGAAAAGGAGAAATTGCTCGTAACGAGCAATTTCTCCTTTTCCCACAGTGTTTTCTACCCTTTTTGATAACTTTCTGCCATTTTCATCAAATTTAAAATTGTCGTTTGCAAACTCTTTGATTTTGGACCAGTCCAAAATATGTCGTTTGGGAAAGGGTTAAATGATGGAAGCAATCTTTGAAAGGTTCGAGTTCTGCGTTGCTCAGTGGTAAAGTGTAACACTCGTAAGGTGGAGCCCCACCTAAAGCACGGGGCCTTTCGTGGAAGTCTTCTTGGGCAAGACACTTCAGAGCACTCAGCACTAGCCTAGCACTGGTAAAACCCAGGACATACATGAATATCTGAGCTGTCACCATGATATGACTGAAATAATGTTAAAAGCGACGTAATACACCATTCAATTAATCAATCTTTGTTGAAAAGAGAGAATGCTGATGACCGTCATTTTGTGACAGTTTGAGTGATTTAAACCCAAGACTGTTTGGAAAAGGGTTAACCCATAAGCTACTTAACGCGTCTCACTGGCATTTTGCGGACAGTGTAGATCAGGATCTGTGCAGTCTGATCTTGGATCTACACTGTCCGATAAAGAGATTTTTTTTTCCAAAAAAATAAGTTCGAAATAACATTACATGTATTTATTTTTTTTTCCTATGGGCTTAAAAGTTATTTAGCCGGTTAAGGGTTAAATTATGTGTGATAATTGATTCAGACCACATTTCTTTTTTTATATCGATAGATATGTAGTAAACAACGCCCAGCCATAACCCTTTCAGCTCTAAATATAATATTGAGCCATGCTTTGTGAAAAGAGGGCTTAATGCATCTGCGAAAAGTGTCGACCCAGGTCAGCCTGCGCAGTCTGGTTGATTTTCTGTATGTCCGAGGACCAGTTTACCTCATGATTCAGACGGTTGTTTGGCAAAATGGACTTTGTGGATCCGTGATTATGTGATGAGTTGCCTGGTAGCATGCATCACGGAGATGCATTAAGCCCCCTTTTGCCAGAGTATGGCTCATCTATAGAGTTGACTTCTTCCGGCGGCTCGAAATACCATCCAATGAAACGGAATAATATTCTTACCTCATAGTCTTGACAAAACAAGCGGATGGAATAGATCAAAAATCAGACTGCACGGTCAGTGCAGCCTGATCTTGATCTATGCCGTCCGCAAAAGACCATGTGAAGGGAGTTTAGTATAAAATCGGGTCCGTACTCATTAATCCTTATGCTACTTGGCGCGACTCAAAGATCTTTTGCGGACAGTGTAGATCAAGATCAGACTGCACAGAACGTCCGTTCAGAAAGTATTTCCCCCAAAAATATCTTTAAAATACCAAGATTTGGGGATTTTTCTTTTTTACTATCAGCTTTAACGTTCAGTTCGCTTAATTAGCAGGTTAGCGGTTAAAAGGGCTGCAGACTAAAACTGACATATCGGTTTTGTCTCTCTCTCATATTTTGTCAGTTATTGAACACGGACAATGTTTTTTTAACCCTCTACCAGACGACAAAACTTTACACTTGTCCACACAGAAAGTTTTTGCAGACACAATCATTTAGCCGCTTAGTTAAATAATAGTCCAATTTTCTTTTTTTAGTCGAAATAGGAGACAATGTTGATTTTATTTGATCGATTAATTTTAAATTCTAAAGAGACATCCTTACAGCCATAAAGAAAAAAAATAAAGAAAAATTTGACACACTGTAGAATGGTTCAGAGTCGAGTCGGCTGTGTAAACATAGATGAATAACCGATATAAATGGTGTAAGGGATAAAGACATACATGTATATCGGAAATGTTCGATTTAAAACCGGAAACGTCACAACAGTGATTTCTTTGATGGCCTCCAGAAAACGAAATTGATTTTCAATCCGTCATGTTCTATGCAACCTTGCAACCGTCAAGGACAACATTTGGCCTGAAAATACTGGAATGATTATAGTTTGATAAAACAAAGATGAAATTGGTAAAATAAACAGGCTGAAAACGACTATAGATGTATCTTTAAAAATGGCGCATACGATCGGATTTATCTTTATGCTGGTGACCAGCATTTTCTCCTTTTCACCGTAATATTTATCAAAGCCTACATCATAGGGGTCATTAAAAACACGGATTTGTTTTGGTGAAAAGGTTATAAAAAATTCAAATAAGTTACGAAACAAAAAAGTTAAGAAATGTTATCTTGTCTTCCGCCATCAGACCCCGGAGCGTCTGAGTAAGTCTAGTATAAAAAACAATAAGTTTGGTTAATGAAGCAGAGTAGTTGAAGGTCTTTGTAAACAGTATGTTAAAGGGGCCTATATCTATTTTTTTCTTTTTTATCGTGAATCAAGCTTTCTTGTAAAGCACCAATAAGCAATAAGAAATATATGAGCCACATTCAGACAAAGTGGGGTTTAACCCTTTACCACACGACAAAAAATTATACCAGTCCAAATTGAAAGCATTTGCAGACGACAATTTCAACGTGGTTCAAATGATGGATGTGATTTTTGTTTGATAGGGTACAAAACATTGTGGGTAAAGGAGAAAATGCTGGTCACCAGCATTTTCTCCTTTTCCCACAATGTTTTCAAAAGGCTTCTTCTTCAGGGTCGTTAAAACCTGTGATTCTGTGGTAAAGAGTTAATGCACATCCTTCATGCACTGTACCAAGCAAATAATCGCATGATTCTGGATCTATAAATTCTATTTTGTCTATCAATCGACTGGATCGGGAGGTAGAAGATTCCCTTTACCGGCAGAAAAATCACCAAAAGCACAAAGTGTCGAAGCAGGTCAGCCTGTGCGGACTTTGCAAGCGGAACTGGATCGATACTTTGCGTGTTTTTGATCATGTGACATTCCTGCAAACCTTTACAAAATTCTGGTGCAAAATCTATACAAACATTTAGAGGCTGCGTATCCCATTAAAGAATGCAATTAAGAACATTTTATTCCTTTGCGCCTCTCTCGATCTTTTAGTGAGTTTTTTTCAGATATTGCCGTACTTATTTCTGCGATGAAATGATTTTCTTTTCTTTTTTTCAAATTTGGTTTCATTATCTAAATTTCAATACCCCTTTAAAATAAAATTAATCTGGGGAAAAAAATGTTAACGTTACAAAATATTGAAATTACCTATTCTGAACACTTTTTTTCATCGGCCACGGTGTTTTCTAGGCAGTATCTTCATAAAAATTATTAACCTCAAGATGTCAAATACTGGTAGTTTCAAGTGCATGAAGAAATCGGTGAACCCCTTAACCTTTCACCACACAATGCCGACTTTTAACGACCTTGAGAAAGAAGACTTTTGAAAACATTGTGGGAAAAGGAGAAAATGCTGGTAACCAGCATTTTCTGCTTTTCCTATAATGTTTTCTACCCTATCAAAGACGTCTTCCACAATTCTAGCCGCTTTTAATTTGGCATCTGGATATATTTTGGGTTTGGACCGATCTAAAACTTTGTCATATGGTAAAGGATTAGCCACACAGTCCCGAGTTTAACGTCCTTGGGAAAAAATCCCTCTGAAAACTCCGTGAGAAAAAGTAAAAATGCTGGTAACCAGCGGTTTCTCCTTTCCCCACAATATTTTTTTTACCCCTTTTTGACAGAAATTCCCTTCTTTCGTGCCATGTTTAATTTGTTGTCTGCAACTTCTTTCAGTTTGAACTAGTCTACAGTTTCGTCGTTTGGTAAAAAGTTAAAACTTGGAGAGCTAAACCAAACAAATGGACTTGTTCAGTCAACAACTAGAAAGGCTCAGACATTACCAGTTACGGAGTCTTTTTGCCATAATATCTTAATTCTTCGCTGATCTACACTATCTTTTGATCTACACTGTCAACAAATGGTAGTCTGATCTATATCCACGCTGTCTACAAACAACTTTAGTTGTATTTAGCGCATACGATGCTAAGCAGAAATCCGGTTGCTTTTGCAGGCAGTGATGATTCATGATCAGGTTACACTGAATGTGCAGTCTGATCACAAATTTTCTGACAGTCTGATCTTGATCCAGATTATTTGCTAGCAACTTGAGCAATGCACAGCGCTTAAGGTGCTAAGTACTACTGTAGTTACATTTTTTCGGTCAATTTGATCCGAGATTAGGCTGCACATCACTCGCAGTCTGATCTTAGATCTAGAAAGTACGAAATGTTTTTGAAATATTCTTGCCAAAACAGTCTCTAAATTGATAAAACCTGGCCTCTTATTTTGATTAAAAAATATCAGTTTCACTTCCTAATTTTTATCCTGCTAGATAAGTTAAATAAAACTTTCAAGCCGATGGAAAAAAACCTTACTAACTTTATTTCAAACTAATTTCTTTGGAGAAAAATATCTTCTTATCGGACAGTGTGGATCCAAGATCAGACTGCACGTTCTGTGCAGTCTGATCTTGATCTACACTGTCCGCAAAAGGTCAGTGAGTGGCGCTTAGCAATTAGGAGTTAAGTACATTAAAGGTTAGGAATAGGCCATGAGGATACATTTTTGTGGTCAACGAAAAAAAAGCACCAAATTAGATTAGACGATTTTTTTCAACCCTTAGGTTGGTAAGAGTGGCACCTCAGTGCGCTCTTGCGTACAGTACGGGTCAAGATCAGAATGCACGGAACGCATAGTCTGATCTTATCCATACTACCCGATACGTCGAGATTTTTTTTTATCGTGCGAAAATAACTATAGAAACGTCACATTTTGAGGTGCTTGTTATAAATATATATATATGTATTTTTTTTTAAATTCCATTTAACATATTTATTAGTAAACCCTTTAACGAAACGACAAAATTTGGACTATTCCAAAATGAAAGCTTTTGCAGACGACAAAATAGTTGCGACCCAAAAGCAGAAATACGCTTTTGGAAGGGTAGAAAACATTGTGGTTACCAGCATTTTTCTCCTTTTCCCACAATGTTTTCAAAAGTCTTTTACCTCTGTCGTTGACAGACAAAGTAGTTGTGACCAGTGTCGAAAACATTGTGGGAAAAGGAGAAAATGCTGGTGACCAGCATTTTCTCCTTTTCCCGCAAAGTTTTCAAAAGACCTTTTCCTTTGTCGCTGAAAGTCGAGATTATGTGGCAAAGAGTTAAATGTTAAATAACGGTTACCACCCTGCCCTCTTCTTAAGTCTAGGCCGATTGAAACACTTCCCTTGTTTGGTTTTGTTTTTTATTCAGTTTTAACCCATATCCTCCTAAACAAGTGAAATAAAACTTTCAAACCGATAGTAAAAACCCGAATAGTGTTATTTCAAACTTATCTTTTTTGAGAAAAATATCTCCTTATCGGACAGTGTAGATCCAAGATTAGACTGCACGTTCTGTGCAGTCTGATCTTGATCTACAATATTCGCAAAAGGTCAGTGAGTCGTGCTTAGCAGTTTTAGGGTTAAACCCTTGTCAACGACACAATTTTAGTATTGTCCAAATTTAAAGACAATATCTTTAGTATGACCCAAAACCTGTTTTTTTTTTTTTTTTTTTTTGGAAAGGGTAGTGCTCCTTTTACCACAATGTATTCAAATGCCCGCTTTCTCAGGGTCGTTAAAACACGGGTTTTGTTTGTTGGTAGGTCTGTCGATCGGCAAACTGGTCAGTATGTGAGTCAGTCAGGCAGTCGATTGGTTAGGCAGTTAGGCAGTCAGTCGCTCACTCAGTCAAGCTAAAAATCAGTCTGAAAGTCATACAGTCACTCAGGCAATCAATCTCCCTCCCGGATAGCTTGTATTGGAGTTTAACGCCGTTTTTACCAGCTAAGGACATATCAGGGCGGTCAGTGCACCTACGTAAGTGTTTCCTGGTTTTCTAACACCAGTATTGACACGTCTTCCTTTCCAAGTCCCTGACTACATTTCCCACATACATCAGAGGTAAGAGGCGAAAAATCGCAGGAAAGAAATTTTGCCTCAACCGGGTATCGAACCTGCAACCACCAGGTCACGAGTCAGATGAGGTAACCACTGAACTATCCGGATAATTTTAGAGTAATACAGTCTGTCACACAGTCAGTCAGTCAGTCATGCAGACAGACAAACAGGTTGTAGAAAAATAATGGACACATGCCTTTTGAAAAGGGGAGTTTAATGCCTCTGCAAAATGTATCGATTCATGTCAGTCTGTACAGTCTGTGCAGCCTGACTTGCGTCGAGAATTTTTGATTTTGGTAAATTTTCTATATATTCAAGGACCACTCCAGTCCATGATTCAGCCGGTTTTTCCTTTTTTTTTTAACAAAATAGGTCTTGGTCCATACCATTCATTACATTGATGTGCATTAAACCCCCCCCCCCCCGGAAACACACACACACACACACACACACACACCTTTTTTCCAAAGCGTTTTCTAAGTGACATATTTCTCTTTTTAGGTCAAAATAAGCACAAATTTTCACCTATATTTTTGTTAAAAACTTTGAGGTGACGCAATTTTTTCTTCAATTATGTCTCATCTGTCAAGATACCACTTCATTTTACCAAACGATCAAACTGATCGACTTGCCTAATTGAAAGCATTTGCAGATGACAAATAAAATATTAACCAAAAAAGAAAAAAATGAAATTTGGTTTAGAAAGGGTAGAAAACAGTGTGTGAAAAGGAGAAAATGCTGGTTACCTGCATTTTCTCCTTTTCACACAATGTTTTCAAAAGCCGTCTTCGTCAGGGTCGTGAAAAGTCGGAACAGAGTAAAAGGTTAACCGACTGAGAGGTCTGATCCAGTTTCCAACCCGTTCGGATGACCCCGTCGAATTTATCGATGTCGTTTTTGTGGCATTTGTCGAAGACAATGCCACTATGAGTTCAATACGGTATTTCAAAAATCATTTATCGTATTTTTGTGCAAAACCGAAGGAAGTAAACCCAATTAAACATAATTTTTCTAAGACAAATAGGTGTTTCGATAGCACTCAGATATATAATTAACAAAGACTTATTAAAAGAAACTGGATTAGGCCATCGATCATGGGAATACTTCTTTTTTTTTTTTGTTGAAAATATCTATACCCGCTATGGCCTTCTTTTGGCGCAATGATACACACAACCTTTGTGTCCTGACCGTGTTCGTCCCAAATCAAGTTCGTCTCTGGACTTGTTCGTCCCTTGGCTTGTTCGTCCAACATCATTGTTTGTTTTTCAAATTATTAATTCCACACAAGGGCTCCCTTGACAAATGCCGTGTCACACCAGTGCTTTCAACGCTTTGATTTTTTTTTTATTTAATTAATGATCTTAATCACTGATGATCACATGATTTGTGTAAACGCTTTTTTTTGAAGTCTTAAAAGACAAAACCACTGAAAATTAACCCTTTGGCTGCTAAACGCTACTCAGTGGCCTTTAGCGGACAGTGTACACCACGACCAGACTGCACAGAACGTGCAGTCTGGTCTTGGATCTACACTGTCCGATACAGAGATTCTTTTCCCCAAAATACACATTTGAAATAGCAACATTTGGGTTGTTACTATCGGCTTGAAAGTTCCATTTCATTTATTTAGCAGGATAAGGGTTAAGCAATTTCTGTGGCAGCATTAAAAATCAAGTAGACGGCGATGTAGATCCAAGATCAGACTGCACGTTTTATGCAGTCTGATCATTATCTTCACCGTCCTTAAAAAGAACTTATGCCTCACACATTGCGTAAAAGTGTAATGTTAGAATTATGGGGGGGACCCTCCTCGTTAAGTCGGCGATGAATCGTTTCCTTGTAGCATTTCTCCATCGATCTGTCAAACGCTAATTATTTCTCTGTTAGACAGAAACATTTTAGACTTGTCCATTTTGAGAGCATTTACAGACTACCTTAAAGATACATCAGGGTCCGTATTCAGCAACCATTCTTAAGAACGTTCTTAGACTTATTCTTCAAGATTTTCCAATTTTGAAAGAACACACCTTCTGATTGGCTAAACCGTACGGTTTAGCCAATCAGAAGGTGTGTTACTTTCAAATTTGGAAAATTTTGAAGAACAAGACCAAGAATGTTCTTAAGAATGGTTGGTGAATGCGGACCCTGTACTCGTTTTTAGCCAGTTTTAATCCATTTCATGTTTCTGTTATGAAACTATAATTATTCTTGTATCTTCATGCCAAATGTTGCCCCTGACGGCTGCAAGGTTGCACAGATTACGACGGATAGAAAATGCATTTCATTTTTTGGCAGCCTTCAAAGAAATCACTGTTTTGGTTTCCAATTTTAAACGAGGACATATCCCTTGAGTTTTTCTATCCCTTATACCCTATGTGAAGGTAATTTATCAATGTTCACACAGCTGACCAATTTCTGAGCCATTCTACACACTTTTAAGTTTTTACAGTGTTGATATCTCTGACTGTAAGGATTTTTCTTTAAAATGTGATTCCAACGACCTTTTTTGCCCATGGAGGGTAGATAATATTGTCGGAGAAACGCAAGATTTTTTCTCCTTTTCCGCTAATATTTCAAAGACATTTTCTCCTTATGGTTGTTAGATAAAGGGTTAGTTTCCCATGGTCCGATGTCAAGCTCTCAATAATTCGAGCATGCTTAATTCGAATAAAACGGAAAATTCAAAATAATTGTTTGAGCTATGCACTGTACTTATGGGGTTTAATAAATAATAATTTAATATCAACTGTTTTCATTAATATTGGCGAGTTCTGATTGGCTGTAAAAATTTTTTCATAGCTCCATGAAAAAAAAAATCACGTTGTGCCGGAACTATTTTAGCTGTCAAACTAATGTAAACAAACATGTATACAAATATGAGTGGAAGGGGCTTTAGAAACTCCAACGTTATATTTAAAAATAAAGAAAATGAATGCAGTTTGAATTATTTCCGTGGGTGTATGTTGTCTGTAATATTAAATTATAAGGAATGAAGAGAATTTTTTTTTCATGGAGGTATGAAAAAAAACCTAATCACAATTTTGTATGAAACCCGCTTCGCGGTTTCATACAGTGTGATAAGGTTTTTTTTTCATACCTCCATGAAAAAAAAAATCTCTTCATTCCTTAAATATATGAAACCAAGCAAGTCATCCCATAATTGTGGACCCATAAAATCTATTTCGTCCAACAACCGGCTGAGATAAAACGGACCTTTGACGTGCAGACAATTTTACAAATAGCAAAAAGTTTCAACACAGGTTGGCCTGCGGGGACTGCGCAGGCTGACTTGGTTGGGTTCTTTTTGCAGATGTATTAAAACCCCTTTTTTTTCACAGTACGCGGAATTTGCAATTGGAAACATTGTAAAGAGTCGATATGATACATTGTTTATGTTGTCTATATGTTTTATTGCAATAAGGTAGGTAGAATACCTTGAAGATACTGTTACAGTTATCATAACGACAAATCTATGATAATGACAGTAAAAACACATTTGTTGCCCCGAAAAAAGCTATGAGCCATGCTATGTGAAAAGGGGGTTTAATGCATCTGCGAACCGCGCAGGCTGACCTGGGCCGATACTTTTCGGTTTCGGCCAATTTTCTGTATGTCCATGGACCAGTCTACCTCATGATTGAGTCGGTTGTTAAAAAAAGTGGCTATTATGGATCCATAATTATGAGATGCCATGATTGGTATCATGGATCACGGAGATGCAGTAAGTCCCCTTTTGCCAGAGCATAGCTAATCTTTTTTTTTTTGTACCGATGACACATTTTCTGTTCTGGAAGTTAGGATCCCGTAACACATTGTTACAGATTCTCTATAAAGCCCCACGTCCTCTTCATTTTTTTCTCTTTTATTTTCCCCAGTTTTCTTAGGGGAGGTTAAATATCACAAGATTAAGTTGAAGAAGAATCAAAAAATATCTTTATAAAAAGATAGGCAGCGTAAGAGGAACTGGAAAATGAATATCTAAACTCTTTCATTGTGGCTAAAACTGAAGAAAAATGGTAAAAAAAAAAGACCTAGACAGCAACTGCCTCTTTTTATTCATTTTTTATGTCTTCATTTTGTTGAAAAGACAATATGATATACGATTGGTTAAGATAAAATCGTATATTTCAAGATTACATGTTACTCCAAATCATCGTTGAAAGAAGAAAATAAAAAGATGAAAAAAAAAAACTGTACTGACACACTTCAGTATCACATCACGATTTGGTCACCCATCCAAGCACTAACTGTAGTGTGCGTCGCTTAACTTCATCAGAGAGCCGCGCATTATACCGTGCTGCTGTGACAGATAATTGAACATTTACTGCGCAGAGTTCCGACGAATAAACACGAACACATTTTTTACCAATCGCAAGTTACCGTTTATTCATTCGAATTCATTATGCCAAGAAGTAGGTTAAAAGCCAGCGCATTCAGCCTCGCCGAAAAATAAAATACTGGTTGCGCTGTTTATTAGAGGACTGGTGATCACTTAGTGAGGTTTTACCGTTTTTAGTTTGTAATAATGGGACACAAAGTTCTATTTATTTTGGCAGGCAAACAGATGACTCTTTCCTGTACGCAGATTTTTTTGGTGCATTTTGCAGCATTTTTTTTAAACATGGTAGGAGGAAGGGGAATGTTAATCACTGGTAATGTCTTCCCTTTGCCACAATGTTTTTATCGGTACTTGTGTGCAACCTTTGTTCATATCGATCATCCGTATTTTAGAAGGATATTTTTAACTAAAGATACATCTATACTCGTTTTCAACCAGTTCTTAAGGCATTTTATCAGTATTTTATCAAACTATAATTATTCTCGTATCTTCATGCCAAATGTTGCCCCTCACAGTTGCAAAGTTGCATAGATACGACGGATAGAAAATGCATTTTATTTTCTGGAGGCTATCGAAGAAATCACCGTTGTAACATTTCCGGTTTCAAATCGAAGATTTCCGGTATTATGTATTTATCACTGACACCATATAATCTATGATTACACAGCAGATTAAATCCTGAACCATTCTCCAGACCATCATATTTTAACAGCCCTTTTTTTTGTGGATGTAAGGGTGTATCTTTAAGTAATTTGCTTAAATTTCGATCAAGAGTTTCATGGAAAAAAAAACAGACGTGACAGAAGGCGTGCCTTTCCATCCCATCATTTCAAATCACAAAAGAAATCTTGCATGTCTCTCTCAGGATCTTGAGCAAAGGTATGCGATGCCTACACACAAAAAAAGAATTGACACACAGGTGACGGCCAAGCGACGCATAACCCATTTATGTAAAGATCGATTTTAGTCGCACCAAAAACTGTCAGAAATCTTACAAAGAACAGACATTTAAATAGAAAAATAATTGTGTTTCGTGGGCACTGAAATCACTGTGGGAAAAGGAGCAATTGCTTGCAACAAGCAATTGCTCCTTTTCTCGCATTATTTTCAGAACTTGTTGACTGATTGAGCATTAAAGTTCGTATTTGCACAGTAATGGGAAAGACAGACATTTGCATAATCTAGAGATTTTTCTTCCGTCAAATGAGAGCGTATCACATGTCAACTGACAGAGCAGATGGCAATTAGTTTGCAAGCTGACATAATTTCTAAAGCAGTCGACATTCAATTGATTTAACCCTTAGAGCGCCTTTCACTACTACAGTTGCCTTTGCAGCCAGTGTAGATCAAAGATCAGACTGCACAGAACGTGCAGTCTGATCTTTGACCAACACTGTCCGCTTTGCGGAAACACCACAGATAAAACACGCACTCTAAATTGCCATTATCTGGGACTTACTCTAAAATGGAAATGTCTGTTGTGTTTATTCGGCCCTTTGAGCGTTAACTCTATACCCGACGACAAAAACTTTAGGCCCGTCCGTATTGGAAGCATTTGCAGACGACAAAATAAATGTGGTTCAAATGATCGAATTTGTCGTGGAAAGTATAGACCAAATCGGCGATTGGACAAAAATGCTAGTTCCAAGCAATAACTCCTTTTCGCAGCAATAACTCTATCTCAGGTTTACCTTGTTTACTTTTCAGGGTCGTTAAAACACAGGACTGTATGGCTTTAATCCCTAGGCTGCTAAGCGCGACTCACTGACCTTATGCGGACAGCGTAGATACAAGATCAGACTGCACAGAACGTGCAGTCTGATCTTGTATCTACACTGCCCGATACGTTTTTTTGTTGTTGTTGTTGTTGTTATCGTTGGACTCAACTTTGAAACCGCAGTATTTGTTTTTCCTGCAATTGGGTTGAATTCGTTGTTTCGTTGTTTTTAGCAGGATAAGTGTTCGAAGGTTCAACTTGACTCTTTTTCATTCTGAAACAGAGTTGCAGAAGACGTCTGTGAACTGTGAATTATCAATATCAATTAAAGTACGGTATATAAATGAGCCATGCTCCGGCAAAAGGTGGCTTAATGCATCTCCGCGATGCATCGCACCAAGTCAGTTTTATAGTCCTACCTAAAATCCGTTTTGTATAACAATCTACTGAATCATGAGGTAAAATGGCCCTTTGACATGCAGAAAATCGACCCAACAGCAAACAGTTTCGGCACAGGTCAGCCTGCGCAGTCCGCGCAGGCTGACCTGGGTCGATACTCTTTGCAAATGCATTAAGCCCCCTTTTCACAGAGCATGGCTCATATGATAATTATAATAGAAGTGAAAATAATGTACCAGACAGAGGAATTTCACGGGTCGAGTGTTTTTTCTTTTTCAGTAATGTGTGTGTGTTTTTTTTAAAGTGGTTTGCAGCAAAGATGAATCATTTCGTTGGTCGATGAAAATGTTTAAAACCTCATGCCAAAATAAGGACTTTTTTCGGACGGCATAGATCATAATCAGACTGCACAGAACGCGCAGTCTGATCTTGGATCTATACGTTTACGTTTGTTTTGTCAAGCCTATAAGGTGGAAACGTTTTTGAGTTTGAGCGAGTTGTATCATCAACTGTCAAATGTTTAACCCTTATCCTGCCAAATAAGTGAAACGAAACTTTCAAGCCTCTAGTAAAAAGCGCAATTTTTGTTATTTCAAAGGTATTTTGGGGGTAAAGATATCTCCTAATCGTCAGTGTAGATCAAGGATCAGACTGCACGTTCTGTGCAGCCTGATCTTGATCTACGCTGTCCGCAAAAGGTCAGAGAGTCGCGATTAGCAGCCTAAGGGTTAATAATTTGGCGCTAAAAGAGTGTTAAAGTAGTCTACAATAATGATTTACGTCAAATCAAAGGACTGAAGTTACTGAAAGCATCAATTGGTGTTCATGCTATTCGGATACCATATTTCTTCCAAGTTCAACATCATTTTGTATTTCACGGCCATAGTATTGATATCTTTTCTTAGGGCTAGTAATCCACAGGTTAAGAATTTAAATCTTGGACCAACCAACTCGGCCAAAATTCTTTCGAAGATGGTGCATGTCATAGGAGTAGAGAGTTTTATTCTCTGAAATCTGAATATATTGCGCAGGAAAAAAATGCCGGTAACTTGAAAAAAAAAAAAAGGATGTGCGTAGCAGTTGAAGAGAAAACCCAGGAATAAATGGATAGGTGCACCGATATAATTGAACTACTGTTAAATTTACAACCTGCGAAAACATTATGAGGATGTCAGCGCCAGGTTGTCATTTTCAATTAGAAATATGTAACACCAGTTTACCGGTGGAATAAAGCTTTACACATTGCCTCAAACAGACAGCCTGGTAGTGGACAAGTTTTGAAAACATTGAGAGCACAGAAGTTGCTCGTGAAGAGCATTTTCTCCTTTAGCCACAATGTTTTTACAGGTATTTATATTATAACAGTTCGATTCATCATTCCGTAGACAAGCCATGGTTATTGACTTTGTCGTTCACCAAAGAGATTTAAGTGTATACGTGGCATGTAGGATATTGAACCATATTAGCTGCGAATAATCTAGTCATGTTCATCCATCCAGACAGTCTGGCAATTATAACCTCTGTAATGACTATATTTATATGATCATTACCATGTTTTAGGTCTTTATCATTATGGCGGTAGACTCGTCCATATCAAATGCATCAACAGATGGACAGTTAAGTCTTTACCAAACGACTATAATTCAGACTTGTCCAAATTGGAAGCCTTTGCAGACGGCAATTAAATGTGGCCCGAGTAATGGAATTTGTCTCAGTAAGGGTAAAAAATGTCATGGAAAAGGAGCTCCTTTTCCCATGATGTTTTCAAAATCTTTCTGTTTAGCCCAGAACAACCATTTCGATCAGTTAAATCTTTGTACAGCATTCTTGTCTCTGTATGGTAGATATAATAATCGGAATCGCCTTTTGTTTTCTTTCAAGCGATACTGTGTTCTTACGACCCTGACGAAAGAGGCTTGTCAGCACATAATGAGTAAAGTATACAATACTGGTATCCAGTATTTTCCTCTTTTCTCATAAGTTTACAGCTCTTTCAAAACTAATCCAATCATTTAAACCCTAAGTATTTAGACGTCTGTAAATGTTTTCAATGTAGGCAGCCGAGTCCAGTATTATCTCAGTCGGAAACGCACTGGGCTTGAAACCATGGGGTCGCTAGTTAGAATCCCCAGCTCGGCCGATTTCTTCCCGAGAACTGATGATAGTCACTGTGACAGGCTTCATACCCCTGCCATCACTGATCAATGCTTCGGTATTAGTTTTGTGGGAAAGCAGCAAGTGGGTTGGAAGAATATTGTGCGAAGTACTGGTAATCGAGACTGCGGGAAAGCATGGATAGGTGAGCTTGCCGCTGCGATATAACTGCAGTAATGTTGAAAACGGCGCTAAACACCATATCAAAATAACTGTTGGCAAGTTTTAAATCATGTCGTCTGGAAAAGATCTCGTAACCACGTGACAAAATTTCAGACTAGTCCAAATTGAAAGAAATTACAGGCGACAAATAAAATGGTTCCCAAACGATCAGATTTGTATCAGAAAGGGTAAAAAATATTGTAGGAAAAGGAGAAAATGCTGGTTACCAGCATTTTCTCTTTCTCCCACAATGTTTCAAAAACGTTTCTTCCTCAGGGTCGTAAAATCACGGAACTATTCGGTAAAGGGTTAAATGACATGTAGGATATTGGACTGTCTACTGCAGCAAATTAGTCGCTTTAATTCATCCAGACAGTCGGGCCATTATAACCTCTGTAATGTCCATATTTAGACGGTCGTTACCATGAATTAATCGCCGCATTTCATTCATCTCGAGGTAGTCAAACCATCCTAACAGGCGTTATTGGCCTATATTTAGGTTATCGTTAACAGAAATCGCAATTCGCAAGTCACTGACATCAGCATTTCTCTCGCTATCCAGAAAATCTTTATGTCTTTTTGCTGTCGGTGCTGCGAGAACAATGACCAGCCATGAAACCGCTAGAGCTGTATCACGTGATTTCTATATTTGTGTTCGTCTCGCCTGGTGAACCAAAAACTAAATTTGGCTAACATCGGGTGATCTGTTGATCAAACACCTCGGCTGTATAATTATGGCCGATATGTGCCTACACGTTACTGTTTTGCTCTGGAAGTAGACTACTTTACCATTCTAAAAATAGTAAGGCTTCACTTAACAAACACACACACACACACACAAAAAAAGCGAACACGAGACACAACTGTTTATAGAAACCTTTCTAAATACATTTCCGTTGACAGTTTGTAAATTCATTTTTATTGTGTATTATCAATTAATTTCGTGGGCGGTTTTCACCAAAAGATTGAAAGATCTTTATGGCACAACTATGGTTGTTGTTGACGTTTATTATCGATTTTCAAGGGCGCCATTGTGTTAAGGTCATGTGACTAAAATAGAAAATCCTTTATACGGACGAGGTTAGATGATAGTTACGGAATCGGGCGAGTTTTGACGAGTTCCAAAAACTCTTTACTTTTAACTGGACGGCAAACTTTTGGACTCTGTTCGTATTGAAAACATTTGGACTCTGTTCGTAATGAAAACATTTGCAGACGACATAATTATGAAAGAAGATTTAAATTACGAAACTAGTCAGTGAAAGAGAAGAAAACATTGTGGGAAAAAGATACAGTTCTTCTAACAAGTATTTTCTCCTTTTCACACAACGTTTTCAAAATTGTTTTGCCTCCAGGTCCTTAGAATAATAATGTGATAATAGATTTAACTCTTTACCAGACGACAATATTTCAGCCTTGTCCAAATTGAAAGCATTTGCAAACGACAATTTCATTGTGGCTCAAATGGTGCAATTCTTCTTTGATAAGGTAGAAAACATTGTGGGAAAAGGAGAAAATGCTGGTTACCAGCATTTTCTCCTTTTCCCACAGTTTTCAAAAGGCTTCTTTGCCAAGGTCGTTAAAAGGTGTCATTGTGCAGTAAAGGGTTAAAGCATTGAAAAGAATTCCACAGCGTCTACAGCACAATCATCAAGTTATGTTATCACTGTGAATCTGACAGGGGATGTCGAGGCTCTTTATCTTGAATCTAATACTGTCCAAGTTAAAAAAATGAGTGACACTTTGTGAAAAAGAGATTGAATGCAACTGCAAAGAGTATCGATTCATGTCAGCCTGCGCAGTCTGTCGAAACTATTTGCTGTTTGCATTTTTTTCTGCGTGTTAAGGGACCATTTTACCACATGATTTCGTCGGTTTTTTGGCAAAATAGATTATATAATATGCGATAACTTTCTTTGTATTAAACATGAAGAAGAAAAACTTGAAAGAAACAAAATTATGAACCATACTCTGTGAAAAGGAGGCTTTTTATATCTCCGTGATCCGTCATACCAAGCAAGTAATCACATAATCATGGATACATAAAATCAATTTTGCCTAGCAACCGAGTAAATGGCGTGGAATAGTCCTAGGTTATACAGACAATTGACATATAACAAAAAGTTTCGATACAGGTCAGCCTGCGCAGTCTGCGCGTGCTGACCTGAATCGATACTTTTTGCAGATTCGTTAAGTCTCCCTTTTCACAGAGCACGGCTCAAATGTGTTCTTTGAATAACAAGAAAAACGTGGTTGGAAAAAGAGCATTGCTATTAGAGTAGTTAAAAACACCTATTCCAACCATGGTTTCTAAATAAACTCTACTGTAGAGGCGAGAAAGTTGTATTTATGCAGGAATGGATGAAAACAGGGAATTGTATTCATTGTTTTACGTCAGTTGCGCAGCGACTTGTGAAACATGTCTCTTCCATTTTGATTTTTGCGTTTGATGTCTGAATTTCAGTTAATTCCGGAACGTTCTCAATGCATTCTGGTACCGTAGTATTTTCATTTTATGTTGGGTAAATCGAGCGCATTAACTCGGCATGATTTTAAATGTGCTTTGGACCTTTCGAGATCAAAGATTGGATTTCTAATTATCTGCAATCATTTTAAAGTCAGTTACACTAAAGGCCCAATAGCAGCCAAAAGTAAACGTTTCGGGTGTTGAAATGCATTAATATTAAAATTTTAAGCCATATATGTAAAAGTATGGAGGTGATTGTGAAGATGACAATCTGTTATTGTAAAGTCCGTCCAGGTGTTAGTCGCAGGCAGAATAAATGACTTTAAAACCAGGTAAAAAGTGAACAAAAGATAGAGCAACTTGGCAACCTTTCACCTAATTTTAAAATTCATTTTTCTGCCAGCGACTTAGACTTGGACCTACCACACAATGAAATATTGTCACCTTCACAAAACTTTCAATACTTTTAGATGGAGTGATTTAAATTTAAATGTACTTTGACACCCGCATTGTTTACTTTTGGTCGCCATTGAATCTTCACGTTTATCTGCCTCTTACACTATCAATGCAATCCTGAGCATCACAACAGCTTTTGGACACACTCGTCACAACTCGGCCGATTCCATGACTACATCTAACCCCGTCCGTATGAAGGGGGGGCTTCCACTTTGTACTCCGAATCACATGATCTTGAATATGGCGACACCTTCGTAAATCGATTAGCAACGACATAAACAACCACGGTGAAGTTATTTAAATCTATTGATCTGTTGGTGAAAACTTCCAACAGAACTGATAAACCACGTTAAAAACTAAATGTACAAACTGTATTTCATCTGAAATGTATTTAGAGAGATTTCGACACAAAATTGTGACTCATGTTTGCTTTTTTAAGAGGAGCTTTACAATTTTAAGAACGGTAAAGCGGTCTATTTCCGCCGGAGAAATGTACCGTGTAAGTGCATATCAAACTACCTAAAACAGCCGAGGGACTTGATAAACGTATCACCCGAGGTATGCCGAATGCTTTTGGACAGTGTGTGAGTCCTCAGCTGTGAGAACTGAAATCACCACACTGTTCAGTGCTACTAGGTCGGACCTTCTATAAAGTCATTTCACCGAGAAGAAGAAAACGGATACTCAATTTGTTAGCATTTAATGAGCTAGATTTACATTAGTAGAGGGAAAGGGAAAGAGAGAGAGATGGACAGACAGACAGACAAACAAGCAGGCTGGCAGGCAGGCAGGTAGAAAGTCACACAGACACAAGGACACACAGACAGGCAGAGACTCAGAGAGAGAGAGAGAGAGAGAGTCGGCGGATATTTGCGTTGTTGTACGAGTTGCAACTATAATATTTGGAAACGCAATATCCTTGCTCCAGATTGACGTAATTTCGTGACTTGAAATTGAACCGTCGTTAAGGGATGCAATTTATCCCTGTACTGGACTACAGAATGTTAGGTTTTCTCAACTTCAAACCTATTGGAGAACATAAATCAAATGTGACTCAATGATGTGCAGTGTCTTTGATAGGGCAGAAAGCATTGTAGGAAAAGGAGAAAATGCTGGACCAGCATTTTCTCCTTTTCCTATAATGCTTTTTGAAAGCTTTCTGCATCAGGATCTTGAGAATACCAGACTATTTTGGTAAAGTGTTAACTGGTGGGAAAATTATTATCTGTTGGAAAAAAATCGGGAAAGAGAAATTCTTTTCATGCTAATTTACGTAACAGTAGCTGTGTCCTTTGAAAAACGAAACGCTGTTTATACCTGGTAGTTTATTTTCGTCCCCTGTGCGTTTGTATGTAGTACGAATAGACAAAGCTTGGTTTCATCTTTTCGTTTGTATGATGTTTGGTGTGGTGTTTAAAGGCCCAATAGCGGCCAAAAACAATGCGGATGTTATTAAAATGCATTTAAAAATGAATTTTAAAATCAGGTAAAAAGCAAACAAAAAGATAGAGTGACCTGAAAACTTTTAACCTAGTTTTGAAATTAATTTCTCTGCCAGCGACTAACACTAGGACCCACCGTACAATAACAGATTATGATCGCACAGTAATTTCCATACTTTAAATGGCATAACTTAAATTCTTACGCATTTTAACACCCGCTTTGTTCACTTTTGGCAACTATTGTTACCTCAACGCCGTTTGAACATTGTTTCAGTTTTATATTGGTGACTAGTGCCTCTATCCGTGCTTTCCTGGAGTGTATTTAACTAGTACTTCGCAAAATATTCTTCCCGAGCAACTAGCTGCTTTCCCACATGACCATCACCTGCACAATGATCTGCGGCGAGAGAGACAAGAATGCTGTCGCAATGACTACCGTCAATCCTCGGTAAGAAATTGGCCGAGCTGGGGATTCGAACCGGCAATCCCCTGATTTAAAGCCTTGTACGTTACTGACTAAGCACCCAGGCTCAGCGGTGTGTCACTACTGTTTGACCTGACACTAGGATTTCTGCAAGGCTCCATAGTGAAGATGTAGAATTAGCAAAGTGTTAACCGATATCCTAAATAGGTTAAACTTTCAAGCCGCTAGTAAAAACCCGAATATCGCTACTTCAGTTATATTTTTTTTGAGAAAAAAATATATCCTTATCAGATAGTGTAGATCCAAGATCAGACTGCACGTTCTGTGCAGTCTGATCTTGGATCTACATTGTCTGCGAAAGGTCAGTGACGCGCGCTTAGCATCCCAAGGGTTAAACGGCTGCAGTCACGGCCAAAGGCAACAGTAACTGTTACAAGTTGGGGTTTTGTAACTCTGGTATTCATACTACAAATATGAAGCTCAAGGAAACATGAAGTTGTCATTGTCAATCCAAATTAGCGATTTATCCATCTGTAAAAAATGTATTGTTTTAGTGGATTTTTCTCAGAGCTTTAACTTGGCTTTTCGTGGTATTGTCAATGGGCAAGACACTTCAGAGCAATTCAATACAATACAATACAATACAATACAATACAATACAATTTATTCAGTAACAAGAGCCTGAGGGCCTAAAATATATGCATAAATACAAACGTTTTGACGGCCTTCTGTTCGTGGTATTGCCACTGGGCAAGACACTTCAGAGCCCTAGCCTAGTACAGGTAAAACCCCAGACATACATGGTCACGTGGTACAAAATGGAGTGGACGTGGACTGATTGAGCTCGAAGATTTTTCTTTCTTTTCGGGGTGATATGGATTAGTGTAACTTTTTAGGACGTTAATAGATGGCTCTTGAGTTGTTGGGAGTTGTTTTCTTGCTATGTAATGGGTCGAAGAACGAAGCAGAAGCGTCATAAACGTAAAAAAGGTAGCAGTAGCAGTAGTGGCGAGGAGGAAGATAACCCCACCCGCAAGATTTTCAAGGCTGGAGGCCCGTCTGAGGATATTGATAATTCAAAGGGTTTAGGGAATTCTACGGATTTAAGTGATTTGGACGTCAGCGAAATTCTTCAAAAAGCAAATTCTGTACTTTTTTGTGAAGGTGAAGTTTTCCAGGAACTTAATGATAGTGATAATAGTGATAACAGCGAAAACGACGATACTTCTTTCACACGCCATACTACTTATCCACTTGATAGTCAAACTGTAAGTACGCCGGTATCTTACCTACCCGAAAATACTTCTTTGAACTATAGTGACAGTTTTCATATGGGTAAGGACAAGAAAATGCAACCAAAGGAGCGACCAAGAGAGCTTTTGTCAAAAGATGGGGAAAGGGTTTCTAATAGTAAGGAAAAAGTAGCCGATAGTAGTAGTGAATCGCAGGCTGTGAAGCTTATGCCCTCAGATACAACTTCTAACTCGGACATTATGAAATTTTTGGTCCAGTTCCAATCACAGGTTAATAGAAAACTGAGTGAGGTTGACAGTAAGTTGAAAATATTGGATCAGCTGGAGAAAAAAGTAGAGACAGTTGAAAAAGAAATTTCCAAAATGTGGTCCGAAATTCGAGTGAATCATAAAGAGTATGATAGTAAGATTAACCATATAGATGAAAGGGTACATGGGATAGAATTTTCAAACAGTGAAGCCCAAGAAAAACTTGACAATTTGACAAAGGAAAATGATAAACTAAAAGATTCTCTAGTCTATCTGCAGTCGCAATCCATGCGTAACAATCTCATCTTTTGCAATATAGAGGAAAAGGAGCAACCAGAAAACACAGAGCAAGTTGTTAGAAATTTTATGGTAGAAAAAATGAAAGTTGCAGAAGATTTGGTAAGAGATATGCGAATAGAAAGGGCGCATAGAATGGGGTCTGTTGGTCAGAGAAATCACCAGGGAGAGCGTCAGCACAGGAAGATTGTGTGTAAGTTTACCCTCTTCAAAGATAGAGAACTTATAAGGAAAGCAAAAATCAATCTGGACAAGTCACAGTATTACGTTCACGAGCAGTTCCCGCCTGAAATAGTCGAAAAGCGGAGGAGACTTGTCCCTAAAATGAAAGAAGCAATCAGAAACGGTCAAAGATCGTGGATTTCGTACGATACCCTTTACATCAATGGAAAGCCAGTCAAATCAGGATAGGACAACGGGGAGAATGGTTTGCTGATTTTGGTGTGGAATTGCAATGGGCTTACTGAAGATAAGCTGAAAAATCCAGAGTTCTGTGAAAAGTTGATAAAAAATGATTTGATTATTTTATCTGAAACTTGGACCGATGAAAATTCCTCACTTGACCTTAAAGGATATACTTGCTACAATTTTTATAGAAAGTTTAAGCATAAAAAGGCTAAAAGAAACAGTGGGGGAATGGTAGTCTATGTAAAACATTGTTTTAATAGGGGCGTAGAAATTTGCAGAAACCATTTTGATACTTTGATTTGGATCAAATTGCAAAAGAATTTCTTTGATTTTGAAAAAGATTTCTATTTATGTGGTGTTTATGCTTGGCCAGACGAGTCACCAGCTGCGAAATTTTATAATGTCAGTTTATTTGATATTTTACAGGAAGATGTTTTTTATTACAGTCAAAAGGGTAATGTCGTACTAGCTGGCGATTTCAATGCCCGAGTCGGATCGAAACCAGATTTTATAGTATGTGACAAAAAATGTGCCGATTTAGATGACATTGACTACAGTCCAGATCAGCCCATTGGCCGCACCTCTCAAGATAATGTATGCAATGCACGTGGGTCATTATTGTTGGATTTATGTAAATCAGCAGATATTTTATTGGCCAATGGTAGACTAGGTAATGGGTCATATTCGTATTATTGTAAAAACACGTGCAGTACTATTGACTATGTGATTTTGCATGAATATTGTTTTTCTTTCATTGATAATTTCACTGTGGGTGATTTTTCCTTGTATAGCGACCATTCGCCCTTACAGTTCAGTGTCAGAACCCCACATTTGGTTGAGAATCAGAGTACCCGGAGTGGGTTTTTTGAATCAGTCAAATGGAACAGTGAATATAGGGGTGAATACAGGCGTAGGCTTATAGCAAACCTACCTAACTTCAATAATATCATTCAAGAAAAAAGTAATGATAGGCAAAGGGTCGAAGAAATGGTAGTAAGATTTTCACAGGCTATTTGCGATGCGGCAGATCCTTTATTTAAAACAGTGTATAAACAATCAAATATTCATGTTTGCAAAGAAAATAAATGGTTTGACGAAGAATGTTATTTAGCTAGGACCAAATATAAAGAGGCATTACAACTATTCAATCTAGATAAAAATCGCGAAAATAGATCGAATTTGTGCATAGCAAAGAAGGAATATAAAAAATTGATTAAAAAGAAAAAAAATATTTTCTTGGGTAAACAATCAGAGAATTTTAAGGCACTGAGAGATCAGAAACCGCGCGAGTTTTGGAATTATTTCAAATCTAAAAAGAATTCAGTGCAATCTGTTCTAACTATCGATGAATTTAAAGCCCATTTTTCTTGGATATTAAATGATAGTAAAAGAGTGTCTTTAGAAGAGGTTGAGTCACTTAATGACAACTTCAATATGTCTGCAAATACTTTCAGTCAATTAAATGATCCATTTTCGTATGCTGAGGTAGAATCGGCAATTAAGAAACTGAATAGAAATAAAGCCGTTTGCCCGTTAGACGATATTATTAATGAATATATCTTAGAGTCACGTGATATTTTGTGCGGACACATTACTTCTTTATTTAATAGAGTGTTTGACTCGGGGATTTTTCCAGAAACTTGGCCCAGAGGCTATATAATACCATTACATAAAAAGGGCGATATAAATATGACAACTAATTATAGGGGGATAACTCTTTTAAGCAATCTGGGTAAACTTTTCGCAGGCGTTTTAGATTCGCGAATAGAAAGATGGTATAAAGAAAATGGCATATTATCAGATGCACAGTTTGGATTCCGCAGAGGAAGGAGTGCAGTTGATTCTATATTTGTTTTACATCAATTGATCGAACAGTTTATATGTAGCAAAAGACGTTTGTATTGTGCATTCATCGACCTTAAAAAAGCATTCGACTCTGTATATAGAAATGCATTATGGTATAAGCTGTATAATATGGGGTTCGATGGAAAAATTTTAAACATTTTCAAGTCTATGTATTCACATGTTAAATCATGCATTAAACTTCATACTAATGTTTCAGACTTTTTCGAAATTTCAGTCGGATTATTTCAAGGTCATAATAATTCACCAGCACTTTTTGCTCTTTTCCTCGACGATCTAGAATTGTATTTACAAGATAGATTAATTGTGGAATAGATC